>CM019183.2:38813626-41695054 GCA_009739505.2 Apolygus lucorum | reverse complement strand
TTCAATAGTTAGCCCAAATCTAGAACATCCTTTGGAAAGAGCCTTAAATTTGCAATCTTTTGATGCCCGATAACATTCTTTAAGGGGAGTTGAGATTTGTGCAAACGACGTATGAAAAGCAAAACTCGTCAAAATGTTGAAATCACTGATTTTTTCAGTCGCCTGGTAACCATACCTATCAATTCTTGACGCAGAATTGTGAAACTTTCCTGAAAAGTGCGCCAAAATCTGAACTTTCTAACGGAGTAATCAAAAAATATTTTACAATCGAATTTAAGGGGAAAATGTCTATTTGAACGCGGAAAAACTCGCATTTTTTTTTCAACGAAATCGACGGTTAGACGGGAGGACTCAGTGCTTCGGAGAGAAGACCCCGGAGTCCTCCCGTCAAACCGTCGATTTCTAAGTGAAAACGCTGCAAATTATTACACAATGGTTTATTATTTTTCTATATTGATCACTCGTCTGCAAAGCCAGCAACCATCGAACATGAAGAAAAACATCGATCGCATTTCGGTCAGCTTTAATTTGAACGGAGATTAGGCCTCTTTTGCGATTCACACTCGTGTTTCTGATTTATCGTACGTCCAAACTTTAAATTCTCGTAGTGAGCGAACGGTTTGTCCTACAGAGCTCCGGATGATATTAAAAAATTCTAAAAACTCTATAGAATCTTAAATTGAAGGAAAAACAGTACCTTTATATCAAATTTTTTGAGTTAGGACGTTTTCAAAATTTCAAAATTGATTTTGGAACCCTTAGAAGTGACCTACCTCAACCAAAATCTTCGGGGCACAATTAGACCCCAGAAGGAGCCTACATACCAAATTTCATCAAAATCGGTCAATGCTAAGTGGCAAAAGTGCCGCGTACGGCGGACGGACGGCAAAATTTTGGTTTATTATTTTCAATAATGAACCTTTGGAATCGACCAAGAAAAAAAAATTTTAACACCCCCTCAAAATTTGATGGTTTACGTTTCAAGGTACGTAGAATCCAAAAATCGAATAAAAATTTTGCCGTCCGTCCGCCGTACGCGGCACTTTTGCCACTTAGCATTGACCGATTTTGATGAAATTTGGTATGTAGGCTCCATTTGGGGTCTAGTTGTGCCCCGAAGCTTTTGGTTGATGTAGGTCACTTCTAAGGGTTCCAAAATCAATTTTGAAATTTTGAAAACGCCCTAACTCAACTAATTTTGATATTAAGGAATCTTAAGAGAATCTAAGGAGAATCTTAAATTGAAGGAAAAACAATAGTTTTTCCTTCAATTTAAGATTCTATAAAATTTTTAGAGACCATGCGGAGCTCTGTAGGACAAACCGTTCGCTCCCTACGAAAATTTAAGGGTTTATATCGAAATATATATATATAAATCAAAACACGAGTGTGAATCGCAAAAGAGGCCTAATCTCCGAGCTGACCGAAATGCAATCGATGGTTGGTGATTTTGATTTTTTTTTTCTCCCCTTCATATTGGATGGTTGGTGATTTTGTAGACGAGTGATCTATATAGAAAAATAATAAACCATTGTGTAATAATTTGCAGCGTTTTATTCGATTTTTGGATTCTACGTACCTTGAAACGTAAACCATCAAATTTTTAGGGGGTGTTAAATTTTTTTTCTTGGTCGATTCCAAAGGTTCATTATTGAAAATAATAAACCAAAAGGCATTTCGAGTGGGGATACCAAAAAATGTCAGGAGGCACTTTTTGTCGGAAATTGGTTGTAGAAAACGTGGTTGAAAGATCGTGAGCCACCCTTGTTACACCCTGGATAAATCACTCGCCTGCAAGGTCAAACGCTTTTCCATTAGCAGGACCTACCAACCGTATTTTCGCTTCACAATCAAGTTTATTTTGAAGAAATACACGCTTCACAAATATTCGAAGATATAAATAGTTGTGGATGCCTTCATTAGGAAATTTGATTACTGATTGCTCAAGTCGCGAAACTGAGTACAACTCGAAGAAACGAACAACGATCGCATTTTGGTCAGCTTAAATTTTGATCGGAGATTAATATCATTAGGCCTCTATTGCGATTCACACTCGTAATTCTGATTTACCGTAAGTCCAACCCTTAAGTTCTCATGGAGACCGATCGGTCGGTCCTAAAGAGCTCTGGGTGGTCTCATTCGATTCTAAAAACGCTGCAAATTATTACACAATAGTTTATTATTTTTCTATATAGATCACTCGTTTACAAAGCCACCAACCATCCAACATGAAGGAAAACATCGACCGCATTTCGGCCAGCTATCATTTGAACGGAGATTAGGCCTCTTTTGAGATTCACACTAGTGTTTCTGATTTATCGTATGTAAAACCCTTAAATTCTCGTAGGGAGCAAACGATTAGTCCTACAGGGCTCCGCGTGGTCTCAAAAAATTCTATAGAATCTTAAATTGAAGGAAAAACAATACCTTTACATCAAAATTTTTTGAGTTAGGGCGTTTTCAAAATTTCAAAATTCATTTTTGAACCCTTAGAAGTGACCTACGTCAACCAAAATCTTCTGGGCACAACTAGACCCCAAATGGAGCCTACATACCAAATTTAATCAAAATCGGTCAATGCTAAGTGGGAAAAGTGCCGCGTACGGCGGACGGACGGCCAAATTTATATTCGATTTTTGGATTCTACGTACCTTGAAACGTAAACCATCAAATTTTGAGGGGGTTGTTAAAAAAAAAATTTCTAGGTCGATTCCAAAGGTTCGTTATTGAAAATAATAAACCAAAATGTCAGCGAATTCGGATGGAAAATGTAAGAGTTATAGCTGTTACAAGGTTGTTATTGAATATCACTGAATTTAATTGAAATAAGGAAGTAATGGGTTGTTACGTTGGACGTGTTTACGTATGACTTTATTGTTGGGTCATCATAAAAGTATTTTCTGTTGGAAATGCAATTACAATTGACATTGAAAATGTGGAAACGCACATTAATACACGAGGGTTCATTAACCAATAATGTTTACCAACTTGATAAGATACCACTAACGTAGGAAACCAAGAATGAGATAGACTTACAAATAAAAAGGTAGGTAAGTAACGAGGATAACATTACATCTTATCTATAGGTATACTAGGCAGGCAGGTATCTTCGAACTGAAACAGTAAAGGTACACAAAGATCTAACCGATAACCACAATTGGTTATCTTGGTGGAATCCAAACAAGAGCATCCGGTTAACTCTCATTTCGATCAATGCAATCATAATTATTGCGTTATTGGTAAGAGAAGTTAGATAAGTATCCTGATTTATGAAGAGAAATTAGAGAAGGTGTGAATGAATGACTGCATTCGTGTTTCTTGCGAACGATCGACCATCATTTCGTCGGAAACGTGAACTTGAAAAACCTTCAATTAGCTTGCGGCAGAATACGGATTCCATTATAAAGGTTCTAAACTATACGAGAAATTGAGTTCAGCGCAGTAATAAAAGTGACTATAAACGATGAAGTAGATAGTGAATGAGTCAGGTACGTGAGAGGTCCTCACACGTGATCTCATCTCAGCGATCAGACAAAAATATAGAATAATCAGGTGTGTATCTACCGTAGGATTTTGAATGTCAAAACAATTGAACAGGCGGAGGAATTCCAAGGATTCCAAAGTATTCTGAGCAATCGACTTAAATCAGAAAGAATTCTCAATCGTGTTGTTGTTTTTAAATCTAGTAAGTAACCAGAATCTTGACCATGACGATTGGCTATTAGTACTCTAATCAACGCAATAATTCACGAAACAACAGATTGTTCAAGTTATTCTTTGTAGAGAATCTTTCCTGCAACTTTCAACTTACATACGACAGTAGTGCAGGTAGATAAAGTGAAGCCTCCGAACAGCCCAATAACCTCGGAATAATTCACTAAATATAAAAATTAAAAATTCTTTTTATTGTTGATGTTGAACAAAGTGGAAGGTAATTTACAACATTTCAACCGTAGGTTGCTCGATGGTACGATCATCCGCTGTCTTCTGTAAGATTTCATGACTCCAAAACTTTGAATTCCGTGTATGAGATGAACCCATCATTGTCCTGATCCGCCGTTTTCAACACGGAATCGATTATCGACTCGATATCACTATCAGTGTGGATTGTCTGCTGTTTCTCCTTATTTTCTCCTTCATCTGCCATAAACAAGTGTATAAGTTAGATAATACACCCAGGTAAAGTATTACCTAATTGGGCTCCTTAGAATAGGACTCGGAAAGCAGAATAGTCAGACAAGGATAGACATGCATGTCAAAGCTAGACAATAATACCAGTACTCTACCTTTAATTTCTGCTAATTATTTCTATACTCGATAATACATCTGATCAACACTATTTTTTATTGACCAAAGTTCATGAAAAAAATGAATGAATTGTAAATCTGTTTTATGCATTTTTTAAAATACAAAATAAAATGTTAATGGGCTTGCTCGTGAAATAAATAACGAAATTAATGAGGCTCTAGCTGGATATGTACCTATCTGTAAAGGAGGATAGTAGTTTCTGTTAATGTTTTATGAAAAATGCTTCATCAAAATACCAATTTAAACAAACGAAAGGCGCATGCGAACCCGAGCGAAGCTGAATGGCAGAAAGTACTTACGTCAATGAGTACCTACATTAAATTTGATATGAACTGGATGATGACGCAGGAGTCATAATTAAGGTTATCTGAAATCTCACAAACCTTCAATACAAGTCGTAAACGACACTCGGGAAAAGGTCAAGACCATTTAACTAGAGGTTATGACAACTAATTTATTAGTTTGAAAACGTACGAAAATTCGTTCACACTCTTTTAAAAATCATAAAAACACGATTATCAACCCCCTCCACCAATAGAATAACCAACAAACGTACCACTTCAAATCAACAAAACAATTTTATTTGAATATCAGATAATCTCAAGAATACTTACACATAATAACGACGGATCAAACAACATAATTACCTATACCTATTAATTTTTCTTTTTAATTTAAAGTAAAATTTTGGACAGTTTTTTCGACACAATATTATCCAAAACTAAATAGGAGTCCTATTATCATAAATTAGGTACCTTTGTACAAAACAACCAGCATGAACAGTAATGCAATTCATTGCATAATTATTTTAGTGAACTTGTTCATATCAAAATTATACACCTACCATTATAAAAATACCCACAGCACACTATTAACAATAACTCAACAACCCTGAATATTAATGTTTTTAATTTCTTGGGAGAAAAATATCGAGGGCGTATCAGATAATGTGGTCAATACTTCAGGGGGTGATTCCGCAACTATTTTGCGACAAAAGAAGTCCTATTATCAACTTATAATCCGATGTTTAATATTGAAGTTTTTTTACGTGATTTGGACCTTGTGTCACTAAAAGACTGTAACTACTATAATTAATTCATGAGGTTGAGATCTGAGGATACCATTGGAAAGTGCGTTAAATACCTATCCTTCCTCGCTGTACCAAAATTTTTTGATGGAATTTACTTGATTAAAAAAACTGCCAGAACATGAAATGTCAACAAATATGAGAAATTCCAAGTTTTTGAACCGGCTGTAATTTTTTCCAAATTTTTTTTTTTTTTTTTTTTTTAAGGAGGTAGGTACTTCTACAGTTAGAACTGGCCTAATATATCCAACGGTGTAATCAAAAGAGTTTTTAATATCGAATTTAGAAACGAAATCAGCGTTCTCGCGTCAGATTCCAGGGTTGGACGAAGATCATTTCGCTCCCAAGTAGGCACCCCCCCCCCCCTCCGTCCAACCCTAGAGAAACGCGGATTTCTTTTTTTTTATCACAAATTCGATTGTAACATTTTTCAGTTATACTGTTGGAAAGCTGAAATCTTGGGACATTTTTTACAGTAAAGGTACACAAAAAATAACCCAGGACAAATAGGACCCTTACAGCCGGTTAAAAAATTTTCAATTTCTCATTCTCAGAAAAAAATTCAAAATGTTCAGACTATTTTCAACAAATAAGTCCCATCGAAAATTTTTGGATTGATATCAGGGAGAAAAGAATTTTAACGCTCTTTCCAACGGTACCCTCAGATTTTAACTTACTGAATTAATTATGGTAGTTACAGTCATTCTAGTGACACAAGGTCAAAATTACGTAAAAATTCTAAAGATGAATAAAACAAACATATTGTGGTAAGTACAGGCCATTTTTTGTTGCAAATTAGTTGGAGAATCACCCCTTGAAGTATTGACCACGTTGTCTGATACACCCTGTATACTCAACCTGGTTGACGAACATCAAGTAGAGAGGAAAGTAGGTCACCTAATCGTTGTTTACCTAAAGTAACGTTCATACAGGTTTAAAGTTTAATTTCATTTTATTGCACAGCAAGTATAAAGTATTTAATTTCTAATAGATCCTACAACTAAAATAAGTAGCCAATCATAATCCGTCTCAAAATTCGTACGAACTTACTACGCACGAACGAAATCAATAGGTACTATTTTGGATTCTTGAAAAACAATGATTTGCGTACATCCAGTATAGACGAGAATTGAATAAATAATACTTTCGTTACCTACACTGGTAATGCGATTCGACAAAGATGAAAAATTGTCCAGACCATAATTATAAAGGTAGGTACCGATGTAACTTGGAATAGCCTCCTGCAGAATGAAACTCGTAATACATTCTGATGCGTTGAATAATAATTTAAAGTGGAATGATGTCGGATAATAATTACCTATAATGAAATAATGCGACCATCCATTGTTTTTCTGTCAAACTAAGTCATTAGTTGGCAAACCGAATATGAAAATACGTTTTTGCACAACTCAGTAAGAACTTGGGGCTTACATCAAGTACAAAATAGCAACTATACATGGTAGATCCAAAATGAACTAGAACGATTCAACAGGACGATGGAACATCAAGTCGAAGACGAAACGTTTGAACCCGACTCAGCTGTCGACTCCCTCATTTTCTCGTACATTATTAATTCCCAAAAACGGAATGAATAATCATGAGCACAACAATGTTCGATAGAATTGTTCAAATATAGAAGGATTTCAAATTAAACTAATACGAGCGAAGAATCAATTTAAAGTTCATCGTCAGGCGAATCTTCAAAATCAGTCAATCGGTTGAAGGAATTGAGTTGCCAGTAAAACTAATTTTATCGACGACCAGGAGGAGGTGGACCAGCAGCGGCGGCTTTCTGTTGAGCGCGAACGAATTCTGGATAGTCAATGAAACCGTCGACGTTGGCGTCGTCCAAAGAGAGAATTGGATCGATCAAACTCACCAGCTCGTCGTCCTTGAAAAGTTTCTCCTCCATTGGGGGGTTTTTCTGTCCGGCCGCAGGATTGGCGCCTTGAGCTGCAGGTGGGCACATGGTTCCAAACAAAAGACAATAGTAACAACTCCATAAACGACGCAAACAAGTCATACAAATTAAATACACATGGCAGCAACAGCAGATGTTTGGAAAGCGATTCGATCACACGGAAAAAAAGGTTAGGTTACACGCACAAAATCGACGAAACTTCAAGCTTTTGGAATTACAGAGCCAATCAGAGCGTAGAATCGGTCCCAATTCACAAGACAAAAACCAAAAAAATGTATACACTTACCGTGCCAATGGATCAAGGACTTGATAAGTTCACAGCCGTCCAATTTGTTGTTGTTATCTGCGTCGTGCATTTTGAAGTAATGGAATTGAAGTTCTTGTTCAGTCATTTTGCTGGTGTCAATAGGTACTGACATGTGCTCTTGAATGTGCCTGGAATTGAGCACAATTATACACTTTTCGGCAATTGATTCGTCCAAATTGACTAGATATTGGTAGATGTGTACAGTTTCTCAGTAAGTACCTACCTACCATCTTTGAGGCCAAATCTGCCAGCGATAATTTGTAATAAACTTGTTCACACAACAATCTTAGGTCGCCAAACATGAAATGTGAAATGAGAATTCAGAGGGAATTATGTTTGTTCCTTGAAAGCCATATGTTAGTACGATTATGCCCACACCACCATAGTTTTCGTGTGACGTCACAGAGTACCAATATGCTTTGAATAATGAGGAATTTCACCATGTCAGAATTTCCTATTTTTGACCCCAAATTCGGATTCAGCACCTCGAAAAACCCCCTATGGCAAACTTTCAGCCCGTACTTCCTAATTTACTAATACACCAAACAGTGTAGAAAATATGAACGTTTAAAAAACCCGGGAGGATGACGTCATCCTGGAATCATTTATGGCGACTTGAAGCGCTGATATCGAGAAATCTATAGTTCCCAGATGCAACATTTCACAAAACCAGTAAAGTTCGAACTGAAGAAAAAAAAACGCTTCAAATTATTACACAATGGTTTATTATTTTTCTATATAGATCACTTGTCTACAAAATCACCAACCATCCAATATGAAGAAAAAAAAAAAAAAAAATCAAAAAAATCAAAAAATCAAAAAAATTTTAAAAAAAGTCAAAATCACCAACTATCGATTACATTTCGATCAGCTCTAATTTGAACGGAAATTAGGCCTCTTTTGCGATTCACACTCGTGTTTTGATTTATATATATATATATTTCAAAATAAACGCTTAAATTTTCGTAGGGAGCGAACGGTTTGTCCTACAGAGCTCCGCGTGGTCTCAAAAAATTCTAAAAATTCTATAGAATCTTAAATTGAAGGAAAAACAATACCTTTATATCGAAATTTTTTGAGTTAGGGCGTTTTCAAAATTTCAAAATTGATTTTGGAACCCTTAGAAGTGACCTACTTCAACCAAAAGCTTCGAGGCACAACTAGACCCCAAATGGAGCCTACATACCAAATTTGATCAAAATCGGTCAATGCTAAGTGGCAAAAGTGCCGCGTACGGCATACGGACGGCCAAATTTTTATTCGATTTTTGGATTCTACGTACCTTGAAACGTAAACCATCAAATTTTGAGGGGGTGTTAAAATTTTTTTTTTCTTGGTCGATTCCAAAGGTTCATTATTGAAAATAATAAACCAAAATAGAAAAAGCAAGATGGGGAAAATTAGATTTCCCCTGTTTTTGTTTGATAACTTTCCTCTTAGATAACACGATTTTGTCATACCATCGGGCAACACTGGGAGGAGACCAGCCTATCAGCGAGTGTTCCTGCTTCACATTGGAGAGGTCCGTTTTCCCGGTTATTTTTTGAAATCATAAATTTTGATTGTCTCCCAAAAAATAACAGGAGACTTATTTTCCGAAATCAACCCGATTTGCATCTATCCCACACCATTAACTATTCAGGAAATATGCGAACAGAATTTGGTGAAATTCCTCATTGAATCTACTTGTCTTCCTCGACAGTCCGCCATCATTGTCCAATTATTTAAACAGTTCTATGTCTAGTTCAATTTATTTCAGAATTTTCTGCATTGAAAGGAGGCTGCCCAACACCAGCTCCCCGTGGCACACCAAACAAAAATTCGAGGGATTCCCACCAGTGGCACCACCATCTGCACAGCACCATCGCCTTCCCTCTCCACCACTAGCTGGAGTGGGGAAGGCTGCTTTCTCGCCACCATCTACCTGAACCCTTCTTCATTCAATGAGTTGCTGCCAAGAATGCTGTATGAAGGTGGGTGCATTGGCCCTATTGGGTTTTCTTGACAATCTCACCCACCAGGTCAAGTGGACCTAATGTGTTACCTCCGATTTATCAGGTGAGTGGAACCTTCGAAATGACATCGACTACTTCCAGTTACCCCAAAGTTTGTAGATGTAAAGATTAGTCAGTTCAGAAAAAGCTCGAGTAATCTTCAAGACTAACCACAGATCGATTGGCTCATTGTCAAGGAAGCTAGGAACCTATCAATAGATTTAGAGATGGGTAAAACCCTCTTTACTGTACAACCACCGTTGTGCAATTCTAAAATTTGGAAGACTTTCTAATCAGTCAATTCAGGCCCTTAAAACTTACAGTAGGTACACCTTGAAGGATCTCAAGATTATTTTAAAGCCAACCACAAGTTGGTTAGTTCTTTTAAAGATAGCTAGGAACCTGAACAAGAATAATTAAACTAATGTTTCTAGACTATAGGATTAGGCATGAGATAAGAGAGAGGTCAATGATGGGCGACGCTTGCGAATCAGTGCTTATCGCCTTATCGCTTATCATCTCAATGTGCTAGAGTAATAATCGGTCAATGTCTCGACGAAACCACCAATATGAAACCAACTTGCACTTGGGTCATTTTCCCAGAAAGGGCCAATCGTTGTCCAGAGAAGATTCCGAATGCCCATTTATGATTTAGGCGTTAAAAAAAATTCTCCATAAACTATCAACTTTGTTCTACTTTGGGCAATCAATAAAATATGCACTTATTCACGCTAAAATATAGAAATTAAAGTTTAAACTGCTAAATGTCCAGTAATCTGCCATGTCCGGACCCCTAGATAGTCAACTTTGCTTGAACACTGTGAATCACCTATGAAAGCAGCGGCCTGAATTTGTAGTGATTCTTTATTGCATATACCTAGACATGAAAAAAAAATGGGTTTGCAGATTTTTTCAGAAGCAAATAAAGCGAGCAGGAGGATAAAATGTGCTTGTTCGGAGGTTTCTGTCTTTAATCTGCCTTTTTTGTGTTTTCGTATTTTGGCGGCTTTTTATCGTTTCCCCCGGTTTTACTACCACTGTAAGAGGCGAGGTTAGTCGTTAGGTTATCAAAGAAAGCGGCGGGAATCGTGTTTCTTCTATGTGGAGGCGTGCACAAGTGGTTTCAGTTGCAAAAACGTGGTGTCACAGTCACCGTCTGTCTTTCATCTGCCCTCAGTGAAACGGTAAGAAATCGAAATTATTTTTTCTTTTGGTCTCTAGTTCTTGTTTCTACCAAGCTGGTTCCAGCGATATGGTTACACTTCAGCAGAACAGCAGAACGCAGGAAAAGCTGAAAAACCTAAGTGCCACCCAGGAACTTGTGTCTTTCATCTGCCAGCGATGGTGGCAGATAAAAGGCTTTTTTCAAGTTGTTGACAATTTAATTTGAATCTTTCGTTGCGATTTAAAAACTTTACATTTTTTGACCTCAAAACTGTATTCAGCAACCGATAAATTGAGATTACTTGGTTACTTTCGGAGGTTTCTAGGTTACTATCAGAAAAACCGTGTTCCACGTTGGTTTAACCCTTTTCTAGACCTGCGTCCCGCCCTGGTTCAATTTTTGGAATAACTCCCAGTTCTCGCTCCTCATGGAGATGGGGTTCCGAGTATTTTCCTCTATGCAGAAACCACGCCAATAGGTTTCTTTCGACAGATTTTCTTCTTTAATTTTTAATTAACTAATTAAGCGTCCCACTGTGTGTTCTTTCGTCGAAATTCAATCAGTATGGTGTGAGGTTAATCCTTGATTCTTGGCAGAACTTGAGTCGAACTTTAAGTTTTCTGAAATCTTGGGATACCGATTGTCCCTTTCAAGGAAAATGACCCACTTCCTTGATATGTTAAATGGGGGTACCTACCTATGATCAAATAACCAAAGGTAGGTATAATACTCATCTAGATATTACTTACAATGATATGTACGTATCTAAGTAAGTCTATTTCTGCAAATTTGCTTAGTGGGCGAAACTAGTCTGATTTCCCTGACATTTTGAGGGTCACCTGTGAATTTCATCACTCTTCATAATCCTCAGTGCAATTGTAATCGTTAAATCCTTGTAATAGGCTTAATTTGCATAGTCTCCATAGTCGCCATGACTATATGTCACAACAGTGTGTTAGGTACATTTTCTTTTCCCTTCTCATTTCAAGGAGTTGAGCATCCCTTTCCGACATTTTCTGTTTGTCATTCAGGTCAGTGAATATTCTATTTGTGTATAGCAAAGGGGATGCCGTGTCATTCCTGAGTTCAACAATTAGACACCAAAACATCATATCACTGCTTCGCCCAAAATGCTCTACCAAGTCTTCCCTTTTCCCTCCCTTGGGACAGAAGAAAACATTCAAAACCAGGTAGAATATATTAAAGAAGATAATTAATGTCACTCACTCCTTCTCCTGGGCGATGTTGGCAACATTGAGAACTTGAGGTTGGCCACTGTGGGCATGGTGATGGGCTTGCTGATGAGGCTGTTGATGCATCTGCTGCTGAACAGGAACTTGTTGCATTGGAGGTTGCTGTTGCATATGCATTTGTTGTTGTTGCATATGAATTTGTTGCTGCTGTTGCTGTTGTTGATAATGTTGCTGTTGTTGCACAGGTACCTGCAATGAAAATAATGCCAATATTATGAAATGGAAGAAATTGAAGATGAAATTGTAGATGTACTCACTCGTAGAGGTGTGTCGGTACAGCTGTACCAGGACTGTGGAACCAAGTATCAGGTAGGAACAGTTCCACGCAGTGACAAAAACTCGACCCTTACTGGTCCAGTTCCACGGACTGATAAGATATCTTGAAATGGCTCTGGACAGGGAAGAGATCATTTGGACCGGTAAGGATGGAACCGGACCGATAAGATATCATGGAGAATGGTTCAATGGCTCTGGACCGGAAAGGGTTTTGGACCAGTAAGCATGAATCTTGTTCTCAGTTCTGTTCCATGTAGCTGGAAGCGCCCTTAATACTTCCATGGACTGAGGATGGTTCATGGAATCATGGAATGACTCTTGAGCGGGAAGTTATCTTCTGGACTGGTTAGCATGGAAGTTGTCTCCAGTATTATTTTAATTTATTATTATCATGTTAAGTTCTTAAACTGCAACGCCATTATTCTCTTCTTGAATTGTTTGGTCACTATCATTTATAATAAATTGTCTTTTTTGTAGCACTTGTTCAAATTCTTTCCTTTTAGCGAATTTTCAAGGAAAATGATGCTATAGTATTGCAAGTTGAGATCATAAGCATGGAAGAAACGATAGGGATTTGACTGCCTGCTTCATCCATGTCATCTTAGTGGGATTTGACCGCCTGTACTGGTAATGGAACTGTACCGGTAATTTGGAACGGTTACATCTTTGTCACTGTAACCGTTGGAACCGTTCCAGGGAAATACCTGGACCGACACACCCCTACTCACTCGTAATACTATTATTCAACGGTTTAGTACAACTAAGTAAAGAGTACCTCAATTACGAAAACGCTATATCAAAGTATCAAGAGTCTAGATCACACAGGATGCCCTTATTACGATATCTAACAAGGACCCCTATTCCCTAACAAATTCTAAAAAATGAAAAACTTAGCAGTTACTCCCAATAGTAGAATGATGCTGCTGTTGCAAAACATGAATTGGAACTATTCTTTACGTACATGTTGTTGTTGCTGCTGCATATGTGGAACCTGCTGACCCATAGGTTGCTACAATCAAGAAATAACAAATTATAATACCAGGTAGGTACTAACATAAGTATTGAGTACAAAACACGTAACTAAAGGTATAAAACGGCGATACCAACCTGTTGATAATGTTGAGGAGGCACACCAGGAGGCACGTGTTGTCCACCAGTAAAATGCGTCATTTCACATATCGTTAGAATTATAGGAATCAGCCCTTTCGAGATCATCTTAGCTACAAAGAAAAAAAGTACTAAATTAGAACATAGCTAGAGAATTCTCAAGAATCCGAAGTAGCTAGCCAAATGTTTTCCGTTAGTACCTACTACATAGCTATCTGAAGGAGAAGGTAATTTGGTTTCGATCCTTAGTTTAATGATATCGTTTAGATTTTAAAATTGTGTTTTAAATTGACAGACCACCGACCCTGAAAAAGGCGTAAAGGTTGATGGAAGGCGACCTGACCGGTGTTTCAGACAATTAAACTTTTCCGTATCAAAATAACATACTAAGTTATTAATATAAATTTGTAAAGTACCAAGTACTTGAAAACAGAAGTTAAATTGACACTTCACGTCCACGTTATTGGTTGATACATACCTTGTAACTAATGAAGTAGTAGCTAACTAATGTTTACAGATGTGATAACGTTGACGTGTACAAAATTAAGAGATCTCTACCACATAGGTAGGAAATACTCAGATCCAGATGCTAACGTAGCGAAGGCAAGGAAGAAAGCGAAATTCAAAAACGAGAAATAAACAACCACGTAATCCCAATGATAAGAACTCTGATAACCGGCCTATTCTTCTCCATTCTTTTTTCTTGTCCGCAAGTTGGATATGGTGTGGGTATGTGTGTGCTTTCGTTATATCGAATCCATCGGTGCAGCTTCCACGTAAAAGAGGGAAGAGGTAGAAGGGGGCCGGGCAGTGGCTTCGATGCCACTATCAATCATGGAAGTAGAATCGAGTGGAGTGGAGTTTTTCCTCAGAAAACTCCAATCTACCTGTTTCTTCACAGCATGGATGGTATACACGTACATGACACCACCCATTTTAGCAGTTTTTTGTAAGAAAAGAGAACTTCATGGACTTTGCAACTTGGAATAATTATTATATTGAAAAACTAGCTTTGCAAAATGCATAGCACCTCCTCATGAGGCTCCAACCTGTAGGTAGAAACTGAATGGCTGCTAGTCAGAACCTGTTGTCACAGTTTGGTTGTAGATAGGTAGGTGTATAAATTAAACCTACCTAGAAGAGGCTCTTTCATCACAGGTGAGTAATTTTTACCCTGTAGGTTAAAAAAAAATATATTGGGACTCCATAGACGAAAAAGAGGATGGCAGCGCTAGTAGGGTGACTACCTGGACCGAATTTATGTGGGGCAATGGACGCTCTAGTCAGGTGCCAATGGCGACTTTGCCTAAATTTTAGGCAGGTTCAGAATAACGTTCAACAGTAGGAATACCCAAGGGGAAAAATTACCGTAGGAGAAAATGACTAAACAAGTGAAGCCTCTGTCAAAAACACCACAAAAATTGAGGGAGGCACACCCACAAATAAGTACTTTCTCTGTAGTTATCATTCACCCCCCCCCCCCCTTTATAAAATACTGTTGTTTTTTTTTTCCTTCTCCCCATAATGATTTTTCACTTGAGCTTTACCTACTTGAATCACGACACTTATTCAACAATCACTGATGAATACTGTTTCACGTTTATTCCCGCAAACCCTAGAGATACATAACAACATGGCTATCCCCATCTGGGATGGATGGATGGTACGGGTTAAGTACCATTAAATAGTACTTAATTAATTTATTTATTTAGTAGAATTACAAGTTTTATAATTTATTTATTTATTTACCTAGTAGAATTATAAATTTTATAATTCTCTTCTGAAATAAATTTTATAATTTATTTATTTATTTAATTAGGTAATTTATTTAGTAGAATTATAAATTATTATAATTTATTTAGTAGAATCATAAATTTCATAATTCTCTTCTGAAGGAACTAGCAGGTTACTGCCAGCAGGCCTGGTTCTATCGCGCAGAGCTTGAGGGAGTTCAATTGGTAGGCGATCAGTTGTTATCTAGTATGAAGAGAGTATTTATAATTAAGATGTATGTAAAGTGTTTTTCTGTTTTGCAACAAATTGGGTACATATATATTTTGTTAAATTTGTGTTGTTAGTTGTGAAGTTAATCTGGTGTTAATTGTTTTTATGTTTCCTCCAAGTAGTTATGTAAGTTAGTTCAACATCGCAAACTCTGACAGACTCTGAACAGGTATACCTATTGCCATTTCTTAATGTTTACTCTACATATTTATGTTCAATTTATCCGTAATAATAAAACATATTTTCATTCATTCACACTATTTATAATTTTGATTTATAATTTTTATAATTATAATCTTATTTATTTATAATTTAAGTATAATTTTGATGAGTTGAGTTCCATAGACCCTGCAGCTGCTTATTCCAGTAACTGCTGAGACATGAAGCCAGTGAAATGAAGCCACAAATAATCATAGCATCTAGCGTAAAGCTTGACAACAAGCACAGAAAAAAACTGCAAACACAATCGTTATATTACAGCATGTTTGCTCCTTTTCCTTTTGAGGAGTTGGTTATCTATTCATTCAGATTGTACTAATTCCAAAGTCTCCAGTTTTAGTGGCATTGTAAAAAACGAAAGTTGATCATTTACTACAATTTATTTTTATTAAATCACATTTTTCCTTAATTTTATTAGGTAGGTATTGATGAATTTCATGCACCTATCCAAGGAATACAGAATAGAAAGGTGAAGAACCACGAAGAACTCGTGAAGGTACCACCTAGATCTGGAATTTGATTTCTTGTAAGGTCTGCCCCAACAATCATTCTCTGACTTTCAACTTCCTTTCTATTTCATCGATGTATCGTTCTGGAACGTTATGGCCCCTGCAAAAAAATCCACATTCTGAAGATAGAAAGAAGATGTTCATCAGTAGCAGTTAATTTTCTAAGAATTAAAAGCACTTAATCACGTATAGGTAGATAAAAGTACCAGTAGGTTAAGCATTGAAGAGTCTTTACGTCGAAGGAATTAAACAAATTGCTTCAACGAATAATACTAAAAACGGCTTCTTTTATCATGGATATTGAAAATCTTGATTATAATCTTTTCACTACTGGGTGACAAGTTGGAAGAATGCAATCGCCTCTTCTCAACTGTTTCGGCTCATTATTGTACCGTATTCAAAATTTTGACCTCTAGTTCTGCACCCCCCCTCTAAATCCACTCCCACCATTGAGCAGTTATTCACATTTATATGACGCAAACATAACACAAATAGTTTGTAATAAAAATATGGCTGTAGGTATGTTTATTGTTTTCAGGATTTTTCAAAGACTGGAATGGGTGTTTGTTGGAGAACTTGTTTAATTTTATTGATCACACATTTTTCTACCCCAGTTTTTACTTTGGTAACCACGTCGCTAAAAGAATCAAGGAACAAAACGTGTTCGTTTAGGCAGGACTACAGCTGAACCCCTTCTTTGAAATAGTCACTAACCTAGTACCTAGAAGGTATAGTTAATAGAGATATAGTGTAGACAATAGAGAGTTTTGGTGCCAAAATCTCACGGGCCCTGTTAGGAGGAGACTAGCACGAGCAACAGAGGATGCTACCCAGTTGAAGGAGGAAGCCCGTTAAGTTTGGACAAGGGGGGGGATGGAGGCGTTCGTCACGGTGGGCCTCTAGGAACGGGTGACTGTCTGGGGGCACCCTTTCATCGTCGCCCGCTGATGTTGGGAGGCAAATCCATTGTCACCCGCGAACTCTGTGCTTTGTGAAGAGGTTCCACGGGCCCGTTAGTGGTTGCCAAAAACTCTCTATTATCATGGAAGAGGTACAGTATAAGTAGGTATACCTAGTTAAAATTAGGTTCCTACCTGATGTCATTGATTTTCTTCTTAATGGTATTTTTCAGTCCATCATCTCTCGCTTTTGCTTCTAAAACTGTATAAAGCCCTTCTCTGTAGACATTTTTCCTCGTTTCAATTCTCTCTTGTTCTTTTTCGTTGATTTGTTTAAGGAGCGCAGCTTTGTAGAGAACGTTGTCCTTAATAAAAATAAATAAAAACAGTAATTTAAATACATAAAACGGTAGGATATGATTGTTTGGATCTTGGGAACATTTTGGATCAAAATCCTGTGGTATGAATTTTCAAAGCGTCTTAAAGGTATGCCCAAATTTTTTCTCCCCGAAGGCCCCTCTTCTTACTTGCTTTCATTTTTATTCTAACAATCTAAAAGCAAAATAGCTAGAATTTTGAAAACGAAGCTGTATGGGGTGATCAGCAAAGATTTTCCACTAAAATATCATCTAAGTTATTTGTGAACAGTGGACAGTTTAACAACTTATCGATAATAAAAGTGTAAATCCTTTAAGTCCGAAAACATAAATTTTTCGGGGGACGAAAAAAAAAACGAGTTTTAGGGTCTGCCCCTTTCTGTATCTCTTATGGATGGATAGATTAGCAAGCTGGTGGATTAGCAAGCTGGTGGATTAGCAAGCCTAACTCGACTTACGAGGTTTTACACTTTTACTATCGATATGTATTGTATCTACTGGAAACAAGTGCATATCTACCTTTTTTCGTCTTTCTTGCTCTTGTTGTATCCGTTTATCCGTTTCAGCAGCAATTTTCTCTATTTTCAATGATTCCTGCTGTTCCCTCTCAATTTCTTTGGCTTGAGTGAGCTTCTTATCCTGAATCTGCCTTGCTCGTTCCTGAAGCAACTGCAAACTTTTCTTCTTTTTTTCCAATATGACTGATTTCTCTTTCGCCCTCCATTGTCTCTCATACTAAAAATGAAATTTTTATTAAAATTCTAAGCGACAGTATAGAGTTATGGAAATTACCTAGAATAACGACTAGAAGGGACATGAATCATTTTTCCAAAACTGAGTTAAGTTTTTTAAAGTATTTTTTAAAAGTTCTGAATTGAAGGAAATTCATCATCACTAGAATGTAAGAAGCTACCCAAGTACTGCTTACTTCATCTTGCGCTCTCTTGGCTAAATACTCGTCCTTGCTGGACTGCTCGTCTTGTGCTTTTTGTTGCTTAGCACGCAATTTGGCTAATTCTTTCTCACGCTCCGTTTTGGACTTGAGGCGCTCAATTTCCCTTTTCTCTTCTTCTTCAGCCTTTCTCTTCATGAACTCTTGAATCTAGATATTAAAATGGAAAGCAGATAGTTTAGTGAAGGAAAATTAGGTATCAACATACTAGTTTTGAAAAACTATTATAGTACCTACTCTTCAACCGTTACAAATGATAACTGAAGGTCAACGGGTGAAAACTAAGCTGTAAGAAAGTTGCAACTAACTCACCCTTAAATCGGCCAGCTTGGCCTCTTTCCTTTCCAGTTCTATTTGTTCGAGCATTTGCTTGTTTATTCTGTTCATTTCCTCACACATCCTTTGTCGTTCTGCCTCCTTCTTTTGAATGGATCTCAATTCGTCTATTCTCGCTTGCATAGCCGCTTCATTTAGAATTTTGCTTTCCTACGACATGGAAAAGTTTTAAATAATAAATAGTAAGTTCTTCTTCTTGCTTTTTTCTTTTGATACAGAAGTTTCCAGTGAATTAAATTAGAACATTACACATAAGTAGGTAGGTGGAACATTAATAAATATAATAGGTAATACATTCCAGGATCACACCTCCACCACCCTCTCAGCTTCAACTTCGCGCTCGAGTTCATTACTTCGGACTTGCTCAGTAATGGCATTTCTGTAAGCTTTTTTCCTTTCTTCGTCTTTCAATTGCTCAATCCTGTCCCTCGCTACAGCCTTCTTCCTCTCGAGCTCCATCATTTCATCGAGTCGTTTCTCTTCTTCCATAAGTTCTTTCATAATGGTCTGTTTTTCAGCTACTTGAGCATCTCTGATGGCTTGACATTTGGTACCCAGAATCAATTTATTGCAAAGTTTAATGTCGTCATCGTCTTCCTGGCGCACTTCTTTCGCACGGTTCAAAAGAAAATTTGATTTAGCTTCAGCTTCCGTCTCCAACTGGAAACAATTAATTGATAAGAACACTTAGTAATCGATAAATAATCAAGATTCTCTTATAGTGAACATTTCACTTCTTGTATGGTTATAAAATATAGTGACGTAGGATTAACTTGTAGTGAAAATTTCTCTTCTTTTATGGTAAAAATATAGTGATGTATGAAAACACAAATGGGTATATCTCATCTCCCTCTTAATGAGGGCATTAATTAATGTGCATGATTTTTTGTATTTCTTCTCTCACTTCCGACTAAGTGACTAAGAATGGATCTAGTTGATTTGAAACGTATCTACAATTCTTTTTTCTTCATCTTTTTGTACGTATTCTTCAACTAATTACCTACCATATTCATCTCTGTTTCACCATCTTCAAAAATTACAATAATTAATCGCACCAATGCTGATTGGGGTTCCAATTAAAATGACAGCGAGATTGATAGCAGAATATTTTGTTGAGAAAATCCGAAATCTTGGGCTTCGAAGAAGCAGGTTGTTGCATTCCACAGAGAAAGTAGACAACTTAAGGGGGTCTCAGTCGGTCACCGTTCGTTTTTAGTATTTCGCCAAATCGAATGGGCAAAAAGTTAAAATTTTGTACTTAAATTGGATATTTTAAAGGATTTTAGAAATTCAGTAGTGCTCGGACGTAAGGAATGGAAAAACTGAAATATTGCCGCTGGAATCATCAAAATCGAACAATAATTTCCAAAGAAAAATGGGAAAAACTTTTGAATAAACAGGTTTTTTCATGTTTTTCCCTATGGAAATTATTGTTCGATTTTGATGATTCCAGCGGCAATATTTCAGTTTCTCAATTCCCTAGGTCCTTTCCCTAATAAATTTCTAAAATCCTTGAAAATTTCAAGTTTAGCTACATTATAAGGGAAAAACATAACTGAATTAACGGGTTTTCCAATTTTTCTCTGGCAATTATTGTTCGATTTTGATGATTCCAGCGGCAATATTTCAGTTTTTCAATTCCCTTGGTCCGTGCACTAATGAATTTCCAAAGTCCTTTAAAATTTCCAATTTAAGTACAACTTCTTATGTTTTTGCGCCTATTTAGCCTTTGGCTAACTACTAACCCGGAATGAGGAACGAACGGCGACCGACTGAGACCCCCTTAACATAGAAGAAATCTAACGTTAATATGGGTGGCAAGCAATGAATGGGTACCAAACCGCGAAAGTGGAGCAATACCTGCCTGAGGTACTACAGATTGATCAGGTTAAGGAGGTAGAAGCCACGCACATTCCCGCTTCTTTTTAAATCTTTTGTTGTTGGCTATCATTCTTCATCACATGGATTAAGAGAACTAAGATTTTTTTCATTAAATCATCGAAATAGGACATATCTCCCACTTCGTTTCAAATTTCAAATCGTGCAAATTTCAAATGAAATCCTTCTTTCATAGCTCTTGAAAATTACAATGATGACATGAGAATGAGCAATCCTTAATTACTGCTATCTCGTGGGATGACAATAAACTATGCCTCTGAGCATCAATCAATCTGAACGCTCCTCTGATTCCCAACCTTAGCTTTCACGGCCAAATTGCACTCTCAACCCACAAAAGCGATCATTATGCAGCAACCCAGAACCATTGATCTACCTTAAAAATGTGACTATGCCCTTTGAACAACCTAGGTGCATTATCAAAGATCAATAGTTGGAATTCTCGTAGTACAAAACATATAGAAATAAAATAATATTAATTTTATTTGCGATATTGTTACAACAGGTATAGTAAAAACTAAGAATCATCTGATAAGAACAGATATTTTGACAAACTCATTGGCTGCTGAAAAGTTGTAAAAACTATTAAAGATACAAAATGAAAATGATTTACCAATGAACTTTCAATCTATTACTTTTATGAAGTATTTTATGGTGTATTTCATGTGTATGTTTTAAATAATTGCATGATTTCGAAATTGGTATACCTTTTAGTAGGTACCTACATGCTTTTTCGTATTGTGGTCTTGAAATTCCATCAAACTAGAAACTGAGAGGTGTGTAGAAGTTGAACACTAGAGAGGTACGATAATTTTGTACATCGGGGCTGGGACATCGCTCCATGTAACCTCTTGTCTCTGACAAATCAAGATCAGTACAATTGCAACCATCTTGTCCCCGAAATCTATCTCTCCTCATTTCCTCCAATAATAATATATTCCTGAAATATTAGCTGACTGGCAGAACAAAAAAGTTTAATACCTTGTCCAATCGTGGCGGGTACTCCCTCAAGGTAGGGTAGCTCTGGAGCTCTTTCCTCCGTAAAGCACTCTCCTCGGCCTTTTCATCCCTTTTTTGCTTTGTAGCTTTCGAAACCTCGTTTGATCCTTGCATATTTAGCTCCTGATGAAATCAACGACAAATTACCAAATTAGTGATAGGTCTATGGTTCACATAAAAATGTATGTAATATACCCGTGCTGAGTTCAAAAGAATATTTTACTCACGACAGGCATAGCTGTGAGTTTTTGAAGGTCTTCAGGGCAAATAAAGGTTTCGTTCTTGTTAGGCTCTTGGCTCGGTATGATCAAGTCTCTCACATGATCGTGACCAACGATCCGAACGTACCGTTTCCCGTTCTTCACAAACTCCCCTTGAGTGGGGCAGTTGGATTTGTTTCCTCGAAGTTTGCCCGAACTGGCACTCCGACCAACTAGTTTATCGTTAACCATCTCTAAAACACCGAACTACTCCAGAAGGATAAAGAAATAGGAAAAAAAATTGGATGCCCCCCAAAAACCAGTGAGAGTTGAAATTCGAATGGACTAGAGTTTGGTTGCTGACAAGGAGATAGATAAACAGTTTACTGTCAAGGAGACGCCTGGAGAGTGAGAGACGGCTTGAATCAATAACTTCGACGTGGACTGTTGATGAAATGAAACCAGGTAGCACTAAAACATAATATTATAGAACTGTTGTACCAAAATAATAGACAACAATTTTAACAAAAAGACTGGTACCTATCAACTTAATACCTACCAAATTTGTAGAAAATTTTAATTATATATTAAATTTGTTTGCTCTTCATGTAATTTTAAGAAGTAAAGGTAAATATTAACGATAATGACAGGAACTTAATAACGATAATTTATTGAAAATATACATTTTAGTTTAGATAGGTCTATGAAAACAGATTTTTTCAAGGATTGAAATATAATTTGTAACAAATCAAGAACTCTAAAAATGTGTTTATTTGTAACTAAAAAAAGAACTCTGGAATTTCGTTAAGACAGGTTTGTCCAGGATATCACATAATTTTTTTATAGATATAGATAACTCCAATGGTTAAACTTTGCTCCACCCTGATCATCATGTATAACTATAATACTGGTCTCAATAAGAGTTGAGTGTCAAATTAATGGAATGTTGAACAATGTACGTGGTTTTGGCGTAGAATAAAGAAAGGAAGCCATTACCAAAATTAACGACTAGAAAGCATAGGGTACAATGCAAGTACACAGAGTGATCAAGTCATGCAGTACAACCCATACAAAAGGTATCACAGACATGATATAAATATATATACCAACATTCAACGTTATAATATGAACATGAGAACGCCAACGTGAATCGCGCACCAGTGAAGCCTACATGAATCTTACCTACGTGATTTTTCATATTGAATCACATCATATTGGAATTTAATGCCACCAAGCTATCCTGGGAATAAACCTAAGAACAACAACATAAAACAGGGGATTACCCGACACAGAAGAATGCCAGCCAAATCATACTTTGTGGTTTTGGATTCCCCACATTACAAAATATAAGAAAGTATCTCAAAAACCGTTTGAATTTTGAATCGCATTAATTTTGGGAAAAAATCGTCAAAAAATCATGTGAATAAATCTGCATTTTTTCATAAGACAGGTGGCTGACATTCCCCATTCTCCCCATCATTTCTACTATCACTTATTTGTGTTGGTGCCTAGCGCTATCTAACTGCTACAGCGCTATCTATCTATCCTCATGTTGCCTTTAATCGACAAAATTATGTAAGCAATAACTTTTTTTTGTTGTAGGTAACGTTTTTTGAAAAATACTTGACCAGGTTTTAAACAAAGATTGGCTGAACCGCCATACCTAAATAAGAATATAGAATTATTACAACTGAGGTGACAACTCATTCAATATTACCTTAATATTATATCGTCCCCTCCCGGACAGAAGGACCTATGTCACGAACCCGATGAACTTCTCAAGTGAAGTAAACAACCACCTCAGGTTGAATTTTCGTCTGTCATTCCTGGTCTAGCAGATGCCATCAGCTTTCTTCCAAAGAGAAGATGAGAATTGGTTCTGATGATTTTCCTCATGACTGTTAATTGTCCCACCCGCTCAAGAGGAGCGGGGTTCACCAATGGCCCAACCCAAAAAATTATCAGGATCTGCGATACCACCCACGCATGGTCACCAATCCAGATAATCTCCCGGACCAACTAACCTCAACTTCGACGATCACATGGGAACCGGTTCACGAAAATAGCTAATGAGGTATTTCAGTCAATTTTTTTCTTTTTCAAAAGAGTATGGCTCAGGAATAACGGTAATCGGGTCTGTTCGTCGAGAAAATTTTTTTTTAAAATCAGAGAAGCTAAGGAAAGTTGAAGATTTGAATGGTGTGACGTAGCTAGCCAATTGTGACGTAGCTAGCCAACTGTCTTTGAAAAAAGTATCCATGCACAGAAACCCTTGGAGGACCTCCTGGATACTACAAAATACTACTCACACACGCACGTGGCGTAGTCCTTTCCTAGTGTGTGTGCATTTATAGCACACACACTAGGCCTGCCTTTTTCAAACGTGTGATCTCTTTAATTAATTTTTCTACCACAATGTGGTATAATGTGGTAACATGTCATGTTATAGTATCATTGGGCTTAAAGTTGGAGTTTTTGGTTTTCAAGGGTGCTAAATCCAAATTTGAGGTCAAAAACCTGAATTTCCGACCTACCGAAATACCCCATTCACATTTGCCTACAAATTTCTTTTTAAATTAAAATAGCTCTTTCCTCTCTCTTGTAATGCTCAAATTCGGATCCCGCCTAAAAAAAAGGTTTTCCCAACGCAAAAAAGTGGAAATTGTAACATTTGTCCCTTCTGCCCGGAAGGAGACTATATGCGTTTTGGTAGGTACTTACACAGTACATGAAACTGGTCCACCACCCCCTGATTTATTGGACCATCACAGTGTCAGAAAACAGGAGTTTAAACTGTTGGCAATGAATTGGTAATCACGTCGCAACCTGCTGCGCCTTATCAATAACGTAGCATGATATTCCACCAACAACAAGCAGCATCCCCACAAAAGTGCCTGCACCAAAATATGCACATAAATTTAAAAATCAATATAAATAATAATCTTGATAAAACTTAATTGATCATCACAATCTTAATAACATTAATCCTTCCTCGCCCTGTTTTTACAGTCTTTTCTACCTGATCGTATCTGTGTACACAATCTCATGATTTAGAAGTACTCATGTAATATTACATGCTTCATATATAACGTAAGTAGGTATTAGTTTTTGTAATGTTTTCAAATTTTTCCTCAAACTACTCTTAACATACTTCCGGTTCCACTAGAGGAATTCTATAAAGAGAAACTACTGAGTTTGGACTAATTTGAAAGATCTCTAGTTTCTTTTTCGTAGTAAACGCTTTTGTCACTTATTAACGAACATGGCATCAAACACAGGAATTTTATCATGTTGTTGTAATAATGGTAGAGAAAAGATGAAACTCACGTTTGTCGGGCACCTCTTCTCCGAGCAGCCATCCTCCAACAAAAGTGAATAAAATGGACAATGAATTCGCTATGGGATTGGCCAGCGTCAGCTCTGCAACAATAAATAAGATTTTAGTTCAACGAGATGAAATCAAACAGATAATCAGGTGACCGTTCTGTTTTAATGATTAATAATTTGTACCTAATATGTACTATGCGCAAATACACCTGCTAGGCTTCATACTTTTTTCCGGGTAACGCCTTCATACTTCAATTTTCAAGTACTACCTATTTCGGAAGTTCAATATTTTTCCAACTTGAGAATTACTGAATACGATTTGCACCGAGGTACCCGAAAAAGTAGAAATCCTAGAAACTCAAATTCAAATTTGTAGAAGGTTCTTAATTTTTAAAATGTCCTCAGCCGATAAAGCCTCGAAATCGGAATTTTTCTTCAAGATCGCAGGGATCGTAAATGGTTATGATTGTTATTATATTATATATAAATAAAGTCTCCTAAGATATTTTTTGGGGTCGGGTGATAATGGAAATGGCTGACACCTATAAAACGAAGAAATCCTGAGAATTTTATCAAAATCGTAAAAACCATTTTGGGAGGAAGAGGTGAAAAACTTCCAAAATATAGTTTTTGTCTCGTTTTGTTTTTGCTCCAAATTATTAAACTTCAAGACTGAAATCAGCCTGAAGTCTAGCCAAAACCCTCATAAATAAAGGTAGACGCCAAATCCGCTAACATCGAACATATTCGTATATACAGAAAAAGTTGGCTAACAAATATAAAAATAGTGTTAGTTCAAAAACATAAATCTTGTAAATCAATTAAAACGGTGTTTAATTTTTAAAAAATGAATCTAGCAATAGTCGAATTTCTGTTGTTCTCTTTGTCCACTGCTCTACAGCACTTAAGACTACAACTCTGTAACTCAGAGGTCGATTATCGTAAGTGACATTTTGGCGATTTTACAGCAGAGCCAAAATAAGTTGTGGGCACACCTATTTTGATCCCTATGGCCCATTCTGATGACTTTATCATGCACAAATAATTCTGTAGAATCTGTTTATGCCTACCAATACAATAGAATACAAAATACAATAGAAAGAATGCACGTACAAAACAAAAATCTCGAAAACGAGAATTTTGGACATACGATAGTTGACCTCTGAGGTACAAAACTAAGACAACTAAGAGTGGTATTAAATAGTTATGATCAAACCTGCACTCTGTAAAGTAATCACGAAGAGAAGGGATCCACACTGATTCACCAAATAAGGCAAAATAAACTGGAAAGATAGAAGGAAAATATTAAAACCTTAGTAATGGTCACACTACGGTTAAGAATATGACTGCCCGATACCCGAAATTACTGAATAAAAAATGCATTCTTTCATGTTCTGGGACTAGAAAATACCAAACATTTTTGTAAGTAAGCATATTTTTCAAGTTGCTAGAAACTCCAACCGACGTGATCTGAACACGAAACCTTCTGATCTGCAGTTGTGTATTATTTGTATATACAAAATCTACAGATAAACATGAACACAAAATAAAAAGTGGGTGTGGCACATAGCTTCCTCGTATCCATAACCCGATTGTATAGATGATCCGATGCATAGTAGTTAATCTCTTAGTACCTTCCACCACCTTCATAGAGGACGATCTACACGCTAATCTGAACAATCCTGAGAAATTTCGTCGAAATCGGATGTAAAATGTAGAAGTTATGGCTGTTACAAGGAATTCACGTTTGCGCATGCGCAGTCGCTTCTATCAGTCCGGGGATGATGATTTTCATAGGGGACCGTCAACACATCAACCCGCACAATCCCTGAAAATTTCATCGAAATCGGACAATAACTTCGAATAGTTATGCCCGTTACAAGGATTTCATGACAGACACGGAACCAAAATTGTTCAGAAAGGTCTAAAACGCAAAACGCGAGAGAAATTTTTGATTTTGGAGAATTTTTTTTTTCATCCTTGAAAAGTGAAAACAAAGCTTCCGCTACCTTGGTAGACTCGGAAGCAAAATTATTAACGATGGATGGAACATAAATATTATTCTCTAGCTACCTTGAAGAATTCTAATTATCAATACAGTTTGCATACATAGTTAGACTTTCAAATTTGAGTGGCTAACATCCTTTGTTGAAAGGTTGGCCTCATGGGAAGGATCGCCGTCTGATGTACACACAAGAGGAAGACGCATTTGAACAAAGCTTGCAATAGAGAAAGATGAACTTATTAGTGAAACATATTGTTTAGTAATGCATGCATTCCAAGGGACGTCCCATTGGATAAGCATTAGATCACTTTAACCAGTTGGTAAGCGATGAAACTGTTTCACTCGATGTAATTTATTTATTACTTTAGGTAAGAAATACTGACCCCCCCCCCCCACCATTATCCACCATAACATTTCTAGCGGCATGGGAGCCTAGAATCTGAAGAGCATTTTAAAATCCATGATCTAAGATACCCAACATGCGAATTCGAGTTCACCCCCCCCCCCCTCCCATGGTGCTGGTCTGGCACCAAGGCGGAAATATGTCGTAACATTGAACTTTCATCTATTAGGTTTAGTAGGCAGACCGTCGAGGTTCACCTCCGTATTCAAGGTGAAACACAAAAAAAAAACCCACGAAATAATATTTCGTGTCGCATATTATGCGGTTTATGGTGTCCTGGCACCATGGTAGCACCACTATTAGTTCCATGGTGGTACAGAGAATAATTCATGAAAATCCGGAGGTATAATGAGAATTTTTCCTCAATTTCAAAGGTTGGGTAAAATTAGTAAGCAGTAAAGGAACCAAAATATTGAAAAATAGGATATTTTGTGAATATTATTCCCCCGCTCATCCCCTCCCCTTGCGAATTTTGGTACTCTGGTGAAATGAAGTACAACTCGGAAGTTATTTGAGTCAAACAAAAAAAGAAACACGCAAATCGGTTGGAAATTGAGGCCTGGGCAGAGTTTACAAGATTATGCCCACAAACGCACGTTTTGTAAGCATTAACCCCCCCTTTCCCCCCCTTAAAAAGCAAAATTCAAAATTCCGACGCCGTAGTGCACAACTAGCTAGTTTTCCGCGTCGAAGAAAAAAGAACCACGAAAATCGGTTGAGAACTAAGGCCTGTGCAGAGTACACAAGATTTTTTTCACACACCCACATACACACACACACATACACCTACACACACACAGACATACACCTATGGTTTTTTCGTGGATTTGGATTCAGAATGGTCTAAAACGGATTACTGGGTGGTTATTTTTTTTCTGTTGAGTGTTGTCCAACTTCACCCCAGATCGATCGCATAAGGACGCCCAAGTCTTACTGTGGGACGTCCTAAAAATGAAGGGAACACGTACGCAAAGCAACAGAAAGAGCCCCAGCTGACTTATAGCAAACATCGGCAATCCCTAGCAAAGCGAAGGCTTTTAATGGGAGTCAAAGACTCCTTAATGATTTATGGGGCTGAGATATGGGCAGAGTTGATGAAGTTTAAGAAGTACAGAACGAGAACGTATCTTCTGTCGGTTCAGAGTGGTTTACCAATAGCAAGAGCCTACAGAATATGATACAAACCACCTATACTTGTGATAAGGAAGGAAGATCCCAGGTGAAGAAGGAAGAGAGAGAACGGACATAGCAGAATGGGGCGTGCGCATGGGTCGGAAAAACTGTGTATTGTTATTTTTAATTTAAACTAGACCTCATTCCGAGAATTTTGACACAAACCGCGACCTTCTAGCGTGAAAATACCTTTTTCTATGATTTTTCAAAGTTTCGAATGTTTAAGACGTCACAGTGGGCTGGGGGTCCCGCCCAGACGGGAGGGGCGTGCGACGTTATAAACATTCGAAACTTTGAAAAATCGTAGAAAAAAATCTACTCACCCAAAAAGAGAACGGCTGGTGTCAAAATTCTCAGGATGAGGTCTACTTTCGATTAAAAATTATTTTTAAAAACCCCATTGATAGTAAAAGTAGAAATTAAAAGAACGAGGAGTTTTGATGGGAGAAATACAGCCGTAGCTTGACAGATTGCTGAGCCGGGCTTCTACATCCCCATGCTGCTCTCAGGACACAGTTACTTTTAGACTTTTCAGCAAAGGTAAGGACTAGAATCCGAGATGCGGATATTGCCAGACCGAAAAGGATGATGCTGCACACACGTTCTTTGTCTACCCGAGAAGGAAACATGAAAGAGGACAGCTGCAACGCATCAAAGGAAACACACCTCCCAGTACTCTATCCAAAAGAATACTGTAAAGGGAGGAGTACTGGAGAGCAGTCACTGCATTTACAGAAAAAAGAAGAGAGAGGAAATGCAGTCAAGGAAGTGAGCCAAAGCACTCCAGACGAAAATTGAACGGAGAAGGCAGAAAAAAGCGACATTGAGACGGAAATCTTCCTAAAGTTATGCTGAAAAGGCGGTTCTAGGAAGATATCCTTAAGGAACCACTTTTTCGGCTTGTGGCGTTTAAGTTGGTAATACATTTATAGCCGAATACAACACCCCCATTTCGTAAAGGTTATACTCGATATGGAGTCAGTACATGGATTCCCTCACAACTCCCACAAAAGTGAGAAAAAAAGTGGAAATGCAAGACATTAGAGGAATTTATGTAACTATTGTCAACATTGTCAACTATTGTCAACTTACTATATGTCAACTATTGTCTTACGAGTAAGAAATATTGTTTAGCCTCACTTTCCAATTGGTGAGGAAGAAGTAAAGTTCCTTCAATGACTTTCGCGTTTTGCTCGAGTCGTCGATTCTTTCAATCCCTTGAGCTCCGATCTTCAAAAATGGGTTGGTGATGCCCCACAAGAAACCCGTAGCAATCAGGGAAGAGAAGATCCTAGAATAAAAAAAAAGATGTTAAAAGATTAACAATTAGACCTCATGGGTCATATGATGTAAACAAGGGATGGAATGATCCTCCATTATTACAATACAATAATTGTTACAATTTTTGTCAATTATAAATGATATAGTAAAACTGATTATAATCGAAGACAATTTGTTATGACTCACATTCAACTAAGCAATTAAGTTCATCCAATAAAGAAGATATACGAGGGCCCCTGAGTGAGTCACCACCTACAGGGAGAGACGAGGTATTCCCTTCCACCTCTCTCTCCCCAGAGAAAATACGTAGAGTATATAAGCTCACTCAGGGGTGCTCCATCACGCAGTCTACTCTATAGGTTAGGGACCATCTCTCTCCGTTGAGTAGGAGCTAAAGAAAACGCATCAACCGCATCGAGAAGGTCATCTCCTTCAATCGACGACACGCCGACATAACACAATTAAAAGCCGAAATTGAGAATTTGAATGATTATTTTCAACTCAATTAACGAATGAATTTTTTTTTTAATTTTTCGAGACTTCCCACAGCATTGTCAATCAAAAATCCATATAGAACATAGGGAATGTGCAGTTCTACGTTAGGTACTGAAATGTAAATACGTAAAACTTAACTTTCCTACCTTCTGCATTATATTTAAAAGTTTTTTTTTTTCATTCCTCGCCTGAAATTCTTGGTGCTTACGCAGGCACCAACTTTCAATTATCTTATTGATGAGCCCATTTCCTATCGATACCTTAAAGCACAAAGGCGCCATGTCCATCCATCTTCCACATTTTTTTAAAATTTTTTTTTTAATTTCAGAAAAACTCAAATTCAACAAAACTATTATCAACCTTCTTGAAGATTACAGCTTGAAAATTTCTTGAAGAAATTAAAGAGTTTAGTGTAATAAACCATTATGTTAGGAATTGTGCGCCGGTGAAAACTTCTATGCGGTTTTCTCAAAAACTCCGTTTTTGGACATCGCGCCTGTGCTTCAAGATGTCGCTATAATGAAAAAAACTGAAATTACGAATCGACATTTTGTTCTTATTAATAAACTATAGAAAAATGTGTTTTACGTTACATTTATATAATATAAAAAGGATTAGAGCAACAATAATAAGTACTCAGAGCTACAACAATAAGTACAGTATTAAGATAATATAAACAAGATGAGCCTACAGCAACTCATTTCCAAATGCGAGCTAATGTAGCTCAAAAGGGAATGTTAGCTTTTCCTATATTTATTTTTGTTTGATTTGGAATTTTGATATTTATTTTGTAACTCACGTAACAGTAACTTTTTGTACCGTGAGGGAAATGAAAAAATTAAAAAAAAATATTCCGTCACTCGTGGAGAGGGTGCACCAATTTATATAGTTTCGACCATGAGGAGATACAGAGATTATCATTATCAGAAATTGTAATGACTCATACTCTTAGCTATGTCAGTTCTCCAATAAAGGACAAGGGAAACCCTGAGTGACTCATCATGCCAGGTAGGTAAGGTGAGGTACGGGGAACAAGGACGTCACTTGACGTCACCTTCCTCCAATCTCCCCTTACCTTGTTTAACCAATATAAAAGGAGGACTCAGGGCTTCCCCTTTATGCGTTCATCTTCGAAAACTCGACTTGATTATTTCTCGCTCTACCTCGCCTTCTCACTGAACCCCCAGTTCCTCAGAGGTCTCGGTATGCAATAAAGCTCATCGCGCCGGCCTCTGCTCCCATTTCACCTTGTCTGCCCCCAACTAGGCCTAGGTAAATGTGCTGCCTCCCTCCGGTCGGCGAGCAATTGCGCCGAGGTACGTAGCCGAGCTGAAGTCCTTAAGCACTCTTGCATGCGATCGGTAAAACGCACCGGGCATCGAGTGCTGTCCCATCCTTTATCTTCGTTGAGTAGGGACCAATAAAATCGACAAGCCGACGTGAAGCCATTCGCCTTCACACGCCGACATAACAGAAATAGTAAAATAATTTTCAAACAATAATCTCAAAAATCTGATTCAAACAATTCATGCAGTACCCAGAAGGAAGGTTGGAGTATACCCTATCCATTACTTAATTATACTACGTACCTACTTATTTGCTGCTTAGGTACTTGTTCCAAGTGCACCAAAACCTGCTTAGTAATCAGTCTGTTCAGTGAAAGAAAAATGGGAATTGACATTTTTCAAAACGTCCTATAGATCTAGGACACATTCAACGGAAAGGATTTTTAGTCGACAAAACTCACATGCCATTCGAAGGTGAAGTCATTTCAGCCGGTAAAGGTAAAACAGCAGAGACGAAAGATTGCAGCACGATAATATTGATTATGTCCTGAAAAAGTTGAAGAATACAGGTTAAAAAGCGTCCATTACCTGCCTACTAACAGAGGACCATCAAGACACACAGATTTGAAAATGGTTTCATTCCTAAGTAAAGTCAAATCGGTGCCAATTATTACATAACAGTTTGTTATTTTCAATTCGTAATCAATTTTATTTTTAAGAAATAAACGCTTCACTCAATTCAAAAAAAAAAAAAAAGGAAATTGTGGGTGCCTTCATTAGGGAATTTGATTACTAGTTGCTGAGGACGCAAAACGAAGAAAAGATTTTAACAATCGCATTTTGGTCAGATGACATTTGAACGAAGATTGGCCTCTTTTACGATTCACACTCGTGTTTCTGATTTAACACAAGTCCAACCCTTAAGTTCTTATAGGGAGCGAATTACTAGTCCTACAGAGCTCTGGATGGTCTCACTTGATTCTACAAATTCAATACTATTGATGCAGCGTACGGACGACAAAATATGTATTCGATTTTTGGACTTGGTACGTACCGTGGAAGGTAAACTAACAAATTTTGAGGGGGTCAACACTTTCAGTGTGGATCATGTCATATGACAGCATGAAGAGTTTCGTCTCTGGCGGGTGTGGTCATATGACATGATATGTGGTCATATTATGACATGATGGGCCTCATGCTGCTCGCTCACTCTTTATTGCTTCGTAAAAACTACTGCAACCTTCTACCACAGCTGTGCGACTTTTTTTCGACTTACAAGTTCCATACCTTTCCCCTAGAATGCGCCGTTTTTACCTCGGAGTTCTTGGGAGGACTCGAGACGTCAAATTGAATAATCATGTTGGCTTTCATGTGAATGATTATGGGTACCTAGTGTTCGTAAATTCAGTGGGATTTCTCACGTTTCCGGCCATGTCGTCATATGAATGACGACTAGAATTCTAGAATTCAACTACCGCCAGAGGAGAAAATTTGGTACATTGCGGGCTTGCATACCCCGAGTCTTTGCCGAGTGGCGGGTCATGTCATAAGACAACAAGCAATAAAAACCATTCATTTTATCATTATATGCATATAAGTAGTATAAATAGCTAAAAACTAAGCTCCAATGTCGAATTTTAGACAAAAGTATCTCCCGCCGGAGGCCAAAGTAGGGTGTTCTAGTCCCGCATTGAGTGTTAAAAATTGTTTTTCTTGGTCGATTTCAAAGGTTCATTATTGGAAAAATATACTTACCAAAAATTGGAATTTACGTAAAGACATAGAAATGTATTCTAACGTCGTTAAATTGAGGGCCACATCAGCAAAAAGGTTTAACGTAAAAACCTAGCAGGTAAACAACGAATCAGTAAACGATTCATAATTGGAGGGTGAAAAACGTCAGAAAATATGCGTACACGATACAGGAATACCTATACATTTTTACTCTAAGACCCTACATGTTTACTTAGGTCCAGGGCGGGATTAAACCCATCTAAAAGTAGGTACTTACCTAATAGTACTACGTAAAGAGGTAAAACATGAATTCATAGCAACATAGCAATCAGCATGAACATGAATCCATGACTGAACAATGAAATCTAAATTAACGCGAAAAGCTAATAAGAAACATAACCTTACTATCTGTAAACCACTTCAAATTGTACGGTTGGCAACATTGTAATCACCTCGCCTCTTGATTTTTCCAGAAAAGATTCTAAAATCTTTCCCAGGAAAATTTAAGATGACTTTTTCTGCAGTAAAAAAAACAGAAAATCCATTGGAAGCTTGGAATCCATTGGAATTGTTACAAGTTGATTATTCTCATAGATAAGTGAACGATTTTTGTCCGTTATTTCGCGTCACTCATATGTTTGAGCCAAAATGTATGCAGTTGTGTTTTTTATCGGTTCAAATCTCCTGTACCGAAGTTGAAAAATGAGTTGATTATTTGCATGCATTAACTTGTCTCCTATCAGTATTCGTGTCAGAGGAAAATTTTTTGTTGTGAATAAAAATCAATCCACCTCAGGACCTCAATCATTTTGAAATGGCTGGTAAGTTACCATTAATCTAACGAATATCTTCATGAAGACCCTGTTGGTACTTCCTACTTATGATAGCTTATGATCAGTACTCTCGCGTATTGATTGGAATCTCCGGACAATTTTTTCCCGGAGATTCTCCGGACAAGTTCTCAACTTCTTTGGCGTAGCAAGTAGATATTTTTCATTTTATATCTACTAGTTTAGTTTTGAGGTCCTAGCATAATATATTGGTTCGTTCCTGTCAAACTGGTGATGAACTTTTTCACCTTGGTAATGAGTAACTTTTAAACGAAGACTTACAAATATGTTTTATTTACAGAAGATATGCTAATGTGTTTCGACAGTCCGTTGAATCCTCCTAAGGCCAATCCCCGAATCCTCGGAATGAAGAGCCCTCTCATCCCTTGTCCGAGACTGCCTTTTGACATCGTCGCGGAAACTGCAGCCATGGATGCTGACCCTTTTGAGAGGGTCCTGAAAACTGCTCTCTCCCAGACACCTGGTAGAGGCAGAGCTATGTCATTGCCTTGTAAGATTTCTGATTGTTATTATTGTGGTTTAGAAGCTTTAAAATTAGCTAGCACGATTAACTAGAGTTGATCCTCGACGGGAGACAAAGGATCGCTTTATCCCGGTTCTGATCCGTGGAGTATCATCTATTCTTTGAAACGAGAGCTGTCGCCATATTGAACATATTTTTTAGTAATGCATGCATTCCAGGGGACGTCCCATTGGACAAGCATTAGATCAGTTTAACCAGTTGGTAAGCGATAAAACTGTAGGCAAGAAATAGTGACCCCTCCTCACCCTTATTTACCATAACATTTCTAGCGGCTTAGGAGCCTCGAATCTGAAGAGCATTTTAAAATCCATGACCTACGATACCCAACATGCGAATTCGAGATCACCCCCCCCCCCCCCTTCCCACTCACCAATGGTGCCAGTCTGGCACCAAAGCGGAAATACGTCGTAACATTGAACTTTCATATATTAGTTTTAGTAGGTAGTCCGTCGAGGTTCACATCCGTATTCAAGGTGAAACACCCACGAAATATTGTTTTATACCCCCCGCGGTTTATGGTGTTCTGGCACCACGGTGGCACCAATATTAGTTCCATGGTGGCACAGAGAATAATTCATGAAAATCCGCAGGTATAGTGAGAATTTTTCCTCAATTGCAAAGCTTGGGGACAGTTAGTAAGCAGTAAAAGAACCGAAATATTGAAAATTCGGATATTTTGTGAACATTATCCCCCCACTCGCCGCCTCCCCTTGCGAATTTTGATACTCTGGTGGAATCATGTACAACTCGGGAGTTATTTGAGTCAAACAAAAAAAGAAACACGCAAATCGGTTGGAAATTGAGGCCTGGGCAGAGTTTACAAGATTATGCACGCAAACGCACGTTTTTTAAGCATTAACCCCCCCCCCCCTTTCCCCCCCTTAAAAGGCAAAATTCGAAATTCCGACGATGTAGTGCACAACTAGATAGTTTTCCGCGTCGAACAAAAAAAGAACCACGAAAATCGGTTGAGAACTAAGGCCTGTGCAGAGTACACAAGATTATGCCCCAAAACGCACGTTTTTTGAGCATTAACCCCCCTTTCCCCCCCTTAAAAGGCAAAATTCGAAATTCCGACGATGTAGTGGACAACTAGGTAGTTTTCCACGTCGAACAAAAAAAGATCCAGGAAAATCGATTGAGAACTAAGGCCTGTGCAGAGTACACAAGATTTTGTCACACACACACAGACATACACCTATGGTTTTTTTGCGGATTTGGATTCAGAATGGTCTAAAACGGATTACTGTGTGGTTAATTTTTATTTCTGCTGGGTGTTGTCCTCCTTCACCCCAGATCGATCGCATAAGGACGCCCAAGTCTTACTGTGGGACGTCCTAAAAACGGGTTACCTCCTATCCGGTTAATCCAATAAAAATCTTTAGAACCCTAATCATCGGATTCAATTTCAATCTTGGCTCCAAAATCCTCCTCGCTGGTAAAACCGGACCTTAGAATTCAAATATAAGCAATCATACCAATTTTCAGCTACAAATTATGTAGGTAGGCACTGTCTTCAACAGATTGATGAGCACTAAGCAACAAAGTGAAGAAACGATTAGGGGTAAGATTAGTAGAAGACTCCATGGGCAAAAATAATCCTTGGCTGTCTACCTTCCTAGGGGCTGAAGTTGACCCTACGTATTATGACTCAATGCAAAAATATATACTCGCCTCAGATTATTCTGAAATGTTCAATTTTTCTAGGCTCACCAACTTCTCCTAGGCGTACGAGAGAGTTACCGCAAGACTCCGTACTTGATTTATCCGCTGCACTGTCTGCACGTTGTTTGGTATCTTCTACTCCCAACCCTGGAATGAATCGCTATAAACATCCGCAATCACCGAAATTGGTCAATTCAGCTCCAGGCACTCCTACCAGCCACCAACGCTCAGCTAGACTAAGCCCTCTGTCAGACATTCCACGACGCTCAGTCATCAGCGACAAAGATATCGAGATGTCATCTGAACAACTGAGGATGACTGTCATGAAGAAATTGGAGACACTCCAAGTGCTCAACCAGAATTTGCCATCCTCGGGTCGCTCCCACCTCAGGAGGTCAATTTCCTCGCCAAACCTTCCTAAAGGCGAGCGACAGCAGACATTTTCTGGTGCTTTAGAGTCATCGAATGCCACTCGGGATTATGGAGTCATTGATTTTACTTACAACAAACGCAATGTTTCCATAATAAACGAATCATGTACAAGTCAGGTAAACATAAATTACTTGCTAAATCATATTATTTGTTTCTCATTTATTGAAATTTACTTAAATCGATTCTATCAGAAAGACATATTCATAGATAAAATCTTTTAAAAATGAACTTACCTTATTCTCATTCATATTTATTAATAATTGCTTGTAGGTAGACTGCTCCATTAAGGGAGAGTCTTTCATCAAAACCAACACTCTGAAGAAAGAAGCTCTAAAACTATCGTCGCTTTTTCAAAACATCACTGTCGATTTGGGTATGTATGTTTGGTTGGATTAATGCTTTCCCTAAACGACTGAAATTGGAAAATCATTGAAATTGAACCAATACTTTCTGTCGTCGTCAACAGATGATTCGGACGACTGTTTGGCCACGCCAATCAAGGAGAAGACCAAATGGAGACATTCTAGAACATTCGCAGGTTCTTAAAACTCAATGAATTCGTAGATTCTTCTAGTCTTTTTTCTATCTCTGTGTAGATCTAAAATTTCGTTTTCAAACGTCTCAGCTCATTTAGCATCATTTTTCATACCAGTAGTTGTATTCATGTTAGAACCACTTTATGTGTGCACTGTTCTACTATTTACACATTCAAGGTCACTAAGGAAAACCTCGTTTATGATGGAGAATAACGACTAGGAGATGTAAATAATCAACTGAGATAAAACAGAAACTTGATGATAATTTTTAAAAAGGCGCGAAAATCGGTCTATCTGTTTGATTTTGCGTTTTTCGTTTTGTTTTTGTTTTATGGGGGATTTGCCTCAATTTTAGATTCTGAAATTTTAAGTCAAATCCTGTAATAGGGATTTAGAATAACGTATAACACCAGGAATACCCAAGGGAAAAACATACCATAGAACAAAATGCCTAAACAAGTGAAGCCTCTGACAAAAAACACTGCAAAAATAGAGGGAAACTGACCACGTCACTCCCTGGGGTTCTCCTGCAAAACTGTGTCTGGCGAAGTGTAACAGCAGTCTCGGCAAATAGTGTCAGAGAATGTCAACAGGTAGAGTTGTATTCGCCCTCGTGGCCACATGAAACGATGCACTCAAATAATGTGATTCAAATATCGAAACTAAAAAATATAGAAACTATATAAGAGAAGATGAAGACTAATAATGCTTGATAAACTAATAAGTAGAAAAATAATGTAAATTGCTTATTTTGATCGTTTTTGCATCTGCGTTCTGTCTGCCAGTTTGCAGCGCACTGTTCAATCACGTAAGCTAATAGTTTCATGTACTCTTCCAGAGGTATCACTGCCAATGTAAGGGGCAGCTCGTCACGTCACAACATGGCTGCCCCCGTACATAGATTGCCACTTCATTTAAAATTTCCATCTTCCTTAAATTCTCTAAGTTTTTCAGATGCTTTTTCAAACAGCACAATATGGCTTAATTCCATATCAGTGAACCCTCTTTTGAAGAAAAAAAAATTAATAAATTGCGAGGCAAATTCCCCATTGACAACATGAGTTGTCGATTAACGATTTAACGATTAACATGAGACGAGTTAACGATTCCCTATAGGTATACTTAAAACCCCTAATTTACTTGATTCTTCAAAATTTGATTTTGATTTTTTGAACATTCTGACCAACAAAATTTGTCTTTCATTGGATATTCGTGATGTTTTGACACCATTGTTCGACCATTCACAGCGTGATTATTTTATTTTGATAAATTGCTGCTAACAAGAAAGAGGTTTTCACCAAATGACTGTGACCACGCATGACTGGAACTTTTTTCCGTTTTAAAATGTGAATTGGCCTCACTTGTATGACATGAAAATTCTCTATCTACTCTAACCTCACTGTATAGTCAATGCTTTGAGAACATCTTCATCCTTCTTCCATAAATTCAGGAAATGATCCGGGTAGCCCAGAAGACCTTCGGCAGGAACTACCACCGTGGGAATGGAGTGGGAGTAGCAGCGAGGATGAAGACGGGCTGCCTAAAATCAAGAGGTTGAGAGTTTCAGTCAGGAGTGAAGCTGCTCAATCACCTGATACGATTACTTTGCTCACTAGATACAAGAAGAAAAGAGATTCTTTCAAATTCGAAGATGACAAGGAGTCAGAGGTGAGATATATCACTCATTGGAATTATCTTTTTCTTTTCGGAATATAGGAGAGTCATTGGTAACGAATTAATTCAAACTCAAGTAAGTATCAAGTTTTATGTTAATGAGTTCTGTTTGAAACTTATACGAATTAAGTTCCTTTCCTGATTGGTCTGGTAAATGAGACCTGAATACCTTGAACTCGGAGCAACTGATATTCGGATTTGTATACCTTGAACTCGGAGCAAGTGGTTTGAAAAAATATAAGGAATAGGGATAGCCAATAAGAGACCTTAACTGTGGAGCAAATTATGTAGGCCAGACAGGTAGAGCAATCAAAACCAAAATTAAAGAACACCAGACAGCTATTCAGAAGAACAAAATAGACTATAAAGACTTCACCAATCACATACTACAAATCTAGCATTCATTCAATCCCTCAAATGATGTACAAAATTTACATTTTGCCCTAAAAGGTCAAATTTTAAATACCTGGTAAAATGTGAAATTTTAATTTCAGTCCACAATGATCCCCTATCAAACTATAATGACCAGGGTTAAATATTTTCTTCTTCAATCCTTGAAATGTTAAAACATATTGTTTAGTAATGCATGCATTCCAGGAGACGTCCCATTGGATAAGCATTAGATCAGTTTAACTAGTTGGTAAGTGATAAAACTGTTTCACTCGATGTAACTTATTTATTACTTTAGGCAAGAAATACTGACCCCCCCCCCCCCACCATTATCCACCTTAACATTTCTGGCGGCGTGGGAACCTCGAATCTGAAGAGCATTTTAAAATCCATGATCTACGATACCCAACATGCGAATTCGAGTTCACCCCCCCCCCCCCCCCACACCACCACCCAACGCCAACAATGGTGCCAGTCCGGCACCAAAGCGGAAATACGTCGTAACATTGAACTTTCATCTGTTAGTTTTGGTTTGCAGTCCGTCAAAGTTCTCATCCGTATTCAAGGTGAAACACACAAAAAAAAACACGAAATAAGCGGTTTATGGCATCATGGCACCATGTCCTGGCACCATGGTGGCACCACTATTAGTTCCATGGTGGAACAGAGAATAATTCATGAAAATCCGGAGGTATAATGAGAATTTTTCCTCAATTTCAAAGCTTGGGTACAATTAGTAAGCAGTAAAGGAACCGAAATATTGAAAAATCGGATATTTTGTGAATATTATCCCCCACTCACCCCCTTCCCTTGCGAATTTTGGTACTCTGGTAAAATCATGTACAACTCGGAAGTTATTTGAGTCAAACAAAAAAAGAAACACGCAAATCGGTTGGAAATTGAGGCCTGGGCAGAGTTTACAAGATTACGCACGCAAACGCACGTTTTTTAATCATTAACCCCCCCTTTCCCCCTCTTAAAAAGCAAAATCCAAAATTCCGGCGCCGTAGTGCACAACTAGATAGTATTTCGCGTCAAACGAAAAAAGAACCACGAAAATCGTGTGAGAACTAAGGCCTGGGCAGAGTACACAAGATTATGCCCAAAAACGCACGTTTTTCGAGCATTAACCCTCCCTTTCCTCCCCTTAAAAGGCAAAATTCGAAATTCCGGCGACGTAGTGCACAACTAGATAGTTTTCCGCGACGAACAAAAAAAGAACCAGGAATATCGGTTGAGAACTAAGGCCTGTGCAGAGTACACAAGATTTTGTCACACACACACACACATACACACACACATACACACACACACACAGACATACACCTATGGTTTTTTTCGCGGATTTGGATTCAGAATGGTCTAAAACGGATTACTGTGTGGTTATTTTTTTTTTCTGTTGAGTGTTGTCCAACTTCACCCCAGATCGATCGCATAAGGACGCCCAAGTCTTACTGTGGGACGTCCTAAAAAGCTAACAACACCTACCTAACCACCTTCAACCCCCTGAGTCCCGTTACCTGGTAAATACTCCATTCTTATAGAAAACCCTTCACCTAACAGACGAATTCCTCAAACCTCCTCTTTTCATCACCCGCCAGTAGCTGTTCAGCATTTGAACGCCGCGGTTCTGATAAGTCCATTACTTGTGGTACATCCACCCCTTCAATAGTTTAAATTCAAATTTCAATATAATATTAATGTATTTCATTCAATAGTTAAGTTTTTTCGTAGTAAACAATGGGGTATTTCAGTTAATTTTTTTTTCTAAAGAGGACGGTAGTCAGGAATAACGGTAATTGGGTCTGTTCGTCGAGAAAATGTTTTTAAAAAATCAGAGAAGCTAAGGAAAGTTGAAGATTTGAACTGTGTGACGTAGCTAGCCAACTGTCTTTGAAAAAAGTATCCATGCACAGAGAAGCGATGAAACCCTTGGAGGACCTCTTGGATACTACAAAATACTACTCACACACGCGCGCGGCATAAGTGTGTGTGCGTTAAGGGAGGCCCGCCTTTTTTTCAAACGTGTGATCTCTAAGTAATTAATTTTTCTACCACATGTTACAGTATCATTGGGCTTAAAGTTAGAGTTTATAGGTTTTCAAGGGTGCTGAATCCAAATTTGAGGTCAAAAACCTGAATTTTCGACCCACCAAAATACCCCATTTTATAATAATTTGTTATCTAAATTTATTCGAATTCTGAAGATTTCGTTCAATTCTTTAAGGGCTGATGATGGGGTTATGACACGAAACCGGTTTCCAATAAAGATAATTTTATTAGCAGAGGGGTCACGCAGTTTTTCTCTCCTTGATAGCCAATAGTATTGCGATTCCTATGAAAATCTTTGTGACTACTTTCCTTTGATGTGGAATTGCATTCACTTCATTTTTCCAACTTGCTTTCAGGTAATAACATCGTCACAGTCACAACCTGTTGTTCAAGAAGGTATGTACGTATAAGCGTGATGAATTATGTGTTTTTGGTTATTACCATAATATTGCTGTTTTATTCTTTACTGTCACTCTTTATTCTTCATTTTTTAGCAGTTCCAGCACCAGTTCCAACTACACAGGATATCGCTATTGTCCCACAAATCGTAATACCACCAGCCCCAGAATCAGATTTGAGGCCCAAGTCTGCTACAACAAATGTAGTCAAGAAAGGACCTTTGAAAGCTGTCCTGCCGCTTCCCACTATGGTAAAGTCAGGTGAGTAACCTTGTCAGCTATGGTTGGTAACATGGTAATTGTTTGAAGGTTCAGAGAAAGATTCAGAGATGGTTTCTTGTCTTCCCTTTCTCTTAGTTTTCGGGATTCGGAAGTTGATTTAAAGATGCGACATCGATCGCAAAATATCGATGTTTAATAATGAATCATCGTTTATGATAAAAAGTGATAACCTCCAGAAAATTGTACGTTTTTATGATGAATGTTTTGTAACCGTCTTTTTAGAATTGTTGAGGCAACCTTTCCAGTGAAATGTTCCAAGAATAATATCTAAAGTTGATTTCTATGGTTATTTCCATTGAATGTTCAATTTACTGAGTGAGAAAGAAATGGATCGAACATTGAGCTCAAAACAAGATGTTACACAATAAATTGTTGGCGTCAATAAATTATTTTAAAATACAGAGGATTCAGATGGGGGTGGACTTGGTTGCTCGTTCTGGGTGGCCTCGGTTTCTTCTTGAACAACGAGTAAACAAAGAGTATGGGATACTAATACAATCGGGTTATGAAACGAAGAAGCTATGAGCCACACCCTGACGGCAGACGTTTCTTGTTAATCTGACTGCTCTTCCCATTTAATTTGTCACAGTTATTCCGCCCAGTGCTCAGGTCACCACTTCAAAGGCAAATAACACTTCAGGAAGCCAATCCTCGTAAGTACTCCATTCACTCTGTGGTGCGTAACATTTCGTGACTGATGAACTTTAAAATAATTTGAAATACATCTATTCTACCTTTGTTCAGAATTCAAGGACCCAGACGAAAGGGCATGTTGGCACCTTTCCGGCGAACTAACTCAAGCTCAGCATTACGCAGTCAGCCCAATCCAGTCTCACCATCGCCTAAACAGGTACCAACATTTCGCGTAATTGCATTTTCAAATTATAGTTTCAGGATGCCTCCCTCTTAGATAGACACTCTACCTTTTGAGTTGAGTTATTTGTTATGAAGGACCTCATCTTCCGCCTCTCAATACTGGAGTTGTGTTAATCAGTAGGTTCATGTGTCTGTTACAGAAGTCAACCAATAGCAAGGTCGTTGAGAAACCAAGTACTGCACCTTCTAAAGGGGTCTCTGAAAATCTGTCGTCAAAATCTGAGGTAAGTCTCTATCGATATATTACTTACTGTTATGAAGGGTGATGGGAGATCTATCACCAAACTACCCTAAATATTAATGGACTTAAATCAGATGATAGTCTATGTAACGCTGGGCAAATGAGAGCGGTATTCGCTAAACAGTGTTCAGTAAACACTTGGGTCGCTATTTGGCGAACCTCGAGCGCCTTGATACCAACATGCATGATAGGCGAATGTAGTGGGATTTAGTTAAGGGCACAAGGAAATTTTTTCGAGTAAAAATTCGATTTTTTAAAAATAATTTTTTATTAATGTGCATATTATCACGGACCAATTAAAAAAAAATCATGAAAAAATTTGAACGAGAAGTGGGTCAAATAAATACGCAAACCGACCTGTGTCAGGGTTTGCGCTAGTAGAGTCCGGCGCCATACCCTGCATTCGTTGCGATCGCGGCATTTTCAAGACGATTCAGCACAGCACAAAACGAACGGAATTCACGGCACAAAACGAGACATAAACATAGAAAAAGACGAGTAAATAACGAAACAAGAGATTTAGCTTCTTCTTCTTCTTTGTTTTCATCAAAGCGAGTCACCTTGGAGCAAGTTGGAAGCATTAGGAAACCGTGTGATGACGTCATGAGATGAACATTGTTTAATTTCAGAAAATCGTGTTTCCTGAAAAATCACGTTTTCTAGCACTCATGTTCCATTTTGTTGAGTTATACTGGACTTATCTCCTTGTTCTTTTTTTTTACTTGTACTTCAGTATCTTATACACCAACTGTGCATAGGGATTGGCGTATTTTTCCCGACAACAAGATAAAAATGTGGTCCGTTTTGGTGGGTTAGAGCCCTGATTTTGATGTTTTTTTCAAAAATCCGCCATTCTCTCCTCAAGCGTTGTACGAAATTATCCTTTGCACCAGTTATAGAGCATAAGATGCTCGACAATATTTGAAAAAAATCAAGGTGATCGGTTGATTACAACCCGAGAAAACGGTACATACGTTTTACGGGAAATTGTACTGTTGGGGAAAATTTCCTTGTACCCTTAAACTGTTGGTGTCAAGCATAGAGGACAAAGTCTTGGTTTGCTGGTGAGAAGAAGGCTGGTAGATGAAAATCTTTGGGTTCGTCGCAGTTCACAGCGAAGTCCCACACATGTAGTCCTGCTCCATCGATGTATGTCAGGAGCTTTCTCGCCTCTTGGTGTACCTTCTTCTTCTTTAATGAGGCCAAATAACTGACAAGAAGTATATTCGGCAATTTCCTTCATCCCAAGTAAAACTTGGGAGAAACTATTAATAGCACTTCTATTGCTAGTTAATATACTACAGATATTACTCAAAATAAGCCTAAAAACAACAGAATTATTGTATATTTGGTATCAAACAGTAGGTATTGACCTAAAATCTGTTCAAATTGCGTTGTTCAATTAGATCTTTGTTTAATTTATTTGTACACAAGTCTCTTGACTCTCCACTTTACAGTTTGTTAGCCAGGTAAAAAATAACTGAGGTTTGAAATTATGTAAATTGTTCGAGGATTATTAAAGTACCCACCTACTCTGTGCACTCCAACAGTAACTCTACTGATAGGATCATAATCATAAACATAATAAATCATGCATAAACATTGTTATGATACGCAACTTTATGGATCATTTAGGTGAATAATGCTGTCTTTTCCCGAGATTTCAAGCACAAAACAAACTTTTGTCAACTCATGTCAGGAGCATCTAGGGGAAGAAAGTGGTGGAACGGCGTGAGCGCTGCCAAGCAAAGACAAGATGAACCTTCCGGAGTTCAAAAACTTGGGCTATCTCTCTTATCAGTTGGCTTATGATGTACCTAGGTATCGTGTGTTGTGTTTCTAATTCTTTCGTAAATAATAGAATGTTTTAAAAATTAATGCTGTTTACCTACGAGTACATAGATTTCCATTTCAGACTGAATGCCTTTCTTATTGATGTCTCAAACAGATTAGATTGCCTTATTCATTGAATGAAAATTTCTGGTTTCCTATAGATTAGGCAGGGATCTACAGTAGGGTTGGGTATCGTTATAAAAGTATCGATATTTTGTATCGATACTGTATCGTATCCGAGTATCGATATTCCAAGTATCGTTGGGCATGAGTATCGATATTTTAAAATATCGAGTATCGATACTTTAGTGTCACAAACTATCAACATTATCCAATATTCTCAAGAAAAATAATTTTTTAAACAATTTTTATTCATTTTTTACTATCAAGAGTCCAAGCAGAGTGATTTTCTCCATGATATAGACGTTATTTGTGCAACCAAAGAGTAATGACCCAAAAGCCTCTCTACCTTCTTCATTTTTTAGCCATCTTGGTGAATTTTCCGCGAGAAATGTATCGATATTCGATGTTTAGAAATATCGGATCCAAAGTATCGATATCCAATAATATCGGATAGTGCAGTATCGATACTAAAATATCGAGTATCGGTACGAAAGTATCGATATTTTGAAATATCGAGTATCGATACCCATCCCTAATCTACAGGCATTATCACCAGTCGATAACAGAGGTGCATCCATCTTGCCAAAAAAGAACAGAAAAGATCATCAAATCGTCGCTAGATAGCTCTCAGGCGGTTCCACCACTTTCTTTCCCTAGATGCTCCTTTTACTCAAGTCTATTTACAATAGATTGTTCCAAGCAACAAACATTAACAATATAATAGCTAATGTAGAGTCGTATATGCTCACATTTTAGGTTTGTCCATGAATCAAATTAATTATTAAACAAGAACGTTATTTCAGGCGACGAAAAAAGGCCCTTCTCTGCTGAAGAAACGTTCATCCTCCGCTCCAGGTAAAGAAAATCTTATAAAGAAATGATCCTCTCCCCTCTTTAGTGGCTGTCCGACGAACAATGCAGTCTTTTGACACTCACGATTTAGTATTTTTAAATTTATCTTTTATATAATACCGTTATTTTGCATGGTTGAAATAAATATTGTAATTAACGTGCTGAATTTTCAATATCGCACTAGCAGCTGTTCATGAATGTTACCTGTGTTACCACCTGAGATTAACTAAAATCAATTCACGGTAAATGATGACTGATGTAGTATAAGAACGATAAATTGCAATGCAATGACTCAACTGTATAAATATGTGATAAATTTGGAAGCTGCCTAAATTACCTACTAACTGTAATAATACTTTTCCGTCTATGCTACAAGCAACCTATTGATATTGTTAGTGCACTTTTGTATTTTTATACCGAGTTAAATATTATGAATGTATATTGAGATGGTGTAGGAAGTATTATTAAACACATTTTTTATTACGAAGAACACGAAGTTTTTCTCAACTCGAATCCAGTAGTGGTAACATGTTTTATTCAACGTATGTACACAACGATAAGGATCTTAATAGTAATCAATAATAATCATTAGGTATTCATTATTCCTTATCAATCATGGCATAAGTGACAAGTCGCACGGAGATAATCCTATTCAATAAAAATTCAACATGGAAAAGTTATCGATTTTTGAATAGGTTCCTACCACATTTTCTATACTGTGTCGGCAACATGGAAATCACTTCAACCCAGCTCGACTGGAAAAATTTATGTGTAATCACGAACGGAAATAAAGCAACTCAATTCAATGTGTTAGACGCAACACAGAACCAAGCTGTTTGATATTTGTGCTCTCGTGCAAAGCGTACATTTTATAATATCGAAACAAATTATTAGGGCAGGATTACCTAATGGAGTATTCCATCTATACAACAAATTCTCACTAAATGCGTCTGAAAACAAAAGGGATTTAGTCTGAGTGTATTTCTACTGAATGGGAGTTGTGAGAGGTGGTTCTTTACGCTTCTTGAACAGTGCGAGGGTTTGAATGTCAGATAGAGCGACTCGTGGAATGGCCGTCAGTCCAAACATCAGCGCTAGTTTTCCACCTAGCCCTTGACCAGTTTTCATGGTTTCCTCCTCACATTCAGGCATAACCTGTAATTCGTAAAAATGTTGAAGACAATTTTGGTACATACACTCGAGATGTGGCAAAAAAAAAAAGCAATGAGACTTTTTAACATTAATGTTATCCCCTTCAAAGTAATTTGAAACGCAGAGGTAAGGTGAATAGTGGGGCTGCAGAAACACAGTGTGAGGTGGTGGATGAGTAAAACAAAACGCTGCAAATTATTACACAATGGTTTATTATTTTTATTTTTCTATATAGATCACTCGTCTGCAAAGCCACCAACCATCCAACATGAAGAAATATGTCGATCGCATTTCAGTCAGCTTTAATTTGAACGGAGATTAGGCCTCTTTTGCGATTCACACTCGTGTTTCTGATTTATCGTACGTCCAAACTCTAAATTCTCGTAGTGAGCGAACGGTTTGTCCTACAGAGCTCCGCGTGGTCTCTAAAAATTCTATAGAATCTTAAATTGAAGGAAAAACAACACCTTTATATCAAAATGTTTTGAGTTTTCAAAATTTCAAAATTGATTTTGGAACCCTCAGAAGTGACCTACATCAACCAAAATCTTCGGGGCACAACTAGACCCCAAATAGAGCCTACATACATAATTTCTTCAAACTCGGTCAATGCTAAGTGGCAAAAGTGCCGCGTACGGCGGACGGACGGCCAAATTTTTATTTGATTTTTGGATTCTACATACCTTAAAACGTAAACCATCAAATTTTGAGGGGGTGTTAAAAAAAAATTTTTTCTTGGTCGATTCCAAAGGTTCATTATTGAAAATAATAAACCAAAACGGAGATCCTATTTTGCAGAAATCGTCTGAAAAGGGGAGGGAAGGACGACTTTGGAGAACGGATCCAGGATGTCCAGCGATTCACCGAAAAAAAAATCCCTGAGTTTTCCAGGGTCAATTTTCGACTTTTACCAAGGTTCTAAACAAAAAATTAAAATATAAATAAATGAGATCAAAATTTCTAAAAATTCAAGGTTTTAAGGACATTTTGAAATGGAAAAGAATTAGAAATATCACAGCACATAGCTGTGTGTATTAGCTTATCACCAAACATCAATCTATAAGCGATGATTTTCACCTACACTCAAAAAATTTCATCGACATTGGATGGAAACTGCAGAAGTGGTTATCAGTCGGTGATTATTTTCATAGGGGACCATCTGCAACCCCAATTCGCTCAATTCTTGAATATTTAAACGAAATCGAAGGATAACTTCGAATAGTTTTGCCCTTTACAATGATTTCATGACAGACACAACAGAGAATTGGATTAAGTCGAGAATTAACATTGAATTCGTCGAAACTTGTAGGTTTACTCGAGAGAAACGGCCACTTCAAAGGCTGTGTTGAATCATCAAAAATTAACTTCCCTCGACCGGGGATTGATCTCCTATCGTTCCGATTCTGAATCGGAGCTCCTACCACATGAGCTAAGGAAGTGAATGGACAGAAATGCGAAGAGGTCGCTGATCACAACATCATGTTTTCACCTACGATTGTTTGAAAAAGTCGAGAATGAATTTTAAAATCATCGAAATTCGCTGGTTTACTCGAGAGAAACGGCCACTTCAAAGGCTGTGTTGAATCATCAAAAATTAACTTCCCTCGACCGGGGATTGATCTCCTATCGTTCCGATTCTGAATCGGAGCTCCTACCACATGAGCTAAGGAAGTGAATGGACAGAAATGCGAAGAGGTCGCTGATCACAACATCTCCCCCCCCCCCCCCCCCCGTTAGGAAATTTTAGGTACTCCGTTACCTAGTCAGGGCCTGCGTTTTTACAACCCATTGAGAAGGCGTATTTTTGAGTGACTTCGGAGTTTTTTTTATTGTTCCTTATTGACGGGGCGGGGATCTGCTGACCTCAATGTTTGTCCGAATAGGCGGTGGCTCGACTCGTGTCTTGGGAGGGAGTTGTTTTGATGACCTAATCTTAATGAATTATTGTTTCTCTGAGAAAATCTGAGGAGACCTTTTGGGTCCGATACGACTGCGCCATACTGTTGAATCATCAAAAATTAACTTCCATCGACCGCGGATCGATCTCCAATTGTTCCGATTCTGAATCGGAGCTCCTACCACATGAGCTAAGGAAGTGAATGGACAGAAATGCGAAGAGGTTGCTGATCACAACAGCTGGTTTTCACCTCTGATTGTTTGAAAAAGTGGAGAATGAACGGTAAAATCATCGAAAATTGTTGGTTTGCTTGAGAGAAAATGACCATTTCAAAGGCTTGTTTTCACCTTGGTTGTTTGAAAAATGTCGAGAACCTTTTCCCCTCAGACTGCCCACTAAATGTTTTGGCGCTTTGGGCTATTTCCAAGGTTTTTTTGGAAAACAAAAATGAAATTCCCTGAGTATTTCTGATTTTCGCGGTCGCTGACACCCTGGGATCTAAAAGAACGACTTTGGGGGAACGAAAGAAAGACGAAACTGCGTGGATTGTAGCATACAGCTGATTCGTGAAATGCAAAATAGGAGATTCCGCTTGGATTTCTCGCAGTAAGAAGATGAGATGTACCTATACGAGTGTGGAGAGTGAAATTGTTTTGAAATCACGGGAAAGATTCCACATTTGTCGTGCGCATGTCCGGGTTCAGTGGAGCTGCAGCCCACATTTGGGGCCAGAAACTACATCGATCTTCTATGTAATTCGTAAAACTTCCGAAGGGGTCTCCACATTTCCCCAAAGTCAACGCCACCCTTTGAACTCTTTCAACGCCTATTTCCCCCATCATTATCCTCTAGTAGAGCCAGTCACAGGTCTCCTCCCAGTTGGCCTCAAATAAGGCAAACTCCATTCTGCCTTACCGCCTGGGTCTTCAGGCCTTCCATCTGCTCCACCCGCTTCCGTGATACCAGTAGGCTTGGGAAGCAGCAGCAGACAGAGACATGTTAGTTAGAGTAATTTTTGTATGGGCCAATGGTTGGTCAGGAAGAAAGTCATTGTAAAGGTCGCAAGTATTTTGAGATCTTTCGTGGTATTCTTAATTTTAAATGACAATCTGATCCCACGGCACACGTTTTCATCATTTTTCACAGTTCAAGGCCTCCCTGAATGGTGTTCACCTTCAACGTATTCTCCTCCTTTCAAAAAAGATTTGTGCCAACAAAAAACTCGAGCTCGGTATGAATAGTGTTTCAACTTTTCAAACGTCTAACTTACCAATTCGTCAAGCTTTGCACGCCGTTGTTTCGAATTTCGCCATTTTGGGTGACGCACAACAGGAAAAATCGCGTAGTGAATGGAACAAGTCGAAATTTGCACCGATCTATGGGAGGGTACTGATACACATGATCTGTCAAGGACAACAGCTCAGCGTTGCCAGATCACTTTGTTGTGTTAGTTGCCAGTCTCATTACTTTTCTACCACGCCTCTTAGTATCTAAGGACTTACAAATACTTTGGAAATTGTGAAAAATTTCAAATTTTCTCACCTTATCAGCTACGTGCTTGAACACTTTTCCGTCAGAACCCACGTAAAAAGTTGAAAAGCCGTCATACCAACTGCAAAAGATTAAAACTTTATGAACTAAATAATACCTCTGGCTAATTATTCATATTTTAAACCACGTATGAAAAAACTTAGTCTTCGGAATGTTTAAACTTTTATTCAATCGAATGTGAAAAACAAACCAAAAGGAATATAAGGTTCATTATTAATGTTAAGAACAACTTACGAATCTTGGTTATCGAAAATTTCCTGCATTTTCCAAAGTTTATACTTCCAAAACATCACCATTACCTGAAACAGTAATCTCATGATGAAGAAGATGCGAGCAGGTGGATGGCAAGTGGAAGACTTTCCAGAGCAACTCTACTGCTCCCAAGTGAGTACTCGAGCTTGGAAAACCTTTTGCTTTATTGTAAAAGTACTTTATTTGAACAGAAACAACAATAATTATTTTGTGTTAATTACTATGATAAATAATGTATCAGTCTGAAATTGTCCATTCATTATTTAAAATTGGAATTATCATGTTTGTTTGGTTGCACTTACCTTTAAACCTGATATGCCGCGAATACGCCAACGGACTCTAACTGACCCATCCTCAGGGTGCCTCGTTATTTTCAACACTTCTAATTTGACGTATGCGAATTTAAGATGACCAACGAGCCTAACTATCGCAATCTGCTTAACGTAATTGCCAATACCTCTGCAAACCAAAATATAAATAATTATTTACACAATATAATTATGATAAGTATAAAAATAGAGTAGATGGTCAAGATTACTTACACTGTCCTGTACCCTTTGATGTTATTTTCAAATATCAAGTCAGGGTGGTAGATGGTGTAGTCAAAGTGATGAATGAAGAGTCTTGGTAACTGAAATTACAAAGAAAATTACCTTCAGATTCGGAGGAAACTGCAAAGGCGTCTAGAGTGATCAAGCTTAACAATACTTTTGTTCATCGCAGTATAGTAGGTATTTCAATGGATCCTACAAAATGAATGAAAATTAGGCAAACTTATACATTGTAAGTTAGTTCGGTTGTTTGCTTCGAGGACTAGGTATGGGTAATTTGCCTCACATTTTTAAATTTTTTCTTCGAAAGAGGGTTCACTGATATGGAAGAAAACCATAGTGTGCTGCTCGAAAAAGCATTCAAAAAATTTAGAGAATTTAAGGAAGATGGAAATTTTAAAAGAAGCGGCAATCTGTTCATGGGGGCACGGGTTTGGAACGTAACGGAATTTCTTACCAATCTGACATCATAGAAGGAGCTAAGCCCCTCTGTGGTAGCGCTACCTCTGGAAATGAAAATGAAACAGTAGCTTACATGATCGAACACAGAAGCGCGCGAACTGGGGGAAGAGAAATAACCCGGATGTGCAAGTGACCAAAAGAAGCAATTTTACTCACTCTTTTTACAATCCGATTGTACTTATTAGCTTATCAAGCATTATTAGTCTTCATCCTATCTTATCTAGTTTCTATATTAATCTAGTTTTCTATTATTTGAGTGGTAATTCGACTGGATCGTTTCGTGTTGTCACGCTTAGAACTTAGAAGGGCGTTTAGAACTCTACCTGTTGTTGATCTGCGGTAGGTACTAGAGTATTTTTGTACTTCCCGTGTAGACAAAACGTGAAAAAGAGCAGCTAGCGCGAGCACTCGTAGATGCTAACTTTCCACGTCATTTTTTCAGATCTCCTCCGTGAAATCGTGAAAAGTGAACTCCTGTAGTGATGTTAATGTGACACTTATAAGTTAAGTTGGCAAGGTTACTTTGGCGGATTTTTACTCCTTGTCTATTTCAAATTTTGTTCCCCTTACAGATAGGATATTAATTTTTCTTTTTCATATTCCTAGTATCATGATAAAAGTTATGGAAGAATGGATGGAGTCCATGAGGTGAGTCCATCTGGCAGAGTTCCTCCACTGAGAAGGAACTTGAGCAAGTATTCGATGATTTTTTAAGGTTTCTACTAGTAAAAAAGCACCCCATTTCAGGAATTATAAGTTCGAGCGTTTTCATCCATGGTAGATTAGGAAGTTCTTGTCAAACCCCAGGATATACCGAAACTGACTTGAGGATTCAACATAACTACTTAAACAATCTAGTACTCCCTTACAGACCAAATTTTCCGAAGGTGTATTATTCAATAATATTTTTCGATTTCTTATAAATATTATAAGAAATCCCTACTACGTTATAGATATTATTTATGTTTTTAAATGTATTACCTAATTATTTTTTATTATTATTGATTTTTTATTATAGATATCTATATACATAAAACGCCAACTGTATGTACGTACGTATGCACGTTGCTGATTGGGAGGAGTTAGAGGGGTCGTGGGAGTGGGGAGAGTTGGAGGAATCGGTGGCAGTGGGAGGAGTTGGGGGCGGGAGGAGTCAGAGGGAATGGGTCGCAGGGAGGAATTGTTTTTGCCTGCTTTCAGTAGGCTTTTCAGCTAGTTATTTAATAGTTAGCAATATACATTAAATAATATATTAAACAATATCTATAATAAAATATCAATAAAAATAAAAGATAATTAGGTAATAAATTTTAAAAATAAATAGTATCAATAACATAGGAGGGATTTCTTATAATATTTACCTATAAGAAATCGAAAAATATTATTGAATAATCAAACCTTTGGAAAATTTGATCTGTAAGGGAGTACCAGATTGTTTAAGTGGTTAAGTTGAATCCTCAAGTCAGTTTCGGAATATCCTGGGGTTTGACAAGAACTTCCTCTTCTACCATGGATGAAACTGAGGAATGAGGAACTCGGCCATATGGACTCTCCTAGTGGACTCTGCCATAAGCTCCATCCATTGTTCCATAACTTTTATCATGATACTAGCAACATGAAAAAGAAAAGATATCCTATCTAAAAGGGGAACAAAATTTGAAATAGACAAGGATTAAAAACCCGCCAAAGTAACCTTGCCAACTTAACATATAAGCATCACGTTAACGTCACTGCAGAAGTTCACTTTTCACGATTTCTTGGAGGAGATCTGAAAAAAATGACGTGGAAAGTTAGCATCTAAGAGTGCTCGCGCTAGCTGCTCTTTTTCACGTTTCGCGTTTTGTCAACACGGGAAGTACAAAAATACTGTATTCCTCGATTTTCTCGGTGTTTTTGACAGAGGCTTCGCTTGTTAGGCATTTTCTTCTATGGTATTTTTTTCCTTGGGTACTCCTGGTGTTAAACGTTATTCTAGGGATCTATTATAGAATTTGACTTGAAATTCCAGAATCTAAAATTGAGGCAAATTCCCCATTCACATTGGAAGAAATGTAGTTTATTGGTATTTATACTGACCTCATGTGACAAGACGTTGAATATACGATCAAGCTGTTCGGTCGAGGGCTTTTGATCGACACTTTCAGACTCAACGTTGACAGGAGGACTCATATCGGCCTCCGATGAAAGCTCCAGCCTTGGAGAGAAATGCACAGCTCGCTCTTGGAAACGTATTCCATCTGCCTCCAGAGTCGGTAGGAAGCAGCACCTGTCGATGGCGTTGGCGATGGGTAAGTTCTCCTGTCTCAGTTTGTATTTTTGAAAGCGACTCGAATAATCGAGGCTATTCGAGTAGAAAGGGGAAAGGTTCGAGGGGAGCTGAACCCTTTCAAATGTAGAGGTGCCATTTTGACATTTAATTGCCACCCGTTTGACCTAGAAAGAATAACAGATCCCATTATGAAATGGAAGTAAAACTCTTAAAAAGCTCTCCTTATAACTAATGAAGAAAATATAACTGCGGTACAGATTTTGAATAGGTACCTACCAAGTTTCAAACTGGAAAAATTTAGGATAAGGAGAATCTGAGGAGTTCAGAAAAGCCGAGAAACTGAAGAGGGTAATTTGTAGTATTCACTTAGTATATACATGGCAATGAAAATGATCCAATGGCTACGTTACAAAATTGCGGTCCCTTTTACTTCTTAGTTCAACATTGGCATCGTCAAAAATTTATTAATATACCTACAAGTCAAATATTGCGTATAAAGATGCAATCCTGCAATATCTAACAGCTGAACTAGGTTGTTCGGTTAACGTCACTCTTAAAAAGGCACTTAGGGCCGGTTTCACCAACAATCCATTAACTCCGTTCGACGAAAACTGCGTTTAAAGTAAACTGAGATTGATCTCCAGTCAAAATTTGTTTCGGTTTCACCAAGTTGAACGGGTTCTCAGGAACGGCGTTTTCGTTGATCTCTGGTAAACTTCTTCTTCACCATCGAAGCATCGAAAATCGTCGTACAACTCTGATCTGGCAGGTGATACGAGAGATAACGACATTGTTTTGTGACAGTTTTCCCGCAGAATCACTTTTTCGATAGTTGATTTCATTCAATCCGCGATATTTCATCAATACGTCAACTATCCTCTTTCAGCGCTATAATTTGTGTTGTTCATGAGTTCATTATGATTGTTGGAGTTCAGATTTTCGATTGGACGTCTACCTACTTCATCAACGTGAGTACCTACCTTTATCTGGTGATTCCCTCTTCCAGGCTCTCTGGGTTTTTCTACAAATGTGCCTTACTGCATGACTCCTAAACCATATAGGTACCTACTCACCGTTACTTTCAACTACTCTGAGCTAGTAGACATAACTGCTTAATAATGTGCGGATGCAAATTTTTGTTTCAGATTTCGGATAACAGGCTACGAACTGTGTGACGTATTTTCTGAACAAATAAGGTGAATTTCATTCTTCATGTCAAGAAAACCCATTATCACTTCAGCATTCATGAAATACTACTACGATCGGTACTTGTGTGAAATTCTATGTACGCATTTTATAAGAATGAATGAATTAAAATTATAATTATTGTATTCAATAAAACGTGATACGTATGAATTGATTTGTTCATCTGCCTACATATTTCTCCAAGTCAATCTTATGTTGCAACAAATCGGTTCTTTTTTCTCCTACCTACCTATGCTGATTATGGTGCAAACAAAAATAAATTCGTAGGTAAATAATAAGAAAAGAATTTTCGGCATAATTGTTTGAGATAGGTAATGCGTAATCAAATAATAAGAATAATCATTCAATCAAACAACTATACAAGAATATAAACGACGTAAGTCAGCAATCTTTAGTAAACACCTAACGAGAAAAAAGGAAATATGAAGAGGGGATCTTGCGAAAAAATATGTATTCACCAGATACCATATAGGTATGTAACAGTTTTATTTTCATAATGATTAGCATCAGCAAAAGCAACAACTCACAGTAGGTACGTAAAATGCACACAGCAACTGGGAAACGGAAATATCTGAGATGGTAACGAAACTTGTAGGCTGAAATAGCGACGTCCTGCGATGGATTTGTTAGGGACCGCGAATAATGAAATGGTTCACAATTTCGTTGTCCTTTCTCACTCCCGTATGATACCTACGAGAAGGAGCGCACCAAAGCTCGCGACATGATAAAAACTCCAGCAAAACACAGACGAAAAACAGCTCGACGGAATAGGAAAAATAACAATGGCGTCCACGTCCGTCGCTTTAAACGAAGATCAAACCGATTAACCAGCCAAAATTGAGCGATCAGCGCCAAACGCCGGATGAACCGAGGAAGGCGTTGATCGCCTCTGGTGAAACCCATTTTCTCGGTTCAGTAGTTGAATCGGCCCTCGAACTCCGATCAAAATGTTGGTGAAACCGGCCCTTAATTTCATAATATGAAATTAATTGTTGATAGGTAACTCAGTTACTGAGTCTCAGTAGCAGCCAAGTTTAACACATACCTCATCAAATTTTATACCCCGATTTCGTGACAAAGTAATCATAAAAGTAAACACAATCGGAGTTCCATTCTTGGTTATTTCAATTAAAACTAATATTGAAGAAATTACTTTTTCACAGGAGACTTTGGGTGTTTCTCTGTCGAAATTGGATTGCCCGACAAGTCCTGGAAGGGTCTGGACAGCAGGTACCACTTTGGTAGTGCAGGTCCGGAGACAAAGCGCCATCACGCGCTGCTGAATTTGCTCTTTCTAGGGAATTTCGATTTCACTGCTTATTAGGAAATGGACCACTTTCAAATATCCAAACTGTCACAAGAAATGCCCATTGAAACGAAAAAAAGTCTCGCACTTGCTGAACGGACACGAACCGAAAAGAACCTAGAGGTTGCAATCGTAGAATAACCTGTGTCTAAAGTTGTTGTTGTTTAGTACCATTTGCCGCCACTTTTTATAGCCTACATAGACACAAATTGGTTCAGATAAGATTGAAGTGAAATCGGAATCCCTCTAACGTTACCCCTTTTTTGCACATAGTTTAGTTGTAGACCTTTGAACAGAATTCTAATAGTTTTTTATTGCTATAAAATTCAAGTTTTTATTAATAAAACTCAAGCCCGGATCGAGAATCAGTCTTCAGAATAAATTCTTAATCACAGGAAATGTGTGATTAATCTATGATTAAAGGCAGGTTCTTGTGATTTATCGTGATTTTTCCATGATTACTCACGGATTTCTGTGATTAATCACACATTTCGTGTAATTAACACGTCCCTTGCGTCTCGATAGACAGGTAATCAAATCCAACTTCGGGGCGTCTGATGGACAGGTAATCAGAAACGCGGAGCGACCCAAGTCGCAAATTTGGTCGCTGGGCGATTTGATTACGGAGTTAAAAATCGATTCAATGTTGATTATTGTTCTCTGATAGTGTTCGAAGATCGTTCCTTTCGTTCCTCTGTCAGACCAATGAAAATCTTATAGATCAAATTGAAGTTGAAATGTCGAAAAAGTGGAAATTCCGCAAATTTCCCCATGGGAAGTTCACTTTTTGGGTGACGCAGCGAACTTGTTAACCCATTTCAAGCCAAGGAATAGAAATATCTGAATAATGGGGAAAGGAGGATGAACTGTTTTAGAGAATGCCGGCCGAAATAAGGCATCATTTGCTCACCAATCGAGCGCAAAAATACTCGATATTTTATGAATTTTACTTTTTAATGAGATTTGAGAGTTTTCCGAAGCGATATGATTTATCCCATTTCATTTATCCCAGAATCGAATTTGAGCCATCATAATCATGCCTTTGGCCAAAAGCCCTCATTTTCAAAAACTTTCCAAAATCGCATTCAGCTCCCGAACGTCGGAGCAAATTTTTTCTGAAAATTTTAGCAACAGCAGGAACGAGAAAAAATTATTTTGCAAAGATTTTCCACTATTTTCAATATTTAAAAAATCATAAAAAATGACGATGCGAAAACGCATCAGTGGCCGGAAATGGGTTAATCACACATTTCTAGTGATTAAGAATTTATTCTTATTCATAGATTGATTATGGTTTTAATCATATTCCTATGTGTAGAACAAATTCAACCACAAATCAAAAACACACAAATTTAATCATATTTTTAATACACAAATTTAGTCTTACTTTTAATCATAGAAACACATTAATGTAATTACAAATCTTAATCACGTTCATGAGTGCGCTCAAACAAAAATTTTTGTAACAAGCCTCCCTTTAAAAAAAAAGTAACTAAACCGTTGGAAATAGAGATATTAGCGCATCTTCTAGGCCTGCAGGTAAAAATTCACACGCCGGATAACCTTACTAAATTTTGAAAAAAGTTGAGATTTTACCAATTTTGGTTTATTTATTTCAATAATGTGTAATGGTGAATTTTTAACACAGCGATGGCCAAGAGAGCTTTGATTGAGAATTTAAATTCGCCACTACAATGTCCCTGCACTTATACTAGGAGTATCCAAACTTTACTTACCGTGATTTTCTACGAGTAGCGGAACGAGTCAGCAGGAACCGACGAGGATGGCGTTGACTAGGTATCCCTTCGGGGATTACCGAAAAATGCCTATCTTTGTCCAACTTGAGATTTAGTAAGTATTTTTCCTCTACGACCTTCTTTACTTTTCCCGTTATTGTGTAATAATTTGTACCTCTATGTTTACTAACTTTTCTTTCTGTTTCAGGTTCTTCGAGATTTTCAGCAAGTCTAAGGTAAGTACTTTCAAGTTGGTTTCTACGTTAATGACTCTACTCTGGTTCTCACTACGATTCTCAAGGTAAGTATTTACTGTCACTCTACTTTGCACCAGGAAATTGATCGGGAACGTACCAATAATAACCACAGTTTAAGCAACAAAAAGGAATCCTGTTTAATAATCCAGGTAAGTATTTCAATCTTATAAAACAAAATAATTAAAGGAACAATTCACTCGGGACTAAGATACCCTTAATATTATTTAATTATTGACTCGTATTACTGAGGGCCCTGATGGGGATAACCTCCTAACTCATAAACCACGTGGTGTTTCGGAACGTAGAAAATGGGAACATGAACATGAGCACGTGGTGTTTCGTAACGTTAACTTGAACACGTGGTGTTTCGGAACATAAGAATACAAAATCAATAGGAAGCTAATTTACCTAGGAGGAACGTTTGAAAAGGAGATTTTACAAAAGGTTTTAGATTTACCAGTACTGGTTTTGAGAGAGAGATCCGATGGTCTTGGTCCTTTTGGAATGCAGGGGTCGGCCGTTGGTTGTGTCAAGACTTCAGGAGGGCGTATCGTTCACCGAATTTTCTTGGGGGTTCAACTTCTGGCTAGCAAAATGTTCGATCGAAGATTCTAAGGGCCGGTTTCACCAACAATCCATTAACTCCGTTCGACGAAAACTGCGTTTAAAGTAAACTGAGATTGATCTCCAGTCAAAATTTGTTTCGGTTTCACCAAGTTGAACGGGTTCTCAGGAACGGCGTTTTCGTTGATCTCTGGTAAACTTCTTCTTCACCATCGAAGCATCGAAAATCGTCGTACAACTCTGATCTGGAAGGTGATACGAGAGATAACGACATTGTTTTGTGACAGTTTTCCCGCAGAATCACTTTTTCGATAGTTATGACTTCATTCAATCCGCGATATTTCATCAATACGTCAACTATCCTCTTTCAGCGCTATAATTTGTGTTGTTCATGAGTTCATTATGATTGTTGGAGTTCAGATTTTCGATTGGGACGTCTACCTACTTCATCAACGTGAGTACATTTACCTACTTTTATCCCTGGTGATTCCCTCTTCCAGGCTCTCTGGGTTTTTCTACAAATGTGCCTTACTGCATGACTCCTAAACAATATAGGTACCTACTCACCGTTACTTTCAACTACTCTGAGTTACCTAGTAGACATAGCTAACTGCTTAATAATGTGCGGATGCAAATTTTTGTTTCAGATTTCGGATAACAGGCTACGAACTGTGTGACGTATTTTCTGAACAAATAAGGTGAATTTCATTCTTCATGTCAAGAAAACCCATTATCACTTCAGCATTCATGAAATACTACTACGATCGGTACTTGTGTGAAATTCTATGTACGCATTTTATAAGAATGAATGAATTAAAATTATAATTACTGTATTCAATAAAACGTGATACGTATGAATTGATTTGTTCATCTGCCTACACATTTCTCCAAGTCAATCTTATGTTGCAACAAATCGGTTCTTTTTTCTCCTACCTACCTATGCTGATTATGGTGCAAACAAAAATAAATTCGTAGGTAAATAATAAGAAAAGAATTTTCGGCATAATTGTTTGAGATAGGTAATGCGTAATCAAATAATAAGAATAATCATTCAATCAAACAACTATACAAGAATATAAACGATGTAAGTAAGCAATCTTTAGTAAACACCTAACGAGAAAAAAGGAAATATGAAGAGGGGATCTTGCGAAAAAATATGTATTCACCAGATACCATATAGGTATGTAACAGTTTTATTTTCATAATGATTAACATCAGCAAAAGCAACTACTCACAATAGGTACGTAAAATGCACACAGCAACTGGGAAACGGAAATATCTGAAATGGTAACGAAACTTGTAGGCTGAAATAGCGACGTCCTGCGATGGATTTGTTAGGGACCGCGAATAATGAAATGGTTCACAATTTCGTTGTCCTTTCTCACTCCCGTATGATACCTACGAGAAGGTGCGCACCAAAGCTCGTGACATGATAAAAACTCCAGCAAAACACAGACGAAAAACAGCTCAACGGAATAGGAAAAATAACAATGGCGTCCACGTCCGTCGCTTTAAACGAAGATCAAACCGATTAACCAGCCAAAATTGAGCGATCAGCGCCAAACGCCGGATGAACCGAGGAAGGCGTTGATCGCCTCTGGTGAAACCCATTTTCTCGGTTCAGTAGTTGAATCGGCCCTCGAACTCCGATCAAAATGTTGGTGAAACCGGCCCTAAGAGTTCAAAATGATTAGGGTCACACAGACTCCTCCACACAGATTTACCACACAGATTTCCACACAGACTTGTCACACAGACTACTTGTTGAGTGCTCTATCCAGACGCGACTGAGGGTGGTGGTCGCGTCGCTCCCCTTAGCTGCGCCCCTCCCTCTCACGTGACCTCCCCACTCCCTCATTTCGCCGTGCCAGTCCGTCCTGTGCTGCTTCCCGGCGGGGCGCCTGCAACCTCCACTTCCATGCCCTCCGTCTCGTATGGAAGGCCCCTTTTTAATCTCAACTTCGGGATGGGTGGAGGTGGCAACTCTTGTGACGGCCCGTCACAAATGAACTATTGGAATCAAGCAAGAAAAGAATGTCCCCCCCTAAAAATTTTCCGTCGTCCGCCGTTTTTGTTTCAGATTAATTTTCAACCGTTTTCCCGATTTAAAAATAATGTTTTTATCCATCAAAGAGCTAGGAAATTTTACGCTCTTTCCAACGGTATAATCAGATTTAAATTATCATGAAAATTCGAGTAGTTATAAACGTTTTACTGAGATAAGATAGAAAACACGAAAAAAATCTTTAAAGCGAAATAACTCGAAAGCGAAGCCTCTAAAAATTACCAAGAGACATTTTTTTACCGGAAATGAGCTTTATAGTCGACTCCTGGCCTGTGACCATTATGAAATGTAACACCCTGTATGGTATAAATATTCGGAATCAGCGCAAAACTTCAGATAGAGGTACAGTTTCAGAAATTGAAAATTGCTCAAAAATTATAGATTATGTAAATATCTAGAAAATAACAAAAACTTGCGTATATTCGCTTTCGCTGTGTCAAAAATTGCAATCGCCTAGTGAATACTCTTTGATTCCAAGGAGGCGACAGTTTTTTGAGGATTCTGAAGTGAAAAAATGGAATTTTGAAAATTGTTTAGGTGATTACTGCATCCTTCGGTAGGTAGAATCCTGGTCTCACCTTTCTCTTCTCCCGTAGATGTAATAGGAAATTGAACTAATAGGTACCTACAACTTACCGCACCAATGTAGGTATTTTTCCAGAACTTCACACTGGTTACGCCAACTTACTAAAAAATTTATTTTGAGTTCATTCTCTTCAGTCGTAGGTAGGTACCGCGATAAAATCTTGCCAGGTGATCTATGCATATAGATCCCAAACACCTAGTTAACTACGACAGATCAAGTTCAAAAATACAAATTCAAGTGAAATTCAAGTAAATAAACAAGAGAAAGCAAGACCACGCACGTATTGACCGACCACCCTGCCCTAAGATCGTTGAAGGTACCTATATTATTTCGGATTAAAGGAATAGCTTTATATTTTAGGGTAGGTAGAGTCAAAGTACATGCATATTCGAACTCATTTAAGAAATATATTTCACAATTATGTATAAATTCGCATGACTAGACAATACAGTGTCATTAAATAAAACAAAATAAAAATAATAACGAACTATCAACTAGAAAAGCCATACAAACCGAAAATTTTATCCAACTTAGGAAGCACACTATTAAGAAGAAGATTGTCGAGTAGATGTGCCTACCAGTAGTTGCATGTTGGGGGCTTGGTCTACCAACCCCTCTCAGTTTTAGCTGCCGAATAGGTACTCGTAGTAACTACTCAAATACATTTTGTATGGTTAAAACTGCAACTACCAATCGGTGCACATATCTTGAATAGCTCGAATTCAATAAACTGTGATAAGTTAATTACTACTTGTAATAGTCATTTTATTATTGCTCCTACGCTTATACAACAGTGAATAGAGTGATTACAACGTCGATTTTCTATTAGTTACTATTAGGCCAAACTTTGTACTCTTCTCTAAGCATCTCTACCTTTTCTAATTACTTGGATACAATAATTTCTGAAAAGCTAAGAAATCACTTTTATTGCGCTATATGAAGCGCTTAGCGTAAGCTAAAATCAGTTCAAACCGTTTTAGGTGTAATGATAGTCTGGGAGCAGAGACTGAACAACTCTGAAAGGTTATAATACTTGGTAAAAATCGTAAACCTACAAAAATACGAGAGCCAGGTTGAAACAACCTTTATCAATGGGGAAATTCTTTTCATGTGCGACATCTTGACGAAAAATTGTGGTCCCTCACTCAAAAGTGATTACAAAAATTAAAAGTACAAAATACGTCCAACCGTTTTCCATAACACTTTATTGTTGGGCAGATAGAAATTTGGTTCATCACCCCAAAAATGGTATAGCTATAAATATTTTTGTAAGGGAGTTAATGAGAAAAAGGCATTTTAGTGGAGCGAAGCGTTTCTGGAATTTAACCCGTAGCTGAGGTAGGTGCCTACCTTCTGGAAAACCCAGTCAATTGTTGCAATCCTGCAACCAGAATTCAAATAAGTTATGTTTAATAACAACACAATGGATACGGAGGAAATAACATACTCCTCAGAATTGATTAAAATGCATTCAAAAGCCAAACAAATACCATACCTACCAAAAACATCAGAGATAATTATTTCCAAAACACTTCTCCTTAACATCTGAATCATATTCTTGTATCACATAATCATCACTTTATGAATTCCTTAAATTAGGTAGGTACATAAGACCAATGTTTGAAGATGTATATATCACATAAAATCATATAGATAGTAGCAAAATAAATCATTTGCTCCATACTCGCATGCTACACTGCAATGCATCAAAGACGTATGGGCGATAACATTGGTGTAAATACTGAGATAACCTTGTTTTTAGTTTTTTTCCTTTATAAGCAGTAGTTACATTGATAATTTACTATGATAATAACAAATGTTATAATCTTGGGTAAAATTCTTAATATTTCTAAACAGTAGAATATCGTGTAAATTCAACAAATTTTTCTATGTAGGCCATAAGGTAAGATATCACTCGCAAACCTACTTGAGTAGGTGGGTAACGCTAATATCACTAAGAGATTCCCAGCTGAGGTACACACGCTAAAGGCGAAACATTTACTTAAGAAGGTACGAGTTAAGTTATTTATCATTATCCTTAAAATAAAACGCCCACAATTATTCTGCCGTGTGAAGGAAGAACAGCTTGAGACCGAAACAGAAAAACGGCTCAGCTCAGCGACTGGTCGAACAATGGGGTATTTCGGTGGGTCGGAAATTCAGATTTTTGACCTGAAATTTGGATTCAGCATCCTTGAAAACCTCTATACTCCAACTTTAAGCCCAATGATACTATAACATGTTGTAGAAAAATTAATTAGAGAGATCACACGTTGGAAAAGAAGGCGGGCCGCCATAAATGCACACACACTACGCCACGCGCGCGTGTGTGAGTAGTATTTTGTAGTATCCAAGAGGTCCACCAAGGGTTTCATCTCTTCTCTGTGCATGGATACTTTTTCAAAGACAGTTGGCTAGCTACGTCACATCATTCAAATCTTCAACTTTGATTAGCTTCTCTGATTTTTTAAAAACATTTTCTCGACGCACAGACCCGATTACTGTTATTCCTGAGCCATACTCTTTTGAAAAAAAAATAAATAAATAAAAATTGACTGAAATACCCCATTTGGAGGAATAACAACTCAATGATGAGTGTTTTTTCCTCAACATTAAATAATGAATAACCAGGTCAAGGCCTATAGGTAACCAGGTATAGGGTGTCACCCTTTCGGGCGCACCACCGGGCAGGGTTCGATTCTACTACTAATTTGCAACAAAAAATGTCTCAGCAATTTTTTAGAGGCTTCGTTTTCGAATTATTCCACTTTTAATATTTTTCGTGTGTTTTCGACCTTATCTCAGTAAAACGGCTATAACTCACCGAATTTTCATGAAAATTTAAATCTGATCACACCGTTGGAAAGAGCGTAAAATATGCGATCTCCTTGAAAGATTTTTTTTTAAATTGGGAAAACGGGTGAAAATTGGACCTGAAACGAAAAATGAAAACTTGGAAATCTCATCTTTTTTCAAACGCACATAGGCTCTGTAATCTGGCATGTTAATTTTCACCAATTGGCCTAAAAGATGCGCAAAAATCTCATCATTCCAACAGTATGGTCATTTCTATTTTGAAAATTGAGGCTTTTCACAGACATCTGTGTTAGAACGCGGAAAAACGTTAATTTTTTCAACGAAATCAGCGCTCCGGCTAAGACGATCTGATGAATTGGACGATGGGAGGAGGTGCCAGAGTTGGGAAAAACCCTACTCATGAGTATGATTAAGATTTTTAATGACAAAAATATGTTTTTCTATAGCTAAAAATATGATTAAATTTTTATTCACTCATAAGAGTATGATTGAAATCATAATCAATTTATGAATAAGATTAAATTCTTGATCGCAGGAAATGTGTGATTAATTACACGAGATGAATGATTATTCACAGAAATCGGTGATTAGTCACAGAATTTGGCGATTAATCACAGGAAATGTATGATTAATCACAGAAATCCGTGAGTAATCATGGAAAAATCACAAGAACCATCTTTTAATCATATACTCTTTCGAGTGAAATACAAATTTAATCATATTTTTAGCCAGAGAAAGATTATATTTTTGTCATTAAAAATCTTAATCATATTCATGAGTAGGATTCTGCCCAACTCTGGCATCCCCTCCCATCGTTCAAGAAGCGCTGATTTCGTTGGAAAAATTCACGTTTTTCTACTTTCAAACACTGATGTCTGTAATAAGCCCCACTTTCAAAATATAAATGACTATTCTGAGCTGAGATTTTTGCGCATCGTTTATGCCTACAGGTAAAAAATTACGAGCCGGATTACAGAACCCTTGAAATTTTAAAAAAAGTACAAATTTCCAAGATTTTACAATTTTTCGTTTCAGGTCCCAATTTCACGCGTATTAACAATTTAAAAAGTGTTTTTTCCCATCAAGAAGATGAGAAATTTTACGATCTTTCCAACGGTGTGATCATGGCGTTTACAAAACGTGGTTGGAAACTGGGAGAAAAACGAGCGAGTAAGATACTGGCAGAACCTCCCAGGTCTGAGACAGGCAAAACTATTCTTGACGTTCTCGAAGAAGCGGGCTAACGAACTCATAGTTATGCCTAAAAAGGACGTCAGAATACTTGTGGGTCTGTTAACAGGCCACTGCCCACTTCGATATCACCTAAAGAAGATAGGCAAACTAACAACGGACATCTGCCGCTTCTGTGATATGGAAACGAAAGATGCCGAACATATTATGTGCTACTGTGAAGAAGCACTGAGTCGAGCTAGATTCACAACCCTTGGAAGTGATGTCTTAGCGCCTGACACTGTTTCTAAGGTGACTTACACTGACCTTCTTTGCTTTGCTAAAAAGTGGGAAGAAGGGGTTTTCAGTAAACCCTTCTTAGTAGGCTAATATAGCCTGGAGGCACTCCACAATAGTCCTCGTTAGGTCGCAGTGGAAGGAGTCTGTATATCAGCTCGCAAAAAGACCTCCAACGAGGATAAAAAAAAGAAAACAAAACGGTGTGATCAGATTTAAATTTTCATGAAAATTCTGTGAGTTATTGAAAAAACGAAAAAATCTAAAAAGTGAAATAACTTGAAAACGAAGTCTCTGAAAAAATTGCTATGAGACATTTTTTGTTGCAAATGGGGAATTTGCCTCAATTTTAGATTCTGGAATTTCAAGGCAAATCCTATTATAGGGCCCTAGAATAACGTTTAACACTAGGAATAACCAACGGAAAAAAATTACCGTAGGAGAAAATGACTAAACAAGTGAACCTCTGTTACAAAACACCGCGAAAATCGAGGAGTATTGTTGACGTCATACGAAAAAAAAAAAAAAAAAACGACGCGAAAGCAACGACAACAGACAGAGTTCTAGCACCGCCACACAAAACGATCCAGTGAAATGGCTACTCGAATAATGTGATTCAAATCTTGAAACTAAATAAGAGAAGATGAAGACTAATAATGCTTGATAAACTAGTAGGTAGAATTGTATTGTAAAAAAGTGAGTAATATTGTTTCTTTTGGTCAATTTTGTGTCAGGGTTCTTCCTGCCAGATCGTGGCGCACTCTTGTGCGCACTACTCGGAAGGTAAAAGTTCGTGTATGTGCCGCTTCTGTGGTAAGCGCCACAGAACCTCCTTTGAAGTCAGATTGGTAGAATATCCGTCACGTTTCAAACATGGCTGCCTCTTACACATTGCCACCACATTTAAAATTTCCATCTTCCTTAAATTCTCTAAATTTTTTGGATGCGTTTTCGAGCAGCTCACTATGGTTTTATTCCATAAAAATAAACCCTCATTCGAAAAAAAAAATAAAAAAATGTGAGGCAAATTCCCCATTAGTGGTAGAATCGAACCCTGCCCGGTGGTGCGCACGAAAGGGTGACAACCTGTACAAGATAAAATAAATAAAAATTTACAACTATAATTTCATTTTTATATTCAATTTGTCCTGTCATTGAATTTACGTCTGCAGAGCGCTAAATTATTTAAAAATTGTAAATATGCTGAATTTACTTTTGCTTCCTCACTACCGAAGGTAGGGAAGCTTTGTATTCGTGAAAGAAGTGAAAAAAAAAAAAAAAAAAATGTCCTCCAAAATAAAAATTTCCACTTGCTTTTTGCGTTTTAGAGCTTCCCGAACAATTTTGGTTCCGTGTCTGTCTATCTGTCTGTCTGTCTGTCTGTCGGTCTGTCTGTGGTCAATCCTTGTCCCGGGCAAAACTATACTAACCTGTGGTCCGATTTTGATGAAATTTTCAGGGATTGTGCGGGTTAGGTCCTAGACGGTCCCCTATCAATTTCAGCACCTTCGGACCAATAGGAGCGAGTGTGCATGCGCAAACGTGAATTTCCTGGAACCTCGGTTTCTAATGAACCGATTTTGCTCAAATTTGGAGGTTAGTTAGGGACTAACTTCTAAGAGACACCCTATAAGTTTCAATCAAATTGGTCAAGCAATAGCCGCTGCGCATGCGCGAACTTTAAATTTATTGTTACAACCAAAACTCCGCAACTATTCAACCAATTTCGATAAAATTTTCAGGGATTGTGTGGGTTAGGTCCTAGACGGTGGACCGCTAAATTTTGGTATTCAATAACTCTTTGAATCATAATTTTTTCGCCAAGTGATTCTATACGTCCATGTTACAATGAGTGAGGAAGCTATACTGCCCACCCAACTTGGCAGACGTTTTTGATATATTGTAGTAACAATGGACGGACCTAATAAACAAAAACAAGCGTGCTATACTTCACATAATAGCTGTTTTCCCTACAAAGGCTAAGTGAGCTGTTTTTCCTCCACATCAAATGGCCAAACTTTCCATCAAGCCGCTTTGATTTATTTACCTAATTTTTTCAACATTTTCTCAAGCTGTTTTTACTTCTCACGGCATATTTAACATCATACGTCAGTTTCAATACATAAAATACAAAAGTGCGTTTTGAAATAGAGACGCAATGGTATTACCAATAAAATTCTTCATGCTATCTTAAAAAACTCCCACTAATACCGGGAGGTTGCATGGAGTTTTCAGCAAGTAATATAAAGAATTAGGCCGATTAAATTAAAGATCACAAGGGGAAAACTATTACGAACTACAGATACTACCGCCACAGCTAACGTTTATAGGTAAGGTTACTACTATTATCAGGAATGCTAACTTCTCTCTAATGGTTACAATACAACGGTAGGTACTGAAAAAAAGTCTAAATTTTGGAAGAAACAAGATTGAACTAATGTTTAAGAATCAAAATGTAACAAAATAATTATAATCATCCACCAGGTGAAACCCTGAAATGACTTTGTTAACACACTATTCTAAAGGAAGAAGTATGTAAGTAATTCCTTACAATTCTAAAGAAGTATTCCGTAGAAGTTTGCTGCAAAATCACCTTTATAGATAACACAAAAACCGAAGTTTTTTTTTGCAGACTGCAAAATTGTTTAATTTCCCACAAAAGTCACTTACGAACTTTAATGATTATTTTTCGAAATTTATAAAATTACTACCAACATCTTACCTATCAGACAAGAAGACATTACACTCCTGGTATGAAAACACCCGTAATTATCAAGTCATAGTAAGTAGAAAAAAATATAATCAGGTAATAATATAATGGGTATAGGTACTCACTCACCTAATACAGAAATTACACATTGAAATTGATTGGAAATATTGTTAGCCTCAAAATAAGAATATTGATTCTGGATAATTTCGAACCAATTAGTTCTCGAAGTGTATACAAGAACTGATCTTTTACGAGTGTAAGTTTCATATTTTTGAAAAAAAAAATTTCTAGAATTTTCAAAGAAAAACGCACTTTCTTACAGCAAGTAGGTTTTATACAATAATTTCATATTTTGATTATAGATATGAGACTGGGCAAGGGAAATCTATAAGGGAAATGATGTTACAGCTACTGTTTGAAACTTAGTACCACGGACTTATCATAGGGGAGCGCTGAGGGTTCTCTTTCATGAAAGATATAACATAAAACGACTTAATACATGACACCCATTTCGAGAAGTTTAATGTTTAACGCAATTTTGTATAAAACTTAGGTTGAAGATGATGATGCTGCACACACACCAATTTGAATGAGCCGAACCAGCTAGACTTGGTTAGGAGTGAGAAGATTGGATAACAGGTGAAATCTGTTTAATACGAATACCTATAAATTTACAGTGATGCACATCTTGGTCTATTATTTTCAATAATGAACCTTTAGATGGTTTTAATTTGATTTAATTTAATTTAATGGTTAGCTTTTCAAGGTGTATAGAACCCAACAATCGAATGAAAATTTTTCCTTCCTTTCGCGGTTCGCACCTTTCTTTAATAAATTTGGTATAAGGGCTCCATTTGGTGTCTAGTGGAAGTCCCGAAGCTTTTGATTAGTGTCAGTCACTTCTAAGGGGTAAATTGGGGTTGTAATTTTCAAAATGCCCTAGCTCGAAAACTCTCGATGTAGAGAAGAAGATCAGCCCTCTTTCAAACAACCGCGTCCGGGTTTTTCTAAAGGTTTACCACAGATCTGCGACTAATGGTCGAGTCTAACTTCTATGGTGAAACATTTGCAGGGGAACTGGATTGGAGCAAAATTTTATGTTCGTGAGGTGGCTGCACTGTGGACAAAATCAGCGGCTGAAAAATAGCGATTTGGCACGAATTTTAAGCTGCAGTAGGAGGATTAGTATGTCACTTTGAGGGGGGGAAATTCTCGAAAAAATATCGAATGCATGGGAATTTGCACGATAAGAGATGAGTAGTTCTATTTTCACTAGAAGAATGCACCAAACGATGCAGAGTTTCTCAGGTAAAACTTTAGCTGTGTCTGAGCAACACCCGTTTGGAATGGATTTGCTAATTCCCAGTTCTCCCAAGTGCGTTATTAGTGAAGTTATTGGTTTCACATGAGGCTCCTCTCTTTTGAAAAAGCGCATCTGGGTTTATTCATCCATTCGATTATACACTATCACGTGATAATGGTGATGGGAGAAAAACAAAAAGTTGAAAAACGCGTAAAATTGTACCTCTAATTCCGTGCTCAAGTCCCAAAGAACCAAAATCTCGATTTTCTCAAGCAAAAACACGTTTGTTCCCATTCAAACATAATTTATCTCTAATTTAGCTGAATTATAGCATTTAAGGATTTAATTCAACCTTTTACAGATTTATTTCAACCTTTTCCAGATTCATTTAATCCTCTTACAAATTTATTTAAACTTTCTACAAATGCTATTAAACCTTTTACAAATTCAATTCAACCTTTTACGAATTATATTGAACTCTCCACCAGAGAGGATGGATATGGAAATTAGTAGCTGATTGATTAGGATAAGTAGTAGGCTACATGAAAGTAGGTAGGAAACGGCTGCAACATTGTCGAGGCGCAAGTGTGGTACGGGAAAAGTGCCACGGAGTTGCGTAAGTTGGGCATCTCAGTAGGTGTATTCCATGGTATCAACACCCGTGTCCTGCTCGGCTCATATTTGAACTGGTGGTCATTTTATAGAGGAACTTCCCTTCATCCATCTCTCCCAACCCCACCGGCCTCATCTTCCTTATTCCTAGGGCCGGCGTCGGGTGAGTCCTGGGCGTCCTCCCCATTTAAAATTTGTTTTTAAATTTTCTTTTATTTATAGCGTGCCCTCTTCATCATTGAGGAGAGTTTATTATTTTTTAAATAGGTACGTACATAGTACCTACCTTCGTGACCTCAGCGCCTTGCCAATTCAATGTCTACTGTATGGTCAGAATCGCTTCTATGTGCAATGCCGACAATCGCTTCAGACAACTTTCTCATTAGTCGCTCTATATCATATCATGAGATCAGTTGAAGGGTTGGGATGAGTTGAATATAATTTGCAAAAAGTTGAATTGAATTCGTAAAACGTTTAATAGCATTTGTAAAAGGTAGAAATAAATCTGTAAATGCTATAAATTAAAACTGATTGTACCGTAGAAAAGTAGAGAAAAAGTTATATTTCGCTAATTTCACAAACATTAATTACGAGTTGATTTGTCACCCATCAGGACAATCAAGAAAATTCCCTTTGAAGCGCTCAAATAAATGTGAAATTTCAGGAGTCGAAAAAGGAATCAAGAATGTGGAACGCCCAACGACTTGGCTGGGTGTACAGCCCTGGGCCAAGATACAACTATATGAAGAATTTTCACTACAAATTACCAAACCGCTTGATCAGTGGAACACCTCGGGAAGTGAACGACCTCTTTCAGAGCAGTTTAAAGGAAATAAACCAGGCAATCCAATCGAGGGGATTGCAGATTGCTCAACATCAACAAGATCAAAGCACACTACGCCACTGGAGCGTTTGTACTAACTCCAGATTATACAAGCTCCAGTATGCGCGTAGAATGTTTTCAACCAAGGGTGATGAAGACATATACAACAAGTGGAATAGTAAACAATCAGTTGGTGAGTCACTTGAATTATAACCACTTTTTTGGGCAAATTATCTTCCACACTTATTCTTTATTGTCACACATCTGTACCCCACTTATAGGGATACGGGAAACCAAGGCTTTACTAACCGCTGTTTAAGAATCTTGTCGATCTGAAATATTCACTTGACATGATGCTGTAAATGAGCCTGGTATCCAAGATCAGTTAACCCCTAAAACATGTTGAGCTTGGCTGGCCTGTCATTGTCCAATCACTGAGCAACCTACGCACTAACAGATTCCAAATGTGTCAACTCATTTCTCCACTATTCTGAACATCCTGATTCGCAAATGTTTCTGAAATCTAGGGAGGTATTTCAATTCCACAAACCACGAGAATGGGGAATTTCCTCCTGTTTTTTAAAAAGCACTTTGCTTGATTAACGAAATGAGAAACTCCTCACAATAATTTTGAGAGCCCAAGGAAGAAATAAAAGCTGGAATGCGGTTGTTTCTTGCATGTCCTCTATAAGAAAATCAATAGTCTGAGCTTATGTTTCTGGCACACTAGGATTGCCACTATAATTGGAGTAATCACCAACCATTTTATACTATTTCCCCCAAGTTAGGTACCTACCAGTAAAATATTTACTTTTTAGAATATTCCCAATTTGTTTATTACAAAATGTAGGAATTTGTAATATGTACCTAGAAATCCAATTCAAATTCGATCATTGGTCAACAGGAGCTGAAGAAGTGAAAGATTCGTCTATACTGAGCTTCCTCTGGAGGAAAAAAAGTAGTGGTTGCCCAAAGGAGAATCCACCTTGTCCACCAAAACCTGCGAGGTGTGAGAAGAAGAAAGATCAGTGTGCCAAAGCAAAACCGCCTGCTCCAAAACCAGCCAAAAAAATGCCCGATGCCAAACCACCACCCAGACCACCTTCCACGCCTACGCCCAGACCTGCTCCAACATGTTGTCCACCACCTCCAAAATGTTGCTGCCCGCCGCCATGTTGTCCACCACCTCCACCTCCTCAAAGCTGCCCTCCAGCTCCACCACAGTGTAACAAGCCAAAGGAAAGCTGGATTTCACTATTGGGGAAGTTATGCAAAAAGAATGATAAGAAGGAATGTGCTCCACCACCATGTCCACCACCTCCATGTCCTCCACCACCAGCATGCCCACCACCTCCACCTCCACCACCTGCACCCAAAGTTTGTAAAGTTAAACCAAAAAAAGAAAAGAAAAAGAAGAAAACTAAGAAATGTTCTGCTCCACCTCCAAAGTGCCCTCCACCGCCTCCGTGTTGTCCACCACCTCCGTGTTGTCCACCACCTCCATGTTGTCCACCACCTCCATGTTGTCCACCTCCTCCATGCTGTCTACCACCATGTCCTCCTCCTCCTTGTCCACCACCACCATGTTGTCCTCCTCCCCCTTGTCCACCACCACCATGTTGTCCACCTCCCCCTTGTCCACCACCACCAAGATGCCCTCCTCCTCCATGTCCACCACCACCATGTTGTCCACCACCACCAAGATGCCCTCCTCCTCCTTGTCCACCACCACCGAAATGCCCCCCTCCACCTTGTCCACCACCACCAAAATGCCCCCCTCCACCTTGTCCACCTCCACCAAAATGCCCCCCTCCTCCATGTCCACCACCACCAAAATGCCCTCCTCCACCATGTCCACCACCACCAAAATGCCCTCCTCCTCCATGTCCACCACCACCAAAATGCCCTCCTCCACCCTGTCCACCACCACCAAAATGCCCTCCTCCTCCATGTCCACCACCACCAAAATGCCCTCCTCCACCCTGTCCACCACCACCAAAATGCCCTCCTCCTCCATGTCCACCACCACCAAAATGCCCTCCTCCACCCTGTCCACCACCACCAAAATGCCCTCCTCCTCCATGTCCACCACCACCAAGATGCCCTCCTCCTCCTTGCCCTCCACCACCAAAATGCCCCCCTCCTCCTCCTCCATGCCAACCAGCTTGCAAACCACCATTTCCTCCTGGTTCTCCAATGCTGAAGTAAATTTTAACATCACAAACACTGAGAAAAACCTTTCAGCATTCAATACTGCTCCACTGAAACCAGGAACTCATTCTGTCTTGTGTCCCAAATCTTGAAATCCTACTGAATCGATCTTTCTGTGTGGTACCAGTGCTGGTGTGACCTGCTTTCCAAATAAACATCTTAATAACTGTCAATATGTACCAAACATAAGTTAAACGTATAAATCAATATTGCGTTTCAAAGGATTCAGTATTAAGTGGAGCTACCTAGGTGAACATCACTGCCAGGCTCCACGTATATAGTTTGTTTTTGTTTTGTTATGACTTTGGACAAGGGGTGTGTCGGTCTAGGTATTTCCCTGGAATGGTCAACTACAGTTACAGTGACAAAGATGTAACCGTCCTAATTATTGGTAGAGTTTCATTACCGGTACTGCTTACCAAACCATGCTAACCAGTCCAGAAGATCCCTTCCTGATCAGAGCCATTCCATGATTTGATCACTTCTCAGTCAGTGGAACTGCATTGGCAATGATGCTTCCCAGTACGTGGAACTGAACCAGTAAGGACACACTTATTATTTCAGTTACATGCTTCAAGGATAATTTACTCTGTTTAATATATCCATGCGTGCTTCCCACTCCAGGAGAGTGTACTGGTAAGGAAGCTGGACCAGTATGGGATGCGTTTTTGTCACTGCATGGAACCCTTACAAGTTGATATTCGGGTCCACAGTCCCAGGACAGATGTACTGACACAAATACTTTGGACTGTGTTTACATTTAACATTCGACATGAGTGGGGGGGGGGGGGGGGGACCATTCTCCTTCTGGTGGCTGAAGTTACAGCTTGCCTTTTCATACCATTTTGTCTCTCATTATTCCTTCCAAATTATTTTCTTCAAAATTTGTCATATTTTTGTCTCGAATTATTAATCTTTTGTGAACTACGTCTGGAAGAAAACGCCGTGTTTTACGGACAGAGAAATAGTCGGAATTTGAACCTGAAATGCTACTTAGAAGATGAATGCAGAACGGAAGATCGCGAAAATGCAAAATAAGGCAGGACAGGGGAGTTGTCTCAGTCCGAGCAGGGCCTTTAACCACGACTGGGGAGCTGTCTGGGCATTTGAAAGTCAGGCGCATGTAGGTTAAAGGCTTCAAAATCTCTAAAAAAAAAACTCTAGACTAAAACTAGCAAAACCTGGAGCCAGCTAAAACGTTATGCTACATACACTTGAATAAACCCAGTTTAATTTCAACAAAAATTAAAGCAAGTTCCATGCTTTAGCCATCACCTAACTGGGCAAAAACGTGGCGAAACCGTAAAACGAAAGGGAAATGTATCGCCGTTAGTTTTCATCCCACGAAAATCGTTCGCCACGCGTTGAAAAGTCCTCAATTTATGCGTAAATTACATACAGCCAAAACAGCTGTAAATATGGACGAAGCTGAGATATACCTCTGATTTAAAAGAACTATAAACAACATTCGCGGTAAAACCAACATCGATTATAATATAATAAAACAATATTATTGTTTATATTTATATTGATGTTGTTGGTTGGCTTGGTTTTTACTAATGTAATCAAAGGATCTTGAAACCAAGGCGAGATTTTGTTATGAACGCGGGCTTTTAGTTGTGATGTGTTCTTCGACGGTTTAGATGATTTGAAGTAATCCGTATGATTATGTTTACAATTGAAGTTAAATGAATAAACAAAAGGAAATGTTTTAATTTTTCTGTCGAAGTTATGTCACCTACAGGTTTATGCATGGTAAGAACCAACTTCGATTTAGCGGACTTTTATTTATGTAGTTGGCTGGCATTGTTTTTACCAAAAAGTAATTAAGGATCTAGTAACCTAGGCTTTTAATGTGTTCTTCGACGTTTTATATGTCTTAAGGAATTCATGACAGACACCCTTGGACCCCCGGATGGTTACTGCTTAGAGCCTTCGGCTAAAATTCAAGAAACATGGAACATGCTTTAGCCGTGTTTTGTTTGTTTGCTATTTCCTTTTACTACAAATTTGTTGTCTGTTGTTTTAATTTAGATCTTTATGGGCCTGCTTTTAAAATTGCTCGCCATTTTATTCACTTCTTGATGTCTCAACGACATTGTTATTAAAAACAGTACCGTTGAGACATCAAGAAGTGAATAAAATGGCGAGCAATTTTAAAAGCAGGCCCATAAAATCCTTATTAAAACAACAGACAACAAATTTGTAGTAAAAGGAAATAGCAAACAAACAAAACACGGCTAAAGCATGTTCCATGTTTCTTGAATTTTGGCCGAAGGCTCTAAGCAGTAACCATCCGGGGGTCCAAGGGTGTCTGTCATGAATTCCTTGTAACGCGCATAACTATACGAAGTTATTGTCCGATTTCGAAGAAATTTTCAGGGATTATGTGGATTAGGTTGTAGATGGTCCTCAATGGAGATCATCACCCCCGGACTGATAGAAGCGACTGCGCATGCGCAAACGTGAATTCCTTGTAACAGCCATAACTTCCACATTTTCCATCCGATTTTGATGAAAATTTCAGGGATGTTACAGATCATTATTTAGATGGTCCCCTATGAAAATCACCACCTTCGGACTGATAGTAGCCACTGCGCATGCGCAAACGTAAAATCCTTCTAACAGCCATAACACTTACATTTTTCATCCGAATTTCATGACATTTTCTAGGATTGTCCAGATTAGCGTGTAGATGGTCCCCTATGAGGGTAGTGAAAGGTACTTAGAGATTGGTGTTTTGAGATTAACTACTATGCATCGGATCATCTATACAATCGGGTTATGGATACGAGGAAGCTATGTGCCACACCCACTTGGCAGACGTTTTTCTTTTTACCTCTTGTTCCCCGAGTTTATCCTTGTTTTGTTTAGAGTTTATTCAGTAGGTAGTACTGGCAGGAATGTTTCACAATAAAATTGAAATAGTCACAGCAGGATGCTTAGGGGGTGTCACAATACTGCCAGGTAAGGCTTTATAGCATTTCCGAATTGAGTTAAACCTTTTCCATTTAGATTTAAACCTTTTCCATTTAGGTTTAAACCTTTTCCATTTAGATTTAAACCTTTTCCATTTACATTTAAACCTTTTCCATTTAGATTTAAACCTTTTCCATTTGGATTTAAACCTTTTCCATTTAGATTTAAACCTTTTCCATTTAGATTTAAACCTTTTCCATTTGGATTCCAAATAGAAAAGGTTTAAATCTAAATGGAAAAGGTTTAAATCCAAATGGAAGAGGTTTAAATCCAAATGGAAAAGGTTTAAACCTAAATGGAAAAGGTTTAAATCTAAATGGAAAAGGTTTAACTCAATTCGGAAATGCTATATATAGGATTGTACCACCAGTTAGAACCACCATCCAACTCTAGCTGGAGAGCTTCTTCAAAAGTTTAGACAATATCGTTCATATAAAACGTAGGTACTGAATAATTAGGTATAATGCGCCACAGTCATCATCTGATGAGTTTCCGATTTATAATTATTGATCGTGGAAAATGTGGTGAGATTTTATTATAGATTGTCATTCGCTCAATATAAGTTATACACTAAAGCATCGTCCTTAAATAAATGAATAGGCTGTAATCCATTTTTGAAGTCATCAAAAACACTGATTTTTAGACTCGGGGGTGAAATGGTAGACTCGTACTTTTTCTAAAAAGGAATATTTTAAATATTGGTTTTTGCTTTTAGCATAAGTCTGAGAGTATGGTACCGATAATTTATTAATAGATAGGTACTTATATTGAGGCTAGCAAAAAGCTTAGAGTTTAAAAGCCACTCACTCGTTTTCTCTTGAGCCGTTACTAGGCGATAATTCAAGAAACAGATTAAATCATTCGCTCGAATCATAAAGTCACTTGCACGTTTTTCACCATGTTGCTCCATTCGACTTTGGAAGGAACGAGGTAAAACGCAGGAGCCACCTTAGATCCACAAGGACACTGACACCCTGAAAACAAGCAACAGATAGTGTTAAATAACAATAGGGTAAATTAGGAATGGGAAACAATAAAATCTAGTTCAACACCCTTTCCAATGTTCAGCTTCAGGTTACCATGTCTCTATTTAGTCATTCGCATCAAATCTTGGAATCTATTGATTTAGTTACGGGCACGCCCAATTTACATTCTACATAATCATCACAATAATAGAATCTTAATAATACAAAAAATAAGCACAATACTTAAAAGGACTTAGAAATAAAGCAAGACAACAAAAGAGAATTTAAGTTAACTGTTAACGTGTTAAGTGTGTGAGCCCCAGCTCACGGAAGTAATTCAAGAGTGATGGGGGCTGAGGGAACGTCATCACCCTCCCTTCCTGCAGTGGGACCAGAGGGGGCGGGCTAGAACCATCCCCGCTCCCGGACGCCAACCACCAACTACGGCGTCCACCACCAGAAGCGCTCAAGGCGTACTGACGTCACTTTCCACCAATGACGGCCGGCCATGCTCTCCCTGCTGGATGCCTGGAGCCTGAGGGTGGGGACACCTCTCATGAAATCCGAATGTAGCGGCGTGGGGCGGCCATTACCCTGTCTGTCTTTGACGCGAACCTTTGATGCTATCAACCCACTCCCCCAGCCCCCAGTTGAACGTTTATCGTTTCCTCTCTGAAGCTTTCAACTTAAATTCCCCCTCAATTCAAGTCCGCAGCGAGCTACCATACCCACGAGTCTTGTTGAGCCCATCCCCTTGTCGCCTTCAGCTGGAAAAGACCTCGGATCTCCAGTTGAACGTTCCCCAGATCTTCTCTTCACAACACCATCCAGGATTTCCTTCGGGCCCCGACGATGTGAGTGCAAAAACTAAACCTAATTCAATTGGCCAATTTGTTAGGTGTTCAAATTGTGTAAAGTTAGTTGTCTGAGAAAGTATAAACATTTTCGAGTCGAGTCAGTAGAGTAAAAGTTCAACCATTTTGTATTGTAAAGTCGTAATTGAAATTGTCTAAATTCAAAGCAGGAAAGGAGGAGTAAGAATAACGCCCTGTTTGATTATAAGCATTTTATTTTCATATAAAATTTCACATGTACATGTTTGTTTCGAGTCACCTTTGCAACATTTAAAGTCATTAAAGTTCCTATTAGTTGTAAAATTGCATTTCTCTTTTAATCTACCTAAATTCCGTAATCAGACAGGTTGAACGTGCACAACTTTAGAGTTCGTGCACAGCTATAAATTTCGTGCACTTGGCTTCACCTCGTGCACAATTACACTTTCGTGCACTATACTCATTTCGTGCATTGCACATTTATCGTGCATTTAATATTCCCTTCAGGAACAACATCGTAAGTCCTTCAGACCGAGACGCACTCAGTGATCTCAGAGTAGTTAGGCCCTTCAGGTTTTATTTCGATCTTAAAAAATATCACGTACCTTCGAGCCGCTACAACCACCTACCAGGTAATTTATCTAAATTTAACTTCATTTCATTTTTATTAGAACATTACCTTACTTATGTCAGAATAGCCTCTCAACCTATTTTTGGGTTGGTTTCCAACAGAACTCTAGTTTTAAATTTCAGATCATAAATCAGAGCCCTCAGCTAATCAATTTAATTAACTAGTCCTGGAGCTTACAAATGGTGGCAGCGGTGGGATTTTAACCCTCACTTCTGACATCACGACGTAAACTCAAAATTCATTAAACTGTATTTAAACTAGAAATTCTGGAGCTTACAAGTGTGTTTAAGTTAAGTTTGTTTTAAGTTTGTTTAAGTTTTGTTAACCCTTAATTTCCCACTTCTTTAAAAAAAATTGTATTTTTCGGATTTTTTAAATCAAATTTAGATACATTTTGACAAATGAGTAGAATATTTGAGCAGATGTTTCCTAAAAGGCTCTATTACAGTGTGTCAGCTCAAGAATGAGCTTTCCTAGGGCCACACGCTATCTGCGGCATCAGAAGGTTTGTTCCAGCGCAAAAAGTTCATGAACTCTAGTTCATGAACCCGCTGGGTGTGAGAACCCGAAAAAGTTGAAGAGGTCATGAACTTTTTAGGTTCAGGAACCTGTGCGCTGGAACGATTTTAGTAGTTAACATGAAATTCGGCAGGGAGCGCGGAACTCGGCTTTCAACAAACCTTGAATAACCTCCTCTCATCTCAATCTTTAGCGGGATTTTTTAAGTTTAAGATTGAACGATTCTTCGCAATTTTAAACAAACAATGTCTCCTAGCTATTTTGTTTCAACCCCTTGTTTTTTCAAGTTTTCTCAATTTAAAGATTTTTTTCGTGTTTACTGACTTACTACATTAAAACTGTTGTAACTCCTGATATTTACCAAGTAAACTCAAATTTGAAGATATTGTTAAAAAGAGCGTTACATTTCCAAGCTAACAAGTGCGAAACCAAAATATTTTAGCAATAAAACATGTTTAAAAAAATCAAGTCAAAAAGCAAACTTCAAAGTTTTTACTCTGAATCCCTGCCTATTTCGATGGGCGCTCTTCGAAAAAACATGCTCAAATTGTCAGTTTTCCAATGGTCTATCAATTTTTCTTTTTAAAACTCATATTGGAAGAGTAAGTACCTAAATAAAGTTTTAGTGCCAAAAAAACGTGTGTTTTACTAAAAAATCGAGTGTTATACGTGGTTTATCATGGTCACCCTCGATCTCAAGATGAATTGACAAGTTTTTGGTATCATTAATTTCCTATGCATAGGAATTACATGTAACTTCATGCTGAATCCAATGGTGATACTTCTTGACAGCAAAATAGTGGTTATTTCGATGAAATCCTTCATTTTTCGTTCCAAAAATACGCATTATTCGTAGATAAGGTACTGAGCATAAAGTAACACCTTTCTACTAAATAACAACATCATCTTATTTGTGTTACGTTAAAATTCAATCTTATGGGACTCAAACAACATTGTTTCAGTAGAAAAAACATTGCAAATTTCATACCTGGAGTTCGGAGGTTCATTTCATTGATCAGCTTCCACTATTTCTTCAAAAACCCACTTTCTATCAGTGAGTAGTATCGCCATTGAATTCTGCGTGAAACATTACTGAAGAAATGATACCAAAATCGTGAAGTCATCTTGAGATCGACGGGTGACCGGACTCTGCGTAAAACATTCTATTTTCTTGTGAAAAGCTTCAATTTTCTCGAAAAAGCTTTCAGTTCAAACGCAGCAACCCATTATTGTAGTCAACAAATCAACTTTTGCCCATGTCACATGAGTAATCAATCACCCCATCTTACGGTAAATAGTTTGCAGAAGAGAGGGATGATGTGAACTTCCTTGACACACTCTCCGAATAAATAGACAAATCTCACTGTAGTAATAATGGAATAATCGTGTATTTGTGAAAAAAAAAACAAAGAGAAAGATCGAAAATGGCATCTGTTAGAACATAAGTAAGTAATTATCAAAAATTTACACTTCATTCGAAAAACACTTCATTCCTAGAGACGACTCGCTCTTCGAGAAAGAGGGGCTCAGCACAACGAAAAGAAAGTTTGAGAATGGATCCAAGTGATTAGCGTGAAAACTGGTCAACAAATGAAAAATTTAGTAGGTTTCACGTGAACGGCACAGGTTACCCTTCAGTTCGAGTTCACAACCCTGCCTTCGATGAGTGCAGAAAGTTCATGAACCCAGGTGCAAAAAGTTCATGAACTGGAAGCGCTGGAACGCGGTTTATGTTTGCGAGTTCTCGAACTCGGCGCCGCCAGAACGCATCAGTTCATGTACTCAACATGCGCGCGGGTTGTGCGCAGGTTCGGTGTAAGAAAGTTCATGAACTGAGAGGCGCTGGAACAAACCTAGAATCTGTCTATAAACCCATTTTTTTGGAGAAAAAAAAGAAGACTTGGAAAAATCTTTGGTGGGATGTTGGGGTCTGTTATTTCTTAAAGCACAGAACCAAGGAATGATTTGGAGAAGGTTCAGCTCATGAATGATGGGATTTGTACTGCCTCAGACAGTCGCGCCATCTCTGATGAGGAAAGCGAACCAATAGCCTACAAGGTGAGAAATGAGGCCCTATTACAGTGTGTCAACTCGATAATTATTTAGTTTTTTCTTTGAGTTATTTTGGTTTTACTATTACGTTTTCTTACACAATCAATAGTTTTGGTTTAGAAGTGGATAAACTATTGCAGGTAAAAATTGGACTTCCTAAAAGATACCTCAGGATATTAAGGGTTAAGTGTGTTTCTCTGGAGGCTAACCAAAAATAGATGAGAAACGGAAAATCGGTTGAGCATGTAGGGCGGAGCAGAGGAATTATTCAGAAAATGTCAAGTTCCTTTACTCACCCATAACCCAGCTGAATGAGCCAAGTTTGTTGTTACACTTAGGGCAGTTGAGTTTCCCTTCCACTGAGTGCAGAGCATTTTTCATCCAAGCCAGGGGCTCAATGAAATAAATTTGCGTGCAATATTCTTCGTGTCGAAAGTCATCAGATGATCGCTTCCAAGACATACGTCTTCCTGAGAAGTGGGGCAGTATATTTGAAGCTGAAGCCACAATTCTCCTGCAAATGTTACACAAAAAACCATATTGTTTTAATGCTGATGATTATTGTTTTTAGTCAATTCAATCATGAGAAAATTATGAAAAGGTAGGTAAGTATTTTTTCAGGTACCTGCACTTGCAACAACGATATACTAGAGGGTCAGGCCTCACAGTGATGGTAGCTGGATCATCTTTCACAACGTCCATGTGCTCAGTTGGTAGAATTTTGACTGGAATTAAGAACAAAATAGAGACTCAAAAGTTCTTCCAGATGGGGGAAATAAATTAATTCCATTGATTCAATGAATTTTGAAATACCGAAGGTTACTTCTCAACTACCTACCTTGTCTGACTTTAGCTGCAGCCACTTTCAACTTGAACAAACGATAATGAAGATAGTTTTTGTCTATCTTGAACCCCATTTTCTCAAAAAGACGCAGCTGATTCTCAAAGCCAACGTTGGGGCAGGCGAACTTCCTCTTCTCCTTCACTCTGTAATCAAGAACAAGAAAAATGAAGTCTACCTGCTGAGTACCGAATTTAAATTTTTGAATACTAAATTAATCACTTGATATTTAATTGATATTATTTTCTGACGAATATGCGTACATAATGAAAGTGGGTACGTGTGTGATACCCAACAAATCATTACTGTATCAAAGTTACCTCTCAAGGGCTTCATCGAATGGTAATGAGTATTTCTTCATCATGTAAGCGATCACAATGGTAGAGCTGCGAGATACGCCGAAGTAACTGAAAAATGAAAACCACATAGAAAGCAGGTATTCAAGAAAATAAGTACAATTGCGGCATCAAATAAATAAAAAACCTCTGCCAAGTAGATATGGCTCGTAGCTTTCTCAGATCTATAACACAATTCTATAGATGATTCGAAGCGTTTGGATAATCAAATCTCAACTCCAATTATGGTTGTTATAAGGAATTCACGTTTGCGCATGCTCAGTAACTATCATTGATCGAGGATCATCTAGAGCACTACTCTCACAATCCCTGAAAGTTGCATCCAATTTGGATAGAAACTAGAAGCTATGATTGTTACAAGAAATTCACGTTTGCACATGCGCAGTAGGTGCTACTTAGCCGGGGTTGATCACATTCATAGGAGACTATCTACACTCTGAAAATTTCATCGAAATCGGTCAATAACTTCGTAAAGTTTGCCGCTAAGAGGATTTGCGGTCATGACTACAGTCACACACAGACAGGTACTTGGTACCTCAGAAGTAAAAGCTAAATAAAATAAGTTACAATATATATATAAATGTTATGCTTACTATCGTACATGAGCAAAAAAACAGTCTACTCACCAATGCACTAAAACTACTCCATTTGCAATCCCTTTCTCAATGAAGTTGAAGGCACTTTCGAATTGGCAGAGCAAATCCTCTTTTGGCACATCGGTAACTACAAAATAACGAGAAGAAAAATTACCGATAAATAATTGGTTCTTCTAATAAGGGACAACTTAAAACTTTAATCTGAGATTGAACATAATTTATTTTCATGATTGGTGGTCGAAACGACTCTGGGTCCTCTTTGTGAATAAAAAGGGGGAAAACCGTTGACTTTTTGGTGTTTAATTATCAGCTACAGTTTCGCTGGGCAACTTGCCAGCATCTTCAGGCTTGTCAGTTTGAATTCGCTTTGTTTTTTCGATGTGAAATCTCTTTTTTCCGTTTTTTAAAATTGATGTTTTTTTTTTTTTTAATTAATGTTAGACCTAAACGTTATAGGTGTGTTGCTTGACAATTTCACCAATCAAACAAGTTTGGATCCGTTAAGATCGTTTTGATTGAATAGAGAATGATTGTAATGACAAGAAGCATAAAACTGACAAGCCTGAAGATGCTGGCAAGTTGCCCAGCGAAACTGTAGCTGATAATTAAACACCAAAAAGTCAACGGTTTTCCCCCTTTTTATTCACAAAGAGGACCCAGAGTCGTTTCGACCACCAATCATGATATTAACATCCGACTCAACACCCTTCAACAATAATTTATTTTGGGTATTTTTCTCCACCTTGGATGAACTTGGTGTTCATTCCAGGAAGCAGGGTGATGCTCCGAGGGAGGGGGCACGAATCGACAGTCAAGATGTAGTTGCAGCCAATTTTATCAAGAGTGTCCAAACTCATAGCTGCCGTGAGATTCCCTGGAAAAAATACAAAAGTTAAATCCAAAAGCGATAGAACCTAATATATCGACTACTCGAGCTCTTGAGGTTGGGTTGAAATTCCTTCCTATAAGGTCCAACGAAATTATCACAGGCCAAGTTATTATTTGAAAGTGGGAGGGTTAAAAGGTAGGGTCTACTTGAACTGATGCAAAGCACAAGACTTTATTCGTACAGGTAAACGGTACTAAAAGTGTTAACAACAGTTCCTTCATAACAGTTGGAATTCCGTTTTCTGATGATCTTGGCCAATCATCGCCACAGTCAATTCCATTGGCTGTTGATGGTCCAAGCCAGCAGCGACCTTCAGTTGGCAGTGCCAGCCAACCAGCAACTCCAGATGCCTCAAATCCAAGTTGGGTCAGTATTGGGGAGTCAGGTCCCTACCCTCTGTTTTAGTAGAGTCAGTTCATCAGCCTTTTAGTCTCCACCGCGAAATGTATTTAGCTGAAGTACAGCTTACCTGTACAAATAAACTCTTGTGCGTCCCATTAGTTTTGTATACCCGTTTCGGCTCCTTTCTCAGAGGTCACAATAGAAGTGTTGTTATTTACAAGTATTTGTTTAATAAACTATCAAATAGGAAGGTCACAGGGTCTTGTTAACACTTTGTAAACGAAATCGCGGTACCCATGTCTTATGCGGTTGCTCCCACTTGAAACTACGCGAGCTTTGAGATGCATGAGTTTACACCGACATGTATAATAAATCTTCGCGAGGAACTCCCAAAGAAAATGAGGGAAAGGTGAATGAATTTCCGGAGGTGATGTGAAAGAAGGCAAATAGTGAATTACTTCTTCCGAGGATTAGGTAATGCATAGGGAATAGGAAAGCCCTCGTCAAGACCCCTGGGGCTCCTCCGTCAGCGAATTTCACCCTAGAAGCCTTTCAAGCCAAAGTCTCACTTTTTGTCATCATTCTTCACAGAAAGGTTTCTTCTGAGTTGAGAAGACACGTGATATACCAACCGAGCCCTATTTTCACCAAGGTGAAGAGGAAAGTATGTTTAGCAGTTAGTTTAAGTATTTAATCGGTGGAAACCAAATTTTTTCAAATACCTACTTTTTATTTTTGACAAATGTAAGAGATAACATATTTTGTGGGTATAAAAATTTCGTCCCAACGAATACGATTACAAGTATAGTAGTATTAGTTGATGAGCTAATTTCAAATAATTATTTTAATCAATTTAATGCCTATACATTTTGGATTACTATTTTCAATATTGAACCATTGGAATCGACCAAGACATTTATTACCCCCCCTCAAAATTTTATGGTTTACGTTTCAAAGTACGAAGAATCCAAAAATCGAATAAAAAATGTTTCTGTCCATCCGCCGTACACGGCAATTTCCGCAGTTACCGCCGATTTTGGTGAAACTTGGTATATGGGCTTCATTTGGTTAGTTGGGCCCCGAACTTTTGGTTGATGTCAATCACTTCTAAGGGCTGAAAATTAAGGGTTGAAATGTTCAATAGTGCCCTAGCTCCAAAACTCCCGAAATAAAGGTATCTTTTTTTCACCAATTTTAAATAGTACCTATTGAATTTTTAGAATGTTATGAGACCACGCGGAGTTATGTAGGACAAACCGTTCGCTCCATACGAAAACTGGGTTGGATTTACGATAAATCAGAAACACGAGTGTGAATCGTAAAAGAGGCCTAATCTCCGTTGAAATTTTAGCAGACCAAAATGCGCTCGTTGTTCGTTTCTTCGAGTTGTACTCAATTTTGTGTCCTTAGCAACCAGTAATCGAATATCCTAATAATTGGGGCAACCTCAACTCCCTGTTTCTTCGAACTGATTGTGAAGCGATTATTTCTTCCAAATAAACTTGATTGAGAAGTAGATACGTGGTAGGTAGGTAGTATCTATGGCTGGTAGATGGTGACAATGGCAAAGCCGTGTTCTTTTCAGATGAGTGATCTATATAGCAAAATAATAAACCTGTGTAATGATTTGCAGCGTAATTTCTACGGAGAAACTTGTTTTTAGCAAACTTAGTGTCCAAATGTCAATATTTATATCTAAAGATATCACATGTGGAGGACAGAAGGCTATTGGTAAAACCTCAAAATGTTGTAGTTTGGAGGACTCAGGTTCCTAGTTCTTGAGCTGTTGTTTATGCTAGCATATCTTGTTAACCCACTATTTGTATAGAAGAAGAAGAGAAATTTATTCCCAAAATAAAACAGAATTATTTGCAGACATCATTACAAAACGCTGCAAATTATTATACAAAGGTTTATTAGTTTTTTGCATAGATCACCCGCCTGGAAAGAACGCAGATTTGTCATAGTAGGTACCTCCCAACCATATTTTTCCGCAAGCTTCACTATCAAGTTTATTTTGAATCAGAAAGAACCTACCAGCAAAGCATCGTTATTTGGTTGTTGGTTGCTAAGAAAGCACAGCTGAGTAACATGAAACTCAATTCGAAGAAATAAACAATTGATGAGCTGAAAACTTGGATCCGTATTGACATTTTATGTAGGGATGGGTATCGTTATAAAAGTATCGATATTTTGTATCGATATTGTATCGTATCCGAGTATCGTTGGGCATGAGTATCGATATTTTAAAATATCGAGTATCGATACTTTAGTGTCACAAACTATCACTATCATCCAATTTTCTCAAGAAAAATATTTTTTTCAACAACTTTTATTCATTTTTTACTATTAAGAGTCCAAACAGAGTGATTTTTTCCATGATATAAACGTTATTTGTGCAACCAAAGAGTAATGACCCAAAAGCCTCTCCATCTTCTTCATTTTTTAGACATTATGTTGAATTTTCCGCGAGAACAGTATCGATATTCGATATTTAGAAATATCGGATCCAAAGTATCGATATCCAAAAATATCGGATAGTGCAGTATCGATACTAAAATATCGAGTATCGGTACGAAAGTATCGATATTTTGAAATATCGAGTATCGATACCCATCCCTAATTTTATGCCATTACTTTGGCACATGAACGAAAAAACGTCACGAAAAAGCGTCACAAGATTGGTCACGTTACAGTTATAGTTTTTTTAAACGATTTCCACTTACAACCAAGTCGTTGCTACGGAACTTTATCTTCGTCATTCGTCTTCATTGAAAAATCGTTCACCAAACTCCAGAAAATTCTAGGTATTTCAACTGATGAAGATTCACAGTCGTGTTTCAGTTACTCTTTACTTGAGCTGACAATAACATGAACTTGAATAATCTAGTTAGAAAGGAATCCTCTGAAAGCCAAGGTTGAGAATTCACAGTTTATCTATCTAAAATAAAGAGGGAGAACGGAGTAAGCTCACCTAATAGGGAAACAGAGGAAGGTACTAATCAAACAATTAGTAAAAACGTACAACTCGGGAACCGAACATAAGAAACTACCGTGTAACTCATCACATATTCTTTGCTTGTCTTCATTAGGAAGAGCTCGTAATCTAAAGGGAAGCAGGGATGGTTCACTCCTGATTAGACTGCCCGAGGTGCATAATTCAAAAACGTTTCTTTCGCCTCTCACCGTCAATGGCTTCTTTCTGGGTTAGCGCCGTTTATGTTCTCGATTAGTTGGATTAAATTAGGGAACTCTCTAAATAAATACTCCTTCATTAAATTCAAGAGGTTTTATTCTGGATTTATTATGAAATACCCCTTTTTTGTTTATTGTTATTATTTGGTGCTACATGATCCACATCTTTAGCCTCAGACAAGAAACTCCTGCGCCAAGTTCTCTAGGACTTCAAGGACAGCGGGGTCCTTGAGGGATACAATGGGGTATTTCAGTCAATTAAAAAAAAAAGTTTTCAAAAGAGCATTGGTCAGGAATAACGGTAATAGGGTCTGTTCATCGAAAAAATGTTTAGAAAAAATTAGGGAAGCTAATGAAAGTTGAAGATTTGAATGATGTGACGTAGTAAGTTGTTGTGACGTTGCGGAACAAGACGTTCCACCGTAGATCCCGTGTGGTCTCGAATGTCTCGTGGCCTTGGATACTACAAAATACTACACACACACGCCCGCGGCGTAGTGTGTGTGCGTTCATGGAGGCCCGCCTTTTTTCAAACATGCGATCTCTTTATTTAATTTTTCTACCACATGTTATAGTGTCGATGGGCAAAGAGTTAGAGTATAGTGGTTTTCAATGGTGCTGAATCCAAATTTGAGGTCAAACACCTGAATTTCCCACCCACTGAAATACCCGATTTGAGATGACGCAGGGAGCATCTTCAATGCAGCTTAGAGTTGGATATCCAGTTTCCAGGCCACCTGGGATAATGGATCGCATGTATCCTTCCTTTCTTATATCACCTTTTAATTGTTATTTGGCACGCTAACAAAAACTAAATGAATAATAACAGTAAATAGTAGGGAGGACGCTCCTGCTACCCGACGTCAGTTCAAGAATTATAGGATATAATATGTATCTATTATATCCTATATTATATGGGCATAACATCAGGGTTCGATTCTAAAAGGCATTTCCAACAAAAAATGTCTCCTAGCACTTATTTCTTAACTCACTCAAAATGCCTTTTTTTCACTACGAAGTTTTTTTTCGCGTCTTCGACCTTACGTCATTAAAACTGACATACCTAACTCCCGTTATTTACCAAGTAAATTCAAATTTAAGGATATCGTTGAAAAGAGCGTTAAATATGCAAGCTACTTAGTGTAAAACCAAAATCTTTAGCAATAAAACATTTCTAAAAAACCAAATCAAAAAGCAAATTTAAAATTTTTTCAAAATTTGATTTTTTTCTTCGATGTTTTTATTTTGAACGCCGGCTTATTTCGATGGGCGCTCTTCGGGGGAAAAAACAAGCTCAAATTGTCGGCTTTTCAACAGTATATTAATTTTTCTTTTTAAAATTCAAATTGGAAGACTAAATCAAATTTGAATAGAAGAAAACGCGAGTTTTGTTTTAACGCTGAATCCAATGGTGACACTTCCGAATAATGGGGTATTTCGGTGGGTCGGAAATTCAGGTTTTTGACCTCAAATTTGGATTCAGCACCCTTGAAAACCTATATACTACAACTTTAAGCCCAATGATACTATAACATGTGGTAGAAAAATTAATTAAAGAGATCACACGTTTGAAAAAGGCGGGCCGCTATAAATGCACACACACTAGGCAAGGACTACGCCGCGCGCGCGTGTGAGTACTATTAGGTTTGTTCCAGCAAGGCGACCGTGGTCGACCGCAGTCGACCGGCGCATGCGCATTACGACTAACCACTGTTCCAGCACGACAATCTGCCCAACTTCGCGGTTGAACCACTGTTCCAGCAACTCGACCGCGGTCGACCACGGTCGACCCAAACCCGACCGCTTTGAGGAGTGCGGTCGCGAGCGGTCAAGATTGGAAACCTCACACTAAAGAAACCTCTACCTTAACCTTCTCATTTCAAAACGAGCTCCGCAGTGGAAGGACCTCCCTAGGTGTTTTGGTTGAGAGTTTATAGTCATCAGAGATAGGTACAGTAGACAGTAGATGTGGATTTTTTCACCCTCCTGTTGGAAGAACTTTTTTCAGAAACGTGTGAAGCTTCAACCCAATGTCCTCAAATTTCTCGCTCTCACAAAGGAAACCTTGAAATCTCTTTACGCCCTTGTGAAGATAAATTTGCATTAAAATTGTGACTTTTCTATAACATCATACCTGTACAGGGTGTCTACCATTTGGATGGACCAAACTTCAAGGATCGATTGTACAAGTAATTTGCTACAAAAAATGTCTCCCGGCAATTTTTTCTTAACTCACTCAAAATGCCTTTTTTCACTTCGAAGTTTTTTTTTCGCGTTTTCGACTTTACGTCATTAAAATTGCCATAATTCCTGTTATTTACCAAATAAATTCAAATTTAAGGATATCGTTGGGAAGAGCGTTTAATTTCCAAGCTGCTTAATGTAAAACCAAAATATTTTGGAATTAAACCATTTCTAAAAAATCAAGTCAAAAAGCTAACTTCAATTTTTTTCCGAAATGATCATTTTTAAATTGAAGTTTTCACTTTGAACGCCTGTCCATTTCGATGGGCGCTCTTCAGAAAAAATATGCTTAAATTGTCAGCTTTCCAACGGTATATCAAGTTTTAAAAGTTAGTTTTAAATTCAAATTGGAAGAGTAAATCAAGTTTGAATGCAAGAAAACGTGTTTTACAAAAAATCGCGGTGTATGGTCACTCTCGATCTCAAGATGACTTGACGAGTTTAGTATCATTTCCAATGTAATTTTTCACGCTGAATCCAATGGTGATACTTCCGAATAATTCTGAGTGCCAGAAAGTAGATTTTTCGAAAAAAAACCTTCGTTTTCGTACATAAAATACCAACGCATTATTCGTAGATATGGTAGTGAGGATGAAGTAAAACCTTTCTATTCAATAAAAACATCAATCAGCTAGAAATTTGATGTTTTTATTGAGTAGAAAGGTGTACTTAACTCTCCGACTTTGCTTGCTTTGGATCTGTACAATATTTTTTTCCATCCTCATCAAAGAAACAGTTTTTAGGAATTTTAAATTATTACAGCAATGAGAAAAGGTATTTTATTCATTATGCATCCTATGCGATGATAAGCAGGTATGGAAACCTGAAGTCACACATACTCAGAAGTAACGCGATTTTCGACCAACTAGCTGTTGAGTGTTCCAGCAGTGGTTGAACCACGGTGATTGTCACACAACCGCGATCTATAAGGCTGTGGTTTTTGGGCTAACCGCGGTCGACCGCGGTTGGCCCTGCTGGAACAAACCTATTTTGTAGTACCCAAGAGGTCTTTCAAGGGTTTCCGTGCATGGATACTTTTTTCAAAGACAGTTGGCTAGCTACGTCACGATTGGCTAGCTACGTCACACCATTCAAATCTTCAACTTTCCTTAGCTTCTCTGATTTTTTAAAAACATTTTCTCGACGAACAGACCCGATTACCGTTATTCCTGAGCCATACTCTTTTGAAAAAAAATAAATAAATAAAAAAAATTGACCGAAATACCCCATTCTGACTGCTAGAAAGTAGATTTTTCGAGGAAAATCTTCATTTTTTGTTCATAAAATACTCATTATTCGTAGATATGGTAGTGAGCATAATGTAAAAATGTGTTACTTTATGCTCACTACCATATTTATGAATAATGCGTTTGTTATTGCAAAATATGAAGGTTTTCCTAGAAACATCCATTTTCTAGCAGTCAGAATTATACGGAAGTGTCACCAATGGATTCAGCGTAAAAACGTCTGCCAAGTGGGTGTGGCACATAGCTTCCTCGTATCCATAATCCGATTATACAGATGATCCGATGCATAGTAGTTAGTCTCAAAACACCGATCTCTAAGTACCTTTCACTACCCTCATAGGGGACCATCTACACGCTAATCTGGACAATCCTAGAAAATTTCATCGAATTCGGATGAAAAATTAAGTGAGTAGATGTATGTGATTGGATCAAAAAAATACTTAGCCTCGGCTGGGATTCGAACCCGCGACCCCTGGGGGACAGTTGAAGTCATGACTGTTACAAGGAATTCACGTTTGCGCATGCGCAGTCGCTTCTATCAGTCCGGGGATGATGATTTTCATAGGGGACCATTTAAACACTAATCTGTAACATCCCTGAAAATTTCATTGAAATCGGATGGAAAATGTAGAAGTTATGGCCGTTACAAGGAATTCACGTTTGCGCATGCGCAGTCGCTTCTATCAGTCCGGGGATGATGATTTTCATAGGGGACCGTCTACATACCAACCCGCACAATCCCTGAAAATTTCATAGAAATCGGACAATAACTTCGTATAGTTATGCGCGTTACAAGGAATTCATGACAGACAGACAGACAGACAGACAGACACGGAACCTAAATTGTTCAGAAAGGTCTAAAACGCAAAACGCGAGTGGAAATTTTGATTTTGGAGAACTTTTTTTTTTTGTCCTTGAAAAGTGAAAACAAAGCTTCCGCTACCTTGGTAGACTCGGAAGCAAAAACTACATGCGAAATGATAAACTTGTAAAGTCACCTTGAGATCGAGAGTGACCCTTAAAACACTCGATTTTCGAATAAAAATAGCGTTTTCTTGCATTCAAACCTGATTTACTCTTTCAATTTGAATTTTAAAAAGAAAAATTGATTGGAAGCTGACAATTTGAGCATGTTTTTTCCGAAGAGTGCTCATCGAAATGGGCAGACGTTCATAGTAAAAACGTTGAAAAAAAAACAAATTTCGACAAAAATTTCAAGTTTTCTTTTAGAAATGTTTTTTTTAGTTTTGTTTTTTTGGAAATTGTTTATCGTTAAAAGATTTTGATTTTACACTAGGTAGCTTGGAAATTTAACGCTCTTTCCAACGATATCCTCAAATTTGAAATTACTTGGTAAATAACAGGATTTATGACAGTTTTAATGGCGTACGGTCGAAAACGCGACAAAAAATGACATAGAAAAAAAAGGCATTTTGAGTGGGTTAAAAAAAATTGCTGAGATATTTTTTGTTGCAAATTAGTTGTAGAATTGATCCCTGAAGTTATGCCCATCTCAATAGCTCACCCTTTATGTGTGAGCACTCTAAGAGTTCTTGAAGACGATGGATGAATAGTAAGGACTCCTAACATCTTCAAAACACCCTGTGCATACAGTATGGTGCATATGGTTTTGAGGTTTTTTACATTTTTTAACCAAGAGATTGTTGTATAATTTTGAGCTATGTGCCACACCCACACGACTGACTAATTTCTCACGTAGCAAACATTTCGATTTTCTTTACCATAGCTTTAACGATTTCCTTGAAAACAACTATTAACTCATGCTGCATGAATGGACCTTTTCTCGATTCAGGGTTGCATTGTTTGTTTGTATAGTTGACATTACACAGTGTTGCATTATATAAACATCAGGAACGATGTAAATAGAAGGATGTAGTAAATTAGGTATTATTATTAAAAACTCTGTAATTTTCAGCAACTTCCGAATAAATAATCTTGAGATGGAACCCGAATAAAGGAATTTTTGTCAGCAACGTAGAAATTCTACAAAATGTCTAATAGGTACAGAAATGTCTTCAAAAATTGTTGCAGGTAAGACAAAAAAAAAAATCCTCCGGTTATTTTAATTTGAAAGTTCATTTTAATTTAAAAGTTTAATTGGGTAAAGCTTCATTGCCATCGAGTTAGGTAAAGATATAACACGGATAAATGTCATACCATATCCTACTCACCTACTTATAATATAGCCTACTTATAAGATTTATGAAATTATTTGATAAGAGTACATTCACGATTCTCTGTTTTTATTGCGATTTGCCTCTCCTAAGTTGTCACTGGTGAAGCTCAGGCAGGAAATAACTGGGGAGAACTTGGTACAGATTTCAGAGCTTTTCAAAAGATTGCTTTTTGGAAATAAATAATTATTTGATCCAAAGGATTTTACAATTTGAAATAATTGCTCGATCTCCATGATGTAATGCTATAGACGGTCATTGGCTGAAAACTGATGTTAACTTTAAAATGAGCTGGTCTCGCTCAATTTCAGCGCATTTTTGTAGCACTCACTTTATTTCAAGAGTCTGAACGCAGTAACGTCATTTATGCAAAAATATTTTGATGAAATTTCAAGCAAAAATAAATTCAGAAACTCCTTACTTGTCGACTTAGTTTGTAGAAAACTCTAACTCGTAGTCGTATCAGCCGTCTACTGGCGCTGCATCAAAAGGTAGCTAAGTACCAAAGTAGGGACTCGTAGACCCTGAGAAGATTTACAAGATCTTATTTTAAATGAAAATAAATTACTAATGCTCACCAAGCCACAGTCCATGATCGATGAGGTCCATGCTGACGGGACCAGCTCCAAAATCATCCCTTCGAAGTGTCCCACGGTCCGTCCTGGTACTTTTAGACCTTCTCAAGAGAGGGTCCATCGCAAATGATTCTGTGTCTCCTGTTTGTTCAGTGGATGATATAATTTCAACTTGGCTACGAGGTGACAGGAGTGCCGAGTTGTCGCGGTTCAACTATGCAACCAAGAGTGTTTCTCAACGTTCGAATTCAAACTCATCAGAATACTCGGAAGGATCTCCAGGAACACAGACTGAGCGCTAACTGAGGACCTGAAGGCAGCAGGAGTGTGCCCACAGCCCACCTATCGATCGACGGGGGTGGAAATCCAAAAACAACCCTCCTAAACTCGGCGCCCTTTTCACAACAACAATGGGAAACCTGGATGTAACCTTAGTGATGTGTTATCTATCAGGCTGTCCAACCAAACTCAGTCTTGAACAAAAGACTCTAGTCTAGTGTCTTCAGGATGGACTTTGGAATCAGTACACCCAACACGGGGTTCGGGTTATACAGTACCCTCACGACACTCTAGTATTGCGGGATTTTAGTATAATTTCTCTTCTTCAGGGACAAGTCTTCATCCTGTCGGACCTAATAAATTGTAATAGGTACCTACATTGGACTTCTATTTGAAGATTCATTCGAGTGATGCATTTGACTTAGGTATGATATCAATCAGTTGGTAATTACAATCTCTATCTAGGTTAGTATTTTATTCTGTAGGTTGGTAAGTACTATTTAATTATTATTCTAACGATTAAAAGTAAGTAGATACTGCTGATGCTAAGGCTACGAAATTTGTATGGCACCCTCCTAGGAATAGTTGCCATGTTGAGACTTTTGATTAGATCTGCCTTCAAAGACAGCTGAGAAATCGATCGGAATACTGTTGGAATAACTGATCCACAATTATTTTCCCCTGTTGCTTCCGAGTCTACCAAGGTAGCGGAAGCTTTGTTTTCACTTTTCAAGGACGAAAAAAAAAAGTTCTCCAAAATCAAAATTTTCACTCGCGTTTTGCGTTTTAGACCTTTCTGAACAATTTTGGTTCCGTGTCTGTCTGTCTGTCCGTCTGTCATCAATTCCTTGTAACGCGCATAACTATACGAAGTTATTGTCCGATTTCTATGAAATTTTCAGGGATTGTGCGGGTTGGTGTGTAGACGGTCCCCTATGAAAATCATCATCCCCGGACTGATAGAAGCGACTGCGCATGCGCAAACGTGAATTCCTTGTAACGGCCATAACTTCTACAGTTTCCATCCGATTTCGATGAAATTCTTAGGGATGTTACAGATTAGTATTTAGATGGTCCCCTATGAAAATCACCACCTTCGGACTGATAGTAGCTACTGCGCATGCGCAAACGTAAATTTCCTTGTAACGGCCATAACTTCTACATTTTCCATCCGATTTCAATGAAATTTTCAGGGATGTTACAGATTAGTATTGAAATGGTTCCCTATGAAAATCATCATCCCCGGACTGATAGTAGCCGCTGCGCATGCGCAAACCTGAATTCCTCGTAACAGCCATAACTTCCACATTTTCTATCCGATTTCAATGGCATTTTTAGGGATTACGCGGATTAGGTTGTAGATGGTCCCCAATGAAAATCAAGGCCTTAAAATTTACAGTAGCCTCTGCGCATGCGCATAGGTAATATCCTTGTAACAGCCATAACATTTACATTTTTCATCCGATTTTGATGAAATTTTCTAGGATTGACCAGATTAGCGTGTAGATGGTCCCCTATGAGGGTAGTGGAAGGTACTTAAAGATTGGTGTTTTGAGATTAACTACTATGCATCGGATCATCTATATAATCGGGTTATGGATACGAGGAAGCTATGTGCCACACCCACTTGGCAGACGTTTTGTTGGTTTACCTCATCAGTTTTGACGTCGGTCCGTTTTTTTTATATAAAGGTTTTCATTTTATATCGTAGGTAGATCGGTACAACTACCCGTGGGCACGTGCAAAGCACGGGTAACCAACTGGTTGATAATACAACAGTACATAAATGAAAGAATAGCTTAATAATACGACGTAAAGAATAATCGAGGCTGCGTAGTTAACCGGAGCGGGGCCCAAGCGAGACTGAGGACAATGGCGGCCTTTCACTTTCTCTCCTCGGAAGCTCGGCATAACAGTTCGAAGGAGTAGTTCGAAGAACCGAGCGTAGAACGATACATCAATCTAAAGGGAGTCCTATGTTAAGGACCGAAAAACTTCGGGAGTCGATTCTACAACTAATTTTAGTAAGAAAGCGTCTCCTAGCAATTTTTCGTTAGACGCTTAATTTCCGAGTTATTTTAATTTTAAGATTTTTTTCGTGATTTCGACCTTGAGCCATGAAAATGACCATAACTCGCTTAATTTACAAGCAATTCAAAATCTAATTACACCGTTGGATAGGGCGTTTAATTTACCATCTTTCTAGTGGTTATACAAAAAATTTTGTAAGGTCGTGAGGGGTGAAAAATTAACTCGTAAAGTCATTTTGGTTTATTATTTTCAATAATGAACCTTTGGAATCGACCAAGAAAAAAAAAATTTTAACACCCCCTCAAAATTTGATGGTTTACGTTTCAAGGTACGTAGATTCCAAAAATCGAATAAAAATTTGGCCGTCCGTCCGCCGTACGCCGTACGCCGTCCGCCGTACGCCGTACGCCGTACGCCGTACGCCGTACGCGGCACTTTTGCCACTTAGCATTGACCGATTTTGATGAAATTTGGTATGTAGGCTCCATTTGGGGTCTAGTTGTGCCCCGAAGCTTTTGGTTGATGTAGGTCAATCCTAAGGGTTCCAAAATCAATTTTGAAATTTTGAAAACGCCCTAACTCAAAAAATTTCGATATAAAGGTATTGTTTTTCCTTCAAATTAAGATTCTATAGAATTTTTAGAATTTTTTGAGACCACGCGGAGCTCTGTAGGACAAACCGTTCGCTCCCTACGAAAATTTAAGGGTTTATATTGAAATATATATATATATATAAATCAAAACACGTGTGTGAACTTCAAAAGAGGCCTAATCTCCGTTCAAATTAGAGCTGACCGAAATACAATCGATGGTTGGTGATTTTGATTTTTTTTTGATTTTTTTTTTGATTTTTTTTTTTTGATTTTTTTTTTTCTCTTCATATTGGATGGTTGGTGATTTTGTAGACGAGTGATCTATATAAAAATAATAAACCGTTGTGTAATAATTTGCAGCGTTTTTGTAAAATTGTCAAAATGTCCTACTTTTTCTTTTTATTGTTAAGGTTTTACTTCCAAATGATTTTTCACGTACCTCTGCATCAAAAACTGCGCAAAGATCTACAAAATTTTTGTATAACCACTAGAAAGATGGAAAATTTAACGCCCTATCCAACGGTGTAATTAGATCTTGAATTTCTTGTAAATTAAGCGAGTTATGGTCATTTTTATGGCTTAAGGTCGAAAACACGAAAAAAATCTTAAAATTAAAATAGCTCGGAAATTAAGCGGCTTACGAAAAATTGCTAAGAGACACTTTCTTACTAAAATTAGTTGTAGAATCGACTCCCGAAGTTTTTCGGTCCTTAACATGGGACACCCTGTATTTACGCACCTATTGTGTCCTCATCGAGGTACTAAGGAACTCCAAACATTTATTGTAAGGTATACATAAAATGAGTCACAACCATATGGAAGGGAACCTCTGAAATTAAAAACTACGGACGGTAGCTCTACGGTTCTACAGTCAAATCATTTAATGATTATTAATTTTACGCCATTTTTTCCATCCAAAATTTTTCTAAATGTTTATTCGCGACAAATGAGATTTGTTAAAATGAACATAGCATCCCTTTCTTGAGTCGTGAAGTGACGATCGATCGCGAAGGTGCGATATTTTCGCCGTGACGTAACTGTCAAAAGTGACGGTCGGAAGAACAATTGAAACCTCCTCTTTATTAAGCGATAAAAAACATCCCAAGTAAATTTAGTGAACAAATAGCTTGGAAATTAAGTGCAAATCTATAATTGAACTAGGTACCATCCACATCTAACACGTAGGGTAAAACCCAAAGGTGCCTACTTTCCTAATAACATAAATTGTCAAACGGTACAGTTTATCTACTAGTTTTTGGGTTAAACTAGTTTTCAATAGTTACTTCAATAGTTTGGGGCGTACATTTGGAGATATTTTGGGTACCTACCTACCAAAAGTTAAGCTCACCTCCTGCATTGGTGGAAACTCAGATAACATAAATTATACAATCCTGGAGGTTTTAAGATTATTTTCAGCTTTTGGGAAATTACTTCGAAGTGGGTACCCCCGGTTTTTATGCCTAATTTTACTACTTACTTATATTATGTCTTAAGACTTCATATTGAACATTCTTACATGATGTTTTTGTTACATTTCTGTCAAAATGAAGAAACTTAGTATAAAGGATTTCTTTCAGCCAGCTCGGCTGTCTCTACTCGTCAATTTTCTCCTTATTGCAAAACGCTGCAAATTATTACACAATGGTTTATTATCTTTAATTTTTCTGTATAGATCACTCGTCTGCAAAGCCACCTACCATCCAACATGAAGAAAAATATCGATCGCATTTCGGTCAGCTTTAATTTGAACGGAGATTAGGCCTCTTTTGCGATTCACACTCGTGTTTCTGATTTATCGTACGTCCAAACTTTAAATTCTCGTAGTGAGCGAACGGATTGTCCTACAGAGCTCCGCGTGGTCTCAAAAAATTCTAAAAATTCTATAGAATCTTAAATTGAAGGAAAAACAATACCTTTATATCAAAATTTTTTGAGTTAGGGCGTTTTGAAAATTTCAAAATTGGTTTTGGAACCCTTAGAAGTGACCTACATCAACCAAAAGCTTCGGGGCACAACTAGACCCCAAATGGAGCCTACATACCAAATTTCATCAAAATCGGTCAATGCTAAGTGGCAAAAGTGCCGCGTACGGCGGACGGCGTACGGCGGACGGACGGCCAAATTTTTATTCGATTTTTGGATTCTACGTACCTTGAAACGTAAACCATCAAATTTTGAGGGGGTGTTAAAATTTTTTTTTTCTTGGTCGATTCCGAAGGTTCATTATTGAAAATAATAAACCAAAAGACCAAAGACCCCTCTTCGAAATTGAATAAGATTGATTTTATCTCTCTTGAAAGTAATGCAAACTGTTGAATAGTAGTTTCTTCCCAGCATCAGTTCTTTTCTAGACAGTTGAGAAAATCTTCGGCCTTTGAATCTTGAAAGCTTAAATTAAAGCCTATTATTGCTTCAGAGTCCTCCAAGATAGCGGAAGCTTTGTTTTCACTTTTCAAGGTTAAAAAAAAGTTCTTCAAAATCGAAATTTCCACTCACGTTTCATGTTTTAGACCATCCTGAACGATTTTGGTTCTGTGTCTATCTGTGTGTCTGTCATGAAATCCTTGTAACCGGGATAACTATACGAAGTTATTGTCCGATTCCGATGAAAGTTTCAGGAATTATGCAGATTAAGTTGCAGATGGTCCCCTATGAAAATCAGCGCCTCTGCACATGCGCAAACGTAAAATCCTTGTAACAGCCATACACTTACATTTTTCATCCGAATTTGATGACATTTTCTAGGATTGTTCGGATTGACGTGTAGATGGTCCCCTATGAAAATCATCACCCCCAGACAAATAGTAGTTGCTGCGCATGCGCAAACGTGAATTCCTCGTAACAGCCATAACTTCTACATTTCTCATCCGATTTCGATGAGATTTTCAGGGAATATGTGAATTTGCTTGTAGATGGTCCCCTATGGTAATCATTGTCCCCTTTGATAATCATTGTCTCCAGACTGACGGTCCCCTATGAGGGTAGTGGAAGGTACTTAGTGATTGATGTTTTGAGATCAACTACTATGCATCGGATCATCTATACAATCGGGTTATGAATACGAGGAAGCTATGTGCCACACCCACTTGGCAGTCTTTTTTCTTTGTCAACTTATTTATTTGATCTAACATAACTCATAATATTATGTTTCACTTACGGAAATAGTCCTTATATCCGTTCAAATTTTAGCTGATAAAATGCGATTATTGTTCGTTTCTTTGAATAGAGTATTGTGTGTTACTCAGTTATGCTTCCTTTGCAACCAATACCCGAACCAAATTTCGTTATGAAGGCACCTAAAACTCTCGGAAAGCGATATTATTGCTTGCAGGTAGTACCTATATATTGACAAAGAAAAAAAAAAACGCGTTTTGAGCAGATAGGTGGTCAAAAAATAATAAACATTTGTTTATTAAAATAACTTAATAATAAATCCTGCACATTTACCTAAGTAGATCAACTTTTAAAGGCACCTTTGTGACCACCTTAAATTCTATTTATGGAAAAAAACTGTAATACTTAAAAACTGGGATACATGATAATTGTATTCTTGCTAAGGTCGATATAATGCGGTCAGTACTTACCTAATATGCGTCAACATAACACATATCTATAATGAATAAGTACTAAAACATAGATAATTAATATTTAACCCATTTTGGGTAAAATACACTTGGTACTCTCAGATTTTTTTTCAAATTATAGTAATAATTATTATAGTCAGTAGGTATAGGTACTATTAAAGTCAATGGAGGAAAATTATAGACCTCATTGAAATAGTGGCCACATTGAATAGTTTTTTATTATTCCGCTAAATCCCGAATAAATACAATCCCGAAAATTAAATAATTATTATAATTTTAAAGATTATGAAATTAATAATTTGTTGACGGCCATTTATACCGTCAAACATTCATACGAATAGATCACAAATTGTTATATGCTGATACAACCCAGCAATAAATTCATCAATAAAAAATAGTATTATAAATATACTGTATCACTATGTTGAAATCCCATTATAAAACTACCTATATATATTTACAATAGTACATAACAATGAATCAAGTTTGTTTGTATAATATTGGACGTTGTAATTAAATCGGGAGTTATATGTGGGCGGGATGGAAATTGTAGTCGTGAGGTCTAAAACGAAGATTGGCAATGCTAGACGAGATGCTGCAAGGAGGAGGTGGCATTGCAGATGTTGGAGGGTAGTTGCTCAATCCTGGAAATCAATGGTGATTTGTGATTGATCCGTACATTAGATACTGGGTGGGTTGTAAGGACAGATTCTTTACATGGAATAACATGAACGCATTAAGAATCAGTTGATGTAGAAAACGCAGCTTGAACTGAGCAGAACTTGAACCACTAATGAATTGCTGACCATATTATTTGAGTTCTACGAGTATGCTGATTGATTTTCACTTTACCCCGTGTATCGTAGCTCTATGGATCGGATCCTGATGAAATCAATGTGCATCCTTCCTGTACTCAGCACTAAACTATTCCTGGGAGTTGAAGGTACATAATCTATTTGCTGTTTGTAATGTTGATGATCTGAATTGCAAATATTCAGGGGTTGTGCACGTTAGCGTGTAGATGGTAGCGCAAACTTGAATTCCTTGTAACAGTCATAACTTCCACATTTTTCCATCCGAATTGATGAAAATTTTCAGAATTGTTCAGATTGGCTCGTTGACTATCTCCTATGAAAATCATCGTTCTGGAACTGATATTAGCCACTGCGCATGCGCAATCGTGAATTCCCTTGTAACAGCCATAACTTCCACATTTTTCCATCCGAATCGATGAAATTTTTCAGAATTGTTCAGATTGGCTCGTTGACTAAATCTTATGAAAATCATCTTTCTGGAACTGATATTAGCCACTGCGCATGCGCAATCGTGAATTCCCTTGTAACAGCCATAACTTCTACATTTTCTATTCGATTTCGATGAAATATTCTGAGATTGTGCGGGTTGACGTTTAGAGACCCTTATATGGGTTGTGCAAGGCACTTAAAGATTGATGTTTTGATATTAACTACTATGCCTCGGATCAACTATACAATTGCTTTATGGATACGAGAAAGCTATGTGCCACACCCACTTGGCAGACATTTTTCATTAGTTTAAAATTTTTCGAGAATTGAAAATTGTAACCCCTTGTCAAAATTTGTTGGTTTACATTTCAATATGCATAGAATCTAAAAATTTAATACAAATTTATCCGTTCGTCTACAGTACGCGGCACTTTGCCCTCTTCCGAATTTGATGAAATTTGGTACAACAGCTCCATTTGGAGTTTAATTGTACCGCGAAGATTTTCGTTATTGCCAGTCACTTCAAAGACGTATTAAGAGGGAGAAAACGTATTCAAAACGTCCTAGCTCAAAAACTTTCGAAATAAAAGTACAATTTCTTCATAAATTTAAAATTTTCTAAAATGTTAAGAATATTTTACACCATTTAGGGCTTTATGCGACCAACTGTCCGTTTAATGAGAATAATTAGCTAATTAATGAATTTTCCATTACATTTTTTCATCAATTTAAGATAGCTTCAATTTTCGACCCCTTTTTCCAATTTTCGAAACGAATGAAACCATTGTGCAATTTATCAGAACTCGTGGATTCTTCTGAAACCGCTTCTCCCCACCTACCCTTAGTCCTTGAAAGGTTTTTGATTGGCGAATTTTTAACCAAAATAATAAACCATTGTGTAATAATTTGTGACTTTTCTTTCTCGGTCAATTTCAAAGGTTCATTATTGAAAATAATAAACCGATATTGGAAAACTATAAGCTATTCGTGCAAAAATAGTGTTTTATTTTATCAGTAGGTAGTGCTGCTATATAATGTACTCCCTCTCGTAGAATAACATGGACATATTGGTTAATGGGTAGAATTTTTAATATTATTCATTCACAATTCACATTATTCACAATTCTACTCATTAACCAATATGTCCAAGTTATTCTACGAGAGGGAGCTTTACTGCCCATCGACCTGACACACTATTTCTTTCTAATGAATAGAAATGTTATCCTGCAGATTGCAAGCTTACCTGGCGCCATGAAAGAGCAAGGAGGCGGAGGCGGTAGCATGTACGATTGGCTCGGCGGGTGTTGATGTTTCCATTCTCCACCATTCGCTATCGACACTAAAATTTAAAAGTGTACATATAAGGTAAGTGTATTGGATTTTCTTTGTTACTTACGGAGAAGATTATATTTAACGCTAGGTACTATTTCGTTAAGAAAGATCAACCCAATTTCGTCTACGTAGGAGTGAGCTGCTGCGTACAAAACGTACGGCGAACCTCACTAATTTTGCAAACTCGAATTCTACGTACCTAAGGCACTATAAACATATCACAGCAACAAACGTTGAGTGGAGAGGTGCCAAGCAAAATTCTCCACTTGAAACAATAGAATCGAATAGCCCTGAAAATGAGACTTACGAGGGTGTCCCAGTTGTTATGAAACAAGCTTGTAATCCACTTTCAAAATAGCGGTTAGAAAAAACGTCTGCCAAGTGGGTGTGGCACATAGCTTCCTCGTATCCATAACCCGATTGTATAGATGATCCGATGCATAGTAGTTAATCTCAAAACATCAAAACAAGGTAATCTGTAACATCCCTGAAAATTTCATTGAAATCGGATGGAAAATGTAGAAGTTATGGCCGTTACAAGGAATTCACGTTTGCGCATGCGCAGTGGCTACTATCAGTCCGAAGGTGGTGATTTTCATAGGGAACCATCTAAATACTAATCTGTAACACCCCTGAAAATTTCATTGAAATCGGATGGAAAATGTAGAAATTATGGCCGTTACAAGGAAATTCACGTTTGCACATGCGCAGTGGCTACTATCAGTCCGAAGGTGGTGATTTCCAAAGGGGACCATCTAAATACTAATCTGTAACATCCCTGAAAATTTCATTGAAATCGGATGGAAAATGTAGAAGTTATGGCCGTTACAAGGAATTCACGTTTGCGTATGCGCAGTCGCTTCTATCAGTCTGGGTTGATGATTTTCATAGGGGACCGTCTACACACCAACCCGCACAATCCCTGAAAATGTCATTGAAATCGGACAATAACTTCGTATAGTTATGCGCGTTACAAGGAATTCATGACAGACACACAGACACTGAACCAAAATTGTTCAGAAAGGTCTAAAACGCAAAACGCGAGTGAAAATTTTGATTTTGGAGAACTTTTTCTTTCGTCCTTGAAAAGTGAAAACAAAGCTTCCGCTACCTTGGTAGACTCGGAAGCAAAAGAGGTGAATTGTATCTCCCAGTAATTTTTTGCAAGGAACCCAATTATTTCATCGTAGCGCAATTTTTACACATTGCGGACCAACTTTTTACACATGGTTGATTTTTGATCGCATTGTTGATTTCTGGCGGAATTGGATATGACCGTGTGGTACATGATTCAACACTAGTTTTAACGCTAAATCGCGTGATGATATTCGTTTCGCAATTATCCCTCATTCAAGTACCAAATGACCAAAAGAACCTACTATCTTGAATTCGACTATTTTTACATTAAACATGCGTGCAAAATAACTTAAGAGTTGAAAGGGTTACGCGCAATAAAAAAAATCGAGTGAAAGTAATTTTTTCATACAATTTGACGAATAATAAAAAAATTTACAAAGTTGGCATGCGTTTGGCTTGTTTGTGCGACGCGCAAAAATGACATATTTGGATTCCTTGAAAACATTATTTGGGGTTTCCATTCAACTCTTGTTTTTAAGCCATTTGAAAAGTGGGTTACAAGCTTGGTTCATAATAACGTACAGACGTAAACGGAGTCTACAGACGTAAACGGAGAACAGTTTACCTAAGTGCCAATCGAACTATAAAAATAAATCGAACAATAAAAAAAATCGAGTGAAAGTAATTTTTTCATACAATTTGACGAATAATAAAAAAATTACAAAGTTGGCATGCGTTTGGCTTGTTTGTGTGACGCGCAAAAATGACATATTTGGATTCCTTGAAAACATTATTTGGGGTTTCCATTCAACTCTTGTTTTTAAGCCAATTGAAAAGTGGGTTACAAGCTTGGTTCATAATAACGTACAGACGTAAACGGAGTCTACAGACGTAATCGGAGAACAGTTTACCTACGTGCCAATCGAACTTAGAAGAAACGAAAACTTTCGTAAACCTCCCGCACACACTTTATCAACAGGATACCTTCATTCACTGTTATGACATAACCAGCGTTAAGTTTCGTGTTTTTATGATCAATAAAAACTAAAACTACGAGGGGGGACCCAAAAGTAACCGGAATCGAGCTGTAGGCGAAAGACAGGTGTGATTGGCTGGTAGGCAGGTGGGGTTTTGAAAGGGACACATCTCACGATTCAGTGTTTGAAGTTGGGATGCTGTGAGTTTAACGGTTCGTCATTGAGATTTTTTCTAGTGAAACAACTTTTTCCGTTTTAGCGAAAACGTGTGATGGCAGACAGCGTGGAGCAACGAGCGGCCGTGAAATTTTGTTTTCTGTTAGGAAAAACGCCGGCTGAAACTCTCGTAATGCTTAAAACTGCTTAAGGGGATGCTGCATTAAGCAGGACACGTATCTACGAGTGGTTTCAACGTTTTAAAAATTGGCAAATGAGGATTGAAGACCAATCTCGTTCTGGCCGCCCTTCAACGTCAAGAACTGACGACAACGTAGATAAAATCAACATCATGATTCGCGAAGACCGTTGTCGAACGGTTGATCAATTGGTTGAGATGTTTGGGATGTCTTGGAGTTTAATCCAGAGAATTTTATCGGAGGATTTGTGCATGAGAAGGGTTGCAGCCAAATTTGTCCCTCGCCTTCTCACAGACGAGCAAAGCCCCCGCACTCATTGCCCTGTCTGTGAAGCAGTTTCCAGCAGTTTCAAAAGGGACTTGAAAGGAAAACGGTTTTCGGCTGTGGAAGATGTGAAACAAAAATCGCCGGATGGCCTCAAGCTCACTCCATTAAATGAATTCCAAAAATGTTTTGAACAATAAAAGACGCGATTGGAAAAGTGTGTTGCAGTCAGTGGTAATTACTTAGAAGGTAATAAAAATTTGGTGTAATAAAATTACATAATTTATATATAATTTGGTGTGATAAAAATATTGCAAAATGAAGAAGTTATGACGAAATTCCAGTTACTATTGGGTCCCCCCTCGTAGATGTAATTTAAGATGATCTGTGAAATGTGCATTTGTAAGTTTTCATAAGTAATACAACCAAAATCCAAGTGAGCTCATTCATCCTAAATATAACCTGGGTAAGAATAATTAATATATTTATAATTTGTATATATATAATAATAAAGTTATTGTAGTAGGTATTACAAGCACTAAACGTAGGGAGGCCTACCTGGAGGTGCGTGTCGAGGGGCGAGTGGCTGCTCAGGAGGAACAAGGTCTGCCACTCTTTGGCTCATTAAGCTGCGCTCATTTCTCCTGAATTTCGCTCGCCTATTTTGGAACCACACCTGAACCAAGAAAACCTAGTGATTATCAGTTCTTAACTGAGTGAGGCTGTGATGAAGCTGAATATGCAGAGGCACCATTTATTTTCTTGTTTGGTAATTTTAAAAAATGACCAAAGACTGACCTGTACCCTGGCCTCAGTGAGGCCGACCCTTCTTGCAAGGTCCTCCCTGACGAAAGCGTCCGGGTAGTGAGTCCTTTCAAAAACCCTTTCAAGCGCCTCTAGCTGCCCACTGGAGAAAGTAGTGCGATTTCGTCGTGGTTTGCCCTTCTTCTTTTCTTCTCCCTCGCACTCATCATCTGTACATCAAAACCATACAGAAACTGAATAGATAACTCAATAGATAATACATATTTTACGATTGTAATTAAGTAGTTCTGAAAATTGGGGAAAGGGGGATATGGTTATGAACCACTTTAAGCAATCAGCGCGATGAGTTTTATTCAAGAAACACCATGTGCGTTCGACGATAATTCCAACATCATTCTTGATGAACATTTTTACACTTATGTGCATGTACATCGGTGGGTACCGAATACTGAAGGTATATCTTTGTGAATTTATTGTTGTGCGTTTTAAACCATTGAAGCCTTTTTGGATCATAAAAGAAGCTCTTTCTAGAGCTTTTGGTTTATTATTTTCAATAATAAGCCTATGGAATCGAGAAAGAAAAAAAAATGTTAACCCACCTCAAAATTTGATGTTTTACGTTTCATGGTACGTAGAATCCGAATATCGAATAAAAAAATGTCCGTCCGTCCGCGGCACTTTTCTTAGCAACACTGGACCGATTTGGTTCAAATTTGGTATATGGGCTCCATTTGGGGTCGAGTTGTGCCGGGAAGCTTTTGGTTGATGTAGGTCACTTCTAAGGGGTGAAAATTAAGGGTTGAAATTTTCAAGAGTGCCCTAGCTCGAAAACTCTCGAAATAAAGGTATCGTTTTTTCACCAATTTTAAATAGTATTGAATTTTTAAAAATTTTTGAGACCACCCGGAGCTCTGTAGGACAAACCGTTCGGTCCCTACGAGTACTTGAAGGTTTTCCTTCGATAAAACAGAATCTTGAGTGTGAATCGCAAAAGAGGTCTAATCTCCGTTCAAATTTTATCTGACTAAAATGCGATCGCTGTTCATTTCTTCGATTTGTATACAGTTTTGCCTTCTGCGTAACCAGTAATCAAATTTCCATATGAAGCTTTCTATTTTTCGAATCGAGTGTGAAGCGTTTAGTTCTTTCTAATAAACTTGATTGTGAAGGTGTGAAGCCATTGTGGTGTGGTAGGTAGTACCTACCAATAGTTGGTAGGTAAAAAAAATGTTGGTAGGTAAAAAACGCTGCAAATCATTGCCCAAAGGTTTATTATTTTCTGTATAGATCACCCTTCTGTATAGATTACTGGTTCTCCATCAATAGCACCTACCACCATCTGTATTCTCCCTTGACCTTCCCTCTCAAATTTCAGCTTCCTGCGTTCAATAGGATTGAAAATGGCTTCGGAGCTCACTCAGCTGATCAGTTCTCTTCCAGGCGTCTCCAGCATTCGAGAAGATCTTCTTCACTCTTCAGATCACTGATCAGCTGAGTGAGCTCCGAACTTCGGAGCTTCGAAGTCCGAAGCCATTTTCAATCCTATTGAACGCAGGAAGCTGAGATTTGAGAGGGAAGGTCAAGGGAGAATACAGATGGTGGTAGGTGCTATTGATGGAGAAACCAGTGATCTATACAGAAGGGTGATCTATACAGAAAATAATAAACCTTTGGGCAATGATTTGCAGCGTTTTTTTCTAGAACTTTCCTTTTCTAGAGGGACATTTTTTAAACATCCAGATAATTTACTCTCAAAACCATCAGAAAACACATAGAAAAATACCATTACTGGGGTGAACTCACTAAATAGAGCCAATCCTCTCGATTCGCAATCATCAGTAAAACAATTTATCAACCTATCATACCACTTTTCACCCTTCCACTGCCCTCCAACCAATGTTGGTTCATTATTTTGAATAGATATTGAACCTTTGGAATCGAGCAAAAGAAATAATTCCGTCCGTACGTCGTACGAGGCTTTTTTCTAAGCTACCATAGACAATTTGGCTTAAGGGCTCCGTTTGGGCTGTAGTTGTACCCATAGGGTTTCGGTTACCTAGCTAAAATTTTCAAAATACCCTAGCTCAAAAAATGTCGATGTAAAGGAATTATTTTTCATAAAATTGAACAGTATTGTATTATTTAGTTTAGTTTATATAAAGCGGTATTTGCAAGCTCTTGTAACCATAATAGTATTTTGCTTCCTCACTTTCGAATATTAGCGCTTTGTATTTGTCAATTACAATTTTTGTTCTACTTGGTAATACTGAACCATTAAAGCCTAATACTGTGTATTTTTGGAATTATGTTCGAGATTAGAAAAACACTGCTGTAAAGTTCTGGCGTGGAGACTTTGCCACCACGCCCCAAGAAATTCAACTTTAATATCACCATTGTATCATGCGAAGTAAGAAAATATTATAACCCGGTACAGATGGCAAGAGAACAGTCTACCGTATAAATATAACTTTGTTGACATCTTTCAACCTATTCCAATAGAATTCCTTCAAGTTCAAAAGAAAGGATCGTTAAAAATAGGTGTCACGTATTGAGAATGATCGCTTTTTATTCTAAGATCGGATTTAGTTACTTGGAACAAACATTCGTGATTCGGTGGTAGGAAGTCAAAGATATACCTCATGGATACACTTGCAGGAAAATTTTCACATCAGAAGTTACGTGCAACCAACAATCGGTTGGGAGTGTAAAAATGTTATGTAAACTGAACAGAAAATTTGTTGATCAGCAATCACTTCCAACGATTCAAACATGTGGGGGTAACCTTAAACCGATACCTACTCTTGACAATCGCCAGTTGATAATACGAAATATTTTCAGGCCAATAAAGCTAGATAAATTTTGAGTTTTAAATGCCAATTTTTAGTTATCTATCTCGAAATGAAATCTAAATGGCTTAATTTACAGAACTCTGATTCCGCAGAATTCGTCTTGTGAAATTAGTATTTGACAGATACCCGCCGTGAAAAGTAGAGTAAATTACCAGAATCCTCCCTATCCACGTACGTCTTTACTCAATGGGGTATTTCGATGGGTCGGAAATTCAGGTTTTTGACCTCAAATTTGGATTCAGCACCCTTGAAAACCTATATACTCCAACTTTTAGCCCAATGATACTATAACATGTGGTAGAAAAATTAATTAAAGAGATCACACGTTTGAAAAAGGCGGGCCGCTATAAATGCACACACACTAGGCAAGGACTACGCTGCGCGCCTGTGTGAGTGGTGTTTTGTAGTATCCAAGAGGTCCCCCAAGGGTTTCTGTGCATGGATACTTTTTTCAAAGACAGTTGGCTAGCTACGTCACGATTGGCTAGCTACGTCACACCATTCAAATCTTCAATTTTCCTTAGCTTCTCTGATTTTTTAAAAACATTTTCTCGACGAACAGACCCGATTACTGTTATTCCTGAGTCATACCCTTTTGAAAAAAAAAATAAAAAAAATTGACTGAAATACCCCATTAACGTACGGAAATGATCAAGAGGAGGTCCCGGTCCTTTCGTAATGAGGCATTATAAAAATTAAAAAAAAAAATTGAAAACAATACGTCCATGGTACTTCTCAGTAGTGGGGGGATTGTCAGGGATCGTAACCAAGGTTCTAAGAAAAAGAAAACGCTGCAAATTATTACAGAATGGTTTATTATTTTTCTATATAGATCACTCGTCTGCAAAGCCACCAACCATCCAACATGAAGAAAAACATCGATCGCATTTCGGTCAGTTAAAATTTGAACGAAGATTAGGCCTCTTTTGCGATTCACAGTCGTGTTTCTGATTTATCGTAAGTCCAACCATTGAATTCTCGTAGGGAGCGGACAGTTTGTCCTACAGAGCTCCGCGTGGTCTCAAAAAATTCTATACTATCTTAAATTGATGGAAAAACAATACCTTTATGTAAAATTTTGGTTTATTATTTTCAATAATAAGCCTAGAGAATAAAGAAAAAAAAATTAACCCCCCCCCCCTCAAAATTTGATGTTTTACGTTTCAAGGTACGTAGAATCCGAAATTCGAATAAAAAAAATGTCCGTCCGTCCGCCGTACGCGGCACTTTTCTTAGCAACACTGGACCGATTTAGTTCAAATTTGGTATATGGGCTCCATTTGGGGTCTAGTTGTGCCGCGAAGCTTTTGGTTGATGTCAATCACTTCTAAGGGGTGAAAATTAAGGGTTGAAATTTTCAAGAGTGCCCTAGCTCGAAAACTCTCGAAATAAAGGTATCGTTTTTTCACCAATTTTAAATAGTATTGAATTTTTAAAAATTTTTGAGACCACCCGGAGCTCTGTAGGACAAACCGTTCGGTCCCTACGAGTACTTGAAGGTTTTCCTTCGATAAAACAGAATCATGAGTGTGAATCGCAAAAGAGGTCTAATCTCCGTTCAAATTTTATCTGACTAAAATGCGATCGCTGTTCATTTCTTCGATTCTTATACAGTTTTGCCTTCTGCGTAACCAGTAATCAAATTTCCATGTGAAGCTTTCTATTTTTCGAATCGAGTGTGAAGCGTTTAGTTCTTTCTAACAAACTTGATTGTGAAGGTGTGAATGCATTATGGTGTGGTAGGTAGTACCTACCAATAGTTGGTAGGTAAAAAATAGGTAAGAAAAAGTTGTTAGGTAAAAAAAACGCTGCAAATCATTGCCCAAAGGCTTATTATTTTCTGTATAGATCACCCTTCTGTATAGATCCCTCCTTACCAACCATTAGTACCAACTATCTACTAGGGCATTTTTGAATATTTCAACCCTTCATTTCCATTTGGTTGAGGTTTACATTTTCAAAAATGCCCTAGTTGGTAGTAGGTACTTATGGTTGGTAGGGAGGAATCTATACAGAAAATAATAAACCTTTGGGCAATGATTTGCAGCGTTTTTTTATGGATAGTGCTTTGAGATGCGAATGGTTTTCTGGGACGAGTAGGAAATTTCAATAATCTCTCCAGAATTTTCCTTAAATTCATTACTATCTTTCTCTTGGCGATGGCCTTTTGAAATACCTATCTCTAGGTTTTTTGTTTCCGAGTCTACCTAGAACTAAAATTTTTTAAAAATTCAATACTATTTAAAAACGGTGAAAAAACGATACCTTTATTTCGAGTTTTCGAGCTAGGGCACTCTTGAACATTTCAACCCTTAACAGTTAACCCCTTAGAAGTGACTGACATCAACCGAAAGCTTCCCGGCACAACTAGACCCCAAATGGAGCCCATACACCAAATTTGAACCAAATCGGTCCAGTGTTGCTAAGTGCCGCGTACGGCGTACGGCGGACGGACGGAAATTTTTTTATTCGATATTCGTATTCTACGTACCTTGAAACGTAGAACATCAAATGTTGAGGGGGGGGGTTAAATTTTTTTTTTCTTGCTCGATTCCTGCTTCTTATTGAAAATAATAAACCAAAATCGCATAACTTAAGCGCACTTTCAACCACCTTCTTTTAGGAAAACCCCTTTTTTCTTTATTATTATGTTCACATTAAGGGAAACATTGTTATTGTTGTACATGGTGTGACGAGGGCTCTGAAATTTACCGACAACTCCGCAAAGGAGGAGTTTTTTCCGAGGACACCATTGACAAAGTCAACAGTTGTCCAAGTCATTATTGCAGAAACAGCGAATTCCCCATTTCCAAATGTATGTCTGAAGAACGTACTGTAAGATACCTCTATTCAGCAGTTCTCCCCCTTGCAAGAGAGGGTCCGTAAAAATAGCATGAAACTGTGTACCCGTCTTGTACGGACAGGGCAGCGGAATGTCATACCTGCCGCGCTAATTCGGTTCGCCATTCGTTGAACGGTTACGTCATTTGTCAACCCTCAAACGCCTCAGTGACGTCTCTCAGCTCCTTAGGGAAACAAACGCCCTCTGGGACTTCCCTAGTTTAAACCTCTGATGGATGGAACGGCGTTTCTTTACTGCCTACTTACTCAAATGACTATTTATTGTTTCCTGTCCAGTGGAAACTACTCAGAGGTACCTCAGTGGGGGTGGTGGAGGGGGGCTCCCCTAGGAGCATCAAGTTTTCGCGTCTGAATACAAAGTTAGGCACATATTTATTGTTCCCTCAGAAGAATATACAGGGTGTCTACACTTAATATGGGCATAACTTCAGGGTTCGATTTTACAAGGTATTTCCAACAAAAAATGTCACATTGCAATTTTCTTTTAACCCACTCAAAATTCCTTTTTTTTTCACTTTAAAGTTTTTTTCGCCTTTTCGACCTTACGGCACTGATATGGTCATAACTTCCTTATTTATCCTGAAAGTTCAAATCAGACTACACCGTTGGAAAGAGCGATATACTCCTAAGCTACCTAGTGCAAAATCAACATCTTTCAGCTATAATCAAGTCAATCAAAAAATCAAGTCAAAAAGCAAACATTAAAAATTTATCGAAACTTGACGTTCTTCTACGAAAGTTTTTGCTCTAAATCCCTGCCCATTTCGATGGGCGCTTTTCGGAGAAAACATGCTCAAATGGTCAGCTTTCCAACTCTCTATAAATTTTTCTTTTTAACATTCAAATTGGAAGAGTAAATGAAGTTTGAATGTCAAAAAAACGCGTGTTTTACAAGGAAATCCAGTGTTTTAAGCGGTTTATGGTCCCCCTCGATCTCAAAATGGCATGACGTGTTTGGTATCATTTCCTTTGTAATTCTTCACATTGAATCCAATGGTGATACTTCCGAATGATTCCGATAGTGGATTTTTCGAAGAAAACCTTCGTTTTTCGTACATGTAATACGCATTATTCGTAGATATGGTAGTGAGCAAAAAGTAATACCTTTCTACTCAACAAAAACGTCAATCAGCTAGAAATTCGGTGTTTTTATTGAGTAGAAAGGTGTTACTTTATGCTCACTACGAATAATGCGTATTACATGTACGAAAAACGAAGGTTTTTCTTCGAAAAATCCACTTTCTAGCTATCGGAATCATTCGGAAGTATCACCATTGGATTCAATGTGAAAAATTACAAAGGAAATGATACCAAACACGTCATGCCATTTTGAGATCGAGGGGGACCATAAACCGCTTAAAACACTGGATTTCCTTGTAAAACACGCGTTTTTTGACATTCAAACTTCATTTACTCTTCCAATTTGAATGTTAAAAAGAAAAATTTATAGAGAGTTGGAAAGCTGACCATTTGAGCATGTTTTCTCCGAAAAGCGCCCATCGAAATGGGCAGGGATTTGGAGCAAAAACTTTCGTAGAAGAACGTCAAGTTTCGACAAATTTTTAATGTTTGCTTTTTGACTTGATTTTTTGATTGACTTGATTATAGCTGAAAGATGTTGATTTTGCACTAGGTAGCTTAGGAGTATATCGCTCTTTCCAACGGTGTAGTCTGATTTGAACTTTCAGGATAAATAAGGAAGTTATGACCATATCAGTGCCGTAAGGTCGAAAAGGCGAAAAAAACTTTAAAGTGAAAAAAAAGGAATTTTGAGTGGGTTAAAAGAAAATTGCAATGTGACATTTTTTGTTGGAAATACCTTGTAGAATCGAACCCTGAAGTTATGCCCATCTTACGTGTAGACACAAGAGTTGTTCTCAAGAGTTGCCCCCCCCCCCCCCTGCTAAAATCCCCCTGATAGTGGTTAACATTTTTTTTTATCTTCATGATTTTTTCCAAGGATCTACAATATGACCTCGGTGCGCATTGTGCACGTGCGCAGTCGTACGCAACGGGCACCAAATTGGTTTTTTCAAATGAGACTACCCGGTCTACGTAACATTTCATGAACAAGATGATGTGACAGATGACACACGATATTTTAGTATTTTTTTACGCTCAATCACGTGGTGTTAGTTTCTTAATTTGACTGCATTCTGATCAAATTATCGACGAAAAAATAACTCTTTAAAGGCAAAACCATCATGTCTACTTAAGAACTTTTTTCCAATATGATCGGATTTTTGTAGTTGGTACCGACTCTTCACATGTAAACATTCAGAAATTAACTAAAGAGGTCTTCAAGTAGTGAGTGAAAAAGCCATTTTCCTTTTTTAAAAGTTCATTTTTCGTCGATAACTTGATCAGAGCTGTAAAATTAAGAAACTAACATCACCACGTGATTCAGCGTAAAAAAATACTAAATTTATCATGTGTCACACTTGGGTATTTTGCACATGCACATTTTGACGCAACCTAGCCGCATCTTTGAGCGCGCGCTGAGCGGGTTGCACGCGATAAAAAAAATTGGTAGAGGGGTGAAATGTTCATGAAATTTCACGTAGAATCCGAATCGCAATGGGGGGAGCAAGAAACAACAATTTCAATCCGTCCGTACGCGGACCTTTTTTTAGTTTCCAGGGACCGATTTCGATGGAATTTGGTATATTTGGGGTGTAGTTGTGCCGCAAAGCTTTTGGTTAGTGTCAGTGCCTGACACTAACCAAAAATAATGATGGGGTGAAAAATGACGGTTGAAAATTTCAAAAGTGCCCTAGCTCGAAAACTCTCGAAATAAAGGTATTGTTTTTTCACCAATTTGAAATAGTACTGAATTTTTAGAACTGATTGATACCACTCGGAGGTCTGCAGGACAAACCTTTAGCTCCCTACGAGAACTTAAGGGTTGGACTTACAATAAATCAAAAACAAGAGTGTGAATCGCAAAAGATCGTCCGTTTAAATTTTAGCTAACTACTAGTATAATGCGATTGTTGTTCGTGTCTTCGAGTTGTGCTTAGTTTTCTGTCCTTTGCAACCAGTATACAAAATTTAATTTCTTCATTTTCCGTGAAGGCACCCAAACTCCCTATTTCTACGAATAGAATATGAAGCGTTTATTTCTTCCAAATAAACTTGATTATGTTGTAGGCATGTAGTAGTTAGACAGTAAGTACCTATGGTCTATACAGAAAAATAATAAACCTTCGTGGAATAATTTGCAGTTTTTTTTTAATTGACCTTTGAATTTTGAATTCTTTTGAATTTACCCTGATTTGAAATTTAAAATTACAAATTTTTATCAAATTTATGAAATAATTTAGATAAATATAATAAAATGTTGCATTTGGTCTAAAAACGATTCTGAAAAGCTGGTGAGTAGACTACTTTATTAGTTTTGCATCTGCGCTATTTACGATTGGTTTTGAACTCCTAAAAGCTCTCTTTCAGCCGCAACAAACATGAACTCTATTTTTGAATGTTGACGGCGATTTCTTGCTTGTAGGCTCATACGCCACTCAGATTGCAACAGTATCCCTCTCAATTTTCATAAAAAGTTAAGGTGAAATTACTTGTAGTCTCATCATACTATTATCAAAACGTTACTCATAAACATATTGTTGAGTAATGCATGCATTCCAGGGGACGTCCCATTGGATAAGCGGTAGATCAATGTAAACGAGTTGGTAAGCGATAAAACTGTTTCACTCGATGAAATTTATTTAGTATTTCAGGCAAGAAATAGTGGTCCCCCCTCACCCTTATCCACCATAACGTTTCTAGCGGCATGGGAGCATCGAATTTGAAGAGCTATTGAAAATCTACGATACCCAACATGCAAATTAGAGTCCCCTCCCCTCCTATAATGGTGCCGGGCTGGCACCAAAGCGGAAATACATCGTAACGTTGAACTTTCATCTATCATTTTTGGTAGGCAGTCGGTCGAAGTTCACAAGGTGAAACACACAAAAAAAAAAAAAACCATGAAATATGCAGTTTATCTTGCCCTGGCACCATGGTGGCACCACTATTAGTTCCATGGTGGTAAAGAGAATAATTCATGAAAATCCGAAGGTATAATGAGAATTTTTCCTCAATTTCAAAGCTTGGGTACAATTAATGAGCTGTAAAGGAGCCAAAATATATAAAAATAGGATGTTTTGTGAAAATTATCCCTCCCACTCGCCCCCTTCCCACGGTAATTTTGATACTCTGGTGAAATAGTGTGCAATTTGGACACTATTTCTTGAGTCGAAAAAAAGAAACACGCAAATCGGTAGGAAATTGCGGCCAGGGCAGAGTTTACAAGATTATGCCCGCAAACGCACGTTTTTTTAATCATTAACCCCCCCTCCCTTTCCCCCCTTAAAAGGCAAAATTCAAAATTCCGGCGACGTAGTGCACAACTAGATAGTTTTCCGCGTCGAACAAAAAAAAAAACCGAAAATCGGTTGAAAACTAAGGCCTGGGCAGACGACACAAGATTTTGTCACACACACACTCATAGACCTAACGCACACACACACAGACATACACCTATGGTTTTTTTCGTGGATTTGGATTCAGAATGATCTAAAACGGATTAGTGTGTGGTTATTTTTTTTCCTGTTGAGTGTTGTCCAACTTTACCCCAGATCAATCGCACAAGGACGCCCATGTCTTACTGTGGGACGTCGTAAAAAATGATAATAATTTTGTTTTACTGAATTATAAAGAAATACCTAATTATAACAATTGTTAACATGATAAAAATAGTTTGCTATATGACCAATAATGTTGATTTGTGTTCAGCAAACACATACAACAGGTAGTGCGATAGCGATGTGTAATGTAACAATGTAACAAAATTAACGAGATTTACATATAGGTGCAGTCTACTGTTGATATTTTTAGTATAATACCAAAAAAGGAGAGTTAAAAATCTCACTTGTTTGAGCGTGCTGTACCAGGTGCTGGCGAAAACCGATGAATGCGTTGGACAAATTTTGCATGTTATTGAAAAAATTATTTATATTGAAAAAGTTGATCTTCGGTTACGAGTTCTTGGATGAATTATACAAATTTCGATAGAGTGATTGATATTAGATTTGGAATTAGATTAGAACGAATTGAAAACCAACAAGCAGAGACAACGTCCGATGGCGTTATCCAAAAAATGCCTCTCCACAAGTTTATCAGAATTTATAAAAGTGACAATTTCCGAAAGACTCTAATAAAATTATTCGAGACAAAAAGCCTAATATAGATAATTGAACGAGCGAACCACCGCACATTTCTACGTGTTTTTGGATGATCGAATATTTTTTTCGAAAGAATCGAGTTTTCTGTGTATTAAGGATGTATTTTTATTATTTTTTGCACCTAATTCCCACTAATATCATTTAATAGGGCCGTTAAATAGGTTTTTCGGTGCAAAATGACCAAAAGGGATAATAAATCTTGAAATTTAATTCTTAGGATAAGTACGCACATTTTATTGGCAGGCTGTTTTCAATCGTTAGCGTAATTTGTGGCGATTTTTATGCAAAAGGCGAACTTTATGTTAAAAAATAAAGTTGGAACCAATTAATTTAAAGACTAGTTACTGTTGGAAGTGCGTACAATACATAACCTCGAGTTTTAATGATTTGAACCATCCTAGTTATGGTTTTAAACACAGTAAAAATTAGAGGTATTTCTCCCAACTTATCTACACGCGTATTAGTAGATATCATGTAAAAGATTATGATATATGACCAGTAAATGACTGCATGTAATTTCATTACTAAAATATAAGTTCCTTCATATTCTCATCACTCAATTATAAGTTCCAACTTATTCTCATAATATCTGATCTGGAATAAATAGAAAAATTTGTGATTTTAGGTAGTTATACCCGGGTCAAGGATTGAACACAGACATACATACACGGAACCAAAGTAGCACAGAAAGCTCTGAAATGCAAAATGAGAGTTTGATTTTATAGGACCCACAATTTTGGTTTATTATTTTCAATAATGAACCTTTGGAACCGACCATGAAAATTTTTTTTTTAACACCCCCTCAAAATTTGATGGTTTACGTTTCAAGGTACGTAGAATCCAAAAATCGAATAAAAATTTGGCCGTCCGTCCGCCGTACGCGGCACTTTTGCCACTTAGAAGTGACCGATTTTGATGAAATTTGGTATGTAGGCTCCATTTGGGGTCTAGTTGTGCCCTGAAGCTTTTGGCTGATGTAGGTCACTTCTAAGGGTTCCAAAATCAATTTTGAAATTTTGAAAACGCCCTAACTCAAAAAATTTTGATATAAAGGTATTGTTTTTCCTTCAATTTAAGATTTTATAGAATTTTTAGAATTTTTTGAGACCACGCGGAGCTCTGTAGGACAAACCGTTCGCTCGCTAAGAGAATTTAAGGGTTTTACGTACGATAAATCAGAAACACGAGTGTGAATCGCAAAAGAGGCCTAATATCCGTTCAAATTTTAGCTGACCGAAATACGATCGATGTTTTTCTTCCAGTTGGATGGTTGGTGGCTTTGCAGACGAGTGATCTATATAGAAAAATAATAAACCATTGTGTGATTCTTCTTCTTTACTGTCATCAGGATTAATAAAACTGATTTCCTTCAATCACGTATTATCGGGTTTGAAATAAATCTCATGTCTACAGAAGAAACTATTCGCGATAGTAGACGATGATGTTTCTGGAGTAAAAATTACATTATTAACTAAAGTTGTAATTAGGTACGTGTACAACAATGAAATGTTTCTTTATATAAATCCGTGGAGAGAAGGTTATTCATAGTCAATCTGAGGTGTGTGAAGGTCCTATTTAGTGTTTTGATTAGCGTTTTTGTAATTGTCATGTAGGTATGTGCTATCGACTTTGGTATAACCTTGGGTCGCACTGGACATACGTCTTTTAACCCAGCGGCGGGCGCGGGGCGGACCTCAGGTCCGCCGTTGCTGTTTTTTTATTCAGAATCGAAAACTATCGGGAAATTTTGAACCCCCACTCCCGGTACCTAATCCTTCTACAAGACCCCCTCGAACATTTCCGGTACCCCTCTTTCTTTCTCTACTTCTTATCTATCTTTTCTACTTCTATTTTTTCTATTATTTCCATTGTTTTATCAAATGTTACCAGTACACATTTTCCTAACTTTCATTCTAAGTCAGAAATAATCATTTTTTTCATCTTCTCTAGAAAAGAGATGGATAAAATATATGGAGGTAGACGGTAGTAAATACATTTTCGCAAGTTACGAGTTCCTGAGTTTTTTTAGTGAGAAAAAAGTGAGATACCTACTTATGTATTACCAATGTAGGGGAATATTGCAGTACTATTAAGAAACTATATTGTGTTGATAAAAATGAATACTTTTAAATGCTCACATGTTTTTGAGTACATTTTTTTCCTTTTCACGGCCCTAATCCTACACTTAGGAACGCTAAAAAACAAAGAGCGGCCCTCAGGGCCGCCCGCGCCCGCTCTTGTTACACTCAGAGGCGCGCTCACCCGAGGGTTAATAAAAATAAATATTTGAACTGTATTTTGAAATTTTAAAATTTTTTGAAAATTACATCAGTAGAGTCAATTAACAACTTACCGTCTTGTTCGTCTCTGTGGTCCAGCTGAAGCAGTGACGTTACGGAAAACCTCCTCGAATTTTCCGACGAGGTAGCTGGATATAACTCGTATCCGAGTCCCAACATACCCTGTGGCTCTGGAGTGTCCTTAATAATTTTGGAAACTTCGATTGTTGTCGGTAACAGAAACGTACTTTCTTGCAGTGACACCAGTGACAACGAGTCCAGAACTGAACTAGGCGCCATGTGCCCGTGGCCACACCCCCACCCTCCTATAGTTTATATTTACATGTGTTTCTTTCTGGGATGAGCTCACAAAAGGAGGAGGGGGCAATAGAAAAATATGCGAAGAGGGGGTAAATCCACCGAGAAGGGATACAGAGTAGGGATCTAACCAGAAGAGTGGGAACACAGAGATTCCTGCACAAGACGGAACTAAATAACAGTTGACAACCTCCCTCAGGACAACTCCGTTAATGACAACATTATTTACAAGACAAATATAGCGCCGGCCCTGCATATCTCACTTCCCCCTTCTCCTCCAACTTCTTGAGTTACCTCCCTTTACTTCCCTATGATGGATTTATCGGCACTTTTATAAGTTTTATGGGCTCTCCCGTATCACTTTCCTATGGTTTCTGCTTTACCCCCTTCTTGAAAATGGGGTTTCCAGAGTAAACATTATCTATTAAAAGGAGAGACCTGTCCCGAGTTTATTGGCCGTTTCTGTGGGTAGTTCTCTTTAGAGTTGATTTGAGTACCAGGCAACACGGATTCATCACTATTTTATAGAGGAAAACACTCACTAACTTGAGAGGGTAGTGGCACCCAACGCCAAACAGCGTTCCGTTTTCTTGTATCTCTAAAACTTACATTTACCAGCTACCTATACAACCGTTTTACTAAAAATTATAATATGCCTTCATGCTGGTTCTACTGCACGAGATGGGGAATATTAAAACTTTTAGAAAAGGTGCTTGCGCGGAAATTTTGCTTTTCATTTTTGATTTATAATAATATTTATTAGGTAATTACTTAAATAATGCTGAACTTCCAAAAATCTAGTAAGTTTAAAATCCAAAAAACTTCACTTTGACTGAGACAGGGACAAACGTGTTTCAAGTCTTACTCACTAGAACCATCAAACAGAAAAGCTTACAAACTTGCCATTGGTCTTTCAAGCACTAACTGCGGCAAAACTGCATGGCATTGTCGGTCATGGCCGTTGTCTGATGTATCTTCGCTCTCTCCTGTACCAGATTCAAGTGGTCACACGAGAGGTACACCAAAGAGTTGCTACTTACACGAGAGAGTACTCCAATAATGCATGAACGATAGTAGTTATTCTTGTATTCTTATACTTAGCGGAACTATTCATTTCCGCGTTTCACAGACCCGCTTCGTTCAATCCACCGACAAACCGACCTCCTGATATTATTAAATCAACTTTCTACTCAGTCTCGAAAGATACATTAACTTTATTCTTCCGTGTGCTCTTCATTCGTGTCAAAAACGCCCCACCTTCTATTGATTTTTTTTTTTTTTTTTTACAATACTTGGGCTAGCTTTGGATATGAGGTAAGCTAATACAAAATTGGCTTCCTTCGATTTCGGGAGAAGTTCGTTTACGAGGTGTTCAAGAGAAATATTATAGTATCGTATCGGTGACGAGATCGTATACATAAATTATTCTACAATTTGACAAGCTAATTTACCTAAATTGATACGTTTGTTGGTTAGTTAGTTCTCTTGGGCATGTTTATTCAAGGATGACGGACGGTCTGCAACCACCCGCAGACGCTTTGCTCCATCAGAAGCCGCCGCTCTTGTTGTTTCTTCCGTAGCATGAGATGAGCTGTCACCGCTGCACCAGATGTGCCTTCTTGTCTTTTCTAGATCTATTTCTGCACTCTAAAATCTTGAAGAGTTGGCACTAGTGCCTAATAGGTAACTACCAACTACTCAGGAGGGGTAGTTCTTACAACTTTGTAGGACGTCCCGCAGTTACACTTGTGCGTCCTTATGCAAGTAATCTGGGGAGAAGGAGAACAACACTCAACGGAGAAAAAAGTAACCTCATACAAATCTGTTTTAGAAAATTCTGAATCCAAACCCACGGAAAAAGCGTAGGTGTATGTCTGTGTGACGTGGTCCTTTTGTGTTCGAAGTAGAAAACTATCTGGTTGTGTACTACGTTGCTGGAATTTCGAAATTGGAGTTTAAGGGTGAAGGAATGGGGGGTTATTAATTGAGAAACATATTGTTTAGTAATGCATGCATTCCAGGGGACGTCCCATTGGATAAGCATTAGATCAGTTTAACCAGCTGGTAAGCGATAAAACTGTTTTACTAGATGTAATAATTTAATTACTCCTGTAGGCAAGAAACAGTGACCCCCCCCCCCTCCTCGCACTTATCCACCATAACATTTCTAGCGGCATGGGAGCCTTGAATCTGAAGAGCATTTTAAAACCCATGATCTACGATACCCAACATGCGAATTCGAGTTCACCCCCCCCACCACCACCACCACCCCAACGCCAACAATGGTGCCAGTCTGGCACCAAAGCGGAAATACGTCGGAACGTTGAACTTTCATCTATTAGTTTTGTTACACAGTTGGGGGGTTATTAATTGAGAATAAGGTGCATTCTGACGATACCTTAAGCCCGCCTAGTCCTAAATTTCAAATGATTTGAGTGTTTCTTCTTTGCTCGACTCAGTAAATTTCCCAGTTGCACATAACTTCATCAGTGTACCGAAATTTGCGTAGGAAGGATTTAATTGGGGGGATAATATTCACAAAATACACGATTTTTCATTATTTCGATTCCTATTAAGGCTTACCAAGCTTTGAAATTCAGGAAATATAATCAATTTATCTCTGAGCTTTCATGAACTATTCTTTGTGCTCCCTAGGAACAAATCAGTACCTAGTGTCACCATGGTGCCACCAAAATCGGCATATTGCGTGGGTGATGGGGTATTTCACCTTGAATACAAATACGATATTTTATGGTCTACCTTCCAAAACCAACAGATGAAAGTTTCCACGTTACGACGTATTACTGCTGTGGTGCCAGGCATGTCATGTGGGGGAGGGGAGGGGTCGAATTCGCATGTTGGGTATTGTAGTTTTGTAGGTATTGTAGTATTGTTGGAGTTCTTGACCGCACTACGAACTACTGCAGGTTCTTGAGAATCGGTCAGAACCGACTTGAACTAGTCGTATTTTGTGAAGTAGAAAGGTAAAAAACGTCTGCCAAGTGGGTGTGGCACATAGCTTCCTCGTATCCATAACCCGATTGTATAGATGATCCGATGCATAGTAGATAATCTCAAAACATCAAAACAAGTTAATCTGTTACATCCCTGAAAATTTCATTGAAATCGGATGGAAAATGTAGAAGTTATGGCCGTTACAAGGAATTCACGTTTGCGCATGCGCAGTCCGAAGGTGGTGATTTTCATAGGGAACCATCTAAATACTAATCTGTAACATCCCTGAAAATTTCATTGAAATCGGATTGAAAATGTAGAAATTATGGAAGTTACAAGGAAATTCACGTTTGCGCATGCGCAGTGGCTACTATCAGTCCGAAGGTGATGATTTTCATAGGGGACCGTCTACACACCAATCCGCATAATCCCTGAAAATTTCATTGATATCGGATCGAAAATGTAGAAGTTATGGCCGTTACAAGGAATTCACGTTTGCGCATGCGCAGTCGCTTCTATCAGTCCGGGGATGATGATTTCCATAGGGGACCGTCTACAAACCAACCCGCACAATCCCTGGAAATTTCATTGAAATCGGATGGAAAATGTCGAAGTTATGGCCGTTACAAGGAATTCACGTTTGCGCATGCGCAGTCGCTTCTATCAGTCCGGGGATGATGATTTTCATAGGGGACCGTCTACACACCAATCCGCATAATCCCTGAAAATTTCATTTAAATCGGACAATAACTTCGTATAGTTATGCGCGTTACAAGGAATTCATGACAGACAGACAGACAGACAGACACACAGACACACAGACACACAGACACACAGACACTGAACCAAAATTGTTCAGAAAGGTCTAAAACGCAAAACGCGAGTGAAAATTTTGATTTTGGAGAACTTTTTTTTTTCGACCTTGAAAAGTGAAAACAAAGCTTCCGCTACCTTGGTAGACTCGGAAGCAAAATAAGAATGTATGTTTTATCGCTTACTGGTTGAAATTGAACCAATGCCGTGAACAAATGGGACGACCCCTGAAATGCAATCATTACTAAACAATATGTTTAGCGATCTTAGGGGTATTATTTCCAAGTCCTTCAAACTCAATATTCCATTATTGCTTCCGAGTCTACCATGGTAGCGGAAGCTTTGTTTTCACTTTTCAAGAGCGAAAAAAAAAGTTCTCCAAAATCAAAATTTCCACTCGCGGTTTGCGTTTTAGACCTTTCTGAACAATTTTGGTTCCGTGTCTGTGTGTCTGTCTGTCTGTGTGTCTGTCATGAATTCCTTGTAACGCGCATAACTATACGAAGTTATTGTTCGATTTCTATGAAATTTTCAGGGATTGTGCGGGTTGGTGTGTAGACGGTCCCCTATAAAAATCATCATCCCCGGAGTGATAGAAGCGACTGCGCATGCGCAAACGTGAATTCCTTGTAACGACCATAACTTCCACATTTTCCACCCGATTTCAATGAAATTTTCAGGGATGTTACAGACTAGTATTTAGATGGTCCCCTATGAAAATCATCACCTTCGGACTGATAGTAGCCACTGCGCATGCGCAAACGTGAATTTCCTTGTAACGGCCATAACTTCCACATTTTCCACCCGATTTCGATGAAATTTTCAGGGACTATGTGGATTAGGTTGTAGATAGTCCCCTATGAAAATCATCATCCCCGGACTGATAGAAGCGACTGCGCATGCGCAAACGTGAATTCCTTGTAACAGCCGTAACTTCAACTGTCCCCCAGGGGTCGCGGGTTCGAATCCCAGCCGAGGCCAAGTTTTTTTTTTGATCCTATCACATACATCTACTCACTTAATTTTTCATCCGAATTTGATGAAATTTTCTAGGATTGTCCAGATTAGCGTGTAGATGGTCCCCTATGAGGGTAGTGAAAGGTACTTAGAGATTGGTGTTTTGAGATTAACTACTATGCATCTGATCATCTATATTATCGGGTTATGGATACGAGGAAGCTATGTGCCACACCCACTTGGCAGACGTTTTTTACCTTACGAAGGTAACCTAGCTGAAAACCTCCTTAATTAATACCCTGGTATATTATACTCTCTTTTATGATATAGGTACTCTGTAACCGCAGAGAATTTATCACGGCAATGTATTCCACTTAATTCCGCCTAGATTTAATAATATTAAAATGTTTGAACTTGAGGCGTCTTTTAGGACAGAAACATGCAAAATTGTGGAACAATTATGTCCCGCAGGATGATTTGTTAAGACTGGACACATGGTAATGTGGGACTGCCCCGAAAAAAACGTGCCGGGACAAGACAAAGAAAAGTTTCATGGGGAATCTCAGTTAACATATTTTACAAAATCTAACGTGTAAGTTAAATGATTTGCGACAAAATAAAAAGTTAAGGAAAATTTGCGACAAAATAAGGGAAAAGGAAATGAGAGCCAATTAGAGGAAGAAGGTCAATAATAATTTGTTGAAGGGCGGAAGCCCAGAAGTTGGCGCCTGGAGGGTACGGGGCCACCAGCGGTTTTGGGGGACTGAAGAGCGCGAAGTAGGGAGAAGAAATCTGTGGGAGGAGGAGAGAAATACCACGAGTTCCATCCTTCAGAAGATAAGGTAAGAGAGGGAGGGAGATGAAAGAAGAAGATGAATGCAGGAAAGGATGGAGGTGAAGGAGGGACGTGGTGCAAACAAAATAGATCATCCAAACCTCCCACAAGCTTCTTCACGACACCCTTCCTTAATTACTTCATTTCCCAATTACACTAAACTCCGCCTCTTTGGGAGACGAATGGGACGTCCGCGCCTGATTTATTGCCAAGGAGGTGGGGAAAAAGACGACATCCTCTCAACAACAACAATATTCTCCAAATGTACCTTTGATCGGTACCTATATACTTTCATGTTAAGTATGATTCTCTGCTACTCTGTTCATAAAGAACATAACGGTGTCCATTTTTCGACATGTTAGCTCTCTTTTTCGTTAATTAGCTCTGAGCTCTTGGGCTAGCTCAAAGGAATATCAACTAGTATGTGTTGTATACTGATAAATTTCAAAATTATAGCTCATTTAATGATAGTTGATTGGGAGGTTTCATTAATTTCTATAAATCGAATACTATCTTAAATTGATGAAAAAAACGCTGCAAATCATTGCTCAAAGGTTTATTATTTTCTGTATAGATCACCCTTCTGTATAGATCACTGGTTCTCCGTCGATAGCACCCACCACCATCTGTATTCTCCCGTGACCTTCCCTCTCAAATTTCAGCTTCCTGCGTTCAATAGGATCAAAAATGGCTTCGGAGCTTACTCAGCTGATCAGTGATCTGAAGAGTGAATAAGATCTCCTCGAATGCTGGAGACGCCTGGAAGAGCACTTCCATTCAATAGGATCAAAAATGGCTTCGGAGCTCACTCAGCTGATCAGTGCTCTGAAGAGTGAAGAAGATCTCCTCGAATGCTGGAGACGCCTGGAAGAGCACTTCCATTCAATAGGATCGAAAATGGCTTCGGAGCTCACTCAGCGGATCAGTGATCTGAAGAGTGAAGAAGATCATCTAGAATGCTGGAGACGCCTGGAAGAGCACTTCCATTCAATAGGATCGAAAATGGCTTCGGAGCTCACTCAGCTGATCATTGATCTGAAGAGTGAAGAAGATCTCCTCGAATGCTGGAGACGCCTGTAAGAGCACTTCCAATCAATAGCATTGAAAATGGCTTCGGAGCTCACTCAGCTGATCAGTGATCTAATCAGTGAGCAATAATTTGAAGCGTCTTTTACCTACAAACATTTTTTTACCTACCAACTTTTTTTTACCTACCAACTATTGGTAGGTACTACCTACCACACTATAATTGCTTCACACCTTCACAATCAAGTTTATTAGAAAGAACTAAACGCTTCACACTCGATTCGAAAAATAGAAAGCTTGATATGGAAATTTGATTACTGGTTACGCAGAAGGCAAAACTGTATACAAATCGAAGAAATGAACAGCGATCGCATTTTAGTCCGATAAAATTTGAACGGCGATTAGACCTCTTTTGCGATTCACACTCATGATTCTGTTTTATGGAAGGAAAACCTTCAAGTACTCGTAGGGACCGAACGGTTTGTCCTACAGAGCTCCGGGTGGTCTCAAAAATTTTTAAAAATTCTGTACTATTTAAAATTGGTGAAAAAACGATACCTTTATTTCGAGAGTTTTCGAGCTAGGGCACTCTTGAAAATTTCAACCCTTAATTTTCACCCCTTAGAAGTGACCTACATCAACCAAAAGCTTCGCGGCACAACTAGACCCCAAATGGAGCCCATATACCAAATTTGAACCAAATCGGTCCAGTGTTGCTAAGAAAAGTGCCGCGTACGGCGGACGGACGGAAATTTTTTTATTCGATTTTCGGATTCTACGTACCTTGAAACGTAAAACATCAAATTTTGAGGGGGGGTTAAATTTTTTTTTTCTTGCTCGATTCCAAAGGCTTATTATTGAAAATAATAAACCAAAAGTCGTGGAACATTCATTAATTAGATAAATAGATACCCTCATTAGTAAACGGTTGGGCCTAAGGAGTTCTCAAAGCGTTTTAAAACGTTTTCCCGAATATTAAACCTTAACCGACATCACCAAAAGTTTGGGCGCAACGTGACCCCAAATGGAGCCGATACACCAAATTTCATTAAAACCGGTCTACGGGAACTGGGCAAAGTAAGGCGTACGTTCGGAAAATATTTTATTCGATTATCGGATTCTACATACCTTAAAAAGTATTCCTTCAAATTTTGAGAAAGGTTACATTTTTTTCTTGCTCAATTCCAAAGGTTTATCATTAAAAATAATGAACCAAAATTAGAGCAATTCACAATCACTTCTGGCCGGTAAAAGGTCCGAAATTCGGAACTATCGCTTCTTCATTCAAACTCTCTGCAACAACAAATAAAGATAAAATACTGTTTTTGGAAAAGTATCTTGAGTGTTTTTTCTTTGGTTTTATATAAATGGCAGTGCAGATAAAACTGGATGCATCATCGATCATATTCATCGATCACATCTGAACTTTAGTATCTTTTGTCAAAACATTTCCGATTCAAGACCCAAAACCAGTAATTTAAGAGCATGTAAGTAAATATATAGTCTTTTCGACCTACCTTTAGCAGTAAATGTTGTATTTCATTTACCTTATGGAAAATACTTCAATTTCAGGACAATTGGCATCCAAATGTTTAGAATAATGAATCGTCCAAACCTATTAACTCTATTAATAGCACTATCATTCAGATTTTTTTTTAAATGCATTAGTGAACAAAATATGGAGTTGCTATGGAAGGCAGGCTTACCTGGAGGAATTGGACGGCAAAGAGCAAAAAATCCATTGTGGATTGTAATTTCCAACCGCCTCCATTTTCTAACCAGTGGATATAGTATCGTCGTGTATACTCACGTGTATACAGTATAGATAGCTTCTTTTTGAATATAGATTACCAAACAGAAAACAGCATCCTGCCTTCTCTGATTGGAACATATTGAGCAAAATATTAATGTGATTTATGCTTATTTAGGAAGCATCACTTTTGAATAAATATAATTGTACTGATTGCTCCAAACTAGAACCTAAATAATTAAGTTGTTATAATCCTAAATAAGAGTTTTTGAGTAATGTGCTTGCTGTTAGTCAGCAGTGCTCCAGATACGGCTTCTCCTTCATCATCCAGAATCGTAAGTCACTTTTACGACCTTCTGGACTAGTTAATGATTATATTTTTTCGAATCTCATTTCCCTAGTCTAAAATGAGAATTTATAAATGGGGGTGTAGAAAGGATGACAAGGAGGAAAAAAAGCCCACCCAAAACAACTTGAAGCACCCCCGGAAGTTGGTTCCTAGTAGACAAGAGGAGGTTTTCAACAAGTTGAGGAGTTCGGTACCTACCGAACTCATCGCATGGGTAAGATATACGCTCCATCCGTCTCGGAAGAGAAATGGGCTTTGAGGGACGGGTGAATCTTCGCTAATGACCCGAGGAGTAGGGTTTTAGGTGTCGGTAGGTGAATCTCTAATGATCCGTTGAGATAGTTATAGCTAGTCTTCACTAACTGCAGGCAGGATAATTTCTGGAGAGCCAAAGAATCCGTGGAAGAAACATCTTTATTGTCTATTAATTGGTTTTAAGTTTGTACTTTGGTTACGGTGAAGGTCCCAGGCTCTCAATATATTTCTCAATGAAGATTTGGCTCTAAAATGTGTAATCTTGGTTATTTATTTATTTTTGAATATAAGAAATTGTTGTATATGCATACATGGCAACTAGAACTAAATTGTAAACTAAGGGTGAGTTGGGGGTTTCAAATTAGTTTGGCAAAGTGTTCTTTTGAAATTCCGAAAGCAATAACTTCCTTCACAATAACTTTGGGGTCCACGCCAGTTTAAGAATCTCACCAACCACTTATTTGTTCAATGTTTACTCAATAAGTAAACTGAACTGAATATCGGTTTTGCTGCCGTCAATACTGCAGCCGATCATTGGAAAAAGAAATCGAGCTGCAGGTTTTCATGCTTTCATGGTCTACTCAAGTTGCCTCTTAAAACCATTTATGTTCCCAACTCAAAATTTGATGGCTTACGTTTCAAGGTACGTAGAATCGAAAAATCGAATAAAAATTTGGCCGTCCGTCCGCCGTACGCCGTACGCGGCACTTTCCCCACTTAGCATTGACCGATTTTGATGAAATTTGGTACGTATGTAGGCTCCATTTGGTGTCTAGTTGTACCCCGAAGATTTTGGATAATGTAGGTAACTTCTAAGGGTTCAAAAATGAATTTTGAAATTTTGAAAACGCCGTAACTCAAAACATTTCTATATAAAGGTATTGTTTTTCCTTCAATTTAAGATTCTATAGAATTTTTAGAATTTTTTGAGACCACGCGGAGCCCAGTAGGACAAACCGTTCGCTCCCTACGAGAATTTAAGGGTTGGACGTACGATAAATCAGAAACACGCGTGTGAATCGCAAAAGAGGCTTAATCTCCGTTCAAATTTTAGCTGACTGAAATGCGATCGATGTTTTTCTTCATGTTGGATGGTTGGTGACTTTGCAGACGAGTGATCTATATAAAAATAATAAACCATTGTGTAATAATTTGCAGCTTTTTATTCGATTTTCGGATTCTACGAACCTTGAAACGTAAACCAACAAATTTTGGGGGTGGGTTAAACTTTTTTTTTCTTGGTCGATTCCAAAGGTTCATCATTGAAAAAAATAAACCAAAATTATCTGTTGTTGAGATACTTATAATTACAATTGCAATAAGTTGAGATACTTATAATAAAAGTGTTATCTTCAATTATGTTGTATTTGATATGTAATGCGGTGTAATAGTTAAGATATAATAAATCCTAATTACAGTACAACCTATATATTATACAACCTATAATCCTAAAGTACAACCATATATTATATGGTTGTACATTTTGTAAACTATATTAAACTTAGTTACTCATTAGCTGCAGGAACTTATGCTCTGTAACATCATCATGAAATACTTACGATTAACGAGTTGTTGGAGCAAAGGACCTTGTCATGTCAGCTTCGATTGATTCGAAGATCAAATCCAATTACTCGCCTCAGCAGGATCTTATTAAGTGATATTCATCTACAAAACTGCTCAACCCATCTGTTAGCCGTCTAATATTCTGACAGAACTCCTTCTTACGAATGGGATTCAGTATGACCAACGTTTCAAATACAATCCTTCCAATCTAAAAGTAAATATCTAATAGAAAACTAAATTTTCATTAATTTAGAATTTGAATTTTTATCAAAAATTCGGACTAAACCCTTTTACTTGAGATTTTTTTTTAAAGTGATAATAACCTGATTTTGTATATTTGTCTTTTCACTTTTCACTCTGGCCGTGTTTTTTGCATGCGGGTGATTTAAACAGACAAATGTAATTTGTAATTTTGCAGTTTTTAGGACGTCCCACAGTAAGACTTGGGAGTCCTTAAGCGATTAATCTGGGTTAAAATTGGACAACACTCAATAGGAAAAAATAAACACACACTGATCTGTTGTAGACCATTCTGAATCCAAATCCGTGAGAAAAACCATAGGTGTATGTTTGTATGTGTGTGTGTGACAAAATCTTGTGTACTCTGCCCAAGCCTTAGTTATCCACCTATTTTGGTGGTTCTTTTTGTGTTCGACTCGGAAAACTATCTAGTTGTGTAAATGTCACCGGAATTTTGAATTTTGCCTCTTAAAGGGGGAAAGGGGGGTTAAAACGTGCTTTTTCGGGCATACTCTTGTGTACTCTGCCTAGACCTTAACTTCCAACCGATTTTCGTGTTTCTTTTTTTGTTTGATTCAGAAATCTCCGAATCGCAAACTTTTTCACCAGAGTGTCAAAAATATCATGGTGAGGGGGCGAGTGGGGAAAAAATATTCGGTATATTTCGGTTCCTTTACAGCTTACTAATTGTACCCAAGCTTTGAAATGTGGAAAAATTCTCATGATACATAGAAGAAAGTACAACGTTACGAAGTATTACCACTTTGGTGCCAGACTGGCATCATTGGTGTTAGGGGGGGGGGGGGGGTTAAACTCGAATTTGCATGTTGGGTATCGTAGAGTAGATCATGGATTTTAAAATGCTCTTCAAATTCGAGGCTCCCATGCTAGAAATGTTATGATGGATAAGGGTGTGGGAGGGGGAGAGAGACTACTATTTCTTGCCTAAAATACTAAACAAATTTCATCGAGTGAAACAGTTTTATCGCTTGCCAACTGGGTTAAATTGACCTAATGCCTATCCCAAGGGACGTCCCCTCGAATGCATGCATTACTTAACAATATGTTTAAATCAGAGCTCGATGAAATGTTGCATAGGGAAGCAAGAAATTGTCCAGGAACCGAATTCATGACCGCTGATTGGCTGAATACGTACGAATCGTACCTAAAAATAGGATTTTCCAGATCTCGCTCATCCTTCAACAAATAGCTCATTAGGTCTAGGGAATGCTAAAAAAACTCAAGCAATCAACAAAAACGTTTAAAGCTTCTCTTAATGATCCATTCCTATAAATTTGCGGTAATCTACTTAATAGAGTGGGCTCAAGCTGATTGCTTACAAATTTCATCTCGAGCCAATCAGTATAGGAGATAATATCATAATGATATAAAGAAGCAGTGTTTTGTATTATATACCCAATGATACGAGAAGTGTATGTGCCCAATCACTTAGAAGACACTTTCCCCTTTTTTATCAAGAGTAGAAAGGTACATACCTAACCTCAACCTTCTTCATCACCTGCTCAGCCTCATGTTCTATTTTTCTCACTCTTTCTACGCTCTGTCTGTATTTTAAAATAAAAATGAAAAAATGTCGTCCTCAACTTCACAGACCACTCCGTTTAATCAGGTCCCATTAGAGAATTATCCTAACTAAGACGTCCGACCGAATCAGCCACGATGTGACACAACAGGCGGCAAACGGCTCGTCGACTTGCCAGCCTGCTCGCGTTTACGGTAGGTTTGTTTAAATTTAACCTGTCGACTTCCAACAAATACCTAACAGTAACCCCTAGTTTCATCATGCTCCTCAGTATATTAGATTGGAGCCCCCTTCTTTTCTTGTATTGAAATTGGTTTTGCTAGATTACGCGTTGACGTCTATACTCAAAACTTCTAAACCTATCTATTCAAACTTCTGGAACCGAGCATGAAAAATTAGTCAGCTCACTCTCTGAATTGGATTAATTTCAAGGATTGATAAGTACCTCATAAGGACAACAAAAATTGGGTTAATTTTTAAACTCTTCTCTCTTTGAGCGAACTCCATCTGCCACAATCCAGTATGGATCAATATGTTTCATGGCTCTCCAAACTTACGAAATTGTGCCTACATTTTGTTAAATAAAGCATGTTTATTATAATAAATAATTCCTTCAAATAATCGTCTAGTCACGACCTTGAGAGTTTCGATTTTGGAAATCAACGAAGGTGGCTAGGCAGAGAATAGCCCCATGATATATCCCATCCAGATTAGATAAGTGCTAGTTTCTTCAGCCTACATGTTCACAATATTGACTCTTTTTGGTTTATTATTTTTATAATAAACCTTTAGAATCTAGCTAAATTAATTTTTAACCCCGCTCAAAATTTTATAGTTTACGTTTCAAAATAAATACAATCCAAAAATCGAATTTTTATTTAAAAATCCAAAAATCCGGCATTTTCTTAGTTATCATGGACGGATTTCGATGATATTCGGTATGAGGGCCCCATTTGGGGACTAGCTGTGTCGCGAAGCTTTTGAAAAATAAGATTAATAATTTTCAAAACGCCCCAGCTCGAAAGCTCTAACATAAAGGTATTATTTTTTCATCAATTTAAAATAGAATTGAATTTTTAGAATCGAATGAGGCCATCCAGAGCTCTGTAGGACAAACCGTTCGCTCCCGGGACAATAATAAAGCAGAAACAAGAAACATGAGTGTGAATCGCAATTGAATGTTCACTGACAGATTGATATTGGCAATCTCCGGTCAAAGTTCGGCTGAGTTTTATGTCACTCAGTTGTGCTTCAGTAGCAATCAAGAACCAAATTTCGTTATGAATATGAGTGCACCCACAACTCCCAGGTAAAAATGTTTCACTGGAAGGTACTTTCTTTCAAAATAAACTTGATAGTAAACCTTGTGCGAAAATATGATTGGTACGTACTGATGGTGGAAATGCCATGTTCTTTGCAGGCTAGTGATCTATTCAGAAAAATAGTAAACCGTTATGTATTAACATGCAGCAAACATTTTTCACTGGCAAAACTCCAAGAACAGTCTGACCATTTTTTATGAAATTTTATAGAGTGATTTTTTGGTCAATTTACGAGGGAAATAAGGCGACCCGTACTGTTCTTTTCCTCTCGCCTGTCACCCAGATCTCTTCTTCATACAGGGACGGACACGGCCGACTGAGTGGATCATTGTTTTCTCAAGGAGATTTCAGTCAGGGAGTGGTCCTTCGGGCGACAGGCCGATTTTCCTTTGGGTTCTCCCCGAAGGAGAAAAGAACGAACCGGCTCATCGTCTTTGCCCGATAACGAATCTCACCAGATGGGGGAACGAAGATCCGTCCGTCATCCGCCACCGAAGGACCAACAACGTCGGCCATTGAGTTCGACCCCGATCACACGCCTCCTTGATCCAGAATAATGACTCCTATTATGACTCCGCCTTCTGTTTTCGTATCAAAGCCTTACAAAAAAACTATTATTGTGTAATAAGTAAGACACAAACGACAACTCGTTGCTGGATTACTAGGTAGGTACATGGTTCGGTATCTGTTCTAACTAACTCAGAGCAAATTTTACTGCTGATTATATAAATCGCTTTTCGTTGTAGTTATCACCATTCATTATCGGAGGTTCAAAATGGCACCAATCTTAGTGATTTTGGTGGGGTATTTAATAGTAAGTAGACACACTTTTTAATTTACACTTCCGAACAGGTTGATGAAAAATAATCCAGAATGTTGCTGAAGTTTTCCGTGATAACGAAATGGTAGATATTATTGTAGAAACATTTCGATCATCTACTTGGTCTAATTGGTGCTCTCCCTTTTTCTTTGAGGTCGCCTGATGCAGAAGGATAAAGACTTTTATCCACTCTAAGACCTAGGATGGTTGGTTCCCCTAATTCATAATAATGAAGACTATCTTCAATGTCCGGAACTGGATGGGTGGATTTCCCCAATTAGAACGATAACTTCCACCGCATCAACAAATAGGTAATACAAATTATAACGAAATGTCACGTGAATATTATAGGGAATTGTACAGTTAAATGAGCGAAAAAAGGAAAATACCGTACGAACCAGGTTTATTTAATCGATCACAAAATCTCCGACATTCATAAATTCATAACTTCATTTCACAATCTTTTTAATGAACAAAATCCAAACGTCTCGCGACCGTCTCCATGGAGATTGGACGTTCGTTACTTCACTACACTGGATCGGTCATCTTCATCAGTCAAGGATCCCACAACTCGGCCATTCTGCTCCACCATACGGCCCGTATGGTCAGGCCATGGTTTCATGAATTCCGCCCAAGTGGAAGTAGTCCTTGGCCCGTCATCATCTTCGTCAGTTGTCACCTCATACGTATTATTGGGCTTCACCGTTGCAACTCTAGAGGGACCGATAAATGTTGGTCTCAGCATGGATGTTGGTTGGGTCCTCTTGATGGCTTGCAACTCTCCATCTTCATCTTGACATCGGATTTGGGATGCAATCCCACGTGAATTTATTTTCATGGTGGGACGTCTGCTTAGACCATCCACATGTTTCATTTTCACCCTGGGTCGATGCTCAATAATATAGGTAGTCAGATTCTTCCAACAAAATTGTCCATCTGGCAACTCCGGTATCAAGATCCTTCTTTTCCATTGTCTTGGTGAATGCTGAATAGTCTGTCATAATCTTGAATTTCATTCCTATCGAATAAACTCGAAACTTCTTCAATGAATCCATGATGGCTAAAACTTCAAGCTCATAGCTACTGTCACGTCGTAGCGCCGGCGTTGTTCTGAAACTGAAGTAATGCACTGGATGCCAACCTTCTTCCGCGGCTTTTCGCAACAAGACACCACCAAATCGTTGTATACTTGCGTCAGTATAACAATTTGAATCATAAATTCTAAGAGCTGGACTGCAACTCAACAACTCTGTCAACTTCATAAATGCTTGTCGTTCCTCTTCCTTAAATCTAATCGTAGCATGTTTTCTTGGTAGGTTAGTAAGCGGTATAGCAATCTTGGTTTCTATAAACTTACAGAAAAATCCAGTCAAACCGAGAAAACTTTTCACCTGCTTTGTTGTCTTTGGTTCTGGATAATTTTCCAGGTCAAGGGTGGAGAAAACTTTGGCACCTCTCGTGTCTATTTTATCTTCTATCAGAGGTACGGGGTAGTGATCTTTTTCCACAATCTTGTTGATTTCACTGTCATCTTTCTTTCTCACAACTGCAACTTGACTAGAGAATTCGGATGTGCTTGGCTCATCCTTACGCCTTTTTCCCAATCCTTGACTTGTTGTTCAACTATCTCTGTTTCCTTCGGAGACAAACGTCTTGGATGATGCCATACTGGCGTCTGGTCAGTCAATGCAACATCTGTGGATTTCGCTTTCTTAGAGAAATAGTCGGAAATCAAACTTTCTTGCTTGGATCTCGTAATTGGTGTTAAATCCGTACCAATGTTTATCGGTTTCTTCGGAAAATCTGTGATCGCAAAAATATGAGGGGTTTACTTTCTCTATGGTGATTTTGCCAAAAGCAACCGTCAGCACTGCTCCCTGGAGCAAATCATCTCCGATAATTATTGGCGTCTTCATCGTATGGTTTGGTACAACGTGCAGCCTGGCTTCAAAAACTTCTCCATCCAACTCAAAATTAGTCTTAACCCATCCTAAGGGAGTCACACAAGAATCATTTGCCCCTGAGAATGTTTCAGATGTCTTTTCAAGTCGTGGGCTTCCTATAGCGTCATGGCAGGATTGTTTCATCAGGTTAGGGCCGCTTCCAGTGTCGATCAGCGCTTCAAATTTGACCCCATCGACAGTTGCTGTGATCACACTCCTCTGTCCTAGGTACTGCACAGTTCTGGTTGCTTTTTCTGGACAGTCCATACTCTTATGACCGAAAAGATTGCACCGGAAACATTTTGGTCCCAAATCTTTTGATGGACAAACATTGCTCAAATGGTTGTCACCACAATTAAAGCCCTTTACCAATTACCTTTGCCACTCTCTGGTTTAGTAACTGGTTTTGGTGTAGACCTCTTTTCAGCTGGTACCACCGAATCTTTACTATTCTGAGCTGTATTGGGAGCAACTGAATTCTTCATCTTATCATACAGCTTAAGTTTATTTTTGAATTCCGCCAATGAGATTGCTCCATAAAGAATGGCATTATTAGAAGTGGAATCAGGCAATCCATCGATTACATACTGAATCAACGACTCATCATCTATACTTCCCTTGCTTGCTATCTCTCTCATTCTGATCAGGTACTCTTGGGTTGACTCCTCTCGTTTTTTGAATCGTTTCGAAAGTTCTAAATGCAACTCACGGCTAGTAGAAACTGTCTTGAATTCGTCGATCAACCCAGCTTTTAGAGTTTTCCATGTTGTGTAATTTTCTGTTTGAACAAACACCTTTGCTAACCCGGTAAGCAGTCTCTGAGCGAAAACAAGCTTCTGGAGATCGTTCAATTCGAGTAGCAATGCAACGCCTTCATATTCTGCAACCCATTTTTCAACTAGACAATTATCTTGACCACTGAAAGGTCTTACCATTCCTTCAACGTCTTTAAAAGATACTCCGCCGCCTCTCAATTGCATAATTTGTTTGTATTTTTGGCCCCTTTTTGCTCCACGTCTAGAGGAAACATTTGAGGAACCCCCATTGCTACTGTCTGATTCATCAACATCGTCGTCTGTGTCTATAGCCTCCTCATCCTCACCTATTTCTTCGTCATCTCCTTCATCTTTTGAATTCTCTACCTCTATCGCTGCTTCCAATCTTTTAATCAAGTCGGACTTCTTACCCGTCATCTTTAGTGATCTGTTCTTCAACTCCTCTTTCAGTTGGGAAACCTTCATTGTGCTTGGATTCATGGTTGAACTCTAGGTGATGATAGACACGTCTTTTCCGTCAAACACCCGTCGTCGTTGAGTTACAACGTCGTGAGAAAACCACGCACAGATCCGGAAAAAAACCGTAAGAAAAACGCAACCGAACGTCGTCAAACTCCGTTTTCCATACCGTTTTCCGACCACAAACTGTTCACAATCCCGGACGAGCCCCCATTTTATAGGGAATTGTACAGTTAAATGAGCGAAAAAAGGAAAATACCGTACGAACCAGGTTTCTTTAATCGATCACAAAATCTCCGACATTCATAAATTCATAACTTCATTTCACAATCTTTTTAATGAACAAAATCCAAACGTCTCGCGACCGTCTCCATGGAGATTGGACGTTCGTTACTTCACTACACTGGATCGGTCATCTTCATCAGTCAAGGATCCCACAATATTGTAAAAACAAGAGAACGAACTGACTGTGACAAAACTACCCTTGAAATGACGGCACCTCAAAAAAGACAGCTACGAAGCAAATTTAATAACGAAATCAGTTTTGAATGGAAAAACGAGACGTTCTCTTCCTCCAAGACATCAAAGGAGTGGAAGTCGCAGGGAGCTTGATCTACGGGCGGTAGATCGCTAGTAAACGGACCACAAGTGTAAACTTTCCTCCGAAATAGCTGCGACGTCTTGACAAACTGCCATCTAAATCCGACCAATTTATCAACGAGCACCTTTGAGGACAAATGTTTTATTTTTATGAGCCTTCCGTCACGCTTTTTAACCCTAGGACGGCGTGTTGGGGACCTTTTGATCGAGGCGCCTTGCAGGTGGTGCCAGTGAGAGATTATCTATGTACACTAAAGTTGTAGCAATTTGAATAAATTTGTTTAAACTACCTACCTACAATACAATTTATGCGCAATAACTTTTTCAATAGACACTTACCTCAAGTATTATTGTTAAAGACATTTTTCTCGTCAGCTAAAAGAAAATGCTTGCTATTTGCAGAAAAACAAGAGCCCTCCAAAATCAAAATCTCAGGCAAAAGAAAAACTTTGGTTTCGTGCCTGTCAGTCCTTGTCCCGGGCATAATTGCACGGAATCATTTTCCGATTTTCATGAATGATGCGGGTTAACCTCGAGACGATCCCCATGAATTTCATCAACATGGGACAAGTAGCAGCGTTTGCTCACACACTGAAGTTATGGCCTATGAAGAATGCACATCAATCGAAGCCACAGTAAAAAAAAATTTTAATTTTAAATAAATATTCATTGTTGCACCAAGTATAACTTATTAACAATATTATTTTGAAAATATGGACAAGTATTCAAAACTAAGATACGTCACTGAGTTTTGTTGATTATGGTGGATGTTTCACTTCACTGCTTCACAAGTAAGCTTGGTCAAGTGATTTGGTACGCTTCAATCTTCTGATAATATCATTTGTATCAAGGAGTTGGACTGCTTCCTCTTTGATGTGACATCTTAGCCGATGTAGGTGTCCCTCAGCTTTTCGCTTTATAGCATCGTTTATTGTTTCGATCCGAAGCTCATGATGGAGGCGTATGTTTCGAAAGTACAATGATGCATTGACAACCGTTCTTAGCACATTGTTCTGAAATCTTTGGACCATGTCTCTATTTGACGGAGCCGTACAGCCTCATAGCTGAGCTCCATAAGTCCGGACTGGCTTAAGGACTTGGTTGTACAATGTAAGCTTGTTCTGTATTAACAACTTCGACCGTCTCCCTATCAGCCAATGCATCTTTATGAATTTTAGAAGAAGTTCTCCTTCTTTTTTTTCGCCATGGGCTTTCCATCTAAGTTTGGCATCTAGTATCATCCCTAGTAACGGAATATAATCGATTCTATTGTTAGTTAAATCGACATGTATCGACTTAGTTTAATTTATTTTGATTCTCCATTTTGCTGTCCACTTTTGTATGCTGAATGTTGATAAATTTTACTTGATGATGGATTCAGTGTTACATTATTCGACTGCCAAAATCACTGTATCATCTGCGAAGGTGGCTGTGGTGTTCATTCCAATTTTTGGCAGATTACTGCTATAAAGGACATACAAGAGCGGATCAAGAACGCTCCCTTGTGGGAGTCCTGTATTGATTAGCTTTAGTTCTGAGTAGGCATCTTCTTGCTTTATTCTGAAGTAGCGATTGGTGAGATAATACTGAAGCAGCTCAGCATACTTTATTGGTAAATTTTTGCGCAGCTTGTAGTTGAGTCCCTCATGTCAAACTTTGACAAACGCCTGAGTGACGTCAAGGAACACGGCTGAGCAGACTTTCTTTTCCTCAAGATCTTGTCCATATGGACTACCTATTCTATGCACTTGATCGATCTTGGAATGTTTCTATCGAAATCCAGACTGGTAGCTTGGAAACAGCTTACGTTCTTCAATTATAGGCACTAGTGATTTGTGGATTAGTTTTTCAAATAATTTTGTTAATACTGGTAGAAGTGAGATTGGTCTGTATGAACTTGGCTCAGTGGGTGGCTTTCCAGGTTTAACCACAGTAAATGCGAAAAAGGTTTGTCAACTTTAAAAAACATTCAACTCGACGGAGAATATCCAGATTAATATTAGTAAATTTATCAATTGTATTCCTTAATAATACAATCTAGCTTTTTATGCACCAAACTGTGTTTATGTTTTCCAATGAAAGGAATCTGACGTAGTACTGCCCATCCAACGTGGTCGACTTTTTATAAGCACGTTCTATAATTAATTTCTTAAACGAATACAAACTCAGTATAAACCGATGTAGATTTATAGGGTGCCTCATGCAATATAGAACTGGAGTCCACTCTATCGTTCTGGTCTTGAAGATTGAATAATTAATACCTATGTAAAACCCAAACAGTTGAGTTATGATAAATAAGGAGGCTGTTGGTACCGCCCACCCAACGACATAAATACACTTTAATAATTAACACTGATTTGACTGTAGTAATTTTTTCTTAAATAATCTACAAGCGCTAGCAGGTTTTAATGCGTTCGCGCACAAGTTGGCTAAACGGAAATAAAGAGAAATAGATTAGTCGGTTTATCGGCACGTTAATCTTTAACGGTCGATTTACGTAGAAATAAGCTTTTGGGAAGGAAGGCCGTTTTGAGATAGATTTACGACCACAGAGCCCTGGGTAGAATATTAGGGACCGCATCAAATGGTCAGTCTGATGGAAAAAACCTATTTTGGGACAACGACATTTGCTCTAAATTATGCCTTACAACTACTGTCGGAAGAGTTTTCCACCACACAATATCTAACTCGATAATCAATACTTTACATTCATAATCCGAGTAATTATGAATTGGGGGTTCAAAATCAATAAGAACTTGGTTGAATATTCCAATACGTAATTAATACCACTACAGAATAAGTATACAGAGTATCCTAGAATTAAAGATCCAAAAGACTGATTCTACGACTAACATGCAACAAATTTTGTGTTATAGCAATATTTTAAAACCACCATCCAAACCACCCTTTCTACAATAATTGTAGAACACAAGAAAAACACATTAAAATTATTTTAATATTTTTCTTGTGTTTTGCTCTTAATTAGTAAAACGCTGCAAATGATTACACAAAGGTTTATTATTTTCTGAATAGATCACTCGCCTGAAAAGAACACAGATTTGCCATTTCCCTACCTACCAATCATATTGTCGCTTCACAATCAAGTTTATTTGGAAGAAATTAACGCAAATAAACGCTTCACTCGACTCGAAGAAATTAATAGAGAGTTGTGTTCATTAGGAAATTTGAATACTGGGTACAACTGAGGAGGTACAAGTCGAAGAAACGAACAACGATCGCATTTTGGTCAGCTAATATTTGAACGGAGATTAGGCCTGTCTTAGATTCACACTCTTGTTACTGATTTATCGTAAGTCCAACCAAGTTCTCATAGGGATTTAACGGTTGGTCCTACAGAGCTCGGGTGGTCTCATTCGATTCTAAAAATGCAATACTATTTTAAATTGATGAAAAAACAATTATCTTTATATCGATTATATCGACAGTTTTTGAGCTAGGGCGTTTTGAAAATTTCAGCCCTTATTTTTCAACACTTGGAATATTGACTGAAATCAACCTAAAGCTTAATACCATGTATATACCAAATTTCATCAAAATCGGTACATGGTAACTTTCGATTTTTGGATTCTACGAACCTAAAACGTAAACCAAAAAATTTTGAGTGGTGAGGGGGGGTTAAGTAAATTTCTCTCTTGGTCGATTCCAAAGGTTCATTATTGAAAATAATAAACCAAAATGGCCTAGAGTACACGTAAATTCAACAAAAAAGTTAAACGACGACATTTTTACTTTGGAAAATTTTTTACATCTCAATTTATACGCAGTTGTGTGAAACATTTTAATTGTGTAATTTATTAGCTGAGAGAAAATTTGAATGCCCTTTCTACAGGTATGCTCAAATTTGAAATTACGAGTAATCTAAAGAAGCCATTTTACAAATTTAGATTTTAAAAAAATTAAAAAGTCGGGCTGGTGAGATTTTTGGTAATTATGTTGTACTAGCATGTATGTTGTAGTAGCACAAAATTCGTTACAAATTATAATCAGTCTTCGAAGTTGGGATCATTCATTCTTGGACACCTGTAGGTATAATGGTTGATTGACGTTGCAAAATGTATAAAACTGTGCAAATTAGTACTCAACGGTTTATTATTTTTCTTTAAAAATCACCCGTCTGCGAAGAACACGGTTTTCCATTAATAGTTATAATAAAATATTAATAGTTAATAGTAATAGTTATAAAAGTCAAGTTTATTTAGTCTTCTAAATAAACTTGACTCAGAAAGCTCCTACCACATAAACATCGTTATCCAAAGAATGATTTGTTTCATTTGATTCTTGGTTGCTAAGGGAGTACGAGTGAGTGACATGGGATTCTATTTGAACAAACGAAAAAGATCGCAATTGATAAGCTAAAATTTGGCTCATGTGTCGTACATATTCGTGTTTCTGACTAATCATTCGTCCAACACAGAGTAACTGAGACAGCTTTTTACTTCCCTCTAATGACCAGGGGTAAGTGGAGGGGATAGAGATGAGGATTTGTCCTCAACATGCTAGGAACCGAGCATGACTGCACCCCACGTGTTCTAATATAATTCACAATGAACACGTAGGTATTTAAATATTATTGATCATCGGGGTAGTTTCATTCGTTTCTGGAAACTGAACACTATCTCAAATTGATGGAAAAACCCCCTGAACGTTCACTAATTAGGTAATTAGTTATCCTCATTTTGCAAATGGTTGGTCCCACAGAGCTCTGGGTGGTGTTAAAAAAATCTTTAAAATCGTCGCAATTTTAAATTAATGAAAAAACAATACCTGTATATTTTGGCTTATTATTTTCAATAATGGACCTTTGGAATCGACCAAGAAAAAAGGTTTACCCCCCCCCCTCCCTAAAAATGTATTGGTTCACATTTCAAGGTACGTAGAATCCGAAAATCGATTAAAAATTTTGCCGTCCGTCCGCCGTACCGTGAAATAGAGTTGGAACTTTGTGATCGATGCCAAACAGGTGAAGGATGTTTACTTAATTTAATGGAACGTTAAAACGGCATTACTGATAACAACGATTCCCAAGAGCTATTATTATTCCGTTATTAGTGAATTTCCTGTACAAGGAGAGGACGGGGAGTCCTCGATTGACCAAACCGAAGATCTAGTGTAGGTATGTTGGTTCCTACGAACAGAGAGTTATCTCGCCTAAGCGCCGGCCCCTTGGTGTAACGTTATGTCAGATCACTTTCGTTAGCTGTCCTGTTATCTGTGTGGACTATTTTATTAATATTATTTTTTTTTTCGAGTTCTGCAACGTCATGGCACTAAAACCACCGTAGAGGAGTTCCTTTGGGGGAAATCATCCGGGCAAGATTGACCAAGGCCGTCGGAGGAAGAACCAAGAACTGCAGCAGATGGAGCAACGATAGTGTTCTTCGGTATGGGCGGCTGAGTTGAGGTACCAATTTCGCTTGTTTGGAGTTATCACTTTCGGAGTAGGTAGTGGTACTGGGATCAGCACCCCTTCGGAAAACGGGTCTGGGGAAATGGATGCACCCGAATTCGATTAGGTTGCTCCCAGTTCCGGTTTATGGTTAACCCCCTTAATCCGGTTAAAAACGGGAATTTCATCCCGAGCTTCGGCCAAATCTTTCCTCAATTTCCTATTTTCTTCTTATCTTTTGTAGAGCTCCAAAGACTTTTGTCGTTCTCTTTTTTATAGGAGGAAAGTATCCGCACCATGTCGCTATTTTCCAATGACTCCACGGCCCCCTGAACTTCTTCCTCTTTTGGATATCTATTCGAAATTGCGTTTGCTGCTCTGATAGAAGTAACAATCTTTTGAAGTTTTTCCATGTTATCCAACGTGTTTTTGAGCTCCTTCGTTTTCCTATTGAGTTTTAAGCGAGTCAATCGAATGGCATCACTAATTTGTTCAGCTGTGTGTTCAGTTGTCTTCTACTGTATTATTGTATTGTTTTATTGTATTGTATTGTATTGTATTGTATTGTATTATTGTATTGTATTATATAAATATTCTTGAAAAATTTCAAATTTGTATACTGAAGAGTCACGTTTACACACCTTGTTACCATAGGATATATCCTATACAGGGTGTCACCCTAACTCGAGGACCAAACTTCAAGGATCGATTCTACAACTAATTTGCAAACTTTTTTGTCTCTTGACATTTTTTTTTAATACGCTTTAAAATTATACTTTTTTTACTTTTAAGATTTTGTTCGTGTTTTCGACCTTGAGCCATTAAAACGGCCATAACTCCCTCAATTTACTGGATAAACTCAAATATGAGTATACCGTTGGAAAGAACGTTAAATTTCCTATCAGTTCATCAGGACACAAAAGCTTTTTAAGCCTTTCGTATAAGTGAATAAATTGGTCAAAGTCAGACATTTAAAACTTTCTTGAAAATCACCATTTTTCAGGCTGACTCATCTTATGTAATAAACAGCCGTATCGGCGGGCACTCAACGGAAAAAACTTGCCCAAAATCTCAGCTTTCCAACGGTCTATCAATTTTTCTTTTTAACATTCAAATTAGAAGAGTAAATGAAGTTTGAATGCCCGAAAACGTGTGTTTTACAAGCAAATCCAGTGTTTTAAGCGGTTTCTGGTCCGCCTCGACCTCAAGATGGCTTGACAATTTTGGTGTCATTTCCTATGTAATTTTCTACGCTGAATCAAATAGTGATACTTCCGAATGGTTCCGACTGCTAGAAAGTGGATTTTTTGAAGAAAACCTTCGTTTTTCGTACATAAAATACGCATTATTCTTAAATGTGGTAGTGAGCATGAAGTAACACCTTTGAACTCAACAAAAACTTCAATCAACTAGAAGTTCGGTGTTTTTATTGAGTTCAAAGGTGTTACTTCATGCTCACTACCACATTTAAGAATAATGCGTGTTTTATGTACGAAAAACGAAGGTTTTCTTCAAAAAATCCACTTTCTAGCAGTCGGAACCATTCGGAAGTATCACTATTTGATTCAGCGTAGAAAATTACATAGGAAATGACACCAAAATCGTCAAGCCATCTTGAGGTCGAGGCGGACCAGAAACCGCTTAAAACACTGGATTTGCTTGTAAAACACACGTTTTCGGGCATTCAAACTTCATTTACTCTTCTAATTTGAATGTTAAAAAGAAAAATTGATAGACCGTTGGAAAGCTGAGATTCTGGGCAAGTTTTTTCCGTTGAGTGCCCGCCGATACGGCTGTTTATTACATAAGATGAGTCAGCCTGAAAAATGGTGATTTTCGAGAAAGTTTTAAATGTCTGACTTTGACCAATTTATTCACTTATACGAAAGGCTTAAAAAGCTTTTGTGTCCTGATGAACTGATAGGAAATTTAACGTTCTTTCCAACGGTATACTCATATTTGAGTTTATCTAGTAAATTGAGGGAGTTATGGCCGTTTTAATGGCTCAAGGTCGAAAACACGAACAAAATCTTAGAAGTAAAAAAAGTATAATTTTAAAGCGTTTTAAAAAAAAATGTCATGAGACAAAAAAGTTTGCAAATTAGTTGTAGAATCGATCCTTGAAGTTTGGTCCTCGAGTTAGGGTGACACCCTGTATACAGGGTGTCTACACTTTCGATGGGCATAACTTCAGGGTTCGATTCTACAAGGTATTTCCAACAAAAAATGTCTCTTAGCAATTTTCTTTTAACCCACTCAAAATTCCTTTTTTTTCACTTTAAAGTTTTTCTTCGTTTTTTCGACTTTACGACACTGATATGGTCATAACTCCCTTATTTCTCCTGAAAATTCAAACCTGACTACACCAATAGAAAAAGCGTTAAATTACCAAGCTACCTAGTGCAAAATCAAAATATTTCAGCAATAAAATAGTTTCAAAAAATCAAGTCAAAAAGCCAACTTTAAAAAATTTTCGAAACTTGACTTTCTTCGACCAAAGTTTTCACTCTAAATCCCTGCCCATTTCGATGGGCGCTCTTCGGAGAAAACATGCTCAAATTGTGAGCTTTTCAACGGTCTATCAATTTTTCTTTTTAACATTCAAATTGGAAGAGTAAATTAAGTTTGAATGCCAGAAAACGTGTGTTTTACAAGCAAATCCAGTGTTTCAAGCGGTTTATGGTCCTCCTCGACCTCAAGATGGTTTGACGGTTTTGGTATCATTTCCCATGTAATTTGTTACGCTGAATCAAATAGTGATACTTCCGAAGTGTACCGACTGCTAGAAAGTGGATTTTTCGAAGAAAACCTTCGTTTTTCGTACATAAAATACTCATTATTCGTAGATATGGTAGTGAGCATGAACCTTGGAACTCAACAAAAACTTCAATCAGCTAGAAATTCGGTGTTTTTATTGAGTAGAAAGGTGTTACTTCATGCTCACTACCACATTTACGAATAATAAGTATTTTATGTACGAAAAACGAAGGTTTTCTTCAAAAAATCCACTTTCTAGCAGTCGGTACACTTCGGAAGTATCACTATTTGATTCAGCGTAAAAAATTACATAGGAAATGATACCAAAATCGTCAAGCCATCTTGAGGTCGAGGGGAACCATAAACCGCTTGAAACACTGGATTTGCTTGTAAAACACACGTTTTCTGGCATTCAAACTTAATTTACTCTTCCAATTTGAATGTTAAAAAGAAAAATTGATAGACCGTTGAAAAGCTCACAATTTGAGCATGTTTTCTCCGAAGAGCGCCCATCGAAATGGGCAGGGATTTAGAGTGAAAACTTTGGTCGAAGAAAGTCAAGTTTCGAAAATTTTTTAAAGTTGGCTTTTTTACTTGATTTTTTGAAACTATTTTATTGCTGAAATATTTTGATTTTGCTCTAGGTAGCTTGGGAATTTAACGCTCTTTCTATTGGTGTACTCAGATTTGAAGTAGCATGAAAAATAAGGGAGTTATGACCATATCAGTGCCGTAAGGTCGAAAACGCGAAGAAAAACTTTGAAGTGAAAAAAAAGGAATTTTGAGTGGGTTAAAAGAAAATTGCTAAGAGTCATTTTTTATTGGAAATACCTTGTAGAATCGAACCCTGAAGTTATGCCCATCGAAAGTGTAGACACCCTGTATAGAGAGAGAGTGAGGAGATTGATTCTTTTTAATATAGAGATTCCCCCGTTTGGAGTACGAATAAGTTCCTTCGCTGTATATCTTGATATACTTGACGTTTAATATATTCACATGCGGAAGTACGCCTAAATCCTTGACTTCTCATTTGGTTTCCTTCAGAGTCATCATTAGGGGTTATAACAGAAATAAGCCTTCAGCATTTTAATTTTATTTATTCAACTTTGCATAACTTGACTTAACTTCACTATTCAACTTCTCAACAGAATAATTACTTAACTTCATTTGCTTTTCAAGCATTTACTTTATCTTACACTGAGTCTCCCGACTCAGTCCTACCATTTAGTAGGTGATGGCAGCTCTACTTCAACTCAACCAACATCACAGAGAACAACCAGGTAAGTCTACTTATCCAACCTTATCCGCAATTCTTAAGTTCATAGTTACTTAAATTTATTAAGAATAGGAGTTTCCCCTTCCAACCTTTCTCCTTCAACAAAATGGGTTACATTAGAATAATTTTGAATGCGAAAAGGGTTGTGATCCAATCCTGTTCTATTTGCAACGTTTCATTTTATTTTTATTTTATTTATTTTTTTTATTTATTAAAAAAATGTTTTGTAAGTGGTGCATGGACTTGAAAAGCTCGCGACCATGAAATTTCCTTAGTTACCATACCGAGTTTGATTAGATTTGGTAGGTATATGGGATCCATTAGGGGTCTAGTTGTGCCCCTAAGCTTTTGGTTGATTTCAGTCAAGTATAAGTGTTAAAATTTTGAAAACGCCCTAGCTAAATAATTTTGATATAAAGGTATTGTTTTTTCAACAATTTACAATAGTGTTGAATATTTAGAATCGAATGAGACCACCCAGATTTCAGTAGGACCATCTGTTCGGTCCCTATGAGAACATGAGGGTTGGACTTATGATAAATCAGAAATACGAGTGTGAATTGCAAAAGAGACCTAATCTCCATTCAAATTTTAGCTGATCAAAATGCGATCTTTGTGCGTTTTTTCAAGTTTCACTCATTTTGCGTCCTTAGCAACCAGTAATCAAATTTCCTATTGAGGGCACCCACAACTCTTTATTACTTCGAACTGGGTGTGGAGCGTTCATTTCTTCCAAATAACCTTGATTGTGAAATAGGTATTGTTATGACGGCGTGTCGGAGCGTGAAGGCGATCGGCTTCCTTCGGATGGTCGGTTTGATTGGTTCCTACTCAACGAAGACAAAGGACGGGACAACACTCGATGCCCGGCGCGGGTAACCGCAGACCGTGTGCAAGAGTGTTAAGATCGCCAGCTCGGATACATTCCTAGGCGCGATTGCTCGCCGACCCGGGGGATGCACCACATTTACCTATACCTAGTTGGAGGCAGACGACGACTAGGGTAAATGGGAGCAGAAGCCGGCGCGATGAGCTTTATCGCATACCGAGACCCGTCGATGAACTGTGGGTTTCAGAGAAGAGGCGAGGTAGATCGAGAAATAAACAAGTCGAGTTTTCGAAGACGAATGCATAAAGGGGAAGCCCTGAGTCCTCCTTTTATATGGACTTGACAAGGTAAGAAGAGGGTGGAAAAAGGTGACGTCAACTGATGTCACTGTTCCCCGTACCTCACCTTACCTACCGTGCATGGTGTGAGTCACTCAGGGTTTCCCTCGACCTTTATTGGAGAACTACATAGTTGAAAGTATGAGTCATTACATAGGTCCCCCAGTTCGTACAATAAAGATAAAATATTAAAGTGTTATGATAAATGAATACAACGTGTGATTAAAACAAAAAACAGAAACAGCCAGTAGAGTATAGTTTTGAATTTACACATGTTTCATAGTCGGAAAATAAAAATGATTCAATTGGAATCCGTCTACCGTCTTCTCGTACAAGCGGAGTTCGTAGATGTTGCACTCGTGTATTTGCATTGTTACGATATAGTCGAGTGGAGACTGGCTGTGTGAAGCGGTGTTGTTGATTTTTACGTTGATTGAGATACGCAGAACATCCCCTGGCGCAATACGGGCGATGTTATAGTCTTCATGGTCGTAAGTAACGAGTTTGTTCGTCGGCGGAAAAACATCCTGGATCGTATTTTCCACTAACAGGTTTACGTCGATCTTTTCCTTCGTCATATCGTCCCTGCGATTGATGTTGACCAATATGATGGAGGAGTGGCTGATTGTGAGCAGTGAGTCGTTGAAATGGACCGGGAGATCTAGAGGTTGGACGTTGAGCCGCGGCGCTTTTAGTACCTGTTGTTGAGTGTCCGGCTGTGACTTGCGCGTATGTGCGCAGAGGCGCGTTCGTCGCGGCATCAGAGCGAAGGTGGTTGAGCAGATGTAGTTGTGCTGAAGGGCAGGCGTCGAATGAGGTGATTTGACTCGTGTCAGGAGGTACCTCAGGTAAATCCGTCCCTGTAGTGGTGGGGGAAATACCGAAAGCCGGCCGACATCTACTGAGAGAGACGGTTACCTGGGAGCCGTCAATAAGCAGCGTAGCCGTTCGTTCTCCTTTGTTAACCACTTCGTAGGGGCCGGAGTAGAGGGGATTCAAGCCTTTCCGAAGCCCTTCTTCTCGCAAAAACATCTTTTTTGCGTTTTGGAATGTATCGGGGAAAACCCGTGGGCGTTTGTCCGTTGAGGGTTTTGCGGGCGGTCGGTGATATTCCGTTGGTTGAGGCGGAAATAGGTCAGCCGGGAGGCGGAGGGGCGCACGAAAAGTACGTTCGGCGGCGCTGTAACCGTCCGAATACCGAATGGTAGTGCGGAGCCCTAATAAAATGGTCGGAAGATCCTTGGACCATGATGGTGAGGAAGTAGCAGTACGTAGGGCGTTTTTTAAATCCCTATGCCATCGTTCGATTTTTCCATTCGATTCAGGATGGTAGGCCGTTGTGCGATTGCGTTTGATGCCGAATTTTTTTAGGAATTCGGAGAATTCTGCACTCTCAAATTGCCTGCCTTGATCGGTAATAATCGTTAAAGGACAACCGAATCGCGCTATCCAATTGTTAAGGATGCCGTCAGTGACCGCCTTCGTCGTTATCGTTCGTAATGGGATACATTCCGGCCAGCTGGTATGTCTGTCGATAAGGGTTAATAGATATTTATAACCTTGCGAATCCGGAAGAGGCCCCACGAGATCAACGTTTAATTCCTCGAAGGGAAGCGAATCGTCAAATTCCGCTGGGCGAATTTGAGGGTGGCGGAATTCTTTGAATTTCGAACATTTGGCGCATGCCTGTACATATTCCCGTATTTCCGTGTTCATTCGAGGCCAAAAAAGTTTCGCGCGAATTAGGTCTCGTGTTGCGCGTATTCCTGGATGACTAAATGAATGATAGTGTTCAATTAATTTGCGGCGAAGTCGTTTAGGAACAAACGGGCGAGGCATGTCCGATGTCGTATCACACCACAGTGAGAGGTCGAGCGCAGGTACCTGGGTTTCTTCGAGACGCCCGGTCGAAATAAGGTTGCGGAACTCGGGTGATTCATCGGTCTGTTGATTTAGGTAAATATCTTTTCCGGACGGAAAAGTCGTAAGCTCGTGAAGTTCGAGCGAAGGCCGAGATAATGTGTCAGCGACTACGTTGGAGGTGCCCGGTGTATATCGGATATCAGTCGTGAATTGGCTGATAAACTCCATTTGCCGAATACGACGAGGCGAGGCCGTTTTCCGGTCTTGATGGAGCGAAGTGGTGAGCGGTTTGTGGTCAGTCACAATATGAAAAGTACGTCCCTCTACGAAGTCTCTGAAATGCTTTACACTTTCGTAAATAGCCAGAAGCTCCTTATCGAAAGTGGAGTACTTCTGTTGAGCTGTTGATAAAGTTTTAGAGAAAAATCCGAGGGGTGACGTCTCGTTGTTGACCTCCTGTTGTAACACCGCGCCAATTCCGACGTCCGAGGCATCCGTAGTAATGGAGAGTCGACCTTTCGGAGAAGGATGAGCCAGCGTAGTTGCATTTTGCAAATCGTTTTTGCATTTATTGAATGCGGATTTCATTTCTTCCGTCCATTCAATCGTGCGACGGTCCTTCTTTTTGGAAGGCTGTGGAATCGCATTTATTAACGGCTGTTGGTGTATAGCCGCGTTCGGAATGTGTCGTCTGTAAAAATTTAACATCCCCAGAAACCTGCGTAGGTCGGTGACAGTAGTCGGAAGAGGGAATGTCGTGAGATTGTCCACCTTCTTAGGTACCGGTCGAATCCCATTTTCGTTCACAATATGACCGAGACAGGTCACTTCGTTTTTCGCAAGGACGCATTTTTCCTTGTTTACAGTGAGACCCTCAGCAGCGAAGACGTCGAGGACCGCTTGTACATGGCGTTCATGTTCCTTGATGTTTCGGGACGCGATTAAAACGTCATCTAAGAAACAAAAGACAAAGTCGAAGTCTCGAAGGATTTGGTCCATATATCGCTGCCATGACTGTGCAGCGTTTTTCAATCCGAAATTCATTTTGCGGTATTCGTATAACCCAAAGGGCGTTATAATCGCTGTTTTCGGAACGTCTTGAGGATTCACGTCGATGTGATGAAACGCACGCGATATGTCGAGCGTGGAGAAAACCGTACATCCGTGGAGGTGAGACGAAAAATCTCGAAGATGCGGAACGGCGTATTGGTCTCCGACAGTGCGTTCGTTCAGTCGTCGATAATCACCGCAAAAACGCCAAGTACCATTAGGTTTAGGTACCGCGTGAAGTGGACTCGCCCAAGGTGATTTCGAAGGTTGAATTATTCCGTCGTTGATGAGTTGCTTGAAATGTTCTTTCGTTTGACGGAGTTGCTCGGGGTGAAGACGTCTACTTTTCGCTGTGACAGGTGGACCTTTCGTTTCGATGAAATGCTTGACCGTGGAGAGATGCGACGAGGATCGAGGCTCCGGTCGATATTTAGCGAGCATGTTGATGAAGGTCGGCGGAGTAGGTTCGGTAGTGACGCCGGAATTGACCGTGTTGACGTACCCTCGTATAGGTTTTTGCGAATTAGGGTTGAATAAAGATCGATTTTTTAGGTCAACGTGTAAGCCAAAATATCCGAGAAAATCAGCTCCGATAATGGGTCGTTTTACGTCCGCAACTACAAAAGTCCATTCGTATATGTCGTTTTGTAGATAAACCTTCGTTGTAAAATTACCATAAGTCGTTATGGCGGTGCCATTCGCGGCGAAAAGTAGGTAGTCGGATGTTTTGTTCTTCCGATGAACTAAAGAGTTCGGAAGAATTGAGATGCTAGCCCCCGTATCGATCAAAAAAGGTATATTATTCTTATGGCATTTGACGAATAGTCGGTTGGAAATGTCTTGGAAAGGGGCGCCCGCCTTGTAAACAGGCGGGCCCGCTAGTTTTCCTGCCATCGTACCTTTTTGAATGAACAAGGCTGTCGACATTTAGTCGCCTTGTCGCGGTATTTAAAATGGTACCAGCACATACCTTTTTGTTGAGCCGGAGATTGCGGACGAGGTTGCTGGTACTGTCGTGCGGGGCTATTTCGTCTCGGAGGTCGCTTCGTAGCTACCGCCTCAGTATTACAGTCCGGTTCGATTTGATGAACCGCTGCGGCGCTACGTATTTCGTGCGTAGCATCTGCGATCGGCGCGAGGAATTCTGGAGTTTTGTCCATCCACGGAGCAATAGACATTTGGACCGCGACGGGTAGCGCCTTGATCCAAAATGCTTTTAGGATGTCGTTAGGCGTGAGGTCCCCCAGATGATGGCGCATTTGGCGTAAAAGCTGGGAAGGCTTGAGGTCCCCCAGTGGCCGATGCTCGGTTAGTGCCGTGATCCTCGCATGCCGAGACGGCTCGAAGATTTCGATGAGCCGTTGTTTGAGGTCGTCGTATGGTGTCACAAGCTGGGCTTGTGTTAAGTCCGCCGCTTGAACTGCCACATCGTAGGGCAGTAGAGGGATGGTCCGGGTGAAGCGAGCGCGCTGCGTGTTTACATGCGCGCCGGTGAAAGCCGCGTCGAGCTGTATAAACCATAGCCGGGGATCCTCTCGGTAGAACGGCGGAAGCGTGAGCGGGATTGAGACCTTCGTGGCCTCGGCGAAGTCCGGTGCGGGCGGTGGTAGCGGTGGGTCCATAATCCTCGAGTTTTCTTCGTGTTGAATAGCAAACCAAAAACGTGCGGGGTCACCAATGTTATGACGGCGTGTCGGAGCGTGAAGGCGATCGGCTTCCTTCGGATGGTCGGTTTGATTGGTTCCTACTCAACGAAGACAAAGGACGGGACAACACTCGATGCCCGGCGCGGGTAACCGCAGACCGTGTGCAAGAGTGTTAAGATCGCCAGCTCGGATACATTCCTAGGCGCGATTGCTCGCCGACCCGGGGGATGCACCACATTTACCTATACCTAGTTGGAGGCAGACGACGACTAGGGTAAATGGGAGCAGAAGCCGGCGCGATGAGCTTTATCGCATACCGAGACCCGTCGATGAACTGTGGGTTTCAGAGAAGAGGCGAGGTAGATCGAGAAATAAACAAGTCGAGTTTTCGAAGACGAATGCATAAAGGGGAAGCCCTGAGTCCTCCTTTTATATGGACTTGACAAGGTAAGAAGAGGGTGGAAAAAGGTGACGTCAACTGATGTCACTGTTCCCCGTACCTCACCTTACCTACCGTGCATGGTGTGAGTCACTCAGGGTTTCCCTCGACCTTTATTGGAGAACTACATAGTTGAAAGTATGAGTCATTACAGGTATGTAGCAGGTTGGTAGTGACAATGGCAACGCCGAGTTTGTTGCAGACGAGTGATCTATATGGAAATAATAAACCTTTGTGTAATAATTTACAGCTTTTACCTCCTAGAAGTGACTGGCAATAACCAAAAGCTGCGGGGTACAACAAGACTCCATAAGGAGCCGAGATACCAAATTTCATTAAAATTGTTCCATGAGAACTGAGTAAAGTGCCACGGCAGAAGAACGGAAACATTTTTATTCGATTTTTGAATTCTACATACCTTGAAACGTCATACACCATTAGATTTGAGAAGGCGCCCCCCTCTCAAAATTTGATGGTTTACGACCTATTGGTTCCATTGGTTCATTATTTAAAATAATAAACCGAATGAGAATCGAGAAAACCATGAACATAGAAATATTCATTCGATACGCATGGATTCAATAGTGTGTGTTACTTGGTATGAGGGTGCTGAAATAACCATACATACAGCGAACTAAAATTGTATCTTCGCAGTTTAATAGAATTCCTGGCGTCGCGGTCGTCATCAGCTGTTTTCAAGAGGGAAGATCAGAATTGGTTCTGATGATTTCGTTCATGACTAATTATTGCCATTGCTAATAAATTATTGGAGCGGGGTTCACCAACGGCCCAACCCGAAAAATCATCAAGACATGCGTATATCTATAGGAGCGTCAAGAAGTTTTCTAATAGGTATCATATTTCATCGATTTATCCTGAATAAAGAACCTGAGAACCAGAAGACCACAGCAGGTATCCTGCAGGTCACAGAATATTTTGGTATTTTTCTGATATTTTATGGATCGTTTTTCAATAATTATTGTACTTGATGAATACCGTTCGATTCAGCTGTGAAAAGCAGTGAAATGAGGTAAGTACTAAAAACTCATTTTGCGAACTTGTTTATTCAATGAATAACGAAGGCCAATATTGCGATGGTGGGAATGGTTTAGAATATCCCTTCTCAATATCAAATTTACCTTGAGGATTTTGGATTTTGCATTCTTCATGCACAGAAATTTTAGCATCTCACAACTTCCGTTCAAAATTGAATTATAGACTGGTAGGTAGAGATACAGTGCCAGAGAGACAGAGAGGTTTGACACTTATGACATCCAGCATCTTTCATTTCGAAGTGAATACGTCGGAAGGATGGTTTCTATATCTGTGGGAGTCAGGCGGCGTCGTTACCGTTGGCGACACGGACGGGCAACAGCGGCAGGAACCCAACATCGAGGCAATTGGACCTGACAGTGCAGCTACTGCCTGACAAGCCCGCGCCCCTTTTCAAGAATAGTGAACGCACACAGTTCTCCCTATCATCCCAAAAATACAAGGTGGCAAGAAAAAAAAGGGTCTGCCTTCGTATCTGATATTTATTATAACTATCCGGTTACCCGTGCGTTGCAGTGGCCCAAATACAGGTATCAGAGCCGGATTGATGCTAAAACATCTGCATTATAGTCATATCATTTTGCTTCCGAGTCTACCAAGGTAGCGGAAGCTGTTTTCACTTTTCAAGGACGAAAAAAAAAGTTCTCCAAAATCAAAATTTTCACTCGCGTTTTGCGTTTTAGACCTTTCTGAACAATTTTGGTTCCGTGTCTGTCTGTCTGTCTGTGTGTCTGTCATGAATTCCTTGTAACGCGCATAACTATACGAAGTTATTGTCCGATTTCGATGAAATTTTCAGGGATTGTGCGGGTTGGTGTGTAGACGGTCCCCTATGAAAATCATCATCCTCGGACTGATAGAAGCGACTGCGCATGCGCAAACGTGAATTCCTTGTAACGGCCATAACTTCTACATTTACCATCCGATTTCAATGAAATTTTCAGGGATGTTACAGATTAATGATTAGATGGTCCCCTATGAAAATCATAACCTTCGGACTGATAGTAGTCACTGCGCATGCGCAAACGTGAATTTCCTTGTAACGGCCGTAACTTCCACATTTTCCATCCGATTTCAATGAAATTTTCAGGGATGTTACAGATTAGTGTTTAGATGGTCCCCAATGAAAATCAAGGCCTTAAAATTTAGAGTAGCCTCTGCGCATGCGCAATCGTAAAATCCTTGTAACAGCCGTAACAGTCGCGTGTGAGGTGAGGATCTCAAATCCCATTTAACTAACCCCTTTATAGATCAGTTAGCAATGCACTGGACTCACACCTAGGAGTCCCAGGTTCGATTCCCAGTTAAGCAAAGAAATTTTTTGATCCAATCACTACCGCACTTACATTTTTCGTCCGAATTTTATGAAATTTTCTAGGATTGTCTAGATTAGCGTTTAGATGGTCCCCTATGAGGGTCGTGAAAGGTACTTAGAGATTGGTGTTTTCAGATTAACTACTATGCATCGGATCATCTATGTAATCGGGTTATGGATACGAGGAAGCTATGTGCCACACCCACTTGGCAGACTTTTTTTTCGCCTGAGCCTACTATGAGCATGAGTCAAAGGGGACTTTGCTCCAATTATTATTACCCATCTGATTCGATTCACTCCGGGGGTCTCCAAAAACGAGTACATTATGTATTAAAGTTCGGGGTTCTTCGATGAACAAGAGAAAAGTGAGATTGATTGATTTTTTTATTTATCAACCAGGGACTGCTTAGGGAATGCTTAGCCTCTCTGAGAGAGAGAAGTTGTTGAAGATGAAAAGAAGAAATGTTGGTTTTTCCACAAGGCTGTTCTGACTTCTTCCCGACCATTTCCGCAATGACTCTTGAAACTCCAACACTAGTACCTATATAAGTAATTAACCTGAAGTTCGAAGGGCGGAAACATAATATGTAGCAACCAACTCCAACCGCCAACATGTCATGATCGTAACCGTTAACTAATACACCTTCGAACCTACCTTCTTCGTTTTCCACTAGGTATCAGTACTAGTTTACAAGATCTAGAAAGTTCGGAAACGAACGTTTTAATTTTGCTTCCGAGTCTACCAAGGTAGCGGAAGCTTTGTTTTCACTTTTCAAGGTCGAAAAAAAAAAGTTCTCCAAAATCAAAATTTTCACTCGCGTTTTGCGTTTTAGACCTTTCTGAACAATTTTGGTTCAGTGTCTGTGTGTCTGTGTGTCTGTCTGTCTGTGTGTCTGTGTGTCTGTCTGTGTGTCTGTCTGTCTGTCTGTCTGTCTGTCATGAATTCCTTGTAACGCGCATAACTATACGAAGTTATTGTCCGATTTCAATGAAATTTTCAGGGATTGTGTGGGTTGGTGTGTAGACGGTCCCCTATGAAAATCATTATCCTCGGATTGATAGAAGCGACTGCGCATGCGCAAACGTGAATTCCTTGTAACGGCCATAACTTCCACTTTTTCTACCCGATTTCAATGAAATTTTCAGGGATTGCGCGAATTAGGTTGTAGATGGTCCCCAATGAAGATCACCACCTTCGGACTGATAGTAGCCACTGCGCATGCGCAAACGTGAATTTCCTAATTCCACCATAATTCCGTCCATAATTTCTACATTTTCTATCCGATTTCAATGAAATTCTCAGGGATGTTACAGATTAGTATTTAGATGGTCCCCTATGAAAATCACCACCTTCGGACTGATAGTAGCCACTGCGCATGCGCAAACGTGAATTCCTTGTAACGGCCATAACTTCTACATTTTCCATCCGATTTCAATGAAATTTTCAGGGATGTTACAGATTAACTTGTTTTGATGTTTTGAGATTAACTACTATGCATCGGATCATCTATACAATCGGGTTATGGATACGAGGAAGCTATGTGCCACACCCACTTGGCAGACGTTTTTTTTCTCCTGAGGCTATCTGAGACAAGTCTAGTTAAATGAGCTAAAGCCTCTTTTGGGGGTATCGAATCGAACAGGTGGCTGACAATGAACAGCCCCAGACCAATTGAACTATTAGTGTAAACGTAAACGGTCCCGTGTGGGACGAAAAACGTCGGTTTAGTTGGGTGGTCAGTAATCAACAGAATAATCCAAAGAAAAACTTGGAAACGTGGAATCTGTTGGTCCGAAAATGATTGTGTTGATCAGTTCACTAATAGATACATAAATCTCTACAACATGAACTTCACGTTCAGGTTGCTGGTTCCCTACATTCAGAAACAAAGCCAAATAGTCACATTTTAAAACCACACGATTTGAAATTCATTCCGATTAATGCATAATTATCTCAATTTTTTGTATGACTCTGGCACTTCCCAATCGAGCATTGCTGTGCCAGATTATTAATATTTGGGAGGAGGAATAACCAGGACTATGATTTTTTTTAAAACATATTTTTCAATATTACAGTGCCTATTATGGATTATGGAACCCAAGCTTTGAAATTCAGGATACCAGAATACCAGAAACCGAGTCATAGCGTGGATTTTTGGGTGTTTCATTTTGAATTTCTACAGACGGTTTTTTGTTTACCTACCAAAACCAACAAAAAATATTGAAATCTGTTCCACTAGGTGTGGTTGTGGTGGCAGAGTGGCAACCGTTGTGGAGTGGGTATAATCGATTTAGCACGTCGGATATTGTTGATCATGGATAGTAAAATTCTATTAAAATTTGAGGCACCAATTACGCTAGTCGGACAAATGAGGGGGTTGACTATTCGTGTTGGGTTTATTTATTTCGAATTTCAAAATACTGCCAGCTTCTGGCTCCCGTGAGTATAAAAATGTAAGGAAACATACACTTTTCAAACGTAGGTAGGTACCAACTAAATATTGGGTCAAACTATTTCATGCTGTCTAAAAGCAAAAACGCTGCAAATTATTACACAATGGTTTATTATTTTTCTATATAGATCACTCGTCTGCAAAGTCACCAACCATCCAACATGAAGAAAAACATCGATTGTATTTCGGTCAGCTTTAATTTGAACGGAGATTAGGCCTCTTTTGCGATTCACACTCGTGTTTCTGATTTATCGTACGTCCAAACTTTGAATTCTCGTAGTGAGCGAACGGTTTGTCCTACAGAGCTCCGGATGGTATCAAAAAATTCTAAAAATTCCATAGAATCTCAAATTGAAGGAAAAACAATACCTTTATAACAAAATTTTTTGAGTTAGGGCGTTTTCAAAATTTCAAAATTGATTTTGGAACCCTTACAAGTGACCTACATCAACCAAAATCTTCGGGCACAACTAGACCCCAAATGGAGCCTACATACCAAATTTCATCAAAATCGGCCAATGCTAAGTTGCAAAAGTGCCGCGTACGGCGTACGGCGGACGGACGGCCAAATTTTTATTCGATTTTTGGATTCTACGTACCTTGAAACGTAAACCATCAAATTTTGAGGGGGCGTTAAAATTTTTTTTCTTGGTCGATTCCAAAGGTTCATTATTGAAAATAATAAACCAAAATTTACTTAATAAATTATAATTACGTTTTATCGCTAACTGGTTGGAATGTTCTGCTCCTATAAATTATGAGAGACATACTTAATATTAATTGTAATACGCGTAAGTATTTTCTGATTCGTCATAGTCGGTATCATTTATTGAAAACTATAATTTTGTATCCTGGACTACCTCATCGTGACGAGCTTAGCGGCCGCTACAAGTTTCTACTGAAGCTGGTAGTACTCGAACTCATTTAGGTACTTATCTTATGTCTTCAGGATCCTGTTCTGTGTATTTTCCCGTGGGTTGAATGTTGAATCACATCACAATACAAAGTTTCAGTTAGTTACACTGTAAAGTACAGAGTGACAATGTCACTCCATAGATAGATGTGACATCCATAGTGACAATGGAGACAGGACAAGGGTTTAGTTCACCGGTTCGCCGTCAAAATCGCTAGGGTTGTTTCGTAGCTTTTCATTTCCTAATTTTTATTACTAGGTATTTATATTTTTTCGTGAAAGACTAATCTATGTATTTTTCTTCCATTAAAAAATCGACCATTGGGTCATTTGCCAATTTAATTTGTTTGAACTCATCATACGTCATCGTTCAACTCAACGTTATCAATTTCGATCGACCTGCGAGCTGTGATAAGGGCTGACAAATGTTTGGGGTTCTTGACATTGATTATTCCCCCTAGAAAAATGATATTCGTACTTTTTGAAGTGAATATTGTTTTTAGGGAATCTGTGCTCTTCCAGATGATAACATGACTTGGCCTCCGAGGTAAAGGTACCTACCCACTTTCCCCGTTTCCTCTTAGCAGCGAGTCATTTTTGTCGCCAATCCGTCGCATTGGGTGAGTTACCTAAAGAAAGTTGTTCGCAAGATTCATCTCATCAGTTCATATTTAAATGCCTATTGTACCTAGTTCTGAGCAAGTTGATACCCATGGATTCAAAAGAAAGAGTTTTGGTTGTAGATGATCAATATTTTCGATTACTGCAAAATGTGACCTTTTAGGTAGGTACCTATGTACCGAGTTCTTCACAGTTTATTTACCCTCCATTCCATGATGTACCTAAGTACCTAATTGTGAAGTACCTAGTTGATAAAATACTTTAAAAAGCGGTTACTTTTGAAGGCAAATCCCTGGAGTGTAACTGTCATTGTACGTAGAAAGGTACATACGTTACAGGGAGTTCGATCTTGGATGTTGCTTTTACCAGTCTGGGTGAAGGGAAAACCGAGGGTCACGCTTTAGATGTAAAAGATGGCTCTCTCTAATGGCTTAATGAAATACATAATTTCTGTTAGGTATCTAATCATTTCAAAATTCTTGATTTTGAAACAGTGAAAATGAGTTCTCACTTGGACGTGAACATCGTTGCCAACTCCCGTTTCGACGGGAAGTGGCTAAAGACGGACCTTCAAGAAACAATAAGGCGCCCTCAGCTTGCAGCTGCCTGGAATGAACTCATCAAGGATGGCGAGCTCTTTGGAGATTTCAGCGAGTCTCTCCTCAATTCAGCTGGAGCTCTTGCTCACAAGGGTTAGAACTTGGGTTTTATATTATTCAACACAGAAAGTGTCATCCTGTAATTTGTACTAAGCCTGTTGTTAGTTTTCTTTCAACTTTTTATATTACTTTGTGGATTGCTGTAGGAGAGAACGGTGTGTACTACTGTGGCCTCAGAGTTCTCAACTGTACCTGTTGTGATGGCGTCTGTGGACCTCAAAGAGGATGCAATTGTGGGCCTTGTCAACAGCTAACGGTAGACGCCCCCCAACTGCAGGCCAAGGCAAAAATCACTCCAGCTCAGCAGCTCTTGAATTCCTGGACATGGTCCCCAGATAAATGTGAGTTTATGATAGAATGATTAAATAATAAATTTATGTTAATACATAATATGAATATTCCCTTTTTTTGTTATACCGACCTTGAGTGTTGGTGTTATATTTTACTTCCGTCTGAGTTATTCTATGATTTTGATTAGAATGTAGAAAATATGTACTGCAATCACTTCCTTGGCTCAGTAGTATCGAGCCCGATTTCGTAGCTTGCACAGTTTGCGTAGTAAAGTAGGAAGTCTGGAAATCGATCCCCGGTCGAGGGAATTAAATTGTAAGACACAACAAAGTGCCGCAGTCAGACCCGAAATGGCTCCTCAGCATTCTCTGAGGACAACGTTATTGATAATAAGTCATCGAAACAGCTCCCTCTAGACACGAGTCGAGCCGCTGCCAATTTGGACAAATGAGGAATTTCACCGAATTCTGTTTGTATTTTTCCTGAATAGTTAATGGTGTGGGATAGATGAAAATCGGGCTGATTTCGGAAAATAAGTCTCCTGTTATTTTTGGGAGACAATCAAAATTTTTGATTCCCAAACTAACCGGGAAAATGGACGTGAAGCGGGAACGCTCGCTGATTGGGCTGTTCAGATCGCCGTCTCCTCCCAGTGTTGCCCATTGGGACAACGAAAACGTGTTTTAAGAGAAAAATTATCAAACAAAAAGAGGGGAAACCTAATTTTCCCCATCTTGCTTTTTCTATTTTTTTCTTCAGTTTTACGATTTCGAACTTTACTGTTTCATGAAATTTTGCATCTGAAGACTAGATTTCTTGATCTCAGCGCTTCAAGTGGCCATAAATGAACTATTCCAGGATGACGTCATTTTCCCGGTTTTTTTAAACATTCGTATTTTCTACACTGTGTTGTTTATTCGTAAATTAGGAAGTACGGGCTGAAAGTTTGCCTTAGGAGGTTTTTCGAGGTGCTGAATCCGATTTTGGGATCAAAAATATGAAATTCCGACATGGTGAAATTCCTCATTGTTGAGTTCATCAGATCCCCCGCCCCATTCAAAAAGGAATAACAACTAACTCCAGAACCAGTCAAAAATAGAGCGTTCTCACTTGGTTGTTAAACGCCGGCCAAAGGACCGTCACCTCCCTGACAAGGAAAAAATCCTCTCCGGCCTACAATCCTTTATGTGCGTAGGTAAGGTTAAGAATTAAGTCTTTGTTCTTTCGTTTTTCCTGTTAATGGGGCTGTCATCACTCAACTCTGATGCTCAACCATGGCCATAGGTGCCTTTCAAACCACCTGAGTATCTTGATTGCAATTTATAATCTATGGCAATCAATCACACGCAGTTAGGCTGGATGATGTAAATTATGTTTATCATTTAATTGATTCAAGTTGGTTTATTTCATTTTGGAGACTGGTGGGACTAACGTAATAGTAGCGTTGTGCATACTAGGATTTTAAGTAGTAACAGTAACAACCAGTCAGAAAAAAAGATAAAATTATTTGCGAAATAATTTTTATTTGCTTGCCCACCCCTTCTTCTTGTAAGCCACATTCTGTCAAGGCGTAGCCTATCTCTGTCCCGCGAATAAATGTTGAGTTGTGACTCGATAAATTCCCTATCCATTTGGGATTGTTAAACCTTCGCCGTTCGCTCATAAGTACTTGTCATGCTGGAGCACAAGTCTTTGAGGAATACATTACTTTTCTTACCTACTTAGTTTAACTTACCTTTCTTTCCAAGTCACATGCCATGGTAACATGGCCGTGGATGAAGTGGAAGGTGTGAACGTTAATATTAATTATTGAAATTTTTTCTAGCCAAAGAAGATCTTGTTGGTGTTCTCAACTCTCTATTCAACGAGCAAAGAGAGCTTAGCCGTTTTGTAGCAGGGAGCGCTCTATCATCATGTCGTCTGAGACAGAGGCTGACTGTGTCACATCGATATTTCGTCGCTCTTGGCAGACAACGAGCGTCTGACACCCAAGTAGTTGCTGCGGAAAAGAAAGCATCCCTAGTTCGAAACGCTAGCATCCAAAGTAAAAAGGGGTAGGTTTCCAACAAACTTTTCCATTTCTTCATTATTAACATTACATACACTGATCAATACAAAATTTGCCTAGTGTCAAAAGCGATCAGCGTCATTGATTATCATAGCAATCAAAGATGTTTCAAGTTACATCATCAACTTATATTATTATTTATAGCATTTCTGTTAATACCTAATTCATTTTTTTAGCCCAAGAAGTGTAGAAAATGCATCGGCTGGCCTAGCGAAAGTGGGAACAAGGGCTGCCCTCAATTTTTCTTTTGCATTCCTACGACGAGCATGGAGATCTGGTACGTTATAGCAATTAATATTTTTATTACTACTTACTGTAAAATCTACATCAAAAAATCAATTCGTTATTTTTGTGATGACTTTGCTGAACATTTGAACTTCCACTTCTCCTAAGAAATGCCCTGAACTTCTAAATAGCTTTCAATATTTCAGATTTAAGGATGACTAAAGTCGTTAATATTATTATGGTTGTACAGGTGAAGATGCAGATCTGTGCACGGAAATTCTGCAAGAATCGCTAGATGCTCTGAGATCACTGCCAGAAGCAAATTTATTTGACGAAAAAGAAGTTTCTGCGGTATGGATGGAAGTGGTCGACAGATCCACCAAATTTCTACGTCAAGTAGTGTTAGGGTATGTTGCAGATCAATTGTGACCAAATTAAAGCCTAAAAACTCTTTTTATCCTAATTATGCATTTTTCTCTACGTATTTCTTCTTTGATAAAATAATGGTACCCACTTTCTATTCTGTGAGTTTTCCTCCAACCAAGATGTTGAGGTAGTTTGTATTTTCCAGAGATGACAACAGCGGGAATTCGCTCCAAGACATTCCTTTGCAAGATCAACATTATGCTTTGTGCTTAGTACTAGAATTAGCGGTGCAGCGAGCCACCCTCAGTCACATTTTGGACGCCGTGCTCTTGCTACTACTTATCTACAATAAAAGAAAAGAACATAGTGATAATAGGTAAGGCAATATTTATTTCTACAAGTGTATTTTTGTATTTGGCAAACTTCATATTGTAGTATGAAGAGTAGGTATCTCACTCATTTGTATCGGTTGAATATCAAAACAATGTTTTTGCATACTTAGTACGTAGATGATTGTAGAGGAAATTCATATCTCTTAGATGATTGTATTGACATATCTCGTAAGTTGACTCAATAAGTAACTCAATTAAGTAAGTACATAGCTCAATTTAAACGTACTCATGCAAATTCTGTAAATATTTTGGTAAACCAATTTGGGTTATAAGTTTTGTGTGGGAAGCTGGGGAAAGCTTGCTCTTTCTATCTTCTAGCTGATGAATTTGTTTTAGGATCAACATGGCTTGTATGAATCCACCTTTAGTTCCTCTTCTGAGAAGATTAGCCAGCATTGAAGCTTACAAGTCTCCCTCCAAAGTTGAATTGTGGAGTGATACAGTCAAAGTAAGTCCTTAAGATAGTCTTTATTGACTTGGCAGAAGATATAGAAATTACGTAAATAAACCAATCGCCAACACATTAAATTATTTTTACATCTGTTGTAACTTGACGTTGCTATTACAGGTAAGCGCTACAGAGTGTTTTTTGAGGTACCTCCAACTTCCTGAATCGGACACTGAGCCAGTGGATTTACAGCTTGCCGCCATCGTCCTCATGGCACACCTTGATCGACTGGCAACGCCCTATCTGCCTCCACCAACGTTCCTAGAGGTATACCTATGATTCATTTTTTTTTAATCTAGCCGATTATGGATTGTTATAATTTAAGCACATCAACGTTGTCCAATTATTGGAATAATTATTAATGAAATACTAAAGCCCACTTTCACCAAAAATTCGAAACGAGTTTGATTCATAAGAGGCGAGAGATAACCGACATTTAGCAATCAACGTCTTTCACCAGAGCGATTTACGAGTTTGAAATCCATCTCGGGAGGTTCAAGTTTAAAGGGTCGAAAGTTGGTCAGATAAACTACCTACGGACAAATAAGTTCAAATTGTTGATTTAAAATGAATAATGATTTTTCCAAAAATAGAATAGTGCAACCTACAAGTACATACGTCATGATTTCCGTCTTTCATTCATTCCCACTCGACATTTCAAGCTAAACTCCGTTATCTTCAACGAAGTTTAACTATGATTTGGGTTGGCGCCCACCTTCTTGCTGGGTATATTCCTTGAGATTAACTATAAACGTGTTTAAATAATCTCTGTTGGAAAAATTTTTGTTGAAAGAGGGCCTAAGAAGTATTTTCCATAGTCCTGCATAATAAACAAACATTTCATATTGTTCAGAGTCCAAAGTTATTTCAAGAAGTCAAAGCTTGGGGTTGGGTTCCGTGGAAACTGCAGGAAGGCCCTCAAGCATGCGAACAGCTTGGAGAGCTCGGAGTGACCAAAATGGCTTGTTCAGAAAAAACCATGATAGTTCTGACAACAAGCAACCACGTCTATTCTATTTCACACAACAATGGAGCCTTGGTGAGTACAATAGCTGTTTTTAAAAAGTTACCTCCTTTTCTCTCAGCATTGTGCGTTTGAATGGGGAATTTGCCTCACATTTTTTTTTTCGATTGAGGGTTTATTTTTATGGAATAAAACCATAGTGAGCTGCTCAAAAACGCATCCAAAAAATTTAGAGAATTTAAGGAAGATGGAAATTTTAAATGTGGTGGCAATGTGTAAGAGGCAGCCATGTTTGAAACGTAACGGATATTCTACCAATCTGACTTCAAAGGAGGTTCTGTGGCGCTTACCACAGAAGCGGAACATACACGAACTTTTAGCTTCCGAGTAGTGCACCGCAAACTGGCAGGAAGAACCCAGACACAAAAGTGACCAAAAGAAACAATATTACTCACTTTTTTTACAATACGAATCTACCTACTAGTTTATCAAGCATTATTAGTCTTCATCTTCTCTTATTTAGTTTCAAGATTTGAATCACATTATTCGAGTAGCCATTTCACTGGATCGTTTTGTGTGGCGGTGCTAGAACTCTGTCTGTTGTCGGAGTTGTTTTCGCGTCTTTTTTTTTTCTTTTCGTATGACGTAAACAATATTCCTCGATTTTCGCGGTGTTTTGTAACAGAGGTTCACTTGTTTAGTCATTTTCTCCTACGGTAATTTTTTCCCCTTGGTTATTCCTAGTGTTAAACGTTATTCTAGGGCCCTATTATAGGATTTGACTTGAAATTCCAGAATCTAAAATTGAGGCAAATTCCCCGTTGGGTTCCTACCAAACTCTGAGCCTCCAAAACTTTGAGCTACTACTTCCTATTAAATATCTTCTTGTTTCAGATACTTTTCTAAATTAGGAATTCGTGTAAATTTCATTTCGTCTTTATAATTTACACGATCATTCTCAATTTCGATTAACGCGTTTTTTAGTGCTCTGAAAAAATAGAGTCCCTCAGCAACAAGGAGGTAGTGGACATAGCTTCAAGAGCAGATGGGAAGCATTTTATGGCTCTAACAGCGGATGGCGAAGTTTACTCCTGGGGAGCTGGCGATGGAGGTCGTTTGGGTCATGGAGATGCCAAGTCCCGCAGTGAGCCTCATCCCATACAAGCCCTGGCATCTCACAGAATAGTCAAAATTGCCTGTGGTAGCAGTTACAGGTAATGTCACTCCGAGTTGTGTCTGTTGCCATTTTCGTCTTTGCAAAGTTCTTGCATTTCTTACTTGTTTGCCTCTGTAATTTTCCAGTGCTGCCATAAATGATAAGGGGGAACTTTTCACTTGGGGCCGTGGCAACTATGGTCGCCTGGGCCATGGTAGTAGTGATGACGTCAGTGTCCCTACAATCGTGTCAGCTCTGAAAGGTTGGTATTGGTGAAAAATAGTGAGAATGAATGAGTAGGACCCCAGCGATCGAGCGTGCCTCAAAGTCTACCTCATGACGTATTTGGTGGAATGAATTGGCCTTTAATGGTTTTAAATAATTTTTTAGGTCAGCATATCGTGGACGTGGCGTGCGGAAGTGGCGATGCTCAAACGCTCGCTGTTACTGATACAGGTCTAGTCTACTCTTGGGGAGACGGTGATTATGGGAAATTGGGTAAGCATGCACACCATTTCTAACCACTACAAGTACACTTCGTCTCCTTTGCACTCAATTCGAAACATATTTTTCACATTCTGCCGACCGAAATAGGACATCAAGATTCTGTAAGGTCCAACGAATTTTGCGGATTAATACATTTTTGCCAAGCCTAGCATTTATTTGCTCACATCCTTCGTAAGTGTGAATGGGTGGTCAGCATTTTCTTCAGGATTCTCGCAGATTGTGTGCTTATTGTTCAGAAAATGTTTTCTATTGGCATTTCCATGGTCCTATTTCTGTTTGCTGAATGTATGTCCTACATATTATCAATGTGATGCAGGAATACATTGGTCAAACGACAGCTCTGATCAATATCTGCTTTTACCAGCTAAACATAATAAGGAGCCTAAAGCAAAACTTTTGATACGTGCGAGTTGTCTATTCACTGTTGTACGCCAAACCTGATCTGCGAGAGTTTATTTGCGCTCATTTTCAGCTGCTTCAAAGCTGTTTCTTTTGTTGTGACTTGTTCAAACTATTGAATGGCTTGAACGAGTATATTGCTAACAGCAACCGGAGGATACCTAACAGTTTTTCCAACCAGACTGAAGCATCAGTCAAAGCCAAATTAGGTACTCTTTGTTGGTTGCGTTAACAAAAGAGGGGAGGAGGCCTGTATAAAAGTAACGTTGTTCTTCACGAACGTTTGAAGCCTGAAAAAAAATAAGCTCCATTCAGCAGCAGTAGGTTTTTGATTTTTTAAACGCTTGATGGCGCTGCGAATAGTTCAGCAGTACTACTGGCGTAAAACTACTGGCAGTTGCTTGAAGAAAGTAGAAGTTTCCAGTAGATTTTATACCTAACTGAATAACTTGATACAGGTATCTCATAATGTTGAAAAAACATCGATAACTTTAGGATGATGAAAATTACAACACGTAGTGTCCTCTGGGTTTTTGATCTCTAGGTTATATTTCAATCCAAATAAACAGTAATTTCACTGTAATATAGTTTTATTAAATGATAATTTGTCTCTACAATTTTAAACAAATGAACTATGTCATTGCCTATCGTCAGTGTGGCTCTGACCAGAACTAATTTTGCATCCATTCTTACTTCATTACTGGCTCTTGTTTATTGGTTATTTGACCTTTAATTAGAAACTACACCTAGCTCGACTACAGAATTTCCTGTTTCAATTTTGGCAACAATGGATATGGCCATGAGTAATGACAGGTAGACCAAAATCCAAGAATAGGCACCTACCAACATCAGTTTGCATCTCAGTTGGGAAACTGAACGTGGATACTAAACTATGATACTGGTCGTGGAGCTCTGTGAAACTCGTTCGCTTCTACGATTAATGTGAGGCGCTAGTTTCACTAGATGTTGATCAACAAGATGCTCGATTGTGTGAAGTATTTTGGAAATACTCAAGTACTTATCAATCGGGATTTTCGTTGTTCGGTGTTTGGTTTTGCTCGCCTTCTCATTGTTGTGCCCCCAATGTTGACACACTCCATAGTAGGGACGTTTAGGGTCTACAGTTGGACTACCTGGCTACCTACTCTCACCACTAAATTTCCCTTCAGCTGGTAGAAATGTGAACCACTAGCTAACTAGGTTGATAGAAGGGATGGCACCGGTAATGATCAGTGGGAAGGATGCAATTTGAAGTGAAGAGGCGACCAAAGTCGTACATCTCACCAATAGAGTACTTAACGCCCATATTTGCCACCTAGTTCTGGATTAGATGAAATGCATGTGTCAGGGAGAAAGTTGGGTCTGATAAATTTCACAATAATAAATTGCTGACTTAACAATAGATGATTGTCTGGGTGGTTTCATCCGTTAAATTGATGGAAAAATTCATGGAACGTTCATTAATAAGGTAATTAATTATCCTCATAGGAAACGGTTACGCCTACTGAGCTCTGGGTAGTGCCATTCGGCTCTAAAAGTTCTTGAAAATTTTAAACTAATGAAAATACAACATCTATAACAAAAGTTTTCGAGCTAGAACAGACCGCAAATGTAGCCGATATACCAAATTTTATCAAAATCTGTCAACGGGAACTGGGCAACGTCCTCTACATACCTTGAAAACGCAAACCATTACATTTTTTAGGGAAGGGAGGTACTTATTTTGGTACTCGATTTCAAAGGTTCATTATTGAAAATCATAAACCAAAAACGTTCCTACTATTATTGGTTAAACTGGCACATTGGTTATTAATTCCATGAAAAGATAGTAAGTTCTAGGTTTTCTCTGTACAAGTTCGCGCACTAGGAATGGTGCCATTTCCGTAAACAACGGTTGGTTTCAAATTTCGGCTATTGTGCTTAGCATCCTTTATCCGCTCTAGCAAAGTCTGACCCCTTCTTTCAATGGAACACAGAAATGAGAACAGACACGCCATCTAACAACTCCTTTTTTCTGTGTTCCACGGTTCTATCCCCAGTGTGCGCTTAAATGTGCATTCTAACTCCTTCTAATGCTTCTGTCAGCTTACTGTTTATTGTCCTTCTGTGTGTATAAACCGTTTTTGGGTTAACAGTCACTGACATCTGGCAATCGCTGACTACTTAAACAACCATTTTTGAAAAATGGGGGCACCGCCTTGATTTTTTCTAAGATTTTTAATCGGAAGTAGACTACATCCTGAGAATTTGGACACCAACCGCGACCTTCTAGCTTAAGTAGATCTGTTTCTATGATTTTTCAAAGTTTCGACCGTTTATGACGTCACGCGCCCCTCTCGCCTCGGCGGGACCCCCCCCCCTCCAGCCCACTGTGACGTCATAAACGGCCGAAACTTAGAAAATTCATAGGAAAAGATTTACACAAGCTAGATGGTCGCGGTTGGTACCAAAATGCTCAGAATGAGGTCTACCTTAGATTAAAAATAACAATAAACAGTTTTTCCTACCCAGGCGCACACCCTATTTCAGAGATTCCCTGGTTGAGGAGCCTGTTTATTGATTGGACTAGGACTGTGTCATCCCGACAATTAAATAACAGAATTGGTATGTGTCTGTAGGACACTGCACATGGAGGTTTATGTATTACACAACGGTTTACGGTTTCAAGTACGTTTATTATTACATTTTGAACAGGGCGTGGTGGAAGTGATGGAAGCAAGCTCCCGAAGTTAATCGAACGGCTACAAGGCGTCCACGTGGCCCGAGTGTTCTGTGGAAATCAGTTTAGTCTCGCTCTTACGAACACTGGTGAACTCTACTCCTGGGGTAAAGGAGATAACTTCCGTTTAGGTCATCCTGCTGAAGAACACGTCCGCTTCCCCAAGGTTATAGCTGCTCTCAAAGGTATACCTATAATATTCTTTTTTCGCGTAGATAGTTTCTGTTAATTACGTTCAGCTGAATATATTACTCTTGCTTATTTAACTTGTGAATCCAGATACCTTAAATTTGCTTCAGGAAAAGTTGTTAAAGATGTATCAGTGGGCGTTGTACACGCTTTGGCACTCACAGATGCGGGTGAGATCTTCGCTTGGGGCAAAAAAGAGTATGCGCACATGGCTGACTCAGGTATCTCTGAAGAGCCTAGCCCAATTTGTGCTCTCTCGTCTAGCCAAGCTATCGGAATTAGTGCTGGGCCTACGTTGGTGAGCTTTGTTTAATTTCAAATGAGTATTTATAAAAATCATGACCAGTTTACCGTTGGTACATTAACGTTATGAATCTTCAAAATCTATTTCAGTGTTTTGCCTGGGGAACTAGTGAAAGTTGGAGGGTTGGCTTGAAGGTTCCTTTCGTTGTTGATGTTTGTCCTGAAACAATGGCTCGTTTGGATCAAATATTACAACAATCGTGTGAAGGTGCAACAGGCAACTCTGATTGGCCACCATCTCAACTACAAGAATGCATGATCGTCTCCTCTCTCAACCTCCTTCGTCTTCAGGTAGTAAATATGACCAATTGCACTGGTTATTTGATGATTGCTTGGTTCCTACGGTAAAGTGCATATAATCTTCTTTAGTAGAGATCGTTCACATCGAGGATTTCTGTATTCTTCAATTTCGCTCTGCTTGTCAGTGTCTTATAAGTTCAAATTCTCCCTTTACCCAACGATGTCTGCCATTATGTTCTTTATAAATGGGATGTTTTTTACCTTATTTTTTGTTCATTTCTAGCTTCACTCAATGTCTATTCGGAATGTTGACGTCAAGACTGTTGGTATGGAAGTCGGCTCTAGTCTTCTCAACAGCCTAAAACATGTTGTGGTAGAGCTGGCCAGCAATAGTGGTGTCCTTGAGACTATACAGTCTGCGGCCCAGGCGACATTGCAAGCAGGTTGGAGTATCTTGCTGCCAACTGTTGATGAAAGGGCAAAAACTCTATCTTCTTTGCTCCCTGCTGCTGGTAAACGATTGGACTAATCATGATAAATTATACATGGTTGCACATTGTTTAAACAATCTAAAATTCTTCAAAATTACTTATTTTTTACTTAGATTGGAGAGGATGCAATATTAGTCAAGGTCAGCATTTCATGACTGATCTCTTAGTATCAAGTCTGATGGCCGATGGTGGATTGGAAACATCTCTGCTAGCTGCTATTACAGGTACGCATGGTTTACCTTTTCACTTCTGTAAAATGTTCCTACCAAACCACTGATTTCACGTAAGCAATGTTTGAAATAATGTTTTCGCTCTTCAGCTGAACACACCGAGCTCATGGAGGGCATCACTAGTTGTGAATCTGATAGCAAGGAAAAATACTTGTCTACCGTCCCACTGTTCTACCTAGTCAAACAACTATTGAGGTTGGTCACCAAAGCGATTCGTATGAGGTTATAGATTATTAGTATGCAGATACATACCTTCTTGTTCTCAAGCCTAATTAATAATATTTTTCTTCTGCTTCTAGAAACTGTTTGTGGCAAACCGAATCGAGGCTATCAAAAATCGGGTGTGACAGCTGGCAACAACAACCTCAGCAGTCTCCGAGTCTAAATCTTCTATTGAGGTTTCAAAGGCTCCTTATTGCTCATATTTATCCTCATAGTACCCAAGAAAAGCTTTACAGAGGTAAGTAGTAGTGTGGCAGTGTTACATGCCTTCTTTATTTTGTTTTCATTGGTGGGTAAGTAATGAGGAATTTCACCGAATTCTGTTTGCATTTTTCCTGAATAGTTAATGGTGTGGGATAGATGAAAATCGGGCTGATTTCGGAAAAAAGTCTCCTGTTATTTTTGGGAGACAATCAAAATTTTTGATTTCAAAACTAACTGGGAAAGTGGACATGAAGCGGGAACGCTCGCTGATTGGGCTGTTCAGATCGCCGTCTCCTCCCAGTGTTGCCCATTAGGACGACGAAATCGTGTTTTCTAAGAGAAAAGTTATCAAACAAAAACAGGGGAAACCTAATTTTCCCCATCTTGCTTTTTCTATTTTTTTCTTCAGTTTTTCGATTTCAAACTTTACTGTTTCGTGAAATTTTGCATCTGGGGACTATAGATTTCTCGATCTCAGCGCTTCAAGCGGCCATAAATGAACTATTCCAGGATGACGTCATTTTCCCGTTTTTTTTAAAAATTCGTATTTTCTACACTGTTTTGTTTATTCGTAAATCAGGAAGTACGGGCTGAAATTTTGACTTAGGAGGTTTTTCGAGGTGCTGAATCCGATTTTGGGGTCAAAAATAGGAAATTCCGACATGGTGAAATTCCTCATTGTATAATTGGTGAAATGCATTTTTTTTTTAATTTTAGAAGCCAGCAGGGTGGGTGCAGAGGCTTTACTGAAGAAATATATCGAACAACTGAGTAAACAGGTGACAGGAACACTGAATGCTGCTTCGGAACTAGCCAATCAAGGGAATAAATACCAAAGCATTGTATCATCAATCTTGCATGGCAGCTGCATTGGTAAGTGTAAATTTTCCTCTCTGCAACTAATATATTTGAAGCCTGCTGAAACCAGCCATTATTGTTTAACTGAGGAAAATTTTCTTCGTGCTTACAGAAATCCTCTTGCCAGAACTGATATTTTCATTAGTGATGCTCCACGAGGAAGTCCCTTTGCTCCTTCATTCAGAGGATTGGCTCTACATGCTCCTTCCGCTTCTGGACTCCCTTGAGTCCTTCAACAGGTGCTACCCTTACATAGACAAAGAAGAGGACGACGACATCTCCTGGCCGGGGATCACAAGTAATTAACCAAATTTATTTTGTTCTGTTCTTCCTAAATCGGTCGGTACCGGAACTTGTGGACTTATTAGTTGTGAGTTATCTGTGTGATATAATAACATTATTTCTACGATCATTCTAAACTACTAATGCTTGAGTTTTATTTGCTTTCATCTTAGATCCCAATGGTCCTGTAAAAAGTAAAACTAATGAAGATCTTCAACACATCCGAAAAGCTGACTTGGAAAATCACAATAGGGATGGCGGATTGTGGGTCCTGATAAATAACAAAGTTTACGACGTACAAGACCTAAGGTAATGATATTTCAGTGAATGGTTTAATAGTAAATGATATACAGGGTGTAAGCCTAACTGGTCTGCCATACGGTACCAGTCGATTCTACACCTAATTTGCAACAAAAAATGTCTCCTAGCAATTTTTTTAAACCCTTCGTTTTCGAGTTATTTTAACTTTAAACTTTTGTTCGTGATTTTGACCTTATGTCATTAAATCGGTCATAACTCCGTTAATTAGCTGTGTAAATTACAATTTGAGGATACCGTTGGAAAGAGCATTAAATTTCCTATCGGATAGATGCCTTAACTTTTTTTGAGACATGAAAACGTCCTCTAAAAAGAGAATTTTACGTAATTTTGGAAACCTCGCATTCTTTCAATCTCAAATTAAACTACAAGAACCCATACTTTTTCAAGATGCAAGAACAGTAAAAACTGCGCCAGGATCTCAGCTTTCCAATGGTACAATTAAAAAATATTTTACAACCGTATTTAGGGGAGAAATTTGGGTTTGAACGCGGAAAAACGTGCATTTTTTCAACGAAATCGGCGCTCCGCCTAGTCGATCTGAGGGGTCGGACGATAGCAGTGGGTGGGCGGGCGCCGCAGTAGACCGCGAGGCCTCCGGAAACAGGAGGCCAGAGCGCTGATTTCGTTGAAAAAATGCACGTTTTTCCGCGTTCAAACCCGAATTTCTCCCCTAAATTCAGTTGTAGAATATGTTTTGATTATACCGTTGGAAAGCTGAAATTCTGGCGCAGTTTTTACTGTTATTGCATCTTGAAAAAGTATGGGTTCTCGTAGTTCAATTTGAGATTGAAAAAATGCGAGGTTTCCAAAATTACGTAAAATTCTCTTTTTAGAGGACATTTTTATGTCTCAAACCTTGACTCAAAAAAAAGTTAAGGCATCTATCCGATAGGAAATTTAATGCTCTTTCCAACGGTATCCTCAAATTATAATTTACACAGCAAATTGAAGGAGTTATGACCGATTTAATGACATATGGTCAAAATCAAGAAAAAAAGTTTAAAGTTAAAATAACTCGAAAACGAAGGGTTTAAAAAAAATCGCTATGGGACATTTTTTGTTGCAAATTAGTTGTAGAATCGACTGGTACCGTATGGCAGACCAGTTAGGCTTACACCCTGTATAGTAATGAGAGCTTTATTAAAAGTGCTATTTGAGGTAAATGAGACTCTTTTCATTTCAATCATTTATATTCCATCTGTAGAAGAAGGTAGAAAATCTAGTGACGGTTTAGCTACTAGTCAACCTATCACTATATATTTATGTTTAAAGATGCTTAATCTGAATGTAGGTTAAATTTTACGAATCCTTGCAACGCGCATAACTTAGTTTTCAACCGAGTTCGATTGATTTTACACCGATTTTGTGGTTGGGTTCTAAACGGTTTGCTGTGATCATTGCACTCAGTCGTACTAACGTTTGTCGGTAAATAAATATAGCCTTTGTAATGAAGACATTGAAACTCCATGCCAGAGCTATTACGTTGTAGTTTTTTAATTAAACGTCTTGATTCTCCATTCGTACAATGTACATAGAAAACTGAGCCCAGATTGTTGTGTTAAGGTGGTTTCAGCTCTTAACAACATGGAAATTTATTTTATTTTTGATTTCCAGATGTGACGATCTTTATGGAGAACTGATCCAAAAAATGATGGTGGAAGGTAAAAACGGTCAGAACACGTCTGAATTACCACTGGACCTTCTTCAATCTTATTGCGTTGGATCTTACATCGACCCTGAAGAAGATATCATTCAGGTGAGATGAAATCAGTTTTAATATCTCTCAAATTGGTGTTTTTGTGACAAAATGTTTTCTTTGTTGCTGCAGTGTTTGCATATCACAATACTGGTCGTATTTCTGAAGCTGATATGTATGTTTCAGGCACCTCAGGACAGTATTTGTTGGACCACTCTGATCGACGCAGAGCGTGCATTAGGTTATTTACTTGGTCTCCACGCGTACTGTCTATATTTGGGAACACCACGATCGTTTGAAGAGGACGAGTGCTTGCAGTGGCTAGATGCTGACTTTCTCAAGGGTGGGCTCCATGTCCTGACCCCTCCAAACCCCTACGAGGAGAAAGGGGAAGCCAGGAGTACTGGTTCCACTCCCACTGAACCCACTTCCCCTCTGTCTCACTCCCTTCATCTTGACAACGATCTTGGAATTTCGGTGAGTTTTCATACATTGACCACTTGCTGCAAAAAATGCATTCCTCCTCTAGCTCTAGTGATATTTCAAACACTGCCCATGTTGGTGCCAGTTCCAATTTGGGAGGGATGAAAAAGGCTGGTTCAGTACTACAAGGACTCCAAACTCCGACAGCTCAAAAATGATATATTTATAATGTAATGGTAGAAGGACCACTGGAGTACGCTCGAGAACGAATAATTGATGTTACAGCTGCCTTATCTTGTGATATGGTGGTATCTGAATAGAATAAGGTGCATGTCCTGAAATGTATAGGTGTAGGAGCTGAGGATACTAACCAGAAGGTGAGAGGGGATGGTATAGTCCTACCTTCTCCTTATACGCGATACACCCTCGAGATTTTGATCTACCACTACTTAATTATTGCGTATTATGCTGTACGGAGAGAAGCGAGGGGGAAGACTCAGAATCGACTATTGACTGCTTTCTGATCAACCAGGGAGGCGAGATGGGGGCAAGGAAACACGACAGTTCAAGAAGTAAATAAGTGGCGTTAACAACTCAATATCGTTTTATTTCCAGGAGCAAGCCATGACAACGTTGATGTCAGCTCTTGACCAACAGTACAGACAGCAGAATCTCTTGGTTCACGCTGATTTTCCGAATGACCACCCCGTTGAGGAAGTTACCAAACTCTTGCTTGCTGTATTCGTCAAACATCTTGCTCTAGGCCCTATAAACCTCGTCCTCGATAAAAGTATGACTACGTACATTATTTTCTTTATTTTTTCGTATTTTTAAATATAATGGGGAATTTGCATGGATCGGTGTTGAGAGGATTTAAGAATACCTTACTGATCTAGAAAGAAGAACAGAAGAAGTAAGGTGAAAATTTGAACAGTTTGAAAAAGATGGTAAGTGAAATTTAAAAAAAAGCAATATGAACTATTAGGTTGTCATCCATGGATAATGGACGATAATGGATAGATGGGATAATGGAAGATTTTAGATTAATAGAATCCCCTTCGGCACATAGCACACAGAACACTAGCGCATAATGAAAGATGTACAATATATTGACCACTGATGAATAATTATTTAATTCCAAAGTACTATAAGTATCGCTCCATTAAAATATGTCACAATTCCATAATTTTCGTTACGTTTGATTAGTAAATTTCCTACCTACTTTTCATTTGATGAAAATTAAAAACCCACGCAAATTCCTCATCGGTGCACTTGATTAGAATGTTTTGGTTCCTCTCATGTAATCCTTACTTAATTATGTCACCTTCTAATAATTTTGCGTACTTTGGCAGATTTGTCAACCCCTTGCTTTAGTGCTATAGCAAAAGCGATTCACCAGACGAAGTGGAAACTGGTAAAAATGAGGCAAGAACAGAACAGATCATATAAAGAAGTATGCGCCCCAGTTCTAGAAAAATGCAGGTTTGTTAATAATTTCTATTAACTCGTCGATTGAAAAAAATACTTGAGGAACATTGATCAAGGGAGTAGCTCACTCGGCGTTCCAGTTATTATCGTCGAAAGAGGATTTTGTTTCTATTTCTATGACAATTTTCTTTGACTTTGTTGAGTATGTTCTTTAATCCCTCAGGTTTTTACTATACGAAGTTCGTCCTGCTACTAGTCATGAACTGAATGGATTGAAAAATCTACATTTACTCTATACTGAGCCAACATGGAAACGTAAAATTCACAAGTACATCTCAGAATTGAGGAGAGGAAAAAAGAATAAAAGCAAAGTAAGCAGTATTGCAGCTTCTAGCGCAATAAAGTAAAACTTTTACTCCACTTCGATCGTCATTTATTATCTTTTCTCTTGCAGGATGATGGAATGGATGAGAAAACCAAGAAAATGTCCTCTTCAATGGACAAAAATGCTAAAATCAAGGAGTTTTACCAAAGTGCAGGTTAGTTTCTCAAAGTGTCCTTAAAGTTTGCTTCTTGTAACGTGATTCGTATTACTTGCACGATTTCGGTTGTCTTAAATGGGTAACGTGTTTTGTTTTTATATTAAAGCGGACGACCCCAGCTGTGTACCTGTTAGAGGCCCTACAGATCTCTCCATTATGAGCTTGCTTGTAGAGTTTGTAACGCAGGAAGAAAGTACTGATATCGAAACCCTAAAGAAGGCAATGTACAGTCAGGTAATAACGAACATTCACATCCTGATAAGAATTAAAGTAGATAAGTAAAGTAAGTAGTGATAAGTAAAGGTTACGTTTTAGAAACAAGTATGTAATTTATGTATTAGATAATTATATTGAACTAGAAAATACAGTTGTTAGAATGACTTATGAAAGAATGAGGAATTTCACCTAATTCTGTTTGCATTTTTCCTGAATAGTTAATGGTGTGGGATAGATGAAAATCGGACTGATTTCGGAAAATAAGTCTCCTGTTATTTTTGGGAGACAATCAAAATTTATGATTTCAAAAATAACCGGGAAAACGGACGTGAAGCGGGAACGCTCGCTGATTGGGCTGTTCAGATCGTCGTCTCTTCCCAGTGTTGCCCATTGGGACGACGAACTCGTGTTTTCTAAGAGAAAACTTATCAAACAAAAACAGGGGAAACCTAATTTTCCCCATCTTGCTTTTTCTATTTTTTTCTTCAGTTTTTCGATTTCGAACTTTACTGTTTCGTGAAATTTTGCATCTGGGGACTATAGATTTCTCGATCTCAGCGCTTCAAGCAGCCGTAAATGAACTATTCCAGGATGACGTAATTTCCCCAGTTTTTTTAAACGTTCGTATTTTCTACACTGTTTTCTTTATTCATAAATTAGGAAGTTTTGGCTAAAAGTTTGCCATAGGAGGTTTTTCGAGATGCTGAATCCGATTTTGGGGTCAAAAATAGGAAATTCCGACATGGTGAAATTCCTCATTGTACTCCTCACTAAGTTTCCAAATAATGGGGGGTGCGCCTGATTTTTTTTTTTTTTAATTTTTAATCGAAAGTAGACTTTATCTTGAAAATTTTGACTCCAGCCGTTCTCTTTTTGGATGAGTAGATCTTTTTCTATGATTTATCAAAGTTTCGAATGTTTATGACGTCATGCGCCCTGCCTGCCTGGGCGGGACCCCCCAGCCCACTGTGACGTCATAAACATTCAAAACTTTCAAAAATCATAGAAAAAGGTATTCTCACGCTAGAAGGTCGCGGTTGGTGTCAACATTTTCAGAATGAGGTCTAGTATAGTTTTAAAATAACAATAAACAGTTTTTCCGACCCATGCGCACACCCCATTGGAGTACATTAAAAGTCACATATGCCGTGCATCACCTTGATGGCGTGTTATTCACTGTTTCGGATCCCGACATCCAAATGCTGCTAAATGGCTGCATTATAGTTTATTGACTATATCTGATAATTAATATTACATTACGTATAGTCATTTAACAATACACATGAGTTATAATATACACGGAACATAATTTCCAGGTTGAAAGAGCAAACATGAGGAAAAGGGGATGGGACATGTTGGTCGAATTGCTATCCAAGAAACATCTCTTACCTTCTGTCAAATACAACATTCTCAATGGATGGCTGGGCCCAACTTACACAAAGAAGGGGCAATGGTACGCACTTCATTCCTAAATATTTCTATGGTTACCCAAGGCTTGTTTAATGAGCATGGCGTTCCAATAACCTATCATACATTTTCACAAGACGACTCAATACAATCTGTTAGGTGTGATTCGAGTTGTGCTTCCGTAAAAACTATTCTTACTAATATTACTATAGCCGTTTTATAAGTTCCATTAATCATTCTCACATTTTTTCCTAATTCCTCTCTTATCAGCATTCATCTTTCTATTGCCCGTTACACTAATAGGTTATTTGCAAGAATAAATATTTCGGTTTTTTCTCTTTGGCGTTGACTCTTATAATTTAATAGGTGCATTTCTGTTCTAAGTAGGTTACATTAACCTTTTAGGTACCTACCTAACATTGTCATTAGCTATGTATTAGGTTAGTAGTTGGGATCCTAACCTATGTGTAGTCTCCGTTCATGATTAGAAGGCTATTTTCTCCAAAATGCGTTCAAGAGATCGAAGGTCAATGAGCATTGTGTACAATCAATTAGACTACTAAACATAGGTGCTCTTTGGAGAAAGCAGTCCACTAAAATTGAAGGATACCTAGTTATTGTTTTCATTTAATTGCATTAAAACGAATTTTTGGTACTTGACTAACTTCGACTAACCGTTATGAGCGCTCTGTATTTGTACCGCCCTATTACTGTAAGATCGAAATTGAGACCCAAGACGATGCCTAAAGCTTATAATTGATTTTCAGTGACATCGATAAGGTACAAACGTATCGTTCGTTGGATGACATACAGCTCGTGACTCCATATCTGAAACTAGAGGTGATGCTTGCTAAGAGCCGTATTGTTGAATGGGCCGTGAATAACCTGAAAGAGTACATTCAACAAGGTTGGAAGTGGAGCAAACTTTATTCCCGAGGAAATTTCACCTTTCCTCGAAAGCTTTCATGGACTAGGTAGTAATATTATCAAATTGAAGCCACGCATCTGCTTGTTGGATACCTGTTGTTGATTGAATTTTGTAGAAGAATAAATAAGAGCATTTTCAATTTATCGTTAGCTGTTGGAGGTATACGGGTTTGCAGCATCAAGATTTTGATACTGTGTCCATATGTCTGAAACCTTTCAGCTTCGCTAATCCCTTGCCTGCTCACCATTCAAAAGTTGCACTGTTAAAAGTTATTCACACAAGTGGATTCCTGGCTATAACAAATTAATCCGAGTATCGCATATTATGTTTTCCCCACCCATCTTTAAACTCAACATTTGTTCACACCTTCATCGCTACTGTCGTGTATTTCAGATTCACTATAGTGATGCTGGCAATGCTCACAGAACGTTTGGATGGCAACGAGTTGAGCCTGATTATCAATTCGGGAGTTCTGTCACTCATTCAACGAGCCCTAAAAAAACTTGGTGGGTATTCATAATTCCATTCATAATCTTTTATTCTTACTTTTATTTATTCGAACTTATAAGCAATAGTGTCTTGGTTTAGATCCTTCCACCGATGTAAGCGTGAATGATACTAAAGAGACTCATGTTATCTACGAAGACCAGTCCTTCAATTACAAACAGGACATTAACACGCTGAGTGGGACGGATGTTGCTGCCATGCTTCAGATAGGAACTAGAGTTGTGCGCGGTCCTGACTGGAAATGGGGTGATCAGGTAAAGATCAGAAATAATTAAATTTCGTTGGAGTGTTTGTGCAGTGAGGTTTTCGTCGGTACGACCATTTTTGTCGCCCAATCTCTTACGTCATCAATTAATGAAACCAAAGAGTAAGTAATTCCAGGATATGACTGTGCATTTTATTACATTTCCCCAGGATGGACCACCTCCTGGAGAGGGCCGTGTGATCGGCGAATTGGGGGAGGATGGTTGGATTCGAGTACAGTGGGACAACGGGTCGGCCAATTCGTACAGGATGGGAAAAGAAGGAAAATACGACCTCAAACTTGCTGACCCGCCCATTACAGAAGATCATGAAGTTGAAGAGTCAGATACTGAGTCCAACAAAGGCAGAAGTATGTACATCAAGTATTTTTATTACGTCGATATTCGCCAAACAGTCTATCAAACATTTCTATTCCAAGTATTGCCCCCTATTACTATGACCTCTGTAAAATTCCAGAATGTGCTAGATGATAGGTTGCACTAATATTGTACAACTCCTTTTTCGGTATAGTGAAGACAAAATTGCTATTTTCCCCTGTTTTGTCATGTTGCAGTGTTTTTATCATTCGAGGATAATAACCCGTGTGGAATCCTGTGCCAGTCGTCTGTTCTTTTGCTATGGTCGATCACAATATGTTGTGGCTTGAATGCTGATTCAATGCAACCTTCTAGTTTGAGAATCTTCACCAGTTTATTGCGAAATTTATTGAAGGTAACAAAATGTTTTCTATAGCCTCTTTTGAAAGGTATTATTTCCAAGTTTTATTAATCGTAGTTGTTCCTACATTTACCGTTATTTGTTCTATTTTACAGGAAGCGACGTCTGATTCCTTAGTGAACATTTCCCAGGGACGTCATTGGGTGAGTCTTGGACTCCTACGAGTAATATGCGACCGAAACGCAGCTATATGCAAGGCAGTGTGTGCCACCCCATGGTTGAACCAACTCTTTTCTCTTGTCACTTGGCAATCCATTTCGGATCTTCAAACGCAGGTTACTCTTAATTTCACTTATTATAGAAGTTTGTTCAATGCTGGTGTTGTATCTCTAGACTCATTTTATTGAACTTGATTTTCAGCTTCTAACCTACCGATTGATGAGGTCTATTTTACCTTCGGGGGTGACTGATATGGAAGAAAGATATACTGTACTTGAACGACTTCTGAATCTACTTGGAGAAGTTGCCATCACTTGCCACGCAGACATCCATGTTTACAATAACATCGGTAAGTTGTACTTCTTACCTAGCCATAATAATGTTTCCCTCTTTAGTTAAATTTATACAATTTGTCTTGTAGCTTCCGAGTCTACCAAGGTAGCGGTAGCTTTGTTTTCACTGTTCAAGGTTAAAAAAAAAAGTTCTCCAAAATCAAAATTTCCACTCGCATTTGACGTTTTGGACCTTCCTGAACACTTTTGGTTCTGTGTCTACGTACTTCTGTCTGTCATAAAATCCTTGGAACGGGCAAAAATTCGAAAAGAAATGTTCAGGAATTGTGCGGATTGGAGTGTGGATAGTCCTCTATGAAAATCATCGTCCTCTAGCTGATAGTTGCCATTGAGCATGCGCAAACACGAAATCCTTGTAACATGCTTAACTTCCACATTTTCCATCCGAATCTATAACTACTACCCTACTCTATAACTTCACCCAATTGAACCATGATGTTTTATCAATGTTTTCAATGATGTATACAGTGATTGCGGTGATGAGGAAGCTATGCGCCACACCCTCTTGGCAGACTTTTAATTTAATTCTTACTTCCCATGATTTTTGCTATTTTTCTCTCGAACTTCTCGAAGTGTGCGACATTGTAATAGAGCCATGGTCTTCAGCATCTGGTAGGCATACACCTGTTGCATAGCTTGTCACACCTTCTGAAGTTATTTGCTAATTCACTGGCATTAGGCTTACCATACGAGGTTTTTGAACATACTTCGTACAAAAAGGAAATATTTTCTCATTTATAATGAAATTTCATTCTGCTGTGTTGGCACACCTGTATTCCTTTGTGGTTTGATTTATATGCATAACTAGCACTGCGTCCAATCCATTGGAACCAGTTACTAACTTTGAGTATCCATACAATTTTTCATGTTTTCTAAATAAATTTTCTTGCAGATGTGAAGATACCAGTTTTAGTAACACCATCCCATACGAGTACATTAGTGGAGGAATGCATTTACCTGGTCAGAACTCTACACATCCTACCGGAATGGAACTCTGTCTGTAACCAGTTGCTCACTTCAAAACTGACAACTGCTGGAGATCTCTTATCGCACCCTCTCCTCAATCTGCAGGTGATTAAACTGTCTTTAGTTCAATCTTTAATCTGCACACAATTTATGAGTTGGCAGGTAAAAAAGCATGATTAGAAAATGCTGCCTGCTTTATATAAATTTATTGTTACAGAATGAAATTGATCCTGAGACAGTAACGATGCAGTGCAGTGCTATGGCTTCTTTGTTAGTTCTCGGGGGTATTGACTGCCGTCCTCATCTCGGTTCGACTGTGTCTACCCCAAATATGGCAAATGGTAAGTTCAACACTATAGTTGTTCTTTATCCTTGGCTGGAAGAATAAAAACCAAAAAAATAACGATATTTTTCAGGTACGATGTGCCGGATTACGAAGAGGGGTAAAATTGCAGTACAAATGCATGATGACAATTCTATAAAGTTGTACAGTCTTCACTCAGTCCGGGGAATGTCATTTCCTCACTTTAGCCTTGACCAGATGCCAATGACGGATGCTCTGTTGGAAACATGGGCAACGCTTCTTTCTCTCACGACATACTCACATTCTTTTAAAACTGTCCCTGGTAAATACTCGGGCTGAAGCCATTTCCACAAGTTTTATTATTCTCACATTAATATTAATTAAGTTGCTTATTTGATTTGCGTTATGGAGACTGAGTTGTGGTAAATTCTTTCAGCTGGCTGTATTAACATGCCACTACTGCACAATCAGCAACAGGTACTGGCTGCCGTCAAAGCTTGCAGAGTTCTTCTACAATACCAAAGCAGATTAAGGAGGGTTCTCAAGCAACCATATTCATCGCTAGAAGCACTCAATGAATGTGAAGAAACTGATACCGATCCACATTCTCTGCTTATTCATCAACTCATATTAAATGCTGTTCAACCTTCTCCACTAAAATCCGACTATTCAAGAGCAGAGTTGGAGGTAACAAATACTTTTTCAATCGTCGTTTCCATTTTTTGTCTCCCTCTTTTCATCGAACTGTCGAATGCTTTATAACATTTCAAAATGCCTCATTTAAATTGCAGGAAACGGCAATTTGCGTCAGTCAGTATTTGGCAACTCAAGCTTTTGTCAGTGGCGAGGCTGAACCTAAATCAGTCAAACTGCCTGCATCCCTGATAGGGTCAACTGTTTCTCAGGTGCACAGCTCAATGATAATATCTTCCTCATCATCTCCTCTTGTTAGCCAACTCATGGAAATGGGTTTCTCCAAACGGTCTATTGAAACTGCTGTGCGAGTTTTGGGTCAGTATTTAATTGATGTTATTTAACTCTTGTTTCACCATGGCATTTCACCGTGGTGGACCAGATATTTACTAGGGACTTTCAATCAGATATAGATAGGGAGAGATGGGAAATGAAGATCCAGTCAAGTACTGCGTTTTCAATGATAGATGACTCTGAAGGGCAACCTGACCTGTTGTTGGATCTCCAACTCCAGTCTACGCGCTAAGTGTCCTGCTGTCATTTTCTCCCTTCTTACCGCAGTTTGTGTTTATTTGAAGGGAAGAGCAGCTGGTTTAAGAACTGCAGACCCTTGCAAGCTTATTTGATAGCATAACTGATGATATGTTAACGATATGACAAATCTTCCTGTTGTATCACTATTTTTCTCCCTCCAATGAAACTAACTCGAGCTTACATTCTTTAGGCGGTGCTGGCGGTGACTCTACCCTGAATGTCGATAGAATTGTTGCTTGGTTGATTGAGCATTCTGATGACCCTATTTCTCGATCTGCATCCATTTCTTCATTCGAAGCCTTATCAGATAGAGATTCCTTATCTGAAGAGTGCATTTCAGTTACAGAAGAGGTAGGCACAATTTTTTATCTCCTTTTCTTGCTCATCACATAGTAGATACTTTCATGCTATGAAGTGTTCTTTTTGATTGATTTTTTAAATTATTGAAATCATTCATTCATTTATGAACTTTACAGCAAGTAACAAACTCGATCACTCAATACAATAAAAGAAGTGATTTCTTGAGCAATGACGAGTATGCAATGTATGTCAGAGATAACGTGGCGCCTGGAATGTTTGTTCGCTGTTGCAAATCATATGAGGAAGTTATGGAAAATGATGTGGGTAGAGTAATAAAAGTTGATCACGAAGGTTTGCACGATTTGAATCTTCAGGTAGGATTCTACTCACTTCTTTGCCTTGCTTATCCAGAAACGATCGTATTTTTTTCTTTAATCTAGCTCCAAAAGCTGAACGCCCACTATCTAGTTTCTATGAAAATGTTCGCAGGTTGATTGGCAAAGCAAAGGTGGACTATACTGGGTAAGGTTCATCCACGTGGAGATGCTTGGTTTCTCGTCTAATGCTATTCCACCTCCGCCAATCAAGATCGGCGACAAAGTTCGAGTGAGACCGTCAGTTACTGTCCCCAAGTTCAAGTGGGGTTACATAGACCACAATAGTATTGGTGTTGTGACTGGTGAGTAAATTGAGATCAGCTATTCGGATGAGTCCAGATTCTACTAGCTCCCAATTAATTACTGCAGTGCAGTTTTCGTATTCAGCGTTAAGCATTAATACTTTTCCTCTCGTTGCCTAGGTGTCAGTTACAGTGGCAGAAGAGTGACTGTCAATTTTCCTGAGCAGAGCAATTGGACAGGTTTGATATCTGAAATGGAGGTTGTGCCATCATGTCACGTTGACATTCTGTGCAACGGATGTAACCAAACACCCATTACTGGACCTCGATTCAAATGCAAGGCTTGTGAGAATTTCAACTACTGTGAAAATTGTTTCTACACCCAGAAGAGCCACCGGCACTGTTTCAACAGGATTACGGAGCCAGGTATGCAGAAAATAATAAGTTCTTGGCTGTAATTTGATTGCAAAAATATAGGTTTACCTATTAACTCTTTGTTGCTCGTGACTTATATCCAATGAGATACCAGTGTGTAATCCACAGAGGATATGTTTCTAGAGAGACTTACTGTTCCGGCGAAGAAGTAGTGTGTGGCACTCGTATTCCAAACCCAGATTACAGAATCAAGAAAACTACTTATACAGAACTGGCCAAAAGTGTAATTTTTGTCTGCCTTTCCAAGATGTTGATAGCACCTTATACTTACTAATGCTAAGGAAATTGTTTTCAGGAAGCGCTGCCGTCTTTGCTGGTAGACCAGGTCGTTACATCAGGCAGGAATTCCCCCCATCCGACCCGGACATTGTAGAAGATTGGATTCAGTGCGTTCAATCGTTTTCAGTTTCTAGCAAAGAAAATATGGCACTCAACTTGTTTGATACTGCAGACAATTTCTGGCTAAGTAGCGGTCCCCAAGGAAAGGTATGGAGTTTCTCTGATAATTATGACTTAATATGCTCATTTACACATATTCACACTTTGAACTATCTAGATGTTCATAACTTATCTCCAATAGGTTATGTTTACAATAGGCCTACGAAACTCTCTAGACTTTAGCACATTCTATTGCATTCGATCCAAGAAATGTCAATTTTCTTTTAGCACAAGATACATCTTGACATGCAGCCTGACATTCTGATTCATTCGTTGAAAATGAAAGTCAACCCAGCTGATAGTAGCTACATGCCTTCACTGGTTGTCGTAAGCGGTGGTCCAAATTATTCAAACTTGCAAGAACTCTCAACAGTTTACATTCGCAATAATGATACCATTGTCACACTACTTAATGAAATGAAAGAGGTAAGCTCGTTATGAAAAGAAGCATCACCTTGTGATTTATTCAGATGTTTTGTCTTTGACTGGACTAAATTAAAATCCGTCTCTTTCCTCTTAGTACTTTGCTTGTATTGAGATTGCCATAAAACTTTGTTGGAATGGTGGAATCGACTGCAAAATTCATGGACTTTCCATCACTGGGAGGAGGAAACCCATGTTCAGCGAACTTCCCTCAGCTGTTTCTTTCCTTGCTAGCGACACGAGTGACATCAGGGTAAGCCCATCCTTCAGATATTTATGGAAACTCTTCCCAACCCTCCCCAAATAATATTGATTAGTATTCAAGATTCTAGGTTTTACAAATAATTGAAAATTTTTCAGGAATTGAATCGAACGTATCCCAACAGCGGGAATAGTGCTTTCAAAGTTTTCGTTTGGGGGTTGAATGACAAGGACCAACTTGGTGGCTTGAAAGGTTCAAAAATCAAGTATCCTGTTTTCTCTGAAACGCTCTCAGGGCTCAAGCCAATATACATAGCAGGAGGATCGAAATCGCTTTTCGTTGTTTCCCACGAAGGAAAAGTGAGTACAAGTACAGATTCTTAAAAAAACGATTGAGTACATTGTTACGTATTTGAATTGAATCGATGAGAATAAAAACAGTACAAGTCAATTTTTGACGATTGTTGAAAAATGGCTTTTTGTAGGTTGTAACCAGTAGAACTACGCATTGAGCACAAGAGCAGTATGCTAACCACACTCGGTAAGCTTGAACAGAGCCTAAATGAAAATGATTGAGGGAAAAAACAGTAGGAGTCCATGGACTTATACCACCTGACACCTGATATCTCGATAAGCTGATTGGGGACATGTACTGTTGTCATTCTCACTGATTCAATTGTACTATATGTATACTATTAATTCAATTATATACGTTCATTGCATTTATTTCATTTTAGGTTTTCGCTTGTGGGGAAAGCACCAATGGAAGGCTGGGTCTTGGACACACAAATAATGTTTCTGTTCCGAGGCAATTGAGTTCCCTTAGTCAGTATGTTGTGAAAAAAGTGGCTGTACACTCTGGTGGTAAACATGCTCTAGCACTTACAATCGATGGCAAGGCGCGTTTCAATTTATTTCCATAAAAGATTGAAGTGAACTCTTACTTAAAACATCTTCAACTATTCAAACACGTTTCCCATCTAATTTTGATTGCTCTTACAGGTTTTTTCGTGGGGTGAAGGAAGTGACGGCAATTTAGGTCACGGAAACACCCAAAGTTTAGAGAAACCAAGAATGATTGAAGCTTTGAAGTCGAAAAAGATTAGAGACATAGCCTGTGGCAGTTCACATTCAGCAGCCATTACTTCAAATGGTGAACTGTACTCATGGGGACTTGGAGAATATGGCAGATTAGGGCATGGTGACTTCGTTACTCAATTGAAGCCCAAGTTGGTAAGTTCAAAGTACTTTACCTTACAACTTCCAAACGAGTTCCCCAGAATGATCAAAATATCAAGATTGGTACCCATACCATTAAATAGTTACGAGTTGGTACCGCCTAATTGGCTGATACCTCTATTTATGTGTCTGTTTCAGGTAAAAGCTTTGCTTGGACACCATATTGTCAAGGTGGCCTGTGGAAGCCGCGATGCTCAGACTCTCGCTCTTTCAAGTGAAGGACTAGTTTTCTCATGGGGCGACGGAGACTTTGGGAAACTTGGCCGTGGTGGAAGTGAAGGGTGTGATCTCCCTCAAAACGTTGAGCGTCTCAATGGATTGGGAGTATGCCATATTGAATGTGGAGCTCAGTTCTCTCTCGCACTTACCAAATCAGGACAGGTTATAAGCATGGATATTTTAACAAATTAAAATTGTGTCTTACATGAATCAAACTTATTTCCATCATTAATTTATGATGTATTTTCACTTGGTTTTGAACTTTTCTATTGAATTTCTATATTTACCTTTTTTCCCTATGGTATTTTGCAGATTTGGACTTGGGGAAAAGGAGATTATTTTAGATTGGGTATTGGATCAGATCATCATGTGAGAAAGCCAACACTTGTGGAAGGATTGAAAGGAGAAAAAGTTATTGATGTTGCAGTTGGAGCATTACACTGCCTTGCAGTCACAGAATCTGGAGCTGTAAGTCGAACTCCTGGATAATTTTTTTTCGTCACTTAGAGCGAGTAATATTATAGTGTGGCAATCTCGATACCAATAGTACTGCCTGCTTTATGATGAAATGGAAGCGTATTATATTATATCCTTTACTTACTACCAAAAACTAGAAATTGTCTGGACATCTATGATAATCTTATGAATTGCGTAAGTATAGGATCAACTAAGTTCTAGTGTTAGTCGTCCCATGTTTTGTAAACTATTTTTCTGTAATAAATTATTTTCTCGAAATTTCAGGTATACAGTTGGGGAGACAATGACCATGGACAACAAGGAAATGGAACTACGTTGGTGAATCGAAAACCGAGCTTAGTGCATGGGTTTGGTGATGTGAAAGTTAACCGTGTGGCATCTGGTTCATCACACTCTGTGGCATGGGTTGCTCCCGATCTGAAACCACCTACCTCTCACGATCCCGTTCTGTTTGCTAAATCTAAAGATCCTCTTGGTGTCAGCATTCTAGGTTTGGGTGAATCTGACGCATCCAAGGATGGGCCTAACTGCGGAAATTCCGGGTACCAAAGAGACTCGCTAGCACACAATATCCTCTCTCTCGACTCAAATGTAGCCAAACAAAACGCTCTCCAACATATTTTGAATGGACTCAGAATACTGTATGCAAGAGACACTGTAGTTGCAGCTCTTCAAAATCACACAAAGGCGCAAGAGCCTATGGCATCAGATGACATGGGTGACGATTGTGGTCTGTCATTCATTTCGGGGCAGCAAAATAATACTGAGATTGCTCAAGGAGGGGGAGAGGCTCCTGCTTCAGAAGCAGAGGCCGTAGCTATGAATAATAAATGGTCTCCAGACAGTACTGAGAGTCCACTGGCAGCATTCCCATCCCTCACAACCAGTTCAACCAGTGTCTCTTCACGCACATCAAGAATGTCAGCCAGTGCCATGAGCATTATTGCTGCTACCATAAAATGTAACCCGCAAATGACCCCCAACATGATGCTCGGTCTATCTGACAATAATGGAACTGAAAATAGCACAAGTGATGATTTCACAGCTCTTTTGGGACTCAATGAAGCCAGAATGCTGGTTGATTTACTTAAACTTGCTGTAGTCAATCGTGCCGGAGATAATGCTAAAGAGACTCTTACATCTGTTCTAATAGGAATTGCAAAAAATCAAAGTAGTGCAGCAAGTATGTTGCTTGAGCTCTGTGTCACTGAGCTTGAAGACGTTGCTTTGAATAACAATAACTTGATTTCTGTTCCAATGCCTATAGTACAAGAAAGTAGTCACCCCTACATTGATGATGTTTCATTATCAGGAAACGTTAAAATACCCGGTGCTGAGGAGTTGAGAGTAGTTTTTGATCCTAAGTGTTCAACAGAGAAGAGACATGACCCACTGTGTATTACGGATGCTTCAGGGAAGACAATTGCCATAAGGTCTGGTAGAGAAGTTTCTGAATGGTCGACACCTGTTGTTGTCCCAGGTGATGAACTTAAGTGGAAATTCACTAGCGACAGCTCCTTAAATGGTTGGGGTTGGAGGTTTACTGTTCACCCTGTTGTGCTCCTTCAAAACCAGCTTGGATGTGATCGAAATGTCCTGAGTAAGCCCTCAGTTGAGGTAGTCATGTGTCTGTTAGAACCCTGTCTTTCTTTCACCACTCAACACACATTGATTACACGGCTGGCTGCTGCCCTTGCTTCCTGTGCTCAACTTAGTTCTCTTAGTGCTGATGAACGCATGTGGTGTATTGAACGTCTCCATGACGTTATCCGTTCTCCTCTTGGTAAGCTTCTGGACATTACTTCAATGCTGCAGTCTGAAACAATGGACAGTTCGTTGTCTTGTCTACTAAAAACAATGCCAGTCGCCTTACTGAAGCAGTTTGAGTATGAAGATCCGTCTGTGAAAGGTGGAAAACAATTGATGTACAGCCCATTTCTCAAGTCTCTTATTGCATTAGCTGCCGACCTTGGGCTCGATTTACTCCCTTGCACATCTGATATTCATAAGTGGGTGTGGTTCAGGAGATACTGCATGGGAGTTCGTGTTGCAACCGCTCTCATTCGACGTACCTCACTTCCCCAACAATTCTGCCAAGAGGTCCAGAGCAAAATTCTTGAACTTATACCACGCAGTGAAGAGCTGAATTTGGATCATGAAAACCATGAAATCTTTAAACAAGAACACGATGAACAGTTACTACTCTGGTTAAACAGAAAAGGAGATGATTGGAGGCTATCATGGGGTGGTTGTGGTGCTATTTATGGATGGGGACATAACCACAGAGGCCAACTGGGTGGTGTAGAAGGTGCCAAAGTTCGTCTTCCCACTATTTCGGAGTCTTTATCTGCCTTACACCCTATTCAACTCGTTGGTGGTGAACAAACTCTCATGGCAGTTACTCCAGATGGGAAAGTATACGCGACGGGATATGGTGCTGGTGGAAGGCTTGGGATTGGTGGAACTGAAACAGTACTGACACCCACCCTTATTGATACTCTTCAAACCGTATTTGTTAAGAAAGTAGCTGTGAACTCTGGTGGGAAACATTGTTTGGCTCTATCTGCAGAAGGTGATGTGTATTCTTGGGGCGAAGGAGAGGATGGTCAATTAGGCCATGGAAATAAGAGTATGTGCGATAGACCTTGCATAATTGAAGCGCTTCGAGGTAAGAATGTTGTCGACATAGCTTGTGGAGGTGCTCACTCTGCAGCAATTACAGCTAATGGTGAACTTTATACCTGGGGTAAAGGACGTTATGGCAGACTCGGGCATGGTGACAGTGAAAATCAACTGAAACCCAAACTTATAGAAGCTCTCTTAGGCTACCATGTCTTTGATGTTGCTTGTGGATCCGGTGATGCCCAGACTTTATGTATTACTGAAGATGACAGTGTTTGGTCTTGGGGTGACGGGGATTATGGAAAACTGGGACGAGGAGGGTCAGATGGCTGCAAGGTAAGTTGGATAAACTTTCTTTATTCTTGATATTTTGTTAATTAATTAATGAAATGGTTTTTTGACATTCTGGGACATGTTTTTCTAGATTCCTTTGAAGATTGAATCTCTTGCTGGCTTGGGAGTCATGAAAGTAGAGTGTGGTTCACAGTTTTCTGTCGCCCTCACCAGATCGGGTAGTGTTTATACTTGGGGTAAAGGAGACTATCACCGTTTGGGTCACGGCTCTGATGATCATGTGAGGAGGCCTAGAAAAGTTGCTGCTCTTCAGGGGAAGAAAATAATATCAATTGCAACAGGTAGGCAGCAGTGGTGTTTGATCCATTTAGGTTAGATTCTAGTTTTACTGTACTTATGTCTTCGTCTAATCTATGTCATAGCAACCCACTATTTATAATATCTGTCTCTGTTTCTCTAGGATCTCTACATTGTGTCGCTTGCAGCGACCAGGGTGAAGTTTTCACTTGGGGTGACAATGATGAGGGCCAGCTTGGCGATGGGACTACGAACGCTATTCAGAAACCTCGCTTAGTCGTTGCTCTGCAGGTAAATCGTCTTTAAATTCGTACCATGAGAGAGTCTGATGGTTTTTGTTAGATGGCAGAAACGCCTTTAATCTCTTCCAGCGTACCTACCCCTTTTGATCATATTCGTTTTGGAAATGCCCACTGACAACAATTCTCAATTGAATACTTTTATCATCCCTTTTCTTATTTCCCGTTTTACCCGATGATAGCGTGCATTCTACGCCAAGTTTTCTTTAATGTTTGAACTTTGACATTTCATTCTGCTTGTTGCTGTTGGGTGTCGTACGTTGTGGACCTTGATAACAATTCATTTTTCTCATTATATTTATTTCAAATTACTACAAACTAATGGTTTACGCTTCATTTGTTGTACATTGTTGTTCCAACAGGGCAAGAAGATCACCAGAGTAGCCTGTGGTTCAGCCCACACTTTGGCATGGAGCACAGACAAGCCACTGTCAAGCAGCCGTGTGCCATCGAAGGTACCAATGGAATACGATCTCTTGAGGGATTTCCCTCCTTCTCTGCTGCGAAATAGGCTAGTTTTGCTACACCATGCTTCCGACCTACTTTGCCCTATTGTCTACATGCTTCCACTCAACGGAGAAATAAGTCTGAACACACTGCGGTCTATCCTCGTGTATGGGACTAAAGAAGCTACTTTCAGAAAAGTAAGTAATTGTTGGAGGTTGAAACTCCAAAAGCGTCGAAAACTAAATTTACTCTTTATCTATCAACATTCTATTTAATGTATTTCAGGTCGTTCAAGGCACTATGGTTAGAGATCGACAGCATGGCCCAGTTGTGGAACTCAACCGTATCCAAGTCAAAAGGTCACGAGCCAAAGGGGGACATGCTGGTCCAGATGGAATCAAGTCTGTATTCGGGCAGATGGTTCAGAAGAAATCATTCCTCAATCAAGAATCTCTTTTCCTTCCTCACAGAGTTTGGAAAGTCAAATTCGTCGGTGAGTAGTTATGTTGCTCGTTAGTTTGTACTTACCTATTTATACACAGTAGTTCCCAGTACGAGAGTGCGAAGGCCATAAAGACCAATTCGGCCCTAAAGGAGGCACCGTTCCCTGTTCAGTAAACATTGAAGAATGCATGTCACTCAGCTATTGATAATTTCATGACTTCAAGTGTTGAGAGTTCGCATTTCTCATTTAGTGCTTGTAATTTCATGATGGGAATAATAGTCTGTCCCTGTACAAATGGAATTTGGTACTAGTTATTATTATTAATTTATTACTTATTATTAATTTATTAATTATTTATTAGTTGTTGAATTTTCAATTGCCACAATATTTTATTGTATGTAATTGAGGTTTTTCTTTTCAGGGGAGAGTGTTGATGATTGTGGTGGTGGATATAGTGAGAGTATTGCCGAGATGTGTGATGAACTGCAAAACGGATCACTTCCACTTCTGATCCCGACGCCTAACGGTCGGGACGAGACAGGAACTAATAGGGACTGCTTCCTTCTCAACCCCCATGCCAAATCCCCTGTGCACATAAACATGTTCAAGTTCCTAGGTAACTTGTTTAATAATGAAGTATCTTCCTTCCTATCTCGTCGATGTAAAATTCGAAGATCCTAATATTCACCTTTATGTTTAGGTATGCTGATGGGTATTGCAATAAGAACAGGTAGTCCACTAAGTTTAAATCTTGCCGAACCTGTTTGGAAGCAACTTTCAGGCATCCCATTGACGTTAGCTGATCTCACTGAAATCGATAGAGACTACATCCCAGGTAAACCAGATTTATATTTTTTTTTAATGAACGAACAAAGAATTCCCGTTACAATTAAAGCATCATCTCTGTTGTAGGTCTCCTGTGCATCAGAGATATGAACGGAGAAGACAAAGAACTGAATGCGCTCGACATGCCATTCTCTATCCCGTCTTCTGCGGGAATCGATGTTCCTCTTTCTTCCTGCTACAGGAGGATCACGAATAACAATAAGCACGAGTATATAAGACTAGCACTCAATTACAGGCAAGTGTGTCACCCGTGAATTGTATCCCTAGTACAATTGAAGCTGTGGTGTTGAGAAAGTGGGTTACTAACGGAGGTCATACCCCCCTAATATGATCCTATTCACTGTGTCCAGAGTCGAAGCAAGATACCACAGACTTACAATTTAACCAACTCCGGTATCAACTTTCAAATTTACATCCCCCAGAAGCCTCGCTGGTTAATATAGAAAATTAATCGTAACTTACTAGTAGATTTATTTGTTTTATGAATTTGTGTTTATTTGTATTATTTATTTTGAATTATTCATTCATCAGAGATTTTGTCCATTATTTGCTAATTATTTCCGACATTTTAGGCTCCATGAATTTGACGATCAAGTGCAGGCTGTGAGGGAGGGCATGGCCAAAGTTATACCAGTACCCCTACTCCATCTCTTCAGTGGCTATGAACTAGAGACCATGGTCTGCGGTTCACCCGATATACCGCTGAATCTTCTTAAATCCGTTGCCACATACAAAGGTGAGGTCTTTTTGAATTCCTAGGACGATTTTGTGTAGCTCACTACAGAGCTTCGTTGTCGAGTCTTTCCCAAAGTCTTGATTTTAATATAACGCGGATGTTATTTTTTTAGGTGTAGATGCATCAGCCCCACTCGTCACCTGGTTCTGGGAGGTGATGGAGGAGTTCACCAACCAGGAGCGCTCTCTCTTCCTCAGGTTCGTTTGGGGGCGGACTCGACTACCTAGGACCATCGCGGATTTCAGGGGCCGTGATTTTGTTCTTCAGGTATGTTTTTCTTATTCAGTCCACTCTTCCTAAACTTTATCACACCTTACGTTGGCAGTACAAGAGTATCCTACGGTTGAACGCAAAAGACTTTTGGAATGGAAAGATGGCTCTTCAAATAGGTCAACGATCTTTTTTCTTAATTAAGCATGTGGCGTGTCTTCAAAGGTCTCTATGATCTTGCTGTTCGTAGAATTAGTGTTACCAATAATTGGTAACAATTATTGAAAGCAAATAATTATACACCACTTCTTACAACCACACGAGTGTCATGTAGGCGCCATCTATTCAGACTCAGAGGTCATGCCTAAAGAACAGAATAATGATACAATCGTTAGATCCTGTGCAACGTGTTGAACCTACCAATGGTTCTGTTCATAAAAATTTTTTCTACAAAGTTCATGAAAAGAGAAATTTATATGTATTATTATTATTGTATATCTTTATCGTTAGTCCAAGCAAAGTGCTTTCCTAAAGTTTGAATGGGGAATTTGCCTCAATTTTAGATTCTCGAATTTCAAGTCAAATCCTATAATAGGCCCTAGAATAACGTTTAACACCAGGAATACCCAAGGGAAAAAATTACCGTAGAAGATAATGCCTAAACAAGTGAAGCGGTGTCAAAAAACACCCCAAAGATCGAGGAAAACTGATTACGTCTCTCCCCAGGGTTCCTCACACAAAACTGTGCTCTGGCGAAGCGTAAAAGGGGTTTTGGCAAATAGTGTCAGAGAATGTCAACAGGTAGAGTTGTAGGCGCCCTCGTGACCACATGAAACGATCCACTCAAAAATATGATTCAAGTATCAAAACTAACTAATATATAAACTAAATAAGAGAAGGTGAAGACTAATAATGCTTGATAGACTAATAGGTAGAATCGTATTGTAAAAAGAGTCAGTAAAATTGCTTCTTTTCGTCACTTTCGTGTCTAGGTTCTTTCTGCCAGTTCACAGTGCACTTGTGTGTTAGGTCACTTGTGCGCTATCAGAGGCAGCGCTGTTGTTGTAAGGGAAAACTCGTCTTGTCACAGACTCCCGGTTCCTACATTTAAAATTTCCATCTTCCTTAAATCCTCTAAATTTTTGGATGCGTTTTCGAGCAGCACACTAGGATTTTCTTCCATATCAATGAACCCTCCTTCAAAAAAAAATTAAAAAATTGTGAGGCAAATTCCCCATTATCTACCTAACCCTTTAATACCTACTGTTTTAACTAAACATATATCTTTTTTTTCGTGATATTGCGATGCTGACAGGCTGGCCCCTGTTGGTTAATTTTGGTGTAGTTGTGTTGGTTGACTTTCACAAGAAGGTTCTTAGCCGATTAGCATAATTTGCTATGTACTTGATATCACTTGCCTATTATACCAAACTAGTCATTTATACCCGTTCCATTCCAGTTATCTAATTTCTTAATTTATGCACGTTCGACTCCAGTTTTTTTTTCTCTTGAACTCTTATTTCCATGGGAGAGTCGACATTCTTTATGTTATTATACTTAGCCTGACTATGTAATCCTGTTCATTCTGTTCACAGGTCTTGGATAAATACAATCCTCCAGACCATTTCTTACCTGAAAGCTACACATGTTTCTTCCTACTTAAAATGCCACGCTATTCTTGTAAGGTAAGATCGAACTTGATTAATAACGATTCATTCAGCGCGAGCTTTATTATGACCTACCGTTTTCCGATCTCCTTCCCACGAGTTTCCTTTGATTCCCGTTATTTTTTAACGCTCAATCCTCAACGTTGATCAGCATCCATCTGAGATTAAACATTTGTAAGCTGTGCCATAATAATATTGTCTGCATGATCTCAAAATTCTATGTAAAAATTCTAATCTACTGATCTAATATGCTGATCCATTTAAATTTTGTCACCTTACATACATTTTATTTGTTTGTTCCTCTAGGAATGAAAATGGTTTGTCGTTGTTTTCTTTCTAGGCGATTTTACAAGAGAAATTGAAATACGCCATCCACTTCTGCAAAAGCATAGATACTGACGAGTACGCTAGAGTAGCCATGCCTGGGAGCACGCACACTTCTACGAATAGCGATAGCGATGGGCTCGAAAGCTTTGCCAGCGAAGATATTGCTTCTATTACCTAGTCATTTTTAGAAAATCAGAAAATTTTTAGTGACATAATGTACAGTTGTAATTTATTTTTAATACCTAATTTATTTGTTACATTTAAAATAAAGCCTCAATGGCTGATATGAAGTAAACTTAGTGTAGTGATTTGTGATAAAGAGCCCTTTCAAACGCTCTTACCTACATGACTGTTTCGAAAGGAAACCATTTAACAAGGATTTATCAGAAAGTTAAAGGGAAATAAGATATGAAGGCGGGAAAGAACGATCAATGTCAATTTTTTCGACAAAATGAGATATTCGTGCAATCTAGTAGCTTGTTCTAGTACCAATCGTAGCATAGATCGTAACTGGAAATAAAGATCAAGGTATGGAAAACCCCTATGACGGCAAAGAAAGAAAAAGATCCCCGCAGTGTCAGGAAAAAGGGGTCTACGTCAACGTCTAAAGCCCCCTTTGTGTGGTCATTTCAATGTGTTGGTAGTTTGTTTTAAAAATTGGTAATTTACATTCGAACTAAATGAATGATTTCAGTAACGTTGAGAGCGTGACCATTAGAAGGGAAGTGTTGTGAATAATATTAGTATCCACGAAAAAATACCTCATAACCCGGTTGTATAGAAAATCCGACGCAACCTATCAAAACATCAATTTCCACCTTCCTAAAACGACCCTCTAAATTTTATGACGAATACATTAAATTAATTAATCTCTAAAAATTTCATTGAATTCAGATGGAAAATGTAGTAATTATGACAGAAGGGTTTTACGTTTGCGCATGCGCACAGGCTGCTATAGTTCTGGGGTGATGAATTTCATAAGGAACCAACTACACGTCAACCCTCACAATCCCTGAAAATTTCATCAAAATCGGACTTTAACTTTTGGAAGTCATTTTTGGTTTATTATTTTCAATAATAAGCCTTTGGAATCGAGCAAGAAAAAAAAATTTTTAACCCCCCCTCAAAATTTGATGTTTTACGTTTCAAGGTACGTTGAATACGAAAATCGAATAAAAAAATTTCCGTCCGTCCGCCGTACGCGGCACTTTTCTTAGCAACACTGGACCGATTTGGTTCAAATTTGGTATATGGGCTCCATTTGGGGTCTAGTTGTGCCGCGAAGCTTTTGGTTGATGTCAGTCACTTCTAAGGGGTGAAAATTAAGGGTTGAAATTTTCAAGAGTGCCCTAGCTCGAAAACTCTCGAAATAAAGGTATCGTTTTTTCACCAATTTTAAATAGTATTGAATTTTTAAAAAATTTTGAGACCACCCGGAGCTCTGTAGGACAAACCGTTCTGTCCCTACGAGTACTTGAAGGTTTTCCTTCGATAAAACAGAATCACGAGTGTGAATCGCAAAAGAGGTCTAATCTCCATTCAAATTTTATCGGAAAAAATGCGATCGCTGTTCATTTCTTCGATTTGTATACAGTTTTGCCTTCTGCGTAACCAGTAATCAAATTTCCATATGAAGCTTTCTATTTTTCCAATCGAGTGTGAAGCGTTTAGTTCTTTCTAATAAACTTGATTGTGAAGGTGTGAAGCCAGTATAGTGTGGTAGGTAGTACCTAGCTGGTAGGTAAAATATTAAAACTCGGCGCTTTGCGCCTCGGCCCTCGGCGGGGGGCTCCGCCCCCCTGCACCCCCCGGGTTATTTCTTTTTCCATACTCTGTATGAAATCATAGGAACACAGAATGTGTTTTTGCGATGCTAGTCATCCGTTAAATAAAAACGCTGCAAATCATTGCTCAAAGGTTTATTATTTTCTGTATAGATCACTCTTCTGTATAGATCACTGGTTCTCCATCAATAGCACCTACCACCATCTGTATTCTCCCTTGACCTTCCCTCTCAAATTTCAGCTTGCTGCGTTCAATAGGATTGGAAATGGCTTCGGAGCTCACTCAGCTGATCAGTGATCTGAAGAGTGAAGAAGATCACCTCGAATGCTGGAGACGCTTGGAAGAGCACTTCCATTCAATAGGAGTAAAAATGGTTTTGGAGCGCACTCAGCTGATCAGTGATCTGAAGAGTGAAGAAGATCTCCTCGAATGTTGGAGACGCCTGGAAGAGCACTTCCATTCAATAGGAGTAAAAATGGTTTTGGAGCTCACTCAGCTGATCAGTGATCTGAAGAGTGAAGAAGATCTCCTCGAATGCTGGAGACGCCTGGAAGAGCACTTCCATTCAATAGGAGTAAAAATGGCTTTGGAGCTCACTCAGCTGATCAGTGATCTGAAGAGTGAAGAAGATCTCCTCGAATGCTGGAGACGCCTGGAAGAGCACTTCCATTCAATAGGAGTAAAAATGGCTTTGGAGCTCACTCAGCTGATCAGCGATCTGAAGAGTGAAAAAGATCTTCTCGAATGCTGGAGAAGCCTGGAAGAGCACTTCCATTCAATAGGAGTAAAAATTGGCTTTGGAGCTCACTCAGCTGATCAGTGATCTGAAGAGTGAAGAAGATCTCCTCGAATGCTGGAGACGCCTGGAAGAGCACTTCCATTCAAAAGGATTGAAAATGGCTTCGGAGCTCACTCAGCTGATCAGTGATCTGAAGAGTGAAGAAGATCTCCTCGAATGCTGGAGACGCCGGGAAGAGCACTTCCATTCAATAGGAGTAAAAATGGTTTTGGAGCTCACTCAGCTGATCAGTGATCTGAAGAGTGAAGAAGATCTCCTCGAATGCTGGAGACGCCTGGAAGAGCACTTCCATTCAATAGGAGTAAAAATGGATTTGGAGCTCACTCAGCTGATCAGTGATCTGAAGAGTGAAGAAGATCTCCTCGAATGCTGGAGACGCCTGGAAGAGCACTTCCATTCAAAAGGATTGAAAATGGCTTCGGAGCTCACTCAGCTGATCAGTGATCTGAAGAGCCTTTCAGCAATAATTTGCAGCGGTTTTTACCCACTAACATTTTTTGGTTTATTATTTTCAATAATAAGCCTTTGGAATCGAGCAAGAAAAAAAAATTTTTAACCCCCCCTCAAAATTTGATGTTTTACGTTTCAAGGTACGTAGAATACGAAAATCGAATAAAAAAATTTCCGTCCGTCCGCCGTACGGCGTACGGCGGACGGCGTACGGCGGACGGACGGAAATTTTTTTATTCGATTTTCGTATTCTACGTACCTTGAAACGTAAAACATCAAATTTTGAGGGGGGGTTAAAAATTTTTTTTTCTTGCTCGATTCCAAAGGCTTATTATTGAAAATAATAAACCAAAAATTTCCGTCCGTCCGCCGTACGCCGTCCGCCGTACGCCGTCCGCCGTCCGCCGTACGCGGCACTTTTCTTAGCAACACTGGACCGATTTGGTTCAAATTTGGTATATGGGCTCCATTTGGGGTCTAGTTGTGCCGCGAAGCTTTTGGTTGATGTAGGTCACTTCTAAGGGGTGAAAATTAAGGGTTGAAATTTTCAAGAGTGCCCTAGCTCGAAAACTCTCGAAATAAAGGTATCGTTTTTTCACCAATTTTAAACAGTACAGAATTTTTAAAAATTTTTGAGACCACCCGGAGCTCTGTAGGACAAACCGTTCGGTCCCTACGAGTACTTGAAGGTTTTCCTTCGATAAAACAGAATCACGAGTGTGAATCGCAAAAGAGGTCTAATCGCCGTTAAAATTTTATCTGACTAAAATGCGATCGCTGTTCATTTCTTTGATTTGTATACAGTTTTGCCTTCTGCGTAACCAGTAATCAAATTTTCATATCAAGCTACACTTATCAATACTTTCTATTTTTCGAATCGAGTGTGAAGCGTTTAGTTCTTTCTAATAAACTTGATTGTGAAGGTGTGAAGCCATTATAGTGTGGTAGGTAGTACCTACCAATAGTTGGTACGTAAAAAAAAGTTGGTAGGTAAAACAATGTTTGTAGGTAAAAAACGCTGCAAATCATTGCTCACTGATCAGATCACTGATCAGCTGAGTGAGCTCCGAAGCCATTTTCAATCCTATTGAATGGAAGTGCTCTTCCAGGCGTCTCCAGCATTCGAGGATATCTTCTTCACTCCTCACATCACTGATCAGCTGAGTGAGCTCCAAAGCCATTTTCAATCCTATTGAATGGAAGTGCTCTTCCAGGCGTCTCCAGCATTCGAGGAGATCTTCTTCACTCTTCAGATCACAGATCAGCTGAGTGAGCTCCGAAGCCATTTTCAATCCTATTGAACGCAGGAGCTGAAATTTGAGAGGGAAGGTCAAGGGAGAATACAGATGGTTGTAGGTGCTATTGATGGAGAACCAGTGATCTATACAGAAGGGTGATCTATACAGAAAATAATAAACCTTTGAGCAATGATTTGCAGCGTTTTTTACCTACCAACTATTGGTAGGTACTACCTACCACACTATACTGGCTTCACACCTTCACAATCAACTTTATTCTTCTTTCTTCTTCTCTGGTTATCAATCCGAAGATTGGTTAGTGATGGCGGTCTTCCAGGCTTCTCGATCTTGGGCGAGTCTCTTCAGTTCAACTTTATTAGAAAGAACTAAACGCTTCACATTCGATTCGAAAAATAGAAAGCTTCATATGGAAATTTGATTACTGGTTACGCAGAAGGCAAAACTGTATACAAATCGAAGAAATGAACAGCGATCGCATTTTAGTCCGATAAAATTTGAATGGAGATTAGACCTCTTTTGCGATTCACACTCATGATTCTGTTTTATCGAAGGAAAACCTTCAAGTAGTCGTAGGGACCGAACGGTTTGTCCTACAGAGCTCCGGGTGGTCTCAAAAATTTTTAAAAATTCAATACTATTTAAAATTGGTGAAAAAACGATAGCTTTATTTCGAGAGTTTTCGAGCTAGGGCACTCTTGAAAATTTCAACCCTTAATTTTCACCCCTTAGAAGTGACCTACATCAACCAAAAGCTTCGCGGCACAACTAGACCCCAAATGGAGCCCATATACCAAATTTGAACCAAGTCGGTCCAGTGTTGCTAAGAAAAGTGCCGCGTACGGCGGACGGACGGAAATTTTAACACAGAATGTGTTTTTGCGATGACCTACCGAAAAAAAATCGTCACGAAAAAGCGACAGAAAAAACATCTGGTGATATGTTTATTGGTTGTCATGTTAATGTCAACTCCACATTTATTATTGTTGTTTTTTATTTAACGGATGACTACCTAGTATCGCAAAAACACATTCTGTGTTCCTATGATTTCATACAGAGTATGGAAAAAGAAATAAACCGGGGGGTGCAGGGGGGCGGAGCCCCCCGCCGAGGCGCAAAGCGCCGAGTTTTTATTCGATTTTCGTATTCTACGTACCTTGAAACGTAAAACATCAAATTTTGAGGGGGGTTAAATTTTTTTTTTTCTTGCTCGATTCCAAAGGTTTATTATTGAAAATAATAAACCAAAAACAACAATAATAAATGTGGAGTCTTTGGCAATAATAAAATAAATAATTGTTAGACATTTAATTTGGTCTAAAACCCTATAAATGTTATATAAATAAATATGTAACTACAAGAAAAATACTATATAAATTGAGAGCTTTCCAACGAATGGTGAACAATTTCTGTGCAATGAACTCTGCGGGAGTTCTATTTCCTTACCAACGGCTTGGTTGCACGTGAAAATCATTATAAAAGGCGCGTAACGGTTTTTTCTGCAAATCATTGCTCAAAGGCTTCTTCACTCTTCAGATCACTGATCAGCTGAGTGAGCTCCGAAGCCATTTTCAATCCTTTTGAATGAAAGTGCTCTTTCAGGCGTCTCCAGCATTCGAGGAGATCTTCTTCACTCTTCAGATCACTGATCAGCTGAGTGACTCCAAAGCCATTTTTACTCCTATTGAATGGAAGTGCTCTTCCAGGCGTCTCCAGCATTCGAGAAGATCTTCACTCTTCAAATCATTGATCAGCTGAGTGAGCTCCAAAACCATTTTTATTCCTATTGAATGGAAGTGCTCTTCCAGGCGTCTCCAGCATTCGAGGAGCTCCGAAGCCATTTTCAATCCTATTGAACGCAGGAGCTGAAATTTGAGAGGGGAGGTCAAGGGAGAATACAGATGGTGGTAGGTGCTATTGATGGAGAACCAGTGATCTATACAGAAGGGTGATCTATACAGAAAATAATAAACCTTTGAGCAATGATTTGCAGCGTTTCAAACTTGACAGTGAAACCAATGCCTACGCTATGTTGGTAGATTCGTTAGCAAAGTTTGTGCCTGTTCTAACAAGGTACTTAAGTGACGACTGCCGACGTTAAAATTATAAGTATGTTGAACCTCCAATGGACGATGTCTTTGAACATTGGCATTAAAGAAGAGCTGCAGTGAGCAGTTGGTTAGTGACTGATCAAGCACCAACCAACCAGTTTTTAAATTATCTCTTTTATAAATCTTGAAGACAGATAGTTTAAAAGCAGCATGTTTTTACCCTAACTTAGAATCTGACCTGACAAGTTTACAATGAGTTAAATTGTAAACTTGAAAATTTGAAAAATTTGGAATATTAAAATCCCCTTCCCCCCAAAAAAAGGCTATCATCGTTCTTCCCCCAATTCTTCATACTTTTGAGGTATTAAGGACAACTATTCAAATATTGGTGGGGCTCTACAAAGTTCACAAAAACCGAACGTTTCAATTAAGTGAGTATTCTTTGAATACAGAATTCCAACTACCCTGCTTAGAAAAGTTCCAATGTTACATTTTCACGTCATGTTTCATCATTTCATTTTGTTGTCTCGCTATTGAACCTATTTTTGGATTGACCTTGACTCGATGGAGAAAAAAGAAGAGGTCCTTATATTTAGAGTTTCTTTACTGAAGACGTGGGAATAATGGAATGTGCTTCTACCTATCTGTGATTTAAAAAAAAAGCCAAGACGTTATATATAAGGTAGCGCTGAGGTTTTAGCCCCAGGGGTTGAACTTCATTCATCTAATTGAAAAATACCGCCCAAGTAAAAGAATAAGGGGTTTTCTCTTTCACGTCACTCAACTCCTTCGAAGAGAAAAAAATGTGACAAGACTAAAGTGAAGTTACGTCCGTTTTCAATTAGGCACCACAAACAAGAGTGCTAAACAGCATGAACAAGGCACAAAAGAAAAATAGGTGTACCTTCCCGAGATCCACGGTGAAGGATCACTTTGTGAAGAGCCTTCGGTGAACGAGGATCAAAGCTGCTGGGGGTTTCTGAAGCCATTCGCAGCCCTTGTGGAAGTCAGTGCCCCACAGGTTATAAGAAAAATAAGACGACCCTAATGAAGAACTTCTGGGTAACTGTCTTCTCATTGGTGGCAACAGTTTTGGTTGTGTCACGGGCTCACCTGTCTGCAGAGAAGCGGTGCCAATCCATCTGCCAGTTGACTCAGCTTGACGAGCAGTGCAAAATGTGCAACGCCAGATCTCCAGTAAGTTTTCAGCACGAAATTACCTTATTTCCATTGTAAGCTTGTGTAGGTCTCGGTTGGAGTGAACCTCTCTCGAGTAGGTTCCCCTAGTTTTTGACGAGGCATTTCATCATTTATTTTTATAACAAGTTACTATGTATAACTAAATTAAACTTAATGTATACTAATTTACATATGTGTAATTTAGAAAATTTACCTAAGAAATTATACCTAAGCTTTATTAAAAGTGAGTTATTCTAGAGCATTATGAGTTGATAAAAGAAAATTTTCTAGCCATTTTTGACAATTACGAAGTTTGAAAGTTTATTTTACTTCGGATAGGGTTTGGTGTTACTTACAATTTTTTCGCTGATATTGAACGTACATTAATATACTCAGGATGGCAATTTCCACGTACGTTCATGATGGTAAAACCAAGAATACACGTTTTTTGAAAATTTGATCTTACAGAATTATGCGGAAATGCTATTTTTTTGTTATTACTATGTTCGCACAGTTTCGGATTAAAAAAAGTTGGTAGTTGAAAAAAGGAAAAAGCTGCAAATTATTTCACAAAGGTTTATTATTTTCCTGTGTAGATCACTCGTCTACAAAGATCGCAGCTCTGCCGTAGTCACTATTTATTTATTTTTTTACCTACCAACCATAGGTACCTACTAACAACGAGAGTTTCAGAACTAGGGCATTTTTGAAATATTCAACTATTAATTTCCATTTGTGCCGCGAAGCTGTGGGTTGAAATTTTCAAAAATGCCCTAGTTCTGAAACTCTCGTAGTTAGTAGGTACCTATGGTTGGTAGGTAAAAAAAAAATAAATAGCGACTACGGCAGAGCTGCGATCTTTGTAGACGAGTGATCTATACAGGAAAATAATAAATCTTTTTGCAATGATTTGCAGCGTTTTCTTTTTTTACCTACCAACTTTTTTAATCCGAAACTGTGCCAACATACCTAGTAATAACAAAAGATAGCATTTCTGCATAACTCTGAAACATCAAATTTTCAAAAAACGTGTATTCTTTGTTTTACCATCATGAACGTACGTGGAAATTGCCATCTTGAATGTATTAATGTACGTTCAATATCAGCGAAAAAATTGTAAGTAACACCAAACCCTATCCGAAGTAAAATAAATTCAAACCCTTAAGTAATCGTAGGGAACGAACGGACTGCCCTACATAGCTCCGCGTGGTCTCTAAAAATTCTAAAAATTTAATATTATCTTAAATTGGTGAAAAAACGATACCTTTATTTCGAGAGTTTTCGAGCTAGGGCACATTTGAAAATTTCAACCCTTAATTTTCACCCCTTAGAATTGACTGACATCAACCAAAAGCTTCGCGGCATAACTAGACCCCAAATGGAGCCCATATTCCAAATTTGAACCAAATCTGTCCAGGGTTGCAAAGAAAAGTGCCGCGGACGGCGGACAGACGGGAAATTTTTTATTCGATTTTCGGATTCTACGTACCTTGAAACGTAAACCAACAAATTTTGAGGAGGGGGGTTTAAATTTTATTTCTTGGTCGATTCCAAAGGTTCATTATTGAAAATAATAAACAAAAAAAAAATTTATACCATAGGATTAGTGATAGATCCATCCCTAAGTCCTTATGATGAAGTGATGATCTTTAGAAAATTCTAAAATGGAATTTTATCATGAAATTTTAAATAGGTATTTTCTATACAACAAATTTTGAGGCCACTTCGTTAATTAGCTAATTTTTTCTAAATTCTCTTCAAAACATCGCTTTTTTGATTGGGTTTTTTACATTTCTTAGTGGCGTCAAGCTTACCATTGAGGCCTTATACGTAGTTTGGTGATTTTGACAATCATTTTATTAACGTACACTCCTATCAAATCAAAAATTATTTGATTCAGCAAGAAAAAAAATACTTAGTTGTTGAAAGCCTCATAGCACTTATCAAGGCTCCTTAGACGTCTTATTACCGTTTGGAACTACAGTGAGGCGCGGCATACCGAGCAACCCTTCTTTCAAGACTGAGCGGTCTTGCGTTTTATTGCATACCCCTGCGCCTGATCGACCAACTTTCTTGTTCGGGTGGGTTAGATTGTTAAATGGGACCAAGTTTTCCAAATAATATGACCACCCATTATTGACGTTTACCTACATCAGATTATCAGTATATTTTTTACCCTTGTATCACAACGTGTTATACAGAGTAAAGAAGTCACTTATTTACTATGATATTTCAATTGTTTTTGATGTTGAGTAAAAACTTTAAACAGCAAATCCCAAAATTGCTAGCAATAAATTTTCACTCTTTTAAAAATTTTTTCAATTTTCAAATTTTCATGAGCCGATAATGATGACTTTCCCTGCTAGACATGAAAATGATGTCCCGTTGTCATGTATTTCAGATGGAAATCCCAACTTTTGTATTGCTGATTTGAATTTGACAACAAATTGTGAAGGAATGACCAATAAATGTTCTTTTAAAACAAGCACAGATTTTAAACTTGCATGGTTCGATAAAATTATCTCGTTTATTGATTGAAACTTATGAAATAGGTAAAATTCTTATTTCGAGCGCGTTCCAACATACACGAAAAGGGCAAAAAACAATGTTTGAAAAAAGGCAAAATTCTGGTAAATACTAGGGAACAAAAACCAAGTAGGTGTAACATTAATAATCATGGATAAAAATACGCGTTCTATTGTGTGTGTGTTTTTTTTTTTTTTTTTTTTTTTTGAAGAGCGTTCTCAAAAGTCTTGATGTGTTTCCCGGGATTTGTTTTTGATGCAAACACTTGTTCTTGTTGTTCCCAGGTCAGATTTGGAAAGAGATCTAAAGAATTGTACGTTAGTCAACATCCCTCGTCAGTGGACTTCAGGCGTCTCCAAAGCCTTGGTTGGGTCGCAAGGCTTTTCTTGAACAGGGTTCGTCGGGACTACATGGCACCTGATAAGTAACATCTCGATCACCAAGGCCACATTTTCACCTTCACCCCAATGTTCAATCCAAGGGAGATTGAACAAACCCCTCTGATCTGACAGAAATCTCTGCTACCTTAAAAACTAATGTTGTTACATAGGTGTTAATCTTACATCCTACAATGATAATTTTATTATTAAGTATTAATTATTGCAATAGCTCAGAGTCAAGTTGAGCAAAGGCACTTTGTTTTATTTCCACCTCCTTCCTTTCTCCAATCATTTACATAATAACATTCAAACCTAGTTCCATTTCAAACCCATAAAAGAGGCTCTAGACCAAGTTAAAGAGGTAGGTACTTTGAACGTGCATAAATATGATGGTACCTGTTTAGGCAGGCACATAAATTCTAGGAAGTAGCATGTACATTTGTGAAAACGTGAGAGGAAATCTATTTTTCCAGAATAAATCGTATGAGTGTGGTCAAAATTGTAAGTATTAGGAAAAAAAAAACATTAAAATTCTTAATTTTTAGTACCTTGAGGGCTATTCTTAAAGGAAATTTCCATTTCAGACAAAAATTATTTTGATGATTCCAGCGGCAATCATTTGGTTTCTCAATTCCCTAGGCAGATGCACTAATTAATTTTTGGGTTTGTTCGTCGAAAATGTGTGAAAATAGTTGAAAAACTGGTTGCTGATTTCAGAAAGATTGATCCTTATTCACGTAACTTTCCAATAAGTCGTTGTCGTACCATTACTATATATATTTTTTTTTTTTTTTTTTTTTTTTTTTATAGAGGAGGAAACCGTTTATTGGTTGACAGCGGGAGAGGGATGTTTGTCTCACCGCCCTTTATGTGGGGGTCCGGCCGCTATAAGCAACTGGTTACCCACTAAAACCTCCTCTGTTCGTCTGGACTGCCCCGGGACTACAGTTGATGCATTACTTCGGGACAGCCCCTTTTTCAGCCCGGCTGTTGCTGGGCTTCCTCTTCGTGAGGCCTAATGTCTTTAGGCTCCTCCTTGGCTTCGATAGGGGATGGGGCGTTTATGATGTTAGGCCTTCCCAATCCCTATTTCTTTCCTTCTCTTTGAGAACTGCGATGACGTAGGTATTGATGGCATCCCAGTTCTCCTTTGTCTCCATCATCTTATTAACGATGGTCTCTGGCTGAAGTTCACCGACTTCGTCAATCAGGCTACTCCGCATTCTCTCCCATCTAGGACACTGGAAGAATGTGTGGTACACATCGTCTTCCTCGATCTCCAGGCCTTCTGCGACTCCATCTTGATCCTGTTGCTCGTCGTCTGTGATGCGGTCACGCTGCTGCTGGCAGTACAGACACCGCGAATCCGTGGTCCGCCCAATCTTTTTCAGGAAGGACCGAAAATAACCGTGCCCGGTAAGGAATTGTGTAAGATAATAATTCACTTCCCCGTGCACTCTCTCTGTCCATTCCTTGACACCATGAATCAGCCTTGCAGTCCATCGTCCTCGACTCTCAGACCTCCACCTATTTTGCCACCTCCTCATGGTCTCTTCTCGTTCTTCCTTCTTAACCACCATTGGCGCATTCTCCGCTTTCCTCAGGTGGATCCTCCTGCGCTCGTCTGCCAGTAGGTCAATTGGTGTGACCCCGGCAACAACCTGCACTGCAGGGGCTGAAACCGTCCTGTAGCCGCTGCATATCCTTAGTGCACCACGTCGCTGCACCGATTCAATACGCGTCCTGTATTTTTGAAACTTCAGAGCGTCTGCCCATACTTCAGCACCGTACAACAAGATGGCATCGGTTGTTCTCATGAGCAGCCTGCGTTTGGAGGAGGATGGGCCACCCATGTTAGCCATAAGACGGCCCAGCCTCCCCACCACTGCAGCCGCCCTATCAGCTGCCTTACATATGTGCGCCCAGAAGCTCAGTTTCACATCCAGCATGACACCCAGATACCTTATTACGTCAGACGTGATAATGCTCTGGCCGTCGACAAGCATCTGGATATTTCTGTCTATTCTCTTCCGGGTTAGAAGGACAATCTCCGTTTTTTGAATAGCCAATGACAGGGATCGAGATCCCATCCATTCCAGTATTCTTCTCATGGTCTGATTCAGCTTGAGCTGCAAGGCTTCGGTGGTTTGAGCCTTCATAACCGCCACTATATCATCAGCGTACCCCACAAGGAAGACGTCTTCTGGCATTTCTATGTGAAGGATCCCATCATAGCTGACATTCCAGAGGTCTGGCCCTAGGACTGAGCCTTGGGCAGCTCCCGAGGTGACTCGTTTCCTCCTCGTTCCTTCCACAGTGTCGTACTCCAACCACCGATCTGTCAGGTAGTCCTGAAGGACCCGGTAAAGATACCCTGGGATGCTAAAGTCCCTGAGAGCCGCCAGGATGTCACTCCATTTTGCCGAATTGAAGGCGTTCTTTACATCTAGAGTAACTGCCATGCAGATGTCTCTGCTCCGGTGGTTACCCGTCTGCGTAGCCTGGGCTGCAGAGACCACCTCACAGACTGCATCGACAGTTGATCTTCCCGCTGTGAAACCATACTGCTTCGGGGACAAGCCCCCAGCCTCTGCGATCGCAGCCAGCGTTCTGAGCCTCACCATCTTCTCATACAACTTCCCTGCAGTGTCCAGCATGCAACACTATATATTGAAATCACAGGTCTGATTATAATTATTATTATAAAGGGGGAAATTTTAGTGGGTTATTAGGACAGAACCTGCATAAGCCTCATACAACGTTTTATGCATGTTCAAGTAGGTAAGTTTGCCTAGGTACCAAATATGAGTGATATCTATATTAGATGAGAAGGTATTATACCAAGTGGGTGTAGCACATAGCTTCCTCAAAATCAAAAACGTGTTTGGGTAGGTAATGGGATAGGAGGACGTCAGAACTCCGAAGTATCTAACAAATAATAGGGATATCGAGCAGTTTGGAGAGGATAGGGTAGTTTACCAAGAGGGGTGTAGCACATAGCTTCCTCAAAATCCAAAACTTGTTTGGTTATAGGTAAATGATATGGGGGTCGTCAGAACTGCCAAGTACCTAACAAATAATAGGGATATCGAGCAGTTAGGTAATGAGAGGGTAGTATACCAAGCGGGTGTAGCACATAGCTTCTTTTAAAAAATCCATAACATGTTTGGGTTGATAATGGGATAGAAGGAAGTCAGAACTCCAAAGTATCTAACAAATAATAGGGATATTCGGCAGTTAGGTGACGAGAGGGTAGTTTACCAAGTGGATGTAGCACATAGCTTCGTTAAAATCCAAAACATGTTTGGGTAGGTAGGTAGGTAATGGGATAGGAGGTCGTCAGAATTGCATGCTACTATATCGATCCGGAGGTGATGATTTTCATAAGGGACCATCTACAACCAAATCCGCATAATCCCTGGAAATTTCATCAACATCAGATAGAAATGTGGAAGTTATGGCTGTTACCAGGAATTCACGTTCGCGCATGCGCAGCAGCTACTATCAGTCCGGGGGTGATGATTTCCATAGGTTACCGTCTACAATCTAATCCACATAATCCCTGAATGTTTCATCGAAATCGGATAAACAATGTGGAAGTTATGGCTGTTACAAGGAATTCTCGTTTGCGCATGCGCAGCGGCTACTATCAGTCCGGGGGTAGTAATTTTCATAGGGGACCATCTACACGCCAACCTGCCCAATCCCTGAAAATTTCATCGAAATCAGACAATAACTTCATGTAGGGGAGTGGGGGGCACATTTGACATAGGGGCACATTTGACAATGGCTGTTTGTCACACAAGATTTGAATTTTACCACGATTTCGTGTTTTTGTATTGTGAAGAAGAACCATTCCAGGTGAAAACCGTGCAGGTTACAAATCATCTAATTTTACCGAAATCGCGGTAAAATTCAAATCTTGTGTGACAAACAGCCATTGTCAAATGTGCCCCTATGTCAAATGTGCCCCCCACTCCCCTAGTTATGCCGGTTACAAGGATTTCATGACAAACATACAGACAGACAGACGCGGAACCAAAATTGTTCAGAAAGGTCTGAAACGTAAAACGCGACCTACCTACATAGATAACTACTTATCTCCGACGGTAACGTGGGACTAATTAACCAAGTTCTCAGTTGATCGATTACAACGTGATTATTATTCCTACCTGTGTAATCACTTATTTACCAATTATCGATGTGCGTACTTTGGTCTCCCCCCACTCTCATCCACCATAAAATTTCTAGCGGCATGGGAGCCTCGAATCTGAAGAGCATTTTAAAATCCATGATCTACGATACCCAACATGCGAATTCGAGTCACCCCCCCCCCCCACCACCACCAATAGTGCCAGTCTGGCACCAAAGCAGTAATACGTCGTAACATAGAACTTTCATCTATTAGTAGGCAGTCCGTTGAGGTTCACATCCGTATTCAAGGTGAAACACAAAAAACCCACAAAATATGCGGTGGTATGATGGTACAGAGTATGATTCATGAAAATTCGGTGGTATAGGTAATGAGAATTTTTCCTCAATTTCAAAGCTTGGATACAATTAGTAAGCAGTAAAGGAACCGAAATATTGAAAAATCGAATATTTTGTGAATATTATCCCCCTACAATGTACAACTCGGAAGTTATTTGAGTCATACAAAAAAGAAACACGCAAATCGGTTGGAAATTGAGGCCTGGACAGAGTTTATAAGATTATGCCCACAAACGCACGTTTTTAAAACTTTAACCCCCCTTCCCTCCATTAAAAGGGAAATTTCGAAATTCCGGCGACGTAGAGCACAACTAGATAGTTTCCCGCATCGAACAAAATAAGAACCAGGAAAATCGGTTGAGAACTAAGACCTGGGCAGACAACACAAGACTATGCCCAAAAACGCATGTTTTTTGAGCTTTAACCCCCCCCCCCCCTTCACCCCTTAAAAGGCAAAATTCGAAATTCCGGCGACGTAATGCACAACTAGATAGTTTTCCGCGTCGAACAAAAAAAGAACCAGGAAAATCGGTTGAGAACTAAGGCCTGGGCAGACAACACAAGTTTTGTCACACACACACAGACATACACCTATGTTTTTTTTCGCGGATTTGGATTCAGAATGGTCCATAACGGATTACTGTGTGGTTATTTTTTCTCTGTTGAGTTTTGTCCTCCTTCACCCCAGATCGATCGTATAAGGACGCCCAAGTATTACTGTGGGACGTCCTAAAAACGCGGTTTAAATTTCGATAGTGCAATAATAATATCGATAGTTGCAATAGTAATATCGATAGTTCTACCGATAGTTAATCATCATTTGGACCTCACCACCCTCACCACTTCCCAGCCCTTGGAAACGAGTTGTTCCCGATGTATTTTCTATGATCAATCGAAATTATCTTCTAGGTTATTTCCCACAGTTTTTCTGGACATTTTTTTCAGTACTATTTCAATCAGTTTCTGTATATTTTGACTCCGCAAAAACCTCAAGTCTCAGTTTGCATAACGTGGTTCTACCGAAAAGGTTTTTTACTCATAGCGTGCCTATGAGCGTGCCTGAAGTTGTGGAAAGAGAAGGTGTACAATTTAATAGGTAAATCACGCTAATTCAGTATTCTCCAAATAACGAAATTTTGTTCATCAAACCTCATCTTCTAACTATTCCAAAAGCAACGGACTGGCTTTACTTTATTCCATCCTTTTAAAATATAGTGATATAGTTAAATGTAGTTCGAGAGGACGTTGAAGGTTTTGCGAGAGAAGGAAGGTGAAGATATTGAAAGAAACAGCTAAGAAGAAAATTTCCTAGACCTACGTATAAATCTTGAAGGTTGTCTACATTGGGAAAGTATGTTGATAACAAGTTTGTGATAAGTAACTGATAAGAAGAGATCAAGGACAAGGACCGGTCGATGCTTGTGCTCGTGGTTGATTGGCGCCGTGCTTACAGTTGACGCTTACGTACTCAACAGTTGGATTTCAGTTTTGTAATTTTTATCAAAAATGCTGTTAAAAGTGTGAAGAGTGTCTAGAGACTAACTTGTTTACTTTTGTTAGTTTGTTATGTGTAATACTGCAGGCACTTGACACCTACCTGTCAACAGTGGCTGTGTATATAGCTCTACTTACTCCGCTTTCGAGGTTTTCCCATGGAAACCATCTTCGTCTTCCTGTGCATGAAGTGCTCACAGCGATACGATGAAAAAAGCGAACCTTCCTAGTCACGTAAAATAGAGTTTCGATTGGATAAGCTGGTCTTGTGCCCCCCTCCGGCGTTCTCAATCAATATCATTTCCATCCCCGTTCGCTCGTTTCCTCGCTTGTTCAGTATCTCCGGAGACCGCCTTCCACAACCTCCAGTTCGAAACCGGTTTCATCGCGATTTCTCTCTCGGCTTGAAAAGCAAAGTTTTCGACGCTCCATATTGATACGAATCTAAACTGGAGATCCCTGAGGACATGGACGCCTGCTTCACAGCTTTCGACAAGGATTGGTAAGCACTAGTTTCGTTTGTCATCTTTATGCTTAGACTTGACAACTTTATTTAGATGAAAACAACGCAAATTAAATTAGGAACAATCCAAACTTACCTACTCAACTACTTTTTTTTAAACCCTGTGTGACACCCCGGTGGGTGTCTTGATAAGCATAATAATAAGACCTTTATTATTATATCGCCTCGGAATTCATTGTCACATAGATGCCTCTACAATAACCATTCACCGTGTAAATAAATTGAAATAACTAAATAAAATAATTGTTAGCCCAATTTTAAAATTATACAATAGGTACAAGTATGTAAATTTGGTGCAAACAGAAAATTAAAATAAAAGCAACTTGAACGTGAAAGTAGAGAATAGTAGGTATATTTAGGGAATATAATAGGTATACAACAAATTAATCAATTTAAAAAATTATATTTTCAACCAATTTCCGGCCGCTGATGCGTTTTTGCATTCATATTTATGATTTTTTTAAATATTGAAAATAGTGGCAAATCGTTGCAGGAGAATTTTTTCTCGATCATGCTGTTTCTAAACTTTTCAGAAAAAGTTTTCTTTGATGTTCGGGAGCTCAATGCAATTTTGGAAATTTTTTGAAAAGGAGGCCTCTTGGGCAAAGGCATGAGTATGGAGGCTCAAATTCGAATCTGGACGAGTGAGCTTTCAGGGCCATGAGTTGAAACATATTCCGGTCCATAAATTGACTTTTGCATTCTACCAAAACAATGAACTGGATAAATCATATCGATATGTAAAACTGAGGCCTCTCAAATCTCATTAAAAAGTAAAATTCATAAAATATCGAGTAAGTAAAAGTAAAGTAAACAACCATTTCAGGTTGGATTTTCGTCCGACTGCCATTCCTGGAAAATATCGAGTATTTTTGCTCTCGATTGGGGTGCAAATGTTGCTTTATTTCGGCTGGCATTCTGTAAAACAGTTCATCCTCCTCTCCTCAATATTCAGTTATTTCTACCCATGGCTTGAAATGGGTTAAGGTGGTTAGATACTAGATTTATTGTTTAGTACCGCGTCGATTCTTGAAAATGTCCTGAATGAAGTGGAGGAGCCGCGTGATTGTAACTTTTTCAATTTACCACTCACTATTGCAATTCACTATCGAGTGTCAAGGTACATACTAGCCACTTTCAGATTATTCAATTAACGTCTGACAAACCGCGATTCACTATCTCACTTCCGACCACTTTACAGCATGTAATGAGGTTGTGAAACTCAACATAATATTTATGTTTTTGTATTTTGCTTCTTTATTACGCATCTTGCTATTATTACTTTATTATTAGCTGATATCGAAGGAGCGATTCATTATCGTGTTTCTGACTACTTACCGTCAAATGATAAGAACATGATCGTGAACTGCTTACAATTTTCTCCCACCTACCAAATTTATCTTCTAGATAACAACTATCTGGTTGACCTAGGTGTGAAACTGATCTTTTCACTCTACTACTTCACTCCCGTGTCTCCGCAAATCCTTGTAACGGAGAAAACTATAACATCAATCTGATTTCGATGAATTTTCCAGGGATTGTGCGGGTTGGGGTATTTATGGTCTCCTATAAATTTCATCGCAGCCAGATTTATAGCAGCCTTTGCACATAAGAAACGTGAAATCTTTGTGGCAACCATAACTTTTTCAATTTTCTTCCGAATTTGATAAAATTTTCTGCGACTGCAGGTCGATGGTCCCCTGAAGACCAATGAAGATCTTTCTCATGATTTTATAGGGTGTCCAGCGACCTGGAAAACCGGGAAAACATGGAATACTCAGGGAATTTTACTCTATTGGAATACTCAGGGAATTTCATTTTTCTCCCGACAAAACCTGGAAAAAGCCTTAGCGCCGAACATTTTTGTGGGAAGTTCCGGTATTCTGAGAAAGAAAAGTTTAAGCACGGTTTTATTGTAGTATTTTTCAATTACATATCTTCCAACTGTAGAAAATTTTCCCAACTATAATATTTCAATTATAGATTTGTGTTTATTTTATTTTATTTTTTTTTACATTTTTGGTATTAAAATTTATAATGCCCTTGCAATAGCTTAATTTTTCTCTCGAAAATTTGCTAAAAGTGTTCATAAGGGCACACCTGTAGCTAATGAAACATGGTTACTTTATTAATTTTCATAAGACTTTTTTCCGAGTCTACCAAGGTTCCCTACTTAAGTAAGTACCTCTATCATCAGAACATCATCTTGGAAATTCAATTAAAATCCGTGTAAATGTTCAAGGAAAAAGCAGTAGGTAGCGAAGATTAGAGAAATACTCATCAGCCTCACCTTAGGAAGCCTCGAAAGATATCGGACAGAAGAATCGTTAATTCTTCACATTCTACAGCTAAAAACTCTCTCGTTTTTCCAGAACGCCTGCAATTCGCAAAAATGTTCATTGGGCTAATTTTTGCGATTTGATTCAGAAAAAGTTTAATTTGGTTTGGAAAAAAAATTATTTAGTTTGGCAAAGGATTCGTTTGGTTCGGGAAAAGATTCGTTTGACTTGGAAATGCTATGAATACAAATTTCAGGGATTATGCGGATTGGCGTGTAGATGAAAATCATCGCCCCCGAATTGACAGTAGCCTTTGCGCATGTGCAAATGTAAAATCCACAATTTCTACATTTTTCATCCGAATTTGATGAAATTCAGGAATTGTGCGGTCCCCTAAGAGGGTTGTGCAAGGTAATGAGGAATTTCACCGATTTCTGTTTGCATTTTTCCTGAATAGTTAATGGTGTGGGATAGATGAAAATCGGGCTGATTTCGGAAAATAAGTCTCCTGTTTTTTTTGGGAGACAGTCAAAATTTTTTATTTCAAAACTAACCGGGAAAACAGACGTCCAGCGGGAACGCTCGCTGATTGGGCTGTTCGGATCGCCGTCTCCTCCCAGTGTTGCCCATTGGGACGACGAAATCGTGTTTTCTAAGAGAAAAGTTATCAAACAAAAACAGAGGAAACCTAATTTTCCCCATCTCGCTTTTTCTATTCTTTTCTTCAGTTTTTCGATTTCGAACTTTACTGGTTCATGAAATTTTGCATCTGGGGACTATGGATTTCTCGATCTCAGCTCTTCAAGCGGCCATAAATGAACTATTCCAGCATGACGTCATTTTCCCGGTTTTTTTAAACATTCGTATTTTCTACACTGGTTTGTTTGTTCGTAAATTAGGAAGTTCGGGCTGAAAGTTTGCCTTAGGAGGTTTTTCGAGGTGCTGAATCCGATTTTGGGGTCAAAAATAGGAAATTCAGACATGGTGAAATTCTTCATTAGATATTGTAGTTTTGAAATTAGCTAGAATGCATCGGATCATCTATACAATCGGTTTTTGACCGACTTCATTTGATATGAGGAAGCTATGTGCCACACCTACTTGCCAGACGTTTTCTTATGCTTTTTCGTTTCAAAATGTCCTTGAAAACCTAAATTTTGTGAAATTATTATCACATTTTATTATTATTACATTTTATTATTTATTATTATCATATTATATATTTTATTTCATTAATAACCCTGGAAAAAACGAATATTGATCCTGGAAAACCTGGAAAACTCGAGGGAATTTTTTTTCGGTGAATAGCTGGTCACCCTGTTTTAGCTTCAGAGTCTATCGGGGTAGCCGAAGAATTATTTTCACTTCCTAAGGATGAAAAAATAATGTACTCCTATATCAAAATTTTCACTCGCATTTCGCCCTTAGAAATTCCTGAATAATTTTGGTTGCTTGCCTGTGAATCGGTATGTGTCTAGTTCTCCACCCTGAATCAAAAGGTGATTTTTTTTAAACCATTGATATTTTGGAACATAAATGACGCAAAAATTGACAGTTCATTTACTCTACGCACACTATGTCGCAAAAATTTGTCTAAAACGTGGAGGAAGTTGGTTACATCGGAATCAGACCGGTATCAGTGATGTTATAGAAAATCGGTTTCCTGTTGATTGCAGTGGGTACCATCCTTTTAGATGCTAAGTTGGTCCTCCGGTCGATATCCGCCGACCGTCTGAAAAGATGTCATTGAACCTGTCAACTCAATTTGAACGAGAATGCAGCCTTTGGCAGCCCACCTTGACTCGCCTGCGTAAGGTTCTCTATTTTTATATGCGGGGTACCTGTCTGATGAGGGAAAATGTATCTCAGACTTTTAGGTTCCTATGTTTTCCTACTCTTTAAGGGGGAATTTTCCCTGTCTTAATCTCTCTTTCCCCAAGTTTATTGAGTTATTCTTGGTAAAATTGTTGAAAACAAATTAACCTTGATACCTGCTCACCTATACAGAGTGGATACAAACGAATGTGACAAAAAAGTATGTGAAAACACATAAATTTATGAAGTGGAGCAGAATGTCACCAACCGCATAGCCCTAGCTCACCTCATGATCACAAACGGGAAAGCTGGCACAAAACTCTTGACTATTGTGTTTTGACTACATTCTTTGACATTAAATGTCAAAGAATCGGAATGCGTCGGAATATCGTGATATTCCGACGCACATGCAAAATTCATTACTTCAAGATTGTGATAATGTCGGTACGTATCCTTCAAGCTGTTTACGTTTTTGGTTTATAATTTTCAATAATGAACCTTTGGATTCGAGCAAGAAAAACATTTCTCAATCTCCACTCAAAATTTGATGGTTCACGTTTCAAGATACGTAGAATTCAAAAATCGAATAAAAAATTTTCCGTCCTTCCGCGGCACTTTCCTCAGTTACGACCATGGACCGATGTTCATTGAATTTGGTATATGGGCTCCATTTCGGGAGTTGTGCCCTGTAGCTTTTGGTGCCAAAATGCCCTAGATCAGCAACTTTGGATGTAAAGATGTTGTTTTTTCATCAATTTAAAATAGCAATGAATTTTTAGAATCGAATGAGACCACCTAGAGCTCTGTAGGATCAACCTTTCGCTCCCTATAAGGACTTGAAGTTGGGACGATTGATCTAGCAGAAACGCGCTTGTGAATCGCGAATAAATGTTCACTGACGCAAATTGGCCAAATATCGGTTTAAAATTGAATTTCTTTTTTCTTTCTTCGATTAGGTAGATCTTCATGACACTGAGTTCATTCTTCCTTAGCAACCATGTACCAAATTTTGTTTGAACTTTAGGGGAGGTACCCACATCTCTCGGATGCTTTGTTGTCAAAATAAAGTTGTCAGTGAACCTTGCGTAATAATACGGTAGGTACCTACGAATAATGGTAAAGCCGTATTTTCTGCAGATATTTTCTGGACGCAATAAATTCATCAAATTTGAAAACAATTGCAAAGTTGGGTGTACCATTGGAAATCTGATTAAATTTCACAGTTTTTTGGGTAGTCTGTCAGATTGCAGGATTTCTTCAGAATAAGTGGTAAAATTGCTACTTTTTCCGTTACAACGTATTTTGAAATTGTTTGTCTGAGCTGGTATTGTACTTCTTCCTCGATACTTTTCAAAAAGAATTGTACAGTAGTCTTACAGCAAATTTGATGTTGATTTTGAAATTATGGTCTTTAGTTGAGAAGAGTTGTTTAAAAGAGGTGAAATTCGGGGTTTTATGAGTAAAAACTTGGTTTTCATTAAAAAAAAAAAGTTTTAAAAATCATATTTTGGCAACGGATTGAGCTAGAACGGTTGGCGGCAATGTGCTACACTCCATAAAAAAGTGTTCTTTCAACTAAATTTTTTGTTACACTCGTTTGTATACACCTTGTGCTGAGACTGTACAATTGGAAGTAAAATTTTCATTCATACATACGTGTCCGTCTGTTTGACAGAGATAGAACTAATTTTTCAGGCAAAACAGTATAATATTGTACAGAAAAGTGCAGGATAATCCTTCGTCAGTATCCAATGAGTTGCATTTCTGTCAGAGCCGGTTTCGCTAGCTTGGATGAACTTCGGAGTCTGGAATAAAATAAAATCGTAGGATCAGGTTTCTGACCGTTTCACGAAAAGAATTCCACTAAAGGCCAACTGTTTCGGATGGTTTCGGCTTCAAGAATAATTGAAGCTATTTGATATGATGTATTTGAGATTTGAGCTATTTTTAATAGTAAAAGCCATAGTTGTCTGTTTTCATTTTCTTGGGCAGTTCATTACATAGAATTACATGGAGTTATACGATGAGTTGATGTAATAATGCCTGATAGTATTATTGAGCATTGCCGCTTACAAATTCTTCAATACAATCAATAAAATTGATTTTCACAATCATGTTGATGTTTTTGGACGACAACTCGCAACACGACTGTGCATTATTTTTGGGTCCACCTTTGAACTTCCCTCAAAATTTATTCAAAATTGATCCATCAGATCGCGAAAAATTGACGTTATGTATTTAGTTTATGTATATATTTTGGTTTTAGAGTACCCTGGCCCCTCGGTTGTTTGATCTGTTTTTCGAATTCATTGCTTTCTTGTTATCAATGATGATGAATAAAAACCTCATAAAAATTGGTCAAAAATAAGGTAATGTGAATCACTGAATTGCATAACATTATTTTATTGTTATATATTTAAATTAAAATGAGCTAGGAGGTGCTACTATCAATGATTGACTGTTTTGATGTTGTAACTCACTATCAGATTGATTAGGTAAATTCGAATTTCTGTTATGACTCGAGTGAATAAAAAATCGTTAAAAAATATCGTTACCAATATTCGTAATGTATCATATTATCACGGTTCATCTGCAATTGCGTCAATCACGAAAGGTCATATTGGATACGAAACTATATCACGTAGCTCGTAATTTTGAAGTACCTACGCTTGATACTTGTTCTAAATTCAACGTGACCTTACCGTTCAGATATCACAATCTTGGTGTTATTGTTAATCAATCCACAAGTGTAATTGATGAGCCACATGAAACATGGAGAGGCTTACTACATCTTGCCATGAGTGAGTAATGTAAATGGTGAGCTGTCGAGGGCCTACCTGATCCCGTTCGTCATGGACCAGGTGAAAGTTTCCAAGTGGTGTTCCTCCAAAAGCAAGACAAATTTAGACATAGAAAGCATGCTTTAGAAGCGTCGAGTGCCCACTGACTCCCTGGGATTGAACCTCTTCCTCAAAGGTGCCTCTAGCCTCATTCTTCAGAATCCCAAATTAAATTAAGTTTCATTTACTAGTTATTATTTTTGTTTCAATTTTTTAAGAATCGTAAACTTGGAGTTTTATTTTATTCTATAATAACAATGAGTACCTATAATTGACAATGAATTCGCATTGTTACAAGTTTTAATTTGATTTTTATAAATGAAGAAATCTAATCAAACTGAGAGGCTCCTCACCATTTCCTGAAACATTTCAGAAAGTGGGCAGAGTGGGTGAGCAGTATAACTCGCTTATTCCATTTTCTATTCATTAAATTAATTCTTCCTATGCGAAAATATTGTTGTCATATTAGTTTGTATTTATAACGTTGATTTGTTTCTATTTCAACCCGCAAATTTCTGAAGATTTCATCGAATTCAGGGAGAAAATGTTAAAATACGACTGTTACAAGGATTTTACGTTTGCGCATCCCCAGAGGCTACTATCGATTTGGGGGTCATGATTTTCGGAGAGGATCATCTACACGCCAATCTGAGCAATGCCTGAAAAATTCATCAAATTAGGATGGAAAATGAAGAAACCAAAATTGTCCAGAAAGGTCTAAAACGTAAAACGCGAGTGAAAATTTTGATTTTGGGGAACATTTAATTTTCAACCTTGAAAAGAGAAACAAAGGTTCTGCTACCTGGTAGACTCGGAAGCAATATGTTCGGTAGGAAGAGATCACGACGTAGGTATAGTCTAGTTATAAGTCAGATACCTTAGGTATTTTTATTCCACTACACTGGCCTTGCGTTGCATGATCTGACTGTTAGTTGATACTTCTGGAGAAATCATATTGTTAAAAATTTCGTCATGGGGAGAACAAAACAGATTAAAACCCCAGGTTGATGTGGCACAAAGATTCCTCGTATCCACAAAAAAATTGTATTGATGATTCGAGGCGTATTAAATAATCAAACTGTTGTGATTGGGATACTAAGCACAGAGTCTGAATATTACAAAATTGGACTGATTGAATTTTGACTGGAAATTTTATCGTGTCAATCTGGCTTACTGTATCTACCTGAAAATACACGATTATGAAGTTCGAATCTGGGAAAGAGGTGAGTGCGTAGGATCCGCACTTGGCAAAATAATTACCCCGTGGAGTACATCGATGATCTCTCTGGTCTACTTTTGAGTTAAGTGGATATTTGGTCTAGCAAAACGACGATATCCGGAAAGTTAGGAGGTTGATGTTTTCCTATAATTTCATATATTTTGTTTGAGCCTAGGAAGGTTTTAAGTAGAAATCAGCCGTTGACGGTTTGAAGATAAAATGGCATCTAGTTTTACCTCGACATGGCCTTGATACGAGGGTGGATCAAATATAAACGGGACTTTATTTTTTTTAAATTTTATTTGTTAGAAAATAAAACGCTGCAAATCATTGCTCAAAGGTTTATTATTTTCTGTATAGATCACCCTTCTGTATAGATCACTGGTTCTCCATCAATAGCACCTACCACCATCTGTATTCTCCCTTGACCTTCCCTCTCAAATTTCAGCTTCCTGCGTTCAATAGGATTGAAAATGGCTTCGGAGCTCACTCAGCTGATCATTGATCTGAGGAGTGAAGAAGATCTCCTCGAATGCTGGAGACGCCTGGAAGAGCACTTCCATTCAATAGGATTGAAAATGGCTTCGGAGCTCACTCAGCTGATCAGTGATCTGCAGAGTGAAGAAGATCTCCTCGAATGCTGAAGACGCCTGGAAGAGCACTTCCATTCAATAGGATTGAAAATGGCTTCGGAGCTCACTCAGCTGATCAGTGATCTGCAGAGTGAAGAAGATCTCTTCGAATGCTGAAGAAGCCTGGAAGAGCACTTCCATTCAATAGGATTGAAAATGGCTTCGGAGCTCACTCAGCTGATCATTGATCTGAGGAGTGAAGAAGATCTCCTCGAATGCTGGAGACGCCTGGAAGAGCACTTCCATTCAATAGGATTGAAAATGGCTTCGGAGCTCACTCAGCCGATCAGTGATCTGCAGAGTGAAGAAGATCTCCTCGAATGCTGAAGACGCCTGGAAGAGCACTTCCATTCAATAGGATTGAAAATGGCTTCGGAGCTCACTCAGCTGATCAGTGATCTGCAGAGTGAAGAAGATCTCTTCGAATGCTGAAGAAGCCTGGAAGAGCACTTCCATTCAATAGGATTGAAAATGGCTTCGGAGCTCACTCAGCTGATCAGTGATCTGAGGTGTGAAGAAGATCTCCTCAGTGATCTGAAGAGTGAAGAAGCCAATGATTTGCAGCATTTTTTACCCACCAACATTTTTTTTACCTACCAACTTTTTTTTACCTACCAGCTAGGTACTACCTACCACACCATACTGGCTTCACAACTTCACAATCAAGTTTATTAGAAAGAACTAAACGCTTCACACTCGATTGGAAAAATAGAAAGCTTCATGTGGAAATTTGATTACTGGTTACGCAGAAGGCAAAACTGTATACAAATCGAAGAAATGAACAGCGATCGCATTTTAGTCCGATAAAATTTGAATGGAGATTAGACCTCTTTTGCGATTCACACTCATGATTCTGTTTTATCGAAGGAAAACCTTCAAGTACTCGTAGGGACCGAACGGTTTGTCCTACAGAGCTCCGGGTGGTCTCAAAAATTTTTAAAAATTCAATACTATTTAAAATTGGTGAGAAAACGATACCTTTATTTCGAGAGTTTTCGAGCTAGGGCACTCTTGAAAATTTCAACCCTTAATTTTCACCCCTTAGAAGTGACCTACATCAACCAAAAGCTTCGCGGCACAACTAGACCCCAAATGGAGCCCATATACCAAATTTGAACCAAATCGGTCCAGTGTTGCTAAGAAAAGTGCCGCGTACGGCGTACGGCGTACGGCGTACGGCGGACGGACGGAAATTTTTTTATTCGATTTTCGCATTCTACGTACCTTGAAACGTAAAACATCAAATTTTGAGGGGGGGTTAAAAAATTTTTTTTCTTGCTCGATTCCAAAGGCTTATTATTGAAAATAATAAACCAAAAGCGGGTATATGTCACTTTTCTACATAGTTTCCTGCTTTTGTGACACATTTTTCCCTGCGAATAGGAAGTTTTTTAATCCCAGCATCAAAAAACGATGAAGGTTGCGTCTGAAGCCAATTGCGCACGAACCCCTCGACCCCCTCATCATCCTCGAATCGCTGTCCGCTTAGGGCTTCTTTAAGTGGCCCAAACAAGTGAAAATCACAGGGCGATAGGTAAGGGCTGTAGGGAGGATGATCAAGTGGAGTCCAATGCATTTCTTCCAATTTTTGAACAGTTAGAGCTGCAGTATGGGGCCTTGCATTGTCGTGGAGGAGGATGACGTCACGAATTGGTTGATTCCGTCTTTTGCTGCGATATGCAGCCCTCACCTGAGTCAGCAGCTCACAATAGTAGGCAGCATTGATTGTTCTTCGCTCATGCAAAAATCAATGAGCAAAACGCCTCGATAGTCGAAAAAAACAGTTGCAAGGACCTTGCCAGCAGACAGTCGAGTTTTTGCTTTCACTGGGGCTGTCTCCCCCTTCCTCCGCCACTCCATACTGGCTTGCTTCGATTCGGGTGTGTAATGATGGACCCATGTTTCGTCGCACGTGACGATGCTAGCCAAAAATGCTTCCCCTTCTTCCTCAAACCTTGCAAAAAGCCTCTGACAGATCTCCAAACGTCTCAACTTCTGATCTGCAGTCAAAAGGCACACACCATACGCACACACTTTACGGAATCCTAGGTGCTCTGTAATGATCGTTTGGCAGCTCCCATAACTTACCCCTACCTGCTCAGCGATTTCGGAGACAGTCACATGTCGATCATCTTCAAGAATGTTACGAACCGCTTGAATGTTCTCATCCGTAATGCTGCTCCGGGGACGACGATCGTGTTCCTCATTCTCTACTCGTTCTCTTCCCTCCTGAAACTCTTTGTGCCAGGCAAACACACGGGTCCTAGAGAGGGTTTGGTCCCCGAACTGGGCAGTCAACCTTTGAAAAATTTCCGAAGGTTTGACTCTTTCACGGGTAAGAAATTTTATGGTAATTCGTTGCTCAATGGAAACGGGCACCTTTTGTTCAGACATCACGATAACTACTCATGAAAGGTTGTAAAGGGGGAGACCCCCCCTCATCCACCTTCTAATGAACCTGTTCAAACAATCTCGAAGTGACGGGCCCGCTTCTGTCAACCGTCGGCGCTCAGAGGTCAGAGTCCCGTTTATATTTGATCCACCCTCGTATATTATGGTCGTTGCCATAGCTATCTTCTCTCTCCGATGTGTGTTGTCCGTTAGATATTCAAGAGAGGTGGTAGGTTGGAGGCCGTCTGGATCCCGTCAGTGTTTTGATTGTTTCTGCATTCGCCTTTGTCGATATAAGACTAGCCATGTATATTGTAATGTATATCATGTTTGGAGTCAACACAGTACTTAATTTCCAAGAACCTACCACCACCCCGATGATCTGATAATGATGATATTTCCTGAAAATACCCGTATTTATTATTGAAATTATTTGTATCAATGATTTCAAGTTTGCTCATGCACAGAGGCTGCTATCAATCCGATGAATTTCTTAGGGGAGCATCTACAGCCCCCCAACACTCACAACACTGATTACGTCTCATAGTTTTGCCCGTTACAAGGATTTGCGTACACACGGTGAACTGCGGGTTGAAATTTTGATTTTGGAGGACTTTTTTTTCATCCTTAAAAAGTGAAAGCAATTCTTCCATTACCTTGGTAGACGCCGAGGCATCTAGTCGCTTCCGAGTAAGCCCGAAGGCTTATTCACAAGCTTACTCGCGTGCTTAGCTCGTTCATTCAAATGGGACTGCTGATTACTAACTGTAGGTTACCAGCTCTCTTTCCATCTCTTGACTTGTAGCCTCGCGGATTTGAATCTAATGGCGCGCAAGATTCCGAAATGGTGAATTTCGTTCCATTTTCTTTGCGGTAGTAAGTAATTTTGAAAGTTTTCAAATGTTGAATGAGGAAGAAAGTAGAGAGAAGACCCACATTTTAAGGCATGAAAGTATTCAACTACAAATTTGAACATGCTTTAGCCATCACCTAACTGGGCAAAAACGTGACGAAACCGTGAAACGAAAGTAGCGCGGGATTTTCTAATGATTTTCACTTACAACCGACCCGTTTCTACGGAAATGTATCGCCGTTAGTTTTCATCTCACGAAAATCGTATATACTGCCAAAACAGCTGTAAATATGGACGAAGCTGAGATATACCTCTGATTTAAAAGAACTGTAAACAACATTCGCGGTGAAAACCATCATCAATTTAGTGGATTATATTGATGTTGTTGAAACCTATGCGAGATTTTGTTATGAACGTGGGCTTTTATTTGTGATGTGTTCTTCGACGCTTTAGATTTTTTCGATTTCTTAATAATAAGAATACCTTTGTTGTGATTGAGACTGGTTTACAAAGAAATGAGTAATCGTCTACTTCCACGGAAGAGCGAGTAAGGAAGCTCATTTGTAAACTTGTATTACACCAAGAAGATTCGAAACATCAAGACCTTTGGGACATGAAGAGGTGAATGAAATGACGATCAATTTAAAAAGCAGGCCCATAAAAAGAGTTAAATTAAAACAACAGACAACAAATTCCTAGTAAAAGGAAACAGCAAACAAACAAAAAACACGGCTTATGCATGTTCCATGTTTCTTGAATTTTGGCCGAAGGCTCTAATCAGTTACCATCCGGGGGTCCATGTGGAGGTCCCCCTGGCTAGGCCCGAAGGGCCGAGTTTTCCAATAGTTCAAGTTTATAGATTTTTCCGTAAATCAGAGTAGTGCTGTAAACATAGTCTTGATATTTTGTTTTATTTTTAAATGTTTTGGTGCTGGTTTCTGAGCATGCCCAATCGACCTAAAACTGTAGGTAGACGTAAAACACTACATTTTTGAAATCGTGAAATTCAATTATCTGATATTTTCTGGAAAATAGATGACGGAGAGAGAAACGCGAACGTGACAGCCTTGAATCTCTTCGTCATTTGTAAAGCCTGACATCGCAGCACGGCGATGTGCTTCACCCACGACCTTGGCTCTGGCAGTGGTTACGTGCTATAGGGAAAGTCACTCAATGACTCTCCTCTCCCACTATTACCGGGAGCCATGAAACAACAATTTATAATGTTTCAGGTGACATTAGAAATGAAAACTACTACGTATAAGAGCGGTATGATAAAATTAGCGTTTATTACGCCTCAGATCGTGTCGAGTTTCACTTTCTACAACTGTAATCCCTCTACTCGTTTCTAGTTCTTTTGGACAGTAAATAAATTGTTTCAGAATTATGTGGCATGTCGTTCAGGATTGTCTCACGAGTTTCTTGGCTGGTTCGCTGTTCACTTCTTAGGGAAGCTGCTAAAAAATCAACTATTTCTACCTGTTTCTTGTATGTTTGCTATACAAGTGCTACTAAATGACGTAATAGGTTCAACATTTGTGCTGATATCAGGGGGTACCCTACACAATTTCTGCTGTTTCGATAGTTTTGCAGTAAATGTAATTGAGTAAATTAAATATTATTGGTATGAATCGAGAATGAACTCTTTTTATTCTTTGGCTTTCCTTGTATTGCCAGTCGTAGAACAATAGTAGAAGTAATTCTTAAAACAAAACCAGGACTCCATTATTCTGTTTCAGCGATGGCTACCTGAACCTCTCAGAGTTCGAATGCATCTGTCGAGCTCTTTTTCGCAACGACAGAGGACGAGTATACAGTCTTAGTGATGAGCAAGTGAAAGACGTTTTCGAAATTTTCGACCTTGATAAGGTAATTTGACTCACCATTTTCTTATTGTCAATTTCTTTTCTAGTTTTCGATTTTATGGGATATTTCACTATTTTTCCTTTTTCGTTCGCAGGATGGCAAAATTAGCAGGGACGAGTTCACATACTGTTGGAACAATTGGATTAAAACGGTTAGTTGTTATAATTCTCTTAAAATTTGCAATTTTCTCACGTCGGTAACATCAATTAATAAAATGATGTTGTAGGAATTATTTTGTGATTAGGCATCTCGTTTTTAAAAAACTACGAACGGTAGATCGTCGGTTCTACAGTCAGATCATTGATAATGATTAATTTGACGTCATTTTTTTTCCATCAAAAAATTTTTTTAATGTTTATTTTGCGACAAATGTTGACATCGATACCTTAAAAGCACAAAGGCGCTATGTCCAAAAACGCAGTTTTGAGAAAAACGCAAAAGAAGTTTTCACCTGTGCACAATTCCTAAAATAATGGCTTATTACACTAAACTTATTAATTTCTTCAAGAAATTTTCAAGCTATAGTCTTCAAGAAGGTCAATGATAGTTTTGTTGAATGTGAATACCTATTTCTGAAATTAAAGATAAAAGAAAAAAATTGGAAGATGGATGCCTTTGCGCTTTAAGGTATCGACATGGCATTTGTTAAAATAAACATAAACATGGTAACGCTTTCTTGAGTCGTGACGTCACGATCAATGGTGTCATAACTGATTCTAGACTTCTACTACACGTCGGTAGGTTCCATATTACTCGAGCTTTGGTTTGTTGTCAATTCTAGCCCAATCTGAAACGGCTCTTCATCACAGATTATTGAATCGTTTGAATGTTGCATGGACAAGAAATTGGAACTTGGGAATGTGACCTGTCTTTTCACGAGTATACAATTATTGTCAACGTACCTTATTGGTGAATCAGCAAACCGTGCACAAGAGATTGGGTTAATGACTTTATTGTGCTTCAGATTGTTCGCCCGGTCAGCGCCTTCCTGGTGATTGATGTGCAAAACGACTTCATTTCCGGCTCTCTTAGCATCAGCCAGTGTGCTGCTCAGCAGAATGGGCTCGATGTGAGTTAATTTTCTCACATTTATTTTTATTTTTGTTTCTAAGCTAAGGCCTCTAATAATCACAATTACAAACGCTGCAAATTATTACACAATGGTTTATTATTTTTCTATATTGATCACTGCAAAGCCACCAACCATCCAACATGAACAAAAACATCTGCAACAAACAGCTTTAATTTGAACGGAGATTAGGCCTCTTTTGCGATTCACACTCGTGTTTCTGATTTATCGTACGTAAAACCCTTACATTCTCGTAGGGAGAGAACGGTTTGTCCTTCAGGGCTCCGCGTGGTCTCAAAAAATTCTATAGAATCTTAAATTGAAGGAAAACAATACCTTTATACCAAAATTTTTTGAGTTAGGGCGTTTTCAAAATTTCAAAATTTATTTTTGAACCCTTAGAAATGACCTACATCAACCAAAATCTTCGGGGCACGACTAGACCCCAAATGGAGCCTACATACCAAATTTCATCAAAATCGGTCAATGCTAAGTGGCAAAAGTATATATATGATTTTAAAACCGTGATCATTGTAATAATATCTAAAATAACAACACGCGGATGGTAGACCTAAGGTTCTACAGTCAGATCATTTAATAATAATTTTACACCATTTTTTCCACCGAAAAATTCTTAAATGTTTATTTTGCGACTAATGTTCACATGACATTTGTTAAAATGAACATGGTAACGCTTTCTTGAGTCGTGACGTGACAGTCGGTCGCAAAGTGCGAAAAAATAGTTGAAACCTCCTGTTAATCATTATTAAATTATGAAACCTATTCAATTCAATTTGACTCCATTGTTTTGTAGAATATTGTCCTGTTTTCCCACAGTCGGTTGGAAAAACCAAGTTGCCTCCAATGTTTTATGTTTTGGTCAAATTGATAACATCGCAGTTCCAGTAGAAGGAATTTATGAAAAACTGTTCTTTTTTCAATTTCCCAAAACTCCGGAAAAATTAAAACATAAATAGATACAAAGTTTGAAGAATGGTTTCGTATTGTGTTGGTAGCAAGGGTGCTAATGCGTAGATAGATCGTGTTTTAATTGTCGGTACAACTTGAAATATTTGAATAACAAATCACAATATACAGTAGTTGCTGTAAGTTTGGGAGTTCCAAATTTAGTTTAGAAGTTAGTTTTTAAAAAAAATCTAATGTTATGATTGTAGTGGGTACGCGTATAGAATTCTTTTCTATCACCGGACCCCCCCCCCCCCCCATTTTCTTGTAACACCTCATAAGATATCTCTCTCTGGCACCTGTGATCTTCGATCTTCCTCACGGGTCCTGAAAGGTAAGGGAGATGACGGGACAAGCTTTCTTATTGGTCGACGCTCTGGGGCATAGTTCACGCTATTTCCATGAGATAGCAGCAATAACTTTCTCCTTTCAACATTGAGGGTTTAAGATAATTCCTATTTCCACGATTTGCATGAAAAAATATTATTCTTATAGTTTTTCAAATCTAAGTGATGAAGCAAGAACAAGTCAATTTACCCCCACTATCTGATCAATCTTTAGTGTATCCACTCATCCAATATAACGTCAGCTTCCTTCTCTGTGAGGAGTAAAAAATAAGGTGGTATGATCTGTATTTCATATAAATAGGTATCTACTCCCTACATTTCAATTATCTTATCGGGTACGTAGAAATTTACAACCTAATTTATTAGTTTACCATTTTGTTTCAACTGTGACACTTCATTCCAGCATTCTCGTGTGTTTTAGGTTATCCAACCAATCAACAGGCTCTTGGACACCGTGAACTTTGACGCTGTATTCTACTCACTCGACTGGCATCCAAGCGATCACGTCTCATTCATTGATAATCTTTGCTACAGAAAAGTCCACCCTTCTAGCGCTGTAAGTTACCACAGAAATGATTCCTTCTAGTTGTTTGCAAGTTAAACTTAAAATAATGCTTGCCAATTCCATGTAAGGATGGAGTACAGCTATTTTGTTCCTGCTGAATATTGTTTGGTATACGTGTTTCACGTCACGGTAGCTTCACACCTGGACTTTATCAGGTAATAATTGTTATCCAGAAAATGAACTTTGTCGGGTAAAAAAATTGAAAGCAATATTTACAATCATGTTCTGATTACCTACTCTGTAAATGGTCAGAAACAATATTGCGAAGTGTTTCGTTAATTAGTAGGGACTCAATCCCATGAATCACAATTTTGGTGGGTAAAAGGAAAGTGTTTACGACCACTAGTCAAGAAATAGTCGGAAGTTTGATCATCTTGACCCGAAATGTGAAACTCTTCCTCATGTTACTCTCTTATTGATCCGCACCTGTCCACGAATGTCTTGTTGAGCGAAAATTTCTCATATGGACCACAAATTCTCCTCTTTTTTAACGATCATACTTCATCATAAAAGATTGAGCAGCTGTTGAAATATACTACACATCATTCAGGAATAATCTATAATCCTATATTTTTCGTATATACTACCTATTTCACCATATACTCGTACCTTCTTAATTCGTTCTTCCACACCTCAAGTAATTGATGCCTTAAATTTAAACAGGTGACAGCGGAAGAAGCACAAACTTACGACACTGTCACGTTTGACGGTCCCCATCTCATGAACCAGAGACTGTGGCCACGTCATTGCGTCCAGGAATCTTGGGGAGCCGAGCTACACAAAGATCTCAAGGTAAATTGGATTTCGATAGATAGGTAAGTTATTAAAGTAGCTTTTGTTGTAGTTCAAGTAGATAATCCTTCTTACATCTATAAATTTTCATATGATCGCTTTATATGAAAATTATTGTAGGTAGTTTTGAGTTGGAGTTTTGTTTAAGTTTGTAGTCACTTAGTTATTTTATGGCATTTTTTCCAAACCGATGAATAGCGAACACTTGTCCTACAGCGTCACTTTCGGTTTTTTTGGTTTATTATTTTCAATAGTGAACCTTTGGAATCGACCAAGAAAAAAAATTTTTAACACCCCCTCAAAATTTGATGGTTTACCTACGTTTCAAGGTACGTAGAATCCAAAAATCGAATAAAAATTTGGCCGTCCGTCCGCCGTACGCCATACGCCGTCCGCCGTACTTTTGCCACTTAGCATTGACCGATTTTGATTAAATTTGGTATGAAGGCTCCATTTGGGGTCTAGTTGTGCCCCGAAGATTTTGGTGGATGTAGGTCACTTCTAAGGGTTCCAAAATCAATTTTGAAATTTTGAAAACGCCCTAACTCAAAAAATTTTGATATAAAGGTATTGTTTTTCCTTCAATTTAAGATTCTATAGAATTTTTAGAATTTTTTGAGACCACCCGGAGCTCTGTAGGACAAACCGTTCGCTCACTACGAGAATTTAAAGTTTGGACGTACGATAAATCAGAAACACGAGTGTGAATCGCAAAAGAGGCCCAATCTCCGTTCAAATTAAAGCTGACCGAAATGCGATCGATGTTTTTCTTCATGTTGGATGGTTGGTGGCTTTGCAGACGAGTGATCTATATAGAAAAATAAAAAAATAATAAACCATTGTGTAATAATTTGCAGCGTTTTTAAATGAGAGGGGGACTGCATTTGCAAGCGCTGCCCCCAGTGGTAGTGGGCAAAGCTGGTGGTGGGATTCAACAGTCTTCTTTTCATTTTATTTATTTAATTATTGTTAATTTGTTCATTTAATTTCAAACAGTTCTTGTTTTTACTATATTCCATTTAGTCATTGAAGCATTGTTGATTGAACATAATCCAGTTAGGAATTTAATAACAATTTTAACTCACTAAAATTACTTATAGGAGGTTTTCAACCACAAAAAAAATGTAAAATTTATGAAAAAGAGAAAACAGCATTTTGTTTAGTAAGGAATGTGGTGTTGTAGTACAGTTTAGGAAGCAGTTCTGTTCACAACAATACTATAAGTCCCAGTAAGGAACTTTACATCAATTTGGTTAGGTAGGTATTATTAAGAAATTGTGATGAAAAATTTAGTAATTGTAAAATACACCATAGAAATTACGTGCGCCTCACGAGAGAGGAAAAAACCCCTAAAATTGGGTGGCTCTAAGCCGGCATTGAACCAATTATCTCACCTCACGCAAAGTTTAGACCTCAATCTGCGAGAGAGTGGCACTGTCAGGTATCGGCCAATCGTTGGCACCTGCTAACAACTGACACAAACTCCTAGTTTTTTCATTACTAGTTCCCCTTTGCTTTTTATAAGTGTTGACTTGGGCGAGAGGTGAGGTTTGTGAAAGAAAACAAACTTTCTTGTAGTTGCGGATTCTAAATGGGGGGAAGAGTGGTTTATCTCAAACCCTCCTCTCCTTTCTACTGATTCCCAATTTATTTTAGAAAGCAGCCGGTAAAAGGTTATGGGGTTACGACACTGGGCGATATCTCCTCATATCGATTATTTCCCGAACGTGTTAATTGCCGCGAAGTGGCCCCCTCACGCTCACATTTCTACCCTAATTATTCAAAGTTGGCGAACTCTAATGGGGTGGGAAACTAAGCTGTGAAAAAGGAACGTAGAACGCCCTGAAATAGCTCGATGTAGCAGTCAAATAGCAGCCTATGTTTGCCCTTGAGAAGTCGTTTCCATCGAACTTTTTTTTTGCATGATGAACGGAAGGGTAGAAAGTTTCGGCTAATTTCGTTCGAAACATGGATTGGGAAATGTTGAGGATAGTCGATGAGAACTGCGCATTGCTGTTTAGGAGTTTTCTGCCCCTTTTTTGACGTAAACAGTCTCAACACATGCGATTGAGGGTGGAAGTGGTGTTTGACTGGGGATGGTAGAAAGGAGATGAAGGGGGAGGCAGGCCTATTTTTATCTTAGCGTATTTTGACTGGATGGGAGGGAAACGACTCAGCTTTCGGAGGTGCATCGTCTCACGCGTTTCAATCACGCATCATCAATGTTGTTCACGATTCTTTTCACATCATGCGATGTTGACTCACTGTCTCCTCTCTTACTGTGTAACTAGCCCCGACGCAGTACCTATTCTGAAATTGAAAAAAGAGTTGAGTTGTGAGGGGTTGGAGAACCGTTTTACTAGGGACTCAGGCCCTTTCTGGTCGGATTCAATGTTTTCATAGTCCTAATAGAGGCTGACTGGATTTTCTTATGCATTATATTTTTCATTGCTCTCTATTTGAGTTCAAAATTATCGTGATAGGATTCCACGTCTGAACCTATTTATTCTTAAGTTTTTCTAGTCATTCACCCCTATTTATTCATATTTTCGCTATCAGTGCGTATTTTACGATCTTCCCTCACACATTGAATTTGATTTCAGGTTGTCGACAACTCTACCAAAATATATAAGGGAACAAATCCTGATGTAGACTCGTACTCAGTGTTTTGGGACAACAAGAAACTGACACAGACGACACTTAGCGACCAGTTGGCTCAGAAAGGCGCCACTGACATCTACGTTTGTGGCTTGGCCTACGACGTTTGCGTTGGTAATATTCATTGCTATTATATATTGTGTAATATATAAGTTACCTGTGGTACATTCTGCTGACCTAAGCAGACTCTCCCGACATTATAAATAGCGGCTCTGCTGACCATCAGTCAGTTCTCTCGCAGCTCCGATTCTGTTCACATCGTAATAAAGTTCAGTTAAACCTTTTTTAAAAAGACATTATTAATCCAAGGATTCCTATATGTTGTTGAGTTGTTGAGTGCACATCAACAAATTTTCAACCTACAAGAGAACCAGTGAAAGTGTCCAGTGAAAGAACCACGAGAACACGGAGATTTCCTAAACACCGGCGCAGAGAACTCCTTGCAAGCCTTCCTAATGAGATCCATGGTTGTCTTGTAAGTAAAATCCATTTTTACTGGATCAACCTCTTCCAATCGATCTCGAAGTCCACACGCACCCTTGAACGGCGTTGTGCACACCCTCGCACATCAATTTCACTCTCCCGTGCACACCCTCGCACGCCTACCGAAATTTTACGCAATTCCTAATTTGCGTCCTACCGACTGCGCCACTTAGGAATCCTTGGATTAATAAAGTATTTTTAAAAAAGGTTTAACTGAACTTTATTACGATGTGAACAGAATCGGAGCTGCGAGAGAACTGACTGATGGTCGGCAGAGCCGCTATTTATAATGTCGGGAGAGTCTGCTTAGGTCAGCAGAATGTACCGCAGGTAACTTATATACATTATATATATAGTGTTAGTACCTAATATGTTGCGTTCGTACCGAATGGTAAGAAACTAGTGGGTGGTCTAATCAATTACATTTGTGATGTAGGGTATAACAACTTATTTCTATGGTACTGGTGGGTAAAAGTTGCTGAGTTGAGGGTAGTCAATGTGTTGGTACATCTGATGCAGTCCGAGCGCCCTACGTAAATTTGGTCCAGACAGTGGCGCTACCAGTGCTGTCATTAGAGAGTTTTTGGCAACCACTCACGGGCCCGTGGAACCTCTTCACAAAGCACGGAGTTCGTGGGTGACAATGGATTTGCCTCCCGACATCAGCAGGCGATGATGAAAGGGTGCCCCCAGACAGTCACCCGTTGCTCGAGGCCCACTGTGACGAGCGCCTCCATTCCCCCCTGTCCAAAGTTAACGGGCTTCCTCCTTCAACTGGGTAGCATCCTCTGTTGCTCGCGCTAGTCTCCTCCTAACGGGGCCCGTGAGATTTTGGCACCAAAAACTCTCTATTGTCTTCTCGTCTGTGGCGTCCCAAGAGCTACCTAAGACAATAAGCCAATCTTGAAAGCCTACAGGGTAAAAATTACCTACCTGTGAAGCTTGTTCCAGGTAGGTTTAATTAACCAGCCTACGACCCCGAGAACGTTTGTTGGCAGGTATCTTTTACCCTCCACTGACAGCAGGTTCTGACTATCAGCCATTCAGGTTATAGTCTGGTGTGATGGAGGTATGCATTTTGCAATGCTAGTTCTTTTATTAGTAGTTTAATATAAAGTTGTATAATCCATGAAGTTTTATTTCCCTCCGTAAAACTGTTCAAAGACAGAGCATGGGTTATTTCTACCTCGCTGTGACCTACAAGCCGAATTTTCACGTGGAATTGAACGAGTTATAGTGCTGACGATCTAATTCAAAGCTTCTTGCTTCGTACATACCTAGTAACCAAATTAGAGAGGGGTCTTAAATGAATGGGGTTGGTTCCGCTAGTTATAAGAATACAATTATTATCTACGTACCGTATTGGAGAATCCGTCGTAACCAGCAAGTCGAGAGTATTCTCTCGACGGCCTGAAGATGATGTCCTTACATCGAATGCACTCGCCTCCTGTACTCCACTTGCTGGTTACTACGGATTCTCCAACACGGTGCGTAGATAATAATTGTAGATAGGGGACGCTCCAGGAATTTTTCGTCGTCATTACAAAAATATTCCAGCAACACAAGTGTAACAGTTACAATTAACCGTTTCAGTTCTATTCCAGAAGACATAAAATTAACATGAAAATTATCAACATGAACTCAGCTGTCTTATCTTGGACGATCATATCGCTGTCTTATGTTGGACATATCTTGTCCTCTTGTTGTTGTTCCAACAATAAAAGACTATATTAATTTATAGGCCGACCATTTTTTTCTCTAAGGAATAATCATATAACCTAGATTCTAGTGTATTTGTAGTGAGGAGACAGAATGGAATCTGCTGACGGTGACTGACTTCGTATTTTTGGATGTAGCTCCGCTATTAGTTCCATTGCCAACCTTTTTTTAATGATGGTAAAGAAACTGGTATTGGAACGGAGGTGTATAGATGGAAGCTCCTGCAGTATTACAATTATAGTTTTCTAGTCCATTGCCCCTCTTCCCTCGCCCATCTGGGTAGGTACAATTGTATTTTGTTTTAGATAAAAGTGATGAGGGAAATATTAAGGATGGTACTGGATCCTTGAAATGTAAAATGAGAGCATTCATGTTGTGGGCTTGATGAAGGGGTTAATCCCTTCAGACCCCATGGGTTGTAAACAACCCATAACTTTGCAGGCATCTCTATCTTCTTTTGCAAAACGGTTGAGAAAGCTCTTTTTTGTCTTCAGACGCAATTCGGGAAGACGAGTTAGGGGTAGGTTAGAGATCGGTTTGGGATGGGCTTGGTTGAACCAACCATCTGGATGGTTCACTTGTGCCTGAATTAGAGTCGAAATTGCTCCAGCCAGTTCCACTCAGTATAAACCAGTATTTTCACTGAACTGTGAAAATAAGTATAGCTTAGTTCAGTACTTAGTTTATTTAGTTTTCAGTAGTTTCTACTTCTTGATTTGTGATTTGGAATTTTTCCCAGACTATGATTATTAGTGCCTCACTTATGTGGGCTGTGAATGTCGATTTTTTCAAGCTGAAAGTGTATTTAATAAATAATTCATTTCAATCAAATGTATATTATTCACTCTCACGAATATTTTGTGATTGATGGAACCTCTCCCCTGAAGGGGTTAAGCTACTAGAACTGGTAGCTTTAGAGAGGTGTAGCCGTTGCTGGAATGAAACCCTTGGATTTGGTTCCATGTATTTGCTCAAACGGAACAGCCCATCTACCTGAAATTGTTTATTACGTCCGAATTGGCCGTGATAAGTATTAAAACATCAGGACCTGTTAGGATGACCGCATTCTCTTGCAGGAGTTCGTGGGCTGAAATTCTGGATGGCCTATAACTTTTTCCAGGTGTTTCTAAGTTCTCATGGGGACTTTGAGCTCCATAGATTACAGTGTTAAATTGATATGTAGATAACTAGCTGACCTTCAAAACAAAAAATCCTTAGCAAATTTTTTTTCTATCGATAATTGGCCTCGTTTGTTGAGAAAATAACTTCAAGCTGTGGAAGCCAAGGGTAGTTGGAAATTTGAAGTTCCTGTGAACCCCGTTTAACTGGTAAAGTATAGATACTTTACAGGCTTCTTAATTGATTAAAGAATACTACTTCTCATAGAATTTAATGACTTTCACGAACGTGCATTTGTGCGAACTCTCAGATGTTTGACGGTATACCTATATTCTGAAAAACTTGTGTGATCTGTGAACCAAAAATAGTTACATCATCCCTTTGCAACTATATGTATATAACTATCCGAAATCCCAGGATTGACAGTAATGTTTTGGCCGACTACTAACATAATCCAACACATTTTGTGTTTCAGGGGCAACTGCAGTAGACGCCTTAAGCATTGGATACCGGACGATACTGATTGATGATTGCTGCCGAGGGGTTGACCTTAACGACATTGAAAGGACTAAAAAATCTGTGATCAAGAACCACGGAGTTATTGTCAATACTGAGGAAGTGAGTAAATGTCTATATTTCATCGAAAACCGGAACGAACCGGCTAATTTTTCATGGTACGAACTTCTTGAATCCTGACTTGTTTAGAACTCAAATAGTTGAAGTTGGACGTGGGGATTTATTGTTACTAACAATATTTTAAAATGGAATATGTTTTTGCCGTTATATTATACAAATCCCGGCCATAAATGAGACAAAATTCCGTTACGCGAGACTAATAAACAAATTCGATTTCGCAAAATCGAACAGTAAAAAATTATATGACGTTCTTCAGTTATCATAAAACAGTATTGTCAATTACTTCTGCGGAATAAAATTAACTGCAATTATATCTCTGAAGTTAACAGTTTTAATGGATGCAAAAACATGTTCCGTGTTCTGTCAAGATTTAGTGCTTAGGACTAAATTTATTTTTCTTGATAAATTATATTGGGAAAGAACTTACTGAGAGGAGCATTTTTCTCCATCACAGTACTTGGGTTCATTATTATGCAGTTAATTTTTGCCGATAATTAATTTATTCCTGAAAGAAGATGAGGTTCGTAACGTCAGTGTTCTTGTCTTTAGAATAGTAAATAATGTATTGTGGTGTTCGGATAATACTCGTTAGACGTACCAACCGCACAACCAATCTTCTTGTACCTCTACAAGATCAATACAAGCTCAGCTCATAGAGGTTACGTTCCTCAGTGTTTCAGTCTGTTCTGAATATTTGTCTTAGCAGTATTGTGAATGTAATCCACAATGTGTGTGAAGGTAAAAGCCATGGTGGAAGGACGGGACAGGCGACCTGAACTAGGCTACAAGCTCGCCGTAGAGCTGAAAAGGAAACTGGAAATGGGAGACGATGGTATCACGGAACCTGCCATCACTAACCACATCAGCCTCAGTGAGGAGGAGGTGGCTGCGTAATCTTGCATCTAGATCAGCTTACTTTGGTAGTTGGGACACTAAACCTGGGGCTTCCTGTGGCTATCTACGCACGTTACAAAAATATCCTACGTAAAAATTTCTAAAAATAGCTGCGAGCTGTTAGAAAAAGTTGGCCTTACCATGCCTTAAAAACAGAGCTTAACATAATTTACAATTCTACTTGTAGGTAGCTTAAGAACATGGTGCTTAAGACAAAACCACCGCAAACATTTTGTCGTGTATAAAATAAATTACCATTAGTCCTTTAAAATGAAACGTATCTACTTAATAGTTTTAAGCGTTACATAAAATATTGTTAATTTATTGTTAGGGTGACTGATGTGAATTTAGCAACTTGCAGTATTCCGTCCTTAAACAAAATGAGGGTACCTATTTATTTCTTCGACTGTAAATACATATTGAACCCACTGGACTTATTCCAAAAATTGTGGGCATGGTAGTTGATGCAATTTTAGAAGTGAATATTTTAGCTTATTGATTTGTGGCTTGATTTGATGGTAAAAGATTTGTTTTAAACGGATGAAGAGCTGCTAGGAGGTACCTACTTATTTGATTATTAGATTTTGAATCGTTGATGGTATTCATAATACGTTCTTGAGAGGAAAAATCGATAAATATGATACGAAAGGGCCTTCCTACATCTTAACCCATTTCAAGCCGAGGGTAGAAATAACAGAGTAAGAAGGGGAGGAGAATGACCTATTTTACAGAATGCCGGCCGAAATGAGATATCATTATTTGCTCACCAATCGAGAGCAAAAATGCTCCAAATTTCATGAATTTTACATTTTAATAGGATTTCAGAGGTCTCAGTTTTCCAAATAGATATGATTTATCCATTTCATTGTCAAAAATCAAAAAAAAAATCTATATGAAATCTAAAAATCTATTTTTATGAACCGGAATCTGTTTTGACTCATGGCCCAGAACGCTCACTCTCCCAGGACCAAATTCGAGCCACCATAATTGCTTTCGGCCAGAAGGCCTCCTTTTCAAAAAAAAAATTCCCAAATCGCATTGAGCTCCCGAATGTCAAAGACATTTTTCTTTGAAAAGTTTAGGAACAGCATGAACGAGAAACAATTCTTCTACAAAGATTTTCCACTTTTTCAATATTAAAAAAAATCATTATTATGGCGATGCAAAAATGCATCAATGGCCGGAAATGGGTTAATACAATCCGTCTCAACAGGTTACGTGAACTTTTTTGGGTACGAGTTTTACGTTTTGAAATAAAATTATACACGGTGTAATCACTCTCGATAGAAAAGCAAGTATTTAGGAATGAAAATACTACTACAACTACATAATTATTCAAAACTGTTGAATAGCAGTTCAGCAGGTTATCGGTTCTATAAAAATTCACGACAATCATTTTGTAAAGCTGATAGATGGTAGAAAGCATGTCTTTATCGTCAAAACCACGGGTCAATATTGACTGTCATGATAGATACACCATGCACAGTGATCAACATCCTCGTAGGTGCAGAATAAATTTGTGAATAGCTTCGCACCGTTATTCCATGGTTGAGTTAGTACCATCCATGAGAGTTAATACATGTTAGGTACCTACCTAAAATTTTTCAAAACATTTCCACTGCATAAAGTAGATATATTTTGTTATTTAGTTCTAGACAGTGTGCAGTATCATCTGTTATATTGTTGGAAACAGTGGAGTTTTCATTTGGAAACCCCAAATGGTGAACTATTGAAGTTGATAACCTTGTGGGGATATTTCGATTCTCCCTAGGGAAATGAGGTCACTTTTTAAGACGCCATTTTGTCTGTTTTCATTTATAATTGTCGACAGAGAAAGGGAGGATGTTAAGGTCGCGACCTTTGCTCCCAACCCCCTGGATTCACTTCCATTTGTCAAATGTCTAGAAAATGATGCGCGGACAATCATAGACCCGCTACAGTGATGGAGGAACGTTACAAATGATGTTTCGCCATCCCTCCCATTGTGTTATTATTATTGATGAGGAAAAATAATGTAGTTAGTATTTTTTTAAAATAATGTGTTGAATAGCAGATTTTTTATTATGTGTTTAGATGCCTACCTATTTGATAATAGAACTTAGGCTTTTGATTTACATTATAAATCATATTTGAGCTATGGAACAATATGGGCAACATCATGACCATCTAATAGTCGTAGTATTGAGAATCAATAAAAATGGTACTACTGTACTTGATAATAAAATGTATATAGTTCAGATTCCCATGTTTTTTTCTTCCTCTCCATTTAAGAAGACTTAGATAATCTAGATGTTCGTATGTAATTAAATAAGTATGCAGTCAATTTTATGATCCAAAAATTTTTTATAAAAACAAGTTTAAAATCCAAAAAATGTATTATAAAGTTTGAAAACAATGGGGAATTCGCCTCACATTTTTTTCTTTTTCGAAAGAGGGTTCACTGATATGGAAGAAAACCATCTCAAGAGGCTTTGCTTGTTAGGCATTTTCTTCTATGGTATTTTTTTCCCCTTGAGTACTTCTGGGGCCCTATTATAGAATTTGACTTGAAATTCCAGAATCTGAAATTCAGGCAAATTCTCCATTCTGGATACTATTGTGGACAATCATTGTATGCGCCAAATAGCGCTATTGTGTAGATTTAAAATTGACTGGGATAGGTACCCTGTACGAATGTCACTGGTTTGTGGCATCACCCCCCCTAATTTTTTCCACGTTACTAACAGTAGTCAACAGAGAGTTTTTGGTGCCAGAATCTGACGGGCCCCATTAGGAAGAGACTAGCGCGAGCAACAGAGGATGCTACCCAGTTGAAGGAGGAAGCCCGTTAACTTTGGGCAGGGGGGAAGGGAGGCGCTCGTGACGGTGGGCCTTCAGGAATGGGTGACTGTCTGGGGGCACCCTTTCATCGTCGCCCGCTGTTGTTGGGAGGCAAATTCATCGTCACCCACAAACTCCGAGCTTTGTGAAGAGGTTCCACGGGCCCGTTAGTGGTTGCCAAAAACTCTCTAATATCTCGACAACTACTACATTTAGTACTGTGGAATAATTGAGGGGGAGTGTGATGTCACACACCAGTGACATTCGGACGGGGTACCTATCCCAGTCAATTTTTAAATCTACACAATAACGCTATTCGGCGTGTACAATAGTACTCATGTACAGGGTGTCCAGTGTTAATTACCGGAAAACTTCGGGAGTCGATTCTACAACTAATTTAAGAAAGATAATGTCTTAGAAATTTTGTTTTAACCTCTTGTTTTTCCATGTTTTCCAATGGGGTATTTCGGTGGGTCGGAAATTCAGGTTTTTGACCTCAAATTTGGATTCAGCACCCTTGAAAACCTATGTACTCCAACTTTAAGCCCAATGATACTATAACATGTGGTAGGAAAATTAATTAAAGAGATCACATGTTTGAAAAAAAAGGCGGGCCGCCATAAATGCACACACACTACGCCGTGTGTGTGAGTAGTATTTTGTAGCATCCAAGAGGTCCTCCAAGGGTTTCATCTCTTCTCTGTGCATGGATACTTTTTTCAAAGACAATTAGCTAGCTACGTCACGATTGGCTGGCTACGTCACACCATTCAAATCTTCAACTTTCCTTAACTTCTCTGATTTTTTTAAAAACATTTTCTCGACGAACAGACCCGATTACCGTTATTTCTGAGCTTTACTCTTTTGAAAAAAAATTTTTTAAAAATTGACTGAAATACTCCATTTTAAGATTTTTTCTCGTGTTTTAGACCTTATGTCACCCAAGTTACCATAACTACTTTAATTTATGTGCGAATAATAAGGATGTGGGTGGAGGGGGTTTAATAAGTGCACCGTTGGAAAGGACGTCAAATTTCTCATCTTTCTAGTGCCTACGAAAAACTATTTGTGGGGTCCTGATGGATCGAAAATCTTCTCGTAAAGCATTTTTTGTCAAACAAAGGCGAAAATTCCTATTTTTTCTTTTGGTTGTTAAGGTTTTTCTTCTTCATGGTATTTCACATACCTCAACACCAAAAACTGTGCAGAACTCTCAGCTTTCCAATGGTATAATAAAAGAAATATTTTACAATCGAATTTAGGGGGAAAATGTGTTTGAACGCGGCAGAACGTGAAATTTTTTAAAACAGAATCGACGTTTTGACAGAAGGATTTGGGGTGGGAGGAGCGGCGGCTGAGTAGACTCCGGAGTCCTCCCGTAAAAATGATTTCGTTTTTTAAAAAATTAACGTTTTTCTACCTTTAAGCACGAATTTTTTCCCCCTAAGTTCGATTGTAAAGCATTTTTGATTATACCAGTGGAAAGCTGAGATCTTTGCGCAGAATTTGGTGTTGAGGTACGTGGAAAACCATGTGGAAGGAATACCTTAACAACCAAGAAAAAAATATGAAATTTCGCTAATTTGACAACAATTACTTTACGAGTAGATAAAGATGGGAAATTTGAACCCGTTATTTTTACATTCTCACGGTATATTAAAGTAGTTATGGTAATTTTAGTGCTAGAAGGTCAAAAACACGGAAAAATTTTGAAGTTGAAAAAACTTGGAAAAACAAGGGGTTTAAAGAAAATTTCTAAGAGACATCATCTTACTTAAATTAGTTGCAGAATTGACTCCCAAAGTGTTCTGGTCCTTAACATTTGATGAAACTATTAGGCAAATAATCAATCACCCACTCATCTCTAGTTTATTTAACAACCGTGGAGTGGTGAATGGAGAGTACTTACCCTGCCAGTGCTATTGAGGCAGGAAATCTCTCTTTGTTTACTTCACGTGATTCGAGTATCTTTGGAGAGGGCAAAGAACGAAGGCCCAGTGGGTTTCAGCCCATGGCAGCCAAGCCACGTCGAAACGTAATAAATTCGTTGGGCGGATCGCGTGAGGCGCGCAACCGTTTCCTATGAGACCGAAGCGAGTTCAGCAAATTATCTTCAGGGCGAAGAAGCGGAATGGAACCTCCACTCCCGTCGTCAGCCACTGTGGACTTTCCGGACCCCAACCGTAGGTACCTCCCGGTCCTAGGCACTCTCCAATCCATATCGCCCCATTAATAACCAGGATGCTTAGGAAAGATCAGATTCATTGATTTCTTGTTACTACAAACATATACATCGTTCGTTAACTACTAGGTCAAAACGGTAGTGTGACCTAGAAAGATAACTTCTCTACTCATCCTAAACAACTGGGAAGAAATTTGACTCGTAACCGCTTGATATTCATTAGAAGTGATTGAGGAAAAGTCAATTCAGTAGTATGAGCTAGATAAATTCTTTGTATCAACTATCCATCCTAGAGCGCTGAGCAGCCTGTCAGAAGTATCTGGATTAACTCGTGAGAGGTTTTCATTCTGGTTTGCTGAAAGTTACTTGGAAGATGGCTGATCAGCTGTATAAGCCACATAGCCAACTTATTATACAGGGTGGTCCTTAATGAACGTACCACCCTTTCAATTTCGTTGGTTGTGGAGAAATCAAAATACTTGTCGAAGTAACTCCCCTTATTTTTTTGTAAAGAATTCAGGAAAAATACTTTTGCGCAAAAAAATTGCGCGCAATTGTGCGCAATTGACACTAACTTTGTTTTTTCAAATACGAACCCCCATTTTTTATTGCAGATTCAGATTCTACGTCAAATCTCATCTCAAACTTTTCAAAAAAATATTGAAAGTTACACAAAATCTCCGAAAAAGTAGTAATAAAAAACTAAGATAGTAATAATCAAATTAAAAAATCACAGCAACTGCTCGAAATCACCTGCAGACAAGTAACAAGTAACTTTTAATTTTTTTTTAAAGGTTTTTAGCTTTTTGATTTTATTTTTTTTTTTTTACATTAAAGTAGTAAAGTAGTTCCTACCTATTTAGAGGAGAGCAATTTATTTTTAATCCTGCCATAGCCGGTCCCCAGCACGTGTCGCGAAGGGGTGAGGGAAAATAAAGTCCAAAAACATTATTTTTCCTTCTAAATTTGGAAAAATAACGATGAAATCGAAGAAAGGACCTCACCACGTGATTCTGCGTCAAAAATAATGAAAAAAATGTGCCACACTTGGGGTTTAAAAAAACTCACTTTTGCGCACCCTGGTCACTTTGCGCGCGAAAAGTACCAGTTGCACGCAATGAAAAAAATCGATTCGGGTATGAATTTCTCATGAAATTTGACGTAGAATCTGAATCTGCAATAAAAAATGGGGGTTCGTATTTGAAAAAACAAAGTTAGTGTCAATTGCGCACAATTGCGCGCAATTTTTTTGCGCTAAAGTATTTTTCCTGAATTCTTTACAAAAAATTAAGGGGAGTTACTCCGACAAGTTTTTTGATTTCTCCACAACCAACGAAATTGAAAGGGTGGTACGTTCATTAAGGACCACCCTGTATGGGGTGTAACACCTATGTTCCTAACATGGCCTAGGGATTGATTCTACAACTAATTTGTGACTTTTTAGCCCTCTTAAAATCCGACTTTTTTCACTTCTAAGATTTTTTCGTGTTTTTGACCTTTTATCATTAAAATGTTGATAACTCCTTCAATTTACTAGATAAACTCAAATTTGACGATACAATTGGAAAGAGCGATAAATTTCCTATCTCTCTCATGGAGAACCAAAGTGTTTACATTGGCGAAACGGGTGAAAAATGAACTTGAAGAGGAAAAATTGTCAAATCTTGAAAATCTCAACTTTTTCAACCGCTCATAAGTCCCTGCTTTCCAGCGTGTAAATGCTTGCCTGTATACCTAAAAGTTGACCCAAAGGCCCAGCTTTCCAAACGGTATGGTAGAATTGTTTCCACTATTTTTATTAGTGGAGAAAACCGCGCTTGAATGAGAAAACGCTGCAAATTATTACACAATGGTTAATTTTTTTTTTCTCTATATAGATCACTCGTCTGCAAAGCCACCAACCATCCAACACGAAGAAAAACATCGATCGCATTTCGGTCAGCTTTAATTTGAACGGAGATTAGGCCTCTTTTGCGATTCACACTCGTGTTTCTGATTTATCGTACGTCCAAACTTTAAATTCTCGTAGTGAGCGAACGGTTTGTCCTACAGAGCTCCGGGTGGTCTCAAAAAATTCTATAGAATTTTAAATTGAAGGAAAAAAATACCTTTATATCAAAATTTTTCAAGTTAGGGCGTTTTCAAAATTTCAAAATTGATTTTGGAACCCTTAAAAGTGACTTACATCAACCAAAATCTTCGGGGCACAACTAGACCCCAAATGGAGCCTACATACCAAATTTCATCAAAATCGGTCAATGCTAAGTGGCAAAAGTGCCGCGTACGGTGGACGTTTATTCGATTTTTGGATTCTACGTACCTTGAAACGTAAACCATCAAATTTTGAGGGGGTGTTAAAAAAAATTTCTTGGTCGATTCCAAAGGTGAAAATAATAAAAAAATGATTGAAAATAATAAACCAAAAACGTGATTTTTTTTTTTCAACGAAATCGACGTATTGAAGGGAGGAATCGGGGTTGGATGGAGAGTGAGATTCTCCTCTCACGAAGGATACCCCCCGATTCCTACCGTCTAACCGTTGGCTATGGCAGACACATAGGTGTTACACTAGAGAACTCTGGTTCGGTACTATTCTGTGGGTAAGGAGTAGTATAACTGATAAAATCAGATCAGCTGGGCAACCGTTGTATCAAACTTCTCTCTTGTTCATCTTGTGACGAAGAAATTTGGAACGGATTTGGTGTCTGGCATTTCTAACATTGTTGTAAGCACTTGAATATTACATTTAATTATTCCTTTAAATATTGTACCCAATATGATTCAACTTCCCGAAAATGATTTTGGCTTCATTGAAGAAGTTGTTAACTCCACAGAAACCAATAGACGCACATGTGACGAATGTTTGGTAAACGCTAATTAAAAATTTGCAAGCAAGCAATCAACATTGCTACGAAAAATCAAAAAGCACAAAACCAAACCAAGAAAGGCTGGCGATGAGGACAAGCAAGGTAATGCGTTTTATTTACGTGGGTGGATACGTTATGGTACTATTACTCAACTGTTGAGTGAGGAAGTTAGATCCTGGATTTCTCGTGTAGGTGCCTAGACTCTCTGAGTTTTGGTGGAATCATTCATTATGGTGATGTGGGTGATCTTTTCAATAGTGGCCCCCACAACCTAATAACAAAGATTGATTGTAGGATCTCACAAAATGAGAAAGTGTTACTTTCGTATTCGTTCTTGAAGTTTGCTTAACGTAAACAGTATTAGAACTTTGCTGGTTGGGCTAATTTTGGTGTGTCCTACCTACCTTTCCTGTTCAGCAATCTTTGGTTACTCTGGAATTTACATAAGTAGGTAGGTATCTCTTTTAAGTACCTGATTCGTTACCTACTTGAGTTCGTATAAATATCGGAAAATTTGAAAGTTCATAGGTTTCGTTGATAAATATAAATTTCATGGTTGTAAGATTTCTTGTCATATCTCTATTTAAACAAATTATGTGTTCTGTAATAGATTCCAATGAAGGTGGGCGATTCAGTGATGAAACCTTTACGCCAAAGCATCAGCCGCATCAATAGGCCCGTGGGAGCTATGAATAATGTTGCGAAAAAAGCTGTAAGGATGAATCAACATCAATTGCAGGTTGTTACTCCCTCTATAATACAGCAGTATATTGATTAATTCACCTACTGAATACATTCGAGAGCAATGGGTTCATTTGACCCCATGGCTGCTGGATGGAATCGTATGACTCCTAGTTGAGTTAATGGAGGGTTGGATGGTCTGCATCCGTGTGGCGCGCCCTTGGTAGCAGACCAGCAAACTAACGTGTGGGTCTACCTTACTCGGTGACCTTTGCAGGAAAATTGGACTGGTGCAAAATGATTTGTTCTTGTGAAAAAAAAAAAAAATGTAGGGATATTGGTGAAAAATGGGGGGTCTTTGATGTCTCAACTTGTACAGGTACATACTCTGTACCCGCTAGAATCGCATGAGAAGCGCTGTAGATTTTGTGGAAATGGTTGAGCATTAATGTTAACAAGATACCTGTTCCAACTTGGATGGCGTTTGAACTGATAGGATGCCTTTTCATCATGCTCCAAATCCATGGGGAGGATCGCTATTGTGTCGTTAATAATTATGTATGGTGTCTTTGCAGTTGATGATGGATAGAAATATCTCACAGTCACTGAAGACGTTGATAAGGAATGTGTCTGCGCTTCAAGGAAGTAGGAAATTCGAGTATTTGATTCCAAAGCCTGTCGTGTCAAAGCCAGCTGCTTCAGTATTTAGATGTATGAATGCAGGGAATGAATTGAGTGGTAAATTGACAAGTGAAGAACCTAAGACTAACGTGGTACCCCAAGATCATGATCAGGTGGATAGTTCTCCAGTTGAAACACTCACTGACAGCAAAACCTCAATGCAAAGACTTGCAGAGGCCGTCAAAGCATTGACAATGTCTGTTTCAGCAATGTTACCACTCCTGCGAATGCAAGGTACATCTCTCGAAAGGTGCCAAATGAATAGTATTGACCGATTGCAAGAATTGAAAGACCTCCCATCAAAAGAAAATGGAAGCAAGTCGTTATTTTTTGCCATTAGAGATGGGGTTGGAAAAAACAGCAATGCCGACAAAATGCAGCCGGTAAGAAATTGGGCGATAAACAATTCTCAGCGCCTGCTTCACTCTAGCGCTCTAGGTTCTGCTCAGGGAAGAATGTTCTCTACATCTGCTATATTACTTGAAAAGAAGAAGGATGGCAAGGAATGTAAAAAGAAAGGTGGTGCTCTCCCTTGCTTGAAATCTAGTGGAATCGTGAAACAGGATGGGGGGAAGGACAAATCAGGAAACAAAATTTGTGAGAAATTCTGTATGCCATGCTGCCCACCAGCACGTGATCCTCCCGAGTGTGTTGTCGCACAGAAGAAAAGAGAATGTAAGAAGTTCAGAGCACCCAGGCCCGCCTACTCCGAATGCAAGAAAGACCCAATGAAGCCCATCAAACCATGTGAATGCCTTATACAGCGATTGCCACCTTGCGGTCTTGGAGAGAGCAAGTCTAGCAAGGCTTGCTGACATCCTTAGTCAGACTTCCTTACAGCCAACGATACAAGTGTACAGGAGTTTTGTCAAACAAATACATGAAACTAGCCAATCCCTTTCAACCATCTTCCACACATAAATAATTGATGAAACAATAATTGCTTACAATCAAATAATCTATGTAACTCACTAAGTTTGTCTTTTTCCCGTGTACAGGGCCTAACTCACATAGAATTATTATTTCTCTTAAAAACTTGTTTAATGACTCTTGTAAAATGACGCCTATTGAAAGAGTTTTAAATACCAATGTCTCAATAGCCGGAGCAAATTTTTCTGAGTAGGTAGATTTAATTGGGGCACCATCAACTTGAGAACTGAACTTGATCAAATCTAGGAAATCGCTAGTCTTTGTAACGCGCCCTAAAGATAGATGATTCTGTATGCTAATTTTTGCCACAGCCTAAAACATGAACCAAAATTTCAGCTTTTCAACGGTCGAGTCAATTTTATTTTTAAAGCTATCTCAGAAAATTGTTTGAATTCCTTTTTTGAAAGATTGTTCACTATTATGGATGAAAACCATAGCGTGCTGCTTGAAAACGCATCCAAAAAATTTAGAGAATTTAAGGAAGATGGAATTTTAAATTTAGTGGCAATCTGAATATGGGGGCAGCCATGATGTGACGTGACGAGCTGTCCCTTACCTCTGGAAGTGTACATGAACTAATAGGTTATGTGATCAAACACAGGAGTGCGCCACAAACTGGCAGGAGGAACGCAAATACGACCAAAAAAAGCAAATTTACTCACTCTACAACTCACAATACGATTCGACTTATCAAGTATTATTAGTCTTCATCTTCTCTTATTTACTTTCTATATTTGAATCACATTATTTGAGCGGATTGTTTCATGTTGAATCATCAAAAATTAACTTCCCTCGACTGGGGATCGATCTATCGTTCCAATTCTGAATCGGAGCTCCTACCACATGAGCTAAGGAAGTGAATGGACAGAAATGCGAAGAGGTCGCTGATCACAAAATCTCTCTCTCTCTCTCCCCCCCCCCCACCTGTTGGGAAATCTTAGGTACTCCGTTACCTAGTCAGGGAGGTGAGAGGCAGCTTTGGCTGGCGTTTTACAACCCAGTGAGAACGTGCTATTTTTGACTGGCTTCGGAGTTTTTGTTCCTTATTGAAGGGGCGGGGGATCTGTTGACCTCAACGTTTGTCCAAACAGGCGGTGGCTCGACTCGTGTCTTGGGAGGGAGTTGTTTTGATGACCCAATCTTAATGAATTATTGTCTCAGAAAAATACTGAGGAGACAATCCGGGTCCGGTGCGACTGCGCCACAATGTTGAATCATCAAAAATTAACTTCCCTTGACCGGGGATCGATCTCCTATCGTTCCTATTCTTAATCGGAGCTCCTACCACATGAGCTAAGGAAGTGAATGGACAGAAATGAGAAGAGGTCGCTGATCACAACAGAAATATGACTGGTGGTCATGTACCAAGTTATATTCTTTCTAATGAAACTAATCCTGTTCGAGAGGCATTGTAAACCAGTACTTAATTCTGATAGGGCAGGGCAGCACCAGGCTATTCTTTCTCAATGCAGGGAGCAGTATCGCCATTTGCAATTAGAGGAAAACTGAACTATCCAGAAAATTATGATATTGACAGCTTTATCAGGGTGTTCTGAAAGGGGTATTTTGTAGGTAGAAATGTTGTAATCTCAACCAGAAACAATTCGGTTTAGGTACAAATTTTTAGTGGATTATTAAAATTTGAGAGAAAACACTAAATAAAGGGAAACGCCTTATCTATTATGTTTTGGAGTGGGGAGGGGATTAATATACCAAAATCTCAACAAGGTAGTCAAATTCTTTATTGAAAATTAAAAAAAGTTTGGGTTATGGAATAGATGAGCGTCTATCTTCATTATTTTGAATTGTCTTTGAAAGCACATTAGATGCCTTGATTTCTGGCAATTGTAAACTCGTATCACCTTTTTGAGTTGGTCCACCCAAGGTAGATGTGTAAGGCTTTATGAGCTCTTCGAGAGCATCGAGATCAGCCGAAGTTTTGGCACAATCCAGAATGCGTTGAAAATCCTGCCTCAGGGTCTGTTTTCTATTTTCCATGACATCGAAGGATTCTTGCGAGTCGCGAGGTCGTTTCCTGGAGGAGATTTCGGTATTGAGGGTTAACAATTGAGGTGTGGTGCTGCCACTGGTCCCCAATGGTGTGACCACTGGGGACTCCATGGTGGTTGGTTCACTTCGAGCTTCCAATTCCCCAGGTACGAAAAAATCAACCCCTAGATCAGAATTGATCACGACACTTATCGTACCTTCATTAGATGATGTTTGTTCCACCGATTCTGTCAACTGGTCTGCGAAGTACCCATTCATGGCCAAGTAGTGTATATGTGAGCAGATTGTTGAATGAGACTCAGGGCAGCTGCATTTATACGAATGAAGACAAATATTACTGCAAAGGTCACATTTAAATTTACAATCGCATGTGGGATAAGAAGCAGTGACTTCGTGATTCATGTTGTCACTTCCATCTAATAGTGACCACCCTTTGATGGTTTTGGTTACTTGCGATATTTTCAAGAACCGTGCTTCCCTGTGCTTATGCTTGATTTCGGATATTTTTGAGGTAGTTTCTATGCAATGATCGCTGGACATAACACTATTAGTAGAGATATTTTTGAAATTGTCTTCAATAAACTTCATAAGATCCATAATAAATGAGTCCAGACCATTCGACTGGCTTCCCAACTGTTGAATAGATTCGAGCACAGTGTGCAAAAGTTCCAAATTCAAGATCTTCTTCTCACCAAGGTGTTTCCTGTAGCAGTACGCCCAGTTTGTGACGTTGTGGCTAAACTCTGAAATGAAGTAACTGGAGAAGTCAGCTGTGTCTTGATCCAAGCCCCATTCTTCAAGCGTAGAACCCAACAAGTGAGTGAATGTCATTTCATCAGCCGCTAGATAAAGGTTTGTTAACGCTTTTTGGACGGCAATTCTCTTATCCACGGATCTAATGAGGCTTTCTATACCCTTTCTCCAAGTTGCATCAACCTGCCAGGTGCTGAATAGCCAGTTCAAAGGCACGCAACGCATGACGACATTCCACGCACTCCAAAACACGGGAGACACATCAGTCACTAGAACTGATGGTTCGATAGAGTAGCCCACCACGGTTTTGATCACATTGAACAATATTTCCATTGTTTTAGAATCCACTCTATTAGTCAACATGAAACAGCATGGGAGCCCCTGTCCCTGCTCGTCCAACACCATCACCGTGACCAGCTCGAAATCATTCTTCAGCTCTTTGATTACATCGATGCAAACGCAATCAGCACTATACTGTTTGAGCATCGCACATTGAGCCTCGTTAAGTATCATTATAATTAGATCGTTTTCTAAAAGGTCAGGATGGCTATGCAGGAGTGACCCTTCAGGCTTGTAGAATCTCACCACCCCTTTATCCATTTGTTCTTTAACCCAGGAATCTACATTACTAATGCAGGAATCGGACTGATTAGTATTTACGAACGAGTTAGCAAGGTCGCCTTTCGTCTTAGGAAGATGGTGGCAGGAAATATCTCGAAGCCCGTCACACGACAGACTCTTCGCTTCAACGTTGATTTGAGATTGGTTGGGAGTTTGAATAAAAGCAGGGTTTTCCGATTTCATTTCTGAAGATTGCGGTTCAGAAAACGCTGAAAACCTGAGGTTTCCACCACTTGTCGGAACATCTTCATCGGGAATAACGTAGGCCTCATTCACCTTGCATTCATGACCCAGTATTTTACCGCCAGACTTCACTAAATCTTTCTGACATAAGGAACATTTGAAACGCTTTTCCATTTGATCAGCGCCCAAGTAATTGGAGCTTGTGAAGGTATGCAAGCGAAGTAGACGCCCTTTCTTGTAACAAGAATGAGTTGATTTTCCATTCACCTGGAGTACTTCTCGTTCGCAAAGAGGACATTTCATCAGCACACATTTCTGTTGCTTCTGGGGTTTTGGAGGGATCACAGTTTTAATTACTGCATTGGGACGCAGCACCATCACACACTTGTGACCCATCATTTTCTGCCCTACTTTAACAACGTTTTTCTTGCATTTTGGACACTTGACAACAGCACAACCGTCGTCCTTCATTACTGCAGGGCGAAAACACTCATGCTCCACAAGTGTCGAACCTTGTTTATTCACTTCTTTTTTACATGAAGGGCACACCACTTTTACCGAGGGCACTGCTGCGTTTGCATCCATAATAATTATACAGAGAATAGTTCAATAATTGAACAATAGGTGAGTAATATCATAGTTAGGTACCTACCGAAGAGAAATTCCTTTGAACACCTAACAACATCTCAGATAGAATCAGCATATTGGATTACGAGATAGTTACCCAGGTACTACTTTTCCTGCCAGTAAGTCAGCCGACGACGTTTTCGGTTTTTTATATAACCATAATAAATGATAATTGACGTTGTTGAAACAACCACTAAAAACAACTACAAACAGAAGTGTCAGAAAATAAAGTGATTGACAGGGTTGCCAACTACCTCACAACGAAAACCGTCAGGGGAGGGTTTATATTTGTGAATTCCCAAATCTTTTCATCCATGGCATTATGCAGAAAGTTTCACACTCACGAAATTCACTAGTGTATCGGAATTAAAAAGACTGGAATGGTATTATGAAATTTCGATGGACGTTTATCAGTAAATGACTAGGGTCTTTAATTACACGTGGATCAGGCAACCCTGACTGTTATCGTTATCACGTCCCTATCTTCACGTGAACGTAAACAGAAAACCAAACTAGAAACTACTCGATTGTTGGTTTTATATTTGAAATTTAATACGGTTTAAAGTGTATTACGAAGTGTTGATAAATGCCTCCTAAGAAAGGAAATACTGGTGGTGGTAAAGGCAAAGAAAAGGACAAAGATGACCAAGGAAAAGGTGGTAAAGAGAAGAAAGGGGGAACTGCGGTAAAGGTACGTATCTATCTACAATAAATTGTTTCTTAACATAAGTAGTTCTTCTTTTTATTGTGGGTTGAGCACTGTCCTGAGACGGTAATTATATTCTATCTCTCATATTTCATTTTTGTATTAGGTGAGGCACATCTTGTGTGAGAAACAGTCTAAAAGTTTGGAGGCGATGGAGAAGTTGAAGAGCGGGATGAAGTTTCCAGAGGTAGCGGCACAGTACAGTGAAGACAAAGCAAGATCCGGGGTGAGTATCAATAAATTCTAGTATCTATTTTACGTAAATGCCTACATTGTCTTACAGAGGTTCAATGCTGCCCGCCATGCAATTAAGGCTATTTTAGATCATTGTGTGCTACCTTTAAACTGTCGAATTGGATGTGAATTTTACATCGTGCTCATTACCCTCTTTGTGTGATCACTTCGTCAGAATCAAATGTTCACCTCTGCATTGCCCGGCGAACAAGAGAAAACTAAGTACTCTGAACAGATTAGGTCCAATCAGCTTATCCTAAAATTCACAAAATTTGGTAACTATACTATAAATTATAGGGAGAGGGATGAGCAACGTGAGAACTTACTGTCTACCACTCCAGCCAGTAATCCACCCTAGGGATGTCCCAAAAGTATCGATACTTAAAAGTATCGATATTTCTTGAAAAAAAAGTATCGATACTTTTTTTCCTGATATATATCGTAGTATCGATACTTTTTTTCCAGTATCGGAGGCGATACTTTTTTATATCTCACATATTATCTGTTTCAACACCTACGACATGAAGGTACCTACTTGACACTACCTCTATCTCTACGTAGATTGTTGGGAGACCAACCACTTCAACAAATTAAACAAAGATGATGTACCACCACCTCCAGCTCTCTATGATAACCTCCTGTCCTCCATAATCGAGGAAGGACCACCAAAATGTTAACCCAAACAAGTGCCTAAACAAAAACAAGTTTTAAATAACAAAATGAGTGATTTATTGTTTTGTTCATTCTGTATTAATTATTATCCTCGTGATGGAGAGATGTCACACTGATGGAGAGAAACATAAACGACAATTTCACCCATTTTTGTGAAAGTATCGATACTTCAAAATATCGATACGATATTATATCGATACTTTTGAAGTATCGGACATCCCTAACCTACCCTGTAAATTAGCTTGAATGAGTGAGTGGACTATTCGTCGTCAGCTCACTAATAAATCCAATCTGCCTACGTTTTTTCCTAGTTCAATTCTTTTAGCGAATTTTCAACTATTGTAACGGCCTCAACATTTTTGTCTCGAAAAATGTGATAATTTTCTACATTGAAATCCGACCAACGGCCATTAGCTGGTTTAACAATCCAGTTCCCATGAGATCGCCGAAGTTGAGGGACGCCAATAATAGAGAGATTTTGTAGCCAATAGGCGATGTCAGCTAAGTGAGCCCGGGAATGTCAACCTAGAGCGCGCCATCACGTTGCTAACCACCCCCAGTGAGTTAGCCAGATGGAAAATATGTTGGTCCGTTGTCCCAAGTGAAGCTGGGTTCACATAGGTGCGTAATGTGCAAAAATAGAAGTGGGGGTGTTCCGTAATGCAGAAAGTGCGGTCACATGGCTGAATGATTATGCAGAAGCGCGCAGTACGTTCTGCGCAGAATTGTTTCCAAACCAAAACAATGATTTGGATTGTTTTGCCAAAAAACGAGACAGACTGAATAAACTTGCAGTGAACAAATGACGAGAGTTTGTTACGAAGTTACAATAAAATACGTAAAATAACCAATTTTTCAAAATGATACACTCTGCTACAAAAGTCTACATCTGCAAAGATCAGTCCCGCCCCATCAATTGGTTCCAGTCAATAGCATCCAATTACGTGCTATGCATTACAGACATTACGCGCCTTTGTGAACCAAGCTTAATATGAACAAACAGTCAGCCGAACTTTATTTATATTGTGTTGCCTTGGAATGGAAGACAAATGATGATAGTTGACATTGAAAAAAATGTACTGTTATAAATAGAAAGGTTAGTCACTGACCAGTCATGTTCAGGATTCCAAATGGACTCTGCCAAGATTGGCAGCTGGATTGTCTCCAGTTGTCAACGTTTTGTCAAGATCATGGGTTCCGTGGATACCACACTCTGTGAAAAGGTTCTACAGGCCTGTTATTGGCCACTTGAACGGACGAGACAGTAAGTAGCCATGAGCGAAATCATCAGAACCAATTCTCATCTTCCCTTTGAAAGATAGCTGATGATGTCCACAACGTCTGGATTGGCAATAGAGAGTTTTTGGCAACCACTAACGGGCCTGTGGAACCTCTTCACAAAGCACGGAGTTCGCGGGTGCCTCCTGACATCAACGGGCGACGATGAAAGGGTGCCCCCAGACAGTCACCCGTTCCTAGAAGCCCACTGTGACGAGCGCCTCCATTCCCCCCCTGTCCAAAGTTAACGGGCTTCCTCCTTCAACTGGGTAGCATCCTCTGTTGCTCTCGCTAGTCTCCTCCTAACAGGGCCCGTGAGATTTTGGCACCAAAAACTCTCTAACAATTCAACCTGAGATTGTTGTTTACTTTACTGACTACTTTTGAGGGTCACAAATGAGCCGAGGTAACAGAAACTTGGAGTAGGACTTGTCGTTCTTCTCCTTGCTGATTGACTTCTTGTCGACACTTACGTATCACTTGTTAGCTTGTTGGGCATCGTAGATCATGGATTTTGAAATGTAAGTCTCACGTTGAAACTGTTTACGCTACAGAAATATGCATAAAGACATTGGGTGAATCTTTTTAAAGTTTGGACAAGCAGGTAATTAGCATTATGTTGTCTCTATTCTCCTGTCATTGCTAAACAATGTTTCTTCAGTAAAGTACGTAAAAATACGAAATAACCACATTGAAGCGTTGCTCTTCCTGTAAATTAAAAAATCATAACCTCATTAGCTACCCTTGATAATTCTTGTACTCTCTTCCAGGGGGATCTAGGGTGGATGACGAGAGGGTCTATGGTTGGACCGTTCCAAGATGCTGCCTTCGATCTGCCCATATCGACTGTAGCAAATCCAGTGTATACAGACCCTCCAATAAAAACGAAATTCGGGTATCATATTATCATGGTTGAAGGGAAGAAATAAATTTATTTGGTACAAATGAATTTTTGTCTCATCCTTAAGTTCTTCTAAATCGGCTCTGACATTTTTATTCAAACGTGTCACTTATTCTAATGGGCAAGACAAGACCCTAGAAGAAAGCAAGATCTTTAGAAGAAAGTTACTTAACACAGGACGTTCATTTTCGGACATCTGTGGTTAGACTTGATTTTACTTTTTCATTTCTTAGAGTTGCTTATATTTTTAATTTTAGTTGCCTCTGAAGCTGGATTCACATGGGATGGAAAGGTCAGAAAGACAAGAAAACCAGAGGGGTAGGCAGAAGGTTCACATGGACCTTCCTCCTGGAAGCCTCTGAAATGATAACTTTTCTCTGATCTGTAATCTCTGTTGACAGTGTTTTAAAAGGGTGGTGATCATTCCTCGTAGAAATTCTTAAATAAAAAAATTCCAAAAAAAGGACAGCCCGAAAAAATAAACAAACAAATGAGCGCGAGTGTGGAACCTCAGGGTGGCCAATTGTGGATTGCAACAATCGATAGTTTCAATGGTTTTTTGCGACAAAGAACAATATTTCTATCACAGTTTGGATTCTGCAAAATCTCTGGGAATACATTATCACAACTCCTCAATGCATCGAAACAAGTGATTGTTAGCTACAGTTGGCCACCCCTAGTGGTTGTCCGCGCAGAGGATATAAAAATTTCTTCCGCCAACGGAATTTCTGCCATTCTGTCAAGATGGCGGCCATCATTCTCCACTGGGGAAAATCAGCCAATCAGATTGCGTCATTTCTTTCCAACCCATGTGAATCTAGAGTTCGAAGTGTGAGTCCACAATCTAGAGCTTCAAGCAACCAGTACACAAACTATTCTCGCCATCATCAAATCGCAACTAGTTTTTTCAACTGCCATATTGGTTTATTATTTCCAATAATGAACCTTTATAATCGACCAAAGACAGAAACAATTTAATTCCCCCTCAAAATTTGTTGGTTTACTTTTCAAGGTACCTATGTAGAATCCAAAAATCGGATGAAAATTAGGCCGTCCGTCCGCAGCACTTAACTTGTGGACCGATTTTGATAAAATTTGGCATATGGGGTCTAGTTGTGAAGCTTTGGGTTGATGTCAGTCACTTCTAGGGTTGAAATTTTGAAAACCCTAGCTCAATAACTTTCGATTTAGAAGTTGATTTTTCCATAAATTTAAGATAGTAATAAATTTTTAGAATCGAATGGGACCATCCTAGCTTTGTAGGACCAACTGTTCGCTCCCCGTGAGCCTTAACACATTCACTGCGGACCATTGATCGGGGAACTTCCAGCCAACCTGATTTGAGTTCTTGCGTTTAGTCACTTCGTCTGGCATTGTAGATGTAGGAAAATGCGTTGTTAGTTATCAGTTAAAATAACTGAGGCTAATTTTACACTTCAGAGACTCTCCAGCCCGCCTACAGATGAAACAAATTCGATTGAAGCAGTGCGTGAACCTTATACCGGCCGATATCAACAAAAGGGTAAGTGGTTCGGATCCGGGACAGACGCATGGCTGGAGGGTAGCTGCCGTCCCGGATCCAGGACGGCCGCACTGATTGTGTTAAGGTCGGACTTACGATAAATCAGAAACACGAGTGTGAATCGCAAAAGCGGCCTAATCTCTTTTCAAATTTTTGCTTACCAAAATGCGATAGCTGTCAACTTCATCGAGTTGTCCTCAGTTTTGCGTCCATAGAAATCATTAATCGAATTTCCTAATTGCGGGACCATTTTTTTTCTCCATCGAATTCAGTTTGAAGCGTTTATTTCTTCGAAATAAACTTGATTGTGAAGCAGACGAGTGATCTACACATTTATTTTTTATTTTTTTTACAGTCATTGTTTATTCGTAAGCTTGGGAGTAAGGGCTGAAAGTTTGCCGTATGGGGTTTTTCAAGGTGCTGAATCCGATTTTGAAGTCTAAAATTGTAAATGAGGAATTTCACCGAATTCTGTTTGCATTTTTCCTGAATAGCTAATGGTGTGGGATAGATGAAAATCAGGCTGATTTCGGAAAATAAATCTCCTGTTATTTTTGGGAGACAATCAAAATTTTTGATTTCAAAACTAACCGGGAAAACAGACGTGAAGCGGGAACGCTCGCTGATTGGGCTGTTCGGATTGCCGTCTCCTCCCAGTGTTGCCCATTGGGACAACGAAATCGTGTTTTCTAATTGAAAAGTTATCAAACAAAAACAGGAGAAACCTAATTTTCCCAATATTGCTTTTTCTATTTTTTTCTTCAGTTTTTCGATTTTGAACTTTACTGTTTCGTGAAATTTTGCATCTGGGGACTATGGATTTCTCAATCTCAGCGCTTCAAGCGGCCATAAATGAACTATTCCAGGATGACGTCATTTTCCCGGTTTTTTTAAACGTTCGTATTTTTTACACTGTTGTTTATTCGTAAATTAGGAAGTTCGGGCTAAAAGTTTGCCTTAAGGGGTTTTTCGAGGTGCTGAATCCGATTTTGGGTCCAAAAATAGGAAATTCCGACATGGTGAAATTCCTCATTCCGACGTACTGAAATTCCTCATTCACTAGAAAAATGTAAATCCGAAATATTTCGAGGGGATTATAAGTCGAATGAAACTCAATAATCATTCTTGATCACAATTTTTTTCTTCAATTTATAAAATATACAAATTTCATCTGGACAAATGAAAACAAAGACAGAGGAATAATACATTTTTTCAAGGACGAAAGGTACCCAAACTAAAAAGTAATAAAGAGGGCCCTCAAAGTAATTAATATAAAAAGAAATTCAAAAGTAGGATGACACCTTCTACCTTCTAGGTGCTTTAATAAATAAAACATACACTTGCTGTGGAATTTTAATACACGCGTTTATTTGAAATTCAGTACCTACACGTTCGATAAACATGTAAAAGGGGTGCAGAGAGCAAGTCAATCGGAACAAATACCGAGAATATTAGTAGCAATTTGATAAGTAGAAACGACCCATACGAAGCGTTTTTGCGAATTCATAAAATAATGTTGCTGTGTTGATTGGTGGTGTCTGAAAATTTAATTCAACAGATTATCAAAACATGGCGTTGCACAGGGAGTAAGCCAAACTAGTCGGCCACACTGTACGAGTCGATTCTACAATTAATTTGCAACAAAAAATATCTCTTGGCAATTTTCTTTTAAAGGCTTCGTTTTCAAGTTATTTTAATGTTGAACTCTTTTTTTCGTGATTTTGACTTAACGTCATTAAATTGATGATAACTCTTGTTAAGCTAAGATAATCATAATTTGAGGATAACGTTGGAAAGAGCATTAAATTTCCCATTGGATAGACCCCTTACCTTTTTTTGAGTCAAGGTTTAAGACATGAATGAAAAAGCCTTACAAAGGAAAATTTTACGTAATTGGGGAAACCTAAATTTTCTCAATCGCAAATTAAACTACGAGGACCAATATTTTTTCAAGATGCAAGAACAGTAAAAACTACGCCAAAATCTCAGTTTTCCAATGGTATAATCAAAAAATATTTTACAACCAAATTTAGGGGAGAAACTTGTGTTTTAACGCGGAAAAACGTGCATTTTTCAAACGAAATCATAAATTCCGCCTAGACGACCTGAGGGGTTGGGTATCGCAGTATACCGCGAAGCCTCCAGAAACAGGAGGCCAGCGCGCTGATTCCGTTGAAAAAAAATGCACGTTTTTCCGCGTTCAAACACTAATTTCCCCCTAAATTTGGTTGTAAAATATTCATTCATAAATAATAATAATAAAAAATTCATTACTCCATTGGAAAGCTGAGATTTTGGCCCAGTTTTTACTGTTCTTGCATCTTGAAAATTGCTGAGACATTTTTTGTTGCAAATTAGTTGTAGAATCGACTCGTACAGTATGGCAGACCAGTTAGGCTTACACCCTGTGTATAAATGTGGTCCCGTCATAACATAGATAATGAATAGTGGTGATGGAGCGACTCGGGTTAAATGGGAATGAACTCGGAAATGTAAGAGGAAGAAAACTGAAGATAGGTTAGGTTAAAATTAGATCATTACAATTCCAAACAGGGAGATTCTTTTACGATTCGTCACCAATTCATTGAAAGCATTAAGGGTTTAGTAATTTAGAAGTAGGTATTATTTGCCGACTTCGACCTTGAGTGGGGCTCAGAGGCAGCTAGGTACTACTTTTTTATAACTAGTTTGACTTTTGCTCTCATTTCGAATGTAAAGGTCAGAGATTCTGCGAAAAACGTCTGCCAAGTTGGGTGGGCAGTATAGCTTCCTCACTCATTGTAACATGGACGTATAGAATCAGTTGGCGAAAAAATTATGATTCAAAGAGTTATGGAGTGTAAATTCGCATTGTAAAATCCTAGTTCGGCGCATTCAAAAAACGCGAAGTGCCAATTATCATCTCAAAACTGACCTGTGGACCACTAACTCGATGACTGAAAGAAACATGCAAAAGATACTGTGATGAGGGGTCAATTTGGTTTCAACATTAATTGACCTGCAGACCACAACATTTGATCACACATTAAAAGAAACAATTTACACGGGAACCTGGAAGTAAGTGTGGGCACGAGTAGTATGATATTTGTATTTTCAACGTAGAATTTTATTTAGCGGTCCACCGTCTAGGACCTAACCCACACAATCCCTGAAAATTTCATCGAAATTGGTTGAATAGTTGCGGAGTTTTGGTTGTAACAATAAATGTAAAGTTCGCGCATGCGCAGCGGCTATTGCTTGACCAATTTGATTGAAACTTATAGGGTGTCTCTTAGAAGTTAGTCCCTAACTAACCTCCAAATTTGAGCAAAATCGGTTCATTAGAAACCGAGGTTCCAGGAAATTCACGTTTGCGCATGCGCACTCGCTCCTATTGGTCCGAAGGTGCTGAAATTGATAGGGGACCGTCTAGGACCTAACCCGCACAATCCCTGAAAATTTCATCAAAATCGGACCACAGGTTAGTATAGTTTTGACCACAGACAGACCGACAGACACGGGACCAAAATTGTTCGGGAAGCTCTAAAACGCAAAAAGCAAGTGGAAATTTTGATTTTGGAGGACATTTTTTTTTTCACTTCTTTCACGAATACAAAGCTTCCCTACCTTCGGTAGTGAGGAAGCAAAAATGATTAGGGCGCCTGCCCCATTGTACGACAATTTGTACAACTGACAACTATAGCTATTATTACTACTTTGGCATCGATCTGTGCCAAAACGTGAACAATTGTATTTCGTCAATACTTTTCAATGAATAATAAAATAGTAGTATCGATCAGGCGATTAGTGAACGCAACACGAAGATCGGTTCGAATTCGGAATATCTCAACATCCGGATGTTCAACCAATAACAATCTACGTACCTTCTATAACGCGGTTTTGATCATTTTTTAAATAACATTCAAATGTGGAAATAATCTGAGATATAACTTTTCGACCTACCTACTAGATTAACTCTAAAAATAGAGTTTATTAGGTAGATATTTCCATTGTTTACCACACCTCAAATTCGAAAAATATGATGATTCGCAAAATTCTTGGTTTTCGTCATTCACCACTCTGTATTGTAGGTTTAAATTGATGCCTGCATACGAGCGGTTCTACTCACAATGTTGCTAATTTTCAAAGATAAATAATAAAAGGGAATGTACTGTTTTAGTTTCCAAATCGAAAAATTGGACGAAGTAAATACCTACGGTAAAAATGTTCAAAGGCCGAAACACTGTAAGCTCTCTGACTATAGTTTCAATTTTCAACCACGTACTCTTAAATTCATAAAATAGATAGTAACAAAATAAAATCGTCGTCGAATGAAAAAAAGTTAATTTTAAGCGTGCTAATAATAAAATGAAAGCGTTAACACAAGTTTATATATAACAGCAATTTTTATCAGTATTAAAATATTTCATCACAATAAATATAGAGTCCAACAATCAAACCCTTTTCAACGCCTCGCGGGGAGGACGTCTGTTATTATAGGCACTCAGTAATAACGTTACTAGACCAAATTTAAAAAGAAAAGCCATTTAAATTAATTAAATTAACAAAACCAGATTTTGCGGGTGGAAACTGAAAAAAAGGTATTTTGGCGAATTTAGATGGATTCTTTGACGAAGTTGACGATAAGGGGGAGAACCTTGTCGTCGAATCCAGAAATCACGAAGATGTCTTTCGTGTCGACGGTGTTCTTGGCACAGCAAAGGCTGAGAAGAACGAGTCTGAAAAAGAAAACATCATTAGTTTCAAATTCTGGTAAATACGAACATAATTGAGTGTCCGTGACGTATTTCTGAACAAAAAAGATGAATTTCATCCTAAGAAACAACTTATAGGTATCACTTCAAAATTCACGCGACTTTTTGAACGTACACTTTTCATATACTTTCTTTTAAAAAATTTGAAAATTAATCAATGAAAAAGTAGGGCTGCGACATCGATATTAAAAACGTTGCAAATTATTACACAAAGGTTTATTATTTTTCTATATAGATAACTCGTCTGCAAAGAACAGGGCTTTGCCATTGTTACCACCAACCAACTTGAAGAAAAACTTCGATCGTATTTCGGTCAGCTAACACTTGAACGGGGATTAGGCCTCTTGTGCGATTCACACTCGTGTTTCTAATTTATCGTAACTCCAACCCTTAAATTCTTGTAGGGAGCGATCGGTTTGTCCTACAGGGCTCCGCGTGGTCTCAAAAAATTCTATACTATCTTAAATTGATGGGAAAACAATACCTTTACATCAACATTTTTTGAGTTAGGGCGTTTTCAAAATTCATTTTTCAACCCTTAGAAGTGACCTACATCAACCAAAATTTTCGGGGCACAACTAGACCCCGAATGGAGCCTACATACCAAATTTCATCAAAATCGGTCAATGCTAAGTGGGGAAAGTGCCGCGTACGGCGGATGGACGGCCAAATTTTGGTTTATTATTTTCAATAATGAAAAACCTTTGGAATCGACCAAGAAAAAAAAAATTTAACACCCCCTCAAAATTTGATGGTTTACTTTTCAAGGTACGTAGAATCCAAAAATCGAATAAAAACGCTGCAAATTATTACACAATGGTTTATTATTTTTCTATAGATCCTCGTCTACAAAGCAACCAGCCATCCAACATGAAGAAAAACATCGATCGCATTTCGGTCAGCTTTAATTTGAACGAAGATTAGGCCTCTTTTGCGATTCACACTCGTGTTTCTGATTTATCGTACGTCCAAACTTTAAATTCTCGTAGTGAGCGAACGGTTTGTCCTACAGAGCTACGGGTGGTCTCAAAAAATTCTAAAAATTCTATAGAATCTTAAATTGAAGGAAAAACAATACCTTTATATCAAAATTTTTTGAGTTAGGGCGTTTTCAAAATTTCAAAATTGATTTTGGAACCCTTAGAAGTGACCTACGTCAACCAAAATCTTCGGGGCACAACTAGACCCCAGAAGCAGCCTACTAAATCGGTCAATGCTAAGTGGCAAAAGAGCCGCGTACGGCGGACGGACGGCCAAATTGTTATTCGATTTTTGGATTCTACGTACCTTGAAACGTAAACCATCAAATTTTGAGGGGGAGTTAAAATTTTTTTTCTTGGTCGATTCCAAAGGTTCATTGTTGAAAATAATAAACCAAAAATGAGGCACTTAAACTACAACATTTTTTTGTCTTGTTTGTATTTATAAAAATGAGGCACAAACATCAGCTTGATGAAAGCGATCAGAGATAATAGGCGAAAAGAAGAAACATCGATAGAATCGCAAGTAAAACATCGACATCAATGTCGCAGCCCTAAATCAAAGTTAAGTCAAGGACTTAACTACTGGAAGGAGGCTTCAAATAATCCATTACAACAGCCTACCTCGAATGTCAGCTATGATTGACCACTTCTCTCTTTGTGTGCAATGCCTAATCAATCGCATTTCAATATTTTCTCTGATATGTTGATGAAATCCAGGTAGAAATGATCTACTATGAGTCAATGATAACTACTTCATAGAGTAGAGATATTCCGCTTACATATTTATTTTGATAACTAAGGTACCCTTTTTAGTCGTTTTTCAGACAGATTAGTTTTGTAGACTACCAAGAAAAGTTTTGTCATGGTGGAAGATAGAAAGAAACCCATAAAACAACAAGAAATAAAAACCTTTGAACGTACGAAGACTAGGCATCTGATGATGAGTAAAAGGTCAATGGTGGACACTACTCGAGCAACAACGCGTATCATCTCCTATCTACTTTTCGGTTTGCCACGCAAAATAATCGACATTGCAGAACCACGAATAGGCTGTCACCAAATGGTGATAAGATACAATGTAGGGTGGCAAGACTGGAATGGTGGGAGAAAAAGGGTGGAAGAGGATTACAGTCCAAAAAGGTCTGGCTCGGTGTCTGTTCGGTTGAGTTTCCCTTTCTTTGATCCTTTGAAAATCGGTCGGATTAGAGGCCAGTGATTTAATTATTACCTATTTCGGCATCCTAATTAAGTTTTGGACCTTAATTAGATTATCTCGGCTCCCAAGTTCGGTATTATTTTCTTCCATAATAATGTATATAAAGTATTCAGGTGCACAATACCCCCAAGGGTGAGAACCAATCTCGAATGAACCTGATATCTGTATTACTTCGGTTCGGCTCGGCGAAACCTCCAAAAGTAAAGCAATATCAATTTATAATGTGGAAGGAATATTCGGTTTTATTCAGGTGAGGTTGATACTGACTATTAGGGAAGAAGGAGGTCACAGGGATCAAAATCCCACATTTGGGAGCCGAGAACAAAGATTTATCTTATTTATATATAGATGTATTTATGATTAACCAAATCTAGAATGACTTCAAATGAAGTATCAGTGAGTAATTCTAATGAAATTCCCAATATGCTTTGAATAACCGAATCTATCGGCGACCTTTGAACGCCCATCATCGTTAAACACTCCTCAGCTCCAAGCCTAGTTATGAGAAGTCACTCACGAGCTGCGGTGGAGAAATGAACAGAAAATGAATTTTTGGCCACACCACAAAACCAGGAATATCACATTCTGGTGCTATTCTGGTGCTGCAGTTGGTAGAATTGTAACCCCGTTCGAAGGTGAGGCGCCATTTTTCCTCTAGTTGTTTGTTTCAGTTTAGTTTATTGTCATTTTCAGTTCAGTTTTAAATTAATTTAATAATTCATTCACGCTCTGTGATGTATAAAACCGCCTTCATTACAACTTTTGATATGCAAAAAGAAGATAAGTTAACATTACATGAAAGGTGTCTCATTGCCGAACAAATAATGTGCAATAATAGTAATAAAACTCACTTAGATCTCGGCAGTTTCATCGTTCTTTGGTACTGGGCAAATTTGGAGACGTACTGAGTTGCGTTTATAGCAGTTGCAACCAGGATGAAGACGTCAAATTTCTTCTTCTGTTTCTGAGCCCACTCAAAAACTTCAACCATTGAAACTGCGGGTTCCCGTTTGGGCATTGTTTTAGGCGCAACTGGAGTTTTCTGTTAAAATTATAATGATAATGGATATTGAAATATTATAATTAAAAATTTTCTCAAGGGAAAAATGAATACTATTTTTAATGGGTAAATAAGGGAGTATCCACTCACAGATCGTGCATTGCTCAGGATTTCTTCAATCTCCTTTGAGGTGGAGGTCTTGGAGATCTCAATGGGCGTAATGGGTCCCTCCCAAGTAGGACCGACGACAGTAACGTTGGGCTCAATTTTAAGGTAACTTTGAACGGTGATGGCTGCACCGTGACTCGGCAGCATAAATGGAATGTGCCCAACCTTTCTCGTCGTCATATCAAATGGATCAACTGCTATGAGGTATCTCAGATTCGTAGGTTTGGAAAGCTGCAATCGATGGATCAATCATTAAAATATGTAACCCGATACGGTAATTCCAAAGTAGAAATTTGGGTCATTGTATGAAGAGATATTTTTGTTATATTTAACACCTTGAACAAACCAGATATTCTACCCGCTACCACCCAAGCAGACGTAGTCGAGCAGAATCGAAACGACTAAATAGACCGGGAGCCGAGGCAAAAAACGGTGACTTACGAGTTGAAAGCTACAAACCAATTTTTATTAAAATGTCCTCCAAGGTGAGTAAAAAAATGGATTGCTGCCACTCCAAAGCCCCGTCTTTCAAAAATGGCGGCCATTTGAAATTGTCAAATTTAGAGAAATGATGACTTACGTAGTTGATGGCTGGAAATCAATTCACTTGCAAGAACTAATTATCTAAAGGTGGAAAATACATCTCTGCCACCCTAGTTCCCCGCCCCTGTACAGGCAGAGTCGATCAAATTTTGTCAAAATTTTGACCATTTTTTGACTTATTAGTTGACGGCTGAAATTTTTGTAGTAGGTTGGTATCCACGAGAAAGAAACAAAAAACTATCTCTGCCCTCCCCACCCCCCGTCTTTCGCTCAGCAGAATCGATTCAAAATTGTCAAATTTTGACACAAATTTTGACTTGTTAGTTGACGCGTGAATTTTTCTTTACTAGTTCTCTATGCATATCTGGTTAATAAAAACCATCTCTGCCGTTTTAATTCCGCGTCGTTCGTTCAGCAGAGATGGTCCAAAATTTGACAAAATTTGGTCCCAAAATTGAGTTATCGAGTTGATGGCTGAAATTTATTTTGCGAGTAGCTAATTATTAGTTCTTTCGAAATTCCTTACTCTGCCATTCTGATTCCGCGTCGTTTATTCAGCAGAGATGGTCCAAATTGGTCAAATTTTGGTCCAAAAGTGGACTTATTAGTTGATGGCTGGAAATTGCATAATTATCTCCTACATGCTACTGTAAGACAATAAAACACACTCTGCCATTTTGGAAACGCGTCGTTTGTGGAGCAGAAGCCAATATGTACAGGAATATGTGTGTAAAATCTGCAGGGTGAAATTCAGCACCGAAAAATTGACTTATGAGTTGATGGCTGGAATTCATTTTGCGAGTAGGTAATTATTAGTTCTTTCGAAATTCCTTACTCTGCCATTCTGATTCCGCGTCGTTCATTCAGCAGAGATGGTCCAAATTGGTCAAATTTTGGTCCAAAAATTGACTTATTAGTTGATGACTGGAATTTGCTAAATTATCTCCTACATGCTGCTAGGAGACAATAAAATACAAGCTGCCATCTTGGAAACGCGTCATTTGTAGAGCAGAACTCAATATGTACAGGAATTTGGGTGCAAATCTCCAAACTCAGCACCGGGAAATTGACTTATGAGTTGAGGGTTGGAATTTTACGGTAACATCTATCAAATCAACATATATGAGTCATTTTTAGCCTTTCTTATTTTGCGTCATTGCACCAGCAGAAGTCATATTCCATCAAATGTGCTCATTTCTGTTCCAAAAAGGATTTTTATCAGACCGTTGTCGATAGTGCGAAATTCTTCTCGAATGGCAACCGGAAGTCAATGAAATACCTCCTGTTATCTTGATAATAAAGCGTCCTTAGAACATGATACTAAAACATAAATGATAATTTGTGACAAAATTAACACGTAAAAATCGGCCGTAGTTCATAGGATGGACATTTCGGGAATACCTAGGCACCTTCAGTACCGATGAGTGAGCCCACATCGGTTCAATACCTTATTACTATTATATTTTTTCTTTTGATTGTTCAAAAATATCTTGGTACAATAAATTAGACCTTGGTTCCAGTTGTTTTGGTACAGTCAAGTACCTACCCAACTATTTCTTCAACTTATTCTTTAAAAACATTTGATAGCCTCGAATACCTATACTCAACTTTACAATCCATTATTTGATTGTACGCAAATATTTCGAGAGGTATCCTTTCTCTGTAGATGGTTGTGGCTCGTTATATTTAATATACATAACATAATAATGATGTATAATAATACATTATAATGCATAATATACATGTTTGGAAATCCTGAGGAATGAGCACACAATACTATCTGACCGAATTGACAGCATTTAATTTCTAACTCACCTATCTAAACAATAACTTCGTGGATGTGAGAAGAGCATATTTCAATCTATAACTATCACTTAGTTAGAACTAAATACCTTTTTTAAATCGATTTTATGGAATTAGTGGGACAAATTCTTTCGCGCCCATAGTATTGACACTCTTCTAAAATACTAGGAAAACCACAGTAGGCCCTCATAAACAAATTGTACAAGTTCATCATAATTATGAGTACTTATCTATGTAAAACTATTCCTAGTTCAGGTACAAACTAAAACATTCCTAGTTGACGAATTTTTCATGCTTTGCATAAGTAGGAAACTTGGAGGGTAATTTTTACGCAGAGGTTTACCATTTTTAGAATTCCCTAACAAGTAGGTTGCTTTCGCCTGGTTTAGTTGGGAACAAATAAATTGGATATACTCACATTCATAATACTACTTCATCATAATTGGGTATCCTTGTGAAAAAAATATTCCTAGTTCACGTAGGAACTATTCAAGGACTAAACCATTCATGTACCCGCTGCAATTTCAATCCTCAACCAACGATTATTCAATCAGGTACCTTCCTACTTACCTACGAGAAAGATGACCGTAGAGAACTTTTTGAGTAATCCAAACTCTAACAACTCGAATCAAATACGTAATCAGAAAACGAACAAATTTTTAGATAGGTACGTACCCACTTCAAAAAGAAACGAAAACGAAGTCATTCGACATTATGTCTACCCTGATGGATCGAATTCAAAGCTGCATTTTATTTTTGGAATCTACTCAACTTGTGCCTGGTAAATCAACTACTAATGAGAATTGTTTTCCCTTTTCATTGATACATAAGAGAAATAACTGGCTAGTAAATTTTATTTTCATTCTAAAAAAACTGTACACACCAACTTTTGAATCAGTGTTAAAAATCTTACTTATATTCACTTCTAATTACAAATAATACTTTTCATTTTCCTGTTCGATACTTTTCAATTCCCGTCCTCAACGGACTGATCATAAATAATATTCATGACATAAACTTTTATTTTACGTTTATTACATTTTTTGGGACAGATAGAGAGAAAAACATTTTTTAAACATTTTACGAGTAAAATATTAATGACATAAATAATATTAAATGACTCGATACGAAAAATCTTTGGAAGTTTATTCACGCGGCATTAATTGAGCGAATTTAATGAAATGCAGGTTGCTGGCTCATTATTTCCAGAAATGAACCTTTGCAATTGTCAAAGAAAACAATTTTAACCCCCCCCCCCCCCCCCCTCAATATCTGTTGGTTTACATTTAGAGGTTAAAAAAATTCTGTCCGCGGTACGCCGCGCAGTCCGATTTTGATGAAATTTTGTATATGAGCTTCATTTGGGGTCTAGTTGTGCCCCGAAGCTTTTGGTTGATGTCAATCACCTCCGAGAGGTGAAAAATTAATAAGGGCTGAAATGTTAAAAAACGCCCTAGCTCATTAACTTTTGATATAAGGAATTGTTATTTCATCAATTTAAAATAGTGTTGAATTTTCAGAATCGAATGAGATCTCCCAGAGATCTAGGGCCAACCGTTCGCTACCTATTTATTTTACATTTACTGCTACTATACAGATTCTTAGAGGTCGAAGGAACCCGAGATCAATAATACCGTTTTGAGCTCATAATTATGGAATATCTAATGACCACACGGTCTCCTTAGTACTATCGGAAGCAATATCTTATTATCAATTGATCATAAAACTGCCAAGTACTTGGGGTTTTGGATTCGATCAATCAGGGTATACAAGAATAAAGTCGTTGAGTAGGTTTTCACCTATTCATTTGTTCCGTTTATAATTACTTATCTGAAATGGTAAACCTCTGCGTAAAAATTACCCTCCAAGTTTCCTACTTATGCAAAGCATGAAAAATTCGTCAACTAGGAATGTTTTAGTTTGTACCTGAACTAGGAATAGTTTTACATAGATAAGTACTCATAATTATGATGAACTTGTACAATTTGTTTATGAGGGCCTACTGTGGTTTTCCTAGTATTTTAGAAGAGTGTCAATACTATGGGCGCGAAAGAATTTGTCCCACTAATTCCATAAAATCGATTTAAAAAAGGTATTTAGTTCTAACTAAGTGATAGTTATAGATTGAAATATGCTCTTCTCACATCCACGAAGTTATTGTTTAGATAGGTGAGTTAGAAATTAAATGCTGTCAATTCGGTCAGATAGTATTGTGTGCTCATTCCTCAGGATTTCCAAACATGTATATTATGCATTATAATGTATTATTATACATCATTATTATGTTATGTATATTAAATATAACGAGCCACAACCATCTACAGAGAAAGGATACCTCTCGAAATATTTGCGTACAATCAAATAATGGATTGTAAAGTTGAGTATAGGTATTCGAGGCTATCAAATGTTTTTAAAGAATAAGTTGAAGAAATAGTTGGGTAGGTACTTGACTGTACCAAAACAACTGGAACCAAGGTCTAATTTATTGTACCAAGATATTTTTGAACAATCAAAAGAAAAAATATAATAGTAATAAGGTATTGAACCGATGTGGGCTCACTCATCGGTACTGAAGGTGCCTAGGTATTCCCGAAATGTCCATCCTATGAACTACGGCCGATTTTTACGTGTTAATTTTGTCACAAATTATCATTTATGTTTTAGTATCATGTTCTAAGGACGCTTTATTATCAAGATAACAGGAGGTATTTCATTGACTTCCGGTTGCCATTCGAGAAGAATTTCGCACTATCGACAACGGTCTGATAAAAATCCTTTTTGGAACAGAAATGAGCACATTTGATGGAATATGACTTCTGCTGGTGCAATGACGCAAAATAAGAAAGGCTAAAAATGACTCATATATGTTGATTTGATAGATGTTACCGTAAAATTCCAACCCTCAACTCATAAGTCAATTTCCCGGTGCTGAGTTTGGAGATTTGCACCCAAATTCCTGTACATATTGAGTTCTGCTCTACAAATGACGCGTTTCCAAGATGGCAGCTTGTATTTTATTGTCTCCTAGCAGCATGTAGGAGATAATTTAGCAAATTCCAGTCATCAACTAATAAGTCAATTTTTTGGACCAAAATTTGACCAATTTGGACCATCTCTGCTGAATGAACGACGCGGAATCAGAATGGCAGAGTAAGGAATTTCGAAAGAACTAATAATTACCTACTCGCAAAATGAATTCCAGCCATCAACTCATAAGTCAATTTTTCGGTGCTGAATTTCACCCTGCAGATTTTACACACATATTCCTGTACATATTGGCTTCTGCTCCACAAACGACGCGTTTCCAAAATGGCAGAGTGTGTTTTATTGTCTTACAGTAGCATGTAGGAGATAATTATGCAATTTCCAGCCATCAACTAATAAGTCCACTTTTGGACCAAAATTTGACCAATTTGGACCATCTCTGCTGAATAAACGACGCGGAATCAGAATGGCAGAGTAAGGAATTTCGAAAGAACTAATAATTAGCTACTCGCAAAATAAATTTCAGCCATCAACTCGATAACTCAATTTTGGGACCAAATTTTGTCAAATTTTGGACCATCTCTGCTGAACGAACGACGCGGAATCAAAACGGCAGAGATGGTTTTTATTAACCAGATATGCATAGAGAACTAGTAAAGAAAAATTCACGCGTCAACTAACAAGTCAAAATTTGTGTCAAAATTTGACAATTTTGAATCGATTCTGCTGAGCGAAATACGGGGGGTGGGGAGGGCAGAGATAGTTTTTTGTTTCTTTCTCGTGGATACCAACCTACTACAAAAATTTCAGCCGTCAACTAATACGTCAAAAAATGGTCAAAATTTTGACAAAATTTGATCGACTCTGCCTGTACAGGGGCGGGGAATTAGGGTGGCAGAGATGTATTTTCCACCTTTAGATAATTAGTTCTTGCAAGTGAATTGATTTCCAGCCATCAACTACGTAAGTCATCATTTCTCTAAATTTGACAATTTCAAATGGCCGCCATTTTTGAAAGACGGGGCTTTGGAGTGGCAGCAATCCATTTTTTTACTCACCTTGGAGGACATTTTAACACTTTCAATGCGTATCCGGAAACGTGGCCAAGCGCTGGTGCGGGAACGTGTGTTTGGCGAAATATTCCATAAGAGCACTAATTATATATTCCTAATGTATTTATATTGATTATAATGTGAAATTTTGAGTTTTCATTAGTTTTTTAGACATGTATCATATGAAGACGTCCGCACGCGGGGATGGCCGGAGGTATGCAAAACCAGCAATACACAGTAATTTCTGGCTTGAATATCTCGGATCTTCCCCGCTTGCGGGCGTCTTCATATGATACGACCTAAAACACTGCGCTTTCCTCACTCCCTATTACTTTTATTCACTATGTATTATTTGTCTAGCTTTATTTCGATGCTGTACACAACCTTCAGGTATCTAGACATCTGACGAGAAGTAATGGTTGATCAAAATATGCCTGGATCCCTTATCACACTTTCAACTGAGATTGTGGTAGTTCCTGACTCGATAGGTGAAAACGGCGAACTCTGTTGGGTTCCTGGTGATCTAATGAAGCGAACAAGACAACTCCCGCCCTTCTAGAGCCATTCATGACCGCATGAGAGCGTTTTTAGTGAGATCATTCTACAGGCAGCTGTGTATCATATGAAGACGCCCGCACGCGGGGGAGTTCACTTTGTATCATATGATGACACCCGCACTGAAAGTGTTAATAAAAATTGGTTTGTAGCTTTCAACTCGTAAGTCACCGTTTTTGGCCTCGGCTCCCGGTCTAAAAGCCCTGTTTACACTTAGAGAGAGCTTGAAAAAGACTATGCAATCGGCCAGTACTCGACTCAGGTCTACTAATGTTAACAGAGGGGCACAGCACTCGACCTAGCGAATTTGAGTAAGGCTCTGAATAAATCTGAACCCCTCATTTTACCTAGCAATAAACGCGCCGTTTGCTCTACCAGTATGTGCATCAACTAAGCACTGTGGCAAAGCAAGTACCAGCGAGTAACTTGACCAAGCTGGCTTAAACCAGAGGCAAACATAGACAAACCCAGACTGAGTCCTCACCATAGAGGTGAAAACTACGGAGTAGCCTCATTAAAATATTCGAGGTGGTTTCATGTAGGAGAGTCTAGCCCCCAGAAAGTGTTGTCGGGTTTCAGCGCTACCTACCGACACTTCAACAAACTTCCATTTCTGATATTGTATCAGGTGATCACACTCGCGACCGCATTACTGTCGCTCCTCTAACTTGCAGTTATCCCAAGATTATAAACTTGCAGTTATCTCCACTATAATAATGCATTCTGCTTGATTCGTTACTCCAAAACACAAAAATGCAATAACAAGTTCCTTTTCCTCGCAATTTAAAAAGGCAGGGAAGTAGAGCCGCCAAACTTAGAAATGAGCGGTAAAACTGAGGTAAGCCTACTTTTCAGAAATGCTGCTTGACCACGCTCACATCAAGCTGATAAGGGTGGTAGTTTGCTGAAGTGGCGGTAGGTAGCGCTGAAACCCGACAACACTTACTGGGGGCTTGACTCTCCTGTTTCATGTCACCCAAAATGGGCGTATACCTGGTTTCATTTTCAAAGGCAGGTATATCTGTTACTGGTCCCCTACCTTGAATGTTGCGTTCATGAGTTGATTCAGCGCTGAGACAATTTCACTGGACACAGCAGGAGGCTTTTGAGCCACTCTCAAATTCCTCTTCACAGCAGTATCCAACTTGAATCTTTGGAAAAAAACAAAAACAATTCAATGAAATTTTTCGTCAATCCATCATTTCCTTACTACTTACTAGAGTGATTGGAGTATGAACCAAATAAGACAAGACTCAAGTTAGATGTAAAACTAGCTATTAAATTTACGAGAAGGATTTAGACGTTGGTCGAGAGCCAGGGACGCAATTCATAATCGACAGATTTATTCTAGTGTATAGATTGAGGCTGAAGTAGCAAAGCATGAGCCAATGCAAGATGCAAAGTTGTTAATAAAAAAAACCGATTACTTGGCTTCGAATTGATAGGTGATGTTCTCAATGAAGACTCGGCTGGGATGAAGTCCTGAATCCGTGATGGCCTGATTGTTCTGAAGGGAATCGCGGACGCAGGACTTGAAGTCAGTATCCCATCCTCGTCCACTCCTGAAGAGTTTGTTTCGTGCGATCAGACTGAAGTGGTCAAGAAGCGTTGGCAGAGGTATTTGGCGAAGAAGAGCGCACCACACCTTGAAACCCAAATGAACACAATGAGCGCTATTTATGAGTCTGTAAAACTTTACTACTACTTTTGAATTAAATAAAACTACTTGTGAGTTAAGAATCGAGCAAAAAAAAATCAAGTTACGTAGAATACGAAAATCAAAACAAAAAGTTGGTATATTAGCCAAAATTGGAATTTCTAAGAGGTGAAAAAAAGGGATGGAAATTTTCAAAACGCTCTAGTGCGAAAACTTTTAATATAAAGTTATTGTTTTTTCATAAATTTAAAATATGAGAAATGAGACCACTCAGAGCTCCCTATGAGGAAAAAAAAAATGAAAAACAAGATTATGTATCGCAGACGAATATTCTACGATTTTGATTTGAATAAGACCACCCATAGCTCTGTGAGACAAGAGAATTTCGCTAATTCGCCCACCCCGACCTGAAAAAGACCAAAGAACAATAAATGGCTCTTTCTCACCCTAGGTAATGATGCCAATTGATATAGTTTATTATTATGACAGTGAAGAGCAAAGAAAAAGCTATGACCTTGGCAGATGGGTGATCTGTACAGAAAATAATAAATCGTTGTGTAATAATCTGCAGCGTTTTCTAAATGGAATCAAGAGTAGATTTTTGGGAATTTAGACACCCTTGAACTTTCTTTTGACCATCACCAATGAATATAGTTAGACAGGGTCGATCATAATCTACGAGGGTCACTCGATAAGTAAAGCCTTCAATGCGATAGAGGTTGGAAGGATGCTCGTAAAGGCTGCTTTACACGCAACGATAAATCGTAAGGATGTGGTTGCTCCAACTTATTGTTACAATATATCGAAAGAGAGGTTTTACATGTTACGATAAATCGTAACGATTTGGTTGCTCCAATGGGGTATTTCAGTCAATTTTTCAACATTTGTTTTTTATAAGAGTATGGCTCAGGAATGACGGTAATCGGGTCTGTTCGTCGAGAAAATGTTTTTAAAAAATCAGAGAAGCTAAGGAAAGTTGAAGATTTGAATGGTGTGACGTAGCTAGCCAACTGTCTTTGAAAAAAGTATCCATGCACAGAGTAGTGATGAAACCCTTGGAGGACCTCTTGGATACTACAAAATACTACTCACACACGCGCGCGGCATAAGTGTGTGTGCTTCAAGAGGCCCGCCTTTTTTCAAATGGGTAATCTCTTAATTAATTTTTCTACCACATGTTATAGTATCTTTGTGCTTAAAGTTGGAGTGTATAGGTTTTGAAGGGTGCTGAATCCAAATTTGAGGCCAAAAACCTGAATTTCCGACCCACCGAAATACCCCATTGCTGCATATCAACTTCAGTCCAAAGAACAGACAGCTTGTCTTCCTCAGTGCAAAGAAAAGAGGTGTTCAGTCTCGCTGATGTGGAGATTACTGACGATCCTGAAGACAAGGAAATTCAAAATTTTAAAAAAATCGAATTTTCGCTAATTTTTTTGTAAACTGTGCGCATAAATTGATTTTTTTTTTCCATCGTGCTTTTGTCTACTGTCGGATCAAACTCCTTGTATTTGTTTACAAGGTCGGAATAGGTCAGGTCTTTTTTATTCCTATCGGGTAGTTCTTGCTTTCAACCACCCACACGTTAAACTACGGTACAGTTCTATGAACTCGGTCAAAAACTCGCGAGGAGCTTATCGCTTTGAAATTTCGGTAATAACTTGCGAAATTTTATTAAGTTAACGTCCGTAAACCAACTCCTCCAGTGTAGGGGAACGTTCAAACTGGAGAGATCGTAGCGATGAGTGGGAGTAGCCATTAACCAGTTCCGACAAATCGCTACGCTTTGCAGAAATTGATGCTGGCCAGCACCAACCTTCCAACCCAACTCCGACTCCAATAAATCGCTACGATGTCCCATTTAGACGCATCGATAAATCGCTCCAATTTGATTGTGACGATAAAATGTTACGATTTATCGTTGCGTGTAAAGCAGCCTATAAGGAGAACATTGGCCTGCTTGCCGTTCACTTGAGGAGCTCTTTCAAATGAGCGCTTGTTTCCTTCAAGCTGTTCTAGTCTGCGAGCAGTTTCCATTTGAAATGGATTCTAATGATGGATGGATGGATGACCTATTACAACTGACAGACGAAATGGTAGCAAAAGTTGACACATTATTGCATAAAGATCATCGTGCCATTCTTTGTGAACTTTGTTTATTGGTTTCTTAAGGGGACACATATGTCATTTCCGAGCTACGGCAGCAATTTTGGTTTTTTCGCGATATTTGTTCAATGGTTCGTCCGATTTTGATGAAATTTTAAGAGACTAATCCTCAATATATTCTGGGTGGATGGTAAAAATCTGAACTCAGTCAAACCATCCAAGAAAAAGTTACAATTCCAAACTTCAGCTGTTCTAAACCTAATTTGTTGATATAAATGTTCCTTTTTCTCTCAGAATACTCAAGCTATCGGTCTGAAATTTTGATAGCACCATCAGTATACTTAGTGAAACAAAGTTGATGAACAAAGTTTTTATGAAATTCACAGAAAAAAAGTTATGAGGGTTTTACATTTTTAGCGATATTTTGAATTTTCACACACTCATATTTAGGCTCCATGGCGTTATTCGGCAAAACCCTCCATCATAATTATAGGTACATACTAGATAGTTCAATATCGATCATATCAATAGAATACATCGTTTAGCATCGAAACCTCAAAGAATGATAGCCTGAGATTATATTTACAGGAGCTCGTCTTATTTTTGTGTCTTGTGTCGTTCGTGTTGTGTGTTGAAGTTTTCAGTCGAAAATGCCGAGATCGACGCGGATTTTTAGAACGTCAGCCAAGTTCTTCTCTCAATCAAATGGAAAGGAAGGCCACGCCAGGCCTCCGAGCGCTCCTCAGCACAAGTGACTCCCTAGGTTCTAACCCAAATTTGGAGCACTTCTACTCATCGGATTTAGAAATATTTTGTTCAAATTTCCCGAATTGAGTTTATTTACAAATTATGGAAAAAAATGTTGTGCGTCCGGACCGAAAATTGACATATGTGTCCCCTTGAATTTCTGAAGGTTTCATTACCACCAATATCAGTGAAAAAATTATGTTCACCATGTTTGTGAGCGGTGGGTTTAGAGAACACTAACAAATGGAGGTTTGTCGGAAATTTCTCGACCGTTTTGCTGAAGAAGGGGAAGAGTTTTTGGACTCATTGTAACAGAATGAAACCTGGGTATCTCATTTCATACCAGAGACAAAATTTCAATCAACGCTGGTTGAGAGAGCAGGTCGGAGAATGTCAAGATCATCACAAGTCAAAAATGCAACGGTAAATATGGAGATTACATGGAAAAATAATTTATAGTATTCTTAACATTTCCATCAACAGACAATTTTGATTTTCTAAAAATGTGGAGACCTTACTTATTGAGTGACCATGTCAGTTCAACATTCGTAAATCGCAAAGTGAGTAAAACGACACGGCAAGTGTTGCCCGAAAACCCACCTGTCTGTTTTTCAGGTGTATGAAATTGAGGTGATCCACCGTCAACATGTACGTCTCAATAGTTCTGAAACAGGAGTGCCGATATTTGTCAGGTCAAAATAGAACACCAGTAAGTTCTAGATGTGGGTTTACTGTGCGCGAAACTGCCACGCGTTGCTCATCCCAAGTTCAAATATATTTCAAGTTTAAATATCAGATGGTTTTTGACATACTCAGCAGCCAGTGCTGGGTCCTTCTCCTTACGGAAGTTATCCACCTTGTTCAAATAGTCGACTATTTCTTTCGCTTCGGGTTTTTTGTCGAAACCTTTATTCATCGTGTCGACACCGCGGCTGATGTAAGCAAAAACTGCTTGTCGAGCTGCAAGAAAAGAACATGGAAATCGTTGTGAATTTTGCTGTAGCAAATTTGGAATAGAGATTTGATGCTGGGAAATTTACTATGTTTATCATGACTGATAGCTAGTTTTGAGAAGATACGAATTCAAGAGAAAAGTGAGTGTTAGGAGGTATTAGCGGAATAGATAACCCGTGTGTTACTTACAGTCACCCCGATCTATGGTATTCAGTCTGTAAAAACCGAGAGACCAGAGAGGTAATGAGGCTCCTAGCCTTTTCTCTAGATTCTTTCAGAGTTTGATTACGTTCTTCTCCTGGCAAGTGATCTCTTCAAAATATTAAATATTTAGCGGTTTCCTTAGGTATCCAAAATCCATTTTCTTTTCATTTCATTTCATACCCATATAGGATTAACGAGTCTATCTATATAAACCACACTCCGATTTGTTATTGAACCATAGGTACCCAATTTGTACCTATATATTTTAGTTAATTTACAACTTTATAATGTATTTAGATCATTGGGTAGAAATATTATATTTGGTTAGTTATTCCATCAGAACATTTCCAACTTTATTTCACAACATAAATTACCCCATCATCGGTGTAAATGGAAATTATTTCAAATGAATGTTAATTATAGACTGAAAAATTAGTGCTGATTTAATGTCCTTTTTCTTTCAATATACATACCAATATCGTCGGGTTTGGCTTTTATGTGAGCCAAACGGAAAAGATCCTGGTGCCGCCAGCCTCTGTACTTGGGGAATTGAGCGATTTCGCCAGCCAACTTTGTCACATCCTTCTTTAGATAATAAGCCCCGATCAATCTCTTGCAAGCTGGACCACAACCTGGTCGAACCAGAAAAAATATAGAGGTTAAAGGAGGTACAGGATTTTGGATGAAAGATGGAAATATTCCACATCCTTTGGGATTGGTGATGGTACAGACCTTCAATAAACCCTGAGAGGATATCGATATGCACTCGTCCACTCAAAATTTGATGAAGTTGAATGACTACGTCTACTTGGGTTCAAGGTGAATTTATTGCTAAACCCAGTATAGTGTCATAAAGTGAAAATTGTCACTATTTCCTATGAACTACCTAAATTTGTATGGACTCGAACACTTAGTACAAATATAGATAGCACCCAACAAGAGAAGAAAGGTAGGTACAGAGGGGAGCGTGAAAGAGAAATGAATTACAAAATGATATTAAAAACCACGAAATAATGACAAATTATTAAATGGTGAACGTTTTCTCATCTTATAAGAAACTTAAATGTTGGTTTTGAACAGCGTATCTGGCAAATGAGACCTAAACTCTAAAGAAGCCGTTTCCCGACGTTATCGTGAACTCTTCGGAGCATTTCAACGGATATTTCGGCAATGATGACGCTCATGTTGTTCTTGAGGGCTGCTAGACCGCTAGGCCATAGGAGTCTCAATCCAGCGCCCTGGTTGTCGCAGACCAAGCGCAACTGTTACGGCTCACTCACTGCCCGGGGTTGCCATTGGAAGGGAGTTTCAGGCTCCGATGGCTTATACTCCCCCTCTTGTGAGGCCCCTTTATTTAAAAAAAGAGGATTCCGCCGGCTACCCCGTGTTGGAGTCAGTAAATCTTCCGCTGAGATCTGCGAATTTTTTTACCCTTTTCCAGGAAATTTCTCGTAGGGATGCACGTTCCACGATGTGGTGACCGAATGCTTCCGTTCTGGACCTCCAGAAGCGGTCGCATCGACATAAAAAGTGCTCAGCGGAGTCAGCTTCTTGTTCGCAAGAACACATTGGTGAAATTCTGTTGTCCATGATGTTTACAATTCTGCGGAAGTCATAATGCCCCGTTAGAATGCCTATCATTAGTCTGATGGTGTTTCGACATTTGGAAGTTAGCCATAGGGCTTGATCGTATAAGGTGATTTTTTCGAAACCTCTTTTGGCTCTTTGGCTTTTTCCAAGAATCATATTATTTAAAGACTTTTTTGTTTCCCACACCAGTTTTGAGGTGGTGATGGGATTTTGAAGGGTTTTTATGCTTGCTTGGCTGTCAGTATAGATGTTCATTTTCTTATTGCTGATACCAAGGTTTTATAATGTCATGTTACATTCGTTAATTGCAAAAATTTCTGTTTGGAATACAGTTGCATACCTATTTGTCCAAGCTATAGGAATTGGGTATCCCGAGGCTTGGTATGAACACACCCGCCCCGGAGGTGGTTTCCAAATTGTTTTCTATTTTGGAACCGTCCGTATAACAGATAATTATTTCTGCCGTGTCAACTGGAGTTTGTCCGTGACTCCAGTCTTCCCTGCTTTTTATCTCAAAGCTAGTCTTGAGATTCCAGAAATATTTTTTCTCATTTCGTCCGTAGGCATTAAAGTTTCAGGAACATAAGCGTTGACAGCTTTTTTAATAAGCATATGACCTCCTCCTCCAAACGCAGGCTGCTCATGAGAACAACCGATGCCATCTTGTTGTACGGTGCTGAAGTATGGGCAGACGCTCTGAAGTTTCAAAAATACAGGACGCGTATTGAATCGGTGCAGCGACGTGGTGCACTAAGGATATGCAGCGGCTACAGGACGGTTTCAGCCCCTGCAGTGCAGGTTGTTGCCGGGGTCACACCAATTGACCTACTGGCAGACGAGCGCAGGAGGATCCACCTGAGGAAAGCGGAGAATGCGCCGACGGTGGTTAAGAAGGAAGAACGAGAAGAGACCATGAGGAGGTGGCAAAATAGGTGGAGGTCTGAGAGTCGAGGACGATGGACTGCAAGGCTGATTCATGGCGTCAAGGAATGGACAGAGAGAGTGCACGGGGAAGTGAATTATTATCTTACACAATTCCTTACCGGGCACGGTTACTTTCGGTCCTTCCTGAAAAAGATTGGGCGGACCACGGGTTCGCGGTGTCTTTACTGCCAGCAGCAGCGTGACCGCCTCACAGACGACGAGCAACAGGATCAAGATGGAGTCGCAGAAGGCCTGGAGATCGAGGAAGACGATGTGTACCACACATTCTTCCAGTGTCCTAGATGGGAGAGAATGCGGAGTAGCCTGATTGACGAAGTCGGTGAACTTCAGCCAGAGACCATCGTTAATAAGATGATGGAGACAAAGGAGAACTGGGATTCCATCAATACCTACGTCATCGCAGTTCTCAAAGAGAAGGAAAGAAATAGGGATTGGGAAGGCTTAACATCATAAACGCCCCATCCCCTATCGAAGCCAAGGAGGAGCCTAAAGACATTAGGCCTCACAAAGAGGAAGCCCAGCAACAGCCGGGCTGAAAAAAGGGGCTGTCCCGAAGTAATGCATCAACTGTAGTCCCGGGGCAGTCCAGACGAACAGAGGAGGTTTTAGTGGGTAACCAGTTGCTTATAGCGGCCGGACCCCCACATAAAGGGCGGTGAGACAAACATCCCTCTCCCGCTGTCAACCAATAAACGGTTTCCTCCTCTATAAAAAAAAAAAAAAAAAAAAGCATATGACCCACTTGAGAGTAATGGGTTAAGTGACTAGTGTCATGAACCCATTCCCCTTGTGAGATTAATCTTATAGCTGTTACAGCACCTTTTAAAACGAAACTGGCCGACTTTCTTATCAAATTTTGATAAGAAGGGCCAGTTTCGTTTAAATAACATTTAATGTTATCATTAATTTTTTCTGTGAAACCTACGTGATGTATTGGAAATATTTAAAAATTCAAATCGAAGATTGTGACTATCAAAATCATCTTATATACTTGTCTACAAATTATTTTTGCTTCCTCACTACCGAAGGTAGGGAAGCTTTGTATTCGTGAAAGAAGTGAAAAAAAAAAAATGTCCTCCAAAATCAAAATTTCTACTTGCTTTTTGCGTTTTAGAGCTTCCCGAACAATTTTGGTTCCGTGTCTGTCTGTCTGTCTGTGGTCAATCCTTGTCCCGGGCAAAACTATACTAACCTGTGGTCCGATTTTGATGAAATTTTCAGGGATTGTGCGGGTTAGGTCCTAGACGGTCCTCTATCAATTTCAGCACCTTCGGACCAATAGGAGCGAGTGCGCATGCGCAAACATAAATTTCCTGGAACCTCGGTTTCTCGGTTTCTAATGAACCGATTTTGCTCAAATTTGGAGGTTAGTTAGGGACTAACTTCTAAGAGACACCCTATAAGTTTCAATCAAATTGGTCAAGCAATAGCCGCTGTGCATGCGCGAACTTTAAATTTATTGTTACAACCAAAACTCCGCAACTATTCAACCAATTTCGATGAAATTTTCAGGGATTGTGTGGGTTAGGTCCTAGACGGTGGACCGCTAAATAAAGAATCATAATTTTTTCGCCAACTGATTCTATACGTCCATGTTACAATGAGTGAGGAAGCTATACTGCCCACCCAACTTGGCAGACGTTTTTTCTAGTTGTCAACCTTTGAAAATCTTTCTGCATTGAAACACATCTTCTTTGGTGACTCTTTGGAACACATCGATTGAATGATTACAATACTATTCCTAGATGAGTGCCTCTATTCCTCTACGGTAATTATTCACCATAGAAAGCATTTTTCTTGTCCTATTTTTGCTACTTTAAAATAAAAAATCAAAACACCCCAGGGAAGTGGGGAATGTAATTTGTAATTGTAAGAGTTCCAACAGTATCCTCATTTCTTCTTTACTCCAAAAAATAAGAGTTATGGCCGTTTTAGTAAAATACGGCAGAAATCGAGCAAAAATCGTAAAAAATAAAAATGTAACGAAAACTGTATATTGGAGGGAATTGTGTTTCGTTACTCAAGCGGCCACCAGAGCGCTTGGTCTTTGCCAACTCAGGCTTGAGACCAAGTATAACCTTGGATTTGAGGTAGTCCACAGGAAAAATCGCAGGGGGCTAAAACTGGTGACCGCGGTGGCCAGTTCGAATCGCCGCACAGGGAACCTTCCTCTAAAAAAACTCCAACAATCTCCTTGCTGACCTGAGGTTCCTCCGACCTGAGGGAACTATACGTCGTCCAGTTCCATTTCATCCAATTCAGGCAAGAAAAACTTATGAATCATAGTCAAATAAAGCGCCGAGATGTAGGAAATGGCTGAAATTTTCCTCGAAAAAATAAGATCCAATGAATTAACCCATTTCCCTAGATATCACACCAAACTATCACCCAATGAGAGTGAAGAGGCCTCTGGTGAAACTCCCAAGAGTTCTCTTATTGATACAATCACTGGGATGGAATTGTGCCTCGTCAGAAAAGAAAATTCTAGGCTACCCTATTCAAAAGAATATCATTTTGAACTACCAATACCAACAATAAGAAAGAATAAATGTTTCATTAATTTGTTCCTCCCTTTTTGTAATCCATCTGTCTTTCGCGCTCTATATCCTCATAAAAATGAACAAAATATTCAAGTTCGCACATTCATGTTTCAATACTCACCAATTTTCGGAACTCTTTCGAATCCGAATTTGAAAAACAGGAGAAAGAGCTTGGTGTTGTCGCAAAGAATCTCAGCAGTTTTAAGAGCATCGATCTTAAGAGTATCAATGCGCGCACATTCAGCCAACACAAACGGGATCATTTCTTGATGAGGCGACGTATTCTCCTTATAAACCTGTTAATAATGTAAAGGAATTTGAGCACAATTACACTTCGCGCAGAACATTTTCATTCAGTACTTCAAACAAAATGTGAAAAAAGTCACCTTTTTGATGACCTCGAAAATTTTTTCCTTCGGCATTTTTTTGAGGATGGCAACGAGGAGATCGACGTTGTCTTCTTTGTAGTGAATCGCGTGCAGCCGCGCACCAGGAAGGTATGTTCCCCCGATGCTTGCATAGTGCAGGAATCGTTTCAACTTCTTCTCGTCTGACACGTTAGCTGCTGCTGCCATTTCGCTTGAAGAGTCGTCAGCAAGAATTCTATGATCTGGAATTATTCATGAAATAAATTGTAGTAAAGAAGAAATGGGGATTTGGGACACAATAACTAGTCTCAAGTTCATTCAGGTACATTTGCTTTTAGATATCGTGTTATACATACACAAATAATGAATTTCCTTGTTAAGACAGTTTTATTGGATGAAAGCATTTTGCAAACAACTGAGGGATCAAGCAGAAAGGAAAGAAAGGTAGGTAGTACAGGTTGTAACTATCATGGCAAAACATCAGAGAGAATACATAGCTATAGATCTGTACCTCTCTACTTACTTCTTTTTTGACATTTTATAGCACATAACGAAAAAGTCCATTCATGCAGCATGAATAAATGAGCGAATTTTCAAAGAAATCTCTCAGTTGAAGGTATGGTTAAGAAAAGGAACAATGGTGTTGCAATTTCTTTTAGAAAGTTTTTTTCACACGATTCTTGGTTTTTTCGATTTTCAGTATAGCATACCAACATACTGTATGCACCAGGTAAACTTTGAAGATCTTAGGAGTCCATATTCATGTGCTGCTCGTCTCTACGAACTCATAGAGTACCCACACGGCTACTGCATTTCTGGGTACAACAAATATACGCACGTATTCATTATATATATAAATAGATACAAACTTTTCTTAATTTTGGACAATTTTCATTTTTGAAAAACGCATCGATATCAGAAATTTTATGCTGAATCCGAATGTACCATATATTACCATGATTGTGAAGGTAATAACCACACAAAACTGGAAAAACCCGTTTTTTTACTTTTTTTTTGAAATTTGGACTACTTTGGATTGCCCAAAATTTCTGGCTAACGAACTTGACCTATTGTTTGTTGTTACGAACATTTTGGCGAAAAGTAAAAAAAAAAATCTAAATAATTACTCAAGTTATTGTGCGGAATGACACACACACATAATATGTGTATATATTATATTATATAACGGGGTGGTTAATTGACCTTTCTAGACTTGTTGTTTTCATTTGCTTTTATTTATTAATAAAAACAACAAGTCTAGAAAGGTCAATGAGGAATTTCACCGAATTCTGTTTGCATTTTTCCTGAATAGGTAATGGTGTGGGATAGATGAAAATCGGGCTGATTTCGGAAAATAAGTCTCCTGTTATTTTTGGGAGACGATCAAAATTTTTAATTTCAAAACTAACTGGGAAAACGGACGTGGAGCGGGAACGCTCGCTGATTGGGCTGTTCGGATCGCCGTCTCCTCCCAGTGTTGCCCATTGGGACGACGAAATCGTGTTTTCTAAAAGGAAAGTTATCAAACAAAAACAGGGAAAACCTAATTTTCCCAATCTTGCTTTTTCTATTTTTTCTTCAGTTTTTCGATTTCGAACTTTACTGTTTCGTGAAATTTTGCATCTGGGGACTATGGATTTCTCGATCTCAGCGCTTCAAGCGGCCATAAATGAACTATTCCAGCATGACGTCATTTTCCCGGTTTTTTTAAACATTCGTATTTTCTACACTGTTTTGTTTATTCGTAAATTAGGAAGTTCGGGCTGAAAGTTTGCCTAAGGGGGTTTTTCGAGGTGCTGAATCCGATTTTGGGGTCAAAAATAGGAAATTCCGACATGGTGAAATTCCTCATTAACCACCCCGTCATAAACTTCAACTAGACAATTCTACACTCTAGCCACACACATATAGTATATGTGTGTGGTTAGAGTGTCAAAAAGTTATATGTATTACATATAATTTTTGGAAAAACTTCAGGGATCGTTTCAGAATGTTCCAAAACGGATTTCAGTGTAAAAATTCTTCGAAAAAGTCCATACTAAAAATTTTGAGGCCATTGCAACAGCTCCATTATCCTTGAAAATTCGCTAAAAGCGTTAAGTTTGGTATTATGATGATTTTAGCTAACAACCGAGTCGTTGCTTGGGAAATGGTACTTCGTTGTTTGTTATCCCACAAAATTCGTTGACCATTCGTTGGAAAGCTCTCGATTTATCACGCATTTCTATCGCACCTGTTATTGGTACTTATGTCGTAATTATGTATTTATTAGTGTTATTAATGGGTGTAGTAAACGACGCCGCTTGTTTAGTTGTCACTTGGGAACTAAAAAAAACACATATAAAATGAGGTTGGTTGTTGTGGTTTTTAGGTTTACTACGTAATTTGAGGATGGAAATGCTCTCTTTCCTTTATCATCATTCGATGTAGCGAGAAAAATCCCACACCTAACTCCGCGTGCTATGAGAAAACCCACCAAGTCGTGCAGTAACCAGGATTTCCATAAAAATTCTAATTTTCCTACCTCAAAAAAAGTTTTTCAAAGCTTGTAAATTAAAAAAAAAAAAAAATACACCGTTGGAAAGCTGAGAAGTTGGACCAACGTTTAGGCCTGTTGAAGAAAAACACCCATGAGATTCAATTCAACAGGATGAAAAAAACTGGCTGAACATTTTCAATTTGGTACACATTGTGTTGGTCAATTTTTTCACATCTGAATCTCGAGAATCTGAAGATCTTGCACTATATGGATAGGAAATTCAACGCTCTGCCGATGGTATTCTCAACAAATAAGGGAGTTACAGGCGTTATAGTCGAAAAAACTAGGATTTTAAGCTGAGTAAATCAGTTCATGGAACATTTTTTGTTACAAATTAGTAGTAGAAGCGACCATAACGTTTACACCCTGAATGCAAATAATAGCTTTCTGTAAATTCCACTTGATAATGGAGGTACTTAATAATATTGTTATACTTGTGCGACTAATATTCACCTGAAGAGCTGATTTGTACTTTGTGATACTCTAAAGCATTAGAAAATAGAATTAAGTAGAAAATTAAAATGGATTCGTGTTCACTGGAAGCCCGTGCAGGTGGTAGAAAGAAAGGACTCACAAGTTTCAAGGAGAAACTTATATTAACAAGAATTACACTTTTCAAGTAGAAAGTCAAGACTGTCTTAATTCTATGCTACAACATACTATTATAGACATCAAGACGTAGAGGGGGTTACATTATGTGGTGGGGTGAAATGATAATTTCGGGAAAGGTCGATGTGGCGGTTGAGCTATCGGTTTGACCTCCTGGGGCCCAACGGCTTTACAATAGGGGAGGATAAGATAGTATGTGATTCCCTAGGAAACTAGGGTTGAGCTTCAGTTTGATGACAAATACGTCAAGATAAAGATACCAACCCATTCGTACAGAATTGAGCTGGAACCAATGACCGCGACTTTGTAAAAGTAGGTATAGACAAGGCTGACATACTTTTCGTATTGAGTCATCGATACGAAAATACCGTCTGGAAAAATAATTTTGGGAAGAATTATTGAAGAGAAGAATTATTTTCTTTGAGAAGAATTATTCTCAAGTTGATCAGGCTTGTAGGAAATTATTCAGAAAGGCTTTCCATTGGAAACAATTAATAACTAATAAATCCCAAGTATATCACAACTTATTACACAAGTTTCATCCAATCCATAGGAAGAGAAGTTTTTTGAAAGACCATGTGCACTATAAAAAGTACCAAGGTACCTAGCTATCTACAAAATTGTCCCAAAAACCCTAAATCTAAGAGGCTGAGCTTTGATTGTTAGGAAAGTAATCTAGCCGCGAAATCCAGAGTAAAGGTGCGGATACTCTCATGCGATACTTGGCGAGTACTGAACACTCCAAATACTGAGTATAGCTATCTGTGTATACTCGCCTAGTGCCGACTATTCGTGCTTCGGTGCCCTGGTAACACATGCGGAGTTGGCCGAGTAGGGAGTACAACCCGATCTTATGGTGGGTTTACACGAGGCCAGTCGGCAGTCCAGTTGACTGGCGCCAGTCGACTGGCACCAGCTGACTGGCGCCAGTACCCGTTTAGACGTAGCCAGTGAACTCGCGCCAGTTCATCAAAAACCGTGGAGGCGGCTTCGTCAACGAGGGTTTCCCGCGCCCAGATGAACACTATTTTTCGCGCTTTGTGCTCTGATTTTCTACGCGAATCCGCTGAAGTGCTCCAGGAAGAGCTGTCATGGAAAAAAGAGTGGACGAGGAAGTGGATTCTGAGGAGGAAGTCGTCTGGGGCATCATCGCAGCTCCTCAGTGAACTAAGAGTGGAAGATCCCAGAGAATACAGATCTCTGCTTTGACATAACATCTTGCATTGTACCGAACCACTTGATTGAAGGTACATACACATCTTCCGATCCAGTGCCAGATTTCTCGCTCTTCCTCTGCTTATCCAATTCCAGGTTATAAGTACTGCGAAGAGACTTAATTTTTGCCTTCGCTTCTGGAACGCCAAAATCGTCCAAATTCATTTCTTCGGCAATTTTTTTTAGTGCCGATTCACGCGCAAATTTATTTTTGTAGAGTGGGTCGAATTGATTCCACAAACATTCACACTCCTAGTACACTTGAACGAACTTCAAGTTTAATTCGTCACTCCACTTTTTCGGCGGCATTTTATTACAATAAATAAATTGGCTGAGAGAAAAGAAAACCAAACCACTGGACTGGAACGGAAAGTGTGATTCACACGATTCCAGTGACTCACGACAGCTCACGTTTTTGGTGGTGGGGGTTACAGGACTGGCGCGAAACCTACTCCTCGTGCCAGTCATTTGGCGCGACTTTTTTCCACTGGACTGGAGCATCATTGGACGCCAGTGTAGTTCACACGAGGCCAGTAGCTGGCTCCAGTCGACTAGCGCCAGTCAACTGGACTGCCGACTGGCCTCGTGTAAACCCACCATTAGACGAGCAAGTGAAACTGGCAAACGGAGCAAGAACGGGAATAAAACTTGTGAATTACAGAAACGTCCTACAGCGAAAAATGTGTATCACAGGATTAAACTGAAAGGCGGTTTCATCAGTGTAGACAAGACCCGCAAAACTTCCCCATTTCAATCACTAATAAGTACCTACTTGGTGTAGCCGGGGCAGTGGGCAGATGCTCGTCTCCTTTGATTTGGCCAAAAAACCGTCTCTGAGGGGAGCACCCAAATACTCGGTACTCGCAGATTCACGAGTACGCGTCCTCCTGGCTACACATGGAAATCGACGAGTATTTTTGCTCACTCGCCGAGTACTGCATGTGAATCCCCAACTTAACATGACGACGATGAAAGCTTGTGGGAGCAATTACATACACAACAACCAGATATATGCGTGCTGCCTGTGGAGTTGAATGAAAGTGGTGTAAAATCTATATTATCGGCAGACGACAAGAAACCCAGGAAGTAACATTATTGAGTCGCACCGCCTTGAAAATTCCAAACGTCAACACCCTACGTAGGTTTTTCTTGGACGTAACATAAAAACTTTCAAGCATACCTAGGAGGTAAGTAGATAGTAGGTAGGCAGCGAGTAGTTATTTCAGAGGCAAATGTCAGTTATGACCCACTATACTTTACCCACCTACTCTGTATAAAGAGGTAGGCACCTACCTCATTCAAATGAAAATCAAATTTTAGAGAGTGATATAGTTTATAAACTAGGCATTTAATGCAGCTTTGGGGATCGGGGCGGTTTCTCTCATAAACCGAAGAACTGCTTATCGTCTCGTAAGTTCGTCAACCTCATTTCAAAGTTTTTGTAAATGGTCTTAATTTGCATTAAAATTGCAAAGGAGTCGCACGTGTGTTGATTCAATAGAACATGGACACAAAAAAACATGAAAAACAACTTTGGGAGCTTACCAATTTAGAGACCGAATTTAGCCTGTGTAACTCGAAGATACGTTGGCTATCCTTTGAGTACGATTGCGATGAACAGAAATCTACCAAATTACGGTATTGTGTCAACAATACCACGTTTACAAATCTACCTTATACCAGATTTCGGAAAATTTTTACTGAACGATGCGAAAAAAATATGGCATAGGCTTGCCGTCTCCCTCACTTCACTGCGGGAGAGGACTGTACTGCTCCGGTAGTACCAACCTAAGAACTAAATAAGTCCTTAAAACTGAATGTTAAAAATTGTTAGTGTAGTTTGATAATTAAATTTGAGCATATGAGCGATCGGAGGAAACATTCGTGATGTTGATTAGACTAGGATGAATACTCAGCAATTGAACATTTCCAAGTTACTGATAAAACATTTATACCACATTTCCTTCAAGATTGGTATTCGGGAAGTCCTAGGTGTTACCCATGTTGTGCAACCTTTACCCGCTCGAAATGAAACTTCTGCAGGATACTAAACAAAAATAACGAGTAATTTAAAAATATTAAACGTGAAATCTCCATTCTTCGTCTAGGAAAGCTACTATTAGCTTTTTATCCGTGGTAAAGTCGAGAAATTGTAGAGCATGGAAGGTACTTACTTCCATATCATGGGAATGGAATATACTTCTACCATTCGGGGTTCGTTCGTAGTGCAGTTTTAGAACTTGTCCAGAACTGGAGGAGTTCTGAAAAATGGCCGCCCAGAATTTCGAACTGTGTTCTCGGATTTTCTACACTGCGAACGCTTTCATGATTCGGAACTGCTGTACCTACCTAATCTGTTATCGCCTAACCTTCTCCTTCATTGTGATAAAACGCTGCTAATTATTACACAGTGGTTTATTTTTTTCTATAAATCGAGATCACTCGCTTGCAACGAAGACAGCTGACATGAATCTCATTTCGAAGAAATAAACATTCTGATTTATTTAAAGTTCAACCTTCCTCATATGGACCAAACTGTTGATCCCACAAAACTATTGGTGGTCTCATTCCTTTCTAAAAATTCAATTTTATTTAATATAAAGTATAAAATATTAAATATAATGTATTAAATAGGTAGGTACTTAATAGATAAACAATATTAAATATAAAATACAATTTTGTGGAAAAACAATTATTAAGTATTACTTAAATTTAACTCTATTTTATATTAAATAGGTACTAAATAAAATAAAATTTTGTGGGAAAACAATACCTTTACATGGGCAGTTTTCAAACAAGAAGGACAAATGGTACCTACGTAAGGACAAACGGAAAAATTTATTTTTATTTATTTAGGTACTGTACGTACCTTGAAACCTAAACCATCAAATTTTGAAGGAGGGGTGTAATTTTTTTCTTGTTCTATTCTAAAGGGTATTTTTAAAATAATAAACCAAAATCAATTCGGAGTTATTTGCTATGAATGAATCTGAAAAAACTTACCACTTTTTTACCTTACCTTTTACCAAAATTAAAATAAGAAAGGTAGTTACTACTTTTTTGGTTTTAATTCATTTTTGAGAAATGGAATAAATTATTTATGTTGAATTGTTGTATCTCCGTTATTTATTCTAACTACAGAGCTTAGGTTGATGTCAAACAGTAGCAAATGTAATCTACATCAAAAAGTTACTTGGCATAAATTATTGAAATCATAATAAAAACAAATAATATAATAGTTTTAAAAAACCGACAAAAGTGGAACAATTTAATGGTTTTCAGCGCACTTCGTCAGTAACAGAGGGTTTTAACGTTGTAAATACGTACTATAAAAATTCAAAAAATGCCTGATGAGCCACGTACCCGCCTCTTATTAAAGTTCCTTGAAACCCTCACCAGAGAGCTCCTTTGTAGGTGTCCGGAGTTCTGATAACGAGTTCGAGAAAAAATCCGGAACGCCAGAACCGAGTTCCGAACTAGTCCGGAACTGTGTCCGAAAGTCACTGCGAACAGCGAACTCAGTTCCAGAACTCGGAATTCGTGCACTGCGAACGCGTAAAGCCCTACTGCGCATGCCCGGACTGTTCTAGAACTGTCCCGGACTGCACTACGAACGAAGCTACAATCGTACAAACAACATCAAATTTTTGCGAAAGTAGGAGTGACGTTCACGTAACTCTCAGATTCAATTCTCTGCAGCGTGTTCTTGGATTCCGTGTTTACTGCTGTTTGTGCACTACTATTTCTTATTAGTTTGTGTTTAAATAACCGGGTACCTAAATTTCATGTTATCAAGTAACTAGACGTCTGCTGATTGAGTCTTTCCAATGGGGAAGAAAAAGTATAAAGTCGTGGAGGAGAGTGCCGAGCTGAAGGAAGAGCACGAGATTCAAGAAGAGGTTGCCCCTCAGGATGGAATAAAGAAGAAATTAAACGTACGAGCACGAAAGCTGTTTCATCCGTTCATGTCTTACTTGAAATCTTATCAAGAATTTGCCAAAAACTTGCCCAGACACTTTTTGGAGTTTGACGAAGGTAAGGTTGATTCTTTTGGATTACATAGCACTAGTAGGCAATCCATGGACTTATCATAATCATAATTACTTATACGTTAGCTGTTCCAAACCCCTAGTAAATTGCGTGAACCAACACTCCTAGCTACCTACGATCTTACAGTATTGTTTCGATGTTTGGAACCTAAGTTGACCTCTGTTTCTAGAAGTTATTCACGAATCCGTACGAGATTATCTCAATTACAGACTATGTTTATTTAATTTATGGATGCCTAAAGTAACTTTTGGACCTGTCGTTAGATAGGTACCTTAGTAATTTAAAACATTATGCAAACTGTTTCAATCACAAAACAAACAGGCTCGTTTGTCTCACTTTTGCTGTTGCCTTACTCCTCTGAGGAGCAGGTACGACAGCAAGTATCTAATTAATTTGCTTATGTTTTTTTTTAGAGAAACTTGCGGAACAGGAAGAAAATATGGAAGAAGATAAAAGCGATGAAAATGAAGCAAGTGAAGACGAACAAGTAGTCCACCAGACTAATGAAAAGAAGAGTAAGTAGATCGGAAAACGCTCGATATTTCTGCACCAGAGGTATTTATTATTATTTAGGTATATTAGGTATTTATTTATTTAGTAATTAGGAAGGAACCTATTTTTGATCTGTTTCTGCCAGCCAAAACAGCTGAGATTGGAATTGTAGGGGAATTTTCGAATCCTAATTAACCCACCAAGGACGAGAATAATTTTTCATTAAAAAATTGAAATTTTTTTAGGTTTCTTGGTTCATTAGGTTCTAAATAATCCCAGAAAAATGCTAAAAAAAATAATCCGTTCTCCTTTTAGGAGTGGGGCGGGGTGGGGTGGGGTGACATATATGTCACACTCGTCCTTAGGGGGTCGCAGGGTTTGAAAAACTTCATCCGAGGTCAAAATAAAAAAAAACAAAAAACATTCAACTAAGCATTTTATTTGAAAACCAAGGACATTTATTGATTTAAAAGACTAGTCAATGACAGAATGGTATTGTTGTTTGAAAACATCGAAGAAAAAACTCAGTAGGAACTATGGGTATTTATTTTTTGTTTGAAACTGAACATTGCATTTCAAACAATCCAACGTTGCATTATGAGCACATTGACGTGACGACACTTTTGCAACCATTATTAGTACACCTTCTTCTCTTCTTATTTTCTACTTCCCCCAGTATACGGTCTTTCCGGTCGTAGCGCATATCAGCCAAAACTCTTGAGGTCCAGTTGCAAGATGGAGTTGTCGGGCCCACAGACTTTACTTTAGTTTTGTAAAGTTTTGTGAATTCCTGTTTGGTGATGTGTCTTCCTGTTCTCTTGTAAATCTGCCAAGCGTTGTTTATCGATGCATCAATTAGCCACATCAGTATTGACCAGTACCATTTCTTCTTTCTGATTGAAATACGGTATTGATTTAGTGTGTAGGGCCTCCAATTCGTACTCCATTAGACAAAATTGCCTCAGCTTCACTGCTCAATTGGTTACCTGTCAAATTGTCCAACAAACCTCCTGTGTTCTCGTCGTCACTATCTTCGTCAGTGAGCTCGTTAGCAGGTGGAGGTTTGATGAAAATATCTTCCACTTCCAAACGGTGTCATCATCGTCAAAGACGCTTAGGATGTCTTCCTCGAGTAGTTGACTATCTCAACAACAGTCAAGTCACCTTTCAATCATACATGATCCCTGTAAAAAGGATAAAACTGACGAACATTTCGATTTTGACACAGTATCTGAAATACGAAAGCTGTGGGCAGGCAAAAAAAAATTGTGGGGAAGGAGGAGTGTGACATATTCGTCACACCGTCCTTTCCATTCACTCACAGCTACTATAAATAACTTAATTTGATTAAATAAGCCACATCCCATTCAAAACTATCTGAGAGAATAATATTGAAAGGATAAAACGATTTATGAAGAAAATAAGTAATAAATTCCACTTACCAATAATTTGGGTCCATCGAAAAAAAATGCAGAATTTAAATTAGCCAAAAAAATACTAAATCACCTTTCTTGGGCGAAAACATACAATGAACTGACAAAACAGACTCCCTCGCTACGGGAGAGGGTGAACATGGGCAAAAACATCGACATGCAGTAATATGAATTGGGTTTTGTCGGAACTTGTCTGCTGTGACGTATACGTCACACTTGTCCTTGGTGGGTTAAGTTATTGCTATAGCCTTCAAAATGATTTGCATGAGAAATCTTCTCCATAAAAAACTCTAAAACAAAAAAATTCTAGAGTGAAACACTTTTTTCTATGTGCTTATTTCATATCTCTCAATACGGTTAAACAACCTACAATTTATTTTAAACTCCCTAAAATGGTCCAAAAATGTCCATAATAACAAGAAGAAGAATGCGTTCATTGGCCAGCTCTTTTTAGAACTCTGAGGGCCAATTTAAAAAAAATAGGGTCCGCAAAGTGAATTTGAGGTTTTTTAAGTGGAAATCGCCAACTTAAACATTTAAATATATTCAGAGGTAGCGTAAATTCGTAAATCCCTAGCAGGGTGTTCAGCGATTCCCCGAAAAAAATACCCTGAGTTTTCCAGAGTAAATTTTCGACTTTTTCCAGGGTTCTAAATGAATTAAAATATAAATTTGATCATAATTTCTGAAATTTCAAGTTTTTAAGGCAATTTTGGAATGAAAAAGCACTAGAAGAAGGATGAGATTGTTGATTACTTTCGTCCTGCTCTTGTAACATTTTATTTGTGTTAAAATGTGAATTCTTAGATGTAACATTTTTGTCACAGAGGGACCTCAGTTTGGCAATGCTACACGAGCGAAAACGATAGCCGAATTGAAAGAAAGACTTGCAAAAATGAGAGGTAATATTCAACATTTTTCTCATTCTTCCCCCGATGGTTGGTCGCATCCTATGAGTTATTTTATAATTCGTTAGTACTATCAAATGTTATTTGTGGTTTTCAAATCTTTTTGTAGAAAGGTGTAAATATGATTTTTGTTTCCTCTCCAGGTAAAAAACTGGATTACCAGGAGCGCTTGAAGAAGAAAGGCATCAAAAGCAGACTTACGAAAAAAGAGAGGTTAGAAGAGCGAGCAAAATTGAAGAAAGAGAAGATGAAAGCGAAAAAAACCAAAGGAAATTTGACGAAACCGACAGCAAGCGAAGAAGAAAAACCAGATGTTAAATCTGATATTCCTAAGAAGCCCCTGCCAGAGCCTAAGATGGTTTTCAGCAAATTGGAATTGCCTGAGGAAGAGAAGTTCAAGAAGAAAGAAAATAAAGATCCTAAGAGGATGCTTCAAAAGATACAGAAGAGTCAAGCGAAATTGAAGACGTTGGAGGAGAAGGGGAAGGTTGAGACTGTGAAGAAGATCAAGGAAAAATTATCCTGGGATAAAGCGATTCAGAAGGCAGAAGGCGTCAAACTTAAGGATGATGTAGAGCTATTGAAGAAAACCATCAGAAGAAAGACTGAAATAAAAAACAAGAGTAAGAAGAAGTGGGACCAGAGGAAGGAGTCTGTGGATCACAGAAAGGAAGAAGCACAAAAGAAGAGACAGGAAAATATTACGAAGAAGAAGAAGGAAAAGAAGACCAAGAAAATCAAGAAATCCATAAAGAAAGGACGAGTGGTGATATAGAGGACAATTATTACAGCCTCTAGAATAGCCTACGCATTCTAGTGTCAAGGACAACATGTCTGTGGGTTCTGTTAAGAGAATTGTGTTGTACATAATATAAGATAGATTATATTATTCCTTGTCCACCAATTTTGTATGTAAATGGCTTGACTTTAGCTGCTTCTGAATAAATCTATGTACATAACTAAATTAACGCAGCTGTATTGTACCTTTTAGTGTTAAGCACGAAAATGTGTTGAGCTGGATGCCGTAACATCGGCAGAGAATGTGAATACAAATAAATTGCCCTTACGGGCCATTTTCATCAACCCAGATTAACTAGAGTTGATCTTCGACAGAGGATAAAGGAACACGTTATCATGGTTTAAACCTCCTCAATTTGTACCACCCTTCCAGGTGGACTCTGATCCGTGGATTATGTAAAACAAAAAAATAAATAAATAAATCAAAGATGTCTCCATAATAAAAACTTATTATTTCTGGTTTACCACTGTTTCATTCATGAAACAGCCCAAATCCACGGATTCAATTTCAATCCTGGCTCGGAGGATCATCCTTGCTGGTGGATCGATTTATGACCAGAGATGGTGTTTATTTACCAAAATTAAATTACCTATGAAGAGTAGGGTATCTGAGTATCGATATCTCTAGTACCGTTGATCATGAGTATCGATATTTTTAAATATCGAGTATCGATACTTTAGTGTCACAAACTATCAATATTATCCAATTTTCTCAAGAAAAATAATTTTTTCAACAACTTTTATTAATTTTTCACTATTGAGTGTCCAAACAGAGAGATTTTTTTCTATGATATTGTCGCTCCTCCGCCAAAACCACGAATCTTCAGAATCATCCTCCGCCAAAACCACGAATCTTCAGAATCATCCTCCGCCAAAACCGCGAATCGACAAAAAAATCGAAAATTGAGCTGAGCATCACAATAGGCCACTTTGGGTGAGTGGGTACCTACCCTAGTAATTTCATTCCTCTAACCCCACTGGAAGATGTTTTTCCACATGGTTAACTAGACATTACTGGGTTAGGGATGGGTATCATTATGAAAGTATCGATATTTTGTATCGATACTGTATCGTATCCGAGTATCGATATCCCAAGTATCGTTGGACAAGCGTATCGATATTTTGAAATATCGAGTATCGATACTTTAGTGCCACAAACTATCAATATCATCCAATTTTCTCAAGGAAAATAATTTTTTCAACAACTTTTATTCATTTTTCACTATTAAGAGTCCAAGCAGAGTGATTTTTTCCATGTTATAAACGTTATTTGTGCAACCAAAGAGTAATGACCCAAAAGCCTCTCTATCTTCTTCATTTTTTAGCCATTATGTTGAATTTTCCGCGAGAACAGTATCGATATTCGATATTTAGAAATATCGGATCCAAAGTATCGATATCCAAAAATATCGGATAGTGCAGTATCGATACTAAAATATCGAGTATCGCTACGAAAGTATCGATATTTTGAAATATCGAGTATCGATACCCATCCCTATACTGGGTTAGAGGAATGAAATTACTAGGGTAGCCTACCCTGGGTAGGTACCCACTCACCCAAAGTGGCCTATTGTCTATATATGTCTGTATATCTAATGTATATCTATCAGATTCTCTTGGACGTTTCTTACTCACAGGAACCTAGAAAAGTTGTTTCCTCGAAAGAGGAATTTCAGTGAATCTGTTAGCATTTTTCCTGAATAGTTCATATGATGTGGCTTAGTTAACACCTTGAACGCGGGGGAAAAAACGCGTTGGTCCACTGTGGCGTGGACATTTTTTTCATGAAGCGCGCAATGATAAGGTGTCACTTTGATGACTGCTCATGACCTTCAACATCGACCGATTCATCTCCGGATTGAACCGTTCGTCTCATAAATAGTTCATCTATCACGAAAAACAGCTAGAAAATAGCGGTAACCGAGAACAGGAGCAGATATTCTTGAACCTTTTGCAAGAGGTGTTTGCGTGACATAGACGCGATCCCCTTCCAACGTGTTAAAAATCGGATTGATTGAGGAAAATAAGTCTGATGTTATTTTTTGGGAGACATTAAGTAAGTGGATTCTTTCAAAGTATCGCAGAGGAGCTCGTTAATCGTAGCAACCGCCGCCCCCTCCCCTTGTTCGCCTCCAAGGACCATCCAAAGTGGGATTTCACAATCTCAGCGCTTCAAGCGACTGGTACACGAACTAATCCGGGTAAACGTCATTATGAAATTCAACAGAATTTTTCAAATGACTATTATTATTATTATCATTTTTGACAAAATTTGTTTATTCGTTAACTAGAAAGTATTGGCTGAAAGTTTGCTGTAGAAGGTTTTTCGAGGTGCTGAATCTGATTTTAGAATCGAAAATTCCTAATTGTTGAAATTTCTCATCGGTGACTATCTTCATTCACTAGAGAACTTACTCCAAGGACTGGGATGGTAGGACGTTTCCCTGGAATGCACTCTCAGTAAAATTTTGGAAATGACGATTTTTGGCTGACGTTTCCTGTTTTCTCAACTCTGCGATTACATCATCTAAGTCTATCTCATCCGAAACAATCAATCTTCTTCCTGAATTCCTTCGATCTAGACAGTCAATAGTTCATTTGGCAATCTCTTCGTTCGTTTCGTTTTTTTCTCCATCATCCCGACATTCCTTTCTCTTCTTCCCATGGATGTGAGTAGTCTGGTTCGCAGTTTTTATTCTGAATCAATTGAAACTTGTTACCTACGCATATGTACAAAAGAAAAACAAACTACATGAAACATGACTTTCTTCAACTAAAACGAGATATGCATTGAGAATTCCAAAATTCTGTTGGGGAGTACTGTCAAAGGTTGAAAACCATTCGTTTGGTTCGTTACTGATATTAAAATTCGCATAGAAACATGTAAAGAGATTTATTATAAATTAATAGAATGTCATAATATTAACAATACATGACGTGAGTTGTAGGTCACTGTCTTTTTGATGAGAAAATAATATGAATCAATGTATAGGAATAAAAAAAGCAAGTGCATTCTGGAGCGCGATAACTATTTTCTGGCGGTAGGAAACTACAACCAACTGCAAATAGTGCTAAATGTATGAAAAAAGTTGAATTGGAAAATATGGGATAAAATATTGATTGATCAGCATAAGCTATTATCCAAAGCAAACAATACCATTAATTTAATATTTACGGTCCGTATTAAAATACTTACTAGACGAGTTTTACAAATGCATGTAATAATGTGTAACGGTAATACAAGGCATTAATTTAGTGGTTGAAAATACAACAAAATGAAACAATATCACAACACACGTAACGACCTACATGTTTTTCTCAATACAAACATGCCCGCTCCAATTCAATTTAATTTCAAATCTGAGATCCTTTTGGTACAAAAAGACGTATTTACGAAATCATAGGGTAATCTAAATCACACTGAAAGCTATGAGACTGCTTGTTTGCTGCTTTTCTTAGCTGGCTTGACGCATCGTTGTTGAGGTTTCGGTTGATTCCCTCTGAAGAATGAGGTGATCACTTCTGACATCTCTGGCATGTCGTACTTGGTCAAGTTGCCTAGCTGCTCCATTTCCTTCAAACACATGAATAGTTAAATGAAAATAAAAGTCAATAAATAACAAGCAGCGATAACTCATGCTTTGTGTGAACACGACATTTGAACGTAATCTACTATAACATAGTCGATTAAACAATCTTACCTTCCGAGCTTCCGGATCGTTCATCATTCTCGGCAGAACCATCACCAGAAGCAAAGGCAAAACCATCATGAGTACCTGGAATGCAAATTGAAGAAAGTGAGAGGTTTTTTGGACTTAGTAGAACCCCTAGTGTGTTTGACAAGAACTGTCTACTAAAAGAGTAGGTACAATAGCCGCACTGGCACACAGCTTCTATTCAGGTCATGGCAATAGAAGCTAACTAATCAAAATCGAAACGCTGCAAATTTGTACACAAAGGTTTATCATGTTTCTGTAAGGGTCACTCGCCGACAAAGAACATAGCGTTGCCATTTACAGGACCTACCAACCATATTAACGCAATCTTCACTTTCCAGTTTATTTTGGAACAAGAAGCGAAGCACCGTTATTTGGTTGATGGTAGGTAGGAAAGCCCGACTGAGTGATATGAAACTCGATTTGAACGGAGATTAGGCCTATTTCTGTCAGTGAACAATCTTTTGCGATTCACACTATTATTTGTTGATATTTGATAAACCTTTTTGGCGTCAATATCCGTACTGGTTGAACTCGCCTATCACAGGAAAAAAAGCGATTAACACTACAAATTCTGATTTATTATAAGTTCTACCCTTAACCCTTAATTTCCCACTAGTAAAAAATTTGTTTTTGCGGATTTTATAATCAAATTTAGATATATTTTGAAAAATTTATAGGATATTTGAACAGAAGGTACCTCGAAGGCCCTATTACAGTCTGTCAGTTTGAGAATGATCTTTCCAAGGGTCACACTAGTGCTATCTGCGTCAGCAGAATCTGTCTATAAGCCCAATCTTGTTGGAGTAGAAGAAGAAAACTTGGAAAAATCTTTGGTGGGATGTCAGTTTATTTCTCATAAAGTACAGAACCAAGGGATGAGGTGGAGAAGGTTCACTTCATAGAGGAATTTAAGCTGCTTTGACAAAACGTCATCTCTAACGAGGAAACCCAACTAATAGCCTACAAGATGAGAAATGAGAGTAGAAAGTACCTTGAATTACCTTGAATAAAGTCTGTCAAATCGAGAATTATTTAGCTTTTATTATAACATTTTCTTACTCAATCGATATCACCTCAACGGCTATCCGTTTTGTTTTAAAAGTGCATAAACTATTGCAGGAAAAATCGGACTTCCTGAAAGATACCTCAGGATATTAAGGGTTAAGACCTCCTAGGGAGTGAACGGTTGGTCCTTCAAAGCTCCAGGTGGTCTCATTTGATTCTGAAAATTCATTTCTATTTTAAATTGGTGAAAAAACAATACCTTGATGTCGAGAGTTTTTGAACTAGGGCGATTTGAGACTTACAACTCCTATTTTTCACCCCTAAGAAGTGAAACTTCTATAGGTCTACCACAGAAACTTTGCATCCGTGTGTCGCCCCCTAGGTGGCGGATCCGCGAACTATAACCATCGAGTCAACCTTCCATGGTGAAACCTTGACACGGAAATTGGAGCCGTGAGAGATTTGATGTTCCTGTAATGCCACGAAATTTCAATTTCGGAAAAGCTCGAACTTCAATCTGCAGTAGGAGGGAAATCAAGTCACTTTTAAGGGGAGAAATTCACGAAAAATTATTGTACGCGCGGGAATTTGCTTGATGATAAGAGATAAGTAGTTCTACTTTCTCCAGCAGAAAGCGCCAAAGGGATGCAAAGTTTCTCTAGTAGACCTATAGGGTGTAGGCACAGCTAGACCCCATGTACCAAATTTCATCAAAATCTGTACATGGTAACTAAGAAAAATGCCACATACGGAATTTTTTTATTCGATTTTCGAATTCCACATACCAAAATGTAAACCAACAAATTTAGATGGGGAGGGGGTAAAAATGTTACTTGCATAATAATCAGGCTTACCATAGGGTTGAACAGGAAATCCGTGATCCTCCACTGTTCCCGGACTTGGAAAAATCTTATCGGCGAGTAGGCTTTGATTTTCAAGGGGTAAGGCACTTGGATGACGACGGAGGTCTGGATATGGTTAACTTTTCTGGCACGTATCTTTCCTTTGGAGTTGATTTCGACTCTAGCCTGCTCAAATGCATACTTCGGGTGAGAGACTTCTACGATGTATGACCCAGGGGGAACGTTAGTGAACACAAATGTACCGTCTTCTCTGAAAAACCAAAAGAATAATATTTTGACCTATTACTTCTAGACAAATTAAAAATAGCTTAAATGAACCAAAATTCCAAGGGAAAGATTGCAAGAAGCATCTTCTGTTTAAAAGTCATTCTTTCAATGATAGGTATCAAAAATCGCTAACTTTACTAAGGTAAATGCTTGGGTTCAGGTTCAGGTTTTTCTATACCCTTCCGTATTCTTGACATCAGGTACCACCACCTTAAACTATGAGGCTTTGCAGAACTTGTAAATTGTGGCATGGTATACTTATTACACTAATAATCTAGGTATGAGTATCACTCATGTTGCAAGGACCTCCGATCATCCAGATCTCATATTTTGCCCCACTCTCCCCCATTATAACTCTCTAAAAAAATAATGCGTTGTTACCTGATAAATCCTTTCTGTGAGGCTCCTTTGAGATATACGCGTGTGTCAGCTTGCCACTGCTCTCCAAGGATTTCAACGGGCGGAAAGACCTTGCCAGTAATGAACGTGTATTGAACATCTTTCCCATTAAGTACCTCGGAACTATCGTTGGTAGCAGTTACTAAGTGGATCAGAGATACAACTAGAAAACTACAGTACTTTAACAACATGTTGAACAGCGAATAAAGTGAAAACTATAAAGATTTGATGATTCCAACTTGACTCACAACTTATAACTTGGATTGCAGTGAGGTGACAGGGGCTCGTCACTTTTTTTTATCAACACTTATCAGCACGTATGGTACGAAAAAAAGTCAAATGGTCGACAAAACATTTTCGATGAATCGATGCTACCATGGAAGTAAAATAGTTCTTTCCATGGTTCCAATTCTACTTCCATGACTACAAGGGACTCCCCTTCAATCCCAATTTACACCACTTCCACGTGAAACATCCATGCTTATGGAGTTGAGCCCATGGATTTCTTTGATCCATCCTCCATGTTTGTTTTGTTATCTTGTCTCCAGTACTCTGTAGTTATCATTTATCAGTGGTCGGTATTGTTTGTTTGTCAGATTTTGCCTTCAAAATATTGTTGTAATATTTTTAAAATTATGATTGTAAAATGCAGTAATAGTTACCGCTTTACTTAATTTATGTACATTTGCATACCTTTGTGAGTTGAGAGACAACTACACCTCTTCTTTCAATTGTGCTGCCTGGATGTACTCGATAATATGAGGAAGATCAAAGATATACGATGGAGAGTTAATGTGATTTTGTCATCCAGGTAAAATACTCGCTTACTTGATGTAATAGACGATTTCTATTAATGGAAGTGGCAGTGCGCGTGCGCGTCCGGGAGGTTACAATCTCGCAGGTTTCGGTAAACGGTTTCCCCGGTTCTCGTTGTTTCTGTGTTTGTTTATGGCTGGATTGTTCCGTTTTCGGAAGTTACAATTATTTTTATATCAATTTTGCGATCCTAAAGTACTCGAGACAGTAAAAATGGTTTACGATTAGTGCTACGGCATATTATGCAATAGTGATTCCAAGTCAGGAGGCCGGGTTACGATCCTTCCGCGAAGTTCTACAGATTTCCCCAGTCGTGTTTATTTCTACGTGATAATGTTCTAAACTGGAATGACCAACAAGGGAAATCTCACGTCAAAGGCTGTTTCAAATGTAACATTTGTTGGACGTGGATAATTCGTTGCAACAAAATGACTCCAAGTTTCAAAAAGTTCGTCAAAATCTACTAGGATACCTACTATGATTCGCTCAGTGAAACGCCTCTAATTTTCGCCTAAAACGCCTCAATTTTCGGGAACCTTTAGTTAAATAGTTGAAATTGTAGAGTTACGTTGCAACTGCATGTATTATTGTACCTACAATTAAAATAATCTCTTATTTTTATCAATAAATTGTTTGAACCTTTCCGTTTACTTTCTTGTTTGTTTACTTTCTTTGCAATGATCCCTTTCAATCCAACTCTACTGGGTAAGTATACTCCTTGGGCTTTGTTCTTATTCAAATAATTTAAATTTCAATACTAGTTTTCATTGTCTGGCCGTACCATATATCCGATGTGTAATATTTCTGAAATCACGGACAGTTCTGACGCATCATATTTTAATCATATTTAAATGATCGTAAATTTTACGATGAATATTTAATTTTAGGTTGCACCTCTCAGATGGATGGGTTTATCCTAATAATAATATATATTATTATTAGGATAAACCCATCCATCTTTTAACATGCGTGTGACTTTTATTGGGATTAAATAAGTACCTTTTGGTGAATTACGTTAATATGTTTATGTTGTATAGGTATCGAATAAAAAATCTAAAACCAAAATAAACGCGGATCCGTCACTTTCCAAGTGAAGTTCATTTGCAGATATATCCAAGATACATTTTTCTTCCTCATTGCATTAGAAAATGAAAAAAGATATGTCTGACAGGCGTAGGTAGGTACTACATTCTATTTCGGTAGCGGACTACAACAATATAATGTGAGGTTGGGAAAGACAAATTTTATTCGTATAAAAATGATATAGCTCTTATTCGGTGGAGTTTAAACAACCCTATATCAGATTATTTGTTTATTTTAAATTAGTACCGACTAAAGTGAGGAAGGAGATAGGAACTCTTCAGTGAGAAAACAGTCGCTCACTATTTTGCCTAGGTACTGTAGAGACTAAGCCGCTGCACTTACATTGTATTTTTTATGTAGGTATGTCAAGTGTTTGATTTACTAGTGCAGTGACAATACGTTTTACGGAATTCCTAGGATCGAAATTCAGTGCTTCTGGCCTGTACTATAAACAAAAAAAGTGTACCACAACTTACTGTCCTGTGTGTGTTTGACTTTCAATTTCAGGTTCACAAAAAAAAAAATCATGAGTAATTTTTACGAAATACTTTTATTATGAAAAAAGTAGGAACTCAAGAAACACATTTTGTTAGTATCAGGCAAACCAAAATTTAAAAACATTTGGAAAATTAAGTACCTACTTAGCTACGACAGTTTCCTTTTTGTTTTAACTTTCAGTTTACTTTTAAAAACTCAGTTCTGTTCATACATATGACTAGGCTCCAATAGTTTACACAGGTACACCAATGAGAGCAAAGAAATTGGTAAAAATATACAACGAAACTGGAATGGATCATCCACAAACATTCAACCCATAGCAATATGTAAAACTAGCACAACGGGGAATTCGACTCAATTTTAGATCGAGGAATTTCAAGTCAAATCCTATGGGCCGTGTCGTGCCTTGCGGGAGTTCTCTGCATTTTTCTCTTCTTTTTTTTCATTTTTTCCCCATTCAGTGTACACGTTGCTGAAACAAGATTCACACATAAATAAATACATAAATTCATTTTATTTATTATTAGTATACTTTTGCCATTATTTTGGTTTATTATCTTCAATAATGAATTTTTGGAATCGAGCCAGAAAGAGTTTAATCCCTCCTCTTTTCTTCAAATTTTCACTGTTCCATTTTCCCATCAAGATGAACCGGGAGCCCTTTTTAAGGGAAATGGCCAATTTCAAGGGTTTTTGTTTCATTTTGAGATTGAACATTTTTAACAATCCCCCACGGAGTCCACACTTCTAAAAAAACATGCATTCCTTTCGAGAAATGTGATGCTGAGGTCTGAGTTGGGGTCTGAAATGTTGCCAAACCCGTACCTAGGTACTTTTTGCAAAAAAAAAAAAAAAAAAAAAAAAACGCGAGAATTTGTCATTCTTCTGTTTTTGAAAAATAGTTTTTCCCCCTAGGTTCGAGCTAAAGCCAGTAAAAAAAAGCCGGCACCCCAGCGTTTACAGCAGGCTATTCCGCGTTGAATGAGACGCATCGTATTGTATTTGCGCATCGTATTGTATTTGTGAAGGCATCGTTCTGTATTGTAGTTCATAGTAGGAGAGCTGAGGTTTATGAAAAGTTACTTAGCGAATAATAAAAGATACAATTGAAAGGTTCACTTACCTGAAATGTGGTTTTGATCGATAGGACGGTTCCAGCTAGGTACATCATTTTCGATAAGACAAATCACTTTAAACGGACCCGGGCCGCCCTTATAATGAAAAACAACGTCTTTTATCGAAATTGCACAAATTGAAAACTACAAAACTCGACAACTACACATTAGAAAAGAAGATAAAACGCACTAAACTTCATTCAAAACTGGTAAACAACTCAATCCGAGTACCGAAACCTGCTCTTCGCGGAAGGTTGCAACCAGGCTATATGGGGTTACTGCGCAGGCGCGCAAATCGTCTATTCTACAAAATAGTATTCGTCCTAGAAGTATGAAGGTGCGTTCTTAATATAAAATATTCCTAGGCACTGAACTCACAATCAGTGAAATCTGAAGTTACAGGTTGGTTAGTTCGAGTTTGTAAGCATCATAACAGTTTTCTGAATTACGAGGGACGTCCGGAAAAAAAGGGGACAAAATTTGTAAGCATTTAATGCTGTTAAAATTAGAAAAATGCATATATTTTAATGAAATTTTCAGGATATGTTCAAAATTTAATCCTCTATTTTTCAACATAGTCCCCGGCAAGTTCCACACACTTCTGCATCCTAGGCACGAGCTTTTTTATGCCTTCGTCATGGACACTCCGCCACTTCTCCACAGTCTCCTTGACCTCCTCGTCGCTGGAAAACCGTTTTCCACCCAGGAACTCCTTCAGTTTTGTGAACAGATGAAAATCCGAGGGCGCCAGGTCAGGGGAATATGGTGGGTGGTTAATGACATCCCATCCAAATCTCACAAGGAGGTCCTGGGTCACACATGCTCACGCCTCGAGTCAGCATTCCCCTCCTTTTGTCCTTAATTTTTTTTTTTCATTTTTGTTAAGGTTTCACAATAGGCATCGGCGTTGATGGTGGTCCCTCTTACTATGAAATCAACCAATAACACTCCCTTCCTGTCCCAGAACACAGATGCCATGATTTTGCTTCTTTCTTCATCATGCGTGTCTGTGCCACTTTCTTTAAACTTCTTAACCCACTTGAAAACCTTCGAATGTGTCATCACATCAGGTCCATAGGTTTCCATTAGCTGACGATGGATTTCGGCAGCTGAATTTCGGCGCAAAGTGAGGAACTTGATCTCTGCCCGAATCTCGCACCTGCAGAGGTTGACGCGACGGGCTCCTGCGACGACATTTTTGAACGAACTGAGACGGGCGAGCGCTAATTGTGACCGTTAGGAGTTCCCCTACACGGAGAAATTAAAAAAAATTCCCATCATCCCCTACGACAATTGTCCCCTTTTTTTCCGGACGTCCCTCGTATTGTCATCCATCATCAGAATTGAGGAGTATTCCCAATCAGTCATGTTTTTGACTTTTTCACTTATGATGAGGCGTAAATGATGATATGATATTATATTGATCGCATTGTGATGAAACTTAAACTTTATGCTTTATGAATTTTTACCTATCTTATTAACAAAGAAGTGCCATTAGCAAAAACGACCTAATTGCCAATTTGAGCATTTAAATCGCCTTACAATTGAGGAGTGGGGGATGTATTTCTCTACACCTTAGCCTTCATTATCATACGGAATAGTTAGCTCCCTGTTTAAAATTTTTCAAGAAACTACGGTTTTAATTTATAATATGGCTTACGGTTTGGTAAAATGTTTTCTTTCAGGGACTGTTCCCGGGTTGTTGAGCCGATCGTATACGTAGAACTCATCATGGAGGATGGAGATGTCGAGGCACTAGAGATGTCCGAGACCAAATTTCACTACCTACGTCAGAATGTCGCTCTTCTCCTCCGAGAGGTCGAGACAGTCAAACGCAAAGGCACCAATATCCTCAGACTCCTCAGTCAAGAATCATCTGGTCTTTAATTCTATGGTAACAATCTGTAAAATTGAACCTCTAATAGGCCTTCGCTACAAAGTAGGCATACTATTGTGATGTATTTACAATAATGATTATTATTATTCGATCTTAGAAATGGAGGTATCAAACCATGTCGTGTCCAAAAATATTAAAAGTTCAAAACAAAACTTGAAAAAATGTCACACTTCTTTCCCACAAAAATTAAAAATTTTTCAGGTGTTTTATTGCAGTTGATATTGGAAATTCTACTCGACTCAACTGGCAATAAACGGCCCCGAAAAGTGTCAACCAGGTTAGATAAATAGTCCATAAAACTGTTACACATCAGTCAAACATCAATACACCATACACTAGTGAGGGAGAAATTGAGTATAACTTATTTCCAAAGGATTGTACTTTGGAGTAAGTACAATTTGATGTCAAAATAGATTGTAGTTCAATTCAAACTATGAAATTATTCAAAATAATAATACTACCATGGTAGGTCAACTTTTTAAAGTTTCGGGTAAGGCCATAAGAAATGATGTACTAACAAGTATTTCTAAATAAATGTGAATGTAGAAAATAAGATGTATTTAGTGTTCAGTACCGGGACTTGGGAGGACTATGGCGCACGTTGGAATCCTCAAAAATGAACATTAATGTTTATCACCTGATCCCTATCTTCTAGTTGTTATTAGATACAAGTACTGTAAAATGGCACTCAACTCTGGATTCAAACTGAACTTTATCGTGAATATTTCATACATGTTTTTATATTGCTCTTGACTACTTGACAACTCAACTAGAGTAAACCCTACATCTTTTCCCCCTCTGCCCCGAGCTCCTCAATCTACAGGCCGTAATTGATCGGCGTGCTTTCGCTCTTCCTTCCCGTCCACCAGCACATGGTACGAAAGGTCCCCAGTTCTTCTTGTTATTTGCCCTCGCGAATAGCCAGTTGTATTTTTGTTGGACACCCATACCTCTTGTCCCTTTTTAAATTCACGCCATTTAGTCCCTTCATTCCGGTGCAGCTTCTGATTCATCTGGGCTTTTTCCACATTCCGAGACATTGATGGCTTTAGAAGGTCAAATGGGGTGCGCATACGATGTCGAAAGAGTACCTCTGACGGTGTCCGTTTCGTAGTACTGTGTGGAGTCACTCGATAAGACATCAGAAAATCCCTCACCTTCTCGACAATCGTTCCCCCCTGCCTAGATGCTTTCACTCTACTTTTGAACGTACGTACAGCACGTTCCGCCAGTCCGTTCGATCTAGGATGGTACGGAGTTACTCGAATGTGCTGAATCAAGAAATCTTTGCAGAATTCTTGGAACTCTCCTGACGTAAACTGCGGCCCATTGTCCGACACCAGCGAAATTGGCAGTCCAAACCTTGAAAAAACGTCTCTTAATGCCTCTATCGTATTTCTTGCAGTTGTTTTCTTCAGTGGTATGACCTCCAACCATTTGGATGTAGCGTCAACTACTATTAACCAATATAATCCTTCAAACGGACCCGCAAAGTCCAAGTGCAGTCTACTCCATGGTCTTTCTGTTACATTCCAGGAATAAATGGGTAACTCCTCTGGTTTTGGACGACCTTCTTGACATGCCTGGCAGTCCTTAACAAATCTTTCAATTTCCGTATCTATTCGTGGCCACCAAACATGCACTCTAGCCATATCCCTCATCGCTCGTATTCCTTGATACACAAACTCTGGCGAAGTGTCCCTTCTTGTTACATACACTACAATCAAGTCCATCTGCTGGGCACTTGATTCCCTCCTTGTGTTTCGAAAACCCACAATTCAAGCAATCATTTTCTGGATATAATTTCCTAGGTTCGAACTTAATCCTTGATCTTTGGTCTGGTCTGTTTCTTTCCTTTTGATTGAATTTCCCTCTAATTTCTCTGATGCTAGCCTTGTCTGTATTCGAGCTATCTAAAGTCTGGAGCTTCGAGCGTTGTGTTTGTGCTCTCTCAAGTCCTACGGCTGTTGCTTCCACTTGCTGAAATGATGCGTCATTGCTCGGATGCAATCTAATTAGCTCTTCCTGCCACTTAATGTCATTAATTCCAATAACCAGTTGATCTCTTAATCTTTCTTCTAAATTTTCTCCAAATTCACACGTACCCGCTAATGTTCGCAATTTATTGATAAATCTAGCCACTGTCTCGTTACTTTCCCGAAACCTAAGAGCAAATGTTCGTCTTTCTGCAAAAATGCAAGTCGACTTGACGTAGTAATGTTCTAATACAGTCTTCAACTGAGCGTAGGAAATAGTACTCACTTCTTTTGGTCGGAAATGATCCACCAGCATTTTAAATGGGCCTGCTCCAACCGAAGAAAGTAGCAAGATACTCCAAAGATTTTCTGGGATAGTTCTACCCATGATATATCGTTTTACCACTACCTCAAACCTGCTGATATAATAAATCCACGTTTCTTCATCTTCATCAAATTCGCCGAACTTGAACGTCTGCATTAGAAGGTCAAGAAATTTTTTCTCCGACGCTGTTGTCTCAGCATCCCCCCCTGATCCATGGGGCTGTTCATCTTCACTCTCTACTAGTCGTAGATCCTGTCTTCTATGTCTCGGCATACTACTTTCTCTTTTTTTCAATTCCGCAGCGCCAATGTAAAATGGCACTCAACTCTGGATTCAAACTGAACTTTATTGTGAATATTTCATACATGTTTTTATATTGCTCTTGACTACTTGACAACTCAACTAGAGTAAACCCTACAAGTACGACATGATGGGACGTAGTAAAATGGGCCTTCTCCTTCATTGGGGATTTTCGCATTTCTGTACAATATCTTCCTTCAACTTTAGTCGTCGTTTACAACCCCAACACCACAAAAGATGAAAATTCAAGTTCTAGTGTGATTTTAAACATGTTTTTCTCACCCAACGATGACAGTTGTCAATTTTCAAGAGTAAATTAAGTGGAGACATTGTGAATGAGGAAGAATATAAGTGACTGAAATCTTTACCGGTCGCCTTGGAATGTTTTTATCAGGTAGTACACATACTCAAGAGCATTTTTCCTATGAGTATTATCATATCCTTAAACAACCGGTGAAACCAGTTTACATTTTTAATGATTAATACTTACGCAACATTTCTACAGTGAACTTTGTTTTGTCCGGTCGCTTAGTAGTTAACATTTTCAAACCTCGAGGTCTTGTTGGAAAATTCATGGTGCTTACGAGTATATCACATAGTAAAGGTATATCAATAGTAATCGAAAAGTCCATTTCATTGTCTTTTGGATAGACTTCCAGAAATCCTCAAACTTGTCAAACACGGAAGTTAGAAATCCAATTACCAACCAGAAAATCTTAGGTTTTTTTTTTTTTCATGCAAAATTAATTTGTCTACAATATCTAGTTGGAACAGTTTTACGATTTGGATACTTCTGATGGGGTTTTGAGGCAAATAAAAAAGAAAAAAAAAATCATGGAAGAAACTGAATTATTGGTGATCAGCGTGAAACTTCCCCATCGTACGGCGCGTCGGTTATATCTCACCTTCAAGACCGGGACGTCGTGCGGGTCATTGCCTAGAGGAACTCCTTTCATGACATCTTTTCCTCTCTACCGGTCTTTATCGATTGCCACCCGAGCAGTAGAAAATAGTACGATTGCCGCCCGAACCCAAGAAATCAAATGTACGATTGCCACCCTTGACTACGAATTTACGATTGCCACCCGAGAGGTCCGGGCTTGAAGGGGTGACCATCAACTTCCTTCCAGAAATGTTACCATTGCTCCCCGCATCGAAATGAAAAATTTACTATTGCCTTCCGGAAAAGGAAAATCTTTCCGAAGTACTGAATTTCAACTGTTTGACATAGCTGTGGTGAATTTTATCAGAATAATTTCACGGCTATTTTCTCCACAGTCATTATTCGATAGATGACCTTTAAAACCCTTTGAAATGCATACAAGATTGCAATATCATGGATATCTTGCTTTGTTGGTGTACCTAATTGTCGATTTGGTGGGTATATGACGACCATAACATTTTTTTGACTGTTTTCAAAATGTCATGTGGCGCTCTCATCAACCCACCCTTATTGATAAAATCATTGTATAAGGACTTAACTTTCCTTTTCCCGATAAAATAAGGAAACAGCATTCGTTGCTTCGTATTTTTATCGTTTTTACAATAAATTCAGAAATATAATGCAATACATTATTTCTGTAGTATGTGTTAGCATGGTCTTCTATCATTTTTTAAGATAATGTGGAATATTACCTCCTTCCATTTCATTTGAATCTATTTCATCACTAGGATCACTTGATTGGAGGGGTAAGAAACTCCGTATTGTATCGTTTGAAACAGTATTGTTCTAGAAGATCTGGAGAATCTGATTGATTAATGAGAATAATTTAATCGTTGCTGTATTCTACCCCTAGAGAAAAATACGTTTCGTTTGAATACCTATTCCTTGTTGGAGATCAACCTAGGACTAGGGATTATGAATGAAAGATACAAATTGAATTAGGAAAGATAAATAGATATTATCCTATAACCAATGAGGCTTGTATCTATATGTGAGGGGGAAGAAGTATCAATAGAGTTTACCTATTAGATCTTCGGATTAGAACCATGAGGATAAGGGAAGTGATCTAGCATGAAAGTATGGTACTTACAGATCGATGTCTGGAATTAGACCGGGGAGCAATCCCTGAGTTGTGATTTGGGGGAACAAAGAAACTGTTCCATCAAATATCCAGAAAAATAATGCAATACTTTATTTCTGTAGTATGTGTTAGCATTGTCTTCTACCATTTGGTAACTTTGGAATATTATCTCCTTCCATTTCATTTGAATCTATGTCATCACTGAGATCACTTCATTGAAGGGGTAAGAAACTACCTATTGTAACATTGCTAGCGGGAAAGGTTTCTTTTTCTGGGTGGCAATCGTACATTTTCATTTCTCTCGACCGACCGATGCGGGGGGCAATCGTGCAATTCGTCCTTCACCTTTTCTCTCATGGATGGCAATCGATAGTCGCCCCTCTCCACAAGGGTTACGAATCTTCATGTTTTTCAGAGATTGCTATTAGTTCATCAGCACTTCACTAGCAATGTTAAGTTCGGTTTTTTTCAATCCATTCTTATTTTAAAAATCTGTTTTTGGGTGACATTTAATTATACATACTCATTATATCATAAGAATAAAGATACGTGTATTAGGAAAGGCGGAAAAACAAGCTTTAGGCCTTGGGATTTTGGTGATATTTGTTTTATTCACGTTAATAAATACAAATAATGTTAATAAATGAAAAAATTAAAACGAATAAAAAATGTGAAAATAATGGAAGTGATGAAACACGAAAAACACGAAAAAGTGTTATCTGCGTTCTTACCCTTCGAACATACTGTGGATCTCCGCGCGTGTTTCACATGTCAAGTTCGAATCGGGTTCTAATTATTTGAGAATCGTCCGCAAAGTCGGGTGGGCAGTTGTCTCAATATTATGGATTTATGGAATATGTTATGAAGGTGAATGAATCATTAATACGATCAATTTTTCCACATTTATGTTTCTTTCCCATGTATTGTACCACCAATGAAATTTATAAGCAATAATATTGCTTGCCATGCAATAATATTGCATGCCATGTACATATTATGTACATTTGAAATATAGGTACTACTACTACTACCTCCTAGATTTGGGAAAAATTGGGTCGTGAAATCGTGGGGAATTTCACTTGTGCAAGCGTTCACCGTTGGTATAACTGCTATAAATCTCATAGAATCTGGTAGTTTCATCAAAACTACCATAATTTTGTATATGTTTGTACGAAAAAGGCTTTTATATCAACAAACCGAAGTACCTACTTATAAACAATTTTGGGTGAACATGTTTAAATGAATCAGAACAGTAGCATGATCTCTCTACAATCCAGTAGGTATTTTATCAAATCAAAAGCAAAAATAGATTGAGAGTTCGTCCCAATTATGTCGGTCATTAGAATAGGTCGGTACGAGAGGTAAAACCGATCTGATCGAATTTCCATGAAATTCATGAGCAATAGGTACATTTAAAAACTATCCTTAACTACCCTCCAAATTTGGCAAAATCGGGACATTGGATCGTGAGATATTCCATTTGTGCATAGGTACGTTCACTCTACCTTTGGTTTAACGGCAATTAAACAGGTAGGGTGCAGTAAAGTCGCACATTCCCTGAAGATTTCATCCAAATCGTACCGTAATTCCATATAGTTTTGTTGATCGAAAAAAGTTTTTACCGAGGGGAGACTGGATTCAAAATATCGTTAGGCTTAAATAGTGTTGATTTTGGAGGATCCGAATTTTTTTTTACTTGTTGCACGAATATGTGTTATTGTAGTTGCTCTTCTTTCGATGGTGGTGAATCGAAAAACAAATTTAGCAATACTCACGAATTACGAGCAACACTCACAAATTTAGCAATACTCACGAATTATGTACGCTGTACGTGTGCAAAGGTATCACTGAATGTTTCGGGTCAAATGACGAAGAAAATGTGAAGCCAAATACACTTCCTCACCTCTAGTAAAAATTGGAATAAGAGGGGTGATTTCATGGAGCCCCCTGCTTTGCTGCGAAAATCTGGGTTCCACTGGTCGATATGGCTGTACAACAGCAAACTGATCCCCCCGGGATCTGACCCTGAATAGCCACCCGGAAATTCGGGTCCAGATCGGGAAGCAGGGAAAAGGAGTAGGTATTGCAAGATTCGATCGTTGCAGGTAAAAAGGGGTGGGAACTGATGTGCTGGAAGGGGAAGGGTGCAGGAGGTGCCCTACTTCTGCATGAGAGTTGTAAACATAGCGTTCCTCCTGGACCTGTTGCTAGATGAAGGTTCGAGTTCCAAAACGCATGCGCACAACTTCAGCCCACCCCCTTCAGTACACCCCTTTTCATCCGCTAAATTCTTCCAGTGCTCCGTTAGCAGCTTCAGCAGTCGCTTCTCCTTGCGCATCAAAGGTTGGTATCCTCTGTACCATTGTCAATTATTATAATTATTGATAATTCATACTGATTTTTTTCTTCCATGTAATTTATATAGTTACTCGTCAATTAATATAAAGGTTACTTATCTATTTATTTTCATTAAATATATACCAAGATTTGGTTACCTACCTCCAATTAATAAGGATAGTGATACAAGAATTTATGAACAGGATAATTACTGAACTGCAACAACAAAAATTTATGACGAAGTAAATCAACAGTAAGATTAATTTTTAAATACAATAAGTGTTTTATACTTAATATAAATATTATAAGTTTTTAATTTCTTATACTCAACCAAAATTAATGATAAAACCAAAAAATAATGGAATGCTACCTGTTTAAGCAAGTCTACTTACCTACATCTTTTATTCAAAATAAGCTAACAAGCTACATAATCTATACTCCTATTATCGTAAAGTTATTTATTTTTTAATGAGCGGTTTTCGTATTATTAATGTCCAACCACAATGAATGAAAAAAAAAAAAACAAAACAAAAAAAACAAAAAACAAAAAACAACCTGAGTGAGGCACAAAGCGCTCCTCGTATCCATAACACGGTTGTATAGATAATCTGAAGCGTAGTATATAATTTTAAAACTTCAATCTCAAAGTACCTACCGCTAACCTCCAAATCTTATGATTTTATGACGATGACATTTATAAGAAACTATCCAGAGTCTCAACCCTAAAACCCTTGAAAATTTTATCAGAATGAAAACTGTAGAAGTTGTGCTTATGAAGGATTCCACGTTGGCTCATGCGCAGTAACTACCAATGATCAGATCACGATGAAATGGATAAGAGACCGTCTACACCCCAACCAGTACAATACCTGAAAATTTTATCGAATTCGGATGGAAAATGCAGCAGTAATGGCTGTTACAACGGTTTAACATGTGTTAAAGGAGTGCTATTACCACTCCTGGGGCCATACATTTTATAGGGGACCCTCTACCACCTAACCTGCATAATCCCTGAGAATTCCATAAAAATCGGACAATAACTTCGTGTAGTTTTGCACGCTACATGGATTTGCGGACACACAGACCGACCGAAAGACTCACATGAAACAAACATGGAACCAAAATTGTCCATGAAGGTCTAAAACGTGAAAAGCGAGTGGAAATTTCGATTTTGAAGGAAGATTTATTTATCCTTGAAAAGTGAAAACAATGCTTCCGCTAACTTACTATTTAAGTTACTGGGAACATGGGCATTACGGCTAAATGGAACATGGATATTATGCTTATGGTCTTAGTAGGTATATAAAAGTTGTAACCGGCAATGTTTTCGTCTGGGTCAAATTTTCGGGAATGACCTCCAGTCATAAGATACATCCATGATAATGATAGATTCCTAGAACATCGTGGGAAGTTGGGGGTCTAGTCTCCTGAGGGAAGTCGAAATTCCAGCCCACTGAGAGAAGTTGGGGTTTGGCCCACCGAGCGGTCTCCCCACGACCTTATAGTCCTTCAAGCACGATAAAGCACAAAGCTTGCTATAATGATAAATTCAACTGTAATGAAATTGTATGGGAGTCATATAGGATCCGCTGCGCTCAATATCCGAAAATTTCATTAGAATTGAATGAAAAATGTGGGAAATAGGTGCGTTACCAATGACACGATCACAATGATATTCGTCAGCTATTATAGCTGATTAGGTATAATACCTAATCAAGTCGCCACAAATACGAGTACCTTTCTAGTTTGAACGAAGTCGGACTGTTTAGCAACCACTGGAAAAGGGTTTGAGGGATATAAGTTGGCGCATAGGTAGGAGACACAATCTGCAAAGCCGGGAAAAAGTCATCGAAAACGGATTAAAAATTGCATGGTTGCACATGCGTAATAGTTACTAATGGTACGGTGAAATTCATTTGAGATGGCTAAAATGTCATTACCCGTCTACCCCTCACGATGCTTCATGGATTTTACGTGAAACTACCTTTATCCGCTGCGATCTACTTTACATTCAGTTATGCAACCCCTAAAAATGTAATCAAAATCAAATAGTAATTAAATTTTTTTCTCACTCGAAAGTGAAAATAATTTATTAATAACTTTTACCGCGTGTGTAAAATACCAACGATATGTTGAACATATAGAAGACCAGCTAGAAATCTCGATTTCCCTCTTTCGGTGAGAGAGAGAACGGAGCTGTCAGCAGTGGACGAGCTCTTTTGGCGTCCAGCTATAGAAGTGGGGGAAATGCCGGTGACAGGTGACCGGTGCTTATTATAAATGGAATTCAATGCCGTCCTCTCGCTCCTCTCTCATTTTCCTATTCGAATGGGCTATCTATTACATGACAGACTTCGAAAACCTTCACATTGGTGGCATGGCGTTGACGACCGGGTGGGGTGCCGTTACGATCCGCAGAACACAATAGGTTGAGATTCAAAAGAACAGAATCACGTGTTATTTTCCTCTTGTTATTTTTCAATTTAAGATCTTAACATTAATTTACATGTTTTTCAAAGGTGTACCTCACTTGTGAAGTTACATTTTTTACTTCTAGAAAAAAACCTTTTTTTAAAGGTAGTTTTGTATGCGTGCCGTAGGTAGAACAAAGTCAAAATCTCTTCAGCGCTTTCTGACAATATTCAGCTTCCGAAACCGTGAGAAATTTATGGTAGATTTTGATGAAAATTTCAGAGGATGTGCGAGTTAGTCATTAGGCAGTACCTGATAGTTTCATCAGGTATTATAAGATCGATCGTAGAGTGTTTTAAAACTACAGTTTCTCAGTTTCTACTTTACAAAAACGGCTCAATTGGCGGGGGTACTTGAGTCTTACCTAACAATTTCATTGTATTCGGAGTGGCAGGAGTCTGCCTACAGCTTCGATATAGAAAAGTTCCTAGGTGTTCGGTATGGAAATTTGACACAATACTTCTTTTAATGAACATTAATTCAATTTGAGCATGTCATTAGGGACACCATTCACGTTCCAAAACATGAGCAATACGAGAAGCAGGTTGGTAAAAAAATGGTATTATGGTGAAAGAAGATTTTTCACTGAGCCCGTTGTTGAAGGAAGAGTCTCAAATAAATAGGTACCTCAATAATCCTGAGTCCTGAGTGTACCCTCAGGCACCGAGCGAATAGAATAATGATGCCAATGGTTTGTTTGAAAACACTTTGGCTGTCGGATTTTGCTCGGTAATAATATAAGTACGAAATTACTTTTTACAATAATACCAAGTGAGAAGTGAATGAGTATAATATTGACTTTGAATGATATTTTTTGAGCCTTCCCATTCTGTAGTGGGTTATTATTATTAGACAACGCACCCCTTATTTTCAGGATATTGCGTGAATTCATTAAAGATGCGTTCTAAATGTATACAGATTTTTTTTTAACGGTAATTCCATCCTGTATGCTTGAAATTTATAAATGTATAAATGATTGGCATTCACCTGGGGGAAAACTCAGACTTTGAAGTCTGATATTATATTATGTGTATATCTTCCATGTAGGTAAAAAATATTTCAAGGGGCATTGAATGTTCTTTATTGTTCTTAGAGTTAGACCTCACACAATGTGGCAATCGGCTCCGAAACATGACAAAATTCTAATACTTCTTCACTCAGCTTGTAAAATTATTTTATTTTTCTCATGTATTTATCCACCGATTCGAATTAGACCGATAGCTGATTGCTACGAAGTTTGGTTCAAAAGTAAGTTTAAAGAGGCTGCCAACAATCAGATACAAATATAAAAATTAAGAATTAAATAATACCTCTTGAGATATGGATATACCTTGCACTTAGTGCGAGGGCTAGACAGCAAGGAGGGGTACGTGAAATCTGAAACAATCTGTTCCACAACTGCGACCTCAATTTTGCCCCTTGAAGTTAAAGGCCTCTCCTACCATTGTTCAATGTGAACGTTTTTCAGTAGGTCTCGACATTCTTTTTGCCAACGATGAACCATTTTCTGGGATACGACTGTATGGGCATAAACTAAGCTAGGGTAGAGTCACCAATTATCGTCAGGCGCAAATATGGAACCAGTGTTCGTCACTTCATATTTCATTTCAATATAATAAGAGTTTGGCGCCACCTACGGATTTGAATCTCTCGCCATTTGAAAGAGGAGGTTGTAGGCTTCCGATACCCTCCAAAATCAAGTCAGCATTGTAACGGTTCTGTTGGTGATAAAAAGAAATCATCACCAGTACCCGAAACCAGCTCTCCATTGTCGGGTGTTACTAAGAGGTAGGAAAGTGTGGTAATTTTCATAGAAGACTGGTTGGCAACCCCTTGGACATTTTAGAGCAGATGAGATATGTTTTGATATGAGGACTTGAGAAACTGACTCACCGTTTCGGTGATTACAAATAATGGAAGGCAGACGATATCTTGGCATTGACAATCAGATGCTTGTTCCAACATTTTGTGGTAATGTATTGAACACAATTCTGGAATTATTTAAAATTTTCGGGTTATGCTCCTTTTTTGTTTATTATTTTTAATAAGTAATGCACATTTGGAATCGAGCAGGAACATCTTTAACCTCCCTTAAAATTTGTTTTGTCTAATACAAACTTTTTTGCCCGCTCTCAGTGCGCAGTACGCGACAGTTTGTCCAGTTCTCATTGACCGATTTTTATGAAATTTGATATATCGGCTCCATTTGGGAACTAGTAGTTGTGCCCTGGAGTTTTTCGTTATTGTCAGTCATTTCCAAGAATTAAAAAGTGGAAGAAAACATTATACCGGTGTTATTTTTTCTTTAGTTTACAATTTCCAAGAATTTTCATTGTCGAATGATACTTTCTCTACAGTTTTAGGCACAACCGTTAGCTAAAGATGATAATTACCTAATGAATCTTCAAGAATTTTTCTTCATAAATTTGAGATAGTGTTAAATTTTTAGAAACGATTGATCATTTTTCAACTATCGTTGTATGAGAAATTATTGTGAAAATTATCACAAAACTACCTATTAGTGTCTCTGTGAACTTGCCGAAGAGGCCTCACACCCCCTCCTCCCACTTACCGTTGGTCCTTAGAAGGTTCGAAAGAAGCCGCGTTCTTCGCAGACGAGTGATCTTAACAGAAAAATGATAAAGCGTGCAGTAATTTGCAGCGTTTTTTGTTAAGTACCTAATGTGCATCATTCAACATAACTTAGCTTAGTAAAGCAGTTCTGTTCATCCCTTGAGAAGCTTTCATGCCGGTTCAAAGCGTGTCTGATAATCCCGCCATCCACGCTGTCCAGTTCAAACTCTTAGCCGATAGCGAAGTCGGAAACGTCTGGTCAACAGATGATGCTGCTTTATGGATTGATACAGAAAGGACAATACAGTAGGGCATTAGCTAAAACTGAATCACCCTGTTTTTAGGACGTCCCACAGTAAGACTTGGGCGTCCTTATGCGGTCGATCTGGGGTGAAGTTGGACAACACTCAACAGAAAAAAAATAACCACACAGTAATCCGTTTTAGACCATTCTGAATCCAAATCCGCGAAAAAACCATAGGTGCATGTCTGTGTGTGTGTGTAGGTGTGTGATAGGTGTATGTATGTGTGTGACAAAATCTTGTGTCGTCAGCCCTTAGTTCTCAACCGATTTTCCTGGTTCTTTTTTTGTTCGACGCGGAAAACTATTCAGTTGTGCACTACGTCGCTGGAATTTTGAATTTTGCTTTTTAAGGGGGGGAAAGGGAGGGTAAATGCTCAAAAAACGTGCGTTTTTGGGCATAATCTTGTGTCGTCTTCCCAGGCCTTAGTTCTCAACCGATTTTCGTGATTATTTTTTTCTTCGACGCGAAAAACTATCTAGTTGTGCACTACGGCGTCGAAATTTTGAATTTTGATTTTTAAGGGGGGGGGGGGAAAGGGGGGTTAATGCTTAAAAAACGTGCGTTTGCGGGCATTATCTTGTAAACTCTGCCCAGGCCTCGATTTCCAACCGATTTGTGTGTGTTTTTTTTTTGTTTGACTCAAATAACTTCCGAGTTGTACATGATTTCACCAGAGTACCAAAATTCGCAGGGGGAGGGGATGAGAGGGGGATATTATTCACAAAATATCCGATTTTTCAATATTTTGGTTTCATTACTGCTTACTAATTTTACCCAACCTTTGAAATTGAGGAAAAAATTGAGGAAAAATACCTCCGCCGGATTTTCATGAATTATTCTCTGTACCACCATGGAACTAATAGTGGTGCCACCCATGGTGCCAGAACACCATAAACCGCATATTTTTTTTTATTTTTTATTTTTTTTTGTGTTTCACTTTGAATACGGATGTGAACCTTGACGGACCGCCTACTAAAACTAATAGATGAAAGTTCAATGCTACGACGTATTTCCGCTTTGGTGCCAGACTGGCTCCATTGGTGGTGGTAGAGGGGGGGGGGGTGAACTCGAATTCGCATGTTGGGTATCGTAGATCATGGATTTTAAAATGCTCTTCGGATTCGAGGCTCCCATGCTGCTAGAAATGTTATGGTGGATAATGGTGAGGGAGGGGGGTCACTATTTCTTTCCTAAAGTAATAAGTAAATTACATCGAGTGAAACAGTTTTATCGCTTACCAAATGGTTAAACTGATCTAATGCTTATCCAATGGGACGTCCCCTGGAATGCATGCATTACTAAACAATATGTTTGAATCATACGTCAGATTGCCAACTGACCAAATTGTGCAATCCTGGAAACAACCGTCAATCGACTAAGCCGTGGCTTGCTTGGTAGGTAGTTCGTAACATACAGAAAACCCAAATATTTACGGGGAAAGAGCACATTAGAGGTGGTTCTGGAAGGGTGGAGCTTGGAGCTTCTGCACCCATTCGATGCCGCTGAGCGTAACACAATTAGCAGAGTACAATGGGAAACGCTATGAGATGACTAATGACTCTGATCACGCCTGTCTTTCCAATTGTTTCAGCTCGAGGTCTTCGCCTCCGCCTTTACGGCGGTTATTATTTAGGTACCGGGTTTAATTAATTCCAACGGTTCCTTCTCTGAGTATGTATCTTTTCCTGACTGGGTTATTCTGAAATTAAGGCAGTTTTGGTGTAGTATTGTCAATAATGATAATGGAATCGACCAAAGAAAGACATTTTCTAACGTTTCAGGTTACCTACCGAAAATAAAATAAAAGAATCTGTCCGAAAGTCGCTGTAGTTCAAACCCACAAAAAGCTAGCTAAAAGTAATTTAACGTTTTTCAATAAATTATTAATGAGGGGATTACTGGAGGGCTTCCGGGCTCTAATCGAAAGTCTCTCTCTTAACAATAGAGAGGGTTTGTGAGTAACAACGAAATATCTTCGTACCATAAAATATAAATAATGAGTTCATGACATAGAAATTGGTATAAGAGCAGATTTCTGCGCAATTTGAAGCTCAACATATTTTGAGTATTTTTGAAGCGAACTTACCTTTAAGTTACCAAATTAACCCTACAATGGGAAAAATTCCAGTTGAGAGGGTGATTTACCGAGTTAATGTATGAATTGATCAGCAGATGTTATATAATATAATCGTACCTACAGGAATCGTGCAGAATAGTGCCTGAATAGTCCTCTACAAATTGGTTCGATATAGGCTTGAATGTAGCACTTGTTCCCGTATCACTTCCCATGCATAATATGCATAATATGCATGGGAAGTGATATGGGAACAAGTGCTACATTCAAGCCTATATCGAACTAATTTGTAGAGGACTATTCAGACACTATTCTGCACGATTCCTGTAGGTACAATTATTATTATGGAATAGACTCGAGTATTATAACGTTGCTTGTATGTAAAAATGTTCAAAAGAAAGGAGGCTGCCTTTATATTCCGTGCGTTATTCGGAAGATAGGCGGAATAAATTCTCGGACAGGTTTTAGGAAAATAATGTTTCCCGGGGGTGGAAAAATGGGACTGGGAAAGCTTTTGAAAGAAGAGTTTTTTCAGGAGATAAAGGATCCGGGTGCAAGGGATCCAGGATTGATTCTATTACTGGAGGTGAGGGTTGAGAGGAAAGGCCAGGGGGTTTGTGGAACGGAATTAAAGAAGGATTAACCCCAACGGAGTAGGAATAGGGCATTCTGGGATATTTTCAAAAAGATTCGAGATAAAGAGAAGACGAGAATGAGGTACAAGAGGAACAGGGGAGAGAAGAGAGAGAAAAATTAAAGAGGAAATTCGAAGGGGATCTTTTTTTTTAATTCTCAAGAGTAAACACCGGATAGATCTATAATGGAGTGAACAGTTATTATTCAACCTGGTCTTATAACTTGGTTTTCAACTCATCCTCATAATTTTTTCAATCGCTGGAGTAATTTAGAAATCAAGTTGTTCTCAGAATGTTCTAGAGTTATGAAGTCCTTGTCTGAAACCTTGTACGGATATTAGGATCATTTTAAAAGTAAACATCACTCTGCATTAAACGCGGCTACCTACCAACCATAATATCGCTACCGAGAGTTATGAGTGCCTTCATGACGAAAGTTGATTCTATTTGATTTGTTTGCTAAGGATGCACAACTAAGTACCACATGAAACTCCATTAAGAGAAACGAACAATGATTGTATTTTATGAGCTGAAATGTGAACGGATAATAAGACTATTTTGGTGAAGTCTTTTGCGATTCACAATCGTGTTTCTGATTTATTGTAAGTCCAGCCCTTAAGTCCTCATTGGGAACGAACGATTTGTCCAACTGGGTGGTCTCATTAGATTCAAAATCTGAAACTGAAATTCTGAAAATTCATTTCATTTTAAACTGGGCGAAAAAACAGTTCATTTATATTGAGAGTTTACGAGTAAGGGAATTTTGAAAACCCCAAATTTTGACCCCTTAGAACTGGCTGAGACTAACCGAAAGATTAGACAACTAAACCTCAAAAGGAGCCGATTTTGTATACCTAATGTCATCAAAATCGGTCCAATGTAATTGACAAACGTTCCGCGAACGGCGGACTTTTCCTTGAAACGTAAACCACCAAATTTTGAGAGGGGGAGATGAAATTTGTTTTTGCTCGATTCGAAAGGTTCATTATTGATAATAATAAACCAAAACAGATTCTCTCATATTATCATAATTGCACAGTAGAAACTCACATCTAGAAAATATGCTTATCTAGATTAGAAACTTTCTTCACTACTATTCACTCATAAGGTATACTATTCACTGCTTAGTTGACACTTTCATCTCTAACTTTCACTGACCTCACCTCCCCAGACAAATCGTTACATTCTCTTGTTGGACCAATTATTGGGAATAATATTTAAAAAATGCTGGAAATGTTTACACAAAGGTTTATTATTTTTCTATATAGACCACTCGTCTGCAAAGATCGCAGCTTTACCATTGTTACCACCTACCAAAATGAAGAAAAACATCAATCGCATTTCGGTCTGCTAAATTTTGAACGGAGATTAGGCCTCTTTTGCGATTCACACTCGTGTTTCTGAATTATCGTAAGTCCAACCCTCAAGTTCTCGTAGGGAGGGAACGGTTTGTCCTACAGGGCTCCGCGTGGTTTCTAAAAATTCTGAAAATTCAATACTATCTTGAATTGATGGAAAAACAATACTTTTATATTAACATTTTTTGAGTTAGGGCGTTTTCAAAATTTCAACCCTTAGAAGTGACCTACATCAACCAAAAGCTTTGGGGCACAACTAGACCCCAAATGGAGCCTTTATTCCAAATCTCATCGAAATCGGTCAATGCTGACTGAGGAAAGTGCCGCGTACGGCGGACGGACGGCCACATTTTTTTAATTCGATTTTTGGATTTTACGTACCTTCAAACGTAAACCAAAAAATTGTGAGGGGGGGGGGGGGGTTAAATAATTTTTTTTCTTGGTCGATTCCAAAGGTTCATTAATGAAAATAATAAACCAAAATCCGCTTTGTTACCCGTAAAACATACATCATAATGTTACTGCGACAAGCTTTCCGATAAGGATCATTTCCCCGTTTTGTCTTTCCTCTCGAACGCAGTGAAGTTGAAGAAACTAATTATTATTTGAACCTCAAGCTTCAGGTAATAATCGGTGCCATCGCATTTTGGTTTATTATTTTCAATAATGAACCTTTGGAGTCAACCAAGAAAAATTTTTTTTCAACACCCCCTCAAAATTTGATGGTTTACGTTTCAAGGTACGTAAAATCCAAAAAACGAATAAAAATTTTTCCGTCCGTCCGCCGTCCGCCGTACGCCGTACGCGGCACTTTTGCCACTTAGCATTGACCGATTTTGATGAAATTCGGTATGTAGGCTCCATTTGGGGTCTATTTGTGCCCCGAAGATTTTGGTTGATGTAGTAGGTCACTTCTAAGGGTTCCAAAATCAATTTTGAAATTTTGAAAACGCCCTAACTCAAAAAATTTTGATATAAAGGTATTGTTTTCATTTCAATTTAAGATTCCATAGAATTTTCAGAATTTTTTGAGACCACCCGGAGCTCTGTAGGACAAACCGTTCGCACTACGAGAATTTAAAGTTTGGACGTATGATAAATCAGAAACACGAGTGTGAATCGCAAAAGAGGCCTAATCTCCGTTCAAATTATAGCTGACCGAAATGCGATCGATGTTTTTCTTCATGTTGTATGGTTGGTGGCTTTGCAGCCGAGTGATCTATATAGAAAAATAAAAAATAATAAACCATTGTGTAATAATTTGCAGCGTTTTTCCTCAGTACTACCCTAGATCTCTTGTCAGGCGAACATTACATCCGCTAGGGTAGATACCAGAATCCGTACATGTGCTAACGTGAAATCCTTGTTGCTTCGATATAAGTTCTACAGTGTTTGTGCAAATTAGGATCAAGATGGTCCTCCATCAATGTCATGACATTCGGATTGAAAGTAGCATCTGCGCCTGCGCAGACGTAAAATCCTCTCAACAAGCGAAATCCTTTTATCGAAATTTCCAGGGATTGGGAGGATGGGACGTAAAATTACCCTTGAGTTATTTCCTGTAACGAAGGGATTCCAAAATGTGGCCTTTTTGCATAGGATGAATCATCGAAATAATAATTTATTATGATCGAGCTATTATGAGTGCGGTTGGATCAAATAAGTTGAAGAAGAAAATTTCAGTACCATAATGAACTCCCGATTTTGACTGTGGTGTATTATGTCGGAGTCTCGTGGTAATAAGTTTTCCCCATGTTCCCCAGAGTTCGAGCCCACAATATGCATACCGATTCGTTGAAATTCAATTAGTTCCGTATTAATACAGCCCACGGCTCGTTGTTCCACTTTATACAGGTCTTTGTTCTGACCACCTTCAGTATTTAATTAACGAATTCAGACTCTCCCGGAGACGCTTTTCGTCGAAATGAATGGTAAAGTTGGTAGATAGAGGCGTGGAGCTTGCTCTCGTCGGTTCAAGCCCCGACTGAATCAACAAGGATCCGAAAGGAAGTTAATTAGAGATCCAATAAAGAGGTGAGCTTTCAAGGTTCAAATGCCGAAGATTTTATCAGCTGTCTGGAAAAGAACTAATGCTGGGAAGAAACTACTTTTCAAAATTTAAACAGATCCTCCACCATTTTCATTGCTTTCAAGAGAGAGAGAGAGAGAGACAGAGAGAGACAGAGAGAGACAGAGAGAGAGAGAGAGAGAGAGAGAGAGAGAGAGAGAGAGAGAGAGAGAGAGAGAGAATCTCATTCAATTTCTAAGGGGAATCTTTTCACAATAAAGAGAAAATTGACGAGTAGAAACAGCCGAGCTAGTTAAAATTAAGTCCTTCCTAATAATTTTCTTCCTTTTGAGAGCAATAACATTATGTAAGAATTTTCAATTCAAAGTCCCATACATAATGTAAGTAAGTAGTAAAATTAGGCCTAAAAACGGTGGTACCTACTTAGAAGTAATTTCCGAAAAACTGGAAATGTTGGATCTTGAAACGTTCAGGCGATGTACTACATAAGAACCTAATCTGAGTTTGCACTACTGCAGGAGGTGAGCTTAATTTTTGATGGCCAAAAAACCTCCTAATGCTTCGTCGCGCCCAAACGGCTACTGTATATTAAAAAAATCTGCCAAATGGGTGTGGCACAAAGCTTCCTCGTATCCATAACCCGATTGTATAGATGATCCGATACATAGTAGTTGATCTCAAAACATCAATCTCAGTACCTTGGTAACTCAGTAGGGGACCACCAACACGTCAACCCCCACAATCTCTGAATATTTTTGGAAAATGTAGAAGTTATGGCTGTTAGAAGGAGTTCACCTTTGCGCATGAGCACAAAATACTTTCAATTTAAAGGCCATGATTTTCATAGGGGACCATCTCCACCCCAACTCGCACAATTCCTGACAATTTCATAGAAATCGGGTAGAAAATGTGGAAGTTATGGCTGTGGCGAGTATTTCACGTTTGCGCATGCGCAGCGGCTACTATCTGTTCGGGGGCAATGATATTCATGGGGGACCACTTACACGCCAACCCGCACAATCTCTGAAAATTTCATCGAAATCGGATGAGAAATGTAGAAGTTATGGCTATGGCAAGGATTTCACGACAGACAGACACACACAAAACCAAAATTGCTCAGAAAGGTCTGAAACGTACCTAAAACACGAATGAAATTTTTGATTTTGGAGAAAAATTTTTTTTTCAACCTTGAAAAAACGTGAAATAAAAGTTGCTGAGAATTCGATTTGACTTTAAAAGATCACTCCTTTTCTGGCCGACTACAAAACGGTAGTAGGCACGAAGGAGGAAGGAGTGTGATGGGACGGCGATTAAAAAAAAATAATAATAATTTGTACCCGTAGGTACCTACAGCTTGCATTTTTCTTTACTGAGGAACTAATCTGTCTGATTCATTCGAAATATGTTCTACAAGTTTCCATGGTGGTCCTGCATCAAACGAGTTTCGTTTTGCTTTGTTGAAAGTTTCGAAAATGAGTGAAAATAATTGGAAAACAGGGTGGCAGATTTCGGCAAAATTGGTCCGTATTCACGTGACTTCCCCTGTAACTTTCGACTGAGTAATTGACCGACCATTTGTGTATATTCAAATTAAAGGTCTGATTGTGAGCTTTAAAATGATATGTTTTGTATGATTCCATTACACCCTGCACTACATTGGTATTTTAAAATCCAGAAGGCTTGCAATATTCCCTGAGTTAGATCATGTGTTACCAGATAGGTACTTACAAATAATTTTCTCTCTTCGTTCATTATGAACTGAGAATAAGGGGCCAATTTCACCGACAACGCACTTTCACGCTCAGTATTACACAAATAATATTACGTGACCGTAATAGTCAATAATAGTAATATTCTACTATTTTTTTTCTCACTGCCCGAGAGGAAGTAGATTAAAGTGGGTTCTTTCACAGATAAGGAATACAGGTAATCATACAGAAGTAATAGTGACGAATGCCTTCCCACCTCACGTATTTATTAATGAATGAAAACAGTAATGTCTTTTATAAAATTACAAAATTGCAAGTATTATTTCAAACCAACTGCAGGTTTGAATACAATTAAGTACCCACCTTTCCAATACAGATTCGTTCATTGGTTCCACCAAGTAGGTACCCATCTGTATTAGTAATCCTTATAAATTTGATTTCCACAATCAAAATAGAAAAGATCCTCATCCATAGTAAATTAGGGTATGGCTACACAACGAATGACATTGCGGTTTAAGTATTGAATTAATGTGGTATTCTTTGTCAATTTAAGAAGCTGTGTGGTTATTCAGTCCATCTGTTGATCCTTGGTGTCCTCTTCGGGCATCGACTAGTTTACGTAAGTACCTTCCTAATAAAGATGAGGATTTGATTCGAAGTCTACGATTTGATTGGGTACTTTTGAGAATGTGGTTATTCCGTTGTTGGTCCTGTACCTACCCGTTGTTTCTTGACCTAGGCGGGTAACATGTGTTGCATCTTTTTTAGCGGATCACCTAATCGATTCTTAAATTTTTGTGTTCGCAAAGTTGAAAATAAAGGAGAAAACCTCTATTGATAATTTGAGTTCCACGGGGTTAAAATAGTGAAGAAAACCGTGTGTTTTGAAAATTCATGATGAAAGGATTTTCAAGTACCGAGATGAGGACACAGTAAGAGTGCGTAAATGGATTGATGTATCGTTCTATAATAGGTTCTTTGAACTGTTCCTTGTTGCCGAGCTCCCGAGGAGGGAAAGTGAAAGGCCGCCATTGTCCTCAGTCTCGCTTGGGCCCCGCTCCAGTCAACTATGCAGCTCCGATTATTCCTATTCGTCGCAATAATAAGCAATTATTGGGTTTATAAACTGTTGTATTATCAACGATTTGGTTACCCCTGCTATGCACATGCCCACGGGAAGTTATTCCGAACTAATATCGAGATGAAATGAAAACCTTCTTAATATAAACCGACCTACCTCAAAACTGATCACGGTGAACTACCAAAAAGGGAAAATTAAATCAGTGTTTTCAGATAGGTTGGTAGATACGTACGGACTGAAGTAGGTTCACATTTGAAGGTTGGATTGAAGGAAGTTCACACTCATATCCTCCATGATGATAATATGACATCAGTGACGTACTACCAAATAGTTTTGGACTCAATGGTACCTACTTATCAGATCATACTAAGTAACACTAATTAACTAATATTAAAACTATCAAACTAAATTAAAACGGAACAAACTATCCAATTAATTAATACTAATCAGATCAGTATGGAAGTTGAATATTCTTGCGTAAGTTTGATTGTTCGATCTTTCCATGCATCAAGACTATAATTAAATTAATACATTTATATAACAACTGTCTAAAGAAAGGAAATAAGAGAGTTATTTTGTAAAGTAAATATAAAGAGAGCCATAACCGATGGCTAATTTGAGTGGCGCTGGAAATTATCAATGGCTAATCGGGTGGGTAACCATGGTATACCGAGTAGGGCTATTGTAACAATAATTATTTATTGTACTTGTTTTGGCTGTTCTTCGCTCTACTGATTGGATTTATTCTTATTTTAAAATACAAATATAACTTAATAAACTCACTTTAATCACGTTAAGACTGTCTTGAGAGAACTCGTTAAGGTTGGTGTGAGAATCTTGAGACAGGTCTCCGCAGATGAGTTTTCACCAGCAGGCACGTTTAACCCAGTTCCGTCGCAAACAACAGACCTTAGTTTCCGACCATAAAACTCAGGGACGGACACTCGGCGAGTACTAACGATCGAGATCTCCTTTCCTACTATAATATCGCTCTAATGAGACTTCACCAACTACCTTGCAAACAAACTTGAGTTTGTTTAAAACCCTCGAACCTATTACAGATAAAAGCCGATTCCACCGAGTAACCTTCATTTTTTCCCCTGTTAATTGTTTAAAAAAATTTAGTTGCAATACAACTTCTTTAACAAGTTTTATGAAGGTTTTCATGAATTTTATTTTCTGCTTTTTATTTTATGGACTTGAAGTACTCACGTAATAATCGTCGAGCATATTAATTTAACGACACTTCGTATGGTTTATAATAAAATAATAGTAGGTACACCTATGTACCGGTATTATAGTTGAAAGACTTAGTTTCACAAGTCAACTACAAAATCCACTTACATTCATAAATGAGATACATTGTTTGAGATAAAATTTGTTTCTCCCAAAATCGAAATTTTAATTCAAATCATGCTTTTAAAAACTTATGAACAATTTTGGTTTTATTTCTGTCAGTAATCGTTTCATGATTTTATTCCCATGACATTTTGGTTTATTATTTTCAATAATTAAACTTTGGAGTCGATCAAGAAGAAAAAAGTTCACCCCTCCCCCAATTTGTTGGTTAACGTTTCAAGATAGGTAGTACATAGAATCCAAAAATCGAATAAAAATTTTGCCGTCCGTCCGCCGTATGTGGCACTTTCCTTAGTTACGATGGACCAATTCTGTACCTCAGAGGTCGATTATCGTAAGTGACATTTTGGCGATTTTACAGCAGAGCCGAAAGAAGTTGTGGGCACACCTATTTTGATCCCTATGGCCCATTCTGATGACTTTATCATGCTCAAATTAATTCTGTAGAATCTGTTTATGCCTACCAATACAATAGAATACAAAATACAATAGAAACAATGCACATACAAAACAAAAACCTCGAAAACGAGAATTTTGGACATACGATAGTTGACCTCTGAGGCACAGAATTTGAATGAGATTTGGTTTATGGGCTTAAATTCTTGTCTTGTTGTGCCCCGAAGCTTTTGGTTGATGTCAATCACTTCTAAGGGTTGACAAATAAGGGCTACAATTTTTAAAACATCCTAGCTCAGAAAATTTTTGATTTTTGATTGGCGTGTAGATGGTCCCTTATGAAAATCATCATTCCCGGATCAACGCTTCTGCGCATGCGCAAACGCAAAATCCTTCTGAGATCCGTAACTTTTACATTTTTTCCCCGAATTCGATGAAATTTTTAGAGATTGTGAGCGTTGATGTGTAGAGTCCTCTATAAGGGTACTGTAAGGTACTTCGAGATTGATGTTTTGAGATTAGCTACAATGCATTGGATAATCTATACAATCGGGCTCTGGATACGAGGAAACTATGTGTCACACCCACTTGCCAGACATTTTTTTTCAATAATTTTAAAATAGCGACGACTTTTAAGAATGTTTGGACACCCCCCTTACCTCTGTGGGACCAACTTTTCGCTTCCTATGAGGATAATTAATTAGGTATTTAATTAGTGGATAAATAATTACTGTCTTCTTTCTTCACTTGAGGATAGAGTTCACGTTTTAGAAGCAAATTAGACCATCCAGAGCTCTAATCGATAAACCATGTTTAAATGCGAGTTGACCTTGAAATTAATTGAGATTACACGTGACCTGCCTGGGAGCTTCTTGACAGGGGGGTCTCTCAACCACCACATTCCCCAGGTCCCTAGAAGGGTCGGAAGAAGACGTATTCTTCGCAGACGGGTTTTCTCTACATAAAAATGATAAACTGTTGTGTAATAATTTGCAGATTTTTTAGGATTTGTGTGAATTTGCCCAACTTTTGTAGGTAAGTGATTGCTTATTGGCTTCACTTCGATCAGTTAGAACCACAGCACATGTCAAGGAACAAGAGGAAAAAAAAAATAAAATAAAATAATAATAATAATAATAATCTAATATAATAAAACGCCAACCGTACGTACGTACGTACGTACGTACGTATGCACGGAGGGGTCGTGGGAGGCGTGACGAGTCGGAGGGGCGGGAGGGGGGGAATCGGAGGCGGGAGGAGCCGGAGGGAGTGGGATGCGGGGAGAGTCGGAAGAAGCGTTTTGCCTACTTTTAGTAGGCTTTTCAGCTAGTAATAAAATAATCGATTATGTTGAAATTGTCAATATGGAAAGTTGTCAAATTAATCTTGAAAGTCACGTGTATGCTAGATATCTCATGTACCTAGTCGTATTATGTTCATCTCATACTGTGTAAGGAAGCTATCCCATCCAACTTCACTTCTCTTATTACGAACCTGAGATAAGCTGGAAAACACTTATATATTTTTTTTCGCTCTACCAAGGTCGCGCAAGCTTTGTTTTCACTTGGTTAATAAAAAAAAAAGTTCTCCAAAATCAAAATTTCCACTCGCGTTCTACGTTTTAGACCTTCCTGAACAATAATAGTTCCGTGTGGAACTGAAGAATTGAGCGGGTTGGGGTGTAGATGGTCCCCTATGAATATCATGGCCCCCAAATTGAAAGTATTCTGTGGTCATGCGCAAACGTGAAATCCTTGTAACTGCCATAACTATTATATTTTCCAACAATATTCAGAGATTCTGCAGATTGATTGTTGTGATAGTGGAGGGAACTTGAAGATTGATGTTTTGAAATTAACTATTAGGCATCGGATCATCTAAAAAATCGGGTTATGGATACGAGGAAGCTATATGCCACACCGACTTGTTTTAAAGGTACTAGGTACCTATAGATATTGGCCGTTGAGATACAGAGCGGGTTCGGTGATAATAAAACCATATGGGAACGAGCACCTTTAAAGCCTATTCACTGTTGTTATTCCACTCACCCTCTTTATAAAGCAGGAGAGAAAGAGAGAGGAATCACATCGGTTTCGTTCAGCTAACCGCCAACTCGACACCTCAGGGCTGATCAGCCGCAATAAAGGGCCAGCGCGTGTCCCTAATTTTCCTCTAAGTACGCAAAGCTTGTGTCTGTGTGTCTGTCATCAATATACTGACACCTCGACATCAATCAATAAGTCAAGCTGAGCGTGCTTGCGGGTGGCCGAAAACGATAATGAAAGCACCAGAAGTCAGCCTAATTTCCATTAATGCCACGCTCAACAGTGGTGCCCAGTTCCAGGAAGGAGGCAACGGGACGATTTTCAAGGATATCAGGGTACGAGGGGGGACCCAGAAATAACCGGAATTTCGTCATAACTTCTTCATTTTGCAATATTTTTACACCAAATTTTGATCACCTTTAAAGTAATTACCACTGACTGCAACATACTTTTCCAATCGCGTCTTTTATTGTTCAAAACATTTTTGGAATTCATTTAATGGAGTGAGCTTGAGGCCATCCGGCGATTTTTGTTTCACATCTTCCACAGCCGAAAACCGTTTTCCTTTCAAGTCCCTTTTGAGTCGGGGGAACAAAAAAACGTCGCATCCCTCTCATGCACAAATCCTCCGATAAAATTCACTGGATTAAACTCCAAGACATCCCAGACATCTCAACCAATTGATCAACCGTTCGACAACGGTCTTCGCGAATCATGATGTTGATTTTATCAACGTTTTCGTCAGTTCTTGACGTTGAAGGGTGGCCAGAACGAGATTGGTCTTCACTCCTCATTTGCCAATTTTTAAAACGTTGAAACCACTCGTATATACGTGTCTTGCTTAATGCAGCATCCCCCTAAGCAGTTTTAAGCATTACGAGAGTTTCAGCCGGCGTTTTTCCCAACAGAAAACAAAATTTCACGGCCACGCGTTGCTCCACGCTGTCTGCCATCACACGTTTTCGCCAAAACGGAAAAAGTTGTTTCACTAGAAAAAATGTCAATGACGAACCGTTAAACTCACAGCATCCCAACATCGCACACTGAATCGTGAGATGTGTCCCTTTCAAACCCTCCACCTGCCAACCAGCCAATCACACCTGTCTTTCGCCTCCAGCTCGATTCCGGTTACTTTTGGGTTCCCTCTCGTATTTGATCACAAGAAACTAGTGTCTCAAACAGTTTACGTTCGGTTCAAGGCGATGCAATTCATAGAGACCTAACTTTAACAACAGAACAACCATAAAGTAGAATTTATAATTGATCCTGTACCAATGGGAATGAAATTCACAGGCTTTTATTGAGAAGTAGGCTTCAAAATTTGAACCAAATCGGCTATTTACATAAAAACGCTGCAAATCATTGCCCAAAGGTTTATTATTTTCTGATAGATCACCCTTCTGTATAGATCACTGGTTCTCCATCAATAGCACCTACCACCATCTGTATTCTCCCTTGACCTTCCCTCTCAAATGTCAGCTTCCTGCGTTCAATAGGATTGAAAATGGCTTCGGAGCTCACTCAGCTGATCAGTGCTCTTCCAGGCGACTCCAGCATTCGAGAAGATCTTCTTCACTCTTCAGATCACTGATCAGCTGAGTGAGCTCCGAAGCCATTTTCAATCCTATACAGAAGGGTGATCTATACAGAAAATAATAAACCTTTGGGCAATGATTTGCAGCGTTTTTTTTACCTACCAACTATTGGTAGGTACTACCTACCACACCATACTGCCTTCACACCTTCACAATCAAGTTTATTAGAAAGAACTAAACGTTTTACACTCGATTCGAAAAATAGAAAGCTTCATATGGAAATTTGATTACTGGTTACGCAGAAGGCAAAACTGTATACAAATCGGAGAAATGAACAGCGATCGCATTTTAGTCCGATAAAATTTGAACGGAGATTAGACCTCTTTTGCGATTCACACTCATGATTCTGTTTCATCGAAGGAAAACCCTTAAGTACTCGTAGGGACCGAATGGTTTGTCCTACAGAGCTCCGGGTGGTCTCAAAAATTTTTAAAAATTCAATACTATTTAAAATTGGTGAGAAAACGATACCTTTATTTCGAGAGTTTTCGAGCTACGGCACTCTTGAAAATTTCAACCCACAATTTTCACCCCTTAGAAGTGACTGACATAAACCAAAAGCTTCGCGGCAATAACTAGACCCCAAATGGAGCCCATATACCAAATTTGAACCAAATCGGTCCAGTGTTGCTAAGAAAAGTGCCGAGTACGGCGTACGGACGACAATTTTTTTATTCGATTTTTGGATTCTACGTACATACCTTGAAACGTAAAACATCAAATTTTTTTTTTTTTTTGGGGGGGGGGGGGGGGGGTTAAAATTTTTTTTTCTTGCTTGATTCCAAAGGCTTATTGTTGAAAATAATAAACTAAAACGATCGATGCGTATTGTAACCACTGGTTCGATTCTATGAAATTTGTGGGTAGGTACCAAAATAACTAGTGTCTAACCGTCACAGTCTCCGTGAATTTCACATTGACTCAAGAATAGAAAAATACTTCTCAGTACAAAAATTCTTCTTCTTTTTTTTCAACGTTGGTAAATTTGTTTTGACTGGCCACAGAACCAAAATGTTATGATAATAATTATTCAAAATGCAGAATATAAAGGAAATTTAGATTATGTAGAACTCTGTTTACTTCTCCCGCTAATATGTGGTTTTCCTGTCTTCTTTTCTCTCTCTAGAGCAAAGTTAGACTATTAAAAGTATGATCGAATCACCACTTGGGGATTGTTCCCCAGTCTTATTCCAGACAACGATCCTGTAAGTACCTACGAGTACTTTCATACAAGATCATTTCTCTTACCCTCGTGGTTCAAACCCGAATATCTAATAAACAATATACATTGGTAATTTTTCCTCCCTCCAATACATAGATAGAAGCCGCGTTGCATCAATATTTTCCTCATTCATCTTGTTTTTTTCTTCTAGGGATAGAATATATCGCCCATCAGATTATTCTCGTTGTGAATAAATCAATTGTCCAGATCCCCCAAAACAATACTGTTTCAGCCTGATGTGAATCTTCAAATCCCCCCCCCCCCCCAAAAAAAAGAGTAGGAATATTAACAATTGATTTAGAATTTTCAGGGACTGTTCAGATTGAGTCCGAGATGACCACCCTATGACCGGATAAGGTTGCATGCTCCTAAATTAAGTAAAGTAAAAAGACCCCCCAATAATCGCTCCGAAGCTGTGCGTACGCTCAAATGTCACCATCATACCACATTTTCTTTTTACTAGATTGAACGGATTTCTATCAACCAGGGAGTATAGCTGGGGACTGACTTTTTCATTGCCCCGTAAGATTTTCATCGCGAAAGTATCGTAGATAGCGACTACGGTTGCGCAAATGTGAAACCTTCGAAAACCAATCTTAGCCATAATATTTTCATTTTCCGAAGTTTCCGATTTTCGGAGACTATGTGACTATGATGTTACAAAAACAATAATCCACAATGATTTCCCAGAGTTTCGTTTTCCTGCAGAACCCTATGATAAAGCGCTTGGCGTAACTGTTTGAAACGGCTCAAAAGTAAACTTAATTAATCATAGTAATTGATTTCATCTCGTCATTATCATTCTAACCATTCATGAAATTGACAGATTTCTTCTTTTTTAATATTTACGGTTGATGTTTATGGCTGGTGGAGGGGGGGGGGGTTGGTAAAGAGCCACGGGTCATTCGATCGTAACCAAATCAATACCGGATTCGGTTTGGGAAAGAACCGGAGGTTTTTTGCTTCTCCATTCCCTTTCGGTCGGGTCTCGAAATCAACGCAAATTGCCAACATCACTTAGACCCCTCCCAGTCACAGCTGAAGCCTTTTCCCTGCCTCTGAACGACAAAAGAGGAGAAAAACCCATGAATAATCATGACCGTAATTATTATCCGCGAGCTTCCTAAACCCGTTTGAATTTTTATGACGGTTTGATTTACATGTTTTCCTTCTCTCTTTTGTTCGTATCCTTACTGTCTATGTAACAAGGGAAGTTCAAAAAATATTTTTCTCTCGGCATCGAGCCTTTTTGTTCTTTATTTATTGAGCTCACTCTACCCCCGAGGTTTCCTTGTTCAATCGAAATGCAAATCGAGCTCCAACTCAACAAAACGAGTTGTAGGGCAACATTTTCTATTCTCTAGTTACAGGTGTGTACAAATTAATAGGAATATTACGTTCGCTCCAGTGGCCTTCGAAACTTTTGGAAAGAAGCCTATTATGGCACAAAGCTTCCTAATATCCAAATTAATCATGATTGTATGCATGATAAATCACAAATTTATTGAAATATGGGTTTCTCAGACCGACTATTTAAGGTGGGTTACAGATTTCGCTCAAGTCAAGGATGATAGTTTTGAATTTAATTTTCATCGTGGTTAGATCAGTAGGAGCATCAGAAGTAAACATTTAACAATCTTTTAAAAGGAATTTTAAAATTACGTTTGCATTGGTGCAGATACAGCATGACTAAAGTTCAGATTAGTTCCCAGTCTGTCACATTTCTAATTTGCCACTTTGGTTTTATAGATCTCCTACTTATCAAAATTTTGTAAACGTCAAATGTTCAAGAGAGCCTGAAAACTATTAATATCTGACTATTTCAAGGCTTGAAATAACAAAAAAAAAAAACATTAGTGATATATCTGATTGACAGACCATACGTATACTTGTAATTATAGAAAACATCCCTCCAACTCCGACCACCTCATAAAAATCCCTTCGAGTTAATTGAGATCTACAAGAGCAATTTATTTAGGTGCTCTGTTTTCAAGAACGGTTTTAGTGCTTTCAGGGGCCAACATTTGAAACAATAGATGAAACAAGTCGATATAGCGGGAAATTTGAAATCGAATGATACGCATCAAAAATCAGGAGGTTGTGCAGGTTTTTTTTTCCGTTTTTGACTCTTTCTTCAAATTTTCCGTAAAATAGGCAGAAAATAGTTTCGTTTCTGGATATCGTACGCTACATTGGACATAGCCAAAAGTGCATTCAAAAAATGTATGAAGAAAAAAAATTGGTAAGTATTAATCTGAGGCAAAATTAGATTGTAGGACAACTTAATGATGTTCATTGGTAACATTGAAACATAATTCCAGCTTGAGGGCTTCGGAAGGGCAACTAATCACAGGATGACGCAATTAAGCTGAGCCATCCCAGAGGAAAATCGGGTAACGGACGCGAATAGCCGCAATCACTGGGCCGAAGGGACGTGTTGGTTGATGGCTCCAGGAAAGGCAAATCCGATGCTCCATAATTGGAACTCAGCGGAAACGTCGACGTCATCGGAGAGACACGTTACGCCCCATTGTGTCGACAGTCCATTCTTCCTCAATGCATAGCGAGCCACACGATATCACAGTCATACACAACTCTATTCGGATTTCTATCTACTTTGAAGAGGAGATGTATTCTCTCCAGTAATCTTTTTCTACGCAGTTGATTAAAAGGAAAATAAAAAAGGGGGAAAAATCTGGAGTTGAGAGACGTTTCTTTCAACAATCCTTAATAGAGCCGTCCCTTTTGGTCCCTTCAAGTCCGATATTATGGGCTGGAATGGGAGGGAATAAAATTCCTGGAATCTCATGAATGCGGGAGATGCAGAGAAAAGAGGGCGCTTTCGTGGAATGGGGATAGGAAAGAAGGTATAAAAAATAGAGAAAGGGGTCAGCAACTTTCTTCAAGCCAATGTTCCTGAATCAATAGTCAGGTGGCAAGGTAGAGAGCCAAGAAGATAAACCTATTGGTTTCCCACTGGCGTGTATTCGAACTTGGAAACTTTTCAAATCTATTCCCAAAGTGGAATTTTTTAGCTTTACCCAGTTGGTGTAATTTTGATTAAACGAAATATAACAGTAAAATTTGTTTAGCAACAGGACGTTTTTCAGGATTTTAATTTCTTCGAATCCTTGAACAATGCTCAACATCCTGGTAGAATCTAAAAGTAGCTGTACTTTATTGCTTCCGAGTCTACTAAGGTAGCGGAAGCTTTGTTTTCACTTTTCAAGGTTGACAAAAAACAGTTCTCCAAAATCGAAATTTCCACTCGCGTTTTACGTTTCAGACCTTTCTGAACAATTTTGGTTCCGTGTCTGTCTGTCTGTGTGTTTGTCATGAAATCCTTGTAACCGGCATAACTATACGAAGTTACTGTCCGATTTCGATGACATTTTCAGGGATTGGGGGGGGGGGGGGGTGGCGTGTAGACGGTCCCCTCTGAAAATCATCATCCACGGACTGATAGCTGCTGCTCATGCGCAAACGTGACTTCCTTTTAACAGCCATAACTTCCACATTTTCCATCGGATTTCAATGAAATTTTCAGGGATTATGCGGATTAGGTTGTAAATGGTCCCCATTGAAAATCAATGCGGTCGCAACGCGCTAACGTAAAATCCTTGTAACAGCCATAACACTTACATTTTTCATTCGAATTTGATGACATTTTCTAGGATTGTTCAGATTGGCGTGTAGATGGTCCCCTATGAGGGTAGCGGAAAGTACTTAGAGATTGATGTTTTGAGATTAACTACTATGCATCGGATCATATATACAATCGGGTTTTGGATACGAGGAAGCTATGTGCCACACCCACTTGGCAGACTTTTTTTTTTCATTATGATAACATTGGTCTGACCTGAAGGTATAGTGTTGCAGGTGAAACCTAATGCCCGGAAAATCAAAAGATTCATCTTCGATTTTGAAATTATGTAGTTTCAACTATCAAAATACATCAATGACGCGAATATCATGCTTGGTGTTGAAGTACAAGATTATTAGTGAGTAAAGTTATTCTGTACGCTTTTCAACGTTGAGACGTGATTGCAGTAAAGGGGTGAGATAACATAGAATCCTTCGGGCTCCAGCGTGATACTGCACGAAAAGGGAATGGTTTGTTTCATTTCGTGAAGGCTCAAGCGTTCACTGTTCCCCAAACCGCCATCACATCGCCGCGTTTCTCGCCAACCCTAAAACTTCTCTCTGTATATCTACTCAGTGGTAGGTGGTGTTCCATCTGCTGCCCGACCACAATGGGTCCCTCGGTCATTATTAACACTTAACAGTGGCCCCGCTGAGGGTCTCTCCCATGAGTCCATTAATATTTCACGACGAGTTTTCCTACGTTCCGGGTTCCCGTCATCAGCCATTTACGCGATACTTCTGCGCCAAGGGATGAATTACACAGCCTGGTAAATCGCTGAACTGGTTCGTACCTCGTAAAATACGGATCTGGCTCTGGTGGGACTGAGCATGTAGAAAATGTTAGAAGTAGATCGTGGCTACCACGTTCCTAATGATTTCCCCTTGACTCCAAGAGAAAGAAGAATGAGACTAATGTGAAGGTGAGTGACCAAATCATAATATCCAGGTAATAATTATATCATACATCCTTTTTATTCAATATGAAATCGGTCTATTTAAGAAACGTTCACGAGGGAACACACAAATTCTCAAGCACATGGTCACGATCACTTGAATTGTTGGAGTAAATTTGTTTGTACGTACCAGCTGGGAAATAATCATTCCTTTCGTTACTGTTATGTAAAGCTCATTCTGAGGTGTCTACCCAAACACTACACAATCAAGTATGGAACAAAAGTCTCGAGAACAGGTAGATTCTCTATTCAGAATAGACAGCTACTCAAGCTCTTGAAAGTTTCCTAACAATAAATTAGCTCCATCTCTTGGAATGAAGCAAAGACCCCTTTTGAAGTAAAGGATTGAATGAAGGATTCTTTTGATCGCTATAGAAACCTCTAGCTCTCTTCCAGATTTTTAGTCTCGGAATCCCTTCATTAGGAGCAACTGAAGAATTGAAGGCGGTAAATGAGGGAGACCGTTTTCTTCTATCAACAATTCCATCAGCGTATTGATCAGAAAAAATTCAGAGGCTGGTCAAAAAAAAAAAAAAAAAAATGAAAACCTAGAAAGAAACTGGGAGAGACGTTGGATGGTTCGTAACTAGATCATCCACACTATCACACTACTGTGTACCACATCCACTTGAACTTACTTTCGTTCACGCGTTGCTAAAGAAGTACTCCTGTCAACAGATAACGTTTTAACTCCGAACGAGTCACTTCAGTTTTCAATCTCTACCAGCTTTCGACCGCCTTTGTCTCGCGTGAATTATTCGTACACTTTTTATTATTTCATAAAAACATCGGCGGCATTCCCGTTCACCAAGCTCCCTTTTAGGCGAAAGGAAGTTTTCTGAAACATTCAGGCCAACGGTTTCATGGAACTCGGAACGCTATTTCTGTCCGATATAATCTATATTTATATGGGAACAACAAAGGGATCGACGGGACCTTCAGACTTCACGGAAGCGTGGCGAAGGGACGATATAAGGGCTTATCCTTTTCCTTGAATTCACAGTTTTTATTCTTTTGGAGAAAATCGTGGATGGATATAACATTATTTGATCAAATCCTTACTAAACACTAACCGCCTAAAACCTTAATGCTTCCGAGTTTACCAAGGTAGAGGAAGGATTGTTTTCACTTTTCAAGGTTAAAAAAAAGTTCTCCAAAATTTCCACTCGAATTTCACGTTTTAGACCTTCCTGAACAATTTTGGTTTCGTCTTTTGACGCCTTTCATGTCTTTAGGATGGCCAGCGATTTCAGATTTTGTAGGACCGTGACGACCAGGACCAGGACGGGATGCATGAACAGGGCTTCGACGGTTCTTCGCTGTTCACCCATTCGTTGCTACGGAACTTTAACTTCAACATTTTTTTCGTTTACGAAAATCATTCACCACTCGTTAGAACCGTGTGAGTTTACTAAACATTTTGTTGTTCTCCTTAGAACTAGACTAGATTTTCCACAACCCAAAGACAGGTCGTTGCACAATCAAGTAATAACCCTGAAAATACTATTGAACAGCTAGACTAGAATATGTAATAGATTTGAATCTTAAAAGACTAGAGGATCTCTCGAATCAAATAATCCACATACTACTCAAAAGACTAGAATATTTCGTAGGGTGACGGGCAAGTGGCCGGCCCTTGTAAGGATTATTTTACTCACTTAGCGGCAGAAAATCTATAACAAAATTTCTATTTACCAAGGTTTTTTTAAATTATGAGTTCTCTAGAAACTTGAAAACTCTAAATACAGTGAACTTAACATTATATTTTCCCTGTCGTATTCAAGTAATCGGCACTAGTGATGAAACGACCCCCCTTTTGTCGGACTCGGCCCTCCCCTAGAGGCAGTGATCGGTACCAAGTTTCTATGGTTTCTGCCATTCCTGGCGTCACTGACGTCATCAGCTGTCCAACAAAGGGAAGATCAGAATTTGTTCTAATGATTTCGCTCATGACTTCCCATTGGCCTCACCGCCCTGCGTTGGAACGAGGGGGGCAATGAGAACCCCGACTTTAATAATTTAACGAGAAAACAATAATTTTGAGGTTGATGAACTGGAGTATCGACTTTAAATAATATTGGAGCAGATTGGTAATTAATTCATGTAACTACAGTAATTGATAAACTATTAATTAACAGTAGTTTTAGTTAACCCTCGATCTGTCGAAGTAACAAATTTCCATGGGAAATATTTAAGAAATATATAATTTCTTAAACGTGAGTGGGGATAAATCTCCGTATCCATGGTTTCTATAGTTCCACGAAGTCGTATTGGAGATTCACTCCCTAAAGAGAAGTTGAGTAGTTCAGTTCAGCCGTTTAAGTGGTTAACCCAGATAGGAATGCCGTGATCAGTCAATTGGGTATGGTTGGTTAGCCGTTTGAGAGTGTTTAGTTCAGAAATGAGAGTCTGGTCAGGCTTTTGGGATTGGTTCAAGCGATTGGTTTACTCAAAAAAAAGGTACTGTGGACACCGTACCCATTACATACGACGAAACTTTAGGATATTCAATCATTATCCATCGCAATGATTACCTATCTAAAATTCAGGTCCATACAGTAAAATGCAGTCTTGAATAGGGGATGAGTTTATAATGGTGGTAGGAAGATGTATTTCATAAGTGGTTTTCACCGTGTGGGCTCTCAAAGGTCAGACTTTTCCAACCTCCATTCTCATCGTGGGTTTTCATCAGAGACGTTTGATGAAGGGCTACCTTAATTAAATTTTACGGAGGTGGGGAGTTAGCAAAGTTTTTTCTTTTTTATTATAGGAAGAAACCTCTGACTTTCCAATTAAATCTTCACTATTGACTCATGAGCAGGAGAGTTCCGAATTTTCGAGAATTCTGTTTTGCATTGATATTTGATGGAAAATCGCCCTATCGTATTCATCGTTTTCATTTCCCTATCGAATTATTTTTACCGTTGAATTCATTCCCCCCTTTTTGTTTAAGAGAACTTAACTAATTACCCTAGTTACACACTTTTTCATTACATAATTCCAATCCTTGCTTCCAGGGGCAGTAATGATACATCCGATGCAAGGCTTGTCCCCTATTTCCTCAGTATGTGAAAATTTTACATAGGTGATATTGGTGGTTACCTCCTGCTTTAAACCATGAGAACTATCTATGCAATTTAAAGGGCTTCTTTGTAAAATGAGTTTAGAAGTGAAAGAGATACTAACTTACTCAATTAAATTTTCTGTTGATGAATTAGTCGTACTATCTATCAGTTAGTGATATAATCTGTCTAATCCAAGTATAACATAGTGTTTCATGAATAGTATATATACAAATTCTAAAAATAACTAACAACAAAAAGTTTCGTTGAGAAATGTTTAACAGAATCCACTTTTACTGAGGTTATTTTTGGTTTGAAAGTGTCCGTTACGTAAGAGGAGGGTGAAATTTTAGTTATTGATCTCGCGTTTGCAATTGGAGTGTTCATTTTTTTAATTCTCGTTTTCCTTTTTCTTGCGTTCTTTTCACGTTTGAATCTTGATCATCATTGACTTTGAAAATACGTAACAACTGTAACATAACATCCTTAAATTGCTCAGTAACATACCAAGTAAGAATCAAGTTATTATCAATCTTAGTTATCAATAATTATCTTTAATTATCAATTGTTGACAGAAGGTATGTGTATCCCTGATATCTCTGAGTTGATCCGTTTAGATGGCATGGGAGAGATCGTTTGAACTTCGAATTTTGGATCTTACCTTTTCCATATACGAGTAAATCTGGTTTCTTATACCTAGTTGTTTATCCAACCAGGCAATGTAACATATTTTTGAGCTATTTCACGTTCACTCTCAAGTCAATATGAGCGTATCTATTAAAACAGAGAAGCATGAAAAGAACATTTCTTGTTTATTCAAGTATGGGAAAAACAGGTAGGTATTTAGACAATTTGGGGAGCCATATTTCCGTGAAAAAGAATGAGTTATTACACGGAAAATTTGACTCTCCGTGAACACGAAACACGCTATATTTAGCAGACACGAGAGTCATTAAGACCACAAGAGCTAATGAAATTAATTAGGTGCTGTAATCAACATAGGGGCGTGGCAAATATAGTGGCAGCGGAGGGATGAAGGAACGAGTGACTGCGCATGCGCGTGATTCTCTTAGTTTCACTGTACTCGAATATGACTGCCTTCGCACGGAAGTTAACCTGGTTATTTCTCCAGTACGTTCCTAACCGCATTACTCATGTTTCAGTTCATGAGTAAAATGGATTGGGTTCACGCTTGACGTTCGTTGTTTGCTCAAATCAGATTCTCGGGAAGGAAGAAATTGAGAACGTGTTGAATGAAAGAAGATTCGATTTTCCTGGTGGGTTATTCGATCAATAAATGAAGGTGATGGGGTCCATGCATACACTGCGAGGAAAATGAAACGACAGACATACCCTCTAGACTTAGACGCAAAATTAGATTTGTTCCGAATGTGAATTAAGGAAGTGTAAATTATTTCATTAGGAATAATTTCTGACGATTCACGTCTATTATCACCTACTTATGACCGTGACTGTATATCGAAACTCTGTTAGAATGAACAGGAAGTGAGCTATCTTTACACATCTGATCTGACTTCTAAGACTTCATCGTGTTAGCTCAAAGTGGCCTACAAGAGGCTGTGAAGCAACTGTCAGAGTTCTAGGTCAAGCAAGAGTTAAGTTAACTTGAAAATCATGCAGCTGATCTGTCTTCCCTGATTTGCTCCCAACCTCTTCCAGTAAACAACGTGAAGCCAAACGTGTACCATAGGATAGTGCTCTGGGATGAGTAGAATAGAAATTATGTTTCAGTTGAAAGCTTTATTATTCACGCAGGTAATGAAAGAATCGAAATTCCACCCATCATTCAACGGTCATTTCATTCTTCAAAGAAAGAAATGCTTGCATACGAGTCTGAAACACATTGGGACATTTTCATGTCAACCACTATACAACAAGGTAGTGAAGTGAGGTTGTTAGTTCAACCCAAGCATCAAAGTTTTCGTGACGATTTTTCAGTTCATGTGCCAAAGCAAAATGTAAGGTTGTTGATTGTTCTCTACGCAACACAGTGAGTCTATTTTATTTATTGGTCGCGTGAGCAAGATTTGCTTAGTTTTCGTGACGATTTTTCAGTTCATGTGCCAAAGCAAAGACATGAAAATGTCAAAACTCTATGAGGCCTTTTAGCTCATCAAACCTGATCAAGTTAAAACGCTTCAAGGTCATAAAAATCGGTCTAGAAAAAGGGTGGAAGTAGACCAACCAATAAAGCACAAGTAGATGAAGGGTTGGCCAGTAGGGCCTACAGGCAAACTCTATTTGACGTCGCAATCTCCTTCAACGAGCTCAATTTTTGCTTTATAACTCAGTAAGTACCTGGGTAGATTAAAAGCTATCCATAATTTCTATGCAAAGTTTCCTCCGACGGGAATAATACCTTTGAAAATTTGGTAGAACAAAGACTTTTGTAAAATAAAATATATTTTCGTTAAAAGTCCCAAAAAATGCATTTTGAGGCTCCTTCTTCTTTAGGATTTGCTATCCTAAATGTGTGGTGTCTGACTGTTCATGGACTTGCCCTACTTGGATTAGATTTTTTCTGAAACGATAGGAAGGGGTTGAAAGATTGATGAAATTGAGGGATTTGTCTCATCAGTACTGTATGGCTATCTGAGACTACGTGTTGTAACGGACCCAAACCAATAACTTAGTGGTTGTTGGCCTAGTTGGATGAAATGTACTTGAAATACTTAATAAATAAATCAATAATAATAAAACTATAATGAAATAAATTAAGATCAAAAATATTTAACTAATTGATGAATTAATAAAATAACTTCTTACTCGATTTCATAATCTTTGCTTCTCGATTTCATAATCTCAGTCATCAGAATCAGTGCTACACATCCAGGAAATGTTGTGAATTGAAAACTGGTGATAAAATCAGAGCCGTGTTTAATTTTTTAGTAAACAGGCCAGTATCAAACAAGATGAAAGTGAGATATGAGTGATGAAACGGCGAAATGGCGTTGATGGGAATGGTCTATATAAATAGAGAAGGATCAGACTTTTATTGGCGGACAACACATAAGCCTTCCTTCGTGAAGGAAGTGAGCAAAAAACGGTATCTTGTTCAAGCGGAGAAGAGCACAAAAATACACATTTCATATGTGGTAGCTAAAACACATAGCGTGAGCCTCACCAACCGTTCAACCAAATATTGAAATGATAACAGACATCAGGTCTGTTTTATACGATACTCCTTCGAGACATTGGGTCATCGGTGATATGTTTGGTAAACTAACCGCAACGTAAAAATCACGTAACATAGAATACCAATCATAGAAATCTCAAGAGAAAAAACTCATTTCTCATAAAATTTCAAATACCGACATTTAGTGGGACCGATGAGAGGTTGAGAGATCTGTTAGTTCTGTAGTTTAAACAGGAATATCATCTAGAAAATTGTTCATTTCTGGTGGAATTTTGCGATTGTATTGACGTTATAAGTAAACAGTAATCAGCATGCAGGTATATAATAAACTTTTTGAAGAGGGGTTAAATGCGTTTAAATTTAATTTCCTCCTTTTTATACCCGAAATAGCTCTTTACTGCGATGTTCTTAAAATAGAAGAAATTACAGAAAAATCAAATTCCAAGTCTATTAAAGACCAACAATGTTTCTGACCATAGAGACATATTTCGGTCAGACTGTGCGAAGATACTCAAGGGATCTTCTGTTCCAAAGTTACAACGAAATTTGAACCAAAATTAATATAATGTTCTCGACAAAAGAATATAAATTCAAATCCGTTTGATACTACTACTATTGTGCGAATGTGAAGAGCCTGAGGTGGGAAAATTCCCTTTCTGTCGACGTTATCACCTGTACAACTGAAGAAGAAGAAGAAGAAGAAGAAGAAGAAGAAAAGACATTTTATTTAGAAATGTAACATGTAACACGCTACAATAAACATGAGGTAAATATCACTACTTCATCACAATTAGAATGTGATACAACTTTGGACTTAGTCCGTCTGTCGGGGGGGGAAACGAGCCAAAATATTACCACCAATATTAATACACATTTATCATCAATTATTATTATTATTTCTATTATTATTTTATTATAACAAATCGTTTTCTATCCTCCATTATTGTTTATTATTGTTATTTGTTAGTGGTTGTTGTATAAGTATTATTCGTTCCGTAAAAGAATTTTCACTGCGACCTACCAATTAAACTCGGCTATGAGCTCCGCTCGGTATTTTGATGCCCGGGATCCGAATCTTGCCAGTGCCGGCCAATCTCCTCCATCCAGTAGCCTTATCATTGCGGCCTCCTCCAGCACCGCCGCTCCAAGGAAGCGTACCCTGAACTCTGCAAGAACTGGGCAGACACCGAGAAAATGGGCCATATCCTCTCGCACTCCCATGTTACAAAGAGAGCACAAGGTGCTGGGGTCGTCTCGTTGATCGTATGGCTTGCTATTCAGGGAGAGAAGGGACCCTCGAAACCTCACCAGCCACCGAACTACCCATAAAGGATGTTCTTCCACCTTTCCAGCAAAGTCTGCCGGCATGATTTCCTTATTCAGCCTTGCATACAACCTGTTCGACTCCCGCGCCCTCTGCAACATGTCCTCCCGCCACGATTTCTTTACTGCATCGACAAGGTCTCCGAGCTGCCATCTCCATGCCCCCAAATCATCCAAGCTCCCGTCAAATGTTGCTCCGTATCGTCGCGCCAATGTTTGCAGTTCGCTGAACCAAAACACACGTCTATTTACCACCTCCGCAGCCTGTGATCTAGAAAATTGTTCATTTCTGGTGGAATTTTGCGATTGTATTGACGTTATAAGTAATCAGCATGCAGGTATATAATAAACTTTTTGAAGAGGGGTTAAATGCGTTTAAATTTAATTTCCTCCTTTTTATACCCGAAATAGCTCTTTACTGCGATGTTCTTAAAATAGAAGAAATTACAGAAAAATCAAATTCCAAGTCTATTAAAGACCAACAATGTTTCTGACCATAGAGACATATTTCGGTCAGACTGTGCGAAGATACTCAAGGGATCTTCTGTTCCAAAGTTACAACGAAATTTGAACCAAAATTAATATAATGTTCTCGACAAAAGAATATAAATTCAAATCCGTTTGATACTACTACTATTGTGCGAATGTGAAGAGCCTGAGGTGGGAAAATTCCCTTTCTGTCGACGTTATCACCTGTACAACTGTCGTACGCCGATGGGAATCTCGTCGATCGCCGCCAAAGCGTCGCGCCGGGTGTTATAGCAGAGGAAGTCGGATCGTCTAATCTCCTCTAGCGAGTCGGTAGTCAGTTCCGGGTGTTTATCCGCGGTAGGGCTTATCTCGAACAGCGCGTCATTCGACGGAAATGGTTTTCATCAAAGTTGTCCCACAAAAGCAACTTCATTCGCCTCAGCTCCAAACCAAGTACCTCTTAAAAGGAAATTTTACGATCGTGTTATAGGACCAGTCTTGAACAGTCGACATATGAATAGAACAAAGCTAATTATCTTTAACAGCACGTAATATTATCATTGGGTTGAGATTCCAATTTCGGAAATATGATAATTTATTTAGGTTTAGGTATTTTAGTATTTATACCAATCTAACCAAACTGTTACCCGTGCGTTGTACGGCTTTATAAAGGTCAACGACTACTTTGGTTCCATGTCTGTCTGTTTGTGGTCAATCTATGTCTCGAGCATAACCACTCGAAATCATTGTTCGACCACGAGACGGTCCCCCATGAATTTTGCCAACATCGGATTAATAGCAGCGTGGAATGTGGGTGATATTACTCAAAAATTTTAATTTTGCTCAAATTTAGACGGAATTTATAATAAAAGTACTCATTGATTTCATCATGATCTGATCAGTGGGAGCCATTGTACACGTTAAAAACGCTGCAAATTATTACACAATGGTTTATTATTTTACTATTATTATAGATCACCCGTCTGCATAGAACGTGGTTTTTCCAGTAATGCTAACTACAAGCAATCAAATTGCTATCTGGGAGTTGTCGATGCCCTCATTACGAAATTTGATTCTCGGTTGCGTAGGATGCACAACTGAGTAGGTACAACACGACACTCGAATTATGGAAACGAACTTCGATCGCATTTAATCAGCTGAAAGTTGAACAGAATCTGTTCAATATCTGATATTAGGCCAATTTCCATCAGTGAAACTCGGAGTTTCTGATTTATATAAGTCCAACCCTTAAGTTCTCATAGGGAGCAAAAGGTTTGTTCTATAAAGTTCCGAGTGGATAATTAGGTATTGTATATGGCCATGTTATTCCATGTGAAGAAGCTGTACCGCCCGCCTAATTCGGGAGATTTTTTATTAACTTTTCAAACAAATATTGCTTCCGAGTCTACCAAGGTAGCGGAAGCTTTGTTTTCACTTTTCAAGGACGAAAAAAAAAGTTCTCCAAAATAAAAATTTTCACTCGCGTTTTGCGTTTTAGACCTTTCTGAACAATTTTGGTTCCGTGTCTGTCTGTCTGTGTATCTGTCTGTCTGTCTGTCTGTGTGTCTGTCTGTCTGTGTATCTGTCTGTCTGTCTGTCTGTGTGTCTGTCATGAATTCCTTGTAAAGCGCATAACTGTACGAAGTTATTGTCCGATTTCTATGAAATTTTCAGGGATTGTGTCGGTTGGTGCGTAGACGGTCCCCTATGAAAATCATCATCCTCGGACTGATAGAAGCGACTGCGCATGCGCAAACGCGAATTTCCTTGTAACGGCCATAACTTCTACGTTTTCTACTCGATTTCGATGAAATTTTCAGGGATTAGGCGGATTAGGTTGTAGATGGTCCCCAATGAACATCATCACCCCCGGACTGATAGTAGACACTGCGCATGCGCAACCGTGAATTCCTCGTTACAGCCATAACTTCCACATTTTCCACCCGATTTCGATGACATTTTTAGGGATTACGCGGATCAGGTTGTAGATGGTCCCCAATGAAAATCAAGGCCTTAAAATTTACAGAAGCCTCTGCGCATGCGCATACGTAAAATCCTTGTAACAGCCATAACATTTACATTTTTCATCCGAATTTGATGAAATGTTCTAGGATTGTCCAGATTAGCGTGTAGATGGTACCCTATGAGGGTAGTGAAAGGTACTTAGAGATTGGTGTTTTCAGATTAACTACTATGCATCGGATCATCTATATAATCGGGTTATGGATACGAGGAAGCTATGTGCCACACCCACTTGGCAGACTTTTTCATGTGTTTTGTAATTTTTTTCTGATAAGTTTAGTTATAGTGAAGTAATCTTCATGCTTCTTTGTATTGCTCCACTTTTTTGAGCTTCATAACCACCATTAATGTTGTTGCATCTTTTAATTGAAAACCTATTGGTAAGCACTAGGCATGGGCGATTTTCACAGACTATCGAATCGTTCATGGACCTCATAGTCTCCATTCTGTCTCTAAATTTCTTCCTCGAATCGCAGCGTTCTATTCTTAACTATATTCATCTATCCAATTCTTGATAGATGGAAGTTTCTGTTTGTGTTCGTTTGACGCGCGAGATTGTATCTGCTGGCTGGATTTGGTCAGGAAATTCTCATAATTCCCAACTGATCATTTTCCCTAACCTAACAAAATAAAAAGGTGACGGTAATATCAATAATTAAAGGCAGGGTAATTTTTTAATGAATACTTGATTTCCCCAAAGTAGTTATTTTTACTTCATGTATGAAGTATGCCTTCAACAGTTGTTATGTCCGCTGAAATTAATCAATTCGGGAAATCGCTAAAATTGTGCCTGGGAGATAAATACAGAAGCATGATACAACGTGCCGGTCCTACAACTCTGCCAGCATACTTCTTCTGCAGTTCAGCTTCAGTGTAGCAGCGTAGTCGGAATGGACTTGTGCTCTCCTCGACTAAACTCATCACCCGAGAGACTCTCGCCTTTTAGGTCAAGCCCTATTAAACAGTTTATTCAATTAGCGCTGGGAATCCATTAATCCGTTAAAACCTTCTTCCCACGAATCGAATTAATAATCCTAGCTATCCCCCCTCGACGCCCAGAGCTTCCTGGAGGCCGGAAGATAGTGGAACTGTTCTCCCATGGGGACGGAAAAGCTGTTTTGTTCATTAACCTAATGACGCAACTCGGAGCTACAAGCCACGGATATGGAAATCGATGAAACAATGTGTTTGTGTTCAGAGTTCATTAACGGTATCCGAGAAATGACGAAGGACGAGAATGCAGAACTCAACTCTAAAAACGATTGAAAGTAATAAACTAAAAAAATTTAATAAAGTAAACTACAAAACGGAGTTAGGTCGTCCCACGGTAGTGCGAGAAATTCGAATGTTTAGGACATAATTCCCATTTCATAATTATTTCTAAATGGAGTGAGCACCAAGTGGACAGAATGTTGGGTGAATTCCCATAATTTATTCTCAACTGATTTTAAAGATTGTTAGCTGCAAAATTATTTTACATTCGAACTTAAGGGCCTGAACTTAAGGCAAACTTAAGGATATGAAAACATTATTGCCCGCAAAAAACGAGAAACATTGGTAGAAATTCATAAATGACATCGCGGCGTGAGGGAAATGGAGGCGTAATGAACTCAAGTGAAGTGAGCTGGGAAAAATTTAATTCCACAAAGGCTGTTTTCGAAGAGCTTTGTGATAATCATTACATTAGGTATTACATTTTGTAGTATTCCAAGCCTCTCTAACATTTCCAATTCAAATCTATGATGCCTCCTTGAAAGGGGGTGATGGTGCCACACTGGAGGATGGTGTGACACTCTCTAACTATCATTTTATTATGCACTCACGACACTAGATACCACTAGAGTACCGGAGATGAGTTAATAGATTAGAGTTAGGAGAGTTATACACAACCCACTCCCCCCCACCATGCCTAAGTGGCGCTCAATCATTTGACTTTAGCCAAAAGCAATGGAGGCGTGTCTAGATTAAAATTACCTACTGCACAAAGTGAAGAAGGTTTTCACGACAATTGTTTTCAATTTTGAAGGATAAAAGCATTCGAACTTTTTCAGTTTGTAGCCCAAAAACACAAGGAGGTTTATTGAGTTATGTACCCATTTTATATTTTCATTGAATGTATGAATACTTCTCATTTCTGGGTGATACTACTGGCCTTTGGCAATGGTTCAAATATTTGCCTGAATAAATGTTTACTAACCGTCTTTCTTGTTTGTTTTTTTACGTGAGCGTTTAATTTTATTCCTCAAATAGAAATTCTTCATGATTGTTTCTTAACTCGACATATTTGAGTACTAAAGGACTAGACCATCATGACTGTGTATCGTGGTCTTGACTGTTGAAAATAATTTATTATGTCGATTTTCATACTAATTTCTTTTCGATGCAACCAAAAAATGTGATAATAATCGGTACAAAAACTCACGTAGAAAACCCTTTCCATAATATTTTGGTAAAGTTAATATTTCTACCTCCCTAGAGTAACTTGTAGAGGAGCAAAATAACCATAAACTCCTCCCACAGTTACTCAAATTGTAAAGTATTACTAGTTTGCCTGAAGAACATTGAACGTTGTCCCTATCCTTGGAATTGTTTGTAGAACGATGACCATGTAGATCGAGTTGTTTACTTAGTCATAATTCGATTGATTCGCTCTAACCGTTCCATACAGCCGCTAGGGACGGGAAAATTAGCTTGCGAGCTCAATAACTTGATTAACATGGCGCGGCTGAGGCAAACGAAACGGTACCTCCTCTGTTGATATAAACCATTCGCCACGGTAGTAGGAGTGCAGCATAAAACAAGATTATTAGTTCCCTCATCACATTTCTCAATTCTCTCTACCGACCATGTTTTCTAAATACTGTGAATTATTTTTTAGGTCTCCCAGGAAAATATTTCTTTCCACATAATGACCAAAGAGTTCCCTGCGCTTTTTGACATTTTCATGTCTTTGCTTTGGCACATAAACTGAAAAATCGCCACGAAAACTTGCTCACGCGATACCAATAAATAAAATAGACTCACTGTGTTGCGTAGAGAACAATCAACTGTTTTCTTATTTTGATGCATGGGTAGGTACATGAACTAACAACCTTACTTCACTACCTTTTGTGTAGTAATAAGAAAACACTCATGAAAATGTCCTAATGTGTTGCAGACTCGTATGCAAGCATTTTGTGAAAGTTTTATCTTGGTCAATTCCATTGTTACTTCACGGTGCATTCTGCAAAACACAGCTGTAATCACATATCCTCGTTAATGTCCTCAGACCCTGTTTCACCAACAATCCTCAATATTCCAGTGACTCAAATGGTTTCGGGAACTTTGAAACCTCAGGCTATAATATTCAAGTTGAACAGAAATTTAAAGTGTTCCGTAAATATTTAACTCTACTTAACGTTACTTGAATATTAGAGCTTGAAAGGTTCAGAAGAAAATTGATAATCATTCCTAGTCGTACCTACCAACAGTCTTCAAATAGCATGGTAGTGAAAATATACGTTAACATCATTGATTTAGTTTAACGCCATTTTAGAAAAGTTAGGTCGTTTTGGACATAGGTATACACGATTTAGCAGGTTTACTACCGAAATATTGATTGTGAATAATTATATTACGCTTTGCATGAATTGTAACAGTAGATGCACTCCATGCACCTCGATGTAACAGTAGATGCACTCCATGGAGTAATTAATTGCTTACTATTTTTTATTGTTTTGCTTTTTGTTTTTGTTTTTGTTTTTTATTAATTGCTTATGTTTTATTGTTTTCAGGTATGTGTTTGGAATTTTTTCATCTACTTTACGAATACGTGAGTAACATGCTTAACACGACAAAATCTTGTTTGAATGGTGCATATGCAACATATTATGTTTAAGTTACATCAGTATCTCTTTGATAAAATGCACTAGGATATCTTGTTCCTGTTCCTCATTTTCCAACAAAACTCAATTGGCTATTTTCCCCGTCCTCCCCAACGTAAAGGATCGATTGGAAACGTTCGGAGATTCATAGTCACTATCTCTCTGCCTGTCTATTGGTTTATTATTTTCAATAATAAGCCTTTGGAATCGAGCAAGAAAAAAAATTTTTAACCCCCCCTCAAAATTTGATGTTTTACGTTTCAAGGTACGTAGAACACGAAAATCGAATAAAAAAATTTCCGTCCGTCCGCCGTACGCCGTACGCGGCACTTTTCTTAGCAACACTGGACCGATTTGGTTCAAATTTGGTATATGTGCTCCATTTGGGGTCTAGTTGTGCCGCGAAGCTTTTGGTTGATGTAGGTCACTTCTAAGGGGTGAAAATTAAGGGTTGAAATTTTCAAGAGTGCCCTAGCTCGAAAACTCTCGAAATAAAGGTATCGTTTTTTCACCAATTTTAAATAGTATTGAATTTTTTAAAATTTTTGAGACCACCCGGAGCTCTGTAGGACAAACCGTTCGGTCCCTACGAGTACTTGAAGGTTTTCCTTCGATAAAACAGAATCATGAGTGTGAATCGCAAAAGAGGTCTAATCCCCATTCAAATTTTATCGGACTAAAATGCGATCGCTGTTCATTTCTTCGATTTGTATACAGTTTTGCCTTCTGCGTAACCAGTAATCAAATTTCCATATGAAGCTCTCTATTTTTCCAATCGAGTGTGAAGCGTTTAGTTCTTTCTAATAAACTTGATTGTGAAGGTGTGAAGCCAGTATGGTGTGGTAGGTAGTACCTAGCTGGTAGGTAAAAAAAAGTTGGTAGATAAAAAAAAATGTTGGTGGGTAAAAAACGCTGCAAATCATTGCTCAAAGGCTTCCTCACTCTTCAGATCACTGATCAGCTGAGTGAGCTCCAAAGCCATTTTCAATCCTATTGAACGCAGGAAGCTGAAATTTGAGAGGGAAGGTCAAGGAAGAATACAGATGGTGGTAGGTGCTATTGATGGAGAACCAGTGATCTATACAGAAGTGTGATCTATACAGAAAATAATAAACCTTTGAGCAATGATTTGCAGCGTTTTTTGATTTACCTGGAAGCAATCTTTATTTTTTCACTTCGTACGAAGATTCGATCATTTAAGCGATGATAATTTATTGAGATAAGTACTTTTTAAGTATTTAGCAACGGGCCGAATTTCTCTTGGAATGACTTTTCATTAGGTAGTATATTAGTTCCAGTCACGCTGCATGAGCTGGAGGGTGAATGTTTGGAGAACCTTTTGCGAACCCAAATTTGATCCGAAAGACATCGTCAAGCCACTATTACATTTGCCTCAACTTACCTATGTCAACTGGATCTCTTGGAACTGTTTTTGAAAGTATCTTCCAAATAATCTTGAGCGTTTTTTTCGAGAGTTGCCAAATTTCTACGGTTGTCGTAATAAATCACTGGATGCGCCATAGATCATCAAGGCTTGCGATAACAACGACAAAAAAGAGGATAGCTTGGAGAACCCGAATCGTATGAAGCTCTTCATTAGTCAACTGGGAATCCGACTTGGTAGAACCATCAAACAAATATGACGGAGTTCCATTATTAACGTTATGCCCTCAGGAGGGTTGATCTTCCGTTGAACGAAGTTGGGTCGATATGGAACGTTTGTCACCGTCTATCTGGGGCCTCCACTGCCACAATAGGGTGTTAGTGCAGATCCAACTGATGTTCTCTCTGGGTTTCTTCATGTTAGTACCAACATCTTCAACTATTTCTTCAACTTTTCATCTTCAATAGTTTAGCACTAGGTACTCGTAGTATCCGATCTTAATGTCTTATTTGGGTCATGCATCGGGAAATTGAGTCAATACACAAATTACTTCATGAGTTTTGGTTTATCACTTTTAATAGTATCCTTTCGAGTTTTTAGTTTTTAGGACGTCCCACAGTAAGACTTGGGCGTCCTTATGCAATCGATCTGGGGTGAAGTTGGACAACACTCAACAGAAAAAAAAAATAACCACACAGTAATCCGTTTTAGACCATTCTGAATCCAAATCCGCGAAAAAAACCATAGGTGTATGTCTGTGTGTGTGTGTGTGTGTATGTGTGTATGTGTGTATGTGTGTGTGTGTGTGACAAAATCTTGTGTCGTCTGCACAGGCCTTAGTACTCAACCGATTTTCCTGGTTCTTTTTTTGTTCGACGCGGAAAACTATCTAGTTGTGCACTACGTCGCCGGAATTTCGAATTTTGCCTTTTAAGGAGGGGAAAGGGGGGGTTAATGCTCAAAAAACGTGCGTTTTTGGGCATAATCTTGTGTCGTCTGCCCAGGCCTTAGTTCTCAACCGATTTTTGTGGTTCTTTTTTTCATCGACGCGAAAAACTATCTAGTTGTGCACCACGGCGCCGGAATTTTGAATTTTGCTTTTTAAGGGGGGGAAAGGGGGGGTTAATGCTTAAAAAACGTGCGTTTGCGGGGGTAATCTTGTAAAATCTGCCCAGGCCTCAATTTCCAACCGATTTGCGAGTTTCTTTTTTTGTTTGACTCAAATAACTTCCGAGTTGTACATGATTTTACCAGAGTACCAAAATTCGAAAGGAGAGGGGATGAGTGGGGGGATAATATTCATAAAATATCCGATTTTTCAATATTTCGGTTCCTTTACTGGTTACTAATTGTACCCAAGCTTTGAAATTGAGGAAAAATTCTCATTATACCTCCGGATTTTCATGAATTATTCTCTGTACAACCATGGAACTAATAGTGGTGCCACCATGGTGCCAGGACATGGTGCCATGACGCCATAAACCGCATATTTCGTGTTTTTTTTTGTGTTTCACCTTGAATACGGATGTGAACTTCGACGGACTGCCTACCAAAACTAACAGATGAAAGTTCAATGTTACGACGTATTTCCGCTTTGGTGCCAGACTGGCACCATTGTTGGCGTTGGGGAGGTGGTGGGGGGGTGAACTCGAATTCGCATGTTGGGTATCGTAGGTCATGGATTTTAAAATGCTCTTCAGATTCGAGGCTCCCATGCTGCTAGAAATGTTAAGGTGGATAATTGAGCGGGGGGGGGGGGGGGGGGTCAGTATTTCTTGCCTAAAGTAATAAATAAATTACATCGAGTGAAACAGTTTTATCGCTTACCAACTGATTAAACTGATCTAATGCTTATCCAATGGGACGTCCCCTGGAATGCATGCATTACTAAACAATATGTTTTTAATAGTATCCTTTCGAGTTTTTAGTTTTTTTTAGTCAAAAAAAATCGAATGAAAAGAAAATGAAAAATAGAGTAGGTAAGAAAACTCGGCGCTGCGCGCCTTGGCGGGGGCTTCGCCCCCTGCACTCCCGGATGATTTCCACTTAGAGCCTAATGGCTAAAATGTGACATACCTTGAAAAGGTTTTTGCTCCCTCTCCCTCTTTATCTTTCTTCCACTGTAATATTTAAGATACCTCCCTATTCATAATAACATCAGGTTGTCAATATTTAAGATACCTCCTTATTCATAATAACATCAGGTTGTCAAGCATATTTGTCGTCAAGCATATGATAAATCATAGCGGTACTTTACTGTCGATTTTTCCTGTCGTTTTTCGGTGGGGGGTCCCATCGCTAAAACCTTTTCAAGGTTAAAAGTCAACCCCCTCTAAAATTGTCTGCTTATTTTACTATAGGTACAATAGGCGCCTGCTCTTATTATTTATGGAGAGATTATTATTGGTCCGATGTTGAAATTTATAAAGATACACAAACCCTGCATAGTTTTGCCCGGGAAAAGGAGTTGATCCTTCACAGTCACGGAATAAAAATTGTTAAGTAGCTCTAGAACGCAAAATGAGATTAAAAATTCCTGTTTTGCAGAACCAGCCTGTTTTTCAGCAGCTGCACAAATATAGTTGAGGTAGAAAAAAAGGATGACTCTCAGTTGAGAGTGTCTAGGGGCAACTTTTTTTCATCACCTATTTTTTACGCCGAAGCTGTACTTGCATTTTGGTTTATTATTTTCAATAATGAACCATTGGAATCGAGCAAGAAAAAAAATTTTCTAACCGCCCTCAAATTTGATGTTTTACGTTTCAAGGTACGTAGAATTCGAAAATCGAATAAAAAATTTTCCGTCCGTCCGCCTCACACGGCACTTTTTTTTAGCAACCATGGACCGAATTGGTTGAAATTTGGTATATGGGGGTTTTAGAGCTAGGGCATTTTTGAAAATTTGAACCCAAAGCTTCGCGGCACAAATGGAAATTAACGGTTGAAATGTTCAAAAATGCCCTAGCTCTAAAACACTCGTAGGTAGCAGATACCTATGTTTTGTAGGTAAAAAAATAAAATAAATAGTGACAATGGGAAAGCTGTGATCTTGCAGATCAGTGATCTATACAGGAAAATAATAAACCTATGTAAAATAATTTGCAGCGTTTTTTTAATTTTACATACCAACTTTAGGTTTCCTACTATTTTCCTACGGGATTGTGGGTGGTATCGATCACCAAATAATGTTTGTCTCGTTTTTCTTACTTTTTATTCTCCACTCTCTTCAGTTGGCTTATAGGTTGCACTTACCTAGGTAAAGAGGATTCACAATCTGAATACGAGTGGGGTAGAATAACAATCCACTAAGAATGTGAGATTAGGTACGGCTCGAGGGGTGGGCTCATACGAAGATGAGAAATTGGGACCAGTTTAAAGTCTCTCTTAGACAAGATTCTTCTGAGATTTGAATGGGATAGACTGTCAGACTAAACCCATTTTGTATCCAATCCCTCTTTCGTTGGGAGAGACAGCATTATCTTTTTCGGAATACTTTTTAAGGACACTTCTCTGAATCTTCCGTAACCTGCAAGCAATCGATGGGACTGAAATATTATGTAATGAGGTCGTGTCGTTATCCTATAATGAATTTCCGTTGCACGCTAGAGACCTAGATAGCAGAGTGCCTCTCATGGGACCCATGATGTACAATAATTTAATATACCTATAGGTACTATATATCAAGAAAACAGCAAGGGCTCTTGATAAAATATTAATGACCGCCGTTATGGTCAACGATTTTAGTTCGAGCAGGACCCTTCTTCCGGGGAAACAGATCTCAATATTATCTTTAACCCTTAGCTACACGCGCCTTAAAAAGTCACGTCCATACACGCAAGCGGCCCTCAGTGCCGCAATTGCATTTTTAACCATTTGTCTCATGTTAACAGCAATATGATATTCTCAATAGGGTGAATACGGCACGGCAAGTGTACAGAAACGACTGCGTAACAAATAAAAACGATATCACTGTTTATTTCAATATAAGGTAATAGCAAATAAAAATCAAGAATAGCAACATAGGTACAAGTAACAGTAACTAAAAAGTAATGTAAACAAAAATATTCAAACTCGTTTCCAAAAAAATGACAATAACTCTAGACTAGAGCAAGGCAAATATAATAAACTTCTCCTTATGAAGGTAGGCACCTAAGAAGACTTGTCGAAAAGTTTCGAAAGTAGTAGGTAAAATAAAAATTCACTTCTGGCAACCTATACTTATAGCTTTGGTAGGTTTATCCGTAAAAGTAGGTAGGTAACTGAATCATTCATTTTCACAGCGTAGGCACCTAAGAATTTTTTCCTAAGATTTTTTCCTAAGAAGATTTTTCTAGTTTGGTACTTACCTGCATAAGTAATATATGCGAATACTAGCATTTCCAGTGATTATAAGTGAAATAACCTCGTAAAATTGAAAAGAAAATAACAAACTTGCTGTTTCATAGTACCTACCTACCTAGGTACAAGTCCCTATTAGCATTCGGTGACATCAATACTACTACTACAACTAGGATCCCAGTAATATTGAGTGAAATAATGGCAAAACATTGAAAAGCTGTCACAAAAACTCGCCGTTCTCAGAACACATTGACAGGTAGGTACTATGTAATTAGTTACGTTAGGGTCGATACGACTCGGGTTGGGTCCTCTTGAAATAAAAGGCTCTTGGATTTTTCTTTTCTTTATAATTTAGCGACAGTTTCGCAGAACATCTCGTCTGCATCTTCAGGCTAAAAATTTTATAAAACAAAACAACGAACTATAAAATGGAACAGACTTTAAAAGTGTGATTAAAAAATAATAAAACTTAACAGGATGCTTACCTGGATGGAACTTACCTGGGATGCTCTGGTTCTCTCTTGTAGTTGCATATTCAACTTGAAATACGCCACGGTGTTGTTACTAAGTAGTTAATAATTGTTTTCCAGTCGTGAAGATTTACTTGAAATTTTCTGGATAGCCCACCTGATAAGACTGATGAAAAATGTTATACCCACATGTATGAAAGCTACACTACAGAATATAAGGTAATTATGACATAGTGGCATAGCGCATAGGATTGTTGATCTTTCTGTTAAGTTTTATTATTTTTTAATCACACTTTTAAAGTCTGTTCCATTTTATAGTTCGTTGTTTTGTTTTATAAAATTTTTAGCCTGAAGATGCAGACGAGATGTTCTGCGAAACTGTCGCTAAATTATAAAGAAAAGAAAAATCCAAGAGCCTTTTATTTCAAGAGGACCCAACCCGAGTCGTATCGACCCTAACGTAACTAAGTTCATGCACGACTCTGATATCCACAACAACTACTATGTAATTCCCACTAGCGATTCTCCAGAAAACACTACGAGGCAAGAAATGCATTCAAAACGTTCAGAACATCTCAAAATACGAACAAGGAGAAGGTAAAATGAAAGAAAAGAATATGGAAGTAGGTACTCACATTTTTATACGCAAGCGGCCTGGGGTGCCGCACTCTTGATATGTTTATCCACGCTAGCGGCACAGGGGGCCGCAAAAAGGTGGTTGTACACTTTGAACGCTGGTTACACACTGTCTGTTCACCTTAGAATGCGATTGACATTTACGCTCTATCGGATATACCTTGAACTACGAATACTAGGACGAGTCATTCAAGTGTACAAACGGTAGCCGCGTTATTTCAAATACATTGAAAATGCGGCACACAGTGCCGCTATGCGTGTAGCTAAGGGTTAAACCGTGGCGCGGCTCAAAATAAATAACTTAAATTACATCATTTTCGATTCGCTTTATTTTCAACGAATTTCTCGGGGAATGTTAAGTGCAATAAAAAAATGAATATCTCATAAAAGTATTAAAAATACCTAATAATAAAAATATATAGAATACAAAATACAAAAAAATAGAATACAAAATACAAACATATTGTTTAGTAATGCATGCATTCCAGGGGCCGTCCCATTGGATAAGTATTAGGTCAATTAATACCAGTTGGAAAGCGAAAAATCTTTTCACTCGATGTAATTTATTAAGTATTTTAGGCAAGAAATAGTGACACCCCCCACCATTATCCACCACAACATTTCTAGCGGCATGGAAGCTTCGAATTTGAAGAGCATTTTAAAATCCATGATCTACGACACCCAACATGCGAATTCGACACTAGATAGATTTCTGCCACGAAAATCGGTTGGAAACTGAGGCCTGTGCAGAATACACAAGATTATGCCCGAAAACGCACGTTTTTTGAGCATCAACCCCCCTTTCCCCCCTTAAAGGCAAAATTCGAAATTCCGGCAACGTAGTGCACAACTAGATAGTTTTCCGCGTCGAACAAAAAAAGAACCACAAAAATCGGTTGAGAACTAAGGTTGGGCAGACGACAAGATTTTGTCACACACAAACACCCACACATACACACACAGACATTCACCTATGGTTTTATTTTCGCGGATTTGGATTCAGAATGGTCTAAAACGGATTAGTGTGTGATCATTTTTTAGGACGTCCCACAGTAAGAATTGGGCGTCCTTATGCGATCGATCTGGGGTGAAGTTGGACAACACTCAACAGAAAAAAAATAACCACACAGTAATCCGTTTTAGACCATTCTGAATCCAAATCCGCGAAAAAAAACCATAGGTGTATGTCTGTGTGTGTGTGTGTGTGTGTATGTGTGTGTGTAACAAAATCTTGTGTACTCTGCACAGGCCTTAGTTCTCAACCGATTTTCCTGGTTCTTTTTTTGTTCGTCGCGGAAAACTATCTAGTTGTGCACTACGTCACCGGAATTTCGAATTTTGCCTTTTAAGAGGGGGAAAGGGGGGGGGTTAATGCTTAAAAAACGTGCGTTTGCGTGCATAATCTTGTAAACTCTGCCCAGGCCTCAATTTCCAAACGATTTGCGTGTTTCTTTTTTTGTTTGACTCAAATAACTTCCGAGTTGTACATGATTTTACCAGAGTACCAAAATTCGCAAGGGGAGGGGGTGAGTGGGGAATAATATTCACAAAATATCCGATTTTTCAATATTTCGGTTCCTTTATTGCTTACTAATTGTACCCAAGCTTTGAAATTGAGGAAAAATTCTCATTATACCTCCGGATTTTCATGAATTATTCTCTGTACCACCATGGAACTAATAGTGGTGCCACCATGGTTCCGGGGCACCATAAACCGAATATTTCGTGGTTTTTTTTGTGTTTCACCTTGAATACGGATGTGAACTTCGACGGACTGCCTACCAAAACTAACAGATGAAAGTTCAATGTTACGACGTATTTCCGCTTTGGTGCCAGACTGGCACCATTGTTGGCGTTGGAGAGGTGGTGGGGGGGGGGGGGGTGAACTCGAATTCGCATGTTGGGTATCGTAGATCATGGATTTTAAAATGCTCTTCAGATTCGAGGCTCCCATGCCGCTAGAAATGTTAAGGTGGATAATGGTGGGGGGGGGGGGGTCAGTGTTTCTTGCCTAAAGTAATAAATAAATTACATCGAGTGAAGCAGTTATATCACTTAACAACTGGTTAAACTGATCTAATGCTTATCCAATGGGACGTCCCTTGGAATGCATGCATTACTAAACAATATGTTTTTCTGTTGAGTGTTGTCCAACTGTACCCCAAATCGATTGCATAAGGACGTCCTAAAAAATAGAAATAATAACCAAAAATATTTCAATGTTTCTACTATTTGAAGCAAGAGTCTATTCACTTTTATTGAAAGATAGTACCTAAGTGCTTTTTCATTATCAATTGAAAGAAAAAGTTGAAGAATGCCAAAACAACGTTTACCAAATTGATTGAATAATAAAATACAAATAAAAATAAATATACAAAATGAAATAAAATAATAATAACATAAAATAAAAACAAACAAATTGATTATTTGAAATTGTTATTTGATTCGTGATTTTTGCAGAAATAGTATTGCTACGTTCTAAAAGTGTAGTGATGGTGTAGGAGCAATACTGAGATGATGGGGCCTTCTGGTAGATCTCGATTTCCCAACTGTTACCAGCGACACTCAAAAACTCGTTGGGACTGTTGGTTGGGGAGGTAAGAGAGAGAGATGAGGGATGGGGGTTGGAACGTGAAACCATCTGAGACCTCTCCAACTTCGACTGGCAGCCCCGACTTTAATCTTGCTTTTGGGCGGTGTAGAAGGGAAAAGTACCGGATCTCTTCAGAGTGTAGGGTTACCGGGGAAAGGGAGTGAAAAGAAACGCGAGTGGTGGCGGCAACTTCGAGTGATTGGGAAAAAGAACTGGGTGGAGTGAGAATGAGAGTATTGTGTTCCTATGCTAACCCGTCGAGGTAAAGATTCCACGGGCTTCACTTTCAAAGGATGATCAAACACATACTCGTGAACTATCCCATGAATCTGAAGGATTCAGCTGTTAAGCTTTTTCCACTTTACAAGAAGTATATCCTTATATGAAATTCTACACAGGTTCCTTCAAGGAACTTCCTGAACCAAGGAACTTCCTTGGTTTAGTACTCTTGAAGCAAATTTACTCTTATTCGAATGTATATTATAATATAATATTATATTTAAATAGTGATGGGGCTTTTTTTAAGCTTTACTCCATAAAGTTTCCCGAAAAGAATAAAATTCGGTTAATGTTGTTTTTTTCGTTTATTTTTAATTTGATGAAGTTTGGTTACTCCGAGTACCTATCTGTCACTTCTTCGTTCTTGGGGCAAGTTTCCTGAGTTGCCTGGTACCAAATCATTGGGAAAAATACTCCAGTTATCCCTTCAACAGTGGCCTCAAAATTGATGTTCACGGATTTCAATTGTTTTTTCCTATCTACCGTGGGATTCTTTTACCAGCAACATCTAGGTATCGATTTCCTTGAAACTTGGTACTTGAAAGGATGAAGTTCGACTGCTTTCTCAGGAATGTCAGTTCAGCAAGGTCTGTTGTTCTTCCTTCCCCCGTATAAGGGTGTATCAGGCTCGACTCACCCAACTTCAGGGATGGATTCTACAAGATATAAAATTTCAGCATAACTCCCTCAATTTTTGGAAAAATCAAAATATGATTACTCCGTTGAAAAGAGCATTAAATTTCCTAATCCCCTGATGTCAAACCAACTTTTTAAAAGTAAAGCTCAAGAGTCAAAAGTGAACTTTGAAATTTTCTAGTTTGTTGAAAATCAATACTTTCTTTGACTCGCACTGGTTTACGATAGGCGCCTTCCTATATCTCTTCGGCGAGAAAAACACTTCCTCAAAACCTCAGCTTTCCAAAGGTATAATAAAAAAATTACGATCGAATGTAGGGGCGAAATCTGTTTTTCCTGTTACTCGGAAAAACGCATACATTTTTTTTGAACACGAAATTAACGTTTTGGCAGTGTGGTACCACGGTGAGAGGAGCGGCAGCGCAGTAGACACAAATTTCTTCCCTAAATTTGATTGTATTATTCTCATTATTCCGATGGAAGAAGAAGTCTGAAGAAGTTTTTCCCTTGCGGGAGAGGGATTGAATGGCGGCTATCATAAGCCATGACGGATCGAAGAAAGTACCTATGTAGCGATTTATACGAACCAGACAATTTCAATGTTTAAGGTTATTTTTGATCCTTGAGTCCTACTTTAATCAGATTCTAATGTTCTCGAAATCGAAGGAGTTATGGCCATTTTAGTGTAGCAAGGTTGAAAACACGAAAAAAATTGTTGGGTAGAAAAAAATTTGGGAAAAAGAAGGAGTCAAAACAAAACTGCTAGGATAAATTTTTTGTTGCAAATACCTTTAAAAACGATCCCTAAATTATGGCTAGCCAAGCTATATACACTCCGCCTACCACCCTGTCATTTTGTGGATTTCAAATAAACACGCTGATGTTTTTGCCGTACTTCGTATCGATTCGTGAACCATTAAACAGTTCTAATGACTATGCTTCAATCGATCACAGCATCAAAATGTGATCAAACATTGGGTTTTGAATGCAGGGAACAAGCAACCGATCCCCGGCTAAATATTGAATATCAATCAAAGCATTCATGATGGGGTTTTTGGCTACCTGTTTGTTTGCTACTCACGATTCCCGTATCGTTCAGACACAATTATTAGATATCACGTATTATTCGTCTCTATGGGGCTTTTCTGGATCAATATCCAATAAAGAGCAGCCATCAGACTGCTACCGACTTCCACAAAGAGAATGTTGATTGAACCGGGAGAATTTTGCGGGATCGGGCGTTATCCGCTTACCATACCGTGCATCCTAATTTTTCATCTGCAAACGCTGAACCCATTTTTGAAACCAACGTGATCATGATCCGTTGATGAGAACGACGGGTTTTCTTGTTGACCTACTTTCCCCAGAATTTCTATAGTATAATCTTGAATAAAACGAGCTGAAATTTCTGCAATAGCTTTTTCTTGTGAATTTTCAAAGAAACTAAAGATCTTAAAATGGTCTAAAAATGTAATACAGAACTATAAAAAACGTTTGTAAAAAATAGTAATCCGTTCAAGACTGTTCTAAAACAATTACTAATCTTTAACGTTTTTCTACTTACTTAGTTGTGGGCTCTTCCAGACGATATTTGACCCTAAAAACTCGCTAAAAAGTCGAAAACGGTGCCAAAATGTTCTTAATAACAGAAAAGGACGAGTTTGCCATCATTTTGGCCTACTCTAAGAGGTCAAATATTCAAAAAGTGTCCAAAAACTTTTTTTTGTGCGGAAATTAATAAGTTAAATGGTCTTTGTGGTGTATTCGGAAGAAAGAAGTTGGAATCTAGCCCCATTGCTCCTTTCAAAATATCAATGTCTTATTTGGGGTATTAAACCATCACTGTAGCATGTTATGAGGTAAAAACTTTAAGACTTCTATGATGCTCAGGGAGGTGCTTAACTCAACACAAATTGCCTAGAAAGTCGATCGTTGCGCCGATAAAAAAATCCTATTCCTGCAGCATTATTTGATGAGCAATTTTAATTGTTTCCATTCTTTGACTTCGAAAACCTCAAAAAGTAATCTCCTCGTCAACACAAACCCATAGAGTACCAAATGTCAGTTATTGATTTTTTCTTCAATTTTCGGTATACCTCATATCGTAAGCACAGAGCACCTATGTTTCAACCATTTTAATAGTCCATATTTGTGTTTTAACAGTATCCATGTACTCATTGCGTTTTTGGGTGCAGCGAATCGTTTTCATTAAATTGTTTAAATATAACTATATATATCTGTATATAAATTGTTAAATAAATTGTTAAATTGTTTAAATATACCTATATATAAATATATTCACAATTTTTGGAAGATTTTTATTTCTAAAATCCTATTTTTATTAGAAATTTAGTGCTAATTCTGAATGTAGGTATATTACTATGATTATGAATGATGTATCCTCAAAAAGTACCAGATGCGACGAAAAATGATTGCACTCATATCACCCTGGTGTAATGACTCGCTGGCTCCACGTGTCTCTTATTTCACACAATCTATTCCATCTAGGTTTTTACTAGTAAATTTATCATAATTCCAATAAATTGATCAACCAGACTTTTCTTGACATCTTAAACAGCTCTGAGAATAATTCAATTCGCACGTAAGTGTACTCACTTCAATCAGCCTTGTCTAACCAAAAATATTTCAACCGATAATTCAACAGTTCTCTCTCCAAACTGAGGAGAATCCCACCGGTCGTGACTGAACGGTGCTTGAAGTGAGCCATTCTTCGTGGGTCCTGCCTCTCTAGTGTTGGGATGTTTTATAGGTTAGCCATCCATCAACCACGTCAAGTTCCCAAAGCATACTCAAGGTGAACCGTCACTATTATAGAGACACGCCAAGGAGGTAGGAGATATATCTTCGTGACCCGTCTAAACTCCTTCCATAAACATTCCATATCTTTGTGGGCAAGACTTGAATTAAATGCATTTCAAATTGTTATACAATAAATAAAAATTACAATAAAATTACAATAAATATAAATTGTTATACAATTTATTATGGAACGAAATTGTTTCGCCTTGGTTCATATCAGAGAAGCCCCATTGGTTGGGTCATATTATGTACATCAATTCTGGTTGAATATTACCTACCTATTGTTGAGTGATAGAATTTGATCCAAAACATCAAGTAGGGTAGGTGGGCGAAAGTTCCGGCAGGTTCAAATGGGTGAGTTCCCGCAAATTCAAATTTATTCCATTTAAAATGACAAGCCAGGTTTTCTCGTTTGTTAGAACGTTGGTAACGATCTCTGAAAATCCCCCACTACTGGGAAAGTACCTACCATGGAAGTACCTATTGGTTTATTATTTTCAATAATAAGCCTTTGGAATCGAGCAAGAAAAAAAAAATTTTAACCCCCCTCAAAATTTGATGTTTTACGTTTCAAGGTACGTAGAATCCGAAAATCGAATAAAAAAATTTCCGTCCGTCCGCCGTACGCCGTACGCCGTACACCGTACGCCGTACGCCGTACGCCGTACGCCGTACGCCGTACGCGGCACTTTTCTTAGTTGCCATGGACCGATTTCGATGAAATTTGGTATATGGGCTCCATTTGGGGTCTAGTTGTGCCGCGAAGCTTTTGGTTGATGTAGGTCACTTCTAAGGGGTGAAAATTAAGGGTTGAAATTTTCAAGAATGCCCTAGCTCGAAAACTCTCGAAATAAAGGTATCGCTTTTTCACTAATTTTAAATAGTACTGAATTTTAAAAAATTTTTGAGACCACCCGGAGCTCTGTAGGGCAAACCGTTCAGTCCCTACGAGTACTTGAAGGTTTTCCTTCGATAAAACAGAATCATGAGTGTGAATCGCAAAAGAGGTCTAATCTCCGTTGAAATTTTTTCTGACTAAAATGCGATCGCTGTTCATTTCTTCGATTTGTATACAGTTTTGCCTTCTGCGTAACCAGTAATCGAATTTCCATAATCAAAAGTCAATGGAGAATACTGAAGGCGCCTGAGTGGTCACTGATCAGCTGAGTGAGCTCCAAGGCCATTTCCTCTCCTGTTGAACGCAGGAACCTGAAATTTGAGAGGGCGGGTCAATTGAGAATGCTGAAGGCGCCTGAGTGGTCACTGATCAGCTGAGTGAGCTCTAAGGCCATTTCCTCTCCTGTTGAACGCAGGAAGCTGAAATTTTAGAGGGCGGGTCAATGGAGATTGCTGAAGGTGCCTGAGTGGTCACTGATCAGCTGAGTGAGCTCCAAGGCCATTTTCTCTCCTGTTGAACGCAGGAACCTGAAATTTGAGAGGCAGGGTCAATGGAGATTGCTGAAGGCGCCTGAGTGGTAACTGATCAGCTGAGTGAGCTCCAAGGCCATTTCCTCTCCTGTTGGACGCAGGAACCTGAAATTTGAGAGGGCGGGTCAATGGAGAATGCTGAAGGCGCCTGAGTGGTCACTGATCAGTTGAGTGAGCTCCAAGGCCATTTCCTCTCCTGTTGAACGCAGGAAGCTGAAATGTTAGAGGCAGGGTCAAAGGAGAATGCTGAAGGCGCCTGAGTGGTAACTGATCAGCTGAGTGAGCTCCAAGGCCATTTCCTCTCCTGTTGAACGCAGGAAGCTGAAATGTTAGAGGCAGGGTCAAAGGAGAATGCTGAAGGCGCCTGAGTGGTAACTGATCAGTTGAGTGAGCTCCAAGGCCATTTCCTCTCCTGTTGAACGCAGGAAGCTGAAATGTTAGAGGCAGGGTCAAAGGAGAATGCTGAAGGCGCCTGAGTGGTAACTGATCAGCTGAGTGAGCTCCAAGGCCATTTCCTCTCCTGTTGAACGCTGGAACCTGAAATTTGAGAGGGCGGGTCAATGGAGAATGCTGAAGGCGCATGAGTGGTCACTGATCAGCTGAGTGAGCTCCAAGGCCATTTTCTCTTCTGTTGAACGCAGGAAGCTGAAATTTTAGAGGGTGGGTCAATGGAGAATACAGATGGTGGTAGGTGCTATTGATGGAGAACCAGTGATATATACAGAAGGGTAATATATACAGAAAATAATAAACCTTTGAGCAATGATTTGCAGCGTTTTTTTTTTTTTGTTACGGAAGTGGGGAAACTCTTTAAGAGCGAAGGGGAAGTTCACCCCAACAGTGTTGGACTCCCCATGCATTGGGCCTACCAACTAAAACCCCACTCCCTCTGCTTAGGACTCACCCCGGGACCACTTGTACAGTATTACTTCAGGGTGAGCCCTTTTTTTGTGCCAAATGGCTGCTCCTACTTCTGGTCTCCTTCAATTCTATTCCTCATCTTCTTCCTCCCATCTTCCATCCAGCTTTTTTGCTTTGAGGACTGATGTGACAAAAACTGTCATTGCGTCCCAGCTCGACTTGTTCTTAATCATCTCATGTATGATTGTCTGTGGACGCAATGTTCCAATGACCTCCTCAGCACACCCCCTCATACCCTCCCATTGAGGACATGTGAAGAAGGTGTGGCAGACATCATCCTCCTCTATCCCACAGTATCTGCACTCTGGGTCAGTGACTTTCCCGATCTTTACTAAGAAGGAGCGGAAGTATCCATGCCCTGAGAGGAATTGAGTCAGGTAATAGTTCACCTCTCCGTGTTTTCTCTCCAACCAAGACTTTAGATCGTCGATTATGAGGGCTGTCCACCTTCCACGTGGAAGTACCTATTTGATGTTTGTTAATACACCTTATCTCAAAAGGTGCGAGAACTTTCCCTTTAGAACTATACTTTCCCCACCTACTATACTCATTTGATTTGAACTTGTACGGCATAAAGGGATGATGAGAACCAGTTTAGAACAAAAAAAAATTCAAGATGGAGAACTTCTCCTTTTTAACCCAATCATCCATTCGCCCACTCTCTTATTTAAGATGCAATGGGATAATTTGCAGAGTCCCAACGAAAAGACAATGAGGGTTAAGACCCAATACCGAAGGTCTAGAAGGGCGGATTTCCCTTTTGAGGAGGCTTGAATATTCAACGACGGAGGAAGTAAAGGGAAAGGACCTCGATACCCCTCTTGAATCTCCTCGAGGCGTTTAGTAGTTTAGACAAACAAGAGCCCCGGAACAGTAGCTGGTGTTGACAAAGTCTGGCGGCGGACGGGTGAACCAAAGCAAAGTTTGGTTTGTTGATCAAGAATAACTCATCGATAATTTCCTTGAAAGGTTAAGTTCCTCTCTATGTGTCCAACAATTAAACTTTCACACCGCGAACGGCCATTTCTATAAGCTCTTCTCCACGATGGCCAAGTTCCTGGCAAGGTTATATCGAAACATTTTGTCCCGTCCCACTGGAATTGGCCTTCCTGAGGATAAACACCGTTACTAGAATCTACTCAACGTTGCAGGAGAGAAAATAACCTCGAAGAACCAAAATGACAAACAGTCCCTCGATCGATATATCAAGAACATTAGAGACTTTGATGTGGAAATATAAACCTAAGAGGCTACTACTAGACAAGTTCTAAACTACTTGAATGAATGGTGATGGTTCTCCACTGTGTGATCTGCACACTTGTGGAGAAACATACCTTGGGATGTTTATTTAGCCATGCAAAATCCCAGCTTCACTCTTACTGATACGTTATCAGTAACCTCAAGAGTTACGGCCGTATACAAAATTCCGCGATCCTCGTTCGACCCAAAGACTTGTCAACACCGTAAAAACACCGAAGTCGCGAACAAAAGGAGAACACCATCAGCTCGGGGAAAACTTTTCACCTCCGTCGGACACGAGTTCTACAGGATGGAAAATGCCTCCTCTTCGCTGTTCCCATCGCAACTCTGTCAGGTCGCCCACAAAACTTCGGGAAAACACTTTTTAGGGGCGCTTCCACCGAAAGTGAAAGTGGAACGGTAATAAAAACAAGCAGTTTGCGGTCGAGATTTCCCCAAAGAAAACTCGCATAATGCTCTTCCAAAGTCTGTTCAGACATCGCAACGGGAGCCCAGAGGTTCACATTTGATTGAAACATATTTAACGCTTTTGCATATTGACTGCTCGAGTAAAACGCACAAACAACACAAACTTCTCATTTGATTGTCTGTATCAGGTTTTTACGTTTGCGCATGTCCAGCAGCTACTATCAATCCGGGAGCTAAGCTTTTTATAGGACACCATCTATACGCCAACCCACAAAATCCCTGAAATTTTAAGCGAAATCAGACTCACTTCTTGAAGTTTCGCCCGTTTCAAGGATTTCATGACAGAGAGACACGAAACGAAATTGTTCAAGGAGGTCTAAAACGTGAAAACGCGAGTGGAAATTTTTGATTTTGGAGAACATTTTTTTACCTTGAAAAGAGAAAACAAAGCTTCAACTACCTTGGTAGACCCGGAAGCAATGAATCAATTTATTATGGATGAGATGATTGGCAACATGTAGGTAGTTCCCGTTATAAAGGGTGTCACCGAAAACGTCCCCCCCCCCCCCCAATAAAATCGTCCAGATAGTGGTAAATTTTTTTTTGGAATCTTCATGATTTTTCCCAAGGACCTCAAATATTACCAGGGTGCGCATTTAGCACGTGCGCAACTCACATAAACTTCGTTTTTTCAAATGAGACCCCCATTTTTAGGACGTCCCACAGGGCGTCCTTATGCGTTCCAGGGACGTTTTTGGGCGTCCTTATGCGATCGATCTGGGGTGAAAGAGGACAACACTCAACAGAAAAAATAACGACACAGTAATCCGTTTTAGACCTGAATCCAAATCCGTGAAAAAAACCATAGGTGTATGTCTGTGTGTGTGTGACAAAATCTTGTGTCGTCTGCACAGGCCTTAGTTCTCAACCGATTTCCCTGGTTGTTTTTTTGTTCGACGCGAAAATCTATCTAGTTGTGCACTACGTCGTCGGAATTTCGAATTTTGCCTTTTAAGGGATGAAAGGGGGGGAAGGAGGGTTAAAGCTTTAAAAACGTGCGGGCATAATCTTGTAAATTCTGCTCAGGCCTCAATTTCAACCAATTTGCGTGTTTCTTTTTTGTTTGACTCGAATAACTTCCAAGTTGTACATGATTTCACCAGAGTATCAAAATTCGCAAGGGGAAAGGGCGAGTGGGAGGATAATTTTCACAAAATATCCGATTTTTCAATATTTCGGTTCCTTTACTGCTTACTAATTGTACCCAAGCTTTGAAATTGAGGAAAAATTCTCATTATACCTCCGGATTTTCATGAACTGTTCTCTGAGCCAAAATGGAACTAAAAGTGGTGCCACCATGGTGCCAGGACACCATAAACCGCATATTTCGCGGGTTTTTTTGTGTTTCACCTTGAATGCGGATGTGAACCCCGATGGACTGCCTACTAAAACTAATAGATGAAAGTTCAATGTTACGACGTAATACCGGTTTGGTGCCAGACTGATGGAGCCCATTGGTGGTGGTGGGGTGACTCGAATTCGCATGTACCATTCGTAGATCATGGATTTTAGAATTTTCTTCAGATTCGAGACTCCCATGGGGCTAGAAATTTTATGGTGGATAATGGTGAGGGGGGGGGGGGGGGCACTATTTCTTGCCTAAAGTAATCAATAAATTACATCGAGTGAAACAGTTTAATCGCTTATCAACTGGTTAAACTGATCTAATACTTATCCAACGGGACGTCCCCTGGAATGCATGCATTACTAAACAATATGTTTTTATTGCAGATTAGGATTCTACGTGAAATTTCAAGAAAATTTCCCCCCTCAACCGATTTTGTTTTATCGCGCGCAACCCGCTCAGCGCGCCCTCAAAGATGCGCAACCGCGAGGTTGCGTCAAAATGTGCATGTGCAAAGTACCCAAGTGTGACACATGATATTTTAGTATTTTTTTAAACGCTGAATCACTGCATTTTGATCAAATTACCGACGAAAAATAAACTAAGAAAAAAGAAAATGACCTTTTTACTCACTACTCACTATTGAAATGGTATTTTTACTCACTACCAAAATGGTCTTTTTCCGATTATCTTGGAAAAAATTTGTTAAGTAGACAAGATGGTTTTGCCCTTAAAAACCATTTTCCTTTTTTAAAATTTTATTTTTCGTTGGTAATTTAATCAAAATGCAGTCAAATTAGGAAACTAACATCACCACGTGATTACGCGTAAAAAATTACTGACATTGGGCCTCTTTTGCGATTCAAACTTGTGTTTCTGATTTATCGTGAGTCCATCCCTTAAGTTCTCGTAGGTAGCGAACGGTTTGTCCTACAGGACTCCGCATGGTTTCTAGAAATTCTAAAAATTCAGTACTATCTTAAATTGATGGAACAACAATACCTTTATATTAACATTTTTTGAGTTAGGGCGTTTTCAAAATTTCAACCCTTAGAAGTGACCTGCATCAACCAAAAGCTTTGGGGCACAACTAGACCCCAAATGGAGCCTGTATAACAAATTTCATCAAAATCGGTAACTGAGGAAAGTGCCGCGTACCGCGGACGCACCGTCACATTTTATTCGATTTTCGAATTCTACGTACCTTGAAACGTAAACCAACAATTTTTTTTTGGGGGGGGGGGGGGGGGATTAACTTTTTTTTTCTTGGTCGATTCCCAAGATAATATATTGAAAATAATAAACCAAAATGTGGGTCTCATTTGAAAAAACGAAGTTGGTGTTTCCAACTAAAATCCAAGATTCCAACAAATTTTTTTTACCACTATCTGGACGATTTTAGCATTCGGGGGGGGGGGGGGGGGACGTTTTTTGGGGACACCCTGTAAATTATTTCGATTGCATATTTATCGCATTATATCTATGATTTGACCCTGGCAGATGATTTTAATCCTCGTGGTCATCGTAGGTCCAAAAAGCATGTTTTTCTGTTTCCTCTCAATCAAATAGAGAAAATCCTGTCGTAAGCGACACAATGAGAGTGCTGTGGTGCTCGCTACCGCAAAATGATGAGACACAAATTTTCGATGATATGACTTTTTTAAAATGTATTTTTATGTCTTGAGTCTGTGTTGTGATCGTGTTATTGAGATGATACTCGAAATTTGAAGAAAATTTGTACAAGTATGTTTGTTTAGTTGAATATACTACATTTAACACTTCTATAGTTCCACAAAGTTATTACAACGAATAAATAATTGTATTCGTTAAATAGAATAAAGTAATTTTAACGTCAGCTATTTTAAAAGCGGTTATCTTTCAGGCTGAAATTCATTATGACTATCAAGCTTGAAGGTGTGCGGTGTGAGTCAGCTATTAAGAAGGCCGTAAATCATAAATGACAGCGTATCAAAAGCAGAAAATTGAAATCCCTGGTAGTCAAGTAATAACCGTGAATCCATTTACCTTGATAAATTGGCTTTTCACGAATTCCTCAACATTGTACGTTATAAACGGTATAATTGATAATTAGACAAGGTTTAGTGATGGTTTCTCGTGGAATCCAAGGTCTTTATCAGTCACAGTTCAGCACAAAGCCTAGAATCAATACCAATATATAAATATCTTTGTCTGTTTTGTTGTCTGGAACCGATTAAAGCCAAACGGCTCAACCAACATTCACGAAGTTTGATATATAAATCAGAGCCGATTGTAAGAGTAAGTAAGTAATGAGCGAGTGAAGCAGACAGACAAAGATACAGACAGAGATACAATTTGAGATACCATGTATACTATTTTATTTAATATACTCCGCTACAATTGTGCAACCAAATTACTAGAAACTACTCATCGCTGCTTTGGTGTGAGTAGCGGGAAAGAAAATACCCGCGAGGAACCAAAATGACAAACAGTTCCTTGCTCGATACATCAAGAACATTAGAGCCTTTGATGTGGAAATATTATGTCCTGAGGCGAGGACGCTGAGCGAGGTCGACTAACGTAATTTGCCCCATCAAACGTGACAAAGTAGCGCACAGACACGCTAGGAACGTTGAAGTTAGAAGGATCACCCTCACAACATTGCAGATGTGCTAGAACAATTCAACTGTAAACGGATGAATACCCTAAGTCGCCCCAAGGTTCAATTGCCTTCCAGTTTCGGCTCGCTTGCATGTCAATATAAGGATTGGAAATTTGGTTCTTTTGAATTCAAATTCGGGCTCAGTACAATGAAATAGTGTGTCACAATTTTTAGCTTCAAAATCCGAGTAGTTAAAAGTCATCGAGGTATAAAAGAAAAGTCTGCCGAGTTGGATGGGTTGTAAAGCTTCCTCAGACAGAATATCATGGCCATAATGTGGTCTGCATCTAGATTTAATTGCGATTGACCAACTACATAGATCATGATAAGTGAATGTTAAAAAAGTCACTTCCGCTCAATTGCAGACGCCACTAATGATCAGATGGCAATGATGATATTATACAAAGTCGTAGGTAGTTGACCTCTTTCAGATGATCTGAAACTTAAAAATAGACCGACATGAGATTCTTGTTTTGAAATAAGTATGATTTATCATGTTCAAGGCAACCCTATCACCATCATGTACGTGGAAACATTTTCCAATCCACAGTACATAGTTAAATGTAAGCAATCACCTAATGCAGGAATGGAAGCTGTGTATACACGGAGTTTAAGTTGTCGGATTTTAGTCTGAATAAATTCTTGGATTAGCATTACAGACGCCGCGGTGAAACTTTTCTCCTTCGGCCAACCACTTGATACTCTCGGGGATCAACGTTATTTCGAAGTTTTCCAGCTTGAAAGCTTCGGTAACCCTTTCGCAACGCTCTTGAGCACTTTATTTATCCTAACAGAACCCAACATTTTCTTTGGTTCTTTTTCCATTTCAAGTCCTACAACTCTCTTAATTTTCAAGATGAGTTTCGAAGTTATACTCTACGTTCATGTTCTCAACTACAGCATTATACTCGATGTTAAGAAAATCACATGGTTTTGGTTGGGGAAACCTAAACGGTATTGTAGTTTAAAATTTTCAGGAATTGTTTTTCGGTCAACCTCTAGGTTCAATGAACCTCATTGCGGTCGAATAAATTGTAGTTGAGCTCTCGCGCAAGTTTCATTTTTCTGAAGCCTCCTAAATCGCATTTTTAATTTGCTCAAATAAGTTATACATATACTAAGAATGAAATCCTCTATCAAAATCGCTGCGGGGGTTGAAGAGAAATTAAGGAAGAATAAAAAATGAATAGACACACTCTACACTTATATTTATAGTGCGATCGTAAGAGATAATATTTTTGACATCCTGTGTTTTCGTGAAAATACATGAACGAGCGCAAAAATGTTTGCGTTCTACGGCTCAAACCCCATACGTGCTCGTCGACTCCCCATAGAAATTCGACTTTGTTTTTGGTTCCTTCAAACAAAATCCTCTAAATCCCCTCCACAGTCTAGAAAGATTGCCAGGGCGCTCAGTTATTTCAAGCCATTCATCAAGGTTTTCGCAACCCATGGAATCCCTTCTCCGTGGGAGCGGAAACTTCTTAGATAAACTCAGCGTCAAGTTTTCGTTGGCTGAGGTCGAAGCTCTGTGAGTTTTAATAAACCTTGATGGCTTGATGGTATCTTCAACCTAAAAGTTAATTTTCCCCATCCGCCGAAAGATCATTGGAACAAGCAAGTTTCGTATTTTTCTTTTTTGTTCAACTTGGGTCGACTACCGACGTTACCCGACCCGGCTCGAAATTTCGTCCCAAGATTATTATTACACGGTAAATTTACAAACTTCGGGTTTCTCGATTTTTATGTTTAGCGGACAAACTCTCCAAACAGTCTGCAGACTTCAATTATTTCAGGCCTAGATATTATGGAAGGTTTTCGTGAGTTACTTTGCAAAAGACAACCGAAGTGCTAAGGTTGGTCAGGTAATGACATCTAAGCCATCAATTTTCAGACCTTACAATTTTAGAACTTTCCATATCGTTTTATTGAAATTTTGCCTGTTAAGTTGAGTGAAAATGATTGAGTTTATAAGCATTTATCGAAGTTCTCTGATTCGAAGCATGATCTTCTTGATAGTTTTCCAATATTAGAAACATCAACACGATTAAAAATTCTTCCCTATTCATATTGATTTTTGAGAATATAAGTACCGTGGTTCCTGCTGATTGGGTTGTTAAACCATTTTTCAGCTCCCTACTAATCTAAAACCGATTCCTAACTGCCTCCCAAATTGGAGCGAGATCAGGTCACGTCGAAAGAAACTCGATATTTCAGGATAATCGAGTTCATCTTTGTGCGTTTGTTGATGGAAATCAAAGAGTGACAGGGATAAATGAAATATGGTGGAATCATCCAGGGACAAGTAAATAATTCCTGAAAATATAATGATTTGATATTTCATTTGAGATTTGAGTTTTTTATATTTTTGTAGCCAGGTTGTATAGCGTGACAACGTTGAGGAAGCCCCGATTATACTTTTCTTCTATGAGAAAACCCTGTTGTTTCCGAGTCTACCAAGGTAGTGGAAGCTATGTTTCACTTTTCAAGGTTGAAAAAATAAGATCTCAAAAATCGAAATTTCCACTCGCGTTTTACGTTTCTGACCTTTTTGAATAATTTTGGTTCCGTGTCTGTCTGTATGTTTATCTGTGTGTCTGTCATGAAATCCTTGTAACCGGCATAAGTATACGAAGTTATTGTCCGATTTTGATGAAATTTTCAGGGATTGTGTGGGTCGGCGTGTAGACGGTTCCCTAATAAAATCATCACCCTCGGACTGATAGTAGGCGCTGCGCATGCGCCAACGTGAATTCCTTGTAACAGCCATAACTTCTTCATTTTCCACCCGATTTTGACGAAATTTCTCAGGATTGTTCAGATTATCGTGTAGATGGTCCCCTATGAGGGTAGTGCAAGGTATTTAGAGATTGATGTTTTGAGAATAACTACTGTGCATCGGATCATCTATACAATCGGGTTATGGATACGAGGAAACTATGTTCCACACCCACTTGGCACCCTTTTTTTTGGACCTTATGGTTTTCGTGCTGTAGATTGAACATAACATGATGTCGTCTGGGCATTGGTGTCCTTGGTATACCTACCTATCACTCTCTACATTCCACCACAGAGTATTCTTCAGATGCTGATGCTTCAATACTCCTTCACACTCTCACGCCCTCCGAGCTCTTCTCGCACACTTCTCTTTGAAACTTAGGTCCTGGATCCTCCCTTCAAATTCGCTAGTCCCTTCATGAATATTGATAACAACCAAGAGAGAGCCCCACCGACCGCCAGCTGCAGGTTTAATACTTGATTCCCTACGCCGACCCCAATGTGCTTTTTACCCCTTCCGCACTTCCTTCCGCCAGAGGTCAAAGGTAAAAGGGGCGCCTCAAATGTTGAACCTTTGACCCCGATACCAAACCGACCCTGACCCCCCCATCGCCGTCTATTTCTGCGGGAAAGCCGGATGTTCCTGAAGGAGGGCTGCCTTGTTTTTACGATCCCTCCGCTCTCTTCCCGCTTCTATTCTGCTAACTTCTATTCCTCTTCTTTCTTACTTCTCTCCGTAGTATTTACTGTCATGGCCCCCCGTTCGCTCGGACGTGTCTCTCTGGGAATCACCTTCATAAAGTTGTCGTGACCACTAGGGAGTACTAGAGGACTACTAAGAGGGGCTCCCGAAGACAATAACTAAAGACCAAAAGTAGTGTAAAAACGCTGCAAATCATTACCCAAAGGTTTATCATTTTCTGTATAGATCACCCTTCTTTATAGATCTTTCCCTACCAACCATAGGCACCTACTACCTACCTGGGCATTTTTGAACATTTCAACCCCAACCACCAATCAAATGGAAATGAAGGGTTTAAATTTTCAAAAATGCCCTAGTAAGTAGTAGGTACCTACGGTTGACAGGGAGGGATCTACACAGAAGGGTGATCTATATCGAAAATAATAAACCTTTGGGCAATGATTTGCAGCGTTTCTTTTTTTTACCTACCAACTTTTTTTACCTATTTTTTTTACCTATCAACCATTGGTAGGTACTACCTACCACACCATACTTCCTTCACACCTTCACAATCAAGTTTATTAGAAAGAACTAAACGGTTCACACTCGATTCGAAAAATAGAGAGCTTCATATGGAAATTTGGTTACTGGTTGCTCAGAACGCAAAACTGAATACAAATCGAAGAAATGAACAGCGATTGCATTTTACTCAGATAAAATTTGAACGGAGATTAGATTCTGTTTTATCGAAGGAAAACCCTTAAGTACTCGTAGGGACCAAACGGTTTGTCTTACAGAGCTCCGTGGTCTCAAAAATTCTTAAAAATTAAACAGTATTTAAAATTGGTTAAAAAACGATACCTTTATTTCGAGAGTTTTCGAGCTAGGGCACTCTTGAAATTTTCAACCCTCAATTTTCACCACTTAGAAGTGACTGACATCAACCAAAAGCTTTGCGGCACAACTAGACCCAAAATGGAGCCCATACACCAAATTTGAACCAAATCGGTCCAGTGTTGCTATGAAAAGTTCCGCGTACGGCGTACAGTGGATGGACGGACAATTTTGTATTTGATTATCGGATTCTACATACCTTGAAACGTAAAACATCAAATTTTGAGGGGGAGTTAAAAATTTTTTTTCTTCCTCGATTTAAAATGCTTGTTATTGAAAATAATAAACCAAAATACAAATCGAAGAAACGAAGGCTGACCGCAGAATCAAAAAAGCTTACCGCATTCCAGTGCGAATTCGGAACTTTCGCATACAACAAGTCCCATTTGGGATAAATAAGGGCAGTCAAACCCTTGCCAAACTGATGGATGCCCTTTTCAGTGATGTCAGGTCACTCAACGAATTGAGGAATAATAATTCTCCAATGATTTGGACTTAAAGTGCAGAACAAGCCTGGATCAAACTACGCCAGATAATTACAGAACCACCTGTTCTAGCAGAACCACCTGATTTCGGCAGAAGGTTTCAACTATTTACCGACGGGTCGAAACTGGGAGTAGCAGGGGTTTTGGCACAATATCATGATGGAGTATTGAAACCAATCGCATTCGCAAGCCGTAAATTGAAAAAAATTTGAACAAAATTATTCTGCGTACGAACTTGAAGCACTTGCCATTTCTTATTCATTCAACAAATACCGCATCTACCTAGAACGATCAAGGTGACCCATGACCAGTTGTTTTCAACAGACTGAAGTAACAAGATATGAACTGGATCACGCCCTCTGAGGTGACATCCTTCCTTTTCCCTCAAGGGCAGTCTCCTCGTGACCCTTCACGAATAAACAACTAAGTTTTCACCAGTGCGTTCCTCTCTTTTATGTTACTCCCAATAACGACGTAACATATAACATATTCACGTCAAATTGGAGGTTTTCCATTTCAAATTGGAGGTTTTACACATCAATTTGGAGGTTTTACACACCAATTTGGAGGTTTTACACATCAATTTGGAGGTTTTACATTTCAAATTGGAGGTTTTACATTTCAAATTGGAGGTTGACGGAAATACATGATATAATTCCGGGAAAGCAATAACAACAAATTAGCGAGTGAAACGTAACATTAAACAAGTAAGAATGAACATAATGAACGGAAAAGAATGAACAAATTTTTCAACGTAAGTCTCTCCCTGCAGCAGCGGCTGTCAGGTCTGTCATCATTCTCATAACATAATTTGTGCAGTCCGATGTGGTGACAGTTGCAACGCTTCGGGTTATCGTGTCACACAGGTCGTGGTTTGCTTGGGGCTCACTGAGGATTTGTCTTGCTGACAACTTGATTTTTGAAAAGCAGTGCTCCACTGGATTCAAGTTGGGTGAGTAGGGGGGCAGATATTTCACGTTAAACCCCAATTTGAAATTTGAAACCTCCAATTTGAAATGTAAAACCTCCAATTTGAAATGTAAAACCTCCAAATTGATGTGTAAAACCTCCAAATTTATGTGTAAAACCTCCAATTTCAAATGGAAAACCTCCAATTTGAAGTGAAAATGCTACATATTAAAACATCCCGATACACTTTATCTAGGAACAATAACAAAGACAACAAAACAAGGTAAAATAACAATGTATTTCCTTCGAACTCACGAAGAGACGTATCCAATCGATGAATATCAAATTAATAAATTCCTTTTCAAGCTATTCATGAACTTCTTCCAAGTAGGTGAAGAGTACGAGTACAGCTTTTTCGGATTAACATGGGCGTACCTATAGAATGAAAGTGTAAACGTGATGAATTGCAGTAAAACGTAGTTTCATCAACACGATTGAGAAATTGTTCGTAACTATGTTGACGATTTTCCACTTTTTCGCTCGTATTGAGGTCGCTAGTGATGGGACCATGGTGGAATCGATATGCAATTCTCGTTTAATTCAGTAAAAAATGAGACAAACACAAAGCTTTCTTATTTCGAATAGAAGGGAGTTTCCCTTGCTTGACTGAATAAAGCAATGTAATTTGGTTTTTAGTACCACTTTTTCGAGTTTTTCCTCCAAAAATTATTTCATATTGAATGAATTTTGTGAAGTTCGAGCATGTAATACGTGCACGTTCGATCAGTGCCGCGAAACCAATTACCTAAGGTTGAGATGAATATTTGACTTGGGTTGTCATCTTCCGCTTCCATCTGTTGATCTCTCCACTCAACAAGACGTCATCTTCATTCAGATAAACGAGACGAGGACGGTTTTTCCACGAGTTCAGCTCCGTTTACTCGGCTCGTTTGTCAATCCCGTCGTTTGTGGGAGGTTTCTCGGAGCCTCGAGAAAATAGATGTAGCTTCGATTCAGTCTGATAAATGTTTGATAGGGGTTCACTCTCAAGGAAGCGACCGCTACGTAAGATAGGGTCGAGTATTTTAATGTAATAAGACAAATACAATATTTCCTAGTACTTGCAAATTTATAATTTGGTGTTGTATTAAGTATGTATTTATAATCCTCGTAGTATCCTTATTTTTTGAATTGAGATAACTCCTCTTGGTATATCTTATGAAACCCTACCACTCGCTTCGCTTTGCTTGCCTGGGTGGTCCATCAAACCCCGAGTCCGCCTATGATCCACGATAGATTTTGTAAAACTAGAAAACTTGTGCCTTATTGATTGTCCTTACCAGAGAGGAAACAACTATCTTATTGTAATTAAATGAGCGAGTTGCCCACACTGGGTTCCCTTACGACAGCGGTTCCCAACTAAATTTTTCCAAGGACCCCTTCATCAATGACGAGGACCCCCACTATCTAAAGTTACCTAAAAAGAACCAAAACATGTGAAAAAATAAATCAAACTGATGTTATAAAACTTGGGATTTACTCGTGAAAATACAGAGATTTTTCAAGGTTCAAGAGACGCCGACGAGTTGGGTTCAAGAGATACTAGCAAGTTCGGTTCGAGAGTCACTGACTTATTAACTTTAACATCGAAAGCATTTTCTCGTACTTCGTCTGTATGCCTAGGCCGTTTTAACGATCCACATTTAACCAACGGTCCATAACGTACGATTAATTAACTTTCCTTGAAAAACAAAGCTTTTCAATCACTAAAATGTTGCACAAAATCACACATGTAAAAAACTCGGTCAGGGACCTCACTAGCACTAGCAAACTCCACTAGCACTAACTTGTCTCCAGTACTCTGTGAGCACTAGCAATAAATTACTAACAATATAGCAATAACTGAGATCTCTGAAGTACATAAAGCCAAACTAGAGTGTGCTAGCGTTAGTTGTCATATGAAGCCAGACGCAGGAGTCAACGTTCAGAAGCTGCAAATATATTTTTAATTTGTATATTCTAAGGACCACTCAGCCATACCTCGCGGACCCCCGGGGGTCCGCGGACCACCAGTTGGGAACCACTGCCTTACGACCTAGCATAAAAATCCATATTTCTAGTACTTCTCATGAAATCTTGGAGAAACACAATCACGTTTCTAACAGATCGAAGACGGATGAAAGAAACACATTAGTGAAATGCAGTTCCCATTCATCTACTCTTCAAACGTCAATTTATTGTAGGTATCTACGAATGACAATAGTGTTTCTAGAATTATGAGATTTGTTAATACCAGGAAGTAGCTAGAAATAATTAAGAATTATAATATTAATACAAAAAGTTATAAACTACCTAATAATAATTGAGAAATAATTATTGTCTCAGATGTTTAGAACTTTGGGTACCTACCTAATTAATACCCATCAGAACAATGAGTTACCTATACATCTCTTGCTTCCTCAATTCCAAGTCACAGTGGGAAATGCCGTGAGTCTTCAAATGAACGTTAAAGTCACAAAGGGGCGATTTGGGCCTATACAGAAGTCTTAAATTGATTTTGATCGTTCCCTCGAGGAAACAAGAGTTTCGATTTTGCTGATGGGAAGGATGCAATTGCTTTGAGAAACTTGACGCCTCCCTTGGGTGTCGTCCGATCTCCGTCTTCGCTTCTGCCGTTAAACTAACCGCACAACTTATTCGTTGAACATTATATTACAGTGACAATGAAGAAAGAAAAATAAATGAAGCGTTGATTTTCAGAACAAGTAGTTATTTATGCCCTAAAATCTCTTTTTCATTATATTTTGATTTTATAGGTCTAAACGCGTCCACTGCATGCAATGGGGGCCAGGAATTGAAATTTAAAAAGATTAGTTACGTTACTCATCCCTATCTGTTAGGTGCACACATTTTCGCGTTTTAACTGCGTCAGAGCGAAACTCATTCGACAACAAGCGTTCTTACAAAACTGCCTGGCCTTCCAGCAAGCAACTTCCAGAAATGTCTGAAGTTGGCCGTTTCAACCATTTGAGGATCCAAGGACTGGGATTTGTGACCTTCTCTATGGTTCGAGTTCCTGAGTGACGCCACAAATATTTCTTGGGGGTTGAGAGAACCTCATAAAGTCTCTCGCTCTATCACTTTCCACCTCCTATTACATTCCTTCAGCGGTTGATATGGAGCGGTTGACTCTGAATTGCTCGGATGCTTGGGGAAAATCTTAGATAATATTATTTATCATCCATATATTCTGTATACTATAGGTTTATGGGTTTGTTATCATTTCTTTCGTTGTCTGAAAAAATTGACTCGCTATACCCAAAAAATAAAATATTTTAGCAGATTGCGCCGTCTCTCTAACAACTCTTACCTCCTAAATAACGTCACCTGTCTAATTAATGTACTCTGCATAATCAGTCAGGAAGTACAAGTAGGTAATGATCATTTTCTACTTTCTAAAAATGAGTAAAAGTGGAAGGAGCTTTTAGCTTTTGATAAGTATAGGTACACTGAACGGAGAAGGCAACGGAAAATCCAGGTAACGTAGTAAGTTCGTGCGTATGTAGCGCCGAGCCCTAATCAAGATTATTCACCCAGAGGAGAGTTTTTACAATTCTCCTACTTACATGATTGCAAAATAACAGAAAGATAAGCATTTCCACAAGTTATTTACAACTATAATCTTAAAAAGTGAAGTTAAATAAAACCCAACACTTATAATTTATTCCCGGTTCCAATTCGGTATTACGTTCGTATAATTCAGGTTTTTCTCAGTCAGGTTGTTAGACGTTTTTTACTATTATTCATTGCAAGTAATCAAAACTGTCAATTAAATTAGAAGACAAGCTAAATAGTATTACTACTTATAGATTCGGTTTATAAAAATCATTTTCTTTTCAAAAATAATAACAATTTATTTCTACATTAGAGTAACTGGAGGGAAGTAACGGCTTGCGGTTGGCATCAGTAAAATGGGAATGAAGACTATGCTGGGGGGGAGGGGTGAGGGTTTTTCATTGTTACTGAAACAAACTGTCAACCTACCTTCAATCAATCCCATCCTCTAAAACAGTACCGACTAGCAATAAATCTGAGTGAGCTTGTCTTATACGAAAGTAAATAGCTCGAATAATGATGAGCAGACTTTTCATCTTCACTAATTCTGCAGGTTGTGAAAAAGAGTTGGAAATGCCCGGTTTCTCATAAAGCAAAAAATCTCTTAATTATTAGGACAGCTGCAGATGTTGCTACACTGCACTAATTTGTTTACATCATTTGGCACTAACTTACGATCTTTCTGGAATTTCATTTGCTGTCCAGTGAATAATCATATTACTTATAATTTTTTTTAATGTTTCAGGCGGAAAACGTCAACATTTCTTTGAAACTAGTGTAAGTATTGTAATTTTAATGGTTCTTAAGATTGAGATCAAACATAACCTGAAATGGCTGTGTGAAGCTTTGTTCTACTCTGTCGATAACTGCTATATATCCGGTCTCAAAATGTCCATACCTGATCCAGTGGACAATCCTTTGCATTTCTTGATCACTTGCATGGCCTCTCATTTCCCAGGTCTACTGAATGTATTCTGTCAGTTATAATATTTATAATAACCTTACACATCTTAATTCTACTTGAATAAGGTCCTGGGAAAATCCGCTTTACCGAATAAATCAACTCAAACCATTCAGCGGTGGCCATTGGTGCACCAGTACAACATCATCTAGCAAATCACCAGCATCTTGTCACTGTAAACCATCCAGTTCTGCTTGTTCGTCTATCCTTCAGAATGGTTGTAAATTCTTCGCCTGACAGAGATTATGAAACCCACTTCGCGAATACCCAAGCCGCACCTCAACACTGAAACGGGCCTGTTGGGCAGAAGATTGCACCCCTGAGCTCCCGTGATTAGAATAATCGATCCCAGCCGGGCGACCCTGTTATCATCAGGGTACGTATTGTAGGGATCTCCCGCACAACACCTGAATTACGAGGTGAATAATAATTGGGACTGTGTGACCCAACGTGATTTTGAGATACCGCTGGAATGAGGTTGTAACCCGTGTAAGCTGAAATCATAATCAATAAATCTTCTCGGAATCCTTATCAATATCTACCTTTATTCATTCAAACTTGGCTTTATCGGCTATCTATGCTATCTATTTATGCTATAGCATGTTGTAGGAACTAATCATCTACACAGATCAGATGACCTGACTCCTTCTGGAGTCAGCATTGCCAATGAAACATTTTTCCAACTACTAAATTCATATGAAAAAGCATAAATGGCATAAATCATTGTCTATTTAACCCTAATTGGACCACTTGTATCACTAGTGTCACCGGAAACATCTTAGAAACTTCACAGATAAGTGTCACCTTATCCCAAAGTGTCACTGGAGTAACCAAAATTGAATTGCAATTTTAAATTTAATGAATAGCAGAATCTTTTGTGGGCTATTGGAAGTCTCAAAATTGAGTTATGAAACAATTTCCAAAGGTCCGAAAAATTCACCTCTGTCCATCAATTTTTAAATTTCAATTTAAATCTAGTTAATTCCCAAGATGATTTCGGTAACACTAGACCCCAAATGAAGCCCATAGATATCATAGTTACAAAATTTCATCAAAATCAGGTTTGTCCAGAGCTCTGGGTGGTCCCTAAAATTTTTCAAAATGCAATACTATTTCAAATTGGTGAAAAAACAATACTTTTATTTAGAGAGTTTTCGAGCTAGGGCACTCTTGAACATTTCAACCCTTAATTTACACCCATTGAAGTGACTGACATCAACCAAAAGCTTCGCGGCACAACTAGACCCCAAATGAAGCCCAAAGATACCATAGAAACAAAATTTCATCAAAATCGGTCCATGGTTGCTAAGAAAAGTGCCGCGTACGGTGTTCGTTTTTTTTGGTTTATTATTTTCAATAATGAAACTTTGGAATCGGCCAAGAACAAAATGTTACCCCCCCCCCCCTCAAAATTTGTTGGTTTACGTTAGCTTTATTTCGTTCAAACAAACTTGATTTATCGATGAGTCCTATACCTCCATGGTGTGATGGTAGCCGCATGGCATTCGTAAATGAATAATCTGAACGGGGCTTGGAAGCCAGCAATATGGACTAACTATGGACGATGGACTCGGTTCTGGACTATGGCTTAGGATTTGTAATCACGGGATCCCGGACGAATCTTGACTATTTGACATCCCGGGATTAGTGGAGCCAATTCCGGGATCCTGGGATCCGAGAAATTACGGAAGATAGTTCGAAGGCCAAGCGATTGTGCTCTAAGATGAAAACTGTGATTCCCCTGAAGTCCGGGACGAGAGTGTGATTCACACAACCCTACCTTATGGCCCTCCATCCGGCTCACAGCACCAATCGACGTAAGCTGTACATTGAAAGACCAGCTGGAGGTGCTGGTGACGAAAATGCGAAAAGATTTGTTGAGCATAATCCAAAAGGAAATGAGCCTATTCCAAAATGGAGGTAGCCGAGGGTGCCATTTGAATTTAATATAAAAATACCTACTAACCATCCCACCGACCTCCGTAGAAGCTCAGGGGGCCTTTTCAGCAGCAGGGCTATTTTCAACCAAACTGAGAAGCAAATTGGCAGATCAAACTCTACATGCATTATGTATTTTATGACCCTATTTTTCAAATATGTATGAATGTGATTTTCCCTTTATGATAGAGCATTAATTGTAAATTAAAAACAACGCTGCAAATTATTACACAATGGTTTATTATTTTTTATTTTTCTATAAATATAAGATCACTCGTCTGCAAAGCCACCAACCATCTAACATGAAGAAAAATATCGATCGCATTTCGGTCAGCTTTAATTTGAACCGAGATTAGGCCTCTTTTGCGATTCACACTCGTGTTTCTGATTTATCGTACGTCCAAACTTTAAATTCTCGTAGTGGGCGAACGGTTTGTCCTACAGAGCTCCGGGTGGTCTCAAAAAATGCTAAAAATTCTATAGAACCTTAAATTGAAGGAAAAACAATACCTTTATATCAAAATTTTTTGAGTTAGAGCGTTTTGAAAATTTCAAAATTGATTTTGGAACTCTTAGAAGTGACCTACATCAACCAAAATCTTCGGGGCACAACTAGACCCCAAATGGAGCCTACATACCAAATTTCATCAAAATCGGTCAATGCTAAGTGGCAAAAGTGCCGTACGGCGGACGGTCGGCCAAATTTTTATTCGCTTTTTGGATTCTACGTACCTTGAAACGTAAACCATCAAATTTTGAGGGGGTGTTAAATTTTTTTTTTCTTGCTCGATTCCAAAGGTTTATTATTGAAAATAATGAACCAAAATTTCTAGTGGTTTTTAATAAATTTTTTCATTTAAAATAAAATCCTCGATCCCGAGATTGGCTCCAAAAAATTCCGGGATCCCGGGATTCAGAAGAACTGTCAGGATTGCAAACTCTACTTGGAATGTATTGTTGCTTTTCATCCTGGGAAGAGTCAAGCTGCGACCACTTAACCTTCTACAATACGAGCTGTCCGCATAAGAAAATAATCACCGAAAGATCTGCCCAGGCAACTAGATTTAATCCTCTTTCAGTATGAGCTGTCTGTTTACCCAAATGCGGATGTAATATTTAAGCGTGGGCGCCGACTAAGTGAAGGTAGAATACAGGATTCCCTTTCGGGAGCGGATTAGCGACACTAAGCTTCTCACGTGACCCCCTCACGCTCTCCCAACCTCTTAAGGTAACGTTGATAAAGAGCTACGGGATCCGTTCATCCCCCGGCAACGAGAAAATCCAATTACAATCAGATGAGCGCAAATTGCATTTCTAGTCTCTTGCTAGGTGAAATTAGGGGGTATCGATGAACGCCGCATCACACTGAGTAGTGAAGCTTGATTCTAAGCCCACTGAAATGGCTGTAGCCTTTCGTATTGGCTTAAAGGAAGTTCAATTACGTATTCTTGATTAAGAGAATGATCATATAGGTTCAAGAATGAAGAACGTGGTAACTTCACTATGTTCTAAAATGAAGGAGTTCTCCGAAGTGCCAGAATTACCAACCATAGCATTGAACATAAAAGAATTGAAGGAAAATTGCATTTGATCATGTTGATTTCATCCTGATTACAATAAAATGCATGCATTTTGTTTGTGACAAACTCGCACAAACATAGATTTCGGACGATTTTTTAAAGACCTTGATTTTTTATCAATCAGTTGCTCAAATACAATATCTTTGATTGAGCAAAGATAGCTTCTACACTCCTTGGAAGAATGAGCTTGGGGAAGACAATCGGATCTTATGATGGAATATCGAAACCGACCACTCGGCTTCACTTATTAAACTGAATAAATTTATTTCTCTGAGGAACTCAGTTCTACTTATTTTTCTCCAGTAGAGTTTGTGATAGATGAAAGAAAAAATAAATTGCCAAGTTTCCGAGTAATGGCATATTGGGTCGTGAAATTATATTTCCCTCCGAAACAACGAGGAATAGGTCTGTTACGAAGAATCGACTTGGTTCATAAATCCGATATAGACTCGAAGAGTCGCCGAAACCGATGAGGAGTGGAGGAAATGAAGTGTAAAAGTTCCTTTGTGAATTAGGTCGGACATTCCTATCGAGATCTGCCCAGTGGAGGTCGTAGTGGGAATTGGGGAAGATCTCTAATCTCTATTATCCGGAACAAAGGCTCCTATATCCTACTTTTCTTCATGATGTAACTTGTGACTTAGTGGAATAAGGGAAAGTCGTAACGAACTAGTTGAAAGTTATTAATGTTTTTGTTTGTTCCTTGGAGTTGAAGAGACAATTTTTTTGCTGATCAGCGGCTTCCTCTTACAGTTACCTACTGCATACCTACTTTACATACCTACTGTTACCTAATTTAAAGCTGCATAGAAGCTTATCTTTTAAAATCTGCTATAAGAGAAATTGCTTTAAGTTTCCTTGAAAACAAGCTTTAACTTTTGAAAAACGCACAAATTCATTTCAAACAACTATTTTTAAACTTTTTATTTTATATTTTTAAATTTCTTTTAAAATTTTAAAATTTTTAATTTTATTTTATTTTAAATTTTTTTATTTTAAAATTTTTAAATTTTACCTTTTTAATAACTTTAAATTAAACAACAATTTGATCACTTCTCTTCTATATCACAATCTAGTTAAAATTCGGATAGATACTACGTACTCTTTCGCAGACTCCAAGATCGTAAAAATGAAATAGGTACCAACTACATAAAAATCGATATGGATATTTATTATTTTGCTGGAATTTCGACTTGTTTTTAACAGCGTTTGATCAAAATATTTTAGAGAGATATTCAGGGTATACCTCAGCTAATGATTTTTTTTCCTGATGAGTCATTTTGAAGAAAGAGGACAAAATAAAAACTTTTCTCTATTCTATTTGTGGTGGTATAATCCAACCGACATAGTGACTCAGTGATGCGCTATTTTTAAAGAATTAGGTAGATTAAAAAAAAAAAGTGAGACTTCAATTTGGATGCAAATTCAGATTTCCTGTAAGATTTCATGAACCAAAATGACCCTGAACTTCGAGTGCTCCGAAACGCTCAAAATCTATAGGGAAGCTCCACCTTCAATCCCCAAAGGACGATTTATCAAGATAAATGACAGTAAATGTGGGAGGTCAAGAGTGGCGATCCAGAATTGAGATGTAGAGACCCGGAGAAGATTCCAACCAGAGAGAGAGAGAGAGAGAGAGAGAGGTGTTGAAAATGTGCTTAAGAAATAGAGAAGCAATGGTGATGTTTGAATGCAAAAAACGACCGACTGGGTGAGCCTGCCTGTCGGCGATAAGTCACAAATGGAGTTTCGAAGATGTGACGATCATAAATAATTATCGTTGGGCTCACTAATTCGTTTGGATCTAAATTCTTCCCTACTTGCTTCAATGTTACGTCGAAAATGCTCATTATTGGGGATCGGATTCTTTTGTTTTTACATATTCTTTTCTAGACAATATATTGGCAATATTGAAGAAGAAGTGTTCAAATGAGCAACTTTTGAACCGATTAAGCCTACTTTTATTTGACGTATTTTCACATATTTCGCTGTAATACATATTTAAAAATATATAGCCGAAAAAAAACCACTATTTTTTTTCATTTTGAGCAGTTTCACATAATTTCGAGGAAAATTTCTTCGTTTGAAGGATGATAATTTTTAGAGAGTCCTCAGAAGGTTATTATAGCTGAGAATCACGGATGAAGAGCTGTTAACGACAGTCAAGGCCCCTCACCCATTTTCAGCCTGTGTTTTTGTGCTGCATCGATAGGAGTAGGTGTGACTTAGACGAATTTCCATTTAATTGTTGTGATGCGTCGATCTTATTAAGATCTTTCTTAGTTTGGTTTCTTGGTTCTTTTGGATTAATTTTTGGTTTGGTGTGCAATTTTTTATTTTGTGAAAAAACCTGGACGGTATCGGCCCTTCAGGCCTCGCTTTACTTACTGCTGCCTGTAACTACATTGATGTTATTAGGGTCGACTGTGGGGCACCGGTAATCAACCGGAGTGTGACATTCTGGGTTTTGTGTATTACAGGCAGGGGTTGAGCCCCTCAGTGCCAGGAGAGAGATAGCAGCCGTTGTAACGAAGGAGAGGCTTCATAGACTGGAGGATTGGTACTGGCGCAGAGATGAGGTGGTTTCTCAGAGGCTCCGAACACAAACTAACTTGTCCTCAACAGTTAAGACCATTGAAGAAAAGCATGGAATTTCCCTCGGCCCACGTGGAGAGTTCGCTCCGCAGGGCATACAGTAGGATGAACCTGGTGAAGGATAAAAGAAAGGACAGTCCACTCCCTCGGAACTAAGAATGACTGCACTTGAGTCACTGCATGAATAGTACCCTGCCTCCCTATGGCTCCGAGTATATACAGATGGATCAGCTATGGATGCTTCCCGGAATGCTGGGGCAGGGGTATATTTAACTGCCTTCAAAATAAGAGCGCCTGTTGGAGTCATTGCCACAAATTTTGATGGTGAGGTCAAAGCTATTCAGTTAGCACTGGAAGAGTGCGTGAAGCTTGACAGGCCTCTCAATATTGTTATCCTGGTTGACTCACAGGCAGCGATTATTGCAGTAGCGGGTATGGGTCAGGCAGGTGACTCTGATGCTGTTCGGCAATGCAGAGTGCTAGCCGATACTTTGCTGAATAAAGGCATCCGGCTTGTACTCCAGTGGGTGCCCTCCCACTGTGGACTTCATGGAAACGAAATGGCCTATCAGCTCTCAAAGGAGGGATCACTGAAGACCCAGACAAGAGCCCCTCTAACCCATTATGCAGCAAAACGAGAGGTGCAACGACAGGTATTGGAAATAGATGCTGTGAGGCACGTAAAGAAAACGCCAGGGGAAGAAATGGGAGCCCCTGATAAGGAAACCTGGGCGAATCCCGTCGAATCTTCCTCGCAGGGTTGGAGTGACTTTCTTCAGAAACATCTCCACCGTATAGGCGTGAACGAGTTCCCTATACGTGAGCTCTGTGGGGCAGGAGAAATGGATGGGGACCACTTGGAGCTTTGTGGGGGTCTGCGAGATGTAACAGCATCCATTATTGATGAGGGTACTCATCATCGTACTGCTCAGAGCCTTTGGCTAAAATTCAAGAAACATGGAACACAGTTTAGCAGCGCTTTTCGGTGGAGTAGGGATGGGATAGAGAATAACCCCCGCGAGACACTTTTCGGGTAGTTAGTCCAAGGCTGTTCCATGCTCAAATAAAATCTCAAATAGACAATTTATCGTTAAATATCTGTACGGGTGGGGGGTGATTGACCATACGTACTATTGCGGATATTCTCAAAGGGTCAGAAATCTCCAGTGATTGTGCCTTCACTGACAACGAGATCACCGCCTTCAAGAACGAACCGATAACTTCTGCGGACATTGGATGGTCGTTCAGTAGGTACAAGGCGATTTTTTCCAGATTGTCGTAGCTTGACTTTCGAACATTTGAACTTCCTTGTCGTGGCGAGTAATTTCAAAGAGAGAATTCAACATTCCACCCTTCATTTTCAACTAACTAATTTTTTTCTTTTGTACAACTGGTCGTTTTGTGCTTATGAAAATTTTGCTGAGCTTTAACTGCTTTTATCAAAACTAAAATGTTTTCGATGAAGTAGATAGTTTCCCCTCTAAAACGACTGGTTCAATGAAATAATGTCCTACCATCGAAAGGGTAGTACCAACAACTCTCACCGAAGAAATTTCTTTGAAAATAATGAACAAAAAATAATGATGTAACCTCATTAACAAAGCTGTTCGAGTCCTATCTCGTCCATATTTCACCCCTTCCCTCCATTTTCTCACCAGGACAATATTTCATTTCCTGATAATTGAAGCAGGTGTAGACTTTTCACCAAGAAATCGATATTGAACACGTTTTCCCTTGAAAGGAGCCTTCATCTTGTTTCGCAAACTTGATCGATCGGCGATTCCCATTAATCTCCCAGGTCGTCACTAGAGAAAGACCCGAATCGATGGCATTGGATGGGGAGGGGGTAGAGTCGGGGAAAGGGGTTAAAGTGCTTTTCTCGTTGTCGTCCTGTAATGAAAAATGATCGGCTACGTTTCGGGAGGGGGAAATGACACTGATGGAATAAAGTCTGTCGAACCTGTGACGTTTTTAATTCTGGAAGGTTCCGCTCTTAATAATACCGTCTTTCACATTGGCGGAAATATGAAAATGTTTCTTCTTCGTCGGTACTCTTCACACGAACTGGTGTTTTGCAAGCTTTCACAAGACAATTTCGTGGGTTTTTCAACAGATCTTCCGAAGTAGCGAATACATTGTTTCACTATGGGGAATGTTTTCTGTTTTTATTTTTGATGGATAAAACATAAATTTTCTCCATATTTGAAATTTCTATTCGTATTTCTTGTTTTGGACCTCAATGAACAATTTTGGCTTCGTTATCCCAGTAAGTATGTGTGTGACATGACACGACACTAACCGACAGTCCAATTTTTATGACATTTTCAGCAAGTGTTGGCCGAAGGTAGTCTTTCGCGAATTTATTTTACCGGGCTATTTGAGGTGATTTGGGGTGCTTATATGCAAATGTGAATTCACTAAAAAATTAATTTTCTGAATGCCCACTTGTCCTTTTTTTGGTCAAACTTGGAGGGTAGTTTGGAACTGAAGTTCTAAACTTCTAAATTAAATTTCGTTGACCTTGCAGCTATGAGAAACGTGATATCCTTGTGACCAGAACATTTGAGTTGGAAATATTAGTTTTCCGTGAAACTTCATGAGTGATACCCTACCCGCACAGTTAACGTTTTTCAGTTTTTGAAGATATTGATTACATTCTATGGATTGATTGTCTAGTTGTGTACCGCAATGTGCCAGAGCATGGTTAATCTCAAAAAGGGGATTTTTTTAATTCAACTGATATCAAGGGAATCGCAAATGAATTCACTTGAAATATTTCAGAATGGGATCAGGATGCCTTTGATGCAAGATTGGCTAATTGGGGAGCGAAATTACACTTCAACCCACCTCTCCTTTCACATACGGAGGGTATTTGGGAACGTTTGGTCTGGTTAGTGAAATGTATACTGGAAACCGTGGTGTTTAATTATTTTCGGTACTCGTGTTCGTTCATTGAGGTTCTCAGCAACTCACTGCTCCTAAACTTTTCCAAAGCTGGATGCGTGCCTTTACTCCTTTTACGTTATTTTACTTTCTGATTACTTAGAGCGCACAAATCACATCAACTCAACCTGACTTTGCATCACAAAGCCTCTTGATGAAAAGTTGGTAGTTTAAGCCCAAAAGCTCTCTTTGTAATTTCAGCACCCACCGAAGTTCAAAGGTGTCATCTGCATCCCTCTTCCTTTTAGCACGGAGTAGTTCAACTCTTTATGAAGCAAGTAGTGTTGCACTTGCCCAGATCTGATATTGTAGCTTTTATACCTCACATATTAAAAGAATCATTTCGATTACCCGACTTCTTTCCAAGACCGAATTTGTCAAGAACTTGCATGTTTGTTTAGTCCCGTGGTTCGTTGACGCATGGTGAACAACGAGGAATTGGAATCGATTGCGAGGAATCTTATGGACTTTGGCTTGGAAGTTCAGTTGTAGTCTGAGTGTGTGAATGAAACGGCGGGATTTTAATAATGTTTTATTCGATTTTTGGATTTTACGTCCTTCGAAAAGTGAAACAACAAATTTTGAGGGTATATGAACATTTTTCTTTTTGCTCGATTCCACATATTCAATATTTAAGATAATAAACGAGAAGTAACTCCACATTAGTTTCAAGATAAATTACATAATGCACGCTCTATGATCCTAAAAATTTGCCTTTGAAAATACATTCGATATTGCGCAGCTTAACAGACAAAAGAGTCCAAAATTGTGTTGAAAACTGCTAACTTAGTGGTTTTAGGGAATCGTACCTTCATTTAAATATCACTGCCATGTCATGTTGAGCCCTCTTCTAGGCACAGAAATTGTTTTGGTTGATATGCTGAGGTATGGATGACCGAAGTGTGCATCCACTTTTCTCCATTAGAATAAAGTAAATGACCAAGTACGTTACAGCATTCACAACAGTATTGCTTGAAGAATAATGCGTGCACGTGAGCGGAGTAGTAGTGCAAGAGCGGAGAAGTAATTGGAATAAGGCCAAACTTTTGATTTTATCGTTTATTCGTCACGATAAGATTCTGGTGGAGAAACTTTGCGTATCTGCTTTGTGTTTTGAGTCTTGTAATTGAATACCAGAAAACTGTTTTACAGTGAATATTAGAAACAAATTTATACAGGTATAATATGAAAACTTGAAACTGCGTGACTAAAAATTGGGAATTTGGAAAACTCAAGCAAATGGGTGGAACACAGAATGCATGATGGAAGATGGCTCGGTTCTATTGGTCAAGATATAAAACTGGGTTTCCATTGTCTTCCTGAGAAATATAATCTATTTTCATCGTTTGTATAGAAGGACAGTGCTCTCGACATGGATGACTGAAATCGATTCGATCTACTTGGTGCAATCATATCGTCAGCGAGATCTTACTATTCCAAACACTGAGATTTCAATTATGTGGGAAAACAGTTCTCACGGAATCAACTTGCATTGAATTGAACTCCGAGCTGAAGTTGTGCGTAGATCATATGATACATGAAATGTATTTCAAACTTTTGAACAGGTAGTAAATGTAACCAATAGATAAGTGCACATTTTCAAGAACAATGAAAGAACTGAATGAATATAATAGTTCAAACCATACCCTGCACCTCCATGCTGTAAAGTAACTGAACTGAAGAATTCCACCCGAGTGATCGACTGGGTAGCGGAATTGAGGCACTTTACGCGACATAGGACGTCTCAAGACGAAGCAATTCCAGCGGTGAGAACGAAATATAGGAGCGAAGGAAGAGAGAAAACCGAAGGGAAAAAATAAACTTTTGTAGGTCTGGAAATGCGTGAGGCGTCGAGGAATTGGTGACAGGAAGAACGAGAGACTCAACTCCCAGAATGGATGCTGTGTGTTGGTGACGGGGGAAGGGGGTAAAGACATTTTCTCCCGATAACTCAATACTGGAAAAGGGGGAAAGAAATGAGAAGGGAACACGAATAGACGAAGGAGTAGAAGGGCAGCGCCATCTGGACTACTGCAGGCCTTTTCCATAGAACGGTGACATCAGGATTTGGTATGAACATTCTCTCTTATTTCAACGATAATTGTGTTAACTACATTTTTCTCGAAGAACTCGAAATAAATCATCATCGGGACGCCATTTGTATTAAGGTAACTTCCCCACAATTTGATTCGTCAATTGAACCAAATTAAAAATGTAACATTCATAACAATAATTTTTCAAACGTCTTTTGAGATTCAACACCGCATAAAAATTCAAAAATCGTTTTGTGTCACCTTCGTAATTGCCAACATTTAATATTTGTGACGTGTAGAATAGTAATTTTGTATGTATCTCTTGTTTGTCAAAATCTCATAAAATGTTCATATTTTATCATAAATGTCGTATTTAATTTGAAAAATTGTAGGTAAAAATAAGATAGAGATAATTTCAGAACCGATTCATTCCATACCTAGGCAGTCACCTCTATACTCCTTTGCTGCATTTCTACCCTCTTTGCTAATTGAAAGTAAAGTAAAAGTTAAGTAAACAACCATTTCAGGTTGGATTTTTGTCCCACTGCCATTCCTGGAGTCGCGGACGTCTACAGCTGTCTTCCAAATAATCAGAATAACGTGAATTTAAAAAAAAGAAGATCAGAATTTGTTTTGATGATTTCGCTCATGGTTTCATTCATCACCATTGCCTCTTTGCTTTCTATGCTAGCAGGGTGATAAGATGTCCAAACGCTAGGAGGTGTTTGTGGATCTCATATGCAACAAAAAAGTTCCTCTTGACCCATGAAGAATTCTCAAGTGTAAAAAAAGAATTGCAGAATTCATGTTTTTTTTCAAAACTAACGTTGATCTGTCCTCAACTATCGGTCCTACTGCAAATTCAAAAAACTTTCCAAAAGCTCTTCAAATTTCTTTGAGGAAACATAACGTTCTAAGATTCGTTATCAATTCTCGTAAACACAAAAACAATTCTAAATTTTTGTAATTTCTGAATTTTAGAAAATTTGTCTTGGCGCAAACAGATTTATTTTTCTACTCCATACTGTGCGGGTTTCACAAAAATTTCTTTTTTAAAAATAAGCTTTCCAACGGTATAATTTTTACAATTGAATTCAGGGGGAAGTTTTTGAGTTTGAATGTTAAATCTAAAAATTAACGTTTTAGCGGAGGGGCGGAAGCGCAATAGACCCTAATGCCCCTGCGTCAAAATGATGGTTTCATTTTTTATTTTTTATTCACGTTATTGCGCGTTCAAACACCAATTTTTTTCCTTAATTCGAGTGTAATTTAATATTGTACCGTTGGAAAGTTTATTGAAAAAACATGTTTTTGTGGATTCCGCTCAGTTTAGAGAGGAAAAATTAATTTTTTTGTCAAATTTTATGAATGAATAAATTAAAAAAGCGTGGAATTATTTCAGTGCTCACAAGAATTGAATGGAAATCTAGGAAAATTATGTTTCCATAAGGTAGGTAATTTAATGAGATTTTCTATGGTTTTTTGAATTTGTTATGGGATCAACAGCTGAGGAGATATAGTTAATTTTAGGCAAAAAATAACGTTCTTCCCGAAAAAAACAAACAAGTAGGACCTTTTTCTGCATTTGAGGTGCACAAACACCTCCTGCATTGGACATCTTATCGCCAGTCACCCTGTGTAGGCAATTTATAAACTGCCCACCTCCATTTCGCAGTCTTCATACTGGCCCACACTCTTGGCACTCTCCAGATAGCCTTACATCTTCAACACAGTAGAAGGTATACACCCATAAAAAACCAAAACTTATGTCACCGAGCCCCCTTAAGTTCCACACTAAAAGCCTTCTGTGATTAATTGTTTGACTGAGCCTTGTTGCTGCTGGTAACTCGTCGTGGCCTTTATCTCTCGGAGGCTCTGGAAGGTGAAGAGTTTCATCCTGAACTGGAGCTATCGTTCACGAATAACAGACCCCTTTATTTCCTTCCTTTCTCCATCGCGGGAAATTCCATTTAGTAGAATGCGTGGAGGGGGCTGATCCAATGAGCGGGGGCCAACAAAACTGTTGACTCAACTCTGTTCGACTCGTCTCTTGACTGCCGAGGCCAATCCAAAGTGGGACCTCAGTCATCAATCAAACAGTGGGATTGGAAGTACCAATCTAAGATGAGTAGGGTAGTTGTTTCAGAACCCGAGGTTTGTTTAAGTACTTCGACAACTTCTCTTTACGGGGTAATTGATTAAAATAGTTGGTTTAGAGAATTAATTCAACCTTCACTTTATTGGGGAAAATAGCCACTGAGTTTTGTCCGTTCCCTCTTGTCAAATATCTAGTCATTTCTGGATAAGAGGGACATCGATGAACAGTTTTTTCTGATCCTGATTCAACCCAATGCTAGTTGTGGTTTTCACCACAACTATTCGAACATTTGTTTTGAGACTGTTTCGTAGAAAAGTCGAACCGTTGAAAGGAAGCCCCAAACCTCCATCCTTCAATGAGCCAAAATGGTATTACTTCCATGAGAGTTGTTCTTTCACCATATTTTAACCACCGATTATTTTACGCTAGCTCGTTCCATAAAATATATATATTCGACCTATATCTCGTGTGTAGGTCGAACTGTAGATTTGTTGAACAATTTTCTGGCCCTTGGAACTTTCGACTAATCATGAGGGTACTTTAGTTAGAGTGAAACATAAAATATCTTTATTTTTCTACATGTACGTGTGTAGTATATTATTCAGAACCAAAAACATCTGAAAGAGCCCAGCTCTGTATTCTCTGTGTATGAAGAGATTAAAATGAGGAATGAGTGTATGATGTAAAAAGGTTAGAATACTCCATTCACTTTTTTCTTTGTTTTGGAAGTATGAATATCATATTGTGATGCAAAAGTTTTTACTTTTGAAGTTTTAAAAGTGTTTACTTTTCTTACTTGGTTGTTTATACATGGTACATACTATTCTAGTTCGGGGTTCGTGCTCGAATAGTACAAAATACCACAATTGTCCGATCTCAGGTTGAAATTGCTATGTTGATTAAAAAATAAACATAAAGGTACATCTAAACTTTAGGGTAACGGGAGTAGTAATATATCTGCTTGAGACATACATTTTCAGGTTATGTGGATTTTCTTATGTGGATTTTCTATGCTTTATAATGTATTCAGCGTTTTCCAACTATTTTTCCTTAATACAACAATATTATTTATAACGTTCGAGCTTCTAAATCCTCCGAATTAGTTAATCCTATATTTAATCTCCCAATCATGTAAAGAGACCCCACACACTTTTACAGACAGGTCAGACGGATACCTAACAGACATAGATAAAACTCGCATCGGAATTAATTGCACAAGAAAATGAAGACGTGAACAAGGAATATAGTGTAGTTAAAGCTTAAAACATTAGTTCGCTGCCAACTAAAATGGTAACTAAGTCCATACGATGCACAACTAAAATGGTAACTCAGTCCATACGGTAGGCGGACGGATTTTTTAAAATTCGATTTTCGGATTTCAAGTACCTTGAAACGTAAACTCTAGCATGCCCTCACTTCGAAATTCTACAATGGCGAATCATGGTTGAAAACACACGCCTCATCAACCTAATTAGCGAAATGCAGTATCCAGCACCTCCTGATTTTTGTGTGCTGTAATTTCTTTGCTAATACAAATCGGCTCACAAAATTTACTCCAATGACACTATACCGTACCCATGGACCACAGCAACATCCATATATGGACCGCCAAAAGGCTTACTATTTCGGACCTCGTAACTTGTGACTCTTCTGTTACTGGTCCCATTTCCCTACTTATTTGCGTATTGGGCCATTTTTTTCCTAATTTTGGTTGGAGGTATTTACGGTGTTTTATGAGAAATCAGAACCTATAATAAAGCATGTAATAGAGTAATGAGTAATAGAGTTCTCTTATAGAAGTAGAGCTTCAAAACAAGAGATCAAAAATTTCTCATCCGTATACTACGAGAAGGATCCTAAAAAATGTCATCAATCCCAAATCTTTCTTCATTCATTGAGAAAACTGAAATGTTAGTTCGTTCAACTTTTGTCACCCTAAAAATCGACTAAGTATAAACTGAAAGCTTCGAAGGAAAAAAATTGAATTTCTAATTTTTCTTTAACCATTGATCATTTTGACGGTATGAAGCAAATTAAAACAATTCCAATTGGTAGGTAAGCCGCTTTCCAAAGAGATTAATCCGCAGAGAAGCTTACGGAGAATCCGATATGTTTCTCTCTCTGCAAAATGAAATTTCAACCAACCAACGAAAGCCGAGTAATCCCGCTCAATTTTTTTAGGGTTCGCACATGGTGTTACTAAAGCACTACTCTCATTTCGAATAAACGAGTTTCATGCGAGTACATATTATAATAGAGGTCTCTATGGTTTCTTCATTCAGGAATCATTCCACTCTCTTTCTTGTTAACAGTTCCTTTTTTCGGGTAAAATCCTGTTTCAAAATTGAGATTTCAGCTAAGATGATTTGAATTGAGATAAAGGTTTGCTTCTATCTTACTGAAAGATTTCAGACCTCACATTACAAACATTATGCATTCAAGAGTAAACAACATAATTCAGATAGAGTAGCATGGAGTATATCATGCTCTGATCATTCTGTTCCAATTCGGGAGATAATTTTTACATGTTTTCATGTTTGACATGTTTCATGACTCTAAGATGACCCGCAATTTCAATTTATACAGGACTTTGGTTAGGGCCAGGACGGGTTGCACGAGGAGGGCTCATAATATGGTTTTTTGCTGTCATTCGTTAGAACCGTGTGATTTTACTGAACATTTTGTTGTTCACCTTACTCCTGCAGGTAACAGCAGCTAATCAGAAATTTGATTTTCAATAAAGAACCTTTGGAATCGAGCAGGAATTTTTTACTGTCATACACGCGCAGAGGGTAGCATTTGTATTTTAATATCCTGTAACTGGGATACCCCCAGTTCTGTTAAATTGGGGAAAATATCACACTTCATGGTGATACATTGTGACATGAATATGTCTTTTTGCATCGAGTAGGCACTTTCCGAATCGCTACGGTCATTACAATGAGAACCGTCATAAAAAAATCTGGTATCACCTCACAACCACCCTGGTTACCATATTCGATAATAGTAAACAAAAATTTTTATAAAAATAATTGATGCATAATGTTGAAAGGATAATTCATGTCGAAGCCTCGGAAACAGGGAAATTGCTCGGTTGCTTTTCCACCTACAAAAATCTTTGTCCATTCGTTGGAAAACTCTCGATTTATTCCGAAAATGTATGCTGACTACTCGTCCAGAAAACAAAGAAACCATGTCAAACATAGTGCCGCTTTAATGTAGAAATGCTGTTCGCGAAAAAAAAAACGCTGCAAATAATTGCTCAAAGGTTTATTATTTTCTGTATAGATCACCCTTCTGTATAAATCACTGGTTCTCCATCAATAGCACCTACCACCATCTGTATTTTCCCTTGACCTTCCCTCTCAAATTTCAGCTTCCTGCGTTCAATAGGATTGAAAATGGCTTCGGAGCTCACTCAGCTGATCAGTGATCTGAAGAGTGAAGAAGATCTTCTCGAATGCTGGAGACGCCTGGAAGAGCACTGATCAGCTGAGTGAGCTCCGAAGCCATTTTCAATCCTATTGAACGCAGGAAGCTGAAATTTGAGAGGGAAGGTCAAGGGAGAATACAGATGGTGGTAGGTGCTATTGATGGAGAACCAGTGATCTATACAGAAGGGTGATCTATACAGAAAATAATAAACCTTTGAGCAATGATTTGCAGCGTTTTTTACCTACCAACATTTTGCTTCCTCACTACCGAAGGTAGGGAAGCTTTGTATTCGTGAAAGAAGTGAAAAAAAAAAAATCTCCTCCAAAATCAAAATTTCCACTTGCTTTTTGCGTTTTAGAGCTTCTCGAACAACTTTGGTTCCGTGTCTGTCTGTCTGTCTGTCTGTCGGTCTGTCTGTCTGTCGGTCTGTCTGTGGTCAATCCTTGTCCCGGGCAAAACTATACTAACCTGTGGTCTGATTTTGATGAAATTTTCAGGGATTGTGCGGGTTAGGTCCTAGACGGTCCCCTATCAATTTCAGCACCTTCGGACCAATAAGAGCGAGTGCGCATGCGCAAACGTGAATTTCCTGGAACCTCGGTTTCTAATGAACCGATTTTGCTCAAATTTGGAGGTTAGTTAGGAACTAACTTCTAAGAGACACCCTATAAGTTTCAATCAAATTGGTCAAGCAATAGCCGCTGCGCATGCGCGAACTTTAAATTTATTGTTGCAACCAAAACTCCGCAACTATTCAACCAATTTCGATGAAATTTTCAGGGATTGTGTGGGTTAGGTCCTAGACGGTGGACCGCTAAATAAAATAATAAAATTCTACGTTTAATTTTAAACAAAACTCAAATTACGAGTATATAACAAATTAATACCCATAATCCTAATACGTACACCTATTATAGTTTTAGTATTGAATAACAATAATCATTATCGTCATAACTTCGTAGTTTCATTTTATACCTACACTCTTTCGTTCTTTTATTTCAGTGGTTTATATACCACAACTATTTACAACACTATTATAAACATTAATACCTGCAACCCTTTCCCGCATATTATCGCCAATATTTTGGTATTCAATAACTCTTTGAATCATAATTTTTTCGCCAACTGATTCTATACGTCCATGTTACAATGAGTGAGGAAGCTATACTGCCCACCCAACTTGGCAGACTTTTTTTTTACCTACCAACTATTGGTAGGTACTACCTACCACACCATACTGCTTCACACCTTCACAATCAAGTTTAGTAGAAAGAACTAAACGCTTCACACTCGATTCGAAAAATAGAAAGCTTCATATGGAAATTTGATTACGCAGAAGGCAAAACTGTATACAAATCGAAGAAATGAACAGCGATCGCATTTTAGTCAGATAAAATTTGAACGGCGATTAGACCTCTTTTGCGATTCACACTCATGATTCTGTTTTATCGAAGGAAAACCTTCAAGCACTCGTAGGGACCGAACGGTTTGTCCTACAGAGCTCCGGGTGATCTCAACAATTTTTTAAAATTCAATACTATTTAAAATTGGTGAAAAAACGATACCTTTATTTCGAGAATTTTCGAGCTAGGGCACTCTTGAAAATTTCAACCCTTAATTTTCACCCCTTAGAAGTGACTGACATCAACCAAAAGCTTCGCGGCACAACTAGACCCCAAATGGAGGCCATATACCAAATTTGAACCTAATCGGTCCAGTGTTGCTAAGAAAAGTGCCGCGTACGGCGGACGGACGGAAATTTTTTTATTCGATTTTCGTATTCTACGTACCTTGAAACGTAAAACATCAAATTTTGACGGGGGGTTAACACTTTTTTTATCTCGCTCGATTCCAAAGGCTTATTATTGAAAATAATAAACCAAAATGGCTTGACCCCAGAGATAAGGGAGATTAAATCTCCCTTATCTCTGGGGTCAAGCCAAATTTTTTTATACCACAATTTTATACCAAATTTTATACCACAAATAGCCGAGACTTCTGAAATCATTCAGGCAATCAAGGATGGTCATTTTCTTGCCATTCTCACCCAGAAGTTTAACAAAGACATTTACAGAGACAGCTTCAAATTTCAGGTATTAATATTGAAAAGGGAAATCAAGCAACTATTTGCACACATCTCTTATTACCTCTGCATCTATCTTTTCATCTCAAATGAGTCACTGGAAGATGAATCTTAGAAGGAACCCACATGTCGAAGCGCAAGACCGAAGAAAATTGACGATCTCACACGAGACTCAATACGTACGCATCGACAGCTCCGAAGCATCAATCATGGGATGAAAAGCGTACAAACGGAGTGGGAACTCTTTCCGTCTTGAATCCGTTCTTGAGAAGAAGCTCTTTATTTAGAAAACCCTCAAGTCATCAATCAGTTGGGATGGTTTCATCACTCCTAAGCCAAGTTGGTAACAGAGGCATTTAGAGCGGGCATCGATGGCAACATGATTCCATGAAATTAGCGAATGTACAGCCATTTTAACAGTGGATTTGAGGAATGAATACCTGAGTAGATTAATGAATGAATACCTAAGTAGATTCTGAAACATGATTGTAACTTTGTTGTTTCTCTCATCTCCACTTTTTCGTTCTATGGTGAGTGTATTGCTTCCGAGTCTACCAAGGTAGCGGAAGCTTTGTTTTCACTTTTCAAGGACGAAAAAAAAAAGTTCTCCAAAATCAAAATTTCCACTCGCGTTTTGCGTTTCAGACCTTTCTGAACAATTTTGGTTCCGTGTCTGTCTGTCTGTGTGTCTGTCTGTCTGTCCGTCTGTCTGTCTGTCTGTCTGTGTGTCTGTCATGAATTCCTTGTAACGCGCATAACTATACGAAGTTATTGTCCGATTTCTATGAAATTTTCAGAGATTGTGCGGGTTGGCGTGTAGACGGTCCCCTATGAAAATCATTATCCCCGGACTGATAGAAGCGACTGCGCATGCGCAAACGTGAATTCCTTGTAACGGCCATAACTTCTACATTTTCCATCCGATTTCAATGAAATTTTCAGGGATGTTACACATTAGTATTTAGATGGTCCCCTATGAAAATCATCATCCCCGAACTGATAGAAGCGACTGCGCATGCGTTAACGTGAATTTACTTGTAACGGCCATAACTTCCACATTTTCACCCGATTTCGATGAAATTTTCAGGGATCGTGTGGATTAGGTTGTAGATAGTCCCCTATGAAAATCATTATCCCCGGACTGATAGAAGCGACTGCGCATGCGCAAACGTGAATTCCTTGTAACAGCCATAACTTCAACTGTCCCCCAGGGGTCGCGGGTTCGAATCCCAGCCGAGGCTAAGTATTTTTTTGATCCAATCACATACATCTACTCACTCAATTTTTCATCCGAATTTGATGAAATTTTCTAGGATTGTCCAGATTAGCGTGTAGATTTTTTTTTGTAAAGGGGTGGCCACTGTATTAGGGAATCCTAAAGGTACCTACGATTATAAGGGTACCTAACACAAAATTTGATATGAGATGAAATTTGAGTAAATAATAATTAAATTTGTACAAGTACAAAAGAAAATTGGCATTAATTTTATTAATAAATTTTTTTAAAACTGAAATTGATTTGGATGGTTCTTAATATGCTTCATCGGACCCCACCCTTCTCCAACTTGAGCTGAGGAAACAAATTTTGCTTCCGAGTCTACCAAGGTAGCGGAAGCTTTGTTTTCACTTTTCAAGGACGAAAAAAAAAGTTCTCCAAAATCAAAATTTTCACTCGCGTTTTGCGTTTTAGACCTTTCTGAACAATTTTGGTTCCGTGTCTGTCTGTGTGTCTGTCTGTCTGTCATGAATTCCTTGTAACGCGCATAACTATACGAAGTTATTGTCCGATTTCGATGAAATTTTCAGGGATTGTGCGGGTTGGTGTGTAGACGGTCCCCTATGAAAATCATCATCCTCGGACTGATACAAGCGACTGCGCATGCGCAAACGTGAACTCCTTGTAACGGCCATAACTTCCACATTTTCCACTCGATTTCTATGAAATTTTCAGGGATTATGTGGATTAGGTTGTAGATGGTTCCCTATGAAAATCATCATCCTCGGACTGATAGAAGCGACTGCGCATGCGCAAACGTGAATTCCTTGTAACGGCCATAACTTCTACATTTTCAATCCGATTTCAATGAAATTTTCAGGGATGTTACAGATTAGTATTTAGATGGTCCCCTATGAAAATCACTACCTTCGGACTGATAGTAGCCACTGCGCATGCGCAAACGTGAATTCTTTGTAACGGCCATAACTTCTACATTTTCAATCCGATTTCAATGAAATTTTCAGGGATGTTACAGATTAGTATTTAGATGGTCCCCTATGAAAATCGCCACCTTCGGACTGATAGTAGCCACTGCGCATGCGCAAACGTGAATTTCCTCATAACGTCCATGACTTCTACATTTTCCATCCCATTTTAATGAAATTTTCAGGGATGTTACAGAGTAGTGTTTAGATGGTATCCTATGAAAATCATAGAGAATTGTTTTTCATAGAGGGATGGTCTCCTGTGAGAATCTCAAATCTTATACATGACAAGGCTTCAATAGCTCAGAGGACAGAGTCTTGATTTGTGCTCCAGGGATCGCGGGTTCGAATCCCAGCCGAGGCTAAGAAATTTTTTGATCCAATCACATACATCTACTCACTTATTTTTTCATCCGAATTTGATGAAATTTTCTAGGATTGTCCAGATTAGCGTGTAGATGGTCCCCTATGAGGGTAGTGAAAGGTACTTAGAGATTGGTGTTTTGAGATTAACTACTATTCATCGGATCATCTATACAATCGGGTTATGGACACGAGGAAGCTATGTGCCACACCCACTTGGCAGACGTTTTTTGTTGTATTCAATTGTTGGTAATATTGCTATTTGATACACCACACATTCCAATGAAAAGAAAGTATTTTTAATTGTAATTCTCTAATGGTAGCTTACAACCCGATTTTCTCGATTGTCTTTACCTCATTTAGATAGTTATGTTTCTTATTTTTTGACCTCGGGACGAAGGCAGTACATGTATATTATGGTTCAAGTCCCTACTAGAGCAATGTGTAGGTTTCACCAATGAGAGCGTGTTGCAAACCCAATGCAGGCAGAAACATCCAATGCATTACAAATAGGATGATTATTGATTGATCGATGTGACAATCCTGGCGGCCGTTTCATAAGCTTCAAGAAGCGCCGCGGGGAATGGGAGTTGAATACCAGCCAATTCCGCTACCGGCCGATTTGAGGTGGAAGAGAACTATGATGAATTGCCCTGCATCTCAAAACATGAAATGCACAAAACGAAGGAATATCAACTCGATGAAATGTATAAGCTATTATCAACCAGTTCTCAGCTACTCTCCAAGTTTCGATGTTTCAAAAAGATCGCATTCCCACCCACGGACTCACCACAGATTCAATTTGAATATATATTAAATTCCTAGGAAACTCATTGAAATTGCAAGTAACAGGCCCGAACAAACCCTGATTTTTGACAATGGCCCATGATATTAATAATTGTACTAATTGACTTCGGGTATATGATGCGGCTCAAGAATTTTAGAAAACGAAGGAAATGCAAAGTGCGAATTTTTTTTGGAGGACACGATTTTGTTTGAATTGCTCCATTAATTATACATTTATTTATAAAAGGATATAATAACAACCTCTACAACTGGGGGCATTGAGAACATAGGTATACAACAGTAGGTACACGTTCGAGTGTTGACTTGTCCCTCAGTTGATGGAGAGAGGATTGAGAAAAGGTTTTGGCCATGCCATCAGCCGACTCGATGATTCTCCTTCACATAAGGTTCAGCTTCAGGTCCATCTCAGCTTTTTCGTAACTTTGTATTCAGGTTCCAAGGGAGAAATTTGTCATGCCTCTATAGAACCACTGGGAGTGAGGAAACAAAAGCTGCGATTGTAGTTTATGAGGTCGTTTTTGTAGGTTTGTGATTGGAAATGATTTATTAACCCATCTACGAGTACAATGAAATCATTGTTTCAATAAATAGTTCTATAATAGCCTTAGCAGATGTGAGCCAAAGCTCTTGGGAAGGAAAAGCAATTCACTGAGTCAGCTTCTTTCTCTATTATAGTCCTCGCTATGATATTAAAATATTGCCCTCTCAGAAAAATCGTCTTCCCCTTTTCAGTCGTTCTTACCGAGGCCTGTAACCAAATCTAATCTTCAGGCACCCTCTTTTTTGTGTCTAGAGAAAATACCCTCTTCATTTATTTTATCATTGAATCATAATTTTTTCGCCAACTGATTCTATACGTCCATGTTACAATGAGTGAGGAAGCTATACTGCCCACCCAACTTGGCAGACGTTTTTTTAGGACGTCCCACAGTAAGAATTGAAGATCCGTATGCGATTAATCTGGGGCGAAGGAGAAGAACAATCAAGGGAGAAAAAAAATAACCGCATACAAATCCAGTTTTAGACATTCTGAATCCAAATCCTTGGAAAACCCATAGGTGTACAGTATGTATAGGTGTGTGTTAGTTCTTACCCCTTCATTTTGTTCCATTGGGTACCTGAGTACACCACAAAAAATTTGGTCACCCTCGGCCAATACTAACGCGTGCCGCATCGCGACCTAATTTGATAATATGAGAACCACCAAAGTGCCAGCTTATTACAAAAACGCCAACATTTCTCCTGCGTCTCGTTCTAGTTCGACTGAGTCTAATTTTTTACACGTTGTTAACACGTTTAAAAAGGTTTGATAAAGCTCTGGTAAAAATTTGAACTCGATCGAATTAGGATAGGAGGCCGAAGAAATGTTCGAATCAACTGAAACTGAGGTATCCTTGCAAATAACTACTGAAAATTCTTTCCACGATATGAAGAAAGTTTAATGAAGAGTTAGGAAAAACTCCAAAACTCTTGAACTAGTAAACGACAATGTAAATGTACCAAAAGGCCAATTGGTCCTGAAAAGTTATTAACTTGGGAGCTTCCTCTTCATTGTCTCTTCCTTACAGTCACGGTACGATTACCGATATTCTCAGACATACTGGAGCAAGAACTGTTTTGGTTATAGTCAATAGTCACGAAATGTATTCAATGAGTACACACTGTGTGTATGTATGTGTGCGTGACAAACCTTGTGTATTTTTCCTAATGTATTATTCGAGTTTAAGGGGGAGGTAAACCCTTAGGTACAATAGTTTGATCAAGTTTGTAAGGATGTATTTTCTGTTGTATCCCTCGAATAGGTATGACAAAATGGGTCCTCATCACTCTATAAATTGAATACTGTCGATAGCACCTCTTATAGTTATATAGACATTTTGTACAGATAGGGATACATAAATGAATAAAAACAGTGTCATCAGATTTCAGAGAAAGAAAATTTTCAAAATTCGAGGCCATTGCAATATCTTCATTTTTTCCTCAAAAATTCGCTAAAACTGTCAACATGATCAATTTAGTACAATATGTCAATGAGCAATGATACTATTATAGTACTTCCATCAAACCTAACAGAAAATTTAAACCGTAACTTGCTCGTTGTTTGATAATGTTCAATCTGAAGCGAGAGAGAGGATACAGAGAGCGGAATTTCACAAAGGAGGGATGAGGAAGGCTCCTACAGCTAATGAGGTTTTTACATACCACCTCAATTCGACACGGAATCACCAGTAACTCACGTCCCCTTCGTGTCAACACGATCACGAACGGCGCGGACACGGAAATGACGCTTTCAGTACGTCGTCTTCTAATTAAATTTGACCGCACAAAACGACGCGACAAGCGAAATTACGAAGTTTTCGCGGGCGAGGGGGTCATTAACTCTGGGAATTCCCTTGTCCTGTCGCCCACCTCCCGTGATTTCATAATGGCTGTAACCTTTAATTTTCTCCTCTGATGACTTGAGCTCATCCTTCGAGGTTTTTCACCATAAAAACGAGTTTTTCCTCTGACAACTAATTTACGAAGTTTTTCTCTTGTCTCTGAAAAAGAGTTTTTGTCGGCTTGAATGAAAATAAAAAAACGGGTAGCCTTCTCTCGATTAGGCTCGTATCCATAATCTGCTTTGAGTTTTCACGATCGCCTGGTGCACCGTTTGAAATAAAATGATCGTTCCGGCGACAGTTTGTGGTTAAAGGTTTTCGGAGTGGTTATTTGAGCATTAGCTACGTCAGTGTCCTGAACGAAATTGATGAGTACCTCGCTAAGTTACCAAAAAAGGTATGTTTTTTCCTCTCTTCAACCCAAGAAAAGGCAAAAGAGTGTTTCAATGTTGGAAAAAAACTGATTGTTTTTTCAAACTTTACCCCTTAATTAGTCTTACCGATATCTGATGATTTTTGTCTATTACTTTTAAGACAAATTTCCAAAAATATAAGGGTATGAATCCCCTCAGATTCAGCAGTCAGCCTCAAACGCGTCCAGTTCCCTGTAAAACCTTGCTTTGCACTGAAAATCAACAAAGCTTCTACACTGTGGGTGAATACCTAACGGAAGACTGTTTCTCCCATGGACAGTTATATGTAGCTAGTTCAGGAGCAAACAACTCTAAACAGCTTTTCCTCCACAGCCATGAACCAACCACTACAAACGTGGTTCACCCTGAAGTTTTCACCCCTTCATTTACTGAGTTCAGGTGGTCTACCTTCACAAATGTTTTTCTTCTTTGTTTGTGTGTGGTTGAGGATATTGAAACCTGTTCCCTCAGGCATTACATTGAACTGTAACTGTTGAAGGAGCTGAGATTGGATTTAAAATTCATTAAAAAGATATCTCAAAGAAAAATTAAATTAATTCCATTTATAAACTTTCAATATAACACTATAATATGTTCGAAATGAAACCTTCACCTTCATTTACTTAACCGGGCTTGTAATAAAACTATTATCACCAATAGCACTCTTCTATATTTTACCGTTTTTACCAAGGGGTCGCCAAGATGAAATCTCAGCTTCAGCCCAGGTAAACATTTCACCTTCAACCTCTTTGAGTCCGTCACCCCTGATCTCTGGATCGTCTGCATCAGGTTCAAACAAAATCATTTCAACGACATATCGAGACTTCAAGTAACTCAACTATAACTCATTCGGGCCACAGCCATGCTGAAGATAACTACCTCATTTACGCCTATTCAAAGCACCAAACATAGTAAGGGGCAAGTCAACGTGAAAGGAGAAATTATTAACTGATACGCCTGTGATAGAATCATTAAAGACGGCTCCGTAAAATCTGTCACCATGATAGCGCTCCACGATTCGACAGCCCGTATTACAGTCACCCTTTTGGACTCTAGAAGGAACAATCAAGGCTATACCAGATATCGAATTAACTATGACCACTTTGACGTTGGAACATGCTACCATCTCATCTTACAAAGGTAAATGTTACCACAATTTTATCCATTCAATCCGACTGCGATTCGACACTCTTGCTGTCAGCCGCTTCGCTCGACGTCTCACAAAAGAGAGAAGACCCAGAGATCGTGGAAGATTCACCCCCCATTTACCGAAGTAATTGCTTCTGTCAAAAGAGATCTCCGGATCGTCTGCATCCGGATCAAACAAAATCATTTCAACAATAACTCCCGGTTCAACTATAACACATTCGGACATAGCCATGCTGCCGATAACTACCTCATTCACGTCCATTAAAAGGATCCTTCACAAGAAGGAGAACGTCAACATACTGGGGACGTTATTAACCGATACGCCAGTGATCGAATTATCGATTTCAACCTCTATTATTCGCCCCATAGAAGTGACTGACACTAACCAAAAGCTTCAGGGGACAACTAGACCCTAAATGGAGCCCATTTACCGAATTTAATCAAAATCGGTCCATGGCAACTAAAGAATGTGCCGCGTACGGTTGACTGAGGAATTTTTTTTTCCAATTGCAGTGTTTCATTTTGGTTTATTATTTTCAATAATAAGCCTTTGGAATCGAGCAAGAAAAAACATTTTAACCCCCCACAAAATTTGATGTTTTACGTTTCAAGGTACGTAGAATCCGAAAATCAAATAAAAACGTCTGCCAAGTTGGGTGGGCAGTATAGCTTCCTCACTCATTGTAACATGGACGTATAGAATCAGTTGGCGAAAAAATTATGATTCAAAGAGTTATTGAATACCAAAATATTGGCGATAATATGCGTATTTATGCGTATTATATTTGTATTTTCAACGTAGAATTTTATTTAGCGGTCCACCGTCTAGGACCTAACCCACACAATCCCTGAAAATTTCATCGAAATTGGTTGAATAGTTGCGGAGTTTTGGTTGTAACAATAAATTTAAAGTTCGCGCATGCGCAGCGGCTATTGCTTGACCAATTTGATTGAAACTTATAGGGTGTCTCTTAGAAGTTAGTCCCTAACTAACCTCCAAATTTGAGCAAAATCGGTTCATTAGAAACCAAGAAACCGAGGTTCCAGGAAATTCACGTTTGCGCATGCGCACTCGCTCCTATTGGTCCGAAGGTGCTGAAATTGATAGGGGACCGTCTAGGACCTAACCCGCACAATCCCTGAAAATTTCATCAAAATCGGACCACAGGTTAGTATAGTTTTGCCCGGGACAAGGATTGACCACAGACAGACCGACAGACAGACAGACACGGAACCAAAATTGTTCGGGAAGCTCTAAAACGCAAAAAACAAGTGGAAATTTTGATTTTGGAGGACATTTTTTTTTCACTTCTTTCATTCACAATTTATATTTGGAAAAAATACTTCACCGCTACAATTGATGGTATTGTACATAAATATTTACATCACAGTATTGTATCAGCACTTTCAGCACTCAGCAGTCATGTCCATCTGGCTGCTTGGTATCAGGGTCCGAGATCCGACCTCGGACATTGGGGTGAGGGACAAGGTTGAATCACCTTATCCCACAAATGATGGAGGGAGGATTGTGCCTCTTCTGGCTATGCCATCAGTCGACACTTCTCCTCCCCATGGGGTTCGAGTTCAGCTCCAAGTCCCACGGAGCCCACTTGCTCGAGCCGTGGCACGCCGTCGTGTGGCCGTAGCCCTGAATTTAGACCAGATGAATGATCCTCCTGTTAGGACTCGGGTGGTCATCCACTCCAGGATAAACAGTGGGTAACCTGCCCGAATCAGATCCTTCGCTGACTTGCCATGCCATATCCCTCTCCAGGTGATCGTTGCTCCAATCACCTTTAGTTGGTTTCGCTGAATGTTTGCAAGTGCTGCTGCAGCATCTAGTAATGCGTCAACTTCATATTTTCGAATTTTGGAAGCATTGATGTCTGCGAGTGATCTCTGGCCGGAGCCAGAGACCACTGAGACATCAATAATGAAGGCTCCTCTTGGTGTTACCACCAAGAGGTCTGGACGATAACCTCGCTGTTCCAGGTTAAAGTGTGGCTCTAGCCATACTGGCCATCCTTTACGGCGAGCGTAGGCTTCCAGTAGGTTCAGGGCAGAATTGTGACGGGCACACCTGGGTCTTACCACGGCTGGGCAAATCTGGAGCACATGCGAGGCTGTTTCGGGTGTTTGACATCCCATTCGGCATAGATGGCTGCTGCCGGTACGCCTGCCTCTTGTCCTCCTCACTCCTGTTGGTAGAGAACCAGAATGGACTTTCACCATACCCAACGACCTCCATCCCCATAGTTTCGCTGAAGGGTTCCTGATCCATGCCGTGCTAGCTCCGTTATCGCGTGATTTTACCAGTTCAGCTCCATCCGTAGTTTGATGGAGACGTTGTGCCCTGGCAATTCGACGGTCGATTCTTGATGTCCCATTTTGTTGTTGGAGACTCGTTCCTCCTTCAAAGAGTTGTGTGTTTGCCGCCCCTACCCTATTAGCTCTTATGGTTGGTATTTGACTGAGTAGTTCCATTACTCCAAGACCACCATCACCCACTGGTCCATGGATGTAGGCATTAGCAGAGTCAAATGGCAGGCGCAACCATTTTCTCACATATCTCCTTACAGATATATCCATCTGTTTTAGAGTTAAGAGCGTGGTACTTCCCAGCACTAGTTGGTGAGTTAGTGAGGGTATGCCGTGGTCTCGCAACATCACTAATTTCTGCAGAGGCTTCAGTGGTGCCCTGTCAATTTTCTCAAGGATTGTAGTCATTTTCATTGGCATGTTACGACATATACCCTGGGTACCAAAGGATACTCCCAGGTATATCCATCGAACATTGTGTGGTGCTGCCCTCAGGCACTGGCCATCAACATCAATGGAAGGCCTTTCAGCTGGGACCACGAGTCGACGCCCTCTTGGCATCAAAGGCAGATAGATGGATTTTCTGAGGTTGAGATTCAGTCCCACCGACTTCAAGGCATTATTGAATGCTACAATCTGAGCCACTATCCCAGCTCTAGATGTGGCAATCAGTACAACATCATCCGCAAAAGCCAGGGAAGACCAACGCTGCCCTGCATGGATGTATCCAACCCTATTAGGGAGTGCTAGCAGGACGTGATCCATAACTGCATTGAAGAGGGTTGAGGACAGGGGGTCACCCTGTCTAATGTCCCTTGCATTATACATCCATGGGCCTGCCCCAATTCGTGTAGACCCATTTTGGTAGATTGATTCAATATACTGTACCAGCTGTTTGGGCCACTGCCTCCCCTTCATGATGTTCATTATAGCAAAATGAGATACTCTATCAAATGCTTTCTCAACATCGAGAACTGCAATGTGAAGCTCTCTTTTTTTCCTGTTAGCTTCAACCAACAATTTATTGAGTGCCAATACATTCAGTGCTAGTCCATCAACGCCTCTGCGGAGACCTTTTTGTTGCTCAACATGAGTAACCGAGGATTCCAAACGCTTTCCAATGATCTTATGAAATTGGCGTACTACTACTGATGGAACTGTGATTGGGCGGTAGTCTGCCTCTGTTTCTGGCATGTTTTTCTTTGGAATCATAGTAGTTCGAGCTTGTAAGAGGGTAGACGGCATAGATCCCCGGCGCAAAATCGTGTTGAAAAACAACTTCCTAAGGCTGTGGGGAACCATCCTCCAAACCTCTGCCAGTAATCCATCAGGACCACGGGCAGTCCTGGTTGGTTCCGATATCCGGATTTCGTCCTCCGTTATTGGCATCCATATGTGGTCCATCAGCTGATCTTGGGGATGACGGACTTCCTCTGCTGTCCATTCGCTGGATGGAGCTGACCACTGTCTTGCCCAGTATTGCAAAATTTACGTCCGTCCGCCCTACGCCGTACGCGGCACTTTTCTTAGAAACGCTAGACCGATTTGGTTCACATTTGGTATATGGGCTCCATTTGGGGTCTAGTTATTGCCGCGAAGCTTTTGGTTGATGTCAGTCACTTCTAAGGGGTGACAATTGAGGGTTGAAATTTTCAAGACTGCCCTAGCTCGAAAACTCTCGAAATAAAGGTATCGTTTTTTCACCAATTTTAAATAGTATTGGATTTTTAAAAATGTTTGAGACCACCCGGATCTCTGTAGGACAAACCGTTCGGTTCCTACGAGTACTTGAGTACTACATGAGTGTGAATCACAAAATAGGTCTAATCTTCGTTCAAATTTCATCTGACTAAAATGCGATCGCTGTTCATCTTTTCGATTTGTATTCAGTCAGCCTTCTGCGTAACCAGTAATCAAATTTCTATTTGAACTTTCTATTTTCGAATCGAGTGTAAAACGTTTAGTTCTTTCTAATAAACTTGATTGTGAAGATGTGAAGCCAGTATGGTGTGGTAGGTAGTACCTACCAATATTTGGTAGGTAAAAAAAGTTGGTAGGTAAAAAACAAAGGGTAAAAAAATTGGTAGGTAAAAAAAAAAAAAAAAAAAACGCTGCAAATCATTGCCCAAAGGTTTATTATTTTCTGTATACTGCCGTGCTAAGCCAGAAAGTCGTAAGTGAAAATTTTACCAAATTGAGTTATTGGTACCTGGGGGTTTAGGGGGTCGATTTCTATCGATTTTCGAAGTTTCAGAGTCGTATCTCGACTAGAAATGCCTCAAACAAGCCTCCCGATTTTTGCGTTAAGGCATGTTAACTTGATTATGCTAAGCAACTAGTCGTATCAGAGCGAATCAGAAGAAGAAAACTCGTATCTTGACACAGTTACGCGAATCGGCCTTAGTATTTCGACGATACGACTTCTTGCATTCTGATTCGGCATGATACGACTTTTTGCCTCTGAAAACTCAGCATTTAGTGGTGACTTTAGGAACCTTCTTACTGTTACCTACCTGAATACTGCCGTGCTAAGCCAGAAAGTCGTATCTTGGCTTCAACCAACTTTCGGTAAAACGACCTAATAGGTTTCGTGGTGAAATAACTCTTCCACGGGATTATTTTTCCTCCTTTTACTGCAACTAAAAGTTTTTCTTATAGGAAATTAGTTGCTGAATCGATTTTTGATGTCAAAATAAAACATTTTTTACTGTATATTGTCAAAAAACTGTATAAAATTTTTCCATTCTTATTGCTTCCGAGTCTACCAAGGTAGCGGAAGCTTTGTTTTCACTTTTCAAGGATGGAAAAAAAGTTCTCAAATCAAAATTTTCACTCGCGTTTTAGGTTTTAGACCTTTCTGAACAATTTTGGTTCCGTGTCTGTCTGTCTGTGTGTCTGTCATGAAATCCTTGTAACGGGCATAACTATACGAAGTTATTGTCCGATTTCTATGCAATTTTCAGGGATTGTGCGGGTTAGTGTTTAGACAGTCCCCTATGAAAATAATCATCCCCGGACTGATAGAAGCAACTACGCATGCGCAAACGTGAATTCTTTGTAACGGCCATAACTTCTACATTTCTCATCCGAATTCGATGAAATTTTCAGGGACGTTACAGATCAGTATTTAGATGGTTCCCTATGAAAATCATCACCTTCGGACTGATAGTAGCCACTGCGCTTGCGCAAACGTGAATTTCCTTGTAACGGCCATAACTTCTACATTTTCCTTCCGATTTCAATGAAATTTTCAGGGATGTTACAAATTAGTATTTAGATGGTCCCCTATGAAAATCACCACCTTCGGACTGATAGTAGCCACTGCGCTTGCGCAAACATGAATTCAAGATCGAGATACGACTTCAGGCTTAGTTTATCTGACCTAAATGTAAGTAAAATAAGAATAGAAAAATGTTATACAGTTTTTTGACAATATACACCAAAAAAAATTTAATTTTGACCTCAGAAATCGATTCAGCAACTAATTTCCTATAAGAAAAACTTTTAGTTGCGGTAAAAGGAGGAAAAATAATCCCGTGAAAGAGTTGTTTCACCAAGAAACCTATTAGGTCGTTTTCCCGAAAGTTGGGTGAAGCCAAGATACGACTTTCTGGCTTAGCACGGCAGTATAGATCACTGGTTCTCCATTTGTATTCTCCCTCGACCTTCCCTCTCAAATTTCCGCTTCCTGCGTTCAATAGGATTGAAAATGGCTTCGGAGGTCACTCAGCTGATCAGTGCTCTTCCAGGCGTCTCCAGCATTCGAGAAGTTCTTCTTCACTCTTCGGATCACTGATAAGCTGAGTGAGCTCCGAAGCCATTTTCAATCCTATTGAATGGAAGTGCTCTTCCAGGCGTCTCCAGCATTTGAGAAGATCTTCTTCACTCTTCAGAGCACTGATCAGCTGAGTGAGCTCCGAAGCCATTTTCAATCCTATTGAACGCAGGAAGCTGAAATTTGAGAGGGAAGATCAAGGAATTTGCGACAGAGGAATTTCCAATTGCAGTGTTTCATTTTTGTATTCGATTTTTAAATTCTGCGAACCTTAAGACGTACCTAAACCATTAAATTTTGATGGGGGGGAGGAGTCAATTTTTTTTCTCGCTCGATTTCAATGGTTCATAATTGAAAATAGTAAACCAAAAGCCTGCAGTCAGTTTAGGTTTTCTCACGATTGATCCGTTTAGTGATATTACGATGAACTTCTTGAGTGTGACAAGTGGCACTTCTAATGATCAGAAATTTTCGGAGGCTTAGTTAAGTACCTAACCTTAAGTTGAGTTCCATAATAATGAAATCACAATAATACATAAAAATATGTGGCTAATAAGTTGTAAATTGGCGCATTAAAGAATTTTAGGTAAGGTTTATGATGCAGGTTCATGATGAGTTGTACTCATTGGAACATTGCATCCAAACACAATCATACACGAGATGATTAGGAGCAAGTCAAGCTGGGACGCAGTGGCAATCCTCAAACCAAACAAGCTGGATAGAAGATAGGAGGAAGAAGAGGAGTAGGATGGGTGGAGAGATCGGATGTCTGACTGGAGAGCAGAAGTGGCGTTAGGCAAAAAAGGGCTCACTTTGAAGGAATACTGTACAAGTGGTTGCGGAGTGATCCCTAAGCAGAGGGATGGGCTTTTAGTTGGTATGCCCAAGTGGGCGAATGCCCAGTTGGGCGAAACCTCCCCTTCGCTCTTAAAGAGTTTCCCCACTCCCTACAAAAAAGGAAAAAAAAGAGGTGAACTTCAAAATAAATAGGTCGTTTATGAGTGATAATTTTCAACTTTTCGATCGAGGCATCAGCAACAAGTAGGCAAACATATTGGCGACATGATACCTCAGTCGTCTCTATACCGGAGTTTCTGAACATTCGGAAGAGTTGGATATTCGCCAAGTTCTTTCTTTTTATGTCTTTCGCAAAATTGGAATCGTTATCGATCGAACTATAAAACGACTCGACTGATTAAACTCGACCCGAGCGGAGAGAAGCGAAATGCCGTACGAAGACCGTTAAATTTGCAGACAGTTTGCAGCTCACTGAATTCCCAAACTCTTCTGGAAGTGGAACTTCCAACGTAGGAGTTTCTCAGTTTTGCCCGTCGTATACCTAATCGTTGAGTTGTCAGGTGCTTTCGCTACCAAGGAAAGTTCTCTTCTATTTCTCTGATATTGTTAGGGAGATTATCAAGAACTAGTGAAGCCATCCGCTGGAAGATTATTATTATTTTTTTTTGAACTCAAGTTTGCGACTTTTAATAGTCGCAGAACGCTGGCTCTGGCTCAATTTTTTAACTCGAAAAGACTTTAATAAGGTAGGTAGCGCTTACTTTATACCGGTTTACAAACGACCGGAAATATTTCCTAGGTATCGGGGGAAGATACATTGAAAATACATTTACCTTGAAGATCCTCAGCTAAGCTTTCAGCAGGATAATTCTAGCTATATGCGACGGAAGTTGTTATTGAAGCGCTTCTTCATCCTTTGAGCCATAAATTACTAGGTAAACAGTACGGCTAAAAGTTTTCCACTAATTCAAGATTAAACTTCGATATATTCTACTACCAGATCTTCTTCCCACCCAGCAGCTGGTGATTCGCCTGCCCTTCAAAATGAAAAGAGGTGTGCCAAAAATCAGACGTCATCTGCCTTGCTGATCTTTGAGCTCGGTTCTTTCCCTTCTGCATATTTACTCTGAAAGGAACAAAAGAGTAGGTGATAGTACATCCTTGTCATCATCACATCCTTGTCTAATACATTTATAGACTTCTCATTCCTGACTCCTGGACAACCAAAGTCTTCCATCGTGCAACTTGTTAAAAGCCTTGACATTACCAACAATGATGGTGTGAATAGCAGTTTGGCAAATGTTCTTGTAGATGACGTTTATTACTATGAATATAACACATTTTTCACGTAAGCTATACACTTGCTGTTGTATTAGCTATACACTTGTTGTTGTTTTCCCCTAAGTTCGACAGTATTTTTTTAATTACAACCTAAAGATCATTAAAATAGGAAGGTTTTGTGGAATCCGCACAGTTTAGAGTGAAAAATCTGCAAAGAGCCTACTACCTACGAGAGTTTTAGAGCTAGGGCATAATTGAAAATTTCAACCCAAAGCTTCGCGGCACAAATGGAAAAATGAGTGATCTGTACGTTAAAATAATTCACCTTTGTGAAATAATTTGCAGCGTTTTTTTTTTTACTTACCTACCAACTATTGGTAGGTACTACCTACTACACCATACTGCTTTCACAACTTCACAATCAAGTTTATTAGACAGAACTAAACGCTTCAAACTTGATTCGAAAAATAGGGAGCTACATATGGAAATTTGATTACTGGTTGCTAAGGAAGCAAAACTGAATACAGCTCAAAGAAACGAACAGCGATCGCGTTTTGGTTAGCTAAAAATGCAGTGGAGATTAGACCTCTTTGGTGATTCACTCTCGTGATTCTGTTTTATCGATGGAGTATCCGTAAGTACTCGTAGGGAGCGAACGGATGTCCTGCAGAGCTCCGAGTGGTCTCAAAAATTTTTAAAAATTCAATACTATTTAAAATTGGTGAAAAAACAATACCTTCATTTCGAGAGTTTTAGAGCTAGGGCACTCTTAAAAATTTCAACCCTTAATTTTCACCCCTTGGAAGTGACTGACATCAACCAAAAGCTTCGCGGCATAACTAGACCCCAAATGGAGCTCATATACCAAATTTCAACCAAATCGGTGCTTGGTTGACAAGAAAAGTACCGAGTTAGGCTACATACCTGAGTGGCTACCTACCTTGAAACGTGAAACATCAAATTTTGAGGGGGTTAAAAATTTGTTTCCTTGCTCGATTCCAATGGTTCATTATTGAAAATAATAAACCAACAATAAATTTGTTTTGCTCCAAGACAATGTTTTGAAATTTAGAAATTTAGACAGTTTTGAAGTTTACAATTTTTCAGGGCTCTCAAGAATTGAATGAGAGTCTTGAAAAATCATGTTTCCTTCAGAAAATTTTATGAATTTTTCAATTTTTTTAAATTTACTGTAAGATCAATAGTTGAAGGAAATATGATTAGTCATAGGCGAATCTGATCAGTCCCAAAAACACAAATTCTGCAATTTCTCCCTTACACTTGAGAATTGGACATGAGTCAGGAGGAACTTTTTTGTTGCATTTGAGGTGCACAAACACCTAAGAGCGTTTGGATATCTTATTACGAGTCACTCTGTGTAGCACTGCAATTATAGCGACTGGGGAAACAAAGAGTGAATCAGTAACCAAGCTAAATTTCTGCATCTCCCGCATTCATGATTAGACAGTGAGATGGAGAGTTAGAATGAGTGAGACTAAGTCAGGGCATGTTGATTTCACGAATAAAAGGATCAACTATGTGCCTGCTTTTCTCGATAACAAGGTGATACCGTATGCCAATGAAGCGAAATATCTTGGAATGACGCTGGATGCCAAACTAAAGTGGAAGTCCCACGTCAAGAAGAAAAAAGCTTGGCTTTTGATTAAATTCAGAAAATAACTGCAAATTATTACACAAAGTTTTATTATTTTTCTATATAGATGACTCGTCTGCAAAGAACGCGGCTTTGCCATTGTTGAAAAACTTGAAGAAAAACTTCGGTCAGCTAACATTTGAACGGGGATTAGGCCTCTTTTGCGATTCACACCCGTGTTTCTGATTTATCGTAACTCTTAAATTATCGTAGGGAGCGATCGGTTAGTCCTACAGGGCTCCACGTTGTCTCAAAAAATTCTATATTATCTTAAGTTCTATTCTATCTTAAATTGATGGAAAAACAATACCTTTATATCAAAATTTTTTGAGTTAGGGCGTTTTAGAAATTTCAAAATTTATTTTTCAACCCCTTAGAAGTGACCTACATCAACCAAAATCTTCGGGGCACAACTAAACCTCAAATGGAGCCTACATACCAAATTTCATCAAAATCGGTCAATGCTAAGTGGGGAAAGTGCCGCGTACGGCGTACGGACGGTCAAATTTTTATTCGATTTTTGGCTTCTACGTACCTTGAAACGTAAACCAACAAATTTAGAGGGGGGGGTTAAATTTTTTTTTTTTTTGGTCGATTCCAAAGGTTCATTATTGAAAATGATAAACCAAGATGTACTGGCTGATGAGCCGACGGTCAAAATTGTCTTTCCACAATAAGCTTATACAGTACAAGCAAGTCTTAAAGCCTGTCTGGACTTACGGTGCACAACTGTGGGGGTGCCCAGCCCAGAGCAATCGAGACATAATTCAGCGCTTCCAGAATAATGTACTGCGATGCTGCGTTGATGCATACAGATACTTACGAAATGAAAGACTTCACTACGAGCTGAAGATTGAATCTGTCAATGAGGTCATTCGCAGCCAAGCCATGAACCACCTTTTGAAGCTCTAAGATCATGTAAATGATCTGGAAGTCATCCAGCTTCTCAATGATCTGCTTAGAAGACTTAAGAGAACCAAGCCACACGATCTAATTCACTTAGTGTGACCATCATGAAGTGCAAATTTCAGGACAATAAGAACTAAGTGAAGTATCTAAATTTTCTTAACGTACACCAACTATGTATCGGAAAAATGTTGCTTATAAGTTGTAACTTGGTGCAATAAAACAAGTAAAAAAAACTCTGTGTAGCTCTTTGAGAACGAGGTTCAATGTGTCGTCAGTAAAAGGGGAAATTGGGGGCGTCGCGAAGGTAGAAACGAAGTGTGAGGGATGGTCAGTGGAAGAAGACCTACGAGTATGTGCTCGTATGTGCTTGGTCGAAATAAGAAGAGGATGTTTGGCGAAGGGGAGCAGAGCCCACCCTCGACGTTAATGGCCAACGGAGCAATCAATATCCAAGTACCCTCGGTCCCCCACCGCATTTTCTGGCGGTCCCTTTTTTTCGTGAGGGCCTGAAGCAGCGTAGCCCACTTTTCTAAAGAGCGACCCCCACACACGGAATTCCTTATCGGTTTTCCTTTTCATTCCGATTTCATCTGTCCTTTGGCACCCAAGGGATTTCCGGTGGCTGAAAAGGTTTTTGTCATGCGGTTTGATACTTTGTGTACAATGTCGCAGACACCAACGCGTAAACGAGACTTTATACTCACGAACTGTTAATAACGTACCCATGACTTATAACTGTTTATCTATAGCATTCCCTCTTTCAAGTAAACCTTTCGTGAATTGAATTGAACTTTCTGAACATTGAATTAGATGTACATCTTGACGTTTTCTGAGGGACGTTAAGCAAAAATTAATTATCTGGGTTCCAAAACATCCCGAATTTGTAGGAAATGGAACTGCAGACTACTCGTGAGACCTCCAAAGCCATCCGCTTAGTCTCACCCTGAATCCACCAAAAATTAATGCAATGGCACTTTCCCTTTCCTTTTCAAAAGTTTAGTTTTGTCTTTTTTTAGAAATTTTTTCCCCTATCTTAAAAGAGTACTCTTTAAGAAGAATTACAGTTTTTTTTTACAATATTACAACAATACAAATGATAATTTAATTTATGTCTTGATGCAGTCCCTGAAGAGGTTTCCAGTTCCCTGATGATGAGTAAAGGCCCCAGGAGAATTTTCAGTTCCCTGATGATGAGTAAAGGTCCCATGGAGAATTTTAGCCCTAGAGAATTTTAGATGAGGAATAATGGTCCCACGAAGAGTTTTAGCCCTGATGATGCATAAAGGTCCCATGAAGAGTTTTAGCCCTGATGATGAATTTAGGATTCCAAACAAAATCTACCTTTGGCCCCCTGAAGTCTCTTTAATGCCCCTAGCCTCCGATAGTTTTTACCAGGCCCTATGCACTAATAATTTTTTTCAGTTTCCATGGAATATTATATGCAGTCTCATAGAACTTTAAAAGTGGCACCAGATTAGGCTCTTTTAGGTTGGTTTCTTAAGCTCCTTTGTGGCTCCAAGTTCGGCTCTTTTGTTTCGCTTCTGAGGCTCTTTTGTCTGGCTACTTGGGCTCTTTTGGGTTGGCTACTCAGGCTCTTTTGGTATAACTAGGGCTGATCGCTCTATTTCTAGATTCACCAGCCCTAATTATTTGTTGATTAATGAGGATCCCTTGGGTCCTTACCCATAGACAAGTGTAGATGGCCCACCTGAGAAGGAAGCCTTGAAGGACGCTTCACTGATATCCCACTAGGTGTCTCTTGATGCCCTTCTTTTCTCTCTCTTTCATTCTCTAATGAATTTCTCTTATAGTTTTAATTATTTTCAGGGGTTTCCTTCAGTGATTCAATAATTTCTGTCCTTATTCTTCTATTCTCCAACTTTGATACAGTGACTGGATTGTCTAAATGAGATGGGTAATTGACATGTGGTTTAGTGAAGGGAAATTTGCAAAATTTAATGGGCATGCGATTCCTATACTCTAATTTATGGCATTATGGTCCCAGAATGCCACAAAATATGTGAAAAGACTAATAAATTGAGGAAGTAACACTGATCCCTTCATGTTGCTTCGTAGGTACCACATTTATTTCCAAAGTATGTCTTGTTGCTTCAGGCGACCCCTCCACTGACTTTTGCCTTTTTTACTAATTTTTTACTAATTTTTATTTACGAATTTAAACCAAAAGAATTTGACTCTACTCCTACTCTGGTGCACTCTCCTCGTCGATCTCCGTCAGTGCTGGTTGCCGACAGGGCTGTGTGCTCTCCCCGACTCTCTTTCTGCTAGTATTATATCTCTTGATCTCTCTTTTATTAAAGTTCTTCTGTAAAGTTTCTTATGTACAAGTTAGTAGTAGGTATTAATAAACTTCTGGTGAGATGGTAGGTAGTTGTTCGTGTGGTATGTTGAAGGTCGGACGAATGTACAGTAGGTAGTAGGTCGGTCGGCTGATATTCTGACAGCTGCGCTGTATGTAGTAATTCTGTCTTGCATTCAGCAGATGCGATTAAAAATAATTATCTTTTCTTTTTTCTATCCTTCGAACTTTTACTTCTCATGTTCTCATGAATCCTCTCACTTTTCTCTTCTATCTTCTTCTCCAGGACCAGGAGCATCATATGTGAGAAGTGGCTGGCTCTTATAATGTTCTGGAGGTGCCTTGCCTTGATGTGCGAGGATCGATCAAATATAAACGAGCGATTTTCACTGAACAATTTATTACTTTGTAGAAAAAAGTAATATAGTGATAATTATTTTTCCGGGTAATACACTTGCCCAGCGATTAGACAAATTTTCTATACCAGTTTTGAAAACAGATGGGCGGGTTGTCAGCCAATCGCACACAAATGTTTCCACCTCTTCGTCACTCTCAAATCTCTCTCTCACTAGTCATTCTTTGAGTGGTCCAAACATGATTGTGGTAGTCACAGGGTGACAAGTCGGGTCTGTTGGGGGGGGGGGGGGGGGTTCAACAGTTGTCCAATGCTCTGGTTAGTGCAGCTGTGTGTAGCCTAGCGTTATCGTTGAGAAGCAACACCTCCCTAATGGAGCAGCCACGTCTTTTGCGCCGATATGCTAGCCGAACTTTATCCAAGAGTATGCAGTAGTACTCAGCATTGATAGCATTGACACTACATAGTACCAAGAACTAATGAGTAAAGTTTACTCAACGCTACCTTTCCCCTGTAAAAATTAAGAGCTATTTTCGCTCGATGATTAACTCCAACTTGAGACCAGAATCACCAATTGGCTGTGCCAGAATCCTTCAAGAACCAGAAGCTCGAAAAAACTGTTCAAGGGGCCGATCTCAAAAAAATACTTTCATCACTACTCAAGTTGAGAAGTTCGCAGACTCGTTTCAGTTGTTATGATGCACAAACATTATTTCGTTGTTCCTCGATTTCGGTGTTTCTTAGTTTTTTCATTTTGAATTTGATTTTGCATATCATTTTTGGTTTTCATTGCAGTCCTCATGTTTACATACCTATATTTTATTTTATTCTTGGGCATTCTCTTTTCAAGTTTCTTTCTTTTCGAATAGTACTACTTTCTTTTTTATGTGATAATTATATTCATATGATAATATAGTAAAACATACAAACAGTAGAGTCAAACCGATTGTGTAATTTATATTTTTTTACCAATCAGCTTGCACACCTTTTTGGTGATACGCGCTTTGATAATTTTACTAAAGCGACAGCAAAGTAGGACTCTATTTTAAATAGTTTTTTTTCTAAAATAAAAAGACGATTTAAATCAAAATAGGGCATTTTGTGTGAGTTTTAACCTTTGTTATTCTAAAATGAGCTTTTTTTACCATTTTAGAGCCTATTGCGATGACAAAATGATGATTTGGGAAATGCGTAGAATTTACTCCCCGCTACCTCTAAAGGCCTATGGAATAGTGCTAACTTTCTAGGGTTAAGTGTAGCATAGTTCTCATACACAGAAATGAGAAATTAAACCATCACGAAAGTAAAAGCAGGCAAGAAGAATTAATAGCCCTCTAATAAGACAGATTTTTCTATTGTTTGCTTCTCGAAAAAGATCACAAGCCTTCCACAACATTGAAGTCGTACTTTATTAAATTCAGAACTTTTGACGAAAATCTCCTTTTGGATTTCAGTTTCGTCCCAGCATAAAAGGGGTAAATCATCAGTCGGGCAAAGGATGTCAAGAAAAGAGTGGGAAGGAAGTCGGGCGGATTCGCTTTAATTATGTGAGGGACGTAGGAGCTGTGCGGTGGATCGTAGTGGCTTTAATGACTCGCACGTCCCCTTTTATTTCGCCTAAACAGAATTCTGTTCTCCGCCTTCGTCAGGAGCTGTTGAGCTCAGCCCTTTTTCTATAGGACTGAGTAGAGACGTGAAGAATGCTTCCTTTTCAGAGATCCTGGGGAGGTTAATTTTTTTTCTCTTGATTTTTTCTCCTTTAAAGAGCTCTGAGGTTTTTCACTTGGCGAAGAAATAGGTAGGTGAACATGAAGGAGGCCGTTTCCCATGTTTTAATTATGGCATTGCGTGTTGCTCAGCAACAAAATCAAGGAACATACAGGACCGTGGAGGGAAGTTAGAGGCGTCTGCACGTGACTACAGCAGAATTCGCAATCATGTGATACTTGGAATGTGCTATGTTGTAAGGGGGTTGAGAATGATGCGATGTGGTTCGCGAAACATAATAAATATCAATGCTTCGACGTGTTTTCCGGCGAAAACAAGTAATTAGTACTTCAAGTTTCGATAGCCATGTACTTGTCTCACAACCACCACCACCACCATACTGTTGTTCCTGATTTGGTACATCTGAATTTCTGGATCTTGGGTGTCCCGTTGCGCACTGGGCATACCGTTCCCGAGTTGTTGTGTTTGTCAGCAGCAATTATCAATTATGGATGAGTCAGGAGAATAATAGGTTACGGTAAACACCGTCGTGATGTAAACCCAGTTCACATTTGGCAGTAATGAAACAAATTTCTTATTCTCAATAATTATTAATTTGGTTTCCAATCAAAATTTTAGACGGCATTCAGCGGTGGACGCTACGAGACAATGTAAAATTTTCGTCAAAATGAGAGATGAAATAGTGATTGACCAAGTCGCGATTCACTACCACGACGCGAATGAGGAAAAGCAGTAGAAGCAAGTCAAAAAAGACTATAAGTCTTAAAAAAATTAACGGAAATGTGAAAGACTGGGGAAATCGCCCGAATTTCATTGGTAAAATTTGTCAGCTTTAAATTTAATCCGACTCAGTGACAAATGAAGCATCTATGATACACTACTTAAATTTCAACGCTTGACGCACTTTTATCGTGCCAATACTGACGTAGCGGTGGACTTAAACGTAGCATGTAAACGGGATGGAAAGTGTGTCAGGTATCAGCAACCTCTCCAGTCATCCACAAACTGGAAGGATGCTTCTTTCGAGAACCTATGGCTGTTGTTCCAATCTCCGACTCCTATCTGATGGCTGAGGCCGTCAGCGGGAAAACAGACTTCAGTGATTTGGGAACCTATGAGGTCAAATAGGAATCTTCACGGCATCTCCCCGATTGAATAATTCTGACTACTTTTTTTTTCAAATTGCCTATTCAAATTGCCTAGATTTTGAAAGTTAACAATTTTTTGTCGTTTCTATGTTTCAGAATGAGAGTTAGCAATAAAAATTAGGCAAGATGATCAACGATGAAGTGGTTGGAGAGGTCATCAAGGGCAAGTTATCATCCGCACAGTACGCCGTTCCGCGTACTCTCAAGATTTTCATTTCCTCTACCAGGAATGGTAAGTTGAACTTAACTCATTAGAAACTGTATAATAATAGTGATGAATTTTCTTATTTGTCTTTCGATCAATAAGATACATTCACGATACTCACTAAGTATTTATGTAAAGCACACATCAGGTAACCAGGTAGACAAATACTTGCTGGATGCACACTTCCCAGATTGTAAAAAATGGTTTCAGAATGGAGTAAGGACTGAATTCCCTGGAGGAAACGTCCTGAAAGCCTTTTCGAGAAAAGGGGAGTAAGAATAATTGGGCGTCTTTTGTTGTAATTACGCTCATTTTCCTCTCTGTTTTCTAACGACTCGTGATTAGGACTCGAGATTCAGGACAGCTGCTCATAAGTTGAGCTTGCAAATGTTGGAAATTATTTTGCAAAGGGATATTGTTTTTCCGAGAGCACGATTTTAAACATTAAAGGAGCATTTGGTGAAGGAAAATCAATATTTCATCAAACTAATACATAACCTCACTCAATATTTTCTTTCCAATAAATTTCAAGAAAAAAAAAACGCTTTTTATCGGGGTGTCGTTGAGAAAGTAAAATCTAATTTTCATTGTTTTAACTTTTACTCATTTCTACTCAGCTTGAATCTGGCGACGTGAGACTGGGTTGGGTTTACTTTAATTTTCTAGTTGATGCTCTTAGTTGAATTCAGTGAGACCTAGATTAAAATTGCAGAGCCATCTACAAACTGTAAAAAAATAAATGCAAATAATTTCAACTAGTATAATAGGAAATTAACGATTAATCGAGGTATTAGTGGCTCTCAGATTCTTCCTTGTGAAACTTCAGCAAAAGTGTTTCTGTTGGACAATACCGAGTTCACAATCGCACCTAACACTGAAATAGTTTTGTCAGACTGGTATGACCGAACGAGTCAATCTGGAGTTTTCGGCTGCATATTACTGACCTCAGCAAGCATAATTGGATGCCAAATCCGGTTGAAAAATCCATGGAAACGCAAAAGCTCTGTCATGAGAGGCAGCGAGACCAAATTGCTTTTGCAATGTTACCTCCACTAAACATCAGTTCATTCCACCTTCATCTCGACTGAAGGCCTTAAAAGATTCCAAGTTTGTTCAATACTCGTACTTGACATGAACTTCCCTCTCAAACTGCATGAGTGATTTTTTCCTCCTGTAGTAAAGCTGCCACTATTCCAGAGGTTGTGGTAGCAAAGCATTTACCTTCCAGATGGAGCTCATTGTCAACGTGGTGAATACATGTAAAAATCGAGATAATCCATAGCCTCGTCGTAAAATCGCTCAAGAATATCAAGAGCGAAAAGGCAGCTTTGAAAGAACGTGGACCAAGAAAAGCTGACGGTGGTTTTGAAAGGAAAAAAACTGTGGTGAGTTGACTTCCTGCCATTCCACTTTTCTTAGTTAAACCCCAAGTTCCAGGTGATGGAAAGAGTGGGAAGGACAGAGGAAGGACTACGGAAAATGCCGGAAGGGTTGGGGAAAACCTTTTTCCAAAAGTTTATCTCGTTCCTCTTTTTGGCTCCAAGTTACTCGGGCTCGAAGTTCCGTTTCATCGACCTGAACATACAACATACATGTCTAGTCGATGTTCTGCAGCTGACAGTAGTACCAGTTGTTTCAGTTTTCAGTAGTAGGGTGGAAGAACAGTATTCTCAAAAACCTCGGAATTCTTCATCGATTCAAAATAGGTTTCACTTTGCGACTCGATCTCACAAGTTTTGGTTTATTAATTTCAATGATGAACCTTTGGAATCGAGCAGAAACAAAATTTATAAACCCCTCCTCCTCTCCTAAAAATATGATGATTTACGTTTTAAGGTACCTATGTAGAATCCAAAATTCGAATTTAAAATATCGACGATTTTTAAGAATTTTCTAACATCACTTTTAGTGGGCAGCCGATCGCTTGATGATGATAATTAGTTATCTGATTATTGAATGTTTCGTGATTTTTCTTCGTCAATTTAAGATAGTTTTCAATTTTAAAAACAAATGAAACCACCCTGTAAATCATCTGTTGTTTAATGAGCAACAATTGTGGAATTTATCAGACCCACGTGTCTCATAAATCCCTTAGCTAGCCAGAAAGGAGTCGTACCCTTCTTACCACACCTACCCTTGTCTTCAAAATGTAGGAAGGTTCTTGTCTTCTTTGCTACAAAAGTTAGACGAATAATGAATCGGAAATACGAGTGTGAATCATATAATATATGATTCATATTATGAACGTTTGCAGACGTGCAGCTGTGTTTTCTTTTCTTGTTGTGTTTCATGTTACTCGTTTGTACTTCCTTAGCAACCAAGAATCAAATTTCGAAATGAGGGCACACACAGCTCGCGGAGGGTGAGTTATTGCTGGTAGGTAGTATTAATGGAATAGCCGCATTATTTGCCGGCGGGTAATCTGTTCAGTAAAATAATAAACCATTTTAATAATTTTCAGTGTTTTTGGTTGAAATGGCAAAATTATGACAGATTTTTTCAACCTAATAACGAATATAATACAATTTCTTACTTTGGATCAAGATGTGGAGGAAATTGAATCTGTATTGAAAGCTGTAGTAACAATTTCATGCAAGAGTCACGGTTTCCACTAGCCTAGTTTATTTTCTCGGGGTTGTCAAATCCGAAATTCGGTTGGAACTCCGAGGAGACCCTCTCATTAGGAGTCAGTTCGGATGGTCAGCGTTTCGGCGGTTGAGATTGTAGGGTCTCTGAAGGATTTCAGAGGACAGTTTGCTTCACTGAACACCTGGAAAATCAATCGTAGACTGAATTGTGGTGAGAAACTTCCGTTTGAAGCGGTTTCAACAGGGAGAGTATTAAGAAACTGTTTGCTGTCCGGTCAAATAACACTCAAGTAGTGTTATACCTGACTTTTTATGTATCATCAAATTGTTGAAAGCTGCACAACAAATTTATTGATTATGGAGTATCTAAGGATGCATTTTAACAGTCTGGATTTCCAGGCAACAATATAATTTATACTCACTAATCATCCACAATACAATATGACTTGCAATCTCATCTACACCTTTGGTGGAGGTAATGGCTTCAACCAGCGAATACATCTCCTAGGGTTGTATGTATCTAAAGAGCCTCATAGGGAGCTTTCCCGAGGTGTCTGAAAGTTTCACCACAAGCCTAACCGAAGGGAGAGAGTGAGTCGAAGAAAATTGCCACCGCCTCCAGTTGTGCCCTTGCGGTTTCTCTCCTAATCCCCAAGAGCTATATATCTACCCTTGGGACGAGGCGCTGGTTTAGTGCTGGGTTACTCTCCCCTCTCCTCTCGTCTTTGCCATTTCCTCACTCAGCTTTGGACATCCAACTCGCGCACTACTTTATCCGAAGGGTAAACTCCCTTTTAAATACACTCTATGTTACAAGAAAAGAACAGCTTATTCCACTGCAAGACATCGTTATACGACTCGTAATTACAATACACTTCTCAGTTCACCAACTACTACTAATGTTATGTATGATGCGGATCAGCCCGTTCGTTTTGTTATTTTATGGGGCATCAATGTCATGAGTGGTGGCTGAGCATAGAATACATTATTTTCAATCCCATTATTTTCTCATCATTATCGATCGATAACTCCTACATATCTCATCATTATTTTATTTTATAGCAAATTATCATAAAAATGATGTTGTCATTACCCCATCCATAGGCTTATTTGATATTGCTAAGGTATTTAATATTAGACAACTCCATGAGAAAAACGTACTATTACAATAATTCTTTAGGACAACCAACATAATTGAAGTTTCTCAACGAGATCCGAAATACAATACTAGATATGCCGCCGCAGTGAATGTAATTGGCCCTAGACCTAGACTGACTCTGACAACGCACAGCCCGATCTTCATTCTACATATGTTATACAGAGAAATTGTTTGTAGCATGAAATATCCCCAGAAGTTCACTAGACCAAAATACAAAAAGCAAGTTTTAAATTCGCTAGTTATAGAAGGGGGCTTTAGATGCGAGAGGCTATTAAACAGCATATATGTATAGGATTAGAGATCATTAAATAGCGTCCATTCTTCAGTCCAATCATGTAAATTCAAGTAATGGTAGAAAAAGTATTTTATCATGTATAGTAATATAATATAATATAATTTATATAATATAAATATCACATGATTTGTGTATCATAATGTATGTATTTATCAATTTACTTACCCAGAAGGAGCAATTTAGCAAAGATCCTACCCTACAACACGGGCCAAGCCTAACGTCGGGTAGAAAACCGGAGCAAATTGCATCCCTTTATGCATTTTTCTTCTAGTAAAAATTGTACAAAATGGAGCCAATAAACAAATATCTATCCCCACCAGATTCGGTACCTGTATTTGGGGCAATGCAGGGTGTAATTTATTTGTTATGGGTTGCCTACGACCCATGACCGTTCCATGTAGTCCGAGGAGCATTATAAAATTGAATTATTGTTATAATCCCATCAAATTTACTCTAATTTCAATAATGGTTAGGAAAATAGGTTAGGAAAATAAACTACCACCGGGAATGGAAAATGCCATGGCACCCGCATCACAATTACATTTCAAGATGAGAATGACATGATTCCAAAAAGAACCCTATAGGACGAGATAATATCAGAGATTAGAGAACTGTGACTACAAAAGAAAGACTGGCTTGATTAAAGCACTCTTAATTTTCTGCAAGCGCCACAAAAAGGGGTTCCTAGGAGGCAGTTCAAGTAACGATTCCTTTGAACGCCTCCCCTTCTGTGTGTCTATGTCATGCTAATGAAATAGGTTGAAGTTCATTCCGCGAGTGAATATTTCTAAGGACATACTACAAATCCAAAGTCCTACATTTATGTTCTTAAGTAGGTTGATGACAAAACGTTTGTCAAAATGAGAGTATTGCTTCGTCACAAAGAATAACATCAGATCATCAGATGGTGTAAATGTAGCTTATAGTTGAGCAAAATAAATAAATAAAAACAATCACACACTGATGAATTCGCCAATGATAAACTTGATTTCCTGTTAAAATTATACATGTGTCAGCAAACAGAAACACGATTGTAAAGTCGTTCACAATTGTGTTCATGATCTTTCACAGTTTTACATGTACCGTGGCCCCCTACTGACCTCATCGAAATTCGAGGAAAATCGAGCTATTTTAACGTAAGCAATTGATGTTTAAATAAAATATCGTTTGTCCGATGTCGACGAATTTCTAAGCCTTGAGGAAAACTATCACCAGCCCTGGAAATTTCCTCAGAATCGGACAATGATTTTGAATAGATAAGAATTGACCACCTCGTACAGACAACCTCGAAACCAAATTTATTTAAAAATCTCTGAATCGCCAAATACAAATGGAAATTTTCATTTTGGAAGACCAGATTTGTTTTTAATCTGTTGCATGATTCAATCTTCTATAGTTAGGGTGCGAAAATCTCCTGTATGTCAGACTGTATGTCCGTCTGTTCGTTACGTTTTCACTGCCCATTATTTATTTCAGTTGATGATAAATGTGCGTGATGGATAATTTCCGAATAAGCCTAAATATTTTGAATTAACACGAACGGGAGAATTTTAGTGAAGAGAATGAAATGTACCCGTTGTAAAAAAATATTGAGTCAAACGAAAGTCCGAGAAACTTACCAAAACATGATATTTTTAGCTATGGTACTGAAAGAGTTTTCCATTCAACTTGGACGAATTACTTTTTTGTTTCACGTTAATAAAAACAAAAAACCAAACATTGAACACTAAGTTTTAGCGAATTTGTGTAGGGTTTTCAGCACTAGAAAATTGGTGTGCCTATCAACTTCACTTTTTCGTAAACCTTAATACCTTTTTATTTGGAAAAAAATGATCATGGATCAAAATAAAATTAGGTAGTACTTTTTTGAAATTGGAATGAGTAATCAACGAAAAAGTTCGTCATTTGTTTAATTTACAATAAGAAGCATCAGAAATTAAACAAATTGTTGGATAACGGTGATTTTTAATACATTTTAACAATAGATAACTGAGTAGTATTTGTGTAACACAGTTGGAGGTTCCAGTTTCAGAGTGATTCGTTAAGTAGTGAACGATGGTAGACTCTGTTGGTGCTGGGTGGACGGGATGATTAGGAGCCAAAGCCAAAACCTTTTGAGTCCTGTTTAATAATTCAAGTCAGCTCTCCCGGAAGAAACGTGAGTTGGTGGTTGACGTCCGGCGTGCTATCGGAATTTTCTTTGCAAATTACGGTTAACAAGACCGAGAACAAGAGTCGAAGTTCCCGTTGACTGTACATAATGTATAAACGGAGAACAATAAAGTTATAGGAATGATATCTAGGTTGTACTGAGAGAAACCTTCAATAGTTATGTCTCGGTAAATATTGTTGAAGCCACCACTAAATTATAATAATCTTTACTATTAATTTATTTAATTCGTATTAATTTCCTATTAAATAGGAAATTAATACGAATTAATGTGAAGGTAATCAAAATATTAATAATTAAATTTTAATTATTAATGTTTTGATTACCTTCACAACCCAACCAGACATTATCACCTGTTGAATTATGATTTAGAAAACGGATTGTGTCTTTTGAATTTGCCGAAGCAAGCCGTTCTCATATTTTTCATAATATTGTGTCGTATTTTACAACCAATTCTTACAAAGTTCAGATACAGATATATGAAGTTGACGTACAGAAAGGGAAGATTCTGAGATAGCCCATGTACAACCGTGACAAAAAAGTGAAAATAGGTACGAAATAAGGGCGTGTTTTCGTAGTATTGGCGGAGGGCGAGGTGGAATCTATGCCAAGTCTAGAATGGACCTGGTAGGGAAGGTATCTGTTATCGTTATCCTATCCGAAGAAACGTTTTTTAAATATTATTTTCGTCTCATTTTATTTATTTGACATTACAAAGCCATTTACACAGCCATATGGTCAGCCTACACATAACATTTTAATGTCACAATCATTCGGAAGTTTGTGCAATTCTTTGAAATAAGTGAGTTCTTTGATGATAAAATGTAATTCTAATTCACCTAATAGTGGTTCTTCTTGTAACTGCTCCAGAGTTGCGCTTGGGTGCTCAAATTTTCGGTTTTGTGGTAACCAGTTGTTGGATCCGGAGCAGTTATTTGTCACAAACTCCACAATCCACCCTTAATCGGTGTTCTGACCTTTATTAATGTCTTTTTTTAATTTTTTTAAAAGAACGCGGTATTTTTGGTGGGAATGGAACCTCTTTATAAGAGTCGCCATTGTACGATTGAATGTATTTGTCTATCCATTTCTCTTTGTATTCCTTGCGGATCAATTGTATCAACTCCCCAGTCATGATGTTTCAGATTATGATTCTTGTTTTGCTAATTGATCTATCCTTTTTTGATGGCTACTACTTCTGGATTGAAGCTTGAAGGATTCCGAATAGTCTCTGGTTTTATTGAAGTAGGGATATCCCACCGAATTTTAGTTTCAGAATTTACGAAGTTGATGAATTTTTCATTTATGCTTGATTTTTCTTGATTTTCATGGATTAATTGAGTAGTGTTGATTGGCATGATCATAAACGAGGTTGATTTCTTAGAGCTGTACAGTGTCGCGAAGTCCAAATACTCCCTGGTTAAACTATGTACGAGAGGACGTATCTTATACTAGTACTAGATACTGATATATTGTTAATATTAGTACCTCGTACTAGTACTTGATACTAGTATACTGTTTATGTGGTCTGTATTCAAGGCGACGCGACGGTTGCTTAAAGATGAGTGTAGCGACAACAAATAGCATAGTCAGTCTCGTACAGTGTCGGATTTTGGATCTTCATATAAGCTGCCAGATGTACCAGATACGATATAGATGTGCAATCCTATATGGCTGCCGAGTAATAAGCGATGTTACTTTGACTGATTTATGAGTTATCCTTAGCTCAGCCGTGTTCATGTTCATCCAAGTACACATTTTTAATGCAGCAGGCTAAAGAAGAAACGAATGTGAGTCCTCCAAAGTCAAATTTGAACTTGATAGAAGTAATAAGGGCTTACGGAACAATTTATTAGAGGTTAGTTAGATAAACATATAATGAAATTTTCCGGATTGGTGAGGGCTTTTCATCCCTATCAAACTACGACTAAAAGCATCACAGAAATTGCATTGTGTCGCGATCAGCAGTAGGAGGAAGGAACATGTAAAAACCCATAAACAATTTCACTCTCGCAAAAAAAACCTTTGACATAAATCAGTTTGAACTTTTGACAAATTAATTCGTTTTTGGAAAATAAATTTGAACTTTTGGCATGCCAATTTGAAATTTTCGCAAATCCTTTTCGCATTCATTCCTATTATAGGAATGAATATTCCTATTATAATAATGTTCAATTAAATGTTGTTCTCTCTTTCAAAAACATATCAAAATAGTCGAGAAGAAATTATTGACTCCCAACTTGGCTGGCATTTTGTTATTTGTTTTCTGTTGAAGCCCCAACCACTCAACCTCATATTTATCGAACGGTTATCACAACATTGGTGAGCAGAGTCAATAACAAACAGATTTCGAATAAAAAAAAGTAAAGTCTGTAGTAAAGTCAACTGGTAGTTGTAAAGTCCCAACAGCAAGTTGTGGATGTGAAATTATCTTATATTTATAAGTACAACTAAAAGTATGTCAGTTTGTTCTTTTTACAAGACTGAATGACTTGAAAGATTCACAGGTACTTTTTTCAAAATAATCATCAAGTTCCGTAGTGAAAAACTTAACTCTTTCGTAGTATCGAGTCTTTCGAAAAACAACGTTGGTTGAGTTTATCTTCATATCAGTTGATGGGTATGATCATTATTAGTGTTGTTAGCACACCGACGGGTACCGACTATTTCAGCTAAATTATTATTATTTTGTTGGTCATACCAAAACTCAAGCGGTATAGGTATAACTGATATAGGAAATAAGGTGGTAATTTATAAATTTCTATATAACAATAATGAAAGTATTTGAAAAGAGTGGTGTGCTCAACTTTGGCTTCTAGCAAGCACATGATATGAATCAGTTGTGAGCTCTAATCTGGGAAGTCTACGGTTTGGGAGAATATAGGTACACTGAGTTGATATCTAGGTCAGACTCACGGTTCCTTAGACAAACTGAACACCCTTTTCAGCCGCTATGTCTCCCACCGACTTTTCGTTCTCAGTATTTCATCGTTTTCAACCCGCATGCAAATGTTGTGCCGTGTTGTGTTGGTCGAAGAATGTGTGTGTGTGTTTGGAGAGGAAGGCAGACCCGTTTTTGCGCGAGCAAGACAGTAAAAGCAAGTCAGTATTTTACCGGATGAGTCGTATATGAGGAGAAAAACACTGGTACGGGCTCAGGAATGTTTTTGTGGCTGAGGGTGATTTGTCACTGCCACGTCTCCCTACTAACTGAACATAATGCCTCACTTCAGGTAGAACGAACATATCAAACAACATCGCAAATCACCGTGCGTTCCACCGTTAATCATTCGAGTCTTTCTCCATTTGCTTTGTATGCCTACCTGATAGAATTGGCATGTATTTGAACCCCAGAAATACATCATTATTTCAAAGATGGAGGGTTCTATTTGTACATCAAAAACAAATCACCTTTAACAATCTCAAACCATCATCCCTCGAAAGAACGATATTCTCAATTGAAAATAGGTAGCTCTTAAGAGCGACCCATGAAGGCCTGAGGATTGAGATGTCCTATCCGTGTCTTCAGGAGCAACATATTTTACCTACCTGTTATCTTGAATAGTTGTGAGCATCAGAGAATGCTCTAATTCCCTGGAAATATTTACAACTTCTAACCAGCTCCTGTTTACAATAACTCAAAAAGGTAAAACAAACAAGCTGGAGAAGAGATGTTTCTCTGAAATTAGGAGGTGCTATTATTGTTAGGGTCATTTCAAAATTTGGGGTTATTTCGTGTCACGCAGCTTTTGTGAACACTCCATTTGTCTTGGAAATTCAGAATTTTTTCAGGGAGATACAGCAGGTTGGTGTCTACAAAGATCACATAGAATGAATTTCACATATCAATTAACTCAGATAATTAAAAATCATTAATTATCCCAATTCTCTCTCCCTACACCTGTCACAGAGGGTAGGTTGGGAACTTTGAAAATTTTTGGAGAACTCCATATTCATATTTGAATTTAAGTAAAAAACGTTATTGGTCCAGGATACTCTCCTCTTCAGGAATAAATTAGAAACGAACGAAAATTCCATGAATTGGAAGGGTTTTTGCTATGTTTTGATGCTGTCACAAGGTTTTATTCTCTCTCCCTACAATTTTTTGAAATGCCTGCCCACTCCTGGAAAACGATTATTTTGTGTCATGAAAAACAAAAGTGAACACTGCTGCAAGATGGCTTCCAAAGCTACTGACGTTTGTTGAATTTCCAAGCTCCCTGTTGTGTGGGTTATGTTGTGAAGTGTTGAAGCTTTGAGAGTAGGTAAATACTTTTTCTCTCCCTACAACCACCTCACTCATCAGGGTAAGTGTTCAACTAAGTTTAATTAAACTCAAATTACAATTATGAATGCCATAGTGTTATGTATTTTTTCTAACGTTCAGAATAAATAATGGTTAGGCCAGTAGAGAGTGATAACCTCACAAATCTCTCTCCCTACAACCTCTCTCCCTACAACCTCTCTACCTACAACTTCTGGGAAGAGGCTGGTTTGTAGGAAGAGAGATGGAATTGCAGGGAGAGAAGTTTTTTTTTCAAAGTCGTTTACATTTTTAAGAGTTACCTGAACTATTTACACCGCTGGGTCATATAATTCTGACTTTTCATTAACCCACATTTTACGAAAGATTAGACTGATTTAAAGACTTGAAGAATCTGATAATTCTGATGTACCTAGATTATAGCTTCGGACTGTGATTGCGATAAGTAAAAGAGACTCCTAAACTAAGATTCTCGTATTTTGAAGGAATAAAAAGGTTTCATGAGTTCAACTCACACTTGGTTTTCTCTCTCCCTACAAAGTCGAAATTATGGAAAAAATTCAAAATTCTATGAATTTGAAACTACTTGATAAAGTGTGCGCCCACTTCAGGATCTTCCTCAGTGGCCAAAACAAAGGACGTTTACGGGAGAAAAAACATAAAAACTTCAACAATAATTTATGGAAAAGTTCGGGGAGAAAATAACCCCAAATTTTGAAATGACTCATTACATAATAACCAGTAGAATACTCGTTCTAGTTGGTCCAAATTTTCATTGTATTGAAATTGAAATGAAATCAGAAGTTTTGCCGCACATGATTCAATTTTAAAGAGTCTTGTCTTTGAGTTAAAGTACACGTTATCTTAAATTACTTAATCTACTGTTAGTAGTAATACTACTGATGATCCGTTCCAATTTACAAGGAGATGTGGCTCCTACAACAAGTAGAATCCGAAAGTTATTGTAGGTTCGAATCGTTTTTCGAGTGCAATTCCTTTTTTCCACCGCAATTCGAATTTCCCTTCTCTCTATAATTCGATATTCCAGTTTCAAATTAGTGGTAGAAATTAAATGAATCTGTTTGGTTAGAAGATTAGTGCGCCCAATTGAAAATCAATTTTGTCTTTGCTGAGTGAACGCTCGTTGGAGTAAATATTATCTCAATTCACTTTCCAGCTAAAAACGCCTCCTCTAAGCGACGCGCGTATGTTTATTGTCATGAACCAGATTGGAGGGATCCACGTTCGAGCCAGAATGTCGTCCGTGCAAACCTTTTGATTGATGGAGCTGCCTGATTCAAACCTCGGCCCTAATCCGTTGATCCGAAACGGTCCATGAAGAGCAATATTCAACGTAGGTGTGCATTGTAAAAACGCAAATTATTTCACAAAGATTTATTTATCACCAGTGCTATTTATTCATAATGGTAGATTTATTGTAGAATGAAATCTGGGGAAAAACCCCCAGACCCCATGATTAAACTAATGAAACTCAAAATGTGTTTTTTAGGGGGATTTCGAGAAGCGAAATGTTACCGGAATGGTGAAATTTTAATCCTTTTAAATTCTTCTTTTTGTAATCTTCGGAATTTTAGCTTGTTGGGGCCACCAGATGCAAATTTAACTTACCCACGTGATCAGAGGAATCTCAATATGTTATTCCACTTCAGAAGTCTTAAATAAGCGCCCTGTGAAATCTGAACTTCTTAAGTTCACCTGGAGATTTTCTTCTTGGATGTTCCTTGTCTAAAGAAAGCATTTGTCCTTCATTGACAGAAAAATGTCCTTGTTTAGCTGACTACCTCTTCATTTTTGGCACTGAATCGTCTGTCAGTGTAAACATGCAGATCCAGCGCTCTCTCGTCTTGATTGCCCGCATTGTCAGCACCCGGAAACTCCCCCCCCCCCCTTGGGATGGCCCGGGAGGAGGTCGAACAGCGAGAACATTTATTGACTCGAGTTCGCCAAAGCCTTTGACTCAACTGTGGAGTCCGTGCGTCGGATTTGGGGTCCGAACCCCGAGGCTTCCCTCTCGAGATTAAGGAAGTTAGTTCCTTCAATTACCCAAGTCAATGGCGGGAGGATCGGGGTGTTCTGGAGTTATAATTGGTCGAACTTGCCGGATCTACGGGGTGAACATCCTGCTCTTTTCACGCGTTTCGGGTTGTTCTCGACCTCTCTTGGGAACAAAGATTGCTGATTATTACCCATTATGACAGACTTTAAGCCCTCTGTAGGCGCGAAAGAAGGAAGAATTGGAAACCTTGAGAATTTTCAAGGAAAATGAAGCTATTGCAATAGACTCAATATTTTTAGTATGGACTTTTTTGATTATTTTCATCTTACTCAAATCTGTTTTGGAACAGATCCTAGAGTTTTTCCAAAAACCGTATATGAATGTATTATGTCCCTAGAACTTGAGTAGGTACTTATTTCACGAAAGTTTACCTACTTATTATTTATTGTTTTTTTTGGGTCTTTAATTTATCTCTAAAATTAGTTTCCCCGCAGTTTTTGATCGGTTTCCGTAATGTAGGTCCATTTTTATAATGTATATCTGTTTCCATTTACACCATCTACTATCTACATGCCATCCAGCACAAACTCTGAAAAGTACATCGAATTTGAGTGAAAAAATACAGAAATTATGGCTATTACAAGGTTTTAACATTTGCGCATGCGTAGAGGCTATTTTGATCTGGAAATGATAATTTTCATCGGGATCCATCCACACGCCAACTCGCACAATTTCTGAAAATTTCATCGAAATCGGACACTAACGTCGTATAGTTTTGTCCTTTGCAAGGATTTCATGACGGTCAGACACGAAACCAAAATTGTTCAGGAAGGTCTACAACCTAAAACAAGAGAGGAAATTTGATTTTGGAAATTATTTTTTCATTCGTGAAAAGTGAAAACAAACAATTAATCAATAACACGTTTATTGAACAATGTAAACAGATTATTACAATACGTAATATCGTTATGGTTCTAAGAACAAAAAATGAGGGTGTCGTTAATTGAGTTTACTTTTACTAAGAAAACATGACTCGCTACGCACTTGATTTGACCTTATCCCAGGTTTAACCATGAATTAATATATTTATAACAACATACATCAGATCTAACTGCTTACCCATCATAATTAAATTCGAAAATAAGAAATTCCCTATGTTTCCATGCTATTATAAAATAGCTATTCTATGATTCTTCCTATTAAGTATGTATTTTGATTCATTCTTTTATTGTTAGCTCAGTTTCACCAAAATATGAAAATCAAAATGTCTTACGTAGTAGCCTAGTGTGAGCTGCCACTCAGTAGCTCACTGTTCCCCCTAACAGGCCCAGCCTGTTAAGTAAGTCCTGAAATCCCTCTGGGACAGGAGAAGAACAAAAGGCCGAAAATGGGCGTGGCCTCCCCCTTTACAGTCCTCCGATCGCCACCTCAAGAGCACAAAACAACAATCTTCACGAACATGGAGGTAGACCTGACATCTTCCATCAATTGCTGGTAGGATGACCAACTTATTGTCCTATCAGGTTGGCCCCCCTGATCAGGGGGTAAAAAGTACAGGTCATCACTAAAACTCTTCAGTCCCCTTCTAGCCTTGCCAGCTGTCTTTGAAGCTCTCTGTCCCTCGTCTGTGAAGCACTCTCCCCTGTATCTCGATACCCTTTCAACAGTGTCGGAAGTGTATCTCGCGCTCCTGCCACCCCCCAGAAATTGCCTGACTGTGTGGATGATATCAGTGATCCTGGTCTTCGTCCTGCCTCCCCTGGAACTGCGACCCTGTATCAAGAGGATCAGAAATTGGAACTCTAGTCCATTCCCGGCTCTCTGCCCGAACTTTCAACGCCTCTCTGTGTGGGCTCGATACGGTAACCTTCAACGTGAGTGTATTGACTAATATCTACTCTTAATTGGCCAATAAGGTAGATAAGTGAAGTGAACTCAGAAACTAAGCAGAAAGTCATTTCATAGTAACTACAACAAAGTACGAGTAGTATCGACCTGTGTATCGACCTAGTCAAATTGAACTAAAGAACTGTACTTCACATAACGAGCATTGAGACTGAGTAACTGTTACAAGTATATCAAATATAAGTTCCTATTATTAATTTCTGTGGTATCGCCCTTCTGGCTACCGACCATTGGGTCGGTTGTATCGTTCCTATTAACTTCATTAAAAACATAGCATTTTGGTTTACTTTTATTTTTACTTTCAACTACCCATATCCACCTGGTTCTGAGAGTAGTATAAACAAAAGATACGCAGCTGTATTGTCTTCGCCTCATCTCCCAAGCCGCTCGAGGATCATCGCTACCAGAAACAATCAGATAAGTACAAATTTTCCTACCGTATCTTAAGTTCCCGATACCGATACCTTTAATGTAACTTCAATAGCTATAAGAAGTAGGAACACTAGTGACACTACCCTAAAAGCTTACACTAGTATTGGGCAGTGCGCCAGGAAGTGTTCAGTGGACTCTTCAACACCCCTATTACAAAGAGCTCATAGGTAATTTCTTCCGCGGCTTCCAGTTGACATCTAGGAGCTTCTCCCTTCACCCCATAATGACAGTTGTCTCGCTAAGGCCTTGGCTTCTTGTCTTCTTAAGTCTTGTCTTAGACAGATACTCAACTGTCACGCAGTTGAGTACCACAGGAGGTGGTACTGATCCTTGGAACCATGTAACCTTCCCAGGTTCCCACCTTGGAAGAGTCGAAAGGGCCCGAATTGAGATACAATTCCACGATTTTAGAGCTCCATAAATCGCCCCAATTACCTAGTTCATCCAATTCCTTTCTCAATAACTTCTCCCGCAGCTAGTTTCGTGAATCTACGGAATGGCTGCTTTAAAGTTTTCCCCATGTAGTTCGCGCTCATTTTTGACCGACTTCACCCGAGATTGAAGATATGGACAGGAAACTACAGTTTCGCTGCACACAATGTAGTTCGGTGCATTCTGAGGAAGCCGGAAAAGTTTCTTGAGAAAAAATCCTAGCACCTTTTCCACAATCTCAAACTGCTCATACATCTAGACCTGAGCAAGCCGACTGTAAAACCCGGAACATGGTATCGACAGGGGCATCATTTACTATGAACAATCTCGACCATACAGTGCCGATACCAAACCGAACCACTCCTCCCAACAATGTGGTTGCCGAATCCCAAGTCGTACTTGAGCTCAATTCCGGAATACTTGTAGGAGTCGGCACAGGTGATAGGCTGTCCGAAGGGAACCACTTCTCTCCCCTTCCCAACCTTCCACCACTCCGTCTGAAAACAACTATATAAAAGTTTACCAGGTTATCGTAAGATTCCACCGGTCACCATATTCCTTCTAGGGATGGGTATCGATACTCGATATTTTAAAATATCGATACTTTTGCACCGATACTCAATATTTTAGTATCGATACTGCACTATTCGATATTTTTGGATATCGATACTTTGGATCCGATATTTCTAAATACCGAATATCGATACATTTCTTGCGGAAAATTCAACAGAATGGCTAAAAAATTAAGAAGGTAGAGAGGCTTTTAGGTCATTACTCATTGGTTGCACAAATACCGTTAATATCATGGAGAAAATCACTCTGCTAGGACTCTTGAATGTGAATAATGAATAAACATTATTGAAAAAATTATTTTTCTTGGGAATATTGGATAATATTGATAGTTTGTGACACCAAAGTATCGATACTCGATATTCCAAAATATCGATACTTATGCCCAACGATACTTGGGATATCGATACTCGGATACGATACAGTATCGATAGAAAATATCGATACTTTTGCAACGATTCCCAGCCTTAATTCCTTCAACCGTCTAATCATCAGCTGAAGATCATCTGGGCTGTCACAAATCAGGACGATATCATCCGTATAGAGTGACAGATTGATGCAGCCGGCTCCTCCTACCAATATTCCACCTCCAAGATATGCAGCCAGATCATTGAGAACAGAATGGGGCTCATGTTGCATCTTTGCTTCACACCTGAGCCAGTTCCAGAAGCCTCAGAAACATGACCATTTACACAGATACGGCTTCATGTGCACTGGTACAGCTCCGAGATTGCTGTCACCTTACTTGAGATCTCAGTGGCAAGTAACTTATACCACCAACCAAGCCTCTGGACACTGTCGAAAGTAGTAAAAACAATACTTTTGTTACATTGGTAGACTCGGAATAAAAATATGTTTCTGAATACAATCTGTGATTTATTCTGGATCAATAACATAGTAATTATCATACATATCCCTTCTCTTTGAGAATAACGCACGACTGGTCGTGAGAAGCATGCATGTATTACGTTTTTGTGGAACGAGTGGTTAATTCATCTGATGCCCAACAGCTTTTATCCGCTTGAACTCAGACGTTATACGCAACGAAGATGTAGCTCGTACGTGTAACTCGACTACGGGATTAGTGTCGCTCCTCTCTCAGGTAGACACTCACACCCGCTAACCCAAACCGCTTTGTTCAACTCTAATTAAACATGGAAACCCGGGATTCAAGGAAGAGAAAGATCCGCTGCCACTATACCTGCTATGCACTACGTTGAATTTCATTCAACAAACGTTGTTGATTCCCTTTTCAATTTATGTTCCTTTGTTGGGGTTCATAATGCAATCTACCTTTGATTCTTCTCAAGGGTTAGATCGTAGCTCTACGAGGCAAAGAATTTTCCATCGTCCAATCCTAAACCGAAGTCAACATTTTCAATATTGAAATGAACATTTTCCATATTTTGTGTGACTCGTCCTAATTAGACATGAACTCCGCAAAAATGGTTGTATATGACTTATTTACTTCTATAATAATTTGTCAAATTCAGTATCTACGTGGTTATTTTTGTTACTATTCAGAATTAATATTAATGTGTAATCCTAAATATTTTTTTTCTCATCAATTTAGAAAATATTGCTCCCAATTTGGTAATGATATAAATGGGCACATTTGACTAAAATATAAAATTACAAAGTCAGTTATAGTCTGGAGTACCTCATAGCTCCCACGTGCCGTAAACGCCCTTCTCCTGTTCTTCAACTTGATCAACTTCGTCGCTAGAGTTTTCTCATACGTTCGCTGTCCAATCTTTGTAGATGATTTAGAAATCTATAAATAGTGGTACCTATGCAGTGCGAGAGGATTTTGAACAAACGACACTACAGTACAGCCTCAAAATAACTAAATGAGGCACTCAGCCCATTTTACGAGCTTGAATCAAAACATTCCGCTATGTAATCGACTTTACTAGGATTTTCGAGGTTTCTAGGAAAAATACCATGTTCAAATATTGTTTGAACTTCCCGCCCGTTAGTTCAAAGGCGCCCACTCACCGATAGTTTTATGGCCGCCTACAGAGGCCAGCGCTACCGCCCCGTTGTGCAAAGATCACGAAAAAAATAAAAAAATATTTAAATTAGAAAAATTAAAATAACAAAATATTTAAAAAATATATATCTTAATATTAAATATTAATACCAAATTTTGGTACCATTACTTGCAAACGGAATACAATTTTCAATAAGAATCCCTCCTCAAAAATAACAATTTATTTTAAAAACTACCAAATATAGTTAATAACATAATAAAACAAGTGGGTGTGGCACATAGCTTCCTCGTATCCATTACCCGATTATATAGATGATCCGATGCATAGTAGTTAATCTCAAAACACCAATCTCTAAGCACCTTCCACTACCCTCATAGGGGACCATCTACACGCTAATCTGGACAATCCTAGAAAATTTCATCAAATTCGGATGAAAAATTAAGTGAGTAGATGTATGTGATTGGATCAAAAAAATACTTAGCCTCGGCTGGGATTCGAACCCGCGACCCCTGGGGGACAGTTGAAGTTTCGGCTGTTACAAGTAATTCACGTTTGCGCATGCGCAGTCGCTTCTATCAGTCCGGGGATGATGATTTTCATAGAAGACTATCTACAACCTAATCCACATAATCCCTGAAAATTTCATCGAAATCGGGTGGAAAATGTGGAAGTTATGGCCGTTATAAGGAAATTCACGTTTGCGCATGCGCAGTGGCTACTATCAAGTCAAAGGTGATGATTTTCATAGGGGACCATCTAAATACTAGTTTGTAACATCCCAGAAAATTTCATTGAAATCGGATGGAAAATGTAGAAGTTATGGCCGTTACAAGGAATTCACGTTTGCGCATGCGCAGTCGCTTCTATCAGTCCGGGGATGATGATTTTTATAGGGAACTATCTACAACCTAATCCACATAATCCCTGAAAATCTCATCGAAATCGGGTGGAAAATGTGGAAGTTATGGCCGTTACAAGGAAATTCACGTTTGCGCATGCGCAGTGGCTACTATCAGTTCAAAGGTGATGATTTTCATAGGGGACCATCCAAATACTAGTTTGTAACATCCCAGAAAATTTCATTGACATCGGATGGAAAATGTAGAAGTTATGGCCGTTACAAGGAATTCACGTTTGCGCATGCGCAGTCGCTTCTATCAGTCCGGGGATGTTGATTTTCATAGGGGACCGTCTACACACCAACCCGCACAATCCCTGAAAATTTCATAGAAATCGGACAATAACTTCGTATAGTTATGCGCGTTACAAGGAATTGATGACAGACGGACAGACACACAGACACACAGACACACAGACACACAGACACACAGACAGACAGACACGGAACCAAAATTGTTCAGAAAGGTCTAAAACGCAAAACGCGAGTGGAAATTTTGATTTTGGAAAACTTTTTTTTTTCGTCCTTGAAAAGTGAAAACAAAGCTTCCGCTACCTTGGTAGACTCGGAAGCAAAAATTCGCTCATTCACTCACGCTGCACGAAAGGGACGTTTGGTTTGATTTTCCTGGCATAAAAGGAACGCAATGTATCTATGAGTTTCAACTTTGTTCGAGGTACAGGACCGTTGTGTTTCGAAGAAGCAGTGTAAATCAATTCCTGCAAAGCTAACGGCATGATATTCGCTTATCGGAGTTGTTGTTTGCTAGGATATATATGACTTTCCACCCTCACAAGACAAACTAACTACACGGCAGTTTGTCTCAATCACCTCAGACTCTCGTATTTTATCCCGGGAAACTCCCTCCATCAACATCCTTCTTCATCTTCTCGTGAAAAGGATACCTCCAGGATGATGCAAAGATCGGGAGTTTACTCTGACATTATCTTATCAAAAATAACTAGCAAACCTAGCTGAGCTATATGTTACATGCCACGCATTTTACGGAGGTTGCCCCCGAATGATTGGTCGACCTATTAATCATAACTAAGTTGGTTATTTTAACTAAGAATTCTCGTTTCTAATAACAACGTCGAATTATTGAGGGTCTTACTTCTCCGTTTTTAGGACTTCCCACAGTAAGACTTGGGCGTCCTTATGAGATTGATTAGAGGTAAATAGGACAACACTCGACAGAAAAAGAAAATAACCGCACAATAATCCGTTATAGACCATTCTGAATCCAAATCCACAAAAAAACCATAGGTTTATGTCTGTGTGTGTGACAAAATCTTGTGTCGTCTGCACAAACCTTATTTCTCAGCCGATTTTCGTGGTCATTTTTTTTTCGAAGCGAACGACTCTTATTAAAAACACCTATTAATTAAAATTTAAACTTATAAAAAATACTTAATAAATTACATCGAGTGAAACAGTTTTTTCGCTTACCAACTAGTATTAATTGACCTATGCTTATCCAATGGGATGCATGTGGTACTTAAAAATATGTTTGATGTCATCATATTATATATGATTAGGTTGAATTGGTTAAGAGATATTATCTCTTAACCAATTCAACCTAATTTTCAGCTTCAAAATTCGAATAGACGAATCACAGCAAACGAGTTAAAATGAAAATACACAATGCCATTCGCGTTCAGACCTCTGAATTAAGATTACTTCTCGGAAATCATCACAAAAAAAGAGTAGAATCCCCCCTAAAATATACATCGTATAAAAATGATATGCCAAGCAGAAAAACAAAATAAATCGTACCGACCAGTCTTCTCTGTTCCTAACCAAGGTGTTTGTAGGCGATTGCACAAATCACAAACTGTATCTCCAGCTCACAGGGTTCTATTATCTACTGCTGTTTAGGTGGTCAACATATTGATTATTTAGAGTAGCACAAATGCAAATGTTTGTAAGCAATCTGTTGCCTAACCGGCCACGGACCCTAGTAGTAGAATAGTAGCACTCTTGGTGCTAAAGATGTAATTCAGGAGCGCTGATTTCGTTGAAAAAGTTCACGTTTTTCCGCGTTCAAACACTAATGTCTGTAAAAAGTCTCGCTTTAAAAATAAAAATGAATATATCGTTAGAAAGCTAGATTTTGGTGCAGTTTTAACGTTCTTGCATCTTGAAAAAATATTGATCTTGTAGTTCAATTTGCGATTGAAAAAATTCGAGGTTTACGTGGAATTCTCATTTCAGAGGGCTTTTTCGTGTCTTAAACCTTGACTCAAAAAAGGTAAGGCATCTATCCGATAGGAAATTTAATGCTCTTCCCAACGGTATCCTCTAATTGTAATTATCACAGCAATTTAAAGGATTTATGACCCATTCAATGACGTTTGGTCTAAAACACTATACAATTTAAAATTGAAATAACTTCGAAACGAAGCCTCTAAAAAATGTTCTAAGAGGAACTTTTTGTTGCAAATTAGTTGTAGAATTGACCTTTAGGCTTACACCCTGTTTAAGCATTAATTATGACTCACCCATGATATCAGGGTACTTGACAAAAATCATGATTATTATCAAATAAGGCTCTCGGCAGGGGTTGATGTACTGCCTTCTAATTCCAATTCCTGTATTGTACACAATTTCTAACAATGAACGTTCTATATTGCATTTCTTGGCTCAGTGGTAGCGAGCCCGACTCAAGTTTGTTAATATACTCGTAGTACGGTTGGGAGTCTGGAGATCGATCCCTGTCGAGGGAAGTTCATTTTTATGTCGTGACAAGTTCGTTGTGATACGTCTCTCACTGAGTCAAGATATTCAGGTTTCAATGTAATGCGGAAATACATGACAAAATTTGACAAAGTTCACTTCCAACTCGTAGCTTCTGTTAAGTTACGCCCCTTCGCAGGGTAGATGAACGAGTCGGAAGATCCCTCAGCAATCTCATCTCCGGTAGTCTCCTCTCTCCCCCTGGCGGAACAGTGACGCTAGTCAGTCTTCGAGACCCTGATTGTGATTCCGGGAGAGAGAGAGGGCAAATAATTCTCCCCAGTTACCGAGGATCCTGCCCATTGCTTCGGTAACTCGACGAGAGTGAATGAGCAAAAGGGAGTTTCAAGAGGTGGCAACGAGAGATGGGGTAAGGCAGTTTAGCGTCGGAAACCCTTCAACGGTTATCGAATCGACTCGATAACGAGAGCTCAATTCGAACCAACGTCACCCTCGAATGGTCCTTGTTACGCCATAGGTCCAGAATCTGTCAGAAGGGCGGTTTCGAAACATTCGCCATCCGAATAAAATTCAAAGGAATTTTATCAGTATCTAGTTATGTAAGTATCGTTTGATTCTAACTTCTGAAAAATGGAAAGAATGCTATATCTACCTTATATTAACGAAAGGAAAATCACGTATAAAGAAAATCTATAAATAACAACTTAAATACTAATGTACCTAAATACAGGGTCCGGCAGAAAGGTCGGACGTTTTTGAAGGCGCCAGTACTCCCCCCTTCCACTATTGCATTGACAGATGAAGGGAAGAGACCGTTGTATTTGGAAGGTCTTAGCATTTTTTTATCAGTTGGAATCATGGACCTGTGGACGGTGGAGCACCGCGTTTTCGCTTACAACAGTTACGTCTGTAATAACGAGTCCGTCAAGGCCGCTCAGCGTGAGTTTCTTCGACATGTCAATATCCTCCGAAATCACTCTCTGAAAATTTCAACAAAATCGGCCAATAACTTCGTATAGTTGTTCCCGTTACTAGGATATCATGACATACACACAACCGGTACCAAAAGTGTTCAGAAAGGCATAAAACGTAAAACGCGAGAGAAAATTTTGATTTTGGAGAACTTTTTTTTACTTTAAAAAGTGAAAACAATGCTTCCATTACCTTGGTAGACTCGGAAGCAAAATGTAACCCCCCTAAGAATTTGATGGTTTACATTTCTAGGTACATACCTAGGTTCGAAAAATTTGAACACAAAAAAAGCGGTTCGTCCGCTGGAATATATGATAGTCATAATATGAAATAGGTCTGTAGATGGAGTTCTAGTTCAGACGTTATAAATAGGACCACTTGGTTTTATAGGACTTTAGTTCTCTCTCGACGGTCTGATGATGATGTCCTTACATCAAATGCGCCAGACTCTTGTACTCGACTTTTTGTTTCGATGGATTCTTCAATAAGGTACTTTGTCTGTAATATTGTGTTATTATAACTAGGGGAATTAAACGTAAATATTTATTACCAAGATATTTTGTCCGTGGCAAGGTGTTTCGGAAGAATTCCTAAGGACTAACGGTGTCAGCATAATATATTTTTGAGTTGATGTTCGAAACTAGTTTTGCTGATCCCACTGAAGCCGTGAAGGGGGATGTCGATGGTGTTAAAAACTCATAACGCTCCAACGAACAGATCCGCGTACGAAGAAAGAATCGCAAACAGAACTCTGGCGAAAGAGAAAAAGAAGATAAACAGAGAGAAAGAGAAAAAACTCTTCAGTTAGCAGAAGCGAAAATAAAAGGGTGAAAAATGTCAGGTCCCCGAGGTAAGTCGGGAAGTGAGTGAGGCTGGTGATCCATGATGAGAGGTTGGCTGTGAGTGGGCGGGGAGACTCATCGTGAAAGCGCTCGTGCAGGCAAGTGTGAGTGGGATGAAAAGTCGTTGAGAAGAGAGTGAGGGGGACTGAGAAGGTGGAGAAATAACGTCTCTGAGAATAAAGAGACGAAAAAAAATTATAATCAAGGAACGTCAGGTGCGATCCATCTGGCCACTGCTCACTGGGGTGATGGAGCTTGGGTTTGTGACTGGAAATTTGAAGAGGCTATCTCCCACGGCTATTTCCTTCGTGGAACCCCCGCAATAACGTAGCATTGATTTTATACTGGAGTGAGAGTTTCATTCATGAAAGTAAGATACTACCATATATATTTCATTTGATCATAATTAATCCATCGTGGAAAGATTTTTTTCAGTTATGTAATATACAAAGGTAAGGAAAGGTAAGGTATTAGGAAGCACGTAGATGACAATCAGTTTTTCAACTTCTTGTGTTGAAGGAAAATGGAAAGTATTGAAAGTGGTTAACCCCACAGATAAACTTTTCTCTTTTAAGGAAATAAATTTGTAGAAATTTCATTAGCGGAAATCCACAATTTTTTGCAACATTTTGAAGAAACGAAATGACGAGAGACAAATTGACATCACAAGAACAGAAGAATTACTTCACTCAACGAAACTGAATGTTGAAAACATTGGATCTGATTAGTGACGATATTCTGTATTAATATGGGATACTCAAAGTTGTGGCTCTGATTTATTCTCCAAATTATTATACTGTGAGAAAGAACAGTGATCAGATTCATTTTACTTTTAGTTTCATCCCATTTGTAACTTTGGTTTCATAATATCGTACAGCAGATAAAAACATTATACTGGCATTTTGGGAAAATCCTTTCTTCACAACTGTTTTTTCCACAACAGTTCAAGCTCGTACCGAGAATCTAAGCTAAATGAAAATAGGTAAGGATGTAGAGATTGATCAACATTTATTGGGACACTCCATAAGATTAATCAACATTTATTGGGACACTCCATAAGGTTGGAGATAAAAACAAGGAATGGGAGTATGGGTTGGTTTACGTCTAGGTTATTTTACACCAGTTTCTCACACCCTAAACAAGCTCATTCACACGTTCATCTGCTCACCTCCTGCTAGTGACAAAGCTTTTGGTAATTTTGCTTGTTATCACTACTAGGAAAGCACACTAATCTACCCTATGACTCCTATCAGATTTGGTGATGCACTTGGTCATTTTGGGGGAAACCATTCACCATTGTTCATTCACCGTTCTCTCATCTGCTCAACAGAGATAGGTGACTTTGACAGAGTATTAGTTCATTTTTGCTGGTTATCACTTGAGTGAAATGGGATATGCCAGGTTTATGCCTAAAAATATTTACCTGCATGATTACCAATTTGAAACTGGGAGAATATCTAGTTTTAAATCAACCCAAATTGGATGGACTCCTCCTACCGTTCATATCTTACAACGAACCACCAGGTACACGGCCTACCGTGGAGTCAGCCTGCCTTCGTTTGGCCAATCTTTCTTTTGTCACGAACACAACACAATCTAGTCTACAACTCTGCCTTATTTCCTACTCACCTTACCACCTTCAAAACGAGCACTTATCGGTTCGGGCCGGGGAGGATCACCCTAACTATAACTAACCACATCTCGTTGTATCGGTTTCGTGCCGGTGTGATATATTTCTTACCCTCACCTTTGTCGACATCCTAGCAAAGTTGCTGATGTTCAACCAACTTTCCTCTCACATTTCAGTGTATAAGAGTGAGTAGGTAAAGTAATAGAATAGGAAGTATTTCCTCTCGGGTGATGGTAGGTGGTGTTGATGAGCACAGAGTGCAACGCGAATCATAATCGCGAACTCACTAACGCGATAAACCAACCTTTATTTAGTAATGCGTCAACGCAAATTCCTCTTCTGCATTGGACTCAACATTTTTAGCATGTAATTTCAATAAATTTTATCAATTTTTCCAACGATTCTTGAATTTTTTCCAAAAATGTATTATAAATAAATTCATAAATACTACGTAAAGCATTTTATAACGATATACCTACTCGTAGGTAGGTAACGATAGGTAATGTGTCACTACGGACGATAACTTGGGTAATTTTTTTTCCAAAAATTTCATTTTTTTGCCAAAATGTTTTCAATAACAAATAAAAATTATTTTTTGACAACCATAAGAGGTATAAATGTTGAAAAAATAGCCATAAAAAACGTTTTTAGGTTTGTTTTTGTGAATCCTACAATTTAACACACAATTTTTGATAAAAATACAAGTTTAGAAATTAAACATTTTCAAACAATTGTAAGTATATTATACAATTTACATAAACAATGAAAACCTGCGTATATGAGTTAATTTAAAATTTCTAACCAAAGGGTTAATTTTATAATTTTGTGGTATGTGCCACACCAACTAGGCTGACAACACTCTCTTACTGCTAATATTTCGATTTTCTTAATCTTTAAAGATTTCTTTGAAAATTCGCTCATTAACTCATGCTGAATGGACTTCTTTTAGTCGGAGTAAATTCCAAGTAAATTCAAAGCCAAGCCAATTTAGTAAGTCAAAATTAGTTTCGTCGTTTCTAGAGTCTCTACTCTCTGGAGTGGGAATAGAGTATAAACAATAGACGCACTTATGTGAACTCACAATGGGTTGTGGTTATATGCAAATGGGGGCCGAAAGAGTATTTTATAACAGAGAGTTCCCACAGTATGATGCGGACCACGGAATTACTCGTTATTGTTGTCCTCCCCTCGCCGCTGAATCGTGGTGAGGCCTTCTCGTCGTGTGTACCCAGGAATCGGGTTAATCCGGGATCGCCCGTCGGAAAAGCCAATGATTACAGGGCGACGAAGTGAGACGAGGGAGGGCTGGACTGGAGGTTGGCGGCAGGAACCACTTCGATGGTGGATTCCGTGTCCCGAGTAAAGTAACTGCCCGCTCGAGTTAATCCTTTGTCCAACAATGGAATTAACTCCACAAACAACGGATTGTTTGATCTGCCGCTAGTGTAATCAATGTGTCCCTGCTTCCCTAAACCGTTTCGTATACGATCTACTCGACCATTACTAGCGACCCTGCCATGCATAAAGTCTTCAATTACATAATTTAAAAGTCCATTCATGCAGTATGAGTTAATGAGCGAATTTTCAACGAAACTTCAAAGCTATGGTTACAAAATGGAAATAATTGCCATATGAGAGAGTGTTCAGCTTTTTGGGTGTGGCACATATACAATCGAACCTTTGGTCGATTTTCAGTATACAAAAAATATGGTAATGAGTATGCTCAGCATCTTCACACTGTAGGCACAGAGTATGTTTTGAAGATGTTAAGAGTCTATATTCATGCTCTACTCGTCAACTCAAACTCGGAGTACCCACTCGGCTATTACATTTTGACATTTTATGTCTTTACTATGGCACATAAATGAAAAATCGTCACGCGGGGAGCGTTATGAGGGGAGCGTTACGAGGGAAGCGTTACGCGGAAATTTCTGATGATTTTCACGTACAACCAATCGTTCCTAGGGAAAACTAACTTCCTCATTTTCCACCCCACAAAAATCGTTCACCACTCATTGGAAAGCTCTCAATTTGTTAAACATAAGACATAAAATGTCTCTCGTGGTTGCGTACTTGTACGAAAGCTGTATCCACCGTTTGTGTTTTTATATCACCATCATATAAAATTTATATTGTTTTTATATTACCATATTTTATATTATCATAGTATTATAAGGTATATTAGGATTCAGCACAAAATTTCGGACATAATTAAAATTTAAGAAATTAAAAAATGTCAAAAAATGTATATTATAACAATTTGCATAAATAGAGAAAACCAGCGTATATTCGTTGTACTCGAAAATGTAATATGACTATGATGGTAATATAAAAACACAAACGGTGGATACAGCTTTCGTACAAGTACGTAACCACGAGAGACATTTTATGTCTTATGTTTAACAAATTGAGAGCTTTCCAATGAGTGGTGAACGATTTTTGTGGGGTGGAAAATGAGGAAGTTAGTTTTCCCTAGGAACGATTGGTTGTACGTGAAAATCATCAGAAATTTCCGCGTAACGCTCCCCTCGTAACGCTCCCCTCATAACGCTCCCCGCGTGACGATCCCCGCGTGACGATTTTTCATTTATGTGCCATAGTAAAGACATAAAATGTTGAAAAACTTATCAAAACACGTTTTCTGGTTTTTTTTTACCTATTTACTGAAATTAGGACTCCTCAGAGTTGTCTAAAATTCCTGGCTATCAAACTTTTTTTATTTGTTTTCATGAACATTGTAGCTAAAATTTGAAAATTTTCCGAAAAAATTACCACTTTCTCAAGTTATTGTGGGGAGTAACACTCACTCGTTAAATATATTATGAGATGAAGCACTACAGACGATCTTTTTAGCTTATATAATTGACTTAGTAGTTACCTTTTGTTACCATTGTTTCTTTCCTTAACCATACCTTCGACTGAAAAATTTCTTCAAAAATTCGCTCATTGATTCATGCTGCACAAATGGACTTTTTTCCATCAATTTAAAATAGTCACAATTCTGAAGAATTTTTTGAAACCACCCAGAGATCTCCGTGGAACCAACCGTTTCTTTAATGAGGATGATTAATAATTACCTGAGTAATGAATTTTCCATGACGTTTTCCCAATAATTCAAGAAGGAGTTTAGAAATGAATGAAACCACCAAGACGATCAACAATAATGATTAAATACGGGTTTTTTGTCAAATTATCAGGACTCGTGAACCCTGCAAATCCAGCCTCTAAGAACCGTACCCCCGTCGAATTCTACCTACCCGTACCTAGTCACAAGGCAGTGGTCATTCGGTTCTCTCGCAACCCTTACGTACCCCGGATGAATCGGACATGGACGGTCGCTCTCTAAAGTGAACCAAATTTCAGCTGATCGAATGTAATTTTTTCTCCTGTCTTCAAATAGAATTTCGTAAACCATTTTTTTGTTTTCCTAACAACCAAGAATCAAATTTCGTATAGAAGGAGCCAACTTTGGGATTACGATGTTTTAATGGTTGGGATGCGTCTTCACGGAGGGGTGATTTATGCAGAAAAATAATAAGCCGTTGGGTCATGATTTGGACGCTTTTTAATCTACATACTCTCAAGCAAGTAGCTTTTTATTACTGGACAAACCAGCCTCGCCACACAATATTACTTCAGGTTCCCGAAGATAATTTTTCACTAGATGGAACTGGGTGGTGAAATTGGCTAAATGATGGGACAGCGTGGATGGGATTATAACGGGAGGTGGAAGTTTTGAAAGCAGATGAGCTGACGGTCCCTCTCCTGATATGAAAAGCCCGTCTGGGGCCTAATGGTCCAGGATTATACAGGAATGGAATGAATGAAAATCCGCTTCAGGTTACAATTCAAATGTAGCGGATTGGACCTCTAAATAATCACCCGAACAGATTGTTCCTCTCCACTTCGTTGTTCGAAAACGAGTACCCTTGGGGAACAAAATGTAAAGGTTATAAACAATTGGCGTTACCCTTTTAAGATATGCATAATATGCCTAATAATATGCCTATTAACCATATTATGGTTAATTTTTTCAAAATGATTATGATAATCTGCCCGTTGATATTTGCCTCATGCTGAACCTAACCTGTAAAGACAATAAATTATCACAAATTTTGAAACTTCGATATAAAAGTCTGTATTTTGCAAAAATACAGACAGACATGAATTCCGTACTAGACTCTAAAATACGAGTCAAATTTCATTTTTGTATCAAATGGGTTGTTTCATATTTTATACTAGGTATCAACACAAATAATAATACCACAAATAATAAATAAACGGGTTGCAAATACTAATGGACAAGGGACCAGGTACAATAAATCATCATGAAAACAGAGTATAAAATTCAATAGCGAAGTCGATGTAGACAACCATGTCGATGTAAAAAACTATTTCAGGATGAATTCTCGTCCGATTACCATTATTGACGTCTTCAGCTGTTCAAAGGGCAGAATTGGTTCTGATGATTCCGCTCATGACTAATTATTGTCTCATCCCCTTAAGTGGAGAAGGATTCACCAACGACCCGATTCGAATAATTATTTCGACGCGAGATCCCGCACGCGAGTGGCCACCAATCCTAATAAAAGCACGGGTTTACTGGCCCTAACTTGTGTGTTGGTGATCCCACAGACACCAGTTTATTCAACCAGCGAGCGGTTGTTAGTACAAATCGACGAAAAACTGCTTTAAATTCAAAGTTCTACCTACCTGACATTTAGACATTCGAAATGACTTTTGTTGAATCGACAAATTCAAACCAAACAAATATGAACTAACTACATAACCTTACACAAACCTGTTCAATTTTTTATGAATTAATGTTTGAAATAGTGGGCTGGACATTGTGCCTTCTAATTGCAAGAATCTAAAAATAGCATATTAGCCGAGCTAATGATATTTTGGAGGAGTAGACGATGGCGCTTGCTAGTTGTTGCAATAAATTGAACACGATCAGATTCGTCGTACCTCAAACCCCTGAAAATGTCATCGAAAAGTATTTCTACTACCATGTACTACATTGTTATTTTGATTCGACGACCATAATTTATTTCTAATTAATTTATTTTTACACCAAAAGTAGGTAATTTAGCTTTCCTCCACGATAACCATCAATTAAACCGCTTCGTAACAATTTCGGAGTTACCACCGGTTCAGGAAATCGAGGAAACCTTCTCCTAAGGGACACATTTCTTTTCCGAACAGCTTATAGATTGGAATCCCTCGTAAAACAGCAGTCTTCTACTCCAATAGCTACGAACGGTAAATATCACGAATTATCATCCGCTTACGAAATGATTCAACACCGATGAGAAATGGGGGAAAAGAGGAGGGGTTTTCTTATGAATAATTCAAGAATGCAAATTGGATTGAATAACTGGGAGGAGACTGGATGTATAACAACTACCTAGGTTCTTTCTTTAACAACAATCACGCAACACTAAAAATACGCATTCCTTGATGAAGGGGGACTCAAATATCGGTAATGTCATACGTTTCGTCTGTCAAGAGGTCAAAAAATGTTTTTCCACGCACACGCTATACGTGATTAGTTCATTACCTATTTTACTACAATGTTGAAAAAAAACATTAGAAGTCAAATAAAAACGCTCCAAATTATTAAACAACACTTTATTATTTTTCTGTGTAGATCACCCGCATAGAGAACACTGTTGTTATTTATCAGTACCTATTTGGAAAAAAAATGCCATTCTGTTTAGCTGGGGTTTTTAGGACGTCCCCTGGAATGCATGCATTACTTAACAATACGTTTTCAAACTGAAATTAGGTATCTACTTACCTACAACTGCATTAACATTCTTATCCGAGAGTTAATGTGTGTGTGTTTTCATTACGAGTTCTTGGTTGCTAGGGACGAGCGACTGAGTGACCCAAAATTCTATTACAAGAAACGAAATTAAAAAAAATTATCATCACCTTTATTTTGTACGGAGATTCGGCCAATTTCTGTCTGTAAACATTCGTTCGTGATTCACACTCGCGAAGAAGAAGACACCCGCTCACTCGAGAAGAAGTCATCCTCACCCCCCTCAGGATTGGCCATTCACGTCTCACCCACGGGTGTCTCATGTCATCGCAACAAGAACTTCCTCCGGTCTGCCCAAATCCAACCTGCAATAACTGCGAACTAACAGTTCTACACCTTGTCACAGAATGCCCAACATTTTCGATTCCATCTTTGGAAATCACCAGAAATATAGCGCATCTCCTGGGAAACGATTCCAAGTGTTTTCGGAATCTCTTCCTGATCCTGAAGTCTTTACCCATTTATCATAAAATATGAACTCTCATTCTGTCAAGCAACTTGAGTAAACCATAAATATTAATTATGTACATAGTTTATAATGTTTGGCGCTAAATGACCTTCCGGTTGATGCGCTCAATAAAAAAATAAAAAAATAGAAAAAAATTTAAAAAAAAGTGATTCACACTATTGTTTCTGCTTTTTAACTTTTCCCAACTTCAAGTCCTTATAGGGTGTAAACGGTCGGTCATAGAGAGCTCCGGGTGGCCTCATTCGATTTTAAAAACTTGATACTATAAAAAAATAAAAACCTTTACATTGACAGTTATTGAGCTGTTTTGGGCGTTTTGAAAATTTAAGCCCTTATTTTTCACCCCTAAGAAGTGCATGACATCTACCAAAAGCTTTGGGGCACAACTAAACCCTAAATGAAGCCCATTAAATCAAATTGCATCTAAATCGGCCCATGATAACTAAAAAATGTGCCGCGTTCGGCGAACACATGGAAAATTTGTATTCGATTTTCGCATTCTACTTTCCTTAAAACGTAAACCAACAAATTTTGACGAGGGGGTTATTTATTTATTCTTTTTGTTGATTCCAAAAGTTTATTATTGAAAATAAGAAACCAAAACGGAGTATGCAGAACGTTACTTACTTCCACGAAATATTGAGTTGCAAAGTTGAATCAATTTCGACGGTTAGGTCATCATCAGTAACAAACAAGAACAGAATGTACAACTTATAGGGTTGACATTAGAAATCAAAGTTATTGGGAGTTATTACGGCGATTAAACTACGTCATTTTAGTACTATGTTCCATTTGTGAATGTGATTGGCTCAACACAAAGAAATCCATCAAATACTCCAACGTCATATAGTACTAAAAATCTTTTCGTGAAGTTTACTAATTTGACGATTACAATGGAGCCCGATTCTGGTGGCGTCGGGGGGGGGGGGGGGGGGGGGGTAGCCAAATTCGGGTTTTGCGAACATCACTAGGGAAAGCCCATTTCACGAAGATGGAGAACATTCTAAGTTAACAACCATAGCCGATAACCTTCCCAGGGGATTAACCATCGTAATGCAAAAATCTTCATTAAAATAGGTTAATCCTCATGGGGTTCGAGCATGATTAACGGAGAAGAAGACACTAAATCGATAATTATGAAGTTGGAAATTAGCTTTCTTAGTAAATTATTCAGTGCATAGACCCAAAACCAAAATAGTTCAGAGAATTCCACGACGTAGGTAGAATTATAGTAAAACTTTGATTTAGGATGATTGTTTTGCTACCTCACTATCGAGTGAAAAACAGAAATATCGCCCATAAAATCGGGAGCAACTTGTACAAAACTGTGAAATGGAATGAGGAGAGCTTAGTTACTCTTCTTCCCTCGACCACCCTATTTTGGAAAGTTTGGCGATTATCAACCAACTTTTCTGTTATTATTGTTGTTAATCTAATTCATTTTTTTTTTGCAGATTTTATTGAAGAACGGAGAATTCTTCTCGAAAATGTGGGGCCAGATCTACAAACCCATTATGACTCGACAGGCCTCGAAGTAAGTTTCGAGTTACCTACTAGTTGAGTAACATTGTTAAAAAGAATTTAATGAGTCTACTTTCGATAAGTTCCAAGTTTTACGACAGCGTAGGTGTAATGTTTATTACAGGAGTTGGGACGGCATACCTCGGGTTTCGACTTCATAACCGTTAAAATTAGTTACAATCCGATTGGAGCCGCAGTATTCATATATTAGGGCCCGGAGGTAAACTGGAGGTTGAAATAGGGATGAAGCGAGAACAGGCAAACTCTGCTTTCAAGGGAATCTTTGATTTATCGTTTGGAAGGATTTGGGAGATCCTGTGGTCGAAATTTGCGGTTAGTCAGGATTGGTGGTGGCACGAGGTATTAGAAAGGCATGCGAGGGACGGTGCGGGGGTTTGAACGCTGTAAATATTCGATATGGCTCTCCAGCTCTGAGGTTTATTCGGTTGGGAGCTCGAAAACATGGGTGTCTCCAGTCTACTCCGTCCTTGCAGTTTATGCCCACAGCCCTTGTTGCTATTTCATAAGCTTATTTTCAACAGCTGGTATCTGTCCTTGTTAACAACGAGGATGTGCACGACTCAAATATCGAAAATTATCACATAACGTTAGAGTAATCAGCTCAGCTCTAGTTCACAGATTCAATCAATTTCGATCTGGCTGCAAAAGGTAGTAGAATTTTAATCAATACACGTCCTGTTTCAGGGCACTAATTGTAGCTGATCACCATTTATAAACACTGTAGGAGATATCACCGCAGAAAACCTAAGAGGAAACAACCCGTGAAACCTCGCTATATTTTCGCTAACCTATATTGCTAGTGGCCAAAAACTACCAAAATAATTTGAAATCCAATAATCCAACTTACTTGTGTATCACAATTAAAAAGAAAAAAAAATCATAGACATCTTCATCTTCTCTTTTTGGTTTGTACAATAACACAGTAAATAACTCATCCTTCTCTTATAACTACTCTCTAATTGATGTATGAAAAATCCTACCACACAAAAAAAAAAAAAAAAACATTGTTGAAAAACAGATTCAGTCCGGCTGATGGGTATCTTGAGTAAGCCAGGGGTTGTGCTACTGTGCCATCAAGACCGAGCGGTTGTGCGGGTTTTAGTATACATCTCGCCTGACGAGTGAAGCCTTCTCCTCTTTCAAACATGCTTGAGCTGTTTCCTTTTAGTAAGCTTATACTCGTTTGGCGAGGTGCCTTCTACCGCTCGGTTTTGGTGGGACAGAAGCACATCATCTTGATCTTTTAAGTGGTAGGGGCTGAAGTAGTCGAGGAGAATATGGTCAAAATCGGTCTTGGGAGAAGTGGTTCAAACTAACGCTTTGAACCGGTTTTTTCCTTCAGGCTCATTTTTACTGGATAATCATGGAACGAAATGATCCAAAAAAAGTGGCTTTCGAATCAGACGAGTTAATAGCGAGACATTGAATAGTTTCCACCCCAGTGGTGTCATTGGATAGTGAGAATCCTTGCAACATCATCCCATTATTGGACCACTTTACCCACTTTCGCTAAAACGACTCGATTCACAGATTTTTTTCAAGTATTAATAAATCAGTAGTTTGAAAATGAGGCTACTGTAGGTTAGATTCTTTCATCTTAATTACACTTGTTTTTGTCTATGATTATAGGTGGAGTTGGTGGACATGCACTATGGAACTGAGTTAAACCCCCTTAATGATCCGTACCAGTACGATGAGCACATTGAAGAAATACTCGCCTGCCAGAGGATATCGAGAGGATGTTTCTACTTGGTAAGTTGTGTTATTCGAGTATAAAATTGGAAAGGACGACCCGAAGAGTCACTTACTTTGAGAAACAACACGATGAAAGTGCGGAATAAACGGTTTTAATTGTCAAGGTCAGAATGGCGAGACGTGCGAGAAAATCTGGACAATTTGTACATCCAACATCCATGACGTTCCTAATCCAGGACTCACCGATATCCACTCTTGCCCACACTCCTGGCACTCCTTCTCGACCACAGCCAATCCCCCAGGAAACAACGGCCGTCAGTATTTCGTCCCCTAAGCAATTATCACAAAAATAATACATAAAAATATGTTAAAATCTAAATAATAATAATGTTATTGATAACTTAGGCACTTAGGTAGTTCTGATTACTTCGATAACATTCTTTCCAGAGTAGCTACCATTTCCACTCACCCAAAACCTAAACTAATGTACGAAAAATTGATTGATGCCTCCTACGTGCCATATGCACATTTTCTTCTCTAGTGAGTCACTGGTTTCAAATTAAAGTGCTAGGTTTTCTTTTAAACCACTCCAACTCCAATATTTAACCAATGCTGATCACTACCCACCAATATAATATTTCAATCAACTGAGTAGTAGAAGTTACTCATACTCAATTATATCGTACCGACAACTCTACTGACCTTGATCGGTGGCGCATATGAGGGGACCCCCACTGTCTCCGCTACAAGCATCCTTGTTTCCTTCGCCAACGGTACAAACTTCGGTTGCTTCATCGAATCTAAGGAACGGATATCCTGATTTGTGGCAGAATAAGAACAGGACTAGTAAAGTGAAATGTATACAATACATTATTATAATAATGTTCGTAATAAGAACCCTTTGCTACAATAATCAAACCCTCATCAGGATTTTGATAAGAGAAGAAAAAATGCCTCTACCTAAGAACTGTGGATGCCTGCAATGCGGACGGAATATGGTTCTTGGTTGCTAAGGAAGCTCAACTGTGAAAAAATTGATGAAATCCATGGGGGTCTAGGTGTATCTAAAAGCTTTTGGTCATTTTCAGTAATTTATAAGAAGCCAAGAAGAGGAGATGCAATTTTCAAAATGAAATTTAATTTCGTTTGGACAATAACCAAAAGCTATGAGGCACAACTACGCCCCACGGAGCTCATACTAAATTTCATCAATTTTTGTCCGCGATACCTATCTAAGGAAAATGACCAGTATTTCGTACCTACAGCGGTCGGACTTATCGCATTTTGATCCCAAAAATCAAAATTTGATGGTTTACGTTTCAAGACATTTCAAGACAAATTTTCCTTCTATCCACCGTGGGCTGCACCTAGTTCTCTCGCAAGGGAGCCTCCCTTACTCTGTGGGTTGGACAAATGGTGAGTCAGAAACATTAGTGCAAATCGCACATGACTGCTCGCTGTCAGAAGTGAGCCAAATTTCAGCAGATCAAATGCGATCTTCTTACATTTAATTTCAACCACTTGTTCTTTCCTAACTACCTTAATTCAAATTTCTTATTGAAGGCACCCACAACTTTGGAACAATGATATTTTGCTGGTACGAACTTTTTGTCAAAATAAACTTGATTTTTTACCAAGCTTGGTAAAATCGTTGGTAGTTACTGTAAATGGAAAATCACTGTTCTTCACAGGTGATCTTAACAGAAAAATAATAAAACATTGTGTACAAATTTGCGTTTTTCTTGCTCGATTACTATGGTTAATTATTGAAAATAATAAACCACAATTAAAATAATTCCTAGGAGGATTTCATTGCCAATATTAACCTTGCATTGTATAACGAAAAGTTTTCCAAGTTGGTGATAAACGATTTTTAAATAGGTACTTCCAAGGATGGGGGATTATGAGACTTTTTGAAACAGTATAAAGAGCTTTAATTGATAGTATAACTATAAGTATGTAACTATAATAAAACTATTATAACTTCTGTTATAAGCGAATTTGGATAATATTTATGATACTATTAATCCTCTTGGGATGTGTCAATTTTCTTTGGAATGGACGATTAATACGAGTAGGTATAGTAACGTAAAATACATTTATTACTTGGCTTACAGACGAGACAAATCTACTTTGTTTACCTGACTCTGGTTTCAACGACTCAAATAATAACAGCTCGTAGCAAGAGTCTGATTGTAATAGGTTCAGTTTTACTTTCAACAGAACATTTGACTGCCCATAAGCTTTAGGTCCAGTAAAGCCCCAACCGATACCGGTGCACATTTCTTCGTCCGCTCTCATTTTTGGGATTGACTATGAAAAAAAGAAGGAATTTGTGTTGAGTACGCTCGTAATCGTTAGTACGAACGTAAGTGAACTGACCTCACAAAATTATAACGGTTGGTTGGACTGAAAAAATTATGGTCGTTACTAGGAATTTAAGTTTGGACTTACGTAGAAGCAAACTTGTGATCTACCTATAACTTGGAATCACATTGTAACTTTTTGCCGTTTTGCCCGTTACAATGATTAGAGAACACCATAGACTGATAGATAAACTGACACAAAACTAAAATAGTTCAAGAAGATCTAAAACGTATGATGCAAATGAAAATTTTGGTTTTTAGGTGTTTTTTTCATCTTTTGAAACAGAAAATGCTTCTGCTACCTTACTACTAGGAAGTAAAATGCCATCAACCTAATGATTGCCAAGGCGCATGCATGTAACTTACGTAGTTGACGAAATTGGGAAGAGAAATTGGGAAAATATGACCAGGCTTCAAAGGGAAACTATATCCAGAGGTAATCATTCCCAAGTCCCACTTCCAACCGGTCCTGAGCCTGGAGCAGTGAGGATGCAGCCTTATTATCCACGCGTCGCGCCTCACACCCTTCTGACGTCCACGTGAAGCTATATTGACTGTTCCGGCCAGCAAAGATACCACTTTAGGATGTTTAGACCTGTGGGATTTAGAAATAGGAACAAGTAAATTAATAACACTAGTGGTTGATACTTCAGCTACGAAACTGTATCTACGTGTTGTATAATTGAATAGATGAGAAAAAAGATCTAAACTCTTTGTTTCATTAGTGGTATTGAGTGGTTGAGGCAGCAGGTGAAACTCGGACCCCCCAGTTGCTATCTACTTAACGCTTAACGCTACTTTAGTCGTTGGTAGGTATAATACAAAAGTTATATTGTCCCTCGCAACACATCTAAAATGTATTTAAAAAATACTTCCTTACCTACCCATAATAATATGCTTTCTGAATAATTGTAACAAAGCTCTTACTACGAATTTTGATTATAGTTCTTTTTTTCGTATACTGCCAGGTTTTGGCAGTATATAATTTATGCATAAATTTAGGGCTATCCAACGAATGGTGAAGGATTTTTCTTCGAACACGAATGACGAAGATAAAATTCGTTACAACGATTTGGTTTTAAGCAAAAATCATTGCAAAATAGGGGGGTCGCGTTTTCGTTCAACGCAATTTCGTGACCATTTTGGTCAGTTAGCTCACGGCTAACATGTGTTCGATGTTAAATCGAAGAAACAGGGAGTTGAGGTTGCCCTAATTATTAGGAATTTCGATTACTGGTTGCTAAAGACGTAAAGTTGAGTACAACTCGAAGAAACGAACAGCGATCGCATTTTGGCCAGCTAAAATTAGGCCTCTTGAGATTAGGCCTCTTTTGCGATTCACTCCGTGAATCACAAACACTTCGTGTTTCTTATTTGTCGTAAGTCCGATCCTTAAGTCCTCATACGGAGCGAACGGATGGTCTTATAGACCTCCACGAGGTCTCTAAAAATTCTAAAAATTCAATACTAGGTATTTAAAATTGGTGAAAAACAATACCTTTCTTCGAGAGTTCGAGAGGCAACTATTGAAAATTTCAACCCTTTATTTTCACTCTTAAGAAGTGACTGACATTAACCAAAAGTTTCGGGGCACAACTATACTCCATATGGTGCCCATATATCATATTTCATAAAAATCGGTCCATGATGTTGGTATTGATGGACAACGCTGCAAATTATTACACAATGGTTTATTATTTTTCTATATAGATCACTCGTCTGCACAGCCACCAACCATCCAACATGAAGAAAAACATCGATCGTATTTCGGTCAGCTATAATTTGAATGGAGATTAGGCCTCTTTTGCGATTCACACTCGTGTTTCTGATTTATCGTACGTCCAACCCCTTAATTCTCGTTCTAAAAATTCTATAGAATCTTGAGTTGATGGAAAAAAATATCTTTATATAAAAATTTTTTGAGTTAGGGCGTTTACAAAATTTCAGTAATTCATTTTTTGACCCTAAGAAGTGACTTACATTAACCAAAATCTCCGGGGCACAACTAGACCCCGAATGGAGCCTACATACCAAATTGCATCAAAATCGTACGGCGTACGGCGGACGGCGAACGGACGGCCAAATTTTTTTCGATTTTTGGATTCTACGTACCTTGAAACGTAAACCATCAAATTTTGGGGGGGTTTAAAAAAAAATTTTCTTGGTTGATTCCAAAGGTTCATTATTGAAAATAATAAACCAAAATGATACCTTTATATCAAAATTTTTGTGCAAGGGCGTTTTCAAAATTGTAACCCTTATTTTTCAACCCTTAGAAGTGACTGACGTCAACAAAAAGCTCCGGCGCAAAACCAGACCCCAAGTGCAGCCCATAACCAAATTTCATCAATATTGGTCCTTGGGAACTAAGGAAAGTGCTGCGTACTGCGGACGGACGGAAACATCATTTTATTCGATTTCCGGATTCTATGTACCTTGAAACGTAAACCATAAAAATTTGAGGGGAGGTTAAACAATTTCTGTTGTGGCTAACTCTACCCCAAAGAGGGGAGGAGGGAAAGCCAATACAATTTAGGGGCAGAGTTAGCCACCCGAACTAATTAAAATTGCTTCGTAACTCATAAGATGGAAAAAGAGCGATTTTCTATTGAAAACGACCTACTTTTTGGCCGCCGTTTCTAAAAATTCCAGTTAAATCCAAAATGGATACCACCACGTGATTCAGCGTCGAAAGTTAATGAAAAAACAAGTATCTTGGGGTCTACCTTCATCTCAATTTTGGCACAATCAAGGAGTTGCGCATGTTTGCGCGCTCACTGGACGGGTTGTGGGCAACCAAAACAATCGGTTGAGGTGTCTAAAATCTATGAAATTTTGCGTAGAACACAAATCTGCAATAAAAATAGGGGTTCCTATCTGAAATAACATAGTTGGTGTCGATTGCGTATGGTTGCAACATTGCGCAGTGCGCAGCGTGGTCGTTTCTGAGATCCTGTATAAAATAGCTTCTTCGTATCCATAATCCGATTGCAATCTCAGAAGAACCTTGCTCCACCCACATAGGGGAAAAAATATCTTTGATTCGGATGGAACATGTAGAAGAAAAAGGTGTTACACAGAGGCTGCCATTTATTTGGGTGCATGATTTTCATAGGGGACCTTATACACGCCACTCGCCGAATCCATGAAAATTCCATCGAAATCATACAATTACTTCGTATAGTTTTGATCGTTACAAGGATTACTTGACAGACAGCTACTCAGATACACAGACACGCAGACACGAAACCGAAATAGTTCAGGAACGTATGTAGATATTTTTGTTTTGGAGAACATTTTTTTTAACCTTGAAAAGTGAAAAAAAAATGCTTCTGCTACATTGGTTGACTCGAATACAAAATGAACAAGATAACAATCCACAGGGTGACGGCCGGTTACTTACTCGTAGTAGGTATAATATACAGAAAAACTGCGAGGAAGCTGCTCAAAGTTCTTTGAATCACTCAGTCATACCTGGGTTTGGAACCGACTCTGTAGTATTTTTCCGCAATGCAATGGCAAGCAGTAAGAACGTGTCTGCTAGTCACCAAACTTCCCCCGCAGAAGTTGGTCCAACTGTAAGCGTATTGCAAGGATACCATAAATGGGAACTCCCCCTGCATTGCCTTTTCTCCATCGATAATGCGACCACGAAGAAGGTTTTCATGTTTTTCAGCTTTGTCACCATCGAAGCTCACTACTCTCCAACTGGAATTAAAACTAAAAGGTGATGAAAGAGCTTTAGTTTTTTATGGAACCAAACACAGTTTTCGAATATTGGACAATGATACAGATAATTGGGAATGTGAAGAATGTACAATAGGTTTATTACTGAAAGCTAAATTTGTTGAAAAGACGAACCCACTTGCTCTTCTTCTTTTATTATCCAGAGCTAAACCGGTTTTGTTTCCGAAGATGAGAATCAATGAACACTTCATGTATATTATCCAACTCAGCTCCATAACGAGTTGACCTTAGCCGCACTGCTCTTCACCATGAGCTACTGGTAGTATTTTCGCTAGATGAAGCAAGCGAGAGAACTGAAATTTAATCAATAAATGAACTTCAAGGCCATTCTTAATACATTTTTCAAATACACAAGTTTCGTTTCCAGGCAAAATTCTCCTAGTAATTGCAGTTATGGATTATTAATTGTTAACCAGAGTTTATCAACCCTTTCAACTTGATAAGGAATCAATAATCTAGTCTCGGCATGCTCGTATTTGGTAGGTATCTATGTTTCCATTCTAGAGAATTTACAAGATGCAAAAAAAAAAAATTTTTTTGAAACTTGAATTTCGAGGCCTCAGTTTGAATACTTAGACCTAATTTTCGGTATCAATGTATATGCAGGAGACTTATACCTCAAAGAATATACAAAAAAACTAATTTAAACCAACGGAGAGGCCGGTAGGTAAATGAAATCCAGAGGTATTTGTTTAAATTACCACAAAGATGACTCAAAACTCACTTTGTACAAATGTCTCAAAGCTACCTGACAGCATATTTGGTAGTTATTTTAATTTTTTCGCTATTTCAATGAATTATAGGATGGACCTAAATGAATTTTAGGATACCTAATGTGAGTTGGAGGATAGTCCCGTTAGAATTAGAGGACCCCACCTTTTTTGATTTAGCGTGAAAAATTGCCACGAAGATAACTCCAAACTCACTTGACCACAAAGGTTATGTTCTTCTTTTTTTTAAAACCCAAAATGTAACCCCCCCCCCTCCCGAAATAACACGTTTTTCCCCCTTCAAACCTCATTTTCTCTCTTAAATGCAACAGCAAAAATAAAGTTGACTAGTCCATTAGAAAGCTGACATTTTGGCGCATCTTTTAGCTTCCCTTTCAATTTAACACGGATTTCCAAGCGTTTGAAAAACTTGTGGTTTAGAGCTTTTGATAAAATTAACTTTTCAGACTATTTTTTTACTTCTCAAATCCACCTTAAAAAAATAATGAGATAATCTATTGGTAGGGATTAGGGGGGCAGTGAATTTAACGTACTTTCAAACGGTATCCTTAAATTTAAATAATATTTAAAAACAAACTACTGCATATTATGCAGTTAGAATTAAGGAACTTACATAGCAGTATGAGTGAAGTAGGGTAAAAAAGGCGAATAAAATCATTTAAAGCAAAGAAAGTGGCATTTTAATTTAAGTAAATAAAAAAATTTATTCGACAGTTTTGGTCGGAAATTAGTAATAGGTACCTACCTAAAACTCCTAGGTCCTACTATCCAATATACTAACCTATATAACTAGAACAACTTATTGTTCTAGTAGTTTACGATGCTTTTTTTTTAAGTGTATCTCTTATAGATTGTAACTAAATCAGACAAGTCGTGATCAATACGGCGTTAGAAATATTTAGCAAGTTAGCTACAGAATGGATTTTTCTCATAGACCACAAAGCGCTTTATTCATATTGCAGCTCTTCACTCAAATATGTACGGCGAAACAAGTAACCCGTGGTTATAAGCTGTTTTCTTCTCCCCTCTGTAAACAACTCATTCTTCTCTACCTGTTTGGCTCTTATGAATACTTCTTGATATCAAGTTGTTCTCTTCCCAGTTTGATGTGGGAATCCTTCTTTTCTCCAATTTCTCCTGTATTGTAGAATGCGCGAATATTAGATTCAACCTTACAAATGATGTGAACTAAAGTTGAATTTGTGCTAAAATATTTAATATTACATTATCAGAGAGGGTTCTTTGATCCTGTTTATGGGCAACAAACACGTTGGAGCTAAGTACATTACAAATAATATTCTCATAGCTAATAAATATTTTAATGAATCTTTAAATATGCTCTCTGGTAAACAGTTAAAACAATAATATATTTCACATTCTTTTGATCCTTGTTCATTATCATCATTTGAAGGTTCTGGAAACTGGATCTTAAAAATTTATTTTTGGAAACATCCAGAAGTGCTCAGAATGTTCCATTCAAGTTTCAGAATAATGAGTACAACTTTTTAAAACAATGTTTTACTGGAAGGTACTCGCAGGACCTACGATCACGTTAATGTTTACCTAATTTAAGTATTATGGTAAACAATTTCAAGATGCCTAAAATAATGGTACCTTATAATTCAGTGACGTCTGTGATTGCAGTTATTACAATTGAAACGAGTTGAACTATAAAGAGACTCGGAAGATGCGTGGAAAGATGGATATCCGTGCTATTCATAACATCCCTTATCCAGCCCTCGGCTATGTCCAGCCGAGCATATACTCCAGGAACATTGTAACTTCCACAACCTATTCCCCAAGACACGATGCCACAAAGAATTTTGGTCCCTGAAATTAATAGAAAATAGAACAAACCCGATTAAGGAAAATACATGCTGAAAACGCTGCAAATTATTACACAATGGTTTATTATTTTTAATTTTTCTATATAGATCACTCGTCTGCAAAGCCACCAACCATCCAGCATGAAGAAAAACATCGATCGCATTTCGGTCAGATTTAATTTGAACGGAGATTAGGCCTCTTCTGCGATTCACACTCGTGTTTCTGATTTATAGTACGTCCAAACTTTAAATTCTCGTAGTGAGCGAACGTTTTGTCCTACAGAGCTCCGGGTGGTCTCAAAAAATTCTAAAAATTCTATAGAATCTTAAAATAAAGGAAAACAATACCTTTATATCAAAATTTCTTGATTTAGGACGTTTTCAAAATTTTAAAATTGATTTTGGAACCCTTAGAAGTGTCCTACATCAACAAAAATCTTCGGGGCACAACTAGACCCCAAATGGAGCCTATATACCAAATTTCATCAAAATCGGTCAATGCTAAGTGGCAAAAGTGCCGCGTACGGCGTACGGACGGCCAACTTTTTATTCGATTTTTGGATTCTACGTACCTTGAAACGTAAACCATCAAATTTTGAGGGGTGTTAAAAATTTTTTTTTCTTGGTCGATTCCAAAGGTTCATTATTGAAAATAATAAACCACACGCTGCAAATTATTACACAATGGTTTATTATTTTTTATTTTTCTATATAGATCACTTGTCTGCAAAGCCACCAACCATCTAATATGAAGAAAAAACTTCGATCGCATTTCGGTCAGCTTTAATTTGAACGGAGATTAGGCCTCTTTTGCGATTCACACTCGTGTTTCTGATTCATCGTACGTACAAACTTCAAATTCTCGAAGTGAGCGAACGGTTTGTCCTACAGAGCTCCGCGTGGTGTCAAAAAATTCTAAAAATTCTGTACTATCTTATATTGATGGAAAAACAATACCTTTATATCAATATTTTTTGAGTTAGGGCGTTTTCAAAATTTCAAAATTGATTTTGGAACCCTTAGAAACGACCTACATCAACCAAAATCTTCGGGGCACAACTAGACCCCAAATGGAGCATACATACCAAATTTCATCAAAATCGGTCAATGCTAAGTGGCAAAAGTGCCGCGTACAGCGAACGGCGTACGGCGGACGGCGGACGGACGGCCAAATTTTTATTCGATTTTTGGATTCTACGTACCTTGAAACGTAAACCATCAAATTTTGAGGGGGTGTTAAAATGTTTTTTTCTTGGTCGAATCCAAAGGTTCATTATTGAAAATAATAAACCAAAATTAATCAGACATCATCAACCAGACGCTTCAAGAGATATCAGCTGAATAATTAAAACACAATTTTTAAATGCATTGCTGGCTAACCGTTATGGCCATCGCATATCAGTGGACCGCCGCTGTCTCCTTGACATGCATCACGTGACTTCAGTCCGAGTGTGCAGATTTGGACCATTTCTTCAAACTTTGTGTTATCTGGAAAAGAGAAAAATCTATAGGTACCTTAACTAAACGAGAGAAATGAAATGAGCAACTGGGAAAAACCAATAATTGAACACTTGACGATAAGTTCGACAAAAACTGCTTGATTCAAAGGTTCATTATTGAAAACACCATTGCCTAATTATTTGTAGCGTTTTCACTCTTATTGACCTAGGAAAAATCGGAATTTTAAAATTTTAATTTTCGGATTCTAGGTCACTTGAAACGTAAAACAGCAAATTTTGAGGGAGTGATTGACATTCTTCTTCACACTCAAACTTTCATTATTAAAAATGATAAACTAAAATCAAAATTGTCAGAATCTGTATATTAGGTGTTCCTTAAAGGATATACATGTATTGTTAATGACCCACATAATTTTTTACGGGGAATTCAAACATCACATTTGCGCAATTGTAAACAACGCACACCAATTTTCTTTTTTCAAACGGGAAAACCCATTATTGAAAATAATAAACCGAAATAGGAGTCAAGATCGATAAAAACGGGGGTTTAGATTAAACTTACCATCAAGAGTGGAAAACATACATTTATCGTATTATGATACCTACTTAGTAGGAGTCAAAAATTGATCAACGATGACTAATGACTGAATAAAATGGATTTTTAAATAATTGAAATAATAAAAGCTCTTACTTCTACCAGCCCTCTCTATTAGCTCGAAGCATTTATTTTGAGGTTGCAGAACCAACTCGACTTTCAACAGAATGTATGATTTTTTTTGTGTCTCAGTTTTGCCCCAGCCCATGGCAGTACAAGTAACTTTCTCCGAGGTTAGGTTTCCTATGGTCTGAGGAGAAAAATAATTGTCTACATTGAGATTGAGACCCATGTTTCTTAGTGTTTTCGTTTGTCTATATCTATGATCCTTATAAATGTCGAAATAATGAAGCCAGTTGTTGGAAGTAGATAGTCAGTTTGGATGTTAATTTTTTGCTACTTGTCATTGCGGAGAATTGCTGGTAACAACGGGGGGTTGTTAGCAGCAATTCTCCGCACACACATAAGAGGAGGGGGTCCTCTTATGTGATGCTCTTCTTCCGTTACTAGCACTCAAGTCTGTTGTAAAGAAGGGAAGGTAACTTCTGATTGCTCTCTGGTAAATCCCATCAACTGATTCCCAGATTCCTTGTTTAAAATAGTGAGTACATGCACATCATTATTTATCATGGAAGAAACTATAAGCAGAGTTGATGAGGCTCTCGATGAGCCACCTATCTGCCCAATGAACACTACAACCACCGAACCTACGTCAACGAGCCTTATGGGGAGAGTTGTGTGGGATCTGGTTTGAATCCCTTAGCAAATCTCTGCTGGTTACACGGTTTCCCGGTTACCATCCTAGTAACTGAGATTCCAAGAAATCGAAAATCGCCACTCTTTCAAGAAAATGGAGCCCATACTTGAAGTTATGTCTTCAACTCATGCAGTCAAAACAAGAGTGTGATGCACAGAGTACTTTGATCAATGTGATGATGTAAACAATCGTCGTAAAGGTAAAACCTGCTCTCAAAAGGACCAATCAGACAAATCTATTCTTCATTGTCTTTGACTACTTCTACTCTTTGTCAGTATTTATCAAATGATCTCGATACTTTCCTCTTCTAAAAATAAAAAAAAATAAAAAAAAAAAATACTACCGTGGAAAAGAGAGAGAAGTAGCAGGTCCTAAAAATGTCCTTCCACCCTAATCGTAAACCGCTGTATGTTTTTCCAGTTACTCATCCAATTTGATTAAACTCTCGTTAAATGAATTCTTTCTATAAAAAATATTTACGAACGTATTTGGTAAACCTGGAGAGAGGAAATAGTTCTATGCTGCCATTTGCTAAATCGAAATGGTTGTATACGGTGATCACTCCGATATCCCAGACCCAACCATCATAATGACTCCAGCAGTTTTCATGAACGTGTAGTTTCTTCGCATATCGTCTGACTCCACTGCTCTGTCCTTCATGAGAAATGTCAATTGTCCCAGCCAATAGAGAAAACATGTAAGGTGTTTTCAAACTGTATAACAGAAATTTGAGTATTTTCCAATTTATAACAGTGGAAGAAGTAAAAGAATGGTCATGCATCATAAAATCGGCTTCTCTCTCTCTGAGTACTCCCAAGGCTTTCTAGAAGGAGGCCAAATAGGAGGCAAATTTGCGAAGTATTTTTCGCTCTTCCATCCCTTCTAATGATTTTATTTCCGATTTTAATTAAGTTTTTATGCAAAACTTCCAAACTAGAGCATATCTAAAGATTGATTGAGTTTTTAGGATACCAACTATAAATTGCAACATTTGAAACGAGAATAAATTTGTCGATTACACTTGCTTCATTAGTATAAGAAAGAATTTCAACTACTAGGTTTCAACGCAATGAGTTGGAAAAGTGGAATAAACCCCAATGCCAATTATTCATTGAAATATTTTACCTAATGAAGTAGGTACCCACATGAATAACTAAGACAATACAATCTTGAAATAGAAAAAATTGAGTGCATAAATTCATATTATCTACTTCTTTATACAAAAGCGTGAAATATTTGAAGCATCGTACGATTATGAACCTACCTACATATTCATTGGTACGAGTCCTGAATTCTCTTGTACTCAAACCCATCTAACTTATACATCTTCCAGTTTTGAAATCATTTCCATTGAACATTTACTTATATTAAATATTATTTAAGGTTGCTACTATTATCCCTACATTTAATAAAATAGTTCTTCAGTAAAAAAAAAATAGTTTAAATATAAACAATTTATTAGAGATTCACAATGAAAATGTACGTTGGTCGTTAAACTTTGATCAGTAATTAGGGATAACAACTTGCATTACTGGTTATTCCATCTAGCATAATGGCACACTACATAAAAAACAGCATTAACAACGCTTTCACAGAAAATTTACTTTGAAGTTACAACTATGGACTGCTCAGGAAGCAGTCCATGGTTGTAGTCAACAACTTTAAAGCCTTTCTTTTTTTTTGTAGATATACATTCCTAGTTTAGCAATAAAAGCGTTCGATGGACTTAGTACCTATTATCAATTGTTGTTTGTGTTTTAATTGTTCTGAAAGTGCGAGAACCTCAGATTCTCTCGTGTATTTTACGAGTAGAACCGCAAGCTTCAGACCAGCGCCTTCACGCATGAATCATCCTACCTGTTGTTTGGCCTCCATCTAGAATGTTATATTTGACAGAAATTCGGGGCCTATTCCCAGGTCGACAATGGTACAAATTGATACACAATCCAATTATTGTCTACGTATCTCATTGGAGAATCCGTCTTAACCAGCAAGTCGAGTACAGGGGCGAGCGCTTTCGATATAAGGACATCACCTGTCCGTTGAGAGAGTACCGTAAGTTTATTATTTTACAATATAGATCATCCGTCTGCATAGAACGCGGCTTTTCCAAAAATATATAGCCTTTTCCAGTGAAATTCATAATTTTTGTAAATCAATTTCATAATAATTTTAACCAATTTCATAATTTTTTCAACTATTTAGTTGTATATTTTTTACAACCAATTTATATTTTTTTTAATCCAGTTTTATAATATTTTCAGTTAATTTTATAATTCATAATAAATTTAAGTTATATACCTCAATTTAAATGAGGTATTTCTTCTGAACTTCATTTTTCCACCTTTTCATAAATTTCTGCTGTTGCCTTTGTAATATCTTAAAATTCATGTTGAAGTATATTGTTTTACTTTTTAGTTATACAAATTTAGAATTTAACCCTTATAACTTTGAATTAATCGTTTTCCACTTTCATTTAAACCTTGATGACTTTTAATAAAAATATGTCTATTCCCATTTTGGAAAGTAACTTTTTGAAGAAAAATAACATACGACAACATTATTCACACACAATAAATTCATAGGGCACCATCCTCCCGTATGATATTGAAAGATTGTCCTCTATGAATTGGAGGATTCCCACTGAGAATCAGAGGATGGTTCCCTATAAATTTCTTGTGTCTGATAGAGATTTTTCCTCAAGTTTTACTTTCCTACACAGGAATACAATAATTTTAATTGGTACCTAGTCAAAACGATTAAATGAAAGTAAAAAACATTATTTCAAAGTCAAAAAGGTTAAATTCACTGTGAAATTTGAAAAATGTGAAATGTCTAAATTCACTGTGAAATTTGAAACTGTGAAATGTCTAAAATTTGAAATACTATATTTAGGCGTGCATATTAAAATTTTGAAATAATCTATAAAATGTTCAAAAATATGAAAAAATAATATACAAAAGGCTAAATTTAAATTGAAATATAAAACATAAAATTTTAAATTACGAAATAGGTTGAAAAAATTATGAAATTGGTTAAACAAATTACAAAATTGGTAGGCAAAATTATAAAATTGGTCGGAAAAATCATGAACTTTACTGGAGAAAATTGTGCTCTCTACTATCCATACCATCACTATCCGAGAGTTGTGGATGCCTCATTACCAATTTTGATTCTTGGTTACTAAGGAAGCACAACTGAGTACAGCATGAACTTCATTCAAAGGAACGAACAACGATCGCATTTTAACCGCTGAGATGCAAACGAATATTAGCCCTACTTCCGACCTACGGGTTCTTCGTACCTTAAAACGTAAACCGCCAAATTTTTAGGGAGGGTTGAAATTTGTTCTTCAAGCACGATTCCAAAGGTTCATCTTCAATATTGTTATTGGTGATAATAAAACAATAGGTTAATTGTAATGTGTACCTACATGGGCTTTACGTTATGAGTTTCAAATACGATACAATGACACGCTGTAAGGACATGTGAGGTTGAGATCAGGGTGCCTCCACACAAATTTTCCCAATCAATCCAGTTCTGTATTGAGACCATGAAAGGGAATTCTCCACGTTCGGCAGGTTCTCCATCGATTATACGACCATCGGATCTTTCATCATTCGCTTTGAAGATTTTGATGTTGTTATTTGTGAAACTTGTTACATCGGTTAGTGAGAGATCCTCGTCTTTAGCTTGATCAGAAAAGAAATTTGGGTCACAAAATACTCCTCAAAAGTAAACGTACCTAATAGTTGAAGCTGAATTATCAAAAGGTACTGTGAAGGCAAGTACAATATATATGTATATATATAATTTTATTCTAGCTACTAACCAAAAGTATTCTATGACATACATGATATGAGTCTTGAGGTATTTCTCGCCATGCTAAGTACTTATTATTAATTATGAATCCATCATTGATCAACTCACTTATTTGGATTAATCTGGTTTCATCTTCTGATGTTGTCAGTTTAACATGGTTTCCAATGAATTGTGCGAATATCAGGAATGAAATTGCATATGACAGGTCGCACCAACTCATTTTGGTAGGCACGATTGGTAGAGGAAATTACCAATATGTGTAGCTATCATCACTACTAAAATTTAATTATCATCATTACTAAAGACAATTTAATTGTCTTCAATATTGATAGCTAATTTGTTTCTACGGAGTCGCTATTCTAAGATAATGTTGCTCTCCAAACAGTAACTAAGACAATAACATGATGATCTTGATGTACCTACCTCCATTGCAGAAATCATGATCGATGCCACCAACTTCAATTTATCAAAAAAAAGTAGGTAGTAACAGCGCACTAGAGACAATTTTTGGTTGTATCTACTATGGTGTGAAGTTGATTGATGGGACCATGAAGTTGGTGGGGTTTTAGTGAAATTATTTCTTCTAGTTGAGGTTACACATCTACAACGCAGGGTGACCCACTTGGCATGATGATGTATGCTGTAGGTACACAACCACTCGCACGAAAGTTGAAACAACCCCTGACAGGAACAGACTGCATCCAAAATTGGTATGCAGATGATGCGGCCTGTGTAGGAAGCTTAACAAGTATTCGCCGGTGGCTTTCACTCCTCCAAGAAGAGGGCCCCAATTGGGGGTACTACCCGGAACCTCGCAAGAGCTTCCTTATCATCAACCCGGGTATGTAGGAAGCAGCCATTCCGAGTTCGTAGGTCTGAATATACAAGTGGTGTATTCACAAAGATTTCTTGGAGGTGTTGTGGGGCCCACTCAAGAAAAACGTCAATTCGTTCAATCAAAGATAAGTGGTTGGATTGAGCGTGTTTCAAAGATGTCCGAGGCAGCGAAGCAGAGTCCACAAGATGCCCACGCAGCCTTCGCCAAAGCTCTGCAGCGAGAATCGGCCTATATGCAGCGAGAGGTAGGTGGATTTGAAGAGGAGTACGTTAATCTGCGTGAGACAATACGAAACAACTCGGCTCCTGCCATCCTTGGGCGAGAGGCAGACATTTTAATAGAGCCCCAGGCTAATACCCAGCAAAGTTGGGAGTCCTAGCTCTTGAAAACCCCGTCAAGGCGGCTTCAATGGCATACGAGACATCCAAAGAAGTCACAGCGCCTCTTTCTGATGCCATAAGGAGTGGCAGAGCTTTGGATGTTGCCCAGTACGAAGAGGGTGTGGTGTTAAATTTGCGAGTAGTGGCAACTCAGCGAAAAACCACTGAGCTTGCACCCAGCGAGCAGTTTTTGACATCACTACCCAGTAGGCAACAGAGGACCATTCTGAGGACTAGGGAGGCATCACAATGGCTTTGCGTCCTCTTAATCGCAGCAGACAACTTCGACTTGTCGTCTTCCCAATTCCGTGATGCACTAGCCATTCGGTACGGTTGGGAGCCAAGAGAGTTGCCAGTATGGTGCGACGGAACTGGATGTCCCACAGTGGACATGAACCACGCCCTCAATTGTATGAAGAGCGGCCTGATAAAACAGGAAAACGACCTGGTTCGGGACCAAAATAGCAAGCCTCGCATGGAGCGGTGTTGTCACAGAACCAGTTCTTCGTGAATGTGCTGATGGCAGCCCTGGCCTGATGGTAGACATAAAGGTTTATGGTGTTTGGGACCGTGAGAGACCTGCGTTTTTTGATACCCGCTTCATAAGCGCTGACGCAGTCTCTCACACTCCCATGGACTGGCCAACCTTCTCTTGCCATGCTGCCCAAGCCAAACATGCAATAAACGACAGAATAGCTGAGAGAGTCTTTCACGTCACTCGCAATTTCATACGATGGAGCATTGCATAAAAAGTATGACGCTTTTCTCAAGAATGCCTCCCTACGCTTTGCCTTGATGTGGACGCGAGTGGAAAATCATTCCTTCGTCCATCGAGCGGTTTCCATAAGGCTAAGAGGCCCAAGGAAACATGTCCGAGGACTCGGACTGGAGTCCTTGTCCACCTTTATTCCCTCTACAATGTTCAATAAAATGTTTTTTCCCCTCTCTCTAAAAAAAAAAAAAAAAAATGAAATAATATATGCTGGTATAAAATATTATACTAACGGTTGATCTAGCACATTCCTCTCCCCTCCCCCCTTTAATTTAGAATGTTTTCTTGAAAATAAACTGGAAATTTTCTCGATATTTGGGATCTTCTCAACTCAGAAGGCGGAGACTGACTGACTGTACAAATATTGGATCAGAAACACGAGTGTGAATCGCGCATGAACGTTCACTAACCGAAGTGATACAACTTTCAGCAGAACAAATGCGATTTTCATTATACTTCGGGTTAACTATTTTTAAAAAACCGTTTTGTAATCATATGCAGTGTTTTTAACATAAAAATGATAGTAAAAGACGTTTTCAGCTTTTATATATATTTATTTTTGCAATAACATTTATTGATAAAGGATCCGTACAGTCTCTTTGCAGACCTCAGGCAATCCGCTGACCCGAGTGAAATCAGAGCATTGGTACCTTTGTATTGTTTTATTAATTGTTCTACTAACTCAGTATAATAATTGGTGCAACCGCACAAACAGGCTGTAATTCAATAACAACATAAATGATGTTAGTGATCCGTTTGGTACAAAAATCGGTAATGAATCGATCTAATGATGAAAATTGTAGAATTTTCATGGTAATATCTAAATAACCTGACACGAGTGTGGTTGGTTACCTAAATCAAGGAAAAATTTGTGCTTGATCACAGGGTTGCAAAGATGCCAGTCAAAACGAAAGAAACCATGAGAAAACTCGGATCATTGTTACCCGAACCATCGATTATTGACCTCATCCATGGCTCAGCAGCGTCTACCCTTGCATATACCCCTGGAAGATTTGACTTTCCACATTGAAATCCCCAAGAGACGACGGCACAAAAGTATTTCTTTCCTGAAACATGCGTAATGATGCAAAATATTACTAATCGGCAATACACACGGAAGAATAGAGAAGAAAGTAGGTAGGATATGCTTACTATACTGGGAAACGCGATTTTTTCTACTGTAATATGTGGGCGTTGAGCCGGCAAAGGTTTTGTTTTGATTATGCAAATTTTAATTGGAAATTTGAAAATAGTATTGGTTGGAGAGAATGAAGTGTTGAATAACTCTGGAGAATATTGTTTCTTCCGTGATAACAACTGATATATGAATGCATACTAATGAATCAGCTACCATAAATTTAATGGGTATAATAACTTCGGGATTTTGATGCAAAAATTTTTTAGCCACAGTGGGACTAAGGAATCACTCAACGACTACTCTGGCGCCGTTCGAATTTGAATACTCGAAATCGAGTATTAATTTAGATTACCGATACATCTGCAGGTTTCCGCAGCTGACAATTAACTTAGGAGGGTAAAGAGTGTTTTCATTGCAAGCACGACTTGGCGGAAAGTGTTTTCCTGAATCTAGAACTTGTGAAGGAGGAGTGTTTTTTCCCTAGTGAATTTATTGAATCTCCATCATTGAAAACCATTTGACAGTTTTGTAAATTTGTTCATGGTTTCTTTTGGTTCAAATGAAATGAAGAATTTGCATGATCGCACGCATTTCTGCTCCTCAAATTGTCTGTTTCATTAACTTACATTAATTAAGGTTTTTTTTGTTAGATCCCCCATAATACAGAGGGATTTCATCATTCAATGCTTGAGGTTGACTGCACAATCGGTATATTTGTCAATTAGCTTCTGAAATGTTCTACTCTGCAAACTAGAAAATTTCAACTATATAATTGAAATGTTATTATAACCGAATACGCTCCGTGGTTTCGCCAACTTAGCTTGCAAATGATAGGTAGTAGTTAATTTTTGCCTTAAAATATATTATACCAAGCTCGTAAAATCCAATCACAAGGTGGGCAATGTGCAGTTGGGCACACCCTTATCTACTTATTCATTTTTTGTCACTCTAATTTGAACTCACCGTCATGGTTATGGCACAAAAGAGGTGATCCACTGTCACCTGTACAGGTATCTCTTCCATTACTGCCAAGAGCGCATAATTCATTATCGCCTTGCAATTGTACGGCTGCAAAAGAGAGTTTGGAATATTTATGTTCAGAGAATTTATACATGAGGTGAACCATACTCAAATTATCGATTCTACAAGGTGTTTCAGGCAAAAAAATATCTCCTATCAAATTTTTTCAACCCCTTCGATCCTAGTTTTTACAATTTTAATATTTCTTTTCATGTTTTGATCTTTTGTCATTAACTCTCATTATTTAACAACTGAATTTAAATTTTGAGATATCTTTGAAAAAGATCAGTAAATTTCCAAGCTACCTAGTGCGTAATCAAGATCTTTTAAGAATGAAAATTTTGTTTAAATATAGTCAAAAAAGTTTTTGAAATTTGATTTTTTTAAAACCAAAGTTCCTACTTCTAATCCCTACCCATTGTGATGAGTGCTCTAGGGGATAAACACTCCCAAATTGCCAACTTTTCAACGGTTTATAATTTTTTAGGTTTACTATGAAATTTGTGGTGGAACTGGTGTTGATTGCTAAAAAAAACGCGTTTCTTCAGCGAAAACTTAGGTTTTTTCCCCACATTTTCAATGTTGAACATTTTTAATTTTTTTTGTTTTGTTTTTACGGAATAAAAAGAGAAAACTGCTAGGGGGAAAAAGTGTCTTGTAAATTAGTTGTGGAATCGATTCCCGAAGTATTGCTGATTGGTTTCTGGACATCCTGTAAAATAGTCCACCAATAACTCCTGAAAGGTAACCCCTCAAATTTCATGGAAAACCTAAGAAACTATAGGCCGTAGGAAACATGGTAATTCGGGCATGTTTATCCCGAAGATCACTCATCGAAATAGGCAGGAATTAGGAGTAAAAACTTCGATAGAAAAAGTCAGATTTCGAAAAATTGTAAAAGTGCTTTTTGACTATATTGTAAACAAAATGTTTATACCTAAAAGATCTTTATTATGCACTAGGTACCTTGGAAATTTAACGCTCTTTCCAAAGACATCCTCCAATTTTAATTTACTTAGTAAATAATGAAGTTATGGCAGTTTTAATGACATAAGATCAAAAACACGAAAAAAAAACATTAAAATTGAAAAAAAACTTAGATTGAAGGGGTTGAAACAAATTTGATAGGAGACATTTCTTGTTGAAAATACCTTGTAAGATCGATTCTTGAAGTATGGTCCACTTCAACGGTAGGTAGATACCCTTTACAGTGTACACCCTGTTTATGGTGGCTACTACCGACTGTGACCTAAAATGTAGGTGAAAGTGCATATTATATGAATTGGATAAAAATGACACCAACAGTTTCCATTGCCAAGATACGGTTTTTAAAAGTTTTTTGATGAGAAAACCACGTTTTTCTCCATAAAGCTCAATGTTCTCCTCCTTAAAACAACTAGGTACTTGTTTCTTCATTCTGCCCAGGCCTCAATTTCCAACCGATATGAGTGTTTCTTTCTTTCGACTCAAAAATCTTCCAAATTGCACACTATTTAACCAAAGTATTAAAATTAGCTTGGGGAGGGGATGAGTGGAGTGATAATATTGACAAAACATCCGATTTTTCAATATTTTGGTTCCTTTATAGCTTAAATTGTATTCAAGCTTTGAAATTGAGGAAAAATTCTCATTATGCCTCCGGATTTTCATGAATTATTCTCTGTCCCACCATAGAACTAACAGTGGTGCCACCATGGTGCCAGGACACCATAAACTCATATTTCGTGGGTTGTTTTTTTTTTTGTTTCACCTTGAATAAGGAAATTAACTTCGACGAACTGCCTACCAAAACAAATAGATGAAAGTTCAACGTACCGAAGTATTACCGCTTTGGTGCCAGACTGGCACTGTTGGCAGGGGATGGGGGGCTTGAATTTGCATGTTGGGTGTCGTAGATCATGGATTTTAAAATGCTATTCAAATTCGAGGCTCCCATGCCGCTAGAAATGTTATGGTGGATAATGGTGAGGGGGGGGGGGAGACCACCTTATTTGCCTAAAATACTTAACAAATTACATCGAGTGAAACAGTTTTTTCGCTTACCAACTGGTATTAATTTACCTAATGCTTATCAAATGGGACGTCCCCTGGAATGCATGCATTACTTAACAATATGTTTTATTGACAGTTTCTGGGATTCAGAAGTTATAAAAAAGTTATAAAATTAAGGAGTTATACAAAACAATATGAAATATATTATGAGTACCTAGCTGAATGAGAGGAATAAGTACCGACTCACATGCAAGATATCGACGTAGAAGTTCAAGGCAAACATCTGGTTGTTGCAGTCCCAGCTTTACTTTCATCAAGATTCGCGAGAAATCGACTTCAGGTGCGGTACTGCCCCAGCCTATTGCGGTGCAATCTCCTGTGTACCGAGTTAGATTATCGACCATCTATAAAAGAGAATAATGTTATTCATAATTTTTTAATTGTCGAGTTATTAAACGACGTCGTCCCCAGACCAATATAGACCCAAACAGAAAAGTAACAATGTGATTTATACAAAAAACACTTGTTACTCTCAAAAAACTCGTTGAGGAATTTCACGAAGTTTACAGGACTATAGAAATAAATTTCCGATTCCCGTCCAATGCGAGACACCAAAAAGATTTTCTGGGCAACTAAGTTAGCGTTGAAATACACACAAAAATAAACACGTCTGCCAAGTGGGTGTGGCTTTTAGACTCCTCGTATCCATAACCCGGTTGATGAAAAAATTAATCTCCAAGTAACTTAACTGCCCTCATAAAGGACCATCTATATGGCAACTCATACAATCCCTGAAAATTTCATATTGAGTGGAAAATGTAGAAGTTCTGGTTATTATAAGGTTTTTACGTCTGCGCATGCGAAGAGGCTATTATCAATCTGAGAGCAATGATTTTCGTAGGGAACCGTCTACTCACCAACTCACAGAATTCCTGATATGTACATCAAAATCGGATAGAAAATGTAGAAATGATGGTGTTTGGATTTTATAAGGTTTTTACGTTTTCGCATGTGCAACAGCTACTGTCAATCCGGAAGCAGTGATTTTCATCTCGATTCACACAATCGCTGAAAATTGCATCGAAATCATGACGGAAACACAAATAGACTCGAAACCAAAATGAGGAATTTCACCATGTCGGAATTTCCTATTTTTGACCCCAAAATCGGATTCGGCACCTCTAAAAACCCCCTAAGGCAAACTTTCAGCCCGAACTTCCTAATTTACGAATAAACAAAACAGTGTAGAAAATACGAATGTTTAAAAAAAACGGAAAAATGACGTCATGCTGGAATAGTTCATTTATGGCTGCTTGAAGCGCTGAGATCGAGAAATCCATAGTCCCCAGATGCAAAATTTCATGAAACAGTAAAGTTCGAAATCGAAAAACTGAAGAAAAAAATAGAAAAAGCGAGATGGGGAAAATTAGGTTTCCTCTGTTTTTGTTTGATAACTTTTCTCTTAGAAAACACGATTTCGTCGTCCCAATGGGCAACACTGGGAGGAGACGGCGATCCGAACAGCCCAATCAGCGAGCGTTCCCGCTGGACGTCTGTTTTCCCGGTTAGTTTTGAAATTAAAAATTTTGACTGTCTCCCAAAAATAACAGGAGACTTATTTTCCGAAATCGCCCGATTTTCATATATCCCACACCATTAACTATTCAGGAAAAATGCAAACAGAAATCGGTGAAATTCCTCATTGTTCAGGAAGAAATTTATGTTTCGGGAAACATTTATTTTCAACCTTGAAAAATAGAAAACAATGCTTTCCCTACCTTGCTAGACTCGGAAGCAAAAATATTTGGAATTATGGATGAAGAGTGAAGCCTCTCACTGTAAGATCTGCGGAATCAATAGAGGATCTCGTTTGGCCATTTTCTGGTCACGTTTGTGACTTCTCTTTTCATATATAGGAGTTGACAGAACGCTTCAACAAACACTTAGTGTGAAAGAGCCATACAAGCGAAAGAGATAATTAAAAATGAACGTACTGAGTTGGTGATGATGGGGAAAGAGATCAACTCTATGCTATCTTTTCTTATTGGAAATTGGTAGTCGACGGTTATCATTCCGATGTCCCAGAACCAACCAAGCGTTGGTTCCCCGTAGCATTGAGGATGAATATGTAACTTGTCAGAGTAGCGTCTAATACCGCTGGCTTGACCTGCTTCAGATATATCAAGTGTCCCCGCCAATACAGAATAGCGATGGTTTGCATTCGGGCTAAGAAGGGAATGAAATAAATATCATGGTGAGAGGAAAGATTCCTAATTATTGTTTCATCATTCAACGGCTAGTGTTAGATTAATGATAGTGTATTACAAAACTGGATCGATTTTCAGTACTTACACGGGCTTTTTGCTGTTCGTTTTTCGTGTGAGGCTGTGACAAGCTGTAAGAACATGTGATCGAGTGACCAAGGTGCCTCCAGCGAGATGCGACCAAACCAACCGGTCTTGCACTGAGACCATAAAAGGGAATTCTCCCGGTTTGACGGTTTCTCCATTGTATATACGGAGGTCGGAATAGATAAGCGCTGGTTTCTCCTCAATGTTTTTGGCACCGTCAATGCTACTTATTGGCTCACCGACTAGTGTGAGAACTACGTCTTTACCTCGAACAATGATGAAAATCAACAATATTTCAACTTAAAACGAAGCAAATAAAATCGTATTCAGTTCATGATTTCATTTGTTACTTTTTCTGAGAAAGATGAATCATCTAACTCCTCTGATTAGCACTACTCCAATTTTAGAACCAATTTCAAATTTGAATGTCAATATGCAGAGAATTTTAAAATGCTGCAAATTATTTCATAAAGGTTTATTATTTTTCACTATAGATCACTCGACTGCAAAGATCACAGCTTTGCCATTGTCATTATTTTTTTTTACCTACCATCCATAGGTACCCACTACATACCTCCACACCTTCACAATCGAAAGTTTATTCGGAAGAAATAAACGGTTCACACTCATTTCAAGATACTTGTGTACAAAGATCACAGCTTGGCCATTGTCTCTATTTTTTTACCTTCTCAAACAAGTTTATTAGGAAGAACTAAACGCTTCAAAATCGATTCGAAGAAATAGGGAGCTTCGTATAGAAGTTTGATTACTGGTTGTTAAGGAAGCAAAACTGAATACAACCGAAGAAAGGAACAGCGATTGTATTTTGGTCAGATAAAATTTCCTTAGAAGTGACTGACATCAACCAAAAGCTTCGCGGTACAACAAGACCCCAAATGGTGCACATGTACCAAAATTTCAATAAAATCGGTCCAGGGTTGCTAAGAAAAGTGCCGCGTACGGGGTACGGCGGACGGACGGACAATTTTGGTTTATTATTTTCAATAATGAACCTTTGGAAAACATTTTTTTAACCCTCCCTCAAAATTTGTTGGTTTACGTTTCAAGGTACCTACGTAGAATCCAAAAATCGAATTAAAATTTGGCTCTCTGTCCGCCGTCCATCGTACGCGGCACTGTCCCCACTTAGCATTGACTGATTTTGATGAAAATTGGTATGTAGGCTCCATTCGGGTCTAGTTGTGCCCCGAAGCTTTTGGATGATGTAGGTCACTGCTAAGGGTTGAAACGTAAGGTTTACAATTTTGAAACCGCCCTAGCTCAAAAAATTTTTGTATAAAGGTATTGTTTTTCCATCAATTCAAGATAGTATTGAATTTTTAAAATTTTTAGAGACCATGCGGAGCCCTGTAGGACAAACTGTTCGCTCCCTACGAGAACCTAAGGGTTGTACTTAATCAGAAACACGAGTGTGAATCGCAAAAGAGGCGGAATCTCCGTTCAAATTTTTGCTGACCGAAATGCGATCGATGTTTTTCTTCATGTTGTTTGGTGGTAACAATGGCAAAGCCGTGTTCTTTGCAGACGAGTGATCAATATAGAAAAATAATAAATCATTTTGTGGTAATTTGCAGTGTTTTTTATTTTATTTTCGGACTCTACGTGCCTATAAACGTAAAACATCAAATTTTGAGGGAGGGTTAAAATTTTCTTTTCGCTCAATTCTAATGGTTCATGAAAATAATGAACCAAAAGGGCTAATTCAAAGTGAAAAAAGGTTTGATTAAAGTTTTAATTCGAAATAAAAGGGTGAATTCAAAATGAAATGGTTTAATTCAAAGTAAAAAAAGGTTAATTCAAATGAAAAAGGTTAAACTAATAGGTAAAATAATGTAATAGAGCTATGAAAATGGAATACATTATAATAGAGCAGACTATTCGATCCTTCCAATGAGCTCACCCCTTCCAGTCTCCACTTCAAAGGCCTTCCCGCTTACTAGGTTTCCAACAAGTAGAATGATTATCGAGAGGGTCCAGCACAATACCATTTTAGTGGACACAATAATTTACACTGGGAATTATCACCCTTTAGTGTCATATTATTGTGGTCTTTGGACTCTTGAGACCCTTATGTTTCTCAACTTCAAAAATGTTATTGTTTCTAACTACTTTTTCACTCATTCTTAAAATATGTATCTTTTTATCAAAAAGATTACATGCAAGTACATTTTTACTCTTCCTATTTTATATTCCCTTCTCAACGTGTTGCTATGGTAATGAAGTAACCCGCGCCTTAATTGAAAACATGGCCAACTGAAGGAAACCCTTGAAGTTATCTGTGTCTGAAAAATATGGAAGTTTTTGATTCACAATTTATATTCAAAATATCATATTTTCACTACGTTGGTTGGAATCTATTTAATCATTTTAAAAAATCTTTCTAGTGCCTGGTTGGTGAGGAATCAACCCCTAGCCCTCTCCCTGCTGAGGTCTCAGAAGAAGCACATGTGCGGCTAATCGGAAGGGCTAAGGAGTTGGGTCTCGATGCTGAGGTCGTTGAATCCTGCTATCGACCAGTTGCTAACCACGGGTATCGGCTCCATCGAACAAGGTAAGTTGAGCTACCGCATCTATCTGATAGGTCCTCTAATCACACACCCACCAAACGACTATAAGAGATTGGAGGCTATCAGGGGACTTCGAAGGGGTAACAGGAGAAAAAACCCATCCTTGGGGCTAACAGGAGTGGAGACCAACGTCTGTACAGCTCTTCCTCTCATTAGAACTCCATCTCCACCCATATTTTACTTTGCTCTCCCTAATCCCTTTTCCGCTCTTAAAATCTCTCCCACAGCATGCTTCTACTCCGTCTTACAAACAATGCTCTCTTGGCTCCTCTTCGTTGATCAATATTGTTACTCTTTTTTGATGAGTTAAGAGTCAGTTGTTCACCTACCAACGTAAAATACATAGTTCTAGATGGGGTAAAAAATGTCTCATGGTTGATATCCAAAAGTTCTTTATAGAATAGTAACAAATATAAATTAATTACATTATGTCCATAAAAATTACTGTATTGGTTTATCGGTAAATGCACAACATAAGAACCATACTAGCTCACTAAATGCTTGGAAAATTACTTGATTAGGTTCATAAGGTTTGTGAGTAATGTCGGTATTATTGCCCTGCCATCATTCCAGCCAGGCTCAGAACTTAGTGTTAGCGGGCATTAATGAGGGTTCGTTCGAGCGAACCAGCCGCATCTCGTACAGCCCGGATTATGCCCTCATTCCACTAATTATAATCTTCTGTGAAATCTACGGCATCCGGTGAGCCTGATTCAATGATGAATCTGACCTGTTATGGAAATGGCGTAGCTTCTCCACAAGTGGGACTACGAAATAAACGCTCTTAAGTATAGAGACTGAGCATTATATACAACACCTAAAATATATTCAGAAAGCTGGAAGTACATAGTAATGAAAATTTAAAACATCGACAACAATGTTTCTACAGCAGGGAATTGACGTAACGGAGAACAGTGTTGTTGTAAGGACGTTCGGCAACATTGATTAAAGACTGTTCTCCGATGTTATCAAAAAACATGTTCTGGAGTCACTTGAATCAAACTTCATATGGTGGTGGTCGCACTACAGAGCAGTGAGTGGCAATTACTATTTTGCGTATGTTTTACAGTGATAGCGTTGCGGAGCGAGCATTAGAAGTACTGAAGAGTGCCGCTGCTGATCTCCTCACTCAAGGTGTCCAAACACACCCACAACTGACGAGATCAGCTGTTGAACATCAATTCCACTCAGCAGCAGGTAATGATACTATGGCATAGTATGCCATAATATTATTATGACTCCATAAGATTACTTAAAAGTAGTTAAAAAGTTATGTAAAGGATTATTATCTGAGCAACGCACTTTTTCAAAATCTGGTTTTGGATTAAATTTAGTGAATTTACATAACGCAATACATTTTGCTTCCTCACTACCGAAGGTAGGGAAGCTTTGTATTTTCCTCCAATAATTAAAACGCTGCAAATCATTGCTCAAAGGTTTATTATTTTCTGTATAGATCACCCTTCTGTGTAGATCACTACTACCATCTGTATTCTCCCTTGACCTTCCCTCTCAAATTTCAGCTTCCTGCGTTCAATAGGATTGAAAATGGCTTCGGAGCTCACTCAGCTGATCAGTGATCTGAGGAGTGAAGAAGATCTCCTCGAATGCTGGAGACGCCTGGAAGAGCACTTCCATTCAATAGGATTGAAAATGGCTTTGGAGCTCACTCAGCTGAACAGTGATCTGAGGTGTGAAGAAGATCTCCTCGAATGCTGGAGACGCCTGGAAGAGCACTTCCATTCAATAGGATTGAAAATAACTTCGGAGCTCACTCAGCTGATCAGTGATCTGAGGAGTGAAGAAGATCTCCTCGAATGCTGGAGACGCCTGGAAGAGCACTTCCATTCAATAGGATTGAAAATGGCTTTGGAGCTCACTCAGCTGAACAGTGATCTGAGGTGTGAAGAAGATCTCCTCGAATGCTGGAGACGCCTGGAAGAGCACTTCCATTCAATAGGATTGAAAATGACTTCGGAGCTCACTCAGCTGATCAGTGATCTGAGGAGTGAAGAAGATCTCCTCGAATGCTGGAGACGCCTGGAAGAGCACTTCCATTCAATAGGATTGAAAATGACTTCGGAGCTCACTCAGCTGATCAGTGATCTGAGGAGTGAAGAAGATCTCCTCGAATGCTGGAGACGCCTGGAAGAGCACTTCCATTCGATAGGATTGAAAATGGCTTTGGAGCTCACTCAGCTGATTAGTGATCTGAGGAGTGAAGAAGATCTCCTCGAATGCTGGAGACGCCTGGAAGAGCACTTCCATTCAATAGGATTGAAAATGGCTTCGTAGCTCACTCAGCTGATCAGTGATCTGAAGAGTGAAGAACCCTTTGAGCAATGATTTGCAGCGTTTTTTACCCACCAACATTTCTTTTACCTACCAACTTTTTTTTACCTACCAGCTAGGTACTACCTACCACACCATACTGGCTTCACACCTTCACAATCAAGTTTATTAGAAAGAACTAAACGCTTCACACTCGATTGGAAAAATAGAAAGCTTCATATGGAAATTTGATTACTGGTTACGCAGAAGGCAAAACTGTATACAAATCGAAGAAATGAACAGCGATCGCATTTTAGTCCGATAAAATTTGAATGGAGATTAGACCTCTTTTGCGATTCACACTCATGATTCTGTTTTATCGAAGGAAAACCTTCAAGTACTCGTAGGGACCGAACGGTTTGTCCTACAGAGCTCCGGGTGGTCTCAAAAATTTTTTAAAATTCGATACTATTTAAAATTGGTGAAAAAACAATACCTTTATTTCGAGAGTTTTCGAGCTAGGGCACTCTTGAAAATTTCAACCCTTAATTTTCACCCCTTAGAAGTGACCTACATCAACCAAAAGCTTCGCGGCACAACTAGACCCCAAATGGAGCCCATATACCAAATTTGAACCAAATCGGTCCAGTGTTGCTAAGAAAAGTGCCGCGTACGGCGTACGGCGGACGGACGGAAATTTTTTTATTCGATTTTCGTATTCTACGTACCTTGAAACGTAAAACATCAAATTTTGAGGGGGGGTTAAATTTTTTTTTTCTTGCTCGATTCCAAAGGCTTATTATTGAAAATAATAAACCAATAGGAGGGATTTATTGGAATTACACTTTTTCTGTACACAAAACAGACCGTAATACATGGTATCTAGGTAGGTATTCTAGTTTAATAATTTCAGTCTACGCATTTTTGGTTGCCTTGATCTTCTTTCCGTACTTTTCGGGGCAATTTTTGGTTGTCACACAACAAGAAAAAAACGCATTCAGAAAATTTAACTGGGGACCAAGATTACTCAATACAATTATCACGTAGGTTTCATCACAATAAATGACAATCATTTTTAATTATGAAAGATAATAAAAACGTCTGCCAAGTGGGTTTGGCACGTAGATTCCTCGTATCCATAACCCGATAGTATAGATGTTCCTATGTATTGTAGCTAATTTCAATAATTGTCATTTACTGTGTTGAAACCTACGTGAAAATCGTATTGAAATATGATAATTTACAATTTAAAGTGAATATTTTCATTATTAAAATTACTTAGTATACTTGTTGTGGTCCGCTACCTCTTTGCAATTCTGACAATTTACTTCCTTGGCTCGGTGGTAAAGCTAAGCTCTGACTCAGGAATGTAAATATAGTTTAGTCGGAATGATTGGAGATCGATCCCCGGTCGAGGGAAGTTAATTTTTGATGGTATTTCATATTTGTTTCCAAATGATTACTCTTTGGAACACACTAAGAAGTTGACCATCGATCGATTGATTAATGGAAGCATTCCACCTTTATTCACCTGAGAGGGGGTTAAGTAGCACTCCCTACCATTCTCCCGGGATAACAATACTATTCCTGGATAAACGCCTCTATTCCATTATAATACTGAAGATAGTATGTTTCTTGTCCATTATTGTCAAATCTAAGTACCTCGAAATGAAGCACATCACCTCAGAAAGATGGAGAATGGAACGGGTAATGGTAAGAGTTCCAACTGTATCATCGGTTCTTTTATACTCGATAAATTATAGGAGTTATGACCATTTTAGTGAAATATGGTCAAAAACTCGAGCAAACAATCGTGAAGAGTAAAGTTTATGAAATTTTTGTTCATTGGAATATATTGGTTATCCTATCCAAACGTATTATTTTTGGTGAATAGGTATCAAAATGGAATGATATGGTTGCAGTGGTAACTGTCGAAGTTTTTGGCCTCTGGTCACACTGAAAGCTCGTCGGTTCATCCATCTAGACTACAGACACTATCAACAGGACTAGGAAACATGAAAAAACCTCTATTATATTTACATTGTACGTAGTTAACGTGGACAGAGAAAAATAAGATAGCTAAGTTTCGATATGAAACTCAGCCAGGTAGGGTTTCGTTCACAAGAGTAACCTTGGTTACTAGTGGGTTCTTGATCCGCGACTAACGCGGCGCTTCATTAAGACTCTCCTTAAATTTAACTGGCTTCTAACAACCTAGTAAATTCGAAATGTTGTGGATCAATAGAACCACCGCCAATCTACCACCATGCCACTGAGATGAGACTAAAAAACGTGTACCTACGGAGAATACAAATACTTGCATGTTTAAGTATTCTCTTATACTCTCAAAACGTGATACCACCTAGAAGAGAATAAGGACTGATTGATTTATTCCGGAGGAAATATTTTGCTTTCATCCTCACTGCCATCTATTCTACAAAAATACTTAATTCCAGATCTCCTTTACCGGGTGCTCAACTGTCACATGCATGAATTCGTGGTCCGCGCGTTCCTGCAAGTGACAGACGATCCCATACATTTCTCTCGTCCCTCCTGTATTTCTACCTTTCCCCACTTGAAACTCCGTTTTGCCGCTCTCGTTCATCCATATGTTGCTTCAACATCAACATCCGGTTCTCTTCGAACTATTGACGGGTACTCATAACCTACCTATCACCTCCAGTACCCAACATGGGGTTTCGAATCCTATTGGTAGTTGGTGTCAATTTTTTTGAGTTTCTGCCTTCAAGATTAATTTGACAAATATAGAATGGTAAAGTATAGAATTGTACAGTACGGGATCATAAAATTTGATTCATTAGAATATAATTAATACTGGATATCTGTGGAAAACGAGAAGTTCATAAATGACAGCACTGCGTACCAAGAGTACCAAGTTGGGTGGATAGTTAAGCTGCCGCACAAGTAATAACATGAACATGAACCCAAAACATCTGCAGGTTTGAAAATGAAAGCATTCACTTGAATTCTTTCTTAAGAATCATAATCTTTGCAGTCAAGTTTCTAGTTTCGTTGTAATAAGAAGCCCGAAAAAACATTCCACGAGGAAAAGATGCGAGTTCACTTGGAGTGTTTACTGGTGGGTACTACTAGGAACAAATTAAAATTGAGGCTCTTTCTAACATGGAGGATGTCATGGATTGATTCAGCTATAGGCGCGAAATTCATAATTTTATTACGAGAACTATCGACCGATCCTTTTGTCTGAAATGAACCTGCTCATGACAACATAATGTGATTTCCTTCACCTACCCGTAATGAACCCTAGAGTACAAGTCAGTTGTGGTTATTAGAAGGGCCTTTTACGGAGCCCTGTAAGGGGTTCGTTATCTAATAGGGCCTTCTCCGGAGATGGCCATCGATGGTAGATGCCCAGTAATTGTGAGGCCCTAGAATAGCTGGACCCTGGTTAGTGATGTACGACCTGCTTCTTGCGTCGTCTTGACCGGTCCACTGAGTACGATGCGTGGAGCCGGTAAAATTGGATTAGTTAACTTGACGAAAGTGGTTGATTAGTGGTTTTATCAAAAGGGTAGCTGCATCAATCTCGGTTGCCCCCACTCATTCTATTATCGAGCTAATTAAATTGGAAACTCGAGCAACTTTTAATAGCTTGCGACCACCGTTCTTACCGCACTCCCTTACCATTAACAGCATTTTAGGCAGCCCGCATCAACGGGAATTTCTGGTGTGCAAAATTGTGTTTGTGCTGCAACCACCTGAACGCCATTTGTGTTGCAGGGAACAACCAAAGATCTACTAATATACGAGTATATTAAACATAAGGTAGTATTCTTAGGTTCAGTTTTTAATTTTCTTTAAAATTGAGGATTTTGACGCACTTGGGAGAAAAAAATTCTCAATGTACTAAAAAAATTCTCGATTTGTACGAACAAATACCTGAATAATTAAACTATGACCACTAGAAAAATTAATTCGTACTATTTAAGTACTTGTGGACCAAAATAACCCTAGGGGTTAGGATATTTTGGTCCGGTTTCCTAAACCCATCTAAAAACGAATTTTTTGAAGCTTGGAAGATTTCACATATTCGGTTAATTCCAATAGGGAGGGAGAAAATTCCTGATCAAATATCGAAATTATTATGTAGGTATAAGTTTTTTCTATTATACTTGTAAAAACGACATTACTGCCTGTCACTCGACTAAAATAGAACTAGATGCAAGGACATCTTTAAGAGATCTTAGCACTAGGAACTAAAACTAGATTAGAGAAATCTTCAAAACATCGATAGAACTTATCCTTGAATAAAATTAAACTGATTCTTTTGTGTTATCCGTGTGATGGAGTCTATTGGAGTTTCCGATTTTGGGCTGAAGTATACTTTTACGGTATATTATAGTTCATTTTTTTATAATTATTTCAGATATTGACTCCGATCACATAGTTGGAGTTATCCGAACGTTCAGCGACGGCGAGCCAGCCCAAGATGACGGAAGTGTTTCCCGACTGAAAGCATCACTGTCTGATAGGCTACCGTCCACAAATCTCCTCACTTTTTCGTGAGTTTTCAAAAATCAAACTTTGCGCTTTCACCATCAAATTTTTCTCTTGTATTTATATATAACTTAGAATTAATGATTGATTCCACAATTTATTCCGAACTGAAACCAAAATTATTTATTCAAATATACGTTATATTGTTTTCTTTAGGGTTGCGCGGAGAGATGGAACAATCGACCCGGATCTGTCTGAGCACGATACCTACTTGACTGAATTCCAAGAGACAGTTCACGAGAAATTGCAGCAAATGATCAACAAAAACATCGAAGAAAAACCTGAAATCAACGCGAGGAACAAACAAATTCAGGTAATTACTGAAAGAGTTAGGTATGTAGAGAGGAAGATTTTATCAATTACGTCTCTTATTCAACCGCTTAATTTTTCAATGAATCCTTTCAATTCAAATGTGCTGAGTGTCAAGGTAAATAAATGTCGTTGTATATTTCTAGTTGAAATTGTGTTATATGAGCTGAAAATTGGGAAAATCGGGGACAATAATTGCCTATTGGGCTAACCGCGAACATGGCATGTGACTCTTTGTACCGAACTAACAACCGCGCACACTAAAACGTGATTCCACCTTTAAAAAAATCAATTTCAAAATCAATCAATTTAAATCATCAATTAAATCAATTTAAAAAAATCAATTTCTTAGTTTTGCAAGAATTCGGAGGGCACAATGTTACTCGTATCATTGTCTAATCCGTACGATCCAGGGTCTTACTACAGAAAAGTGAAAAAGGAAAGAAATGCATCTCAAACGACCTCACAATCGTGATGATCATTAGAATCGAGTTCTATATTGAGCTCAACAAAATAAACCATTTTCAAACCAACTCCGTAATTTTAGGAGAGAAAACTATACTGCCAACCCAACTTGGCAATCGTTTTTGGTTTATTATTTCCAATAATGAACCTTTGGAATCGAGCAAAAAAATTAAATTTAATCCCCCCTCCCCCTCGAAATTTGATGGTTTACGTTTCAAGGCATGCAAAATCCAAAAATCAAATTTAAAACAATAATCCGGCCGTCCACCGCACACAATACACCGTACGCAGCACTTTCCTAACCACAACACACATAGTTATCATGGACCGATTTTGAAGAAAATTGGTATATAAACTCCATTCGAGGTCGCAAAGCTTTTGGTAAGTCTCAGTCACATTCAAGAGGTGGAAAATAACTAAGCGCTATCCGTGGAGGAAGTGGCAACTCTCCTGCTCTGATTAAAATTACCTTGGAGAGATCACATCAACTTTCTACTTTTTTTCTGTTGGTGGGCGAAACGACTCTGGGTTTTTTGGTTCCGTTTTGTAAATGAAAACGCTGCAAATTATTACACAAGGGTTTATTATTTTTCTATATAGATCACTCGTCTGCAAAGCCACCGATCATCCAACAAGAAGAAAAACATCGATCGTATTTCGGTCAGCTAAAATTTGAACGGAGATTAGGCCTCTTTTGCGATTCACACTCGTGTTTCTGATTTATTGTACGTTCAACTCTTAAATTCTCGCAGGGAGCGAACGGTTTGTCCTACAGGGCTCCGCGTGGTCTCTAAAACTTCTAAAAATTCTATACTATCTTAAATTGATGGAAAAACAATACCTTTATGTCAAACTTTTTTGAGTTAGGGCGTTTTCAAAATTTCAAAATTCATTTTTCGACCCTTAGAAGTAACCTAAATCAACCAAAATCTTTGGGCACAACTAGACCCCAAACGGAGCCTACATACCAAATTTCATCAAAATCGGTCAATGCTAAGTGGGGAAAGTGCCGCGTACGGTGGACGGCGGACGGACGCCACATTTTGGTTTACTATTTTCAATAATAAGCCTTTGGAATCGAGCAAGAAAAACAAAATTTTAACTCCCCCCCCCCTCAAAAAATCATTTAAAAGTATCTTCACTGCATGCAGATACATCTGTACATGAATATGTCTTATGATGGCAATTTAAATGATGAGCTCACTCAGCTGATCAATGACCACTCAGGCGCCTTCAGCATTCTCCATTGACCCGCCCTCTCAAATTTCAGGTTCCTGCTTTCAACAGGAGAGGAAATGGCCTTGGAGCTCACTCAGCTGATCAGTGATAATCAACTTTGATGATGTATAGAAGTATATATCTATTGACCCTGCCTCTCAAATTTCAGCTTCCTGCGTTCAACAGCATCAGAAAAAAACTCGGCGCTTTGCGCCTCGGCGGGGGGCTCCGCCCCCCTGCACCCCCCGGTTTATTTCTTTTTCCATACTCTGTATGAAATCATTGGAACACAGAATGTGTTTTTGCGATACTAGTCATCCGTTAAATAAAAAACAACAATAATAAATGTGGAGTTGACATTAACATGACAACCAATAAACATATCACCAGATGTTTTTTCTGTCGCTTTTTCGTGACGATTTTTTTTCGGTAGGTCATCGCAAAAACACATTCTGTGTTAAAACGTTGCATTGTTTTGTGTGTCGAAAATTTTGGAATGACCCCCAGAACTAAGACATATCCATGTCAATTTGATGTTTTACGTTTCAAGGTACGTAGAATCCTAAAATCGAATGAAAACGCCGTCCGCCGTACGCGGCACTTTTCTTAGCATCACTGGACTGATTTGGTTCAAATTTGGTATATGGGCTCCATTTGGGGTCTAGTTGTGCCGCGAAGCTTTTGGTTGATGTCAGTCACTTCTAAGGGGTGAAAATTAAGGGTTGAAATTTGCAAGAGTGCTCTAGCTCAGAAACTCTCGAAATAAAGGTATTGTTTTTTCACCAATTTAAAATAGTATTGAATTTTTAGAACCGAATGAGACCACCCAGAGATCTATAGGACAAACCGTTTGCTCCCTATGAGAACTTAAGGGTTGAACTTACGATAAATCAGAAACACGAGTGTAAATCGCAAAAGAGGTCTAATGTCCGTTCAAATTTTAGCTGACCAAAGTGTTATCGTCGTTCGTTTCTTTCAGCTGTACTCAGTTTTGCGTCCTTAGCAGTCAGTATTCAAATTTTCAAATGACGGCACCCACAACTTCCAATTGTGAGTCACCTTGATTGTGAAGGAAAAATATGTTGGTAGGTGGCAATGGTAAATCTGTACTATTATTTCGTGGTTCTGGCTAATTAAATGAATCCAGTAACCTTCATCGCTTATCCAAAAAATTATAAAATCATTATTACCTTACAATACAATATCCCTCTTCTTATTATTCAATGATTGTTCTAGGTAGTAGAATATTCTGGTAAAGCAACAACAAAGAAAATATTCCAGGGATAATGTGAGCTTTAATAAATAAAAAAATATGAGGGAAAACAACCAAGCCCTTTGAAAAGCTAATATCAATATATCTCGTGGTGCTTGAGGTCCCCGCGATATCCAATGGGGTAATATTCGAGGACTCATAGGGCGCCATGGACCGAGAACTGGGGATCATAAAAGGGTCGTATTCGGTTGAGTGGGCGAAAAAGGTACCGCTAGCGGGTCGGGAAGAAATTGCGTTTTCCCAGGTTGAGCAGGGGATGTGGGTCGTTTCCTTGGGCTTTGGCTTGGACGAATAAAACGAGTGAGATACTTGACGGTTGATGTTGGGAGGTTAATTTTCAGTTGCTGTACACATGCTGTAGATACATGAGGGGTAGCTGAGATTCACGTCTAGCGGTACCTCTGTACTGCTGTGTACACCTACCTATACGGCTATACAACACTGTACGGGAAGTTTAGCGGCTGCAACCAATTAAAAGTCTGTAAAGAACCTTTATCTGTCTAGTACTGCACTTAGTGTGAACAATACCTACTCTATATTGCCTCCTTCAATCCTAATGTCAAAATCCTTTCAGAACTTATAAGAAAACCATAACATCATAGATGGTTGAAAATAACTTTCAATTTTGGCACTTAAATAATGTAAAATGTTGAATAATGTAAAACCTCTTAGAGAAAGTACGTAGAGATAGTTAGTACAATTATTTCTAAAGACGCATTTGGTAACTCGCAAAATCTAGTAGACCTCAATTATCGTAAAAAAAAAAAAAAAATGCTACGTGAGTAATGACGGGTAGGTATGACCGATAGTCAAGGGGAAACTTTAGGATTTGACCGATTAAATTTGTGTTCCACTGATTAAAATCCCTCCGGTATCGGTTCTGGTATGAAAAGATAAATGAATTTTGCTGTTGAGTCGGTAACTTCTATAATTTGAATAACTTTTCGTTCATTATTTTCAATAATGAACCTTTGGAATCGACCAAGAAATTTTTTTTTAACACCCCCTCAAAATTTGATGGTTTACGTTTCAAGGCACGTAGAATCCAAAAATCAAATACAAATTTGGCCGTCCGACCGCCGTCTGCCGTACGCGGCACTTTCCCCACTTAGCATTGACCGATTTTGATGAAATTTGGTATGTAGGCTCCATTTGGGGTCTAGTTGTGCCTCGAAGATTTTGGTTGATGTAAATCACTTCTACGGGTTCCAAAATGAATTTTGAAATTTTGAAAACCCCCTAACTCAAGAAATTTTGATATAAAGGTATTGTTTTTCCTTCAATTTAAGATTCTATAGAATTTTTAGAATTTTTTGAGACCACCCGGAGCTTTGTAGGACAAACCGTTCGCTCACCACGAAAATTAAAAGTTTGGACGTACGATAAATCAGAAACACGAGTGTGAATCGCAAAAGAGGCCTAATCTCCGTTCAAATTAAAGCTGACCGAAATGCAATCGATGTTTTTCTTCTAGTTGGATGGTGGCTTTGCAGACGAGTGATCTATATAGAAAAATAAAAAATAATAAACCACTGTGTAATAATTTGCAGCGTTTTAATTGATCAGCGCATTTCGGAGTTTTGTGAAGATGTTCAATTGCAATGCAATACAACAATACAATACGTTTATTTGCTTAGGAAAAACGATTTCAAGGAGTTGCGACCAAACTTATCAGTAGTATGATAGTTCAAATAGTTTGCACAAAAAAACAACTTGATAAAAATGAAGAAAAATAAAATTTATCAAAAGTGGGGGAAAAATAAAATATACAATGCTGATCTCATTTGCATCAACGTAATTACCTTATATCTGTGCCTATATTAATTTTTATTTACTATTTGTTAGATTTAAAGAATTTAAATTTTTTGCTGTTGTCTGTCGACCAATTGGAGATGACGTAGAATGATTGGAAACTTCCTGGTACTGTTTATTCAATGAGAAACCTCTCGGCCTCAAAGAAAGAATTATAAATTCGTGAAATTATGTATTCCCCGAATTCCTATCAAGAAGTTCAATTAACACAAGTCGTGATACATGATTTTTAAAGTGCCTTCTCGTCATGCTGAATCCGGGGTGACATCATTTTTCACAGTCTTTGAAAAATTAGAATACTTCTCAATCGAGAGGGAGGGAGATTTTCCAAGTGGTCTTAACAGCCAATTTTCATCTTATTATCAATCAGTGATCCCCATTTCAATTTGATTCCATTATTGCATCGGAAATTAATTTCTGTCTGCGACAGACCTGAAATGGTTATTATTGGTCCCCTTTTTATTGCTTGAAGGAACCGTACGTACTCAAATCAATGGTCCTGCTTTCAAATGAGATTGGAGGTAGTTCGTCAGCTGGTATTATAGGCAGTAGGAAGGAGTACTATAATAAAGGTGTTCTATGAAGCCCTATAATTTGATGTTTTTTATATTTATGTTCTTATCGACCTCAACATATTTCTACAACGGAGATCTTTTTGCATGATTACAAGTCATGCCATCATTTGGGAGATCACCAGCAATTCAGTTTCTCTTATTAAAGGCTTTCTATAACTTGTAAGTACTTTGTATTCAATATTGGTTGAAACCAGACTGGAAAAAAATGAAGATATAAACTACCTAACTACCTTCTGGATGAAATTAGATGCTCGGACGAGTTCTTCCATTCAGATCCGAACTTCGATGGTAGATACTACTTGCTCATTCAAACGAATTTTTTCTTAGAGCCAACAAAAATATGGAAATAAATTATAACTACCTTCAGTGCACTATAAACTTTATTCCTTTAAAAGGACTGTACTCGATTCAACTGTTGGAAAGAGCTCTCTTTAAACAATTTACTTTATTTCTCGTTTCTTCAATCGTATTTTATCGATAAAGTTTCTTGCCTGTTCACTCCCAGATGGATTCTAAAGTTTAGACTTCTCACTCTAGCTTGAAAGGATAAGTTAGGGTTAGAGAGTATACAATATTACAAAAGAAGGTGAAAAGAAAATACTTTATATGCTAAGGTCAAACGTCTAACTTAATTTACGTTAGCTCTTCCTTATAAATCAATATATCCCCTCCTTCAAAAACCGTCTATTTTAACCGCAAGAGCTGCAAATAACTTATTCTTGGAGAACTAGCGAAGTCAGAACCGATTACACAATGTGCTAACACACAGAACGAATTAAAATATGTTAGTCGCCTTGTACCTACTTAAGCCTTTTTTTAAAATGTGGTTGCAGGAGGTGTTCAAAGAAGCGTTAATACATTTGGCAATGTGCAAACAACTCCTGGACCAAACTGACTCTGACACAGAAATCACGAGATCGACGGTTGCCCACGTTAAAAGTCTCATGGTATGTAGAATGGCTGTAGTTGGGCTGGGCAATACTTTTCAATTGTGAGCCCCTTCTAGTTACTCACGAATATCCTTCAAAAAGAACGAAAATTATGCTTATATCATTCATTGAGAACAAGAAATAATATGCTGAATAGGTATGTTCTCCTTGTATATGCTATACGGTGTTTAAATTTGCTACCAGTGTGAAATTTTAGATAAATAATTATGGTGTGTTCAATTGTTAGGTTGGAGCACAAAATAGACATGGCCCTGTGATTCTATTGGGAGCCCATGGCTCGGGAAAGACCTCCATTCTCACTACTATCTACAAGGAATGTGCTGACTGGTTTGGACCAGACGTTCTCAGAGTTTTGAGATTTTCAGGTGAGTTATAAAATTCTCTACCTACAGCCAAGAGCTCATTGATAAACTGTAGGATGTCCTGATTCTTTAGGTGTTGCTTAAATATGGATACTCAACGAGCATGGTCGATGCTTTTGTAAATGCCGGTTTCAAGCAAGGGATCAATTCAATATTTTGAAGTAAAAAAGAGTATTGTTTCATGGGAAATTAGTATTGTACCATAAATAAAACTAGTGTGTTACATTTTTTGAGCAACAGGTGAAATAATAAACCATTTCACGAAAGTACAATTGAGCTTGAAGAGTGTTCAATCGAAATATGAAACATATTAGGCTCTAGTATTTCTTTTTCTTTCACGTTCGAGCACAATAGTAGAGATTTTTTCACAGTTTCTACATAAAAGGGACTTTTAAACAATAATTTTCAAGAAAGAATCTCTGGAATCGAACAAGAAAATACTGTTTAAACCCCCTCAAACTTTGTCAAATAATCCAAGAATCGAATAAAAATAAATCCGATTAAATAAGTATCACAAATAACTAATGTAACAATTTTTCTTTCAAACATAAAAGAAATCTTCTACTTAGGGAATGACATTTTCAACAGGCTCTCGATCAAAAAATTTCTTTTTAAAGGTATGGGTTTTTCATTAATTTAAAATAGGTAGTATTTAATTTTTTTGATCGAATGAGACCACCCATCGATTGGTATGGCCATCCATTCAATCCTTATAAGGATTACCTATACAGGGTGTAAGCCTAACTGGTATGCCGTACTGTACGAGTCGATTCAACAACTGTTTTGCAACAAAAAATGTCTAATAGCAATTTTGTTTAAAAAGCTTCGTTTTCGAGTTATTTTGATATTAAACTTTTTTTCGTGATTTTGACCTTACGTCATTAAATTGGTCATAACTCCTTTAATTAGCTATGATAATTACAATTTTAGGATACCGTTGAGAAGCGCATTAAATTTCCTATCGGATAGGTCCCTTCCAATGGTATAATTAAAACATATTTTACAACCAAATGTAGGGGAGAAATTTGTGTTTGAACGAGGAAAAACGTGCACTTTTTCAACGAAATCACCGCTCTGGCCCTCCTGTTTCCGGAGGCCTCGCGGTCTACTGCGGCACTCACTCACCCACTTCTATCGTCCGACCCCTCAGATCGTCTAGGAAGAGCGCTGATATCGTTGAAAAAATGCACATTTTTCCTCGTTCAAATACAAATTTCTCTCCTACATTTGGTTTAAAATACGTTTTGATTATACCATTGGAAAGCTGAAATTTTGGCGCAGTTTTTATAGTTCTTGCATCTTGAAAGAATATTGATTTTTGTAGTTCAATTTGCGATTGAAAAAATTCGATGCTTCCCAAATTACATAAAATTCTCTTTTCAGAGGGCTTTTTCTTGTCTTAAACCTTGACGCCAAAAAAAGTAAGGAACATATCTGATAGAAAATTTAATTCTCTTTCCAACGGTATTCTCAAATTGTCATTATGATACCTAATTAAAAGAGTTATGAACGATTTAATGACGCAGGGTCAAACTCACTAAAAAAAGTTTAAAATTAAAATAACTCGAAACCGAAGCCTTTTAAGAAAATTTCTAGGAGCCATTTTTTGTTGCAAATTACTTGTAGCATCGAATCGTACAGTTTTGCAGACCAGTTAGGCTTACACCCGTTAAATACTTTATCTGGAGTCAAACAGGGCTGTCTCCTCCATCCGATTGTATTCGCATTGTTCCTGAATAATCTCAGCGAATTCATAGAGTGCAGATTGAAGGCGTGGGTCCTAATTCTGATATGTTTGGGAACAACATAATCAGTATAGCAGTTACACCGGGAGCATAGGAATAATCAATTGGTTCATGAAGGACGTGGAGTTATGATTCCTAGATATAAATTCCTCAAAGTGCTGGTGTTTAGAAGCAAAACGATCACAAACTGTCAAGATAGTGACATTGTTGAAAAGGTAATACATTACTTATCAATATTTTAACAAATCAGATCTCTGTAGATATCTAAATTATGACGCCAGTAAAATATATTTTCCTTGATTATCCGTAATCCTTTAATAATCGCATTCCGATTGTTATACATCGTAGCAACTTAAAATACTAATGAAAATTGTTCATAATTATTGTTGAATATAATTGTTAAATTATTGTCAGGTCTGACACCGCGGTCTTCGTACAATCTGGAGCTCGTGAGGATCATCTGTGAACAACTATTGCTCTTGTTTCAACCCACTGGCCCGTGTGTTCCCAAAGATGCTTCATTCGACCCACTGTATGTCAACAACTGGTTTCAAAGACTGGTACTAACAACTTTCCCTGATATTAACATTATTTCATGGTTACTTGTATATGGAATGATCACTGCAAATGTAGGTGTTGAGAGAAACCGGAAACCCGCCCTCTTCTCTTGGTTATGAGAGAAAGGATTCCAACCAAAATGGTCTAAGTGGATAAGAGCTTTTCTCTTCTCTCTTCTTTGACCAAGTTTGGCTTAGAGTAGCACCACCGACCAACTTGACCTCCTTCTATCGCAATGTCGTGTCGAAGTGGCGGGAGATACAGCATTGTCGGGCTTACTTTGGTTTCATCAGTGATTTGTGTTCTTGTGTACCAACTGTTCGATGAAACAACGTGTGGAGGGCTTCTCTTCCACTAACTCTGGTCGGTGGTCTGGTCGTGTATGGGCATATTTACTACTCACAATATTTCGACCGAAATAATTTCAGCGAATTATTAGATATTATCCGCGTAGACATAATTTAAATGGTATTTTCCTATAGCATAATCGGTGTCATGTATTTTTGGCAGGTGAGAAAGTTCGACGAGGAGGCACCATCTAAGACTTTGGTGATTCTGATCGACGACCTTCACCGCTTGAATCCTCTAGACTCAGACATTGTTGCTGCTCTTAGCTGGCTTCCTATCAACCTCCCCAAGAATGTGCACATAGTTGTCACGACTGTCTTGTCCCCGGACGTTCTGAAGCTCACTCCCGTTCAAAGAGAACGATTTCGAACCAATGAATGCCTCTATGAACTTCCTTCTGTGACAGGTAAGCTGCTTGATTCTGAGCTCTAAAAACTGATATTAAAACATCATGAAACTATTAAAAATTATAATGTTTGTCTTAGAGTTGATTTTATAACCATATGATTGCGATCTTATGCAACCACTTGAACTTAATAGTTCTCAGTGTGCGGATCGTACAGCATATAGTGAGTCAAATTTATGTAAAATACCAATCGAAATATGTATTCTGCTCAAATTTCATTCTGAGATTGTTTCTCTTAGTTGTTCTGCGCAGTGAAGTAAATCTTTCGGAACCTATTTCCAGCTGTTCCCTGACCAGTTGTTTTGAAATTTCTGGTTTAATATCCCCATACCTACTTCAGAAGGCTTTCCCAGCAGATTAATGATCGAAGATATTCATGCAATATAGTTTTTAAAGTGATGTAGGTATTTTATAAGTCGAAAAAGTGGAATCTTACGTTGCCTTATTCCATACTAATTTCCCCACTTTTGTGTGTTCCAGTTGACCTGGAAAAACGGGTCGAGGAAGAATTGGAAGCTCTGGAAGTCGAATTTGGGACGGACGCTATAACAAGACTAGGTGCTTTTCTCACAGCCACGGAGTTTGGCCTTAGCGAAGTTGAACTGTTGGAACTCCTAATGCCTACCAACAACGAGAGTGGTATCAACCTCCTGAAAAACGGCGAATACAACTTCGCCACTTTTTGCACCGTTCGAAGGAAGATAAGTACGTTCCCTCTCGCCATATCCGTAATTTGCGTAGATGTTCAGTAAATTTTCCCTGATTCAGAACGTTCTCAACTGATTTCGTTTGTAGTTTACCAAGAGATCAACTCATATTGACGTGCATAGTTGAACGTTACGTACACAGTGGTGTCACAGTTTTGAGGCCATATAAAACTGAAGGATATGATTACGATTGAGTTATCCTTGCAACAATTTTTGTTCTCTGTTCACGGAGAATGTCTTTATTAAAATTTTTGAGGCTTGCCCTTTCATCTAGGTCACTATGTAAGCTAGCACTAAACATAAGTTACGAATATTAAATTTTGTTTTAGGGTCGTTAATCATCGAAAAATTCATGAGTGGACGCGTTCTGATATGTTGGAAGTACGAGCTGATCAACCAAGTGGCCAGAAAGAAATACCTTCAAGGGCAGGATAACACAAGATCCATCCACGCTGAGATTGCGAACCTGTTCTTCAGCGAATTCAACCAGGAAGAACAAGAAGAAGAATCAGGTAGCTAAACTTTGTAATAGCTTGAACCAAAATCGTTGTAGTTTAGAAAATGATTTAACCTATTAATTGCTAATTACAGATGTTATTAATTAACCAATTATATTAATTGATATTTGGGTGGAAATAACAAGTACTAATAAATACTTTTTTTCGTGGTTATTTGAGCAATTTTGATCAATGAAACAAACGCTAATGAACAGCTAGTGATGTCAAGAACTACAAAAGTATCCGCTGATATTATGGGTGAGGTTGTACTTGGCCGTGTTCATACTGCAAAACTTCATTGACAGTTTTTATGTTGACTATTCCCCTCTCCTCTCTTTACAGTTTAGTACTGACCAACTCTACGCATTTTTTTCTTTGTATTAAAAATTTGTCAATTGTCAATTCTGACGCATCAATTGTCCACCTTCAAGAAGGTGATGAGCGAAATGCCAAAAGCCCCACAAAACTAATTTTGCTTTTTGGGAGTCGCGTACAACTTACCTGAATATTCTGTTCCCCATTGGCCAAACTGCATTAATCTACCTAATTTTAAATATTTTTAGGCACAAACTTTAGCTCAAAATCTCATATCACTTATCATTTATGAAATTTGAGTCCGTGAAAAATCTCGATGAATACCTTTAAGTTCGCAGATCAAAGGCGAATTGTAATACGGAATTGAAAGTATAATGCCCACTTAATCAGGCTGCTCATACAGTTTTTTGGCAAATTATAATTCTTCTGGAGCAAATAGACCTTGAAAAAACCAGGTACCGTGAGATCACTGAAGTTAGGCGATCGGACGAGTTCCGTTGATGTAACAAAGTGGCCTCTATGACGACGACGGTTTTGCTCCAAGTCCCACGAAAACTCTGGAGATCTCCAGGACTGGTAACGGAAACGTTGAGGGATCCCGGTTGGACGGACGATCAATCAAAAGGAGTGAGGTGTTTAGTAAGTAGAGCGCGAGTGGCGTTAGCATCAATCAACCAGCCGCTGTTTGCCTTTGTAGAGTTGCCGAGTTTTCCGGAATGTCTCGAAGTTTAGGGACACAACGTAATAGCGAAGGAACGGGTTGGTACCATGGAAGAGGTTTAGTGACATTTCAAAGGGTGATAACATGCCGATCCATCAGACCTCCAACAAGTAGAGGAACTTCCACACGAGCTACAATTAGCATTGTTTTGAAAGGCCGAGCTTTCAACCGAGAACCCTCCTAAGGAACATCAATAAACGTGGGTATTGTGGTATATTAAAATGGGTATTCACCAATTTAAAAAAAAGCTATTTGTTTTTCATTCGTAATTAATTAGTTTTCAGAAACTAAAATCATTGCCATTGGGGGGGGGGGGTTACTTTTGCGTATCGTACAAGCACTCTAACATTAGATGAACCCTGACGACGATATCTTGAAACTAGGAAAACACTCTTCAAAGCTCAATTTCAAACTCAATATCAACTGAACTTTTCAGCTAATCATCACTAACGCAACAGTATGAAAATTTTTAATTCAATAATGGTTATGTAATAGCGAAAACGCTGCAAATTATTACACAATGGTTTATTATTTTTCTATATAGATCAATCGTCTGCAAAGCTACCAAACATTCAACATGAAGAAGAACATCGATCGCATTTCGGTCAGCTAAAATTTGAACGGGAATTAGGCCTCTTTTGCGATTCACACCCGTGTTTCTGATTTATCGTAAGTCCAACCCTTAAATTCTCGTAGGGAGCGAACGGTTTGTCCTACAGGGCTCCGCGTGGTGTCAAAAAATTCTAAAAATTCTGTACTATCTCAAATTGAAGTAAATACAATACCTTTGTATCAAAATTTTTTGAGTTAGGGCGTTTTCAAAATTTCAAAATTCATTTTTGAAACATTAGAAGTGACCTACAGCAACCAAAACCTTCGGGGTACAACTAGACCCCAAATGGAGCCTACATACCAAATTTCATCAAAATCGGTCAATGCTAAGTGGGGAAAGTGCCGCGTAAGGCGTACAGCGGACGGACGGCCAAATTTTTATTCGATTTTTGGATTCTACGTACCGTGAAAAGTTAACCAACAAATTTTGAGTGGGTGTTAAACAAAATTTTCTCGGTAGATTCCAAAGGTTCATTATTGAAAATAATAAACCAAAAGCAAACATTATTATTTTAATAGCCCAATTTATCGACAACTTAATCATTGACCGCTGTCGTTCTTAATAGAGGGGGAGAAAAGATCGTGAGGAAAAAATGTATGTTTGACAAACGTGTGAAAGCGTAAGTTCTGCGACCTTGTAGCAGTTTGATTTCCCATCAAACGCTTTGGATTGTTCTTAAGCTACGATTTGTCTCATTTTATGCAGATGTTCAATTTTTAAAAAGGTTTTACATTTATTTGTTCAATGCCAGCAGTTTTGTGGAGGTTTCTTCCAAGACTAAAGTACTCAAGACTGTACAAATTTCAAGAATCTTAGCATTTATGCATTTCAACACTATGCAGTGTTTAAATATGGTGTAAATGTTTTTTCTGGTCTCACGGTATTCATATATCGAAACACAATGGGTGAATACAGATGGGGGGGTCCGGTGTGGCTACGGTCGTTGGGGCGTCGTTGTTTGGCTGAGGACTTCTTACCGACTTCTGCGGGGGTCGTGGGTTCAAGGCTCATCGCTGGCAGCGTGCGTTTTTCAGTTGCTGGGGCTCTCATCACCTTCCTCGTCCGAACACAGGACGGTGAGGCAATCGGAAGCCAAATTCTGATCTTCCCTTTGGAAGACAGCTGATGACGTCCGCGACGCCAGGAATGGCAGTCGGATGAAAATCCAACCTGAAATGAATGAAAAATGGGCGATAGTCCTATAAATATCTTGGTGAGGGGGCCACTATCATGTTGACCCATATAAGAAGGGTCGCATGTCCAGGTAGGTTGAGTACCACTGCTGTGAACCATGACGTCCATTATTGAATAATATTTTACCTAGGATACTACTCTTTCTGTTACATAATTCTATTCCTTTCTTCTCTTTCTTCTCAAATGATTATTTTGTTATATTTTTCCGTCCTCTTTTTTCTTCTCATACTTCTGTGTTATCAGGTTATTATTATGTTCGACCGCGAATGCCCGGGACGCGTGGACGATGCGTGATCCCTAGGAAACCGACCATAGGTAAAACATGAATTTAGAAAGAATCGGATAATATTTCAACATCCTTTGTGTGAAACCCGTCCAGCATGGAGAATGTTTTAGTCAAAAGTTTCGTGAGAATCCGATGGGACCTCAACCAAAAACAAAATTATGTTCTCACAAGACACGGTGTTGTTCTGTTTGTATCACCTCGTCCATTATGATTATTATACAATAATTTATGATATTTGTATTTCGATAATATGATATGTGTCATGTTTTTGTGTACGTGGTGATTTTTTGTCATTGTTTCTGTCTTTGTTATGCGAATTTCGATGTACCTAGAACCATGAGCCAATTTCCAATAACAGTTATAAACACCGTATCGTTGAAGATGATTCCTGCGCAATATTGAAGAATGTCGTGTTTTCATTTTGATGGCAGAATTATGCTTTTTAAAATCGATTAGTTACTAAAGGAATCATCTTTCATCGGATAACCTGCCCTGAAATCATTGAAAATTGGCTCATAAATACTTAGACATTTTTGTCCTCGAATGAATTCCATCCACTTGCTTGTCATCTAAGGACATACATTTTTGAGACTGTTGATAGTTGACTGAGATAGTTGATAATTATTCCAAACTAATTAAATACGAACTTGCCAATTATTCAGCAAGCTAAAAAATTACCCCAAGGCATATTTTAGTAGCCACTCTCATGATTAGTCCGTTCAATCCTTGATAATGTGTTTTTCCTTTTTCCTGAACTGCATGTTTTATCTTAGTAATATTCACATATGAGACCCAATAATAACTATTTTTCTGATAATGAAATGATCACCGTTTTACATTTTTCAAATGTTATTATTTGATTTTGTAGTTCTATTTCTCTTTAGGTAACTACTTAAATAATAATTACTGTATTAGCTGGATAATAATGGGAAGCACGGTTGAAGTTACTAATTTAGGAGTATTTCCATTCAAAATTTTAGATGAATCTGCCGACGAAGACAAACAGACGCCGTTTCAGTCTCATCTCCACATCAGTGACGTCACATACAGTCTACGGCATGTCGAAGAGAGCTGGATCCATTTGCTGAAAGCTGGTGTGTATACATTTCAAAGTAATGACATCGTACGCCAACTACATGAACAATAATGTAGAATACTTTTAATTTATTATGAGCGCCAGTGAGTACTTTACTCGTAAGGGACTCCAATGTATTTTTGTGATGAACCAAACTAATAAGCACCAAATACCTATGCATCCCAAAAGTAACCCTAAAGAAGCAGGAAAATAATTGGTTGAAGAGAAATATTTATATCGTGTTCAAACAGAGACATCTAGCGTGATTTGGCTGAAACACTCACACCCATATTGATTTCCTCTTTCAGGGTCCCTCCATGAGAATTCGTGGCATCACAGTAACCGCGTAATATCAATAAGACCTGTGTAAATAAAATGAAGTTAACGACTGACTGTAATTGTACATTGATGATTTCAAGGTAGGATCAGACTCTCGAGAAAAAATGAATAATTACAAAGCAGTAGCTGATTTTTCATAATTAGTTGTTGCTTATTTTTTATTTTGTTTCATGATTAAATTTTCCCTCAAACGTTTTCCATTAAAACTAATAATTCTAAATTCGACTGATATTTTCAACATTTCATACCTTTGCTGGAATAGTTCTTTTTATAAAACTTTCTATTCATAGTTTCCAGATAAGATTTTGATGGTAAAAAAAGTAATTTTTCATTACAAAGGGTTTCTCAAAGTTTTGAGAGGATCAATTTCAAACAACAAATTCATAAGGTAATTTGAATACCTCCACGAAAGATTAGAAGGATGGTCTAAGTTGAATAGATATACTTGGAAAATGAATTTTAGGTACACGAATACTTGAACAGATCCTATTTTCGGAATACCAGAAACTGGAGACATACGTCAAAAAGAGCCTCTCACGACATATTTCTCGCAGGTTCTGGCAGATCGCTGCTGACTTGCGCAAAATTATCCTTTTCTTTACCGATAAACTTCTCAGTTACCTCTGAAACACATAATTTTAGATCAGACAACTATCTTTAACAGTTTTATACTTTGGAAAAGACAAACTGTACTGAAATGAACTGTTTGATGGTGGTCTTAACATTTTACAATTCCATCACACTTTTTTCTAACCGTACCAATATTGTCAAGTGTAGCCACAATGTTATTTCTAATAGGTGCCCCATAACATCGGTTTCTCCTTATTTTATGTTTTTTTGTATTATGTGAACTAAAACAATGTTGATGGAACAGGTGATAGCTCCAAACTGAAACAGCTGACGTTCTGCAACTTTGACTTTCTGCTGGCTGCAGTAAGGACGATTTCCGTGAGCTACCTGAGGTCCATATTGGAGCACGTGAGATGCTACCTCCTCGACCGAGACATAGAACTCGTTTACTACACGGTCCGCAAGTCGAGTGATGTTTTGACGAGGGACACTCTGCAGCTCGGAGCTCAGGTTATCTGCTGGTTGCGCCCAGTCGCAGGTAGGTCCTCGTTTTAACCTCTCGACGATTGAAATGTTCATCAGCAGTAAGAGGTTCAAAGAATCACCCTCCAAGAACTTCTAGTTGGAAGACGATTATAATTAATTGCATCAAGCCAAAACTGGATTGTTAGACAGATTCAAGAGGGTACTCGATCTCGGACCCAGTTAGATTTGTCAGCAAGAAATATATTTGATGTCCTCAGACGTCGCTCTAGATTTATAGTTTTTAACGAAGTAAAATATCTTTAAACTGAGTGACAATCGTATCATAAGAATAAAAATAAAAATACAATAAATTACAATTTTTCGACAGATACAAGTGGGCAGCTGATGAGTCGAATGATCATGTCAGCAATGGCCTGGTGTGACGGTTTCACAGACCCTCTCCTGGTCCCGCTCAACAGTTGGCTTCAACCACCATTGCCTTTGCAAATCAAAAGTAAAACTCAGTAAAATTATTTCTATTCCAATATTGTTAATTATTGAGAATTTATATGAGTATAAGTAAATTAAGTAATGTGCAAATAAACAAACATGATCAAATTTGTGTTGAAGAGAATTGTCTCAGTACTATTATAGGTAACAAACTTTTAGGTGAAATATTTATTGTTATTTCTACAATCGAATTGAGATGTATGTACTATTATTACTCTAAAGCGTCAACTTACCATTATAGTTCAATACTTACACTCAAGTTAGACTTCAAGAGTCGCTCGAATGATGATGTCTTTCAACAGATCACAAAAACACCAAAGTAATATCTCAACAACAGAATCTTTCCCATTTTTCATTTTTGTATAAATTTTCTTTTTAAATTTGTATAACATTACTGTAGTTATAAGTTAAATATACGATTTGAAAAACGCCACTGTCCCATGAAAACGTTTACCAGAGAAAGTTATTTTTGTATCATATGCTCCAGTGGCAGTACTACAATTTAATTAATTTATTTATTTTCAACGTGTAATCTAAATTGTAAATTTCACGGCTTCAAGATTTAAATTATTATTTCAGCCTATTCAGTTACCAAGTTTCCTCCTATCATGTTACTACCCTATTAGTTCATGTGTTGAAATTAAAGTAATCATTTCGCTCTCAAGAACTAGTAAAGGCCGAGCCACCTTTCATAATTTCTTCTTTTTTTTTTCTTTTTTTTTAAATAGAAAATACTTGGAGAGAATACAAGCACCATACTCCTCTGGTATGTGGTTCATTTTGGTACTTATTACGAGTACCGTAACGGTGGGTGACTTGGAACATTGCTGGAGACTTTCTGATTTTTTGTATTGACAACATTGGAACGACTGCTTTAAGGTTCCTTATCACTGGGATTCATTCTGTGATTGTTGTTGAGTGACAAGGGAGCAAACTTCTGATAAATTTGTACAATTTTATAAAATTATTTATGTGATGGTATGAAAAAGGATAATTTCAAACCACAAATGCTAAGGCCTGTCCTGTCATGGGAGTTTGGGTTACAGATTCCCAGCTTGTGCAGTGAAAACTCATACTTGTTGGCTACTGATACCTTGCATCCTCTCCTATCCAAATCAATTAGTTGAATTTTAATGGTTTTTAAGGAAAATTTTATCATTTTGAGGGTGACTTGGAAAACTGAGCGAGACATAAAAATGAGTGCCAACTTTAAAATAAATCAGGTGCTAAAGACGTTGAAACCTCTTTTCGAGGGTCGAGGGCAATTCTGCTTCACAGAGAAAATGATTTCGATGTGATTTTTTCAATTTTTTCCCTGTTCCTTGCAATTATTTTCCTTATTTACGTTTTCAAGACTGAACAGGTAACTAAATGATTTTTTTTTCTCAATTCCGGGACTCTTGTAGCATTTTTTAGAAAGCTAAACACCGTTCCAAGTCATCATTGAGCTCAGAATACTTGGAACAAGATGACTTGGAACAGGGTCTTAAAAAAAAAAGGTTAGGAAAGTTTTTAAAAACATTATTTTCAAGATTATTGCGCTCTTTAGGCAGCCTTCGACCTTTTACAACCATTGCCGTATTTATAAACGCATTATTATGACCTGGGGAGTCTCAGAAAGTTGAAGTGTTCCAAGTCACCCGTCGTTACAGTATAAACACGAAACGTTGTTTCAGGTGTCGTTTGCCCCAGTGGTGTACGTCTGATCGAACCAACCCCCTCAGCTCAACATGTTGTGATCGTTCCTCCCTCTGGTGACCCCCAAATATGGCACGTCATGTCGAATTCCCTCGTGCACACGTTTAAAGGTAAGTTCTTTTAGTAGCTGACCTAATTCAGTTTAAGAAACTATTAAAACATCTGGATGATATTTATGAGAAACATCTGACTGAAATAAAATTTGTTGGGCTCAATCCTCTTAATCATCAAAAAATTTAATTGGGATGACGAAAGATGCCCTCAGCTATTAATTGTAGGAGTGTTGTAATGTTAATAAAGGTACCTATTTATCGTATATATCCATTTTAAATGTGTATGTATTGCTTCCTAGTCAACCAAGGTAGCGGAAGTATCGTTTCCAAGTCGTACCTATTTTAAATACAAAATATGCTCATTTGTTGTAGTTATCATGTAGGAAAACAACGGCCATTAGCTGGTTTAATGAACAGCTTCCCGTGAGACCACCAACGTTATGGCAAGTCGACCCGGGAAATTATCTGGATTTGTGACCACTAGAGGGAGGTATCCCAGGTCTTGATAATTTTTCGGGTTTCGCTATCGGTGAACCCACTTAAGCGGGCGAGGCAATAAGTAGTCACAAGCGAAATCATCAGAACCAATTCTGATTTTCCCTTTGTTTGGAAGACAGCTGATGACGCCCGCGACGCCAAGAATGGAGTTGGGCGAAAATTCAACCTGTGATTGTTGTTTAGTTTTACTTCACTTTACTTATCATGTAGATCATTAGTAATTCAAATTTCACCGAATTCTGTTTGCATTTTTCCTGAATAGTTAATGGTGTGGGATAGATGAAAATCGGGTTGTTTTTCGAAAATAAGTCTCCTGTTATTTTTGGGAGACAATCAAAATTTATGATTTCAAAAAATAATCGGGAAAACGGACCTCTTCGACGTGAAGCGGAAACGCTTGCTGATTGGCTGTTCGGATCGCCGTCTCCTCCCAGTGTTGTCCGATGGTACGACAAAATCGTGTTATCTAAGAGGAAAGTTATCAAACAAAAACAGGGGAAACCTAATTTTCCCCATCTTGCTTTTTCTATCTTTTTTTCTTCAGTTTTTTGATTTCGATATTTACTGGTTATGTGAAATGTTGCATCTGAGGACTATAGATTTCAGGATCTCAGCGCTTCAAGCGGCCGTAAATGAACTATTCCAGGTTGACGTCATCCTCCTGGTTTTTTTAAACGTTCATATTTTCTACACTGTTTTGTTTATTCGTAAATTTGAAAGTTTTCGTAGGGGGTTTTTCGAAGAGCTGAATCCGATTTTGGGGTCAAAAATAGGAACTTCTGACATGGTGAAATTCCTCATTTAAATCATAAATCATAATTTATTATTATGATCATGATTTATTATTTGTATCTACCTGAGGATGCCTATAAGCTAATCTTACTCGAATAACTATTTGGAACTAAACATAATTAATTCTCAAATTACGTGTTGGATTTCCAAAACTTGGAACAAGCTACAATCCAAAAATTGAAAGTCCGTACTTTGAAAGCCACTGGTCATGAAAATAAATGAATAGGTATTTAATATGGATTAAAAGGGGGGAGAGATTTATTCAAGAGTTGAGTCGTTTATGGGGGAAAATAAAGGTGGTGCATATCACGAAGCTTTAATGAATCCGCTTCCCGCTTTTTATAACGTGGCTCATAGCGGTTCGTGATCCATAATTTCGTGCTGGATATTGTTTTTATCTCACCACTCATATCTGCTGAGTATGTTTGCATCCGTTAGAGCCTGATATAATATTAGCCCCACGACATATTGCAGCGTGAATATAAAGTTGTTTGGCAACCTTTAATTAATGTCGCCCAAGCGACTTACTTGTTTACAGTAATTTTGATAACGTTTCTGATTATCAGAAGTGATATTGATCATAAATTAAAATTATTTCTTTTTTAGCAGCGAGGATGACTGATTTTTGGATAGTTAAATTTATTTTGCAATTTTTCTTCCACTTATGAGCAGTAGTTAGCGTTGGCATGAAAAATAATGTTTGCTTCTACTGATTCAATATTCATCAAGAACATTATTTTTACTGGATTTTACCAGGACATAGTGGACAAGTGCTGTGTATAGCTATCACAAAACAATCTCAGTACCTCATCACTGGCTCAGAAGATACGTCTATCATCGTTTGGGACCTGAAAACCTTCGAACAAAAACTTAGAATTTGGTAAGTCGATATGTATGCAGCTGTAATCCAAATTCGTTAAGTCGTAAGCTTTGTTTGACAGCTTTTGTACTACTTTGAACGCATAGGGGGTGGGCAAATTTTCGAATAACGATGACCTGAAGTTATGGGTGAAGATATGCAATGGTATTGTGGAAGGGAAATGATTTCAAGTGAAACTCAGCTTTCAAGTTAGGTACCTCCTAAGTACACTTATACTGTACTTATGAAGTTCAGTGATGAACCCTTGAGAAATGGGTAAGTTAATAAATACTTTGAACCATCACAAACCAACTCACCTGAAAAAAGCATTCGCAGGGCCGAAAAGAGTAACGTCAATGGTGGGGCTGAGTGACTTTTTTGTGAGCATTTTGCATCCTTTTCTTTTCCAAAACTTCCAAAATTGAAGCTAGTTTCGTCCACAGAAAAAATCATTTTTTTTTGTCGTAATTGTTCTTTTCGTCATTTCCATGTCAGGGTTATTCTTGACTCTACCAGTTTGGAGGTAGGAATACTTTATCCTGGCTGTTCCAGTTCAGTTCCCCGACAACTGGCTTTTTTGAAATATTCTAGCGGATTCTAATGCATAATATCCCATCCCCGTCCTCATTATTGCCGTCTTGAATTTCAGTGAACACATCGCACCTGTACTCTCCGTGACACAAGCGCTCAACAACACATTAATAGTGAGTGGAGGTGAAGACTCGCGGATTATTGTCAGCTCGTTGGCGACTGGAGAGGTCGTCGTCAAGATCGACCATCATCGGGGACCAGTGACAGCTGTAAATGTCACTACTCAAGGAGACATCCTCATATCAGGTACGAAGTGGTAGGATCATATAGGTGTTGAAGCAGGTAGAGGTTGCTACAAAGAAATACAGGGGGATTTAGGATACGCCCTATGCATGTCCATTTTTTAGCGCTTTCTGATGGTTATAGTGTTAACTGTATCATCCTGAAAAATGATACTGCTTCTGTAAATATCAGGGACATATCCCAAACCAACCATTATTAAGCGTAACAGCGTGAGAAGGCACAATAGAGGCACTATTATCTAGATGATTTACTGATTTAGACAAGCTGCAGCCTTATCCCAGATCCTTCCTATTGAAACATGTAATCTACTGCAGGTGAGATGAGTATGCTGATGTGGATCTGTAATACAACGAACCTAATTGACACTCCATCGGCTGATTCAACAGAATCAGCTGTTACCTAGTAACGGTTGAAAAATGTTGGATTGATTGAGATTTGAATTAGATCCGAGTTTGAATCGAATCATGCCTCCTTTTCATTCTACGTATTTATATTCTTTATTATCCTTATAGAATTTAACGATAGTGTGTTACATGTAATGTATAGGTTCTTCAGATAAATCTGTGTGCCTGTGGGAACTGGAGACCTTCACTTTGCTCAACACGATAACTGTCGTCTCTCCCGTCTCGATGCTGTCCATTACAGATGACTCGGTCTTCCTGTTGGTTGCCTGTGAAGACAACCAGCTATATCTCCATACGCTTGCGACCGGTACAGAAATCCACACGCTCAGAGGTCACAAAGCAAAGGTGATTATGTTAGCCAATTGCTACTCATCCTTGCACCCTTTTTTAAAATCAGGAATCCATGATGTAATAACTGACCTGATATTGTTTCATCGCGATTATGAATATTGATTAAGCTGCGATGGTTAAACATTAATTTATTGGGACAGGAAATATGAACCAATTCGCTACCACGTTTCTTCCTACTATATCAGTCAAATGCAGCAATTCCAGGTCTTCTTGTGGTGTCATGAAACATGTAGCAATAGAAATATCAATATCGGTCAGACTGATTTAGAAAAATTCGAAGTGAATTTAAATCATGTTTCAGTCAAAATATCATACAGATGTCGTAATACGAGAGTGAATCGTCTTCTCACATTTTGTTAGTAAAGCTTAGCAGAAACTTGAATTCATGTTAAATTAACTTCCTTCGCTCTTTTTTCTCTTGTTTCCTTCGGTAGTTATGTATTTTATTATGATAATTTGGAGGAAGCGTCAAGCACACTTTACCTCTCTAGGCAAGTTGGGAAAACAATGGGCTTGGTATAATGCTTGGAAAATATTTAGGAAAAAGCCAAATTTTAAGTAAAAACTCGTTTAGTGATGCAGGTTAATGGATATGAAAAATTTGCTAAAGATGAGGGATTAAACAAAATGCACGGACTGATTTGATATTTGAGTACATTAAAAAAATAGTAAATAAGCATATATTTTTTCAATTTTTTTTATTTTTTAATTTTTTAAATGAAGTCTTTTGAGGTACCTACTAAAGAAATAGGCATAGAGATTTCAATGCTCTCACTCTAGGGGATGTCCTGGAGTTTACCGAGCGTCATAACTGTAGGTTAAAAGTCAGTCCTATCATGGTTGTGCTCAACACATTCTACATAAGAACCAAGCTCGTATTTCTGTACCAATTGATTCATGACTTACGAGTACAGGTGAAATCCATCACGCTGGCGGGCGACAATCAGCGAGCAGTGGCAGGCGGTTCGGACGGACGCGTGTACGTTTTCGACATGCACAGCGGCTGCCTCGTGCGCACCATCTCGACCAGCCACAACGCCGAAGTCACAGGCGTCAAAGTCACGTCAAACGATGATTTTCTCATCACAGCAGGTAAAATTTGCACGATTGATTTACAAACTGCGTGATTCGTGGTGTTGGTTCATGACCCAAGGGGGGAACGCAGGTTCACAAAAAAGTCCGTTCATGCAGCATGAATAATGAGAGAATTTTCTAAGAAATATTTCAGTTGAAGGTAAGTATGGTCAAGAAAAGAAACAATGGTGGAAAGAAACAATGGAAAGAAGTATGCTATTCTTGATTTTTTCGATTTTCAGTATACCATACCAACATACTGTATGCACCGGGTATGCTTTGAAGATGTTAGGAGTCCATATTCATGTTATACTCATCTCCACGAACTCATAGAGTACCTAAATAGCTACTGCACTTCTGGGTACAACAAATTATCCAAAAATTTAAAAAGTATATATTATATAGGTACTTTTTAATTTTTGGACAATTTTCATATTTGGAAGGTGCATCAGAAATTGTGTACTGAATCCGAATAAACCATGTATTACTGTGATATGAAGGTAATGGCTACAAAAACCGGAAAACCCCCGTTTTTTGTATTACTTTTGAAATTTGGACAAAATTTATGGCTAACGAACTCGTCTTTTTGTGTGTTGTTCCGAACATTTTGGCGAAAACAAATTAAAATTTTGCTAGACAATTACTCAAGTTATCATGCGGAGTGACATATATATGATATATCATATATATTTATATACTCGTATGATACATGTATGTTAGATAAATATGATTTTTGGATTTACTTCAGGGATCGTTTCAGAATGTTCCAAAACGGATTTCAGTGAACAAAATTTTCAAAAAAGTCCATTCTAAAAATTTTGAGGCCATTGCAATAGCTTCATTTTCTTGAAAATTCTAACGTTTAAAGGTGTGATTTTGCTTCAAAACTGATATTAATAAAAATGTTACTATGGATGGTATCTCCACTCTTCGCGAACAAATTATTTATCAAGTGAAATACTCCTTTTGAAAGCTTGGCACTAGGTAATCACAAAGATATAAGAATCTATGACATATATAAATAAATCATCTCTTGAGAAGTTATTTACAATATCAATACCTAGTAGTCAAAATCTCAGTGTTATCGTTCACTAATGTTAAGCAGTGTAAAATTGCACGCTTATGAACAGATTTGATAACAAGACCGTCCTAAGACGTGCATTCAATTAGAAGATAATGGTTTACTAGATAATAGCAGGGGCACGTGCAGGATACTGAAGGAAAGGGGAGTGAGGAAGGGTCTATGGTTTAGTCGCGTGACCCGGAAGCCTCCTTATCACCATTTGAAATGGTTAAATGGGGGTTGTTGGATAGTTTAATGGGTGGGTTCCTTACTGATTTTTGTACGAGGATAAGTTTTGAAAAATTGCTTCAAGCCAAAATGCAGAATCGCAATCCTTGAAAGGCTGTGCCAGCACTAAAAAACTGGAGTTTCTCTTTTAAAAAACTTGAATATTTTACTATTTCGTACAATGGAAAAAAAAACGGAAAATATCTCATCTTGTTCAATCTAATGCTTAATTAATGACTATCTAAAATTAGCAAATTTAAAAGTTTCCTTACCTCCGGTGGTGTGCAAGCAAAATTGTATATAAAACCACTGTTTTTGTTTAAATCACCATGTTAACTGAGCTTCCCGAGGGATGCGATTCTGGGTTAACTCACTGTAAAAGTTCAAAAAATATCATTTATTCAAACCAAAAAAAAAACAAAGTTTTATTTTGATAACAAATAACAACAAAAGCCGTCGTTCCAAAAGCAAGCTTGCTGCTTTAAAATTGAAACCAAATTATTCATAATCGCCATACCTAATATAACCTATTGTTAGTTTCATGTGCGTTAAGCGAATGGCTATGAGTGTTTCGATGGAATTTGAAGGTGTGTAGAAATGTTCGAGGCGAACCGTCCACGGACTGCTCTCAGTAGGGATAGTAATTAATATCTTTGATTCTCATTCATGTAAAGGAAGGCATACTTAGATTTTCTTAACACTTATAGGTTTGCGTGGAATGTATTTTTGATGTGATTATTGATATTTCTAGCTAGTCAGTCGAAGGTGACCAACAGAGTCGTGGGTAAAGGTTAGCCATTTATATGCTCAAAGCGTTATGAGAAACGACAGGTACAGAACCAGGTTCATGAACAACCACGTAAACTGTTTAATACTAATAAGTTACTTTGTTTTTGATGAGTTGTGTCTCGCAAACCGCCATTCGGAAATGGCCATACATTGCATTTCGTTTCATTATTTTTTTTAAACTTGGTTTTTGCATGTTATGATACGTGATTTGACGGTTTTGGTGGTTGTCTAATTTATAAATTTTTTATGGCACAAGATGAATAAATTATATTTTGATGAAAAGGTAGGGTTTGTGGTAATTGTACAGATTCTTTTTTACTTTCTTCTAGGAAAGTTACGAGTGTAAATTTGTGATAGTAGATCCAAGGTTGGGTTCAAAAGAGGAAACAAATTGAAAATTTATTTGTTCACCCTCATTAGCATAATAATGAAACCTCTTGATGAGGTATTGTCGGTTTGAGTAGGTAGTTATCACTTCGTATGGCTCTAATTTCCTCTTTCTCTCATTTTCAAGTAGATTAAGAATGAGATTATGGGCCGACACTAGTGCCATCTCTCATCTCAGAATCATACTAGACCCCCCCCCCTAGCCTTAGATTAATATTATTTTTATTTTATAGGAGGAAATAGGATCACTTTCTGGAGCTTTAGAAAAGAAGACGGGGTTGGAGTTGAAGAAACGTCGGTCCCCCAGCTTACAGGGAAGCAGCTGAATCAAGCACAACGACCTCACACGGCTCCCATAACCTGTTGCGACATATCAAGGGATGGCATCACTGCAGTTACCGGTGTGGAATATTATATTTTGCTATTATTATCGACTACCTATAATACCTGAAAAATACTTCAGCCAAATCAAATTTGAAGCTTGAGAATGATTTTTTTTTTTGGATTTCAGGTTCAATGGACAACCTTGTGAACGTTTGGCAGCTCAACACTCACGAACTCCATTCTACCATGGAAGGGCACAACGGGTCTGTGACATGCGTTGCTATTTCTCCCAACGGTATATTCGCGATATCCGGATCTGAGGACCACACTGCGAGAGTGTGGGGTCTCACGCTTGGAATGGTTGTGTCGGTATTCAAGGTAAGCCCGAACGAGTGTGGATTTTACTTTCAATTCCGTAGGTAACAATAATGAATTGAATATTTTATCTGTCACTTACGTTTGAGTATGTTCTCTCACGTTAATGACTCGCCCAAATTCAATAAAATAACGCTAATAATTATATTGTCTTTAGCCTCACCGCATTCGACATTTGTTCTTCGATCTTTAACATAACCAATCGTTGGGATGAGGTTACAAGGCTCAGTCAGACCAACCTCTTAGTTAAATAGGAACTTGAAAATAAATAAATAATAAATCCACCTCTCACACAAGCACACAGCAGCTATACCACGAAACGCACCTGGGAGAGATCTCAAGGAAGGCAGCCATGACAAAAGTATGGATATCCCAGAGGGTGATAGTGAACTGAGCACACTGTGACCTGATTAATCCGTAGATCCTGGTTAGCAAAGGTGAACTGAGTTCACCGTACTTTCCAGTGTTTTTATTAGGTAAACACGGTAGATGAACTGAGCACCTCGTCTGAATCTACAACTTTTCAGTATTCTAATGGATCCTAAGCTAAGAGTCTCCAGCTTTATGTTCAGTGAGTGGGGAAAGGAACTTCTCGTTATTGATAGTAACAAATCTCGGCAAATTCTTGTTTTACTGACAGACGAAAAGTGTGGAGGTGTCCGTTCAACAGGAGACCTTCCTCTGGGGAGACTTTCGGCCCATCCAATGACATCCTGGATTCGGTATCCACCATTCTCACAACGCAACTTCTAAGAGGACTTGTCATATACGAACGTAGCCATTTGGTGACGATTAGTACGTTATTAAATTAATAATAAACGTATAAATTACTAACATTATTCCTTCTTTCCCGAGTTTCTTTATGACTTATACAAAATACAAGTGAAAAAAATTTTAAAAAGTAATCTCCAAAAAGTAAAATTAATAAGTAATAAAAAATAAAAATAGTGTTCAGCTAAGCTATACTCAGTTCACCCTTAGTTTAGAAGGGTGCTCAATTCACTTGTGATAAATGCACCTCTCATTACTAAGGGATTACAGAGACTGATCAGTGAGATACCCCATCAAGGTGTCTTGACCCCGTTCTAGAAATCGGAACATTCAGAATAGGAGGTACCACTGAATTCCCAGCTGAGGATGGCAATTACCAGCGTGGGACCTTAGTAGGAACGGACCACCATAACTACCATAACCATTCCATATAAGCCATACCATACAGTGATAACCATACCATCCATTAGGATGGATTTCCTGCGTTGAGATCTTGGGAGGTTTCGCTTGAGCTCCTCATGGGTGAACTACTATTCCATGGAGGCTGTGAGACTTGTTAATTTATATTTTCAATTTCCTATTTTACTGTTCCTATTAACCTCACCTTCAACCCGAAAACTTATTCTCAACCTCTAACAGGATATTTGTGTATTAGGGTCATCAAGCTACCGTGACGGCCGTCGGTGTGTTAGCGGATAGCAGAAGGGTCGTGTCCGCTGATCGACAAAACGTGTTTGTCGTGTGGCTAGCAGACAACGCCACGCTGCTTCACTCTGCACTGGGTCCTACCGCTCATGTGTTCATTTCACACGACATGAGATGCGTCGTCAGCGGAGATGGTGACAATATGTGAGTCCACTATACTTTTGAAGAGTTTCACCGTCCGATTTCACAATATTTCAAATTGAAATTCATATCCATCACATTGTTAGTAGTTTCTGTTTTGGGCGAGATGTATTCATGTAAAAACTTATATTTATAGTTTACAATAATATTAATATTATCATAATTTTGATTTTTTCCAGAGTGAAAATATGGCCTCTAACATCACACAGGGACGAAGAACGTTATCAAGTCAACCATAGTGAAGAAATAACGTGTTTCGTGATAACAACTGACTCCCTTCACGTGATCACTGGCTCAAGAGACATGTCTTTGAAAGTTTGGCAGGTCGCAGGCGGCAAGCTAACTCAGGTCCAAACGAGCAGAGTTGCCATTAAAAAATTATAAATAATATAATCTTAGGTGATATAAGTGCTACTGCCGAGCTTCAGGAGTCAAGCCCCCTTCTCAATATTTCTCTTTTGGTAATTAATCCATCATCAGGTCAGAGGTTTTTGGACCTTTTATTTGAAAAGAAAAATGAGAATAAATAAATAATAAGTCTCTCTCACATCTCCCTTGGAACAGCGGTTCACCCTAGGTATGCTCAAACAAAACCGCTTTTACAGTCCCACTCCAAGGAAGCCTAGCCTGACAAGAGTTTGAACGCCCTAGTATCTAGGATTCACAAAAATGCTGCTGATACAGTATTGTTATTATTATTATTATTATTATTTGCGTTCGAGGTATGTGGAGAGGGGTGAGAGTGGGATTTTCCAAACTAGTTCAGATTACCGAGGGTGCGACTGCTGTAATCAATGACCAAAAAATCCTTGCTGCTATCAAAAAATTCTCAGAAAGATAGCTTAGCTGCATTTCTAATTCTATCTAGATGATACCATGCAATGAACAATACTAGATAATTAATTATAAGTATAAAACGAGTTATTTTCGTCTTCAGGTCTTGGTTGGACATACCGATCAGGTCACGTGCGTGGCTATAGCCATTACGAACAAGAAGATAGTTGTTTCTGGCTCGAGGGATGCAAATCTCATCGTATGGGATATGGAAACCGGAGAGGATAAACATCTTCTTCAGGGTCACATAGGATACGTCACTTGCGTCAAGTTAGCTGGAGACGGTACGATAGCTGTGTCTGGTAAGTATAGAAGTTTATCTATGTGTTGAAAATGATTTCTATGGTCAAAATACATTTATTTAACGATTTTAAACATCTTGTTTTCAACTGGAAACCCCATTAGCTGCAGTAATTTTATTGTGTCTTCCAAATATAGGGTCGGAGGACAAAAGAATAATAGTGTGGGACACAATCAAAGGCGTACCTCTGACATCAATACAGCTCCATCAGCCTATTCTAAGTTTCGTTATGTCAACGGATGCGACGAGAATGGCAGTTTACCTGTTGGAGAGCAAACACCTCCCTATCATCTGCCTCCACAACACTCCAGCCACTTACGTCAAGATGCCTGTTTACGTTGCTCCAGCCAAGGAGGTGGATGGTATGCTACCACTGAACTTCGTATTTTGAATCGAACGGGTTTATGTATATTGCCTATCTCAATAATTATTTTACCTTTGAGATTTGGGTAGTACTCACTGGATCATTCGAGGTACTTTCATCTCCGATCAAAGTGAAACAGTCCAACGACCTGTTCAGACCGTCTATTATTGCAAAATAATTATGTAGTTTAATGTAGAACAAAAAAAATTACTCCAGAACGAAAGATAAAAAGCCCCATTCGTCTTCCGTGAGTGAATATAAGCGAATTTCCAAAGGATGATTTATTTTGAAATATGAATGATAACATCCTTCTCTGGTCTTCACTTCTACAGTCTTAACATAACGACTAAAGGATGTGGTTGAAAAAAATTCCGTAAATGTTGATAGATAATAAATGTATAGATGTAAAAACTTTGGTAAGAGTTCTATTTTGAAAATGTCTTCAAAACAATCTTAAGGATTTCATAAAAACTCATACAAATATATGTAGGTGTCCTTACCTCTCCCATGCTTGTCATCGTGGCGTAGTCCTTACTATCTCGAGCTTCCTTTTCCACCCAAGCTGAGCTGATTCGTAAACAAATTAGTTTTCCGAAGTTAAAAATTGCCTTCGCATTCTGCATTTCATTGTCTCTTGAACAAAAATTTCTGATGCGTGTCAGTTCTTGTCGGTTTAAACAATATGATAGACCAGTCTTCAGTTTATTTTTCCTCACAGATTCGCCAAGTTTTGCTAAAATTTGGAGGACGGTTCAGGAGGACCTCAAAATGGTTGCGGGTTGATTTCATCCCTTGTCGATCGATAGAAATCGCGATACATGTGAAAAAATAAAACTATCTATTAACTATTGAGTTCTTGATCACGTCTGTTTGTCAATTCAGAAAAACTATAAATATTATCGTGAATATGACTCATATAAGGGGATTACCGGAGGTAACTCCAGTAATACATGGGATGCTCGGAGTAAAGTAGTAAAGTAAACAATCATTTCAGGTTGGATTTTCGTCCGACTGCCATTCCTGGCGTCGCGGACGTCATCAGCTGTCTTCCTAAGGGAAGATCAGAATTTGTTCTGATGATTTTGCTCATGGCTTCCCATTGGCCTCACCGCCCTAGGTTGGGACGAGGGGAACTGCGACCGACTCGCCCCGAAAATATGCCGCGGAGGAGGGCTTCGAACTCACGGCCCCTGCAACCGGTTCGACTCCCGTCTCCAGGGACATACGCCGTAGCTCGCTCGGTCACAGCTGACCCAAGGATGCTCGGATGCTTGGGCCCCAATCCCTCATTAGGCAATAGTACGAAGCAGTTTCTCGAGCAAGGGGCGTAAAAGAAAGGAGGCGCGTTTTACCTTCGTGATAATATTTCTTTGCGCCTACATCTCATCGTAGCTACATCACCAGTCTAGTTAGTCTCTCAATCGTTACTGATATGTGTGGCCCACATGGATTGGAATTTTGGGTCAATCATGGTATAGGGCGGTTCAGCGTTTTGGACTGTCTGGGTATTTACTTATTGTGCTAATTTGTAACGATTATTAATTATTGAAAAAAGGTAATTTTGTCATGACATGTCTTGTGTTCTCTTACCCCTTTACCTGGGGCGCAAAAGATTAGTTATTGAAAGCAGGCGAGGGGCGCAAAATAGTATTTTCCCTGACCCACCCAGCTCATTATCGCCATGGTCCACTGCCACTAAGAAGGATTAGGGCGCAAGTGATGACTGTTCGGGATGCTCTACATATTCAACAATTATTTCACAACCCGATTGTACCTGAATGTCCATGTTATTACTTGAAATGTTGCTGATATTGGTCATCCAACTCGGCAGACGTTTTTCTAGAATTAGACTTGCAGCTAGGGGTCCTTCTTCTTATCGACCATTTGGATTGACTGTGATTATCGACAGGGTTTTCAATGATGTATTGCATCGACCTAAGAAATATTATGTCAGTATAATTGTTTATTAATGATAGTATGTTTATTGGTTCAGATTTGAGACCAAATGCTCCAAAGCGTCCTTTGAGAAGGCTTTTGAAGAAGGAGGTATCGTTGGATACTTACACCTGGCAAAGGAAGTATGGGCACCTGACGAGTTCCATCGTAAAATCCACTGTCGACGAGCGATTCCGCCGAAGGTTTTCCGTCTCAGCGAGTATGGAAGAGATTTCCAAAATCCCACACAAGGATCCCTCAATGGGCTCTCAGGTAAGATCATCAAGCTAATGGGCTCGTGTAAGTTATATACATACTGTAGGTATGTGAGAAAATTATGATCAATCGAGACAAACCGTTCTTTTCGCAGCAGGGACTTGGACCGGAGCAGGCAGCGCTTGCCCAATCACAGCATTTCGACCAGCTGGAAGCGCTCTGGAATAAAAGATCACCTCCCAGATCCCGCCGAATGTTACAGGTGAATAATTCCCAAGTACACGATTTAGAACCGTTTCATGCCAATATTAGAATTATTTTTATGGGATTTTCCTGAACATGTAGGTAGCCTAAAAATTTTCCTAAATTCCATTATAGTTTTCCCAAGTCAGTGTTGGTAATTTTTGGTTCTTGTTGCTATGTTTCTTGGGTTCTTCAAATTGAATGAAAACTCGGTGTTCTTCGTCTGCACCCACGGGTTGAATCCTCTCAAAGCCTGACGACTAAAAGTGGAAATCAAGAGCACACTTAAGCTACCAATCGTTCTAAACCGAATATAACTCACCCAACTGATCAGGGAGGAGTTGTATAGGTAGTTTGTCATTCGACTTCTGCAGTCTCAGAGTAGCACCATGTGAAATTTCGTGACAAACCCGCGTTTATTGAAACTGAAATTTCTACTGAGTACGTCATGAGACTGGGGCGGGTAAAGGCGGCAGCAGGAAACGGGAGAACTTCATAAAAAGAAACCATCTTTTTCACCTCAAGAGTACAGTAGCCTTGGCTCCCTCGACTCGTCAAAAGATAACTAAGGTCCATCACTTAATTAAAATTTATTATTCATAGTTTAATGGTTGCTATGAATAAATATATATTTTTTTTAATTTACTGGGACGGGGCAAGCCCTTAGTCACTGAGACCATAGGTTTGATCTATTGTGACCAGAATTGTGCCACCCAGAATAAATATTTAGAAATTGAATTAAATTTCTTTTCAGAACACGCCTGGAATTTCAAGAGAGAAAATAACCCCTCAAATATGGCTAATGCGACCAAGCCACATTTAAGGGACAGTTTTCCCTTTTAAATTCAAAGAGTATTTTTGGTTGATGTTGAATTGATTTCTCATTTCCAATGTTTATTACTGGTAACCATAAAATTATTAATGATAACATTTTAAGTTACTGACCTTTTCGCTATTTTTCGACGTGTCGAGGGAGCCAAGGCTGCTACTCTTCAGGTGATGATGGTCTCTCTCTGATGGAGATTCTTTTTTCCTGCTGCCGCCTCTTCCCGCTCCAGTCTCTTGGCGCTTTAAAAGTGCTAAAAGTTTGTCAATCGTATTCTACAGTCTTGAAGAGGCACCATGACAAATTCACGTTCCTCACTTGTGTAACGGACTTGCGTTCCATACTTATGTAACGTTTTTCGAATGAATAATCCAAGGCTAAAGCCTGTTGAAAAATCGAAACACAATTGCATTCGTTTTGTGCCAATAAGGCGATATTCCTATTTTGTTTCAGTCTTTGTCAAAACAAAATTCAAGATCGAGCCGGAGAGATTCTTCGGACAATGATGATCAGCCATCTCCTTTAGAAGAAGTTGTTGGTACGTATTTACCTATTATGTAACTGAGTGTAGGAAGGATCACTTCCCCTGGCTTGAGTTGCAATTTATACTTTCAAAAAAGTTGAGGGGAGTAGAGAGATTGCGATCGATGGAATATAATTATCAGATATGCATCAATTTGACAGTTCTGTCTGACAACTTTTACATCCAGAATCCTACAAAGCCAATAATATACATTCACGTATCCGTGTAGCATTCTAGGTACAAAATCTTCGTGTTTTTAGAAAACGCTTGCTCTTTGACCAAATTTCCAAAAATTCACCCCCCCCCCCATCTGTATTTTTTGTTTGGGATTCCACTCCCTAGATTGCATATGAGTTGCCAACTTGTGAGGTACGTAAAAGTTGCTATTCAGTTTTACTTCAGGCGTCGTCGAGTAAGGCGTGCGCTGAGTACCTAGCGGTGTTTGGACAGCTGCGCGACATGACTTTCTGAGATTTTATTGTTTTGTTCAAGTTTACATTATTATACCCAATATTTTGCAACTGTATAAATAAAAATATCAACTGAAGCAAGCGTACCTCAATTCATTGTCTCTCAGATTGTCGAATTTTCCAATTTTGAGCAAAATAAGCAACGAGAATGACTGCGATGTAAACATAGCAGCCCGACCTACTGTGCGTGTGGGAAGGCGTGACCGACGCAAGGTTAAGTAAGAACTATGCTCTCTGTCTAAAAACTCTGGTCCTCTGTTACCTCATGTGACAAATAGTAAAAATACAATATTAGCAAATAATACGCCAGACTTCAATATAAATTAAAGAATAAATTAAGTGTGGCTTTGAACAGAGAGAGAGAGAGAGAGAGACAGAGATGAAATATTTATTGATATGAAAAGAACATACAAAAAAATACATCTTTTGAAAACGATGAATTTTTTTTGGATCAACGATACACATTTTTGTGTATGTACTTGTACACGAAGTAAAGAAAATAAAAAAGAACTGGTTACATACTGGTTTGTCGATCTTGCGCAATATATTTCACCGGAGTGAATACATTGTAGAGCCATTTCGAGAGCCAGCGCGATTTCGTACAACATTTGGAGTTATAAAATCAAATATGGCCAGCTCCGGCGGCCTACCAACTGACCAATAATGCCAGCTTGCGAGCATCAGTCTTTGATATTCATTCCACCATTGTCTTATGTGACCATTTATATACTGAATTCACTCATCGACCTATAAGGTTCATTTTTGTTACACCGTGGTTATATAGTATTTAATTGTATTATAAACTTATGTTTACTGTCGCCTTTTTCTCCTGTTGGTTTGCTCAGATGAATTTGTGCTGAAATTCGAACCGTTCATTCCTGTAGAAAATTTAAATATTCTATTGAGAATTAAGTTCCAATAATTATTTATCATTTAATTACCAAAATAATTTAATTAGTTTATTATTATTACCCAAATGAATTATTTTTTACGCATCGATACTTAACAATGACCACTTCTTCTTTCAGATTTCAACGGAGATTAAAACATGTACATCGGATGACTGCTTGGAACGTAATGTGATCTCTATCAATCATCATTTTTACTTTAAGTACCTATTTTAAAACTTTCAAAATGTATCAACTTGTTAACGCAATAATATTTTTAACTGAATAAGTAACATGGAAGAAATGAACCATTACCAAAAAAATTTAGCTTCTAGTCCTTTAAGATTTAAGGTTACCATTAAAGGAAATCCCTTTCAAATTATTTGAAATGTTTGGAAATCGAGCCATTACTGTATGTAAACTGAAAGATAGGTATATTCTTCTATTTTCATTTTCTGGAAAGTATCTAGTAACTGTATATTGTCGCTAATTTCTAGAGCCCTTATGTGTCTGAAACTAGTTACTTATTTTATTGGTTCGTCTTGTTCCGTTACCATTATTACAGTCTTCTATAGGTTTACCGTTGTTTCAAAAGGACAGCGATTTTATTGTGATAATGAATTTATTAAAAAGAAAATATAAAAATTATGAGCACGGCCATAATAAGCTAAGAACAAGAATTGAACTTAAAAATCAAAAACAAACTTCTATTGTTGGACCAAAATGACAAATTGTTGAGAAAAAAAATCCTTTAAAATAGATAGCGTTTCTTTAGATTTAAACGTTGTTTATTTGATGAATTTGAGTGGTATAACGATATTATGTAGGTATGTTTAACAATATTAAGTAGGACTGCAAAATACATTTACAAAAATATTTCGAGTACTTGCCGCGTTAAATTAACCATTAAAAATGTGGATTCCTGAAAGTTCAAATTCTGGTGATCAAACGAGATCCCTTCAATGTCGACGTTACTTTTAATTATTTTCCCCAAGCTCAGGTATTTGATATGCGGTATGATCATCAACCGATTACATCAATACAACCAAAAGTTGGTTCATTTCTATCATAATGTTTTGTTTAGATTGAAGGTAAACCTTCTGCCGGAATCACTGCTCAGCCTTTTTTTCTAAAAATGACTAATAACTTAAATAAAATCAAGTTTGGATTGACCGCATCTATTTAAGCTTAGTTTTAGAGCCTGCTAATTTGGGAGCTCAAATTGATCTAGATTTGCGCAGGAGGATTCTTTTTTTACAACTTTCAAGATCTGGCAGCTCAATTATTGATCTAACTTTTCGAATACGTTTTGGTGTGATATCCTGCGCAACAATTCTCATCTTCAATATGGATGGATTTCCCTGTACTTCCACCAATCAAAACCAATTTGAGGTCCACAATCCCTTGGATCCACAATCCTTGGATGGGATTTTTGCATACCTTTTGTTTATAGTTTGAACTTACTCGTGGGAAGAAAGCGGTTAGTCTCAAATAGCTCTTCCTGTGACTGCATTAGTTTTTAATACTGAAACATTTTTCTAGAAATTTCGAGAAAAAAAGTGTAACTTTAGCTCAGAGAAATTATGAAGCTTATCTGGTGACTAAAATCATATAGTAGAAGAATCTTTTGCATCTGAGTCAGGAAGCTGAATCATTTTTTTCACTTTTCTATTTCCGTGTTTGATCTCAAATCATTCGTTGTTCGCAGCCTCAGTAACGTCCGCCTATAACGTAGGTAAATGATGAACAAATTTAGTTTCCGCTCACTATAGGCAGTTTTAGTCGACATCTTATAGGTTTGCCGATACAGACAAGAATAAGGTCATTCCTATTCCCGATTCCTCCTTAAACCCTCTTTTGAGGGTCCAACAAATAAACCAATTTGCAAAAATAAATAATATAGTCGTACGGTAACATAATTTTTGGATAATAAATCCTTTCGACCTATTTCGGTTCCTTAGGTTCAATGTGAAATTTGAAGTGAAATATGCATGCTCATTTATTGTATCTAAATCATTGAATACGCAGTTTGAAGAAGAAATTTGAATCTCAAGAAGACATTTTATGTTGATCATACACATTACAAATTATTCGTTCGATTTCAAAACCTACTGAGATTCCCTATATGGGAACGATTATTGACCGACTTTAGTCTGGTTTCAATAAGGATGACTGTTGAAATAACTATTCATTTCGTTTTTTTTCATCCTGGTATCCATCTGCCTGATTATTTTATAAAATTTGAAGATATGCAACGAATTTACTCAATACATTTTTCATAATAAATTTACAGGTTATGTTATACAAACGATGAAATAATAATAACTTTTGATTTAAAAACAGCCAACTTAGCTGATTTGAATCAAAATTACTGAAATAAATGTTTAGGTGTATTCATTTAAGTGTTTGTGGAACGTTGACTAGGCACTATTACGAATAAATATTCCTGTTGAAGCAAGATTTAATAATATACTGGAAAGTAATTGAACTATTGGATCTGGAAAAGATGAAAAACTATCGGTTTCATTATATTCAATCTTTTATCTCCTTTTCCAATAGCATAGCTTCTAATCGTGAGAATTCTCCATCTTTTCCAGGTCTAACAGTTTAAGTAGTTTTGGTATACAGTTGATAACTACCAGTTTTTACGCGGTAGATGGAGTCTTTCTTACCGAAATAAGCACAAAAATATTACTGTTTTTAGTGGAAACGTCAGATATACCAATTCTTGTGGCTCTGGCTTAGAATTAAATGTAGATGTACGATGTTAATGACAAAAAGTGTTAGCTGTTTTAGTCTAAGTGTAGAAATGTAGGATTCTTCGGAAGTACCTAGTTGATGCTGAGTGTATCTTCGTCACTCTATCATTGTCATCTCTGTTTATCTCCTTCGTACCTTATTCTGATTTGTATATTCATCTTTTAAAAAGCACACATTTCCATCCATCAAGTTTCCTGTACACCAACCATCATAAGTTCGTAGTTACTTCAACGAATCTTTCAGTACTTCATTTAAGTAGTAACGGTGCCAGTTCGGGAAGATCTCAATTTCCTGAAAGCAATCACACCTACCGTGGAAATTCTGCAGATCCCACGTTTATGCCCCATGTGTTCAATCATTCGTTTCTCGAGAAAAAAGAATCCAAACTGTGTTTTCCCGAAAGTGCTAATTTCATGGAGTTCATTGATGAGTTACCACCTGCATTTCATTTGATTTTTGTGATCATTTAAAACTTGAGGACTTACTAGAATTGTAGTAAAGTATATTTTCTAGTTCCTAGCTCTACAAAACTGCGAGAAGGGGCTAAGTGTGATCTATTGACTATCAAAAACGTAGTTTCAATTTTTGAAATAGTAACTCGATGTTATATTTATACGTGATTGAATGTTTTTGTGTTTTCGTGAATAATCATTTATAAGTTGTTACTTGAAGAAATTGATAAAAATATATAATTTTGAGTTGGAAACAGATTTTTTGTATCACTACATTTTCTCCCTCATATTTTATCGTTTGTCTCTCAAGTTTAGCCGTAGGGGGATAAAGAAGCACCACAAATAAGCTCCGTCAACCCCTATTCACACAAATTCAAGAAGTTGCAGTACATCTTTTCTCCCCCCAGTTACTGTACTCTGCCTATGCCCTGGGGGCACACAGATCTCCAGGGTGAGGGGAAAATCTCTTAATCTTTTTCTCTCTGTCTTCCAGTAAAGATATATGTTTCCACAATGACATAGTAAGTAAAGGTCTAGTTTTTTCGGATTTTCGATACACAAGGAATTTTTATTTCAACATAATCGCACCTCGGGAATAATGCTGTGACAAATCGGTCATCACAACTTTTGAGAAAACGGATTTGAAGTTACAAATTCCGGAAATTGTTTATATAATCGTTATTTGTTTTCTTTTTTTATAAAGAACTAACGAATTTTCTACGAAGTCTCTTCATCAACAATTAACGCAAGGAAATCCTGAGTGAAGTCAATTATTAAACAGTTGTTACGGTCCTATCCAGGCAGGAGGGTATCCCCGCTTTACAGTTCAGCTAACAAGCTGCTTTGGGGAGCCATCTGTGATCAAACTCACTCTCGTATTCATCACCAAGTGGCTGACACATTATAATTAAAAACGCTGCAAATTATTACACAATGGTTCATTATTTTTCTATATTGATCACCCGTCACAAAGCCACCAACCATCCATGAAGAAAAACATCGATCGCATTTCGGTCAGCTAAAATTTGAACGGAGATTAGGCCTCTTTTGCGATTCACACACTTGTTTCTGATTTATCGTACGTCCAACCCTTAAGGGGGACTTAAGTAGGGAGCGAACGGTTTGTCCTACAGAGCTCCGCGTGGTCTCAAAAAATTCTCAAAATTCTATAAAATCCTCAATTGATGGAAAAACAATACCTTTATATCAAAATTTTTTGAGTTGGGGCGTTTTCAAAATTTTAACATTCATTTTTGAACCCTTAGAAGTGACCTACATCAACCAAAATCTTCGGGGCACAACTAGACCCCAAATATAGCCTACATAAAAAATAATAAAATAATAAATAACAAATTTTGAGGGGGTGTTAACAATTTTTTTTTCTTCGTTGATTCCAAAGGTTCATTATTGAAAATAATAAACCAAAATCGTGATTCATTCACTCTCCTCGTCGAATTAGTTCGTCACGAAGGCAGCAACTTGAAGAAGATCTGTATCAACATAGAAATCAACTTGCTGGGTGTAGGAACTCGGAACAAATGTTTATATGCTGCTTTATTGCTTTGAAAACATTAAAATTAATAATCAAACTTATATCGGTGCCATGCGAACTATAATCATCTTCCTAAAAGTGTCTTTGCGTTGCCACACAATAATAAAACGGGACTCATTCATCAGCTGTACTGCAGTTGAAAAGTACCTACTGGCTTTCCTATGCTACACTGGTCTCCCACCGAAGAGCTGACAAAAGAAAAAAAAAACTACCCCTACCGACCTGGTAGGCATCCGTGGTGGCACTACTCTTGACTCTTCTGTCTCTGACTACGAAAATTAAATTGCAATAAAATTTAAAATTCTAGAGGCCCTTAGGAAACTAGGTGGTTAGTGAGCGTGTTTAATAACATTTTCTTAATTGTGTTAAAATCTTAGTTTTCATTCACTCCCCCACAGCTTCTTATAGGCAAGTACGCCGCCATTCCCTGACCAATTTACTTAAATAGGCACTATCGCTGTCAGGTGTTAGAATATAGCATAGGCTATATTCTCATAGAGATCGACAAGATATATAGGAAAAGAAACTCAAAACCCGATTTTTCGGACTTGTCACTCCAATATTCTGGATGTGCGATATGATTGTAATAAATTCGAAAAAAATATTCTAGGTTAATGTATAATTTCATAATTTAATTGTGATTCCATAACTGCCCCATTTGAGTCGCCTTCGACCAATTAGTACGAGGGTGGATCAAATGTAAATGGGATGTTGATCTCTTAGGGCCAACGTGTGATGGGAGCGCCCTGTCGGCAGCTTGTGAGGGGTCACGACCGAGTCCAAGAAAGTTTTGTCTCGAGGTTCAAGACCATTCACTAGTAGCTTTCGCCGTGTATGAGATACAAGTGCCTAGTTCTATTGAGCAACGCATTATCTTCAAATTTCTTCCCTGTGAAGGAGTCAAACCTTCAGAAATTTTGCGAAGGTTGACTGCCCATTTTGGAAACGAAACCCTCCATGTTTGCCTGGCACAAAGAATTTCAGGAGGGAAGAGAACGAGTAGAGAATGAAGAACACGATAATCGCCCCCAGAGCAGCATTATTGAAGAGAACATTCGTGCGGTTTGTGGCTGTTTTTTTCGAATATTGAGGCGTTTTCTCATTGATTTTTTTTTTAGTGAAAAAAGGACAGTCAGTGCAGTTGTGAGCTGTTGACTCTTCCAACGGCAGCATAAGCAACAAACCAACTAATTTGTGGCATCATCCTCCTCCACGAGAACGAGAGGCCCCACACTGCAGCTCTAACTCTTCAAAAGTTGGAAGAAACCCATTGGACTCCATTTGAACATTCTCCCTACATCCCCTGACCTATCAACCTCGAATTTTCTCATGTTTGGGCCGCTTAAAGAAGCGCTAAGCGCTAGGAGGCCAAAGATTTGATGTTCATGAAGTTCGTTGCGCGATTGTCTTCAGATTCAACCTTTTTCCTCTTACGACGGTGAAATTAAGAAATTTCCTATTCGCTGGGAAAAATGCTTTACTAAAGCAGGAGACTATGTGGAAAGTGAGGTATAATTGTTTCTTTTCCAACGAAAACAAATTTTTCAAAGGAAAAGTCTCGTTTATATTTGATCAGCCCTCGCAGTTGGCTCTTTAGGTTGACTTGATATCTTACAGTGTGGTATTTTTCAAGCCAACAAAACGACGTTGATGAAGGAGTTCGAAAAGCTCAGATGTCTATGAGTCCTCCCTCCCAGCATTGAATCACGCAGTAATATTGACAGCTAGACGGCGATGTCAGAGTATCCAGTTGATTATCAAAGGGGGATCAGGGTGGCTGACGAGGACATGCGATACGACGGAAGCGCTGACGAAGTTTCATTAGAAAGGCGCAGGTCGAAGGGAGCAGAGACCACTTGAGCAGCTGAGTTCCGCACCTCGAGAAGCGCTTGACCCCGGGGACCTCAGCGTCAGGGTCTCCTCTTCAGCTTCAACTTCACCTTCGTAATTAATACACGGGAAAAGGCGACTTTGGAGCCTCACATGCCACAGGGTCTTTCAAGTAAAGGTGCTATCTCCATCTCAGCAGCGTAGCGAGGCGCAAAATAAATCGCGCTACGAATACTCGCACGAAGATATCTCACTTCTATATCTTCTCTCAACTTCACACAATCAAGTTACTTTACTGATGTTGATTTAAACTGAGTATTTATATAGATGTCTTATGCTAGGCACTCACGGCCTTCAAAGGGATTCGGTCAGATCATTACATCATACTTATCCTGAACATTATAATTTGCAACAGAATGCGTCAAATTTTACTCTGTAAATGAACTAGAAGATTCATTTTCTTAAAATCTTATCTACTTTTCTTTCCAAGACTTATGTGAATTTTATCCTTTTGTGAACGTCAGACTTGTTGACAAGGCGTCATTCTGTTAGAAGATAATTCTTTCAATTCTATTAGAGAACACCTCGAATGATGGACTTCATAATATGAAGTATAATAAGCCTTTTTTATATTATAAAAAGGCAAATTCTCGGGGAGGATTCTATATGTTTTTATACCATGGTAGTGTTCTAACAGGTGACTCGAATTGCATCGAGCGTAAGTCACAAGATAATAACAACGATAGTACATCAATGAGTACAATAAGCTATTGCTATTCAAGTCGCTCAGCTGCATTCGTCCAATTTGAATAAATTCTCTACAATGTATTCATCCCTGCGCTTTGGCAGCTCCCTCCTCCCACTCTGGTTCGAAATATGACTTCATGATTGATAGAAAATTCAATGGTAATGGACTTCCCTTATTCACAATCAGAATGAATGCTCTTTTGACCGAAGTTAAGGCTATAAATTATGAATCTCACCAACAAAACGCATGGATAATTGAATTTGGCAGAGGTTAACGGGGTGTTACGACAAATCTCAATTTTATGGGACCTACCTTTTGAGCTGAATGTTTTACCAATCCGTATCTGCCTGAGGTTCGAGGAAGTTGGGGATTTAAATTTTGTTATCGATTCGATAGGGTAGGAGCTTGAATATTGTATCCTTTTGCATGTCTGCATGAGAATTTTATTGATTGTCGCGGGAGAGCAGTTAGTTATTTACTAACGATGTTAACTGACCTCTGTAGGTCACAGTCACTTTGTAAATATTTTCTGAAAGCTAGCCTCGATTATACACCACTTATTGTTGTTACAGTCCATTTCTGGTTCTTTAATCATTTGAAAACGCCCAAGGGCTAATCACAAAGTAGTACCCTTCAACAAGTATCATTTGACATGAAACTGTCAGAACCAAAGCTTTTATTACAAACTGACCTACATTCTAACTAGTATACCGTTCTATGACATTCATTCTACATTACCAGGGTATAGAGGAGATGACTTTTAATATTTTATAGTCTAACAGTCTATAATACACCAATTAATAGATTAAAGTATTCTGTATTGGAGGCAGGAGTGTTTTTTTTAATTGCTCAATCTATTTTTTGAGATGGTTTTTATTCAGAAGATGAAAATTACTTCGTAGTTTTCTAGGGATCTCAATTTTTCTTCATCGCATACAAGTAGGTAAGCTTGTTTCTGTGTAGTAATTACTCTTACCGAAATGAGACTCAATATTCTCCATTGAACATATCAAAGTGCGATTGGTCTCAATAGCTGGGCAATTTTAAATGCTTTTAAAAAATCAATGTAGAAATTGACCTGATGCTCAAGGGATATTCAATGAGTACCAGTACTATCAAGGGATGCAGAAATTGGAAACGCGGCCGACCTTGAGCCGCTTTCTTCAGGAGAATCGTCAAGTACAAAATACGAGAGCATTTTGTGAGTGGTCTCCGTGGAGTGTGCACCGCCACTGATAAGTTTCCCGTGAAAAATAATCCTGGACGCCAAAATCCTGGGTTCCAGTGGGCCAACGGGAACGACCCGACGACAGTCACCACATCAGCCGAAAAGGAAACCTGCAGGTGCCGAGGAATAGCTCCCTCTAAGGACATTACCGGAGACCTACCGTTCACCGCCCCTCGACATCACTAAGGTACCGTCCGTAGAATACTATTCTATACCAAAAATCGCGTACGCGACGGGACGCGCAGGCGTAGATATACGAAGAGCTTAGGCAGGTAAATTAGGCCTATCTTTATCTATAGTTTGATGCTTTACTTAAAGATTTAAGTAAAGCAATAAACTATAGATAAAGATACTTGTCTGCCTTTTCCTTCTCCCATCTATCTACACGCAGGCATTTCTAAATAAGTAGGACTCGAACTCCCCCTAAGATATACCTGTATAGGGGAGACAGACTCGGGGATAAAACCCCGAGTACAAATCGATCATCTTACAGTACTCCAATCAACAAATAATAAAAACGCAAGCGTGATTCATTCCAAATTTACATAAAAACGCTGCAAATCATTGCTCAAAGGTTTATTATTTTCTGTATAGATCACCCTTCTGTATAGATCACTGGTTCTACATCAATAGCACCTACCACCATCTGTATTCTCCCTTGACCTTCCCTCTCAAATTTCAGCTTCCTGCGTTCAATAGGATATTGAAAATGGCTTCGGAGCCCACTCAGCTGATCAGTGATCTGAGGAGTGAAGAAGATCTCCTCGAATGCTGGAGACGGCTGGAAGAGCACTTCCATTCAATAGGATTGAAAATGGCTTCGGAGCTCACTCAGCTGATCAGTGATCTGAGGAGTGAAAAAGATCTCCTCGAATGCTGGAGACGCCTGGAAGAGCACTTCCATTCAATAGGATTGAAAATGGCTTTGGAGCTCACTCAGCTGATCAGTGATCTGAGGAGTGAAGAAGATCTCCTCGAATGCTGGAGACGCCTGGGAGAGCACTTCCATTCAATAGGATTGAAAATGGCTTCGGAGCTCACTCAGCTGATCAGTGATCTGAGGAGTGAAAAAGATCTCCTCGAATGCTGGAGACGCCTGGAAGAGCACTTCCATTCAATAGGATTGAAAATGGCTTTGGAGCTCACTCAGCTGATCAGTGATCTGAGGAGTGAAGAAGATCTCCTCGAATGCTGGAGACGCCTGGGAGAGCACTTCCATTCAATAGGATTGAAAATGGCTTCGGAGCTCACTCAGCTGATCAGTGATCTGAAGAGTGAAGAAGCCTTTGAGCAATGATTTGCAGCGTTTTTTACCCACCAACATTTTTTTTACCTACCAACTTTTTTTTACCTACCAGCTAGGTACTACCTACCACACCATACTGGCTTCACACCTTCACAATCAAGTTTATTAGAAAGAACTAAACGCTTCACACTCGATTGGAAAAATAGAAAGCTTCATATGGAAATTTGATTACTGGTTGCGCAGAAGGCAAAACTGTATACAAATCGAAGAAATGAACAGCGATCGCATTTTAGTCCGATAAAATTTGAATGGAGATTAGACCTCTTTTGCGATTCACACTCATGATTCTGTTTTATCGAAGGAAAACCTTCATGTACTCGTAGGGACCGAACGGTTTGTCCTACAGAGCTCCGGGTGGTCCCAAAAATTTTAAAAATTCAATACTATTTAAAATTGGTGAAAAAACGATACCTTTATTTCGAGAGTTTTCGAGCTAGGGCACTCTTGAAAATTTCAACCCTTATTTTTCACCCCTTAGAAGTGACCTACATCAACCAAAAGCTTCGCGGCACAACTAGACCCCAAATGGAGCCCATATACCAAATTTGAACCAAATCGGTCCAGTGTTGCTAAGAAAAGTGCCGCGTACGGCGTACGGCGTACGGCGTACGGCGGACGGACGGAAATTTTTTTATTCGATTTTCGTATTCTACGTACCTTGAAACGTAAAACATCAAATTTTGAGGGGGGGTTAACATTTTTTTTTTCTTGCTCGATTCCAAAGGCTTATTATTGAAAATAATAAACCAAAAACTAGAACAAACTCAACTAAGTTTTTGGTCTGCAAAAAAAAAAAAAAAAAATCCCAAAAATCAACATGTGGAGTTGTCCTTGTCAACATTACGTTCCGCCATTACGTTCCGTCCATTACGTTCTTCCGCTTCTTTTACACTAACTTTTGCTTGGACTAGCCGATTGGCTGAGTGCCTCAGTTGATCTACAAATGCGATGCGAAGCTCCCGCAGGTTTTGGTGAGACCACCAGCTGAACAGTTACCATTCAATACACCCCAAGATCTGAGAACAGACCGTGAGGAGACGAGAAGATTTGCCAAGAATGAAGCAAAAAGAAGATGAGAACCAAAAGGAAACCTTTGTTTTGTTGGATGGTCCGTTCTCTGCCCAGGAAAACAGACCAGAAGGATTGGCTATCCAAACGAAAACAAGACCCTTGCCCAAAAGTTTAGCCGAAGTGGACGTGGCCATTTGTCGTGGCCAAGAGACGTGCTGGTCGACGTATACCTTGCAGGTTAAGATTTTTAACATTACATTTGTGCTTAATTTGTATAGTAGTTGACTTTTCTAATTCACTTGACATAAGTCATGTCTTATCTAAGTCATGATATATAAGGTCTAAGTCATGTCTTGTATATGTCATGATATATATGGTCTAAGTCATGTCTTGACTAAGTCATGATATACAAGGTCAGGTCCAGCAACTCCCCTTCGCACCAAAACATTGTTTTGTTTGCCATTTTTTACCTGTTCAGACTGATAGTAGTTTTTTTTCCGTAATCGCCGTAGGACCGGAGGAAGTGGAGGGTTTTAGGGATGCTAACTAACTACGAGTCTTATTAGGTTTCTGTCAGTAGTCTTCGGCACTTTCAGCAAAACAACTGATTTTAATGAAATTCGCGGCTGTTGGCAGTTTAAGACCATTAGGTGAATGAGACAACAGGGGATTTACATCCATTCATCCTAATTCTTCATTTGGTGCACCATTGGGTGGATTCATTAAGGATTCTGTGGAGCTGGTCGCTGCATCCATTGAAGTTTCAGTCACTGAGATTGGGATATCATCTGCAAATTGTGCTGTCTGGTAATGGAAATTCAGATTGATGCAAAAATTAGATAGGTACCTGAATGTCCCCAAAACGCCTTGGGACACCTGAGAGTGTACTCCTGGAGGAAGTGATGGCGTACAACCTGTCAAATACGATTAAACAGTTCTGTAAAACGAGTCTGGTAGGTGGGGTTCAACCTTCACCAGGAGTCTCTCGTCTACACACACAGGACACTCTCAGTGTTTGTGAACACCTCAGACATACCTTCTTCTGCTCGTACTATTCTAAGATAGTGTCGATTTCACGATGGAGCTGTTTTGGGCGTTAGTTCCGTATCTAAGACGGAAGGAGAAGAGTGCGCGGGAATGTGGGATTTGGAGCCATTTGTTGTCAAGTGATTGTCAAAGAAATGTGATGTGCATGTGGATTGGTTCATGATAAAGGCGAACTGAAATAGATTGAGGGAGTGTGCTAACGAACAAAGAAAAGGAAGGGGATAGTGTTGTGGATTTCGCTACTCTATACTATTATAGCTGTTTGTTATTAACATGTGCTTTAGAAGATTGCTGTTTGCTGTCTAATAAAATGAGAAAGTTCTTGTTTCGATCCTGTATGAGGAATTTCACCGAATTCTGTTTGCATTTTTCCTGAATAGTTAAAGGGTGTGGGATAGATAAAAATCGGGTTGATTCCGGGAAATATGTCTCCTGTTATTTTTGGGAGACAATCAAAATTTATGATTTCAAAAAATAACCGGGAAAACGGACCTCTTCAACGTGAAGCGGGAACGCTCGCTGATTGGACTGTTCGGATTGCTGTCTCCTCCCTGTGTTGCCCGATGGTATCTGTTGGAAATCGTGCTATCCAAGAGGCAAGTTATCAAACAGGGGAAACCTAATTTTCCCCATCTTGCTTTTTCTATTTTTTCTTCAGTTTTTCGATTTCGAACTTTACTGGTTTTGTGAAATGTTGCATCTGGGGACTATAGATTTCTCGATCTCAGAGCTTCAAGCGGCCTTAAATGAACTATTCCAGGAGGACGTCATCCTCCCGTTTTTTTTTTAAACATTTATATTTTCTACACTGTTTTGTTTATTCGTAAATTAGGAAGTACGGGCTGAAAGTTTGGTGTAGGGGGTTTTTCGAGGTGCTAAATCCGATTTTGGGGTCAAAAATAGGAATTTCCGACACGGTGAAATTCCTCATTGGTGTTTCGTTCTTTTGAGGTTAGATTCACCAACTGCTTTAGTTCGATGGATCACTTTAATATGAGTCAGTCCTTTTCGATGAAAAACGCCTTTATCACCGGGAAAAACCACTTCATTGAATTCGCGTGTGAAGAAGAACCCCATGATTGCGGTATAAATGTCCTACCCCTTAGGTAGTTGGGTCAAGATAATAATGTTTCCTACATACGAATAAATTGTATTTTTTTTAGCTCCGAAGTATAAATTGGGATTTTCGAAATTTGCATGGTATTTATCATAGTCCTTACTTCCAATTTGATGACTTTTGAGATGAAATTTTTATTTCTGTGCTGAAGCAGGTAGTTTTTCTGGACATATTTTTATTTCTACAACTTTCTGAATGCTGAGTTTTTTTTTAAACCAGCACAGTTTTCGGTAGTAGTGGTAGAGTACTGCAAAATTGTAACCTTAATTGTTTTGGCCGTAGTTCATTACTTTCTCATTTGTAAACTTTCAATTGCGTTTTTCTCGAAGTCAGCTTTTTGGCGATGAAGCTTATAGGGCTGTGGCTAGTGAGGTCGTCTGTAGATTTGTGTAGTTTCATTGCCACAACCACATGAGCAGATTGATTCCTATGAGAAGAGAAGTGAGTTATATTACATATCTCTACTTAACATATCTCTCATAAAACATAATTATGACATATAACATATCATTACATATCTCTGATAACATTACAGATCTCAGTAAGCATAACTACTCCTTTCTTGGAAGTTGCTTCAACACGTTTACAGATAAAAAAATTCGTTATGAAGTTTGTTTTAGTTCTCGTTGTGAATCTTGAATAAATCACGCTTGGAGTACCACTATTCTTACAGTACTCTTGTGAGTGACTTGAACTACCTCACGAAAAGAGGACTTCTTCTTAAAACAAAAGTCGGGTTTTAATATCTTTAACTCTTCTCTTTTAACTCTTTAACTTCTTGAACTTCTTTTAACTCTTTACCTCTTCTCATGTAATATCTTTAACTCCTAATATCTTTAACTCTCCTAATAAATGATGTCGGAAGGCAAACAATACAATGAATTGGAACATCAGTTAGTTATATTTTTTTTATACACCATGATAAAATTATAATTTAGTTACAAGGTTTCTATTACACCTATTTACTTTTACAATTATATGACACAACACGACATTCATTATGTTCTTATCGCCTACACTCCTTTTAAAAATTGACTAGGGATTCTTCTAAACAATTTTTTTTCTTCATGTTCCAATTTTATTTCCCCCCAATATACGGTTTGAACAAAAAATCGTCGATTTTGAAAGTTAACATCAGGTGTAATTTGTGGCTAGATCCCACCCGAGTATTCAAACAATGATTATATTTGATATAATATTCAACAATATTCAACAACTATCATAATTCGTGAAATTCCATGGTCTTCATTTTCCAACGAATTTATTTTTTCTATGTACAATACATCGTTTTGGGAGTACAGGGCACTATATTAAGCTTTATAACACCTCCTTCTCTCTTCTACATAAATTCATTTTTCTTAATAATTTCAAACACTAAAAAAATCTCAACGATTATGAAACGACATAATAAGTGCTCTGTTAATACCAATTTGTACAGGAAGATCATGTTGTTTTCTCGTAAAAATGGGGATTTCCAGTGAGTCGGTTTTCTATAGAAGGAAGAAAAGTCGTGATCGTTTTTAATCAACTCAAAATCAGTAGAACATTCATATATACAAACTCTTAAAAACGCAGTACGCAGCGAGATTTACCCAATTGGGACGTAAGTTGAACCACAAAGTCGTTAAAGGTTCTAGATCAAGGGTATTGAAAAGCGTTTAGAGAAACATAGCTCGAAATAATGACGCCTCACTCAATAAAAAAAAACTAATACTAAAAAGGTAGTTTTGGTTTCGCTTTCAAAAATAGGTTTGGTCAAATTTTTAAAGTAATACCTACTAATTTTGCGTACCAAACTAGGAATTTTCATGTTTGAAGTTTCAAACTAAATCCGCACCACGATGATCTGTGAACTATATTTTTCGATTGATGGAGGATTTTGATGAATGTCTCAACTACCTATATAAAACATACGTAATGCTAATTCAAAGGAGAACTTCTCAAATGATACACGTAATGCTAATTCAAGGAGAACTTTTCAAATGATACACGTAATGCTAATTCAAGGAGAACTTTTCAAATGATACACTCAAAATCATAGAAAGATCTCTTTTCAATAACGAATAGAATAAAATTGAATAAAACGAATATAAATGGCAATGTGAGTGACATTCTTATCTCTTTTCATCTCTTTTCAATCGTTGACGGTTATCACACAGCTGGATTTTATATACCATCGAGATCCATTGTACCGATTTGAAAAAATTTCCTTGATTCGTATAGATCAACTGATTTTCCGCTACGAAGTAACTGTTTGACGGCGACTATTTCTATGATATTGACGTACAAAGTTCAAATAATAATTGTTTTTGACAATTTCTTCCACCTTGATAAATACTGTCTCGTGTTACGAGGTTACTCTCTTCGGAATCCAAAATTTTCCTGAGCTATCCATATTTCTCAATAATTTAGTTTGCCGATTTCATGATTCACTCTTCTATATCGTTTACTTTTGTACAACGCCACTCATTGTTTCAAAAAAGTTCATCTACGCACGTGCGCAAACAAAGTTAACTCTGTACAAAAATGTATCAGTTTGAACCTCCCTATTTGGTTTAGGCATAATTTGGTTCATTTGGCCAAGAATAGGGGACCGCCAGAGTCTGTATAACCGTGTGAGCAAAAAGTGTTTCTGGTTGTGTTTCTTCTTTTCACATTATTCCTCTTAATTATTTTGATTTTATGTATTTTCTAAAGTTGTTGACGAATGGCATTTCTTAACTAAGATTCTGCTCACGAGTTGTATCCGTTGACGAGGGTTTCCAACATAAGTTTGATGGTGATTTTGTAGATCGTTTCGACGTTTTCAGTGTAGCGGTCTCCCAAAGTAGTCTTCACGGCGTCGAGGAAGGGTTTTTCGATTCTCTGAAACACGATAATAAAGTTGTGAATGAGTTCAGTAAAAAGGGATATCGAGTTCCGGGAAAGAGCTGTCTATCTGCGATTTATTATTTCTATGTTAAAACAAATAAAATGCACAGATACAACACTAAATTGAACGACCCGTTACTTTCTAGCACCAGTATCGTGACTGCTTACATAATTACCCAACTAGCACAACAGGTCTGAGCAACAACGAAAGACGTCACTTCACAACCTGATGCCAACCAATGATTGGTGGGTTTAACGACGTCTCTGCCAGGTTTGTGTAAAAACCTACCACCAGAATCCAACTTACTGCATAAACCTCAGGTAGTTAAGTTATCAAAGATGTTGTTTGATTATTAAGTTGTTATTCTCTCCAAGCTGTAGATAATTTTTTTAAAAATTTGTTTAGTTGTTCTGACTTCCAATTTTCCTGAAAGCTGGTGTTTTATTCATTTTGGTTTATTATTTTCAATAATGAACCTTTGGAATCGACCAAGAAAATTTTTTTTTTTAACTCCCTCAAAATTTGTTGGTTTACGTTTCAAGGTACGTAGAATCCAAAAATCGAATAAAAATTTGGCCGTCTGTCCGCCGTACGCGGCACTTTTCCCACTTAGCATTGACTGATTTTGATAAAATTTGGTATGTAGGCTCCATTTGGGGTCTAGTTGTGCCCCGAAGATTTTGGTTGATGTAGATCACTTCTAAGGGTCAAAAAATTAATTTTGAAATTTTGAAAACCCTAACTCAAAAAATGTTGATATAATGGTATTGTTTTTCCTTCAATTTAAGATTCTATAGAATCTTGAGCATTTTTTGAGACCACGCGGAGCTCTGTAGGACAAATTGTTCGCTCTCTACGAGAATTTAAGTGTTGGACGTACGATAAATCAGAAACACGAGTGTGAATCGCAAAAAGGCCTCAAAATCAAATTTTCATTGATTTCATTTTCATTTCATTTTGGTTCAAATTTTAGCTGACCGAAATGCGATCGATGTTTTTCTTCATGTTGGATGGTTGGTGGCTTTGCAGACGAGTGATCAATATAGAAAAATAATAAACCATTGTGTAATAATTTGCAGCGTTTTTCCTTCGTTTAATAATATAAAATTTAATTTTCGCTTTAGTGGCATCTCTTCCAGTTCATTTTGTATTGACTCTGGGTATGCTTACTATGTAACACGTCCTTTGAGCCCTGAAGAAAGTAGTAAATGTAACGAGAGCTCGCCGAAAGAAGGAGTTTATTCCAGTTGACTCTATTCCTAGTCAGTTGACATAGTGTGTTCTGTTGGGTCGATCTACATTTTTGCTGATATTGAGAGAACCTAGTTATCATTTTTCATCAAAATCGATTCCTCGTTCGAAATATACGATGGCGGACAACATTACTAAACTAACTGTACTACAATGTATTTCTCTTGGATCTCACGTACGAGAGCAAGAGGGAGACTGTCTTCTTATAACTCTCCGCTCATCACTTCAGTCCGACCCGTCATATTCCACTATTTTAGCAAGCTCTCCGTGAGACCTTCAAAACAACGTAGACACTAGTGGAGAAGCCACCATTTACCCACGAGCATTACAGCCCATTGGAGTTGCTCAGGGATCAGTTTTGTGTCCTCAATCGTGGAACGCATACTATGATGGTATTCTTCTTTTGGAAATGCCTGGGGACTGTTTCCTTATAGGATATGCTGATGACATAGCAGCAGTAGTGCTGGAAAGAACAATGGATTCAGCCCAAGTCAAGCTGGAGCAGATCATGTCACGAGTAATGGAGTGGATGAAGAATCATAGCCTGGCACTAGCTACGACAAAGACGGAGGTGGTCATCTTCACGCGCAAGCGTATACTTACCGTTATCCCAATACGGATTGCAAATACCGAAATAATTACTAAACTGGCAGCCAGATACTTAGGAGTCATGTTGGACACCAAAATCACATTTGGAGAACACATAAGAAAAACTGCAGATTGTGCAGTACAAAAAACAGATGCCCTATGTCACCTTAAGAGAAACGTAAATGGTGCCAAACCATGGAAGAGACGACTGATGATGACTGTTGAGCACTTCGCATCGCCTGTGCCTACAGAACAGTCTCAGAACCAGCCATACTAAGAGGAGAGAGAGAGAGAGCTCACTATAGGAGAAACCAGAGGCAGATGGACTGAGAGGCTGATCCCTCAAATCAAGATATGGCTACAAAGGAAGCATGGAGAGATAAATTTCTTCCTAACTCTGTTCCTTTCTGCACGGACTTTTCTACGTCTACCTACATAAGATGGGGAAGGTGAGGTCCCCAAAATGTCCCAACTGCCAGAAGAAGAAGGATGATGACGCATTCCATACATTCTTTGAATGCATGCGATGGACAGGGGAGAGGAACTGCCTGAGGGAGAAGTTGCATCTCGCAGCACAGGACACAACCCCAGAGGCTGTCATAGGAAAGATGCTGGAAAGCGAAAAAAACTGGACCTCTGTGGCAGCGAAGGGGAACCATGGACGGGCCCCTAGCAGAGAACTAAGAAAACTCCCAGGACTCAGCCTCAAGTAATACGATGAACAGTTCCAGGCTGGGTTTGAATCCCACATAAAAAAATAAAAAAAATACAGCCCATGAGGCTGATTGTATTTCTTCTCATGAGTTGAAAACTTTAGAACGGTATAATATATAAAACAACAGCATTGGAGGGAATATTGATGGAACATTCAGGATTATTCGAAACGTTTGTACACCATTGATCGCAGTTTTTTTTTTGCTTCGACTCGATGGACTGTTTCGAGTTTCTGAAATACATGGGTAACGTTCCTTCAATATCGGCGCAGTAATATCGTTATCCTTTCGATTAAATTCCACTTCCTACTGAACCATCGAGTTGCTTCGGATCGAGCTGAAACACCACATTGATGACCCCCCTCCCTTCTCTATATAGTTGTCAAGTTATTGATGTAAACTGGGAGTTGCTACAGCCCTCGTCTGTCAGTCCAATCAATCGCCTCAATTGCTTTGGCGGAGGTCCTGGCGGAAAACGGCGACAAACCATTTAGCCTTGGTCCAATAGCCCCCCGTGCAAACCCAACTCACCTCTCCAATAATAGTTCGCATCTTCACCCATAGTTCCCAGTTGGTCCGTTCGATTGCCTCTAACGAACGACCTCATAAGAGCCAATCATTGAGGCTGTATGTGACCAGAGACAACAACACCAATCAAACCAACCACAACATGCTGCATCAGTATTTCTCCCTTAATTTACTCCCTTCACAACCAAGTTCTTAATGTCTACGAGTGAGTTCGAAAAGTAAGTGCTCCACAATACACTTCATTATTATGATGGTACCTCACTCAGTGTAACTCACTGATCTTGTGTTTTCGATCAAGCTAGAGTCAAGCAGGAAAACAAAAACTCCAAACTGGTGACTACTGGTCACTATATTGGCGCTTATGAGGTGGATAGTTGCTAATTCGACTGTACCAGATCCTATATAACCATAAAAGGGTTGATTATAACATCACAGTACAGCACATACATTAAGTGGCTGGCTAGTGGATTTGAGCGTTAGGTATGTAAGATATATGTGTACAACAGTACAGAAAATGCTGGCTGTTGAATTTGAGCGTTATGCAATGTTTAGGCCAACAAGTAAGCAGTAAGCTATTTGTTGTTTAATATTTTCTCGTGAAGTGTTATTTATATTATTTAGGGAGTGACTAGATGAACTGGATCCCCGGTCAATCCAGGCCAGGAATCGATTCTAAAGCTCATTTCCAGCAAAAATGTCTCATGGTAATTTTTTAGAGGTTTTGTTTTCGAATTATGTCACTTTCTTGTTTCGTGTTTTCGACCTCATCTCAGTAAAACGGCCATTACTCCTCTAATATTCATGGAAATTTAAATCTAAGTAGATTTTGCCAACACTGGTGGGTTCAGTAGACAGCAAGGCCTCCCGAAACACCTCAGATCGTCTTAGAAGGAGCGCTGATTCCGTTGAAAAAATCCACGTTTTTCCAAGTTCAAACACAAATTTCTCTGATGAGCCCCACTTTAAAAAACGTCTGCCAAGTGGGTGTGGCACATAGCTTCCTCGTATCCATAACCCGATTATATAGATGACCAGATGCTTAGTAGCTAATCTCAAAACATCAATCTCTAAGTACCTTCCACTACCCTCATAGGAGACCACCTACACGCCAGTCTGAACAATCCTAAAAAATTTCATCAAATTCGGATGAAAAATATAAGTGTTATGGCTGTTTCAAGGATTTTACGTATGCGCATGCGCAGAGGCTACTGTAAATTTCAAGGCCTTGATTTTCATTAGGGACCATCTACAACCTAATCCGCATAATCCCTGAAAATTTCATCGAAATCGAGTGGAAAATGTGGAAGTTATGGCCGTTACAAGGAATTCACGTTTGCGCATGCACAGTCGCTTCTATCAGTCCGGGGATGATGATTTTTATAGGGGACTGTGTACACACCAACCCGCACAATCCCTGAAAATTTCATAGAAATCGGATAATAACTTCGTATAGTTATGCGCGTTACAAGGAAATCATGACAGACACACAGACAGACAGACACGGAACCAAAATGATTCAGAAAGCTCTAAAACGCAAAACGCGAGTGAAAATTTTGATTTTGTAGAACTTTTTTTTTTTCATCCTTGAAAAGTGAAAACAAAGCTTCCGCTACCTTGGTAGACTCGGAAGCAATAAGTAACTTAACTAATAACTTTAAAAATGATTAAACCGTCGAAAAGCTGAGATTTTGGCGCATCTTTTAGGTATACAGGTAAAAATTCACGGGTCGGATTACAGAACCTATGAGCGTTTGAAAAAAGTTAAGATTTCCGAAATTTGACCAATTTTTCGTTTCAAGTCTGATTTTCATCCGCTTTTCCGAGTTGAAAAATTTGTTTCCATCAAGAAGATAGGAAATTTCACGCTCTTCCAAACGGTGTCATTAGATTTAAATCACTGGAATATGTTTCTACGATTAACAATAAGATTTAATTCGTATTTACACTAAAGAGTAAGTTTAAAATTGCAACCACTTTATGAATAAAATTAAATTCTTTATCATACGATATGTGTAATTAATTACACGAAATGTGTGATTAGTCACGGAAATTGATCATTAATCACTGGAAATGTATGACTAATCATAGAAATCCGTAATTAATCCCGGAAACCCGTGAGTAATTATGGAATTCAGTGAGTAATCATGGGAAAATTGTGATAAATCACTATAACCTGCGTTCAATCATAAATTAATCACACATTTCCTGTGATAAAGAATTTATTCTTATTCAGACATTGATTATGATTTTGATCATACTCTTATGTGTGAATACAAATTTAATCTTATTTTTAATCATAGAAGCATATTCTTGTGATTAAAAATCTTAATCATATTCATGAGTAGCATTTTGACCAACTCTACCACCTCCTCCCATCGTCCAATCCCTCAGATCGTCTTACCCGGAGCGCTGATTACGTTGAAAAAATTCACGTTTTTCCGCGTTCAAACACACATTTCTGTAATGAGCCTCACTATCAATATAAAAATAATTAAACCGTTGGAACGCATTTTGGCGCATCTTTTAGGTCTATAGGTAAAAATTCACGGGCCGGATTACAGAACCTATGAGCGTTTGAAAAAAGTTGAGATTTCCGAAATTTGACCAATTTTTCGTTTCAAGTCCAATTTTCACCCGTTTTTCCAAGTTGAAAAATGATTTTTCCGTCAAGGAGATAGGAAGTTTCACGCTATTTCGAACGGTGTAATCAAATTTAAATTTCCAAGAAAATTTGAGGAGTTATAGCTGTTTTACTGAGATGAGGTCGAAAACACGAAAAAAATCTGTTTAGTGAAATAACTCGAAAACGAAGCCTCTAAAAAAATTATCAAGAAATATTTTTTGCTGGAAATGATCTGTAGAATCGATTCCTGGATTGTGATGGATTTAAAATGTAACATCATTAGAGCTGAAGATGTATTATTAATATTCTGTCTTTGAGCGTGATGCCCGTATAAATAAAATAAAATAAAATCAATAAATCAGGATAACTGAGGTAATAAGAGGTTTAATTTATTCAAAATATCTCTGAAAAATGATTCCAGTTGAATGATTGAGCGATTCGCATGTAAACGAGGACGAGCGAAGACTGCAATTTCAAAATGGAGACACCACTCATAAATGTGTCTCATCTGCGACGATATGTTATGCAGTCAGACTGGATGAAGGGGAAAATACGTCCTTGGAGCCAGAAGATGAAAACAAAGTGGGAGTGGGTTGAAGGAAACAGACCGTCGAGGTACACAGAAGCTGAATGAAGAGAGATGGCAGGCGGGGCAACGCCTGGGAGGACGGTTGTGGGGGGCGCTTATTGTTCTGATAAGTGCTTTTTCAAGAGCGGCTTTGAAGGAAGCCGCGCAATTTAGAGGGATATGCGAATGGGAGAGGGCTCCAGTCATCTCGGCCTTGAAGCACTTTGTTTGGGTTGAGAGGAATGAAACGGGTTTTCTACGGCGAAACTTTGGCGTAGTTTTTAAAATGTAGACTGGATTTCATGCAACCACCTAATTTATGGGGAATGACAATATTTGGTTACTGTGTACTATGACAGAATTCGTGAAACATCACCAATCTGTGGTGTGGATCCCAGCACACCAACATCTATGGATCCCAGCACCACCAGACTCTAGGAGGAGGACCTATCTATCGAGCGTTCCCAGACTTGTTGGATCTGCCCACCTTAATAAATAGGAGGAAGGTTTTTAACCCTCATTGGACCATGGTGTCACTAGTGTCACCGAAAACATCCCTGGAACTCCACAGCTGTCCCAAGGTATCTCTGGAGTAACCAAACTTAAATTGCAATTTTAAATTCAATGGACTACGGAATTTCGTGGGCTATTTGAAATCTCAAAATTTCCAAAAAGAAAGATGACAAAATTTTCAAAATGTTTGTCATAACATCATTTTTTGACTTTTTATAGCTTGTAAATAATTGTTTAAAAAATCAGCTTTGTCCATTAATTTTTAAATTGCAATTTAAATCTAGTTAATCTGGTGACCCCTTGGGACGAGGTACATACAGACATGACAATCTTTGGTGACTGTAGTGACACCATGGTCTAATTAGGGTTAAGAAAAGAAATGAATTTACAAGAAGTGAGCTGTCGTTCCCGGATGGAATCTATCCGCACTTCACAAACAAAATACGGAAAAAGGGTAAGACGTGTAAAAGGGTAAGTTGCAAGGGTCGTTCCCAGATGTATCTGCCCATACAACTCTATTTCTTGTAACTTATATATATAAGGTTTACCTAAAAAGATCAATTTGAACACAAGAGTAAATTGAGCAAATATCTTAGGAAAGGTTTGAGGTTTTTGAATGAAAGAGAGCTTGTTTCGTTCTTAATCGTCTCGCAAGAGCTTCCACCAGACTGGGTAACCCCGGCTTTTAAGCAGGGGGACCTCCTTCTCCCTGTCCTTCTGAATAAAGGGAATAACTGGGATACTAGGGAACTGGGAATAACTTGGAAAATTCTCTAACGTGTTTTGTAAGCAAGTGCCTCTATTAGAGCTGATTTCGCGAAGTAGTACATTACTAGGGAAAGCCTATCATCCATACTTAGTTCTTTACAATCTCTCAGCTCCACTCATGCTAACAACCAACTTTATTATCTTTCATTTCTTCGTATATTTTAACCTAAAACTCGCCGTTTTTCTCAACGATTCCTTTTAGTGATATTGCACTGGGTTATATAAAGGATGTGGAGCCCTTCAGACACAATGAGCGCTACTAGTCAAAACTTAAAAAAAAAAAAAAAATTTTTGTTTTAGGATCATGAAACTATGTTTACATTCATGATCATGAACTAGGAACATCGGTACCTACCTACTTCTAGTAACATTTGTCTTGTCCATGTTAACTCATTTCCTAAGCTTTTGAAGAGGAATAACTGAACTAGTCCATCATATTGTCCGGTAAATGAGGCTGCTACCTACACCTGAATCTGATGTAGGGTTTCCTTGCACGATCGACAAAAGGAAAACTCGGTGAATCTGACGTAACAAAATAGAATTTCCCTCATCCCCCCGACACAGTCTCTTTTCCCCAGGGAGAGTATTACACAACCGCTCGGTGGACCATAAAAGGATGGATCTTTCCCTATTCATCACTCACCACACTTTGGGGTTGTGTGGAGTATGAAGGGTACAGGCAGAGTGGGGTTAAGCAGGCGAGCACGGCAGGTTCCTCATATTTCCCTGAATAGCTTCGATCCTCTGTGATATACAGCAAAGGTGCACACCCACTTACACTGGGTTCCGAGGTTTCACGAAATCCTCTCTTTCCAAATATAGCCAAGTAATACATCTGGAATCTCCGATCGATAGAGGCTACTCGTAACTCTGCACATATTTATGTGTTGCGAAAGGATGGATATGTACATAATTATGTACGGCTGATTTGTGTTTTGATAGTGTACCAAATTATCTCTCTCACTTCCAATATTCAAACACGAAAATAATTCTCCAGAAACATTGAGTTCATACGATTATGCTCAATTTGAAGGGCGATTTGGGATTGGAAACTAAATGACTAGTTATTGGACTTACCAATGAGCAATGAGTAGGAACCTTGGTTTCAGGCCCGATTTTAATACGATTTTTTTTCGGATGGATGGCAACACTTTCCAGAGAAAACTTAAATAGCTTGTCATTTGTTAACAAAAAGGGATATTTGTAAACATCTTACACAGTCTTGTTTAAAGAGCAATTACAATTCTAGTTACTTATGTTTGACAATTTTTCAGGAATTTTTTGTAACAATAATTCAAATAAACTAAATTTAAGGCAAAATTTATGAGGCAGTAATTAAATTTTTAATTCTGATGAGCGAATTATGATTGTTATACACTTCCTCAATTTCCTATTTGCGGGGTTTTACGAAACTTCACCTAGAAATCTGTTTATTTCATTTGCTATCCCAAATTAATGAAAAAACGTCTGCCAAGTGGATGTGGCACATAGCTTCCTCGTATCCATAACCCGATTATATAGATGATCCGATGCATAGTAGTTAATCTCAAAACACCAATCTCTAAGTGCCTTTCACTACCCTCGCCACCTACACGCTAATCTGGACAATCCTAGAAAATTTCATCAAATTCGGATGAAAAATGTAAGTGAGTAGTGATTGGATCAAAAAATTTCTTGGCTTAACTGGGAGTCGATTCCGGGATCCCTGGATGGGAGTCTAGTGCGCTACCTCTGAACAATTGGGGCCTGGTGAAGTGTTGTATAGGATTTGAGATTGTCACGTCACACATGTGAAAATTTGCAGGCTAAATTAATACCCAAATAAGCCGTTGAAAAATAATTAAAAATGTTTAATTTTAAACTAGGATAGATTTATTACCTAATATTTCGAACTACCATGGTGGCTGAGTACAGCATTGCTTCGGTTCAAGTTCATGAATGTTTAGTACAATTATTAGTGCTTTCTGCGCCATCACAACCATTTCAAAGGATGAAATCCATTGGTATTATATCCATGGTCACCTACAACTTTTCATCATTCATAATTCAAACAAATGCAGGGATTACTGAATTCTATATGATGAACATAATGTATTCATTGATCGTATGCACCCAGCGTTTCTTTTGAGGTTTGGATATTCCGTGAAAATTTCCTCCGCGGTGCAGAGTGGGTTTCCCGGTTCAAAAAGCCATCAAGCCGTGTTTTAATAGGTGTCATCCGAGAGAAGAATGAATGAGAAGGGGGATGTTGGTGATGGATTAGTCGACCGCGGTGGGATTGATCTGGTTCACGGCGGGTTACAGACTGGAAAAAGTCTTTGTCGAGGCCCGCAGGCCACTCCACCTGTCATTAGCAACCCAGGCGAAGCTCCCGCCACTTCACGGTTGATGAGCTTTATTTGTTTTCCTTGTCGTTAGCAAGGAACAACGAGCGGACAGAGAAAACAACGAAGGATAGGAGAGGAGAGAGGAATCTCTTCGTTGAACTTTCGACGATTGTCTGTGAAGATTGATCGATTGTGAACGCCGGTCGTTAGGGCTGCTCAGAAAAAAGGGCAGTAATAGTTCCTCCTTCCTAAATCTGGAGGGCTCCATACCACTGAGAAAACTCTTACCTGATGGGCAAGTGAATACGGGAAGATTAATTTAAGAATCACCTTATTACCCCTCCAGCACTGTGGCGAATTTCTTCACGTAAACACTGTGGTCGGGTCACTATGACCCAGATTTTCAATTTTCTCGAATTTACTAGAATAAAGGCGTAAATGATCATGTGAGGGTTTTAGGTGTCACATCAATCAATGTAATTTGTAATAAATTCAAATTATTTGCGAGTAAAAGTCCCCAAACCTATTTTCAATATATTAAAAAAACGCTCCCATTTCGGTGAATCTAACAGAAACCTGAATTTCATTTTAGGTAAAACCTCAATAAAAATTAAGTGGCATGTCATGATTGATGCATATTTTGTGGGTCGGTAACTCCATATAACAATGTCCTCCAAATTGAACAAGCTTAATGGTTTCTCGGTACCCGGGGCTGCCATTTTAACAACCGTGATTAATAACTTCTAGGCACAAATAGACAATTTTAGAAGTAGAGTAATTCTGTCTACATCCGACTGCGGTATTTCATTCTGGAAATTAGATACTAGTCAGTTTAAATAAGTTAATTCATTGTGATTTTTTCAACCCTCACAATTTCATTCTCAGCAAATCCGCTAACCTCCCAGAATCAACCTCATCTCGTCCAGACCGAGCCTGAACTCCCTCCAAACTTAATAACGCGTCTTTCAACCAGAAACGCTTCCTGCGAGTTGAACCCCAGAGCTAAGCCGCCGAAAGGAAAATGAGGTTTTGAAGGGGAAGCGATAACAATAATTAATTATAAAACGGGGCACAGCGGGGTTTGTATCGCCCATAGCGCCTCTCCGCGAACGGTTTTCTAGCCATTCATCAAAATTAACTTTTCACGGGTTTAGCTCTAACGGTTCGGCAGAGCTTCTCTTCTCATCTTCCACCTTTTGATGAACACGCAGTGTTAATAACAGGGAGCAGGGTTGTAACTTTGTAAATTAACGAGCGTTTAGTTGAATCTGATTCATATTGAACAGTTTTTTGGATGAAGTCTGTCAATATACGTGCGCATATTTAGAAGTACAAAAAAGTAAAGTAAGTAAGAAAAGTAAACAACCATTAAAATCTGGCGTTTTGTTTGTCCACTACACTCGATGGCCTCGCCGACGTCATAAATTTCCGTCTCAAGTGATGATCAGAATTCGTTCTGATGATTTCGCATTTGATTGCAACAGTCTCATTCTCAAGTGGAGAAGAGGATCGATCGCCAACGACGCGACCCAGGAAAAGATAGTTACCGCTCCAATTATAAGCGTTCTCTCATCAATGTACTGACCCGAGCCTTCATCACCTAGGTAATTTCTTTGATCTATCGGGAATTTTCATTGAACTATACAATGATGTCACCGAAAAGTTTATCAGAAGTGATTCTAAATAATCAGTGACTCGTACATCGTAAAGCACGGTAGTCACCAGACCACAGAAAGTAGAGCTAAAATTTTCTGAACATACCAACCAATGTACCAGGGTTATATAAATGTGTAATTCTTTAATTTACTTAGGTAGCCAAATCTTTGCAAACTGAGGTTTATTTCGAGTTCTGTCATAAACTCCAAATTATTAAATATTCTAACAGGTCATGGCGATTTTTAGAGATGTCGTGACTTCCTCTCAGACATACATAAATTATTTTACAAATAAAACTAAGGTATAATGATATCAATAGCAGACCCACGTGTTCTCATCGACGATCGAGACTAGAGGCACCAAACTCCCTTCGTCTCTCACCTATTTCGGGAGTATTATAAGAGCAAGTCGAGGTACCAAAGTAACCCATTCTAGTCCAATGCGCTGTTTTGTTCTGAGTAACTTCACGCCTTACCTACACGTTCTCACCTATTTCAGGTGTATTATGAGAGCAAGTCGAGGTACCAAAGTAACCCATTCTAGTCCAATGCGCTGTTTTGTTCTGAGTAACTTCACGCATTACCTCCACGTTCCTCAATCGTTTAACATTTTCGTCCTACCAAACCCATATCTACACAAAGTTTTCATGCCAGTAAGATCTACGTTCTTAACGGTTACAGGACGGGCAACCTTCATCATCTCAATCGTTTCTTCTTTCTCTTTATCCGAGTAAATTTTAAGCAAAAGTCAATTTTTGTTATTCAAATGAGCCATTTTACTTTTGAACCCAGTAAGAAATAGATTCTTGAATCTGAAATGATCGTTGTGGTTAATTATATGTTTGTTGGCAATAATAATTTAACCGTGGCAACTGTATATAACCTGTCGAAATAATAGATGCTTGCGAAATAATTAAGAGCGCTAGCGTGTGAAAAAATGTACCAATATAAACAAATTCAGAACGAACGAAGCAAGTGCCCAGTTACGAGATCTATCTCATGCACCGTCAGCCAGGTCCGCTGAAATGAGTAGCACTCACCAGCGGTGCTATAAAATATTCCACTGGAGGCTCTGAGAGCACAATGGCACGCAGCTCCACACGAATTAAGTCATCTCTTATGAAGAGTCAGAACCAAGTCAACCTAACCGATTTCTGTATTCCATCCTTCCTGAGTTCTCCTCCAAAATAGCTTCCTGAAATCAGGTTGTGAGCAAAAGGTCAAGATTGAATCCGAGAATGCCTGCTTGGCGAGCTGACTAGCTCCATCATTGCACTCTTCCCCGCTTTGCGCCTCCATCCCTAAGCCTGCAGAATGACAACGAGCAAGAGCTATAAAGCATGCAAATTATGCATATTATATGGAATGAAACTGATTTTTTTTAACAACCATAGAAGAAACTGTCCCCGGATATAAAGTTGCAAATTGTTCATATAATAATTGGAGCAGTCCTTTCCCCTTCCTCAACCCGCCGGGGTGTTTACTGCCAACTTCATCTTGCTCTCATCCGTGCAAATGATGGTCCACAATCTTTGATCTTTATTAGCCCTAAATTTTTCTTATTCCAATTCCTGCGAATATGAACTTTCCTAAAAATTCTGCTCAGGGAGATTCTCCCACCAGCCCAACACGAAAAGTTTGAAGAAAGATCATTGTCGTTGTGGCGGAACAATACTACGATGGAGTAAAACCTCCCTTTTCAGACAGCTGGTGATAGAAGAAACTGCCACATCTAATCATACTCACCCAGGGAGAGAAATTTGAAAAAGGTGACTATCATTAAGTGTTATCAAGTAAATAAGGCTTACCCAAAAATATTCCGGCTTGAACCCCGGTATCTTTTTGTGGGATTGGCCGATCTGTGTGAGGTACGTAAAAAAGGTGTCGAGGTCATCCAGCTCCTTGATGCCCTCGTCGAGCGTCTGCATGACCTTGTTGGCGTGCTCGGCTAGTTCGAGGCTGTTGGCCTGTTCCTCCTTCGTCCGCAGCTCTTTCAGCTTCTCAAACAGTCCTAGAAGTTCTTCGTGTTCTTCGAACAACCTGCAACACGATGAATTATATCAGTGGACTGTTGTGTAGATAAAGATGTGGTAAATAATGAATTTTGGAACTGTGAATGACCTATATACGAGTATTTATAGTTATTGTGATAAGGGAACATACAGTAATTCACACTTCCTCCCGCTCCACAGAGTTTCTAACCCGAAATAAATCATAAGGAGAATAAAACTTAATGACCTGGTATCACGATAGCACACATCGAAAAACAATGCTTACGCTACCTTGGTAGACTCGGAAGCGAAATCTTATATAAAATTAAATGCTTGCATACGAGTCTGCAACACATTGGGACATTTTCATGTCAACCACTACACAACAAGGTAGTGAAGTAAGGTTGTTAGTTCATGTACCCAAGCATCAAAATAAGAAAACAGTTGATTGTTCTCTACGCAACACAGTGAGTCTATTTTATTTATTGGTCGCGTGAGCAAGTTTTCGTGACTACTTTTCAGTTTATGTGCCAAAGCAAAGACATGAAAATGTCAAAAATTTAGACACTTCTGGCCTTGTGATATAAAATTGTCGGTGAATTTGAGCTCGTGTTACTAGCAAATAGATACGTTTAATGGAATGAAAACAATAACTTATTCTTGGTTATTAATTCCAATTACTCCTTCTTTAGTACCGCAATTTAGGGAAACATCGTTTGCATCGTTGTGCGGTGTACGAATGATATCCTTGGACAACAAAGAATCTGGTAGGATGGGTTTTCAGATATTCTTCCTTGAGAGGATAAACGAGACCTGGAGGGAAAAACGTTCATTTGGTCCGCATGCAGCTCAAATACGTGTGACGGCTCGACAAAGTGTGAGCCATGAAACTTGGCGTTGAACTCAGGAAAGAAAGACGTTGGCTGACGTCACTCTCCCTTCATCATCTCGAGTACAAGCTAGTTTAGAACCCTAATATTATCAAAATAAAATTTGTTAATTCAGTACCGTAAAATTGGGTGACTATATCACGTAATGTGGTAAACCACAATTTTTGAAATTAAAATTTATGTAGCGACCTGGAAAACCGCGGGAAAGAATGCGTAAACTTTTCACTGTATTGGGGATCGATTGAAGAATATCCTCCTTGGTCCAAATCTTCTCTCCACGCAAGATCCTGCGCTTAACAAGTAAGAGTGATGAGATGGGGAAATTTGTTTATCGGTTGTTGGCTGTAAAAGTAAATTGCTGGGGTTGGATTAGAAGCTTTTTCGAGTGTCAAAGAAAGTAGGTATACGTAATGCATAAAGCAACTCCTTGTGAGTTGTGAGTTTTATCACAGTTTTAGTTGTTTCTGGTGGATTTTAATTTTTTTGTTCTTGAAAGTCACATTAATCTTAGGAGAGACACCCATTATTTTTGTGAGCAATCAGGTTTTTAAAGTCAGATTGGGAAAAACGTTATCGGATTGTAAGAGGACTGTACAATTTTCTAAAATATAAACCATATTTTGTACACTTCAATCAACTTCTTTGCCCTGATGGAACTTAATGTGGTTGAATCGTGTCAATACCTTTGATTAAGTCACTGAAGAACGAATAAATGGGTGTTTTGTGGAATTTGTAAGATGAATTAATTTTTTTAAAGCTGGAGAATGACTCGTGGAAATGGCTTAGATCGCTAATGAATGCGTTCAGAAATGAACAAAGTGTGTGTACTTTAGTCACCCCAAAGCAAAGCAATAACAATAATGAAAACGTTGATTATTTCAAGTTAACTTGAAATGTGTACCATGATCAAACAATTTCGAGTCATCCATAATCGAAATTTGCTTTCACACTTTGTTTATATAGATAGAAACCGCTGGTCGGTTGAATTGGCTGATACACATAATCACCACCGAGTAGCTAAAAAGTTCAAATTTTGTTGAGGATATTCCCAACAGGTCCCTACAAAAATTGAATGAATGATAGTCTTCCAGTCTGATCGTATCCTACTTAAATACAAGAGAAGCTTGGATACCTCATTGATAACACATAGGGTAAAGGCACCAATCATTGGCCACACCCCAGTCATTGGCCACCTAGTTTTTCAAGTTAGTTTTTTACCACACAATTCTCTCTTGGATCATTTTGAATGTTTTCCTCATTTTAAGTGTCTATTCTAGAAGGCAGTTGGACCTTGAAAGTTACAGTGAAGCCCTATATAAACCTCCCAAACTCATTTTGAGTGGTGAAGGTCCATGAATTATGATCACCACACCTGTTTCTTATGAAAACGATAAGCATACCCCAACTCATTCTTAAGGGTTTGATGAGGTTATTTTCAAATTTGATGTAGTTTTTCTTGTGTTTGCATGGTCACTAGTAAATTGTTAGTTAATTTCTGCCACCAGGACATGGAATTTTAACAAACTATGGAAAATATAAGGCCGGCTAATAACTGGATGATAGCAAGGGTGATTCCTCCAGTTATTGGCCGGGTGGCCAATGACTGAAATGATGCGAATTTTTCCTACCCCAATCATTGGCCAGATGGTTTTAACTACCAAGAATGCTTATATAAATGGTTTTATTTATAATAAATAAATTTTTTTTATTTATATAAGCATTCTGATATTAATCTCCAGATCTACTATGAATGATTTTCAGTTAAGAAGCTATTATTTCTGGCACTAAAATGATTCCAGGGAAACGTAAGAAAATACGTTTGATTGGTTCCATTCTTCTTAGATCTTGGAATGGTAAATGAATTTTAGTTAACTCTCCAATGCATAGCCTCAACCAAAACGTGCCTTCGTACTCTAATAGTTTTTCGTTCTGTTCTTGTCAGTTCTCAGTTGAGTTTGTATGCAGTTCTTCGTTTCATTACCTATAAATTCCACGTTCGATTCTTGTCAGCCGACCTTATAGGTCATGAAAATTTGTGAAGACATTTGAGAACAGACATAGGAGACTGCTCAAGGGGTAAGAACGAAAGATATCATATCAGGGGCTGCTCATGGATATGTACTTGTACTTGGTCCTCAACTGTGGAATGCATCATACGATGGTTTCCTACGATTGGAAATGCATGAGGACTATTTTCTTGTAGAATTATGCTGATGTGGCAGCAAGGACAATGGATTCAGTCCATGCCGAACGATAGCAGACAATGTCACGAGTAATGGAGTGGATGGAAGAACACAGTCAGGCACTAGCTACAGCAAAGACAGAGTTAGTCATATCACGCATAAGCTCATACTTACCATCATTCCGATTAGGATTTTTAACGCCGAAGTAACAACTAAACCAGCAGAAAGGTATCTAGATGTCATTTTTGACACAAAAATCACATTTTGTGAACATATCAGAAGAACTGCAGACAGGGCTGCACAAAAATCAGCAGCTCTGTCACTTTATGAGGAACGTAAATGACTCTAGACCATGAAAAAGACGCTTGATGATGACAATGGTGCAGTCAATTCTATTTTATAGAGATGAGGTGTGGACGGATGCGTTGAGTGTGGCATATCCCCAACAGAAATTTAATAGCTGCACAGCAAAGATGAGCTATACGAATCGCCTGGCGCTTACCGAACGGTGTCCAAACCTGCAGGCTATGTCCTTACCAGCGTCATACCAATTCAGCTGATGTCTTCAAAGAGAAAAATAATCTTCGATAGAAGGGATGTAGGAGACTGGTCCTGCATAGCCAAGGAAAAAAGAGAGCGCACTTTGGCAAACTGGCTAGAGATATGGACTGAAGAATGATAGAGAACAGTGGTCTGCACGGCTAGTGCCAAACATTAAGACATGGATAGACAGGAAGCATGAAGGACTGAACTTTTTCCTTACACAGTTTCTTCACAGGACATGGACTGTTTTATGCCTATCTGCATAAAATGGGAAAGGTTTAACTGTCCCAACATGCCTGCACTGCCAGAAGAGAGAAGATGGTTTTTCAAATGTATCATAATATGATACATTTGAAAAACCATCTTCTCTCTTCTGGTAGTGCAGGCATGTTGGGACAGTTAAACTATATTATAGATCTATATTACAGATGGTTGAAAGAAATCAGCTGCTAGAAGAACTGTGGTTAGCTCCCCAAAGTTCAAAACCAGAAACTGTTGTCAGCAAGATGCTGGAAGGTGAAAGGAGCCTTGTGGCAGTGTATGAGAGTACACAGAGAGTATCCTCACAAGGACGACGTGGTTAGAACGGAACAGAGACAGAAGGGAGCACCTGGTCCGTCCCCCCATCTGGTACTAATGAAGAGGTACAGGACACAGCCAGAAGTAATGATTTAAACGGTTCTAGGCTGAGCTTTCAGCGTGGGAGAAAAGGAGGTGTTTTTTTAGTGGGGGATCCCGCATAACCTCGAAAACGCGGACCCTTCAAGATCCAACTCGATCTGTGGATCTTTAGGGCTTTCTCACCTGCCTGCCGGAAAAAAATTGTGAAGTTTTCCGTCACAGTGGAGCAGAAAACGATGAATACAGGGTGGCCAATGACTGGGGACAAGGTGGCCAATATTAGGAACTCCCGGCCAATGACTGGGGGAAAACGGATTTTACGAAACTAATTGAAAAAAACATTTACTAGATCTTTTATTTGTTTGAAATTGTTATTGTATCGTAATATTTGGATGTTAAGCTTCCTAAAAAACTAGGAAAGAAACAAATACCATCAAAAATAAAGCAGGTATGAAGATAAACGTTGTTAAGTGGCCAATGACTGGTGCCCTTACCCTACTGTGATGTTTTTAATAATATGTCAGGGCCAATGTAATAATCTGAGGGTTGAAATCGTGCAACATACAGAGGAACGCCACTCAGGGTTTACAATCCTGCCTAGCAATTGTAAAAGCTTGCGTTTTAGAATCCAGAGCATAAGGACTGAGGAGGTAGTGAGACTGAGACATGCTATAATGGTGTTCCTACCCTTAGGGTGAAAGTCGAGCTTATTTCTGTAATCGGATTTATTTGTTATTAACGAAACCTGGTGTGAGTATCCTAACGACAGTAAAAGTGTAAAACCTCGTTAGTCGAGTTAGGTCTGAATCAAAAATCGTAAGTCATAAATACCGACATAAATACAAAATTTGTGCACAGACGTCTTGCAAATAAGATTCACATGTCACCAGCTTGCTTTCAATATAAATCTCTTTTCATAAGAATACAAAAAGGGACAACCCTTGAAACTAGTTCTTTTATATATTTGTAAAAATTTCTATTTTCGGACCTACAAGGATTTACACTTTTACTAACGCTGAACTACTTGTTATTCACTTTAAAAATTCTACATATTAAGAAAACACTGTTACTTGAAGGTGATTGAGAGGAAGAGGTGGGAGGTGGCCTGCTTCTGACAAATCAAATCATTCTTGGCCTCAAACCAATATTTGTCGTCACAGAGCTTATCAGGTCGTGAAGGGTGGAAGGGGGTACATCCCGTCTCGGAAACAATAAAAATTGTTATCTCCAACGTCCAACGGGGATGAAACTTGTCGGAGAAGAAAAAAAGTTCAAAGTCATCAGATAACTTCCCTTTGTTGTCAAGTGATTTCGTGAAAAAGGGAGGTAAATGGGCTAACTCGAGAGTTAGAGTTAACCTGGGAGTTAAGGGAGGCCACTTGGAGAACCAATCGAACTTGTACGAGACCCCCTCCTTCCTTTCATGGCGTGAGTTGGTTAACGTGATTAACTCAGTCAGAGGGAGAGGAGGCAGCAGGTGAAGAGGATCGCTCGATTTGATCAGTCTTCCCTCATCACAACTTCTCGTCTACCCTTGGAAGAACCACGTTGACACGACCTGGGTGTATCCCGGAATTCCTCGTGGATTATAGTTGTTTTCAGAACAGGCGCAGTAGTTCTAAGAGCTGCAAGTGCGATCGAGACTCATTTTTGGATGTAGATACACATCCAGTGAACTGTTGTAAGCACTACAAGTCTTACTTCTGGAGTACACTCAAACAGACCATGTACAAGTACTTCTCCACTCAACTGCATTTAAATCAAGGTTCTTCTTGGGCCCGAGCTTGGAAGGGAAGGGGAAGATAATATTAGAGCAATATATTAGCTACTATTTTTAGTAATACATTACAGTGTTAATTTTTTAAAAGTATAGCTGAAAGGATTGGCACCATCAGGGACATGGCTGCAACCTAGTCCAAGCACGCGGTGTGGTGAGGGAAAATGGCCGCAGAATTACTCGATTCGGGCATCTCGGTAGGTGTGATCCGTGATTCCCCTCCATGGTCCGTTCATTTCTCTCTCACTCCTACCTTTCTCATCTTCCTTCATCCATAGGGTGGGTCCTGGGTGTCGTCACCATTAAAATTCGATTAATTTATTTCGTTTTTCCATTGTGTGTCCCCCCCCCTCCCCCGTTATTGAGGGGAGTTTATTAACCCTCCAGAACTCGCGTCGTTTTACACACGTGAGCACTCGCGTCGGGTCTTTTTATTTTAAATTCAAGTGTTGTGGGTAAAATCGTAACAAAACCAAAAAACAGACACATATTCTGAAAGAGGTACTAATTTTCTTTATTTAAATAACAACATTTGCACATTGAGATCATTCTTGGTATTTTTAAATTGAGCTCAAAATATCACATGCCATTTACCCATATTTTCACTACAGTCCCAATTTTAAGCGTCATTTACCTATATATAGTGCAACTTCTAATAATTCTCCGTATTTTTTATCGACATTTTAAATGCTGAAAAATCACAAAATGAATGGTTTTCGGCAATAGACCCAAAGGGGTTGCAAGACACCATTGTATAAATAATCTCAATTTTTAGGGTTTTCACTCTGTTGAATTACAAATTCAGACCTCTTGTTTGCATCACGACAGAGGGTTACAAGCACAATAATTCCCGTTGAACGAAACGAGAATTAAACCCTCAAAATAAAATTATCACAAAAATTGTGGAAAGGAGAACTTCAATAGCTACACTAGAACAAACATATCAACATGCGTGATAGTAATGAGAGATCAAAATTGAACAATATGAAGATAGAGCGCTCGAAAAACAATCACAAAAAAATCATCATGAAAATACAGTCTCAATCTGGACTCCAGCATTCATCCCTAAAGTTTAATGTCGAGTATTATAAGAAGGTAGAATGGCTTTGTGGGTGTGAAGTGACTTACAGTTTATACCACTAGAGAACGTTTCTCGTGTCTATTGTACGTATTTAGTATTGTTTGCAATTTTAAGATGAAAAACTTCCTAAGATTTATCCAATTTGTATACCGTTGAAATTTCTGTTTGGCTGAGGAAAGCAACTATTCGGTCCCTTCTTGATAGCCTCTCCTGATATCTGTGCACCCCCTGAGTTTCGGGGCAGGAGCTGCCACTGTGCGAGATGTTACTGCGATGGGGAATTTGTCTCAATTTTACATTCTGGAATTTCAAGTCAAATCTGATAACAGGGCCCTATAATTACGTTTACACCAAGAATACCCAAGGGAAAAACGCTGCAAATCATTGCCCAAAGGTTTATTATTTTCTGTATAGATCACCCTTATGTATAGATCACTCGTTCTCCGAGTTGAATTGAGTGTTCAATGGAAAAAACAGCAAACATTCACAAAGGCACCTCGTCAGAAAAAGTTACGAGTTTACTCGCGTCGGGTCATTCGGAGTTCCAAAAACAATACGTAGGCGCTCGCGTCGGGTCAAAATGCCTCTTTTACTTATGAAACATTACTCTTTGGACTCGTGAATCATACTGACAGGCGCATCTAGCCGACTGGGAGGATTAGCAAGGGATTTGAAGGGGGGAAAACGCACTGTTCTGAAAAATATTCACCATTGAACGGAGGCTCGGGTCACCATGACCCGAAGCGAGTGCTGGAGGGTTAATACAAAAAGGAAATCGAAGAAACAGGGAGTTGAGATTGCCCTAATTACTGGGAAATTTATTACTGGTTGCTAAGGACTCAAACTGATTACAAATTGAAGTAATGAACGCTGCAAATCATTTCACAAAGGTTTATAATTTTCCTGTATAGATCACTCGTCTACAAAGATCACAGCTTTGCCATTGTCACACTCGATTCGAAACCATTGTCACTATTTTTCTTGTTTTTCACCAACCATAGGTATCTACTACCTACCTACTACATAGTGCCTTCACACCTTCACAATCAAGTTTATCTCTAAGAAATAAACGTTTCACACTCGATTCGAAATTCCTTAATAGATCACTCGTCTGCAAAGTTCACAGCTTTGCCATTGTCACACTCGATTCGAAACCATTGTCACTATTTTTCTTTTTTTTCACCTACCATTCAACCTACCATTCTTTTCAACTCCATTGGGCATGGATTCCGTCATATGGATTCAGTAAGTCAAATTAACACAGTAAAATAGACAGAGTTTAAATTCAATTAGTTCAATTTGGCAAACTCACTGATGGTTATCCATTCTTTCCCTGTGGACTTCACCACAGAAAGAGACGAGGATGAATGGAGAAGGGGACATTCTTCGACCAAATATAACGACATTCTCTCAAACAAAGGCGTCGACGATAAAGAAAATAAGGAAAGAAATCGGAGAAGTAGGTACGAGCGTCTTCAACGACGCTGTCGTTTATTTTCGAAACGACATGAGATTCCGATGATCGCGAGACGGTTCTTGAGGTCGAACCTTATCTGAGAGCTCTCGTCCTGGGAACGAGCAGTCGGACGTCACATCGCGACACGCGAACTTCTTGTCAGCAGCGCTATTTTTACTGCTCGCATCGGAAGAAGGATGCTCGATAAAACCTGAAGGGAGCGCTGGGTCACGAAACCCGCACGTTCGGGAAAAATGCAATACTCCGCCGCTATGAATCGGATTTGTTGTTTCCTTGAAGAAGGGGAACTTATCCAATCTCCCAAAAAACTCCAATCTCAACTAACTACCTTTATTTCCAAATTCGATGATTTCATGACACTTATACCGACCAGATTATTAACCGCCAACACTTGGAAATCCGATCGGAATCGAATGGAAACTGAAGTTAGGCTTCTTATGGATTTCACGCATTCGCAGTGGCTACCACTGATCCATTTACGATGTCATTGGTGAGGAAACATCCAGTATTCCATATACAGGGTGTCCAAGTAACTACGCTCCCCCCACTTATTTTCTCTAATAGTGTAAGAAAAAAATTGGATTAACGGTATTCTTCATAATTTTTTGCGTAGAATTAAAAAATAACAAAATTGCGCAGTGCGCAATCGCGCAACCATGCGCAATCATGATCAACTTTGTTTTTTCAAATAAGAACCCCCATTTTTTATTGCAGATTCGGATTCTACGTCAAATTTTGTGAACATTTTACTTCGACAATTTTTTTTTTTTTTTGGACGCGCGCAGCCCGCTCAGCGAGCGCTCAAAGATGCGCAACCCAGAGATTGCGCTAAAGTTGAGATGAGGGTAAACCTCAAGTGCGGCACAATACTTAGCACTGTTTTCATACGCTGAATCGCGTGGTGATATCCCAAACTTGATTTGATTTCATTTTACCCTATCTACAACCGAAAAAGTCACTTTTTGAGGAGGAAATCATCTATTTTCTTACAAAGGGTAATGAATCATCCTAATAAAATGTAAAAAATTAAATGTTTAAAATTGTGAAATAACGGGAAACTTCTACAAAATTATCACAAAATTTTACAAAATAATTTTCAGTCTTCTAAAAACATGATTGGATGAACAATGATTGAAACAATTAAGCGATAAACTGTTGAAACTGGGCTCCTTCTTCAGGAATGCACGCCCTTGCTCTGAGCAAAATTTTTTCATCAATAGCGTTTGAGATAGTTTCCCGTTATTTTAAAATTTAAAAAATTTAATTTGTTTACATTTTATTAGGATGATTCATTACCCTTCGTAAAAAAATCGATGATTTCCTCCTCAAAAAGTGACTTTTTCGGCTGTAGATACGGTGAAATGAAATCAAATCAAGATAGGGATATCACCACGCGATTCAGCGTAGAAAAACAGTGCTATGTATTGTGCCGCACTTGAGGTCTAGCTTCATCTCAACTTTGGCGCAATCTCTGGGTTGCGCATCTTTGAGCGCTCGCTGAGCGGGCTGCGCGCGTCCAAAAAAAAAAGTTGTCGAAGTAAAATGTTCACAAAATTTGACGTAGAATCCGAATCTGCAATAAAAAATGGGGGTTCTTATTTGAAAAAACAAAGTTGATCATGATTGCGCATGGTTGCGCGATTGCGCACTGCGCAATTTTGTTATTTTTTAATTCTACGCAAAAAATTATGAAGAATACCGTTAATCCGATTTTTTTTCTTACACTATTAGAGAAAATAAGTGGGGGGAGCGTAGTTACTTGGACACCCTGTATACAAGATCCCTGAAAATCTCACCGAATTTGGCTGTAAAATGTAGAAGTTACGGTTCTGACTATGTTTTTGTGATAATACATGCGGAGTGGCTGCTATCTTTCCGGAGGTGGGGGGTGAATTTCCTAGGGGACCATCTACTTCGCAGTCCTCACAACCTCTGAAACTGTTGAAGTTGCTTCCCGTTGGGGTTTCACGTTTTCGCAAGCGCAAGGGCTGCTGTCGTGAGTGATGCATTTTATAGGAGACCATTCAATCCGCCTTTTTTTGTGCTTGATAAGTGACAAGTCCTTGATAATGCTTCCACTACATTTATTTTACTTTGGGAGCATCAGAAACATGAAATTTCGGTCAAGTTGAGTGTGGTAGCTGTACTCCAATATATGTAGGAGCGAGTACTCCCTTGAAGAGATAAATCACTACACTACAGGAGTGAGAACTCCCTCCTGCGAAAAACTGGTTCACTTTGTGGGGGAAAGAAGGAGCGAGCGAACTACTTGCATGAGAAGCGAGTACTTCTCAGTGGAGAAAACCCCAGCTAACTCAGGTAAAGGTGTAGCAAGACGAGTTCAGCTACATATCTTCAAATGGCTACAACCTTGTAGCTAGGGAGAGAAATGAGGCAGTTATTTAGTTTCAAGAGTGCTAGATTGAGAAGCTAGAAAGGAATGGGTAGTCAGATCAGGGACTCCTGGGTTTATAAAGCACAGGCTGCCCTTCCTCGGCCATTGTCGAGTGTTTTTATGGCCCAAGGAATTCCCAAGTCAGAAACCAATAGCTTCAAGAATTGGCTATTTCGATTATTCAATTTATCAACGACATAAATTTTAAATTCAATAAACTAGCCTTACATTCACATTTCATTTTTGTACCAATTTTTATTACACGTTTCTAAAGGTGAAAAATCACTGGAACAAAGTAAACCTTCCCGAATGGCAACTGGAATCGCACGTGCGGGACATCACAAAGCTCAAGCAAAGTGAGTTGCGGGGAATCCTCCCTTGAGGGACCCTTTGACTGGGAATAAGTCGCAACGATTCCCCTCTCTCTTGAACACGAACCAGCCAACTAAGTTTTTCTCTCTCTTACACCTATAGAACTACGTACTTTTTTTTTCCTTTCGACCCCCCTCCCTCCTCTCTTCCACACCAACACCTAAGTCTCTATCCATGAAAATTTTCCTCTTTTGCCATTCTCCTTCACTCTCAGGGTCCTCGAATCTCTTCGAAAAAAAAAAAACGCATACATATTTTATGAGGAAGGGATTTGTATTTGTGAAGCGGTAAAAATATTAAGGCAAATACGACCGCCCTTAGCAGCACGACTTTTCAGCAAATACGAATGTGTGAATATCTTCGATAGGAGTTGATAATATTATTTTGAAAATAGTCCGACCAGAAACAAAATCACCTAAACCTTAGTTCCTGAACTACTACGGAGGTTTACATAGTTCTGTTTCGGCTAATTTGGCTTGGTACTATCTTTGCTACATTCTTCAGGTGATATTTCATTGACGTGGTTGAGTAGGTGAGTGGGGGGGTGGGGATGAGTGGGGGGATGAGTGGGGGGATAATATTCACAAAATATCCGATTTTTCAATACTTCGGTTCCTTTATAGCTTACTAATTGTATTCCTTCGGATTTTCATGAATTTTTAATTTTTTTTTGTGTGTGTGTTTTACTTTTCAAATTCGAGGCTCCTACGCCGCTAGAAATGTGGTGCATGAGGGTGAGGGGGGGATCACTATTTCTTGCATAAAATACTTAATAAATTACATCGAGTGAACAGTCTTTTTCGCTTACCAACTGGTATTAATTGACTTAATGCTTACCCATTGGGACGTCCCCTGGAATGCATGCATTACTAAACAATATGTTTAAATATGAAATACACCTGTTGTGACCAACAACTAAATCATCAGAAAATAATCAAAATAAATTGTAGTGAGAGCACTACAACTGAAAGTAAAGTGAATTACAGAAAGTGGGAAACTACTGCCCAGCTCTGCAAGGGTAACAACGATGTAGTTTAGTTCAGGAAAATGGTGTTTTTGTCCACTTTCAAGCTAGATTAGTCAAACTCACATGTTTATTTACGACTCGAAAAGTGTGTTTTGTCGCTCTAGAGTGCCTACAGGTCGATGGGAAATTAAATCGACGACAGTGACGTGATAAAACAATATTATTTTCCATTGTCGTTGGAACACATGGCCGCATTTAGCTTGTTAGGTGACTTGAGATTAACGGGAAACTATTATCTGCGATGGTGGAGGGAGAGGGGGATGAAATCATCGTAGACGGGATTACAAGCGACTCTCACGCACGGGGACGGGAGTGGAGGTAGAAAGGGGACAAGACCGAGTGGGACGTCCCATAAGCGGGTGACGAGCGGGAAGTCGACGCGTCGGGGCCGAATTCGCCGGGATCTCTCCCTCCCGGTCCTCCGTTCCTTCGCCTTCAACCAGGGTCACGTGACTCCCACTAATCGATTCCCACTTTATCTCGAGAAGTGAGCCCTTTTCCCTCCACTCCATTTCCATCACATCAACATTTCCACCCACCACCGCTCCCTTCATGAAGACTCGCTCGGTTTCAGTAAAACAGTCTTTCAAGAGAAGCCCACAATGAACTGTTTCTACTATCCGTGGCTTCCTCGTATCAACAACACGATTGTTGGATGATACGATCATTTCAATTCAATTTCATGGTATACAAAAAAATACACAGTAGCAAATCTCAAAACATCAATCACAAGGTACCTAGCACTACCCTCATTGAGGACCGTCTACGAGTCAAACCATACAATCTCTGAAGATATGAACGAATTGAGGGAGAAAATATTGAAGATATGATTGTTTCAAGGAAATTCAAGTTTGCGCATGTTCTAATATCAGTCTAGGCGGTATCCATTGGTGAGACGCCAACTCCTGCTAGTGGCGCTGGTGGTAAACGGAGTTTCTCATTATATCCAATAGAGTGCTCTGATTGAAATTACCTAGCAGAGATTGCATAGCTTGCATATAATTTTTACGAGCGCCAACATTTTAAATTTTCTTTGGTTGGTAGACAAAACGACTCTGGGTTTTTTAGGTATTTTTTGTAATAAAAAATGAGTTTTTTTCTCGATATTATCTCATATCTTACAGAAGTCACCATTCCGGCTCAACAACATATTACATTTTGAATGTTATCAATCACACTGTAAGATTACTTGCTGTGGTGAGTCATTCATCAGAGCACTCCATTGGACGTACGAGGAACTACTTTACCACCAGCGCCTCTAGCAGGGGTTGTGGCTTCCTCAACGGATACCGCCTTGTCTACTATCAGTCCGGGGCGATGATGTTCATAGGGGACCATCAACGTCCCATTCCTTACAATCTCTGAAAACGTCGTTGAAATCGGATCAAAAATGTGGGCGTTATAGCTGTTACAAGGATAGTACGTTTGGGCATGCGCAGAGGCTACTATCCATTTTGAGACCATTATTTTCAAAGGAGATCATCTACACGTCAATCTGAACACTACCTGAGAAATTTATTAAATTCGGATGAAAAATGTAGAAATTATGGCTGTTACAAGGAAGTTATCTTTGGCGCATGCGCAGTAGCTACTATCAGTGCAGGGTAAATGTTTTCCATACAGGTCCATCTACACTCCAATCCACATAATCCCTGAGAATTTCATCAAAATCAGATGAAAAATGAAAAAGCTATGGCTGTTACAAGGAAATTCACGTTTGCGCATGCGCCGGGGTTACTATCAGTCAGGAGGTGATGATTTTTGTAGGGGACCATCTGTACGCTAACAATAACTTCGTGTAGGCTTCCCATTTCAAGGATTTCATGACACACAGGCACGAAACTATAATTTGTTCAGGAAGGTCTAAAACGTAAAACGCGAGTGGAAATTTTCATTTTGGAGAACATTTTTTTTCAACGTTGAAAAGTGAAAACGAAGCTTCCGCTGCCTTGGTAGTCTCGGGAGCAAAAGTTATATACAGAATGTTATATTTCGTGATACTCACAGGCCAGGAATCGAATCTAAAGCTCATTTCCAGCAAAAAATGTCTAATAAAAAACACTATCTTGAATTGATGGAAAAACAATAAATACCTTTATATCAAATTTTTTTGAGTTAGGGCATTTAAAAATTTCAAAATTCATTTTTAACCCTTAGAAGTGACCTACATCAACCAAAATCTTCGGGGCACAACTAGACCCCAAATGGAGCCTACATACCAAATGTCATCAAAATCGGTCAATGCTGAGTAGGAAAAGACCGCGGACGGACGGCCAAATTTTAATTCGATTTTTGGATTCTACGTACCTTGAAACGTAAACCAATAAATTCCGATAAATTCCGAGGGGGTGTTAAAAAAAATTGTTCCTTGGTCGATCCCAAAGGTTCATTATTGAAAACAATAAACCAAAACGCTGCAAATTATTTCACAACGGTTTATTATTTTTCTGTACAGACCACTCGCCTGCAAAGAACACATCTTTGCCATCGTCACTTTTTTTTCTAAACTCCCCTCAATGATGGAGGGGGCACTCCATAATGAAAAATAAAAGAACATGTCAAATATTAATGGAGAGGACGCCCAGGGCTCACCCGACGCCGGCCCAAGGGATAAGGGATGACGAAGGAGGTGGGAGAGGGAGTGAGGGATGAAGGGAAGTGCCTCTATATAAAGTTAAAATATGAGCCGAGCAGTACGCGTCTGGTGACACCACGGAGTACACCTACTGAGATGCTCAACTCGCACAACCCCGTGACACTCTTCCCGCACCACACCATAAATTTGATACCTAAAGGCATCTATACAAATTCAATTCTCGAAAGTCGGCTACATCACGTGGTCAAGGGTTAAACATATTAAAATCCCGTAAAAATCCAGAAATCTCAAAAGAGTAATTATTTCAACTTGAGGCACGCACAGATATTCAAATTTTCACTCGAATTCCTCGACGCAGAGAAATGTTTGCAAACTCAGGGACAATTTCGGTAGAAAAAAAGGCTCTGAAGGGGCTCAACGTGGTGGAATGATAAACTGAGGTTTTTGCCGTCCGTCGGTTGGTCTTTGTTTTTAGTCGAACCAGAACGTTCGCTCGCTTGACTGAAACTGATGTATCATCGACCAGAGGAGGGCTGCTGACCCGTCAAATCAGTCGGTTTTCTTCCTAAATGGTTGGTCTTCTTTCTGAGCCGTTCATTCTTGTTCTTGAATTTACTTACCACAACACCAAATCCGATATAAGGACAGTTTCAAGCACATTTCAAAAATGAAAATTGATTCGATAGTAACGACTGTAGGCGACCAGTATGAGAAATTCATTTTTTCTTCCAACCGGAAAGCGAAAAACAAATATTAATCTCCTCACAAATTGAACCATCCGCAACGAATGCAGTAAAACGTTGACTATTGGCAAGAAAACCCTGAGTAGCAGAGTTCAATCGATTTTGACGACTAGGTCCTCATCAGTCACAAACAAGAACTATTGGTACGTCTCTGAAAGTTCACTTTTTACAGTTTCATTTGAAAGAAGATCGAATCCCATTAGTCGAGAAATCAAGTACCCAATCAGATGTATACAAGTAACATGCAGGAAAGAAGTCTGCCAAGTCGGTGTGACACATTATACATATAAATGATCTGATGCTTAGCAGCCAATCTCAAAGTACTACGTAATACCCTCGTAGGGGACCATCTCATGTCAACCAGCACATTCCCTGAAAATTTCATCGAATTCGGACAAAAACTTCGTGTAGTTAGGCCCCTTACAAGAATTCCATGACATTCACAGACAGACATGAGACACAGAACTAACATTAAATGTTAGAGAAATTTTCTCAGAACAAGTTAACGTAAAACGCGAGTAAACATTTTTTTTAGAACTTTTTTTAAGCTTGAAAATAAAATGCTATTGCTCCCTTAGTAGATTCGGAAGCGAATACTTACGGTACCTCTCAGAGGTGATTCTGGTTATGTAAGTCATCTAGTGAATCCAATCATTATTTGGTTTCGATCTGACATGAAGGTAATAATGTAGAATATATCCTTATTGTTTCCCAAAGAGAGTTACGTTAGTTGTTCTTACAAAATTAGAAATTATTGCAAATGATAGGTCTGATTATAGTGTCTAAATGAGGTAATACTTCAATATCTGACCATTATTAGATTACTTTCCTCCCCTTTACGTTTTTACCCTCACCGATGTTCATCTCAGTCTGTTTGTGATGGAAGGTCATCTTCAACCACCTTCAGGAACTAAAGGTCCATTTCAGAAAGTTCAGTTTACATAGTCAAAGGTCTAATCCCATGGGAGCTCTAATCCCATTGGTCAAAAGGAAAATAAATGGAATATTGGTGAGGGAAACTAAGTTAGTGAAGGAATGAACCTAATAATTGCTGTAGAAATTACCTAACTTAGGCTCTTACCTATTACTTTTATAATTTAGAGTTTTTTTTAGCTCACACAACATGCATCCTTTTCATGCTCTTCCATCTTACACGTTATCTGCATCCATCTGATTGGGAATGGACTTCAATTTATTGACCAATGTGATTCGTGCTTTCTTCCATCTGTGGCTACATAAGGAGTACCTACTTCCTGTGAGGTGCCTCCAGTTTTTGTTTTACTGATGGTGACCTAACCGTTAGCATCGATTAAACTTCGCAACTCAATTACGATAGTGTTGTACCATTATTGCTACGTGCACAACTGAATTCATGGTGAAAGACCAGAACGTTAACACACGGTTTCTGGTGACCTTGCACGATGATGACACCACAATTTGGTTCCATGATATATACCTCAGTTCACATCTACCTACTTATCTCTGAACAAAAACCAGTTACCTACTGTGTCTAGTTGGAAAAAATTCCTTCATTTTCCCCTATCTCTGAAATTGAGGAAGCAAATACGGTCATTCAGATCGCGTCGAAAAGTTGGGATCAAAAACACGAGGACTCAAAAATAATTAAATCATTGGTTGTCAAGGTAAGAATGGCAACAAGAGGTCAAATGATGAGTTGTGATGACGGCGCTCCGGGTATACCTTACCTTCAAGACCTCCAAGTTATGTGGATTTTGCCTATACATTATATTCTACTCTGAAGGTCTGCTGGGTTTCTGCTCATGTTTGATGCAGGTTCCTCTACTTTAAATTTATAATCCTAAATCAACAGTGACAGCTACGTGAGATTCATTGATTGAGGTAAAAAATACATAATTGAGGTGGTAAGGACAAATAATGTTGGTAGGTGTCATGAAATATTGGGTAAAAATGAAACTGTTCCTATTGATCATCTTTTTGTCCTTTATGCTAAAATACAAATATTTAAAAACCTGATTTAAAAAAACCCCGGCAATACATAGCTTCATTCAAAGTACTCAAGCACAATTTTTTTCTAAAAACCATAACCACCGAACAGGTACATATCAAATTAAAACACAAACACGTATAAAATTGAAGATTACTGTCACTCCATCTCTCTATCATACTATTAATTTGACTGATTGGTGGAATTACCCCAAGCCTCTCGACCTATAAATAGTAGTGCAAAGAATGGGGAGCCAAACCGAGAAGGTGACCGCTGTGGAAAAGTAGGTCCTGCGTCTTTTCGAAATTGAGCCTCGGTCGATTTGCGGTACACCATTTGGTGATAAGCACGTCGCAGGAGTTGATCTAGTCATCTATTCTTACATCATCTCCATCCAGAAATATCTCACTTCCGAGATCATCATAGAGGATTAATCTCATTAAAATGAGGAAGCAGCTGCAGATCATACAAGGTCTCGGATTGGAGTCCTCTGATGGCAATGCCAGGATTCAGATATTTTTAGGTTAGTAAATCCAATAAATGATGTAGGTAACATCCCCTGCAAATGACCTTCCATCATTTTAAATCGCGGATTCGAATATGTAGGTAAGTATACTCGTTTAATTTTGCGAACCCAGTTAATAAGGTTGGTAATAGGATTCAACCAATTGTGGTTACGTCTTGATATCAAAGAGAATAAATATGTAATAATTGCTCGTTTTCAAGTTACGATCTTTTACTTTTCTAGGACGTTTAGTGTTGCATTCCATATTCTATTCGCTCATATGGAAGGAATAGTCAGTGCATGTTTATTTCACGAATAAAAGGATCAACCATGTGCCAGTCTTTCTCGATTAACAAGGTGATACCTTGTATGTGATAGAGTATCTTAGTTTTTTTAACGTACACCAACTATGTATCAGAAAAATGTTGCTTATAAGTTGTAACTTAGTGCAATAAAACAAGCAAAAAAAAAAATTTTTTAAAATGGAAGGAACAATCATGAAAAACGTTAAACTTCAAGAAAATCCACCACAAAATCATTCGAGTCTCGTAAATTATGCCAGAATCACATACTGATCTCATTGCAGATTTTCTGAACAAAGGAGAACGTGAAGCTGATTGAATTTCTGGGTGACTAATTTTTCATTCAACTCAAAAAAAGAATACCTACTCCACATTTCACTTCAAATTACACCCCATATTTCACAGCCCGGAATTATCCATTATAGCAATCACACCGAACAATTCTCATCAACCAGCCTCACCTCAAAATCCGATGCAATCATTTGGAATCTATGTTCCTAGAATAACTAACTAACTCCCAGGCGCTACAGGACGATGTGTCCCTTGGCCTCCCTAACAACCTTCCTCCACTCATCTCGATCGCAGGCTTTACTCTTCCAGTTTCGTACATTCATCATTAGCAGATCCCTTTCCACGTCATCCATCCATCGTGTTCTTGGTCTCCCCTGCCGCCTTCTTTTTTCAAGCCTTGATTTCCAAATCATCTTAGGGGGTCATCACCATTAGGCATTCTTTCCAGATGTCCAAGCCACTGAATCCGACTGGCTTTAATGAAACGTACAATATCTTTATTTTCGAGAATCGCCTCAATTTCCATATTGTTTCGGATTCGCCAGCGTCCCCTTTCGTATACTGCCCCATAAATTCTTCTCATAACTTTTCTTTCAAATATTCTTAGCTTGTTGGCGTCAGTGCTCGAAAGGGTCCATGCTTCGGCTCCGTAGCAAACCACCGGTCTAATCAGCGTCAGGTATAACCTTTTTTTAAGTGCCCTGGACAGCAGTTTTGATTTGAAAAGCTTGGTGTTGGCGTAGAATGCCCGGTATCCCAGAATGATCCTACGATCAATCTCTGCTGTCATATTGTTGGTACTGGTAATACTCGATCCAAGGAACGTGAAAGTATTCACTTCCTTGAATCTGAGCTCCCCTACGTCCAAATAACCAAGTCGATTATGATCGTGGCCGGGATGTGCGCTCATGAACAGATACTTGGTTTTTTCTTGATTTATGTTCAAACCAATTTTGCGACCCTCAGCGTTTAGGATTTCCATGACTGCTTTCAACTCTTGCTTATTTCTGGCTATCACAGCTATATCGTCAGCATATGCGCAAATCTGCCACATTTTGTTGACTATGGTACCTTTATTCTCAACTTTTCTGACCACTTCCTGTAATGCCACGTTGAAAAGAGTTGCAGAGAGCGCGTCCCCCTGTCGAACCCCTGTCCTAATGGTGAATTTCTCACCATTCTTTGCAGCTATTTTCACCTTTGCCTTTGCTTCAAATAGCGTCATCCCTACCAAACGGGTCAGCTTGTCCGGCACACCGTTTTTTCTCAGACAATCTACAAGCTTTGCTTTGTCGATTGAATCGAACGCTTGCTTGTAGTCGACGAAAAGCATATGGAGGCCAATACCATGCTCATAAAACTTCTCCATTGCTTGTCGGATGGTGAATATCTGGTCGTTGGTTCCCCGTCCAGGTCTGAACCCGTATTGGTAGTTCCCAATCCAAGACTCGGTAAAAGGTTGTATTCGGTTGAGCAGTATGTTTGACAGTACCTTGTATCCAACACTAAGCAGTGTGATTCCGTGGTACATGGCGCAATCTCTTTCGTCTCCTTTTTTAAATATGGGGCATATTAGTCCTGTTTTCCAACCCTCCGGCATGTCTTCATTGACCCATATCCATATGTTCCTAGAATAGGGTGTTTGAATTCGAGCAATTTCGTGTTCAGAACTTGTGTGCGTTACTTACAAGCGTGAGTACAGGCTGATATATGAAACTCGCTCAGAAAGGAGCTCACGTGAGTGCCAGCCCAGTTTGTAGAATCGAGCGGGTCGAAAAAGCGTTCATTCACGACTCGACCAGCACGTGCGTGACTCCCTTTTGAACGTCGTAGTCGGTCGGTAAATTGCGAAATTCGAGCACGAAGAGAATTGCCTATCTCTTTCAAGAATGTATCCGAGGAAAGCAACGGTTTCTCTGATGTATAGCTGTCGGTGTTGTACTTACAGCTTAAATTGAGATTTATCAAGGAAATATTACAATCATGTTGATTCTTGATAAGCGAATCTAGCAAAGACGATATGACATTTTACATGTATTTTTAATCATTGCAAATAGGTCATGAACTCGTCTGATACAGTGAAACATAATATGGTCCGATTAATGAATTCCTCCAGCAGAGTTTCCTACAGTTCCTTCAATTTTACAAGAAGTTTGGCGATGTATATCACGGTAGTTAGGATGAATGTTCGCCCAATACTCATCAGATTGCAAATTAAAAGAAACGATCAACGTATCAATATTTTGCAGTTTTGATCGCTCGTAGTCGCTACAGCATGGAATAATTGTTGCGTCCATTGTGTGAGAAAGCTAATATTTATACTGTTATGTCCATAGATTATTTCATCTAAGTGAAGGCTCCAGTTACTTGGGATTTCAGCGGTTCAAGGGTCATTCAATCTACGGCACAGCCTGCCTTAGAAATTTCCTTTTCCCTCTCTTTTAAACTAACTGTTCATGCTATGCACACCAAAAACTCGGTAACGAATTCGAAGGGGGAAGAGAGAAAAAACAACATTCGATCCTGCGGACTCCCTCGGAAGGGCAAAAACTAACTTAGCTCTTTTTCAAAAGACAACCGACCCCGTCACCTTTTCCGTTTCTTACTTTCTTCAACATTCCCGACGAGTTGCTCCACTTGTTTGTTCTAACTTGATGAAGGAAGTTGAGGCAAGTTCATTCTCTATTGTTATGCAACGTTCCATTTATAAGTTAGCGAGAAACCGGATTAAATTGTATTGGTGTGGGCGTCTATTCAACGGAGACGACCTCTTTTCTTTCACCATTGGAGTATAATTACGAGTATTATACGAATTTATATAAACTTTCCTTCAGAAGCGTGCTCTTTGTTTGTCTTTCTTTGATAACATAATCGTACTTTTCTCGCCAGTTATAGTAATCGAAAAATGATTTAACAATAATGAAGCTACAGTCGCATAGAAATATTACATAGGATTATTGCATAGGATATTACTCGACGTAATATTGTGATGATGTCCTTCCTTTCTCACTCTTGAAATATGAGTAAATGCATCACAATGAGGCTCAAAATGAGCTAAAACGCTGCGAATTATTACACAAAGGTTTATTATTTTTCCATACACTCGCCTGCGAAGAACACGGCTTTGTTGTTACCAACCAACATGAGAAAAACATCGATCGCATTTTGGTCAGCTAAAATTTGAACGGAGATTAGGCCACTTTTGCCATTCACACTCGTGTTTCTGATTTATCGTAAGTCCACCTCTTAAGTTCTCGTAGGGAGCAAACGGTTTGTCCTACAGGGCTCCGCGTGGTCTCTAAAAATTCAATACTATCTTAAATTGATGCAAAAACCATACTTTTATATTGAAATATTTTGAGTTAGGGCGTTTTCAAAATTTCAACCCTTATTTTTCAACCTTCAGAAGTGACCTACATCAACCAAAATCTTCGGGGCACAACTAGACCCCAAACCGAGTCCATATACCGGTGGACATTTTTTTCGATTTATGGATTCTACGTACCTTGAAACGTAAACCAACAAATTTTGAGGGGGGGGGGGGAGGTTTAAAATTGATTTTCGAAATAATAAACGAAAATGTAGGGGTTAGGGCACAACCCATAATCCTATGTGATAATCTTGATATGTCTCGAAGAAACCTTACTGAACGATTGAAGGTTGGACCGACTGTGGCGCGATTCAGTGGGGTATTCATTGATAAATGCGAATAAATATGACGGCTCGGATGATTATGACTTCTCTTCAGGATAATCTAGTGAAAAAAACCCATCCCTCCCTTCTAATTCCTAGCCATTGCCCAGTTAATTCTAAGACCCCTATAGAAACCAACGTAGTTTGCTTTCAACTTCTGTGATGACGTTTGATGCATCCTAATTCTGTCAACTATCTCCAACCAGGGTTGGATGATTTAAACATAATAGTTCAAAACACTTGAACTATTTGTATTAAGTAGTTAACAAGATGCTTCTTATTGGCTTACTGATTGTTTCATCAGTCTAATGAACTTGAAGTTTAAGTGATAGGTACTCCAAAGTCCACATATACATAATTTATTTCTCATAAGTGGTCATTAATTTACTTTATTTTGTTATTCTTTTTCTTCTTTATCTATCAAAATTATTGTATAATTAGTTTAATTAGGTATCAAAAAACATGTAGTACTATAGTGGAGCATGTCGTCGATTTCACTTAAAATATTTTCTAAAAACTCTGAAGTCCAAACGAGATATTTACGAAGTACAGCAGGAATATCCAGTACCTACCTACTGCAAGAGAAGTGATTTCTCATGAAGGTACCAGAGTTTTCGAAGAGAATCAAGTATGAAGGTAATGTATCAGGTGGTAAACTCGCATGTAAGTAAATATGATTTGGTTCTAGTGACAAGGAGTTTGACAATTAATAGAAAACAAATGAGATCCACAATATTATTGATAATATTCCGTTGCAGCATTGTCATATTGTAACCATGTTTTTCGATTGTCTTCCTGTATTGTTACAGTATTATATTGCCTAGTTGCTATAAAATCACATCGTGATCAATTAGACGATGATTATGACTGACTAAATTAATTCATAATGGAAAATCATCGAGAGATCAATGATTGACATCAAGAAATTATCTTGGAAACGTCTGACAACAAATCCCTCGCCCTCGTCATCGTCAAAACATGGTATTACATACAACCCAATCTCGCTCGAACGATGTTCCCACTGGTATCAACCTAGTATGATATTATCATCCTCTAATAGCTACATGAAGTTGAACACCATAATTCCAAGAGGAGTATGAACCTCTCGAAACAACACCCCACTTATTAACATCTCTTCGAGGGACAAAGGTAAACGACACTAAGTAAAAAGTTGGAAAGAGTACTCGGCGGATGTTATGAGAGAGGGGTGAGCACACAAATAACTTATTTATTCAAAATTGAGAGGAAGAGACGAACAAAATGAACAATGATCGATACGAAAACTGATTTCCCCGTTCCTCTAATTTATGATGAGATTCCACGGTTGAACCCCCTCCCCCTTCCGTTCATTTGGCCGAGATTACGTTTTCCCGGAGTTTCTACGAGCCTCCGCACGTGGCGCTGGAAACTGCTCGATCCCTAATTTTCCCTTGAAATGGAGACTGGAGAGCTCTTTCGTTTTGAAAGCGGTCTTGTTACCGTTTCATAATTTCTCGCTGTTCCCTCTATATTGTTTCATTTCGCGAAAGCATCGTTTTACCGCCGCATTTTACACGAGATATTCAAGCTTCCTACCTACTCGCTGTTTTTATTAAGGTTTACAAATGAAGTAAAATTTCAACAAGTGGCTTAGTGTCGGCGTTTCAATGTTTTCATCCTCATGACTGGTCTAATTTTTTTTTTTTCAAAAACCAATTAGGAAGTATTGTTAAAGGCTAAGGGGCGTCTCATAAATTAATATCATGGGTTTTCGGTAATAAATATGATGTTTTGTTCAATTTTTTTTTGTCGAATTATCTCATCAACCCAAGTTGGAATCAGCCATATTTACTAGATAAAATAACTAGGATTTTTTTTTAACGTGATTTATAATTGCAACGGAATAATAAATACAATCTATCTAGCAATATTACATATCATTTGTACACTCCTTGAGAGCCCGTTTACAGTAAAACCCAGCCCCTTCTCATAATAGTATCTTCAACACTGAGTTATAATTGCACTTTAACTGCACTAACCAAGTCCAGTGGTTTTTTTCGCCGTAGTTCATCTTCGTAATAATAGGAAAATAATTAGGGTACAAATAAATCAAACTTCAAATTCATTAATCAGATTCTAAATAACATAATATGAAAACAAACAAAAATTGTATTGGTAATCATTATCCGTTTGGAAATTTGGGACCGCCCCATTCTTAAACTCTACTCAAGATTGAAAAAATTCAAGAAAAATTCCTCCATACCACAAACCTTCAAAAATTCAACAGCCTTCAGCAAAGCAGTGTAAAAATTTTCACCTTGTTTCAATGCTTTTTGAGACAAACTCAGACCTGAATTAGGTGTCGGATCAGTAGTTTCATCTAGCTGAAACCTTCCATGTAGTCATTCCATAAAGAATGCACAATATTCACCGTCGAGCTATTTTTTTTCTGACTGAAGACAATTCTATGATATGTTCCGATTCATTAAGCGCTCCAGGCAATCAAGACAGGTATTGACTCCCACCTTACTAGTTCATGTTCTGAACTCCTAGACATTATCGAATAGATGATAATGAATTGGCAGACAGAACAGCAAAAAGTACAAGTAATGAACTTGTACTTCTTTCATTCATATTCATTCTGATTTTCCTTCAAAGTTCAAGTTGACAGTAAGAAATGAACGGCAGAATGTTTCGAATCGGGTGGGTCATCAGAAATTGTGACTGATAAAGAACGATGTTCATACTTGGGCTTCATAAAGCAGATACAAGATAATCCCGACGGATTGGTAACATACTCAGAACGAGAAAAGGTTATCTTGCCAAGATTGAGAACAGGTCATAACCCACGGACACCTTGTATGGAATCCCAACCGTGGTCACCTCAATTCTTCCCTGTAACTATGAACGTCCCAAGATGTATCGATCATATATTGTACAACAGATCAAACAGACTGGAAAACATTTCTTAAACCTCAAAAACACATTCATTATAATGATTAAATCAATTTTACAAAATGAATATATTGTGTCTTAATGGTTGAATGCTCTCAAATAAAGGGGAAAAACTATTATCATAATCACATTACTATAATAGTAATAGACAATAATTGTCTAGTGAATCAGATGCATATTAGCTAATCTCAAAACATTAATCTCACTGGGGATCATCTACACGCCAACTTGAACTGTCACTGAAAATTTCATTGAATTCGAGTGGAAAGTAAAGAAGTTGGCTGTTTTAAAGTTTCTACGTTTCGCGTGCACAGAGGCTCCTATCGATTCGAGGGCGATGATTTTCATAGGGAACCATCCACACGCCAACCTTCACAATCTTTGAAAATGTAATAAAATCGAACAATAACTTTGTATAGTGTTGCCCTTTACAAGGATTTCATGACAGACACATAGACAGAATCTGTCTATTAGTGTCTGATACTAAACCAAACAATTGTTCAAAGTTCCAAAATGTAAAGCGCGAGTAGAAATGTTAATTTTTGAGCGGAAAACAATGCTTCCTCTCGCTATCTTGGTTGACTCGTAAGCAAAAATTGTACGTAGGTTCATAGGAACATGGATATGCTTAGCTCTAGCTCATTTCCAGTCCACCAAAGTAAGTTAACCTCCATTAACCTCTGCGGGTGACTGGAATCTTATCCAAGGGCCCTATAAGGTGAGAAATATATTGAAACTGGTTTTTAAAACGTTCAATTTTCAACTCTTACTTGCGGATTGCTGTGATTCAGAATCTCATCAAAGAATTCATTCAACCACATTCAGAACCAATTTCTCGTTAGAGTGAGTGTATGTTTGATATAATAACCTCTTGCTCTGAAGTCTTCCTAAGAGGGAATTGCTAGGTGCGAATGATGCCGCCAATTAATTGGAGTGACTTCCTCGAGCGAGAAAACGCCCCGCAACTTTCAATTGAACGAAGTGACACCCAATGGGAATTCTGTTCCTGGAAAGCAATGCAAGAGTAAAAGAGCGAACATGTTGGAGCCTAATGGAGCGTTGTAGTCCCAATGCACGAGGCAATTCCCGGCCGGTTGTGGTCGTGTCGAATTCTATCCGTTCGTTTCTTGCCATATCATGAAGAAAAGGTTCCCAACGATAGATACCTAGTCTTATAATATAAGACTGGGCACAGAAATGAATACTTGGCCACCGTCTCTTCTGCTCGTTGAATAATTGAATTGTAATAATATTACACCAACTATTCAACGAGCAGAAGAGACGGTGGCCAAGTATTCATTTCTGTGCCCACCAATAAAGCTTTGTAAGATCGACAGAGAAGCCTCTGTGCATGCACAAACTTGAATTTCTATAAATAGCAATTTTGGACAGTTCAAGTTAAACCAAAATTGTTTGGGTCCCACTTTTGATGCTGTCCTCTGAAAATGAACCAAAATCAATCGTTGTGATGATTTCAAACAGATTCCATTAAAATGTGATCACAAGTGGATCAGAGATCTAGTCATTTCTCAAGTCATGACGAGGGTGCTAAGTATACCGACTAAGCAGAGGGGTTCAATTTTTATCTTTAAATCAATTAGGTACTAGATGTACTGTAAACAGTTGTGATAATAAACAGATTATTAGAAAAATATACGTATATGAATTTATGATCACGACACGAATTGATACTGACGGCTCGGGTGGCAGCATATCCAAGAAGATTTGGTGCTGGCTTTCATGCCCCAGGCTTATTTGAGAGGTAGGTCCCCATTGAGACCGAACTTCTGTGCGGACTCCCAGTCATCAAGCCTCGCACTAGTTTTCTAACAGGCATCGGGTAAACTTCCTAACATCAAGGCTTACTTAACAGAAGACCGAAAGTCCTTCAATTGGGTCGTTTATATTTGTAAAATATGAAGGACCATGGCCATGGTTTTTGGTTTATTATTTTCAATAATAAGCCTTTGGAATCGAGCAAGAAAAAAAAAATTTTAACCCCCCCTCAAAATTTGATGTTTTACGTTTCAAGGTACGTAGAATACGAAAATCGAATAAAAAAAATTTCCGTCCGTCCGCCGTACGCCGTACGCCGTACGCCGTACGCGGCACTTTTCTTAGCAACACTGAACCGATTTGGTTCAAATTTGGTATATGGGCTCCATTTGGGGTCTAGTTGTGCCGCGAAGCTTTTGGTTGATGTAAGTCACTTCTAAGGGGTGAAAATTAAGGGTTGAAATTTTCAAGAGTGCCCTAGCTCGAAAACTCTCGAAATAAAGGTATCGTTTTCTCACCAATTTTAAATAGTATTGAATTTTAAAAAATTTTTGAGACCACCCGGAGCTCTGTAGGACAAACCGTTCGGTCCCTACGAGTACTTGAAGGTTTTCCTTCGATAAAACAGAATCATGAGTGTGAATCGCAAAAGAGGTCTAATCTCCATTCAAATTTTATCGGACTAAAATGCGATCGCTATTCATTTCTTCGATTTGTATACAGTTTTGCCTTCTGCGTAACCAGTAATCAAATTTCCGTATGAAGCTTTCTATTTCTCCAATCCAGTGTGAAGCGTTTAGTTCTTTCTAATAAACTTGATTGTGAAGGTGTGAAGCCAGTATGGTGTGGTAGGTAGTACCTAGCTGGTAGGTAAAAAAAAGTTGGTAGGTAAAAAAAAATGTTGGTGGGTAAAAAACGCTGCAAATCATTGCTCAAAGGCTTCTTCACTCTTCAGATCACTGATCAGCTGAGTGAGCTCCGAAGCCATTTTCAATCCTATTGAATGGAAGTGCTCTTCCAGGCGTCTCCAGCATTCGAGGAGATCTTCTTCACTCCTCAGATCACTGATCAGCTGAGTGAGCTCCAAAGCCATTTTCATTCCTATTGAATGGAAGTGCTCTTCCAGGCGTCTCCAGCATTCGAGGAGATCTTCTTCACTCCTCAGATCACTGATCAGCTGAGTGAGCTCCGAAGCCATTTTCAATCCTATTGAATGGAAGTGCTCTTCCAGGCGTCTCCGGCATTCGAGGAGATCTTCTTCACTCCTCAGATCACTGTTCAGCTGAGTGAGCTCCACAGCCATTTTCAATCCTATTGAATGGAAGTGCTCTTCCAGGCGTCTCCAGCATTCGAGGAGATCTTCTTCACTCCTCAGATCACTGATCAGCTGAGTGAGCTCCGAAGCCATTTTCAATCCTATTGAACGCAGGAAGCTGAAATTTGAGAGGGAAGGTCAAGGGAGAATACAGATGGTGGTAGGTGCTATTGATGGAGAACCAGTGATCTATACAGAAGGGTGATCTATGTAGAAAATAATAAACCTTTGAGCAATGATTTGCAGCGTTTTTAACATAAGAATGAACTATAATAAAAATCACGAATGACTAAGATCCCGTAGCAACGACTTGGTTGTATGTGGAAATCATTCAAAAACTAACTTACCTATTTTGTGACGCTTTTTCGTGGCGTTTTGTTTCCGAGTCTTCCAAAGTAGCGGAAGCTTTGTTTTCACTTTTCAAGGTTGAAAAAAAAGTTCTCCAAATTCAAAATTTCCCCTCGTGTTTTACGTTTCAGACCTTTCTGAACAATTTTCGTTCGGTGTCTGTCTGTGTGTGCAGTTTGTTTTCAACGGATCGCCCCTAACAGATACGGATTGCTTGCCCGTGATGCAGTCTCTTTGTCGAAAAATCTATTTGGAACAAGAAACGCTGGAAATTATTACACAATGGTTTATTATTTTTCTAAATAGATCACTCGTCTGCAAAGAACACTGCTTTACCATTGTCAGTACCTAGATACCAACCATAGGTACCAGCTATCTACAACATACCTACCACCAACCAACTTGAAGAAGAACATCGATCGCATTTCGCTCAGCTAAACTTTGATCGGTGATTAGGCCTCTTTTGCGATTCAAATTCGTGTTTCTGATTCATCCTAAGTCCAACCCTTAAGTTCTCGTAGGAAGTGAGACCATGCGGAGCTTTGCTGGACAAACCGTTTGCTCCCTACTAGAATTTAAGGGTTGGACGCACGATAAATCAGAAACACGAGTGTGAATCGCAAAAGAGGCCTAATCTCAGTTCAAATTTTAGCTGACCGAAATGCGATCGATGTTTTTTTTTTTCATGTTGGATGGTTGGTGGCTTTGCAGAAGAGTGATCAATATAGGAAAATAATAAACCTTTGTGTAATAATTTGCAGCGATTTTATTATATTTTCTGTTTTTAGCTACTCAACTTGAAACCAATTTTGAGGGGGGGTTAATTCTTTTTCTTGGTTGATTCCAAAGGTTCATTATTCTTGGTTGTTGTGGAGAAGGAAGCAGAGGACGTCAATATACTTTATTACATTCATTCGGCAAGCGCTTTCGGGGCAAACTATGGCCCCTTTCTCAAGCCTACAAGAAAAAAAAAATTAATTGAAGACTAAAAAATTACAGTAGCATGAACAGTCACGGTTAGTATAACCAATCAGTCAAAAAAATGTTATTACTTCATAATTACTTTTTATTAAAACCATCAAAAATGAGCCAACAAGATTAACCCTATTCTTCGTCATCTAAAAACCAATAAGAATATAAGCAACCAAGAACTAAACAATACGAGGGGTACTAAAAATTATATCTATGTGCATTGGTATTGTGTTCTCGAACAATAGGTACGCGTATAGCATGAAAACGCGAATCACGTTCCTCAGTAACAAAATAATAAATCAAAGTAACCGCCACTCGATTTGCAAAACCATTTTAGGAGAGGACACGACTACGACATTATCTTCGGGTTCCGGAATTCAAGCAGGGTGAAGTTCCCATCATTTCCCGTTTCCAATAGCGGTAAAGTCCTTTGCCATTGACGGCAGATCCCACTCCCCCACCCTCAGTTCTGATAGCCATTAGTGGATCGGATTCCGAACTCCCCGCTTTCCTATCAGAGTGTAATAGGCCCCTGGGGGATCGAATGACGCCTACGTCCAAGGAGATCAGGCAGGGTCTGGAGAGAGATTATTCCTGTCAAAAAATTTTCAGCGGAGGGTACAACGTAAAAATTGGATTCTCGCGGCGTACATCATTCCTGCTCGGCCCGTCTGTCATTATAGGGTTTTAGGAGTTTGAATTTGTAGTTCCAGGGCTATTTCAACGGTTTCGAAAAGCAGAACTGATCTCTCTCATAACGTTACCTTTAAAGGTATCATTAGACACAAGTCCACGATTTTCGGACTCCTCGTGGTCAAGAAGCCCAATATTTCCTTTGAACCTCGGCAATGCTGACCTCAGCTGCTGTTTCTCAACTACGAAGACACAGTGGGGGCATCAATAGTCAAATTGCCTAACAAAAGGTGAAGATCCACATTCCATGTATTTTAAGAGCAGTTTATTGCTAGAACCTCTTCTCGGAATCAAAAAAGGAAAATGGCTAGAATGCAACTTTTTGACATTTTCATGTCTTTCATATGGCACATAAAAAAAAAATCGTCACGAAATTTGATGCAACGATATTTGTTGCAACGATATTTGTTGCAACGATATTTGTTGCAACGATATTTGTCCCAAGTCGCCACAATGATGATTATGACCATCAGAAGTGAAGTTGTTAGGTAGGTAGGTACTTTACAGTTTGATATTACCAGGGGGGCATGAAAATGTTTCAATGTGTTGCAGACTCGTATGCAAGCGTTTTTAAAATCAATATCAGTGATAATTATAGTTTAGTCGGAACGATAGAAGATCGATCCTCGGTCGAGGGAAGTTAATCTTTGATGATTCAACAAAGTGGCGCAGTCGTACAGACCCGAATGGTTTCCTCAGCATTCTCTGGTAACAATAATAAATTAGTGTTGTCATCAAAACAACTTCCCCCAAGACACGAGTCGAGCCACAGCCTGTTTTTTCTGATGCTGTTGAACGTAGGGAAGCTGAAATTTGAGAGGCAGGGTCAATCAATACATACTTCTATACATCATCAAAGTTGATGATCACTGATCAGCTGAGTGAGCTCCAAGGCTCCTCTCTTTTGGTACGATTCTGAATTACTCAAATAACCGCCAGTGTCAAAAGTCAATTGTGGTATTAAGAACCATATCTGAACTGACATCAGTGCTCAGTGTTGGGAGTAATCACGTTGCCATTTCCCCTCGACATTCATTAGTATAACAATGCATTTCCTGTGACAGGTGCGAGCTGTGATGAGGAGGTAATGAAGTTAGTATTCAACGGAGATCTTACCAACTCATGTTTGAGGAGTATACGTAAGTAAATAATCACAATGCTATAGATTGTGTTGAACAGTTCATCAATTATTATATTTATATGTTTTTACTTGCAAAAATTATAATATGAAGTCTAAGAAAAATTACCTCTATTTAACTAAAAAAAAAGTTCAGCATCCTAAAAAAATTTAAAACATAATTAAAAAGGCAATATTTTGTGGTCACCCCAAACTCATAGAGTTCCTACCCATTACGTAGACTGTTGAAAAATTTCGATTTCCAGTACACCGAACCACGATATGTTTAGCACACAGAAAAGGGTATGTTTAGAAAATGTTAGTAGTACACATTCATGCTCTCCTCCTCTTCACCAACTCTAAGAGTACCCAATCGGCCATATTTATTTTGGTTTATTATTTTCAATAATGAACCTTTGGAATCGACCAAGAAAAAAAAATGTTAACACCCCCTCAAAATTTGATGGTTTACGTTTCAAGGTACGTAGAATCCAAAAATCGAATAAAAATTTGGCCGTCCGTCCGCCGTACGCCGTACGCGGCACTTTTGCAACTTAGCATTGACTGATTTTGATGAAATTTGGTATGCAGGCTCCATTTAGGCTCTAATTGTGTCCCGAAGATTTTGGTTGATGTAGGTCAGTTCTAAGGGATCCAAAATCAATTTTGAAATTTTGAAAACTCCCTAACTCAAAAAATTTTGATATAAAGGTATTTTTTCCCTTCAATTTAAGATTCTATAGAATTTTTAGAATTTTTTGAAACCACCCGGAGCTCTGTAGCACAAACCGTTCGCTCACTACGAGAATTTAAAGTTTGGACGTACGATAAATCAGAAACACGCGTGTGAATCGCAAAAGAGGCCTAATCTCCGTTCAAATTAAAGCTGACCGAAATGCAATCGATGTTTTCCTTCATGTTGGATGGTTGGTGGCTTTGCAGACGAGTGATCTATATAGAAAAATAAAAAATAATAAACCATTGTGTATTAATTTGCAGCGTTTTTGGATAAAACAAATATATTCACGTTTTTATCATATAAATTGTATTAAAATATATGTATTCAAAATTTTTGGACAATTTTCAATTCCTGAAATTGTAAAAAAAACTTGTTAACAACTTTGAGTCCATTGCACTTTTATCTAAGAATCCGCTTGAATAAATAAAATAAATGAACACATTTGTTAAAAACCGAATGAGATAATAAAATAAAAATTTTATGAAATAAATAACGGCTTCAATTACTGAAATATATTCCCCAAAAACATACGTATTTTTTAAGTCGATAGATGGGACGAAAATCGTTTAGAAAACTTGAAAACGCAAAGAGCAAATCCTTCAAATTTTGTTTGGGGAACTGCTTTTTTTAACGAATATAAAGAAGAAATAGATAGCTAGGAAAAACTCTTCTACATGGATGTGGTACGTAGGAATAGATTGTATAGATGATCCGATACATGGGGGATCATCAAAACGTCAATCCCCCAATCGGAGGAAAACTATAAAAGTAATAGCAAATATTACAAGTTCGCATGCGCAGTGCCTACTAATGATCAGATTACTATTGAATTTATACCTAAACAAATATTTTCGTCTATCGAACACGCAATTTCGTTGAAAGGAGACTGCTGCAATTCTGGGGACCATGAAGTTGATAGGGAATCTTCCAGACCCTAACTTACACAAATATTTCATCAAAATTAGACTTTAACTGCGTTTAATTTTGAGATTTCGATCTCTGACTAGAATTTTTCCAGCCACAACTTGTCTAACAATCCTTTATACTAACTGACTTTATAACAGGTATGACCCAAAATATTTTACTACTCTCAACTATTAATAAGAAGATTAGAGATACAATTATAAATTTGGTCCGTTTCCGAAAACTGCTCGGGTTAAAAAAATAGGCTACTTGGTTAGTGGTGAAAACGTTATAGTCAAGAACGAAAAGAAAAAACTAGTAGTTTATGTCTCTTACCCAATAATGCTTGAAGTTCAGTTGAATTACACTAGATTACAAAATTTAGGGGTGGTCTGGCTGCCTCGTTCTTTCGCCACTTTTCTTATGGTATTTGGTGCGCTGAATCCGAATCCGACGTTAGTTTTTTTTGTTTACGTCGGATTTTCAAGATATAGCTAGTTTTTAGGTTTTTCTAGTTCTCACTTTTCTTCATTTTTTAGTGAAAATTCATCTTGCTCAAATCTCCTCAAAAAGTACTCAGACTTATAGGAAATTTCATGTAGAATCCGAATATTTACTTAGTTTTTAAGTAAAACTATGTTAAACCCCCTATTTTCCACAAAACGTATCAAAAAACACTGGTTCTCAACGTTTTTTCTTCGGGTTTTCCCTTACATTTTGCCACTTGAAAAAAATTAAGGCTAAAAAAAATTTTCTCGGGCCTTTACTTTGTAGGGAGGACACCCCAGGGGAGAATGAGACCAATCGCAGCCTCCTAAACCCATTAATATCGAAGGAATGAGCTTTTTCATGACACTGAGATGAAAATTCACAAAAACCGTTGATTAGTTTTTCGAGATAAGTATGTGCGTTTCTAAATCTGTTTTCCTCAAATGGATTTTCCTTTCTTCTACATTTTTTATGCTTGTCACCTATTAAGAGTAAGATCGAAAATAGGTACTCAAAGGGGGAGTAGATCAAAAACACAGGGGGGGGGGGGTATAATTGGGAAACTCTTGTTTTGTTAAGTGATTTTAATTCAGTTTTACAAACTAAACACAATAAACTGCAGAAAATTTGACGGTGTAAATCTGTTTCATGAAGGCTCAGATGAATCAAAAGTTGGTAAAATGTTTGGTTATTCCTCCACCTCAGAGGTTTCATCGCCGGCATCTATGTAGAGAAAACTTTGCCGCCAGAGGTAAATCTCTTTTTAAGGTCCAACAATAGTCCCTCATCATGTGAACTTCCCAATACCCTTTGTACCGTTCTTCCATGGTTTTATATCTTGGTGGAACCTCTGAGGTGGAGGAATAACCAAACATTTTACCAACTTTTGATTCATCTGAGCCTTCATGAAACAGATCTACACCGTCAACTTTTCTGCAGTTTATTGTGTTTCGTTTGTAAAACTGAATTAAAATCACTTAACAAAACAAGAGTTTCCCAATTATGATTTGCTCCCCCTTTGAGCACCTATTTTCGATGTTACTCTTAATAGGTGACAAGCATAAAAAATGTAGAAGAAAGGAAAATCCATTTGAGGAAAACAGATTTAGGAACGCACATACTTATCTCGAAAAACTAAAAAACGGGTTTTGAGAATATTCAACTCAGTGCCATGAAAAACCTCATTCCTTCGATATTAATGGGTTTAGGAGGCTGCGATTGGTCTCATTCTCCTCTGGAGTGTCCCCCCTACAAAGTAAAGGCCCGAGAAAATTTTTTTTAGCCTTAATTGTTTTTTCAAGTGGCAAAATGTAAGGGAAAACCCGAAGAAAAAACGTTGAGAACCGGTGTTTTTTTGATACGTTTTGTGGAAAATAGGGGGTTTAACACAGTTTTACTTGAAAACTAAGTACATATTCGGATTCTACATGAAATTTTTCATAAGTATGAGTACTTTTTGAGGAGATTTGAGCAAGATGAGTTTCCACTAAAAAATGAAGAAAAGTGAGAACTAGAAAAACCTTAAAACTATCTATATCTTCAAAATCCGACGTAAACGAAAAAAAATGGACGTCAGATTCGGATTCAGCGCACCAAATACCATAAGAAAAGTGGTGAAAGAACGAGGCAGCCAGACCACCCCTAAATTTTGTAATCTAGTGTTATTTTCAGTCGTGAATTCAAAGACTGAACCATCTCCTACCAAATATACATTTGAGTAAATGAATTTTGAAAAAAGTTGTGAAATATTAATTGTTTGATGTTATTTTGGATTGATAGTTTTTATGCGCAAGAAGGATGATCATATTAATTTCAGACTTGGTGGTTTAAACACGTAATAACGATGGTCTCGTTGACGTCAATTATTGCTCTTATGGTGATCGCAATCTTCCCGACTACGTACTCTTCCAAAGTGAGTACAAATGAGTGAGTCGGAGTCCCATCATTTCTTCCTCTCTAATACGTCCAAATTATTATCTGTTGATTGAATATGAGCATTTAATTGTCGATACCAATGTACTAAACTTATTTATTTTGAAGGTGACAATAAGTCCTGTAATTTTCGATTTTAGACTCAAGCAAGGGCAGAATGGATGAGATCCTGCACGAAGAAGAATAAGCTCGTTGGCTATTTCTCTGTTGAGAACAGCACCTTGTACAAGGCCAAGAACGATGGATTCCTTTCTGCCGACATAGAAATAACTCAAGACTTACCACCTTTCATGCCGGTACTTAAATGTTTTCCAAAACGACCCACCGCAGTTTTAACTTGTCGGGTTATCATGCAATCGATAAGAAATCATCAGCTCAGAAAGCAATTTTCTAGCTATCAACTGCCTATATGCACAGCGGCATTGAAAGGATTTCTGCGTGAAATCCAGAGCAGACTTTTTCCAGGGGTCAAGCTGACAATTTACCCTTGAAACATTTAGCCATTCTCTTATTTTAAATTTATTTGTTACATAAAATAATATCTTGATCAATGAAATGTAGCAGCGATGACACGATTCTTGGCATCTTGGTGTTATTGAGCGAGGAATAAATTTACAACTTCACAAATAGATGACTGGTACCCAATAGGTATTTCTCTCACATTTATCAGGATTGAATATTGTGCATCTCTTGTACCGTCACCTCAACTAGGAGATGAAGTACACGTCTCACTATGAGGAGATGATTGTGATGAATTGCCGAGGAGAGCTGTTGAGCCTAAAATGTCAGCCCTGTATCCCGAAGAGGATTCATTCATGTTCCATGGGTGACCTGAGGGCTGACGAAACGGCGCAGCACTTTCTCGCTGAGAGCCCAGTTTCAGTTATGTGCGGGTCAAATGTTTCGATCGATTTTCATCGTGTAGAGAGAAGCTGCTGGAAGTCTTGAATGGGTTGAATTGAATGGCTGCGCCTTCTTTCGAGCAGCCAGGAGATACAGGGAATTCCTTATTTCGGAATTTAATTATAATATTCGAGTAGCAATAATCATTATTATAATAACAAAAAGCTTTGCTCTCTTCGATCCCTCTTTACCTTATCTTATATTCTTTTGATTTCTGGTGAGATATTCTTGTATACAACTTGTTTATTATGTAGTTCAAGTATTTCGATAGTGTTTTGCCATCATAGAGTAGTGTTCGTTGAAAAACGGAGTTTCCGCTGATGTCTCATGGCCAAAGAACTTTATGTGCAAACAATTTAGTTAACTTAAAGGGGCCTCAGTCGGTCGCAGTTCGTTCTTCGTTCCGGGTTAGTATTTCACGAAAATGAAGGCGCAAAACTTAAAAAGTTGTACCTAAATTTGAAATTTTAAAGGATTTTAGAAAGTCAGTAGTGCACGGCCCTAGGGAATTGAAAAACTGAAATATTGCCGCTGAAATCATCAAAATCAAAAAATAATTGCCAGAGAAAAATGGGGAAAATCGATAATTCAGTTGTTTTTCCCATACAATGTAGCTAAACTTGACATTTTCAAGGATTTTAGAAATGCATTAGTGCACGGGCCTTGGGAATTGAAAAACTGAAAGATTGCCGCCGGAATCATCAAGATCGAACAATAATTGCCATAAATAACTTTTCATTCATTCATCTATTGGTGGTTGAATGAACGTTTCGCTAGACAAACTCGTTTCATGTGTTTTGTACCCACTTATAGTTTTGTATTTTTGCACCCATTTGGGCGCGATTGGTGAAAATGTCATCTGGTTAAGGCGTAGGTAACACCTGAAATTAAGAGCCAGTCAATATTCTGACGAAACTGAACATAGAGATAAATTTGAATATTCACCAAGTAATCAAATACATTTATTTTGTTTAACTTGAATGCTGAATACATCCTTTGTGCAGACAGATATTACAATCTCAAGGTGCGCCAGCAGTACGGGTCGTGACTGTAACGTCCTTCTCAAGTACCGCGAGAGAGATCTGTGCGTATTCTTCAAGCCGAAGAACATTCTCTCAGGAGAATTCGTGGAAAACTTCCATCCCCTCATGCTCTGCCCACTGAAGAAGGTGAGAGAAAAGCTGGACAAAAATGAATAAGAAGTGGGGAGTACTATCTGATTTGATTATCGTAAAGAATGAAATGATGGAATGTTATATTCCTTTAGTGTAGATAAAAGAAGAAAATATTGCAGAGAAAAATTTCCATATAAAAAACAAAGCTTATGTGTTTTCAAATGAGGAGTACACATTTATTTTTGGAGTTATACATGGAGTACACATTTATTTTTCAAGAAAAAATTATTTTTGAATAGCCCAATAACCAATATTTTGGCTATTTATGAAACCAAGAAATCATTATTATGTCATCTTGAAAATAACATGATGTCATGTGAAAATCCTCTTGCTAAAAACACGTGGCAAGTCCGTTAAGGGGGTAAGGAAAATGTTTTGGGTCAAAAAGTCAGTTTTGAAATAAACACATTTTACAATAATAAACTATATAAGACATCAGAGTCCAAAATATTATAATTTCTTATCAACTCAATTATTTCTAACCAACAACAATTAAAGTGAAGTTGACAACTCAGAGTCTTAGAAACCGCTCGGCGCGTACGAGGGGCCGCCTTCACTCTTCTCTAAGTCTTTTCCTTGCTTCACTCTTTTTCAAGCGCGCCTGTTTCGTCATAGACTGCAAAATTTCATTAAAATTGGTTCTTGGGAACTAGCGGACGGATGGCCAAATATTATTCGATTTTTGGAATCTACGTGTATTTTGAAACGTAAACCAACAAATTGTGATGAGGAGAGGGAGGTTAAAATTTTTTTTTGGTCGGTTCCAAAATCATATTGAAAATAATAAATCAAAATTCGCGCACGACTCTAAACAGAAACAACAAACGGCTGATAACAGTGATAACTCAAGATCAAAACAATATCAGATGAAAGCAATATCAGTCTTCCACTTCTTTTTAAAGAGCCCAAGGAACGCGGTCTACAATGAAGAAGCTTTCCGAAACAACCAAACTGAAGGAAAAGAAAATGTAAGATCGATTCAGGGATAAATCAATCGATTCCTAGGTTGATACATGTCAGTTTTAGAAAAACCGCTCTCTTGAAAAATCACCATTTTTGTCGTAAAAGGAACGTTTTTTCCTAAACCACTCCAGCTATCATGATGAAATTTTTGCTTCCTCACTACCGAAGGTAGGGAAGCTTTGTATTCGTGAAAGAAGTGAAAAAAAAAATGTCCTCCAAAATCAAAATTTCCACTTGCTTTTTGCGTTTTAGAGCTTCCCGAACAATTTTGGTTCCGTGTATGTCTGTCTATCTGTCTGTCGGTCTGTCGGTCTGTCTGTGGTCAATCCTTGTCCCGGGTAAAACTATACTAACCTGTGGTCCGATTTTGATGAAATTTTCAGGGATTGTGCGGGTTAGGTGCTAGACGGTCCCCTATCAATTTCAGCACCTTCGGACCAATAGGAGCGAGTGTGCATGCGCAAACGTGAATTTCCTGGAACCTCGGTTTCTCGGTTTCTAATGAACCGATTTTGCTCAAATTTGGAGGTTAGTTAGGGAATAACTTCTAAGAGACACCCTATAAGTTTCAATCAAATTGGTCAAGCAATAGCCGCTGCGCAAGCGCGAACTTTAAATTTATTGTTTTAACCCTTCACTGGTGGACCCCGGAGCGCGGCGCTCCTTCAGCCCATTTTTCGAATACTGTGGTTCACAGTGGCTATCCTGAGGGCTGTGATTCACAGTTCCCTCCTAGAAACCACCTCTACGCAGGACCGTACCCTCCTCTCTGTCCCCAAAACCGCTCAGGGTTAGTGAGAATCGGTTTCTTGCACTAAAACGTGAATGTGTCAGATCGCTCTTAAGTCTGAGCGCTCTTCTGATCCCAAGAAATGGCTTCAGTGGTCTGAGGAAGATTCAGACGATATGGCAGAACGTACATCTGACTGAAACGGCTTTGATTAGTTAAATTTTGATTGCTCAGTTATTTGTATTTCAGAGTTGAGCAAAACCTATTTTTACCAATACGTATTTCTGAGTTCAATAAAAAACTTTTTTACCAATATGTTTTTCATTGAACATTTTTAGATACACCAGGAGATGAGTTGAGTATCTCACTCTGACCAAAAACAATTAGAAAATATGATAAATATTGATTTTTTCGGGAGGAAGTACCGAAAGAGCGCCGCGCTCCTGGGTCTACCTTTTGCGAGATGAGATTAGGTCTACCACTGGAGGGTTAACCAAAACTCCGCAACTATTCAACCAATTTCGATGAAATTTTCAGGGATTGTGTGGGTTAGGTCTTAGACGGTGGACCGCTAAATAAAATAATAAAATTCTACGTTCAATTTTAAAAAAAAAAACTCAAATTACGAGTATATAGCCCCTTAAGATCCCACAAGGTCTAACTCACTTTTTTGGCAAAATGAGTTAGGAACGGATACCTATGCCTATGTCTTCTTAGCGCATTAGTTAGGCCGTTTGACTACTAGATTTCGCGTAAATCGGAAAAAAACCCCAGGGGTCTATCTTTTTTTAAATTTCCACACGTGCTATCTTGTAGTTTCAGCTGAAAACGTCTGCCAAGTGGGTGTGGCAGGTAGCTTCCTCGTATCCATAACCCGATTGTATAGATGATCCGATGCATAGTAGTTGATCTCAAAACACCAATCTCTAATTACCTTTCACTACTCTCATAGGGGACCATCTACACGCTAATCGGGACAATCCTAGAAAATTTCATCATCAAATTCGGATGAAAAAATTTAAATGTTATGGCTATTACAAGGATTTTAGGTATGCGCATGCGCAGAGGCTTCTGTAAATTTTAAGGCCTTGATTTTCATTGGGGACCATCTCCAACCTGATCCGCGTAATCCCTAAAAATGTCATCGAAATCGGGTAGAAAATGTGGAAGTTATGGCTGTTACAAGGAATTCACGTTTGCGCATGCGCAGCGGCTACTATCAGTCCGAAGGCGATGATTTTCATAGGGGACCATCTAAATACTAATCTGTAACGTCCCTGATAATTTCATAGAAATCGGACAATAACTTCGTATAATTATGCGCGTTCTTCGTATAATTATACCTGCAACCCTATCCCGCATATTATCGCCAATATTTTGGTATTCAATTTATTGAGTTATAACTCTTAGATTTATTTATAACTCTTAAATTTAGAGTTATAACTCTTTGAATCATAATTTTTTCGCCAACTGATTCTATACGTCCATGTTACAATGAGTGAGGAAGCTATACTGCCCACCCAACTTGGCAGACGTTTTTATGGCGTGTTACTAACATCATAATGAATGCTCTGGTACATAAGAAATTACGAAACAATCGATGAGGAGTCTCCAGAAAATGTTTCAAAGTTGCAAAAAAATATCGATTTTTCCGACATTTTTACTAATTGATTGCCGATCTTATAAAGGTTGATTCTGCACAGTTTTATGATGAAGTGTGCAAAGTTGTGGCAAAATCGGACGAGTAGTTCCGGAAATAGCGTTCCACAAAGTTGAGGTAAAATACACTAAAAATCAGAATTTCCTTACCCCCTTAAAAAAAGCTCTTGGTGAACGTGATCCAATAAAGGTGTGTCTATCGCCCGGACTTCTACTTAATTGCTTCTTTCAGTAACGTTCTGAGTTTGTTTTAATGAAGGCAAGATTTGAGGAAAGCTCTTTGAAAGAAGTCGCTGTTATTAACTCAGATGACGTAGGCCAAGACGTGAGATCAAGCGTTTTGGGAAGATTTGGCGCACCAATGTCATAAATGCTCTAGTAGTGTAACCCATCTTGCTAGAACCAAATGCTTTCATCAACAAGCCTTAGGTATCACCTTACCGGGGTACAGTAACAGTGGGCAGTCACTTTATTGCCTTGTTCCTAAAAAAATATGGACCAATCATACTGCACACCATACACACATAGTCACATACACACAGTCAATTTAGGACTGTGTAAGGGTTGTTGATGAAGTACTTTAATTTGCACATCTCGAGGGTTCAACTGGGACCTTTCTAATGCTCCTATTCCACTTGCCTGCCAAGCGCCCATTCAAAAAAGTCAGGCTCCCGTTGACCGCGCTGTATGATGCATCTATCTTGTACGTTTTGCTTTTTTTTTAGTCCTCTACTCATCCTCCAACTTGGAGAATTCGTCTCCAATACTTTCACTTCAAGTTCATTTTGAGAAGTCATCCATAACCGAATGTTTCAGGGCAATACTTACAAATTGGTCAACGGCACATTTGGTGAAGGCAAGGCTTCAGGGTATTTCCAAGCTGTGCCCGGCGAGATAGGAAAAGTGACGTACTACATTGGCAAAGCTCTAGTAAAAAATGGCGACGAGGTGGTCATGTGCGCGGAAATGATGTTCCGAATTCTCAAGAATTGATCAAATACAATTTTAAGCAAAATTAATCAATAATGAATTGTCATTTATTTACAAAACTTTCAGGACTTGGAACATTTATTTTGCACTTTAAACTAATCAATCACCACTCATTTAAAATTACTGAACTTACTGTTAACTACAGCAAGTTTCATGTTGCCAAACTCCTCCTATATTATCAGCTCGTTATTTATAAGATTAGCTAAGACATTTTTTTGAAAGACCAAGATCTACACTTTGTGTGTTCCGATTGTTGCCCAATTGTTTGGGGACTTCCTGATTTGCTACATTCACTAAAGAGTTGTTTGGGGGAACCTTTTCATTCATGAAATTTTCTTGGTTCATGAACTACGAAGAAGTTCAATCGATTCATAGAAAAACCAATAACATGATAAATCGTATTCTAGGAGACTTTTTTCGCTATAACCGCAGAAAAGCGCTACTATGGGGGCATGAATGGGGAGCATCTCAGATCCTCGTAATTTATCAGTATATTCTACTTCTCAGTCATGGCATGGGCGTTGTTTTAGACAAACAATTATGAACACACAAAAGAAAAATCTTTGATCTCAATAAACTTCCAAAAAGTAGAAAGATATTACTGAAAAATTTCTTCATGACCGAGCATACACAATTTGGATTTGCCTCATTGCTTATTACCTACCTACTTGACAGAGCTAACAAACAAATATTTCTTTATACCTGCAGACACCCATCCTGGATTAAGCGAACCTATCTATAAATAGTACGACATTGTAAGAGAGTGTTTTTTGTTATGACGGAAGTATCAGGTTTGTGAGATATGGGAAGGCTGCTGGCTTAGGTGCCAGAAAAAACCTCACCAACAGAGGAGTTCCCTGACCCCTGGCGGCCACTATCCGAAACGACAGTAGTTATTTATACATTTCTTCTATATCCAGCCAGTGACGACATAAGAATTTGGGGTTATCATTCAGTAACCTTCAGAAATTGATGAGACACTACCAGTTTTCGAAACGTCGAATGAGTAAATTTCTGTAATGTACAGAAGATTAATAGCTCTCATAGAACCTAATTAGAGTTCCTAGATGAGCATAAGTAAGCATAGCTCCTTCACGGGGATTAAAAGAAGCATAATTATAAAATATATTAATCCCCTAGTATTTAACATAACCGATCAACTTGACGGTTTCTTGGATTTTGGGAGCATCAATGAATTAAAGATTTTGAACTATGTGTTACTGCTGATTGCATGGGGTACTTGACCAATTAAATCATTCTCTATTCAACTTCTTCTCAAACAAATATACTCGTATGCTAAATCAGTGGAAATACATCGTGAGAAATCGATGTTTTCAGAAAGTCTGAAGGACCATCAAACACTGACCTACGTAATATCTGAAAATACTTTTCAAATTGGGCCACTTTTGGTTTATTATTTTCAATAAAGAACCATTGGAATGCTGCAAATTAATACACAAAGGTTTATTATTTTTCTTTATAGATCACGGCTTTGGCATTGTGACCACCAACCAACATGGAGAAAAATTTCGATCTCATTTCGGTCAGCTAAAATTTGAACGGTGATTAAGCTTTTTCGCGATTCACACTCGTGTTTTTGATTTATTGTAAGCCCAACCCTTAAGTTCGCGTAGGGAGCGAACGGTTTGTTCTGCAGGGCTCCGCGTGGTCTCTAAAAATTCAATACTATTTTAAACTGATAAATAAACAATACCTTTATATCGAAATTTTTTGAGTTAGGGCGTCTTCAAAATTTCAACCCTTATTTTTCAACCCTTATAAGTAACCTACATTAACCAAAACCTTCGGGGCACAACTAGACCCCGAATGGAGCCCTCATACCAAATTCCATCAAAATCGGTCAATGCTAACTGAAGAAAGTGCCACGTACGGCGGATGGACAGCCAAATTTTCATTGGATTTTTGGATTCTTCGTACCTTGAAACGGAAACCAACAAATTTTGAGGGGGGGGGGGGGGTAAAAAAAATTTTTCGGTCGATTCCAAAGGTTCATTATTGAAAATAAACCAATAAAGTGACGGTCCGTCCGCCATACACTTTGCCCAGTCCCCGTGGACCGATTTTGATGAAATCTGGTGTACCAATCGGCTCTATTGGGGGCTAGTTGTGACCTGAAGCTTTCGGTTTAGATATACCAAAAACCAAATTTCCATGATAATTTTCTCTTAAATTTTCATCAATGAATTCGCCTTATTTGATGATTCAGTTTAAATTTAACTTCAGTCAGTCAGCCAATTTCTCAGCTTTAAATTATTTATTAAAAATTCACTATGTAAAATCAAACAATGAATTTGATCAGAAAATTTAAAAATGACTTCCCATCATTCGTCATGTCGAGAATGTTCCTGGATATGTTCTCAAAAATATTTCATTCACAGAGCGTACCGTACCTGCAGTTTGATCTAATTTTCGTAAAAGAAAAAAAGTTTTCTATGCCGTTCAGTTTCAACTATCTCTAGATTACATTGCGGTGTAATTCAGAATCTAGAAATATCAGGTACCCACAGGGGACGACCTGATAGTCGAGTGGCGCAATATACGGCCAAGCAAGATTGATGATGACGTACGAGCCGGAGTATACGTCTCCAATAAAGATAATGGCTTCTTGGCGGACAGATAAGCCGAGCAAACTTCGTGGAGGGTCATGTTCGATCTCTCACAGATCACAGTTGAAGTGGGTCACCGTCGAAATCGAGTAATGTCGAAACGAGTTAATTTCTAGGAGATGTGGGTGAATAGTTGCGGCTCTTGCCCGACTTATTTGATAAAGGAACTGATTTTGTACGACTTCTACTCAGAACTATGTTTCACCCGACATTCACCAGTTTTGGCACTCCATGTTATATAGGACTCGATGCGAGTAGCCTACTGAATTCAACTAGCAGTTAGTAAATATTCGCTGTGAAGAAATGTTGCAAATATTCAATTATTTCATAAGATGTTTTTAGGTGTCAATAACAAAAGGGCTACATCTAATCAAGACAGATCAACGACTGAAGAATTACAGCTTCAGGACACGCCTTCACTTGATCAAGAAGTTGATATCCCTCCGGTGACAATTAATGAAGTGATGTATTAAGCCATGTAAAGTTATCGCCAAAATTACCTCGATCATCAATGTAGTTTTTAAACATCAGTGCGGCCCCCAACTGAGGAAGGTGGCGGAAGTTATTATGATACCGTAACCCGGATAACCACGAGAGCAGCCAATCTCACTGTTTACAGTATTATGTCAGTTGTTTGAAAAGTTTGTCCTTAAAAGATTAATACCAATAATAGAAGAGCGAAATATCTTTCCACAAACGAGTTTCGCTTTCTACAAAAGCATTCAACCATTGACGTTATATTACGAATCGCTCCTTCACAGTAAAGTATGAAGATGCTTTCTCAGACCATTAGTTGATAAATGTAGGTGTTCCACAAGGAAGCATCCTTGGACCCTTCCTGCAAATCCTTTACACTAACGAAAAATAACAAGAATCAGTCATGAAGCTAAATCGTCTGTCCTATATATCTAAACTGTCTATTCAGAATAAGTTTACACCATAAAACCAAGTCCTAAAGGCAGTCAGGACTTAACGGAGCGCAGCTTAGGGGATGTACGGCTCAAACAAATCGGGAAATCTTTCAAATATTTCAAAATACAGTATTGATAAATATGGCGCCATAGCATTAGGAACGAATTTAGTTATTCACCCCGGGATCAGCAGGTTAAATGTCAACGTGCTGACAAAGAATTTATTAGCAACAAGTCAGCGTATAGCTTGAAGATAGTTTCATGTCCCGATACTTTATTAGGATTTCCGTACCCTTCATAAGCCAAACTGCGGTGAACTCTGAAAAACATTCTCCCAAATGTAAGAGGCCTTAGCCTATTATTATCGTAAGATCCATAATTTACATGTAAATTGAAATTTAAGTTATTGGATATTGGAATTAGTAGAGGCCAATCCGGGGCTTCGAGATTGGCGTCCACTATTTCCGAAATTCAAGATTAGAAAAAAGGCTTCGCCAACGGCAAAGACCTCAGAACTGCTCTGTAGCTCGCTCCTTCTAAGTATATGCACCCTCCACTGCATTAAAAGAATGTGAACATTGTGACAAATCTGTAACCACAAAAAACCTTACAACACCAGTTTATCGGGATCCTCGAACAACTTGGAGATTTATCATGTGAGTCAGGCGACCTACGAGAAGGTGCATCGTCAGGGGAATCTCTCAGCTTGTCCACTCTAAATCTCTGTTTTTCATGCATGAAAACAGGCGTCACCGACAAATCCCTCACGTAGCTACGTGGAACCATCACGGAGAGCACTTTTTTTATGGTTCCCTCTAAATTCTCCCGTCAGAAAGAATTACTGCCAGCTGGAGTGCCCTCGGAATATCAACTCCAAACCCTCCTCGCATCGGATGAATACGAAAGGAGCTTTCGCACGTTCTTCCAGAGCGTTCTCGTCTTTTAAGTGTAGGAAGGTTCCGATTTTTTGAAGAAAAACAGCTCATGATTTTCAAGATGTAGAAGATTGGTTGGCATTTGAGTAGGGAAAATCTGATGTAAATCGGACACCAACGAAATTAAATTAAAATGAAGCAAGGAGTCTTCTATACCTCCACCTCAATATAATTTTGTAATCAACGAAAATAAATAAACAAGTAAAATTAGATAAAACTGTTTGAGCAGGAGAAAATTGCAAGAGAGCCGGACATAATTAAGAACTCATCTAGAAAAATTGTAATTGTCAAGGAAACTCTTTAAATTCTACTACAAGTACGATGAGAAACTTAAAAACGCTGCAAATTATCACACAATAATTCATAATTTTACTGTATAGATCAACAGTCTGCATACAACACGGCTTATTCATTATTAATATTACCTGCTAGCAACATCATCGCTATCTGAAAGTTGTGGGTGGCTTCATTACGTAATTTTAATTCTTGGTTGCTGAGGGCTCAAAACTAAGCACGACCCAAAAAACTATTTCAATGAAACGATCAACGATCAGCTGAAATTAGACGGAGATTAGGCATATTTCTTTCAGTTTTGTAACAGTCTTTCGGAAATTCACACCCGTGTTCCTGACTTATGGTAACTCCAACTCTTAAGTTCTCATATGGAGCGGAAGGTTGGTCCTATAGAGCTCCGGATAGTCTTAATCCATTATAAAAATGCAATACTATTTAAAATTGGGGAAAAAACCCTATAGGTACGTTTATTACCTATAGGACGTCAACAAGAAGCTTCGGAGCACAACTAGACCCCAAATGGAGCCCATATACCAGATTTCATCAAAATCGGTCCATGGTAACTAAGGAAAGTGCAGCGTACTCCGTCCACCGGAAAGTTTTATTTTTGGTTAATTATTTCCAATAATAAACATTTGGAAACGACAAAGTAAAAAAACGTCTGCCAAGTGGGTGTGGCACATAGCTTCCTCGTATCCATAACCCGATTGTATAGATGATCCGATGCATAGTAGTTAATCTCAAAACACCAATCTCAAAGTATCTTTCATCACCCTCATATGGGACCATCTACACGCTAATCTGGACAATCCTAGAAATTTTCATCAAATTCGGATGAAAAATTAAGTGAGTAGATGTATGTGATTGGATCAAAAAAATCCTTTGCCTCGGCTGGGATTCGAACCCGCGATCCCTGGAGCACAAATCAAGACTCTGCCCTCTGAGCTATTGAAGCCTTGTCATGTATAAGATTTGAGATTCTCACAGGAGACCATCCCTCTATGAATGAATCCCTCTATTAAAAACAATTCTCTATGATTTTCATAGGGGACCATCTAAACACTACTCTGTAACATCCCTGAAAATTTAATTGAAATTGGATGGAAAATGTAGAAGTTATGGCCGTTACAAGGAAAATCACGTTTGCGCATGCGCAGTGGCTACTATCAGTCCTAAGGTGGTGATTTTCATAGGGGACCATCTAAATACTAATCTGTAACATCCCTGTAAATTTCATTGAAATCGGATGGCAAATGTAGAAGTTATGGCCGTTACAAGGAATTCACGTTTGCGCATGCGCAGCAGCTACTATCAATCCGAAGGAGGTGATTTTCATAGGGGACCATCTAGATACTAATCTGTAACATCCCTGAAAATTTCATTGAAATCGGATGAAAAATGTAGAAGTTATGGCCGTTACAAGGAATTCACGTTTGCGCATGCGCAGTCGCTTGTATCAGTCCGCGGATGATGATTTTCATAGGGGACCGTCTACACACCAACCCGCACAATCCCTGAAAATTTCATAGAAATCGGACAATAACTTCGTATAGTAATGCGCGTTACAAGGAATTGATGACAGACGGACAGACACACAGACAGACACGGAACCAAAATTGTTCTGAAAGGTCTAAAACGCAAATCGCGAGTGAAAATTTTGATTTTGGAGAACTTTTTTTTCGTCCTTGAAAAGTGAAAACAAAGCTTCCGCTACCTCGGTAGACTCGGAAGCAATTATTCTACCGTTACAGAATTGAACCGAAAAGATTACACCGTTTGGAAGCTGAAATATCGAGCCAGTTTTAACACTAGAAGTACACAAAAAGCAACCCAGAAATAGAACGCTTACAGCTGGTTAAAAAATTGTAGTTTCTCACATCAGCCCTACCACGAAAAATTTCGATCTTAAGGTATTGTTTTGGTTTATTATTTTTAATAATGAACCTTTGGAATCGACCAAGAAAAAAAAATTTTAACACCCCCTCAAAATTTGATGGTTTACGTTTCAAGGTACGTAGAATCCAAAAATCGAATAAAAATTTGGCCGTCCGTCCGCCGTACGCGGCACTTTTGCCACTTAGCATTGACCGATTTTGATGAAATTTAGTATGTAGGCTCCATTTGGGGTCTAGTTGTGCCCCGAAGCTTTTGGTTGATGTAGGTCACTTCTAAGGGTTCCAAAATCAATTTTGAAATTTTGAAAACGCCCTAACTCAAAAAATGTTGATATAAAGGTATTGTTTTTCCTTCAATTTAAGATTCTATAGAATTTTGCCGTTTGCTAACGGTGGTCGTATAATCGTATCGTATAATCAACCAACCACAATTTAATTTTTGTTAAACTATAGTACCTAAGTTAAAAGTAGATACAAGTAAACAATTTAGCAATAAGTTAGTTATGTAAGCTGGTTTATGATATATTCATAGTTTAGAATGTAAGACCACGTGGTCACACGTTAGGATTGGTTTTATCTCTCCCTCTCACTTGAAATGACAGATAGCCTTTCACCGCGTTGCCCCTCTTTCCTTTCTGATCCTTTCACCTCCCTTTCACCCAGACTATATAAATAGAACGACGGACTGACATCGAAAGCGATCGCCTCCTGTACCTACTCGACTTGCTGGTTACGACGGATTCTCTAATACGGTACGTAGATAATAATTATTTACAATCATTTTGATTGCACCCTTTTCTTTGCGGGAAGGATTGAACATTCTTTCTTGCGTGAAGTGATTTGTTGGATGTTGTCTGGTGGACCAGCGGTGTGCAGAAAGAGAAAGATTGAGAGTGATAATCTGCGGTTCTGTGAGGGTTCAATTAATTCTCCATCGAAGGCGACTAATAGTTTTTTGAACACAATGGAGAGAGGAGACTCATTTGAGCCGCGGAGAACGAGCATCAAAGAAAAAACGAGAATGGAAAAAGAAGAAGGGAAAAAAAGAGGTAACGAATGAGAAGAGGAAGGCGAAGAAGAAGAGGGTGATTGGTGCGAGGGCTGGAAGAACGGGGATTGGTGTTCCCGCGCCTTCCGCTCTTTATCACTTTTATTGATTGGCGGGTGCCACAGGTGGCGGAAAGAGCGGAGGGGGTGAGAAAGTGACTGCGGGGTGGCTGAGGCAAGTGGGTATCAGCTGACAGCGGAGAGTTCGGGTGGGTCAAAGTGTCTGCCATGAATGACGCAGGGTCAGGGACAAGGAGGTGTTGGACTGAGGTAAGCAACCATGGGCGGTTGTGGGCGGCATACGGTAAGTACAGGGTGACTGCGAAGGAGCTTCTGGCCCATTAATTTCCTTTTCATCTGCCTCCCCCCACTCCTTCCCGCCACACGCCAGGCACCAATGGTGCCGCACCATGTAACTGCCCTTTAGGTCGATAGGCGTCACATTCTTCTTCTTCAACTTGCTCCTGAAAGTTAGATCACTCGCCTTTTGTAGTGAAACGGTGCTTTTGTTGTACGAACTACGTGGTCCTCACTGGATAGACATCGAATTGAATCGAATGACACCAACCTAAGAAGCAGCACTGAAGATGTTTCATGTTAGAAAACCTTCGCACTACTTTCATCACCGATAAAACCCAAATCATCAAAATTTCAAAATGTTCAAAAGTTCGGTGTCACGTCAAAAAGCCATTATTTGGTTCATTATTTTCAATAATGAGCCTTTGGAATCGAGCAAAAGGCGTCCTCCACGAGACTGTGGCACATAGCTCCCTCTTATCAGTTACCCGATTGTACAGATGATCCGATGCATAAGGTCCATGCGAGGCGATTTCAGGTGCAGTGCAGATGCGAGTGCAGGTTCTGGTTCTTGTGAGTTCATTGAGGAGTGGGGGAAGGTGTAGAGTGGATGTAGAAATTTCTCAGTTCGTGTACTCATCGCTTGGAACACGAAAAGTGGAACAAAAGTTTTTTAACATGTTTAATGTTTTAGGGCTGGGGGTCATTCTGTGAATTCCGACACGCAGATCTGCAACGCTTTTTTTTCTTAGTTACCACGGACCGATTTCTTAGTTACCACGTTATATCGGCTCCATTTGGGGTCTAGTTGTACCAAGATGGTCACTGATCAGCTGAGTGAGCTCCAAGGCCATTTTCTCTCCTGTTGAACGCAGGAAGCTGAAATTTGAGAAGCAGGGTCAATGGAGAATGCTGAAGGCGCCTGAGTGGTCACTGATCAGCTGAGTGATCGGCAATCTAATTTCTCCCTTGCGAGGGAAAAACATTAAACATGATTTAATGTTTTTCCCTCGCAAGGGAGAAATTGAACAGTTATTTTTCTTCCTGCCCACATCTTCCTACGTTCATTTAAAGTAGGTATTAAGTCGGTAACCTCCACCTAATTTCTCCCTTAATGGAGAACAAAATACTGCCTAGACATATCCATGATCTATTGTTTTTCCCATCAAGGGAGAAATTCCGAATAATTGCCAGGTTTCCTTCTTTGAAACCAAATCCTGGCTACAAACTCTTTACTAATGCTGGTTATGTGAGACCGCTCACATTCGACCCAGCGTGGGTAAATACCTGGAAAATGACACTCCATATTATGGTACATACCTATCTTCGATTTCTTGGATCATTGCTTGGCAAATTTAGACGGGTTGTTTTGGACCGTATGGGCTAGCGAGTTTTATTGGTGTTTTCGGGCAATCTTGAAATTTAAACCCAGGCAAATCTCTTCTAAATAATTGTTTAAATTATTCACTTGATGAATAAAAATACCTTAAATAATTCGCTGAAATGTACGTACTTGCTAAATTGGAAGCAAACGGCCCGGTATCAGAGTGGTAGAACTCCGAAGGTTGATCCCCTCCGCGATTTTCTGGGCGATCTTTTTAGATACCCTAAAATGCTCTATAAATTGGACATTGTCGTATAATAGTCCTGTTTTCAAACAATCTTCATTTTTATTACAAATCCGGTCGTCGACCACAACAGCAATTTCCTCTTCGGTCCTGAGGATTTGTTCCAGTGGAAGGCTATCCTCATCGAATAATAAAGAATAAATTGAATTATTCACATCCATTATTCTCGATGAGAGTTCTACACTTTCGAAATTAAAAAAAAAATGGAGAGAAAAAATCAGAACAAAACGCTTGGAAGGAACAAACAACAACGATTTAGAACGAATAACTTCAATTTTGCGCCAAAAACAAAAATGGATGTTTATTTCTGCACCCGAACCCAAAGCTGCACCTCCTTCTCAGATAGTTCGGAATTTTCGTGAACTCGATGCAGGAATTTCATGAACCCATCGGGCTTGGAACACGGTTCAGTGTACAGTTCGAGTAGAAAGTAAAAGTTAGGTACATGAACTCGACCGCTTGGAACACATTTCACCTGCCCCCATCCCTGCGCGTGGCCACTGCGCTGAACTGGTTCATGAGTTCAGCTCGCTTGGAACAAACCCATAGAAGCTCTCAAAACATCGATCTCTTGTATCTTTCATAAACATGGAAAAATTTGATGTTGTAAAAACTTTTATTAAAAACTTATTTTTTACAATTCTCTGTCAATAAAATACAAGGTGGTATCCTCCCATTTAAGTATGAAAAACAACATCGGGCATATGGGCACCACGACTTCGGCGACAGGCGTTTACACGATCGAAGAAGTTTGTGATGACTCGCGCACAGGTGACCGCATCAACTTCTGAGACTTTGTCCCGAATTTCTTCCTTCAATTCTTCAATCGTTCGAGGCTTATTCTGGTAAACTCGAGCTTTGAGGTGACCCCAAAGAAAGAAGTCTAGTGGTGTAAGATCACATGACCGGGGAGGCCAGTTTTGGTCACCGTTCCTTGAGAGAATGTGGCCTTGGAATTTTTCTCTCAACAAGGTCAGGGTGTCGCGAGCGGTGTGGCAGGTAGCGCCATCCTGTTGGAACCACATTTCTTGGACATCAATGTTATTCAATTCAGGCCACAAAAAATCGGTGATCATGCGTCTGTAACGCTCTCCTGTGACAGTCACTGCATTTCCTTCATTATCCTCAAAAAAATGCGGTCCAATTACCCCTCCACTCCAGAACCCGCACCACACAGTAACACGCAACGGATGCATTTGTGTTTCTTGGATTGCTTGAGGGTTCTCGAGACCCCAAATCCTGCAGTTCTGCTTGTTCACATAGCCGCTTGAATGGAAATGAGCCTCGTCGCTAAAAATGATTTTGTTGTGAAAATCGGCATCCCTGTTTTGCTGTAACAACAGCCACTCGACAAACTCTCTGCGTTGCCTGTGATCAGTTGGTTTCAGTTCTTGGGTTAACTGAATCTTGTAAGGAAGCAAGTGCAAATCACTTCTCAACATGCGTTGCACACTACTCACTGACATGTTCAACTCCTGCGATCGTCGGCGAACAGATTTCTGAGGACTGGTCATCACGCTGTCAAACACAATCTCTTGGTTGACGAGCGAGCGACTGCTTCGTGGACGTCCTGGCGGTTTCTGATCAACTACTGAGCCACTCACTTCAAACTTCTGTATTATTTTGTGTATCGCACTCACACTTGGGGCTTGATTACTACCCATTATGGTACGAAGCCTCCGCGCAGTTGCTGTCACACTTTCTCCATTCAGATAATGTATCTTAACAACCAAAATTCTTTGCTCAACACTTAGGCGATCCACGACAACAGTAACAACAACCAGCAGCAAAATCTAGGTGGGTATTTCAAATGGGAGTGATTGTAGATGATAAAAACGATAACATCAATGCTGCCAACTGAATAGAAAAAAAATGTTATATTATTATATTATATTACAAAACATATTATATTATATTTAATATTATACTACTACTTCTATATAATGTTTAATATAATATAATATTTTTGTTTTACATAGTTTTGAAGATAAAATATCTTAGGTGATGTCCCACATTCTCAATTTACTGAATACGAGCTGAACAGCCTGCTAAAAGCAGGCAAAATCAAATAGTAGATATGAAGAAAAAAAAAGTGATATCACGGCCTGGAATCGAACCCGGGTCCCCCACGTTCGTGCGACATAGACGTACCTACGGTTGGGATTTCTGGTGTTTATCATGAATCTTTCAAGCATAGCTGGCGTTGTGTTGGAAATTCCTTCCTGATGTCGTTCTTTAAATCTTGAAGGACCCTTGGACGGTTCACATAAACATGGAATTTCAACAAAAAAAAAAAAACCGTAGAAAAAACCACAAGGGGACAAATTAGGAGATCCGGCCACTGATAATCGTCACTGATTGAGGTGAGGCGTTCTGGTAATTGATCCGTCATAACAGCCATCTTGTTATTGGGTGTTACACAGTTTTTTTAGGGTGGGGGGGGGGTTGAACATTTTATTTCAACAAGACGGTGCAACAGCACACATCCCAAGAGCATCGATGGTTGTTTTGAGGGAAAACTCCCCGGAACGCATCATCTCGATCAGGGGCGATTTGCAGAAGCATGGTCTCCCAATTTGTCCCCTTGTGAATACTGGTTGCTTAGAACGAACAACTGAGTACAAATCGAACGATCGCATTTTGGTTAGCTTCAGTTTGAATCATGATTAGACCTCTTTCTAGATTCACACTCGTGTTTCTGATTTATCCTGAATCCAACCCTCAAGTTCTCATAGAGAGCGAACGGTTGGCCCTACAGAGCTCTAGGTGGTCTCATTCGATTCTAAAAATTCAATACTATTCTAAATTAAAAAAAACAATACCTTCATATTGAAATTTTTTGAGCTCGGGTTATTTCAAAATTTCAGCCCTTATTTTTCAACCACTGATTTGACTGACATCAACCAAAAGCTTCGGGACACACTGGACCCCAATGGAGCCTGTATACCGAATTTCATCAAAATCAGTACATGGTAACTGAGGGAAGTGTCGCGTACGGCCACATTTTCATTCGTTTTTCGGATTCTACGTATCTTGAAACGTAAACCAACAAATTTTGAAGGGAGTTGAACTTTTTTCTTGGTCGATAGCGAAGGTTCATTATTGAAACTAATAAAATAAAAACCACTGGCCTCCTGTGACTTCTCCCTGATCCTCTTACTCAAGAGACTACTGAAAAGAAAGCGATTTGTCACCTTGAAGGGGATTAAGAAAACATTTACCAGGAAGCTTATGGTCATCTCAGAGAAAGCTTTCCAGCGCTGTTTTGAAAAGTTGGAACACCATTGGAACAAGTGTTCACGCAAGGAGGAGAGTTCTTCGAAGGAATTGCAAGCGAATAATGTGAATGTGAAGTATTTTGATTCTTTCATAAATATAGTTCGGCGATTTTTTGAACGGACCTCGTAGTTTATTATAACAAAAGTGCTGTGCATTGAATAAGCTGTGACCTCTGCAGATGGGTGATCTAAAAAAAAAAAAAAAAAAAATTGTGTAGTAATTTACCTCATTTTGGGTCAGGTTTCTCATAACCATTTTCTTCACCCACTGTCATCCTAAAGACAGTTCAAATAAACAACAAACATCTGGAACTCCTAAAATACCCATTGCGATTCAACTAAATAAATTGATCCCACCAGGATTGCGTTGCACGAATTGAATTGGATTACTGAATATTCTCGAATTTCAGAGCTAAGATGAAAGGCAGCCTAAGATGCTCTTTAGTAGCTTATGACCTCAAGAACCGCAGGTCCGTAATATCCATTATTCCCCTTACGCCCCCGCGGTTTCTCTAGCGAAGTGCAGACGGCCGCCGCGCTCACTTGCTTTAATAGCTGAATTAATTTATTTACTCAGGCAGCCATTCGAGGATAACCGTTAGTAACACTGAATTCCATTTACGGCTTTCCTTCTCTCTCGCGTCCTTTTCAGGTTCCGAGGAATGAAATTAGGCGAAATTATCTTCAACAAAGCAGCTTCTTCCCCGGTAGGTAATGCTGTGGCTGGCACCCGACCTTTATTTAGTTATTCGGAGCACGGAAGCGCATTAAAATTGCATTATCCCCCACCTTTCTCCCCGAACACCTTCCACGCAGAAACAGAAATCGTTTCTTGATATTTATGTCGCCCATGGAGATGATCTGTACTATCTTTCTGACGTAATGTGTTTTGACTTGTCCGGTAATTCAATGTTATTCTACAAAGATGATCACTCTGATATTCGAGTCACTTATGGAGTAAGTACATTGTCATAAACCTCGAAAGTCATCAAATCGTCCTTCTGCCATAAAAGTTACTCATTCACCTCCTACTTTTTAATTTGACAGGGAATATATCCCTATGTCTTTTGGCTGGGGGTCAAGGAATTGTTCGCGACACTATTTTTTTCCACAAAAATGCTACGCGATACCAAACAACATCATAGCTGCATATTGGAAGCTATGAAGCAAGGTTCTCTAGAATACTGCAATAATATATTACGTGCGATCGGAGAGTTTTTTTTTCAGAAAAAAAAAATGTATATTATTCTGTTTATTCGTAGAAACAATCTATGATCTATTGTTTTTCCCTCTAAGGGAGAAATTTCATGGCGTTTCTTGAAAATTTGACTCTCGTTTCCCAGAGTTATGACGAGAAGAGTTGTGTGGGATCTAGTTAAGATCCCGTGGAAAATCAGCTGGAATTTCAACTCTTACTGGTTTCAATTCACAGTAGGCTGTGTTTGTTAACATGACATCATGGGAGCTGAATCCAAGTTCACATGGATCCGAGTATGCGGAATCAGCAAGGCACAAAAGTGGTGGAATGGAGCTGAACTAAGGATATTCTTTTTTATCATTTTCTAGAATATCCTTAGCATTAAGGGGACACATATGTCATTTACGCGCTACGGCAGTAATTTTGGGTTTTTCGCGATATTTGTTCAATGGTTCGTTCGATTTTGATGAAATTTTAAGGGACTAATCCTCAATATATTCTGGTTAGATGGTAAAAATTTGAACTCAGTCAGACCGTCCAAAAAAAATTTACAATTCCAACCTTGAGCTGTTCTAATCCTAATTTTTTGATATAAATGTTCCTTTTTCTCTCAGAATACTCAAGCTATCGGTCTGAAATTTTGACAGCATGATCAGTATACTTAGTGAAGAAAAGCTGATTAACAAAGTTTCTATGAAGTTCACAGAAAGAAAGTTATGAAGGTTCTTCATTTTTAGCGATATTTTGAAATTTCACACACTCATATTTAGGTTATACATATATAGAAATATATGATGGGGTGGTTGATTGACCTTTCTAGACTTGATTGTTTTTTTCAATTTCTTTATTTTATCGCGACGTTTATTGCATGATTAGGACCCTGATCCAGGGTCGAAACGTCGCGATGCAATAAAGAAATTGAAAAAACAATCAAGTCTAGAAAGGTCAATCAACCACCCCATCATATACTTCAACTAGAAAGTTCTACACTCTATAGAAATATACATATACAGAATATGTAATTATAGGTACATACTAGAAGAACATCCTGTAAAAATTTGGTTCCAATCGGATGAATAGCTCCTGAGAAAAAGGAACAAATAAGCTCAAAAACGTAATTTTACAGGAGGGCGGTTTGAATCAAAAACGCGTGGCCGAGTTTGGGCGGTCAGGTTTATCGAAATTCGAATGACTGTTCCTGCCTGTTTTCAACCAATGGAATTGCGGTATCAACTCTCGATAGTTCAACATCGATGTATATCGAATAGAATACATCGTTTAGCATCGAAACCTCAAAGAATGATAGCCTGAGTGTATGTTTACAGGAGCTCGTCTTATTTTTGTGTCTCGTCTCGTTCGTGTTGTGTCTCGTCGTGTTTCGTGTTGAAGTTTTCAGTCGAAAATGCCGAGATCGACGCGCATCTAACCCAAATTTGGAGCACTTCTACTCATCGGATTTAGAAATTTTTTTTTGAAATTTCCGGAATTTAGTAAATTTAAAAATTATGGGGAAAAAAAAAGTTGTGCTTCCAGACCAAAAATTGACATATGTGTCCCCTTAAGCTGGACAGTGTTCACAGGGAGGAGATTGTTACACACAAAAAAAAGTTTTAGGAAGCAAGAGGTTGACAAAAATTGAGTTTCATACACAGTGCCATTCAGTGTGTTTTCGTATATTGCTGATTATTTATTTTTGAAAATAGTATGTTATTTTTTTTTAATTACCCACAACAAGTCCTCCCTGGTGAGATCATCTCGGTCTATTAAATTCGGATCCAGCTTTTAAAAAAATGCTACCCCAACTAAAAAGTACATTCTAAAACATTAGACCTACTGCTAGGGAGGGGACCATAAGGAAGTTTTGTATTTTAAAAAAAACCTCATACAATAGGAGATCTTGTAAAGTATTGCTGTGAACCTTTACCGTCCTATGATGATGATATCTTCTTCAATCTCATTGGGTATGCTTTTTACGTTATGCTTTTTTAACAAGCTCTCTTTCACCTGTGACAGCTTAAAAAGCTGCGCTTTTTGTGAAGTACCTTCACTTCTTGTTTCTTCCTGACATACGAGAACGATTCAACTTTGTAACTCATTACTATGGTGGAAATAGACTACATTCTTCCTCACTCCCTCACTCCGTTTTTATTGTTTTTACTCAATAAATTCAGTAACCATCACAATTCTCGTAGCCGAGGATTAAGAGTAGTCAGAACAGTGGCTGAATCAGGCGGTCGTTTTGCATCAAAATTGACTCTACGGCCACATGAATACACATAGGGATAACAAAATGGTATTCCTGGAATGTTGACCGACTAGTTATCTGTTCTGAGAACCTGTAATTAGCCATTCTTGACATAACGCTTCCTGGGAAATGGTGTGCCCCTTTCGGAACCCGGGCGGTGAGCGGAAAAGCCGAGAATCGGAAATTTATGCAAATAGAGCTTTGTGGAAGTGAGTTGTAGGAAGGGGTGTGGAGAAGAGTGTTGGAAGTGAAGAGGGGGAGTGTTGGGAATCCGAAATGTTTACTGGCGGCTCTTGGATATGAAAGGGTTAGGCGAGTGTTGGCATTCGGGGATTCCTACGCCGTGCTGGGCTTTGCCAGGGAAGGGAGAGAGAGAGTTCTCTTTCGACTTTATTAAAACCTTCTGGTCGGAGGTAGGAGATCATAGGAGGGGTGAAGGGTTGACGGTTTTCCTCTTCTTTGTCCGTTTCATATCAATCCGGAAGAGGGCTTTTGGTGGAAGAAGAGATTTGCATTGGGACAGAGCAACTCATCATGGGACTGAGTCTGGAATTCAGCCCAAAGTTTACCTGAAAATTGAAACTCCAAAATATCCCTTTTGTGCAAGTTTATCGATTGAATTGAGTTCTCTATGAGTGAGTATCAAAGCATAATTTCAGCCATTTTTGGCAACTTTTTTTTTTTATTGATAAGGTGTAAAGATGACAAGGAGATAGTGATAATATGTACACCTATAAAAAGTATTAGCATTAGTAATGGAACCTGGGATTGCACCATGAAGGAAGAATCTTTGGCCAGAAATAAGTAATTCATGTTATTCACACTCGAGTCCAGTAAAGAATCGTTTGGGTTTTTGAAACCACTTGTCAGTTTGCTCGCACTCATTTTACCATAACCCCAAAAGAAGAGGCATTTCAGAAAATTATAATGAATTTAAAAAAAAATAGAATAGTAAAAAAACAGAAAATTGGAATAGTGGAATAGTTTGATCTTCGGCTATACTGAAATGACTTAATTCGTCACAGCTGAGGTTGACAAATACCTACTGTTATGAAACCCCTCCAGTGTATATTGTCAAGTTTGTTATTGATATTATCCACTTGTTTTGGCCCATACAATTTCGAAATATTTATGTTTGGATCACCGCAAAGTGCGAGAGATATTATTTTTCGTAGTAGAAAATAGATTTGTCTGACAATAGATAGGAGTGAAAATAGGTCAAGTAGTAGGAGTGGGAAAAGTTATAAAATTAGAAAATATAGGTAACAGAGAGAGACAATTAGTGGAATAATTCTCCATAATTTTCAACGCCTATATTGTTATGTGGGAACAAATAAAATAGCAAAATGGACCGAAAATTCGCTAAAAGACCGATGGAAGAACCAAAATTTTACCTGCAAATGTCATACTCATTTGTACAATTTTATATGTGATAATTATTTTGAACCGATGAGAAATGTTCATGGTTTCATGGTTTTATTAGCAAGTGGCCACGAAATTCCAAGAGGTCTGTATAGGGGCTAATCCACATAATTATGGCCTATTAATTTCATATAAATCGTTGTTTCCAATTATTTCAAAACGCTCAAAATCCAAATTGTTAGAGAAACAATAATTGTTTCTCCAATTATTGGATTTTTGACGTGATGTACTGTTACAAAGCTTCTGCGCCTTCTGTAGTGAGTTGGCAAAAAAATATGTTTTTTTCCTCCAAACTTTTGCAGGTTTTCTATGTTCGAGTGCAGTTAGCAACTTGCGGAAAAGGCGCTGTAATTGCCAGCAGTTTAATAAATTGCTAGCAACTACAGCGTCTCTTACCCAAGTTTCTGATTGCATTTGAACATAGAAAACCTACAAAAGGCAGGACGAAAACACCTTTCCGTCTCGCAAACACTCAAACCAAGGAGTGGGAGAAACCTACTCACCGCTCGGTTTCCCAGGAAAAACCTACAAGGCCTTGGGGGAGAACACTCAAGTTTATTGCTCCCATTCTGAAATGAAGGGAAGAACGAGGATTCGGCTGTTTCAAGAGGGGAATGAGCCCCGGCAGGATAGCTGGGCGTGAGGTGGAGTCGTAAGTGACTGTGTGTGTTTTATCGTGTGTACATTGTTTTGTAAGAAACGTGTTTATGTGTGCAGTTGCTACCTCCATCGTCTCCTATTCCTCTCACAACCGTGAATTCTCCTTTTCAAGATGTTTACTCTTACAAATCCAGTCTTCCCCTCAATCCTGTAGTTATTCATTAATTCACAATTTGAACAACTTGTTTCGAAAATGACATTTGTCGAAGGAAGTGAAAATTTCTCTTACACTTTCTCACTTCTGAACGTAGGCGAGCTTTGAACGCTTGCAGTAGGTAAAGAGATATTAAGTGCACCTAGTATTGTGTTTCTATTCAGATCTTTCTGAACAATCTTACGTTGCCAGAATTTCGAATTTCGCCTTTTAAGGTTGAAAGAGGGGGGGGGGGGATTAATGCTCAAAAACGTGCGTTTAGGAGCATGATCTTGAGTACTCAGCCCAGGCCTCAATTCCCAACAGATTTTCGTGGTTATTTTTTTATTCGTCGCAAAAATCTATCTAGTAGTGCACTACTTCGCCGGAATTTCTAATTTTGCCTTTGAGGGGAGGGAAAGGGGTGGTTAATGCTCAAAAAACGTGCGTTTGCGGGCATAATCTTGTAAACTCTGCCCAGGCCACAATTTCCTACCGATTTGCGTGTTTCTTTTTTTGTTCGACTCAAAAATCTTCCGAATTGCACATTATTTCACCAGTCTATCAAAATTAGCAAGGGAAAGGTAAAATTATCCCCACTCGCCAGTGGGGGGATAATATTCACAAAATATCCGAGTTTTAAATATTTTGGCTCCTTTACAGCTTACTAATTGTACCCAAGCTTAGAAGTTGAGAAAAAATTCTCATTATATCTCAGGATTTTAATGAATTATTCCATAGATACCATGCCAGGATACCTTTTTTTTTGCAAAGCCTGATTGTATTTTGGTCAGTTTTAATTTGAACGGAGATTAGGCCTCTTTTGCGATTCACACTCGTGTTTCTGATTTATCGTACGTCCAACCCTTAAATTCTCGTAGGGAGCAAACAGTTTGTCCTAAAGGGCTCCACGTGGTCTCTAAAAATTGAATACTATCTTAAATTGATGCAAAAACAATAATTTTATATCGAAATTTTTTGAGTTAGGGCGTTTTCAAAATTTCAACATTCATTTTTGAACCCTTAGAAGTTACCCACATCAACCAAAATCTTCGGGGCACAACTAGACCCCAAATAAAGCCTACATACCAAATTTCATCAAAATCGGTCAATGCTAAGTGGGAAAAGTGTCGCTTGACTGATAAGACTCAATCAGGGTGATGGTAGTGACTCCAAAATTATAGTCCCATTGAGCCCACGATAGACATTGGTGAATTCGGTGAAGTTTTTCACTCCATTGAATATATATTTGGGTCTAGTTGTGCCCCGAAGCTTTTGGTTGATGTAGGTCACTTCTAAAGGTTGAAAAATAAGGTTTGACATTTTGAAAACTCTCTAACTCAAAAAATGTTGATATTAAGGTATTGTTTTCCATCATTTTAAGATAGTAATGCATTTTTAGAATTTTTAGAGACCATGCGGAGCCCTTTAGGACAAACTGTTCGCTCCCTACAAGAACTTAAGGGTTGGACGTACAATAAATCAGAAACGCAAAACAGGCCTAATCTTCGTTCAAATTTTAGCTGACCGAAATGCGATCGATGTATTTCTTCATGATGGTTGTTAGTAACAATGGCAAAGCCGTGTTCTTCGCAGACGAGTGATCTTTATAGAAAAACGTCTACCTAGTTGGGTGGGCAGTATAGCTTCCTCACTCATTGTAACATGGACGTATAGAATCAGTTGGCGAAAAAATTATGATTCTTTATTTAGCGGTCCACCGTCTAGGACCTAACCCACACAATCCCTGAAAATTTCATCGAAATTGGTTGAATAGTTGCGGAGTTTTGGTTGTAACAATAAATTTAAAGTTCGCGCATGCGCAGCGGCTATTGCTTGACCAATTTGATTGAAACTTATAGGGTGTCTCTTAGAAGTTAGTCCCTAACTAACCTCGAAATTTGAGCAAAATCGGTTCATTAGAAACCGAGAAACCGAGGTTCCAGGAAATTCACGTTTGCGCATGCGCACTCGCTCCTATTGGTCCGAAGGTGCTGAAATTGATAGGGGACCGTCTAGGACCTAAACCCGCACAATCCCTGAAAATGTCATCAAAATCGGACCACAAGTTAGTAGGTATAGTTTTGCCCGGGACAAGGATTGACCACAGACAGACCGACAGACAGACAGACACGGAACCAAAATTGTTCGGGAAGCTCTAAAACGCAAAAAGCAAGTAGAAATTTTGATTTTGGAGGACATTTTTTTTTTTTTTTTCACTTCTTTCACGAATACAAAGCTTCCCTACCTTCGGTAGTGAGGAAGCAAAATAATAAACCTTTGTGTAATAATTTGCTGCGTTTTATTATTTGTTAATAATCAGCTCTATGTCTTAATAATATTGCATTGTCATCCGAGTTTTACATGCATGCAAAATTTCAGCTCAACCGGAAATCGGGAAGTGGATCAAATTTAACTTGTAAGATTTGATTACAGACTGTCAGACGGCGGGACAGGTGAAACTAAATAAAAGCTTGTAATAATAAAATTCTGTTTCTACAGGATTTATGAAGTGTCGTGCCTCCGACACCTGTAAAGCCATATTTTCTGATAAACTTGTTTCTGGCCAGCCCTCTCCGACGGCGGGTGGCAGTTTTCGACGGACAGAAGGTTCGACCTGTATCTGGACTAGTTTTCTAGCCATTATCGAATACAAACTGATACAACCTCTCAATCAACCTCTCTCTCTCTCTCTCTCTCTCACACACGCACTCTCTCTCTCCGAACAAATTCTTCAGTATCAACTCCCTCTTCAAGGTACTCTGGTTTTGTGTAAACCTTCAACATCTCCTGGTAAGCTGGTTTTGGACCAGAGGCCTACACCTTCAGCAACCTGGTTTTGTAGACTATAAACTTATATACGAGCGTTTAGTAAGCTGGTTGTATGCCTACCAGAGCTAAATTTCACACCTATGTAATCTACTACACATACCAGCTCACAAGTGTGGGTGTGAAATAATTGTCAAAATTATATATATACTTCTGTAAAATTATAGTCAAAATTGAAACAATCAAACCCAGTACTACCTAGTACATTTTCCAAATTTTACTATAGTATAAAAACACATCATGGTGAATAAATCTCTTGGCAAACAAGAGGCCAAGATGTACGGCATTTATTGTACTGTCCATTTTTGTTTTCTCAATACCCGAGTCATTAAATTTAGTGTCGAATTGCCGTGAAATTCGAGGTATTACCTAATATCTCACTATTTATGGTTATTAAGGACAATAATACGATAGTGCGTTGACTCGATACGTGATGACGTTATGATATCGATGGGTGTATTGAGTAGGTAATAGCCTTTGAGTGGGTAGTGGCTGCTACCGATCCTCCCACACCATCCTCCGGTTGATTACATGTCCTGGTCTCAACAGGTGTATACGATCCGATTGTGAACATCCGTAAGTCACCCAGCTAACATTCCACAAAGGTTACTTGAAACATCGAGTAATTTTCGTTTATAAAACCGGATCGGGAGATGAAACCGATTTCTCTCTAACTTCACTATTCTGTTCATATACGAAAATCAAAGAATTATTTCAAAACTCCAGCAATTTAGTAGACTAGTTCCAAATTGAGACGACAGCATGGATCCAGAATTTAGGTTTCTTTTCATGGGTTGATGGAACGACCCAAAATAACTGAATTGAACGAACGAAAGGATTCCACGCTTCCCTGTAACGTGTTTTTCTTTCATGGGGATTCCCCTCATAAAAAACGTGTTGCGGAAATGGGAGTAAGAATATAACCGAAAAGGAATAGGAGGAACCAAGACAGGTCGCGATGGGGGGGGGGGGGGTTACGGCCGTAAAATTCGTGGTCTCATTGGATCGATGGGCATGACCTCTAGGTCACTCCAACATCTCGGAGGTGCTGTCACGTCGGAATGAGAATTTACCTTTGGATATTAGTGAATACTTGCAGAACGTTCGAACGGTTTCGGTGAGAGTAAATTGCTCGAAGTGTCGGTGAGTAAATCAGAAGCCCGCCGACCTTGTTCCGCGAGGAGTATGGCATCGATGAGTGAAAGTAGGGGAAATATTCATGTTGGTACTCTTCACGGATAATTACATGGACTAGAATCCGTAGGTTCAAAAACTATTGATTTTATCACGATTCTTTGGTATGAAATACGGAATTCACGATCAAGATGCCGGTTCCCAACATTTGAAGCCACAATAATTGAAAGTTTGTATTCATATTTAATAAATTTGATAAATTCTGTACCCATGTCGATAATTTAGAAAGAATTGAGAAAATTTTGAAAGGGATAAAAAAAATGGTTAACTTTGGCAACTTAGTGTCATTTGCCACTGGATGACCTGTGCATGAAAAAATAAAGACCGAATTTGGCGAAATATCTTTACAAGAACGAATACCCCAAAGTATTGAACATTATAATTTTGCATTTCATTATTCAGCTTAATTTCTTTCAAATTCGGGACACTCCCAAAAAAACTGAATCGCTCAGGTGAGAATCTGCGAACCATGTAAGTATACAGGAACAAAACCTCAACGCAGGAGAACACAGAAAACGCCTTGTCAACATAGCTTTGTTGTTATTTAAGAAAAATTAACTTGGATCAACGGACATGCACCCGAAATTTAGTGATGGCTCACTAACTACAACACTCTTGCTTCCTTTCCCCACGAAACACTCGGGTGGTGGAGATGATTATATGACATACCAAGGCGAGAAATTAGTTCCTTTCACCTCCAAATGGTGAGTCTCACCCAGGAAATCTCATAACTGCTATTTGAAAATTAAATTTTTTTTGCGCTTAATTCCCCTCACCATTGGCAAATTCAAATATCCCGCAAGTTTCACAATCAACGTTATTTTGATGGAAAGTACCTACCAGCTAAACGTCATCATCCGAGATTTGTGGGTGTCCACATAGTCTTCATAACAAAATTTGGGTCTTGGTTGTTAAGAAAGCACAACGTACTGAGTGACATGAATGTCTATTCGAAAAAAACCAACAAAGATAGCATTTGATCAGCCGAAATTTGTACGGAGATTAGGCATATTTCCTTCAGTGAACATTCATTTGCGATTCATACCCGCGTTTTTGCTTTATAATTCATTTCAACTTCAGAGAGAGTGAACGGTTGGTTCTACAAAGCTCTGGCTGGTCTCATTCGGTTCAAAAATGCAGTTCTAAATTAAATTGATGGAACAACAATACCTTTATACTGAGAGTATTGAGGTAGGGCGTTTTGAAAATTTCAGCCCTTATTTTTCACCCCTTAGAAGTGAGTACCTAGCACTAACCAAAACCTTCGGGGCACAACTAGACCCCAAATGGAGTCCATATACCCAATTTCATCAAAATCGTTCAATGGTAATTATGGAAAGTGCCTTATACGGAGGACGGACGGAAAAATTGTTAGATTTTTGGATTTTACGTACATTCCTTGGAATGTACGTAAGTATTTTACTACTGTTCTAGGATTCCGTAAAACCGTCCATATTACACGATTTTTTGCTATTTTTTCATTTATGAAGTTTTCGCTAAAATTTTAGGTCACATCGATGTCAACCCCATTAATTTTTTCGGGTTCTTCAAGAACTTTCCGAGACAAATGATTACTCAGACATACTACAGAAAAATTTTGTGGTCAGTATTTATGAAAAAAATTACAACATTTTCATGTAAAGATAAAAAGAAGGGTTATTCCTTATTTTCGTAATAGGGTGGTTTGAGGGAATTTCGGATGCGTAAGAATTTTCTGTTGTTCGTTATGGTGCTAGGTAAGAAGAATTTTTGGAAAAATAACAAAAACTGATGATGCTGATATTTTGTAATAGTGTTACAGACTTCCATGGAACAAGTATCTGGTCAATTTGTAAATGATAGAATGCTTTTTTATATGAATTTTTAAAAAATCGTTGTAGTCTTAGTGCACTCCTGTTATTTGATCACTTTGTCAGAGAGCTCTTTTTATCTGTACCTCACGCTTCAATTTAATGTCAATTATTAATTTTCCCGTAGTCCTTCGGGATCTGAGAGCCAGTGATTTTTTCTGGGTTGCACTAGAATTTCACTGGAGGCTTCCAGAATAAAACTAAGGTCAAAAAACACCAGGGCGGGACTGAGTGGACTCCGTGTAGAATTGTTCCAGCAGAGGGCGCGTGTAGTTAAAGGTTGAGGGTCTTTACATGTCAAATAGGAGCTTCTGAGTCGAGTTTTTTTACATGTATTTATCAAATTTTAGAAATCATGCAACATGGGGAACAACATCAAAGATGAGGACTACGTAACCAACGTTTTTCCCCCAAAAAAAGATACACTTAAGTAGTTTATTCTCAATTTGGAGGAGTATTTTGATTCATATTCAGTTCAATTAAAGATTCTAAAGTAATTTGAAGCCTCTTTTTTTTCCTCTTTTTTTTGAGTGATTATAAGACGATCAATGTAGTTATATATTGAAGTTACTTGCAACTTATGTAGGTAATAGCATCATACAAGAATCATCTGTAAAATTGCAAGAGGTATTGTCTTCAACTCTTGCAATACAGACGGATTACCTGATATTTTAGTCTGTATGTTCTCAGAAAAACTTCGAGATTAACTATTACTACTAGAATAATAAAAAATAATAATTAAGAGGGAGTAAGGAATTTTAATTTTTTCAATAATTCCAGTTACGGCATTATATTTACTTGGCGAATCGCTAGTGGGTATGCAAACCCCGCACGACCTACCAGTCTTGAAGGTGAGGTAGGTTTGTGCGCCGTCGACCTGTGATCAGCTCGAGAGTAGGTCTAGTTTCCGAATGCGCTGCTCTATCGGTGACCGAAAGGTGTTGAAATTATCGAGAAAGCTTGAAGGTAGTCGGTAATTACATTCTCCATCTATATTATTTCATTATCAAAATACAAGTTCGGTCGAAAACAAAACAATAACATTGATATGTCTGTTTTAGCAATGACTTACTATTTCGACAATTCGCTTATTAATGTGGATTGTGGTTCTCGAATTCAAGAGTTACAATTACTCTGCGCTTAAATCCTTCTAGGAACAAATAAACGTACGAGGACACTCTTCATAATCGGTGCTGGCTCGTTTGCTTTGGAATATTAATGGTCGAGCAAGCTACCCAGGTAACTTTCTACGTTCCCCAAACAACGTTAAATGCAACAACAGTTTACGACTCCCCAAGACCCCGTGAAATTAATGGTTTTAGTTGGCCAAGTCTCTGAGTAAACAGAGCCAAGAGAGTGGCGACTCCATGGAACTCTGGACGAAGCAGGAACTTTCAGCTTCGCCTTCTCAATGAATTATACCGGAATTTTCAATTCTCCCGTCACATCTCGGGCGGATTATTCAAAGTTATAACGAGAAAAAAACTATGCAAATTATTACACAATGGTTTATTATTTTTGATTTTTCTATATAGATCACTCGTCTGCAAAGCCACCAACCATCCAACATGAAGAAAAACATCGATCACATTTCGGTCTGCTTTAATTTGAACGGAGATTAGGCCTCTTTTGCGATTCACTCTCGTGTTTCTGATTTATCGTATGTCCAAACTTTAAATTCTCGTAGTGAGCGAACGGTTTGTCCTACAGAGCTCCGGGTGGTCTCAAAAAATTTTAAACATTCTATAGAATCTTAAATTGAAGGAAAAACAATACCTTCATATCAAAATTTTTTGAGTTAGGGCGTTTTCAAAATTTCAAAATTGATTTTGGGACCCTTAGAAGTGACCTACCTCAACCAAAATCTTCTGGGCACAACTAGACCCCAAAAGGAGCCTACATACCAAATTTCATCAAAATCGGTCAATGCTAAGTGGCAAAAGTGCCGCGTACGGCGTACTGCGGACGGCGTAGGGCGGACGGCGTACGGCGCGGCGTACGGTGGACGGCGGACGGACAGCCAAAATTTTATTCGGTTTTTGGATTCTACGTACCTTGAAACGTAAACCATCAAATTTTGAGGGGGTGTTAACATTTTTTTTTCTTGGTCGATTCCAAAGGTTCATTATTGAAAATAATAAGCCAAAAACTACTTTACTATACGTAATCACACTTTGTCTTTCTCTTAGAAATTGTATGAACACATTCTATTGGCCCGAGTGGTTTCTCAATTTTTCCAGTTTTTACAATCCCAATTCAGAATATGAAATTTTCGGATACCAAGGTGGCCTATACAATGTGAGATAGATTTAATTAGTCTCAAATGATTCACAATCATATTGTTTAGTAATGCATGCATTCCAGGGGACGTCCCATTGGATAAGCATTAGATCAGTTTAAGCGGTTGGTAAGCGATAAAACTGTTTCACTCGGTGTGATTCATCTAGTATTTCAGGCAAGAATTAGTGACCCCCCCCCCCTTCACCCTCATCCACCATAACATTTCTAGCGGCATGGGAGCCTCGAATCTGAAGAGCGTTTCAAAATCCATGATCTACGATACCCAACATGCGAATTCGAGTCACCCCCCTCCACACCTCCACCACCACCAATGGTACCAGTCTGGCACCAAAGCGGAAATACGTCGTAACGTTGCACTTTCACCTATTAGTTTTAGTAGGCAGTCCGTCGAGGTTCACATCCGTATTCAAGGTGAAACACAAAAAAACCCACGAAATATTCGGTTTATGGTGCCCCGGCACCATGGTGGCAAGGAGAACAATTCATAAAAATCCGGAGGTATAATGAGAATTTTTCCTCAATTTCAAACCTTGGGTACAATAATTGTACCCAAGCTTTGAAATTGAGGAAAAATTATTATTATATATTTTTATACTAATTATTAGTAAGCAGTAAAGGAGCCGAAATATTGAAAGTTCGGATATTTTGTGAAAATTATCCCCCCACTTGCCCCCTCCCTTGCGAATTTTGATACTCTGGTGGAATCTTGTACAAATCGGAAGTTTTTTGAGTCAAACAAAAAAAGAAACACGTAAATTGGTTGGAAATTGAGGCCTGGGCAGAGTTTACAAGATTATGCCCGCAAACGCACGTTTTTAAAGCTTTAACCCCCCTTTCACCCCCTTAAAAGGCAAATTTCGAAATTCCGGCGAAGTAGTGCACAACTAGATCGTTCTGCGGATCGAACAGAAGAAGACCCACGAATATTTGTTGAGAACTAAGGCCTGGGCGTACAACACAAGATTATGCCCCAAAACGCACGTTTTTTGAGCTTTAACCCCCCTTCCCCCCCTTAAAAGGCAAAATTCGAAATTCCGGCGACGTAGTGTATAACTAGATAGTTGTCCGCATCGAACAGAAAAAGACCCACGAAAATCGGTTGAGAACTAAGGCCTGTGCAGAAGACACAAGATTTTGTCACACACACATACACACACACAGACATACAGCTGTGTTTTTTTTTTCTCAGATTTGGATTCAGAATGGTATAGAATGGATTGCTGTGTAGTAATTTTTTTCTGTTGAGTGTTGTCCAACTTCACCCCAGATCGATCACATAAGGATGCCCAAGTCTTACTGTGGGACGTCCTAAAAACTCGTTGAGATATTTTTGCCCGAACCCTGCCTGACGCCAAGTACGTGCCGAATTAACTTTCCTTGAGCGTTATGATTGTCAGTTTGATGGATGTTAATAAAGGTTCAGGAAGGAAAGTTAGTGGTGAAACGATTAAATCACTGTCAAGATGTTTGACTGTCCATCTTCTATTAGTCCCTAAATTTAAGCCCTTTCCTCCACGTCTTGTATCCACAGTTATTGAAGTTTACCATTCAAAGGCTTTTTTTTTTCAAACTTATTATACATATATATTTAAGAAGGCGTTTTCTATTCAATACTTTTTGAAATTTAGCCTAGGAAAAAATATACAATTTTAAAGATTAACCTGAAATGGTATCTAGGGAGGTAGAGCGTACCCTCTAGAGAGGGGAAATTATTATCCGTAAAAAGTATGATTTCCCGGTATAATCAAATAGGTAGGTACTTCTACTTTGAACATTCCACCTCTTGTCACACTCAACATTCAAGTACTAAATCTTCTAATCTTCAGATCTACCAAGATATTAGACTATACTTTGTCTTCATTAACTTACCATAAATTATGGACATAAATATTAGCTACAATTTGACGATATTACTCACCAAAAGTCGTTTCAAATGGGTTTTTACTCACCTGAAACACAGAAAGAAAATTTGTTTCAAAATTGTTCCGTTATTTGGTTATTTTAACAATATAGGATAAAAAAATTGAGCACCGAGAAATTTTACATTGAGAAATTTACAGGGAAACTATTGACGATTTGTATACATGTTACCAACTCTCGTTCCGTCAGCCTCCGAAAAACTGTGTGACGAAACATGATTGAAATTATGGAGAAGACAACAAACACCTAACAAGCACTTTGGTTCTTTTTGGTTCCTCACTATTGAAGAGTGATGGGTGGGATGGATGGTTAGAACCACTTTGATTTTGAGTCTCTCTGTGGTCAAGTCCTTGACTCAGGCATAACTACAAGAACTCACGAACCGATTTCAATGAAATTTCCAATTTTGCTGTGAAATAGCTTCGAGAGGGTCTCCACGAATTCCCGATGTTACTCAAAATTGGAAACTTGGGGCTGTATGGAGCCCCGTTACATGAGGAAACATGGTCACACAATCGTGACGTAACTTGTTTATTCTAAAAAATCGTCAATCAATCATAAAAATAATCGTAAAATAGCTTTATTTCTTTGAAAATCCGCTAAAATTCAAGTTTGTTTTGGGAAAGTCCTCATAACTTCACTCAATAATACTACCAAACAGTTCTACACCAACATCCATGTTGATACTACATGTTAAATTAGTTGGAAAAAACAACGAAACAAGAAAGGAAAAAACTGCATCTAATTAGTTGATTATTTTTCTGTCGATTTTCAACTCAATAAGAGAGACTCGTTACATGAGGTATCAAAAACAAGATCGTAGAATTGGAGACCACCTGAGTGCTTATGACAGCCAGCCTTGACGTCTAAGATACTAATGTTAGCTTTGTCCGAGCAGACGTCTCACTGCATATTCATGTGCTCAAGTTGCTTAGAAATTCGTATTCCGTACGTCCAGCCCGTTATGTTCTCTTCAACCAGCTCTGCATACACATCGATGAACTACGAGCTCAAAACGGAACGATAGTCGAATTCAACTGAGCTGAGAGCTGCAAGAATTTTGTTATTCGATCAGGAAATTCTTTTAGTGCGAACGTGGTAATGCAGTAAGTATTTGAATTTGATTAATGAAAGTTAAAATTTATTATATACCTTTGTCGTCGGCAAAATTCTCTTCCCTTCTCTACCTGTACCAACTTCCTAAACTCTTCAACTCAATCAACTCTATTCCAACTCTACTTCCTAATTCTCATTCAATTCCAGCTCATGCATTACTCATTCTCGTCATTCTATTCTTTCTCTTTAAATATTTTGTTATAAAATTAAACTCGTATTTTCTCATTAAGCACAATTCATCAATTGTCAATTTATTTCAAATCCAAAAACGTGAAACATCTGGAATTAAATCATTTGTTTTAAATTAATAATGTTCGAAGTATAAAAACTCGTCGAATCTGACGACACTCGGGGCCTGGGAAGTGCCAGGGAACGCGGACCTGTGGGTGATAGCCTCTCTTCCACTTCTTCTGAAACTTCAAAATTTCTTTGTTTCATCAAATTTCTTCGTCTTCGTTTCTTCCAAATTTTCTTCGTTTCTTTGATTGTGTCGATGAAGGCATGTCGAGTAACCGGTACGACCCTCCACCCCACTGTCACTTCACTCTTCCTGTTCCCTTCGTCTCTTCCACTCATAACCCACCCGAATCTTGTTTTGACAACGTACAAGTTAGGCTTTATTTTCTTTCTCTCTTCTAAAACTACATCGTAATAGTAATCATTTCCTATTAGTATTTCTATCGGAAGGTTGAAATCACTATCCGCCATATTAAATTGTCTCGGTACTCCTATCTTCCCAAAGTCTGTCGTCGACAAAATTCTCTTTTCTTCTCTACCTGTACCAACTTCCTCAACTCTTCAACTCAACTCTCTTCCAACTCTACTTCCTAATTCTCATTCCATTCCACCTCATTCTTTTCATTCTAGTCTTTCTCTGTAAATATTCTGTTATAAAAGTAAACTCGTCTTTCTCGTTCAGCACAATAAATTAATTCTCAATTTATTTCAAATCCAAAAACGTGAAACATACCTATGGAATTAAAACATTTGTTTCAAACTAATAATGTTTCGATGTACAACAACTCGTCGAATCTGACGACAACCTTGGTGATTTGAAACGTCAAACTATTGTGTTCATTGATTTCATCATTAGTCTACCAATTTTGAGGAAAATTTACATTGACAAGCGTGCAATTTCGACCCATTAAACTAGTTATAAAAATTGAACTGGATACATAAATCATTTTCCAAATTTATTTTCCTTGTTCAAAACGTAGGAAGGGAAGAGTTGAATATTATGTATGATTCGACTCAAATTTAGGCCATCTATACCAGGTTCGAACCCAATCCTACCCAACCCTCATCGACTTCGCATAATCCCTTAACTTACTGTGGAAGTTTGAATGTTCGGAGGCCGTGGAAGAGGTCGACTCTTCGCTTTGAAGTTCGAACCACGGGCTGGTCCGTTGCCCCGAACTTTCATAAACTCTGTTACCCTGATTCATGGTGTCCCCGGTAACAAGTTCGAAACTGCGATATCGGAGGGAGTCTAAAGCACCAGAAATACCACAAGTGAATCTACGGACTAAAGCAACGAATCAATCTTTGAACTATTGTAATGAGTTTGAGGCGAAGGAGCCGCCCCATGGGAAATAGCCGATTTGGAGTTGTTTTGTGGGGAACAACCAATCGTCAGGTAGGTACTAATGAGTTTTCCGAGATTTTGCCCCTTGCAATAACAGCAATCGGTACAGTATTTCCTTCTAAATCAAGTAAATAGAGTTAAACATACTTTGAGAGGAAAGGAGCTGTTCAAGAGAAGTTGTTTCGAATACAACTGTGTACCATTTTCGGGCGGTTTGTTGGATTGAGTACTGGTTATGTTGAAAATAACTTTTGCTTCCGAATCTACCAAGGTAGCGGAAGCATTGTTTTCACTTTTCAAGGTATAAAGAAAAATTTTTCCAAAATCAAAATCTCCACTCGCATTTTACGTTTTCGGCATTCGTGAATAATTTTGGTTCCGTGTCTGTCTATCTGTCTGTTATGACATCCTTGTAACGGGCATAACTATCTATACAATTATTGTCCGATTTCAATGGAATTTTCTAGGATTGTGTAGAATGGTGTGTGGATGAAAATGATGGCCCAATGAAAATAATGGGTCCAGAATTGATAGTTCTAAAATTCTTCTAAGAGCGGTAACTTCCACATTTTCCTCCTAAATTCTATGAGGGTAATTTAAGGTAGTTAGGGATTGATGTTTTGATAATCTATGCATTCGGATTATGGACCCGAGGAAGCTATTTGCCTCACCTAGTTGGTACACGGTTTTTTTAATGGGCCCTGGTCACCATCTTTGTGACCAGATTTTCCATTCAATCAAGTCTATCTTCTTCAACAACGTGACGGAGCCTTGCATATTAAAACGAACATATTAAAATAACTGATGAAGCTTCAATGAATAATGTTCGCTCGTATGTATCTACTTAACTTCAGCGCCTAGTAAAAAAAATGTTCGTCTACCACCTACAAATGCCTTAACGTGTCAACAACTCATTTGTTGAATTTGTTGAAAGCACGCCAGAGGGTCGTATGAAAACCGCGTTTATAGAGAAGAGAAGATACTACCAACGGTGAAGGTGTAGAAGGTCATCAAAGGTCAATTCGCAGCGTCCCATTGATTACTTCTCTTCCCACCCGTGTCCTATAGACTAGAAAGCCTCGTTGCTCCTCGCTCGATTAAGCTATAAAAGGCTTGTACCCCAAACACTTCATCATTTAGAACGTCCTCATCCAATACTGAATTGGAGCAGTGCACCATTCAACTGAGAAAAAAACGACGTAAAAATTCATGCGAGTATGTGTATCGGCAGGGTTGTATCAGCAAGAAGAGCTGTGCCTTTTCAAACCTTTCTCACCCGGTATGTCAAAAATACAGTCCTTTTCTCAAAGGTTCATTAATCGCTACCAATCGGGTGAAAGTGGATAAATAAATATTTATTAGAAAATGAAAAACAGTTAAAACTGTTCAACAAGAGAAAATGCATGAACAGAGGTGATGCGACTTGCTCAGATTTCCTATCCTAGTCCGTGCAAAAACGTACGGTTTTGAATTAGCACATCAGTAAATTACAATGTTATTACATAGGTAGTACTTTATTATTTATCTTGGATTAATTCTACGTTACTATTTTACCAAGACGCTGTTTAACAGCCTATCGCATCTGACGCTATACTTTTTTTTTGGATCTAGTGAACTTCCGGGGTCATTAATTTCAAATTGCCATCAATCTTTCTATGCTAAAGTTCGGGCTGTGAGTCGATAACGACAGCCTAGGTCTGAGAGCAATAACATTTGCTGCGGCAGCATTTCTAGTACATATTATACGTGGAGAATCTTCAATGACTTTTGGCGTTTCAAAGAGTTGCAGAAAGTGCCCATTAGTACCTCAGCTTAGTAAATACCTCAGCAGTATAAAGTAAGTCTATAAATGGGGTCCTAAGTAGTAATGACGTCATCATTTTAATGTTTGAGCTTCTATCGTGGTTTGTGTAACTTAGCTATAAATGGGCTAAATACATTGCTTCCCAAGCTATTACGCCATACTGTAATACAGGATGCATCATGATATAATATGTTTTATCGTTTCCCTCGGAAGCATTTGTCAAACATTTTGGAATACACAAATAAACGTGCTAATCCTATCGTGTGAGCAGTCTGTATAGGTACTTAAGCTCCTCGTACAAACCTAGACCTAGATACTTATGCATTGCTACTCTTTCTGACTATTCGCAGCAACATCTGCGATATGGTTCACAGGAGACCAGTGTGATCGCCAATATTGGACCTGTTTCTCCCATGTAAGTACGAGGTATCAATTTGGACAAAGTCGTGTAGTGAGACCATTATACAACTTGGTTGTTTATAGATAATTTGTAGGTAGTTGTCTCATTTTACATTACTCTATGTATTTCTGATCTATTTTTATTATTATTCGACTATTGGGGAAAAAGTTTAAATTTTAAAAAACTACATGAATTGTTCATAAAAGTCAATATTTGTAGTAGGCAGGACGCTGCTACCCGACGCCAGGATTAGGGTCATAGGGGGTCTAAAAGAACGGTGCTCTTCTACATACTTTCGACATTATAACCCTCCGATCGTAAAATAAATACGTTTTCACTCAGACTCGTGTAAATTTGTTACTCGCCCAACGTGAGTCAAAAAGTTCTGTGTCAGAAGTGGGATTCGAACCCACGCCCACAGAGTGGACTGCGACCTGAACGCAGCGCCTTAGACCACTCGGCCATCCTGACTTGACATCCGTATGAGAATTTTGCTTTGAAGAGTAAAATACTTTCACTGTCAACACATTTGATGTCACATCAGGTATTTGGAAAAACGGAAATCGAACTCTCATCTCAGGCAACCAGATAGGGAAGTGAGAATAAAGTAACGAGTTAGTTAGGAAGTAGACTTTACCCACTAGACTTTACCACTAGGCACCATTAAAGAAGGCACAACTTATACCTACTTTTCACCTCGCTTTTTGGCTTAGGCTTAGGCTATTATTTTCAATAATGAACCTTTGGAATCGACAAAGAAAAAAAATTTTAACACCCCCTCAAAATTTGATGGTTTACGTTTCAAGGTAGGTACGTAGAATCCAAAAATCGAATAAAAATTTGGCCGTCCGTCCGCCGTACGCCGTACGCGGCACTTTTGCCACTTAGCATTGACCGATTTTGATGAAATTTGGTATGTAGGCTCCATTTGGGGTCTAGTTTTGCCCCGAAGCTTTTGGTTGATGTAGGTCACTCCTAAGGGTTCCAAAATCAATTTTGAAATTTTGAAAACGCCCTAACTCAAAAAATTTCGATATAAAGGTATTGTTTTTCCTTCAAATTAAGATTCTATACAATTATAAGAATTTTTTGAGACCACGCAGAGCTCTGTAGGACAAACCGTTCACTCCCTACGAAAATTCAAGGGTTTATATTGAAATATATATAAATAAATCAAAACACGAGTGTGAATCGCAAAAGAGGCCTAATCTCCGTTCAAATTAGAGCTGACCGAAATACGATCGATGGTTGGTGATTTTGATTTTTTTTTAATTTTTTTTTTTTAATTTTTTTTTAAATTTTTCTTTTCATATTGGATGGTTGGTGATTTTGTAGACAAGTGATCTATATAAAAATAATAAACCGTTGTGTAATAATTTGCAGCGTTTACTTATAATATGAATTAGTAGGTAGTTGTTAATGTTCATTGTTTATTTGTAATATAAGACCAGGGGGGGGGAGGGTTTTTGTATCTGTTGATTTTGGAAGGTAGTCCGTGGAAGATCACATCTATATTCAAGTGGAACTCCCAAAAACCCACGCAATACGCTCTTTCAGGTGTCATGGCACCATGGTGGCACCACTGATTTTTCATTGTTGGCACAACAAATATTTCTTGAAAATGCAGAGGTAGGTAAATTTATACTTCTGTATTGATTATGTTCCATAAATTTCAATGTTTCGGTTCCGTTAGTACCTACCTAAGCCTTATAAGTATAATAATGACAAATAGGTAACAACATCGTATATTCCGTTAACATTACCTATACCCTTCCACCCGTAATGTGCAACTAGGAAGTCTTCCGAGTAGAACAAAAAAAGGAATATGCAAATCGGTTGAGAATTGGGCAGTGCGCCCAATATCGTCTAATGCACCTTAATATGCAGTAATTATCCCCCGTTCCACCCCTTAACTCCAATTTCGAAATTCCACACGTATTACACAACTGGGTAGATTTTTGCGTCGAAAAACAAAAGAAATACTCAAATCGGTTAGAAACTGAGGCCTGTGCAGAGGTTTTACTTACGATTTTGTCACATACACACATAGGTAAACACATACACCTATGGTTTTTCTTCGCGGATTTGGATTCAGAATGTTCGAACCCTACTATCATCAAAATGAACAAAATTGTATGTAGTAGATTGGAATCAGTAAGACTAATAGTATACTGTAAAAGGCATCAGGATGTTACAATGACATTATTGAAAATGACTGATAAAAGATTGACTGGAAAACGAATGTATTTCAGAAATTACTAAATAGATATCCGTGGTACTAGCCCGACATCTAGGTATCTCAACGTCCCAATTTAGGCGCCTCTCCTCTACTAGCCATAGACAAGAATGATTTTTTTTTGTTTTTTAGACAAAGAAAGAAGGAATCGTCATCATACACGGCAGAGTTTGTAAGGAAATGATTACTTTTCAAATTACTTTCCTTATTAGCAAAGAAATGAGTATAGTAATTATGATTATAGTATGCCGAACAAATTATGAGTATGCCAATTATGAAACGAGTATAGTACCAAGTACCTATATGCCAACAAGCCAAAGCAAGTCAACAAGCCAACAAGGTATGCCAACAAGCAAAAACTTGGGTTTAAGAGGCTTTTTACTCCAAAATAATTGCCATTACCATTACTCATTCCTGTAATGGGAATAGTTTTTTTTTTTTTCAATTACAAAAACATATTAAATGTTTTTGGGAAAAGTAATTAAAAACTCGGCGCTGCGCGCCTCGGCGGAGGCTTCGCCCCCTGCACCCCCGGATGATTTCCGCTTAGAGCCTAATGGCTAAAATGTGACATACCTTGAAAAGGTTTTTGCTCCCTCTCCCTCTTTATCTTTTTTCCACTGTAATATTTAAGATACCTCCTTATTCATAATAACATCAGGTTGTCAAGCATATTTGTCGTCAAGCATATGATAAATCATAGCGCTACTTTCCTGTCGCTTTTTACTGTCGATTTTTCCTGTCGTTTTTCGGCGGGGGGTCCCATCGCTAAAACCTTTTCAAGGTTAAAACTATTCCCATTACAGGAATCGGTAATGGTAAAGGCAATTACTTTCTTCCTGAAATATTTGGAAAAAGGTAAGGGAATTGGAATTTCCATTTTAACAACTCTTAAACACGGTAACTAAACATAATTGCCCCTCAGGAATAGGACTACGAGTCTAAAATCACTCCATTCGTGAAAAAGGCATTTGAAGTTCAAAAGTAGCATCTGATACCTAGTTATCCTCTTCAACAACAATAAATATAAAAATTTTTAAAAATCTGAGTCAAATTCTGGCGCGATTTTTGGCACAATTGAATTATCATTGAATTGAATTGAACTATCATGGCACAATTGAATTATTACTTCAAATTGTCACGATGATGTGTCTATTTTCATCACTCAAAAGTCATGTTTTCAAAAATCCAAAGAAATTATCAGATTTTCTCGCAATTTTAAACTTTTTTTGGAGCAGCCCAGCCAGGTACTAGCCAGGTAGTACTGTATTCCTGTGCAGCGCGATCTATCTGCTTAGATTTAAAAAAAAACTCAAAAACGGGTTTTTCAAACTTGACACTACTATTTTTGAGGTGCGACATAATCAGTTCACGTTATTCTATAAGAAAGAGCTGTAATGTTCATCTAACTTGCGAGGCTTTTGATCGTAATCAAGTTATATGAGTCGGCGCCTACCTCATCTCTTTTCAGCACTGTGAGTGTCCTAAGACACTGGAATAACTTCGCTAAGGATTGAATAATCCTTGAAAAAGTTGAATAATCCGTTTCGCCTTCCGAAATAAATTTCATCTCCAATTAATACAGTACTACTATAAATTGCTGATAAATTTAACATATTAAAAAGCAAGAATTGTTGTAATGTTTATCACATGAGAAAATAGACTTATCATGATTTTAATACTTTTCAATGACGTCCATCTTGCCTGCACGTCACATAGTCCTCAATAAAACTTTGAAAATTGCGATATTGACTATGAATCGCAGAGTGGTATTCACGAAAAAGTTCCTGGATTGAATCGAAGAATACCAGATGATTAGTTTGGAAAGTATTTGAAATTTTCGAAATTGCTATACCTACCTTCTTCTGCGTAAGTTGGGAAAAGTTTTAGGAATCGGAGCACTTCAGTCTCGAGATCAGCATCAAGTGAAAACACGAGTCCCGATTGACGAAGCTCCATCGACCCAAGTTGTCAAAGGAGTTTGAGAGTTTTCTAGAAGGGAAGGTTGGGGTGGCGGTAGGTAACTAAACGGATAACAACTTCGTTTTCCCAAGAAGTTTTAGCGTCTGAAATACCACTCAGCCTCTCAGAGCTCCAATTCACGCGAACGCTCTCTGAGTTCAAGTTGGTTGACAGAAACGAAAATCTTGGCCGTTTCAAATAATGCAGATTTCCCTGGAAACTTATTGTATAGCGTTGATCAAAGGAAGAATTTTGATTTTCTTCTTCTTCTCTTTGGTTAATCCTAATGAGATGGATAGAAGGTAAAAAATGGATCCTTTGAATAAAATTTCCATTCGTATTTCGAGTTTGAGAACTACTTGAACAACTATGGTTCCATATCTGTCGGTCCGTCCTTCAGTCTGTCTTCGGATGATTTGAAATCAAGGTCGGGTTTTGATACTATTTTCAGGGTTTTAGGGACCAATGTTCTTCAGGTTTGGAGGGCACTAGACTCACCACGATTGCTTAGACATTACATTATGTTCAATTAGTACTACACGAAAAAAAGTAAAAACTCATCAACATATCCGCTGATTATGTTTCATTCTTTTTCGAATCTAGATAATTGATCAATATGATTCTGAAAATTATTAATATTTTGTGATTTAATAGTGGTTTTTTTTATGTCCATGTTTTTTGGGTGATTAAGGGGGTCTCAGTCGGTCACCTTTCGTTCTTCGTTCCGGGTCAGTATTGCGCGAAATTAAAGGGGCAAAAACTCAAAAAATTGTACCTAAATTTGAAATTTTAAAGGATTTTTAGAAATTCATTAGTGCACGGCCCTAGGGAATTGAAAAACTGAAATATTGCCGCTGGAATCATCTAAATTGAACAATAATTGCCAGAGAAAAACGGGGAAAACTACTGAATACATGGTTTTTCCATGTTTTTTCCATATTTACCTAGCAATTATTGTTCGATTTTGATGATTCCAGTTTCAATATTTCAGTTTTCAATTCCCTAGGGAATTTCTAAAATCCTTCAATATTTTAAATTTAGATGCAACTTTTTAAGTTTTTGCCCTTTCAATTTCGCGAAATACTTACCCGGAACAAGGAACGAACGACCACCGACTGATACTCCCTATAATGTTGTGCAATAATGTTCACTAAACTTGGCAAAAAGTTTTCCTCTACTGCATATCACTTTCATCTTGTGATATTCGACCTCTTCTAGTTTTTGCTTCTACTACCATCATTTGTTTACCATTTCTTCAAGTCACACTGCAAGACTATATAGGAACTGAGAAAACCACAAATTCTGATGGGCAATGCCCTACTTTCCAAACCAATTAGCTCAATGAATATACATTATTTTACCTACCAAACAAGAAGGGAGCGGGAAATGGCGTTTGATACCTACGTTTTCCGGTTTGTTGAGTCAATTTGGACCCTATTCTCTCGATGAGGGTTCCAATCAATGGTAAGGGCCAAAATCAATCATCGCCCTCTTGAACGATTTTGCAAGCTCGCCCACCCGTGTAATGGTATTCGCTTTGTGCCTCCATTTATAAAGGTGTCAAAAGTATTTCATGCTACACGTCCTTCTGAGACGGCCTATAAATAAAAAAATGAATAAAACTCTAAGCCGGGCTCCAAGACATTATAGTTCATTGAGTAATTAGATTGACGAGTTTTTCCAAAACGATATTGTTCGTGTCGTTTTCATTCGGAAATTGTTATGACTTGTGACTATTGTGATTACCTATTTGAAATTCCATTTTCTGATACCCATCAACAGATATTTTCAGATTAGAGAGGAAATATACAAGAGAATAGTCATATAATGAGGATGAAGACCTTCATTCTAGCTGCACAAGCATGAAGAATGGTTTCCGAAACAATGTTTGAAAATGAGAGTACCCTGAGCATGAATAACTATTAAAAAGAGGGTAAATGTGTTAATTATTGTGAGACAAGTATAGCAAGGGGAAGGGGAAGGGTACTTGTTTATATATGTATAACTTTTATATGTGTAACTTGGAGGTATGAGGGACATGCAAAAAGCTCGGGAAGCTTCAGAGGAATGGTAAGACTCCATCTGGCAGGACGTGGGTGGGTGGATAATATGTCCAGGACCGGGTTCGACCCTCTGTCACGTCTTAATACGAAATATCTCTGTTCTGAGGGCAGGCTCTGCCACGGCCGACCATCTGGAAATGCCAGGCTTTGCCGAGCCCTTCTCCTCTTCATTCCGTTCTACAAACAGGCATCTTTTTCAGTGAATAGAAGTTGCCCCTACCAACGTGAAGGAGATACTACGTTATGCAGGTAAGCATTTCCTTGGTTCATTTAGTAGAATGACTCAATTTACACTTACACTAAATTTGCACAAGTTCACTGCGACTCTGTTCCCAATCGATCACGTCCCGCAACAATTTAACCCTCTAGTTTCATCAGAAAAAAACATTGAACAGTCCTAAAACCATTGATTACACACATCATTCTAGAAAAATAAAGAAACAGAATTCAAAACTGACGAAACACTTACAATTCAAAATGAGATTGTTAAGACTCATTTCTGGGTAGGTATGTGTTGTTGTAAGTTTAGTGAAATTGGAAAATTTTCAACTAATAGTTGGCAACAAAATCGTCAAAAAATGGATTTTTAGAAAAATAGTTTATTAAAATACATTATGTAGGAAATAAGATGCGAAAAGAAATTTGGAAAAATATCAAGGGGAACTGGGTAAAAAAATTCTATGAACATTGAGCGGCGCGCTCTGGAGGACAGGTTGTGGACCCCCGTCCACATGAAAGATCGATCATTACCTTCTATTTCAGCATAATATATTTCCTCGCTGTTCGCTTTCTTCATTATTCTTCTTTTGTATATTCTTGAGTCCATTTGGTTGAGGGTTTTTAAAAAGAGAAGCGTAAGTCCAGCTTGATGAGAGCAAAAAATATCGATTTTCTTGCCGTGAGTCTGCAAGTCGGACTGAACTTCAAGTATTTCAATCCGACAATACATGTTCGTTGAGGCGTTTTTCGATTTTTTGAACGATTGAATTGAACGTGTAATTTTAGAAATCAAAAGAGAGAGAGAATTCAACGTTAACACTAGAGGTGTGTCGGTACAGCTGTTGGTACAGAGAATGGTTCAATGGCTCTGGACCGGTAAGCATGGATCTTGTTCTCTGTTCTGTTCCATGTTGTACCTGGAAGCGCCCTTACTACTTCCATGGACTGAGAATGGTTCATGGAATGGCTCTTGAGCGGGAAGTTATCTTTTGGACAGGTTAGCATGGAAGTTGTCTCCAGTTTTATTAATTTATTATTGTCATGTTAAGTTCTTAAACTGCAACGTCATAATTCTTTCCTTGAATTGTTTGGTAACTATTATTTATAATAAATTGCCTCTTTTGTAACACTTGTTCAAATTCCTTCCTTTTAGTGAATTGTCAAGGAAAATGATGCTATTGTATTGCAAGTTGAGATCATAAGCATGGAAGAAGGACGATAGGGATTTGACTGCCTGCTTCATCCATGCCATGTGAGTGGGATTTGATCGCCTGTATCGGTAATGGAACTGTACCGGTAATTTGGAACGGTTACATCTTTGTCACCGTAACCGTTGGAACCATTCCAGGGAAATGCCTGGACCGACACACCCCTAGTTAACACAAAACACGGAGAACTCACGACGAAAAATCGCAAAGAATCAAGAAGTAAACAAAATTGATAAGTTTTCCTCTTCTTCTTCTTCTTCTTCTTCTTTCCAATCTCTCTAAGTCATGGATACTATAATCTAGATACTGACAACAAAAATAGATGTGAAAAAGATGAAGTGAGTTGAAGTCTGCGGTATGTTACAACAACAGCAGGGAACAATAATAACTTAAACGATGTTTTTCAGCACAAATGCCTCATTATCTCCGTTATTGTACAACTTATAGCCTCAATTTTATTTTAGAATGTTCGTAAAAACCTAACAATCAAACTGTGCCACGGATTTTGAGTGTTTTTCCTTACAACATCAGACAAGTTTCAATGCTTTTAGAAGATTCTACGCCTTAACTTGAAGTTTTTTTTCCTTGTCATCATGCGGAAATTCCCTTGGCTCTATCTCTTCAGAATAATATAGGTACTTAACAAACAAAAAAACAAAAAAAAAAAAAAAAAAAAATAGGGTGATAGGTTGAATAGAAGCTGAGAAGACGGGGCATGAAACTAACTACTTTTCATGGGGATTTCATCAGTCCGAAAAAATTACCAACGACCTTCAACTGATAAATAATATATATATATATATATAATAAATTTTCGTTTATTTCTGTATTATCGAGAGTATTACTCAGGAATATAAGTAACTAATAATACACAGTTGTAGGTAGGTATTCAAGCTCGCTATTTAATTTCACACAACTTCCTTGTCCTCACTTACCCTATTTGGAGGTCAATATGCCGTAGAAAGAACATTTCCCGGAGTTTTCCGAGTCAGTCAGAGGCGGCCGCTAATTGCCAAGAGGTCCGAGTAGTCGTGTAGTGGTGCCTCAGAGCGAGTTGCCCCAGATAAACCTGCCCGGCACTGCCCTTGTTTCATTTCATTTTCCCTCGTTTGTAACTGACAATCAAATTTCAACTGAAAGGGATTTAATTCATGGAGTGGAGTTTGCCCGGTTGTCAGATGCATTTATCATCTTGTTTCTACCAACTCCTATAATCACGGCTGGTTTAGTCTCAGATTCTCAATAACGCAATGTTCTCTGATAAAATACAGGGAATCACAAACTTTGTTCAGTCCGACGATTAAAGGTAAGTCAAATAGAATTACGAAGTTGATTAAAACCCTGTCAGTTCCCAGGAAACAACAACGCTCTTCGCCGAGCTTTCGGAAAATTGAAACAGTAAAAATTGTTCGTTGTTCAAAGTTTATATACTGGTAACAACGCCTAATTATGATTGCTGATGAAGCGATGACAATAGTAGAGTCAAGTACAACCTTTGGAGAAATGAAAGATCGGTTAGTTACCCAGTCTTTGTTCGGGAGATCATTCTGTAAGTTCAAATAAGCTTCACAAATAGGCGGGAACATAACCGGTGGGTTTTGTTTCCAAATAATTAGGTCTGATAACTATATGCATCTCAAAAATATCGTCGCACTGATTCTAGTGGCAGTGATGAATCTCTCAAGACCTACCGACTTCTAGATCGTTTCAATTGGCAGAGCCAAAATTTATGAAGACCTATGTCAGGGGTTGTCATGAGTGCCAGCTTCAAGTTCAAGTTGCTCAGAAATCTGAGTTACTGAGAGAATTCATTCATTTGAATTTTGGGGGAAGAAGGAAGAAGGCAGAAGAAACGTCAAGAACATAATCTATGTGGTGACGGTTGAGTTCGACATTTCCGAGGGATGAAGGGGTGCTGGAGAACACCTCCGAATTTTCGAGCAAGTAAAGAAGACCATGACAGATAACGGAATAGATTTTTTTCAATTATTTCAGGTAGTTTTAAGAGGAGAAAGAGTGGATAACATTACTCTGCTCTGATAACATTTCTGCTTACTATCCAGAAGAGAATGGTCTCGCTGAACGCCAGATAAGGGGAATAAAGAAATTCCTCGCATTGTATCTCTCTTCCCCAGGGGGCTGGAAGAACTGCTTTGAACCATCACCATAACTAAACTATTTGGATTGCCTTGGGTTGTTCACTAAAATTGAAGGCATTAGGAAAAATTTGAAACTGGAACAGAGATATAGCTTAGGCATTTTATTGCCTACCCACTATACATACATTTCTGACCTGCTTTACGTACATATTAAATGAAACCTTAGCCAAAAATTAAGCCCCAACACGATCTACCAATGTCAAAACTGAGGTTGTCCCAAGACAGTCAGATTTTTTCGACATGTGACTCGCTTGTTCGACAAGTGAAAATATTCATTCTGCTATCAAAGCACAAATTTTTTGGCCCGAACACAACAGGTGAGGGAAACTTGATTTCCGATGCGCCGGTCATCTTCCCCTCGACACGTTCCTCTTTCAAGAGTCTGCCAAAGCTATTAGACCTCTCGCTGGAGGTTTATTTATTTACACCCTTCGCCCCAGAAGTGTCTTCGTCAACATTGCATGACGCAGCGCTTCCCCCCAAACCCCTTCAAGAATTCAATCTCTGCAGGCGAGCTTTTCTGACTACTTTCGTGTTCGCCACTTACGTTCCTATTTTGGGAAGAAAAGAAGAAGCCTCGAAGCAGAAAAAGTTCTCCAGAATTCGTTACTTCAAACGTACCCACTACGTTATTAAACACGCGTTATTATTATATTTATGTTTCTAGATCGGCACTTTCACTTTCAGTTGATTTATCCTGATTCACCATATTGATCATATTGTTATAATCATAATTTATTCATTTTTTCTTATTTCATTTGAATTTTTTAACGACATGAATATTTTATAAATTTCAAAAATTTTAAACTAGCTAGAAGTCGTAGACTCGCCTTACATGCGCCTTGAGTAGTAACAACAAGTAAAATGGATCCATCTTCCTATCTATCTATTAGTTATAGATCTAGTTATCGATTAGTGATCTAGCTATCTATTGGTTGGTATTACGCTTCTCCAGAATCACGCTATGTACGATCATCACTGGTTCATCCTATTGGTGGGCTCAAATTGAGTGAAAATCTCAATAATTTCTACCTCAAAAAAAAATCTTCTTCTGTCAAAAATTTTGGTGAAGTACCTAATGGAATTAAAAAATCCCACAGGTTTCGTGTGGGGCCAGTACAAGCGGTTGGATCTTACTACAATACATCCTATTAGACCAACCGAGAAGGAGTAAATTTCACTTAATTTAATTTTGTAATTTAATTTGTAATTTTTAATTTTTCATGTGTAATGTTTCGTGTAAGCATCGTTTTTCACCAAACGTACAAGAGACAACCCTATCGTTAGGTCTCTCTTATGGCTGAAAACAGTTTAGTGGAGCATACTTCTAATAAAGATACGATTCTCATACTATACTCGTAGATACATGAAAGGGAAGATAAACGTAGGTGCCATGAATAAATTCAATTATTACTAATTGAATTTAAGAAACCTGCAGACTTCTTTGGTGCCGGTGTAAATGGTTGGATCACTTAACTAGCGTTCATCTTTTTTCTCTCAGCCGACTTTTTCAAGAGGAAATATTCTTCACCACACGTACAGGAGACTGCTCTATCGTTAGGTTTCTCTACCAGACACTTAGTATTGGCACGACTATTGACTTTTGTTTCATCTCTCATTTTGCATTAGTTTAGAATTGAAGAAAAGTATGGAACGAGCAGTTTCAATGTAGATACTTATTTATTGACTATTTGAGAAACAATGTTTATTGAAACTCACGACTTACGTTTGAAAACAGTAATTATATTCGTGGAATGTGGGTACCAATGTACATGATATGATAGACGTGGGTGCCACGAATAAATTCAATTACCAGAAATGCATAGTAGTGTTCTAATCTACCTGATAGCGATAACTCCGAAGTACTACGCATGAATGCTCATTTGTATATAAATTCTTAGACTTTTTGGTAGCCTGTCTAGTTGTGACCACAAAGTCGCTTCGGTTTCCGTAACGTAAATGACTTTCCAATCAGCCTTTATTTGTGCATTTGTGGTGGACTTTGACGATGAGTGACCCTTTAACTCCTGGTCTTGGAGGTTTTATCTCCGGCTGATCCAACTTTTCGGAATCGTGTTCTCTCAGGGCTTTTGAGAGCGTTTCGTTCAAATTCTCTCCATCACTCCAGCATCTAAAACGTGGAGTTTTCCTTCACGAGGTGGCCGCCAACACATCAAGTTCAGTTATTTGAAGTAACTAAGCTCCACAAATAGGAAGGTCTGAGCTCGCCTGAGTACATTCAGCTCCAGAAGCCTAGAACCAGTCTCATCAAAACCAGGTTTCATGTATGCCACCACCAATCATTGAACATTTTCATCATCATTCATGTGCCTATTTAATTTTATTGGCACACAGCTTTTGAGACAATAATTGGTGTATACTTTAGAGTACCACAATTTCCTCATCACATAAACTTTCCTACTATACCGCCAGGTTTGGTTTTACAAGATTCTCCTATCATGAGAATAGGCGGCCGAGAAATAGTCCTTCAAACGTGGGACCACCAAATAGTATAAGTTATCGTTGGGTAAGGTCTGACGTTTCCGGAATCTTCTCAGTGCTATTTTACATTCGCCCTTCAGCTCTCTGAAAGAAGTTTTCTTTGCCAAGAGGAGTGAGGGGTATTTTCGCGAGTACGTCTCCATTTGGCCTCGAGCCCGCGGCGGCGGTCGACGGAGATAACATTTTCACCGGACAATGGAAAACTGAGTCGGGAGGCAGCTCCAGCTATCTTGCTGCTGATTGGCTATTTGACAACTAATCAACGCTATGAATGGGGCCAGACCCTGCTCTCGCTGCGGCTGCGAGGGACGTTATGGTTTGGAATACGCTTCGCCTCTTCTCCCTGAGATCGATATGTCGGCCAGGGTACAGCCGACCTCCCTGTTCCCTCATTACTGACAGAGGGGGGACATAATGAGATGTGCGGTGTACTGGAGCGAAGCCAGGAGGGGGTTTTGGAGCCACTGAGAAGGTATCGAGCATAGGTGACCTATTTGACTTCTAGGTTCGTGGAGGTCAACGCTTGACAGTAACAGATTACCGCTACTATACAGCCTCAACATTCTGTCATTTCCAGCTTTTGGACGTTTTGCTGAAGTTTGTAGAGCCTGTTAAGTATTTTACAGGATCTGAAATACATTTATACACTGACTGCACGGTTGTCAGTGTAATGCGTGGTAGTTCATATCAATGACCTATAACAAGATCGTTTTCAGTAGAAGGCCCCTGCGTCACTGCAACTAAAGCAGCGATTTTTTAGCTGAATTAGTTATTTGGAAACAACCTTGATCTGAATTACTCTATGATACCAGTAAAGTACCTACCTAATTTAAAGGAGTATATATCCAAGAATTGAACCTAGTGAAATATAACAACTGGAAGTAAACGGTGTAGCACAATAGGTTTATATAAATTACTGAGAGAAACCTAGGGTTCGTTGAGATAAACCAATTAGGTCTTCCGAAGACAATGCTTCTTCCCGCATTTCGAATTGAAATTGAAGTTAGATGGTAACAACGATTGATTATAGAGACACACAACTGTTCAGTTGATTTCAAGAATTGTGTTGAATTCAATCGAATATTGAAAGACATTGCTGTAGTCTTATACCCTTTCAACTAGCACTACTACTCGCACTTTAGGTTCATCGGATTATGTCATCGTAACGGATTTTGTTGAAGCCTCTTGAAATTCGTCGAGATCGCACCAATGAGCTCCGAGCATGAGTAAACCATGTACGTCTTCTTCCAAAGTTCTCATCAATTTCCAATGACATTTTCAGAGTTTGTGCGGTGTGAACTTTGAATAGTAGGTACCTTATACATTTCATTTGGTAAAGCTGACTGTATTCAAGCAACACATTTTTCTCATAACCTCAGTTGGTAGTTGGTTCTGATGACCCTCAATGTGTAGATTTTTAGATTCACGTTCCCAATCATATTAAGGATGCTATGTGCTACTCCCTTTGCAGGCCTTTGTTGTAGGGTTTCTATGAAGAAATTGTAATCGTAACCCGAAAGAAATTAAAATTCGTTCCCCATTCAGTTGACATCGATGTTACTCGCATAGGATTAATCTCCACATGTCCATCTATTCTTGAGAACTTGTTTAACAAAGATTGTTTACTCTGTGTACACTGATCATTGTAAATTACCCCTGGGACTCCAAGAAGAGATTTGTTAGGTTGATGTAGTGTCCTTTACAATATTGTGTATTTGAAGAAAGAATTTGTTGTCACTACCTCACAGGTGGTGACGAAAACATTTTTTGAATTTGTTCAATCCACAAGTTCAAGATTAGATCCTCGCCAAGTTGTCATTCTTCGTCCATGTTACTTTCATTTCCTCTAAGGTCCAATGACGTAGGCAAGACGGGGATGAATAGTGATGAAGGGGGGTAATTCGGGGATCTCACTAAGTATTCAAAGAAGTGCCTCTTCCTTAAGGGCGGTCGTCCCTACGGAGAATTCTATCTTCGAATTCCAACGTGGTTTAGATGGAAAGGGAAGGAAAAAGACCAACCAAATAAAAGGTTAAAGCCAACCAGTGGAGAGGTGGCAAAGTCGAAGTGCTGGGGGGGGGGGCTTAGCCCTCCGAAATGTTAATACGACGGCAGCCAATATCCGCTACGTGCCAGGCGTAGCTGATTGCCTCTTCGGTTCTGCTGATGGAATCTAATCCCGAGGGCTAATTGCCCGTGACAGAGCGGCGCCCTTTCTGCTTTACACCCATAATTTGCAAACATCAATTTTTTTTTTAACCACAGTTAGGTATAATGATGAGGATCATATAAAGTGTACAACGAGTGTAATCGAATATCGAGACTAGGGTTGGTAACAGACAAGTGATTACTGAATTTTTAAGGTCAATATTGTCATAGGCACACTAATTACCTAGATCGCGTTTAATCATGTTAAATAACACATGAATGGTTATTTAACTGTTAGTCCATGGATGGTTCATGTTATGATATTGGAAATCGCTTTGGTCTTGTTTCGGGGGTACACAAATTTGATCATAGTACAAATATAATTATTGAACTCTCTACTGAATACACACCTAAATACAATTTATTATTTAAATATTACCATTAAACATTATGTTGAGAAGCTGTTTAGTAAAAATTGAAGTAAACCACCATCTTAGGTTGAATTATCGTCCAAATGCAATTCCTGGCGTCGCGGGCGTCATCAGCTGCCTTCCGAAAGGAAGAAAAGAATTGGTTCAAATGATCTCCCTCATGGCTTGGTACTTATTTCCTCACCCGCTCAACTGCTTTCGAATTCAACAACGGCCCAAAAAAATTATCACGACCTACGATACCGTCCACGAGCGGTCACCAATCAAGATCTCACGGGAACCGATTCATTAAACCAGCAATTGGTTTAAACCAATTTTAAACCAATTTAAACCAGTTGGTTGAGAGTTTCAGTATTATTCCATAAGACTCAATCAAAAATGGCTGGCAACCTGCGAAACTTCTATCCTGTGAAACTAAAATCCCATGAAAGTACAATCTAGTACATTTATGATTCTGTCGCTGTTGTTCCCTCATTGTTATGTTCGGTTGGATCACCCTGGCCCGAAGAGAATTTTCTCACTACAACCAAGATAACAGAAGACACCTCTCCTCTTCATCTCTCTCCCTCTCCCTGTTCCGACCCATCAGATCTCTCCATTGTCCTGTTTGACACCTTCAAAGTGACAGGCCGTTATGATCTACGAAGCTTCCTCCAGAGATGCCGATACGCCCTGCCATGTTCTTTCATTATCTGAATCGGCCCGATAGAAAATCGTCGATGTTGATCACTGTATACAACAGCACTATATAACATTAACTCGTCTGAACCAATAATAGTTATCGTAAGTACATTTCAATTATAATATTGACCAAACTTTGTCATGGGAAATCCAAATCTCTTGCGTAATTGGTAAGTGTGGAAAATATTTGAACATCTTAAAAATGGTTACCAACAAAAACTGGGAGACAGATCAACTCACTGCACTATTGTTTTATCCTTCAACCATTCGAACTATTGTGAATTATGTTTCTATGTTTTATAGCCAAGCTGCTCTTTCAAATTTAAAAGTGATATCGATCTTCCAACACAAGGCTGTTTGACATCAATGATAAATAACAATCTAAAATGTCACTGGACCTCAGAAAACAATATTTCGCATTTACATTTATAATAAATATTTACATATATAATAAATATATATAAATACTTGAATTGAGAGTGCGTCAGATGACCCTTCCTTCGTAAAACTGGGGGTCATCTAATGCAGGTGAATAACAACAACAATGCAGGTGAATAACAACAATAAATTGTGCATTAGGTGGTCCCCAAAAAGGGAAATTATGTTTCGATGGTTTGGTTAAACCTCCCAACTACATTTTGTGCACTAGGTAGCCCCCAAACGCATTGAGTAACCACCTAAAGGAAGCAATGCTCTTCTTTCTGTGAGAGTGAAGGGAGACGCGAGAAATTATTACTAGAAGTCATTGATTTGAATTCATAAGTCGTTTCATCATCTACACAATCCCACTTTCAGACCCAAAATTAGGGGCAATTCATTTACACCCACCCCAACCATAGAAATATTCGAGATTTCGCTCTTATGGTCAAAAATTAAGCAGATTATGACCATCTATGGTAGGAAATGTGCTGAACTCAAAAAATGCATCATTTATCACCTGTTAGTAGGCAGGTAGGGGGAAATATTCGGAATTTCACTCTTATTATCAAAAATCAAGCAGGTTATTACTGTTTATGATAGAAAATGTGATGAACTAAAAAAATTCGTGGTTTTTCACCTGTTCGTAGGTGGGGGGGATATTCGGGATTTCGTTCTTATGATCCAAAATTAAGAAAATTATGAATGTTTATGATAGAAAATGTGCTGAACTCAGAAAATGCATTATAAACATTTATTTTTTATAACAAATATATATGTTAGTACGATCTTAGATCCAATCAGGATATTATCTCACCTTGTTATTTTCAGTGTACGTTGGATAGGTAAGGTTATGGTTTAGAGCTTTATATATAAAATTCCGAAGTCTGCCAATCTCCTATCTAATAATAACATTCCAGTTTTTGCCGAGAAGTACTCAATTCCGTTCACCAAAATGAATGATCACCATTTCATTCCAAGGGATGGTTGGGTGGCTGTCAATAGAAATTTTATAAAATTTATCGAACATAGGTACCAACATTTATAATTTCATCAATGTTAACAACATAGTTATTTAATAAGTTTTATTTTCAATTGTTGAGAAAAAAATGATTTATTTGTTGTTGAATTTTAATAATTCAATTTGAAAAAGTGTGAGACATATAATTATATAAGTTGATAAAAACTATAAACAAATAGAAAAATAAAAATAAATCCTGTAAGATTTTGGTGCCTTAACTGCCTCTGTGTCCATATAATGCGTGCCCTCAAATTCCTATACAGCGGGCCAAATATACAATAAAAATACAATAGCTGGCAAAGTTTACAAATACAAAGTTTTCGGAGATTGTTCAGGTTGGGTCCTTATGACCCTAAGCATTTTATTGTGACGGGATCATTGGTAGACGAGTAACTTTCACCGTTTCCGTCTAATTTTGAAAGGAACTATAAGGGAAGTGACGTTTTGATGAATTTTCAGCCATGATATACGCTACAGTATGTTGTTGCCACAGTTGGTGAGATTCGTTGAGTAGATTGGTTCGTAAAGACGAGAGGTTTAACTACTTTAACAAATCTTTTGGTAATTATACAATTTTCGTAATGGTTCATATTTATCAATGGCTCACTCAAATCCCAAACGTTCGCCAACATCAAATGATATATTGTGAATTTGCACTGGTAATCTCCTCCGTCTAAACTCAATTTCGCTGAGCTCTACATCAAAACGTCAACATCTTTTTGAGGTCTTAGTCGTTACAGAAGGTCTTTTGCTCCCGCCAACCCAAGTTTAATCAACCAGACCCCATTTATTACAGCCTTCATTCCCTTCGGTTCCTTCAATAAAGATCACCATGAAAGTTGGATTTATTGGTCATTTCGGTCTTCCCAATAAGCCCGTTTTTCCGACAAGACTTCCAAGACTATTTATATTTTAGTCGGTTAAACTCTCAACTTTACTGTCAGAAAAAGTGGAACCAGAGACTTTAATTAAGTTTGGTTGCGGTCGACTTTTCTTACAAACTTCAGATATTTCAAATTGACTTGTCGCTACTTTTTGGAACAAGATTGTGATGAGGAGGGAGATAGTATGTACTTCGCTAACTAAATTCATTTTCAGTAACATACTGAATTTACGGTAGATTCTGAATTTTCATCCTGGAAAGACTAATAATTAAATCACTCATACGATGCTTGGTGGAATATTGGTGCATAACAAAATTAAAATATTTCATAAGATATATCACAAGTATGATAATATCACACTATATTCATCATACTATATATCCATATCATACTATAGTATATTATACTGAAGCAATAACCTACAAAAATTCCACAAAATGTGTATTGCCCCTCAAATAATATGGCTAAAACCCTTAAGTGTAATTAAATGTTCTTCTACGGTTAGATTATTTACCAATATCATACGTCGACTCATCAGGAATGAGGTCTCAATTTTTCTTATCCTTTATTTTTGAATGGAGTGAAATACCCGCCTTATTTATTTTGTTTCGTTGTCATAATGAAACACGTCTGTCAAGTTGGGTGGGCAGTTTAGCTTTCACACATAGATTTCGTAAAGTTATTTACCTACCAAGACAAAGTAAAATCACGGACTGACAGACCCACAGACAGGGGATGACAATCCCCTCTACAGGCCATACAGTCTGATGTTGGTACTCCGTTAAAAATGTCATACAGGAAAACCGCGGGTGTTCTAAGTGAGTTAATCAAAACACAATATGAGTTCAAAGTAGGTAAATGACCAAAGTTGACTCAGTGACTTGTGAACATACAAAATTGCCTATTCGGTAGGTAAACAGTTGGTTTTGAACCTCAAAGACTTCAACCCACCGCCGGGTGAAGGGTCCTAAAAATGTCTTTACGCCTCAAGATAATCCTTGTTTTTAGCGGAAAACAAATGTTTATCAGTTGCATTAAACGCTTTGAAGGGGACAGGTCGAGTCCACCGCGTTCTGTGAAGCGCGTGCCCGGTGGTGCAACTCCGCCGACTGCAGGTAGTGAAGGGATATGATACTAATTTTTGAAGTGCATTTTTGTGCAAGTTCATTTTGGTTTATTATTTTCAATAATAAGCCTTTGGAATCGAGGAAGAAAAAAAAATTTTAACCCCCCCTCAAAATTTGATGTTTTACGTTTCAAGGTACGTAGAATACGAAAATCGAATAAAAAAATTTCCGTCCGTCCGCCGTACGCCGTACGCCGTACGCGGCACTTTTCTTAGCAACACTGGACCGATTTGGTTCAAATTTGGTATATGGGCTCCATTTGGGGTCTAGTTGTGCCGCGAAGCTTTTGGTTGATGTAGGTCACTTCTAAGGGGTGAAAATTAAGGGTTGTAATTTTCAAGAGTGCCCTAGCTCGAAAACTCTCGAAATAAAGGTATCGTTTTTTCACCAATTTTAAATAGTATTGAATTTTTAAAAATTTTTGAGACCACCCGGAGCTCTGTAGGACAAACCGTTCGGTCCCTACGAGTACTTGAAGGTTTTCCTTCGATAAAACAGAATCATGAGTGTGAATCGCAAAAGAGGTCTAATCTCCATTCAAATTTTATCGGACTAAAATGCGATCGCTGTTCATTTCTTCGATTTGTATACAGTTTTGCCTTCTGCGTAACCAGTAATCAAATTTCCATAAGAAGCTTTCTATTTTTCCAATCGAGTGTGAAGCGTTTAGTTATTTCTAATAAACTTGATTGTGAAGGTGTGAAGCCAGTATGGTGTGGTAGGTAGTACCTAGCTGGTAGGTAAAAAAAAGTTGGTAGGTAAAAAAAATGTTGGTAGGTAAAAAAGCTGCAAATCATTGCTCAAAGGCTTCTTCACTCTTCAGATCACTGATCAGCTGAGTGAGCTCCGAAGCCATTTTCAATCCTATTGAATGGAAGTGCTCTTCCAGGCGTCTCCAGCATTCAAGGAAATCTTCTTCACTCCTCAGATCACTGATCAGCTGAGTGAGCTCCAAAGCCATTTTCAATCCTATTGAATGGAAGTGCTCTTCCAGGCGTCTCCAGCATTCGAGGAGATCTTCTTCACTCCTCAGATCACTGATCAGCTGAGTGAGCTCCGAAGTCATTTTCAATCCTATTGAACGCAGGAAGCTGAAATTTGAGAGGGAAGGTCAAGGGATAATACAGATGGTGGTAGGTGCTATTGATGGAGAACCAGTGATCTATACAGAAGGGTGATCTACACAGAAAATAATAAACCTTTGAGCAATGATTTGCAGCGTTTTTAATGGAAAATGTTCAAGAAAATATTTTCTTTAGTAGGTATTTATGGGATAGGTTTGCAATTTTTCCAATGATTTTGTGATTCATTCCCATGTAATTTATCTCAATGATTTTGTAATTTAACAAAGATTTTCTTGATTTGTTTAACCTTTCTTTAAAATGAAATGAATACGGTGCCAATTTTTGATTAAGACTTTTTTAGCAGAATCATTCCTGCAGTGGTCCGATTTGTAGTTTCTAACGATTTTGTTGTTTTCTTGCCAACAATTATTTGTCACTTCGGTACCAATTTCGGACTGATAATGTTGAAACCAGTAGTCCCTTCTACTATTCAATCTATGAAGCTATTATAGACATAAGATAAGTTATGTTTTGAAATTTTTTTATTGATGTCGAAACGTTCTATATATTATTTATTATGTATTATATATAATTATTATATATTATTCATTATATTTATTTATGATTTATTATGTTTCCAAGTTTTTAATAATTGTTATTCTTTGAAACAGTCCGTTACACGAAAAAAACACGACTTATAGATGATAAAACCAATCAAACCAAGTGCGGCACGCGCCTTATCGTGTGACTCCCCAAGGCGCGCCTGGCGGAGGGTTAAATTCTGACAAAATGAAATATAAACAAACGGACAGGCAGAGAAATATAAATATGTATAGAAAACGGTGCCAGGTGTGTGGAGCTCTCACCAGCCATGTAACGAGCGGTGTCGGATGCCACCCACTGTGGCCAATAATAGGCCTCTCTCTATCAGACCGAGACGTTGTGGTGACCACTGAAATTTTTTAAAAGAAATTGTAGACTATTGATTCAATTATCTTATAATCTGAATCAATCTGAACGACAGTCTCTTCCACTCCGGATGTATGTCACCATTTAATATTTCCATTACAATGGAGATGGTGTCATCATGACCTATGAAAAGGACAGCTTGAAGGCCACTGGATCCTCAATCCTCATAATCGCCAATAGGCAGGCATTATATTTATATTTCTTGAACAACCCCAAGGATCGCATGAATTGTCTGCCAAGTGTGCCTGGTTCCTTCCTATCACAAATAATATCGATACCTTAAAGCACAAAGGCGCTATCCATCTTCCAAATTTTTTATTTTCTTTTAAATGTCATAAAAACTCAAGTTCAACAAAACTATTAATGAACTTCTTGAAGATTATAATTCGAAAATTTCTTGAAGAAATTAAAGATTTTAGGGTAATAAACCATTATTTTAGGAATGGATCACTGGTGAAATTTTTTTGCATTTTTCTCAAAACGCCACTTTTGGATATTGCGCCTTTGTGCTTCAAGGTATCGATATGAACATAAAGTTTTTCTCCCATACTGAGAAAACAACCGACCGAACATTGAAGTTCTTCAAGTGCGAAGGACGTGAGAGCCATTTTCCTATAGTTGATATTCGCAGGTACCTTGAAAACTCAGCCATCAAACAAAATCATGCCAAAAAAATTTCCTTCCGGGAAAAGAACGTGTCTGCATTGAGTTCTTCTCGAGAAATGATACGTTTTTATAATTCTCAGCAACAAACATGAAAGCAAGCAATAAATGTAGCAGTTTGTTTATTAGGTTCGTAGATTTTCTTCCCACCCCGAGCTATTACGCCAAAAAGTCCCATTCGATCAATAAGACTTGACCGGGTTTACTAAAAATTATTTTATCGCGTTTTAAGCTATTTTCCGGACTTTGTGACAGACAATTTTGCTTTGATTACAAATATTCCAAGACATTAATATTTATTAATAATCTATGTTCAACATGATAATTTCCTGAAAAGCTAGGTATTTTAAACCCCTATTCCGTCGAAATTTGACTTCATGACAATCAAAAAATGTTGGCTAACGGACAATATTTTAACATCATTGACATTTTGACACCATTTTGAATTTTTTAGCAAGTATCTACGTTCAGGAATTATTCGGTACAACACAATATTATTATTATCACTTCTGAAACCTATTTGCTTTTGAATTATTCAAATGATGCAACTGATTTCCACGAAGAAAATTTTTTAAATTCTCAATACCAAAAATGAGGCCATTGCAGAATTTTCTTTTAAAAAATCGTCAATACATCGTGAATGTACGCAGGGGGATGTGATGAAAGTGCGTGAATTTTAGACAACTACCATGTAACACTTGCACGCAAATTGTTCGAAAATGTAACAAGATCACTCTTCACGTTTGCTCATATTCCAATGTAAAATGATCATCGAGTTAGAACTCCCTATTGCATTCATAAACTCGTTTAAAACGGCTTAGTTAGCTGGGTTCTGAGATGTTTCATTCGAGATCCTTCAAAAATGTTGTGTTGTATAAATGTGGTATTATTTCATGGCAGCAGTTATTGTCTGACACCATGCGGGAGATGTCGATTACCCTTAAACAGAACATTTAACTCTTCCTCTCTGCTTTACCATAAAACAATCGAGAATTTTTTTTCTTTAAAATGCGGTGAGAATCTGTGGGTGTTGATTGGCTCACGAAGCAGAAAACAGGGTTGTAGGTACAGGCATATGGGCGGTGTGTTCCATACGGGCTAAACACACAAAAGCCCCCGTCCCGCTACACCTCAAACCCTCCCAGGCGGTACCCTTCCCAACAATACGTGTTTGCTTTTCACACCGATCCTTCCAATTATGGTCTCGTCGGGACCCGCTCCCAATTAATTTAAACGACCGCTAATGAGGTTTTTATTCAAGAAAATCACGTTCCCTTTCCATATTTTTTTCCCACTCCTTTTGATGATCCTCGTGAATTTATCTTTTAAATAATGCACTCCAAAACATGTTTTCATTCACCTTTATTTCCAATCGGGAACATGTTTATGGGTCTTCAATGATTGCCAATAATTAGTTCATGGACGTACAAACCGACTTAACTTCCCTTAACCAATTCGTAATAGTCACCTTACCTATTACAGTTATTCAATTCATACCATTTACTCACAACTGAATTTAGGAAAGCTCTATATGTTGATGTAGTAAAATGATAATATTGGGTATCGGATGAAACAAAATCAACATTTTAACTTAAATTCTGCGCTTTAGACGTTTCTAGACAATTTTTAGCGAATTTGAAAAATTTTGGAATTGCATTAGACTCGAAAATTGTAGCATGGACTTTTTCGAAATTCTTCTTAACTGAAGACCGTTTTGGAAAAACGGGTCAATACAAATATAAAATGTTGTGAAACCGCGATTTGCTGTGCCAGCGTTTCCAAGTGAACTCACTCAATCTAACTTGAAGTTTTTAAGTTACTGTTGATTTCCTGGTTACGGCGGTATTCTTAGATTTTAGTTTAATCCAATAGGTTTAAAATGTATTATTCCCAAATAAGAAAATTGATTTGCCATAGTGGCGTATTGGCCTTTTTTCCCGTAAGTCTGTACCCATTAAGTCCCATTGGTTTTCTGAGTTCTTTCTACCTGCTTTGTTTTTATGTTGTTCAACCTGATTCCATCTTGATCTTGTAGAGGATCGAAAAACGAGAAAAATAAAGTCCATAACTCAATTTGATTTACCAATTTTATTATCATCTTGGCGTGTTGGCAATTCTCCCTGCCGAGTATCAACACAACGATACAAAAATTGTTCCGCAAAAATTTCTAAAATATACCAAAATGTTCATAATAACAAACTAAAAGACAAGTTCGTAAGCCAGAAATTTAGGACAACCAAAAGTTTTAAGGTGTTTTATGGATACTTTTGTTAAAATAATAGTAATACATATTGCATATTCGTTTTCAGCTCAAAATTTCTGGTTGAAATACAATTTCAGACACAAATAATTTTCAAAAAAAATTGTACTTATATAGGTAACATAAACAATTTATATAAATTTTGAAAACCTGCGTATATTTATTTAACCCTTGAGTTGAGTTCGTAAAGACGAGTGAAACGTGAAGTTTACGTAAACGACAATATAAGTGTGGATACTCTATGAGTTTGGGGTGACGATGGGAGCATGAATATAGACCACTAAAATTATTTTAAATATGCCCTGTGCACACAAAATGTTGGTGTGGTATACAGAAACTGAATGAAAAATAACAGTTTACTTGTGGGTACTCAGAGTTCGGGATTATTGAGGAGATTATTTTTTGTGGTATCATCATTTTAACGATTCGTGCTACGTGGCATACTCACAATGCCGACTACTCTCTGAAATAGTTAATATTTCGATTTTCTCAACCGTAGTTTTGAAGATTTATTTGAAATGTTGCTAATTTTTTCTCCCATTTATAGGACAGATTACTAGATTCAGACTGGAATCCCGCACCAAACACACGGTATTTCCGAGATTCGGTGCTTCCTTCTGTGCAGCGCTATTTTGGACGATTGTTAGAAGCGAACGCCTCTAAATGAAAACACCTATCAATCCTGGCCTGGTGATTCGATTGTTTCGGTAAACCTCTTCACCGTGAAGTTAAACATCTGAGAACTCCGACAGCGGAGCCTAAACCCAGACATCCGATGCAAAGCAGGCATCCCATTAAACCATGTACCAATGTCTTACTTACACAAGAACAACAACTACTACTAGTTGTAACTTCTGTAACAACTTATACCATCTGTTACAGAAGTCTAGCAAAAATTGGAAAGAAGTTCTCCGGACTTCTATTGCCATGTGCATTTTTCTGTGATTTATTGCAATGTTTATACTCCCAGCTCTTTACAAACTTCTCAGAACCTTTGGAATCGAGTAAGGAAAAATGTTACCCCCTCCAATCAAAATTTTATGGTTAACGTTTCAAAGCTATTATTAAGGTAGGTATATAGCGTAGTTCGGGTTGATGCAAAAAGCGAGAAGAAAAAATGCGTAAAACTATATCAAAAATGCTACAATGATTACTCATCAGTTTATTATTTTTCTGAACAGATCTCTAGCCGGCAAAGACACGGCTTTTCCATTATCAGTAAGTACTCACCAACTATATTATTTTAGCTTGAGGTTCAATATCAAGTTTATTAGCACAGAAAGTACCTACCAGCGAAGCATCGTTATCTAGGAGTTGTGGGTGCCCCCATATTCATAACAAAACTTGCACAACTGAGAGACATGAGAAATTTGGAAAAAGAAAAAGATGAAAAAATAAGATAGCTTCGCTACTTAGGTACTTCAGCGAACCCCCAACTTTATAGGGAGCAGACGGTTGGTCTTCAAGACCTTTGAATTTCGATTCTAAAAATTCAATATCATTTTTAATTGATGAAAAAACACCTTTACATCAGAAATTTTTGATATGAAGCGTGTGCGTTTTAAACATTTTAACCCCTTAGAAGTGACATACAATAATCAAATGGTGCTGAAGTTTTAATTTGTACTTTTGTTGTTATCAATTTTAGCTCGAAATGTTTTGTGTATTCATCTTCCATGGTTTCCAACTACATTCTTGGGTTTCCTTTTAGTACGGAATATACCCTTGTTGCCATCGAAAGCCATATATAACCAAAGATACTAATTTGACGTATGAGTATGTGAGTTGGACAGTTCAATGTAAGGGAGATGTATCACCACATTTCCATTACAATAGGATCCATAGGTTATAATATTCTGCATGTCTGCTGTACGCGTTGGGGTGAGAGGCGCCTACACGTTTAGATCTCATACATCAACCCCTAGATTAGAATTAAGTGGATGATTCCTCCTCGTGTTCATTTACGGTTATCAAGAGACTACTATTAGCATACAATCTCTGCGCAAGCATTTCATGATAACAATTATCTCAGAACAATAAATTGTTTCTTTCATGTCTTATCGTATATACTCTTACATAACTCGTAGTTGAACTTACCGAATTGAAAACCTCAAATTCCAAAATTTAGGTAACCACCCACATTTTGATCCACTCACCTGCAACAAAATAAATCAAATTCATAATAATTGACAGGTAACTACGCATTATTACTTACTAAATTGCTATTACAAAGTACCAATTCTTCAATAGACCAGCACCAAAAGGCAACAAAAATCCGGATTGAAGTTGCTCCGGATTGAAAAATCCGGATTGCTCCCGTGGACATTTTTGCTCAGTTCCAAGTCTTACGAGAACTCCATTTTTACCAATCAAGGGTGTGATTCCTTGTAACATTGGACAAGATATCCACCTCTATTCCTGAAATAAATCTAAATGTCATCCAATTTTATTAAAATTGTCAAGGATTGCTTGGCCCTATTTGCAATAAATTCGAATGGAATTTGAAGGGACGGTTTGAGTTGGACCGTGGCCGAGACAAAACTCAAATGCATGAAAGTTTTACCTACGTGAAGAGAAAATTGAGGTAATAGTGAGAGAGAGAAAAGAGAAATGTTAATTTATGAAATCATGAGTGATTTACCATGTAAAATGCAATGAACAAATGGAATGTTTGGCTACATTACTTGTGAACCGTGAACGTTATTGTGGACTATTTTTACAATGAAATAACGCCAGCAAAAGTCAAGCTAACTTCGTCTTCTCTCGGTTCAGCCAAAACCATCCAAGACGCTTCGGAATTTGATAGCCTCCTTTTTCATATTTCATCTCACGATGTCTCTAAAGGGGTTTTCCCTTCCAGTTGTAGGAATGAATGAATAAATTAGAAATGAACCGCTACGAGGATGGTGAAATGGATAAGGAGAGAAGAAAAGAGTGGGTGTCGTGGTGGAGGGGGGGGGGTCGAAAGACCTCCTCAAGGCAAGAAGGAAGTACGAATTCGTCTGAAATCGTCGCCAGAGAAATTCCCATCATTCCGACCGGAATACTGGTGTGGTGTTCAACCCTTGAAATCAGGTAATGCAAGTGAACAACGTTATTTTAAACATAGGGTAGATGGGGGTTCCCGCACCTTTCATGATGTGGCGTACTAAAAAAAAAAAAAGTCACATACTCTTATGGTACTTTTGCAGCAGTAGGAGATTTTTAGGGATCGTAACCAAGGTTCTAACAAACAAGAAATAAATAAAACGGGAAGGTTATGACAATTTATGGCTGTCGGACTGGCTTATCGTTTTGAATGGACTAAATTGAAATTTGCGAGAATCTACCCTCTGTCTATCCACCATAAACATTATGAGTTGTGGTCTAATAATTTGATTACACTAATCCCACCGTGAGCAGCAGTAACTTCTCTTTTGGTTAACTTTCAACTGAAGTTCACAAGCACTATCGCAGGAAGTTATCCAAAGTGATATGTTGAATAAACAAAGTATATTATTGATAAATTAAGTAGTTTAGCTGTTTGAGAGGTTCTCTGGATAGGATCTGAGGGGTTTAGCTGAAAAGGGGTTCTGGAGAGTATAAAGAAAAATCAGAAATACCATTGATCAGATGAAGTTGAGATGGCGTTACTGGACTTTTGTCAAACTTCAAAAGAATTTCAGTTTCATCTCGCCTGGAATTAACTCAACCCTTTGAGTAGCAACTGCTCTTGTAATGGAGTAGACGATTGAATTAGTCATTTGAATTAGAGCAAAATTTAGCCTAAAATTTGCTGAATTTTTAGCAATGATAATATATTGTAATATATGATAATATATGATGATAATATTTGAAGCCTGGTTTTTCATCAGGCATGATATATGATAATATATGATAATATTTGAAGCCTGGTTTTTCATCAGGCATTAGCATTAGTTCTCAGACTTCAGTTTTTTCATGATTTTAGTTCACAAGGTTCTCGCAATGCCACTCCAAGTAAAAGTAATGATTCCACCCTATCGTGGGAGAGAGATAGGAGCAGATCATGAAGGAAAAGGAACTTCTAGGTCGTGAATCGACCAGAGCCCTGATAAAGGGTGTTTGAAGTCCGGTACTTTCGGCCAGGAGAGGTTTTGAAATCCAGGGACCATTAGGAATCCATTTAAGCCCTTCAGGGCGATAGCGTCCAGAGGGTCCCACATCAACTGGTCTCATGAATTCTCTACCCGGTAATCGATGTTACTGGAGTTCGGAGTGGGCGCAGGAAAGGGAGGAATCGATTGAATAATTTATTTCCAAGTGAGACGTGGAGCAGGCGATCTCTTGTCCAATTGGGTGACACACATTGGACCAGGTCCACTGATGACGTTTTTCGGCTAGTTACCTTATCAGCTGCAGTTCCCTTTAACACGAACATAACTGAGGGTTCATTAAGTATTTTATCAAGCGCAATAGAGCTCTACCCTGAATTGAATTTACACTTTGAGGTTGAAGACCACCAGTTGTAGTAACCTAACTACCTGGAACAACGCTTTCCCAAGACGATTGGTATAATTAGTATGTCATTAACTTTAGGCAGCAAAGCGATCAATCGATGTATTCATGAACATAACCTATTAATTTAATTAATAATTTCCTTAATTTACCCTGAAAATGTAGATAGAATAAAGCCAATGTCCTCATACCACTTTAGAATTCGACTGGCCCACGTTTTTGAAAAATCTCCAGCAAGTTTGGGTTTTCAGTAGATCATCTTCATAAAGAATAACAATACTAAATTATAGCGTTGATTTGAGTATTTTTGGTTCCTAAATTCTTTCTTAGCAGTCCTAATCAGCAGCTAAGAGAACAGCACAATTAGAATGAAAAATCAACATTGATCGAAAGTAATTCTCAATTAAATTGTTATTTTCAAATGTATGTAACCTAATTGTGGATTGTTTTCGATCAATGATGATTTTCCGTCATAATTCTTCTATTCTCACAGCTGCTATGAAATTAATTTGCAACTATTTTGAAACGAACTGAGCCTAAACCAAAAAACAGAATTTGAGCAATTTTGGACTATTAGGAGCTGAGAAATCGAAGTTCACGGGAATTCATGTTTACGCATACCCTAATTCTACCGTTAGTCCAACTCCAATGAAACTGTTGGGGGTCGAATCCTCACATTTCCTATGGTTCTTCCCGATAAACTGGTTTCACCTGGGCCGGACCGACAGACAGAACGCCCAGAAACTCAAAATGTGAGTAAAAGTATCCACACACATTTTTCGTCTAGCTACACAAACACTAAGCTTTCCTTTGATAGTGAAAAAACGCTACAAATTATTACACAATGGTTTATTATTTTTCTATATAGATCACTCGTCTACAAAATCCCCAACCATACTATACCTATGAAGAGAAGGAAAAAAAAAAAAAATTAAAAAAAAAATCAAAATTACCAACCATCGATCGCATTTTGGTCAGCTCTAATTTGAACGGAGATTAGGCCTCTTTTGCGATTCACACTAGTGTTTTGATTTATATATATACAGGGTGTCTACACCTTCGGTGGGCATAACTTCAGGGTTCGATTCTACAAGGTATTTTCAATAAAAAATGTCTATTAGCAGTTTTCTTTTAACCCACTCAAAATTCCTCTTTTTCACTTTAAAGTTTTTCTTCGCGTCTTCGACCTTACGGCACTGATATGGTCATAACTCCCTTATTTCTCCTGGAAATTCAAATCTGACTACACCGTTAGAAAGAGCGTTAAATTCCTAAGCTGCCCAGTGCAAAATCAAAATATTTCAGCAATAAAATAGTTTCAAAAAATCAAGTCAAAAAGCCAACTCTAAAAAATTTTTGAAACTTGACTTTCTTCGACCAAAGTTTTCACTCTAAATCCCTGCCCATTTCGATGGGCGCTCTTCGGAGAAAACATGCTCAAATTGTCAGCTTTCCAACGGTCTATCAATTTTTCTTTTTGACATTCAAATTGGAAGAGTAAATCAAGTTTGAATGCCAGAAAACGTGTGTTTTACAAGAAAATCGGGTGTTTTACACGGTGTATGGTCTCCCTCAATCTTGACGAGTTTAGTATCATTTCCTACGTAATTTTTTACGCTAAATCCAATGGTGGCACTTCCAAATAATTGTGACTGCTAGAAAGTGGATTTTTTGAAGAAAATCTTCGTTTTTCGTACATAAAATACGCATTATTCGTAAATGTGGTAGTGAGCATGAAGTAACACCTTTGAACTCAACAAAAACTTCAATCAGCTAGAAATTCAGTGTTTTTGTTGAGTTCAAAGGTGTTACTTCATGCTCACTACCACATTTACGAATAATGCGTATTTTATGTACGAAAAACGAAGATTTTCTTCAAAAAATCCACTTTCTAGCATTCGGAACCATTCGGAAGTATCACTATTTTATTCAGCTTAAAAAATTACATAGGAAATGATATCAAAATCGTCAAGCGATCTTGAGGTCGAGGGGGATCATAAGCCGCTTAAAACACTGGATTTGCTTGTAAAACACACGTTTTCTGGCATTCAAACTTAATTTACTCTTCCAATTTGAATGTTAAAAAGAAAAATTGATAGACCGTTGGAAAGCTGACAATTTGAGCATGTTTTCTCCGAAGAGCGCCCATCGAAATGGGCAGGGATTTAGAGTGAAAACTTTGGTCAAAGAAAGTCAAGTTTCAAAAATTTTTTAAAGTTGGCTTTTTGACTTGATTTTTTTATACTATTTTATTGCTGAAATATTTTGATTTTGCACTGCGCAGCTTAGGAATTTAACGCTCTTTCTAACGGTGTAGTCAGATTTGAATTTCCAGGAGAAATAAGGGAGTTATGACCATATGAGTGCCGTGAGGTCGAAGACGCGAAGAAAAACTTTAAAGTGAAAAAAAAGGAATTTTGAGTGGGTTAAAAGAAAATTGCTAAGAGACATTTTTTGTTGGAAATACCTTGTCAAATCGAACCCTGAAGTTATGCCCTTCGAAAGTGTAGACACCCTGTATATTTCAATATAAACCCTTAAATTTTCGTAGGGAGCGAACGGTTAGTCCTACAGAGCTCCGCGTGGTCTCAAAAAAATTTAAAAATTCTATAGAATCTTAAACTGAAGGAAAAACAATACCTTTATGTCAAAATTTTTTGAGTTAGGGCGTTTTCAAAATTTCAAAATTGATTTTGGAACCCTTAGAAGTGACCTACATCAACCAAAAGCTTCGGGGCACAACTAGCCCCAAATGGAGCCTACATACCAAATTTCATCAAAATCGGTCAATGCTAAGTGGCAAAAGTGCCGCATACGGCGTACGGCGGACGGACGGCCAAATTTTTATTCGATTTTTGGATTCTACGTACCTTGAAACGTAAACCATCAAATTTTGAGGGGGTGTTAAAATTTTTTTTTTTCTTGGTCGATTCCGAAGGTTCATTATCTAATTATATAAAACGCCAACCGTACGTACGTACGTACGTACGTATGCACAGAGGGGTTGAAGGGGTCGTGGGAGTGGGGAGAGTTGGAGGCTGGAGGGGTTGGAAAAAAAAAAATGGGGGAATGGAGTAGGGGGCGGAAGGAGTCGGAGTGAGTGGGTGGAGGAGAGAGTCGGAGGAATTGTTTTTGCCTACTTTTTGTAGGCTTTTCAGCTAGTTGAAAATAATAAACCAAAAGCGACAAACTTTCAACTCTATTCTTCTGCCATCATAATGAGTGTATAAATGTCGGGTTAGGCTCTTTTAAACCAACGATCGTGATCTTGAGACGCAAACACGGGATTTCCGAAGTTCATTAGTTATTCTTAGAGGGGGGTGTTAAAGTGTTGACGACGTTGTTGAAGGGAGTATGAGAGGGGGCTTCCTTGATGAGGTCATTTCGAACATTAGTATTCACCGACTTCAACACGTCAAAATATGTTTTTGAGACAAAATGAAAACCGATCGGTGAGTACTCGATTGGAATTCATTTATGGGAAGACGATTAATCTTTGAGCCTACAAACAAGGAGTGAATGAAGAAACCACTTTTGGGAGATGGAAAAAATAAATACTCTTTCTTAGTGATAATTTATATTCGTATTTCAGTTGTATAGACCTTGTAAACCTCTTTGAATACTTAGGGTTTGACAAATTTAACTTTCAGAAGGAACTTTACTGAATTACTGTCCAATTTGGAATGGTCTATCAGAGAGTGCGCAGATTGGGACAGTGTTGGTCTCACATTAATCACTGCTGGATCAATAATAGTCTCTACACAAGCGGAAATACCTCCAACCAACTTCTTAATACATAATCGTCCGGTTTAGCTCAAACCCGAATGATACCTAATGAATGAAGTTCTGCATGCACTGAATTTCGTTCACAATCATGACATTTTTGGTGATTAACACCTTAACTTCCTTCACTCATGGTGTCATGATGACTAATAATTATTGAACGGAGGTAAAACACTCACCATCGAGTTATTCGGCTACAATGAAATCATGAGATTATTTCCTTCTACTCATATTGGTAATATAAAATAAATAAGATTGTTGAAGGGTGTTGAGTCGGATGGATGATAATATCCTGTTGGTGGTCGAAACGGCTCTGGGTCCTCTTTGTGAACAAAAAGAGGGAAACGTCTAGTTTTAAAGTGACCATTAGATGACTAATTTAGAGATCTGCTGTTCTAAATATGTTTTTAGCCTGAAGATGCTGGCAAGATGCTCCAGCGAAACTGTAGCTAAACGAAAATTAAACGCCAAAATCAACGTTTCCCTCTTTTTGTTCACAAAGAGGACCCAGAGTCGTTTCGACTACCAACAGGATAAAATAAATAATATAATATAAAATATTTTGTAACCTAAACGAAGCTCTTTGGATCAATTTTAGGTGATGGCATGAGAGTATTTATCGCATGAGACCTTAAAATACTACTCCCTCACTAACCATAAAGTTAACCAATAATATTATCAGTCATGTGCGTTCGAACCTAGAAATTAATATCACAAGTATTATTTTCCAAAGGAAATGGCTTCAGCTTAAAAGAAATATTTCACACACACCGTACACTATAATTTGGTGGAAAATTATTCGAAAATCAATACACACGAACATGCATACGAACCGGTGAATGATAATCAACTAAACACTGATAACCAGCTCGCAGCAAGGGACCTCCCGAAGAGTTGGCAGCGGGCGATACCCATGGGACCACGATTTGAACTGCAGTTACTAAACCTAACTATCGATAAATTAAGGTACCTATTTAATTAGAGATTCAAGGACCACTGCATCGAACTTGTACCTATTTTCAAAGTTTTAATTATATTTCAGTCTCACTTATGCAATAAATAGTTAAAACGAGATAAAACATCTGATCGTCTAGAGGAAACCTCAAGTAGATCTAACAAAGTTTTGATCTTTGCCGAACCTCCTTAGGTATCAATTACCAAAGCATTCACCTCATATTCGATTCTAAGCACTCACCTATTATTAAATAAAACATCGCGGCTAATGTTTTCTGTCCATTCCTACGATATCTATTGAAAACGACTTCTCCGAAAATTTACTAAACATAAAAGTGGATTACCTAGTTGATGTAATTGGTACTGGTCTGTCAATCATTGGCTGAGACGGTAATAATGGAACGCTCCTGACTTCGTATAATTCTATTTCCCAGTTCACGGCGGAATTAATTCCGTCGCAGCTCGAAGATGAAGCGAAGTACAAAACCAATATCCATGGTCTCCATACATCATCCCTCATCCCACCGTCTGCCAGGCAAGCTTCTCCCTGACGAATGAAAATCAGGTTAACTTGCCCAAAAGAAGAAGCGGATCTTATAAAATCTAATCTACCGTCGCATTACTTTTTCAACGCAACGACCTCCTACAGTACGCTCCATCTCGGCCCTGCGAGAACTCTTCTCCGGATTGGATGAAAGCGCCCGAAAAACTCATTTTACCTCGCTTCGGGAGAAGCCCTGCTCTTTTTCTGCAAATGAAAACAGCTTCACGACAATTTTCCTGGGGAAGTCGAAGTTGTTTTTATTTGAAGGGGATCATGACAATATGGAGGGGATTTCGTCGAGAGATACCGTTAGGTCAATTCACTTATCCTTGTTTGGCAAACTAAATTTATTGTGCCATCGAATCGTAGAGCATTTCGATCTGGGGGTTTATTTATCCTTTTTTACCTCAAAGCACTTGTTGAGAATTCAGTAAATTATAAAATAATAACAAAATTCGTTTTTAATCTCAAAACATTTTGATAGAAGACGACTTGACAACTTTAGTTGACCCTTGCCGCCCTAAATTCCAGTTACAAAGCTCGATTTGCAACATCAAGATTCCTACGACCCCCCAGCTGGGTGCCTCAATTAAGCGGAAAATTTCAATTAAAAACGCCGCAAATTATCACAAAAAAGTTTATTATTTTTCTATATAGAACACTCGCCTGCAAGGAACTCGGCTTTGCCATTATCAAAGGTACCTACCACGTACCTACAGCGATCGCATTTTAGTCAGATGAAATTTGAACGGAGATTAGGCCTCTGCGATTAACACTCGTGTTTCTGATTTATCGTAAGTCCAACCCTTAAGTTCTCGTAGGGAGCGAACAGTTTGTCCTAAAGAGCGAATTTGTCGAAGAGCAAATTTTTGGTACAAAAACACATTTGAGTGCTTTGAGTGCACAGAAAGTGAGCATATTCGAAGAAATATATGCGTTTTCTACGCATGATGCCATATGGCACCAAATTTTAAAAATTGATAAATTTTCCTGCACTGGATACTTTTACACACCTCTCTGATTAAAATAAATGCCCTATATTCGAATGTGAAACTTTTCCAAAATTCAGGCAGGGACGAAAGTCACGAAAATTGATTATTTATTTATATCAAATTTTTTTGAGCTAGGGCGTTTTCAAAATAACTACCCTTAGAAGTGACCGCATCAACCAAAAGCTTCGGGGCACAACTAGACCCCAATTGGAGCCCATATACAAAATGTCATCAACTATAGAAAGGAAAGGTTGCATGGGAACTAAGGCAAGTGACGAAAACGGACAGCCAAATTTGTATTCGATTTTTGGATTATATGTACCTTGAAACGTGAACGAACAAATTTTGACGGGGGTCAAAATTTTCTTCTTGGTCGATTCCAAAGGTTCATTATTAAAACTAATAAACCAAAAAACTATTAATTTCCAGATTAGGCGAGTGAAACGGCCTACGAACAAAAGTTAGATTTGGAAAATGGTTATTAGTTTTCTCTAAGGTTTTAACGGGGATGTCTCCTCCCAGTTTACTGGACGTTGGGTTTATTCAAATTTTTGAAATTACTAGGTGGGGCTGGAAAACTAGCATGTGTCAAGAAACCTAATTTTCTCAGGGGACGACATTTTCGTGGGGAGTTCGAATATGGTTCTAATGTACTCTTCTTATATTGTTGTTCCACGTATGTCTGGCTTTTTGGTAATAAATACGGAAAAACGGATCTCGGATAGTAGAAACGATAATACCTCGGATGGGAAAATCGAGGGATTTTTTTCTAACCCTTGCATAACAATCAATTGGAAATCTGATCTCGTATGCGTTTCGTACATAAATGGGATGGCAGGTCTCTAAACGGTGAGTTGCAGTCTGTTAGTGAATTCATGTTGTCCCAAAAATCTGGAATCCCTCAGGGAACTGACATCTCTTTGTCCCAATGATTCAGTTTCATAACTTGACTCGACTTTTCATCGTACACTTGGAAAACCAGTCAGATGCCTTATCCACTTTACCATTCCATTATATATGGAAAATGGCCCCACCCTCGCATTTGGTCGATTCGCCCTCAATGGATTCCGGTTCTTCCAAGTTCCGGAGAGTTTTTTGCTCTTTTTCTTACTCAACCGTCCAAGTTTTTCAGCTTTTCCAAGAGCGTTCAGAGGAGGTCGGCCATTTTTTATTCTCAGGACTCGAAGAGCAACGAAAGTGTTCCGTTCAACTTAGGCCCGAGTTATCACCACAATAAAATACCGTTCTCTCAAAGAGTGCGAAGGTAGAAGTTGTTTCATTTTCCATCAATCGACTCCAACATTAGGTGAAATTTTCTCTTGCCTGGTGGGTAACAAAGAGTTTGTGGGAAAGGCTATCGCATTCCAACTTGCCCGATCTGGAAAGAGGATGAATGGACCACCCATTTTATTTCCGTCATTTGAAGGAGCAGATGAAAATTATGGGAGGGAAGTTTTCGAATTCGAGGAGATTGGCGTAGGGGATTGACAGTTCAAGTTTGATGCGGTCTCAAGGTTTACAAAAGGTTTCACAGGTGCTGCTCACTCCTATCCCTAGAAATACCAGTCCAAAATAACCTGGCAACTCCACGTGGGCCATCCCGGGCGCATTCAATTCTGCATTGATTGACTTGGACCAATAGCCCCCAGAAACAATCAAGACCACTCTGATACAGCAGAATTCTCAGTTCAAATGATTTCAGTGTGCTCTTCGGAATTTTTTTAAATATTTTTCTCGTATTGAATGCAAATAAGTTAACGACCTTAATTAATAACCGCTGTACATAGATGAATCTGATTAGCTCCTGGCAACTCACCATGTTGTCAAATGACAAACTGGTTAAAAACGACCGAGGTAACGCTTTTGTGATTGGAGTGGGATCAATCGCTTTCGTGGGGTTCTCATGTGGCTGAGGTGTCACATGTGGGTGGTTGGTTTTGTGTCCCAGGACACACTGCTGCTATTGGTTTATTATATTCAATAATGAACCTTTGGAATCGACCAATAAAAAAAATTTTAACACCCCCTCAAAATTTGATGGTTTACGTTTCAAGGTACGTAGAATCCAAAAATCGAATAAAAATTTGGCCGCCCGTCCGCCGTACGCGGCACTTTTGCCACTTAGCATTGACCGATTTTGATGAAATTTGGTATGTAGGCTCCATTTGGGGTCTAGTTGTGCCCCGAAGATTTTGGTTGATGTAGGTTACGTCTAAGGGTTCCAAAATTAATTTTGAAATTTTGAAAACGCCCTAACTCAAAAAATTTCGATATAAAGGTATTGTTTTTCCTTCAATTTAAGATTCTATAGAATTTTTAGAGACCACCCGGAGCTCTGTAGGACAAACCGTTCGCTCACTACGAAAACTTGAGTTTTGGACGTACGATAAATCAGAAACACGAGTGTGAATCGCAAAAGAGGCCTAATCTCCGTTCAAATTAAAGCTGACCGAAATGCGATCTATGTTTTTCTTCATGCTGGATGGTTGGTGGCTTTGCAGACTAGTGATCTATAGAAAAATAATAAACCATTGTGTAATAATTTGCAGCGTTTTTTCCATGCGAACGCCTCACCCAAGAACCTCACGCCTCGATACCAGCGCAAAGGCGCTATGCCCATCTATTTTCCACCTTTGATTTTTTTTTTTTGTTTCAGAAAAACTCAAATTCAAAAAATTATTATGGACCTTTTTGATAGTTATAGCTAGAAATTGTTTTGAAGGAATTAATGAGTTTGGTGTAATAAGCCATTATTTTAGGAATTGAGCACTGGGGAAAACTTCTTTTGCGTTTTTCTCAAAACTCTGTTTTTAGGACCTCCCACAGTAAGACTTGGGCGTCCTTATAAGATCGATCTGGGGTGAAGTTGGACAACACTCAACAGAAAAAAAAAATAACCACACAGTAATCCGTTTTAGACCATTCTGAATCCAAATCCGCGAAAAAAACCATAGGTGTATGTCTGTGTGTGTGTGTGTGTGTGTGTGTATGTGTGTATGTGTGTGTGTGTGTGACAAAATCTTGTGTCGTCTGCACAGGCCTTAGTTCTCAACCGATTTTCCTGGTTCTTTTTTTGTTCGACGCGGAAAACTATCTAGTTGTGCACTACGTCGCCGGAATTTCGAATTTTGCCTTTTAAGGGGGGGAAAGGGGGGGTTAATGCTCAAAAAACGTGCATTTTTGGGCATAATCTTGTGTCGTCTGCCCAGGCCTTAGTTCTCAACCGATTTTTGTGGTTCTTTTTTTGTTCGACGCGGAAAACTATCTAGTTGTGCACTACGGCGCCGGAATTTCGAATTTTGCCTTTTAAGGGGGGGAAAGGGGGGGTTAATGCTTAAAAAACTTGCGTTTGCGGGAATAATCCTGTAAAATTTGCCCAGGCCTCAATTTCCAACCGATTAGTGAGTTTCTTTTTTTGTTTGACTCAAATAACTTCCGAGTTGTACATAATTTCACCCGAGTACCAAAATTCGCAAGGGGGGGTGTAGTGGGGGGATAATATTCACAAAATATCCGATTTTTCAAAATTTCGGTTCCTTTACTGCTTACTAATTGTACCCAAGCTTTGAAATTGAGGAAAAATTCTCATTATACCTCCGGGTTTTCATGAATTATTCTCTGTAGCACCAAGGAAATAATAGTGGTGCCACCATGGTGCCAGGACATGGTGCCATGATGCCATAAGTAAACCGCTTATTTCTTTTTTTTTTGTGTTTCACCTTGAATACGGATGTGAACCTCGACGGACCGCCTACTAAAACTAATAGATGAAAGTGCAATGTTACGACGTATTCCCCCTTTGGTGCCAGACTGGCACCATTGGTGGTGGTTGGGGGGGGGGGGTGAACTCGAATTCGCATGTTGGGTATCGTAGATCATGGATTTTAAAAATTTTAAAAGAGCATTTAATGCTCTTCGGATTCTAGGCTCCCATGCCGCTAGAAATGTTTTGGTAGATAATGGTGAGGGGGGGGTCACTATTTCTTGCCTAAAGTAATAAACCAAATTACATCGAGTGAAACAGTTTTATCGCTTACCAACTGGTTAACTGATCTAATGCTTATCCAATGGGACGTCCCCTGGAATGCATGCATTACTAAACAATATGTTTGGACATAGCGCCTTTGCGCTTTAAGGTATCAATATATGGACTGCTACTGCGACTTCAAGGAAACGAGTATTCATATGCCAGAAACGCATGATTCGCACCGTACTGAAAGCCCCACTAACACCGATATTTAATTGAATGTTCCATTATAATATAATATAATATGATATTATCACCTAGTCATGTATAGATTTTATTTAATAACTGCAGCTGAGATATAAAAATAACGATTTTGCATGGTAGATTCTAGACTTTGATATTATAGGTACTAAGCATTCATTAGTACAGTAGAACTCCAATTATCCGAATTAATGGGGACCGGGACCCATTCGGATAATCAAATATTCGGATAATCGGAGTTTTTTTTTAAATTGCCATTGGAGAGAAAAAAAAACGCTGCAAATCATTGCTCAAAGGTTTATTATTTTCTGTATAGATCACCCTTCTGTATAGATTAATGAATCATGATTTTATTAATAATAAATCGTCGATGAAGTGAGTTTCAGGAGGCACTCATTTCCATGTCGGTAGGTACTATTTTTCGAATTGTATGCACCTTGAAACGCGAAACATAAAATATTTGGTTTGCTTTGAGCAATGGCATCGGAGCTCACTCAGCTGATCAGTGATCTGAGGAGTGAAGAAGATCTCCTCGAATGCTGGAGACGCCTGGAAGAGCACTTCCATTCAATAGGATTGAAAATGGCTTTGGAGCTCACTCAGCTGATCAGTGATCTGAGGAGTGAAGATGATCTCCTCGAATGCTGGAGACGCCTGGAAGAGCACTTCCATTCAATAGGATTGAAAATGGCTTCGGAGCTCACTCAGCTGATCAGTGATCTGAAGAGTGAAGAAGCCTTTGAGCAATGATTTGCAGCGTTTTTTACCCACCAACATTTTTTTTACCTACCAACTTTTTTTACCTACCAGCTAGGTACTACCTACCACACCATACTGGCTTCACACCTTCACAATCAAGTTTATTAGAAAGAATTAAACGCTTCAGACTCGATTGGAAAAATAGAAAGCTTCTTATGGAAATTTGATTACTGGTTACGCAGAAGGCAAAACTGTATACAAATCGAAGAAATGAACAGCGATCGCATTTTAGTCCGATAAAATTTGAATGGAGATTAGACCTCTTTTGCGATTCACACTCATGATTCTGTTTTATCGAAGGAAAACCTTCAAGTACTCGTAGGGACCGAACGGTTTGTCCTATAGAGCTCCGGGTGGTCTCAAAAATTTTTAAAAATTTAATACTATTTAAAATTGGTGAAAAAACGATACCTTTATTTCGAGAGTTTTCGAGCTAGGGCACTCTTGAAAATTTCAACCCTTAATTTTCACCCCTTAGAAGTGACCTACATCAACCAAAAGCTTCGCGGCACAACTAGACCCCAAATGGAGCCCATATACCAAATTTGAACCAAATCGGTCCAGTGTTGCTAAGAAAAGTGCCGCGTACGGCGTACGGCGGACGGACGGAAATTTTTTTATTCGATTTTCGTATTCTACGTACCTTGAAACGTAAAACATCAAATTTTGAGGGGGGGGGGGGTTAAAATTTTTTTTTCTTGCTCGATTCCAAAGGCTTATTATTGAAAATAATAAACCAAAAGCTACATTTTGATATTGCACTATTTTTTTTATTGAATTAAATGAAAGAAACATGATATTTTCACATGTTTTAAATATAAATAAAATGTACTTATGTACAAGTTTAGAAATAAAAATCATTGTTTTTCAAACTTCTCCGTCAATGTAAGCTGTTTTGCGGTCTTCATCCGTTTTCGGGCAGCCAGGTCACGTATTCGCTTGACGGTGAGCAGCAATAATAGCGCACTTAGACTTTTATGGACAAATTTTTTTCTGAAAGTGATTCGGATAGTCGGAGTTCGGATAATTGGAGTTCTACTGTACTTTTTTAAAATGTTTACTTGTAGTATAAATATCATTGAAATGTGTACTTGTGTACTGATGTGTGTACTTGTGTGTGTCAACCGTAGTTGACGGTTGTTTCTCGACATTCCATTCTCGCGTGAAGGTTACGTCAGTGTTACATCACTCTTACAATTAAATGATAAAATTAGTAAATACTTTGGCATGTACGTTCACAGACTAAATGTAATGAAAATTGGATTGAAATTTCCCTTGAGAATCCAATGAGTTCTGAGATACTATCGAAAATAGACCTGAATAACTTATTTTATGATAAATTGGAGATTTTTCAATCATTTTTACTTCACCTTGAGCCCCGCTCTTTAGTATATTGAGTTGGGTAAAGTATTGTTCTTCTGAAAGGGTCCGGACAACTTTAGTCCATTCCCTCTTTGAAAGGGTGTTAACGGGATATTGCTTTGCTTCCGAACTACTTTGAAACGTGCTTGATAAGATGGGTTTTTTCTCCTTCGTGCCCGAATGAAAAAGTTTATCGAATGATGTGGAAAAAAAGGGGGAAAACTCGGGAATGAATTTTCAACTTGGTGAGAAAGCTTGGAAATTTTGTCCAAGGCTGTGCATATAACTGGAGCTTTCAATACTTACAGGTTCCTATAGACTTATAAAGGACTTCTATAAAACTTGAATTGAAGTAACGTGTAGGAACTAGTAAGAAATATTTTAAGGAAGATTCTGTAACATGAATATAATTGAGGAAGGTTTGTAACAGCAGTTTATAGTCTTTACACAGGAATATAAAAAAAAAAAAAAATTTGATGAAACTTGATATAATGATTTAACTTTCGAAAACATTCATTCAATAAATAAAAGAGTTTTGTTGATTTGTAGTAAGAATTTTTGAAATATTCAACTTCGGCGTGCTAAAGGAATAAATATGAAATAATAAAATTTCGAAAAAATGTAGCTAAGTACTCTCATGTTCTCAACATGTTTATTATTATATGTATACTTGTGAATTAGGTTTCGAATAATTTCTCATTTTCCACTTTTGCTTCCTCACTGGTGAGCAAATGAGTAATTTTTCAAATAAAAAAAGTTGGTACCCCAAAATCAAAATTTACAAAGGCACTTTGCATTTCAAACTTTGGTTCCGTGTACAACTACCAATACAAAATCGTAAGCGAATTTAATAAATTTCTCAGGATTGTTATAAACGTCCTTGCACCGATAGATAATAGTTTTTTTGTAAATACAAATTTCTTACGATCCAATAGCCCGATACTGCTAATAATGAATGTAATATTATGATTAATATATTATAAATATGTTATGATTAACATAAAAGAAATACATTACAATTAAGCGAAAAATCATCAATATAATTAAGCGCAACATCTCTCTCTCTCTCTCTCTCTCTCTCTCTCTCTCTCTCTCTCTCTCTCTCTCTCTCTCTCTCTCTCTCTCTCTCTCTCTCTCTCTCTCTCTCTCTCTCTCTCTCTCTCTCTCTCTCTCTCTCTCTCTCTCTCTCTCTCTCGTATTTGGTCAAGATTATAAATATTTTCGGAAAATCATGAATTGATTCAGCAGAACATGGAAAATCGCAAAAGTGCACATATTTGATTTAATCACCGAATAAGATGTCAAACTCAGTTTTATGAGGCGAGTTCATTTCAAGGGGACAAACCTCCAAAAACCTTTGTTTTTCTTTAATGAAACGTCAGTTTTTTCCCCGTAAAGAGAATTTATCATCATTGCCTACACAGCTGATATACAGGGCGTCCAAGAAACATACAGCCAAACTTCAGGGGTCGATTCTACAAGATATTTCCAACAAAAAATGTCTCCTTGCAATTTTCTTTTAACCCCTTATTTTTCAAGTTTTTTCAATTTAAAGATTTTTTTCATGTGTTGAATCTTGTCTCCCTAAAATGATTATAGCTCCCTTATTTCACGAGGAAATTCTAATCTGATTACACCGTTGAGAAGAGCATTGGATTTCCTATCAGATGGGCTACAACAAAAATTTTTAACCTTGCATTTAGTTGGATTTTTTCTAGTCCAAACTTAAAACTTTCCAATTTTCGAGTTTTTTGACGAAATTCTCAAGAGATTGTTACCATTTTCCTGTCGAGGAAATTCGATGCGGTTCTCAGCAAAACCATATTCAAAATCTTAGGTTTCCAATGGTATCATTAAAAAATATGTTACTGTCAAATTTAGGGGAGAAATCTGTGTTTGAACGCGAAAAAACATGCATTTTTTCCAACGAAATCGACGTATTGACGGGAGGATTTGGGGTTGGATGGACGGCGAGAGGAGCGGCGGCGGAGGGGACCCCCCGAATCCTCCCGTACCGTATTTGCAAAAATTGCAAAGTTTTAAGTTTGGACTAGAAAAAATCTAACTAGATGCGAGGTTAAAATGTGTGTTGTCTGATGGGAAATCTAATGCTTTTCTCAACGATGTAATAAGATTTGACTTTCCTCGTAAAATAAGGGATCTATAATTATTTTAGTGAGACAAGACTAAAAAAATCGTTAAATTGAAAAAACAAAAGGTTAAAAGAAAATTGCTATGAAACATTTTTTGTTGAAATACCTTGTAGAATCGACCCCTGAAGTTTGGCTGTATCTTCAATCAATTGCCACCCAATTCCAATGGTTTCAAATATAATTACGCAGTGCTCTTGGAAGAGGGGAAACTATCGATCGTTCAATAATGAGATCTGATTTCCCCTCGATCACTTAAGTGCGCCGAGATGCGTTGCTACGTAAAGCTGTTGGAAAATCAGAAACCTTATCATCACTCGCTGCTAGGGATACCCAAGAGACAATGAAGTATCAACTATCAACGACCATTGAAGAACTAAAGATAGGTTCGCTCAACCTCTCACTCAGCTGATCTGACTTCCTCTCGATCACTTAACAACTTCCTTTTTTCTGCAGGAGGTATGTTGGAAATATATGTGGCTTTATGTTTCATGAATATATTCGTGGATTCTACAAGCAACCTCCCGCGATCTCCAGAAGGCAGTTGTTTCGGATAAATATCATTTTGGCATCTCTAGATATTCCGATCAATAATTTGGTTGTCTCTTGGATTCTACAGCTCGATGATTTAGAATTGTCAGGTCAGTGGATCCCTAGTTGCTGGTTCTTGTCAGATTTAGTCTCCACAGCTCGTAAACCCCATCCCCCGTTGTATGTAGATTATAATCCCCGGTCAACATTTCAGTATGCGCCATTTACGCATAAATCGAGGCCTTTGCGTTGTCGTCGATTGGATTTACGCAGCAAAATGACCTTATCAGCCAGCGAAACGAGGTTTCAGCTTGTCAGACGATCTCTCATCCGAAATGGGCGACGCACAACTACATGGACCCCCAAACTCATCTACCCACACATTGAGCCAGATCACGGCCCACCGCTAGATACAGGGTGAACCAGATATGAGGTGGGTTTGCTCGGTGGCCGACCCCATTTCATTCATAACCCACAGAGTGCTGAGGGTAAAATTGAGAGGAAACAACCTGCTCGAGGGAGGCTGCTGGTTTTCAAATGAATCTTTGAGTCGACGCTGAAGCTTACGTAAAATTTCATTTCCAACGTCACAGGGTATTTCCCCCATGAAATATGCTGTACCTACCCCCTACATGGGAGTAGATCAATGAACAATGTCAAATTGCCGTTGCTGTTTTCAAGCCTTTTGTAACGAGGGAGAACCAAGACTACAATACTGTATGTCTTAATAATTCTCAGTACAAGAGAGTTGCTATTCTCAATAAGTCACTTTAACATTCATTCATCAACTGTAAGTAGAAAACTTCTGATTTGCATCGAGTTGGTCCACTAGGGAGTAACTTATTACTATTGTCTTTTCATAACAAGTTCTCTTGTGATCGCCTAAAGTTTCAGACAGGCGGTCTTTTTATGACATAAAACACATTGTGTTACTCTGTTTTAATCAAAGCACCTATATTCACTCATCCATCTCACAATTTATTCAGTTCTTCCATAGCCTTGAGGTAATTGAGAGCAGCAAACCTAGGAGACTTTAAATATGTTGATATCGATATAAATTCTGACGATGGGGTAGTATCCTGAAACTGATACAGATAAATAAATATATTAGTTAATTATTATTCTAATTTTACTCGTAATTGGGAGGAAAAATACGATGACACAGTTGTATCTCGCCAGGATGGTAAAACCTCCCTGGACCAGTAGTCTGTAGCTCTGTCGATTTCTGACGATGAATTTCCCCAGCGAGAGGAGAAATGCTGATTCAGTTTCATGCGTCAGCAAAGTAAAGTAGGGGCGAATTCAATATTTGAACAGGAGTTTGATGAATCCCGTTCTTCCTCGAATGCCTACCCTTCCGGTTTCTTCACATAGTTCTCAGTTTTACCTCATGGAAGCGGCTGTAAAAAGGGCTTATGCCGCCATAAACTTTTCCAGAAAAACATCTTCATCCTATCCCGCTTGAGATCTCAGAATGGCGGTGTGATAGATAGCTTCCGTTTTAGCTTACCTCAATTCGTTTGGTAGGTATAACCAGGTTATCACATTTTTGAATGACTACAACAAATAAAGAAGGTCCTTTTGGTGAATAATGTAAACCTTACGATGTCTGATCTGTGGGTTTCGATGCTCAATTCGGAAATTACGATAATATGTATATAATTATAAATCATAATGTCATTATAAAATTATGGCCATTTTTAGAGAAATTACTCCATATTTTTAAATGGACAAAGTTTTTTTTTAGATTTCTTGTTGGTTATCCTTTTCAGACCATTCTAAAATTATTGCTGAATATCATCTATTTCCAAGTTTGTTTATTTTAGGCTTTCCAGACAGTATCAGACCTTGATATCGGAAATCCCAAACTATCAAACAGATGGCTAAGTTCGTTAGCCACGATTTTACAAGAATCCATTAGGTTTCATTTTGAAACGGGGAGTACCATCAGATAGAAACGTAATACGAGTACCTAATTGTGATATACAAGAAACAACCCTAAAATGAAAACGAATTTTATTAACCGTAGATTTGTAACATGTACCTATCGGTCAGCGATGCGTCTGATTACGAATAAGTAAAGCCGAACTTGCCTTGGAATATATTAACCTTCTGTCTCACCTTAGAGTCCTAGATGACCCCGCACCTCAAGAAGAAACATGAATGGGGACTGGTCCATTCCACTCTGTCAACCCTAACAAGGCTTATTTACTGAAAAAACACCCTAGAAAGGTCGACGGGGCCGAGAAAGGTGTTTATTCACGGACCCTTAGAAATAACGAACAAAAGTCTTTGCCCGACCAATGTTTACGCCCCTTTTGTTTAGCGCTGAAAAAACTTTGGGTTTAATCAATATCATCTCCACTAAGCTCCAGTCTAGCGAATCATCAACGAAGGCCCTCTAAAGAGTTCAAGGCAGGGCTTGGAATAGATGTTTCTTGTTTCTTTATAAATAACTGAACTGTACCTCATTTATTATTTAAGAAAGGAATATTTGTATGAGAGACAATGGTTATCCCTCGAAGTAGGTATACTTAAAAAGGTTACGAATAGCATTCATACCCATATGAGAGAAAAAAAGTTGGTCATAAATATTATGGTTATTTCAGAGAGGAAAACGTCCTTTTATTCGGGTTGTTGTTTAGCAACTGATTGAAGAATTATTTAGTATTCCTACATAATGGTACAGTCAATAACTTCCCGTTAAATGGTTGCGTAAAACCATGTTATTTTAAGCGAGGAAACTACACCGCCCACCCAACTTGGCAGACGTTTTTATTATGCATTAAGATACCTACCTACCGACCAATTGTACAAATACATCTGGCTTTTCAAGGCGACATCTGGTTTTCAAGGCGACTTGAGGTGCGGCTGCGATCTCTTGGACGACAGCTGTTCTACCGCGACATCGGATGCCCCCTCGGACCACACCTGCCTCGTCGAAAGGTAGACCGATGCTCCCATCTCGTCTCATCTCACCGATGGCGAACTATTTTCGTCTCAGGACGACACCCTCTGTTTCCGGCGAGCGCATTCCGAGATAGTCTACAGACCACAATTAGGTCGTTCATGTACACAGTTTGAATTATTTCAGGGTCAAGATCAGAGAATGATGACCTTACGTCCAGAATTCCCCGGATTATGAGGTGAAAATCTGTCGGGGCGAATTTTTGAACAAGCACTTCATGTCAGAAATTCGGAAATTGGAGGTCAAATTGATGAATTGTTTCAAGTTTCACTCAAATTCTAATTCTTATTTTTGTACATTTTGGTTTATTATTTTCACTAGTAAGAACCTTTGGAATCGACAAAAAAAAAAAAATGTTAACCTCCCCTCAAAATTTGTTGGTTTACGTTTCAAGGTTCTTGGAATCCAAAAATCGAATAAAAATTTTACCGTCCGTCTGCAGTCCGCCGTACGTGGCACTTTCCTTAGTTCCCATGGACCGGTTTTGATGATATTTGGTAGGTATATGGGCTCTAAGCTTTTGGTTGATGTCAGTCACTTCCAAGGGTTGAAAAAATAAGGATTGAAATTTTGAAAACGCCCTAACTCAACAAATTTTGATAAAAGGTATTGTTTTCCCATCAATTTAAGATAGTATTGAATTTTTAGAGACCACGGGGAGCTCTGTAGGACAAACCGTATCCAAAACGTCCACTCAACGCCTAGACCAATCCGAGCAGAAGTAGCACAAGGGAGTGTATGGGGTCCGTTTTTATATTCCATATACACGAGTGACATACCTCATGAGATCAACGAAGGGTTCTGTGGTGTATATGCTGACGATCTGGTATACTCTGTATCTCACGAAGAGTCAGAAGTTGCAAACTACAACCTCCAACAAATGATCGATACTTCGGGACAATGGTGCACCAAATGGAGGGTAAAAATAAATAGTGAAAAGTCTAGCATCGTAACATATACATACAAGAGAAAGTTCAATGCTCCTGCTCTACAATATAAAGGACAGTTAATTTCGAACAAGACGTCTCACAAATATCTTGGAGTGATTTTAGACAAAACTCTAACGTTCCACGATCACATAACCGAATTAATAATTAAATTTCAATTATTGTGAAAGTTCGATACAGAGTTAATCAGCTGAGATCCTTCCTTGATAGCCCCCATCTGTCTATACAAAATAAATTAATAATGTACAAGACACTTTGGACCCATTTGGACGTACGCCCTGGCAGTTTGGGGAACCTGCTCCAGATCAGAGTTCAAGAGAATAGAGCAACAACAGCATAAAATCCTACAACGCCGGATAGTACGAGCCCCTCCTTTTGTGAGAAATGAAACCATATATAACGATCTCCAATTACAACCTCCAATCGACGTTCTGAATCAGCACTGCAACACTTTCGTACAACAAAACACGGACCACTACAACCCCTTGATTGAAGAGGGATTCCAAGCTCCGGAAACCAGACGATTAACTCGCCCACGTCACATTATAGACATTGCCAATATAACAGTTAACTGAGCAGCCTTTCAACTGTTCTACTTAAGAATATTTAGATAATAAATTATCTCAACCATGTTTGTAGATAATAGTATAAGAATGAGAGTATGAACACTTTGTCAATAAGGTATATTCCTGTTGTGTAATAGTCTTAAACAAAATAAACAATTACAAAAAAGGACAAACCGTTCGCTCCCTACGAGAACTTAAGGGTTGGACTTACGATAAATGAGAAACACGAGTGTGAATCGCAAAAAAGGCCTAATCTCCGTTCAAATTTTAGCTGACCAAAATGCGATCGCTGGAGGTACGTGGTAGGTGGGTAGTATCTATGGTTGGTAGGCGGTGACAATGGCATAGCCGAGTTTTTGTAGCTGTATTTTTAGGCAGGGTACAGCTCTATGCTAAAATTTCAAAATTTTATGTGTGACTTCAAGCCTTAAGGATGGCCCACGACTTCAATTTCTACAGATGATTGTATGGCTTTTCGCTGTCAACCCATTTGTTGCTATGGAACGTTACCTTCGCCATTTTTCATCGTATAAAAATCGTTCACCACTCAAACCGTGTGATTTTGTAGAACATTTTTGTTGTTTTCATTACCCCCGTACCTTGCGAGGCAGCTCAGACAGGCACAAACAATTTAAGAAGCTTTTGGTTGTTTTCACCCAGTTTTAAAGTATTAAAAATGGGTGGTTGACATTTCCGAAGCGTTCTAGTTCGGAAATTTCGAATATAAAGGTAAAAAAAATATGTTTGAATCGAATGAGACCACTTGGAGGTTTGTAGGACCAACGGTTCACTCTGGAAACTGAGACGAATAATGAAACAAAAACATAAGTGTGAATACCAAATACATATCCACTGACGGAAACAGGCCAAATCTCCATTCAAAGTTAAGCTGATGAAATGTTTGTTTCCTCGAATGGGGTTTCATTTCACTCAGTTGTGCTTCCTAATGCACCGAGAACCAAATATCATCATGAAGGCAACAACTTTGGGATAACGATGTTTTGCTGTAAGTACATTCCGTCAAAATTAACTTGAAAAAAAGGTACTATTATGGGAAAGCAGGGGGGTAATCTTTACAGAGTAATACTCAATTTACAGCGTTTTTCGGACAGATTTGCTTGTCACTTAGTTGTGGTTCCTAAGCAACCAAGAACCAAATTTCATTATAAGGCACCCACAACTCTTTGATAAGGAGGTTATTCAGGTAGGTATATTCTGTCAAACTGATTGACCAACTGGTTGACCTAGCGCGAAAAAAATCCGACGAAAAAGCTGTATCCTTCGAAGATGTGTGTCTATACAGAAAATTATAAACTGTTGTGTAATAATTTGCACTATTTTTGAGGAATTAATATATTTCCCCAATTTTTGTGTTTCCCAATTTATGTGCATTAAAAGTCACCTTAAATTTAGTATAATCATTCAGTCTAGCAGACCTATCTAGACTTTTCAAGTGCATGTTTCAGACCAACATGAATCAATCGTTAGAAACACGAACGCAAAACCGTCTCTAACATTGATATTTTGTTTCATCCAGTATGTCATTAAACATTCAAGACATTTTTACACCGACCAAACGTCTTGAAGCTTTCTAATATTTTTGAAAAATGAATTGATCTGAACAAATCTGAAGTGGCAGAATATACAAGCCCAGAAATCCCCTCAAAAAACGGAATTTGCTATCAATCAACACTGATTGATGCCGATTGTCACAATTTTTATGAAACCGTACCAACCTCAGTCGATGGATTGGACAGCGAAGAGATTAAAACTTAATTTTATCAATCAACGTTATTTATAAGGATTTTTTTTCGTCTCTTTTACGAGTTTTGAATTTCATTTTATTTTATTGAATGGGTTGGTAATAAACAAATTTTCCGTACGACCATTTCTAATTTAAAACATATTTTTATTTAGTATCTACCCAATTCTATCAATCCTATTCACATAGAACTTCTAGTCTGAAATCTACAAATTTTAGGAATGATTGATTCATTTGAACGTCGAACACGGTAAACTCGAGATAATCATTGTCCGGAGTTTGAAAATATTCTTCTCCTTGAATCAATATTTCCGAATAATGAATTTTTTAGGGTATTTTCGCACAATATATTGTTGATATCACCTAGATATTCGGTATCTTGCATGAAAATCCAATCTGTGACCACGACTGCATGCTTGGTATCGCCAAACCGATTTGAACTTTTGCGATCATGAAAGATCAAAACATGAATACAATGAGAAATGCGCTGAAATCTTCCACGAACTTGCTAATCATTTTTTCTGGCACCCCGACATCACTATCTAGGAAAAAAATCCATCAAAATTTGATCACCTCAAATTTACCTTTACCCACCCCCATGTTCTCTAAACAATGTAAATTTCGTGTTCTTGAAAAGCTACTTTTTCATACCATTATTTATACCTTCGAATGCATCATTATTCATTCTAGCAATGAGAAAGGGCTTTCATGTCCCAAAATTAGGTTCCCTAGACCGTTATTATTATCGTAATACGGCCTTCCACGATATTTCCGTGGTTTATCGCAGATGGACGTCGAAAAATGTAATAATGGAGGGAGGCTAACATGGTTAAGCCCTTAAAAGCAGTTCATTTTGCGAAGGTATCTCAAATTAGGACCCACTGTGTTTCAAATTAGGCAACCCCGTTTCGAGTAATATCTCTGTATTCATGCAGTATGTGAAGTAATATAAACTTGGAGCCTTCTAATTTTTTTCAGAGCTTTATGTATAAGTTAGGTTCATGTCGGTCTGTCCGAGGTACTCTATCTGTAGGTCAAAATATTGCAAGAATAGGGTGTGCGCCTTGGTAGGAAAAACTGTTTATTGTTATTTTTAATCTAAGGTAGACCTCATTCTGAGAATTTTGGTACCAACCGCGACCTTCTAGCGTGTGTAAATCTTTTCCTATGAATTTTTAGAGTTTCGACCGTTTATGACGTCACAGTGGGCTGGGGGGTCCCGCCCAGGCGAGAGGGGCGCGTGACGTCATAAACGGTCGAAACTTTGAAAAATCATAGAAAAAAATCTACTCATCCAAAAAGAGAACGGCTGGTGTCAAAATTCTCAGGATGAGGTCTACTTCCGATTAAAAATCTAAAAAAAATCAAGGCGCACCCCCGATTGTTGCAAGTTTTTCAAAGCTGTTCTAATTTTAATGGTGGCGTACACGAACGTTAATTTCTTTAAACTAATACTATTTCTCAGTTTTCAAATCGTTCCATGACGATAGCGTACGAATTTCATCGCATTCGGATCGGTAGGGACCATGGCGCTTGACATAGAGCGAGAAAAAGCTAAAAGTGTGCCCCAGGCAAAACATAACTAAAACATCTGCCTAGTTGAGTTCATAAGGGACTATCTGGATGCTAACTAACATCAACTCTGAAACTTTGACCAAAATCGTACTTCATTCCTGCGACGAAAACCAAAATTGTGTCAAATGCTCTGAACCCCAAAATGCGAGTAAACCATAATGTTTTAGTTTGCCATACTTTGAGTAGTTGGGTGAAGACCCGGTAATTTCTCAACCAATACTCGTCTCAATGATAGAAGTATTGAGCTTTCCACACAAATGGCCGTATCAATGTTGGAAGGTTGTTCTTTCACTTCTCATACACACCCTTCGGGAGGAGTAATTTGTGACGATCCTACTTTTACAGAAGGGGCAAACCGATTTGGCTTGTTCCCGATTTGTTGGAGCTACGCCTAGGGGATATTTGATTCATAGAGATATGAATCGATATCCTCTTCAGGCCGGCTGATTAATCTAATCACTGGTTTGAAGGGATAGGGTCGTCACACCCTCCTCTGACTAACTTATGAACAATTTGGTGAATTTCAATCTGAAATTCAACCTATATTGTTACAAATTTGAAATAAAAGAACAACATTAATATTGGTAATTTATGGGGAAATCTTATCACCTCTACCATTAATTCTGGTGTTGGTGAAAAAAGTACTGAACCTTCTACATAAGGGCGTAGGTAGTCAAATGTCCTCTGTTCTCACCCTGCTTTGGAAATAGAGGAAGCTGAAATGTCCATTTCCAAAAAACATCGCTTGACCTCGATTTTTTAAGTCCTTAAGAAGACGAGTTTTAACATGGATATGACATATCTTTGTCTTTTGGACAAAAGACATTGTCTTTTGGCTGGGTGTCAAGAAATTTTTCGCGACACTTTTTTTTTGCCAAAAAAAAAAAAAAAAATTCAACGCGATACAAATAAACAAAATCATAGCTACAGATCGGTAGCTATGAAGCAAGGTTCTCTAGAATACTGTGATATATTACATGCGATTTGTGAAAAAAAAAAATTCTGAATATTCATAGAAAAATATAGTTATAAAGTATTATTTCAATTAGTTTAAAATGAAGTATCAATGCTAATAAATTATTCATAAAATATCTTATGTTTATTTTATTTTATTTTAATTTTCAAATTACACATACAACATTGGACATATCCATGATCTATTGGTTTTCCCTCTAAGGGAGAAATTTATAGCCCCTTCAGAAGTGATAATTGTGACTATCACTGATTTCTGAAATAAGTACTATTTGAAAATTTCAGTTGCCACAAGAAATGCAATGCGATACCAGTGAACAAACTCTTTCAACCTTCAAAAGTGAAAACAATGCTTCCGCTACCTTGGTAGACTTGGAAGCAAAATCCTATTCGTCCAGAGCTATACGAATTTTTTTTTTTAGGTTTGTGGCATGAAATGAAGTTATTGCAATATACTCAAAATTTTTAGCATGGAGTTTTAGGAATTCGTTTTCACTTAAATCCGTTTTGGAACATTCATAAGGGATTCCTGCAGTTTTTCGAGAAATCGTGTATACAATAATATAATATAATTTATTATGTGTCACTCCGGATGATGACAATAACACTTGAATAATAGTTTCACAAAAATTTCGAATTTAACAAACAAAATGGCGAGTTCGTTATCCAGAAATTTCAGACAACCCTTAAGGGTCCAAATTTCGAAAATAAGCCAAAAATCGGGATTTTCCAGTTTTTGTGGAAATTATTATCATATCGTAGTAATATATTACGGAATTAATATATTCGGATTCAGCCCCAAATTTCTGATACCGATACACTTTCAAAAATTGAAAATTCTTCAAAAAACATGTAATGAAAACAAGCGTATATTTGTTGTAGCCTCCAGTAGCCGTGTTGGTACTCTAGGAGTTCATAGAGACTAGTAAAACATGAATATAGACTCCTAACATCTTCAAAACACACCCTGTGCGTACTGTAAGTCATCTTACTGTATATCAGCGAATTTTCGAGGGGATTGAAGCTATTACAATGCCCTCAACATTATAGAATGGACTTTTTTCAAAAAATACACGTGTGTGGGTACTCTGGGTTTGGGGTGACGAGAGTTGATTGTATAATTTTAACGATTCGTGCTATATGCCACTATCACATGACTCTGTCATATAGCTAATATTTCGATTTTCTTAACTATATCTTTGAAGATTTCTTTGAAAATTCGCTCATTAACTCATGCTGCATTAATAGACTTGGTGTAAAATTCTCTGAAATCTTAAAGATAATATTCTGAATAAGATATATTCGGAATAAGATTATAATATAATCTTATTCCGAATATATATTATTCAGAATATTATTATTTAGAATATTATTTTACTTATTCAGAATATTTATTAAACCAAATATTATTTGGTATAAGATAATATTCCGAATCAGCCAGAAATTTCCAGTAACAACATTAGCCTTATAAATTAAATAATAATAAACTCAAAAATTGCTAGTACTAAATCGGTTAAAATACATGTATTTTTTCAAAATTCGCTAATTTGCTTATTTATTGCTGTTTTCCAGTGCCAACGATTCAATAAGTCCATGATATTGTTTGCGCGAAAGTGAACTTCCCAAGCTGTGATCATTAACCCTAATTGGACCATGGTGTCACTAGTGTCACCGAAAATATCTTAGGAGTTCCGCAGCTGTCCCAAGGTGTCAAGAGATTAACTAGATTTGAATGGCAATTTAAAGATTAATGGACAGAGTTGAATTTTTTTAACCATTTTTAGGACGTATCACAGTAAGACTTGGGCGTCCTTATGCGATTAATATGGGGTAGAGTTGGACAACAATCGACAGAAAAAAAATTTCCACACTAATCCGTTCTAGACCATTTTGAATCCGAGTCCGAGGGGGAAAACCATAGGTGTCTGTCTGTGTGTGTGTGACAAAATCGTGTGTACTCTGCCCAGGCCTCAATTTCCAACCGATTTTCGTGGTTTTTTTTTATTCGACGCGGAAATCTATCTAGTTGTGCACTACGTCGCAGGAATTTCGAATTTTAAAGGAGGGATAGGGGGGTCAATGATTAGAAAACGGGCGTTTGCGGGTATAATCTAGTGTACTCTGCCCAGGCCTCAATTTCCTACCGATTTGCATGTTTCTTTTTTTTGTGTTCGACTCAAAAATCTTCCAAATTGCACACTATTTCACCTGGGTAGAATCTAAATTAGCATGGAGAGGGTGCAAATGGGGGATAATATTCAAATAATATCCGATTTTTCAATATTTCGGCTCCTTCACAGCTTACTAATTGTATCCAAGATTTTAAATTGAGCAAAACTTCTCATTATGACTCCGGATCTTCATGAATTATTCTCTGTACCACCATGGAACTAATAGTGGTGACGCCATAAACCGCGTATTGCTTCCGAGTATACCAAGGTAGCGGAAGCTTTGTTTTCACTTTTCAAGGACGAAGAAACAAGTTCTTCAAAATCAAAATTTTCACTCGCTGAACAATTTTGGTTCCGCGTCTGTGTGTCTGTCATGAAATCCTTGTAACGCGCATAACTACCTATACGAAGTTATTGTGCGATTTCTATGAAATTCTTAGGGATTGTGCGGGTGGGTGTGTAGACGGTCCCCTATGAAAATCATCATCCCCGGACTGATAGAAGCGACTGTGCATGCGCAAACGTGAATTCCTTGTAACGGCCATAACTTCTACATTTTCCATTCTTTTTAAATGAAATTTTCAGGGATGTTACAAATTAATATTTAAATGGTTCCCTATGAAAATCACCACCTTTGGACTGATAGTAGCCGCTGCGCATGCGCAAACGTAGTTCGTTGTAACGGCGATAACTTCCACATTTTCTACCCGATTTCAATGAAATTTTCAGGGATGTTACTGAGTAGTGATGGTCCCCTATGAAAATCATAGAGAATGGTTTTTCATAGAGCGATTCATTCATAGAGGGATGGTCCCCTGTGAGAATCTCAAATCCTACTCATAGCATCACTAGGCCTCAGTAGCTCAGTTGGTAGCGCATGGAATTAACCTCCAGGGGTCCCGGGTTCGAATCCCAGTAGTGACTAAGTATTTTTTTGATCCAATCACGTACATCTACTCACTTACATTTTTCATCCGCATTTGATGAAATTTTCTAGGATTGTCCAGATTAGCGTGTAGATGGTCCCCTATGAGGGTAGTGAAAGGTACTTGGAGATTGGTGTTTTGAGATTAACTACTATGCGTCGGATCATCTATATAGTCGGGTTATGGATACGAGGAAGCTATGTGCCACACCCACTTGGCAGACGTTTTTCCTTTTGACATCATTAATTCTGATTTATTCCTTGGTTTTTTATAGGTTTTAATTTCGTTCCCAATATTTTTATCGCCGACTACAATGCTTGAATGATATTTTTGGCCAACAGGTTTCTCATTATGCCCCATCATAGTTCGATTTCCCGCGTTTTCAGAAAAGTCATACTTATCGTTTTTCAGGATTGAGGAGGTTCGTTATTTAAAAGGTAGGTGTCCCTTTGACTTCTTCTCCTACTTTGAAAACTAATTGTTGGTTCTGGGAATGGAATTTTTATTATTTGTTATTAAAATCAACTGAAATGAAAATCGCGGTTTTTGGTGCCGCGAAAGATCCGACCGTCTTATTTTTAATCGTAAAACGTCGGCAGTTTTGGTGAATTCTGACAAACAAATAGGTAGAGACAGATAACTTTTGCTTTCTGGGGTTTTAGCAATAAAATAACTATAAAGGATCCAGTTTCTCGCCCGAAAAGAATTTAAGAGTTTATAAATAGCTGTGTTGGTTAACATATTTATCATCCGGCATAGTTTGAGCCATCGAGTCACGATGAAAGCAACTCTACTATTCTGCGTCGTTTTGGCACTATTTGCGTGGACGTCGGCGAAGTTTTTGGACCACCGAGCTGCGAGAAGCGTCTTCCCTGGAGCTCGGGCGGATAGTAAGTATTGTGGTCCCGTACCAAGTAATGCGTTTTCATGGCATACTGAAACCCTCGTCCTCGAAATGGCGTCCTTTTATTTCAAAATTTGCTAAAACCTCAATACTGTATGCGCAGGGTATGCTTTGAAGATGTTAGGAGTCAATATTCATGTTCTACTCCTCTCGACAAACACATCGAAAATTCAACTAACATGAATGGAACCTTTTTCATTTTCAGACATGGATTGCGAGTCACATGGGGGCATATGGGTGTGCAATCCTAATTGCCAATGTGTTTAAGCACCGTGCTAATGATGGTACCGAAGAAGGAGGTGAATTCGAAGATCCCTCGAAATTTTGCGATTATTTCCTGATTATAAATCTATTTCTCCCTATCTTCCTCTTTCTTCCTACCTCCCATGAAGTTTGTCTCCTACATCATTACGTTTTGATCCTCCAAATCACCTTTTACTTTCATATTATCTCACCAAATTGTAGATTCCCTGTCTGCTTGTTACAATGATATCGATGAGTTCTTCTGATGAGTGTTCCTCGTAAGACGATGGCAAACATACCTCGACTGAACGCAGTTGGTTGCGAAGAAAACGTTTCCTTGTTAGCGGTTCAACAAAAGTTCCTTATAAGAAATATAAAACATCATGTATTGTTGGATAGAAACCTGTATAGCAGGCAATGGAGCTGAGAATACGAATCTGTCTAGTCTAATCTCAACTCTCAGAGCGATTCGCTTTTGGTTTATTATCTTAAACTATTATATTATAATAATTTATTATTATTATTATTATTATTATTATTATTATTATTATTATTATTATTATTATTATTATTATTGTTATTATTATTATTATATTAATTATTATGTTCGATAATAAACCTTCGGAATAGACCAAGAAAAACAAATTTTAACCCCCCTTGAAATTTTATGTTTTACGTTTCAAGGTAGGTAAGTAATAATATTAGGTGTGTATAGTTGACTGGTGTGGACAGTTGGCTGGTAGGTTGACCAGTAGTGGGACACTTAAGGAATCACCTCACTTTAAATGTCCATAAAATTCTTCATTGTGGCTCTTTTTCTTTGCTCCCGCAGTAGTTCTACCCCACAACTATCAAAGATTATGATGAAATCCAATAAATATTCATTAATCGACTAGTTTATAGAGTTACAGACGTTTTGGGTGAATCTAGCTAAAACTGGCAGTCGTGGGACAGTTCCAATCTGTTGTGGGACAAAAAAAGTTCAGTGGTGGGCCAGTTGTCTGTAAGAGCGGTTTTGAAGAATAAATAGGTAGGTAGGTACAATTTTTTAACAATTTAAACAAAAACACTGTATTTATGAAAGTATTATCACAATGAAACATATGAAAGTAGTACGAAATGTATACTAAACTGAAAATATATTACATTTCAGTTCAAAACTTAACAAACTTGCTCACTAATAGGTATCTATTACAAAAATCACTTGTCTTACAGCCTTTTTATCAATTTTTATCATGTAGATTTTTTTTTATGATTAGAGATCGTCACAGTTTATACTTCCTTTGATCTTTCACGAGGTAAATATCAAACTAAGAGCGTTAACAAACTTGTCAAGAGAAAGAAGAAGTGTGGCTGAAAGTAAGAGTATAGGACTATCTTGTATCAGTGAACAAGGAATCTTATTATTTAAGGAAAATTACTGATGTGTCCCACTACCGGGCAGTGTCCCATTACTGGTCAACCTACCCTACGTAGAGTTCATTCCCCATTATATTTTTAGAAAATTTTTCTAGTGCCGCGTCGCGCCAGGCCGCGCTGTCGACCTAGTGGACGGGCACCTTTATGGATACGAGGAAGCTATGTGCCACACCAGCTTGGCAGAATTTTTTTTGAGTTTCACCTGGAATACGGATGTGAACTTCGTTGGTTTCGAACTTTGATAGGTAATCCTACCAAAACTAATAGAAGAAAGTTCAACCTTACGACGTATTTCCGCTTTGGTGCCAGACTGGCACCATTGCACAGTACTGTGAGTTTATAGGTCAAGTGATCAAAAATCAATTTGTGGAGAGTTCTTTTGGGGAAGGTTGCTCTGATCACGGTTTTCATACTACTTCATATTTCAAGGAAAGAAAATTGCACAATAAATAATATTAGAAGAAGTTTATAAAAACGTCTGCCAAGTGGGTGTGGCACATAGCTTCCTCGTATCCATAACCCGATTATATAGATGATCCGATGCATAGTAGTTAATCTCAAAACACCAATCTCTAAGTACTTTCCACTACCCTCATAGGGGACCATCTACACGCTAATCTGGACAATCCTAGAAAATTTCATCAGATTCGGATGAAAAATTAAGTGAGTAGGTGTATGTGATTGGATAAAAAAAATACATAGCCTCGGCTGGGTTTCGAACCCGCGACCTTAGGAGTCCAAATCAAGACTTTTTCTTCTGAGCTACCGATGACCTGCAATCAATAGGATTTGAGATTCTCACAGGGGACCATCCCTCTATGAATGAATCCCTCTATGAAAAACAATTCTCTGTGATTTTCATAGGGGACCATCTAAACACTACTCTGTAACATCCCTGAAAATTTCATTGAAATCGGATGGAAAATGTAGAAATTATGGCCGTTACAAGGAAATTCACGTTTGCGCATGCGCAATGGCTACTATCAGTCCCAAGGTGGTGATTTTCATAGGAGACCATCTAAATACTTATCTGTAACATCCCTGAAAATTTCATTGAAATCGGATTGAAAATGTGAAGTTATGGCCTTTACAAGGAATTCACGTTTGCGCATGCGCAGTCACTTCTATCTGTCCGGGGACGATGATTTTCATAGGGGACCATCTACAACCACAATCCACATAATCCCTGAAAATTTCATCGAAATCGAGTGGAAAATGTGGAAGTTATGGCCGTTACAAGGAAATTCACGTTTGCGCATGCGCAGTAGCTACTATCAGTCCAAAGGTGACGATTTCCATAGGAGACCATCTAAATACTAATCTGTAACATCCCTGAAAATTTCATTGAAATCGAATGGAAAATGTAGAAGTTATGGCCGTTACAAGGAATTCACGTTTGCGCATGCACAGTCGCTTCTATCAGTCCGGGGATGATGATTTTCATAGGGGACTGTCTCCACACCAACCCGCACAATCCCTGAAAATTTCATAGAAATCGGACAATAACTTCGTATAGTTATGTGCGTTACGAGGAATTCATGACAGACACACAGACAGACAGACAGACACACAGACAGACAGACACGGAACCAAAATTGTTCAGAAAGTTCTAAAACGCAAAACGCGAGTGAAAATTTTGATTTGGAGAACTTTTTTTTCCATCCTTGAAAAGTGAAGACAAAGCTTCCGCTACCTTGGTAGAATCGAAAGCAAAATACTGAAATTTTAAATTCAAAACAAAAGTAACATTTCACCTATTTCACAAAAGTTTAGGTAGGTACCGAAACATGGGTAATAATTAGATGTCTTTAGAAGTGCATTACACTGGATGATGAATCTAAATCGTCATTGTCACTAGAGCTGCTGATGCTGGAGAGAGCGCTTCCACAACTCAGTTCCATAGCGTTAGATGTGCATTAGGTATCAGTTTTGTGGATGGTGGTCGTGTCAATGAAGTTATCCCTAATCAGATAATGGTTGATGACTTCATAATCTTTTCTGTTCTATTCTGTTGATATGAAAAATGCTGTGGATGTGGTTTTTTTTTCCTCTCCACACTTTCCTGCGACTTTAATTTTTCAAAAAGCTTTCTATTAAGATTAAAAATTTCAAAGTCAAAAAAGTCGCGGCTAGTCGCGGCAAATTCCAAACGGGATTGAGTCAAGGGACAGTGCCAGAAAACATTCATCAAATGCTCTAATTCCTCATTTCTCCTCTTTTTGAGAAATTCCCTATTTAATAGATAGATAGATATGTTTATTTTCGCCATTTTGTACACTTTTACAATAATATAAATGCATGAAGGGATTTTGCTCAGATTTTGCAATTTGCTCAGATTTCCTACCAGACATTAGACTTGGCCCGTGTTGTAGGGTAGGATCTTTGCAAAATCGCTCCATATCGGTAAATACATTGATGTCTACTATACAATTACAGTAATAAGTAAATTAATAAACAATACATGATTGGACAGAATTAAGGACGCATTTTGATAATCTCCAACATATACTAACTTACTTTAATATTCTCTAACTTTAATAATCTCTAAACTTAAATAGTCTCCTATACATATATGCTGTTTAATAGCCTTTCGCATCTTAATGTTTAGGTTTAAGAAGAAAAATTGGGAATTATTTTTGTGACGATTTTACCGAGTGCTTAGGGGAAATTGATATTTCAAAAATTAATATTTCAAAAATTATTAAAAAACGTGAATAAAGCACATACTTATGCCGTGACTCGTCATGAAGAGCAATAAGACCCAACTAGTTAATATGACGGTATCCGCACTCATAATGAGCAGGTAGTTCATCGTTAGCGTTTTGGGGGAAATGAGTTAGTAACATAAATGATCGCGGAACTTGCCCTCTGGTGATCCGTAAGAGGCTTGTGAGGTCAGGAAACCTATTTAAACGTGCTCAAATACTATCTGGTTCTTGCACTCCTTTCCAATACTAATAGACAGTACTGTGCATTGGTCGGATGGGGGGGGGGGTGAATTCGAATTCGCATGTTGGGTATCGTATATCATGGATTTTCAAAAGCTCTGCGTGTTTCTTTTGCTTCCTCACTACCGAAGGTAGGGAAGCTTTGTATTCGTGAAAGAAGTGAAAAAAAAGAAAATTTCCTCCAAAATCAAAATTTCCACTTGCTTTTTGCGTTTTAGAGCTTCCCGAACAATTTTGGTTCCGTGTCTGTCTGTCTGTCTGTCTGTCGGTCTGTCTGTGGTCAATCCTTGTCCCGGGCAAAACTATACTAACCTGTGGTCCGATTTTGATGACATTTTCAGGGATTGTGCGGGTTAGGTCCTAGACGGTCCCCTATCAATTTCAGCACCTTCGGACCAATAGGAGCGAGAGCGCATGCGCAAACGTGAATTTCCTGGAACCTCGGTTTCTCGGTTTCTAATGAACCGATTTTGCTCAAATTTGGAGATTAGTTAGGGACTAACTTCTAGGAGACACCCTATAAGTTTCAATCAAATTGGTCAAGCAATAGCCGCTGCACATGCGCGAACTTTAAATTTATTGTTACAACCAAAACTCCGCAACTATTCAACCAATTTCGATGAAATTTTCAGGGATTGTGTGGTTTAGGTCCTAGACGGTGGGCCGCTAAATAAAGAATCATAATTTTTTCGCCAACTGATTCTATACGTCCATGTTACAATGAGTGAGGAAGCTATACTGCCCACCCAACTTGGCAGACGTTTTTTGTTCGATTCAGAAATCTTCCGAGTTGCACACCATTTCACCAGAGTACCGAAATTACCATGATGTGGGGGTGAGTATTCGATTTTGCAATATTTCGGTTCCTTTATAGCTTTCTGAAATTGTGTCCAAGCTTCGAAATTGATTCTCATTATACCTTTTGATTTCCGTAATTATTTCCTTTACCACCATGGAAGTAATAGTGTTGTCCCCTGGAATGCATGCATTACTTAACAATATGTTTTGTAATGACTAGAGCTCGAAAAATATGCACGAAAATTTCCCGAAAATATGCACCGGAAACTGGAAAAATGTGCACAATATGCATTTGCCCTTAAAACTGCATACGTCTTTGGAATTTCAGTATTTTAAGAAAGGATGTTCCATAATATTACATTTTTTTAGTCCTTCTTTCTCCTAGAAAAAAGTTATGAAGCATCAGGTAAAGTAGACAACAATTCAAAAAATCAGTTATACCTACATTTTTTATTTACTTTTATACATTTATACGAACTAGGTATAAAATGTAAAGATGAACTACATATTATATTGGACAACCATTACACGCTCCAAATTAAGCAGAGGAAGTCCGTCATCCCCAAGATCAGCTGATGGACCACATATGGATGCCAATAACGGAGGACGAAATCCGGGTATCGGAACCAACCAGGACTGCCTGTGGTCCTGATGGACTACTGGCAGAGGTTTGGAGGATGGTTCCCCACAGCCTTAGGAAGTTGTTTTTCAACACGATTTTGCGCCGGGGATCTATGCCGTCTACCCTCTTACAAGCTCGAACTACTATGATTCCAAAGAAAAACATGCCAGAAACAGAGGCAGACTACCGCCCAATCACAGTCCCATCAGTAGTAGTACGCCAATTTCACAAGATCATTGGAAAGCGTTTGGAATCCTCAGTTACTCATGTTGAGCAACAAAAAGGTCTCCGCAGAGGCGTTGATGGACTAGCACTGAATGTATTGGCACTCAATAAATTGTTGGTTGAAGCTAACAGGAAAAAAAGAGAGCTTCACATTGCAGTTCTCGATGTTGAGAAAGCATTTGATAGAGTATCTCATTTTGCTATAATGAACATCATGAAGGGGAGACAGTGGCCCAAACAGCTGGTACAGTATATTGAATCAATTTACCAAAATGGGTCTACACGAATTGGGGCAGGCCCATGGATGTATAATGCAAGGGGCATTAGACAGGGTGACCCCCTGTCCTCAACCCTCTTCAATGCAGTTATGGATCACGTCCTGCTAGCACTCCCTAATAGGGTTGGATACATCCACGCAGGGCAGCGTTGGTCTTCCCTGGCTTTTGCGGATGATGTTGTACTGATTGCCACATCTAGAGCTGGGATAGTGGCTCAGATTGTGGCATTCAATAATGCCTTGAAGTCGGTGGGACTGAATCTCAACCTCAGAAAATCCATCTATCTGCCTTTGATGCCAAGAGGGCATCGACTCGTGGTCCCAGCTGAAAGGCCTTCCATTGATGTTGATGGCCAGTGCCTGAGGGCAGCACCACACAATGTTCGATGGATATACCTGGGAGTATCCTTTGGTACCCAGGGTATATGTCGTAACATGCCAATTAAAATGACTACAATCCTTGAGAAAATTGACAGGGCACCACTGAAGCCTCTGCAGAAATTAGTAATGTTGCGAGACCACGGCATACCCTCACTAACTCACCAACTAGTGCTGGGAAGTACCACGCTCTTAACTCTAAAACAGATGGATATATCTGTAAGGAGATATGTGAGAAAATGGTTGCGCCTGCCATTTGACTCTGCTAATGCCTACATCCATGGACCAGTGGGTGATGGTGGTCTTGGAGTAATGGAACTACTCAGTCAAATACCAACCATAAGAGCTAATAGGGTAGGGGCGGCAAACACACAACTCTTTGAAGGAGGAACGAGTCTCCAACAACAAAATGGGACATCAAGAATCGACCGTCGAATTGCCAGGGCACAACGTCTCCATCAAATTACGGATGGAGCTGAACTGGTAAAATCACGCGATAACGGAGCTAGCACGGCATGGATCAGGAACCCTTCAGCGAAACTATGGGGATGGAGGTCATTGGGTATGGTGAAAGTACATTCTGGTTCTCTACCAACAGGAGTGAGGAGGACAAGAGGCAGGCGTACCGGCAGCAGCCATCTATGCCGAATGGGATGTCAAACACCCGAAACAGCCTCGCATGTGCTCCAGATTTGCCCAGCCATGGTAAGACCCAGGTGTGCCCGTCACAATTCTGCCCTGAACCTACTGGAAGCCTACGCTCGCCGTAAAGGATGGCCAGTATGGCTAGAGCCACACTTTAACCTGGAACAGCGAGGTTATCGTCCAGACCTCTTGGTGGTAACACCAAGAGGAGCCTTCATTATTGATGTCTCAGTGGTCTCTGGCTCCGGCCAGAGATCACTCGCAGACATCAATGCTTCCAAAATTCGAAAATATGAAGTTGACGCATTACTAGATGCTGCAGCAGCACTTGCAAACATTCAGCGAAACCAACTAAAGGTGATTGGAGCAACGATCACCTGGAGAGGGATATGGCATGGCAAGTCAGCGAAGGATCTGATTCGGGCTGGTTACCCACTGTTTATCCTGGAGTGGATGACCACCCGAGTCCTAACAGGAGGATCATTCATCTGGTCTAGATTCAGGGCTACGGCCACACGACGGCGTGCCACGGCTCGAGCAAGTGGGCTCCGTGGGACTTGGAGCTGAACTCGAACCCCATTGGGAGGAGAAGTGTCGACTGATGGCATAGCCAGAAGAGGCACAATCCTCCCTCCATCATTTGTGGGATAAGGTGATTCTACCTTGTCCCTCACCCCAATGTCCGAGGTCGGATCTCGGACCCTGATACCAAGCAGCCAGATGGACATGACTGCTGAGTGCTGAAAGTGCTGATACGATACTGTGATGTAAATATTTATGTACAATACCATCAATTGTAGCGGTGAAGTATTTTTTCCAAATATAAATTGTTAATGAAAGAAGTGAAAAAAAAAAAATTTCCTCCAAAATCAAAATTTCCACTTGCTTTTTGCGTTTTAGAGCTTCCCGAACAATTTTGGTTCCGTGTCTGTCTGTCTGTCTGTCTGTCGGTCTGTCTGTGGTCAATCCTTGTCCCGGGCAAAACTATACTAACCTGTGGTCCGATTTTGATGACATTTTCAGGGATTGTGCGGGTTAGGTCCTAGACGGTCCCCTATCAATTTCAGCACCTTCGGACCAATAGGAGCGAGAGCGCATGCGCAAACGTGAATTTCCTGGAACCTCGGTTTCTCGGTTTCTAATGAACCGATTTTGCTCAAATTTGGAGATTAGTTAGGAACTAACTTCTAGGAGACACCCTATAAGTTTCAATCAAATTGGTCAAGCAATAGCCGCTGCACATGCGCGAACTTTAAATTTATTGTTACAACCAAAACTCCGCAACTATTCAACCAATTTCGATGAAATTTTCAGGGATTGTGTGGTTTAGGTCCTAGACGGTGGGCCGCTAAATAAAGAATCATAATTTTTTCGCCAACTGATTCTATACGTCCATGTTACAATGAGTGAGGAAGCTATACTGCCCACCCAACTTGGCAGACGTTTTTTGTTCGATTCAGAAATCTTCCGAGTTGCACACCATTTCACCAGAGTACCGAAATTACCATGATGTGGGGGTGAGTATTCGATTTTGCAATATTTCGGTTCCTTTATAGCTTTCTGAAATTGTGTCCAAGCTTCGAAATTGATTCTCATTATACCTTTTGATTTCCGTAATTATTTCCTTTACCACCATGGAAGTAATAGTGTTGTCCCCTGGAATGCATGCATTACTTAACAATATGTTTTGTAATGACTAGAGCTCGAAAAATATGCACGAAAATTTCCCGAAAATATGCACCGGAAACTGGAAAAATGTGCACAATATGCATTTGCCCTTAAAACTGCATACGTCTTTGGAATTTCAGTATTTTAAGAAAGGATGTTCCATAATATTACATTTTTTTAGTCCTTCTTTCTCCTAGAAAAAAGTTATGAAGCATCAGGTAAAGTAGACAACAATTCAAAAAATCAGTTATACCTACATTTTTTATTTACTTTTATACATTTATACGAACTAGGTATAAAATGTAAAGATGAACTACATATTATATTGGACAACCATTACACGCTCCAAATTATCAGGTGTAAAACAGTGTCTCCTGTCACTTAAAATTTCTTTCAATGCAGAAAACGATCTCTCTACGTCGCAAGATACTATAGGCAAAAATTTAAAAGTGGAAATCTCTTTAGGAGAGTAGGGAGAGTCCCATGAGCTGTCTTTCCTTTGAGAATTTTCGCAATTTGAACCACTGAAGACCACCCTGGATTTTTTGATAGGACCCCCTCCAGTTTATCCTTGACGGTTTTTCCAGTTTTTCCATGCCAGTGGGAGCTTTTTTCGAGCAGGTCGGAAACAGATCCATCCCCCTGGTCTCCAGGTGGTTTATCAAATGGGGTATGGTACTAAAGTTGGCATTTATTAAGGCCAAACTATGGGCGATCTGCCTGTCCTCCTCGAATATTGTCAACTTCCAGCACTGACTTTAAAAAAAATCCAGAATACACAAAAAACTGGTAAAATATGCTACAAAATATGCAAAAATCCTCAAAATGACCAAAAAATGCAAAAGTCCCCAAAATGACCGAAATATTCAAAAATATGCAATTTCAATTTCAATTTAAACCACCGCATACCCTTCAGAAACCTTCAAAACGTTAAAATACAAAGATATACCGCATAATAAAATATATGCAAAATATGCAAATTCCGAGCTCTAGTAATGACACAAATTTTGAAAATTTGTTCATCGATTTTTTTGAAAATTTTTGTCACAACTCAATTTTGAGACTTTTTATGGCTCACAAAAATTCTGCAGTCCATTAAATTTAAAATTGCAATTCAATTTTGGTTACTCCGGTGGACCCTTGGGACTGTTGTGGAGTTCATGAGATGTTTTTGGTGACACTACTGACACCAGAGTACAATTAGGGTTAACAGGTGCCCTTTTCCGCTTCCATTATTAATCGTGCAGTTTATTATTAATAATAGTAGTAAATGAAACGCACTTGATAAACATGTAGATCCCAGTGGGTTCCATAGCGCGGGAAATGCCCTTCCAGGAGGCGAGCATGGAGTACTTCTGCTTGGCGGTGAGAGGGAGGCGGGGGTCGAGGGCCGCGGGGGCGGCCGGGGGCGGCTCGCTCCCCGAATTCCCGCCGCCCCCGCTCTTGGTCAGCTTTCCGAGTTCGCACCCCATCGCCCGTCACCTCAACGACTGCACTGTCACCGACAAAATGATGGGCAACTTCACTCAATGACCGACACTCAACATCACAGAGTCGAAATTAGATCGGGTTTATTACCGGGTTAACATCCGGGTACAAATTCGAAAAAAAAGTCAAAATTCTAAGGAACAAAAAAAACGAAAAATAATCACTTTTAAAACGAGGACTGAATTTTCGGTGGATTTCGAAAGTGTAGATTCTGTTCAACGATTTTCCGCACAGCCTGGACGGGTTGGGGAAGCAGCGCCGTTTTCAGGGTAGTCAATATTTACCAAGTCAGCTGTCATGCGATCGAGCGCGGTGTTGGTAAGCGAAGCCTAAGCTTCAACTGGCGCTTGTCGACCCCCAGGAGCCTCCTCCACCCCCCGCGCTATCCCGCGGGGAGTTCGGAGCCGAGTCCCGAGAGGAGCCGATCCCTCCCGAACCTTCACCCACTTTCACTCCCGGATTTGTCCCCCCCCCCCCCCCCTCACAATTTTCTCTACCCCAAAAATCCTTCGTTCAGGGGTGGTTTTCTCCTTTGTTTTCCTTGGGATCCCCGTTTTCTCCCTTTTATTCCATAATCCCTTCCATATGGAACTCGTAAATCAAAGAGAAGATATTCCTAAATAACCCGCCCTTAATCTTCCACACTCCCCATACTTGAACGTTCGAAAAACCCATCCCAAGCGGGTGTGGCACATAGCTTTCATGGATATGAATACTCAAAGAAATATTCACTGAATTTCAGCCATTTTTGACTTGAAGACATTAAAAGTCCCTTCATGCAGCCTTAATTAATGAGCGAATTGTCAAAGAAGTTTTCAAAGCTATGGTTAGGAAAATAAATATTAGTCATATGACATAGCTTTCATGAGTATAAATAAGCCCACTCGTGCAACATGAGTGAAACAATGATTAGTCAAAGAAACATTCCCTGAACTTTTGTCATTTTGGTTTATTATTATCAATAATGAATCTTTGGAATCGACCGAGAAAAAAAAGGTTAACCCCCCAAAAAATCTGTTGGTTTACTTTTTTAGTTACGTCCAATCCAAAAATCGAATAAAAACGCAGCAAATTATTACACAAAGGTATTTTTATTTTTTCTATGTAGACCGCTTGTCTGCAAAGAACACAGGGTTGCCATTGATACTATCTTAAATTAATTAAAAAAAAACAATACCTATATATGAAAATTTTTTGATTTAGAGCTATTTCAAAATTTTAACCCTTATTTTTCAACTCTTAGAGATCCCTCCCTACCAACCGCAGGTACTACTACCTACTAGGTCATTTTTAAAAATTTCAACCCTTCATTTCCATTTGGTTGGTGGTTGGGGTTGAAATTTTCAAAAAATGCCCTAGTAGGTAGTAGTACCTGCGGTTGGTAGGGAGGGATCTATACAGAAGGGTGATCTATACAGAATATAATAAACCGTTGGGCAATGATTTGCAGCGTTTTGGATTTTACGTACTTTGAAACGTAAATCAACAAATTTTGAGGGGGTTAAAACAAAATTTTCTTGGTCGATTCCAAATGTTCATTATTAAACGCTGCAAATTATTACACAACGGTTTATTATTTTTATATAGATCACTCGTCTACAAAATCACCAACCATCCAATATGAAGAAAAAAATAAAATAAAAAAAATCAAAAAAATTTTTTTTAAATAAAAAAAAAATCAAAATCACCAACTATCGATCGCATTTTGGTCAACTAAAATTTGAACGGAGATTAGGCCTCTTTTGCGATTCACACTCGTGTTTTGATTTATATATATATATATATATATTTCAATATAAACCCTTAAATTTTCGTAGGGAGCGAACGGTTTGTCCTATAGAGCTCCGCGTGATCTCAAAAAATTTTAAAAATTCTATAGAATCTTAAATTGAAGGAAAAACAATACCTTTATTTCAAAATTGTTTGAGTTAAGGCGTTTTGAAAATTTCAAAATTCATTTTTGGACTCTTAGAAGTGACCTACATCAACCAAAATCTCCGGGGCACAACTAGACCCCAAATGGAGCCTACATACCAAATTTCATCAAAATCGGTCAATGCTAAGTGGCAAAAGTGCCGCGAACGGCGTACGGCGGACGGACGGCCAAATTTTTATTCGATTTTTGGATTCTACGTACCTTGAAACGTAAACCATCAAATTTTGAGGGGGTGTTAAACTTTTTTTTTTCTTGGTCGATTCCAAAGGTTCATTATTGAAAATAATAAACCAAAAATAAAAAAAATAAAAATTGGGAAAAACTGAATAAACGGATTTTTCCATGTTTGTTTTTATTTTTCCCAGAGAAATATTATTTCTAATGCGTTTAATATTATTTCTCTGGCAATTATTGTTCGATTTTGATTCAATCTTTCAGTTTTTCAATCACCAAGGCTCATGCACTAACAAATTTCTAAAATCCTTTAAAATTTAAAATTTAGGTACAACTTTTAAGTTTTTGCCCCTTCAATTTCGCGAAATACTAAGAACGAACGGGGACCCCCTTAAGTAAACGTGTGCAATTTATTGAAGAGCGTCGCATCTCTTTGATAAAGTTTCCATTTTTCTTCCGAGTCGACCAAGATAGAGGAAGCGCTTCCACTTTTCAAATTTAAAAAAAAACTGCCTAATGTTCTCCAAAATCGCGGGGTGTGGTGCAGGAAAAGTGCCACGGAGTTGCGCTAGTTGGGCATCTCAGTAGGCGTACTCCGTGGTATCACCACCCGTGTCATGCTCGGCTCATATTTGAACTGGTGGTCGTATTATAGAGGCACTTCCCTCCATCCCTCTCTCCCACCCCCACCTTCCTCATCTTCCCTCATCCCAAGGGCTGGCATCGGGTGAGTCCTGGGCGTCCTCCCCATTATTTTTTATTTATTTATTTATTTTTATCCCCCTCCATCACCAAAGAAATTTTGTCTTTAAGGGGAGTTTGGAAAAAAAATAAAAAAAAATAAACAGCTACGTTACGAGGAGGAATTTTTCTTCTTACTAGGTACTACTTTCTATCTTCCCTCTTCTACGCACTAGATACCTTCTATTGAGATTGCTCTATTATAGAGAGTTATGAGTAATTTAGGAGAATGCGAAAAGAGGAGAATAATGTAATTTTCATGAAGATGAATTTATTTCTCCGACCAAAGGCTCACTCGTCTTGCTTTAAGTGGGTGACCTGCTGAGCTGCCTCCTCACAGCACTCTCGCCAAACTGTTGATGTTTTTCTGGATGAAATCCATCTGACCACTTCCATTGGAGTTATCCCTTAACCATTGGATGACCTCATCAGTTGAGTAGCCAGCCCATGATTTGTTGAACTGAGATTTCATTATGCCCGCAACCAATTTGCTTTGTTCTTCTCTGGCTTCATTGAATTTGGTCAGCACGTAGTTCTCCATGAGCTTTTCGAGTTGTTGGACACTGCACCCATCAACTGTGACACCTTCCACGTCGACCTGTAAATTGTGAATCGTAAAGATGATTATTTAAGATTGGAAATACCAAGAAAATATCCGAGAATGACCACTGATGACGTATCAGGTCATCACATTTACTGAAACTTGACTCACTACATCGAATTGCATCAACCTACTCCAACCTTATTTCAAAATGCATAATCAAAAACCTTACCTATATTTGACCTATTTTTCAAGACCTGACACACTACTATTTGTTTGTAATATAGGTGAGTACTTACGATAACATCGTCCATCAGAAGGTTCAATTCGAGAGATGCGATTTGAAGGGAATGGTTGATTTCCTCAAAACGGAGGTTTGACACGTAATATCCCTCACCGAGAACTTCTTGCCTGAATTCAATCATGAAATTTTCAGAAATACAGCCATCGTCTTCATAATGTACAATTCACAAAAATTGTTATTCCAAATAATCTAACATAAAGTTGAGTTTTATGCTGAAGTCTGTGCGAGACTCCACTAAAACATTTGAGTTTAAATTCACCATTAATCGTTCGAAAGCTCAAACTATCAGGTTCAACTCAAGGTACCACTGAATAGGAGGAAAATTTTGACAATTAATTGTTCAAAATTCATTTAATAATCGTTAAAATTTTTAAAATGTTTAAAATCTTGGAAAATCACAATTTCACTTGGGGCTGTAATCAAATGCTCGTCACTCGACAATCAGCAGACCTGAGTGCGCGGGAACCTCCTTAGTGCAGCCAACGTACAACATAGAGAAGGTTTCCCAGCCGATTTAGTTCCTCAGTCCACCTCATCGGTGGTGATGTCACCTGTTCACATTTACCCCACCTGACCCTACTAATACCTACTCCTAGATATTCGACGGTAAACCTCAGACAAAGACAAGTACCTTAAAACTCCTTCGCCAGAGACTTTGTGTCCGAAGAGTTTTCCTTCGACTTCTATATCGTAGACTCTGGTGAAGTTTAGGCTAGTCAAACTGAACTTGGTGGCCAATGTTGAAGCATCGAATTCGTACTGGCTGAGCAGGACTTGGTTGATACCGTAAGCCATTCCGTTCTTTCCTGTAGTTGTGACACTGCAATAATAAAATGAGATACCTATTAGGTAGGTACATCTAATAATCCAACTATATATCTATTAGGTATATAATTTGTGTAGTATCATCTGAATAGAATCTCTTTCGTAAGCAAGTTATTACTCGGTATCAATTTCAGGTATCCTCAGTCGTTCGTTCACAAAACTTGGTAGAGGGGCGAAGCTCGTGTTTGGCAAAGCAGAGTGGAAGAAAAGTAATGTGGCAGCTGTCAGCTCCTTGATTTGATGTTCTGTTGGCGATGCTGAAAAAAATATCATAACAAATTGGATACAAGGTAATACAGAACACAAATATGGTAAAGATAGAAGTAGACAATAATACATTATACTTATTGGTTTAAGATAATCCCTGAGAAATTCATCGAATTCGGATGAAAATTGAAGAAGTTATGGCTGTTACGAGGAAATTCACGTTTGCGCATGCTATCAGTCCGGGGATGATGATTTTCATAGGGGACCATTCAAACGCCAACGCGCACAATCGTATATAGGTCACACAGGCCATTGCTGTGTTCTACCTACTTCCCAATCAAGTAGTTTACCTATTGGTTTATTATTTTCAACAATGAAGGTTTGGAATCGACCAAGAAAAAAAATAACCCCCCCCCCGCCCCCTCAAAATTTGTTGGTTTACGTTACATTGAAACGGTTTCAAGGTACGTAGAATCCGAAAATTGAATAAAAAATTTTCCGACCTTCCGCCGCACGCCGTACGCGGCACTCTCCTTAGTTTCCATGAACCAATTTGGTTCAAATTTGGTATATGGGCTCCATTTGGGGTCTAGTTGTGCCGCGAAGCTTATGGTTGATTTCAGTCACTTCTAAGGGGTGAAAATTAAGAGTTGAAACGTTCAAGAGTGCTCTAGTTCGAAAACTGTGGAAATAAAGGCATTGTTTTTTCACTAATTTAAGATAGTATCGGTATCAGAAATTTTGTGCTGAGTCCGAATACACCAAAATATGGTACAGTAACATATTATGTTACTATGATTGTGAAGGTAATGACCACAAAATCCTGGAAAACCCCGTTTTTTGAACAAAATTTGAAATTTAGACCACTGGGTTGCCCAAAATTTCTGGCTAACGAACTCGTCCTTTTGTTTGTTGTTACGGACATTTTGGCGGAAACTAAAAATATTTGCTAGACAATTACTCAAGTTATCGTGCGGAGTGTCACATATGATATATATTTATGATATAAGTACATATACACGCATGATTTTTGGAAAAACTTCAATTTCCGAATGTTCCAATACGGATTTCAATGAAAAAAACGTCTGCCAAGTGGGTGTGGCACATAGCTTCCTCGTATCCATAACCCGATTGTATAGATGATCCGATGCATAGTAGTTAATCTCAAAACATCAAAACGAGTTAATCTGTAACATCCCTGAAAATTTCATTGAAATCGTACGGAAAATGTAGAAGTTATGGCCGTTACAAGGAATTCACGTTTGCGCATGCGCAGTGGCTACTATCAGTCCGAAGGTGGTGATTTTCATAGGGGACCATGTAAATACTAATCTGTAACATCCCTGAAAATTTCTTTGAAATCGGATAGCAAATGTAGAAATTGTGGCCGTTAAAAGGAAATTCACGTTTGCGCATGCGCAGTCGCTTCTATCAGTCCGGGGATGATGATTTTCATAGGGGACCATCTACAACCTAATCCGCATAATCCCTGAAAATTTCATCGAAATCGGGTAGAAAAAGTGGAAGTTATGGCCGTTAAAAGGAAATTCACGTTTGCGCATGCGCAGTGGCTACTATCAATCCGAAGGTGATGATTTTCATAGGGAACCATTTAAATACCAATCTGTAACATTCCTGAAAATTTCATTGAAATCGGATGGAAAATGTGGAAGTTATGGCCGTTACAAGGAATTCACGTTTGCGCATGCGCAGTCGCTTCTATCAGTCCGGGGATGATGATTTTCATAGGGGACCGTCTACACACCAACCCGCACAATCCCTGAAAATTTCATTGAAATCGGACAATAACTTCGTATAGTTATGCGCGTTACAAGGAATTCATGACAGACAGACAGACAGACAGACAGACAGACACACAGACACACAGACACACAGACACACAGACACACAGACACTGAACCAAAATTGTTCAGAAAGGTCTAAAACGCAAAACGCGAGTGAAAATTTTGATTTTGGAGAACTTTTTTTTTTCTTCCTTGAAAAGTGAAAACAAAGCTTCCGCTACCTTGGTAGACTCGGAAGCAAAATTCTGAAAAAAGTCCATTCTAAAAATGTTCATTTTCCTTGAAAATTCGCTAAAACGAAAATGGGTAGAACGTTGGAGAGCTGAGATTTCGGCGCATCTTTTAGGCCAACAGGTAAAAATTGACGAGGTGGATTACAAAAACCAATAAGCTTTTGAAAAAAGTTGAGATTTCCAAGGTGTGAACAATTTTTCGTTTCAACTCAAATTTTCACCCGTTTTTTCCGATTTAAACAAACGTTTTTTTTTTCTTTATAGGAGCTAGGAAATTTCACGCTCTCTCGAACGGTGTAGTCAAATTTGAATTTGCATGAAAATGCGGGGAGTTAAAGCCGTTATACTGAGATAAGGTCGAATACACGAAAATATTTAAAAGTGAAATAACTCGAAAACGAGGCATCTAGAAGGACTTTACTTGGAGGTATTTTCTGCTGTAAATGAGCTCTAGAATGGATTCCTGGTGTGACCGTTAAGAGATGTAACACCCTGTATAACTGCCCCACCACAAAGCTATTGAAATTGAAGCTATTGAAGAAATTGAAAGAAGCGACAGCTAAGCTAACCTTGGTTGATGGGCACGCAGTGATCTGCGGCAGCTGTGGCGACGAGGACAAAGGCGATCAGAAAATGCATTTTGAGTGTTGCGTTCCGCTGTTGTGAGAACTGTGTCTCCCTACTGGGGCGCTACAGAATTTATAGTAGAATTTTCGAGTACCCACTCGAGGGTGGAGAGGTTGTACGACAGCTATGAATCAGAAAACTCAAGTCTCCATTTTTTGTTTTAATTCTTTGAATTATTTGAATAATCAAGACGTCGTTAGATGACTAATTTGGAAAGAGGGTTTCGCTGTCCGGTTCTCAAGTGGCCACGCTGGCAAAGTAAACATAATAATATTGAGTATATTGAGAAGGTTAGTTGATAACAATAATCTGGTCATTTGGTGGACACGTAGATGAGAATTAATTGGCATTTCGATTATGGAAAATATTGAAATAAGGTACCTCTGAATAATCCCGCAGAGTGCATACTTCAACTCTTGAATCATGAAAATGTTGTTTTATCTCGCATTGTGAAGAGTAGGAACCTACTTGACGAATATCGGCTGTCATGATTCGAGTGTTTGATCAAACATGTTTTGGTTTATTATTGTCAATAATGAATCATTGAAATCGACCAAGAAAAAAATGTTAAACCCCCCTCCCCTCAAAGTTTAAGGTTAAGGTTTAGGGGGGGGGGGGGTGGTTTAGGGTTTTGGTTTAAGTTTCAAGGTAAGTAGAATCCGAAAATCGATTAAAAATTTTTCTGTCCATCCGCCGTCTGTGGCACCTTCCTTAGTTCCCATGGACCGATTTTGATGAAATTTGGTACGCCCTAGCTCAAAAAATTTTGATTTGAAGTGTGAGCCTCTGGCTCACTGATTCCACCTTCCAGTGATGGGGCTGGAGTAGCACAAGAACTCCCCTTCCTGAACCCCAAGATGGAGAATCCTCATAGCCACCTGCGACGATTATTGCAGGGTCCTGAGGTCTGGGCCAGCTCAAACAGGCACAGTTCTCCCCACTACTTGTCGTTGGCTGGGAAACCTTCTCTATGTTGTACGTTGGCTGCACTAAGGAGGTTCCCTCGCACTCATGTCTGCTGATTGTCGAGTGACAAGCATTTGATTACAGCCCCATGAGAGACTCTGTTTTTCCAAGATTTTGAGTCCTCGGTGTCACTTGCTTGTGCCCCTCCAAATTAAAAAACGTCTGCCAAGTGGGTGTGGCACATAGCTTCCTCGTATCCATAACCCAATTATATAGATGATCTGATGCATAGTATGTAGTTAATCTCAGAACACCAATCTTTAAGTACCTTTCACTACTAATCTGGACAATCCTAGAAAATTTCATCAAATACGGATGAAAAATGTAAATGTTATGGCTGCTACAAGGATTTCACGTATGCGCATGCGCAGAGACTTCTATAAATTTTAAGGCCTTGATTTTCATTGGGGACCATCTACAACCTAATCCGCGTAATCCCTGAAAATGTCATCAAAATCGGGTAGAAAATGTGGAACTTATGGCCGTTACAAGGAAATTCACGTTTGCGCATGCGCAGTGGCTACTGTCAGTCCGAAGGTGATGATTTTCATAGGGCACCATGTAAATACTAATCTGTAACATCCCTGAAAATTTCATAGAAATCGGACAATAACTTCGTATAGTTAATCGCGTTACAAAGAATTCATGACAGACGAACAGAAGACACGGAACCAAAATTGTTCAGAAAGGTCTAAAACGCAAAACGCGAGTGAAAATTTTGATTTTGAGAACTTTTTTTTTCGTCCGCTACCTTGGTGGCGGGGTGGCGTCGATGTGTTCCATGTTCCAAGGTTTGGCCGGGTACAAGCGAGGGTCAAGAGCAATGGTAAATCGAGGGCGGACACTTCAAATTTACTATTAAATAGTAAATAGTAAATCCTTAGTAAAGTAAATAGTAAATAAATAGTAAATAAATAGTAAATCCTTTTAGAATCCTTCAAAGTTTACAAGTCCCCTCAAATTTTGAGAGGACTTGTAAACTTTGAAGGATTCTAAAAGAACGTTGCTGAGCAATGAGAGTAATGAGGGGAATTGTCTGCCAAATGGTACAGTTCGTAAACTGTGGAAATAAAGGCATCGTTTTTTCAATAATTTAAGATAGTATCGGTATCATAAATTTTGTTCTGAGTCCGAATATACCATTGTAAGCTTTTGGGTAGTGTTTCAGTTACGGTTCCTTTAAAAGGGGGTCTAAGGGGTTCGCGATACTGAAAGGTAAAACAAGAAAAGATATCGGAATCTTAGACTAAGTGAATTTAGTGGTACTTAACTGGTTCTGGTAGCGGCGTTCTCCCGAGCGGCTTGGAGATGAGGCGTAGCGTTCCAGTAGATACCTTTGTTATATATGATATTTGTAATACTGTTATGCCTGAAGGGATCTGTTAACCTGAAGGGTTTTATGCATCGATATGTTGAAAATAAATGAAGTTACGTTACGTTTGTTGTTTCTTTCAAGCAAGTTCCTATTATCGATACGGTTTGCAATACTCTTGTTACTCAGAACCTGGGATGTTGGGTAAGTTTGAAATGAGAAGAATTATTTAACCTTCTGTCCGGACCCACGTCCCTGGGACGGGTGCTAGGGGCTTTTCCACACCCTGAGCCTACCCCTTTCCTCTGTGTGGGCTCATATCCTCAGTACCCTCCTGTCAGGCCCTGCGGAAGGTCAGGTAAGTGTCCTTTTTTTTATGTTTTATTCTTTAATAAAGGAATAAAACTTTTTATTCCTAGTTTTTATGTTCTTGGTACCTACGTAGTAGACTCCTAATGATTCCAGAGGTTTTGAATTGGAATGTTTCCTCCAATTCTACGTATAACACGTCATTTTGAGCGTGAATTGAGACTGAATTTTTTATCTGAGTAGTCAAAATGATGTGATACCTAAGCTGGATGAAATCCAGGAAGTGAAAAATAAAAATAATGTGTAATCTTATTTTTTATATCGATAAATTGTGATAAAAACCAATTCATTTGATGTTATACACGAAGAAAGACGTTGCAATAAAGATGTTTTATGTTAGTTTGTGGTATTTACAACGAAATCCTGTCATATTTCAATAACAACCATGAAAAAAGCGAGTCGGTGTCCCACGGACGGGGGTCCTCATTGCAACGAGGGACAACGGTCCGGACAGAAGGTTAACCAAATGTTTTCCGATTTAATCTCAGGACTAGAAATGGCGATACAGGTAAGTAAAAAAATGGTTCCAATGTGGTTACGGTAAGTTCTGCAACCCCGATCCCAGGGATCGAGCGCCTGAGGGGCGTTACGGTGGAATGCGATCAGGTAAGAAGGTAAGTTTTACTTATAGCGACTAGTCTTAGTCTTACGTTACGGTACGATACTCTTAGAGGTAGGATCAACAAGGTGAGTATTCTTAATCTTTTAGATACGTTACAGGTAAGTTCCTCTTAGTTCCTATTTTAGTTATAGTAAAATATCACTGAGTCACGGTACCTCTACCTTTAATTGGCCAATTATATTAAGGTAGGTAAGATTGTTTGCACTCACGTTCTGGGTTACGGTAGTGAGTCCGGAGGCGATGCGGCGAGGTTTGAAGGGGGAGAGCCGGGAGCGGACTGTTTCTGCGTCTTTCCTCCGATACGACGATCCGGCAGGTACAACGAGATCCAGGGGAGGCAGGACGAACAAGTTCACCGGTACTGTCTTTCCACTGAGTAAACCGCGTGACTTGGGGGAGGCAGGAGGAATACGGTTCGGCGCGATACTGGGTCGACGCGGAACAAGGGGGAAAGCTTCAAAGGCGAGGGGGAGATCACTTCGAGACGAGCTGGCCAGGCTTAACTTCAGGACTGAGGTATTTCCGTTGATACATCATAATATCATTTGGTTTCTGGGCTCAGTGTTGCCACTTCCATCTTCAGTTGGCACTCCTGCTCTTCCATACTGGTTGATTGATTAGCCTCCTCCATGCTAGTTGGTTGGCCTCCTCCATGCTCCTCCATGACAGTTGATTTTTGTTGTATCCTAAGGTGGTGTTTGGATACATAGTACTGAGGCCACGCCCCTGTGTTGTGGCCTGTGATGTGGGGTGGGGGCCTGGTCCCGAAGGGGATCAGGACTTACGGATGGGAGGTGCCTGTGAGGGGGAACAATGAGCAACTTGGTTGCTCACACCATGATACCTTAAAATCTTTATTGAACATTTCCTTTGTGGATAATTTAGAACCGTACAAAAATGATTTTGATTGGTCGGAGGAAGGGAAGACCAGTTACTGAGCGAGACCCAATTGAAGAGCTGCTCCGTCGCTAAACCCTAAAAGTTCTTCAGCACTCCGCCATCTCTTCCTCGAGCCCCTGATGCACATTGAAGTGGCTCATAGCACAGCGAACGCTAATCTAGCTCTCAGCCATCCTCGGACTGCACCCTGTGGTCGACTCCATTTGTCTGATAGCCTTTCCGCTAAGACCTTCACAAAGGCTACCATTTCAGGGGCAAAAACTCCATCAACTGAACACACCAGAGGAGTGAATGAAGCCCGACGTTCCTCGCAGGCACTCAGGTATTTTCGCTTCTTTTCTTCTTCTGCTCTTGAGAGGACGGCTACGACGGGTCGAGAGACATTATATGGTACAGTAACATATTATGTTACTATGATTGTGAAGGTAATGGCCACAAAAACCGGGAAAACCCCGTTTTTTTTGGACTTATTTTGAAATTAGGACCACTTTGGATTGTCCAAAATTTCTGGCTAACGAACTTGACCTCTTGTTTGTTGTTCTGTACTCCTCTGCTTCCTTTATCACAACAATCAACCAACAACTGTAACATCCCTGAAAGTTTCATTGAAATCGGATGGAAAATGTGGAAGTTATGGCCGTTACAAGGAATTCACGTTTGCGCATGCGCAGTCGCTTCTATCAGTCCGAGGATGATGATGTTCATAGGGGACCGTCTACACACCAATCCGCACAATCCTTGAAAATTTCATAGAAATCGGACAATAACTTCGTATAGTTATGCGAGTTACAAGGATTTCATGACAGAGACACACACACAGATAGACAGACACAGAACCAAAATTGTTCAGGAAGGTCTGAAACGTAGAACGCGAGTGGAAATTTTGATTTTGGAGAACTTTTTTTTTTCATCCTTGAAAAGTGAAAACAAAGCTTCCACTACCTTGGTAGACTCGGAAGCAATACTAATTCATATTCAACCCGTACATATACCAGCCATGATTGTTTTCTAAGCTGATAGCAACTCAACTAAACGAACTTTGTTGGAGGAAAAATAGGAAATGGCACCCCGAAAAAATGGAAACACAACATCATAATATGATGATGATGAGTGCTATATTATAGCCTCAATCCATCATACGTAGTGTAGGACAGCGGTAGTATCCCAGAGTAAAGGTGGGTTCACAAGCGTCCGACTCTGCGTTTCCAACTCTCTCCATTCTGCCCGCTGATTGGCTAAGAACAGACGGAAAGAGCCAATCAGCGGGCAGAACGCAGAGAGTCGGAATCGCAGAGTCGGACGCTTGTGAACTCAGCGTCAGACTGGTAAATTAATTTTTGTCAAATTGGCAAAATCTCATGTTTTTGGTTTATTATTTTCAATAATGAACCTTTGGGATCGACCAAGAAAAACCAATTTTAACATCCACTCAAATTTGATGGTTGACGGTTCAAGGTAGCTATGTGGAATCCAAAAATCGAATAAAAATTTTGCCATCCGCCCGCCGTCCGGATTTACTTTATTTACCACGGACCGATTTTGATGAAATTTGGTAAACCGGCTCCATTTGGGGTCTAGTTGTGCCCTGAAGCTTTTGGTTGAAAAATAGGGGCTAATATTTTTAAAATGCTCTAACTCCAAAAATTTTGAGTTAGAGCATTTTCACTGATAGACCCCGGAGCGCGGCGCTCCTTCAGCCCATTTTTCGAATACTGTGGTTCACAGTGGCTATATTGAGGGCTGTGATTCACAGTTCCCTCCTAGAAACCACCTCTACGCAGGACCGTACCCTCCTCTCTGTCCCCAAATCCGCTCAGGGTTAGTGAGAATCGGTTTCTTGCACTAAAACGTGAATGTGTCAGATCGCTCTTAAGTCTGAGCGCTCTTCTGATCCCAAGAAATGGCTTCAGTGGTCTGAGGAAGATTCTGACGATATGGCAGAACGTACATCTGACTGAAACGGCTTTGATTAGTTAAATTTTGATTGCTCAGTTATTTGTATTTCAGAGTTGAGCAAAACCTATTTTTACCAATACGTATTTCTGAGTTCAATAAAAAAAACTTATTTACCAATATGTTTTTCATTGAACATTTTTAGATACCTACACTAGGAGATGAGTTGAGTATCTCACTCAGACCAAAAACAATTAAAAAATATGATAAATATTGATTTTTTTCGGGAGGAAGTACCGAAAGAGCGCCGCGCTCCTGGGTCTACCTTTTGCGAGATGAGATTAGGTCTACCACTGGAGGGTTAAAGGCATTGTTTTTTCATTAATTAAAAATAATAGGTATTGAATTTTGAGAGTCGAATGAGACCACCCAGAGCTCTGTAGGACCAATCGTTCGCCCCCTCTGAGAGCTTAGGGGATGGACATACGATCAATCAGAAACGCGAGTGTGAATCGCAGTAGAGGCCTAACCTCCGTTCAAATTTTAGCAGAGCAAAATGCGATCGCTATTCGTTTCTTCGAGTTAAACTCAGTTTTGCGTCCTTAGCAACTGGTAATCAAATTTCCCAATGAAGGCACCCACAATCTCCACTGATAATCGGGTATTGATTGATCGATTTTGCTCTCGATCAAGTATATACGCGATCAAGTCTAATATTGCTAAGTTTTGCGATCGAGTCTACCAAGGTAACGGAAGCTTTGTTTTCACTCATCAACGTTGAAAGAAGAAAAACGCTGCAAATCATTGCAAGGTTTATTATTTCCTGTATAGATCACCCTTCTGTATAGATCACTGGTTCTCCATCAATAGCACCTACCACCATCTGTATTCTCCCTTGACCTTCCCTCTCAAATTTCAGCTTCCTGCGTTCAATAGGATTGAAAATGACTTCGGAGCTCACTCAGCTGATCAGTGATCTGAAGAGTGAAGAAGATCTCCTCGAATGCTGAAGACGCCTGGAAGAGCACTTCCATTCAATAGGATTGAAAATGGCTTCGGAGCTCACTCAGCTGATCAGTGATCTGAAGAATGAAGAAGCTTTTGAGCAATGATTTGCAGCGTTTTTTACCCACCAACATTTTTTTTACCTACCAACTTTTTTTTACCTACCAGCTAGGTACTACCTACCACACCATACTGCCCTCACACCTTCACAATCAAGTTTATTAGAAAGAACTAAACGCTTCACACTCGATTGGAAAAATAGAAAGCTTCATATTGAAATTTGATTACTGGTTACGCAGAAGGCAAAACTGTATACAAATCGAAGAAATGAATAGCGATCGCATTTTAGTCCGATAAAATTTGAATGGAGATTAGACCTCTTTTGCGATTCACACTCATGATTCTGTTTTATCGAAGGAAAACCTTCAAGTACTCGTAGGGACTGAACGGTTTGTCCTACAGAGCTCGGGGTGGTCTCAAAAATTTTTAAAAGTTCAATACTATTTAAAATTGGTGAAAACACGATACCTTTATTTCGAGAGTTTTCGAGCTAGGGCACTCTTGAAAATTTCAACCCTTAGTTTTCACCCCTTAGAAGTGACCTACATCAACCAAAAGCTTCGCGGCACAACTAGACCCCGAATGGAGCCCATATACCAAATTTGAACCAAATCGGTCCAGTGTTGCTAAGAAAAGTGCCGCGGACGGCGGACGGACATTGCAAATTTGGATTCTACGCACCTTGAAACGTAAAGTGACAAAGTTTGAGGGGAGGTTATAAAAATTTCTTGCGATACGATCACGTAGGCTTATTATTAGAAATAATAAACCAAAAGTGTTCTTCAAAATCAAAATTTTCGTTCGCGTTTTACGTCTCAGGCCTTCATGATCAAGTTTGGTAGGTACCGTGTCTGTCTGTCTGTCATGAAATCCTTGTAACGATATTTTCAGGGATTGTACGGATTGGGGTGTAGATGGTCCTCTTTGAAAATCATGGCTTCCAAACTGATAGTAGCCTCTGCGCTTGCGCAATCGTAAAATCTTTGTAACAGCTACGTTACGAGGAGGAATTTTTCTTCTTACTAGGTACTTTTTTTTTCTAACTCCCCTCGAAGACAAAATGTCTTTTTTGACGGAGGGGGCACGCCATAAAGAAAGTAAATAAATAAATAAATAAAATAATGGGGAGGACACCCAGGACTCACCCGACGCCGGTCCTAGGGATTAGGGAAGATGAGGAAGGTGGGGGTGGGAGAGAGGGATGAAGGGAAGTGCCTCTATAATACGACCACCAGTTCAAATATGAGCCGAGCAGGACACGGGTGGTGATACCACGGAGTGCGCCTACTGAGATGCCTAACTCACGCAACTCCGTGGCACTTTTCCCGCACCACACTCCGCGCCATGATAAGGTCGCAGCCATCACCCTGATGTTGTTGGGTGCCACTCCTTTTAGCTCCGACACCGCTTGCTGTAAATCATCTCTATCCTACTTTCTTATCTTAGCCCGCCAAGTCTGCTCCATGTCCAAGCTGCCATTGACAACTTGGACATCCAGGATAATGCAAGACTGGTCGGGCTTGACGGCAACGATGTCGAGCTTCTTACCCTGGTCACTTGGCATGTGGTATAATCTCTCCCTTTCAACATCCCAGCCGCTAGATGACAAAGCACCTGCTATCTGCTTGGCGACCGCATCATGACGTAAAATGCGGCCCCCATGAGTCCGAGGACATTGCTGCACTACATGATACAGGTGTTCATTTCCACTCCGACAGGCGCGGCAAAGGGGTACCCCCCACGACTACCCCTCGAACACCGTACCGCAGTTGGCAGAAGTGCCATGCGGACGGCGTGGAAGTGACGGTAGTCGCGGGCCCCAATGCCCTCCGAAGCCCAATCTACCCATTGGGAAGAGACAGGGCTTTCGGAGCACTGTCGGAGTTCTTTACCATCTACTGACTCATGCAGCGCAGCAGCGAACTCAGCAGACGAACTGGGTTTTGGAGCAGATGGTGTTGCTCGGTCGCACCATACTAACTGCTGCCTGACAAAATCAAGATCAGCAGCTGTACGGGCGACCTCCCAGCTCGACCCTTGAAGGGCTGGCAGGCGATGGCGGCGCAGTGAAGGGATACATGCGGAGAGAGACACAACGCCAAGCCCACCAGATTTGACCGGTGCACGGATATAGGCACTTGGGACACCAGGTGGGAACCTCAGCCAAGAGCGCACAGCAGCGAACTTGCCAATTAGTTCTCATCTACGTGTCCACCAAATGACCAGATTATTGTTATCAACTAACCTTCTCAATATACTCAATATTATTATAATTACATTGCTAGCGTGGCCACTTGAGAACCGGACAGCGAAACGTCATGATTATTCAAATAATTCAAAGAATTAAAACAAAAAATGGAGACATGAGTTTTCTGATTCATAGCTGTCATACAACCTCTCCACCCTCGAGTGGGTACTCGAAAATTCTACTATAAATTCTGTAGCGCCCCAGTAGGGAGACACAGTTCTCACAACAGCGGAACGCAACACTCAAAATGAATTTTCTGATCGCCTTTGTCCTCGTCGCCACAGCTGCCGCAGGTCACTGCGTGCCCATCAACCAAGGTTAGCTTAGCTGTCGCTTCTTTCAATTTCTTCAGTAGCTTCAATTTCAATAGCTTTTTTGTTACATCTCTTAACGGTCACACCAGGAATCCATTCTAGAGCTCATTTACAGTAGAAAATACCTCCAAGTAAAGTCCTTCTAGATGCCTCGTTTTCGAGTTATTTCACTTTTAAATATTTTCGTGTATTCGACCTTATCTCAGTATAACGGCTTTAACTCCCCGCATTTTCATGCAAATTCAAATCTGAAATAAAGAAAAAAAAAACGTTTGTTTAAATCGGAAAAAAACGGGTGAAAATTGGACTTGAAACGAAGAATTGTTCACACCTTGGAAATCTCAACTTTTTTCAAAAGCTTATTGGTTTTTGTAATCCTCCTCGTGAATTTTTACCTGTTGGCCTAAAAGATGCGCCGAAATCTCAGCTCTCCAACGGTCTACCCATTTTCGTTTTAGCGAATTTTCAAGGAAAATAATAAAAAATAAATATTTATCATATGTGACCCTCCGCACGATAACTTGAGTAAATGTCTAGCAAATATTTTAAGTTTCCGCCAAAATGTCCGTAACAACAAACAAAAGGACGAGTTCGTTAGCCAGAAATTTTGGGCAACCCAGTGGTCTAAATTTCAAAATTTGTTCAAAAAACGGGATTTTCCCGGATTTTGTGGTCATTACCTACCTTCACAATCATAGTAACATAATATGTTACTGTACCATATTTTGGTGTATTCGGACTCAGCACAAAATTTCTGATACCGATACTATCTTAAATTAGTGAAAAAACAATGCCTTTATTTCCACAGTTTTCGTACTAGAGCACTCTTGAACATTTCAACTCTTAATTTTCACCCCTTAGAAGTGACTGAAATCAACCATAAGCTTTGCGGCACAACTAGACCCCAAATGGAGCCTATATACCAAATTTGAACCAAATTGGTTCATGGGAACTAAGGAGAGTGCCGCGTACGGCGTGCGGCGGAAGGTCGGAAAATTTTTTATTCAATTTTCGGATTCTACGTACCTTGAAACCGTTTCAATGTAACGTAAACCAACAAATTTTGAGGAGGCGGGGGGGGGGTTATTTTTTTTCTTGGTCGATTCCAAAGCTTCATTGTTGAAAATAATAAACCAATAGGTAAACTACTTGATTGGGAAGTAGGTAGAACACAGCAATGGCCTGTGTGACCTATATACGATTGTGCGCGTTGGCGTTTGAATGGTCCCCTATGAAAATCATCATCCCCGGACTGATAGCGTGCGCAAACGTGAATTTCCTCGTAACAGCCATAACTTCTACAATTTTCATCCGAATTCGATGAATTTCTCAGGGATTATCTTAAACCAATAAGTATAATGAATTATTGTCTACTTCTATCTTTACCATATTTGTATTCTGTATTACTTTGTATCCAATTTTATTTTCAGCATCGCCAACAGAAAATCAAATCAAGGAGCTGACAGCTGCCACATTACTTTTCTTCCACTCTGCTTTGCCAAACACGAGCTTCGCCCCTCTACCAAGTTTTGTGAACGAACGACTGAGGATACCTGAAATTGATACCGAGTAATAACTTGCTTACGAAAGAGATTCTATTCAGATGATACTATACAAATTATATACCTAATAGATAATATCTATTATCTATAGTTGGATTATCTATATATTATATAGTTGGATTATTAGATGTACCTACCTAATATCTCATTTTATTATTGCAGCGTCACAACTACAGGAAAGAACGGAATGGCTTACGGTATCAACCAAGTCCTGCTCAGCCAGTACGAATTCGATGCTTCAACATTGGCCACCAAGTTCAGTTTGACTAGCCTAAACTTCACCAGAGTCTACGATATAGAAGTGGAAGGAAAACTCTTCGGACACAAAGTCTCTGGCGAAGGAGTTTTAAGGTACTTTGTCTGAGGTTTACCGTCGTATATCTAGGAGTATTAGTAGGGTCAGGGGGGGGGGGTAAATGTGAACAGGTGACATCACCACCGATGAGGTGGACTGAGGAACTAAATCGGCTGGGAAACCTTCTCTATGTTGTACGTTGGCTGCACTAAGGAGGTTCCCGCGCACTCAGGTCTGCTGATTGTCGAGTGACGAGCATTTGATCACAGCCCCAAGTGAAATTGTGTTTTTCCAAGATTTTGAGTCCCCGGTGTCACTCGCTTATACCCCACCAGATTGAAAATAAGTGAGTCTCACAATTTTCATACTTCATTGAGGATGTTAGCTTGTTAATGCGTGGACGATTATAATTTTATCTCTTTTCCCTGCTTGTCCAGGGCATGTTTACATTTACCCCATACTTTTTTGACCTATGGGGAAAATTGTTAAAAAAATTTCAACGATTATTAAATGAATTTTGAACAATTAATTGTCAAAATTTTCCTCCTATTCAGTTCTACCTTGAGTTGAACCTGATAGTTTGAGCTTTCGAACGATTAATGGTGAATTTAAACTCAAATGTTTTAGTGGAGTCTCGCACAGACTTCAGCATAAAATATGCACTTACTCAAATTTATGTTAGATTATTTGGAATAACAATTTTTGTGAATTATACATCATGAAGACGATAGCTGTATTTCTGAAAATTTCATGATTGAATTCAGGCAAGAAGTTCTCGGTGAGGGATATTACGTGTCAAACCTCCGTTTTGAAGAAATCAACCATTCCCTTCAAATCGCATCTCTCGAATTGAACCTTCTGATGGACGATGTTATCGTAAGTACTCACCTGTATTACAAATCAATTATAATAGTGTGTCAGGTCATGAAAAATAGGTCAAAATTTGACCTATGCATGATCAAAAACCTTACCTATATTTAATATAGGTAAGGTTTTTGATTATGCATTTTGAAATTAGGTTGGAGTAGGTTGATACAATTCGATGTAGTGAGTCAAGTTTCAGTAAATGTGGTGACCTGATACGTCATCAGTGGTCATTCTCGGATATTTTCTTGGTATTTCCAATCTTAAATAATCATCTTTACGATTCACAATTTACAGGTCGACGTGGAAGGTGTCACAGTTGATGGGTGCAGTGTCCAACAACTCGAAAAGCTCATGGAGAACTACGTGCTGACCAAATTCAATGAAGCCAGAGAAGAACAAAGCAAATTGGTTGCGGGCATAATGAAATCTCAGTTCAACAAATCATGGGCTGGCTACTCAACTGATGAGGTCATCCAATGGTTAAGGGATAACTCCAATGGAAGTGGTCAGATGGATTTCATCCAGAAAAACATCAACAGTTTGGCGAGAGTGCTGTGAGGAGGCAGCTCAGCAGGTCACCCACTTAAAGCAAGACGAGTGAGCCTTTGGTCGGAGGAATAAATTCATCTTCATGAAAATTACATTATTCTCCTCTTTTCGCATTCTCCTAAATTACTCCTAACTCTCTATAATAGAGCAATCTCAATAGATGGTATCTAGTGCGAAGAAGAAGAGGGAAGGTAGAAAGGCTGCAAAAGTTAGATCGACAAGTTCGCTTGTTTGTTGTTGTGTACTCCTCTGCTTCCTTTTTCACAACAACCAAGAAAACTTTTGTTTGTTGTTACGAACGTTTTGGCGAAATCTGAAAAAAAAATTCTAAATAATTACTAAAGTTATCGAGCGGAGTGACTCATATGATTTTGGAAAAACTTCAGGGATCGTTTCAGAATGTTACAAAACGGATTTCAGTGAAAACCAAGTGGGTGTGGCACATAGCTTCCTCGTATCCATAACCCGATTATATAGATGATCCGCTACATAGTAGTTAATCTCAAAACATCAATCTCTAAGCACCTTCCACTACCCTCATAGGGGACCATCTACACGCTAATCTGGACAATCCTAGAACATTTCATGAAATTCGGAAGAAAAATTAAGTGAGTAGATGTATGTGATTGGATCAAAGAAATACTTAGCCTCGGCTGGGATTCGAACCCGGGACACCTGTGGGACTGTTGAAGTTACGGCTGTTACAAGGAATTTACGTTTGCGCCTGCGCAGTCGCTTCTATCAGTCCGAGGATGATGATTTTCATAGGAGACCGTCTACACACCACCCCGCACAATCCCTGAAAATTTCATAGAAATCGGACAATAACTTCGTGTAGTTATGCGCGTTACAAGGAATTCATGACAGACACACAGACAGACAGACACAGAACCAAAATTGTTCAGAAAGGTCTAAAACGCAGAACGCGAGTGGAAATTTTGATTTCGGAGAACTTTTTTTTTCGTCCTTGAAAAGTGAAAACAAAGCTTCCGCTACCTTGGTAGACTCGGAAGCAAAAATTTTCGAAAAACGCTGCAAATTATTACACAACGGTTTATTATTTTTATATAGATCACTCGTCTACAAAATCACCAACCATCCAATATGAAGAGAAAAAGAAAAAAAACGCTGCAAATCATTGCTGAAAGGTTTATTATTTTCTGTATAGATCGCCCTTCTGATTTGAATAGGATTGAAAATGGCCTTGGAGCTCACTCAGCTGATCAGTGATCTGAGGAGTGAAGAAGATCTCCTCGAATGCTGCAGACGCCTGGAAGAACACTTTCATTCAATAGGATTGAAAATGGCTTCGGAGCTCACTCAGCTGATCAGTGATCTGAAGAATGAAGAAGCTTTTGAGCAATGATTTGCAGCGTTTTTTACCCACCAACATTTTTTTTACCTACCAGCTAGGTACTACCTACCACACCATACTGGCTTCACACCTTCACAATCAAGTTTATTAGAAAGAACTAAACGCTTCACACTCGATTGGAAAAAGAAAAAAGCTTCATATGGAAATTTGATTACTGGTTACGCAGAAGGCAAAACTGTATACAAATCGAAGAATGAACAGCGATCGCATTTTAGTCCGATAAAATTTGAATGGAGATTAGACCTCTTTTGCGATTCACACTCATGATTCTGTTTTATCGAAGGAAAACCTTCAAGTACTCGTAGGGACCGAACGGTTTGTCCTACAGAGCTCCGGGTGGTCTCAAAAATTTTTAAAAATTCAATACTATTTAAAATTGGTGAGAAAACGATACCTTTATTTCGAGAGTTTTCGAGCTAGGGCACTCTTGAAAATTTCAACCCTTAATTTTCACCCCTTAGAAGTGACCTACATCAACCAAAAGCTTCGCGGCACAACTAGACCCCAAATGGAGCCCATATACCAAATTTGAACCAAATCGGTCCAGTGTTTCTAAGAAAAGTGCCGCGGACGGCGGACGGCGGACGGGGGACGGCGGACGGGGGACGGCGGACGGGGGACGGCGGACGGGGGACGGCGGACGGGGGACGGCGGACGGGGGACGGTGGACGGCGGACGGGAGACGGCGGACGGGGGACGGCGGACGGGGGACGGCGGACGGGAGACGGCGGACGGACATTGCAAATTTGGATTCTACGCACCTTGAAACGTAAAGTGACAAAGTTTGAGGGGGGGTTATAAAAATTTTTTGCGATACGATCACATAGGCTCATTATTAGAAATAATAAACCAAAATAATAAACCAAAATTTGGTAGTTCGTCCGCCGTTTGCGGCACTTTCGTTAGTTACTATGGACCGATTTTGATGAAATTTGGTATGTAGGCTCCATTTGGGGTCTAGTTGTGCCCCGAAATTCTTGGTTGATGTAGGTCACTTCTAAGGGTTGAAAAATAAGGGTTGAAATTTTGAAAAGCCCAAGCTCAAACAATTTTGATATAAAGGTATTGTTTTTCCATCAATTCAAGATTGAATTTTTAGAATTTTTAGAGACCACGCGAAACTTTGTAGGACAAACTGTTCGCTCATATCGCGAACTTAAGGGTTGGCGATAAATCAGAAACACGAGTGTGAATCGCAAAAGAGGTCTAAGCTCCGATCAAATTTTAGCTGACCAAAATGCGATCGCTGTAGGTACGTGGTTGGTAGGAATTTTCTATGGTTGGTGGGTGGTGACAATGGCAAAGACGAGTTCTCTGCAGACAGTGATCAACATAGAAAAAATAATAAACCTTCGTGTAATAATTTGCAGCGTTTTGACTTAAATAAAATTAAAGTCCCTTCATACAGCATGAATTAATGAGCGAATTTTCAAAGGAGTCTTCAAAGGTATGGTTAAGAAATATATATTAGCCATATGGCAGAGTAGCCAGGCTTGTGGGTGTGGCACGTAGCACGAATAGTTAAAACTACATAGGACTTCCAAATCAGATTGAGAATTTTCCAAATCAAATCGAGAACTTTCCAGATCAATTTGAGAACTCAGCACCTTTTTATGACACATCTGAAAAACATTCTGAGTTCTTAGTTTGATTTGGAAAACCTATACAATTAACAAAATCAACGGATTGTCCACTGAGTTATCAACTCTTCTTTGGTGGCATCTCCATTACCACATTTCAAATTGGCGCTTGGTAAACACTGAGTAAACCATCCTTCGAGCCCTGAAGAAGGTAATAAGTTTACAGAAAGGCTCGGCAAAGAAGGAGTTGATAATACAGTGAACCTATTTCCCAATATGTTGACGTAGTATACTATGTTGGGTCAATCTACATATTTGCTATACAATCAACCTCTAAATTAAAAAAAAAATAAATTATATATTCTTCTGGTCACCCCAAACTCAGAGTACTCACACGTACAATATTGTACAAAGATTATGCATTATTGTTTTTTCCGATTTTCAGTAGGCATACCACACCATCATACTGTATGCACAAGGTAGGTATGTTATAAAGACGTTAGGAGTCCATATTCATTTTCTTCTGTTCTCTCAGAACTCATACAATTCTCACACGTATATAATTGTTGGTTTTTTTCACTACTATACTATAATATAGTAAAGTGCATAAGCACGCCCAAGTCTTACTGTGAGACTTCCTAAAAACGCCGTGACAATTTTAGGTTCATTATTTTCAATAAAGAACCTTTGGAATCGACCAAGAAAAAAAATTTACCTCCCTCAAATTTGGTTGGTTTACGTTTCAAGGCACGTAGAATCCGAAAATGGAATAAAAATTTTCCGTCCGTCCGCCGAACGCAGCACTTTTCTTAGCAACACTGGACCGATTTGGTTCAAATTTGGTATATGGGCTCTATTTTGGGTCTAGTTGTGCCGCGAAGCTTTTGTTTGATATCAGTCACATCTAAGGGGTAAAAATTAAGGGTAGAAATTTTCAAGAGTGCAATAGTTCGAAAACTCTCGAAATAAAGGTATTGTTTTTTCGCCAATTTTGAATAGAATTTCATTTAAAAAAATTTTTGTGACCACCTGGAGCTCTGCAAGACGAATCGTTCGCTCCCTACGAGTACTTAAGGGTTTTCCTTTGATAGAACAGAATAACGAGAGTGAATCACAAAAGAGGTCTAATCTCCTTTCAAATTTTAGCCGACTAAAATGCGATCGCTGTTCGTTTCTTCGAGTTGTATTCAGTTTTGCTTTCTGAGCAACCAGTAATCAAATTTCCATATGAAGCTCCCTATTTTTCGAATCGAGTGTGAAGCGTTTAGTTCTTCCTAATAAACTTGATTGTGAAGGCAGTATGGTGTGGTAGGTAGTACCTACCAATGGTTGGTAGGTTAAAAAAGTTGGTAGATAAGAAAAATTGGAAGGTAAAAAAAAATAGGAAAAAAAAAGTTGGTAGGTAAAAAAAACGCTGCAAATCATTGCCCAAAGGTTTATCATTTTCTGTATAGATCACCCTTCTGTCTAGATCGCTCCCTTCCAACCGTTGGTACCTACTGCCTACAAGGACATTTTTGCAAATTTCAATCCTTCATTTCCATTTGGTTGGTGGTTGGGGTTGAAATTTTCAAAAAATGCCCTAGTAGGTAGTAGGTACCAATGGTAGGTAGGGAGGGATCTATACAGAGGGTGATCTATACAGATAATAATAAACCTTTGGGCATTGATTTGCAGCGTTTCTAATTGGGTAATTATTTATCCTCTTTATCAAACGGTTGGTCCCTCAAAGCGTGACAAAAAAAATTTGGTTGGGGTCAAAAAATTCATTGAAATTGTCGCTTGATTGAAATTGCTATTACGGGCGTCTCAGTCGGGCGTCGTTTCTTCCTCGTTCAGGGTTAGTCTAATCTCTTACGAACCGGCTCTAGGTTGCCCTTTCCCACCCCCGTTTGAAGGAGTAACATTGCCACCCACCACCCTCAGTGCCACCCTATCCCCCAGCCTTCTCTTAGCTGGTCAGTTTCCTTCAACAGTTTTTTCTCATCCTTCTCTGGAAATAATCATCATCTAATTTTCATGTTTCTTGTGGCATTCTTCTTATTTTTAATATCTCTAGACCCATGCACCTGTTTAATTTCAAAAGTAAGAAATAAGTAAAAAGTTGTACCTAAATTTGAAATTTTCAAGGATTTTATAAATGCATTAGTGCATCTACTTATGGAATTGAACAACTAAAATTTTGCAGCTGGAATCATCAAAATCGAACAATAATTGTCAGAGAAAAAAGGGAAAAATTTTATTGAATGACAGACCCCCCAAATGAAAACACACCACCTGCATGTTGAAAGTTTTCGAGCTATGGTGTTTTGAGTGTGTTCTCCCCCACTTATTACCCTTAACAAATGACTGACTAAAACCAAACGGAGCCAATATACTAAATTTCATCAAAATTGGTTCACGGGAACTGGGCAAAGTGCCACGTACGGCGGACGGACGGAAAAATTTTTATTCGATTTTTGGATTCCTCCTACTTACCTACCTTGAACGTTAATCATTAAATTTTGAAGGGGCTTAAATTTTGTTCACCTTGCTCAAAGGTTATTTGTAAATAATAAACCAAAAGCCACGAAACTATAGAGTATGGATCCTCATGATAATTGTTAGGCTCAAAGTGCGAATTCGGGAAGATTCGTTCAATAATACATTTACAGGCATTTTCCAACGCTTCTCAGCACCGCTCCACCTCTGATCAAAAACAATGGGGCGTCCTGTCAGATGAGAAACTCGTCGAAACCAACGACGTTTCATTATATCTCCTCTCACAGTGCGTCCGTTTGGGAATTTTTCAGTTAAATCCATATTTGAATCGCAAGACGCGATGTATATTCATAAACGCGTGGTCTGTCCCAACTATGAATGCAAATCCCTTTCAGTTTCTGAGGTCGTTTGTATGGCTGGCGGTCTTCGGCGAGCGGCCACCTACGTCTTTCGTCCTTCCTGTGACGCCCGACCGCCTGAATTTTAAAGTAATTCGCTCGATACGTTTGCGCGAGACCTTCGACAGCGAATCTTCACGTCCGAAGCGATTTGGGGATTCCAAAGGCGGAGAAGCGGGCGCTTGGCGGCGCCGGAATTCGTAATTTCAACGGCGCGGACAGAACGCAGGTGTACGTGAGAAATTCGAATCTCTCAATCTAAGAAACTAATTATCATGTTTTGACGACGAAAAGTCATAAGGTATTTGAATAAAGTCTCTGTGGTGGGGGTGGTAAATAGCCTCCTCTTATCCATAACACGATTCGGTATCATAGGATTTGGATATTTGATAAATATGACATTTAGATAGGTATGACATTTAGATTGGGGATTTTGTACATTGAATGATGCAATACGTTGGACATTTGGATACACTAGGCATTTAAAAATATTGGATATTTCGAATCCATATAGAGATATTGAAAAGCTTTCGAAATTTTGAAATTTACATAATATGTATATCCATAATATTACATAATGTATGGACATAATATTATGTCCATCCATTTTGCGTTTTGGTGCATTGGATAATTTGATAAGTTGGAGGGGAGTGGGGGGCACATTTGACACTTTTTCGCATTTTCCATCCTACAAGGTTGAAAGAACGAGAGGTCTTGAATTTCTTTCTTCTATCGTTAACTACGGTATTTTTGCTACCCACATACATCTCGTTCCTTTTTCAATCTGTATGCCAAGTATTTTTTTTTTTTTTTTGTAAATTTTCAAAATGCTTAGGAAGTGACAATTGCGCCCGACCGGTGAGGCACAATTGGCATGAGAAAGGGGCACTTTTGACAGTTCACAGAAAGTACCATAATTCTAAACTAATCTTACCAAAAAACCATGGAACGTAAGGCAAATCATTATCTGGCAATAATGTTGAGCCAGACAGAACAACTATAGACCCTGCAGCCTGTAACAATCAACACTACCAACACAATTTCAATCAGATGAGTACCCACTCTTCTTTCTCAAAGGAACACCAAGTTTTATGGATGTAGGAATTGAAGTAACAAAAAATAATGATCAAAACAAAGATGTTTATTGAAAAACGTCAGGTCGAGTAGGTATTCAAAATCCTACATCAACATAGCATTGACGAACTTCATAGGTATATAAAAATATATGTGAAAATATATGTCAAATGTTCCCCTAGCAAAACTGTCAAAACTACCCCGAGGGCAGCCATTACAGTAAAACCCAAGCCAACCTCGAACGATGAATTGTTTTGAAGAATCCAAGGAAAACACTTGCTTGGAGACATATACGACTGACAAACTGTATGAGCTACATTTGAAAAAAAACTGAATCCACTCGGTAATCAACGAAAAACAAAATGAAAAAAAAACTTACTTTTGAGGGGTCCAAACACTCAAACCGCCATGAGCCGACTAGATGATTTGTAACCTGCACGGTTTTCACCTGGAATGGTTCTTCTTCTTCTTCTTCACAATACAAAAACACGAAATCGCGGTAAAATTCAAATCATGTGTGACAAACAGCCATTGTCAAATGTGCCCCTATGTCAAATGTGCCCCCCACTCCCCGACATGTTGAAACCTTGAACATGTTGCTACTTTGAACATAATATGTTCATCAATATTATTGATGTATTAGAGGTCTGATGTAAAGAAATGCTTTTGACACGTTGGATATTTTGAAACCATAGATATTCAGTGTATTATACTTTACAATTAAAACATAATCAAAGTGAAAGAAAGAATTCTACTTGAGAAGTTAAAACAAGAATGAACATTAATTTATTCAACTAACACACGTCGACAAGCGTTGCTAAGTTACCACAAGCTCAAGAGTTAATATCGCTCATATACCAGGAAAACCTCGTAAGTCCGAAAACCTCGTAAGTCCGTTAAGGATATAATCCGATAGAAAAAGTGTGTCTGCGATCCCTCGCAAAACCTCCCGTGTGTAGGCCGAACCGTTTTCCCGCAATCAGCTGGGGAAATAACCCGTAAGTCTGAAGCCGTCCAGGTTGGTAGGAAAAATTCGTAAGTCTCATGTTTTGCCTTGTGTAAGGTGTGTTTCCTGTCGCTCCTCATTGGATTCGCAAAAAGTAAGTATTATTCAGTGTTTTACTACTAGTTATGTATTGTTATTGAATTACTACCGACTATTTTACCAAATCCATGCAGCCTTTGCGTCACGGTAACGTTTATTTCGGGCGAACGAACGAGAAATGCATAGCAACAGACTTACAAAGAATTCCCACTCCATGCTTTCTTTTGTCTAGGAAAATGTGGCGGACTTACAAGCTTTTCGCTCCCATTTTTCTCATCTTAGAAAACGTAGTGAACGTAGACTTTCTTGGTTTTTTTTCTGGATTATCATTATTATTCAACTTTCTTTCCACAGTCTCCAGCTTCCAAGGAGGATATATATGAGTTAATATGCGTCGTGCACAGGGTTTCTCAAGCAGGGGAAAAAAAATCCTGCAACTACTGAGCCAGGAGCCGGAAATTGAAGAGAGTAAGAGAAATTTTACATTTTTCTGATAATTGAAGAGTAGAAAGGTGCCAAAAATGGTTTCACCAGTTGAAACGCATTCATTTGAAGATACATAGTTTGGAGTAACAATAGGTTGGTGTAGTCCGCCCTCTGAGGTTTTAATTGATCTTTTTCCAGAATCTGGATTCTGGCATCCATCTGATGCTGCAATCGAACAATCTGAAGATGATCTCCTCCTAAAGGCAGCAGACCAGTTTTGTCTGTATATAGACACAAATCTGCCTCCAGATCTGGACAATGAAGAGCGTAAGAATAATTCCACATTTCTGACAATAAAATCTTCTTTTTTCTTAGAAAATTCGCTAAAAGTAACAAAATAGTGTTCAAAGTCGGTATAATATGGGATGAAACTCGTTCGTGATGTGGTGATAGTTGGCAGAAAGATCCTACTCGTCCTATAAGGTTTTGATTTTTTTTTTTTTTTTCTCCAGATACTACAAGGGAGCTCCTGAGTGGTAATGAACTCCTACGAACAGCAGACCCCTTCTCATATACCGTTGAAGAGAATAACCAGTTGCATGAGGATCACAGTAACGGTAACGTATCAGATTCCCCCAAAGCAGGTCCATCAAAACCTCGGTCAAGCAATGACGATGAAGATCTTCTCATCAATATGGAATCAAGTAGTGACAGTGATGAGGAGCCTCATGATTTAAATGATGATCCCTTGCCCATGGATAGCGACCCTAACTCTGCGGACGAAAGTGGTGCATTGAATGTGAGTTCAACCATAGAAAATAATGATCAGCCAGCAGTGACTCGACAAAAGACACAAAATATGAAAGAAATCAACAAGAGGAAGAGGGAAAGAGGAGAGGAATACAATGGAAGAAAGAAGAGAGGCAACCAGTGGGATTATCATTATCGTAAACAAGCCAAAATAATGAAACCCACATGTAATTGTACATTAGGCCGCAACTTTGGCAGTTCCATTAAGTGCGCCACATTGACTGAAGATATGAGACAAAGCATCTTTCAAAGATTCTGGAAGAAACTGACGTGGGATCAGAGGAAAACATACATTTCGACCTTGATAGAAACAGAGGCTCCAACTAATCTTAAGAATAGAAAAGACAGGAATGAAAGTCGACGTTCTCTCACGCTGAGATATTACCTGAAACCGCCAGGTTATGAGAAAATCAGGGTCTGCAAAAAGTTGTTCCTCAACACCCTGGCAATAACTGACTGGTTAGTCAAAGAATCCGTCGAACGCCCGACCATTGAACAAGCTGAGCGACCCGATTGTGAAGGTGACGAAGATGAACCGGTGACTTCCAAAAGGAACAAAAGACAATCAGCTGAGAGCGAAAACAAAATGAATAAACTTCGGTTGTTTTTGCAATCATTACCAAAGATGGAAAGCCACTATTGTCGCAAAAACACAAGCAAGCTGTTCTTGGAGCCTCTTTTCCAAGCCAAAACTGAAGTGTACGAGCTATACCAAGCTGATTGTGCTGAGAAATCACTTCCTGCAGCCTCTCTGAAGTCTTTCTACTGTGTCTTTGATGAAATGAAACTCGCTTTATTCAGGCCCCGAAAAGATCAGTGCGACACTTGTGTTGGGCACATGGAGGGAAACGTCACTGAGGAAGACTACGAGACGCATCAGAAGCAGAAAGAGCAAGCTCGATTAGAGAAAGAAGCTGATGAGTGCGGACCGAATAACTCAGTCTTTACAATGGATTTACAGGGTGTCCTTCTTTGTCCCTGGCTTAAAGCTTCAGCTCTGTATTACAAGATGAAGCTAGCCGTTCACAATTTCACCATTTTCCACAAGAAGACGAAGGATGCACACTGCTATGTTTGGCATGAGGGTGAAGGAGGGGTGACCTCAAACGAGTTTATATCTGTAATTGTGAGCTTCCTCAAGGACCAAAACATAGCTCCGGGAGAGCAAAAAATAATTTTGTGGAGCGATGGTTGCGGATATCAAAACAGAAATGTAAACCTTTCCAACGCTCTGTTGTTCTTGAGCCAAGAGCTGAATGTTCCGATTATTCAAAAATATTTGACCAAGGGTCACACCCAAATGGAATGTGACTCAATGCATTCCCTCATTGAGAGGAAGTTGAGAAACAAACCCATCTACACCCCTGCTGGCTACATCGATGTGATTAGAAGCGCCCGGACCAACCCTCACCCGTTCCATGTCAAGTACGTGGATCACACGTTTTTTAAAGATTTCACCGCCTTGAAGATGTTAACATCTATTCGTCCCGGGTTTAAAGCTGGAGACCCGACTGTAAATCAGTTGAAAGCCTTGAAATATTGCCCGGATGGGCAAGTCTTCTACAAACTGGATTTTAATAACGACTGGGAGCTCTTGCCTAAGCGTCAGAAGAAAGGAAGTGGGGCATCCTCCCCTATTATGCCCCCTCTTTACCAATCTTCGCTGAAAATATCAGCCGACAAATATACGCATCTTCAGCAGCTGAAATGTGTCATCGCGAAGGACTTCCACTCATTTTATGATCAACTGCATCACTAATGTTTTTCTGACAGTTTCTGAAATCTGTTGTTCTTTTCCTTAATCTTCATTACCTATTATGATATTATTATACCACCTGATGCTATTATTAGGTTCTCTACTCTGACTGATTAAAATGCGCTTGTAAATTACGTAAACAGTGATATTGGAACAATGTGATTTAAGAGTTACTAGTCGTTACTAGGGATTTAAGTTACTAATGATTTAAGAGTTACTAGTCGTTAAGAGGCTGTAGTCGTGATTTGAAACTGGCGTTACCTTGCTCTTACCTGATAATTTATTGAAGAGTTTCTCCCCAAGGCGCTTTATATTTACCTGAAGACTTTTTTCCTAGTTCTCATTAAATAAAAAAGGATTAAGTATAACCCTGTGATACGACTAATTTGATTTTTTTGTTACCTTGCCTTCAAAAATGTTTAAAGGAGAGCTAGTATGTGATTACTTGAGGGCCAACAAAATTTGTGTCCTCGGAATTTCAATGAAGACTGAAACATTTTGTAAAACACGTTTTAAAAATTAATAAAAAGATAATTTTGACAGTGAAGTTTTTCGTTTGAACCCCATTAGTGCTGCGGAAACCTATCCAGAAAACCTCGTAAGTCCGCAGTTTGGTATGAGGAAAAACTCGTAAGTCTTAAAATCGGCCTCATATTCATAATTCACTCTATTCAAGCTAATGAACCCATTGAGATGTTCAATTGATCGATACTGAGTCACATGATAGTCGATTGCTCGCCTTAAACTCACTTGGATCATTTTTATGAAGTTTTTTGTGTCTCCTGAAAAGCTGACCCCTTTGGACTTACGAGGTTTTCCTGGTATATGAACGATATAACATTGGAGATTGTTACATTGAAATGTTGTACAACATTGAAATGTTGTACTCACGTCGAGCCATTGTGCATTTTAGTGCATTGGATAACTGATAAGCTGGACATGTTGATACTTTGAACATTTTGATGTGTTAATACGTTGGATATTTCGAAGTTTAACTAGAAACTTGGGAAATTTTTATGTGATGTACACATGTTGACCCATCGTGCATTATATTGCATTGAATAATTTGAGCTGAACTCCGTTTGGGGTCTAGTTGTGCCGCGAAGCTTTTGGTTGATGTCAGTCACTTCTAAGAGTTGGAAAATAAGGGTTTACATTTTCAAAAGTGTCCTAGCTCGAAAACTCTCGAAATGAAGGTATTGTTTTTCACCAATTTAAGATAGTATTGCATTTTTAGAAATTTTAGAGACCACGCGGATCTCTGTAGGACGATCCCTTTGCTCCCTACGAGTACTTAAGGGGTTTTCCTTCGATTAAATAGAATCACAAGTGTGAATCACCAAAGAGGTCTAATCTTCATTTAAATTTTATCTGACTAAAATTCGATCGCTGTTCGTTTCTTCTACTTGTATTCAGTTTTGCTTTCTGAGCAACCAGCAATCAAATTTCCATATGAAGATCCCTATTTTTCGAATCGAGTGTGAAGCGTTTAGTGCTTTCTAATAAACTTGATTGTGAAGGTGTGAAGGCAGTATGGTGAGGTAGGTGGTACCTACCAATGGTTGGTAGGTGAAAAAAAGTTGGTAGGGAAACCCCCAACCACCAACTAAATGGAAATGAAGGGTTGAAATTTTCAAAAATGCCCTAGTATGTTGTACCTACGGTTGGTAGGGAGAGATCTATACAGAAGGGTGATCTACACAGAAAATAATAAACCTTTGGGCAATGATTTGCAACGTTTTTCCGTTTTTTCACACTGGAATTTTTGATAAGCTGGGTGGTGCATCGGTACATTAAAACTTAGAATTAATTTGTTCCCAAATCTCTCCCCTTTTGTAATATACCTACCTTTTGAAGGGCGTAGAAAGACCGTCTTTAGGGTTTAGACTTTTCAAAACTTGGAATTTGGTTTATTCATTTCAGTATTGAAACCGAGCAAGAAAACCAACCTTTGGAATCGGACTAGAAAAAATTCTTTACCTCCACCCCCCTAAAAATTTGATGGTTTACGTTTCAAGGTGCCTACCCACGAAGAATGGTATCTATGTTGAAAAATAGTTTTTGAGTAAAGGAACCCGAAAATAAAAGAATTTTTTTTGTAGTTTTTTTTTCTAAAAATAAGGGAGACTTAATTTTTGAGCAGCCTTCGTATTAGGTAGAAAAACAAAAACATAACTCATTATATTAGTTATCCTATATATCATCATGATAACTGTCCGTCTGTCTGTTTTTAGGTAAGTAGGTTCTGTAGGTTTTTAGTAGTAGGTCATTTACATCAAACTCACCCTCGACTCTCTTGACTAAGTACGTACACTCATCTTCCACGCGAGAAGAAAACAAAAAATAATTAAATGTGAAAATATCAAAATTGCATTTTTTTTGTCAGAGTTACGACCATTTCGCCAAACTCACCCTCTTTTGAATAAGTACGTAGACAATTCAATCATCTCCCACGTGAGGAGTAAACAAAAATTATTAGTAGGTAGGTATTTGAGCTTCGTAGGTTCATCTGATCTTAGCTAGCTAGGCAGTGAAGGTCGGAAGGTCGTTCCAGGGGAGATTAGGGTCGATACACTGCGTCATTCTCCTAGATGATCCTTCAAAATTTATGAAATTTGATATGAGCTCACTTTGGGTTCTAGTTTTGTTCCGAAATCAATCCCCAGATTTTGCCGGCAAAGTGATGGTTCGGTTAAAAGCAAAAAACGAGTATCTCTGAAGTAAACTAATTTCATTTACCTTAACGTTCACCTTCACTTGGTAGCTCATAGTTGAAACAGGTAGGTACAGTCAGCTTGTTTCTTTTTTCATAGTTTACAATCGATTGTAGGTTCTTGATGGAACAGGTCACCCTCCAAACGTTGCTTCATTCCTGATTGTGTCAATAAATATGCTACCCGAGTATAGGGATGGCAACGATGTATCGATATATGAAATATATCGATATATTACGTTTGATATATCGATATATTTATATCGATATAGAGAACCGATATTATCGATCAATATCGATATATTTAACGATATATCGCAACCTGTTTTCAAGTTTAAATTTTTTTTTTTTTTTTTAGTAAAAATTAAATATTGAAATGAATGGACGAGAAGGGACGCCTGTACTTGTAAAAACATCAAGTAATTTTATTCCAAATTTTGTAGGTACCTACTGATGGGTTGATTTCAGACTGTTGACTTCAGCTCAGACATGATTGTGTACATCGTTTACACCTACAGTGGCTCTCAAGGCTCAAATACTTGACTTAAGCCAAAATTAATGGAGGCTCGTCCAGCTTAAAACTACCTACTATGCAAAGTGAAGCAGGTTTTCACAACAATTATTTTCAATTTTGAAGGATCATGATCGCTCACAGTACCTACCCCTGTCAATTTATAAATTAATTCAACATTGCAATGACATTTTCGCACTTTTTTCCAGTTTTTAAACAATGAATTTCGATCATTCATACCCAGTAACTTTTGAAAGTAGGTTAATACATATTTCACACGGTTTTTCCAAATAGATCTTTCGATATGTCGAGTATATCGATAATATTTCCTCCAAAATGATGTTAGTAACTTTTCTATTCACCTACCTACTTACTTCTTCAAGTTTTTCCAAGTAGATACTCCGATATGTCCATAAATGTCATCCTAAATTATTTTTATATTGTTTTAAAACTACTAAATTCACCTACCTACTTCACATGTGACATTTTAAAGTAGATCTTCCGATACGTCGAAAAATCGATATATTTTCTCCGATATATCGAAATATCGATATATTTTCTCCGATATATCGAAGGTATCGATATCTCATTGACGATATATCTTTTGATCGATATATCGATATATTTCATTCGATATGCCATCCCTACCCGAGTAGCAAAAGACTAAGAATGTTAGTGGGATTATAAAATTACTATTGAGAAAAGAAATGGCGGGAACTGAAATCCATTCTTTCACATCAAATATGATGGATACTTTACACATCGCTTCCATGCCCAACATCCATCATCATAACTTGTCTCTGGTTCTTAGTTTTTCATGCTTGATTCGTGACAGAACACGGTAATAATTTGATGATTTGAACAGAACAAATCTTATTTTTCTCGTCTATTCACTTCTAGGAATTATTTTCCAACTTTCAAGCGAGATAAATTTGAAATTCTTGACATCTTTAAATCCTCGACAACTCGGAAAAGTGAGGCTAGAAGAACACCTACGGAGAGGAGGGAGTGGCTTAAGTGAGGATGCAGTAGTTGGTAACAGCACCAAGACCACGCCCTCATACCCCGTCCTCGACGCTTCACATCAGAATCAGACGATACACTGACGTGGAAAATGAACTTAGAAACGTTCATACTTGAACTGCATGGAAAGTTCCCCTAATTAAATATTTGATGTAGTCCATGGTGGTTTTCAACCCAATTTTCACTTCGGCAGGAGGTGATTGACTGAGAAGGAGGTGAATATCCAGTTGATCATACGTTCACGACTGCCTCTCTCCAAATTTATGGACCTAACATCCCCTAGGGATACTACCTAGTATTCTAGTACATCCTGGAATACTAGGTCCATGTCCCCACTTCAGGTTTGGCGTTGGGATATGGCGTTGTTAAACGATAACCACTTTCGTCTCGCGATTACTTTACCGGGAGCCTAGATCGCCCATTTCCGCCTTCCGTCGTTTCTCCTCGGGGTGGAGGTCACTGAGGAGTTCATGGTAAATTTTGAAAACGTCCAAAATAGGCAGAGCGGAAACGGATGCTGAGGGGTTGGAATAATGAGATGTTGGATCTATGTATGTAACATACTGGATCGAAAACAAGGCTGACACTAACATCAGTATAATAGTATGCACCGAATCAGCTCAACTATTACATTCCAGTAGATTGGAAGGGGTCCATGCCCTGTGTGAAATATCACCAAAGTTCGTGTTGGCAAGAGGGGATTATTTGTCGAATAAACACTCACACAGATCACCGGATAACTACCTTTTATTTTACAAAACAGAACGTACTATAATTTCAACTCGAAAACGAACGACAAAACAATTTTTCTTTGACTTTTACAACGAACAACGATTACGAATCAACAACGAACATACACACTGATTCAACGGAATTTTGCCGGTAAAAACTTGGATATAGCGAAAATCATTTTGTCGAAACAGTCACACCATGGAGTGATGATCCACCAAACCTACTTCCATACACTTGTTTCCATAGGTGCCCACCAACAAAGAATGGATCTCCAACATCCTCCCACCTAATGTTCAATGAAGAACATTACTAAGTCATAGGTCCAGCCGCTTGGGAACCTTAACCGCACGTCCAACACGAGTCACAAGTGGCGTGGTCTGGGCAGCAAGCTCTGAGCCAGGATCAGACACCTCCACAGCAGGGTCCAGAAGCATGTCTTCAGCAGGGTCAGGTAGCACCTCTTCAAAGTCCTCCAAAGTATCCAGGGCCTCCAATTCTTCCTGCTCCGAATCTTCCAGAGGATCCATTGCCATTTCCACCTCCAGTGGGAACACCCGCTGCAACGGACGAGTCATCACTCCCTTAGCAGTCTTTATATAAAGAACCCTAATATGACCATCACGACCGCGAACAATCTCTTGAATTAATCCAATGGGCCACTCTAGTCTCTTCACATCATCTGAGCCTATGAGGACAACTTCTCCAACTCTTGGTTCCCGAGTCCCTCTTCGGTGTGTCCACTTAAGACTGCCAAGATACTCAACCCGAAATCGTTCCCTCAATTGCTGACGCAATTCAGATCTATGACGTAGGCGACGATCCAAGCTATTCTCGTCTATAGCATCACAATCGGGGGTTCCTGAAAACTTGATATCCTGCAAAAAGGCAGATGGGGTGAGAGCCACAGGATCCATATTGCTCTCAGATGAAGGAGTAATGGGTCTCGAATTGACCAAACTCTCACATTCACAAAGAGAGGTGTACAACTCTTCAAGGTCAAGACATGCTTTCCCCAATGTACGTCGCAGCAATCTTTTAACAGTCTGGACCATCCTCTCGTAAAACCCTCCCCACCACGAAGCCAAAGGTGGGTTAAACCTCCATTCGATGCGTTCAACACTGGAATATGATGTAATGGTCTCCCAATCCAGTGCTGCAAAAGCATTGTTTGCACCATGAAAACACGTTCCATTGTCACTATACAATATCTTGGGCCTACCTCTTCTTGCGATAAACCTTCTCAGGGCCAATATGAAGGCGTCTGTACTCAATGATGTCACCAATTCCAGATGAACAGCACGGAAGACTCCACAGGTAAAAAGGGCCACCCACACCTTCTGTCCATCACGCAAAACCAATGGCCCAGCATAGTCTACACCAACCACCTCAAACACAGCAGCATCTGAAACACGGGATGGTGGCAGTGGTGGGGACTCAACATCAAAACTCTTTCCACTGAAGCGCTTACAAGAAACACATTTCTTGACAATGTTCCGGGTCAGTTGACGGCCCCTCAGAATCCAAAAGCGCTCCCTCAGCAAACTCCATAAAGTTGCAGCTCCAACATGACCATTCCTACAGTGAAAATCATACACCAATCGCTGTACAACTGGGTGATTGGTTGGAAGAAGAATAGGAGTAGTGAACCCCTCAAGATCATCTCGCTCAGAGATCCGGGTTTGCAGTCTCATAACATCAAAGTCATCCCTAAAGGGTCGCAGCTCACGAATACTCTTATCTGTAAGGGTAGGGAATGCCTCCTCCTGAACCAGACGACACACTACATTCTCTGCAGCCTTCAGCTCCTCCATGGAGAGCACCCCTCTCTTACGTGTACGACGATTCCTACAATTGAAGACAAAACGGTTAATCCAACCAATCATTCTCACAATTTTCTCATACTTGGAAAAGAAGCGGTACATCCAGCTGTGATCCATAGTTGTCGAAACAAGGGTAGACGACCTGTTCAGTCTTTCACTAGATATAGCCTCCTCTTCAAAAACACATGGTGATAGTGGCCATCTATCCTCATGAGCCCTCAACCAAGACGGGCCCTCCCACCAACGCGACCTGACCAGCTGTTCAATGCTGCACCCCCTAGAAGGTAAATCGGCAGGATTGAATTTACCTGGTATGTGTCGCCAAGTAATGTGAGCTGTCAACTCTCTCACCTCTTTCACCCGATTCCGAACAAAAACCGACCATTCCTCTTGACGATGAATCCAGGCGAGTACAGTACTGGAATCGCACCAAGCATACGTAGGGACATCACTCCATCCAAGCGCATCCTGAATGGACCTTAATAGACGAACTCCAATAACCACACCCATCAGCTCCAACCTTGGTATAGTCAAACCCTTCAATGGTGACACCCGAGATTTTGCCTGAACCAGAGATACAATAACTCCACCATTTTCCGCTTCACTACGAAGAAAAACACAGGCAGCATAGGCCTTTCCACTAGCATCACAGAACAAGTGTAATGAAGGATTCTTCAGTGTTCCCAAATTCCTCTTGACAGCAATGTTTTTCAACAGTTTTACTTGTTTTCGCCAGGTCTCAAAAGTCTTGTGGTCTTCCTCCTCTAATGGATCATCCCAACCAAGCTTCTTTTCCCAAAGGGTCTGCAACATCAACTTCAACTCAACAGTTGCAGGAACACAAAAACCAATGGGATCGAAAATCCTCTGAGTCATGGACAAAACACTTCGCTTAGTCAACACCTCTGGCTGTGTGGTTGTCTCCCACCAATCCAAATTGAGGCTAAGAGAGTCTACATCTCGGTCCCATTTTAGTCCAAGCAAAGACGAGGGAGTGTTAGACTGTTTGTCAAATGAAAACTCCCACCCTCTCAGATTGAAACCACCTTGAGCCAAACAGTCAGTTGCCAAATCTTTCAACTTCTCAGCCTCAGCAATACTATCCACACTCATTGCTAGGTTGTCCACATAGAAGCCCTTTTTCAACCTGCTCAACACTTCACCATTCTCAGAAAACCCATTTTCTGAACTCAAACTCAAATGATGATCCAAGACAGCTGCCAGCAAAAATGGACTGCAGGTAACACCAAAAACAACACGTGCGTGTCTCAAAGTAACCTGCTCCTGAGTGTCTTTTTTCCACAAAAACTTCAAATATTGACGATCCTCTGGGTGGATTGAAATTTGCAGAAATGCCTTCTCAATATCTGCCGATACCCCAATAGCTTTTTCCCGAAAACGAAGCAGAATGTCTGGTAACAGTTCAATCAAATTTGGCCCCTGTTCCAAGCAGTCATTCAGTGAAGGGTTCCTTCCACTTTTTGCTGAAGCGTCAAAAACAGGATGGACTTTAGTGGTGCTACTTGATTCCTTAACCACTGGACGATGGGGCAAGTAGTGACCCTTCCAATCATCTTCAGTCCTCTCAATTATATTCAGTTCCAACCATTCATTGAGCACTGCATCGTAGTTCTCGAAGAGCTTCTCTGTTTTCTCAATTTTCTTCAACATACTCTGCAGACGGGTCTCAGCAAGTTCCCTATTAGTCGGTAAATCCTCAACAATGTCATACCAAGGTAGTCGCACTTGGTACCGACCATTCACAAATTCCACAGTATTCTGGAATTGTCTCAAAGCAGCAGCTCTTTTCTGATCCTTAGTCTCCTTTTCACCAGGATCACTGATGCCAATAGCCTCTAATTTCCACAGATCTGACACGTCACCTTCTGCTATAGTGGTCATGGTGAATGTTGTGGCAAGATTTGAACAGCATCGCACAGCATTAGACCTCAAGCGGGTTCCCATGAGTGTCCAACCAAACACAGTCTCCACAGCAACAAAGCCAGATGAAAGGACCTCACGTCTTCCAGACCAGATCTTTCCCGCCACATCAGCACCAATCAGAACATCTATTGGGCCAGCCATATCAGTCAAGGGTACAACTCCCAAGTTCCTGAGTTCTAGGGCAACCTGATCATCTGGCTCAGCAACCGGGATGTACGATGCAATTGTATCCTGATTCAAAGTCATAAAGTTGCACTGATAACCATTTGACTCACTCCGCAACCGAACTTTAACGCATTTGTGTTTTGTTGCCCCAGTACTGCAACCTCCAAAAAGCGAGTGAATAAGAACCTCATGATCAATAACTTCATACTTCATTTTATCAATCAAGTGGGTGGAAATATAAGACCTCTGAGAACCACCATCAACCAACACACGAACAGGAAGCCGGGTACATTCACTGAACATGGTGACAACAAATGTCTGCAAATAAACCTCACTAGATGATGACCCCACAGTCAAACTGTGATTCACAGCTAACAGCCCATTCTCTGTCTTGACGTTGTCTTCTGAACTTGGGCTATCACCTTCTGAACCCCCTCCATTGGCCTTATAACACAAAAGTTGGTGATGATGCCCCCCACAGAGCCCACACTCTTTATTGCACTTTCGAGACATGTGTTTTCTTCCCAAACAGACAAAACAGCAACGAGCCTGAGCAATTGATTGACGCCTTTCTTGGATAGACATAGGATATGCCTTGGCACAGCCCCCAGATCCATGCCCTCCACCACAAAACAAACATTTTTCTACTGAATTTGTATTTGCCAATCCAGCAGCTGTTGGTGAACGTTTCAACAAAGTTGTGTCAGTAGCACGAAAGTCCCGATCCTTAACCCCAACAGACTGAGAACAAGCCATAGCTACCCTCTCTTCAGCTTCCACCTCACACTTAACGAATTTCAACAGACTATCCATTCGGCACTTCTGAGAGGTAGCACTAGTATTGGTTCGCTGCCATACCTTCAATGTTTCAGTGGGTAAACAGGATTCAACCAGTGGGAAAAGGATGGATGCATAAGTGTCCGACATAATACCCAAGGTCTCAAGAGCACGTAGTTGGGCTTCAAGGCGGTCATACAAACTCGGCAAAGTCATATCCTCATGTGAGGTAACCAACTTCAGAAGTTCCCTAATATAAAATTCTATAAGTAGATCCTCTCTGCCACATCTCTCCTTCAAAGCAGCAATAGCCTTATCATAGTTATCCCCAGAAGGTGGGAAACTTTCCACCACAGACCTTGCCCTTGACTCGGGGATAGTTGCCTGAAGGAGATACTGAAACTTATCTTCTCTTGACAGAGAAGGATCAGAATCTATACTCGAAAATTGGGCCCAAAATCCAATCCATTGTGACACCTCACCACCATACTTCACCAGCTCCAACTTAGGCAGACGAAATCTCTGCCTTCTCTCAGACTCACCTTCAGAAATAACAGAACCCATGGTAACACGTTGATTGAGGTTATCAACCATGCTCTTCAATGTGAAAAACTTAACATGATATTTATCAGATTCGTCGATCTCTGCTAACAAAACCTCGTCTTTCTCTTCGAAACTATGCATAGCAGACAAAACATCCCGATCCACAGACGTGATCTCATAATAGCGATGTTCTAGAACAGAATACTTTGCGTTAATCTCCGTCAAACCGCATTTTTTGATGATAAGTTCATGCAAAGAAGCCTCCTGCTTCTCAAAGGATAGTCGTAGAACTCCCCTTTTCTTCACCAAAGACGTCAAATTATTCGTCACACCTTCGTTATCCATTTTCACTTAAAAGGTAGGTACTTACAGTTCACAAGTTCTGTCCAAAATAATCAAATTCTCAACCTCACTGCCAACGTCCTGTCACGGTCGCCAAAATGTGAAATATCACCAAAGTTCGTGTTGGCAAGAGGGGATTATTTGTCGAATAAACACTCACACAGATCACCGGATAACTACCTTTTATTTTACAAAACAGAACGTACTATAATTTCAACTCGAAAACGAACGACAAAACAATTTTTCTTTGACTTTTACAACGAACAACGATTACGAATCAACAACGAACATACACACTGATTCAACGGAATTTTGCCGGTAAAAACTTGGATATAGCGAAAATCATTTTGTCGAAACAGTCGCACCATGGAGTGATGATCCACCAAACCTACTTCCATACACTTGTTTCCATAGGTGCCCACCAACAAAGAATGGATCTCCAACACCCTGTTTGGTCAGATTTGGGAATTTTATGGGCAAAAGAAGGTATAGCATAGGTAAATAGCTTCACAAATAAGAGTTACATCATTTCAAAAAAATTTTTGAATGTAGTAAATCTCTTCAGAATTAATTTAGGTACATCACACTCCAGATCACAATAATAATGACTAGGAAAGTCAACCAATGAATAACGTAATATATTTTAATTACCTTCTATCAGGTACTTAGTGGGCATTCAATAGCGAATTCTGAAGATAGAAAGAAAAAAAGTCTGCCAAGTGGGTGTGGCACATAGCTTCCTCGTATCCATAACCCGATTGTATAGATGATCCGATGTATAGTAGTTAATCTCAAAACACCAATCCCTAAGTACCTTTCACTACCCTCATAGGGGACCAACTACACGCTAATCTGGACAATCCTAGAAAATTTCATCAAATTCGGATGAAAAATGTAAATGTTATGGCTGTTACAAGGATTTTATGTATGTGCATGCGCAGAGGCTTCTGTAAATTTTAAGGCCTTGATTTTCTTTGGGGACCGTCTACAAGCTAATCCGGGTAATCCCTAATAATGTCATTGAAATCGGGTAGAAAATGTGGAAGTTATGGCTGTTACAAGGAATTCACGTTTGCGCATGCGCAGCGGCCACTATCAGTCCGAAGGTGGTGATTTTCATAGGGGACACACCAACCCGCACAATCCCTGGAAATTTCGTGGAAATCGGACAATAACTTCGTATAGTTATGCGCGTTACAAGGATTTCATGACAGACAGACACGGAACCAAAATGGTTCAGAAAGGTCTAAAACGCAAAACGCGAGTGAAAATTTTGATTTTGGAGAACTTCTTTTTTTCGTCCTTGAAAATTGAAAACAAAGCTTCCGCTACCTAGGTAGACTCGGAAGCAAAATCACAAACCAATAGCTACAATGGGTGTGAGTAAATATTGTTGTTGATCTCCCAATTATGACGAACGGTAACTAAACCAGAGGAAGCAAAAACAAATAATGATACAGTACCAAAAATTAAAGAGAAATTGACTTGTTTACTCCAATTTTGTAGCTCAGCCACGCCAGGGAGAAAAATCAACCAGCTATCAGTTGTCTGGTAGGATGAGAAAATGGCCGACCATCCCGAGGAGAACCGACGAAAGGCGAAAATGGCCGACCTGGCTCCCGGAAAGGCAATCCCGAGAAGGATGTACATAACCTTACTTTTTCTCGTTCTCGCTTTCGCCGTTTGATTCGGTTGTTGATGTCACTTGTGTCTTGTGGACAAGCTGTTTGACTTTTACTAGAAATCAATTTAAGTATTCAATTCTAATTGAACAACAATATTTAGTGGTATAAAGTGTGATTTTACCTCAAGCAGTGCGCGATGGCTGATCCTTTAAGTATTCTGCGACAATACAACGTCAGCAAAAAGGAAATCGTTGAAAGAGACAACCAGCTCATTTTTGGGGAGTTCTCGTGGCCCAAGAATGTAAAAACCAACTATCTGATGTATACTGGGTAAGCGCATGTTTCTGAATTACGATTTCATTGTACACCTATATCATTTAGCTCTTAGAGATGTCTTATTTTCACTATGGGCGTCCATGTTTTCTAGCCCTTCGTCCGGGAAAGAAGGCCAAAAAGAGTACTACACTTTAGAATGCTTGCTATTTTTATTGAAGAATGTCCAGCTCAGCCATCCTGTTTATGTACGACAAGCTGCTGTGAGTATGACACCGATACATCTTCTCTACTCCTTATTGTATGGTACAGGAGGTTGTAACTCGTTTGATTAACTATGACTCCAGTATCCACGTAATCATTATAGTACCTAAGTATTTCATTCGATAAAGTTCTTGATCATAAATAAATTCGTGGCCTTGCTATACGTAAGCATCGACCATGATGAACCAATCACGGTCCATTCTCGAATACCTATAGGTATTTGGCGACATAGACTTACCCAGTTATCAACTTATTGCCTATACTTGAAATATGGCACAGGAAATTGTTTTACAGTTGAGGATACGAGATTTTGTTAACGTTTAAGATCCAGGAGCCTTGAGCTTACTGGTCGATTTATACCTGTGAAAATGCAATTCCAAGAAACAGGTCTGCTTCCTATAGCTCGACTTGCCATACCATCACAGTCAGTAAACAAGAAATTGACTTCCTGAACGCCTATCATGGGCCCACTTCACCGACGTCCAATACCCAGGAAAGCTTTCCCCTATACCAATTTATCATTTTTTTATCCCTTCACAACTACACTCCTGCTCAAAATTAGAGCACCATCATCTATTTCTTCATTTATCCCCTTCTTTTTTCCCTTATCAAGTTGTTAGCCATTTGCACATATTGTTTGAAAACACAGGAGGAAAAAAGTAACCAAAAAAGGCACAAATTCGAGATAAAAATATTTTTTTAATAAATTAAAGAAATATGTACTTCTTGTGGTAAAATGATAAAACTTGAAAATGTGAAAAACATGTTTGAATTATGCCAGTTTAGCTTTGCTATACTGGTTGTTATATTTATTTGCTATAATTAGTATTATCTCCGCTAGCTCGGATGAGGGCTTGGAGCCTTCGACCCATGCCTCTAATCAAGTTTTGGATACCGGCCTGGGGATATTGTCCTATTCCTCTTTCGCTGCTGTTTCCAGCTGCTGAAGATTGTCTGATTGTGGATCTCAGGCTCGAATTCTTCTTTTCACCATCTCCCCAACATGGTCTATTGGATTCATGTCAAGGCTCCTTGGTGGCCAGTCCAGGATACAAAATTTATAAGGGAAGAAGGAAAGAGACAAACGAAAAAATGGATGGTGGTTCTCTAATTTTGAGCAGGAGTGTAGTTTGTACTTGAACCATTGTCCTTAATTGTAGTACCGAGTCTATCAAATTTTGTTTGTAAAGCTCTCTCTCTGTAACATTCACAGGCCGAGAACATACCTGTTGTCCGTCGTCCAGACAGAAAAGGTATATTGGCCTACCTCAATGGCGAAACTCCCAATTCGACTGCCATTGACAAAAGCGCCCCCCTGGAAATTCCGACTCAAGTCAAACGAGCTGCCGAAGAGATCAGTGAAAACCTCGCCAAGAAACCACGTCTGGAGGACATCCAAGTGCAGAAGGTCAAACAGCATTTCGCTGCTCGTTTGGATACCCCCAAAGAGGCTTCTGTTACCGTTGAAAACATCAAGTAAGAAATAATTTCTGACTGTTTTGATGGTTTTAGGCACTGTTTTGTGATTTGACTAATAGTGGGTAAAGCAAAATGAAGAGGTCAGAACGTTAAAAAACTCAGTCAATCCTGAATTTGATGGTTGTGCCAAGTGGTGGCGAGTGGCAAAGACAAGAGTATCCTTAAATCCCAAGCATTACTTATTAGGTACACTACTTTTGAAAAAAAAGAAGTCAAAACTGACTGGAGATGTACTTTTTTTTCATAATAATTTTTGGCTTTGAGGGTCTGTATGATCCATCCCTGAATTCAGGTAGATTCGCCAGAAACTGCTGAGCTGGGGCTGTGATGTCCCGGTTCATACAGGGTGAGCCATGGAAACTTACTTATTTGAAAAAATCGCCGTTCGGCCTGGTGGGGTTGTAGAAGGGGGGAAAATGGCCCATTCAAAGGCGGAGCTCCTAAAGTTTTGTTACCTGTACGGTTAGTCGCCACCATGCTTTGGACGAGAGAGCAGCGGGCGTTTGCCCTAGAAACCTTTTTTTCCAATGATCGGTCAGTTATTGCGACCCAACGAGCCTTCCATGCGCGCTTCGAAATTCGTACTTATGGAGCGGTTTCCGGTCGAAATTCGATTCTAACTTGGGCTACCACATTTCGGGAGACTGGAAGTGTTGCCAGAAACCGTTTTGGACCTCAACGGACCTCCAGGACCCCAGAAAACGTTGAGAGAGTGAGGCTGTCGGTTTTGCGCTCCCCCCGTCGTTCGGCTCGCAAACAGGCAGGTGCTCTGGGTATTCCAGGCACAATTCTTTGGCGGATTCTCCACGATGATCTTCAATTTCATCCCTATAAATTGGCTGTAGTGCAGGAATTGAGCGAAAGGGATTTAATCGCCCGCCAAACTGCATGTGAAGCACTGCTCGAAAACCTGCCCCCATGACGCGATCGTTTTCTTCAGCGATTAGGCCCATTTTCACATTTCTGGCATTTTTTTAAATGGGGCTACTTAAAGTCAACTGTTTATAACGATCGTCCACGAACCCTAGAACACCTAAAAAAAACAACATTCGCGCCGCCATTGCCGAAGTTCCCGTCGATATGCTGATCAGAGTGGAGAGAAACTTCAAAAATCGTTTGAACCAATGTTTAAACAATAGGGGCCATCATTTGATGGATGTGATTTTTAAACCCATATGAAAAAAAATTTAAGAGTTGTCCTTTAAAAAAAAAATTATAACGATATCTGCACTACTTTTTTTTTAATTGACCTTTCAAATAAGTAAGTTTCCGTGGCTCACCCTGTACCTGTTTTAGGAAGGAACAGTTCCAATTGGAAAAGTTGTTCGTTGTTCTGTTCCTTCAACGTTCCTTGCTCTCATCCCCTCTTTAAGTTAAATCTAAGTAGGAACGGTGGGAACATGACATTCGATTATTGGAACGAACTAAGAACTGCTTGTCTGTGCGATTCCCACTCCTAACAACTGGAATTCCTTGTTGGTGAACACACCCTCTACAAACATTTTTTCAAATTGTTGGTCAAACAAGGCATAATTTCCAGGTGAGAATGGGGTATTTCGGTGGGTCGGAAATTCTCGTTTTTGACCTCAAATTTGGATTCAGCACCCTTGAAAACCGATATACTCCAACTTTTAGCCCAATGATACTATACCATGTGGTAGAAAAATTAATAAAAGAGATCACACGTTTGAAAAAAAGGCGGGCCGCCATAAATGCACACACACTAAGCCGCGCGAGTGTGTGAGTAGTATTTTGTAGTATACAAGAGATTCTCCAAGGGTTTCATCTCTTCTCTGTGCATGGATACTTTTTCAAAGAGTTTTGGCTAGCTACGTCACACCATTCAAATCTTCAACTTTCCTTAGCTTCTCTGATTTTTTAAAAACATTTTCTCGACGAACAGATTACCGTTATTCCTAAGCCATACTCTTTTGAAAAGAAAAAAAAAGAAAAAAAAAATTGACTGAAATACCCCATTAGTTTAATGGGGTTTTCAAAGGTACTGGTTCTGATGATGAGGCATAAAATGCAATTCTCCTTCCTTGTTGACTTTGCTGGTCCAGTCAAGTACTGGCCTGCTTAAAAAGAAGTGGGGTAATCAAGTTGTAATAGTCAGGCTGCTTGACTATGGACCCACAACAACAACAATCTGTCAATGGGATGTGCGCATGATTTTTTTTTAGATTAATTAAGTAGACCTCATCCTGAAAATTTTGACAACACTCGTTCTCTTTTCGGATGCGTAGATCTTTTTCTATGATTTTTCAAAGATTCGTATTATTCTGACGTCACGCGCCCCTCCTGCCGAGGCGGGACCCCCCAGCCATCTGTGACGTCATAATAATTCGAAACTTTGAAAAATCATAGAAAAAGGTCTTTTCACGCTAGAAGGTTGCGGTTGGTGTCTATTAACAGTACCTACCCTATTACAGTATTGACAACCAACTTGACCTGAGTCTGCTTGATAGTTTTTGAAGCTAATTTTCGGAACTTCATTTTGTATAGTTCAGCTCAAAAAAGATTTGGAACTGGTATACGCCAAGAAAAATTTTAATACTTTTTAAACCTTTATAAACTTTCCTTTTTAAACTTTCCTTAAAGGCGGTGGCTCATCATTAAAATAATAATAAATTAAATAACTAAATTTATTGGTGGGCCCTTAGGGTAAGGGGAGATGACGAAGAAGGAGGTCGGAAAACAGGGATGAAAAGAAGTACCCATATAGAACGACCACCAGTTTAGGTATGAGCCTACCTGGGCGCAGGTGGTGTTCCCTAGGAGTACACCTGCCGAAATGCTCAACTTGACTAACTCCGTGGCACTTTTCTTGCCCACTTCCCGCTCTAAAACACTCCTCCGATCGATCAATATTTACGGACGATTCAAGTAGATAGTTCAAGCGAACTTTGATAATTTTTTGGTGTCGAGAGAGGGAGGAAATCAGAAATTTGTGTTGTACGGTTTTGATCCATGCAGAAGCCAATACGTTGTCTAGAGGAACGTGCTGAGTAGCTACGGATCATTGTGATTGTGTTGACTATTGAAATTGTCTTCTATTAGAGGCGGTGTTTCTTAGCTTCGAAGCCTAGAAAAATATTATCTGACCATCCCACCTTATCTCTCAAGTCTGATACAACATCATGCCAAAGATATATCGTGTTTGATACAAATTTTGACTACAACATCATCAACAATCTTAACAAAGTAGGTGTGTGGTAGTTATTGTTGATCTCATAAAATCGTCTCTTGTCCTTAGATCTCTTTCTGAGGCCATGTCCGTCGAAACCATTGCTGCTATCAAGGCCAAACGTTTAGCCAAGAAGAGGACCACTATTAAGAGTCAGGATGACATCCATATTGGTTCCGACCTTAAAGCCATCATGGAATTGGATGTAGATGTAACAAAAGATATATTGTCGAGAGAACGGCAGTGGCGCACTCGCACGACTATTCTTCAAAGCGCCGGAAAGGTGAGTTTCAAGCAGCAGTACATATGTTTTATCAATGGACTGCTATGTTAGGCGTTATGTGAAGCGTTGTGACGTTGTGACTTCTCGATACAAACTCAGTATACAATTTCGCGAAAGTTGATTGTAGACTTTATAGTATCCGTTGAGACGGGCGTCCATCACTTCCCTCCTAAACGCATCAGGTGGATAGACAAAATAAATTCAACTCGACTCGTTCACAGTATTTCCAGTAATATATTGAAAGTATAAGAAAAATCAATTTAGGCAATTTCGATCATATGGGAAAAACGAAATTGGCCGGAACATCTTTTGTAGTGATCAAACTGAAATGACGCAGTAGGTAACGAGAAGTAAATAAAATTAATAAACAAATCAAAATTCATCGCTATCCGCGACACTACCGGCCCGAAAAAGAGTGACCAGCCAATCCTTCAACCAATCCTTTCCACCATTGTGGTCTTGATTCGACTTCGGTTGATTCTAGCTCATCACTCTGAAGGTCAGGTTCAGATGTTCTTGTAGTCTGCTCCGATACTTCATCTTCAAGAGCTTCATTGCATTTTTTTCTCGTATGTTCTTGATTTTGCAGAATTCCAGCTAATGGTGATTTTAAACATCCTTGTTCCCAAGCACATTCTGAAGAGACATTATAAGGGTAGAATTTCCATGGCCAAGGAACGAAGTATCTATCACGAACAGCTTTCTTCGACTCGTTGAAATTTTTTACTGCCAAGTCGCCATTAGTTGGATTTGGGCATTCTATAATCCATTTTAGGAGATCCAGCCTATCTTCAATAACATTTTGGGTTTTACTATAGTTCGAAAGGAAGCTGATAGTATCCGACGTAATATTTGGTTGTCGGACACGACCACTTACGAGCCAACAAAATTTGGAGTTAACCAAGTAGAGATTAGGACTGAGTTGTTTCCTAACATTCAAGAATGCGAAATGATAATCATTGCCAAGTAATAATTCAATCGGCTTATCCCTCTCTTCGTCTGCTAAAACCACATCTTTTGGCAATTTCAACTGAGAGAAATCACAATTCCTAGTGACGTGCTTTCCCATAATGGTAGGAACAACATTTGCATGAATTCTCATTGTATCTACATTTCTCGTCTCTAAATCCAGCTCAACTAAGGAAGTGGACACTTCACTTGGCTTTGATTTTCCGAAAACATGTACTGACAAAATTTGTTTCTCTTTCGTAGGCAAATCAAGTTTCCTTTTCATTTCCTCTGATATGTAAGTTCTCTGACTTCCTGAGTCCAACAGTGCTCTTACTTTATACGTTAAATTTGCCTTACTTGGAGTCCGGGGTTTTGCGCTAGCTGTTTGCATTGTAACGAGTTCGGTCATCGCCATTCCACATTGTTCTACTTCCTGTTCATTGACGGCAGCTCGGTTGCAGAATTTCCGTTGTGTTTCCTCGGGAAATCTTTGAGGACAAAGTGCTCGATGATGGTTCTTTCTTCGCCTGCAGTAGTAACATGGTCTGTCAACTGGACAATTCTGTACTGTATGATATCTGTTGAAACAATTAAAGCAACATCCTTTAGCGATTTGCTTCCTTTCTCCTAAAGTAGTAACGTTCGGGCACTCATCAGTCCAGTGGTTGCAGTTACAGAAGAAGCACCTCAAAGTTCTACTATCGCATTGGACTAAACATTCAGTATCTTCTCTTAAAGCCAGATTCTCAGTAGTATGTCTAAAATTACATGGCTTATATTCGTAGGAGCTCTTATGTGAATTCGTTTTTTCAGCAGCATCAACATTTTCTTGAACAGTGATTAGACATCGAAGAAAGCTGAGCAAGTCTTCATTTGTGAAAGTATCTCTACCTAATTTATATTTCTCAACTTCAAGCAGAATAGGCGAAGGAAATTTTGAATAAATGATAGTTCGGAAAATCTTTTGTTGTATATCCTCTCCTAAATTTTCTAGGCATCTTAAATGTGTCACAGTTTCTTCGTAGGTTGACCTCAGGCTACTTGCGTAATACTTTGCTCTTGGAAGATTAGTCAGCTCGGTATAATGCTTATTTACAAGTAGTTCTAGATTACCATACTTTTCCTTCAGTATCTGTACAGCCGACTCATAATTTTCCGCCGAAATTGGCATTCCTCCGATACATTTCTTCGCACTATCTGAAAGGAAGCTGACAAGATAGTTGAACTTTTCTACAGTCGAAAGAGAAGAATTCTTATGGACATTAATTTCGAAGAGCTGCCAAAATTCATTAAATTTCAAAGGGTCGCCATCAAACGGTTGAATTTGTAGTTTTGGGAGCTTAGATGTTACTCTACGATCAGGATTACTTACAGCAGCTGCGACAGAAGAGTCTTTGTAAAACTCAAGCTCAGTCTCGAGCGATGAAATTACACTTACTGCACGCTGCCTAGTAGCATTCAATTCTAGAGCCAGAGAGTCGAAGTTTCCATCTCCCCTTACCTTTCTGCCCGATTTATTCTCCAGCTTAGCCCTTTCCTTGTCAAAACAATCAACGGCATACAGTCTCAGCTCCTTCAAGAATTTTGTGGCCTTCTTCACCTGAAAATCATCCGACTCCAAGATTGCCTCCGCAATCGCACAAACTGAGTTAAGTTTAGCGTCAACGTCTTTCATAATCACGATTTCCATTGTAGTTCAAGTTAGCACGAATCAATCAACGTTCTTCAATCAGTCCTTCTTTCAGTCTCAGTTCCTCTTTCAGTCCTTTCCGGGTTTCTTGCACCACTGTCTTAAACTTTGTTCACTTAAATAAAACAAAATAAATTCAACTCGACTCGTTCACAGTATTTCCAGTAATATTTTGAAAGTATAAGAAAAATCAATTTAGGCAATTTCGATCATATGGGAAAAACGAAATTGGCCGGAACATCTTTTGTAGTGATCAAACTGAAATGACGCAGTAGTTAACGAGAAGTAAATAAAATTAATAAACAAATCAAAATTCATCGCTATCCGCGACACTTCCCTCCTAAACGCATCAGGTGGATAGAGAGATAGTCACCTCCCTCTCGTGTCAAAGTCTGAAAGCGATAACAACTTTCTCCTGTGCCAGAGTTCTCGTGCATCAAAATCCTCCGACCTACTAGGTTATAGGTATATACTACTATGTATAATACTTACTCTTACTTATAATACCCTTACGTTCAAGAGAGTGCAAAAACTTGATTTGGCTGCGAATTATAAGGAATCTGACAGCATCACATCTTTGGCCTACCTCTTGTCGAGCTGAACCAAGTTGCAGGCGCAGGTTTGGGGTTGCACTCTTTCAGACACTGTGGAGAGGGTTCAACGGTATTTTGCCAGAGTTGTGCTGGGTCTGCCAATGAACTGTCCCAACTACATGTTATATTTTGAGACCGGAATGGAGCCCATTTTTGCCCACACTCTCAGTCTTGCCACCAACTACTTTATGAAAGCGCTGGCTATGCCAGCCAATAGATACCCGCGATTGGTCGCTGCGGAGGTGGTAAATCGACGTGTGTTTTGGTTCAGCGAACTGCAAACATTGGCGCGACAATACGGAGCAACATTTGACGGGAACTTGGCTGATTTGGGGGCATAGAGACGGCAGCTCGGAGACCTTGTCGATGCAGTAAAGACTTCATGGTGGGAAGACATGTTGCAGAGGGCGCAGGAGTCGAACAGGTTGTATGGAAAGCTGAATAAGGAAATCGTGCCGACAGCCTTTGCTGGAAAGGTGGGAGAACATCCTTTATGGGTAGTTCGGTGGCTGGTGAGGTTTCGAGGGTTCTTTCTCTCCCTGAATAGCAAGCCATACAATCAACGAGATGACCCCAGCACCTTGTGCTCTCTTTGTAACATGGGAGTGCGAGAGGATATGGCCCATTTTCTCGGTGTCTGCCCAGTTCTTGCAGAGTTCAGGGTACGCTACCTTGGAGCAGCGGTGCTGGAGGAGGCCGCAATGATAAGGCAAGGACTCCGCCTCCCGCCGGTGAGTCTGTTATCAGATGCCGAGGTTGTCGGATAGATTCTGTACGCACTCGTCCTTATGGTCGGCCGCGAGGCGCCGCAGATGGAGTGCTGAAGCCCTAGGCTTTTAGGGATCAATCTCTGTTGAGTAGGATTCAGGCTAGGAACAAATCAGCGCATCGAGAGGACCATCGCCCTCACTCAACTATACGCAAAACACAACATGGGACTAACATGATTAGTTTTTAGAATGACGATATTGATTGAATGACGTGCAACTCTTGATTGTTGTGATACATTTATTGTTACCAAATTATTTCATTGTGATGTATGTAGCTATGCATAATATTTATGAATGAGAGTAAAACGGATACAAAATTTGAACCAGTAGTTCTCTCAACCGAGCTGCTTGGGAGGGATTTGTTGTCCTTATCCGGAGGTACCTGATCATGTTAAACGGGAGGAAGTTGATATGTTTTTCCGCCTCAGGGAGGGACCTGATGAATCCCCGTTGTGACACATAATGACACCCAACCTGCAGCAACAACAACAATACGCATCACCACAGACCATTTTTCTCTACTGCGTAGCATCGTATTATATGTCTTCCTGTTTAATGCTCAACAAACACTGTGTTCATTATCTTTCAATATAATAGTCAATGGTTGATTGTGATCTCCATGTAAATACCGCCAGGGTCACCACAGCCTTCTTTATTGACTGTTAGCAAAACATGTGTGATTGTCTGCTCTTATCTACAAGTCTTTTGGAAGGGCCAATAGGAATCGAAATTTCCCCTAATGTTGTCAGGGAAGATGACTTCCCACCCTTCCATTACCCTGCTAGGCCACAAGTCCAGCTGGGGGATGCCATTGGTACTTCACTTCTCCTGTGAATAAGAAAAAATCACCATCCTTTCTAACAAGACAGTAGTTGGTGGCAAATTTACGAGTTTTTAATATTTTGCTTCTTCATTACCAACCATTTATTCACTTCACTTCCATTTATTTCTACCTAATTAGATTGGTTTTAGTCTCCTTTCTCTATTGTGACTCGGAATAATTTATAAGACTCAAATCATTTTTCAGCTCTTCGCTAAAAGCATCTTTGCGACGCTTCAAACTGTGAAAGCCCGCGAAGAAGGTCGTCACAGACCTCCGCAAGTCACTCCAGTGGTCACTCCACGAACGAATCCTATCAAGAATGTCCCTCAGCCAGCTGTGTACAATCGTTACGATCAGGAACGTTTCATCAAAACTAGGGAAGGTATGATCAGAGCGTATATATTATTTTGAATAAAAGACGGAATTCATAGTCAGTCATAACTCAAGTCTGAGTGCACCTTCAAGGCGTAAATAGGGGTTGGTGAGCACTCAGAGCGATTCATGTCAAGATTTGAGGGAGTACTCATACATATATCAAACTCAGCGTTGAATTCAGGCTCACCTTCGACACTATGGAGCAAAATCCTGAGTGCTGGGGGTTGGTCCCTCAAGTGCCCCTCTGCTTCAGCTATTTTCCTGGAATGAATGAAATTTGGATGAGAAATGTATAAGTTATGGCTGTTTCAAGGATTCTATGTTTACGCAGTGCAGAGGCTACTATCAATCTGGATGCATTCACTTCTGCGTACTATCAAGGCTGCCAACTTATAGTGAAAATGAGTTGACCAGCCCCTTAGTAGACTCTAAGGCCGAGTGTGCACTCAGGCTACCATCACACTTGAGTGGAACATCTAGTTCAACTATGAATGCGAACCGTATTGTGGAATTAAATGAATGGGGTTATTTCCGCGAGTTATAAGAATACAATTATTATCTACGTATCGTATTGGACGTAGATAATAATCGTATCGTGGAAGGTATTCTCCACTCAGTGGAGTGTGATTGAACTTTCACACCTTTTCTATGAATCGCGCCCTATGTGATGTTCTATTGAGTTATGCTTTGTCCAGAAAGTTTTATCCTTGTGGAGTGATAGATTTAACAAGCATTGAGACCTAACATCGAGATAAAATTTTGTAATAGAGTTCACAAAATTTCTAGAGAAAGGCCAGGAGGTTTTAGAAAGTCCAGAGTTTTTTAGCATCCATGCGCCACTATCTCAGCTTCTTTCCAGGGTGGTCAGATGTGGCAACGGTCGTTGGGGCGTCGTTGTTTAGCAGTGGACTTTTGACCGACTTCTGAGGGGTAGTGGGTTTAAGGCTCATCGCTGGCAGCGTGCGTTTTTTGGCTCTCATAGCCCCCCTCGTCCCAACCGAGGGCGGTGAGCCAATGGGAAGCCGTGAGCGAAATCATCAGAACAAATTCAGATCTTCCCTTTGGAAGACAACTGATGACGTCTGCGACGCCAGGAATGGCAGTTGGGCGAAAATCCAACCTGAAATGGTTGTTTACTTTAGTTTTATTTTACTTTACGCAGCTGCTTTCCTGGTCAGACGGCAATGTGCGATGTACTCGTAAATTTATTGTGGCTACGTGACAAGCTGTGACCTCAACAAACCATTCCATTTTACTTATTTCAATTCCTGCCGTTCCTTGAGGAGCAGAGAGCCTCTACAAATCATCTTCATCCAGCTCCAGTCTCTTTACTTCTCCCCAAGTCTTTTCAACACTTCTCGCTTCCTTCTTAATAGATCTTCTCCAAGAAACTCTCCGCCTCCCCTGCTTTCGGTCACCCTGGGGGTTGCATCCTTCTCTTCAGAGTACCTACGTGACCAATCCATTTCCATTTTCTCCGTAGGATCTAAGTGTGTACTTGCTCCTGCCCAGTGAGTTGCCAGAGCTCCTCATTGCAAATAGTTTAAGGCCACCAGATCCTCTTAATTCGCCGAAGGCACATATTCTCAAAAACCTGCAGGTGTTTCGTGATTGTGGCGGCTACCTTCCAGGTCTCACAACAGTTCAAGACCTCGGGCTTCACGTTGCTATTGAAGATCCTGAGCTTCGTTCGCCTGGAAATGTGTCCGCTCTTCCACATTGGATATTCCAATTCGTTTTTTCGGCGACCGGGGCTCTAAACGCCCCCCTCGTCCCTACCCAGGGCGGTCAGGCAATGGAAGCCATGAGCGAAATCATCAGAACAAATTCTGATCTTCCCTTTGGAAGACAGCTGATGACGTCCGCGACGCCAGAAATGGCAGTCGGACGAAAATCCAACCTTAAATGGTTGTTTACTTACTTTACTTTACTACTATTCCAATTTGTATGAAACTAATTATATACGGATGTCTTGTCCCTAATCGTAATAAACGTACCTATTCACGTTTCAATCTCAATTTCCAATTACAATTTTATAAAATAAGTTGGTTGTTGAAGCTCATTCAAACATCTTCCTCATAGTCCCATACTTCATCACAAATCTTGATTGATTTTCATACCCCCATGAATGCTTGATGCTTGATACATCACTAATTTATGCTTTTGAATCAATTCTGCAGAAACTGAGGGTTTCAAGATCGATACCATGGGTACATATCACGGCATGACCCTCAAATCCGTGACAGAGGGAAACCAACCCAAGAAACCTACGAATCCAGCACCTTCGCAACAACCAACTCAAAATCCACCCACACCGATCATGACTAGTGCTCAAGTGAGTATCCAAATTTCTTTTGTTGTTCGTTTTCCACTTCTCTTCAATGTAAAGCGATGGTTATTATTCTGTCCCCTCTTCTTGTTATCTCTTGAGAGGAAGCTAAAGTAACGTCATCCAAACAACGTCATTATTTTAAACAATTATTTTCAGGCCCGACTAAATTCAGGTGTGCAGGGTAACAAGCGAACATCTCGAACGCCTATTATAATCATCCCATCTGCAACTACTTCCCTCATCACTATGTACAACGCTAAGGAAATTCTACAAGATTTGAGGTTGGTCTTGAATGTCGTTTCTATCACCTAATTATATCGGTTTTGCTTGAAAAGTATTCGTCTACCAGAGTTCGAAACACTTCTTGTAAATAGAACTCCACTGTTGAACCATACCAAATTTTTTCAATAAATCGACAGCGAATTCGCGAAACCATGTGTCTTTTTCGGGGAACTTTAGAGGATACAATAAAAACTCCAAGGTTCACGCACTGTTATGAAGGAAACACTTCAATTTTCGCCAAAATAGATTATTTATTACATATTTCTATTTTAGCGAAAATTGAAGTGTTCCCTTCGTAATAGTGCGTGACCTTTGAAGTTTTATTGTTTCCTGTAAAATTTCCCCAAAAAGACGAAAAAATAAAGTAAAGACGTTCATTGTCGATATTTTTACTCGATGTTTGCTTTGGTGTGACCAGTTTCCTTTTGGGAAATTATAATATTTCATTGAAAAATATATAATAATTAATGAAATACTTGATATTCTAATAAAATGAATTAATAATTTTTATTTTATTTTCTCCGTGATCTACAGATGTTTGTTGTTTGAATATTCCATGAATTCATGTGGATAGCATCTGAATGCTTCCTTTAATTTTTATGTGTAACAATCAATTTATTTAAAAAAACAAGTAATTTTCTGAGGAATAATTGCCTGGAATCTTCTATTCAAAAATAATTACTACTTCATTTGTTTAGAACCATTTTTAGAAATTCTCTTCAATATCCGAATGGTGAAGGGAAAGAACAGGGAATGTCCGTTTTTCCGAATTCGAGTTTGACTGCGCCGTCGGAAGGCTTTCGGAAGTTCACCCCCCCCCCCCCTTCAAGTAAAACTCCGTAGGGAAAACGGTAGAAATGTCTCCTTGAGGTAATGAAAGCTTTGAAAAAAGGAAAGAAAAAAAGAGTACTCAAGCGCCAATAGGAAAGTATGAGGGAGGTTCACATTGTCCTCTTCCGCGACAGACTGCTATCGCTCCACAACATTCGTTGCTGTTTTTGGCACGAATTATCAGCTCGTCAGTTTGAAAATAGTAATCATTGTCTCGGGTTCTTCATTGAATGTGGGTGTTAGCGATCTATTTGAGCTCTAAACAATGAGTTAGCAGACGACAAAAGCGCTAAACCCACCAGAGCTCATTTCGCACGCTGGGAAGAACACTGGTACATCTCCAAAAATATGGTATACCATGGGATAAAGATTGAAGTGGTCTACCTGGGGGTGATAGTGGATCAACGATAGTTGAAACTGAGTCCGTTAGAGAGCAGACGAACCGTTGAGGTTCTGAACGTTATGACCAGCGTGTGCAGTTGGCAAGAACAGTGGTTCATCAAGTCTTGTTCCGAAGGTTGTTGAGTAGCGAATTTTCGGAGATGCACCAGTGTTCTTCCCAGTGTGCGATTTGAAAAACCTGAAGTTGTCAAAACACAAGTACAAAGACCTTCAAATTTCACTCTCGTAATCAGCGTTATTATGGGACGTTACTCCAGACGTGACAAATCTTGAAAACTGAACATTCCTTCTTTTATTCACTTTCTTATTTTATTCTGATAATTTCACCGTTGAGATCCCATAATTCTTGTGTTATAACTATTTTCTGCATTTAAATAGAAATTATTAAGTACAAAATATTGATTTTTCTTGAGTTTGAAATAGGAATGCTGGTTTTTCACAAAAAGTACTCTTAGTGACATTAAATGTCAAACTTTGACAATCAAATTTTGATGTTCATTCCTCTCACCCTTTATTGATCCATTTGTGTTAATAGCTGCAGAACTTCTCCTTCATGTAGTTTTGCCCGATACATAGATTTGGAGACACAAATACCTAAATAGTTACTTACCTATCATATTGTAACAAACTATCCATGTAAGTATACCTACCTACGTAGATCTGGTGATAGATACAGTGGGCCCCGCTTACAGTGATCACGTTCGTCACAGGTCAAATAATCTCTGCATGCTAGTGATCAATGTACATGAGTTGAAATAACCGTTGAAAAAATTAAAATTCAAGTTCATAGAAAGTTACGCCCGTAAACGATTTTTAATTTATTGGTCAGTCGTAGTTGTCACATTTAAGAACATTCAATATTCAATTATGTGGAGCTACTGCAATGGAGCTTTTGTTTTGGCCCAAAGAAATCGATAACTGTAGTAGAATCAACGATCACTCAGGATCACAGGATAAAGGTGCGACGACACTGCGGGCCTGACCAGACTCAGCCTGACTGGACCTGACTGGACCCTCCAATCCGAACCCCAAAAGCGAGAGAGCCATGTCAAACGGATTGCTGCTCCTTGATCTTGAGTCGGAATCTGATTTCGGATTAGAATTTGATGTTTTAACAAGTTCGTTTTGTGTGAAAATGAACATCATCACAAAGTACATCGTTTCACAATATCGTGTGAAATACATTGAGTACATTCATAGGGCGTGGTATTCATAGTCATGACTCGAGTAGGACTTGTAAATAGGAGTAGGAATCGTAAACCATCAAATTTCGAAGGGGTTATCATTTTCTTCTTGCTCGATTCCGAAAGATTTCTAATGAAAATAATAATCTAAAAATTTGTGGTTGTCTCCATAAACTACCTAGTGATGGATCACAATTTGGTGAATTTAGGAGACTTCTGAATTGTACTACCAATTGAGTGAACAACACAGAGAGAAAGAATGAAACGTATCACTGACTAGAACAAAAGTCAAAACATGGTGGTTTTTGGTTGTTCTTGTGCCTGTGGAGCGTATACCCCGACCCGACCAAGACGGGTTCTGAATGGAGTCAGGAAGTGGAGTCTCGTCCGCTCTGCTCCGCTCCCGTCTCAGTGTCGCTGCCCCCATTTAAATATACAGGAGGGTTCCGGTCCGGTACTCAAGTCTGGTCTGTTCGGGTCGCAGTGTCGCCGCACCTTAAACCTCAATGTTCAAAGATACTACGTGTGCATTCATCCCAGGAGTTTTGATCCCTGTAAGCGGATGATGATCAGATTAACAGGGTTCACTCTAAGTTCACTGTATACTATGCAGGTGTGGGTACACTGTTTGACAGATGTAAGGAAGTGCCAGTTGATGTCATTAAAATATTGGAAAATACTGTATTAAGGCTATCAAGCGCTGCTGCGAGGAGTGGTCAGTGATGTCAGACATTCGAGGGAGACTGGTAGATTCGTATATTCGAATATGCAGTGTATGACACGAAAAAACGTCAAATTAGGTCACTAACTACAATAAGGGTGCACTTGAGAATGTAGCACCTTCTTGTGCGAGTTTGACCTAGGAAGCATGCAGGAGTTGCACTTTGCCCAATGGGGAATTCGCCTCAATTTTAGATTCTGAATTTCAAGTCAAATCCTACAATAGGACTCTAGAATAACGTTTAACACCAGGAATACCCAAGGGAAAAAATACTGTACCAGGGTGTTCGGCAACCTGGAAAACCGAGAAAACTCAGGGAATTTTACTCTACTGGAAGACTCAGGGAATTTAATTTTTTTCCCAAAAACCCCTGGAAAAAGCTCTAGCGTCAAACCGTTTAGTGGGAAGTTCCGGCAGTCTGAGGGGAAAAAGTTTTAGTCCAAAAAAATACTCACACTTGAAAGTTTGACTTAGTAGGTAGTTAATTTTATTCCGTTGAACTAGCTATAATAGATTGGATGTGTCCTCCTACACAAGTGTTCATAAGGGCACACATGCAACTAATGTTAACCCGCACTGCGTAAATTTCTCTATCAGAGAAACTTTGCATCCCTTTGGCGCATTCTTCTGGAGAACATGGAACTAATTATCTCTTATCATCAAGCAGATTCCTGCACCTACAATAATTTTTCGGAAATTTCTCCCCTAAAAAGGGACTTGATTTCCCTCCTACTGCAGTTTGAAATTCGTGCATTTCAAAAATTGAAATTTCGTGATACTACACGAACATAAAATTTCTTACAGTTCCAATGTCTGTATCAAGGTTTCACCATGGAAGGTTGACTCGATCGTTATAGTTCGCGGATCCGCCACCTAGGGGGCGCCAGACGGATGAAAAGTTTCTGTGGTAGACCTATAGTCTGATTCCGGTTACCTACCTCATTCATTTTCATAGTGAGATTTTTATATTGTGTTTATTGAGTGGAAGCTACACAGTTCTCTCTTAGATTTTAATTTACCTATTCGAGTATCATTGTTTCCTTTCATTTTCAATGATTCCTATTCTACTCAACGAGTACATTCAGAGTAGATAATTAGAAGAATATTATTGATGACATGCCTAGCTAGCGCTAGGGAAAACCCACCTTTGAAGAGGTAATCCCACCTTTCCTCTTGAGTAAACCAACAAGTTTCGATGATATTAACGTTCATTCTGTACTTTTTAAAACAATCAAAGGTGAAAACAAGCCTTTGAAGTGGTCGTTTCTCTCGAGTAAACCAACGAATTTCGATGATTGTATGAAATAATAATTGGCCCTCCGTAGTAGTTTGAAGAGGCAAATTGTGTTCAGTAACTAAGTACGGGTTTAAAGTAATTTATAAAACGCAATTTGATGTGGTTCTGCCAATCCTTAGAAAACAAAAATTTTGATGATTTTCCGATCCATTCTTAAGAAACGCTGGTTAATGGTACTTTCCCTATCCGATTATTTTAGTTTGATGTACAATGATAACAACAATCATGAAGATTCTAGTCCGCTACTATCCGTGTATACAATAGAGATGGGTATCGTTATAAAAGTATCGATATTTTGTATCGATACTGTATCGTATCCGAGTATCGATATCCCAAGTATCGTTAGGCATGAGTATCGATATTTTAAAATATCGAGTATCGATACTTTAGTGTCACAAACTATCAATATCATCCAATTTTCTCAAGAAAAATAATTTTTTCAACAACTTTTATTCATTTTTCACTATTAAGAGTCCAAGCAGAGTGATTTTTTCCATGATATAAACGTTATTTGTGCAACCAAAGAATAATGACCCAAAAGCCTCTCTACTTTCTTCATTTTTTAGCCATTATGTTGAATTTTCCCCGAGAACAGTATCGATATTCGATATTTAGAAATATCGGATCCAAAGTATCGATATCCAAAAATATCGGATGGTGCAGTATCAATACTAAAATATCGAGTATCGGTACAAAAGTATCGATATTTTGAAATATCGAGTATCGATACCCATCCCTAGTATACAAACAACAACGATAGTGGTGAAAACCGTAAGATTGTTTTCTTTCGGAGAGTACCTATTACAGAGGTACCAGTGAAATTTCAAGTGTTTTTCGTTACTGCGTTGATCCTACATAAATTAATTGGCGTTCGAGCTGAAGTTGGTGATTTATGAGAAAGCTGTAAACAACATGCAAAAAATGCAAAAAAGCCTGATCTTTGCATTGCCTTCTAGTTTATTTGGTAGGTATTTTCAAACCCAAAACGTTCTTGTAAGACTGCAATATGAGTCCCTACAGCCAAGGACTTGGCCAAAGCCTTGGACCTTGGAGGAAGGAGCACCTGCAAGAAGCAATGGGGAATTCGCCTCACATTTTAAATTTTTTTCGAAAGAGGGTTTACTGATGTGGAATGAACCATAGTGTGCTGCTCGAATAAGCATCCAAAAAATTTAAAGAATTTGAGGAAGATGGAAATTTTAATGTAGCGCAATCTATATGGAGGCAGCCATGTTGTGACGTATCCACCTGCCTAACAAATCTGATTCCATTGATCAGACCCCTTCTGTCTGGGGTTACCCGCGGGAAGGTTTTGTAAACAAAGAATAAACGTGAGACAGTGTTCATTCAAATGTATTAAGTATACCATGTATATTATCATGTCAAATCCGAGTGTTGGAAAAACTTGGAAGTTGAAAATTATTCATGTACACCTACTTGGTATTTTGGACATTTAATTAGCTATCCTGATGGTAAATATAAATTCGTCTTTATTTCACAGGTATATGAGTACTGAAGAAAAGAGACAAGCTGGAGAAAAGAGAGCGAACGAAGTTTTACTACAAAGACGAAAAGATGGGAATACGACGGTGCCCTACCGAGTTATCGACAATCCTCAGAAACTCGCACCAGGCGATTGGGACCGCGTCGTGGCCGTTTTCGTTATGGGTCCTGCCTGGCAGTTCAAAGGATGGCCCTACGGAGGGAATCCTGTCGAAATATTCTCAAAAAGTAAGAATTCAAAAGTGTAGTTTTAATAGAAGTAATAGGGAGAGTAGAACCTACTATAGAAGAAAAAATTGAGTAGAATCATGGCTGGCTTCAGTAGAAGGCCACATTACAGGATTTGGCAACGCTGCATTTGTCGGTGTCGGAACATCTTTTCAGATGCTAATTCCTAAACCAGGTTTGATCTTCGGTTTAGTTTGCTCCACGGACGAAAATCTTACGTGAAACGGGCAAAATCTTAATTTTAATGCTAGCTTAAGATGATCCAATGATCCAGGGGTGAAACCGGCCCTAAGATCATGATTGATCTATGATCCATAGTGACATGTTCCCTATTCAATTAACCACCCACTTCATGACTTCTTCCTCAAAGTGAACAATTTTGGCAGGGACAAAGAAACCCTTACCAAAAAGTTGGAACCTGGTGGATGTTACAGCAGGGGACTCGTGGAGTGTATGTTCTGCTATCTTGACTCCTTCGTAGCAGTCAACATTCAACTGCCCTGGCCTTGCCCGTTTTGTTAATATGGTATCTTAAGCGGCAGTGGCCAGAAAGGATGCCTACTATGGTGCGAAGGTCTTTCCTCCTCAATAAGAGCAGAGCTTTACTCTTGGAAATGATGATCAGCTGCTTGGCCTCTGCTTTGGAGTATCACGGCAGTGTGCTGCTCTTTTGTTGCCCTCCCATTTTTGAACCTAAAGAGTAAAGAAACTCTCAGTAGCCCTGTTGTGATCAGCTATATCTTCAGCACCTCTGCCCATTTTACTTGGCTCAGTAGTAGCGAGCACGACTCAGGATTTGCAGTATGGTCGGAAAGTCTGAAGATTGGTCCCTAGTTGAGGGAAGTTGATTTTTGTGACGTAACAAGTTGGCTCTGTCAGTGCACACCCGATATGGCTCCTCAGCATTCTCTGGGGAAAATTTTTGTTGTCATCAAAACAGCTCCCTCAAGGCCCGAGTCGAGCCACACCTGATAAGTGAGTGGCTCACTCACTCATGTTGGGTTCAGCAGATCCCCCGTTTCATTCAAGGAATAACAACAAAACTCCAGAGCCAGTCAAGATTAGACCGTTTTCACTGGGTTGAAGCTGGCCGTGGTACTCGTGGAACCCAAATGGGATCTCAGTCTGCCAAAGTTGACCACAAAATCCTGTTCTTTCCTCCGATAATCCTCCAATGGCAAAGTCTTCTGTTCCTGATTTATAATTTGTTTCTATTATATTCTTTGATGTGACTTTTTGCTTTCCAGTTTCTGCCTTCCATCTCAAATACGACGAAATGAAACTGGATAACAACGTGGCGAGGTGGGCTGTTTGTGTGATCCAGCTCTCGCGTACGAAACGGCATTTAGATAGAGCTGCTCTTATGATTTTCTGGGAAAGATTGGATAAGTAAGTTAGCTTTATTTTCTTCGATGGTATACCTAAAATTGATGGTTTGAACCCAAATTCATGAAATTATCAGAGCATGGTCCTATATCGTGATTTGCTGACTGCATTTGTTAACCGATGAGAAAATATTATATATATTTATAGTGGGAGAATATGGTAACAGTGATATTTGTCATCAATCCGTATATTCAAGAGTTCTTTCTGGTGGTAATTATATTATTTTGATTGCCGAAAACACTCATACAACAATTCAACGTGCGCGCATGATAAAAGCATGTGCAAGCCTAATTCTTTCTCTACGCCATTTTATATCTCATCTGTGCCAATAATACCACCTTTTTATGGACCCCATTGTGGTGAAGGGAAATAACTCCGGATTAATATTTCCGGATTTTCCCTTTAATTGTTCCTACTGTTATGGTTATGTGGGGATTCCAGTGGAGCTTACTGTCTAAGGTAAGCTACTACGGTCCTAGGTAGGTATCTCCTACTGTCCCTTCTTCCCACCTGTTCACGGTTGAGTATGAGGTCATGTACTTTGATTTCGCTAGTACGAGTATGTGAAGCAAACCGTTGGATGTTTTCTTGGCATTGAGCCGAATCTTTCATTTGTTCGACCACTGGCTGAGGAGACCAGAGATGATCTCGTGGGATCATTCACTAGTGTCCTGCTAGACCAGCACGATTTGGTCATTAGGCGTCCTTGTGCAGACTCACAACCAAGTTTACTTGGCGATCCTAAGCTCACAAACAGTTGGTTGTAAGTACGCCGAAACGACATTCGGACGGTGCTTGCGAGTTAAATCACCCATTGAGTATTTGCTTTACATCAGTTTACGTATGGGAACTGATTATTTTATATAACATGAACCTGATGAACTACCCTCTCTCAACTACCCATCCAATCCAAAGTCACTTACCTCGGCCTCACGCTCGATCAGCGCCTTACCTGGAACGGTCACATTACCTCTTTAACTGAGAAGACCAGAACCCGTATTCACCAGCTCGAGTCACTTCTCAGGCACCCAAAAATGTCTATACATTTCAAACTTACCATCTTTTAAGTACTCATACGACTTATCTGGCTCTATGGTGGTGGCCTCTGGTGCTCCGCATCGCTATCTCAAATTGGTCGTATACAGGTCCGAGTACTCCAGCTGATATGTAACGACCCTTGGTACAACCGAAACGAGGAATTGCACTAGGACTTGGAAATTCCTACTGTCTACGTCCCTCTTATCGCAACATACCACCAAATGGACTTAAGAGCTCCAGCCCATCCGAACCCACTAGTTCAATTCCCTTAAGCCGCCCTCCTCCTCGCATTGCACACTGCCTTAAAAGGAAACACCATTCAGACAACGCCAATGGCTTCAGCTAATCTCCTTTATATATGCAAATATACACCTTTCGTCAGTTAACTGTTATTACATTATTATTATGTGCCCTTATTTATGTAGGAGTTTATCTCCACCAGATTCTCATGTATAAGAGCTGGTTACTGAACCAGCTCTTTTCTTTTGTTATTTTTTGTTGTTGTTACATGTGAATTACTTTTGTGCTATACAGGGTGTAAGCCCAACTGGTCTGCCATACGGTACCAGTCGATTTTATAACTAATTTACAACAAAAAATGTCTCCAAGCATTTTTTGTTTAAGCCTTTCGTTTTCGAGTTATTTCAACTTTAAACATTTTTTTCGTGATTTTGACCTTACGTCATTAAAACGGTCATAACACCCTTAATTTGCTGTGTAAATTACAATTTGAGGATACCGTTGGTAAGAGCATTAAATTTACTATCGGATAGATGCCTTAACTTTTTTGTTAGTCAAGTTTGGAGACATGAAAACGTCCTCTAAAAAGAGAATTTTACGTAATTTTGGAAACCTCTCATTTTTTCAATCGCAGTTTGAGCTAGGAGAACTTATATTTTTTCAAGATGCAAGAACAGTAAAAACTGCGCCAGAATATCAGCTTTCCATTGGTATAATCAAAAAATATTTTACAACCAAATTTAGGGGAAACATTTGTGTTTGAACTCGGACAAACGTGCATTTTTTCAACGAAATCAGCGCTCTGGCCTCTTGTTTCCGGAGGCCTCGTGGTCTACTGCGGCGCCCGCCCACCCAGTTTTTTCGTCCGGCCTCTCAGATCTTCGAGGAGGAGCGCTGATTTCGTTGAAAAAATGCACGTTTGTCCGAGTTCAAACACAAATGTTTCCCCTAAATTTGGTTGTAAAATATTTTTTGATTATACCATTGGAAAGCTAAGATTCTGGCGCAGTTTTTACTGTTCTTGCATCTTGAAAAAATATGAGTTCTCCTAGTTCAAATTGCGAATGAAAAAATACGAGGTTTTCAAAATTACATAAAATTTTCTTTTTAGAGGACGTTTTCATGTCTCCAACCATGACTCACAAAAAAGTTAAGGCATCTATCCGATTGTAAATTTAATGCTCTTTCCAACGGTATCCTCAAATTGTAATTTACATAGCAAATTAAAGGTGTTAAAACCGTTTTAATGATGTAAGGTCAAAATCACGAAAAAAGTTTAAAGTTGAAATAACTCGAAAACGAAGGGTTTAAACAAAAATTGCTACGGAATTTTTTGTTGCAAATTAATTACAGAATCGACTGGTACCATATGGCGGACCAGTTAGGCTTACACCCTGTATAAGGAACTGCCTAAGAATGTTTCTTGTTAATAAAAAAAGTGAATGTGATGAATCGTGGAAACCCTAACACTCCTAGCACCTTTAATAGTTTTTGTTTGTATTCATATGATTTTATACGGTTCATAAATACCTTGTTATTAATTTGTTTTGATACTTTTTTTTTCAGGCACATGATGAAATACAAGCCACATTTACGCTTCTAGTGCACTGATCGGATTCTACCGGAGTTCTACTATAATACACAATCTCCCTCCCCAGAAGTATTCTATCTCATTATTAAGAGTACTAGATATATTTTGTGTTTTTTTGGTTTACAATCCTTAGGATGTCGTGAAACAGTAGGTGAATCATGAAGATTGCTTAAAATCTTTTTATACTATGAAATCGTAAGTCCTTGTAAACATTAAACCGGCATACGCAAACCGCATATAAATGTAAATATTATGTAAATATGAAAAATACAAGTACTTCGTAGGCGTGTAAAAATTATATTTCCGATTCTTTCGGAATTTCCTCGCTACTCCAAATTATACTTATTCATCAGTGTGGAGTTTCAAAGCTTTATAATCGAATTTCAAAAGGTGAACAGTAAACACTGGTAGCAATAATCTAATTTTCATGACGTACTCAGGGGTTTACAAATTATAATGGGGAATTTGCCTCAATTTTCGATTCTGGAATTTCAAGGCAAATCCTATTATAGGGCCCTAGAATAACGTTTAACACTAGGAATAACCAACGGAAAAAAATTACCGTAGGAGAAAATGACTAAACAAGTGAACCTCTGTTACAAAACACCGCGAAAATCGAGGAGTATTGTTGACGTCATACGAAAAAAAAAAAAAAAAAAAACGACGCGAAAGCAACGACAACAGACAGAGTTCTAGCACGCCACACAAAACGATCCAGTGAAATGGCTACTCGAATAATGTGATTCAAATCTTGAAACTAAATAAGAGAAGATGAAGAATAATAATGCTTGATAAACTAGTAGATAGATTCGTATTGTAAAAAAGTGAGTAATACTGTTTCTTTTGGTCAATTTAGTGTCAGGGTTCTTCCTGCCAGATCGTGGCGCACTCTTGTGCGCACTACTCGGAAGGTAAACGTTCGCGTATGTTCCGCTTCTGTGGTAAGCGCCACAGAACCTCCTTTGAAGTCAGATTGGTAGAATATCCGTCACGTTTCAAACATGGCTGCCTCTTACACATTGCCACCACATTTAAAATTTCCATCTTCCTTAAATTCTCTAAATTTTTTGGTTGCGTTTTCGAGCAGCTCACTATGGTTTTATTCCATAAAAATAAACCCTCATTCGAAAAAAAAAAAAAAAAAAAGTGAGGCAAATTCCCCATTGGGCAGCGAAACAATGCCAAGCACTTTGAATCATATTCATACAAAACGACCATAACATGTCTTGCCCTTTGAGACACCATTTTAACAAAAAGGCAAGCTCAGGACAGCTGATTATCGACTGCTGCGAAGGCATTGAAACAGCTGATTATTTGTACTATGTTACTTTTACGCCCAGCCACCATCTATTCCTACAAGCTGGTTGGAATAAGGGAAAGTCGAATAATTTGGACCACAAATCTAGTTGCTTATTGTTCTTCACGTATTATGGTTGAGAATGCCATTTTTTCCTTCTGAATGCTGCGTTAGGTATCTATGTAACGTCATATTAAAACATATTTTTTAGTAATGCATGCATTTCAGGGGACGTCCTATTGGATAAGCATTAGATCAGTTTAACCAGTTGGTAAGCGATAAAACTGTTTCACTCGATGTAATTTATTAAGAATTTTAGGCAAGAAATAGTCCACCATAACATTTCTAGCGGCAAGGGAGCCTCGAATCAGAAGAGCATTTTAAAATCTATGATCTACGATACCCAACATGCGAATTAGAGTTGACCACCAATGGTGTCAGACTGGCACCAAAGCGGAAATACATCGTATCATTGAACTTTCATCTATTAGTTTTAGTAGGCAGTCCGTCGAGGTTCACATCCGTAGTCAAGGTGAACCACGAAATATGCGGTTTATGGTGTCCTGATGCCATGGTGGCACTAGGTACTGTTAGTTCCATGGTGGTTCATGAAAATACGTAGGTATAATGAGAATTTTTCCTCAATTTCAAAGCTTGGGTACAGTAAATAAGCAGTAAAGGAACCGAAATATTGAAAAATCGTATATTTTGTGAATATGATCCCCTCCCTTTGCGTATTTTGGTACTCTGATGAAATCATGTACAGCTCAAAAGTTATTTGAGTCAAACAAAAAAAGAAGTTTACAAGATTATGCCTGCAAACACACGTTTTTTAAGCATTAACCCCCCCTTTCCCCCCAAAATTCCGGCGCCGTATTGCACAACTAGATAGTTTTCCGCGTCGAACCAAAAAAGAACCACGAAAATCGGTTGAGAACTGAGGCCTGGGCAGACGACACATGATTATTCCCGAAAACGCACTTTATTTGAGCATCAACCCCCCTTAAAAGGCAAAATTCGAAATTCCGGCGACGTAGTGCACAACTAGATAGTTTTCCGCGTCGAACCAAAAAAGAACCACAAAAATCGGTTGAGAACTAAGGCCTGTGCAGACGACACAAGATTTTGTCACAGACATACACCTATGGCTTTTTTAATGGATTTGGATTCAGAATGGTCTAAAATGGATTAGTGTGCGGTTATTTTTTTTATGTTGAGTGTTGTCCAACTTTACCCCAGATCGATCGCATAAGTACGCCCAATTCTTACTGTGGGACGTCCTAAAAACGCTACAAATTATTACACAGAGGTTTGTTATTTTTCTACATAGATCACTCGTCTGCAAAGAACACGGCTTTGCCATTGTTACCACCAACCAACATGAAGATAAACATCGATCGCTTTTCGGTCAGCTAAAATTTGAACGGAGATTAGGCCTCGTATTTCTGATTTATCGCAAGTCCAAACCAAGTAGGGAGCGAATGGTTCGTCATACAGGGCTCCGCGTGGTCTCTAAAAATTCAACACTATCTTAAATTGATGGAAAAACAATACCCTTATATCAACATTTTTCGAGTTAGGGCGTTTTCAAAATTTCAACCCTTAAGTGACCTACATTAACCAAAAGCTTCGGGGCACAACTAGACCCCAAATGGAGCCTACATACCAAATTTCATCAAAATCGGTCAATGCTAAGTGAGGAAAGTGCCGCCGACGGACGGCCCAATTTTTATCCAATTTTGGATCCTACGTACCTTGAAACGTAAACCAAAAAATTTTGAGGGGGGGTTAAAAATAATTTTTTCTTGGTCGATTCCAAAGGTTTCATTATTGAAAACAATATACCAAAACGAAAAATGTGAGGCGAAAAGGGACCTCTTGTCGGCAAAGCTGATTTCGAGGAGTAGGCTAAAAACTGGAAGAAGGTCAAAAGTATCCATTTTTCACTTTCTATCGATTATTGATCCTTGGACCCTCTAGAACCCAAAAACATAGACCTGAAAGATTGAATCGAATCGAAAGTAACCTAAATAAGAAAATATCGATTTAAGAATTTAAGGTAGCATTTTGAAGTTTATGGTCGTTTTTCTCAAAATCCATTTTTTCTGTTATAAAACACTGAAATACTGCAGCTTCGTCATTTTTTGAGCCACAAGGATGCTTTTGGTCTTAAATGCTTCATAAATCTATAAAGATTGAGATAGTATCAATAACTCCATTTCGACGAACGCCGACAAGAGGTCCCTTTTCGCTTTCCGCCTCACAAATATAGAAAACGTCTGCCAAGTGGGAGTGGCACATAGCTTCCTCGTATCAATAACCCGATTGTATGGATGATCGGATGCATTGTAGCTAGTCTCAAGACATCAATCTCTAAGTCCCTACCTTGCATTACTCTAATAGAGAACCATCTATACTTTAACCCGCCCAATCTCTGAAAATGTCATCGAATTCGGGTTGAAAATATGGCTATTACTAGGAAATTCGCGCATGCGCACTTGCTACTATCTATTTCGGGGCAATGGTATCCATGACGGACCATCTACACGCCAATACGAACAATCCTTGAAAATCGGACGAGAAATGTAGAAGTTTTGACTGTTACAAGAAAACTCACGTTTGCCCATGAGCAGTGAATCAGTCCAGGGGCGATGATTTTCGTAGTTACAAGGATTTCATGACAGACACACGGATGGAGATTTCCCCTGATGTAGATAATTTAATAATTAGTTCTTGTAAGTGAATTGAAAACAATCCATCGACTAAGTTAGTAAAAATTTTCCCAACTCCGACTAATTTCAAAAGGCCATGTTCGAAAGAACGGGTTGAAGTGACGAAGATCCGTTTTGGTATATTTTTTCAACAATGAACCATTGGAATCGAGCAAAAAAATTTAACCCCCCTCTAAATTTGACGTTTTATTTTCAAGGTACTTGGAATCTGAATATCGAATTTAGAAAAATCCGTCCGTAAGCTGCACTTAGCAACCATAGACCAGTTTGGTTTAAGTTTGGTATATGGGCTCCATTTGGGGTCTAGTTGTGCCGCGAAGCTTTTGATTGATGTTAGTCACTTCTAAGAGTTGAAAAATAAGGGTTGAAATGTTCAAGAGTGCCCTTGCTCAAAAACTTTCGAAATGAAGGTATCGTTTTTTCACCAATTTAAGATAGTATTGAATTTTTAGAGATCACCCGGAGTTCTGTAGGACGATCCTTTCGCTCCTTATCAGAACTTGAGGGTTTTCCTTCGATAAAACAGAATCACGAGTGTGAATCACCAGAAAGGTCTAATCTCCGTTCAAATTTTATCTGACCAAAATGCGATCGGTGTTCGTTTCTTCGAGTTGTGTTCAGTTTTGCTTCCTTAATAAAACCCTATATCTTCGAATCGAGTGTGAAGCTTTTATTTCTTACAAATAAACTTGATGGTGAAGGTAGTAGTTATGTAGTAGATAAGTAGTAGGTAGTTGGTAGGTTAAAAAAAAGTCTGCCAAGTGGCACATAGCTTCCTCGTATCCATAACCCGATTATATAGATGATCCGATGCATAGTAGTTAATCTCAAAACGCCAATCTCTAAGTACCTTCCACTACCCTCATAGGGGACCATCTACACGCTAATCTGGACAATCCTAGAAAATTTCATCAAATTCGGATGAAAAATTAAGTGAGTAGATGTATGTGATTGGATCAAAAAAATACTTAGCCTCGGCTGGGATTCGAACCTGCGCCCCCTGGGGGACAGTTGAAGTTACGGCTGCTACAAGTAATTCACGTTTGCGCATGCGCAGTCGCTTCTATCAGTCCGGGGATGATGATTTTCATAGGGGACTATCTACAACCTAATTCACATAATCCCTGAAAATTTCATCGAAATCGGGTGGAAAATGTGGAAGTTATGGCCGTTACAAGGAATTCACGTTTGCGCATGCGCAGTGGCTACTATCAGTCTTAAGGTGATGATTTTCATAGGCGACCATCTAAATACTAGTCTGTAACATCCCTGAAAATATCATTGAAATCGGATGGAAAATGTAGAAGTTATGGCCGTTACAAGTAATTCACGTTTACGCATGCGCAGTTGCTTCTATCAGTCCGGGGATGATGATTTTCATAGGGGACCGTCTACACACCAACCCGCACAATCCCTGAAAATTTCATAGAAATCGGACAATAACTTCGTATAGTTATGCGCGTTACAAGGAATTCATGACAGACACACAGACAGACACGGAACCGAAATTGTTCAGAAAGGTCTAAAACGCGAGTGGAAAGTTTGATTTTGGAGAACTTTTTTTTTTCGTCCTTGAAAAGTGAAAACAAAGCTTCCGCTACCTTGGTAGACTCGGAAGCAATAGTAACAATGGCAAAGCTGTGATTTTTGCAGACGAGTGATCTATAGGTACAGGAAAATAATATACCTTTGTGAAATAATTCGCAGCGTTTTTTTACTCATCACGGAGGACACTTAAACATTGGTTTGTAGCTCTTAGTATTTAGGACAGAGTCAGCTCTTAGTTTTCTCCATTTTAGTGGTTTGCCATCATCGAGGTCGGTCCTTTTTCAACTACGTAGTTGAGCGAAACTAATACGATGAGGTGAAAGCAATCACTCCATAAAAACCATATAGAACACTGTTTTATTGATTGATCATTGTCAGAAATTCGATTGCAGTAAGAAATAAACAAACAATCGTATGTTACAATCGATATTCGGAAAAAATCGGAACAAGACATCGATAATCGATAGAAAACATCGATAATCGATAGAAAACATCGATAATCGATTCCCGACTAGCCGAGAAGAAAGAGAAAGGCCGCCACTTACCCGACGGCCACGTAGCGGGCTGCACCTATCTCCGTTGAATCAACTCCGTAGAACCGATTCCACCTATTCTTTAAACTATGTAAGCTATTGTATGATTTAAACACAATCCTACTATCACCAGTCGGTTACCCTTACGTTGTAACATAACCACCGATACTTCAATCAACTGAAATACCTCATTGTTCAACAGGAGAGAACTTTTTTTAACGTTCCAAACTCAAACTACCCGATTCAAACACTTGATCGGAAGGAATAATGAATAGGTTGGTTCTCGACTTTGTTACGAGACTAAAAGGACGTCATTAATATCACATTCAAAGAAAACTTTCGCAAGTTTTGTCGATCAATTAATAGGCCCATTCTCGAACCAAAATTCCCCAAACTGGGGTAATTTCCGCTGATGGAAATATAAAATACTAGTTAAATCATTAGTTCTAGCAACGGAATTGTCAGCAGCTATCAACTATGAGTCAAAATTTACGCAAATTTCTATAACGGGCACAGTTTTTAGAAGATGGGGTGTTGAAGTAGGTATCAGAGATTCATTTTCCCGCTGTATTTTTATTTGGTTAAGTTACGTTGGTAGTTCATTTAGTTACTTACTTAAGTACATTAGTTGATTTACTATTTCCGGCCTCGTGTCCTTGTCCATTAGAAGAAAAACACACAAAAGAAACAGCTAAAATTTGAACTATTTTCCTGATAGAGATATGAATATAACAAAAAGTGAATTTATAACAATCCATCGACTATGCATTGGTTTGTAGCTTTCATTGAAGTATCTGTTTAGAACAGAGTCAGCTCCTAGTCTGACGCAGAAGAAGAAGAAATACACAGGGGAGAGATGGGGAAGAAACAGCTGGGAAACATGCGACCCGCACCCCTCTCAACAGCCTTTCGTTTTCGGTACCGTTTTCGTTTTTTGTGTTTTATTCTTCAGTTTTGTTCCAATATTGCAACGGACGGTAGGGAAATAGAACGAAAAATGAACGCATTTGAGTGCTTACCGAGTTAAAGAAAGGACTTTTGATTAGCTCTCACGTAAACCTACGGCAGGTACATACACACCTAATATTATTACTTACCTAAGATTACTTTCATTTTATAAATGGAGCCTTTTCGTGGGAATTTGAATTTGGGTATACATTTGGGTATTCAGATGAAGAAAGGACTGAGGACTTCTCACGTGAACTTTAGGTACGTACCTGACTTATTCAATATTCACTATCTACAACGTTTATAGTAGGTAACTTTTATTACCGCCTTGAAACCAGTTTCTTCTATAGTTTCGATTTTTATATGGGAATAAGTTTTCTGCCGCGAAGGATACCTGAAGTTTTCTCAAGTCTGTGTTTTCGACAAAATGATGGTCGATCGTCCGCAAGAAATAATAATGCTAAGTCAGTCATTATTGCGAATCTTATCTCACAAGTAAGTCCCTAATTTCTTATATAACGAGTCTGGACACCTACGAACCTATCTCGCTTAATCTACAACATACCTATAGGAAGGATTACTTCTATTTGCGATGAAATTCAATGATATTCCTGAATTAATTTTGGTTTTGTGTCTGTCTGTCTGTAAGTAAATCCTTGTAACGGGGAAAACTATAGGAATTTATCGTTCGATTTTGAAGGAATTTTCAGGGATTGTGAAGGTTGTTTCCCTTATCAAATTGATCGGCCTGGGATTGATACTGGTAGCCTTTGCGCATGCGCAAACGTATAACTCTTGTAACAGCCATAACTTCTACATTTCCCATTCTACATTTCCTGTAAAGTTCATTGTGATATAACAATTGGTAGGTAGTTTCTGTTCATGCTAAAAGTTAAAACTCTAGTAACAACCATAACGTCTACATTTTTAGTCAGAATTTGATGCAATTAGGTGTGATTGTCCGTTTGACGTTTTAGACCTTGCTGAACAATTTTGGTTTTGTCATGAAATCCATGTAGGTAACGGGTAAAACTATACAAAGTTATTTTCCAATTTCGATGAAATTTCCAGGGATTGTGCGCGTAGGCGTGTAGACGGTCCCCTATGAAAATCATCACCCCCGGACGATAGTAGCCACTGCGCATGTGCAAATGTGAATTCCTTGTAACTGCCATTACTTTTACATTTCCTATATCAATGGAATTTTCAGGGATTATGCGGATTAGGTGTAGATGGTCAACTATTAGGATAGTACAAGGTAGATACTTAGCGATTGATGTTTTGAGATTAGCCACTAACCATTGGATTTCAATGAAATTTTCCGGGGTTATGAGGATTGGGATGTAGATGGTCCCTCGTGAAAACCATCACCCCCCGATTGATAGTAGCCACTCTGCATGCCCAAAAGGAATTTCCTTGTAACAGCCATAACGTATTCTTTTCCCATCCTATTTCGAAAAATTTTCAGGAATTGTACTGATAGATTGCCGTGTAGATGGTCCCCTCTGAAAATCATCGCTCCAGAACTGATAGTAACCAATGCGCAGGCGTAAACGTGAATTTCCTTTTAACAGCCATAACTTCTACATTATTTATTCGAATTCGATGAAATTTTCAAAGATTGTGCGAGTTGACGAGTAGTCTGTCCCATACGGAGATTGATGTTTTGAGATTAGCTACTATGCATCGGATCATCTATGAAATCGAGTTCAGGATGCGAGAAAGCTAAGTGCCACTCCCACTTGGCAGATTTCTGACTATGTAGCCTTAGGATATTTGCTATGCAAGTACTAAAACTTGATGTGACGAGAGGGGAACACAAATTATAAAATGGGTTGTATTCAGATATTACTACAAAACAATCAGTCCATGAACCCTTCTCAGAGCAATATTGAAAGTAAGTAGTCAGAAACTTCCAAAGAAAATACGGAAGATTTTTATTAATTGTTGTTATAATAGAAAAGTTCGTCTTTGAGAAAGTACTACTTACTCCTCGACTTCCATCATCAGGTCCCCATTTCCTTCATATCGTGGTTTATGATGCGATAATACGGATTGTTGATTGAATTGAATTGATTCTCTCATTTTACGAAATCGAAATACAATAAATGTTTTTGGGCAAAATTTGATCATTTTCCATCGAATGTCGACATGAACTAGTGACCAACAATATTCACACATTTGCCGGCCGTGGCTGTTGCAATCATTCCAAGGTCCTGTATTACAGGATTTTTTAGTTTTATTATAAGTAGTTCAAAAAGAGATATAGGATTCATTCGGGTCGATAGGAGCCATTGCTCCTTGTACTATAATTCCTCGTCCCGGGCAGCTATACGAAAAATTGGACCGATTTTCATGAAATTTTTCATCAGACTTTGGATCTTACGTGGTCCACTATGAATTTCGATACTCGCCATTAAAATTTGATTGTTGCTCGATTCCAAAGGTTCATTATTGAAAATAATAAACAGGGAGTTATAACTGGGAGACGTTTCCCAAGTGTAATAATTATTGTTTCTATCATGAAGGCAAGCACCAACTTGATTGTGATATTCGTCATCATAGTAGGGAATTTATTAATGCTCAGATCATTTTAGTAACATAATGTTCCACATTTATCTCAAATGTCCAAGTTATTCTTATTTGAGGGGGCTTTACCCACGCAGCTTGGCAAATAGTTTTCACTCATATTTTTTGCCCGTTAAATGTATTTTTAAATTCAATTGTATGTTCGATATGATATGAACCTATGTTCATGCTAGCTGATCATATTTACCTATCTTCCTGGTATGTACTATTTGTGAACAATATTTTAAAAATTATTCAAATGGGTGACATACGATTGTGTACCTACCTACCTAATTTATTACGTACGAGTATTTTATTTAGGTTTGTTCACTCCTACAAATTTGAAGTGTTGAAATACTTCCATAAATAGATAATAATATTATCTATCGATATTATCGATACAACAAAGGCTATGTCCATCCATCTTCTACATTTCTTTTTTTGGTTTATTATTTTCAATAATAAGCCTTTGGAATCGAGCAAGAAAAAAAAAATTTTAACCCCCCCCTCAAAATTTGATGTTTTACGTTTCAAGGTACGTAGAATACGAAAATCGAATAAAAGAATTTCCGTCCGTCCGTACGCGGCACTTTTCTTAGCAACACTGGACCGGTTTGGTTCAAATTTGGTATATGGGCTCCATTTGGGGTCTAGTTCTGTCGCGAAGCTTTTGGCTGATGTAGGTCACTTCTAAGGGGTGAAAATTAAGGGTTGAAATTTTCAAGAGTGCCCTAGCTCGAAAACTCTCGAAATAAAGGTATCGTTTTTTCACCAATTTTAAATAGTATTGAATTTTCAAAAATTTTTGAGACCACCCAGAGTTCTGTAGGACAAACCGTTCGGTCCCTACGAGTACTTGAAGGTTTTCCTTCGATAAAACAGAATCATGAGTGTGAATCGCAAAAGAGGTCTAATCTCCATTCAAATTTTATCGGACTAAAATGCGATCGCTGTTCATTTCTTCAATTTGTATACAGTTTTGCCTTCTGCGTAACCAGTAATCAAATTTCCATATGAAGCTTTCTATTTTTCCAATCGAGTGTGAAGCGTTTAGTTCTTTCTAATAAACTTGATTGTGAAGGTGTGAAGCCAGTATGGTGTTGTAGGTAGTACCTAGCTGGTAGGTAAAAAAAAGTTGGTAGGTAAAAAAAATGTTGGTGGGGTCTTGACGCTGCAAATCATTGCTCAAAGGCTTTTTCACTCTTCAGATCACTGATCAGCTGAGTGAGCTCCGAAGCCATTTTTACTCCTATTGAATGGAAGTGCTCTTCCAGGCGTCTCCAGCATTCGAGGAGATCTTCTTCACTCCTCAGATCACTGATCAGCTGAGTGAGCTCCGAAGCCATTTTCAATCCTATTGAATGCAGGAAGCTGAAATTTGAGAGGGAAGGTCAAGGGAGAATACAGATGGTGGTAGGTGCTATTGATGGAGAACCAGTGATCTATATAGAAGGGTGATCTATACAGAAAATAGTAAACCTTTGAGCAATGATTTGCAGCGTTTTTAATATAAGAAAAACTCAAATTTGACAATACTCTTATTGACTTTCTTGACGATTTTAGCTTGAAAGTTTATTGAAGAAATTAAAGAGTTTAGTGTACTGTTAAGCCATTATTTAAGAAATTGTGCACTGGTAATAATTATTTTTGAATTTTTCTCAAAATTCCGCTTTTGGACATAGCACCTTTGTGCTTTAAGGTATCGATTTGTCCTTTAGGAAAATTAATTACCTATTCGTAAAGGTAACGCGCCGAACAGGGGCAACATTCGGTAGATTCTCTTCCCCAAACAGCAGATGATTCTAGAGGCGGTGCCTTCTGGAGTCCCATGCATCAACCCTGTTGGTATTGTTGCTAAGTGGTGTTTAGAGCCTTTTACCTGCGGACAAGAACCATTTTACGCACCGATGACCAAAGGGAACCTGATTTGTCTCATTCAGGAACACGAGGTGAGGAGTTTGCTATAGAAAAACGCCGACACAAACTACTCGAGAGTTTTTCATTCACGATTCTCGGGTGTGAGGTATTAGTTATGAAATGATTCCTAGTGAAAGAGACCCTCATCGCCTCCTACAAAAAGGAATAGTAGAAAACCAGCCACCTGGTTGTCGTGAAGGAAAAGGTGTTGGCTACTACAGCCATAGATCATGCCAGTAATCCTATAAGATGTTTGCATGGATTAGTTCCAGTTGGGAGGTTGTTCGTATTGGTGTAGGTTTCCCCAGAGAACTCCTCTTTTCCGCTCAAAAAAAAAGAGCGGCAAAGGGTTGTAATTAAATAAGGATAGCCAGAGGGGACTGTTTAGCGGTTGTGTACCGGCGGTTCTGTCAAAGGATTCTGTATATTACCCTCGGGCTGACCCTACCCTGCGTCACCGCACTACATAAAAATGTCAGCTACGAATTTTCCATACCTAATTTTTATCAAATCCTGTGCCATATCTAGGTATATTACAATCCCTATCTCAAGCACCGATGTTACTGTATTTCATTTTTTTTTTTTTTAGGTAAATCAATTATTACATACTGACTGAATCCCGACCATTCCTTTCGTCCCTGCAATCAATACCTAAATATTTACTCGTATCTTCAATACTTCTTAGTGTTAAAAACCCGATGTTAGATTTTTGGTTTATTATTTTCAATAATAAGCCTTTGGAATCGAGCAAGAAAAAAAAAATTTTAACCCCCCCTCAAAATTTGATGTTTTACGTTTCAAGGTACGTAGAATCCGAAAATCGAATAAAAAAATTTCCGTCCGTCCGCCGTACGCCGTACGCGGCACTTTTCTTAGCAACACTGGACCGATTTGGTTCAAATTTGGTATATGGGCTCCATTTGAGGTCTAGTTGTGCCGCGAAGCTTTTGGTTGATGTAGGTCACTTCTAAGGGGTGAAAATTAAGGGTTGAAATTTTCAAGAGTGCCCTAGCTCGAAAACTCTCGAAATAAAGGTATCGTTTTTTCACCAATTTTAAATAGTACAGAATTTTTAAAAATTTTTGAGACCACCCGGAGCTCTGTAGGACAAACCGTTCGGTCCCTACGAGTATTTGAAGGTTTTCCTTCGATAAAACAGAATCACGAGTGTGAATCGCAAAAGAGGTCTAATCGCCGTTCAAATTTTATCTGACTAAAATGCGATCGCTGTACATTTCTTCGATTTGTATACAGTTTTGCCTTCTGCGTAACCAGTAATCAAATTTCCATATCAAGCTTTCTATTTTTCGAATCGAGTGTGAAGCGTTTAGTTCTTTCTAATAAACTTGATTGTGAAGGTGTGAAGCCATTGTAGTGTGGTAGGTAGTACCTACCAATAGGTAGGTGTGGTAGGTAAAAAAAAATTGGTAGGTAAAACAATGTTTGTAGGTAAAAAACGCTGCAAATCATTGCTCACTGATCAGCTGAGTGAGCTCCGAAGCCATTTTCAATGCTATTGAATGGAAGTGCTCTTCCAGGCGTCTCCAGCATTCGAGGAGATCTTCTTCACTCCTCACATCACTGATCAGCTGAGTGAGCTCCAAAGCCATTTTCAATCCTATTGAATGGAGGTGCTCTTCCAGGCGTCTCCAGCATTCGAGGAGATCTTCTTCACTCCTCACATCACTGATCAGCTGAGTGAGCTCCAAAGCCATTTTCAATCCTATTGAATGGAAGTGCTCTTCCAGGCGTCTCCAGCATTCGAGGAGATCTTCTTCACTCCTCACATCACTGATCAGCTGAGTGAGCTCCAAAGCCATTTTCAATCCTATTGAATGGAAGGACTCTTTCAGGCGTCTCCAGCATTCGAGGAGATCTTCTTCACTCCTCACATCACTGATCAGCTGAGTGAGCTCCAAAGCCATTTTCAATCCTATTGAATGGAAGTGCTCTTCCAGGCGTCTCCAGCATTCGAGGAGATCTTCTTCACTCTTCTGATCACTGATCAGCTGAGTGAGCTCCGAAGCCATTTTCAATCCTATTGAACGCAGGAGCTGAAATTTGAGAGGGAAGGTCAAGGGAGAATACAGATGGTGGTAGGTGCTATTGATGGAGAACCAGTGATCTATACAGAAGGATGATCTATACAGAAAATAACAAACCTTTGAGCAATGATTTGCAGCGTTTTTTTTAAATCAAATTTCATTTTTTAAATTTTTCTCTAAATAGAAACCTGGTGGTACTGGCGATCATCACTCGGACCCTTATCCCTCATTAGTCTATAGTACAAAGCAGTTTCTCGAGCAAGGGACGTAAAAGAGGGGAGCCGTGTTTACTCTTTTGGGCCCCACCTTACCTTCGCGATAATATTCCTTTGTGCCTACATCTCATCGAAGCTACGTCTCTAGTCTAGTTAGTCTCTCAATCGTTACTGATATGTGTGGCCCACACTGGTTGGAATTTTCTCCTAGACAGATTATTTCAGACTTGGAAATCGGGATTCAAAACGCATGTGTTTTGTGCAACTGATCGCCTGTAGATTTCACCTGGGTCAATCATGGTAGAGGGCGATTCAGCGTTTTGGACTACCAACTCATTACAAGGATCAGAGTTCAGAGTTGGGTATTTACTTATTGTGCCAATATGTAACAGTTATTAATTATTAGAAAAAAGTAATCCTGTCATGATGTGTCTTGTGTTTTCTTACCCCTTTATCTGGGGGCGCAAAAGATTAGTTCTTGAAAGCAGGCGAGGGGCCCAAAAGAGTACTTTCATTAACCCAGCTCATTATCGCCATGGTCCACTGCCACCAAGAAGGATTAGGGCGCAAGTGATGACTGACGATGAATTCGGAAATCGAGCACAATGTTTCAGATCTTCCTGAATAATTTTGATTCTTTCTCTGGTCAATCACAAGTCCCAGGCATAAAAGTTGAAAATCAAGCAATCAATAGCAGCGAGTGAAAACCGAATCTCGCGATTCAATCAGACACATTTAGCTCAAATTGACTTAAGAACTGGCTCTAAGATACTTTATATTATAATATAGTATGTCATAAAGATCATTAAAAACCACGGAGACAGTAAAACTTGGATCAATGTTTCAAGGAACAAAAATTCTAAATAATGTCCACTTTTACTAATCCTAAAAACATGGCAGGCCTCGATTAGAGATGTCATAAAAAAGCCTTTGAAAAGACAAAAATATCGAACCATCGAGAAAAGTTTGGAAAACCTGAAATATTGTGCACTTTTGAATTGCAGAGGGTTCCTTCTTTGTAAAAAAAAGTATTTTTATTAATAACGAATCTAACACTTCAGAGATTCAAAAATTAAATAATTCGGTGATTAAATGACCTAGGTAGCTAGGTGATTAGGTGACCTATCTAATGTTTTAGACATTTAATCTCCACGTTTGTCAAAACACTGAAATTTAATTAATTTTTCGTCAATTATCGTATGGTTTTGTTCTTTAAGTCCCATGATTACTGGATATTGCTGTGTACTCTCGATATCTAGATATCTTTCTACCTGGAGGACTCATTCCACAATCGATTCAGACAACTTCCAAGTCGCTCATTACGTCACCAGAGTATTGAAATTCGTATGGGGGGAGGGGCGAGTGGGGTGATAATATTCATAAAATAATACGATTTTCCAATATTTCGGTTCCTTTTAAGGCTAAATAATGGAACCGAAGCAATGAGCTTGAAGGGAAATTATAAACAAACCTACCTCTGAATATTCGTGAACTATTCTTTGTGCCACCTTGGAACAAATCAGTGTTCCTCCCATGATCCTAGGACACCAGAATCCAAGTATTTCATGGATTTTTGGCTGTTCCACCTTGAATACAGATGTTATCTTCTAGTAAATAATAGGGGCTTTCAAATACTGTTAGAATTGTTATAGTGACTAAGAGTGTTGATGGGGTCTCTCTTTCTTACTCAAAATACTACATTACATTGAGCGAAACAGTTTTGTGCTGTAGATTGGTAAATAAATTGTAAGTTTTGTCACTTACTGGTAAGGTTTTTTTAGAAGAAAAGGTCAAAAAGCGCTTGACTAACTATACATTTATATTCATTCTCCTACACTTCTCGCTGAAGATTGGCCTGAAGCTTGAAAAGTTTGCTGGTTAATCCTCAAACTTTGAAGAAATTCTTGAAATCATAAATTTGTACACATTTCCATAGGTCAGGTCGTTTCATGAGTCCTGGTAGCAATTTATGCTTCTTCATCAAAGTTTCTTCGCAGGTAATTTAGTGAATAATTCATGTATCCGAATTTTGAAATATTTTGAGTTGGTGGGAGATGGGTGAACCCGTGGCAAAAATGCATTACAGTGAGGTACAGTAAGATCATTAGGTGTTAGATGCGGGTTATCTAAAGGGTAAAATCTGGGTAAATCCTCTGTTCTCCCACTCATCAAGAGTGCCGGTTCTAGGTGCGGCTATTCTGTAGTATACCTACCACAAAATCTTGTCTTTGAAGCATTAGGCCTCTGAGGTCTCTCGACCCTTTCTTGTTGAAGGTGTTGGCTCGACTGTGCGAAGATCACTGCCTAAAACCCTCTAAAGATGTTTACAGGGATTATCTTCCAACCCTCACAGCTGGCGTATGTTTCTCTCGGGAACCCTTTCACGGGGCTCCTGAGATGAGGTTTCACCACTCAAGTCCAGCGAGGAATGGAGGGGGTAATTAAATGAGGATAGCTCTAGGATGGACCCTTTCCACTGTGGTTCACGCACAAAATACCGTTTTCCTCCTCACATCACCTCTATCCCAGAAGCTCCCTGTGAATTTGTTATTCGCCGACTTAACCGTTGAATACAAAATGGAATATAAGGACCCATTTTATATTAAAAGATGTAGGTAAGTTCCTACAGAAGACTGTGCTTCACATTCATTTCTTGAATGGCTTACCATCACACTTCTTTGTGGTGAAAAAACGAAGCCAGCCTCTTTTTTGGGCAAACTCTACCTGCATTATTAAATTATGTTATGTATGCGTGAGTAGACATCTATGGTTAAGAAAGAGAAACTAAGTACACTAGAAAATTACGACTTTAGTAATCATGGCAGTCTATTGGGAAAAAAATAATTCACACCCAGTTTCTCCTCTTTGGTGATTCACACTTGTGATTCTGTTTTATGTTCCAGTTGGGGGGAAGCCAGATAGAAAGAATCAGATGAGCGAATTTTTGGTCTGAATACCGAAAAATTTACTTGGAAAAACGTGTTGGAATAGGTAGGTGAATTTAATCGTTTTAATAAAATACAGGAAGACATTGATCGACATAATATTATCGGAAGATATAGTTGAAAAAACTTGTCGAAGTAAGCAGGTTAATACCTTAGAAACTAACTAACTAGTAGTTACTAACATCATTTTGGAAGAAATAGATGTATATAGGTAGTTAGTATTTAACCTACTTAAGAAGTTTTAAGTACTGGGTATGAAAATCATCGAAATTCATATTTGAAAACTGAAAAAGTTCGAAAATTCATGGTTTTAGAGCACTTATTTCATTAACACAGGGTTTTCGGGGTTGCAAATTTTGGGGAAAAACTACCCTCGGTGCTAACAACATATTAAATATCGTAAATACCCTCGCCATTGCTATTTTGATTTATACATTGACTGGGGTATAAATTTAGGCATGGTCCTTCAAGATTTGTTGTTGTGAAAATGTGCTTCACTTCGTATTAGATAGTTTAAATCTAGACGCGGCTCCACTATTTTTGGCCTAAGTGAAATAATTGAGCCCTGAGCGACACTGTGGGTGTAAACCATTAACATTAGTTAGTAATATTATTTACATTAGTATAGTATACATCAATGATTTTCACCTATAGTGTATATTATACACATCATGTTTGAGCTGAAGTCAACCTACCTACAAAATTTGGAATTCAATTACTTGACGTTATACACAGGTACAGGCGTCCCTCCTCATCCATTCATTTTGGTTTATTATTTCTAATAATAAGCCTATGTGATCGTATCGCAAACAATTTTTATAACCCCCCCCTCAAACTTTGTCACTTTACGTTTCAAGGTGCGTAGAATCCAAATTAGCAATGTCCGTCCGCCGTCCCCCGTCCGCCGGCCCCCGTCCGCCGGCCCCCTTCCGCCGTCCGCGGCACTTTTCTTAGCAACACTGGACCGATTTGGTTCAAATTTGGTATATGGGCTCCATTTGGGGTCTAGTTGTGCCGCGAAGCTTTTGGTTGATGTAGGTCACTTCTAAGCGGTGAAAATTAAGGGTTGAAATTTTCAAGAGTGCCCTAGCTCGAAAACTCTCGAAATAAAGGTATCGTTTTTTCACCAATTTTAAATAGTATTGAATTTTTAAAAATTTTTGAGACCACCCGGAGCTCTGTAGGACAAACCGTTCGGTCCCTACGAGTACTTGAAGGGTTTCCTTCGATAAAACAGAATCATGAGTGTGAATCGCAAAAGAGGTCTAATCTCCATTCAAATTTTATCGGACTAAAATGCGATCGCTGTTCATTTCTTCGATTTGTATACAGTTTTGCCTTCTGCGTAACCAGTAATCAAATTTCCATATGAAGCTTTCTATTTTTCCAATCGAGTGTGAAGCGTTTAGTTCTTTCTAATAAACTTGATTGTGAAGGTGTGAAGCCAGTATGGTGTGGTAGGTAGTACCTAGCTGGTAGGTACAAAAAACGTCTGCCAAGTTGGGTGGGCAGTATAGCTTCCTCACTCATTGTAACATGGACGTATAGAATCAGTTGGCGAAAACTCGGCGCTGCGCGCCTCGGCGGGGGCTTCGCCCCCTGCACCCCCGGATGATTTCCGCTTAGAGCCTAATGGCTAAAATGCGACATACCTTGAAAAGGTTTTTGCTCCCTCTCCCTCTTTATCTTTCTTCCACTGTAATATTTAAGCTCACTCAGCTGATCAGTGACCACTCAGGCACCTTCAGCATTCTCCATTGACCCGCCCTCTCAAATTTCAGCTTCCTGCGTTCAACAGGAGAGAAAATGGCCTTGGAGCTCACTCAGCTGATCAGTGACCACTCAGGCACCTTCAGCATTCTCCATTGACCCGCCCTCTCAAATTTCAGCTTCCTGCGTTCAACAGGAGAGAAAATGGCCTTGGAGCTCACTCAGCTGATCAGTGATCACTCAGGCGCCTTCAGCATTCTCCATTGACCCGCCCTCTCAAATTTCAGCTTCCTGCGTTCAACAGGAGAGGAAATGGCCTTGGAGCTCACTCAGCTGATCAGTGATCACTCAGGCACCTTCACCATTCTACATTGACCCTGCCTCTCAAATTTCAGTTTCCTGGGTTGAATAGTTGCGGAGTTTTGGTTGTAACAATAAATTTAAAGTTCGCGCATGCGCAGCGGCTATGGCTTGACCAATTTGATTGAAACTTATAGGGTGTCTCTTAGAAGTTAGTCCCTAACTAACCTCCTAATTTGAGCAAAATCGGTTCATTAGAAACCGAGGTTCCAAGAAATTCACGTTTGCGCATGCGCACTCGCTGCTATTGGTTCGAAGGTGCTGAAATTTATAGGGGACCGTCTAGGACCTAACCCGCACAATCCCTGAAAATTTCATCAAAATCGGACCACAGGTTAGTATAGTTTTGCCCGGGACAAGGATTGACCACAGACAGACCGACAGACAGACAGACAGACACGGAACCAAAATTGTTCGGGAAGCTCTAAAACGCAAAAAGCAAGTGGAAATTTTGATTTTGGAGGACATTTTTTTTTTCACTTCTTTCATTAACAATTTATATTTGGAAAAAATACTTCACCGCTACAATTGATGGTATTGTACATACATATTTACATCACAGTATCGTATCAGCACTTTCAGCACTCAGCAGTCATGTCCATCTGGCTGCTTGGTATCAGGGTCCGAGATCCGACCTCGGACATTGGGGTGAGGGACAAGGTAGAATCACCTTATCCCACAAATGATGGAGGGAGGATTGTGCCTCTTCTGGCTATGCCATCAGTCGACACTTCTCCTCCCAATGGGGTTCGAGTTCAGCTCCAAGTCCCACGGAGCCCACTTGCTCGAGCCGTGGCACGCCGTCGTGTGGCCGTAGCCCTGAATTTAGACCAGATGAATGATCCTCCTGTTAGGACTCGGGTGGTCATCCACTCCAGGATAAACAGTGGGTAACCAGCCCGAATCAGATCCTTCGCTGACTTGCCATGCCATATCCCTCTCCAGGTGATCGTTGCTCCAATCACCTTTAGTTGGTTTCGCTGAATGTTTGCAAGTGCTGCTGCAGCATCTAGTAATGCGTCAACTTCATATTTTCGAATTTTGGAAGCATTGATGTCTGCGAGTGATCTCTGGCCGGAGCCAGAGACCACTGAGACATCAATAATGAAGGCTCCTCTTGGTGTTACCACCAAGAGGTCTGGACGATAACCTCGCTGTTCCAGGTTAAAGTGTGGCTCTAGCCATACTGGCCATCCTTTACGGCGAGCGTAGGCTTCCAGTAGGTTCAGGGCAGAATTGTGACGGGCACACCTGGGTCTTACCATGGCTGGGCAAATCTGGAGCACATGCGAGGCTGTTTCGGGTGTTTGACATCCCATTCGGCATAGATGGCTGCTGCCGGTACGCCTGCCTCTTGTCCTCCTCACTCCTGTTGGTAGAGAACCAGAATGTACTTTCACCATACCCAATGACCTCCATCCCCATAGTTTCGCTGAAGGGTTCCTGATCCATGCCGTGCTAGCTCCGTTATCGCGTGATTTTACCAGTTCAGCTCCATCCGTAATTTGATGGAGACGTTGTGCCCTGGCAATTCGACGGTCGATTCTTGATGTCCCATTTTGTTGTTGGAGACTCGTTCCTCCTTCAAAGAGTTGTGTGTTTGCCGCCCCTACCCTATTAGCTCTTATGGTTGGTATTTGACTGAGTAGTTCCATTACTCCAAGACCACCATCACCCACTGGTCCATGGATGTAGGCATTAGCAGAGTCAAATGGCAGGCGCAACCATTTTCTCACATATCTCCTTACAGATATATCCATCTGTTTTAGAGTTAAGAGCGTGGTACTTCCCAGCACTAGTTGGTGAGTTAGTGAGGGTATGCCGTGGTCTCGCAACATTACTAATTTCTGCAGAGGCTTCAGTGGTGCCCTGTCAATTTTCTCAAGGATTGTAGTCATTTTAATTGGCATGTTACGACATATACCCTGGGTACCAAAGGATACTCCCAGGTATATCCATCGAACATTGTGTGGTGCTGCCCTCAGGCACTGGCCATCAACATCAATGGAAGGCCTTTCAGCTGGGACCACGAGTCGATGCCCTCTTGGCATCAAAGGCAGATAGATGGATTTTCTGAGGTTGAGATTCAGTCCCACCGACTTCAAGGCATTATTGAATGCCACAATCTGAGCCACTATCCCAGCTCTAGATGTGGCAATCAGTACAACATCATCCGCAAAAGCCAGGGAAGACCAACGCTGCCCTGCGTGGATGTATCCAACCCTATTAGGGAGTGCTAGCAGGACGTGATCCATAACTGCATTGAAGAGGGTTGAGGACAGGGGGTCACCCTGTCTAATGCCCCTTGCATTATACATCCATGGGCCTGCCCCAATTCGTGTAGACCCATTTTGGTAAATTGATTCAATATACTGTACCAGCTGTTTGGGCCACTGTCTCCCCTTCATGATGTTCATTATAGCAAAATGAGATACTCTATCAAATGCTTTCTCAATATCGAGAACTGCAATGTGAAGCTCTCTTTTTTTCCTGTTAGCTTCAACCAACAATTTATTGAGTGCCAATACATTCAGTGCTAGTCCATCAACGCCTCTGCGGAGACCTTTTTGTTGCTCAACATGAGTAACTGAGGATTCCAAACGCTTTCCAATGATCTTGTGAAATTGGCGTACTACTACTGATGGGACTGTGATTGGGCGGTAGTCTGCCTCTGTTTCTGGCATGTTTTTCTTTGGAATCATAGTAGTTCGAGCTTGTAAGAGGGTAGACGGCATAGATCCCCGGCGCAAAATCGTGTTGAAAAACAACTTCCTAAGGCTGTGGGGAACCATCCTCCAAACCTCTGCCAGTAGTCCATCAGGACCACAGGCAGTCCTGGTTGGTTCCGATACCCGGATTTCGTCCTCCGTTATTGGCATCCATATGTGGTCCATCAGCTGATCTTGGGGATGACGGACTTCCTCTGCTGTCCATTCGCTGGATGGAGCTGACCACTGTCTTGCCCAGTATTGCCTCAATTGCTGGCCTGTGTGACGCATTTGGGCTCTTCCATTACCAAGGATGTCCTTCGCTATTGCAGCTCTATCAGAATCCCATAACCTCCTAAACCTTGAGAATTTATCTCTCCTCGTTTCTTGTGTGGTATCATTGTTGATTATATGGTCCCTGGGTGGTCGTGGGGTTATACCAATGATATGGGATATCCACAGAAGAAGGTCATTTTGGGGGTCAAGATCCTGGACCACTGCTCTTGCACCACTTATCAACAATTGGTGGCCTTCATCCTGTTCTGATGCACGCTGAGCTATGGGAATCCCTGCAAGAATAGCTTCATCAAACTGTTGATGGGAGATCTCGTAGCTTCCATCTAGTTCTTCTGTCGTTCTTCGGGGTGTTTGTGTAGCATCTAGGCGTATCTGCTCCAATACATTCTGATAGTGAGGCCTTGCTCGTACCGCTTCTACAGATTTATGTGTTCTACCAACCATTTTGGAGGCAAGAGCTCTATTCATTTGGGCACCCGGTATGGTACCTTCTAATTCAAGTTCAACAGTTGCCATGATGGTCATTTCTTCATGTGACCAGTATTTGCATCGTTTTGGGCCAATTTCGTCAAAAGCATACTCCTCAGGATGAGCTGATCTAGTATGTTTTGACAGCCCTATACGTGAATGAAAAGTTCTTCCGCAGTGGGTGCATTGGTGTTCCTGTGCTCTACTGGCCATAGTCGGTTATTTGAATTGCCGCCTCTTTCGCCTTGATGTACACTGTACATCGGGAATCACCTGTTACATGCTTCGCTGGTTTTTTAGCCGCCTTACAGGACATGCATTCAATTTCTGGATATGGTTTGATGCAGGCAGCGACCTTATGTCCTTTCTCACCACAGCGTTTGCAACATTCTTCGCCAGGCTGGCATACTGTACAATCTTGCGAGCGATGACCCACTCTGGTGCATCTGTAGCATCTTAGAACTGGTACATATGGTGTTACTGGGCATCTACACCACCCTACGTACAGCTTAGGGTCTTTCATGATTGATTTGTAGAGCTCAGTCTCGACCTCTACTTCCCAACTTACAGGACGCCCCTCACCACGTCTTACTATTCTCTTCGGGTTAAAATTGGCCTTGAATCGATCAAGGTTAACATTGGGGAAATTTTGTTCCCGGACTGCCGCTTGGAGTTGTTCAGCGTTCAATGAAACCTCCCTGATACCCGAGATAATTAGAGTAGGTCTTTTCTTGGGCATTAGCTCCATTTTTAGGCCAGCACCCCCTGCGCCCGTATCTGCCATTATTTTTCTGGCTTCTTGAATGTTAGCAGCCTCGAGTATAACTCTTTTGTTCCTTCCCTTTCTAAGATTGACCAGCTGCCATCCCTTAGATTTGGGATCAACCTTCTCAGCTAATGCTTTTTCGACATCTTCTGCCGACTCCAATGTAGTGTTGTCGTCAGTTGGCTGAACGACAACAAAGTGTCTAGGCTGTGGCTTTGTCTTTGCAGCTGAGGCATAGGTTCGTGGCTGAGGCTGAGGCGTTTTTGATCTCTGGGTATCAGGTATGCCCCTTGATGCTGCTGAAGTTGATGCTTCAGTGGCGTTCGTCGTTGGTTGAGTTGCATTCAGAGCACCAGTCTGAATTGCAGCTGCAATCTGACGCAGTACTTGCGTCAGATCCTGATTTTGTTTGTCCACCACGTCGCTTCTGGACGTCTCACGGCCCTCCAGGGTCTTAATCTTCAGGTCCATGTGTACAACTCTTCTTAGAACAGCCGAAACAACCTCCCCTACTGGTTTTAATGCTTCCAGTCCTTTTTCCTGGCCCAATTTCATATCTCTGCACAACCTGAGGAAGCTGGTAGATGCTGCGTCCCACATTTCAAGGAGATCCAGAGCAGCGTCTGAATCGCCTGTGTCAACTGGGGATCTAGTTGTCCCCGCGTATTGCTCCTCTGCTCGTGATAGGATGTCATCAGCCATCCCTCCTCGCATCCTGAGTGGGGTTGAGCTTCCTGCGTTCAACAGGAGAGGAAATGGCCTTGGAGCTCACTCAGCTGATCAGTGATCACTCAGGCACCTTCACCATTCTACATTGACCCTGCCTCTCAAATTTCAGTTTCCTGGGGTTGAATAGTTGCGGAGTTTTGGTTGTAACAATAAATTTAAAGTTCGCGCATGCGCAGCGGCTATGGCTTGACCAATTTGATTGAAACTTATAGGGTGTCTCTTAGAAGTTAGTCCCTAACTAACCTCCTAATTTGAGCAAAATCGGTTCATTAGAAACCGAGGTTCCAAGAAATTCACGTTTGCGCATGCGCACTCGCTGCTATTGGTCCGAAGGTGCTGAAATTTATAGGGGACCGTCTAGGACCTAACCCGCACAATCCCTGAAAATTTCATCAAAATCGGACCACAGGTTAGTATAGTTTTGCCCGGGACAAGGATTGACCACAGACAGACCGACAGACAGACAGACAGACAGACAGACACGGAACCAAAATTGTTCGGGAAGCTCTAAAACGCAAAAAGCAAGTGGAAATTTTGATTTTGGAGGACATTTTTTTTTTCACTTCTTTCACGAATACAAAGCTTCCCTACCTTCGGTAGTGAGGAAGCAAAAGTTGGTAGGTAAAAAAAAACGTCTGCCAAGTTGGGTGGGCAGTATAGCTTCCTCAATCATTGTAACATGGACGTATAGAATCAGTTGGCGAAAAACAGGAGACGAAATGGCCTTGGAGCTCACTCAGCTGATCAGTGACCACTCAGGCACCTTCAGCATTCTCCATTGACCCTGCCTCTCAAATTTCAGCTTCCTACGTTCAACAGGAGAGAAAATGGCCTTGGAGCTCACTCAGCTGATCCGAAGGTGCTGAAATTTATAGGGGACCGTCTAGGACCTAACCCGCACAATCCCTGAAAATTTCATCAAAATCGGACCACAGGTTAGTATAGTTTTGCCCGGGACAAGGATTGACCACAGACAGACAGACAGACCGACAGACAGACAGACAGACAGACAGACAGACAGACAGACACGGAACCAAAATTGTTCGGGAAGCTCTAAAACGCAAAAAGCAAGTGGAAATTTTGATTTTGGAGGACATTTCTTTTTTTCACTTCTTTCACGAATACAAAGCTTCCCTACCTTCGGTAGTGAGGAAGCAAAATGTTGGTGGGTAAAAAACGCTGCAAATCATTGCTCAAAAGCTTCTTCATTCTTCAGATCACTGGTCAGCTGAGTGAGCTCCGAAGCCATTTTCAATCCTATTGAATGAAAGTGCTCTTCCAGGCGTCTCCAGCATTCGAGGAGATCTTCTTCACTCCTCAGATCACTGATCAGCTGAGTGAGCTCCAAAGCCATTTTCAATCCTATTGAATGGAAGTGCTCTTCCAGGCGTCTCCAGCATTCGAGGAGATCTTCTTCACTCCTCAGATCACTGATCAGCTGAGTGAGCTCCAAAGCCATTTTCAATCCTATTGAATGGAAGTGCTCTTCCAGGCGTCTCCAGCATTCGAGGAGATCTTCTTCACTCCTCAGATCACTGATCAGCTGAGTGAGCTCCGAAGCCATTTTCAATCCTATTGAATGGAAGTGCTCTTCCAGGCGTCTTCAGCATTCGAGGAGATCTTCTTCACTCTTCAGATCACTGATCAGCTGAGTGAGCTCCGAAGTCATTTTCAATCCTATTGAACGCAGGAAGCTGAAATTTGAGAGGGAAGGTCAAGGGAGAATACAGATGGTGGTAGGTGCTATTGATGGAGAACCAGTAATCTATACAGAAGGGTGATCTATACAGAAAATAATAAACCTTTAGCAATGAATTGCAGCGTTTTAATATTAAGTTTTACCCGTTGAAAACAAGTCGCGATATTATCGTAAATACGAGTATATCGATTTTAACCGATAATATCGGTTCTCTATATCGATATACTTCATACATCGATAAATCGTTGCCATCCGTACCTCACAGCCATTCTAGGTGTTTCAGGTGAATCGATTGAAACGCAAATTAACGAATGGAAATCGATAGAAACGTTGCTGAGAGACAGCATTCGTAATGGCCTCCAAGGATTTTTGTACTTTTTTGAAAAAACTTTTTTGAAAAAAAAAAAAAAACACCAATCGATTCCTCGCGAAATTTTACATATCAATCGATATCTAACTCAATTCCGTCCATTTTTTCGCTTGTACCCTTTTGAAAAACCGTGCCTCAATTGGAAAGTTATTCCAGAGTATTGATAAGATATTACTTTCATGATGACTGAATTGCTAGGTCGAACGATTGACTTGAACAGGAAATAAATCTCAATACGTTTCGAACACTTTGTTGTTGAGTTTACGATTTTTGTTTATTGTTGGTTGATTTTTTCTTGGTAGTAGAAGGTTGGTTAACCCTAATTGGACCATGGTGTCACTAGTGTCACCGAAAACATCTTAGGATTTCTTTAGCTGTTCCAAGGTGTCGCCAGATGAACTATATTTAAATTGATATGTTTTTGTTGTTGTGGAAGTTTTCTTTTTTTCCAAATGAGTGGGGGTTTTTCGACAATGAAAGTCCTTTGTCGGTTCCTATAACTTTGATTCTTGGAGAGCTTTCGACAACTCTCTGGTGGTCATTTTCAATCCAACAGCAAGAGGATGAGATTTCATTGTAGAGCACAAGTATCCACTACTGTAGATAACTAACAAAAAATTGTCGAAAGCTCACCAGGAATTTAAGTGATAGGAAACGACTAAGGACTTTCATTGTCAAAAACCCCCTCTTATATTTAAATTACAATTTAACAATGAATGGAGAGAGCTGAATTTTTAACCATTTTTTGTAAGTTATTAAAAATTAAAAAAAAACAATAAGTATAACAAAATTGGAAATTTTTTTCATTGATTTCTTAAGAAATTTTTGATATCTTTTTTTTGAGACTCTCAATAGCCCAGAAAAATTCTAACGTCCATTACATTTTGAATTGCAATTTGATTTTATTGCTCTGGTGACACCTTGGGCCTGCTGTGGAGTTCCTGAGATGTTTTCGGTGACACTAGTGACACCATGGTCCAATTTGGGTTAATAATGTTAGATCAGTTCAACACTCAGAATATGATCACAACTGAAGCAGCACGAACTGGTGTCGGCTTTTGTGCTCGTGGTTTGTCGAAGGGCCCCATTCTCACCTTCTCATCCCTCTAAGAACTCTTTTTGAATGGAGAGGAGTCAATGGACGAAGAAAAAATCGGAGCAAGGCACAGAAGACCTTCAAGGGCGTCAGTAGCGTTGTTAACTAGGTGTTAAAGATTTGTCCAGGTAACCGAGAGCTCGTATGGATGACGCCAGGTGGGCGTCCAATGGTGCCCACCTTTTAGGGGTTCTCGTCCATCATTTTGGAGTGGCCTTGCACAACTTCCCCCCCGCCCTTCCTTAAACAGGACTTCGGATGGAAGTCTTGCCGAAAGGAGTTCGTCCCTATTGGAGCGGCATTGTTCGATTTCGAGTGGGCTCGAAAGGAGAGAAAAGTTGAAAAGTTTTCATTGATCCGGACTCAGAGGAGCGCCAAAAATGACTCTTCTTTCACGGTATCGGCAGAGTCATGAAAAGAGGACCGGGGGACTGAAGTTTATGCGAGTTCTCGTAGAAAAGGACGAAACGGAGGTAGGAGTACTCGATCTTGAAACGAAAAGAGCGATGGAATTCTTTTCAACATTGGCATGCTAATATCTTAGTCGAATGGACAGGTTCCTGTTGGAGTTCTCTCCGAAGTCCATCAACTGTTGAAGAAAATTGGATCAGTCTCTTCTAACTTCTAGGTAGATCGATGCCTACCATTCAACTGTAAGATAAGACTGTAGATATTGTGATTGTTTGATTAGGATTATGTAAATTTACAAGAAACCAACCGAACAATAAAGTCATTTGCCACACAGCTAAAACAGAATCATTCCAATGTAGAATCAAAACACAATGTTCTTGGACGTGTACAGGTGACATGGAAAATTAAATTGAATAAGAGGATGCCATGAAAGTGAAAATAAATTGATCTTATCATGCAATCATACTAAAACTACGTTAGTAAACGCTGTTATCAATGATGTTTAAAATTAAAACAAAGTGAACGGCTGGTGTCAAAATTCTCAGAATGAGTTCTACTTTCGATTAAAAATCTTTAAAAAATTACATCTTTCACCAAGAACTCTACTCTCCTTTTATTCACATTTTACATTTTAAGTTTTGTATTCTGGTTGCTAAGCAACATATAATGCCAGAGAACGCTTGCATACGAGTCTGCAACACATTGGGACATTTTATGTCTTTAGTACGGTAACCATCAGAAATTTCCGCGTAACGCTCCCCTCATAACGCTCCCCGCGTAACGCGTAACGATCCCCGCGTGATGATTTTTCATTTATGTGCCATAGTAAAGACATAAAATGTCAAAATTTCAAACGAAATTGTGTAAAATTAACCGTAAACAGTCGAAAGAGTATTCTGAATAAATCTACCTATTTGTAAGGTCCCTACGAAAGAATTTCTAGCTCATCCTCTTGGTGGTTGGAGTTGGGTGTTGGTTTATTATTTTCAATAACGAACCTGTGGAATAGACCAAGAAAAAATTTGTTTTAACCTCCTTCAAAATTTGTTGGTTTACGTTTCCAGGTACCTAGAATCTAAAAATCGAATAAAAATTTGGCCGTCCGTCCGCCGTATTGGCACTTTCATCACTTAGCATTGACCGATTTTGATGAAATTCGGTATGTAGGCTCCATTTGGGGTCTAGTTGTGCCCCCAAGCTTTTGGTTGATGTAGATCACTTCTAACGTTTGAAAAATAAAGGTTGAAATTTTGAAAACGCCCGAACTCAAAAATTTTTGATGTAAAAGTATTGTTTTTCCATCAATTCAAGATAGTATTGAATTTTTAGAATTTTTAGAGGCCACGCGGAGCCCTGTAGGTCGTACCGTTCGCTCCCTACGCGAACTTAAGGGTTGAACTTAAGATAAATCAACTTACGCGCGTGAATTTGCAAAAGAGGCATAATCTCCGTTCAAATTTTAGCTGACCGAAATGTGATCGATATTCTAATTCATGTTGGTTGGTAGGAACAATGGCAAAGCCGTGTTCTTTTCAGACGAGTGATAATATCTAAATAGAAAAAAAAACCGTTGTGTAATAATTTACAGTTTTGGTTTATTATTTCCAATAATGAACCTTTGGAATCGACCTCAAAATTTGTTGGCTTACGTTTCAAGGTACGTAGAATCCAAATATCGAATAAAAATTTGACCGTCCGTCCGCAGTACGCCTTTAAGATAGCATAGAATTCTTAGAATTTTCTGAGACCACGCGGAGCCTTGTAGGACAAATCGTTTGTTCCCTACGAGAATTTGAAGGTTGAACTACGATAAATAAAAAACACGAGTGTGAATGGCAAAAGAGGCCGAATCTCCGTTCAAATGTTAGCTGACCGAAATGCGATCGATATTTTTGTTCAAGTTGGTTGGTGGTAACAGTGGCAAAGCCGTGTACTTTGCAGACGAGTGATTATAAAATAATAAAAAATTGACTAAACAATGAAGTCATTTGCCACAAACCTACACAAAAAAAAAAAGAATCATTCCAATTTAGAATCAAAACATAATGTTCTTTGACGAGTGCCGGTGATATGGAAATTTAAATTGAATAAGTGGGCGCTATGAAGTTGAAAAATGAAATTCTCTCAATAAGTCAAAAAATTATTTGTCTAGTGTTATTACTTATAATTTTTTGTATTGTTAATAAACGCCGCTATCAATCATATTTGGAATAAAAAAATAATATTTCAAAACCAAACTGTGTAAATTTAACCGAAAACAGGCAAAGGAGGCCCTCTTGTAAGTTCTCTATGTAAGAATTTCTAGCTCTTCCTTTCGGTGGTTGGAGTTGTTAGTTTTAATCAAAATGAGAAGAATCAGAGATTCACACTTTCCAAGGACCACTGGAAAATCCAAAAAAAGGTTTCGCTCTTGAATCATGGATTTTAGGATTTTTTAAAACCTTAGTTTCGTTACTGGCTGCCTGTTACGCCTATTTGTCAGTCTGTCTGTGGTCAATTCAGTCCCTCATCTATTCAAAATCACAATCCAACTCTGTTCAAGCTTGAGTTGTACAAGATGGTCTCTATACATTTTGGTACTTTACGGCAAATGATTTCTCTCAAACATCAATTATTCACGATTCAACGGTAATATTTTGCTAAAGTTCAGAGGGTAGTTAGAGACTGAGTTAATGTGAATCATTGTGTATTATTAGAGGATACTATACCACCCACCCAACAAGGCAGTAGTTTTTTCTTCGTTTCGAACAAACATTGCTATCCAAACTCTTCTTCTATCAAAAACGCTGCAAATTAATACACAATGGTTTATTATTTTTCTATATAGATCACTCGTCTACAAAATCACCAACCATCCAATATGAAGAGAAGAAAAAAAAAGAAGAAAAAAATCAAAAAAAAAAAATAAAAAAGATAAAAAAAATCAAAATCACCAATCATCGATCGCATTTCGGTCAGCTCTAATTTGAACGGAGATTAGGCCTCTTTTGCGATTCATACTCGTGTTTTGATTTATATATATATATTTCAATACAAACCCTTAAATTTTCGTAGGGAGCGAACGGTTAGTCCAACAGAGCTCCGCGTGGTCTCAAAAAGTTCTAAAAATTCTATAGAATCTTAAATTGAAGGAAAAACAATACCTTTATATCGAAATTTTTTGAGTTAGGGCGTTTTCAAAATTTCAAAATTGATTTTGGAACCCTTAGAAGTGACCTACATCAACCAAAAGCTTCGGGGCACAACTAGACCCCAAATGGAGCCTACAAACCAAATTCCATCAAAATCGGTCAATGCTAAGTGGCAAAAGTGCCGCGTACGGCGGACGGCGTACGGCGTAAGGCGGACGGACGGCCAAATTTTTATTCGATTTTTGGATTCTACGTACCTTGAAACGTAAACCATCAAATTTTGAGGGGGTGTTAAATTTTTTTTTTCTTGGTCGATTCCAAAGGTTCATTATTGAAAATAATAAACCAAAACATGTTTTGGCTGAGTCTCATGCACGTGGTATTAGGTGGATCCGCTAAGAGAGGTTTATAGATAATTAATTTTCATTTTGGTTTATTATTTTCAATAGGTAATGAACCTTTGAAATCGACAAGAAAAAAATTTTTTTAACACCCCCTCAAAATTTGATGGTTTACGTTTCAAGGTACGTAGAATCCAAAAATCGAATAAAAATTTGGCCGTCCGTCCGCCGTACGCCGTACGCGGCACTTTTGCCACTTAGCATTGACCGATTTTGATGAAATTTGGTATGTAGGCTCCATTTGGGGTCTAGTTGTGCTCCGAAGATTTTGGTTGATGTAGGTCACTTCTAAGGGTTCCAAAATCAATTTTGAATTTTGAAAACGCCCTAACTCAAAAAATTTTGATATAAAGGTATTGTTTTTCCTTCAATTTGAGATTCCATAGAATTTTAAAATTTTTTTGAGACCACCTGGAGTTCTGTAGGAGAAACCGTTCGCTCACTACGAGAATTTAAAGTTTGGACGTACGATAAATCAGAAACACGAGTGTGAATCGCAAAAGAGGCCTAATCTCCGTTCAAATTAAAGCTGACCGAAATGCGATCGATGTTTTTCTTCATATTGGATGGTTGGTGGCTTTGCAGACGAGTGATCTATATAGAAAATAAAAAATAATAAACCATTGTGTAATAATTTGCAGCGTTATATTCGAATTTCTTGGTTGTTGTCGTGGAATCGTTGCATAATGATGTGCTGTATTCGTCAATCGTATTATTGGAGATATCTTGACGAAGTAAAAGTCCTCTACTTTCCTCAAAGCCCTATTATGCCTTGCTCTCGTCTCTGAGTTTTGTATTTTCATTGAAGTTTCGACCTCTTTGCATCAGGAAACTTGGAGCATAAAGCGGAAGAATTAGGTGGTTACCTTCACAACCACTAGACGGCTTCAGCTGTTTGTGGAATAAGCATTGTGCTACACACTCTGGATTTTCAATGGCTTTTTGTCAAAGAGCAGGTTTATGCAACAATCACTTCTCCCAAGTCGCGCGGAAACAACTTTGAAAAGCAAACTGCTCTTTTCTCGAAAGCTCCCGCTGATTTTACTTGTAATAGTAAATATTCTTTTGAAAAAGGTATACACAGTGGAAAGTTAACAATTCGGAGTTTCCTTGGGTTTCTTTTCCATCCTGAGAACCACAAGTTTTGAAGGATTGTTGTGAAGGTAGTAGATTCACTTCGAAAAACGTTCTCCAAGCAGGGCGGCTAGCATAGAATAAAATTGAGTTACGTAGCATTTTCTGTAAGATCGAGGGTCAGCAAACATAAACAAGGTTGAGAATTCGTTACGATTCTGTTCTTGTTGTTCGATCATCTCCGATGCTGTTCAGTAGTTAATTCGCACTTACAGCTGGTCGTGAACTATTCTTCCATCTTTGCGTGAAATTCCTGATTTGACCGAATTCACAGGAGACAACAGTCTGATTTACCGTCTCTAACTACACTTTACGAGTGTGAGGGATCTGACATTTAAGACCATTTAACAGAATTTGAAATGTATATCGTCAATAAATTGAACAATCGAAAATCATTCAATATATCAGTTCATGATCTGGGCATTTTTCAGGCCATCACAAACCCTCGGGAATTTTACAGGGTAAGGGAAGCCTGAGGTGTCCGAGCCCCCTGATCTAACTTTATTCTTATCTAGCTTATTCATTCTCATTCTTATCAATTTTCACTCTTGAAACTAAATAACTGCCTTATTTCTCTCACTAGCTAAAATTCTTAAAAATCTTAAATCTTTTTTCCAGTGAGGAATGTTCTTACACTTCCCAGGCATAGAGGATCAGAGTTGGTGATGGAGGTTGATGTACGACTGCAATCTTTGAATATAGGTGGGTGCAGTTTTCCTTTTGTTCTTTGATGTTGTGTCTGTGTTTCTGGTTTCGATACATAGTTCAGTTCTGACTTGAGTGCTTATTTTTAATTTTTAGTGCTTTTATCGGCAAAATGAATTATAATTAAGTTAAAAATTTTAACAACATATTTTTGACCAGTTGCTATAAGCAACTGCTATTATAAACTGGTAATTATTGTGTGTGGTTCAATTTTTAAAAAAATTGTTGGTCTTTGTTGTAAATGATTGTTTTAGGCTTGAAAAAGGGGCCACATTCTGCCCTGAAACCGCTCGCCGTAGTAAAACAATGGCAAATGAGATCTGGGTCTTACTGCTTCCTTCTCCACATGTAACTACAAGAAAATCTTAAAGGTAGATGACTGGACTCTTCTTGCTCCACCTTGACGTGAGTTATCAGTGGTTTTCTCTCCTTAGAAGTATTTTCTTCTCATGCAAGTAGTGCAGCGCTTCCCTCTTCATGAGCGTACTTGATCCTGGTTTTCCTTACGAGGTGAATCAGGTTTCCTCTGGAGGAAATACTCACTCCTTCACAATAAAGTGTAGCTGTTTACCTCTTCAAGGGAGTACTCGCTCTCCATAGTTCCTAACATTGCATATTGCCAATCTGCTCCTATGAACTGGGAAATTCCTCTTCAGGGAAACTGTGATCACACCAAGCCAGGGTAGCGAATATCCAGTAGATAACATAACTTAAAATGCAATGTAGCTAATAAAATCACCTTTTAAATTCGTCGAGTAAAAATTAAATTAAATTAGTTGATAATAATTAGTTAATAATTTTAACTTAGCACTTACAAACAAAGGGAAAGAGAAAATTAAACTACACAAGACTCTCAATGGATCATCCCCAACGAAACATGAATTACAACGAAATTTGTTGACTTTCAAGTTCTTAGAAAATAACTGAGGGAGCACGTAAACGTGGATAACAAGTGAAATGTTAAATTTATGAGAAAGGGTTAACATGTTGGAGCTTATAGATTTTATGGTATTATAATCTCGACGCTGTAGATTTTCAAAATGTGAAGTTTTGGCTCACGATTGCTAATTAATTACCCATCCCTCAGGAAGAGTTTGGCGTACAAAAGGCACTTTATATTACTGTTGAACTATTGTGAGGTATCTAATAAAATTCAGCTATCATTAGGGTGGTTGATAGGTATCTCCCAATCAATAGGGTTATTGTGAGAGGGCACTTCGGAAGCGACTTGGTCAACTGTAACAGACCAGATGGCCAATATTCACGGAGTCAATAGGGAACAGTTTTCATGAAGTTACACGGTTGTTTACGTTCTCGTCTATGGGGCGAGTCACCATCCATCAGTAGATTGAAAATTTCATTCCCTTCAGGGTTTAGTATTGGTATGTATGCACAATAGAATGCTTTAAGTGCCAACCTAATGTTTGCTGGGTTAACTTGTCGACATTAGCATATTAATTTATTCATCAATACAAAATAGGACCGAGTCCCACCTAGCATAGTACAACGTACATATTGTTCACCATTACCGCACGGATGATCATAATGTATTATGTTCAAAAAAATGCAATTAAAGAAGAAGAATAGAAATAGAAATCCACATCTCACGTTGAATTTTCGTCCGACTGCCATTATTGGCATCGCGGACGTTTTCAGCTCTTTTCCGAAGGAAATATCGAAATTCGTTCTGACCGACATCCCAACTAAAAAAATCATCAGGAATTCCAGGAATTATCAGGATTCCGACCACAGGGGAACCAGATAATCTCCGGAGACGACTGGCCTTAACTTCGGTGGTCATTAAACCAGTTGAACGACCGAGGTAATTAATTACACGATCAAAAAATGCAACAAAACGTATTAAAAACGCTGCAAATCATTGCTCAAAGGTTTATTATTTTCTGTACAGATCACCCTTCTGTATAGATCACTGGTTCTCCATCAATAGCACCTACCACCACCTTCTCCCTTGACCTTCCCTCTAAAATTTCAGCTTCCTGCGTTCAACAGGAGAGAAAATGGCCTTGGAGCTCACTCAGCTGATCAGTGACCACTCATGCGCCTTCAGCATTCTCCATTGACCCGCCCTCTCAAATTTCAGGTTCCTGCGTTCAACAGGAGAGGAAATGGCCTTGGAGCTCACTCAGCTGATCAGTGACCATTCAGGCGCCTTCAGCATTCTCAATTGACCAGCCCTCTCAAATTTCAGGTTCCTGCGTTCAACAGGAGAGGAAATGGCCTAGGAGCTCACTCAGCTGATCAGTGACCACTCAGGCGCCTTCAGCATTCTCCCTTGACCTTCCCTCTCAAATTTCAGGTTCCTGCGTTCAACAGGAGAGGAAATGGCCTTGGAGCTCACTCAGCTGATCAGTGACCACTCAGGCCCCTTCAGCATTCTCTATTGACCCGCCCTCTCAAATTTCAGGTTCCTGCGTTCAACAGGAGAGAAAATGGCCTTGGAGCTCACTCAGCTGATCAGTGACCACTCAGGCGCCTTCAGCATTCTCCTTTGACCCGCCCTCTCAAATTTCAGGTTCCTGCGTTCAACAGGAGAAGAAATGACCTTGGAGCTCACTCAGCTGATCAGTGACCATTCAGGCGCCTTCAGCATTCTCAATTGACCAGCCCTCTCAAATTTCAGGTTCCTGCGTTCAACAGGAGAGGAAATGGCCTTGGAGCTCACTCAGCTGATCAGTGACCACTCAGGCGCCTTCAGTATTCTCCATTGACTTTTGATTATGGAAATTTGATTACTGGTTACGCAGAAGGCAAAACTATACAAATCGAAGAAATGAACAGCAATCGCATTTTAGTCAGAAAAAATTTCAACGGAGATTAGACCTCTTTTGCGATTCACACTCATGATTCTGTTTTATCGAAGGAAAACCTTCAAGTACTCGTAGGGACCGAACGGTTTGCCCTACAAAGCTCCGGGTGGTCTCAAAAATTTTTAAAAATTCAGTACTATTTAAAATTAGTGAAAAAACGATACCTTTATTTCGAGAGTTTTCGAGCTAGGGCACTCTTGAAAATTTCAACCCTTAATTTCCACCCCTTAGAAGTGACCTACATCAACCAAAAGCTTCGCGGCACAACTAGACCCCAAATGGAGCCCATATACCAAATTTCATCGAAATCGGTCCATGGTAACTAAGAAAAGTGCCGCGTACGGCGTACGGCGTAGGGCGGACGGACTGAAATTTTTTTATTCGATTTTCGTATTCTACGTACCTTGAAACGTAAAACATCAAATTTTGAGGGGGGGTTAAAATTTTTTCTTTCTTGCTCGATTCCAAAGGCTTATTATTGAAAATAATAAACCAAAATGAAAAAAAAATCAGGTAGTTACGCGATAATATTTTTATGCTAGCAGTACTTTACAATAGTTACAGTAGAGCTTCCTTCCTTGAAATGTACATGAAAAGCTACAAATTATTACACTAGATTTTTATATTTTGATTGCCTATTTAGTTATTTGAATTTTTCATGTTGATTACTGATTGTCTTGTTTTGTTCCCTGTTTCAGTATTTCGATGTGTGCGGAGTGTTTTAAAACGATGAAAAAAAACCTTTACTTCAATTGAAGATTTAGGGCGTTTTGCAAAATTCATCCGCCACTTTTTATATTCCAAATTTTATCAAAATCGGTCGCTTAGATGCCACGTAAAAATGGTGATTTTGATAGATTCCGATGTTTTTGATCAAGAAGAACGAACTGCCGTAGGAGTCGAGGATGTTACGCCAGTTGATATACTGCTGAAAGAGGGAATATTTGGGAGCAGGACGTTCAATTCCAGATCTTGGGTGATCTCAGTGTCCATGAGGTCTAATAATGCTTCTTCCAGTCTATCGATTTGTAATTCAAGATCCCAAGCTGTATCTGTTCAAAAATAAAAGCAGGATTGCGATTATATAACCACCTATTACAATATCAATCGCTCCAATTTAGTGCAACCAGCTGTAAGTTTATATGGGTAGGTGGCATCACTATTGTGCTCGTACTTAGTGGATGTCAACCATTGCCTTCACAAGAGGACCAGAGGTTGTCAAAAACCGCCCTCCTTCCTCACCGATTCGATTACCGTTACGAATGCCGATAATGGGGGCTATTTTCCCTCTTTATTTCGACCAATTTGTCAGCCAAAGCCTGTGTTCCCATTCGAACCAACCTGCCCTCCAATCGTCCCTTTCTACGAAACAGATGCCTCGCACTCCCCATAATAGAGACATAACTGGGGCGTTATGATAATATTCTGTTTACACATAGGATGAACTCTATGATATATACCGTGTACACAAGGTATAAAACGTCTCATAGTCTCATATCCCAGGTAAAAAGGACTATCCTGTGAGAAAATGCCATTGTCTTCTATTGTACCTCAAGAAAAAGCTCGGTTCAATAAATATATTAACTTTATTTGTTCGGTAAACGGACGTTTTTTTCGGTTCTTTCCATTCAATTTTTTTGTCCGAAAACTCCCACAACGCGATGGCTTTACCTGCACAAATAATAGGGACGTGAGATCACCTCAATAGTGAGCGAAGATTTCGGATTTTGATAGCTTTATACGCTTGTTACATTGTATTGTTAGGATGATGGAAAGAGGTTTTGGCGTAATCTTGGATAAGATACGCTGGAGGGTTCCGGAGTACCATAGGTGTTCCGAAGGAACACAGGTGTAGTGATTTGACAGAAAGAATGTGGGAAAACCAACAAACTCGAGGATTCTTGGGGTGTTCCCTTTTGATTCTTTTTACAAACCAACTTGAGCGCGTACGTTAAAGAAGGAAGAGGTTGTTTCTAGGGGGTCTGGGATTTATCGATGGGTCGCTCAAGTGCTTTCCATAGTGTTTTTCGCGTTATCCAACGAACAGTTGTCGAGGTCTGCCGCTATCTCTAAATAAGGCACTCAAGTAGGTACCTAGCTTGTCGAGACACGTCAAGATTATTTTGGGAACGTATAAAAATAACCTGAGTGGCTCCTGTAATGCCGATTTATCGTGAACATCTTCGCAATCAATTTTAGTTACCCATCGAATGGATGGCTTCCTTTCTACTGGAGGTAGGAAAGCTTGGAATTATTGCAGCAGGTCAATTCGAGGTGCCAATATCACAATTACCTCTCAAAGCTTTCTGAAACAGTTTCGGTTGTGTGTCTGTAGATTCATCTGATCGTCGGTCTGCTGGTTATCAATTACGAGTACTTGTACCGATGATATTTTGATGAGTATTTTGATAATTTACTCGTGTCCTGAGTTTACGCATGCAACCCCTAGTCGGTTCCTTACGATGTTCATCGCTTTCGGATCAACACTCGCATCATTTTTCTCAAACATTATTTTATCACGGAATTTGGAGTACGTATGTCGTTGGAATGTTGTGGTGGCCAAGGGTGAGAGGGGAGATAAATACACATGTTGGGTAAATATTTATAGACGTCTTCCAATTTGAAGATATCCAGTTTCGGCTTCTTATAAAGCAAAAGAAAGCAGATATTAAAAACACCTAAATGCTTGCATACGAGCCTGCAATACATTGGGACATTTTCATGTCAACCACTACACAACAAGGTAGTGAAGTAAGGTTGTTAGCTCATGTACCCAAGCATCAAAATAAGAAAACAGTTGATTGTTCTCTACGCAACACAGTGAGTCTACTTTATTTATTTATTGGTCGCGTGAGCAAGACTTGCTTAGTTTTCGTGACGATTTTTCAGTTTATTTGCCAAAGCAAAGACATGAAAATGTCAAAATGATATCGTACTACCTCAAAACACTAACTAACTTACAACGAGTGAAACTGTTTAGGGCAGAAGAAAGGTAAATTAAAGTGTAGGTACGTTTTATCGCTCACTGGTTGATGTAGAACGATCTACTCCTCATTCAATGGGTCGCCCTCGCATGCATTACTAAATAATTTGTTTTCACCCGAGTCCTCACCACTTAAATGGTCTATTTCTACACTTATCGATTAATACATCAACTGATTGTATATTAATTTATGTCCATAACAAGTGAGGAAGCTATTCCGCCCACTCAACCTGGCAAAATTTCCCCATATTATTGAAAACCGAACAGAACAGAGGTGAATTCCACTACACAGATTAATCAATGGTTTGTTATGAAATTAATCTGATTTCATTAAGACTTGAACAAAATTAACATTACGGTCATTTGTTTTCTGTAGGTAGGTATAGCAAACTTGATTAGTTCACTGCTCGTGGACACAAGGCCATCTATGAGAATAGATTTAGCTAAAATATGGAATCCGATTATCATAGTGCCTACTGCTGTCCAATTCAAACGTCAATCACAAATTCTAAAGGCATTAATCCGTTATTACCAGCATTGCAGAACCGTCCGTCTCTATATCGGTTTATTGTGCGAAATTCCCAAAAATATGCCTCCTAACCTACGATCCGACAATAGAAACGGCAAACACTGGTCTCCGACAAAAGATACGAAATGGAATTAAATCCGATACTTATTATAATGAGAGTATCAGCTGCATTAGTAAGGACTACTTATACGAGGGGAGTCGCCTGAGTCGCCCTCTCACGACTTTTGGGGTTAAAAATCCCCAAAATCTGGCCCCCTGACAGCTGCCGGCTGGTGGTTAATGGCGAAGAAACGCGTGCGCTAATGTTTTTCAGTATTTCTTTTTTTCAAAAAACCCCACCTCCTTTTATATTTCTGCCTCTGACAGCTCTTCCCCCCGCTTTTTCCATGAAAATAGTTTTCTTCCCAAAATTAGTGAACTGTAATAGTTGGAAGCCCATTCTTGGCATATGCCGACGACAACTAGGCCCTCGGGGGATACATCATTTCACCGCGGAGCAAATTAACGTTTTATTGCCCGTTTGTGGGGAAGACGTGTGATATCTAGTGGAATCGATCGGCGTTCTATGGTTGTAAATTGCACTAAAGCGTATGAATAGCGAGGTTTTGTGTCACAAAAGAGTATTGATCAGACTTAGAACTTGGTTTGTTAACAAAATTGTGATTTTGATATTATGTACTTATACTTCCTCCACTTTGGTAGATTAGAGTGACCAGGTAAGGAATTGATTCCTCACTGTCAGAAATAAAGCTATTTTCGTCCGTTGAGACGGTCGAAAGGAATTGAAGACGATACAGCAACAACGAGCCAACTCTAAAATTGTTGTATGTGTAAGAGTTAACTCTCCAGAAGAAACTTCCGAACTTTTGCATGCCTCCCTACTGATGGTTTCGGAAGTTTTCGCGACTCGACTAGATCGGGCGATTACATACAATTTCAAAACCAGCGTTAACTCATAAACGACAATTTTGGAGTTGGCTCGTTGCTGCTGGAGGGCCTTCAATTTATTGAATATCCCAAAATCAAAATTTTCACTAGCATTTTGAGTTCGTGAGTTTTTTGAACCTTTTTGAACAACCTTTCCGTGGTCAACGTTTTGTTCTGAGCATAACTATACGAAAGAACTGAAGGCACAATTTTGATGAAATTTTCAGGTTCCTTGGATAAATTCGGAGGTTGGTTTGGAGCTAGGTCTGAAATTATTGTCTATTGATTTCGTTACCTACGGTCATTTTCACAATGTATGTGAGAAGCGATTCACACTCGTGTTCTGATTATCATTCTTCCCAGCTTTGAGACTTCGTAGGGAGCGAACTTTGCTTCATGAAGTACTTGGTGAAAATAATGAAGAGCCCATCTAGTAGATATACGGAAGTTGTAGCGTTGTTAGTAATACATTTGAAAATCTTTCGGTACAAAGTATGTAAAGACCTGGCGAAAAAACATGATATTCAATAGGAATTTGATAATCCGATAGTTATACTAAAGCATTGGGAATGCTTAAGGACGAAAATGAAGGACGAATTCGTAGTGAAGTATAAAGCCGATGCCATGAGCACACGTTTCCATAATATGGAAATATTAGTATAACTAATATTAGTATATTATTCGTATGAAGTATTATATTAGTATAACTAATAATAATATTAGTATATTATTCTGTATAATATACAGATTATTATATTATAATATATTATATTATAATATAATAATCTGTATATTATACAGAATAATAAATCTGTATATTATACAGATTTGAATGGACCTACATGAATCAGCTGGATCTTAGCCATGTCACTGTTAGAACGGTATGTAAGAGTAGATGTGAAATGCTGAATCTCAATTGTAAAATGTGGATTGCAGATAGGAACCATACAAATGCGCACTAGGTATGTAATTCTGGTGAAGACGAAGATGTGATCCATTTTTTAGCGAGATGCCCTATTCTTAGTAATCTGAGGAAGAATTATTATGGATCCCAAGATACTTTCTGTAGAAATGACCTTGGAATACCTCAATGGGAAAAATTGGATGAAACTGGACTGGTACGTAATTAATGCCTTGAGGTATAGAAAGGAGTTGTCAAGGAGTTCAACTTTTATTTTAAAATGAAATGTTTTTTGATTAAGTAACCCATTGGCAAAATGCTGAAAACGGCAGCCAAATCTAGACGTACTTAGTTATATTTTTATTAGTTAGGGTGGTATATGACAATTTATCTGATGGTTACCACTTTCTGATATTTATATTGTGTGCTGTTATTGGAGATGATTTCCATACGGGACCACGCTAATTCGAACTATCCTAGAACATTTCATCAAATTCTGATGAAAAATGTAAGTGTTATGGCAGTTACAAGGATTTTACGTTTGCGTAAACGCAGAGGTTACTGTCAATTTGAAGGCCTTGATTTTCATAGGGGACTGTCTACAATCTGATCCGCTCAATCCTGGAAAATTTCATTGAAATTGGGTGAAATATGTAGAAGCTATTGGTTTTACAAGGAATTCACTTTTGCGCATGCGCAGTGGCTACTATACTATTATTCCGGGACTATCTACACGCCAACCCCCTGAAAATCCCTGAAAATGTCATCAAAAGCTGATGAGAAATGTAGAAGTTATGGCTGTGGCAAGGATTACACGTTTGCGCATGCGCAGGAGCTACTTTTAGTCCGGGGGTAATGATTTTCATAGGGAACCATCTACACGCCAACCCGCACAATCCCTGAAAATTTCATCGAAATCGGATGAGAAATGTAAAAGTTATGGCTGCGGCAAGGATTTCATGACAGACAGACACACAGACAGAAAGACATGGAACCAAAATTGTTCAGGAAGGTTTGAACCGTAAAACGCGAGTGGAAATTTTGATTTTGAAAACATTTTTTTTCAACCTTGAAAAGTGAAAACAAAGTTTCCGCTACCTTGGTAGACTCGGAAGCAAAATTGTACGAATAACTTCTTGTTCAATAACTTCTTTACGGTGAAAAATGTCAGTCAAATTTTCCAAAACCCATTGCTTCAAGCGCTCACAAATAATTTGGAGTTGTTTCGTGAGACCGCTTGTGTCCAAAAATGTTAGTCACTCGAATATTGACCGTTGAAGTCGTTATTTGCAGTAAAAGGTTGAAGAGGGTGCCAGGATTAATCGCTTAAAATGTCATTGATTGATAAAGTTAATTAAAAAGAATTGGTCGCACTCCCATGAACGTGAATACGTATTAATAAGGAACCGCAAGAATTTAATCCGCAGTAACCTCGTCCAATATGTCAACCGTTCACGAATGACGTCCAGCAATTAATGTCAGCCATAATTTAATTTCCAGCGACAATAGATTGGCGATAAATAAGTAAAGAGGGAAGGGACAATTGTTGTACGAATCTGGGTAACCCTCCTTGTCCTTTCTATTCTAGTGAGGACAATTCATTAGGAAGCCACTAGAGTGCGTGGAAATCGGGTATGAAAAGGAGCCCCTCTTCAGATAGTAGAAAGAGAGAGGGAGAACCCAAGAGTATTGTAATAAACACCCTAGGGACAGCGTAGGGTGGAGAAGCGTGGAGAATTAATATTTAACATGTAGGCAATGAATGGATGAGCCGGGAGTTAGGGGGATGGTTAAAAAGGATCAGCTGTATACATCACAGGTGGGCATGTTACATGTTGCCAGCCAACATCAATGTTTCATAGGGGGTCTACAACGCCCTGCGGTTATCTCTTCTTGCCTTCACCGTTTCCTTTGTGTACCTGGAAGACGAATCGGGGCATATTGAAAAGGAAAAGAGGCCAGAAAATCGTTGCCTATTGTGCAAAGTTGATGGCAACTTGGATGCCACTCTTGCTAAAGTATTTCTCTCCAGTCCGTAAAACCCTAAATCCTCATGTTTTCAGTTCGGTTTGCGAAGAGGGACAGAAAACCCTCTTACACGGCGTTTAGAATGGATTTTTAGTTCATCTCTGCAAAGACCCGTATGCGGTAAGAAGTACCTACTCCACACTGACAGGGATCTAGTTCACCATGAACGGTCAATTGCTTTCGTCTATTGTTAGTGTAGGATCGCTTGAAATGTGAGTTTTCTACAAACCTAAAATCTCTCTCTCTGAATTATACCACCGGAGTACGAAAACGCTGCAAATCATTGCCCATCGGTTTATTATTTTCGGTATAGATCACCCTTCTGTATAGATCTCTCCCTTCCAACCATAAGTACCTACTACGTATTAGGGCAGTTTTGGAGATTTCAACCTTTCATTTCCATTTGGATGGTGGTGATCTATACAGAAAATAATAAACCTTTGGGCAATGATTTGCAGCGGTTTTTTTTACCTATCACACCATACTGCCTTCACAATCAAGTTTATTAGAAAGAACTAAACGCTTTCCACTCGATTCGAAACATAGAGAGCTACATATGGAAATTTGATTACTGGTTGCTCAGAAAACAAAACTGAATACATATCGAAAAAATGAACAGCGATCGCATTTTAGTCGGATAAAATTTGAACGGAGATTAGACCTTTTTTGTGATTCACACTCGTGATTCTGTTTTATCGAAGGAAAACCTTTAAGTACTCGTAGGGAGCGAACGGTTTGCCCTGCAGAGCTCCGGTTGGTCTCAAAAATGTTTAAAAATTCAATACTATTTAAAATTAGTGATAAAACAATACCTTTATTTCGAGAGTTTTCGAGCTAGGGCACTCTTGAATTTTCAACCCTCAATTTTCACCCCTTAGAAGTGACTGACATCAACCAAAAGCTTTGCGGCACAACTAGCCCCTCAAATGGAGCCCATATACCAAATTTGAACCAAATCGGTTCAGTGTTGCTAAGAAAAGTGCCGCGTACGGCTGACGGACGGAAAATTTTTTATTGGATTTTCGGATTCTACGTACCTTGAAACGTAAAACATCAAATTTTGAGGGGGGGGGGGTTGACAATTTTTTTCTTGCTCGATTCCAAAGGCTCATTATTTAAATTAATAAATCAAATAATTCTAAAGCTGGCAGCACAGCAACAAATTTGCTTCATGATGTTGTTTGGATTATCTGTCCAAGTTACATAGTTACATCTGTTCAAGTTACATACTCAAATAACTCTGCAAATTATTAAACATATTGTTAAGTAATGCATGCATTCCACTCTGGTGGAATAGTGTGCAATTTGGAAGATTTTTGAGTCGAACAAAATAAAAAACACGGAAATCGGTAGGAAATTGAGGCCTGGGCAGAGTTTACAAGATTATGCCCTCAAACGCACTTTTTTAAAGCATTAACCCCCCTTTTCCCCCATTTAAAAGGCAAATTTTGAAATTTCAGTGACGTAGTGCACAACTAGATAGTTTTCCGCTTCGAACAAAGAAAGAACCACAAAAATCGATTGACTACTAAGGCCTGTGCTACGTAGACGACACAACATTTTGTCACACACACACACACACACACCTATGATTTTTTCGTGGATTTATATTCAGAATGGTCTAAAACGGACTAGTGTGTGGTTTTTTTTTCTGTTGTGTGTTGTCCAACTTTATCTCAGATCGATCGCATAAGGACAACCAAGTCTTACTGTGGGTCGTCCTAAAAAATGGTTAATTATTTTACAGCATATATCACTAGTCTGCATAGAATGCGGCTTTCAACTAATTTATGCTTGATGTTTGCAGCATCAGCGAAATCCAAGAGTTGTGAGTGCATTATGAAATTTGGTTCTTGGTTGCTAAGGATGCACAACTGAATACAACACAAAACTCATTTCAATGAAACGAAAAACGATTTTATTTGATCAACTGAAATTAGAACGGATAAATTAGGCAGTGAACTTTTCGTAAGATATTTTTTTAGTCCATCTCATAAATACTCATGGGGAGCGAATGGTTTGTCATACAGAGCTCTGGGTCGTCTCATCCAACCCTTATTTTCACCCTTCAGATGTGACTGAAAGTAAGCAAAAGCTTCGCTGGACAACTAGACCCAAAATGGAGCCCGTATACAAAATTGCATGACAGTCGGTCCATGGTAGGTAACTAAGGGACATGCCACAAACGGCGGACGGAAGGATTTTTTTTTTAAATTACTTAGGTACAAGTTTTCGGATTATACCGACCGTAAACCGACAAATTTGGTCGGGGTGGGGGGGGGAGGTGTTAGAATTTTTTTCTCGGTCGATTCCAAAGGTTCATCATTGGAAATATAAACCAAAAACTCAACGTTTTGACTCCCATTTTCTGTTTTTAAGCTTTTTGAAAAATTTTAATTCTATCAGTCTGACGGAGGCCCTCCAACCCTCCAAAAATATGGAACCCCGATCAAGTGGGTACTTATCTGAATAGATGAAAATTCGGTTGAAAATCGTTTCATTGGATCAAATTCCGTATAGTAGCTTTAGACCAGTTTCCCTGTCCAGGTAGATACCACTCCCGAGTCCAAAATTCGGAAGAATTACAAATCCTTTTAGCTTTTGATTAACGATTTGTAAATTTCCGTGGTGCCATGAAATGTCTTCTTGGTATCAGATGGTGGAAGACAGAAACGTTGGACACTGCTCCACGGCGACCACTGGATGTGATCGACAAGAAGCCGATTCAGCCGTGTATGCTATAATCTCTCTTCTTTCTAGTTAATTTTGGACTATGATATTCATATTTATTAATATTTATTATAAGAGGTCTACAACTCTTTTTGGGCTCACTGGAAGTGGAAAGGAGGAATTTAACCTGTGGTGAAAGCGTTGAAGCAAGCTAAATGCCTGTTCACCGCGGAGAGCTGTTATTTGATATGAACAATTTCTTTGAGATCATTGGGAGTGTCTACATGAGTAAAAATCAAATCGTCTAGGAGACCATCGAAAAATAAAATATTCTCCCAGTTGTTCCAATTCAATCGAGAACTTTATCACAACTACAATTATATCCCCATTCCGTCAACAATCACGCTCGCTCAACATGCTCGTTTAATCGAAACCATGCAGAGCTGAAAAGATTGCTTGGTGGTGAAACAATGCATAATTTACAAGAGATTATCGGTCGTGAAAACGACAAAAGCGATTGGGAACTAGCGATGGTGGATTGTGAGAGCTCATGCCCCTTTTGGACTTACTGAATTATTCTAGTCTCACTTCAGACACTTCATAGGTGGATAAATTTATCCTTCGTTCAAGGACTGATTTACCTACTCGTATATTAAACAGTTCATGAAAAAATAGTTGAGAGGAAAACAAATCACAAAATCTGATGAGCTCCAGCCCTTAATCAGTTAGTCCTTAATTAAATTAAAATTAAGTGCGGTTGATGAAATAAGAACCTCCATCAAAATAGGATTCTAAGTTTTTAGGGATACTTCAGTTTCATTCAGATGATGCTGCCGTTGAAGCTAACCAGCACCAAGCACCCAAGATTAATTGTATTCATTCTTCCTCACCACAAACCATCAGTGCGATGCGCAATTCAGGGTTTTTCATCAGCTAGATTCTGAGTTTTACGACTTCTCACGATGGATGTTATTTTTATATTGGTAACCAACGCATCGTACAAAATTACTCTCTCGGGGCTGGGAGACTGAGCTAATCAACCTTTGTGGGAACTTGGATAGGTCATAGTAATTTCAACGTCGAAACGCTCGAATGGCGTTTTGCTTTCCCACAACCGTAGATAGAGAAGTCTGTTTGTCTTTCGGCCTGTCTGTATTTGGAAAAGAGTTAGCATCTTTGGAAAATAATCACAAAGGATTGATTGAAAATAATCACATTGATATCGGAGGCTCTTCAAAAACCTGCACCTGATCGGATCTACTTGATGTTCTTCTCAGACGATAGGAAATTTCATCTGATTTAAAAGGTGTGTCTATTTATTGAGTTACATCTGTAAGAAGTATTTTTAAAATTCCAATTTGGGAAATGTTTGATGTGGTCTTCGACATCTCAATTCTGATCTTGGATAATATCCAAGAATATCAGAATATTATTCTGATGTCTTATTTGATAAAGGTTCTTTGAGACAATATTCCCCCTCTAAAATAGCGAAAGTGAGCAGAGAAAAGTAAAATTTGAACTCAACATTTTATTTTACTATTACCCTTTTTATGACGTCTCATAGTCTCATAGACTTGGGCTTCCTTATGCGATTAATCTGAGGTGAAAGAGGACAACACTCAACGGAGGAAATACTAACTACATTCAAATACGTTTTTTACCATTCTGAATCCAAATCTCTGAAAAAACCCACGGGTGTTGATCTATGTGTGAAGGTATTAACCAAATTAAAAACGCTGCAAATCATTGCTCAAAGGTTTATTATTTTCTGTATAAATCACCCTTCTGTATAGATCATTGGTTCTCCATCAATAGCACCTACCACCATCTGTATTCTCCCTTGACCTTCCCTCTCAAATTTCAGCTTCCTGCGTTCAATAGGATTGAAAATGACTTCGGAGCTCACTCAGCTGATCAGTGATCTGGAGAGTGAAGAAGATCTCCTCGAATGCTGAAGACGCCTGGAAGAGCACTTCCATTCAATAGGATTGAAAATGGCTTCGGAGCTCACTCAGCTGATCAGTGATCTGAAGAATGAAGAAGCTTTTGAGCAATGATTTGCAGCGCTTTTTACCCACCAACATTTTTTTCACCTACCAGCTAGGTACTACCTACCACACCATACTGGCTTCACACCTTCACAATCAAGTTTATTAGAAAGAACTAAACGCTTCACACTCGATTGGAAAAATAGAAGCTTCATATGGAAATTTGATTACTGGTTACGCAGAAGGCAAAACTGTATACAAATCGAAGAAATGAACAGCGATCGCATTTTAGTCCGTTAAAATTTGAATGGAGATTAGACCTCTTTTGCGATTCACACTCATGATTCTGTTTTTATCGAAGGAAAACCTTCAAGTACTCGTAGGGACCGAACGGTTTGTCCTACAGAGCTTCGGGTGGTCTCAAAAATTTTTAAAAATTCAATACTATTTAAAATTGGTGAAAAAACGATACCTTTATTTCGAGAGTTTTCGAGCTAGGGCACTCTTGAAAATTTCAACCCTTAATTTTCACCCCTTAGAAGTGACCTACATCAACCAAAAGCTTCGCGGCACAACTAGACCCCAAATGGAGCCCATATACCAAATTTGAACCAAATCGGTCCAGTGTTGCTAAGAAAAGTGCCACGGACGGCGGACGGCGGACGGGGGACGGCGGACGGCGGACGGCGGACGGCGGACGGACATTGTAAATTTGGATTCTACGCACCTTGAAACGTAAAGTGACAAAGTTTGAGGGGGGGTTATAAAAATTTTTTGCGATACGATCACATAGGCTTATTATTAGAAATAATAAACCAAAAAGGAATGATTAAATTTTGCGTACATTGCCCAGGACTTAGTTTCCAACCGATTTGGGTTTTTTTGTTTTTTGTTTGTGAACTCAGTACGTCGCCGGAATCTTGAATTTTTCCTTTGGAGAGGGAATAGGGGTGTTAATGCTTAAAAAACGTTCGTTTTAAAAAAATTAAATTAACCGTTCGTAACAAAAAATGCCTCTCAATTGCTCATTACTTCAGGAATGTATCAAAATTTGCCAGCGGAGAGGGTGAGTGGGGGGATTATATTCTCAAAATACTCGACTTTTATTTTTTTTCCTACTAAGGCTTTCTCAAGCTTTGAAATTCAGTGAAAACATTAAATTTATCCTCAAATTCTAAAATATTCTTTGTGCCACTGTGGACCAAATTAGTGGAGTCATCATGGCACCAGGATAGCAAAATCCCGGTCTATGTGGGTTTTTGTGTTTCACCTTTTAAATACTGATGTGATCTTCTACGGACAACTGCCCAAAACCAACAAATGACAGTCCAATGTTTTGACATTTACCGTTGTGGTTCCAGGCTTGCACCACGAGAGGAGAATGGAGGGATGGGCTCGAATGTGCCGTTCAAATTCTGTAATGTTACTTCCTACACATACCAACTAAATTACATTGGATGAAACTATTTGTGCAGTAGAAAGGCAAATACAATTTTTTTATCGTTTATCGGTTGATATTGAAAGAACTCCTTATCCAAAAAACATCCCCTTGTATGCATCCATTACTAAACAGTATGTTTTCTTCTTAGGGGTCTATACCGTATGTGACTGTTGAAAAAGTTTTGAAAGTTGTGAAGTTCTCCCAAACCGCTGCAATGTCATGGCATGGGAAACCATCTTTCACGTTGGATCTCTATGGATTGTTGTATAAAAACATTATCAACCAATTTTAACGCCCTAACATTCCCACGATGCTTCTTTATTGTACTTCGATATGAAATTAAACTGTGAATGGTCGCTAATTGAGGAGCTGACTGGTTGAAATTATCACTCCAGGCGCCGCTCCCAGCGCCGCCGGAAAGAAGGACACGCGCTCTTGTTAAGGGAGGGAATTGTGGCTTCTAAATAGGCCTTCTGTATCCGTTATTGTCCTCCATGAAAAGTTCCCCTAACAGAGTGGCCAACCTTTTTAAAGCGATGCAAGTAATAATAAAGTAGAAGTCATTGTTTGGTAACACTGTAGGCGTGGCACGCGCCGCGGAAGGTACCTTATTGCCCTAGGTGTGAATCACCGCTCCTGGCAGGATCAAGCATGGATCAACACCTTCCTATTACACGGATGGTCGCTTTTGAGCTGGTAACGCGTCGTTTACGTGCGTTTTCCATCTTCGCATGACCAGAGGTAATATCGGGGTGCTTCTGTGAGCTGCTTACCAATAATTAACATCCCTCCGCCTTTTCAACGTGATGTGGGAATAAGGAAAGGTCGATTCGAGCGTGAGAACCACTTGATTAGCCTCCAATCTGTTCCGGATGGAAGGACTCGAGCATCCACTTATACTGAATTACTTCATCCTTTATTCAGTTTCACCACGGAGTATATTTTTATCTATTGAGAATCCCGAATTGTTCAGACACCCCGAGATATGGGCAAACAGTCAAGTCAAAAGGACCTGAATATTTCCGGACATTAGCGAGGGTAATAGTTTTGCTTCCTCCCTCTTGTGGTCTTGGTGTCATGGAACTGCTCGCTCAGATACCAGCTATAAGAACTGATAAATTGGAAACTTCATGATCACAATTTTTTCGAAATAGGTAACAATAACTCAACCAAGCACGACTAGACCGTAAAATTTCCAGGGGATAACTACAGATGAAGCTAAATTATTTAGATTATACAATAGCCAAGCTAGCACAGCATGTATCAGAAATTCTTCAGCCAAACTTTAGGGATGGAGGTCATTGGGTATGTTCACAATTCATTCGAGTTCTCTTCCAACATGAGTGAGGAAAACTAGTGCCGGCGACATACACCTATGCCGAATGGGGTGTCAAACACGCGATACAGCCACTCTTGTCCTCCAGATATGCCCTTCTATGGTGCGACTCAAGTGCCCGCCATAACTCTGGCCTTTCTTATTAGATGGCTATGCTCGTCGTAAAATATGGCTTTAGCCGCACTTGTACCTAAAACAACGAGGTTATCTTCCTGATCTCTTGGCGATAACACCAAGAAATGTTTATCATCGATGTCTTGGTGGTATCTGACTTTGGAAAGAGATCACTTAGCAATTTAAATATTTCCAAAATTCAGAAGTATGAAGATGACGTACTGTCACAAACCGCAGCAACACTTGTCAACATACTTTAGAATAAAAAGAAAAAGATCACCAAGCTTGGTAAATGCCATGGCTGATAAAATGAGGACTTGGTACGGGCGAGCTCCCCAATGTTCTTTCTAGAGTGGATGACTTGCTGGGTCCTGACTAGAGGAACCTTTATTTATGGCCTGCATTCAAGGTAACGGCTACTCAACGGCTTGAAAAAATTGATTTAATTCAATCTTGCCCACCACTCCTGATGTCTGGGGTGTGATATTGGTGACAGGAACCAAGCTCCCAGGTTGATTGATATGGGCGCCGTGTGCTAAAAGTGACGTTATGATTATTGTGATGTACATATTTTTGCAGCACCACCAATTGTAGCGGTGAACATTTTTTCAAATATCAGTTTTCAATGGGGCAGGTCGAAAATATTTGGGTGCATCAAAATATAAATGTGAAAAGAAGAAAAATCATGATTATCAAAAACAACTCGACAATCGCGTTGCTGTTTGATGACGTTAAAAACCATCAAAATATTTCGTGAAAATCAAATTTGAGATGATCGTCAGTGGTACTGTACATTATTAATATGTTTTACACTTTCTATTTGTAGACCTTTATGTCTATATTATTATATGCGAGAAAGCTGTCCATCTTATTTGGATGACGTAGTAAGTAGTAAAAGGGTCCCGGGCAAGACGTTAAACTGCGGCCGTGATGGAGGGCTGCAGTAACCATCATTAACAGCATGAGGCATGGTGAGATGCAATCGCCCATACTGGCTCATGTCTGGAGAGCACCTGGGAGGCCCAGAAGTGATTTCGACTCTGTAGAGGGTGGGAGACGCTCTTTAGCCATGGTGACGGCAATGTCCTAGGGGAGTGAACGCCAACAGAAAATCCAGTATCCTGTGAACTAGGAGAAGGCACTCCTTCTAACAGGTTGGGCGATAAGCCAGCAACCCGTCCCCGTAAAAATTAAATCGTTACGAAACCCGAAGAAAACAGAAGCCACCGGACTGATACCAACCGATCTCACCATGGAAATGGACAGTGCAGGAATTCGGACCTAAGTTTGCTACATGGAATGTACAAACTTCACTTCAGACTGAGAGGATGAAAGAGATCTCCCTCATAATGACTAGGTATAAATATGACTTGATGGCGGTTCAGGAGGAAAGATGGCCAGGTTCTGGGAGAATTGACAAGAAAGATTTTTCTTTCTTTTATAGTGGACTAAAGGAAAATACTGGTTTATACGGCACAGGATTTTCAATAAAATTTTTAGTAAAATAAGGCTCAAAGGAAAGTTTAGTAACGCCACAGTTTCCTTTGTTTTTGCTTCCACGGAGGCGGCTTTGGAAGAGCAGAAGAATGACTTTTATGACCTACTCACGAGGAGTATTGGACTAGTGCAGAAGTATGATACCATAATGATTCTGGGTGACTTCAATGCTAAAATTGGAAAGGAAGATTTCATGTCAAACGTAGCGGGTCGCAATACTCCGCGTAAAGAAACCAGTCCAAACGAGATTCTCTTGGCTCAATTTGCAGAGGCCAGCAGGTTAACCAGTAGGTTATTTGAGAGAAGGATTATAAGAAGGATCTATGGAGCGGTCAGAGAGGGCCAAGGGTGGAGAGCAAGACAGATTGCAGAAATTGATGAATTATTAAACCATGAAGACATAGTCCGATTCATCAAAGCTGGGCGCATCCAATGGCTGGGACTTGTTGACTGGATGCCAGTGAAGGCCTGCCCGAGAATGATGCTGCGAGCTAGGATGGAAACTAGAAGACGAAGAGGTCGTTCTCGGAGTCACTGGCTTGATGATGTCATGAGGGACCTCCGGGTGGTGGGATTGCTGAGGTCTCAGGCGAGCGACCGTGCTCGGTGGCGGAAGGGAGTTCGGGAAGCCAAGGGCCACATCGGCCTGTAGTGCTGTGTAGTTAGTTAGTAAGTAGTAGAATTAAAGTAAACAACCATTTCAGGTTGGAGTTTCGTCCGACTGCCATTCCTGGCGTCGCGGCCGTCATCATTCTTCCAAAGATCAGAATTTGTTCTGATGATTTCGTTCCCCATTGCCTCACCACCCTTGGTTGTGGCGAGGGGGGCTGAGCTCAGGAAGCTCGAAAACACGCCTCCACGACGAGACTCGAACACACGACCTCCCCGCAGTAGCCGGTCCGAGAATCGTCGCTAAAGGACACGTGCCGCAGCGACCGTGGTAAAAGCTGACTCCTGAATTTGGATGACAATTATTTTAGCAAAACTAGTTAGAGTTCTGATCATGAGATCTAATAATGACTTTTTGAAGCAACGTCTAAACTGGGAGGGTTCATCACATCAGCCTTGTCTTTTTGACAGGCAAAAAACGTTTGTTTTATTGGAGATTCTTCCTGTTGGAGAGCATAGCCGAGCGATTAGCTCTGGATGAGTGCAAGATGGAAGAAAAATTCGTTTTTGGCACTGACCCTCGTCGTGGATCTTGAATGTGCTTGGAGCTTTGCATGGGGTTACTTAAGACTTCGTGAGAGTTTGGAGATACACTAGTTTTTGCTCACTCTCTCTTCTTTTCTCTCTATCTTTTACCCCATTCCCAATGACAAATTCAAGCTTCACTCCCCCTTATCATAGAATATACCATAACAGATTGTAGAATTCTACATCAAAGTTTTGGTACAATATCAAGTTTTTGGTACAAGTTTTGGCTTAATAAAGTTTTTGGTACAAGTTTTGGTACAATATCGAATGTTGAATTGCATTCTTTACAGCAATGAAAGTAATTTTATTAATGTTCAACCCTCCCAGCAGAAAAAAAATGATTCAATCTGTTATATCAGGGTTATAAGTGGGAATAGAGCAAAATTAAATAATGATGCCTCCACTATTTATACTGGGAATATGTTAGCTTTCAATTACAGGGTGCACACTCGTTATTAGGCTGCGTTGACGTGGCATGGGGGAAGTTCTATGTAGTGCAGAGGGGGTGGAAACTCAAACAATAGAAACTACATTGAGGAAGGGGGTAACCTCCCTAATATCCACCCTCTTAGGAACTTTCATCAAACAGAACTCCGACTTTATAGGGCTTCTCTCTTTAGTAGTTTCTCGGTTCTTACTTTCTATTTTATTTTTCTTGCCCTCGTTTCTCCGGCGTTATCGTGGTTTTTATCGTTAACAATTCGAGGTTGGCGGGCCATCAAAGGCAACATTATTATGGTGTCATTTCTCTTGAAGGCGGTGGGTAGTTATCTGGCGTTGCAGAATAAATTATAGCAGTAACATAAAGCTCAAATGAAAAGCAAAAGGACTTATCTCTTAAAAGACGATGACGGAATTCATAGGAGCTTATGATATATAAGATAAGACCACGGATAAAAGCTTTTAAAATCTTTTCATGGACAAATACGAATTCCAATGAAAATGATAAACCAAAATGCATACTTAGTAGATAAACAAAACTTGAATCTCCAATTACCTACCACTACCTTCCAAATTTGATGATCAAAGATGACAATATTTATAGCTAAACTTAAACTCCAAAACATCTATTTTCTGCAGTTAACATCAAAATCGAATGGAAACTGTAGAAATTATGCTTATTGAAGATTACCAATAATCTGCACAAACCTCGTGAATTTTATCGAATTCGGATGGAAAATATAGAATTTGTGATAGTTGCAATAATTGCAATAATTGCAATTATTGTAATTGCAGAGGTAGTCATCGATTCGAGGGCAATACAAAATTTCGTAAGAGACAATCTCAACATCCCACTATCTAGACAATCCTTGAAATTTTCATCAAAATATCAAAATAGGGTAGTAAGTTCGTATAGTTTTGCCCCTAACTGACTAGAAACCAAAATTGTTCAGGTAGGTCTAAAACATAAATGCGAGTGGAAATTTTGCTTTAGGAGAATATTATTCTTAATGATAAACACGCAAGCAAAACAAATACGTCTGCCCAGTGGGTGTTGCACATAGCTTCCTCGTATCCTTAACCCGATTGTATATATGGTTCGATGCATAGTAGTTAATCTCAAAACAACTAAATCTGTAACATCCCTGAAAATTTCATTGAAATCGGATGGAAAGTGTAGAAGTTATGGCCGTTACAAGGAATTCACGTTTGAACATGCGCAGTGGCTACTATCAGTCCGAAGGTGATGATTTTCATAGAGGACCATCTAAATACTAATTTGTAACATCCCTGAGAATTTCATTGAAATCGGATGGAAAATGTAGAAGTTATGGCCGTTACAAGGAATTCACGTTTGCGCATGCGCAGTCGCTTCTATCAGTCTGAGGATGATGATTTTCATAGGGGACCGTCTACACCCCAACCCGCATAATCCCTGAAAATTTCATTGACATCGGACAATAACTTCGTATAGTTATGCGCGTTACAAGGAATTGATGACAGACACACAGACAGACAGACACACACACACACACACAGACACACAGACACTGAACCAAAATTGTTCAGAAAGGTCTAAAACGCAAAACGCGAGTGAAATTTTGATTTTGGAGAACTTTTTTTTCGTCCTTGAAAAGTGAAAACAAAGCTTCCGCTACCTTGGTAGACTCGGAAGCAAAATGGACGGATTGACATTACCGCTCTTGAATGATGGGGAAGTTAGATGTATAACTTATTTCTCTTGAATGATCATGAATTTTGGAATGCTGTTCATTTTTGGAACTGACCTCCATTTACTTAGCTTATTTATGTTATGTATAGCTTTGTGGTTGGATGTAACACCTCCGTAAATGGGACCATATTTGTCATTCGGCGAAATTATGTTGTGAATTTAGTCAAGCACCACTGCTGCACCTACTTCAAATACATATACGTAATTGTCTCATAAAAAAATGCCAATATTTGTCCTTCTTTACTAATTTTTTATTGGCTAACGCTGTATTCGAATGTACGGCCGCTGTACGGTTCGCTGTACCTGCCGAAATAATGACATCGAAGGAATTCCGAGTCTCCACCCAGTGAATTCGAGAATGAGGACAGGAGGTCGTCAGTGCTAATGAACGGCGGCCTCGTCAAGTGTTCATTATGAGCGTTTGTTCGTCTTTCTTATTCTCTTGAAACGCTCCACCCTCATTTTCAGGGTAATCAACATGTTTCACAAGCCAGCTTTTGCAAGTTTTTATACAACTTTGCGATTTTTAAATATAAATACTTTGATGCATATTATACTCGATCGTTATATTTATTTCAATCACGACTCGCTCTCATTCTATAGTCAAACTGAAATACATCGGTTAACCCTACATTTCCCAACGTCTAATATACTATACGTGTTTTCTGTTCATTATAGTACCTTTTTCAGTTTTACCATATTTTTAGAAGGCCAAATTGGGAAAATTTGAATTATTTCAATTAATTCAATTGAAAAAATTGAACTTTATGGGAAAATTTGAAACAAATCGCCATAGGAAAACTGCCAAAGTTTGCAGATAAACTCTTTAAGTCTTCGATTGAGATTGCGTAGTTATATTTCTGTACATTTACGTATACTACTTTGTCCAATTGGTGCGTGCAGCAAGTAAGAAGGTATAGTTAATTACCAGCGATTCTTTCATTATTTATTTTATGGAATTTTTTTCGACGTATTTTTAAAAATTGCATTCTAATTGAAATAGAACAAAATATATTTTATTTATTAAAAATTCTCATTCATCGGTGACTCGGCAGTGTACGATATATAGATACCTACTTATCATATCAAAGGAGTTGAAAATCTGTATTTGAACATTTTAGAAGATTTTCCAATTTACCATGTTTTTGAAGGGCTTGAAGTACAGTACAGGGAGAAATTTAAAAGAATCGCCATGGATTACTTTTGCCAAGTTCATGATTAAACAGAAAAATTCGTACTTTGGAAAAAATTTGAGTAAATTTTCAGTAAGCAAAGTATCAACTTTGCATTCAGTCTGATTATGACGATTTCGTATATACTTTATGTCATACAAAATTCCAATATTATTTCCAACGTTGAATGTTGATGGGATCCTAGGGCAAGCTAGAAAAACAATGTTTTAGATACATACATCAAGAGCTTCAATTAGAACCCAGTAGTTTCCACATAGGAACCCCATTTCCGTATTTTGAGAGAAGCGATTATGTATTACTAAGCTGTATTGTATTGTTTATATTTTGTTTGTTTCAGGAATTACTGTTTTGGGGAATACATATTCATTTTAGAAGCTATTTGGTGCAGTAGATCAAACAATGTGAAAAACCTTTAAAAAAACCCCATTGTGTTTGTAAAAAGAGGTGAAGTGAGTATATTGTTGCCGAAATCCTCTCGCTTCACTGGAAACAACCGAAAACCTTTAGTTATACATACACCTTAAAGTGGTTGGTTTTATCCCCAAAAACATGCTCTGAAGTGCGGTTCTCTCAAACGGACTATTGTCCATTTATTGGGGTATCTCGTGCCGAAAATGACGCAAAACTTGAATAATCCTCTGTGAATACCTACAGGGGGGACAACAATACGACAGACCGGTGATTTTGGGCGTATCCATTACCGCTAATCCTCCGGTTGTCTGTGCGTCGGTTGTCTTTTCGGTTGGTTTTCCGACCGCTCCATTATGGGGTGGGTGACTACTATTTTCGTTTGTGACAAAAGGCTCAGGTATCAAACTTCTGTGGTGGCGCGTGCCAGTGGCTTTCCAGAGGGATTAATGGAGGCTCCCACGTGTCTACCTCCAATTCCATTTGCAGTCTTGTTATAAAAACAAAGTTTCAACTTCTTTGTTCCAAAGCTAGATACATGAGTATTCCATGTTGGTGGGGGGCCCATTCTAAGTGGGACTAGTAACAGAACTTTTCTTGCATTGCTAAATTTTTTTGTACGTTCAAACTTATGGTATTCTTTTCAATAATGGACCTTTGGAATAGACCAAAAAAAATTTGTTAACCCCCCTCAAAATTTGTTGGTTTACGTTTCAAGGCACGTAGAATCTAAAAATAGAATTTGGCCGTCCGTCCGCCGTTCACCGCATTTTCCTTAGTTCCCATGGACCCATTTTGATAGAATTTGGTACATAGGCTCCAATCGGGGTCTAGTTGTGCTCCAAAGCTTTTAGTTGATGTAAGTCACTTGTAAGAGTTGAAATTTTCAAAACGCCCTAGCTCAAAAAATTTTGATATAGAGGTATTGCTTTTTCTTCAATTTAAAATAGTAGTGAAATTTTAGAATCGAATGAGACTACCCAGAGCTTATGATAAATCAGATGCATGAGTGTGAATCGCAGAAGAAGTATAATCTCCGTTCAAATTGCGTCCTTAGCAACCAGTAATAAAATTTTCTAATGAAGGCAGCCGCAACTGTCTATTTCTTCGCATTGGTGTGCAGCATTTATAGCGCGATCTATTCAGAAAAATAAATTGCAACCTTTGTGTAATAATTTTCAGCGTTTTTAAATAGGCATAAACCACTCAATTACCAATATTTTAATTTCAAGTACCTATCTATTGAGCGGAAGAAGCTGGCGGTTGATAAGCTAAATAAATCTCTAGAATGAATCTTTCCGCTCGATTGTTCGGGAAGGACTGATATTATTATTACTGATAAATTATTTTGTAAATTATACATTATTATCATTATTTTAATTATTATTAACATGTTTAATGTTTTAGGGCTGGGGGTCGTTCTGTGAATTCCGACACGCAAATCTGCAACGTTTTTTTTCTTAGTTACCACGGACCGATTTCTCAGTTACCACGTTATATCGGCTCCATTTGGGGTCTAGTTGTACCAAGATGGTCACTGATCAGCTGAGTGAGCTCCAAGGCCATTTTCTCTCCTCTTGAACGCAGGAAGCTGAAATTTGAGAAGCAGGGTCAATGGAGAATGCTGAAGGCGCCTGAGTGGTCACTGATCAGCTGAGTGATCGGCAATCTAATTTCTCCCTTGCGAGGGAAAAACATTAAACATGATTTAATGTTTTTCCCTCGCAAGGGAGAAATTGAACAGTTATTTTAATGACCTAATAAATGCTTCACGACTAAGGCTAGTTGCTGCTTCCAAAAGAAAGGGGAAAATTTTGCCGAAATTTGTGGCCAGTTTTGCTCTCTCATAAACCAAGCAGTCTGTCACATGTTTCCGATATTTCGATCTTTATATTCAACGATTTGTTGTGACGTTGTTCTAGGAATGTTATATAAATGAAATGACTGGAAACTATAAATATTATTACGGTATCGAAGCTACGGAGATACAAAGATTAAAAACGCCGTTAAAGCAAGACAAAAGGTGAGCCTATTCGGTCAATTCGGTCAATTCTGACCAATGATAAAAATCGATGTTCACTGTTTACAATTTTCATGCTGCTAGAAAATTTGTTTACCTCTACTGTGAAATTTAAAAATGGAACATCATTAAAACAATTAGAAATAAGTATTCTCTGAAAGAAACTCGATCGTGTTGAAATAATTGTGGAATTTTGGCTTGTTATGTTCTAGGTTTGAGAAGAAAGTTCTCTAAAATCAAAATTTCCACTCGCGTTTTACGTTTTAGACCTTCCTGAACAATTTTGATTCCTTGTCTGTCTGTCTGTGTACCTGTCATGAAATCCTTGCCACAGCCATGACACCTATATTTTCAACAATGTTTAGAGATTGTGCGGGTTGACGTGTAATGCAACTATTATGGTAATGCAAGAGAGAGTGTACCTACTTAAAGATTGATGTTTCGAGAAAAGCTGCTATGCATCGGTTCATCTATACAATCGGGTTATGTGTACGAGGAAGGAGGTGTCACACCCACTTGGCATTTTGTTTCTGGTTTTATATTTTGCTGCTTTTTGAAAAATCAATATGATTTTCTGTTTTCTTAGTGTAGAGGTATGTTTTTTTCAGTTTCAAAACTATGCATGGCTCCTGTTTATTGAATAAGGAATAATTTTGGAAAAAACTTTTAATCACTCTTCAACTCTGAGCTACATCGGAAGAAATCAAACTTTCAGGAACATCAAGTGATGTATCTACTCGTGTGAAAATTATATCTTTGATGTGAGGTGTGACATCGACGATATTTAAACGGTACTTACCAAGTAGGAATGGAGATCAAATTTCTCAAGTACAAAATCGGAGGTATGTATAATTTTCCACTCAAACACCAAAGCATTATCCCTTGAATATTTTATGGTGCTGGATCTACTGTAATTATTTCCAGGATATCAATATTTCAAGGACATTGGGAGGTTGGTAGCGACTTTTACCTACTGAACAGAATAAACCAAAATAAGAGTTTAATGTTGCTGAAAACTTGCCACTTATCATATGGTCCACAATGTATTTCACGTTCGAGATCAACAAAACAAAAAAACCCTCAACGTCTCATTCAACCTCACAAATAAACTTCCGTACCTCTGACAATAGTCTTTCGTGAGTTGTGGACCATTTCACTCCCATTACGCCTCCACTTCATTATCAATGTCTCCTTACCCTTTCAGCTAAACCAGAAAATTATTTTTTCGGTTCAAACCTGAGTTTGAATGAGAATGATTATTTATTAATTTTAGTTGCTACGCAATGTCGATATCAGGATTTCCTCTTGTTTGTACTATGAAAGAGCTGATCCCAGTGTACCTGGGATGATCAAACTCTTGAACAGACCGGTAAACAATGAATGGGGTCAGCGGTTTGAATACGACATTCTCGGTCAGCGTGTTGTCGAGCTTTTCACGGGCGATCCGAACGAGGGAAAAAGTTCGGTTCATTCATCACTCACCAGCCATCGTTTCTGTGGCATATTAGGGTCCCCTTTTTTCAAAGAGTGGAAAACTTAGTTATGGGAAATCAAAGCCGAAAAGCAAGCGCTGTTGGGGTCCACCGATAGGAACGGTGTTTGTTCCACCGCAGGCAGCTCTTTCCACCGTTGGGAGATTAATGACGATTTTTTTCTTTCTATTATAAACTTTTATTACAAATACCTCCCACTAGACCAGTAAGTGTGGTCCAGCACTAAAACTATATCAAAATAGAACTGAAAAGGTGCTCTAGCAATAATATCTAGCACTGTCGGAACTAGCAGGAGTTAAAGGGGTGTAATACCACGGCCCCAAACATGAGTTATACAGCTTCATCGGAAGTTTTTCTTGATCAGATGTTCACTTTATAGCGGACCTAAAGAAGCATTATAGGAGCTCTGGCTCACAAGAACGGTTTCGTCTTTCATTATGAATCTTGAGAAGGTCTCAATCTTCAATTTCTTGTTTTCTATTTTGTAATTCGCGGCTCATTTTGGAGCCACCTACCTGCCTCAAGCCATGAAGACCAATTAAAATTCTCGTAATTGTAGTCGAATTGTTGAATGTGCCATTGATTTCCTCCCAGGGCAGCCTCGGGACCTGAGGACTTGAATACTTGAATACTTGAATACTTTCAAGCTGAAGGTAACTATCGAATAGATCCTCGTAATTTATTAGTCATAACTTTCTTGATGCACAGCAAAAAAAAAAAAAAAAAAAAAACAATTTTTCTTAACTAACATTGGAGCTTGACAAATCTAAAGCTGACTCCTACATAAATTTAATAAAGTTTTCAGAGGCAATCATTAAACGTTTTTCATAAATTTCCATGAAAGACGACAAGAAAGGTGTAGACCCAAAAAAGGCCTTAAAAAGTACATTAAAATGACTCAAAACTGTAAACTGAAAATTTGATGGAAATATTGAAGTTTTTAGAGTTTTGGCAATTATTTAAAACAAAAATACACAACAAGACCTATGGTCATCCATGTCAGAAAATGGTTGATCTGCAAGAGGTAAGGTGGATGGCTGTACCGGTTGACGTTTACATGCCTCCACTACCAGTAGCAAGAATACCAAGATTGTTACCATTCAAAATACCAGCCTCGATTATTTAGGGTCTTTGTACGTCAAATTACGAAGAAATTTTATTTGAAAATTCGGGTTTGCTTATTCGCTTTGGTTCCCAAAGAAGAGAGAGGGAGGGAATTCACAGGCCCATGGTGTCACCATAAAGGCGATTCGATATTTCAAAGCGTTTTTATTATTTTCAAACATCTACCTACTAAATCGAGCTGTCGCGTGATTTTGGTTTTTGAATGAAATTCAAAAATAAAAAAATTTTTGTTTCACGAAATTAAAGAAAAGGACTAATTTATTCATGAGAGACATTGAGCTCAAAAGGGATGAACATTCATAAGTAACTTTATAAGTAATAAGTAATAGTGATAGTATAAAGTAGAAAGTTGATAAAATTAGAGAAGAAGGGAGAGAAAAAGATTCTTTTTGCACTCCACCTGTCTATTAATTTTTCCTAGTGTGACGTTGACTGTTAGAGAAAACTAGTTAAGTATTTAAATAACAAAATAATCGAATACTTTACAAAACATGACTATGACTATGGAGGTAGATGAAGCTTCGATAGGTAAACAACGTGTGTTTATCGAATTTTTCTATACCTATCGTTGTTTATTTTGGTATTTATTTCAATCGATTCCGTAGCTTAGCTAAAATGGTGGTATCGGTGGTATGTTAAACATTTTTTTTTTGACATGGATAAATTATGTCTTTTGGCTGGGGGTCGAGGAATTTTTCGCGACACTTTTTTTACGCCACAAGAAATGCAACGCGATACCAGTAAACAAAATCATAGCTACATATCGGTAGCTAAGAAGCAAGAATCTAGAATACTGCAATATATCATGTAAGATCAGAAAGTTTTTTTTAAAATCTGTTTATTCATAGAAAACGTAAATAGGTAGGTACATATTATCAAAAGAGATTGATGCAATGTTTTTGATCACGAAAATTGAAATAAAGTATCAACCTATTTCATGCTAATAAAATTAAACACAATTCATTTTAAACAACTTAGAAGAAAGAACAAAACAGGAGCCGCGGGAAAGAGGATTAATCCTATGTGTATTTTATTTCGTCATTTTAATTTTCAAATTACACCTACAGCAATGTTCATATCCTTTATCTATTGTTTTTCCCTATAAGGGAGAAATTGAGAGCTTCTTGAGAAGTTTTAATTTGGGAGAGAAACTACTGAAGGGATGTGGCGGACCAAACACTCTTGAGAGAAAAATATTTTTCCTCTTAGACAACAAATCGGGTTTGAGAATTTTATAATTTGATCAACATATCATATTCAAAACTACCATGTAGAGATGTCCTAAAAGTATAATTACTTAGTAGTTTATTATGAATAGGTAGAAGAACAATTTTGATTGGAAACGTAGCATTATTTTCTTCGGTAGAGTAAGAAACTTGAAATTCGTATGAATATACAATACTCTGTTTAAAGATTGAAAATCCTAGGCGTAGAATATCCAGTAGTTGATGTAAGTACCTTCCTACTTAGATGATTCATTAGTAATTTTGTCAACTCGAGGAAGCGTCGTAAATCGAGGAGCAAGGCAGTTCTCTTTGTAAACGTTTTAATAATGTCAACCCCTTTGGACGGCTTGGAATGTAAGAGGGTATTCGGTTTGTTCGAGTACAATTGTCACTCGGATTCCTCCAAATGAATCACCAAATCGTTTCTGATAAGTACACGCAACTCGGCCATTGTCAACCGTTTCCTGGCGAATTCAATATTGGAACACATTCAAAATCGTATGTAACGCGTGCGAACTAACCGGAAAAATATTTTTAATAAGGACCGGAGATTGGGAGCGGTGATGGGGGAGAGGCCACGCCCATTCTTGCAGCCGTCTCGGCCAATGAGGTTCGACGACTCCGGGTCATGGCTGATACCCCTGGGGTAACCCTTTGTTCGTCTGTTTACGCGTCCAGGAGGGGTACGTATGTTAAAAACCGGTCGAGCGGCTATAACGAGAAAATTAGATTATAAGCCATAGATCAAACATGTTTCTTTTCTTCGAGTTTCCGGCTGATGCCTTCCCGTCACGATGGATTATGTGGATACAATTACTGGACGACGAAAGCACTATGAGAATAGGAACACAGTAAAAACGAGATGAAATGATTCGTTCTAGATCGCAGATATAACTTATGGATTGGTGATTCCTTACCTGAGAGGCGTAGTTGTTCTTTACAACGGTCGGAGCTTTACCTCTATTGTCAGCCTTTGAAAACACAGAAAAGGATTGGAACAAACACATTTTTTCGATAAAAGTGTGCACGGTGGCACAAAGGCTCAGGGTTAAAATCATAACAGCTCTATTGGCTTGGAATTAACTGTAACAATTGAAGCGGGTTTGATAAATTTGCGGTAAGGAAACTACCTAACGGTTGGCTAACCTCCAAACGAATTTTCCTTTTGAGATGAAATGATAAACAAATATTTTCAAGATTTCAAGCCGTTTCCATCGTATTTGTATTGACCTGGCTGTCGGTATTAAGGAATTACTATAGAAATTGATATTGAAATTTTCATTTCTTTGCTTTGGCACATAAACTGAAAAATCGTCACAGAAACTTGCTCACGCGACTAATAAATAAAATAGACTCACTGTGTTGCGTAGAGAACAATCAACTGTTTTGATGCTTGGGTACATGAACTAACAACCTTACTTCACTACCTTGTTGTGCAGTGGAAGAAAACACACATGAAAATGTCCCAATGTGTTGCAGACTCGTATGCAAGCATTTATTTTTTTGACATGGATATGTCTTAGTTCTGGGGGTCATTCCAAAATTTTCGACACACAAAACAATGCAACGTTTTTTTTCTGATGCTGTTAAACACAGGAAGCTGAAATTTGAGAGGCAGGGTCAATCGATACATACTTCTATACATCATCAAGGTTGATGATCACTAATTAGCTGAGTGAGCTCCAAGGCCATTTTTTCTCCTGTTGAACGCAGGAACCTGAAATTTGAGAGGGCGGGTCAATGGAAAATGCTGAAGGCGCCTGAGTGGTCACTGATCAGCTGAGTGAGCTCATCATTTAAATTGCCATCATAAGACATATCCATGTACAGATGTATCTGCATGCAGTGTAGATACTTTCTCTAAACACTGGATCTATATAAGATTAAGTAATAGCCTAATTTATTGTTTCAAGCGGCAAATACGCACCAAAATCTTTGTAATCCATTGTATAGGTTGTCAGGAAGTCACTCTGCTCTTGAGCAAACATTTTTCACCCGCCCTCGAAATTGTACGGCTTACGTTTCAAGGTACGTAGAATCCGCAAATCGAATGAAAAACACTGCAAATTATTACTTTTCACATATTTTTAGTAGTTACTTCAGTTGAGCTACTTAGGTACTGTACTGTTGGAGAACCTTCGTATTCATCCATTGTAGAAACTGAAAGGATAACTAGGACTAATAAAAATATTAGGGATGAGATGAATACCACGGCAATTAAAGAGCTTTAATAATATTATAGGTGATTCATCTTATTTGCAATGATATTTCTATAGTTTTACCCGGGACTAGAAGTCGACGTTTTTTTTAATATTTCTGGTTTGTGTCGTTCAGGGGTCTCAGAGTGCAAACCAGTGTTATCTGATTTGAGTGTTTCCGAAAGAGAACTTAGAAATCGATAAAAACGGAGTTGACTAGAACGTTGTCTATTTCCAAGAAAATAATGAGTCACAAGTTAAATCGATTTCGACTGTTAGGTCATCATCAGTAACAAACAATAACACGTTAACGGTAAATTCATTGTTTATTACTGATGATGACCTAACCGTCGAAGTCGATTTAACTTGTAACTAATTATTTTTGTGGAAATAGACAACGTTCTACTCAACTTCGTTTTTTATTAAAACGGTTTTCCACAATCTCATCGCGAGTGATTTTATTCGTATTGGAAATCGATGTTGACAAGACCAAAATAATATAAATTAATAACGTCAAACAACTCAACGCAGAGATGACAGCACGAACTCACCAGTAATGGTCGGAGAACTTATTTACTAGCATTTCATTTGATCGGTTAGACTACTGGAAACTCGATTGGATTTTATTCTACCTGTTATGTAGACGAATTGTATACATTTCATTTGATAGCGTAGTACAATTTTGTAGAGTGAAGTCCAAGACTATGATTCGCGGATGCACATTAAATTGTCCGGCTTTTATTCGTGTTCATCATTGAGCATGAGTTTTTGAGTTTTTATCCAAAGGGGAAATTTAATAAGAATCATATTCGACATTTTGAATAGTTCATATCGTTCATTCTTCACCAATGGCTCAAACCGTGATTAACTGTCATTCATCAACATGAATATTGACTGTCAAAAGCTTTATACGAATGAAAGATAACTATTACATCTACTTGATAATTTTGGAAAACCACTTCATTGCCCTATTTCGTAATTTACTTGTGAATATAAATTATTTTCTTCCAAACTGTAAGTAGAACGATAATCCATCTATTTTTTAAAATTCAACAGTTCAATGCAAAACAACTTGAAAGATGGAGTTAGCATATCGTTGTCAGATAGGTAAATAAAGTGTGGGTTAGGTAAATTAGGGTTTTGTAACTTGCTCTCTCATTTGAAGCTCTAAGAATCTCAAGTGTGTCGCACCTTGCTTTTGGTTTATTATTTTCAATAATGAACCTTTGGAATCGACCAAGAAAAAAAAATTTTAACACCCCTTCAAAATTTGATGATTTACGTTTCAAGGTACGTAGAATCCAAAAATCGAATGAAAATTTGGCCGTCCGTCCGCCGTCCGCCGTACGCCGTCCGCCATCCGCCGTACGCCGTCCGCCGTACGCGGCACTTTTCCCACTTAGCATTGACCGATTTTGATGAAATTTGGTATGTAGGATCCATTTGGGGTCTAGTTGTGCCCCGAAGCTTTTGGTTGATGTAGGTCACTTCTAAGGGTTCCAAAATCAATTTTGAAATTTTGAAAACGCCCTAACTCAAAAAATTTTGATATAAACGTATTGTTTTTCCTTCAATTTAAGATTCTATAGAATTTTTAGAATTTCTTGAGACCACGCGGAGCTCTGTAGGACAAACCGTTCCCTCCCTACGAAAATTTAAGGGTTTAGATTTAAATATATACATATATAGTGTGACAAAACACGTGTTTTGGTTGCTTTGTTATGATTAGTCTTGTTGATTCCAAAAAGTTGGTTGTCAGTGTTATTCCGGAGATTGTTGAATTGACTATTGTTGAAATATAATGTCATTCAGAAAATAGTGTGCTTTACATTGGGGGCCCGTCCGAACACGAGAGAATAAGAGGAAGGAAAGAACGTCACCAGTACTGGTCCTGGCAGTCAAGATGCCGAAACGTGTGAATGTTCTACCATTGCGCACTGTGTCTACCCGTCGCCGACCTGCTGATGATTCCTTATCTTCCACATCTGAGTCGCGTGACACATCAACACCGACCCCCTTGATTGTAGATCCTCTCAATGAGTCAGGAGTCACTCAACGCCTCTCGCAACTCGAAAACGCCGTCTTGGGGATTCACCAGTTATTGTCCCAGCCAACTGCAAGACCACCTGAGCTTACACAAAGGATGAGTACAGTAGAGGCAATGCTGGCGTCGCTAAATGAGAGGGTAGGCCAAGTCTTTAACCAGTCCGGTGAAGGCCTACGTTCAACATTGCATCCCCCGAATGACATAAGAAAAACTTCACTTCCATCCACTTCGTCAAATCCTATATTGCACGAAATAATACCGCCAATACCAGGCGGAAGGAAAGAGGGAACTCTCAGCACATATGATGGAACCGTTCTGTGGGAGGAGTTCAAAGTTCATCTGGACGTGACAGCTCAAGCGAATAAATGGGACTCTCAGACAAAAAGAGAAAGGCTAGCTAGCAGCTTGCGTGGAGCAGCACTGACAGTTTTGGCGGAATTGAGTGAAGAAGAAAGAATGAGCTATTCAACGTTGACTCAGGTTCTTGCTGAGCACTTCGGACACGCTAGACTCCAAGCTCGATACAAAATTGAACTGAAAACCAGAACCCAGCACCTTAATGAATCCCTCTCAGATTTGGCCAATGACATCGAGAAGTTGGTTCGAGGAGCCCATCCAACTGACTCAAGAGCAGAACGATGTAAAAAATCTGTCGAGGCGTTTATTGATGCACTTCAAAACAAGGATCTCGCTAAACTGGTCACGTTGAGTAAACCAACAACAGTTCATGAAGCTCTAGCGACATCTTTGCAATTGGAGGCCATAACGAGACCTCAAATGGGGGTTGGAAATTTCAATTGTTTCAACTGCAATGAGCCAGGGCACTACAAATCTCGGTGTCCTAATAAGAAAACACGCTCTGATCAGGAAAACTGAACCTGGTCAGTGCAGAGGGCCATGCACTGGCTATAGAGGGAGGTGGCCCACGGGTGAGAACTACTCGATCTGGTCAAGATGCTCTTTTTGTTGAGGCGGAAATCAGAGGAAGAAGGGTGGGCTTACTTGTTGATACAGGAGCCACTGTGTCAATACTACGCCCTGATATGATTCAAGAGCTTCGGCTAGACCTCCAATCATCAGCTTATCCCTTTTTGATGACAGCAAATGGCAGGAGCATGGAGGTAATTGGCCAGTGTACCACAGCCGTAAAAGTTAGTGATTGCATTAAAACGCATCAATTCTTAGTAGCTTCTGTCAGAGATAAGGGAGTTTTGGGGCTAGACCTTCTGAAGAAACTTGGAGCTTCATTGGACCTTCCAAGGGACATCCTGAAAATATGTGGCAAACAAGTACCAATGCTGAGAAGGTTCCAGTGTACTGTACGCTCACTCCAACTTAACTTACTACCGAAGCAAGAAGACAGCTGTGGGAGAGATCTACTTGAACAATCAGACCTTACGCCTGGCACAAATGAGTACAGTGAGGTACTTGATTTATTCCGTAGGTTTAAAACAGTTTTTGCTCAAGGTACAGTTTTGGGTAGGACCCATGTGGTTGAACATGGAATTGACACTGGAAGTTCTAGGCCCATCAAACAACCTCCACGTAGGCTCCCCTTTTCATCTGAAGCGCATGTTGACCATCTTCTAAAAGAGATGATCGACCAAGGAGTCATTGAGCCGTCAAAGAGTCCTTGGGCTTCCCCAATTGTCCTCGTTCCGAAAAAAGATGGCTCTACTAGATTCTGTATAGATTACAGACAACTGAACAAAGTAACGAAAAAAGATTCATACGCTCTTCCCACTGTTCAGGCTCTTTTGGACACACTTGCTGGAGCTGCCTGGTTTTGTACGCTAGACTTGAAAAGTGGCTATTGGCAAATAGGATTGAAAGAGCAAGACAGAGAAAAGACAGCTTTTACTGTAGACAGGAAAGGATTGTGGCAATTCAAAGTTATGCCGTTCGGCTTATGTAATGCCCCAGCCACATTCCAGCGTCTAATGGAAGCTGTTATTCCATCAGATCTTGCCCTAGTGTACCTTGACGATGTAATTGTCTATGGACCAGACTTTCAGTCAGTGTATGGAAAATTGACTAAAGTCTTGGAGCGGCTTGAACAAGCAAATTTGCAGCTGAATCCAAAAAAGTGTAGCTTCTTTAAACGAAAAGTTCAATATTTAGGCCACGTAATTTCTGCAGATGGAATACAGACCGACCCAAAGAAAACAGAAGCTGTCAAGAATTGGCCGGAACCCAAGAGCAAGCGAGATGTGCGCTCATTCCTAGGATTCTGCTCATATTACAGACGATTTGTGCCAGACTTTGCATTGATTGCTAAACCCCTCAACAGACTATCTGAAAAAACGGCAGCATTCATTTGGGACAATCAGTGTAAGACAAGCTTCAATCGTCTTAGAGAGTCCATGATCACAACACCGGTATTGAGATTTCCTGACCTCCACTCACCATTTATCCTGGATTGTGATGCCAGTGGTCATGCTGTTGGAGCTGTTCTCTCCCAGATCATAAATGGAGAAGAACGAGTGGTTGCTTTTTACAGTCAGACTCTTTCAAGGGCAGAGCGCAACTACTGTGCAACAAGACGTGAGCTTCTGGCTGCAGTAAAAAGCATGGAGCATTTCCATTATTATCTTTACGGCAACAGATTCACTTTGCGAACTGACCACTCTGCCCTCCAATGGCTCTCCACGTTTCACCGCCCACAAGGACAGCTGGCTCGATGGTTAGAGATGATGCAGATGTATACATTCGACATTGTGCACAGACCTGGTAAAAAACACAGCAATGCTGATGGTTTATCTCGCCAGTCCTGTTACAATAATTGTGCATACTGCTCCCGGAAAGAACGAGATGAGATCAATGTTGTACAACTTGTGTCAGACAGTGATGATCAACAAGCAGATAGTGGGATACAATGGCTGATTCAGAAAATCCAGGAGAGAAATAAGCCAGGATCATCAGAAACAATGGCTCAAAATCCAAAGATCCAGCAACTTGTCTCTAGATGGGATTCCTTGGAAGTGGTCGATGGACAGCTCTTCCATAGGTGGGAGGATAAGCGAGGGCAATCTCATCTGCAGTGGGTAGTGCCGCCACTGGTAGTGCCAAAGGTCCTCTCTCAGTGCCACAGTTCCCAGGCAGGTGGACATTTTGGGTTTTGGAAGACTATTGGCAAAATCCGCCAGAGTTACTTTTGGCCAGGCATGACGTCTGATTCCAAAGCCTGGTGCAGAAACTGTGAACTTTGTAGAAGGGTCAAGGGTCCCAGTAAGAGACACCCAGCTCCTCTGCAGCAATTTCAAGTGGGAGGTCCCTTCCAGCGAATAGGAATGGATATTCTAGGGCCTTTTCCTAGTACTAAGCGAGGTAACCGGTTTGTTCTGGTGATGGCTGACTATTTCACGAAATGGCCAGAGGTGGTAGCCATCCCCAATCAAGAAGCTCATACTGTTGCAACCGCTCTTATCGACCACTGTGTTAGCAGGCATGGGGTGCCATACGAAATACACACTGACCAGGGTCGTAACTTCGAGTCGAAACTAGTTGAGGAGGTAAACATGCTATTGGGAACAAAAAGAACGCGAACCACTCCTTTGCACCCCCAGTCAAGTGGGCTTGTCGAAAGATTGAATCGTACGATCACCAAATACCTCACAATGTTCATTTCTGACAGCCAAGACAATTGGGACGAAAAGTTGTCTCTGTTCCTACTAGCATATAGGTCAGCTCCTCACGACACGACAGGAATGACCCCGGCCCAATTGGTGTATGGGAGAGATCTACATCTGCCTGGTGCCCTTATACGCATTCCAAACCAAATTCCTACGACAACACAACCTTACGCCTTCGAGTTGCGGGAAAAGCTGGAATATGTTCACAAATTTGCACGGGAACAAGCCGGGTTCAAAATGAGGGCGCAAAAAGAGCACTACGACCGTCACGCCAAGCAACCTGGCTTCAAGGAAGGAGATTGGGTTTGGGTGCACGACCCAAAAAGAACGAAAGGAAAGTGTCCAAAGCTCCAACCTCAATGGACAGGGCCTTGGGTCATCACAAAGAAGCAAAATGAAGTCCTGTTTCAAGTGACAATGGGAAGACGAAAACGACTTCTACATGTGAACAGGTTAGCCCCAGCTGAAGTCATCAAACCGCAGGAGGGATAGTGTGACAAAACACGTGTTTTGGTTGCTTTGTTATGATTAGTCTTGTTGATTCCAAAAAGTTGGTTGTCAGTGTTATTCCGGAGATTGTTGAATTGACTATTGTTGAAATATAATGTCATTCAGAAAATAGTGTGCTTTACAATATAAATCAAAACACGAGTGTGAATCGCAAAAGAGGCCTAATCTCCGTTCAAATTAGAGCTGACAAAAATCCAAACTGCGATCAATGGTTTAATTTTTTTTTGATTTTTTAAAAATTTTATTCTATTTTTTTTTTTTTTTTTGATTTTTTTTCTTTTTTTCATATTGGATGGTTGCTGATTTTGTAGACGAGTGATCTATATAGAAAAATAATAAACCATTGTGTAATAATTTGCAGCTTTTTTTAGGTAGGTATCGTTCATTCTACTTTTGTCAGAAAGTAAGTCTCGTGTTTTCATTTAGGTGGTTTTTGTTGAGGTGATATTTCTTTTAAGATGGTATCCTCGTTCGAACGCTTTTACTGCATGGACGATAAGAAAGGGCCGAGAGCGTGAATTATTAGAATCCTTTTACCCAGCTGATCTGGCTATCCTCTCACCCCCCTCCATCAGGGGTTTCTCCAGAACACTTTTAACTCAGCATCCTATTCCTCCCTCATTTTCCAGAGAGCACCCCTGGGTCTGGGAGCGGTATCAAAGGTCGAGGAAGGAGAACAAATTATTATAACACTACAATCCTCTCACATTTCCCCTACCTGAAAGTATCGGTCTTCAAAGAAAGTAACCCTTCACTTCAGAATGCAGATGCATCTGATGATATTTCTATCCTTTTTTTCATCAATCGTATTTGCACCTCCCAAAAATTAATTTTTGTTAATTCGAAAGTCGTAGCAAACACTTCAACACTATCGTTGGTTAATTGGTGGGATAGAATATAGATAATTTATAGGAAGTCCATCAAATATGAAGTCAGGATGAGGAGCTAATTCTTCTACAATTTCTGCGAGTACCTGACAAAAGAAGTTCTCAACATCAAATCCAAAATTTGATTGCTCAGTTTCTGGTGTGAATGTTTGAATTTCATTAGTTTTTGAGGGAACATTAAATGTTCAGAAACTAATGAATTTCAAACATTCATACCAGAAACTGAGCAATCAAATTTTGGATTTGATGATGTAGAACTTCTTTTGTCTTTTGTCTGATTAAATTTTAATCTCATTGAAGGGATGACAAAAGCAAAGTATGTTTTACCATTCGGTGTACGGCAGCTCGTGATTCCCTAATAAGTTTCCCAATCTAATTTAACGAAGAGACGCTTTAAAACCAGCTTGAGCTAATTATAACCCATTACATCTTGTTAAGTGAATTTGAAGGGACGGACGAAGGGCAAGAGATGATATTGACTAAGGATGATGTTCCGTCGAGGGTGTAACGATGGATCATTGATCCGGAATATTGCCCGGACTTTGAAAAGCTTTTGTGTATTTACGCCTTTTTTTGGCTACCGCCCTTTCAGTTCAAGGGAGGTAGTGAGGGCCCTTCTTCACCACCCTGTGACTAATAGTTGTTTACAACCCTCTAAGTAGTGGGGGACCCTTCCAAGGGGTGGGGACCACTGTACCCTATGGGGTGTACCCTAGGCACCAGACAGTCTGGCCGTGTAGAGTGACTTGAACGCTTCTCTTGGACTAGTCAAGTTTCCGTTAGAGCTCGTAATGTCACGATCGTTTTTCGTCGATAGCCTCATCGGCTCGAAGCCTCCAACTCCTTCACCAGTGTTCCCAGCGGGGTATTTTCTGTCTTTGGTACCCCCGTACTACAGACCTTACTGGTCACCGCCAGCTTCCTGGGATGAGCCCATCCAGCTACACAGGCCGAAACCCATCAAAAGCCATCAGCAGCCGCTGGAAGAGCCCAAGCCTGCGTTGTCACCATCACCGCCTCCAAAAGGTACATAAGTTCATCTCAGTAAAGAATACCTCATGCAATCAAAACATTAGCTCAGCTCCTTCAATGTTTTTACTAGTTTCATCAACAAGTGAAGAGACTTGTCCATCAACCTTATGATCAGACAAGTGCTGTTTAGTCGAGCCATAATGTCCTCATTTCTTAGTCATGTTTAGCCCAAGCTGTTTTCCTTTTTTATACCTCGCTTCCGTTTCTCGAATTTTCCTAAAAACGTACATCAAGGTTTCGAAATTCTAATACATTTCAGACTTTGTATCTCTATCTCTTTGCATGCTCATAATTTTATTGAACATTTAATACTCCTAACAGCGTATATTTCAAATACAAGCCATCATCTATCCTCCTACACGTTACCTACTTCTTACTACTGGTATTCTGTCGATCTGGAGGTACCTATATATAATTTTTGTGCTTTGAATCCTCCATCTATTTGGTATGATTATGTTCACGCTTGGTTGTAGAAGTTATAACATAGCTCAAATTCATAAGATGTCGAGAGGCTTATATATTATGATGGTTGATGTATTGTTATTATCGAGGAATCGTACTACAATGGCTTGCTTGCTAAGCAAGTTGTTGATCGTTTGAAAGATTGATTATGCTAAAACGAAACGGTAGAATTGGGGGTTTAGTGCGCCGATATTATTCAGAATTGTGACGTCAATCTCTCACGAGTAGGGGTAATAAGGGACTTTTGCCCCCCAAAGTGACCAGTGTTTTCAATTATGTGCTCACACGCTTTACTATTAGTCCAGGAAACAGCCCTAGGACTTCCCAATAATATCTTTAAAATGTTATTAGAATCGTAAAACATTTTCACATGGTTTTATCCAACATGTTTTCATCGGTACTCTACATAAAATTGTTAGAAAAGCTCTAAAACGAAAAAATGAGAGTGAAATTTTGGATTTTGGAGAACCAAATTTTAGATTTTTTAATGTAGGTATCATATTCGAATTAGTGTTCATAACCCATACCTCAGGGGTGTATAATAAAAATTGTAAATGGAGTTTCAGAAATAATTTAGTTTAAAAAAACTTATTCACAAAAATTTAAAAATTTCAACTTGAAGGAATAATGCCTACTTGTGCCCACAATAGGGGCTTGGCATTCATAGTGCGAAAAGAATCTTCGACTAGCTAGGGGCCCTTCTTGAAGGGCCGCATTCACTCAAGGTAACTCAAAGTGTCCCTTCAGGTACAGCAGACAATAAGTCTCAGATTGACTTTTAAATGGTTGGACTGACTCATTCACACCCCCTCACAAAGGGAACACTTGTTCAATGTCCTCAAGTTGCTTTGTTCGTCGTCCAGAACGCTTCCCATCGACTCTATGGAACTTCGATACTTTTTCCATCTGAACGAACCCATAGAATTTCATTGACTGGAGAACTAGGATTCATTCACAGGTTTCCACCCATTGTCACCTATTCCGTTTTTGACAGACAATACGAGAACGGGTATCGGAGATGAGTTCCAATTGTAAGTATTTGAAAGATGTTATAAGGGCGAGATTTCCTTTGCCGACTCGTCGATGCCGACGGAACTGCGATGAAGTATCCAAAAAAATCGTAGTTTTAAACGATCGTTTGAATCATGGATTTGGTGGATGCTCGCCCGGTGGGTTCATACAAACATTGGACATCCGAGCATTCGATTTCATCGAAGATCCCGCTCAAGGGATTCACCAATCGTCCTCAACTGTTGTGGGTACAGTTTAAATGAGGTTTTGACCAATCGACGGTTTTCTCTCCACTCTGAACAAGTTACTGCTAGAGGGCCAAAATTGGGCCGGGTGGCGTTCGTAAACATTCGCCAAAATTCCTACAGTGAATGACGGGGAAAGGGCCTGCAAATCTTGACAAAGTATCCAAAAGCTTTTCAACAGTTCCATCTGTTTTTCATTAATTTGGTCAACTAGTTGACTCAGTCTTTAGGTTCTCACGAAACTCATTTTTAATTCCTAACGAATTATTTTGTTAATTTGCAGAAGTCGATTGTCCTACTGTCGGAAGAAAGAGGAGCTCTAGCGAAGAACCTGCTGATGATAGTGGGAGCAGCAAACGCATCAGAACGGCCTTCACCAGCACTCAACTTCTTGAATTGGAAAGAGAATTCTCCAACAACATGTATTTGTCTAGGCTGAGGAGGATTGAAATAGCCACATGTCTTCGATTATCAGAAAAACAGGTAAATTCCAAGATTTATTATTATGCACTGAATATGCCATTCATTGGAAAATTTTGCGTTTGGAATATTTTGGTTAACAAATTTAGTTCGGTTGGGCAAAACATTTGATGTCAAAATTGCCAAATGCTAGGTTTCCTGCACTGATGGAACGTAAACAAATTTTGCTTCATATTACTTCCTGGGTTTAAAAACTATTTTTATATGATATAATAAATGGGACACGTAGATGTTTATTATAACCTATCACTGTTCTGTGTTTATTGTTTAAATTGATGCTAATTGCCACCTATTCTTGTTTTAGGTGAAAATTTGGTTCCAAAATCGAAGAGTGAAACACAAGAAGGAAGAGGGTGGAGCAGGAGAACACAGATGTTCATGCCTCCGCTCCTGTTCGAACCGAGTGAAAGAAGAACAGTGCTCACCACAGAAGAGTAGCGACCAGCAATCAGTTCCAAGCAAACACCAAGGCATGAACCTCCAGGTGACCGGCCGACACCATGGTGCCAACCTTCAGGCGTCGCATCACTCTCCATCGAATCACGACCTCCCGCCGTCACCAACGACGCCCAACACGCCCCTCACCTCTCCCATGAGCAACCATTCAATCTTCAGGAATGGCTCGCCGGTGAATCTGAAGAGTGAGATGTCGCCAACTTTGGGCCACCACGCGGTCTTCAGAAGTGGCTCTCCCGAGAACCTGAAACAAGAATCGTCGCCGCCACCCACGCCCACCAGTCCCATGGCTCTGCTCCACCAGCCCCACCTCAGCCTGGACCCTTCCTGCGGTTTCTTGAGGAGTCCTATTCTCAGCTCAAGACACAGCTCATCCCCTTGAAGGAATTTTCCTCAAACTACAGAGTTTTCCTGAACTCTACATGTTCTGGGTTCGATCTCCTAATTTTCTCACCCTGTTTTTCTTCTTTTATCTGTAATATTGGGGCAATAATTCTTTCAATCCATTCCAATCTTGTAGCTCCAATAGTAAGATAAACTGGAGTGCACCCTAAGTTCGAATTTGGGTCATAAGATACAAAAAATTAATGTTCAGAAGACTTTTAACAAAAATTCTTTCTTACGGAAATTTCGTAAGGATCATAAATTCGAATCTAGTGACTGATGATAATATCAATTTATTTATGTAAGAACTCAATGTGATGACTGCCTTAATTTTTACCTTCTGCTTATTAAAATCACTAAATCATTAAGTTGCCTTAGGATCATATCAGTAAAATAGTCGTAATTGATAAAAATCATCAGATATATTTTTGAGATGTGGCTCAGGGTATTCACCTGTCATGCGTGTTTTGTACAAGAAACAATTTTACTTTAAAAATGCTCAATAAATCGACTGTTTTTTTTTTTTTTTTTAATTGAGATTTTCATACTCATAACACTTAAAGTTCTTAAAGATAGGTGAGAATATTATTTTTGTACAGTAGTCTACTTTTAAACTGTACCTAAAATTTGTAAATAAAGTCTACTTACTGTGATTTCATCTGATATAGTTTTATTTTTGTGTGAATAAGCAAATTTAAGTAATTTTACATAATATATTAGGAATGTATATATAATGGTTTCTTCAAACAAATTGTATCAGATTTTGTATATTAAATACTTTTGGTAAATAAAAATGTACATGATCAATATTTGATAACAACTTTATTAACGTAATTCCTCTATATTCAAAACGATTTCTAACATAAGTAGTCACTTCTAAATTCTACAAAAGTACCAATTGTACGACTACTCAGGAGTGATGATAAGTAGTTACATTGAAAAAGGGATTTGACAACGGCACGAATTATTGTTTTCTTCCCTATTGTGATAAATAGTTATTCGTACAAAGTCATTGAATAATTAACATGGAAAATTTGCAATACCTGTGCTAATTATCTTGGTACAGTCAATACCTGTACAATAGTTCTCGTCAATGGTGTTATCAATGGTAGGTATTCCTTGTAGGCCTCACCTGTTATTCATCAGGGTGATGAAATTTATGTAAATTCAATAACTCCGACGTTAGGTCCAACAGCATTTTGTGTCTTTCATTCATAGGTATAGTGATTAAACTTCGGTTAAAAGACGCATAGACTGATAAAATTACTTGTTTCATTTACTTGTGGTTTTATTTTTCTTGTTAGGTTTACTTTTCACTCGTCTTGGGGGAACTCAAGCCAGATTTGTATAACTTACCACATGAGTGCAATCAAACAAAAATGACCAGGAGCTTTAGTTTTGTGTCTACATACCTGATTCGAAATGAACTCACTGCAAAGATTAGTTAGAAAAACAGTGCATACATCTTATTGAAAGAAAGAGTGATGTCGCATGAGACAAATATATTTCTAAATATAAATCCATCTTCTGCTTATGCTCTGTGAACCTTCAAGAACACTTTTCCACTAGAGATTTTTGGGGGTTTCCCTTGAGACTTCTCACATGAAAATACCTTATTGGACATAGTCCTTTGTTGGAAAACTATGGGAGCCTCAGAAACAGGCCATCGCTCGAGGCGTACCTTGATCAACTCTGGTCCGCCGGGAGATGAAGACAACTCTGGAAGTTGAGTGGTACTTTCTGAGATAACACTTGGAATCACCCAAAGGAGCTGTCAAAGGTTGAATTGAATAATTAACTTCAACTGGAAACTTCCTTAGCAGTCCTTGGACGGGAGTTTCGAAATGGATTATTAGTTAAACAGTCACGTGATGCTCGTTGAGCAACACAAAACACTCCATTGAAATGTAGTATTTTCTGATGTAAACCAAGGTCCAGGTAATTTTTGGAGGCTTGTGGAACTTCTAGGTGGCCTCAAACTTGAGAGGTGACCCTCAGAACCATGTAAGGCTCACAAGACAAATACATTTATCAAATCTTAACTGATATTAGAAGAAAAATAGTAGTGTAAAACTGAGTTAGCCCTTCACTTCATATTTTATGTGCATCAGGTTGGTTACATAAAAACGGAGTTGACTAGAACGATGTCTATTCACACGATAATAAAGAGTTACAAGTTAAATCGATTTCGACGGTTATGTCATCATCAATAACAAACAATAACTGAAGGTACAACACAGAGAGCATAGCTTATATAGTCACAAGTGAAAGGGAGCTTGAATCCCATTGGTCGAGAAAGTGAAAGTCATACACAATCAGATAAGTGAAAGGAGAATCCTATTGTTCTGAGAAGTGAAGGGACCTGGGAGGATCATCAAATGCTAATCAAGGCAGACAAAGTGAAAGGGAGCTCAAACATTGTGAAGGGGAGACCAAGCTATTGTAGGAAGGAACCCATCAACGGTGAAACATATTGAGGGACCACCTCATTCAGACATTTACTGAATTCTATGCACTGTCCGTTTGTTATATCAAAACTAAAGTTATGATTGGATTCTCTTAGGTGATTCGCAAAAGCAGAATCACCTTTGCTATCCCTGAAATCCTTCTCATGCTCTTTTATTCTATCCCTAAATTTCCTACCAGTTTGACCAGATTTATACACCTCTTACCGTGAGGAATCGAACAATGACTATTTTGTATCTTTTATCACTGATTAAAGCCATTGGAGTATGACTCTAGTAACGAGGGGCGTAGGGTATTTCGTAGTTTCATATCATCATGTTAAACTACGAGAAGTAGAAATCTCACTTCAAACCACCCTCTTTCAAAGCTTGGTGGGTGGGGAGAACTCAAAAAACCCAAAAATAACGCTTTATACATATTTTACTACTTTATACTTATTTTGTTCACAGTCTCTTGGAGCCCGTTGAAAGCGATCAATTAATTGCTAATCAAGAGAAGTAAAGATTTTTTTAAATTGTAGAACCAAAATTATAGGGTATTACAATCATTGAAATAAATATAACAAAATTTCGAATCAGCTAAGCGAGTGATAGAACAGATGAAACTTGGTATCTACAGAGGCAGTTGATGATTTGTAAATGTGGAAAAACACAATCAAATCCACTAATTTTTAATTTGTTGAGCCTTTCTTATAAGTTATTAACAAGTTGATAATTCCTTCAATTGTTTATGAAATTCAAAATTCTGCAATGTCGCATTTCAATAGTTGCAGCTCTTAGATAATGGAGTTAAACAATTGTGGGAATCCGCATGAGTATGATCCTATGACATGAGAACATTAACCATAAATTATTACTGGACTGGAAGTTTCAAGAGGCCCTTCAAATCGACAAACCGGAATTCCAATGGAACGCCCGGGGGATCCTTGAAGTGGGGCACAAATTGTGAAGGGAAAAACCAGGTGACCTTATTGCAGAAAGAAAACAGGGCATGAAAATCGTTTAAAAAAGACGCTCGAGAGCTTCAAGAGTGGGACATCTTTGGTACAAGGTAGGACATCCGAGTGTATCGAATGAGATGGATGGCGGAGATACAAAGAGGCCCTCCCAGCCCATTCCGCGCCTGACTGCACGCAAACAGTCTTTGCCTTATTTTTGTCACCTCTGCCTCATGCCGACTTCGCAATTTCACCGTCTTCCTCCGGTATTTTCCTCTCCGTATTTTCTCTTATTCGGACAAATTAACGAGACATATTATTCTCTAAAAATATCATTGTTATTCTCCTTGATAATAATATATTATCATAATTTCAGGAGTTTTCATTCGATAGGGCTTATATCCATTTTTTACACTTTTTTATTTTTTTCACGGATTATGAATCTTTGGGATAAAGCCTATCACCTCACGAGTTGTATTCCTTCCAAAACGGATTGTATCTCGCTTCAAAAGCTTACTAAAAATCGGGATTGCCGATAAAACGGCTTACGTCTATCCGTATGTTTTCAATGAACACTTTTTTTTTTTAAATTCGGTTTTCGGATTCTACATACTTTGAAACGTAAACCATAAAATTTTGAGATGGGGTTAGATTATCTTTTCTTGCTCGATTCCGAAGGTTCATTATTGAAATTAACGGGTAAACCAATACAAGTGAATGAAAATGAAACCTGGAGAAATTTTTCTTCACACAACCAAAAACTTTTTGCTTCCGAGTCTACCAAGGTAGCGGAAGCTGTTTTCACTTTTCAAGGACGAAAGAAAAAGTTCTCCAAAATCAAAATTTTCACTCGCGTTTTGCGTTTTAGACCTTTCTGAACAATTTTGGTTCCGTGTCTGTGTGTCTGTCTGTCTGTCTGTCTGTCATGAATTCCTTGTAACGCGCATAACTATACAAAGTTATTGTCTGATTTCTATGAAATTTTCAGGGATTGTGCGGGTTGGTGTGTAGACGGTCCCCTATGAAAATCATCATTCCCGGAGTGATAGAAGCGACTGCGCATGCGCAAACGTGAATTCCTTGTAACGGCCATAACGTCTACATTTTCCATCCGATTTCAATGAAATTTTCAGGGATGTTACAGATTGATATTTAAATGGTCCCCTATGAAAATCATCACCTTCCGACCGATAGTACCCACTGCGTATGCGCAAACGTGAATTTCCTTGTAACGGCCATAACTTCCACATTTCCTACCTGATTTCGATGAAATTTTCAGGGATTATGCGGATTAGGTTGTAGATGGTCCCCTATGAAAATCATCACCCCCGGACTGATAGTAGCCGCTGCGCATGCCCTAACGTGAATTCCTTGTAACAGCCATAACTTCTACATTTTCCATCCGATTTCAATGAAATTTTCAGGGATGTTACAGATTATTATTTAGATGGTGCTCTATGAAGATCACCACCTTCGGAATGACAGTAGCCACTGCGCATGCGCATACATAAAATCCTTGTAACAGCCATAACATTTACATTTTTCATCCGAATTTGATGACATTTTCTAGTATTGACCAGATTAGCGTGTAGATGGTCCCCTATGAGGTTAGTGAAAGGTACTTAGAGATTGGTCTTTTCAGATTAACTACTATGCATCGGATCATCTACGTATATAATCGGGTTATGGATACGAGGAAGCTATGTGCCACACCCACTTGGCAGACTTTTTTTTTTCAAATAGCGCGTGTTCATCTTTTTTTAACAGAATGGGCTTATATTCAAATAAGAAATGGCCGTGTCTCCCTCAAAAAGCTTGCCGAAATTTCGAAATTTGTTCTCACAATCAAGAGTGAACAAATTGTTAGGAAAATTTGGGAACCCTGGAAAACTTCCTTCGTCATGAAAGAAAACTGTCATTAGTTATAATTGCTAAATCAAAACACTGGAAATTATGCCGAAAGACCCTAATTACGTATTTTCTATTTCCTAATGTACATGAGGCCAGTGGCACAAAGTCAACATCTATTCCTCCACATACCTACCCTTCCACTGGTGTTACGATATTTCGGCTAAACCACTCAATCATATGTTTCCAAATTCCCGTTCCGTAATTTATTACAGTTCACGAGCTCAACGAAGTTGTTGAATATTTATCATTATTATAATACACTAGTTATTTATATGAGCTATCGATAAGAACTGGGGTAAGTGAAACAAGTTAACCGTACCCTGTTCATCTATTGCGTAGTATTAGCATGTTATGACAATTATTTTTTATTCTAAATAATTTACAAACGATGTCTAAAAGCAGATTAATCAGAATGATCTCAGACTTTTAATTGAATCTACAATAGAGGATCTTATTGGTTTCCTAAGGTCTGCAACATGCTCATGAGCAGTAGGAACCATTCTTCATTACCCAATTCGGTAATTGATTTTTACGATTATGCTATTCTGGTTTTCTATACCAACAAACGCAACACGACTGTGAAGTTGTTTGTGATAACGTTGGTGATGTTTGGCTATTTAATGGGTATATACACCTGTGTAACTTGTCTCCGTTACTCTGTGGTATATACTCTGGCTTCTACTAATCGTATTATGATGAAATAATGTGTATTCTTCTTGGCTGCAGCCCCAAACGAACCTCTAAATTTGAGCCAAATCTGATCGTGATAAATTGATGTGTAGTAAATCACGCTGAAACGTGTACACAGGCTGGTTTTTGTCCAATATTATTGATATTAATAGGGAAGTGTATCGAGAATGACTCGCATCAATCCTGAATATGTCAAATAAATTGAATCATGATTTTATCAAGTAAGTTTAGTACCATGGTTATCCACAGACAGAGACGGAGCCAAGGTTGTTCAATAAACTCTGAAATGAAAAATGCGAGTGGAAATTTTTATTGACATTTTCATGTCTTTGCTTTGGCACATAAACTGAAAAATCGTCACGAAAACTAAGTAAGTCTTGCTCACGCGACCAATAAATAAATAAAATAGACTCACTGTGTTGCGTAGAGAACAATCAACTGTTTTCTTATTTTGATGCTTGGGTACATGAACTAACAACCTTACTTCACTACCTTGTTGTGTAGTGGTTGACATGAAAATGTCCCAATGTGTTGCAGACTCGTATGCAAGCATTTAAAATAACGTTTTGTGAATAAAATGAACTAGAGTTGAAAACTCGGCGCTTTGCGCCTCGGCGGGGGGCTCCGCCCCCCTGCACCCCCCGGTTTATTTCTTTTTCCATACTCTGTATGAAATCATAGGAACACAGAATGTGTTTTTGCGATACTAGTCATCCGTTAAATAAAAAACAACAATAATAAATGTGGAGTTGACATTAACATGACAACCAATAAACATATCACCAGATGTTTTTTCTGTCGCTTTTTCGTGACGATTTTTTTTCGGTAGGTCATCGCAAAAACACATTCTGTGTTAAAATTACCTCCAATAAGAAATATAACACTTTATAGAGATAAAACTTTATCACAGTTAAAACTTTGGTTTATTCGATTAATTTTCACCCGATTTTCCACCCATTTCCGTGATAGTGATTCCGGGCAGTCATACAAATGTGCAGGTAGAACGAGATGGTGGCAGGGAGAGAGGGAAATGAATCAATTTTGTGTGTATTTCACATTCTGATTTTGTAGAACCCTAATTTTGTTTGAACTGCCGAATGAACAGAAAGCTTCCCTATCTTTGATATTGATGAAGCAAGAAAACTAACTGTGGCTGGTAATTTTCTTAGTGATAAATTTGCTTGATGATGCCCATTCATTGGTGCTAATGAGTAACGTAGTTACTACAAAGTTAGTTAAGTTACTACTACTCTTTTTCGTTCATAATACAACAACTAATTGTGGGGAATTTCCCAGGTCTTATATTCGCTCATACCATCTTCAGCAATTGGTTCTGAAGGAACCCAAATTTTATAATGTTAGGCCTTGGAAATAGATGATCCCTGGACAGATGATCTGTGAATGACAAGGTGACGACTGAGTCACGGCCCCAGAGCCTACTTTGCCCTCTGATCCAAGAGATGTTACTAGTGTTTTTTCTTATTTGTTTCCTCATAAAAATGGGAATTTTGGAATAATACGAAGTATGCAGGAAGACACGAAAGGAAATGGAAGCCACCTCTATTCTCCCCGATTCGGCTAGGAAATTTTCCAGGTCCAAACTTGTACCACGTAAACAGAGTCTTCTGATCTCAGCGATCGAATTCGACATTTACGGTACAGACCTGCTCTAAGGTGCCCTCGTGAGAATCTCTCACACTAGCAAATAATGCATGATTTTTCAACTCACGAAGGACATCCAATCCTTCAATCTGATTCGTGATCACCTACGTGTTATTGACTATCTATTCTCACCTCAAATCAATACACCTAAATCAAATGGAATCGGCATCGAATGAAATTACTTCTCATCGATCGATTTGCAAAGAGTCATTAGAGAGGTGACTCTGTGAACCATCGCAGAATTTATAGCTCTTTCGGTTGCTCCAAATGAGCTTTTACAGGCGAGTGTTTTAACCACCACATTATTGCTCTCCCAAAGCTGTAAATATTCCACGGGCGTTAGTTCACAGCACTCTAGTGTCAGGAGTTGGATTTTTTTTAAAGTGAGTAGATTCATTTTTTTTCTAGGAAAGAAATCCGATCCCAGGAAACTATAAGGCCTTGTATTGAGATCCAATATGGTCCTCTAAGAAATAGGAATTGGTTACAAAACGATTGCTTGTTCAAGGTAGGTTTTATTCCCAGAGCAACACTCGGGTAAAATTTGATTGTGACGCCGGGATTAAAGAGGGTAATGAGCCAAGCAGTTTGAAAGTTAAGTCCAACTGGGCAGAATTGCGAACTGTGCACAATACTTTGAAATAGCCACTCCCTTCCGACGGGCATAAACTCGTAATATAATCGGACAATTTGCTGATGATTTACTGAGCAGTTAAGCACTAATTTTGCTCCTGAAACCAACAGAAGTCCAACTAAGTGGGTAATGAGACTACAAGAATCCCTATTTAAATTGATCTCCATTGAAAAGCGTTGCAAATTATTACACAAAGGCTTAATATTTTCCTGTAAAGATCATATCATGTCTGCAAAGGACAGGGGTTTTCTATTGAAACCATCTAACAACCATATCATCAATAATGAATAATTAACAAAAAATTTAATTAAATTAAAATCAAGATCATTTTAACAAACAGTTACTCTCAGCGAATCATCGTACACCAAAGATGTGGGTGGCTTCATTACAATACTTTGTTTTTTAGGTGTTGAGGTAGCACAACTGAATAACTTGAAGTTCTGTTAGAAGAAACGAAAAATCGTATTGTAGGCCCACATATATGAACCCTAGAACGAAGAGGGGGGGGGAGTGGAGCGTTGAGGGACCCGAGAAAGCCCTCGGTCGAGCGGTTCCCAATAATTAATAATAATTAGCCCAATAATTAATTTTACAATCAACTCTCATGGTTCATTTTTCAGAGCTCTGGGTGGTCTAAATCGTTTCTAAAACTGAACCACTATCCTAAATTTATGTAAAAACGACAATTAACTATTAACTAATTAAAAAATTATTTATTTTTATAGGAAGCAAACGGTTTGTCCCACAGATCTCTGAGAGGTGTCAAAAATCTTTTTAAAATCCTAGCTATTTTGAATAAATAAAATACTAACACCTGAATACTGATTGTTTTTGAGCTAGGGCGTTTTCAAAATGTGTTTCCCCCACTTTTACACTCTAGAAGTGAATGCCAATAACCAAAAGCTTTGGGGCACAACTAGACTCCATAGAGAGGCGATACCAAATTTCAATAAAATTAGTCCAAGGGAACTGGGAAAAGTGCCGTGTACGGACGCAAAAATTTGTACTCGATTTTTGGAATCTACATACCTTGAAATGCAAACCATCAAATTTTGAGGGAGGATTACAATTTTTTTCGCTTGCTCGATTCCAATAATAAACCAAATTTGCGCACAACTGTACATCCATTGCGCACATATTGAAAAATAGCACTCTCCCTTCCGGTATAAAACGTGCTGTACGAAACAATTTGTTCACTAGAGGTACTCCTATTGCATAGATGTGTGGACAAGCAGGGTCAATCAACCAATCAGTTTTTTCGCTGATACAGGCAACACTCACCTCTACAACAATTTGCAAAAAAATTACATTTAAACAAAATGAATGTCTTTTTCTGCAGACCTAGATCTTCTGAAATTAAAACCTTAACTTCGATTCCCTTAGATCAATACTTATAAGATTATACAACCTTAAAATTACATCTTTGTCGGGAAACGCAACAATCCAAAAATCTTGTCGCGTCCAGCCTCGAATTGTGAGCCCATACAATTTTCTGATTCCTCTTCCCCTCAGTTACGCAAGAGACAGAATTTGCCCCCGTGCATTTTCCTAACTTCTTCATTTATAAATATTCGAAAATGAACAAGCGGACTCTATCGTGGTTACACAAGTTCCACGTATTTGAATTTCAGCCTTGTACGCTGAGCAATCAGCGCTAAGGTTTTTAACTTAGTGCTGTTGACCTTGTTGGGTTGATACATAATGGGGGGTGCGCCTTGATTTTTTTTTTAGATTTTAATCGAAAGTAGACTACATCCTGAGAATTTTGGCACCAACCGCGACCTTTTCAAGCGTGAGTAGATCAGTCTCTATGATTTTTCAAAGTTTCGACCGTTTATGACGTCACGCGCCCCTCCCGCCTGGGCGGGACCCCCCAGCCCACTGTGACGTCATAAACGGTCGAAACTTTAAAAATTCATAGGAAAAGATTTACACACGCTAGAAGGTCGCGATTGGTACCAAAATTCTCAGGATGAAGACCTTAGATTAAAAATAACAATAAACAGTTTTTCCTACCCAAGCGCACACCCTATTATAACTAAAACCATTGACCACTAAAATAACAAAACATTCTATTTAAGTGGTTAGTATGGTATTTATTTGAAATCAATGTGTAATTTACTTACTATTACGGATTATATATTAATTTAATATAGTTCATCTACATATAGTCCATTTTACCCAACGTCACTCCGTGACCCTGTTAACGTCTATAAACGATTAACTTTACTATCAGGAGGTGAAAGCATAAAAACCGGTTGCTAACGAGGATTTATTAGGTGAGACTGAGAAAGGAAAGTTTGTGTTTCGGGATGTGGCGGTATGAAAACTGCCCGCGGCAGCCGTCTAACCCATCATTTCTCTCATTAAGAGTAGGCGAGCTTGCCTCGGTCCTTCGAGCTGCTTCACCAGCATACCTGACAGCTCCCTCAGTAAATTGAGGTATTCAGCTTCGTTTTAACGTAGCTACTCTGCATTGAGTTTCTACACCGCCCTCTTTTTCAACCGACTCAGTTGACATTTTTCCAAACGGAATTATTTGCAGGGCAATGGTTCTTACTAGGTCTCGATTAACCCCCAAACAGTAAGGAATGGAAAGAATCTAGGTAAGTACTTTGCTTCAACAGTCTCCCTGAATACATAATAGATTACATATATTTATTCAGTTTACGGCTCGCATGTTGTAATATAACTTTCAGTAATTACGAGAAGAGGCATACATCGATACCTTAAAGCGCAAAGGAGCTTTGTCCAAAAACTGAGTTTTGAGAAAAACGCAAAAGAAGTCTTCACCAGTGCACCATTCCTAAAATAATGGCATATTCCACTTCAATTTCTTATAATCTTATCTAGCTATAAGCTTTAATCTTCAAGCTATAATCTATAAGATATAATCTTCAAGAAGGTCTTCCAATAATAGTTCAGTTGAATTTGAGTGTTTCTGAAATTTAAAAAATTAAAAATGTGGAAGATGGATGGACTTGGCTCTTTTTGCCAAGTAAACTTAGGTACATGCATCCTCTGGTCAAGTTCGATTGTGGACATGACCCCTTTGGGTTAAGGAATTTGGCACGCTCTCGATCATAATTTGGGGTCACCACCGGTTTGTTGTTAACGGGCTGGCACCAGAGGGTGGTGTCGCCAGAAGGTTTCACGTATTGGGTGCAGTTGATCATGAATTTTGGGATGCTATTCATGCATAATACATGAATTACTAAACATCAATAGGTAATTATATTTTTCAACTCTTTCATTTTCCTAGAAATGTCAAATAATTACGAAATCCTAATATTGTATCTATTAGGTAAGAGCAAAAAAATTTAAGGAATTCTTGGTTTCAAAAGATCACCAAAATCGTCCTCTTTAACTACCTATCTATACGTAAGTAACTTACTGTTTAGTAAAATATCACAGAAATTCAACGTACTAAAAAAGCTATTTAAAATTTTATTGTAAGTTCAACCCTTGAGTTCTTAATTCCTCTTTTATTTTGGACAAAGCACCGAATGCCATTAATGATTTTACGAGAGGGGACATAGAACCCTGTCAATTTTTCCGTTTTTAAGCCATTTTGAACGTTTTTGGCGCTACAATCATGTATTCTTATGAAAGATTAATGTCCCATAATGTCACTGACTGATTTATCTCAAAAGTGACACTTTTGCACATAGTGCCTTTGTGCTTCGAGGTATCGACATACTCGAACGTTGAGTTTGACTATTATAGTTCAATTTCGCAAAGAAGGAATACCAGATGGATGTGATACATAGCCTTTTCACAGCCACAGCATGCTTTAACAGTTAATCCGATCGCGGGGTGTCTCACTATTACGAAATTGATAATATGATACGTACCTGCGCCGACCAGCACATAGAGAAAAATCTTTAGGTGCGCGGAATATCAAATAAATATACCTAGGCCCTCAAAGTTTTAATCGCATTTTCTCTTCAAAAGCCCCCAGAATCCATGTTTGTCTTCCGTCAATTTCCTCGTCATCGATCAAAAGGGAACTTTTTGGCACATATTTGAAGAACAGTTTGGGACTCCCCCCCCCCCCTGATTGATTATTGATCACCCACTGATCATGAGTGACGTGAAAAAATTAAGAATCGCGAGCAATCTAGAACCCATTTTCAATCATTCTGAGAACCACGATGATCAAAATTTCGTTGCCGTACGTAGTTCCCAGTGAAATGTCGGCTAGCGTATGAGTATATGAGATAGTTTCTATCACAAAATATTATAATCTCTATAACAATCAATTCCTCTTTCTTATTCATACAACTGTTGCTAGAAAAAAAATCAGTGAGAGGTAGTTTTAGGGAGACTGCACGTTGGAAACCTGTGAGGATGAAAATACAATCATTAATCTTTCGTTCAAAAACTCATTCGCATCATCTAATGGAAACTGAAAGGGTTGCAACTAGGCGCTAACAAGAAGTCCGTGATTCGCTCTTTGCATTCAAATTGTGGTTAGAAGACTGTTGAGTCACTGTCAGCCGTTATATTAATGCTGGGAAGCTCCCATAATCTCATCGAGGCTATTGTGCACAGGAACCTCAAGGGGGCTCGTTTGTGTTTCCATGGTTTCTGCTCACATTGAATTTATTTGAAATATGATGCGCGTTGGCATCGCTTGCTGATGAAAGTGGTTGTGATTTTTAGACTCACGGTGTTGTGGTTTCTAAGAATTGTAGTCATGATGAAGGCTTCGCTCATAGAAGTTAAATCTTAAAAAAAGTACCTACAAGTGTAGTTCAAGCCGTGCTTGAGGTGGTCGAGTTTCTGCAGATTCTTCGATAACGCGACAGACTCTCGACAGAAAGCAAAGATCTGGAAGATTGCTGATAATTGGTGGATGGTAGGGGGTACAATAGGAGCGGATGAGCCGGTGAGCAACTTGACTCGTCACCAAGGTTCTGCGTTCTGCAGATCCTTAAATCTGAGTCTTATTTATCATTGGGTCCCAGAACACTACATATCACACCACTAATATTTTACCTCATCTATCTCCGATTAGTCTGTCTTATCTTGATATAGTCTGTCTCCTATAGTACACAGCATGAAGTCACCAAATTTTTTGATTTTCAGATAAGATGGATAATCGGTTCAGGAGAAGATCCATTCCCTGGTCAATTCCATTCAGTCCCCTGGGTATAATTTGAAAAAGACACGGAGAATTTTTTTCCCCATAGAGAGAATTTTTGTTTCTATTTTGATTCGCCATTGCAGAAGGAGGTGAGTATGTTGCAGAATCTCCCTTCAAAATTGCTCCAGCCGTTTAAAAATTGAGCTCAACTGCGCTATGTTGTGCTCTACTCGCAATGTTCTAAATTAGCCTAACGTATAATATACATGTACCTGTTTTGGTGATGTTAATTTGAACGGTTTGGAACTTATCGGTTCTCAAATATTAAGTTACAATCTCGAGCAATGCACGGTATAAATCGAATCTGACGTCGAGTCCTTTAGGATCATTACAGACGTTTGAAGGTTGAACCTAATTTCAAAGTAAACCTATTCCCTTTCAGCGATCATAGTATAAACATAAAATTTGGTGAATATGGGTTGAGCCGTTAGATTGTAATCTGTTCCTGACAGACAGACAAACATACAGTCAGTCAACCTAAAGCCGGGTTCACATAGGTGCGTAATATCCGTATGAGTAGAATGCTGTATTAAGTAGATCATAGTTTTTGAAATTCTGTCCAAATTAAACTCCTTGAGACCACTGTAGACTACTTGGGAGTAAGTCTAATGACTTTGTTTGAACTAATAAAATGTTGGTATGACGAAAAATATATTAATTAACCCATCATATGTCTTAGTAACAACTTTACAGTTGCTGCGTGTCTGTCAGACCCTTTATACACTGGGAGCCTATCAGAGGGTTTATACACACTAGGGGTTAAGAGATTCAAAAATAACTTGGTGCAGTTGTTACAATAACCTCTACATCCCATCAACCCTTGAAATGTATTGTTTATGAAATTTGACCCATATTGACACTTAGGTTAGTACCTGCAATTTGGGTGTCAACTGGCTAAGTTTCGAGCTGCAAATCTTTTCATGTTGTCGGCTCCTTTCTTCTCACCAGGCGATCATCAGGAGTTAAGTGGGTCCAAGTTGCGACCTGGAGCCGGCGCTTTGCCTTTGATTTCCTCGAGAAGACCGTCTGTTGTCACTCCTGAACCCCAAAACACGCCATTGTTTACTCTCATTCACGCCCTCAAAACTGCCCATTTCCTAACAAAAACGTTCTTTGCCGAAAAGAAGTAACTCATTTTGGCCTTTTCCCTTGAATTCGATGGCATTTAAAATCAATTCCGTTACGAATTCTGAGGAGGTTGAGTTTGCCGGTAATCGTTTTACCGGAGACCATTTCCACCCTTCGGCTTCTCTCGAGTGGCGCGTTGTGACAATACCCACTTAACCCTCATTGTTGGACGGCGTTGCACGGAGCTCCTCAACAATCATCGCTTAACACTGTCAACGGAATTGAATTGAAGCCGAAAGAATAAATTATCCTCAGAAAGAAGGAGAGAGCGTTCTGTTGAATGGGAGGTTGGTATTCTTAGATCGTTTTCGAGGCCAAACGATTTCCAACGTTGGAGATTCGTTTTGAAGTGGTCAACGAATTTCTCGCAGACTTTTTCCAACGGAGATAAACTAAACCAGCCACCCTCAAAGTTTTTCTCTGGTTCATCGATTTAATCAGTTTAATCCGAGATTTGTGAAGGTCAGTGAGAATGAACTGTGTTAAACAGGCTTTATGACAGCAGTAGGACTCGAACCACGTTGCATGTTACATAATTTCAACTGTTTTTGAAGAATCAGTTCTACAGGCAACTGCTTTAGCGAGGTGGGAACTAAATTCGCGCATTATTTATAATGATGGGCACATACAACGTTGCTTCAAATAAGGAATGCAAAGGTTTATTGCTAACATTTGAACATAAAATCGACCAATAGCTGGTTTAATGAACGGGACAAATCTGAATTGCTGGTTTAGATAATTTTTCGGGTTGGGCCAATGGTGAGTTCTGCTCCACTCAAGTAGGTGAACAACATTTTACTCGAATCAAAAAACAAAACGCTTATAAATTGTTTGGAAGTCGAGGAACTACTGGGCTTCAGGTAGATCCTTCAGCGTTCAACTCGCTTCAGAGCAAAATTTTACTAAATGTCAAGTCAATTCACAAAACATTAAGTCTATTCAATTTCATCAATATAAAAAATGAATTTTAAGATCGGGAAGTTAGATCCTCTTATTATATTGACTGTGATACTCGTGTGATGCTCCCGTGATTTTTTGACTATTTTATATTTCCGCCTGTGATACTTCTACCAACTGTGATATACATGTGAATTAGGATTAACTTGTTGATTATTGTTGCAAAGTTATTAATTTTTATTGTTGTATCAATTTCGGGATTCTTTATCAATTTTTTATTTGTACGGATACCTAGGGGGATTCATGTCGGGTGGTCTGGTCGGCCCGGGGGCGGCTCGCCTGGCGTGTTGTGAAGTGTATAAACACGTTTGGGTTGCCTCCTAGTGATAGGAGGCAACCCCGGGAGCCGTCAAGATGGGTGGGTCCGGGTCCGGCCGGGCTGCCCGGCTGGGTCCTCACATTTTAAAATAACGGATAACACACGAGTTCCTCATTTTAAAAACATTGTCTATAATATATACACCTACCATTTAGTTACCTTTGTATTACCTATGTGTCTTTGTATTACCTTTGTATTACCTTTGTATTATCTATTTGACGCATTCATGTCCTTGTAGACGACGAATAAAGATCTATCAATCAATCAGATTGTGAGCAATATGGGTGTGAGTAGACATCACTGTTGATCAGACAGCAATGGAATTCATAAGGGACGTATACAAGCAAGCCATCTTCAAGCAAGCCGACAAAAATTCTGAAAAAAAAATCAAAGTTTTATGTACGGGAAGAGGTAAGTGAGTATAGAATGATTCAGAATGGAAGAGATCTGCATTTACCTATTATAGGTAAATGCAGATCTCTTCCATTCTGAATCATAATAATTATCTATATATATATATATATATATTAATCTCTTCCATAATAATTATCTTTATCCTAAAACCCAGTCAAGGTGCGTGCAATCAATGTGCCATTGAAATTCTCAAGAATTGCATTAATTAGGTATGTTTTTCAACATTTTAATACTTTTTCATTTATATATTTTAGATAATTCATTCAGAATGAAATTTTATTTAAACTCTTTCAGGTAAACGCACTAGTAGTCGACACGTTAAGGAAATCCTCAAGTTATTATCGGCTTAAAGTAGACACAAAACCCTTCCCCATGCAATACAATGGGTAATTTTGTTGAAATTTTAGCTCAATAGGGTAGAAAGGGTTTTTCCAAAGTCTAATTTTGCACTAGTAGTCGACAGGGGTGGGGGGACATATTTCTTCAGAAGTCGACATAGGTGTGCCAGTAGTCGACATGGGATTTGTACCAGTAGTCAACATAGGTGTGCTACTAGTCTACATGGGATTTGTATCAGTAGTCGACTGGTGTCATTATTTATTTTGAGCAACAAAATTAAACCAGATTTTTATATAAACTCACTTTATTTCTATTATAATCAATTACAGAAAAACCAATGGAAAATATTACACGTAGGTATTTACTTAAATCATAATGTCGATTAGTTCAGACTTTTTTTGGCAAATCATCGCTCTCGTTGAGTATAAAAATATAGGCACTTTAATAATATCTTGTTCTATTGGTATAATTGTAATTATTTACTATAGGCATAGGTTTGAATATTGAAAATAATAAACCAAAAAGGGCAGGCATGTAAGTAGTTGAAAACGTCTACTAAGTGGGTATGATACATAGCTTACTCGTATCCACAACTCGATTGAATAGATGATCTGATAAATTGTGAATCTAATCTCAAAGCATCAATAAAAAACTCCCTTGCACTACCCTCATAGAGGACCATCCTCATGTCAACAAGCACAATTCCATCGAATTAGGTTGGAAAATGAAGAAATTATGGCTGTTACATGGATTTTACGTTTGCGCATGCACAGAGGCTACTGTCAATCCAGGGGAGATGATTTTAGTAGGATACCATATCCCCTCCAATCCGCATAGTGACTAAAAATGTCATTGAAATCAGATAGGATAATTCGGGGGAAATGCTTTTCATAGGGGACCATCTTCTCGCCAATTCGCAAAATCCCTGACAATTTCATCGAAATCGAACTATAACTTTGTATAGTTTTGCCTTACAATCCTGAAAAAGGTTATTTATTAGTAGCATTCTAACTAGTGATCTTGTAGAAATTATGAACCCAGAGAAGCGATTAAGAACCTAAGTTGAACGAAAATTCACACTTGTAACGATGAATCCGCCTCCATGTCGACAACCGACTCGGAGCAGATTACCAATTGAACCACTAGTCGACACTCCCTGTCGTCTACTAAAAATGAGCGAGTTTTGGCGCCGGTAGTTGATATGTCTAGAAAACAGTTAACGGATGGTCGAACTGGTAAAAATTCGATAAACATAATCCGAATTCCTCGAGAAGACAGAAACTCAAGAATAGTCAAAATATATTACCTGCTAAAAGATGAAGAATGTATATTAACTCACTTGCTCCTTAGCCTTCCAGGGAGGAATCAGCACAAACTCGGACGAACTGACCACTGAAAAACTGTAACATTCCACTTTTTGTTCTTTTCCATGGTAAACTCCCCACAAACATTCTAGGGACATTGTAGGATCAAAACCATCACCTGGAACTGCAAATAGTATCCCATATCCTTAGTTTTTCTCATTTATTGGTGGAGGTGTCGACTACTGACGCGGTGTCGATAACTACGAAGTTTACCTTAATGAATTTCATCTATCATTAATGAAAATGGGAAATAAAGTTGAAATTTCAAGTAAGTTCCACGTGCGTGAGTATTATTATGATCGCTTTTGGTATTTAGTGGTGATATGAGAAAGCTTTGTGACACACTCGCTTGGCAGAATGTTCATGATGCGTGTTCGAAGAAGAATGAACGATGAAGTGGTACTCATGTTTCTCCCGAAATCTTATAATTTCATTGGTATCAGATAAATCGTTTGTTCTCTTTCCGTGTTCCCGTACAAAATCATCGAACTAAGCTAAAAAAAAAAAAAAAAAAAAACCTCGCAAAGAGCGGTGGCTGATAACATATGCACCCTCTCATTGACGTTACGAGGAAGGGTAGAGTTGGAAGCTAAGAGGGTTCGGGTCAACTCAGTTTAATTAGACGGCACTCGTGCCGAATCGCAGTTATGTTGATGACACGGAAGCAGCTGCTGAGCTCAACCCACTTCTCTGAGACGAATCGGGGAAACGCGCCCCGATGTTTACAATGTCGTCACGTGGAAAAACCCTTGCAAAAAGCCTATTCAACAGCAATTATTCGTCATTCAACCGTCTCATTCATTTACATATCTTTTGATCTTGAACCAGCCGCTAATAGTTTTCTGTTTGATAGTGGAAATGAGTGTAAATTTAGTCGGCTGTACGATTTATGAAGTGTTAATTATCGTGGTTTGTGTTGCTGGGATCCCAACATCGTCAAAAACCTTGTCTACAGATTGAGAAGCACTGACTACCGTCACAGTCACTGTAGATCTAAAGTCTACGGGTTGACGAATTTTCGCTATAGATTTCCCTGTAAATCTTACCAGAATAAAATCAAAGCAATCAAATACGACCAGTCTCAGAATGCCTCCCATATTTGAGCGAAAATGGAAATTTCTCATTATTAAACCATAATTTTGTGTACGATTTTTACTCAAGATAAATGTTCTTTTAATGCATAGATCTAAGAAGAAGAATTTATTGCATATTAAAAATAATCGCAAATAAAGTATGGTACCTATTACGATTTTTATTATGGCAAATTTAGAATAATTCGATAACTGGGAAATTTATTTATTTACTGACTTTAATTACTTGAACTGGAGAAAATGTGAAGTTACTCGTTATAGAGAAGCGATACCTAAGTGTGATAGATGTTCTGGCGGAAATCAATATGAAGAAAGTGGGAATAATCTCCCGGGCTTATTCGTGATTATGATTGTAAGGAATTGGTATACTCCCTATTTTCAAACCAAGGTACCAAAGAGGATAGAATGATAGAAGTTATGGCTGTAACAAGGAATTCGCGTTTGCCCATGCGCAGTGGCTAGGTACTACCAGTATCTACACGCCAACCTGTTCAATCCCTGAAAATTTCATCGAAATCGGACAGGGACTTCGCTCGATTCTGCCCGATACAAGGATTTCATGATGGACACACAAGTAGACAGGCACAATTGTTCAGGAAGGCCTAAAACGGTGAAAACTGAAAACAACGCTTCCACTTCCTTGGTAGACTCGGAAGCTAAAAGATTTGCGCTGACAGTGGGGGGCATCACTACCCTGCCGTTATGAATATTTCCTCTCGTGTTCCATAGTGCATCGACTGGAAAAACGAAAAATATACACTCGAGAAGATGGGCCTCAGTTAGGTAACTTATTGAAAGAAAAACGCCGTTTTCATCCTGAGAGACGGCGGAGCTCGTAAACTCCAAAAAGATGGGCGCCCCACGGAGCACTCATCGCCTCTCGTTCGCATCAAGTTTATTGGATCCCCGTTATGAGGGAATCGATACCTCGAAGAGCTCACTTGCTTGTCAGACTGAATAAAACCAAGGAGAGCCTGGCATCTCCTCCACCCTCTTTCCTCGATAATGCATTTATAAACCCGGTAACATATTCTTATCGTCGTTCGCCGTTCAGACCGCTTCACCGGGTTGCTTTCCGTGGAAATTGAATAGAATACTTTGAGAGGGTGGAATACGTCAAACTGAAACAAAGAACAAGTACTTTAGAGTATCCTATTGCGAGTAGATATCGTGTGATGTAGCCCAATTACGAGTATTCAATGTTGTCTCATGCACAAGAGAGTGAGAACTGGACTGCTCCAATAGAAATTAGACCAAAAACTGTAGCTCATCGGTTGCCATGGGGAATACGATCTAAAGTTAGTGTGCATTAAAAGATCTGGTAGGAAAACTGATCCAACGCCTATCCTGAAACTTGGATGACTATCTCATTTCGGTGATTCCAACGTTTGAAGAACCCAACATCTTCAAACTAGAAGGTAATTTACGTCAGCTCCTACCAATCCTAAGTAGCAAAACTTGATTCACAGACTTCAAATCCGATAAGGTATCTAATTTGGGACTTTTCCCCTCTACCAGTAAACCAATTCTACCACTTCCAAGCAGTTTGAATAATGATACCTACTTGGATGTTGATGTAAACATCTGATTTACAGTAATGAAAGAAGTTGGAATATTACTTGGTCCGATTTTGATTTCATTCAGGTACTCATTTTGGTTTATTATTTTCAATAATAAGCCTTTTGAATCGAGCAGGAAAAAAAAAGTTTTAACCCCCCCTAAAAATTTGATGTTTTACGTTTCAAGGTAGGTAGGTACGTAGAATACGAAAATCGAATAAAAAAATTTCCGTCCGTCCGCCGTACGCCGTACTCGGCACTTTTCTTAGCGTGAATTCATATGATCCAACGCATATTTAATTTCCTTGTAAATTGCCTTCTTCTACACGTACACCAAAAAATAAATGAAATTTGGACGACGGATACAAGATTCTACAACTCATAGATTTCGGAAGGGAGATTGGGAGACATTTTCGGCAATCATTAGGTTTACCTATAAGAGCTTTCAATGATAGTTTCCTGAATAGAGTTGTGGAACTATGAGTACTACGAGTACATATCAGAAAAAAAAGTGTCCTATGGGTTGGAACAATCCCAAAAATCTGACCGATGCAAAAAGTCACGAAAAGTCCGAACGAGCCCGAGCAGGGTGCCTTGAGTCGGATCGCCAACTGTTTTGGTCTCCTGGTAAACGTCACTTACATGAAATGAGAGTGATGAAGCGGTGCCAGGATTCATTCGTGTTGAAGGGAAGCGATGTTGATCTGATCGAATCGTTGGTCAACCAGGGAAATTCGGTCAGCTAAGAAGGAGGAACACTGCAGGACGTCGAGTCGAATTATGAAAGCAATTGGATTGTTTGTTCAAGTATACCCGATATTGAAGAAAAACAGCCTCTCGAGACGAATAAAGCTGCGACTCTTCAATGGATAGCAATGTGAAGTCAGAACTGCTACATGGCAGGAAGACATGGGGTACGATATAAGATATCACTAAACATCTTCAATCCTTTGTAAACCGCTGCCTTCGAGAGATCCTTGGAATCTGGTGGACTGAAAAATATCCAATGAAGATCTCTGGAGAGCTACAACAGACAAGCTCTCTATTCATATTGAAATCAAGAAGAGGGAAAGGAAATAGATAAGGACGCCTTCTAATGGAATCCTCAAGGAGAGTGAAGGGATGGACGGCCAAGGGAAACCAGACGAAGATCCGTCGGGAAGGAAATAGGCTGAACGAAGCAAGGAGGATTGCGGGTCAGGGGAAGCAGTGGAACTACTAGCTTGTAGATGCCCTATGCTCCAACAAGAGTTGAAAGGAACAGGTCAAGACAAGTGAGTCATGGGGTAAATCGAAAAAATTGAAAAATCGCATTTGATCAGCTGACTTTTTGGCTCACATATTGTATATGCTTGAGTGAGAAGGTTATTGTATGGCATTTCTTTATGTTCAATGGCAGGAAGTTTTGCGCACTCCAGTAGGATAGTCTTTAGAGGTCCTCTTGCAGATCCAGTTGGGAGGACAGGTCAGTTGCTCTTGAACATTTTTATGTCATCGGCATAGATGAGAATGTTAGAGTGCTTGAAGACCCTCACCGAACATATGAATCACATCCGTCACCGAACGTTTATCTGTGATTCATATGTTCATACCCGTGTTTCTGCCTTATTAGTCGTCAAACCCGGGAAATTCTCAACTACCCTCCCAGAACCTGCGGTATGAGGGTGGAAGGGTTATGATTCCTCAGGGGGTCGGTTTGCAGGGCCCACGTGGTCTGAAAATGTTCACAATAAAAGCGTGTTCAACTACTGTTGATCATCTGGGAGGTAGCATTGATTTCTAAAAATAATGAACCAAAAAATCAATCATAAATTTATCGTTGGAAAAACGTCATGAATATTCATTGATAAGGTGATTAATTATTCTCATTAGTCGATTGGTTGATCCTAGAAAGCTCTGGTATTGTCATTAAATTCTCCAAATTCTTGAAATTATAATTAACGAAAAAACAATAACAAAAAAAAAAAAAAAGACAACCTAAACCATTGGGGAGCAAATCGACCCCAAACAGTGCAGTATACCAAATTCAATCAAAATCTGTCTTCCGAAACTGGGCAAAGTGCCGCGTACTGGGTATGGCAGCTGGACGAAAAATTTTTGGATTCCAGCCGTACATACCTTGAAACGGAGTAAACCATCAAATGTTGAGGGGGAAATATTTAAAATTAAACCAAGATAAAAATTAGTATGGTATAAGTATCTTTCATTAATACATTATCACATAATGATATCCTTCAAATCACACGAATAGTGGCTGGAGGAGCATGTTTCATTTTTATATTTTTGACAACTTTTGAATGGAGTAACGCAAGGTTAACATACTGTCCCATTTGAAACCTTCTCACCTGTCAATACTCCGGCGGATAAAGTTGAAATTGCGTCAGAGTACTTGACTCGAAAAACTCTGGGAGCAATAAATTATAAATAATTGACATCTCATAACGACGTCCAAATGTTCTCGTCATCGAACGAAACTATCATGATAGTGAAACGTTATCTGGACCCACCCTTCTCGATAGAGGAGCCGAGTAAATTACCATATGGCCGAATGCGGTAATGGAGTGTCAATAGTAGGAAGGGTTCCTCAACAATCGGCCTTTAATTGACAATTAAAGTCCGCAAGGACGGACATCTGTTTGAGGTGTCGCCTTTCCCGCCATATGACACTGCCTGCGACATACTTGGAAGAAGCCCATTCCGAACGGGTATAATCCTGCTTTTATATACCTACAATATATCATGCTCATACAATCCCAATTACATTTTTTGGAAATATGTAATATTGCACCTCCGAACAGAAGTTCTACGGAAATCTCTTCATTCACGAAGTCCCTTTAGTCCCTTCGGTTTTGCAGTATACCTGTTCTGAAGGCAGATGTTCATCCTTTATCGTAAATGAGTGACTGTGATGTGGATATGGCGGAGTTATAATAGGTTGAAAGGGTCCCGTTTTGTTCAACTGGCCCTTCTCCCCCGCACGTCAATGAAACATTGTTGAAAAGCGACTGATAGCGAGAAGCGGTGTTTAGCGAGGCATCTGCTCTGTGTTTAAGTTGCATTTGATAAACAGTAGGGCACCCTCCTTTTTTTCGCCAATCATTACGCCGGCGCTACAGCCCTTTTTGACTCACCCTTCTGTTATTACCCCTTGATCACTGGTATTAGACCTTTTCGAACAAGATTATAAATTTATCTAGGCCCTTTTAAACGCACTGTCATCGGCAAGTATGTAATTGGTCAGTAGGAGCTGGCAGGAAGTTAAAAGGGGTGCGACCGAATGCTAGCTGATGGGAATTTCTTGTTCGGAGTCGAAAAGTAAATTTCTCAATATCGCCTTTTATTATGAATCTCTGAATAGTATAATCAGAGTCCCACCATCCTGGGGAGCTTCCCCAGGGGACGGCTTGGAGATCCAATATTATGCCATATAATATAACTTTGGATCCTCAAATGGAGGGTGATTCGCTAACGTGTCAAAGCTCTGGTACACGTGGTACAAGTTCTCGCGGAAGGTCACCACTTCGGTCACCCAAGTCATAAAAGTACAGCAAATAGAAACGTGCATTCATGGCATCAGCTTTACATTGCACTATGAATGTTCCCTTCATTTTCATTCATAAGCGCAGTGCAGACGTATAACCTTCGGAATATTACATTCCAATTATTCTTAAATACGGTGTAAATAAATTATATCATATTTTTCCTCCAGGTCCTTAAATACTATGTACCAAAAAATTTTACTATCCAAGAGTTCCAACGCTACAATTTTTGTGAATCTCTTCGTGATGGCTCTTCATTATGTTCACCAACTACCAATTAGATAAATAAAAGTTTACAAATAGTTGCTCAAATCCTGTCTCTGAATTAACCATATAATCGGCTGTTCATGAGTAACGCTAAGTAAAGTCTGTATTTTTTCGACTTATTCATACGTTCTTGTTTGTTCGTGTTTAAAGGTAAATTCCACCTATTCATATATGCCTGAAGGCAATTCAACATGCATCATCAAAATGCTGAGTCGCTAACCTGCACCCCCCCCCCCCCCCACACACACACAGCCATTCAATAGGTCATTCAAAAACAGTTCAGAAAGGAGTGGAGACTAGTTATCCCCATGCCAACTTACCCCTTCAAAAGTACTGAATTCTTCAGATAGGCCTCTCTAGTTTGTAGTATTGACTTGTGATGTACTGTAATCAGGCCTTGTCCTATTGTGAAAATCACAAAATATACAATATAGTGGTATACTATCCGTTGTATACTCGTGAAAACTATCCACTGTATGTGTTGGGAACTTTCATAGGAATATATCTATTATATCGTGATAATATAGCGGCTATGTATCATCTGTGCCAGCTCAGCTTTCTGGAATGAAAGATAAATTTATAATACGTGTGAGCCAGTGGTATATTTGAAAGAGACACATTGGATACAACCAACTCTCTACAAGACTATAGCGTTTCACTTTGTCTCGACCAGTGACCAGGGTTTGGATTGGATGTCCCCCAAACCAGCTCGCTTGTAGGGATCCGCTCCTTGGCAAAGCTTCTGTAACGGAAAATTCCCCGAGAAAGAAAAACAGTGTGAATAATTCAAATCTCCTGTTAACGGATTAAAAGGATTTCATTTTAATTAAAGCGTCGTAATTAAACGGGTGCCACGGGTTAACGGGGATTTTCGACCCCCCTCTCTCACACCACTTCTCTGTTGCTTTGAGTCGAAGTAAATGAGTCCTTTGAAGACGGTCAACGCTACGCCGATGAAAGGGACGACGAGCCTGGTGAGAGAAGAACTCGTTGAATAAATTATGGTCGACAGGTGAGAAATTATGGTTGTTTGTGAAGGTTTGATAAACACCAGTGGGCCGTTTTGAAGGAAAAGACTCGTTCTCACCTCCGAACGTGTTATGTCGTTCAGCCGTGTGAGGTTTTTGCAACAGAAGGTTCCATTTATTTAATTTTGTATCTTACCTTATTTCTACTCGTAGATTCTCGATGTTATCAATAAGCACAAAACCCCAGTAATACTCTGCACTCAATATTACCATTGTCTGAAGATGGGAGCTGATAGGATCTTTTAATCGTGGCCATGTCCTACTTGGAAGATTTTTGAGAAACAACTTTAAACCCATTTAAAACTCAGTTTAAAGTTGTATGTCAACCCCTTTTTCCCACACAACAGAAAAATTATGAACTACGCACATGAATAGGGTCCTGTTCCAAGACAGAAACGTTGAGCAAGTAAAGGAAAGAACAACGAAACGACTAGCTTGGTAATTCATACCTGCATATCTATAATGAATATATTATAGATATATATTTTTTATATATATAGTTTTATACATAATATTATACATATCATAAATGTTATCTTCAAATATGTTGGCAGTGCAAGGTACTTAGATATTCTTGTTTTGAGATTAGCAACTATGCAACAAATCGATGGATCCATACGAGGAAGCAATGTGCAACTCCAACTTGGCGGACGTTTTTGGTTTATTATTTTCAATAATAAGCCTTTTGAATCGACCAAGAAAAAAAATTTTTAACCCCCCCTCAAAATTTGTTAACATTTTAAACCCTTATTCGATGCTAATATGTTAAACCTTGAATAAAGTACGTGTCAGGAAGGTAATTATTCTTATCCTTTTCTTTTCCAAAAGAAAATCCACTGTGGAAATAAACTTGCCAGTGAGCACTACGCACAATGATAGAGGCGGATTCGTTCCGCGGAACAGACCGATAACCCACTTTTGTTATCTTTGGTAGTTGTATGGTCTTCACTCTAAACATTCATAAAAAGTTGCGGCTGTTTGCTACTGGGACACCCCATTTTTCAAGTGCACATTTTAAGGTTAAATTACGGAACCGTATAATTGAGGTCATAATGGGGTGTGCGCATGGGTCGGAAAAACTGTCTTTTGTTATTTTTAATCTAAACTAGACCTCATTCTGACAATTTTTACACCAACCGCGACCTTGTAGCGTGAGAAGACCTTTTTACGAGTATATGATTTTTCAAAGATTCGAATGTTGATGACGTCACACTTGGCTGGGGTCCCACCCAGCCAAGTGTGACGTCATCAACATTCGAAACTTTGAAAAATCATAGAAAAAGATCTACTCATCCAAAAAGAGTACGGCTGCTGTCAAAATTCTCAGGGTGAGGTCTAATTTTGATTCAAAATTATTTAAAAAATCAGGCAAAAAAAAATTTGCTCAAAATAATGCCTTTCAGGAAACCCTAATTATTTTCCGTATTCCTAAATTATAATTTCTAATTATGCGTGTTATAATATACGAATAATGAAATACTGGTAAGATGTCATGGGTAACGGGCTTCATTCACACAATCAAGCTTCATTGCAGGGGAACGTCACGGTGAAGTGACGGAACATATTTCTATGTGAAACGTCCCCAATAGCCTGACGATTCATAATCGAGGGCACTCAAACGCCTGGTTAGCCGATCCAAAGCCATCTCAGTCTCGAAGGGTGTTGCTAACATTATGTTTGGAAACATTTTGAAAAAAGGCAAAAGAGCTTTGATACGGAGTAATATGACAAGAGGAATAGATAATGGGGAGAGACCCTCGTGGTGAAGTGTGACGAACTGCGGGCCACAAAAGGGCACGAGGACAATAGGCGGCCTCCCGCCGAGCCTGGAACTCCAATAAAAGATACCAAACCAGAATCGCATGACGATGGCACTTCAGAGGTCCGAATCACATCTGCGGTTATTTCTTTCTATCTCCGGCCAGCAGTGGGAGCTAACTTCCGTTGGAGACATTCCAAGTCTGCTAAGCCCCGTCAAGGGGGTGTTCTTCTTGGCGATTCATTGCGGAAAGTTATTGGGACAAGGAGATTTATGGTCAGGTCGTCTTTTTTTCTCCGCATCGTTGCTGGAGGTCATTGGTATGGCGGATCACGTAGTTCGCAAAGATTTTCCGAGGTTATTGCAATCACCTGCTGAACTCTTCCAATGCTAGACGTGCACCCGAGACGGAAGATACCTAGTGATAATTGTAGGATTTTTCCTAATCGAACGAATGAGCAAAAGAACACTCTTTCAGATAACACGGTGCACGTATCTATTCAAACCTCTTATGAAACCTGTACTGTAGCAAAGATTGAGCACATGAAGAGGCGAGGCTAAAAACAAAACTATAAAACTAACTATTGCATCAAAATCGATAGGTGCACTATTATTATAACTAATGGTATAATGATTGGAAATGAGTTTTTATAAATGAAAAAAAGGAAACTATTGAAGTGTTGGGACTAGAAACTTGTAAATATTGTACCTACTACTTCACTAATACTGCATGCAAGGGTCTATTTCAAACATTATAAGCCCCACCACTCAAGGACCAAAAAGCCCTTTGTGGTGGACGCCTCAGGGCGTCCCCACTACCGCCCCCAACTGGCCTGGAGTAGGTGCCCCTTCTCCAGCCAGCTAGGGGGTATAAATAGGGCCGGATGGCCCAGAATAAATCAGACTGTGTCTCAATCTAATTGCCTTTCCTTCCTAGCTCTTAAGAACCTATTGTCCAATTGACCAACCATATTTAATTGTAAATCTGTCTCCATCTTAACTGTCGGCCATTATAGCAGCGCAACACACTGGTAACACCGACGTTTGCAGCCATCATACTTCGCCGAAGTTCGCTGCCATCTTTGCACGCCATTCGCCTCCGTCGAGATACCGCACTTGCGACGCTCCGGACCGGCCACCATCGCACGACGACATTTTCCGTGCCCTCCATTCGCCTTCCGTCGAGATACCTCACAGAGACGCTCCGGAACTGGCCATCAGTCGCACAGCGACATTTTTAATACACCCATCTTGTGCAGCCATCATCGTCCGTCGAGATTCCGTGTTTACGACGCTCCGGACTCCATTCTGACCCGCCATTCAGCTCCATTTGCTTGAGGACGCCGCTATTCGGAACTCGCATTTGGGGCTCTTGGAATCAATCTGTCACTCATTCATCGATTGACCGCCGGACGAGAGTGAACGGGACCCCCCTCCTCGCGGCGACCCCCCACGAGGCCCGCTCTCCTTCTACCTGGCGCCTCACAGCTGTTCATGTTACGTCAGCCCCCGCCGCGCCCGTCTACGCTCGACAGGGAATCCCCTCTCTTCCGGGAAACTCTCGGCCCCCTTCCACGAATCTCAGCTATTTAACGAGAAATTCGCCGTTGATTAATTGCAGACCACTGCCCATCAGCTTCGGGATCACTTCTCTTCTCTTCTGGTCTCCACTTCGGCTCACCTCGACCTTCAGCTGCCATTTCTCCGCCATCGAAGGATCGACCATCAGCCGCCATTCTCCTCCATCGAAGGATCGACCATCGGCTGCCTTTCTCCCGCTATCACTGCATCGAAGATCAATCTCTCATTCCTCGAAAATTTTTTTAAAGATTATTAGAGGAATAGAGGCGACATCATTCCGCCATCTTGCACGGCCAACTTCAAGTCTCGGCTGCCGACCTTCGAAGAACACTCTATTTTCCTCGAAAAATTTTTTCTAAAATTTATTAGAGGAATAGAGGTGCCATCATTACGCCATTTTTCACGGCCAACATCGAGCCTCGTCTGTCGAACTTTGTAGATTACCCTACCTCCTCGAACATTTTTTAAAATTAATAGAGGGGTAGAGGCGCCATCATTACGACCCGCTCCCGACAGACCCCGCGGCCGCCACCGGCCCCAACTCCGCAAACAATCATCATGGCTGCACCTACCAAGCTTCCGCAATATGACCCTTCGCTTCCATCAGTATGGATTGCCCAGGTTCGACTCGCGTGCGCCAACGAGGACCTCAACACGGAACCCGAGCAATTTCGGAGAGCCTTCCTTGCCTTGGACGTCAAAACAGCAGAACTAGTGGCGGACATCGACGCAAATTCACCTACCGCCTTCACTTCTCTCTGCAACCGACTCCTACAAGCTCACGGACCTCGTGACGGATCGGACCTCTCTTCAATCCTTCAGAACAACTCGCTGGACGGATCTACGGCCGCCGCACACGCACGCCTGCTTCGCAGAAAGCTACCTACTGACACACCGGCCTCCATACTTCGCTCCATATTCCTCCGGGCACTTCCTCCTGACATCCGCTTATATGTCGCCGTCTCGACCGAAACGGACATCGACAAACTGGCCGCCATCGCCGACCGCCTACTGCCCCTTCGGGACAACTCGTCCTCTACGGCCGCCACTGCACTGCAGTCCACTTCTACCTACTCCTCCGACGACAATGGAGACTCAGCCGACGACGCTACACACATAGCCAGCGCTGCTAACAGAACACGCACCTTCAAAAAACCTTCACAGATGCCTCCCTCGCGACAACGTTCATCACAGATGCCCTCCTCGCGACCACGAAACTTCACACGCCGTCGCATCATGCCGCAACAGCGAGAACAACAGTACCCCCCAGACCGGCGCTCACCATACTGCTACTACCATCAAAGATGGGGCCCTACCGCGATATACTGCCAATCACCATGCTCCTGGAGACAACACATGCCAACGGGAAACGCAAACGCACGGTCGCCAAGGTGGTAACGACTGTGCATAACCGACCCAACCACCAACGCCTGTTCATCAAATGCAAACGCTCAAATTACGACTTCTTAGTCGACACGGGAAGCGATCTCTCCATTCTACCCAACAACCATCTGAACCGCCGCCGAGAGACTCCATCTTCCACGCTACTGGCCGCCAATGGCTCCAAGATTACGACCTACGGCTCTCAAACTGCGACCGTCCATCTTCCCAAGTTACCTCCGTACGAATGGACCTTCACAGTCGCCAACGTCAGCACAGCCATCTTGGGAGCCGATTTCCTCAGCCACTATGGCCTCCTTGTAGACCTTCAAAACCTCCGGCTCATTGATTCAGCCTCCCAGTCGTTTCTTCCCGGCCACTGTCTCATCGCTTCACCACAGGAGTCCTACTGCTCCGCTGCCTGCGCTCCACCTCGCTTCCAACGTCTACTAGACGCCTATGAACCCTCATCGCATCCAAAATCGGCGCCCGTCTATCATCACATCGTGACCACCGGTCCTCCCTGCCATGCAAAACAACGTAGATTGGCTCCGCACCTCTACAACCAAACAAAGGCCCATTTCAACGAAATGCTGCGCTCCGGCATCGTCCGCCCTTCCAATTCACCTTGGTCAAGCCCACTCCACGTAGTTCTCAAACAAAATGGGGATATTCGACCCGTCGGAGACTACAGGGACCTCAACCGAGCTACAACTCCGGACCGCTACCCGATCGGCCACCTGCATGATTTCACACTCGCACTGCATGGTTCCACCATTTTCTCAACGTTCGACTTATCGAGAGCCTTCTTTCACTGCCGTATAGCGCCCGAAGACATTAAAAAACTGCTATCCTGACACCATTTGGACTCTACGAGTTCACAAGAATGAACTACGGCCTACGAAACGCCCCGCAGACATGGCAACGCTACATGGATTTTATACTCCGAGATCTCCCGTTCGCATACGTCTACTTAGACGACATTTTGATTGGATCGCCGGATGCCGAAACGCACTTCCACCACGTATCTCGCTTACTTCATGTCCTTGCTTCCTTCGGGCTTTCAATCAACAAAGCCAAGTGTCAACTCGCTCGAAGCCAAGTCAAGTTCTTAGGACACTTGGTGGACAAAGATGGCATCAAACCTCTACCATCGAAAACTGCGCTCATCCGGAACTTTCCTCTTCCTCAGTCAGTAAACGATCTCCGTACGTTCCTCGGGCTCATCAATTTCTACCGCAGGGCTATACCTCACGCCGCGCACTCGTTAATGCACCTCACGAAGCTGCTGCCATCAAACCCGAGAAAAAACGACAAGCGCCCAATTTCATGGCCTCCGGACGCTCTCCATCATTTCGAAAAAGCTAAGCAACTCCTCAAATCATCCGTCCAGCTAGCTCATCCTCATCCGTCCGCTCAACTCATCCTCCATACCGATGCATCTAATTTTGCCGTTGGAGCTGCCCTACATTACCAACACAACGGAACACTGTTCCCTCTCGGATTCTTCAGCAAAGCTCTCTCTCCCGCACAGCGGAACTATTCAACGTTCGACAAAGAACTTCTCGCAATATACTTAGCGATCATCCATTTCCGCCAAACCATCGAGGGTCGACCACTTACGATCTCCACGGATCACAAACCCCTCACTACGGCGTTGACCTCGCTTACAGACACCATGCCGCCCATCCGACTTCGTCATCTGCGCTTCATCTCTGAGTTTACTTCCGACATAATATATCGTCCCGGAGCCTCTAACCTTTCAGCGGACCTCTTCTCGCGAATCAACCACACATCGGCCGTCTCCATCGTACCTCCCACGGCTATCCGTGATGCCCAACTTAATGACCCACACATAGAGAACATGAATCTCACGCCGGTCACTCGGGACGGAATTACTCTCCTCTGCGACATGTCAGATTCGTCGCCCCGACCTTACATACCTTCTACACTTCGCCCTGACATTTTCAACATGATTCACGGCTTGTCACACCCGGGCATCAAAGCAACCACGGCACTCCTACGCGGACGATTCTTCTGGCCGAACATGTTGACTTCCGTAAAAACCATGACACGCGCCTGCCCTTCCTGTAATCGCGCAAAAGTGACTCGACATATTCGCGCCCCACTCGGCCGCTTTAACGACGTCGAACCGCTACTTCACATCCACGCAGACATTCTCGGGCCCCTTCCCAGAAGCGACAATTTTAAATTCTGCCTAACAATGATCGACAGAGGCACAGGATGGACCGAATGCGTCCCCATCCGTAACATCCAGGCATCCACCATCATCCGCGCCATTTTCAATTCATGGATTTCACGTTTCGGGGCCCCTCGCAATATCACCACCGATCGAGGAACACAATTCATGTCACATGAATTCGCGAATTTCTGCCGCCAACATGGAATCACTCACAAGCCTACAAACGCTTATCACCCACAGGCCGACGGAATCATCGAACGTTGGCACAGAGTCCTTCAGGAAGCCATCATGTCCACCTCATCCCCATCATCATGGGCTCGGGACCTTCCCTCCATCATGCTCGGGCTACGCAATCGGCCCTCATTAGATGGTTTCTCTCCCGCTCAGCGTTTGTTTCATTTAAACCCTCGCCTTCCCGGCGATATTTTCACTCCCCTAACACCAAACGACATACCAGCGCTATCTCATGATTCCTATCGGAACTTCGCCTGCTCTTATTATCCGGCCTCAATGCGGAACGCTACTCACGTCTACGTCAGAGTGGACACGCCCAGAACAAAGCTTGCACCCCCCTACATCGGTCCTTTTTCGATACTGTCCAACGACGGGAAGACGCTTGTTTATCAAGACGACTCGGGGGCAAACAAACAAATCTCCGTGGACAGATGTAAACCTGCAACGACACACGCTCAAATCGCCGGATCCCCTTCTACTGTTTCTTCCCCCTCTTCGCACACACTTGGTCATTTCTCCTCGGCAACGTCTTCACACCGAGATGAGCAGCCAAACATTGCGCAACGATTTAAGGCTAACGCCGTCACCACCGCCTCCGCCGCCGCCTCCCCGCCTCTCGAGCACCACCGCGACGGCCGTCCTACCCACCGTCCGAAAACCGACGAGACCACTGCCTCCCGGCTCATCAAAAAAACCGGAGGCTACGGCACAATCAAAAGAGTTGGTCACCAAACCACTCCCACTGCCCCCACGACAAATCATGTCCATAACCGCGGCGATGGATCCGCCGAGGCCGCCCCTACCGTCACTCTCGTTCTCAATTCCGCCCTACAAAGGGGACTGCGCGGACTGTTGCATTCATGGGTGGCACATGCCTCGGACATCTTCAATCACAACGCAAACACCAATCCGGACTTCACCTCCGACGCCGCCGCCATACACGCCCACCCCCATCACGGATTTGAGGGCCGCAGCACAGAGATCGACATCTCCAATACCGCCGCCTCCGAAATCACGCCCCAAGTCTTCGGTTATAATTCCTCGCCGCCGCCGCTCGCCCAGCCGCCGCCGCCCACTCAGTCCGGCCTCCCGACGCCGAGCCCGCCGCTGAAAATTAAATATTGACATTGTATTTTTATCGATTTCTTAAATAAACATAAGTAAAAAAAAAAAAAAAAAAAAAAAAAAATAATCATATAAAAATAAAGGAGAAAAAAGATGTCTAGAAGATACAAAAATATACAATGGCCAAATGGTTGGAAAAAAAATATCTCCTCCACCATTCTTCTCCAACCCTTTCCTAAAAAAAAAAAAAAAAAAAAAAAAAAAAAAAAAAAAAAAAAAAAAAAAAATTACTCACCCTGCTGGTGTGCCGCCACTGGTGCCACCGTGCCGCCGCTGGTGCCGCCGTGCCGCCGCTGGTGCCGCCGTGCCGTCGCTGGTCCTGCCGCGCTGCCGCCACGATCCACGAGTGCCGCCTTACCGTCGCCGCTTCCGCTGCATCGCCGCCGCTATCCCGGACCCGCCAGCATCGGCGGCCAGAGACCTCCAGCCTGCGCCTTCCGGCCCTTAACTACTGTCCCCCCACAGCAAGATATTTTTTTCATTTTTCCATTATTATTTTGTATCTGGGGGGGGAAGTGTGGTGGACGCCTCAGGGCGTCCCCACTACCGCCCCCAACTGGCCTGGAGTAGGTGCCCCTTCTCCAGCCAGCTAGGGGGTATAAATAGGGCCGGATGGCCCAGAATAAATCAGACTGTGTCTCAATCTAATTGCCTTTCCTTCCTAGCTCTTAAGAACCTATTGTCCAATTGACCAACCATATTTAATTGTAAATCTGTCTCCATCTTAACTGTCGGCCATTATAGCAGCGCAACACACCCTTCATGACGAAACATTTATTGAACTTGGGTTTAGGCAAAAATCACTGTTTTTGAGATAGATGAGTTTCGCTCTGCGTGAGCGCAATATGAACCAGACCAAGTAAATGGATGTTTGCTCTCGACACCTCTTGAGATGTATGAATGTGGCTGGTGGTATTCGTACAAAAAGCTATAGAACCGCTCTTTCTTTTCCTAAACGTTTCCCGGTACGTTCTTAGTTGATCACATGTTTTGCACGTGTTTAAACCCTGAATGGAATTTAATATCCGTAGACCATTTGTTCCACATTTTCCTGAGCGATACCGTACTGGATAAGCTAGCTAAATAAGGGGAGAAAGCGAATAATAAACTTCTTCGCCACTAGTCGGAAGTTGAGAAAACTCCATCCCCTTAAAGGCCTCAGCAGGAAACTTGGCAGTGGAAAGCTCAATAGCTTGAGATTACCCCGTCACTTCGAAGTCAAAATTACGAGATTGAAACAACTAAGCACTCCAACCCACGCCATCTCGTCTCTTTCGTGTGGCTCTGGATTAAAAAATATATATTATGTGAGGGTTTGTATAGATAGGTCTATGCATCTTAAGTTTCATTCGATTTTTGGATTCTACGTACCTTGAAACGTAAAGCAACAAATTTTGAGGAGGGGGGTTATAAATTTATTTTTCTCCGTCGATTCCAAAGGTTCTTTGTTGAAAATGATAAACCAAATTCTCAGGAATAGTATTTTTGTTTCGATTGGATGGACCAAGGTTCTAGTGGCAGTTTGAATTGAGTTGATCGGGAATTTCCGCCTCGGTGTTTACAAGTTAACGTTGGGTCCACTCAGGAACGGAACGGACAACATACGTTGTTTGAATGGGAAACGCCTGCAGCCGAGCTTCGCTCTTTTTCGCTTGCTTGTTCTCACAGAGCCTAAAATGATTGGAAATTCTGCTCAACATGCCATTGTATGAAATTACTCGAGTTTTTGAGTGAACTAAACTAATAAGAACTTTATTTGAATTTTTTGATGTAACGTTATAAGAAACATATTGTTTAGTAATGCATGCATTCCAGGGGACGTCCCATTGGATAAGCATTAGATCAGTTTAACCAGTTGTTAAGTGATAAAACTATTTCACTCGATGTAATTTATTTATTACTTTAGGCAAGAAATACTGACCCCCCCCCCCACCATTATCCACCTTAAAATTTCTAGCAGCATGGGAGCCTCGAATCTGGAGAGCATTTTAAAATCCATGATCTACGATACCCAACATGCGAATTCGAGTTCACCCCCCCCCCCCCCACCACCACCACCACCCCAACGCCAACAATGGTGCCAGTCTGGCACCAAAGCGGAAATACGTCGTGACATTGAACTTCCGTCCGAAGTCCGTCGAAGTTCACATCCGTATTCAAGGTGAAACACGAAAAAAAAACACGAAATAAGCGGTTTATGGCATCATGGCACCATATCCTGGCACCATGGTGGTACAGAGAATAATTCATGAAAATTCGGAGGTATAATGAGAATTTTTCCTCAATTTCAAAGCTTGGGTACAATTAGTAAGCAGTAAAGGAACCGAAATATTGAAAAATCGGATATTTTGTGAATATTATCCCCCCACTCACCCCCTCCCCTTGCGAATTTTGATACTCTGGTAAAATCATGTACAACTCGAAAGTTATTTGAGTCAAACAAAAAAAGAAACACGCAAATCGGTTGGAAATTGAGGCCTGGGCAGAGTTTACAAGATTATGCACGCAAACGCACGTTTTTTAAGCATTAACCCCCCCTTTCCCCCTCTTAAAAAGCAAAATCTAAAATTCCGGCGCCGTAGTGCACAACTAGATAGTATTTCGCGTCAAACGAAAAAAGAACCACGAAAATCGTTTGAGAACTAAGGCCTGGGCAGAGTACACAAGATTATGCCCAAAAACGCACGTTTTTCGAGCATTAACCCCCCCTTTCCCCCCCTTAAAAGGCAAAATTCGAAATTCCGGCGACGTAGTGCACAACTAGATAGTTTTCCGCGACGAACAAAAAAAGAACCAGGAAAATCGGTTGAGAACTAAGGCCTGTGCAGAGTACACAAGATTTTGTTACACACACACACACACACACATACACACACACACACAGACATACACCTATGGTTTTTTTCGCGGATTTGGATTCAGAATGGTCTAAAACGGATTACTGTGTGGTTATTTTTTTTTTCTGTTGAGTGTTGTCCTCCTTCACCCCAGATCGATCGCATAAGGACGCCCAAGTCTTACTGTGGGACGTCCTAAAAACCGGATGAAATTACGAAAAAAAATTCTACCTTGTTACACAATAGATCATGGATATGTCTAGAAAGGTGTGTCAGGAAGAGACGACAATCAAATTATATATAAACACGCAATTTATTACTTACTTTTTTCATCTTTTGAAGATCTTTCCATCTTGTCAGGGGTTGCCCCTTATCGCCTGACTCCAAGATCTTTTGTCTTGCCACTGGCCGTCGTCTGAAGATAGCCTTCGCATAGAGCCAAAAACTCCTCCTCTCCATGTAACTCTAGGACTGCCTTTCTTTCGACTTCCCCTCGGCGACCAGTTCAACATCTTCTTCGGCCATCTCAACTTAGGCAAGCGCCTAAGGTGCCCATACTATTCCAGGGTTTTTCTTTGCAGTCGAGCAACCACAGATTCTGGCTGATCGATTGTTTCTTTAATGGTTTCATTACGTACCCTCTCCCCCTTCCATCACCACAGCAACCAACCTTTTTTCACCGATTCCTCTGGGTGAAGGACCAACCCTCTCCTCCATAAGTCAGAACACTTTCCACGATGGCATTCAAAATCAACTTCTTTGTGTGCAGATGTACTTCCCGACTCCAGAGGATCCCATTCTTGGATCGTGTTGCCTCCCTGGAAAACTAGATACGAAGGTTGATATCAGCCACACTCGTCCCGGATTGATCGAGGATTGAACCCAGATACTTGAACTGGTCGACGGATTTCACAGTTCCCAGCCCAGGCACCTCTATGTCATAACCGTCTCCGCCCACAACCAAATATTTTGTTTTACCAGCATTGATCGTTAGCTTTGCAGCCTGGAATGCCTCATTAAGGTTCTTGAGCATAAACACAACATCATGCCGATCCTGAGCCATGACGATCTGGTCATCCGCAAAGAGCAGGGAGTGGATTGTTTGGTCACCAACCGGGATACCTACCCCTTCCTTGGCACGACCGATTCCAATGTTGAAGGACCTCCTCTAAATAAATTTTAAACAGAGTTGAAGATATTCTACAGCCCTGTCGCAGACCTCTAGTTACTGGGAACGAGCCAGACACGACCTTTCCAGTTTTCACAACTGCAGTTGTGTCCGCATACAACCACTGAAGTATGCCAATCGTTGGTTCTGTTGGCAATTTATTAGATTACGAAAAAAGCAGATGTCCTGGAATCGAACCCGAGTTTCCCAGACTAATGATTCTCGCAGTCTGGTTGCCGAATTTGTTTATCGGTATCGCTCGCGTTACACTTTTTCATGGAGAACATTTTTTTTCTTTACTGAGCCCGAACTGAACAACAAAAGTTCCCAATTTAGGTTCTTTAGGAATACCTGTTCTGGCTTGATTGCCAAGGCAAAATTTCGATGCTATGACAAAAGAAAAAAATTTAAAAAATCCCTGCACAAATCAGAGAGATTGCAATGCCCGTCGTGGGCCATACTCATCCTGAAATGTTGTACAACAGTGGTATAATTCCGATCAAATTAGCCAAAGTACGAGATCTTATCCACTTGACTCCATTTGTGGAAAACATGAACTCAAGGAAATTCCACACGGATTTACAAATACAACCTACTGAAGAGGAGAAAGAAGCTTTTCCTAATTCAGACGAGTGAAAACACTGGGTAAAATCATTCCTAATTATGCCTTCAAACTCAAAATGTTTAATACTTTCTCCTAAGTGAGACATATAGTTTTTTTTAATTTGATTTTTTGATTCGATTTTTCATATTTAAACGTGTCACCTGCAGCTGAAAATAATTAGAGAATATTTTTTTCTTAAATTTGAAATAAATTTCGATTTGTTTGAAAACTTGTTTTAAGGTTTCTTTTTATATTGCCCCCTGGCTCCAAAAATTATACTAAATTATACTACTACAATTTTTGGGTTTAATCGTGCATAATAATATAATTATCTGAACTATCAAAATATTCGTTTTCTGTGGGTGTGTGACGTGTGGATGTTTAAGTGGATTTACGAAAAGACTGACAAAAAAGATTTATCGAAATAATATAATTATCGTGAACTCTGTGATATTCACAATAGTGAGTTTTATACTGTTAAGTTTATAAAAATGAATGAACGATGAATAATGGTCCTTCTCAAGAACTATCAACTCGCTGTCTGAGCCATGAAGATGATGATGCGAAAAATACCCCTTCGATCTCTTATTACAAACAATTTGGAGATAAAGCGCTCGTTCATTTCTGTTGACTGATAATCCATTGTGTTTTCGGAACATACGCAACGAGCGTTAGAGTGGCCCTGCGGCCATGCGGCCCTTCCACAAGTGGCAATGTTTTAATTGGTTTCCTTACCACAGAACGACAATAGAGCAGGACCTTCCTTTTTGTTCGATAGGACGGTTGCATCGGGATGATGCTCCCATTTCGAGAAGCGAAAGGGCGAAATGTTTCTCATGCAGTCACCGGCAGGCGACACGTGGCGCGGACCCTTTAGAAGCCTTATCGTAGCCTGAGGGCGAGAGTGGGGCAAATGGGTCGGACAACTAGGCCTTCACGAGACTTGATCCCATTTCCTCTTCTGTATGACTGATAATGACCGTTTTATTTCCAACCCTTAGAACAGTATCTGCTGCGAGACTTCCAAATTCAGAATAGGTAATTTCGACTTCCCTTGATGGGCAAGACCCTCCCTTCCCTCGGCGGGACAGAACAGAACATCCATCGGTGGCTAAACCCTAAACCCCATAGGTAGGAAAGGCCACAGCTTCTCTTGTTATTTGTGTTCTATGAACCAAGGGTACCCCATGTACTTTTTTAAAATTTAAATTCTAGTATCGATGGAATATCTGAGTTTTTGTTTGAATACAGTTTTGAGCAAGAAGCCAAAACTCTGCAAATTATTACACAAAGGTTTGTTGTTTTTCTGTACATATCACTTGCCTGCAAAGAATACAGCTTTGCCATTGCCCTACCTACCAATTATAGTTTTCTTCACAATCAAGTTTATTTCAGAGAAATGCACTCGACTCGAAGACATAGGAAGTAGGTAGTGTTCATTAGGAAATTTCAATACTGGTAGGTAAGGACGCAAAACTGAGTACAAGTCGAAAGAGCGAACAGCGATCGTATTTTGGTTAGCTAATACTTGAACGGAGATTAGTCCTCTCTTGCGATCCACACTCGTGTTACTGATTTATCGGAAGTCCAACCCTTAAGTTATCATAGGGAACGGTTAATCCTACAGGGGGTAGTCTCATCCGATTTTTAAATTCAATACTATTTTATCATACAAAAATTTTATCAAAATTTGGTTCTTGCGGTACCTAAGGAAGCACAACTGAGTACAACACGAAACTTGAAAGAACGAATGATGCTGCTGAAATTCGACCAGAGTTTAGACCAATTTCCGTCGGTGAACAGTCCTTTGCCTGATAGAGCGCGGTTTGTCCTGCAGGGCTCTGGGCGGTCTCATTAAATTTACAAGAAACATTCACCACACGCAACACTCTTTCATTCAATCCGCATTTCATAGAAAACAATAAACCAAAAAACTGGTGGAACAATGATTTTTTTTTTTTTGGTTTATTACTATCAACAATGAATTTTTGGAATAGAGCAAGAAAAAAAATGCATCATCCCTTTATCAAAATTTGATGGTTTACATTCAAGGAACTAAGAACTCGAAAATCAAATTTTAAAAAATCCTTCCGTCCGCTGTACGTCGCGTTGTAGGTACGCTGCACTTTGTCCATTCCCTACAGACCAATTTTGTTGAAATTTGGTACCTATATGCGCACCTTTTGAGGATGTTCCCCGAAGCTTTTGGCAATTTTCAGTCACTTCTAAGGGGTGAAAAGTTAGGGTAGACATTGTCAAAACGCATTATCTCGTAAACTTCCAGTATGAAGGTATTGTTTTTAATTAATTTAAAATAGTGACAATTTTTAGAATTGAATGGGACCATTTATTCAACTATTCTCCTTGTTATGAGGATAATTAATGTCAGGTTCAACTTAGTTAATTAATGTTCACGGAAAAAATAACCTTTTGGCAATAATCAATTTGAATTTTTGGCAAACTTTTGGCAACTCAATTTGAACTTTCGGCAAATCCATTACGTTTCGACAACTACTGGAGTCCTTGTCCACCTTCATTCTTTCTACAATTTTCAATAAAGTTTTCTTCTCTCATGTAAAGAAAAATGTTCACGGAATATGTGTGGGGGCCCTAAACTGTCATTTCTTGGTGATCAGATCATTGTTAGTTTCAATGGGCTAACGTAACTTCCACAGTTTCTCTACCTCTCTCCCTATCTCCTCAACGCCTAAAGCCTACCTCTAGTTTGTCTAGCTTAATCTCACAGGAGTATTTTTATGTCATTTGAATACAATATTGTCACCAAATTTTAATTCATGTTTTAAGAATATGATTTCAATGGATATCTGAATTTGACTGGAGTACTGAGCTTATTTAAAGAGGGGGAGGGGGGGGGGGTTGTGGACTGACAAAAGGAAACCCCTCGTTCTTTTCAAATTTGTGTTTGAGATCCAAGCGCATTAATTTGGTGATTTAGATTTTAAAAAAAAATGAAATGAGAAACAACCAGAAACGCTTTTGCCAATGTTTGAAAAATTTACTTTTATATTCTGAACCTATTCAATAATTATATATATTTGGAATTAGTCACTGTGCATAAAACAAAATTATATCATGTGAATACCTATTGAATTTAAACTAATTTAACATTAAGATTACAACCCACCTAATAAAGAATCAATCAGCTTGAGAGTGAATCTTGACAACATTATGGAGTAATGTGTACGCTTTTTTGTTGGGAAGTTACGTTGAAGTGGTGTTTTATTATTACTTTTTGTATCCTTTTAGTTAATAATCCTACTGAAAATGAAGCTAACAGGGTTCTCAATAGTGTAAGAAAATATACCCTCCCCCCCCCCAGTTGCAAGTACCTCGTAACTCGTTTTACGGTACCTGCTTTAATAACCAGTCTGCTTTTAATCCCGAAGAGAAGTTGGCCACTTCGTCACCACGTTAACTCCTTAAAATAACAGCTAGGTACCCTTTAACCATTCCAAAAGTTCTGTATTTAACCAATGAATCATGAGTGGTCCTATGAGTTAGTACGAATTTGTTCGAGAATTTTCACTCGGAGTTCGAGGGGAGAAAGTGAACAGTGTTGTTCACTTAAGGTTTTGAGTCCTCAACTTGTCGGGATATCCGATGTTCTGGATAAATTAAATTACGTAAAAAAACGTAGCTATTCCATCAATTTATGCACTGGCTAATGATACACAATGTTTGAACTACAGTCCAACCATCAACGAGGACATCTGGAGCTTCCGGAAAAAGAAAATATCATTAGTCAATTGGAATGAGACGGAGACCCAAACATCCACTCAAGTGGAGGCTCCGTTCCATTCAATATGTACGGCGGGACCATTAATCTACAAACAAGCCCAGATTTGTATTTGTATCACAGAACGAGGTTGTGTGCCAATCAAGGGGACTAATGTAGCGTGTTTTGCGTGGAGCCCTTTGATAATTATTCAGAAGGATCGTCTATTGAAGCAGCTGCTTACCCTTAATGATGACGATGTCCGGCATTCGTGACGAGCATGCGCGAGGCCAATGTTTGTCTTGTAAACGCCATGATTGGTGTAGTGGCCGTCGGAGCGACGCTAATCTTACCGAAGGGGCATACTGGTTTGGCTCTGTGACAAAGGTAATTAGACCAAGCTGAGCTTGGAAATCCTAAGAACAGACATGGGAAGGTGTGGAGGTAGGTAAATCCCTTAAACAATAGGATGACTATCAATCAATTTCATACCCGTGAAAATATTTGGGAGAGTCGTCATAATAATTTATTACTACTTGTATAATCAGTGAACAACGTGATTAATTTCAGCTCAGTACACTCATTCCTAATTTCCTTGCATTGCACTTTTTAAATTGTATACTTACTGCCCTCTCACTGATGAATATACCTAGTTTTTTCCAGTGAAATTCATAATTTTTTCAACCAATTTCATAAAATTGTCTACCAATTCCATGGGTTTTTCAACAAATTTCATACGCTTTATTTAATGAGATATAATTGTTTATTAAGTAATCATAGGTGGAAAGGATAATAAAAAGTTAATTAAATATTATTATATAAAAGATAACAATTGAAATATATTAAAGGCGAAAGAATTATATACAAGAAGTAACATTTAAATTTAAATTTGAAATGTAAAATTGTAAAATGTAAATGATGTATAATATTAACGAAGGTATAATATTTAATGATGCCAGCGGCAGCTTGTTGCAGTTTCAGTAAATCTTCGAGTACGTAGTTAGATCAATCTGTAGAGGTGATAGTGTTCACGCTGTAGGAAATAACCTCATCCAGGTTTTGTATGCTCGAGTAGAAGACAACAAGGCTCTTGCCTTTGATTTCATTTTTGAAAAGGCTTATTCGGCCGGATTTAGAGCTTACACAAAACTAACCAGGTTAGGGAAATTGTGGGACGCTCTCCCCATGCAATAAAATAGGTACCTGCCTCTATATTCGCCTACGCTAAATCCGACAGAATACGCCTTTTCAAAAATTAAATTAAAGGCAAGAGCCTATTTGTCTTCTACCCGAGCAGTACAAAACCTGGATGAGTTTATTTCCAGGAGCGTGAACACTATCACCTTGACAGATTGCTACAACGTCCTCGAAGTTTTACTGAAACTGCAGCAAGCTGTTGCTGGCAATCGCATTAGTTAAATATTATATATAATTTACATTTTACAATTTTACGTTTCAAATTGAAATTTTACCTTTTGTCTCATTTTTTCACCTATTATAAATTTCAATCGTTAATTTTTATATAATAATTATGTCAATTCATATTTGATTTATTTCCTTTCATTCCTAATTAGGAACATAGGGCCTCTATAAAATCATATTTACTTGTTTTTAATCATTTCCGCCTATGATTAGGTACTTGATATACAATGATACCTCATTAAATAGAGTGTATGAAATTGGTTGAAAAAATTATGAATTTCCCTGGAAAAAGCTATATGAAGGGTCAGGGGGAAAAACGATGAAAGTCAGTCCAGCATGATTTTCCATAAAATTAAAAACTAAGTTTTGTGTCGATAGTTTACCTAAAAACATGTTCCTATACTATACTATTTTGTATAGTTTTTTTACCTTCCATGGGTAGTATAATACTGGAACAGTTGTTTTTTCAGGGTTATGAAAACTAATGGGGTAAAAAAATTCTCAAATTTATGCAATAAAATTATTATTCATTTCGTTGAAAAAAATTTTGTAACAGAAATAATAGCATAATAGCTTAAACGCCCCTCATGAACGTTTTCGTTGTTGCACGGGGAGCACGGTAATAAGTCCTGATATGAAGGAATTTTGAGCATCATGAGATTCGAGACTATTGAAATGCGAAATTAGTCGTTTCCTTTCACCTTCGTTTACCTTGTCAAAACATCCTCGCTTACACTCACAGTCAGGCCCAGTTTCATGCGTTGAGAGCCGCAGTTTTTTCATTACATCCTTCATTCTTCCAGTTTTTCTCCTCTTCTTTGTCGAGTTGGTATCGATTTTCTCCACTTCGTCACTACTTTCACTTAATTCACGATCCATAATACCGGCTGATCACAGTACGAGAGTAAAAGTAAAACAAACGATCTTGGAAAGAATGATAAGCGAAATGGATGATAACAGGTAGTGCCCACCGCGGCTGTGAAACAGTCGTTTGGTGCGTATCGCGGCCTTTAAACGGGACTCTCATCTTTCTTCCCTCTGCGCTCGTGCGCTTCATCTTTTTTCCCCCTTATACCTAATCTTAGGATGCGTTTTTGGAGGGATTCTCATCGTCCTTCCCCCATGGTCTTTTGCAGGGCGATAGTACACCTTCCCAGCTACCAGATGGCGCAGAGATCTCAAAATCGTCAAAAAAATGACATTCATCGTTTTTCCCCCTGACCCTTCATATCCAAAATGTTGTTCTTGTAAAAGTAGGTATGAACTTTTATTAGCATGTAACCTTAATCGGGTATGTCTGCTCACTTTCTGTCAGAAATGCCGAAATGGTGAGGAATCCGTTAAATGTAAAGTTTGCCATGGAGAAAACAGGACTGTTATTTGCAGATGAGTAGACTTTGGTTTCATTTTTATGTAATGTCTGATGGAGGATGGAACGACTGACTTTATGTTATCGTGTTGTTGTTGAGAGGTTGGGACAAAAAGATCTGACCTTTGTTATTAACAGTCTGCAGAAACTTAGCTAAGTTGGGTGGGAAGTTGGGCTTTTTAACGTGGAATAAGGTGGATGAATAAATGATCTACGTATGCGGGGGTCGTGGGTTCAAGGCTCATCGCCAGCAGCGTGCGTTTTTAGGCGGCCTAGGCTCTCATCGCCCCCCAAGGGTCTCAACCCAGGGCGGTGAGTCAATGGGAAGCCATGAGCGAAATCATTAGACCAAATTCAAACCTTCCCTTTGAAAGACAGCTGATGACGTCCGTGACGCCAGGAATGGCAGTTTACTTTACTTACTTACTTCACTTGGATGTGAATAAAACTAGTTCGTAATTGAGAGTAAAAATGATTGATTATATTATTGAGTAGAAGTCAGTCAGTAAGTGAGTGAGTAGTCCTTTTTATAACGTCTCGGTGAAGGGGAGGTGGAAGGATTAGAAAGGGAGGGGCTACCTGGTAACTTGACCACGTGGTGGAAGGGATCAAGGATTGCTTGTCCGTTCTATAAGGTAATTGTGGAATCACTAAGTGATAATCTACTGGGTGGTAGTAAAAGGGCTCAACTTAATCTCTACCTCCCTCAAGACAAGACAGGAAATGACCCTGATCCCTTTCACTTCCCCTTCACCGAGATTGAAAGCCCTAGCCTATTAATTGTACTCAACTTGCTGGTGACGACGGATTCTCCGATAAGGTACGTTAACGAATTACATTCTTATAATTAGCGGAACAAACCCCATCAGTTTCAAACTTTGTTGATGGTTTTTTGAGTAGACAAACATCAACACGATTGAGAAATTATTCGTCTGTTTTTGATTTTTCACTCTCTCGCATCTACGGTGCCTCCTATTGATCGGATAGTGATGACATCAATGTGCATTCTTCTACGAACAACTCTCCAACTTTTCGCCATTTATGATCATTAGGAATTGAGGAATCTCGAACAAAGAAACTCGAAAACTGGAAAGTTTTACTGAAAATCTCTTCAAAGTCAAAGATGTTTTCGTGTAGTGGACAAAACTGGTTTTGACTTGTACATATTGTACGACCTTTTCTTGAGCGTAGGGGCAATAATGTGCCTTATAAATGTGCCTATTTTAAACTGTTCCTCGAGAGGATGGTAGGTACCTAGGGATAAGTTTCCTTTTAAAGAAAAATTCAGTTTATCGATTGGCTGGCTGTATTTTCTGCTCCTTTGATGTTTTATGTTGAACAACAAAGCAAATTAACACCAATATTGCAGGGAGGTAAGCAATTTCAAAACAAAAAGAGACAAGTGGCCCACAATTACTTTTGGAGTTCACGATAGTGAACTCCAAAATTATGACTGTGCGTGTGCGTGTATAAAATCCTTAATCCAGCAATTCCATGGAGACATCTCAGTGGAGTATCCTCAGATTAACAAGAAAAAGGAGAGTAGCACTATGTACGGGTGCACTATGAAATTAATTTCTAGTGGAGGAGGTGTGACGTAGCAGGGTTCACTTCACACCAGCAACTCTTTGATCATTCCACTATCGAGATGGCCGGCCTGGGTCCACATCCCTTCCCCTTTCTCTCTTCCACTAAGAACTTGTAGGGTCCGATAAAATTCGTACTCTACGATATATGGAGCAAACATCGTTCAGATAGCTCTTAAACGTTAGATGTGAGTAAAAAGTTGGAGGACCCACAATTTTTTGATTTCGAAAATGTTTCATTTGTCTCTAATAGTGAGAAAACTAAATATTTATTTAAAATAAAATAATTCACAATAGAATTTAGCATGCTACTCTTAAATTGATCAGCGTAAGCTCTATGCCTGACTATAACTGGTGTATTTGTTGTGATTGAGGTGATACAAATAAAATACAAAATCCGGGCTATTCATACTCATAGGAAGACTGATGAGAATTAGGGATATTCGTTAGAACTTTTTATTTGTTGTGTGATATTGCACATGAGCTTCACAGCTCCCCAATTCGCTTTGGGACACCAAAAACATCCTCATCAATCAAATTAATCTGCTCTCTTCATCGGGCAGTTAACCCCCTAACTACACTGCTGGTCTCCAGAGCGCTTCTAGTGCGATCGAGCGGTAATGATGTAACGTACTATTAGTGACACACCTCAGACGAGCTGATCTTGATGAGTTGGAACTTCTGATTTTGACATTGATGGCGGAAGGAAGCTGGTGGGAAGGAAATTGAGCGGACACGCAGCTTTGGGTTCGAGGGATGACGTAATTGATCGTCGAGGCGTTGATGATCGAGCGATTCGCGAGAAGTTTCTAGCCATTTTATGAGTCAGTTCACTTTAACACATCAGCAATCTGAAGTCGATACCGAAAAACCCAAATTTGGTTGAAGATGTGAAGTTTAGGTCTTATAACTACCAAGAGAGTGCAGCCATTATAAGAATTGTCAACAGCGCGTTCAGTATAAAAAATTGCCTAGAGTATTTATGTGTTCAAGCAGTATAATCAAGGCCGAAAAGATTTTGGTAAAAATACGGCTAAGTAAAACCGTACCAAAGCTTCTCAAGGGTAGGTACTTTTGAATCGTCAGATTTCAATCCAACGGTACTTACAAGCGAACAGTCTTATTGAGAGTTGAGTAGATTGAGTAAAGTTCTATTGGATGGACCAAGTCGGTACCTATCTCTAGCTAGAAGAAACTGTAGTGTTTCATTGCACCCCTAGTTACTGAAATCGTTATCTTTGTCTTTCCGAATGGAACCAGCATGCAATATTTTTTATTTATCGAAAATGTTGAGACAATTTCTTCTAGTTCAGCAGAAAAACCAGCAAAAAAAAAATATTTGTATGAAAAAAAGTGAGTTTCTGAGCTTCAACCCCGATGCGGCACGGGTTAATGTTATCTGATCGACCTAAAACTTTGGGAATCTCATTTTCTAGTCAAATGGCACCTTTAAGGGGGTTGGCACAAGTGATTTTCTAAAAAAAAAAAAATAAAATTTCTTAAATAAATATTAAAAATAAAATTATGTTATTCAGCTTTTCCCATCTCAAAACGTGGTCCGTTTTAGCAATTGTGCCTTTTTACGCATACACCTAAAAACCACACTCCAGTGTATGAAACCGACCAGGCGATTTGATGTATCTTTATCACTCTGTTATACGGAATATTGATTCATTTGAATCTCAAGTCTCCAGGACAAATGGTTACTATGTTATGAGGAAAAAAAGAATATTTGTATGAAAAAAAGTGAGTTTCTGAGCTTCAACCCCGATGCGGCACGGGTTAATGTTATCTGATCGACCTAAAACTTTTGGGAATCTCATTTTCTAGTCAAATGGCACCTTTTAGGGGGTTGGCACAAGTGATTTTCTAAAAAAAAAAATTTCTTAAATAAATATAATAAATAAAATTATGTTATTCAGCTTTTCCCATCTCAAAACGTGGTCCGTTTTAGCAAATGTGCCTTTTTACGCATACACCTAGAAACCCCACTCCAGTGTATGAAACCGACCTCCAGGCGATTTGATGTATCTTTATCACTCTGTTATACGGAATATTGATTCAGTTGAATCTCAAGTCTCCAGGACAAATGGTTACTATGTTATGAGGAAAAAAAGAATATTTGTATGAAAAAAAGTGAGTTTCTGAGCTTCAACCCCGATGCGGCACGGGTTAATGTTATCTGATCGACCTAAAACTTTGGGAATCTCATTTTCTAGTCAAATGGCACCTTTTAGGGGGTTGGCACAAGTGATTTTCTAAAAAAAATAAAATTTCTTAAATAAATATTATGAATAAAATTATGTTATTCAGCTTTTCCCATCTCAAAACGTGGTCCGTTTTAGCAAATGTGCCTTTTTACGCATACACCTAGAAACCCCACTCCATTCTGATTAAAATATAAATAAATTAATAATTTGAAAGTAAAAAGCTGATTATTCCAGAATAAAAATGATTTTAAAACGCTGCAAATTATTACGCACAGGTTTATTATTATTCTGTATAGATCACCCGCTTCTTCCATTGTCACCACTTATCAACCATATTTCCGCTTCACAATCAAGTTTATTTTGACGAATTAAACGCTTCATACTCAATTCGAAGAAATAGGGCGTTGTGGGTGCCTTCATTAGGAAATTTGATTACTGGTTGCTAAGGACGCAAAACTGAATAGGTACAACTCAAAATCGAAGAAACGAACAGCGATCGCATTTTGGTAAGCTAAAATTTGAACGGAGATTAGGCCTCTTTTGCGATTCACACTCGTGTTTTTATATCGTAAGTTGTACACTTAAGTTCTCGTAGGGAGCGAACGGTTTGTCCTACAGAGCTCCTTGTGGTCTCTAAAAATTCTAAAATTCAATACTATTTCAAATTTGTGAAAAAAACTATGACCTGTGGCACTATTGAAAATTTCCCCTCAATTGACATCAATCAAAAGCTTTGAGGCAAAACTAGACTGGAAATGGAGCCCATGTACCAAATTTCATTAAAATCGGTCCATGGTAACTAAGGAAAGTGCCGCGTACGGCGGACGGACGGAAAATTTTGAGGGGGTTAAGAATTTTTTTTTTTTGGTCTATTCTAAAGGTTCATTGTTGAAAATAATAAACCGAAATGGGAAGAATGCTGTAAACATTATTCAAATTGGTCGAAAATTGACCTCGAATAATGCAAAACACAACTAAATGGCAGGATGATAGGAATGTTGGAGAACAGAGGTCATACGTACTTTTTATTTTTTCAAAAATATTAATAAGGTAAATTTCCTAATTATCTCCGATAGATCATTCAAGTATGTGATCAGTTTCCAGTACCCCACTAATTCCGATCAGGTCAGAAATAACATAACTTAACCACTTCGACAATACCATGAGAGGGTCGATTCTAATTATGTTGGTGGACGGTTTCTTATTTAAACATATGTAAAACATGCTGAGGCCAACGAGAAGAGGCGTATCGCAAGTCTCGCCGTGATGTATTCACCCTCTTCCAAGGAGTATCCCAACAATGAGGATTCTCCCTTTATAAGAAACTCCACCCTTGCGATCGCGTTACTCAACTCAATTGCTTCTCATGTAGAAACGACTCGAGAGGGGAAAAAACTTGTCGTCTGATGTATGTAGCCGTCACCGGCAGACCCATTCAAATACCTGAAGTGGGTTAACATTTGAATGCTCCCGAGACACTAACATATTTTCAGTTGTTCATCATTTTCGAATGAACCGGGCTTTCTTTGTTGAATCATCGTTTGTGAATGAATACAAAACAATTTCACGTGGTTTGAGGATGCAAATTCAACAATTATCGTTATATCACGGTAAATGTTCGTGTCTAATTACGAATTCTCATGCTCGGAGGCATGACGTTGAAGGATGTATCCGATTAATTTCACGTGTCAAAAGTGCGGTTCTTAAATTTGTTTTTGTACCCCGTGAATGTCAGAGTCTCAATTCAGGTTTGAATCAAACCTTTTACCAAAACGCTGCAAATTATTACACAATGGTTTATTATTTTTCTATATAGATCACTCGTCTGCAAAGCCACCATCCATCCAACATGAAGAAAAACATCGATCGCATTTCGGTCAGCTTTAATTTGAACGGAGATTAGGCCTCTTCTGCGATTCACACTCGTGTTTCTGATTTATCGTACGTCCAACCCTTAAATTCTCGTGGGGAGCGAAAGATTTGTCCTACAAGGCTCCGCGTGGTCTCAAAAAATTTTTTAAATTTTATGCTATCTTAAATTGGTGGAAAAACAATACCTTTACATCAAAATTTTTTGTGTTACGGCGTTTTCAAAATTCATTTTTTAACCCTTAGAAGTGACCTACATCAACCAAAATCTTCGGGGCCCAACTAGACCTTGAAAGGAGCCTACATACCAAATTTCATCAAAATCGGTCAATGCTAAGTGAGGAAAGTGCCGCGTACGGCGGACTGTGGACGGACGGCCAAATTTTTATTCGATTTTTGGATTCTACGTACTTTGAAACGTAGACCAACAAATCTTGAGGGGGGGGGGGGTTAAAAAATTTTTTTTTGGTCGATTCCAAAGGTTCATTGCTTATTGAAAATAATAAACCAAAATTAACCTTCGGCCAAATTTTTTAAACCTTTTGTCGCCCTGTCTGATTCAAATCTTGTGCCAACAAATTATAACGGTTTTCCGAAAGAAATAATCCTTTCATAAAAACTTTTATCCCACTAGCAAAAGAGTTTTAAACAAAGCTAATAGTCTGCCAAGTGGTTGTCACATAACTTTTTTCTTTTCTTTATTCCATAGGAGATAATAAGAACTATCAACTCACCAACCAAGCAAAAAAAAACATCCAAGAATTAGGTGACATTAGGAAGTATTTATAGGGGACCATCCACGGCCTACCGTATATAATCTCTTTGTCAGAACAGAAAAGAACATTCTGGAAATTATTCTCATTCAGTCCAGAAGCAATGAAATTCATAGGAAATACCGACATCTCAATAAGCACAATTTATTTAAAAATTCAAGGATTTGAGGTCAGACAAGATTGTCTGAAAGGCGGAAGCAATGCTTTCACAACGTTGCTGACTCGGAGTAGAAAAACGGCAGTATCTTGAAAAGTGATATTATAATAACTCATTGATAAAATCTTGTACTGGGATAGTGAAAAATTCCAGGATTCCAACAGTTTGATATTGAAAATGATGGTAGTCAAAATATAGAGGTTTTGGGTGAAACCCCCAGTCGTTGGACACCTTGAGAGCACATCTCTCACGATTTTACTTACACGCTTACCATCATTTCCCCCAGACTGATTTCACATTTTCCCACATTTCCCATCTGATTTCGATGAAATTTTCAGGTATTATGCGAGTTGGGTTGGAGATGGTCCCTTATGAAAATCAAGGCCTCCAAATTGTATTTTGTGCGCATGCACAAACGTGAAACCCTTGTGACAACCATAACTTCTATATTTTCCTACAATATTCAGAGGTTGGTTATCTATACAATCGGGTTATGGATACGAGGAAGCTATGTGCCACACCCAATCGGCAGACGTTTTTTCGTTAAAAATTATATCACATCATCATTAGGTAGCTTCATCAGTCTTATCGTCATCTTACTTGAGGGCTTTTTAAGCTGAAATGAAAATGAAGGGGCGAAAATTACGCAGGAAGGTACCAAGCAAACTCCATGATGAAAATGTTTGTATAAATAAATCTAAAGGTTCCTCCAAGTTTTCCTAAGAATCAGAAGGTAAATAAAATTTCTATGAGCTGAGAAAAAAAATATTTTCAATAGCAATGAATTTCTTCTTTTTTTTATAATTGAAAAGCTGATTAGAAAGTGTCCACGCACTAGGCAAATCGCGAAACAAGAACCCAGTCGTTGGACAGCTGTCCAACCACTGGGACTAATCATTTCGACAGTATCCAGTCATTGGACACAATCAAATCATGTTAAGTTATGGGTCAGGTGAGAATGTTTTTACTCGATAATGATCAGTAAAAATCGAACTATGGATTAAATATTGCATGGAGTAAGTTACTATCAAATGAACAACTGAAAACTCTTACAAAAAGGGGTCAGTCAGCTTACCATTTTCGTAAGGAATCCAAACTTTTGCGGCGCCTCCACTCTGTTCCTAATCCTAGTGAGTTTGTTGCATGGTTATAACCTTCTTTCCTTCTTCTTCTTCTTCTTCTCGCTTCACAGTTTTCATTGGTATGTCACAACACAAAGAAATATTCATCACAACCTTAATAAAACCTGGAAACCGTTCACTGTCCAACGACTGAGGGTGTGTCCAAGGACTGGGAATTTTACCCTATCTTAATACCCGAATTTTCTCATTCAAGTCTATGTTCATTCCGATTCTAGCGAGATGGCGGAAGGACTCGCTCTCACTTTTCAACGAAAATGTCCACTCGCATTTTATATTTTAGACCTTCTTGTACAATTTTGGGTCCGTTTCCACCTGTATATCTATGTGTCCACAAATTCTAGTAACGATGCTTGATGAAATTGTGAGGGATTGTGCAGGTTGTGGTGGAGGTGGTCCCTTATGAAGTTCGTCGCCCCCGGATTGCTAGTGCAATTTTTGATAACAATAATTTCTATAGATTCCACTCGGTTTTGATGACTGGCAGTTTTCTAACTTATTCAGGCTTGGTTGGATCGAGAGCTAAGAAGTTATTGACCTCCAATACACTTGCTGTTTGTTTCCTTGACCAATAAAAATTCTACAAAAACGTCGCTCATCCAAGCTTAAAAAATCTTCCAACGGAATCTCATCTGGAATATAGGCCTTTTTTCCTTCAGCTCTTCATTCCACACCGGATTTTCATTGATTCCTCCTCTTTTCTCTATAAATCCAATATTCGCAGCGTCTATATTCCCGAGCACCCTCCATCTCCAACCCTCCGCGATTCTCTTTTGGCATTGATCCTCCCGACTTTTTTCCGCTCGACAACATTTTTGACGCCTCTGTCTGTATATTTTCCGACTCTGGAATATGGATTTATGACGTTCCTTTGCCACTTGACGTTCTTCATAAACGGGACCTTCGTGCTTACTTTTGTGTTGTTGTTCCACTGTAATTCGAACATTAAGTTCCCTTCGTGTTTTAGATGGAGCCCGCTAAGTTACGCTCAATATAGGGTTTCATCATAGTGTGTATAGTGATACTGGTGGTAACTAAAGACACTACTACCCGATAATCCAAACATTCCAAATCCTCCCACAATTATTTTTTACCCAATTTAATACCCTTTTTTGAGTGACCCTTTGCATTCTTAACAACAGTATTTAGGGTGTAGAATTGCTAAACCGATATTACTGTTTGTTGGAGAAATCGACTACTGAGTAGTAGTCTCATTTTATTAGTAGTAGTCTCATATTAGTAGTAGTCTCATATTATTTAGGTCTCATTTTCGTTTTTTAAGATCCATCCAAGAATGAACATTCAAGTACAAGATAACTTTTCTTATTACCAAATCATTAGGTTAGCTTAACAATGCTAGTCTAGCTAGTTATTATTATAATACATTATATGTTTCATTATTATAATAATATATTATTAGCTCAAAACTAATCACAATACAGAATGAGAATATTATAAAGCTTTTAAAAAATCAATTCGAATTGGTACAAATATATTAGGTAATATCGAATAGAGGGGTCAGCTGTGGCCGAGCGAGCTACGGCATGTGTCTCTGGAGACGAGACTGGGACCAGTTGCAGGGGCCGTGAGTTCGGGGCTCGCCTCGGGAGCATATTTTCGAGCAAGTCGGTCACAGTTCCCCCTCGTCCCAACCCAGGGCGGTGGGGCCAATGGGAAGTCATGAGCAAAATCATCAGAACACATTCCGATCTTCCCTTAGGAAGACAGCTGATGACGGCTGCGACGCCAAGAATGGCAGTTGGACGAAAATCCAACCCGAAATAGTTGTTTACTTTTCTTTATTAATATTGAATAGGTACTTTTACTATTTTCTAACTTTCTAAAAGGTAGGATTTTCCTACAACATGTTATACCAATAATGAAGAATTAAAAAAATCTGTCTAGCCATCAGTTCGATCTATTGTACAATGTAAGTAGGATCAGAATGTTGTTACACCAGATACTAAGGGTGATAATGCCCCCTGCAGGGGTTTATTGAAAAATCTCACAAGATTAACTGTCTCGCCGCGAAATTTATCGGTTTGCTCTGGATCGAATCGGGAAGATTCCTCTACAGCTATTACTTACTGGGAGCGGACATATTTCATTACGTACACGTAGAAAGGCCTCGAACCTCGAAGATTTGGGCGAATCTTACATTGGGAGAAATACGACCATCCAGGTTATTTCACGCTATCCGTATTTCACATACGTAGGAAGGCATAATATAATAATACAAGTTTCAGATCGTAGGGGTTATCGATGATGGAAATGAGCAAAATACGGCCGAGAATCCATGTATTTCGTTTTTGCTTATTATTTTTGATAAATAGCTTTAGAAACAGGTAAAAAAATCCTAACCTTGAAATTTCGAAAATTCCGCCTAATCCGAAAATTTTGAACTTATTTCGATGAAATTTGGTGTGAGAGCTCAATTTTGGGTCAACCTAGCTGTACTCCAAAGCTTTTGATATTGGCAGTCACATCAGAATATAAGATAAAATTTTCAAACAGTAAAAAAAATCCAGAACTAAAGTAGAACAATAAATTAATTGTAATTTGATTACCTGATGCATTTATTGCAACTTTTTACTGTTAATTCACATTAAAACATATTGCATTAATAATACATACAAATTATAGCTTAAGGAAGGTTAAATTCATTAAGAGGAAAAAATAAGTGAAAGGTCGTTGAACAAGTTGGGAAGAACTTGCCCTAACGAGAATGCAAAGGTTGAGTCAAACTGATGCAAATAGTACGAGAATTACAATACAATTGGTTCTATTGGGGTGCAGATTCCCTTTCCTGAACCTCAAGATTGGTTTTAGTGTTCCTTTAATTCAATTATGGTAAAGGTAACTTCAATCAGAACCGAAGCCAATTAAGTGTTAGGTTCGGGCCTTTCAATTTCTCTACCGAAAAGGATGCTAATGCACGTTAGGCGAGCTCCGATGGACCCACGAGCCCTACTCAAACAGAAACCTTGTTTCCTACTTGGGGTCAATGGGTGGTGGCCATTTCTTGTTATGAATCCTTTTCAATGCTCAGTCCCCACCTGATGAATTAGTGAAGAGGCAAACAGAGGCTAATAGGGCCCTTTGCGATGCTCCAATGCGCACGTGCGGGGCCACGTGGCCGCCTCCGCGTAGCGTCTGTCGCTCCCGGTAACGAACCGCGTTTTATTTCTTGTTTTTGACAGTATGAAAAGGCGCACGTCATCAAGATGAAAGGTCCTATGAAGGTATTCAAGGCGTCGTGAGAATCTCATGGGCTGCGATGTATATTCGTTTTCAAGATCTTATCTTGGTGTGTATGCGGAAGGAGGCTTCAAGTATACCATTGACACCTACTTCAAAGTTCATTATAATCGACGAAAGGGGTGGTTCCACAATGAGAGTATTCGAAACTTGTGTAGACATTTTTCTGACGTCCTGAATCTTACAAAACTATTAAAAAGTTGCTACAGATCTCCTAAAGTATCTTGTTTAAAATGGAGCTGTGTCGGTACGAACATCAAATATAACGAAGCTAGGTACATCATTATAAATCATCACTACATGTATCGAAAAACAATGATCACCTCAAAATTGAGAATGTAGGGAACCTTTATTTGGGTCACAATAACAATATAAAATCAGGATAGGTATGAGAAATTGGAAGAGAAATAAGGTGGAATAAAATGAAATTAATCAATCGAATCTTACACCTGAAAACTCGTTTTGTGCGCCAAGTGCAATATTTTGAGTATCTACCTAAAAAATTAATAGTTCATGAGACACGTTTTTCTGATATGCATACAATTTTAAGTGGATTCCGAGCCTACAGGTAAAAGCGGCCGTTTTGCAAACACGTTCTCTTTAGAGAAAGATTTTTCGCTAGAAAATTGTTTGAGTTACATCTACTGTCTGAAACTTCGGGCAAGAATTGTTCAACATTTTGAGTGAATTGGTGGCGGTTAGAGGTGGTAGGTTACGCTAATTAATACGATCTGTAGTTAAAATATGCAAATTTTAATTTGGAAATTAATTAACTTGTGATGATTTAGTTATTATTGTTGATATTTCTTTGGGGTTCAAATAACGTAACAAGATACGGAATGAGAAACAAGTTCCACTATCAAGTTACTAATGAAGTATGTAGAACCTCTCGAAAACACGAACAGGAATCTTCTTAGTTTTGGCGCGCAGGTGCAAGTGCTTTATTATCTTATTAGTTTGGCAACCACTTCGTCGATATAACGAATGACTGGCAGAGAATCAAGGTAGTAAATAGGTTGGCGGGGTGGGGGGGGGGAGGTAAGTACAAAAATGAAATTTTACAGGTGAGCATCTTAAAGTTTCAAATCGTAGGTATTCCTAATTCACGAATCCCCAATAATTGATACTTAGCTCTGCCATTTTTTCATGAAAGTATCCTCAAACCGAAATGAACTGTCCCTCAAATTACATCCTAATGGTAAATTCAATTGTTTTTTTAAAAATTGCCGAGTTACCTGGATACGTGCAGTCTAATTTCCATACTTACCTGGTTACGTGCAGTCTAATTTCCATACTTACTTGGTTACGAGCAACCAAATTTTCAGACTTACCTGCTCACCCACCAAAGAAAACCTTGCCTGGTTAAGCACAATTTAGTACACTGGGAAAAAGTAGATAAACTCAGTTCCCAGTCTGTTCTCCAAACAGAAATTTCGGGAATGAGAGTTAACCGAATAATCACTCACCCCAGCCAATAGGAAATATGGTAGACTTACGCTGATACTCGCAAACGAAAGCTGACACTAAATAACGTCTATAGTGAAGATATCTCGATTTTCGCCAAAAAAGGATTTACCTGCCCCCCTTCCCACCATCAGCCAAATTTTTTCGTTCGTATTATTGATGACTTCCACAGGGGATCATCTAAAACCTAATCCACTTAATCCCTGAGAATTTCATCGGAATCGGATGAGAGATGTAGAGGTTATGGCTGTGGCAAAGATTTCACGTTTGCACAAGCGCAGCTGCTACTATCAGTCCGGGGGTACTGATTTTCATTGGGAACCATCTACACGCCAACCCGCACAATCCCTGAAATTGTCATCGTAATCGGATGAGAATTATTATTCTAGAAGTTATGGCTGTGGCAAGGATTTCATGACGGACAGACAGATATACAGACACATAGAAGCACAGACAGACAGACGCGGAACCAAAATTGTTCAGAAAGGTCTGAAAAGTAAAACGCGAGTGGAATTTCGATTTCGGAGAACTTTTTTTCAACCTTGGAAAGTGAAAACAAAGCTTCCACTACCTTGGTAGACTCGCAAGCAAAATCCTAGAGTAGCTGGATTGGATGGAATGGAATTGTCGGCCGAAAACTTGCGTACAGGGGTTTTAAAAGGTGCTCAATCCGAATTTTGAACCGAAATTGCAAAATTCCGACCTAATTTAGTAGGATCAACATCATTCTATAATTTAAAAAGTTTAACAGGAATTTGCCTAGCCATTTATCTGGTTCATCGCGCTCTGGTTCTCTCTTTCTCTTCGATTTGCGGCTTTTCGAATCGTGTCTAGACGGTAGATGAGTACCTACTAATACTACTAAGAGGATTGAATGTTGTACCTCTTATATCTAATCATTCACGAGTCTTATCTAGAAACAACATTGAAGCACTATAGTCTGTTCAGCCAATCCAAATCGAACCCTGACTACCCTCAACGCACAATGATCCGACAAGGTTTTAAGTTTGTCTTCTAACTTCAACATCCCAGTAGAAAGACCTTGACAACACGAAGGTTCCGGTTGTGGAGCGCATTGTACACTCTACTCACCTCAACGATAAGAAACCAAATGCTGGCCACCAGATGAGGGTCGCGCCTGAGTACATAGCTCCCAGGCATGTCAACGTCGATGTTGAGGGACCGTTGCCGGTTGTAATCTTTTTATTCAGCCTCATCGCCTTTTGTGGTCGAGAGCCGGAACAACTCGAAAAATACCACTAATCCCTGCGACATCAGTCACATGTGTGTGCTAACCTGATGTAATGGAAACTTCTTATTCAAGAGTATCTATCTACGTACTGGCATTATCAACGTATTGTAATGTAGAGAACGTACTCTAGGAATCAATGAGAGACAAACACAATCGCACGCTTCAACGTTATAAATTTTTTAACTAAACAAATATTGTTAGCTTCCTCACATTTTAAAGTAGGAAATCTTTCAAGTATTTGGCAAGAAATCAAGGAATATTGACGCATTATTAGAGCCCTGCTGCAGCAGGCCTACTTGCAAACATTCAGCGAAACCAATTAAAGGTGATTGGAGCCACTATCACCTGGCGAGGGATATGGCATGGCAAGTCAGCCAAGGATCTAATTCGGGCTGGTTACCCACTGCCACAAAGTACTGATGACAAGTTAAGGGCCCACTGCTCATCCTAGAGTGGATGAACACTCGATTCCTAACATGAGGATCATTTATCTGGTTTACATTCGGGGCTACGGCCACATGACGCATGCCACGGCTCGAGCAAATGGACCCCGTAGGACTTGGAGCTGAACTCAAACCCCATGGGGAGGGGAAGCGTCGGCTGATGGCATAGCCAGAAGAGGCACAATCCTCCCCCCAAAATTCCTGGGATAAGGTGGTTCAACCTTGTACCGCACTCCAATGTTCGAGGTTGGATCTAGGGCCCTGAAACCAAGCAGCCATATAGACATGACTGTTGAGCGCTGAAAGTGCTGTGATGTAAATATTTATGTACAATACCATCGATTGTAGTGGCGAAGTATTTTTTCCAAATATAAATCGTTAAGAAATTTATAAAAATTACTATACTTTTCAATAGTGTTTGCCACTTTCGTTCCTCTTTTCAAAGCATTCTAAATGGAACGCATGCTTAAAAAATATCATATACTTATACATACATTCGGAAGGCATGGAGTTTCAAGAGAACCATCTAAGGCAACTTGCTAGATACCCGTTAATTTCATAAAAAACGGATGGAAGAAACAGTTGAAGTTTAGCTCGTTAACTTAACCTTATTGATATTTGTTTGAGTGGGAGATCAAAATTTTCGAAGCGTAATGGATTTTACATTCGCGCAATCAGAGGCTTCCATTGGGATCTGAGAGCGAGTAAATTTGTGGGGATCTCCTAGTAACTGGACCTTAATTTATTATAATTTGCCCATTACGAGGATTTACGGATACACAGCCAGACGAAAAACGAAACTTTCCAGATTACAAAACATGGACCGCTAGTGCTAATATGGATTTTGGAGGAAATTTGTATGCCACGTGAAAAACAATTCATATTGCTTCCTCCGGTAGGCTCGAGTGCGATACGACCCTACGCTCACGTTGCATTATATTTGTGAAAAAGTTTCAAACTGCGAAATTGTTTTAAAATGTTGTGAAAATAGAAGAATTTTTCTATGTGCCTGGTACTTTTGAGGACATTGTAGTAGTTCTAAGTTTTTTGGGACTTCTTTGTTGAAAAAAGTGGATGAGATGAACGGTTTTCTATTGTAAAATATGTCGAGTAAAAAATAAAATAATCTGCAAATTATTAGGTATACAATGGTTTGATATTATTTGTGTGTATAGATAACATGTAAAGGGCTCGGGGTGCAGGCGTCTAACGGGTCTTTTAGCTGTTAATCCTTGTTGGAGGACTTGGAATGTTTATTGCAAAGTACAATACTTATATGCTGGGGCAACGGCTCGATACATTGTAGTTATTCTCAATTTCAATTTCTAATTATACATATATCAACATCCACTAAATTGATGGTGAGATGACGATGATATTTGTAGAGAACCGCCAAAATTCCGACAACCCAACCCTCAAAAATTATATTGAAATCGAATGGAAAAAGTAGAAGTTATGCACACTAAGGAATTAGGGTCGGCGCATGCGCAGTCTCATTCGGTCTGATCACAATGAATTTTATAGGAGACCCAAGATCCCCATAAACCCTCTTGATATTCGTTGAATTTGGATCGGAATCGTAGGAGTGATGATCGTTACAAGGTTTGCACATTTGTGCATGCGCTGAGGCTGCTATCAATCCGGGGCATTTCATTTCATAAAGTACCATCTACCATACATTCTAGCCAGAGAACCGTGAAACGGAAACTTCCAACCCGAAACTTTCCAATGATGACATCCAGGTGAGCCACTAGTAGTTATTTCTGAGTAAACTCACAATGAACATAGAACAAACAATTAATCTTACGGTGCTCAAGGTGGTCTCATTCGTTCCTGAAAATTGAACTCTCTCAAACTGATGAAAAAACGTCAGTGAACATTCATTAGTTAGGTTATAATTTATCATCAGGAAGCGAAGGGTTGATCTTACTTTGGGTGGTTTCATTTTATTTTTAAAACGCTGCAAATTATTACACAAAGGTCTATTATCTTTCTATATAGATCACTCGTCTGCAAAGAACACGGCTTTGCCATTGTTACCACCAACTAACTTGAAGAAAAACATCGATCGTATTTCGGTCAGCTAACATTTGAATGGGGATTAGGCCTCTTCTACGATTCACACGCGTGTTTCTGATTTATCGTACGTCCAACACTTAAATTCTCGTAGGGAGCGAACGGTTCGCCCTACATGGCTCCGCGTGGTCTCTAAAATTTCTATACTATCTTAAATTGATGGAAAAACAATAACTTTATATCAAAATTTTTTGAGTTACGGCGTTTTCAAAATTTCAAACATAATTTTTCAACCCTTAGAAGTGACCTATATCAACCAAAATCTTCGGGGCACAACTAGACCCCAAATGGAGCCTACATACCAAATTTCATCAAAATCAGTCAATGCTAAGTGGGGAAAGTGCCGCGTATGGCGGACTGCGGAGGGACGGCCAAATTTTCATTCGATTTTTGGATTTCACTTACCGTAAAACCGTCAAACTTTACCCCACCAGGGGTAACTTTACCCCAAAAAGTGAGAATCTTCAATTGTGACGTAAGCGTGGTAGAACTTAGATAAAAGTTAGCTATTGTGTTTTCGTTATTCTCCACATCCCAGAGAATCGATGCGGCTTGCGATGGTGCCTTTATCCATGTTATCAGCTGTTATCAGTCATAGTTTCCTGTTCAGCTGTTTTTGTCCTGTTTCTCGTGCTCCAAAATTTCTTCCATATCAGGTGTATGGAGTGGATTTACCAGGCAAGCCCTCATCATATCACTTTCAATATCTTATTTTGAACAAAATACACTAATCAAATTCTCAAAAAAGTGTTTTCTTAGTTATGCCTTTGTTTACCAAAAATTTGATGGTAACTTTACTCCAAAAACCGGGTATCTTTACTCCACTATAAAGGTTGGGATAAAGGTAACCTCACTCATATTTTTCTTATTTAATCTCGAAAAATATTTGAGTTTTATAATTTTCGCAGTGTTGAATGTAAGGTTTCTAGTGTATCTCATGTCAGAAGTTAGATATGGGGAGAAGAAATGATAAAAAGCTTGGTACGCGCCCCTACCGAAACTTCACAACTGAACACCTGCATTATGATAAGAACATAAACGTGCTTTGGTCTCATAAGTTGCGATTTACAATATTATTTACTCGTGGGTTAACTTTGAAATTTACTATTGCAATTCATTTGAAAGTTATCGAATGTGAAACAGACTTTTTCTGAGATTTTGTTAAGTCATTCGTTTATCGTTATTGTCCTTTAATATTTCCTTACTTGTAGAAAGTTTTGCTCGATTACCTACATAAGTCTGTCTATACTGAAAGACTGAAATTGTGACCTCTTAACCAGAAATATTGCATTTCAAGCAAATTCGTTGAAATGAATGATCATTGGAATTATATTTTTCTTAGGTATAACTTGTATTCTTCGAGCTAAAAAGTTCAATTTTTCAGAATGTATTTTATAATAATATTATAAATACTTGATATTATCAAGTATTTCTGGGGTAATGAATTCAATCCCGACTAGTAACATTGCACCACTGCCCGTTTCTGTAGCGAAAACCGTGAGTTTTTCAGAGTGGAGTAAAGATAGACGCACTCGTAGGTAACGTTACTCCAACATTTAAACAATTAAATAGAGGGGGGTTACAATTATCTGATCAATGAGCTCGACCACTCAAAATGTTCAGGAAGCCCTGAAGATCAATTCACTTATTTAAAAAAATCAATTTAACCCATTTCGAGTGGGAGAAATTGTATTTGGAAATGTTTTGGAGTAAATCTTAGGGTGAAGTTTGACGGTTTTACGGTACCTTGAAACGTAAACCTACAAATTTTTTGGGAGCGCTAAAAAACATTTTTTCTTGGTCGATTCCAAAGGTTCATTATTGAAAATAATAAACCAAAAGTCGTTTGTGTTTTGAATCAACAAAAAACAAATCTTTTTCAACCCCTCCCCCCCTCCCCCCGTTTTTCCCTTCTAAGAGGTGACTGGCAATAACTGAAAGCTTCGTAGTACACGATTTTTATGTATTTTTCTTGAAGTCGAATGTTTTCAGGCTCCCTCAGATTAGACTAGTGAGGTAATGAGAGGACCACAACTGAAATATTTGGTTGAGAAATAATTTATTATTTAAGAGTCCTTTCAAGTCAAGTATCGGCTGCTCCACTTGGAAAAACAAAACACATTTCCCTGCACTCTCTTTTCAATTCAACATTCCCCGCCAGCGAGGCATGAGACAAAGATTTCGACAACGTCTATTGTGCAAACGTAATGGAAGTACGCTCTTTGTAAAAAAAGGGGTAGTTGGTAATGTAGTTTTTGTTTTGGAACAAACGCATTACCTGGTTCGTTAGCCACTGTTGCTCAGAACGCGGGTCTCCTCCTTCAAGTGGATAGTTTCATTTTTGTAATTACAATCGACAAAGACTTTTCTGGTTCCGAACCTTTGTCCGTGGGGTCACCCTTCTAGTCTTTTGTAGAACTACTTTCGTGGGTAATAAAAACAATGAACTACACTCGACCTCCTTCAATGGTACTCTCTTGACTCGTTGCTGAGTGCGCCCTCGCGGCCGTTCGATTTTGATTCCGTTCATTGTACTCCTAGTTTTCAACTCACAATACCATTATTAATCAAATGGTGTTCAATCAGTATTGAGTGCAGTGGCATCTACTCGACTCTCCTGTTGATTTGCTTGTGAAGGTAACTTCATTAACATAATTGTTGTCATAATAATTTGTATAATAAATTGGGAAAACTTACCTTTGGTGTGCATTCAACCCACGAGTAGGTAGTTCTTCCCTAACTATCTGTATTATCTATATTTATCTGGTCCGCCATGAAGTAAAAGGAAGGGTCCAGGGGAACAACCCTCATCACCAAAAAACAAATTTACATATTTCACTCAAAGTTAATCGAGAAAAATACAACAAGCGTAATTTTTCAGGACAGCCGTTTGAAGATTTCATAATAACTTTCAATGTGTTAATACATGTTTGCTTCAAATTGCTACGATTTACCATATAAAATAACCAACAGGACGATACAGTTTATCGTATTCACATCACACTAATTCCTTGATAACTCAAGTTTTTAACTCAATTTTCAATCCCCTCCTTCGTTAATATAAAAAAAAATCCAAAAAACTTTGAGGTGAAATTTATCTATTTAATTTAATTAATTTGATAATTGTAATCAGTTTTCCTCGATCTTCGCGATGTTTTTTGACACCACTTCACTTGTTTAGACATTTTCTTCTACGGTAATTTTGCTTCCGAGTCTATTAAGGTAGCAAAAGCTTTGTTTTCACTTTTCAAGGTTGAAAAAAAAAATTCTCCAAAATCAAAATTTCCACTCGCATTTTACGTTTCAGACCTTCCTGAACAATTTTGTATCCGTCTCTGTGTCTCTGTCATGAAATCCTTGCCACAGCCACAACTTCTACAATTCTCACCCATTTTCGATGAAATCCTCAAGGATTGTTTGGGTTGGCGTGCAGATGGTCCCCTATGAAAATTAACACCGCCGGGCTGATAGTAGCCGCTGCGCATGTGCAAACGTGAAATCTTTGCCACAGCCATAACTTCTACATTTCTCACCCGATTTCGATCAAATTTTCAGGGATTGTGTGGACTGGCGTGTAGATGGTTATGAAAATCAACACCGCCTGACTAATAGTAGCCGCTGCGCATGCGCAAACGTGAAACCCTTACCATAGCCATAACTTCTACAATTCTCACCCGATTTCGATGAAATTCTCAAGAATTGTTTGGGTTGGCGTGTGGATGGTCCCCTTTGAAAATCATCGCCCTCGGGTAGATAGTAGCAAATGTGTAACCTTGTAAAAGTGTGTATTCTTTTCCTGTCAACTTGAAATCACTTTTCAATCTGTACCATATTTTCTTGCTTCCCCCTACCGGCTCCTTATGAGTATTATAATTTAATTTAATTTTCAGTAATAGTTAGTTCTCTCATTCAAATGATGTACTACTTGATTGTAAATTGAGTAGTACATAGAGATTGATGTTTTGAGATTAACTACTATGCATCGGATCATTTATACAATCGGGTTATGGATACGAGGAAGCTATGTGCCACACCCACTTGGCAGACTTTTTTTCCTTGGGTTTTCTTGGTGTTAAAAGTTATTCTAGGGTCCTATTATAGGATTTGGCTTGAAATTCCAGAATCTAAAATTGAGGCAAATTCTCCAAGTTCAGTTTTGGAAAATATTTATTTTTTGAATTTGAAAAGTGAAAACAATGGTTTCGTTTTTGTGTTAGACTCGGAAATAAATAATGAAGATGAGATTCATATGAAATTCCTCCATATTTCAATCCATAATTTTCCTCATTACAACGGAATAGGACAGCCAAGTTGGTGAGGAAAGTCGATAAAAATACCTAGTGTATTGGTGAAACGGGAGAAAAAAAATCACAATCGAAAATGGAGTACATTTATAATTTCGTTTTGTATTATAAATAAGTGCCGTTGCTCTATTAGATTATTTTGTATATTTATAATGTAATATATATATATTAATATATTCATCGAGTGATATTCTAAAAACATGAATTAGCCTTTCCTTGTCGTGCTAAATAATGTCAACCACATACATAGATTACAATTTGTTTCTTTATACATCCTTGCTATTTTATATTTCAAGGTCATAATACAAGTGGTACCAATATATTGCAGTACGTAAAGATAAGAACACCCCTTCAAATTCAAATATTGGAATATGAACTCAAATCTGAGTTAGGCATAAAATTGGTGTTGGAATGGGATTTGAATAATAATATTATTTTGCTAAATTGAGGTATCAATACAGTGCTTAGTTCATTCAACATGCAGACATGATACCATAAAAATAAAGCATGACATTGAAACTGAAGCGTAAGTACTCGTATTTTCAAATTATAGTTACTCATAAAGAACAACTGATGCTGGTATTTTTGATTACGTAGATTTAAACACCAAAATATAAAAAACTTTCGAAAAAACAATCAAAAAAAACTCCAGTAATTACCGATGCAAGAATTGGTGTTACAATGATTCAAAAATGTCCTCTTAAAGAAGGAAAAATTATTATTTTTTGCTAATTTCCTTGTTATGTCCATTTTTTTCTTCGAGATATGGCCCACCCACACTTCAACCTATTCACTACGCGTCAAGGTTTAAACCCTTTACTACCTACTTCTATAAATCGAACAAGATTGGTCTTTTTGTTCCAGCTTTCTCGATAAGTTCAAAAAATATCATCAAGTCCTTCTGGCGTGAAAGGAACGGAAACGGATGCGAAGGATATACATTAATTTTATTAGCTTCACAAAGAAACAAGTTCTTATTGCCCGAACCGACTCCGACGGCCGGAAAGTTTATAATTTCATTGACCAAGTTGGGTGAAAACGGAATTCCCGCAAAAACTCCAAGAAGAGGAACTTTCACAATAAGCACCTTTTTAAAAGGCTCAAAATATCTTTCATATCCCTTTTCGAATTGATTCCCAAAATCGACAGTTGCCTACATCCGAGAAATCTAAAAATAACAGTTTGATTTTATATTCATGCTTATAATAATAAATTATATAATATTTCAACATTTTAAAATATAACATTTTTTGTAATTATGCAGCTGAATATAGTTATTTTTTCTTCACATCTAGTTGGTACTTTTACAATAATTCTCAATATAAACAGAACCTACCATCTTCCCGTACGTATTGTGTGAGTCAAAAACAATTGACTACGATTCATTTTTATAAAACTCAAAAACAACTTTTGGTTTTCGATAAGCTACGAACCTTTGGTCAAATAATTCATACTAACGGTTATATTATATGGAATAGTTGGTATCATTTTGCGATTTTTAGACTTTCATTTCATCAAACCCGTTATTTAGTTTTCAGCATCGTAAAATAATTTGTATTCTATATACATTACATGATACACTAGGTATTATTTTTCTAGATAGTGGTACCTATATAAATATGTACATTCAACATGTAGTGAATTTTTATAAGGGTAACTTACGTTATTGTTATAACGCAATGGCTCACTATATTTGACAATTTATTCAGTCCTCCCGTAACCATTTACGATATGGTTGAACAAGTGATGATTTATCGTATTGATGTCACGATCGAGAGCACTGAAAAAACCAAAAACTGTGAACCACTGCAAATTGCATGCAAATTTCTATGTACACACACTATTATACTCACTCCATTCTTTCAATGGGCGTACTATTTTTAATTATTAAAGCCACACACCAACGTCTAATCAAATAACCACAAATTAAAATTGATACGATGTAAGACGGAAATAAAAAGTACGACACATATTACCATGCTCCAAGCTAAATATTCATCCAGTTTATGTTCTCAGTCCCCTTGAAGTTGGCGATTTTCGATGAATTATCAATTGAAAGAGATCGTACATTCAAACGAATTTTTAGTTACTGGATCGGGTATCAGGTCGTTAAGAGGAAGGCTGAACAGAGTTCATAGAGTTGATTTACCATTTTTTACTCTTCGTAAAAAGTGATACCTATTGTGTTGCCAGTGTATAGAATTTTTTTTTTGGTTTCGGATCTCTGTGGGCCGGTTTCGCCATCACGAATGAACCTCGAATCAACTTAAGCTAGGATTGAAATTAGATCTGCGGATCAGGATTTTCATCGTTTCACAATATATTTCCATTCATGGATCCACTAAATGAGAGATTAAACCTGGTTTAGGAATTTAGCATAAGAAAAGCTCCCCCCAGAATCCTAAATATCATACAAATTAAAATTTGCGTCATTTCACCCACAAAAGTAGGTAGTAGGTAAACCACTGATCGCTGCACATTTTTCCAAGACAGAAATGAATAACAACAAGAATAGATAATTTATTCCGTCCGTCATGATTTGGTCAGACGCCTCGGACCCGATTCATCCAGTTTTTGATATCAGTCTGGGTTTAATTTGCATATCGAAAAACAACTTGTACTGTTCTATTATCAATCTACATGATCGTAATCGAGAAGTTTGGACATTCATTGGTTGTACAATGTAGGTACATAGTACTGCTTAGCCGTCCAGAATGGTAGATACTGCATGGACGAAATGTTTGGTTTGCTTGGAAATAAAACGGTACGGATACATTCATATTTTGAGACCCTACCTAATATCCAGCAGTACAAACCTGGGAAGTTGGTGTAGGTAAAATAAATCTACCCGCTCAAATCTTGTTCAATCGCTGTAGTTAATTTATGAATTATTAACCAAAATTGTCAGGAAATATTCAACAGTTCTTACTTGTTGTTACGTAGGTATACTCAGCATTATCAGTGTGGACTTTGACATCGGTCAAATTTAACATTAATTTTTTTAATCTGGAAGGTAGAATAGATATAACGAGTTTTCAACATGGTAGATAATCCACTGACAGAATGTTAATCGACCTCTTTGGATGTTAATTCGTGACAAGGCCTAATTGAACCGTGATAGTGTAAAACGGTCTTCTCTCTGATTCAGCGATTTTAATATCCGTCGTTAATCAACTCAAGTTAATCCGGGTTGGGGAATCCGGCCCTGTAGAGAACTCCACTACCGCTTGTATGGGAGTAATACAGTACATTACCTATGTGTATATCAAAATATAGTTTTGCATTCTCAGGTTTCCAGTGTATTATATTTAGGCTCTCAAGAAATAATGTAAGTATATGTGTTCTTGTAAAACGTAAACATCGGAATACACCTTGCAATAATTATTAACGAGAGGTAGGGTTGAATTACACCACAGAAAAGCTGAATATTTGGTCGTGGAGGAGTAACCAAATTGTAGGTAAGAGGACTGAAATCCTATGCTATTTAAAGAAATGTATTGGATATGAAGCCAATTATTGTAGAACGAGACTACTTATGAAATTTAGCAGTATCGCATACTGCAGGAATATGAACTAACGACGGAAGACGATTTTAAATCATCTCTGGTGAACTCATTTAGGTACGTAATCTCTTATTTGCGACTGTAATTACTCAAAACAGATGTAGGTTAGCAAAAACAAGAAAATAAGAGCTAAATAAGATTTTTTTGATTTCAATGAAATGTAAAAGGGGTATCGATTTATCAGGACCCTTGAGAACAGTGTTGCCAAGTTGGGGTCCCCCCCCCCCCCAATTTGGTTTTTTTTCTTGGCAGGGGGATTGGGGGGGGGGGATCTTCTGGGTTTTTTTGGGGGTTTTTACCGACGATTCGGGGGGATTTGAATGAAAAATGAATGAAAAATGAATCAGCAATTGAAATAGCAGCAGGTAATATAATATATTATATTCAATCGAGTGAAAAACTTCACCGAATTCACCAGTATCTATCGTGGGCTCTATGGAATTATAATTTTGGAGTTACCACCAACTTGATTGAGTCTTATCGGTTGTTGTCAGTCAAGTTTGCCCGCTTGTGTCTGCTCTTCTTTGATCTTCCGTAAGCACACACTTTGATATTTGATAATTTCTTGAAGTTTATTCGTCAGTTCGTGCTCGTTACTATTAGCGAACTAGAAGTTTTGAAGAAATTGAGGAGAGTTTTCAGATGGGGGTCGAATACAACCTCACTGTTTGATATCTTGTACAAAAAATGTACCCTACCTATACTGGAGAAGCTAGTTTATTCTTTTTAAAAATGTTTTTAGTGTTTTTTTAACCTGTATGGCCTAAAACGACATATTGCTTTTTTTTAAAATGTATTGTATTAATTGATTTTCTCTTCCTCCTTAATGTTGAGTCATCAAAAATTAACTTCCCTCGACCGGGGATCGATCACCTATCATTCCGATTCTAAATCGGAGCTCCTACCACTTGAGCTAAGGAAGCGAATGGACAGAAATGCGAAGAGGTTGCTGATCACAACATTAACTTACAGGGTTTTTTCGAGGTTGGCTCGGGGGATTTGGTGGCCGCATGTTGGCAACACTGCTTGAGAATTTCATGTCAGTATTTATTGTGAACTCGTTTCAAATTGACACATAGATCGAAGTGCAATCATTTTACAGCACTACAATAGTTTGCACGACCAAGAAGGAAGCGTTCGAAAAAGTTATTATCTTGTTTTTATCATTACTTAAATATTCTTCCGTACTGTAGGTTGGTAATAACGCTGCGATCGGTAATTATTCCATTCCGAAAAAATCAAAATTATTTCAAACTTTGACAGGGAACAGCAAGGGAAGATGTGTGCGCATCGGCGGTTAATTTCAACACGAAAGAGCACTTCGTACCGTGTTCTTCTAAAATTAATTATTGATTGGATTCCGAATTACTTTTGCATTTTGTACAAGTTTTGGATTTTTATTTCAACAATATTATATTCTATGAAACACAAACATCTAAGTAACTACTATTTTTTTCAATTCAACACTATAAAAACAGTGTAGCCAAATTTACAGTGACCCGTAATTACAATAATAACCTAGCAATAAACTTTTGTTTTTCAATCGTATCACAAATAAATTGGGAACGTTGTCCGATTTTGCGAAAAAAGCTAGTAAATATATTTAAAAAAATAAATGTTATTTTGGTGTTTGCCGAATCAAAATCTAACATTAATATGCTAACTCCTGTTGGTATATCTATTTTATAATATAAAAAGCCTAAACTCTATAATTATACAATAAGAATAAATATGAATACATCTTTGAATTGGTGATAATTGTTTTGTTATATTTCGTTTAGGTACTTTCAATACTTCAATACACCGTTGAAAGAAAAACTCACGATCGTAGAAACTTTGTGTATGGCATGCAAGGATATTGGTCAGATTCTAGTCGAGAGCTCATTCATCATGATTATTTGATGACAACTATTTACTGTATCAAGTTCATCAAAGATATCATAATTTTTTTAATTAATTACACAAATTATTATCATCAATGAATTTTATAATTTTTTTTAAATTTAGGTACTTGGTGCTTCGTTGTTGCTCCAGCATTATAACATTTCTTCCCAACAAACTTTATTATTTCTTATATTAATATACTCTTTCTTGTTTACTGTCTCAGTTATCTTGTCCGATATTTGAAAACTTCTGTAGGTAACCTTTATTGTCTCTTGAGCTAACGCAAGCCGAACAAAATGATTTGAATGATCAATCGATCATCAATCAATGAAGGTAAATTTATTATTGAAAACAATGTATACTTCTGAGTTTAACGAGACATCAATGAATGAGCGAAATGAACAAGTTGATCGTCAGTTAAAAAATATAGTAAACCAAATAATTTAACGAAAATGTTCTTCCCACCTTTGCACTTGCTGGTCAGGAGAGGTGAGCAACTCTCCTTCCTTGCTTTTCACTGGCTGACTCCTTCGAAACCCTTTCTTCGATAACTGCTTTGTTATTTTATATAAAGTCTTGGAATCCCCTATTTTTGCTGCCTCCTCTGCTCTCCTCGCCTGATCATCAATCCACCTCCTCTTATCTCGTCTTGCACTCTTTCTTACTACTCTATGCAGCTGATTGTATTCTCTCTGAGCCGCTGCCTTCTGAGTCCTTGTTTTGCTGGCATTTACCTTCTGCTTAATTTCCTTCCTCTTCTCAATATCTGCCCAGGTATCTTCAGACATCCAATCCTTTTTCAAAGGGTTTCGGTAGCCAAGTACAGATTCGCAGGCCTCTTTGATGACACTTGAGGTCCTTTCCCATTCAGCTTCTATGTCAGTGTCATCCAGTTTCGTGAAGTGCTCAACCCTACAGATGATACAAATGGGGCTGAGCTGGATACACTCTTTCAGAGCGTGGGTAGGTTCGTACCCTCCATTGAAGGGGAGATCAGTGAAGAAACCCCCTCCATTTCTGAAATCAGAAATGCTATCAGTGAGCTGAAAAATGGCAAGTCCCCTGGAGTCGATAATATACCACCCGAAGCTCTTAAGGTGGATGCTGACACTACTGCACAATTGCTCCATCCGATCATCTGTCGTATGTGGACCGAGGAAAAAATCCCCTCTGAATGGAAGAAAGGTCTAGTGATTAAGTTGCCAAAGAAAGGAGACCTCACAAGCTGTGACAACTGGAGAGGGATTACCCTTCTCACCCTGGCCAGTAAAGTTCTATCGAAGGTCATCTTGAATAAGATTAAGGAGCATGTGGAGCGGCTGCTGCGGAAAGAACAGGCTGGTTTTCGGAAGCACAGGAGTTGTGTTGATCTAATCAATACTCTCCGTATAATCCTTGAACAAAGTGCAGAGTGGCAGAGTCCTCTTTACGCCCTGTTCATTGACTTTCGCAAGGCGTTTGACTCGATCAGGCGAGACGCAATGTGGAGAACTATGGAGGTCTACGGAATTCCAGGAAAGATCCTTCGTCTTGTACAAGAAATGTACAATGGGTACACATGCCAGGTCATGCATGATGGAGTCCTCTCCTCTCCCATACCGGTCACCTCGGGTGTTCAACAGGGCTGTGTGCTCTCTCCTACATTGTTCCTGATGGTCCTTGACCTGCTGATGAGGAAAGTACTTGGTGGAAGAAAGCGGGGTATCCAGTGGAACCTTCGGGATAGACTGGAGGATCTGGATTACGCTGATGATGTGTGCATGCTGGCACACCGTCTAAGTGATATGTATTTCAAGCTTGACAAACTTAACCAGTACTCAGAGGTCACAGGGCTCAAGATAAATGTTAAGAAAACGAGGGAAATCAGGGTAAATGTTTCACTGAGAGATGAGCTGCAGGTTGCTGGGGAAAGTATAGAGCAGGTGAACTCGTTCCAGTACCTGGGTAGCATGGTCGATGCCAGCGGGGGTGCCGAAGAAGATATTAAGAGCAGGATTCGGAAGGCAAATGGTTCGTTTGTCCAGCTATACCCGGTATGGAGAAATAGAAATATTTCTCTGCGGACGAAGCTTCGACTGTTCAACACAAACGTCAAGTCGGTACTCCTTTATGCTTGCGAGACCTGGAAAGTTACCAGCAATCTATCGAGGAAGCTACAGGTATTTGTCAATCGCTGCTTGAGGCGGATCCTCGGTGTGTGGTGGCCCGACACCATTTCTAATGATGAGTTGCTGAGAAGGACTCAACAGCTTCCCATTGCTGTTGAGGTGAAGAAGAGGAAGTGGCAGTGGATTGGTCACACTTTGAGGAAGGGCGAGGGAGCGGTGGAGCGAGAAGCGCTGGAATGGAACCCACAAGGATATCGAAGACGCGGGAGACCAAGGATGACCTGGAGGCGATCTGTTGAGGCAGAGGCAGCTAAAGTGGGGAAGTCTTGGAGCCAGATCAAGGCCTTGGCCAGAGATAGAGAGGAATGGCGGAATTTCGTCTCGGCCCTATGCTCCTCCTGAGGAGTTACAGGAAATAAAAAAAAAAAAAAAAAAAAAATAATTTAACAAATTGCAGTCGCAAAACGATATGCCTTCATGATTCCTTATAATCTTCAGTATCAACTTTCATTCGATTTTCCTTTTTGCGTACCTTCGATCCCTCAATATTGAAAAATCGTTCTATTTCTATTTCTTTCAAAAATAAGGTTCTCCATTCATAAATCCATATCTTTTGAACGATATTTCTTATTCTTAAAAAAGAACAAATAACTATTTATGTTCACCATCTACAAATAGATAGGTACCTACCATTATCCCATTTTTATATTATATTTATAAATATGTAGAGTTCATCTCTAACATTATTCTTCAGTTATCACGAAATAACTCTCTTTAACTCACTATAAAATCTAGTTTTTTAACACATAATATATTTTTTCATTTTACCCGTATAAGTAACTGCCCCGCTGGAACTATCATCTCTGATTACTGAATCAATTAAGTGAATAATCGAGTTCATAATAATAGTTAGGTTAGTACCTTTTGGTACATATTGTAGAGTTCCATTTCCCATTATAGCACCGTTATCAGCAAGGCAATAGAAGGATGTACACCATAATTTGCGCACAAATCGAAGAGACGAAGTGAAGAAAAATACAAAAAGGTATTTTTATGAACATTTTTCCGGTTTGTTGATAGTTTCAGGGTTCCTAAGTAACTGTAATGATACACTCAAGAAGTTCATATTATTAAACTTTTGGTTTATTATTTTCAATAATAAGCCTTTGGAATCGAGCAAGAAAAAAAAATGTTAACCCCCGCCTCAAAATTTGATGTTTTACGTTTCAAGGTACGTAGAATCCGAAAATCGAATAAAAAAATTTCCGTCCGTCCGCCCTACGCCGTATACCGTTTTTCTGTTACACTCTTAATAAAACGTGAATGTTATTTCTAGGGAGATTGTTTTTATGAATGGCTTGCCATTAACTGTTTATACAATGGGAAAGCGCACAGGTGCACACGAGAGCGCTTAGTCGAGGAAGTTCCAATGACACGAAAACCGACTGAAAAAGAATAATAACCTCCCAATAACTCAACCCAGTTACTCTACTAACCCTAAACGGACACATAGGCGGCACTCAGTGCGGATAAAGTGCAATGGTCTTGAGAGATGTACTCCGTAGACCCCTACACCCCTTTTAACCTCTAACCCAATCCTCCCATCCAGACCTATGATCTCACTCAACATAAAAGACTGAGATTGCTTATTGTTCGGCATGTAACGGTTCAAGTGCAAAAAGTTGGTCTAGGCGGCACTCTAGGCGCCAATCTGTCTGCCATGTCCCGCCAGCTGACGGGTTGATTTGAGAACATTATCATAATGAATGGTCGTTCAAATGGGTTGAAGTTTATTGGAATCATTCGTATTCGTCACAATTGTTTGACACAATTTTCAAATTCAAATATTTCCCGATACCCTTATAGAAAACTAGTACCTACTGATATGAATTTCTTTCGTTTCGTCACGGATTTGAATACATCGATAGCAATATAGCGGAAAATACCATAGTGAGTAAATAATGCCATAATGTGAGTAATAACTAACCAGTAGAGAAGGATTTCCGACTTCTAATCTAGAAAAAAGTTCAATTATTGAGATAATTCAAAGTTTTTGGAGTTCATTTCGAAGAAATGGAGTTCTTGTAGTAATTAATGTATCTTTGAATCCTTGAAAAGAGTAAACAAGTACTGGGAATGCATTAGAGTTCGAAAAGAATTGAGGGAATCGCTAAAAAGGCATGCGGCACTGTGTGCACCAATCTCTCTTTGGCGTGACACTGAAGGTTTCTGTTCGGTGGAGGTTAAAAAAATGACCAAATTTACTTTTTCCATTAAAAAAAAAGTACAGGGAAGAAGCGTTGATTTTATCGACTCATACAGATTCCAACAGGAGAATCGCTGTGACAAATTCCGTACTCCCCAGTCTCGAGTACTGATGAATAATCGGGAATATTTTTTTCAGTACTTAACCAGAGTCTGAAGTAACGAGGAAAAAACTGGGGCACCTATTAACATCTGTCAACCGCATAACGACAAATGAACACTCGTGGCGCTGACGGGAGATTGGCGTCGATTCTTCACTGTCAGGAGAGAACATTAGAGGCGATCTGAGAGTTTGGGTCCTTGTTTCAGTACACCTAGAACCCACCTTTCCACATTGTGGTTAAAAAGCTTCGACTCCAAACTGTATATGAGTCACGCAGATTTTGTCAGCTTGATGATTATTCAGAGAATACTTAATAAGAAGTTTACAACGTGCTGCTTCTTATTATTCCTGACTGCGAATCGAGGTTGACAGTGGAACCCAAGTTTACGTTATGATTTTTTTCTGTTCTACTCATGATGCCCTGTCTCAAACACTAATTTCAAATCTTTCCAACATCCACAAAAGGCACAATCTTTGTATCAGAATCATTCATTTTGAAATTGAACTTTCTTTCGAGTTTAAATTGTGAGTTGGAGGAGTTAAAATTAACTTGAAAGCATTAGAGAGACCAACAGTTATCCGTATTTATTTGCCTAAAAGTCAAATTCATGACCATTGATGATATGATTCGTTATTTGAGTTGCAAGTTGCCCGTGTTGAATGGAAACATCAGCTGTACCTGTACCGTTCCAACTGGGTTTCTAAGAAACAGTAGGTTAATTTAATGAGTAGTGTTGCCTAACCTGTGGATCCCAGAGGGTAAAGCCCCTTGTGAATTCATAGGGAGGTAGTGTATGGGATGCAAGGGAGTACTGTTTATGAATTTTCCAGTTAACATTTTCATGGGTCTGTCAAACCCCAGAAGGCACTTTGTAGGAGCAAGTGGCCATTGGAATGTTCATTTTCTCATATTTTATTTTCAATAGTAATCATTCATTGGTGTTTTTTTTTTCTTATTCTCTCTTCGTTGGTGAGTAAAACTGATAGATAACCTGGCTCATCAGGAAGGCAGTTGTTACTGTTTTGAACACACGTTTTAAACACATTTTTAATAAAAACGGGGTTTTAAAACACCTGTTTTAAATTATGTTAAAATTACTGTTTAATATTGTTTTTAACATGTCCTGCACCAGTAGAAAGAAAATGACAATGACCTCATGCGAAATGAGTAACAAAAAACATTATAGGTACAAAGTTATATATTAACTGATGTTCATTTTTCTTGTTTTTTAAATTTTTTTTCGCTTCTGTAGTACCTACGTTATTATGATCGGAGTTTTTCAAAATTAAGAATTTGTGAAGTGTCTATACAACTCGTTTTTTCATTTGAAATTTTATGGTGTGACTAGTTCCAAATATGATTATGTTTTACACACTTAACTACTCGGAAAGTTAAAAATTTACGTTTGTAAATACCTACTTTACTTGTAGGGTCGAAGAAGAAATTATTTTGGAAAGTGCTCTTCATCATAAACAACATAATAATATTGATTCTTACTATCTGAAACTAGTAGAGTCTTTCATAGACCCGTTGGAGTCTTTATAATTAAGGAAAACGTGGAATTTGAGGAAGGTGAGAACGAAAATGGGAACAACCGGAAAAAATTCACCAGCACCGGGTATGTCAGACCGAAGTTGAAAAAATTGACGACCAAAATGTGTTGGAACGGCGCGGATTAAGCTGGGTAAACACAACCAGTTCACTAGCGCTTCGTTACTCCTGACTTCTGGATTAATAATTGGGTTATATTTTTATTATTGTAGATACACTCCTGCTCAAAATTAGCGCACCACCATCCATTTTTTCGTTTATCTCTTTCCATCTTCCCTTATGAATTTTGTATCCTGGACTGGCCACCAAGGAGCCTAAACATGAATCCGATAGAGCATGTTTGGGACATGCTGAAAAGAAGAATTCGAGCCAGAGATCCACCATCAGACAATCTTCAGCAGCTGGAAACAGCAGCGAAAGAGGAATGGGACAATATCCCCAGGAAGGTATCCAAAACTTGATTAGAGCCATCGGTCGATAGCTGCAAGCCCTCATTATAGCTAGAGGAGGTAATACCAGGTATTGAAAAGCTAAACTGGCATAATTCAAACCTTTTTTTCTTCAATTTTTATAATTTTACCACAAGAAGTACATTTTTCTATAATTCATTAAAAACATATTTTTTTCTCGAATTTGTGCCTTTTTTGGTTACATTTTTTTTTCTGAGTTTGCAAACAATGTGAGCAAATAGATAAAAACTTGATAAAGGAAAAAATAAGGGGGCAAACGAAGAAATAGATGGGTGCACTAATTTTGAGCAGGAGTATGTAAACGTAGAGCACCAAGTCACCGTTTTGCACTAAAGTTTCAATGCACAATGAAGCCAAAAACATGAAACGTCATTTGCCAAGAGAATATGATGAAAACAATGATCGCTAAGGAGCGATAGTAAATAGGATCAGCATCGGGCGCATTATAGACACTCCTCATGGTTCTTATCTCCGGCCGTGAGATTTTGTTCAAAATTAGAAAATCCTTAAATGAGACATTTTTGGTTAGAATCTGTCAATAAATTTATCGAGTAACAATAACCAATAATTCCCCACCGAATACCTTTCATCGAACTGACTGGGAGCTAGATAATGCCTAATAAAACATGTATCCATTATTCATTTGGCTTGTAGCAACTCGACGGTTTTAGGCGAATTTTCGAAACTTATTCACCATGACAAGTTTTCCGCAATGGCAGCGTACAGGCACTGAGTCGGTAAACTACTTACATAAATCGAACAGGTTGCACAAACATATCTGGCAGGTGAGGAGCACTATGAATACAAGTACCATGAGACCGATGACGGAGTAGAGAACGATGAGGTGGACCAGGGAGAAGACGTAAAGAGTCTTGTGGCACCAGTTATTGGGCTCGTACAGCGTTGGAGAGGGATCCGGCCAGTAGATTCCCAGTATCCAGACGTTTCCGAGGATGAACCACGTGAGGAGGAACAGCGTGAGAAGCATGTCTGCGACACGGCTGGGCGTCGATAAGGGGTCCTGTTCCTGGCCGTTGCGTTCGCGGCGCCGCTCGAACCTCCGGGACCGGATTTGTCGCCAAATCAGCCATATAATTTTTATCGTACCAAAAATACCTCCGACGATCATGTAGACAGGGATGATGGGCTCTTTGGGGCAATCTCGAACAAACTGGAGACCTGCAACATATAGGAAACATACCTATTGTTTAGCAATGCATGCATTCCAGGGGACCAGTAGGCGATAAAACATACATTCTTATTTACGTTCCTACTGCACAAAACAATTTCGTGTAGTCCAGTGTAGTTTAGTTAGTATTTTGAGTCAAAAATAGCGACTACACCCTCCCTCATTACAGCCACGATAACATTTTTAGCGATATCTTCGAATTGTGGTTTTGTGGCGATTGTTGATCAGTATTGCTTGAGGTTGAGGGTGAGGAATTGGAGAATAAGGAAATGATTCCACATTGTTAACCTGAATATTACACATTTATTCGATTATAATACCTAATGCTCAATATATAATCAATAATTCAAAACTATTTAAAAGAGTGCACTTGTTGTTGAACAAGAAAGTAAACTAATTAACACAAATAAGAAGAATTGGGTAAGTTATCTACAATAGTTAAACTAAATACCTAAGTGGTAAAACTGCAAACCTACATAACTACTTACCTCTGCACTCAACAACATAATCTAATACCATAAAACATTGTCTAAAGGTGCAAAAAAGGTGTGATGCAAAGGTGCATACTATGATTGAGAGAGAAAGGAGAAATAATGTATGGGCAACAGGAACACAAAAACCAAAAAACACAAATGACAACTGTACCACTAAAATGCAAGCCCCGTAAAAGAAAAAAAATTATTATAATAATAAAAGATTCTAAATGCATCTACCTATTTTAACATTAGCTTCATACGTACTACTGTAGTTATGATGATGTAATCACGCTAATTATGATACCTAAATATAATTATACTATTTTTGCTTCCGAGTCAACCAAGGTAGCGGAAGCTTTGTTTTCACTTTTCAAGGACGAAGAAAAAGTTCTCCAAAATCAAAATTTTCACTCGCGTTTTGCTTTTTAGACCATTCTGAACAATTTTGGTTCCGTTTCTGTGTGTCTGTCTGTCTGTCTGTCATGAATTCCTTGTAACGCGCATAACTATACGAAGTTATTGTCCGATTTCTATGAAATTTTCAGGGATTGTGCGGGTTGGTGTGTAGACGGTCCCCTATGAAAATCATCATCCTCGGACTGACAGAAGCGACTGCGCATGCGCAAACGCGAATTCCTTGTAACAGCCCTAACTTCCACATTTTCAATCCGATTTCAATGACATTTTCAGAGATGTTACAGATTAGTATTTAAATGGTCCCCCATGAAAATCACCACCTTCGGACTGATAGTAGCCACTGCGCATGCGCAAACGTGAATTTCCTTGTAACGGCCATAACTTCTACATTTTCCATCGAATGAATTCAATGAAATTTTCAGGGTTGTTACAGAATAGTGTTTAGATGGTCCCCAATGAAAATCATAGAGAATGGTCTTTCATAGAGGGATTCATTCATAGAGGGAAGGTCCCTTGTGAGAATCTCAAATCCTATACGTTATTCAAAGGCCTCAATTGCTCAGTGGGTAAAGCATAGAACTAGGACTCCAGAGGTTGCGGGTTCGAAATCCAGCCGAGGCTAAGTATTTTTTTGATCCAATCACCTACATCTACTCACTTAATTTCTCATCCGAATTTGATGAAATTTTCTAGGATTGTCTAGATTAGCGTGTAGATGGTCCCCTATGAGGGTAGTGGAAGTTACTTAGAGATTGGTGTTTTGAGATTAACTACTATGCATCGGATCATCTATATAATCGTGTTATGAATACGAGGAAGCTACGTGCCACACCCACTTGGCAGACTTTTTTGTATCGTATTTCCAACAATTTGGTTCGACATGTATGTCTGTTATAGCACAATTATACGAATCGTAGTCCGGTTCGAGTGAGTTAGGGCGATAAGATATCCCCAAGATCTCCAAGGCCATCAAACCAATAGTACTAGGTACGAAGCCCGCAATCAGTCAATGACCTTTGTTCAAATTACGAGGATAGTTGGGAGCAAGTCCATGATTTCCATCGGGACGCACTCAATAAAAGGAAAATATGAAACTGTAAAAATGACGGTGAACATTTTAATACCAGTGTAATATCAACCTATGTATTCTACCTGTTTACTACAAAAAAATCCATTCATCAGCAATAACTCAATATAAATGTCCACGTGATAATCAGGGAAGGAGATATAAAAGCTTCATATTTTAAGCTGCATTAGCTTATTTTGGAATAATTATGTCCTACACTGCCCACTCAACTTGATACTCGTTGACTCTTCCCTGATGGACATACGCCTTAAAATTATATAAACAAACATGACAAAACGTACAACATTTTTCCGATGTTTTACTAATAACATTGTTGTGGATCAAACTCCTCTCCTTCCCAGGTTGTAACAGGTCCTTCAAGGACACCGAATAAAAGTTCAGTTCATCTTGTGAATGCGTTCTCGTATTGTCTTCTCCCGTTTTAATAGTTTCCATTTTGCAATCCCTCGGCCAATTTGAATTCCTAACATATCTGGCGACGAGTAATTACCTACAAGTAGTGCATTTTCACGTTCGGTAACTTACTAAGTGCTCTGGATCCGGGAAATTTCTACCAGTTTCCGTTTTACGGATTCGACATCATGACTGTGCCACACCATTTACCACCACCGACTCAATTTGAACTCGGTAAGGGATCGTGGAAACTTTTTTTGAAGCGTGTGGAAAATATCTTTATTACCTACGCAACGGACGATGAGGACGTAAAAAAGGCGTACCTACTAGCGTCTTTGGGAGATCGAGTATATAACCTCCTACACAGCCTTTGTTTACCCAAGGAACCGGAGGATGTTTCGTATACGTTCAAATCGCTTTCTGAGTTATTGACTAATCATTTACGTCCGGTGAGAGCGCTTTTGGCGGCTCGACAAGCGTTTTATACTGCAAAACAAGCAGAAAACGAAAGCGTGATGGAATTTTCCGCACGAATTCGGACGCTAGCAACCACTTGCGGATTTGGAGCTGAGTTGAACGTAGTTCTACGGGACATTTTTATTATGGGAATTTCAAATAAGAAAATCAAGGATCGTCTTTTCGAAGAAGATGCCAGCAGTTCAACCTTCGATTTACCAAAAGCAATACAGATTGCGGCATCGAAAGAAGCTGCTGGAAAACAGGTGGAGGAAAACGGAACGGTGAAGGTGAAATCAGAACCAGGAGTCGGTGAACTTTCATACATATCGAGTAAACAAAGTAAGTTCAAACCAAACAGGAACTCTAAATCACTATCAAAGAAAACCTCGACCCAATCAACAAAGATTAAACCCAAGTGCGAACATTGTGGATGGCGATCACATAGTTCCAGTGAATGTCGGTTCCGAAATGCCTCATGTTATCGATGTCGTGCAGTGGGACATTTAGCTTCGATTTGCCGATCAAAATCAACTTCGGGTAAGTCAAATAATCAACATTTTTTGACAAACGAAGAAAAAGAAGAGGTAAACGTGTCTTTGAGTGATTCCTTGTATTGTTTACCCACCATGAACTCCGATAAATTACCTACTAATTCTCTGGAACCCTACCAAATTTCTGTTGTGATAAATAACAGACCTTACGTTTTTGAAATTGATACGGGTTCGATGAATAATGTGTTTTCTCATGAATATTATCACGAACACTTTACAAGATATCAATTATTACCCAACGACATCCAGTTAAACGATTACATTGGGCACAAGATACATCCTATTGGGAAAGTGGTGTTACCCATCAAACACAAATCTTTTGTGGGTGATATGGAGTTTTATGTGATCAAAGGGGGAGGCCCACCTCTTATTGGACGTCGTGGTCTGGCTGCACTGAACTATTCTTGGGAACATGCCCTTCAGTACCATTCTACTGAGAATTTCATAGGCACTTCACCAGATATCAAGGGTATTTTGGATTCATTTCCCAAAGTATTTTCTTCAGAGGGAGGAACTTTTTCGAAATATAAGGTTTCTCTAACTTTGAAGGAGAATGCCCGTCCAGTATTTTTTAAAGCCCGTTCATTACCCATAGCTCTTAAAGATAAGGTAGAATCCGAGCTGTTGCGACTGATAAAATTAAACGTGTTGGAACCCGTTGACAGCAGTCCATGGGGAACCCCAATTGTGCCTGTTTTAAAACCAAATGGGTCCGTCAGAATCTGTGGGGACTACCGTCTTACAATAAACCCATATTTGGAGGAAACTGGACAAAATTTGCCCCGTCTAGATCACTTGTGTTCAAATTTTGGAGGTGCCACTGTTTTTTCAAAAATTGACTTGGCGGACGCATATCAGCAACTGGAGTTGGATGAAACCTCCAAAGTATTAACTACGATCACTACGCATATGGGCCTGATGAGGTACCGAAAACTTTGCTTTGGAATTGCTTCTGCTCCTAATTGTTTTCAAAAAGTGATGGATTCACTATTTAGGGGTATGAAGGGTGTTGGGTCTCTCCTTGACGATATTTACGTTGCAGGTCGCACAAGAGACGAACACAATCAACGCCTTCGTCGAGTTTTGGAGATTTTGGACAGTGCCAATCTTCGTGCCAAACCTGAGAAGTGTTCCTTTGCGCAGCCGGCCATCCAGTACTTAGGACACAAAATTGACAAAAATGGACTACATATGACGGATGAGCACCTGCGAGCCATCAAAGAAGCTCCATCTCCAAGCGATATCGGTACCCTAAAATCATTCTTGGGTATGATAACTTTTTATATAAAATTTGTACCAAAAGCTGCTGAGATTCTACAACCATTGTATGGTCTACTCAAGAAGGAGGCCGAGTGGATTTGGACAGAAAAACAGCGTAGAGCGTTTGAGAAAATCAAACAAATTTTGATCTCGCGACCTGTTTTAACGCATTTTGATCCAAATTTACCACTAATACTCACAGTAGACGCCTCATCTATAGCAGTAGGAGCTATTTTGGCACACACATTACCAGAAGGTGACAAGCCAATTGCTTATGCATCTCAACTTCTCACAAAAACTCAGCAGGGTTACGCATCCATAGAGCGGGAGGCCTATGCCATCATGTATGGAATAAATAAATTTAAAGATTTTCTTTATGGCCGTCAGTTTGTCCTAGTCACGGATCATCGACCACTAATTTACATATTTGGTCCAAAGAAAGGATTGCCGATTTATGCAGCCAACAGGATACAACGTTGGGCTTATTTTATTTCCAATTTCAATTATAAATTGAAATGTGTTCGCACTCATGAAAACTGTGCAGATTATTTATCGCGGATACGCTGGAACATTCCTGAAGAAAATGATGCAGATCCATTCGATAAAATTTCCTATTTACATTTCATTAATGAAAACTGCCCTTTCAGACTCGATTGGCACACAATTCAGAAGGAGACACGAACAGACCCAAATTTGTCCAAGGTGGTTGGTAAAATTATTCTGGGAGAGAATTTACCTGCCGAGGAAGAATATTCACCCTACAAACGAAGAATTTTGGAACTCTCCGTTGAAAAAGGATGCCTCATGTGGGGATATCGAATCGTAATTCCAAGCAAATTGAGGAAAGCCGTACTTGAGGAACTCCATTCGAACCACTTTGGGGCAACAAAAATGAAGAGTCACGCACGATCATTCTTCTGGTGGCCTTCACTAGATCGTGATATCGACAAAACAGCTACAGAATGTACAGTATGCTGTCAATTCCGAAGTGCGCCCCCGAAATCAGTTCTCCAGCCATGGTCATGGCCTTCTGTAGTGTGGACCCGTGTTCACATTGATTTCCTTGGACCGGTTAATCAAAAATTTTATTGTTTTGTGATACAAGACGCTACATCCAAATGGATTGAGAACTATTTCGTTTCATCAGCTACAGCTCCGGTGGCGATCGAAAGACTCCAGGAAGTATTTTCACGCTTTGGTTTGCCTCGGGCTATCACCTCAGATGGTGCCAAATGTTTCACTTCAGATGAATTCACAGGATTTCTGAAATCATATGGAATCCTACATCTGCGTGGACCACCATTTCATCCAAGATCTAACGGCAGTGCCGAGAGCGCTGTGAAGATCGTGAAGAGGTGTATAAAAAAAAGTCAAGCTGATAATTCACTGAAAAGACCTTTAAGTATGTCAGTTAACAGATACCTGTTTCAGTATAGAAACACTATTCATGCAGCAACAGGGGACACACCAGCAAACATGCTTTTGAAAAAGAGACCATTGACGCCATTCGACCAAATGATTCCTTGTTCAGATGACGTAGCGTTTGGACGTCAGGTATCCATGATTAAGCAAGGAGGACGACGAAATCTCGAATTGACAAAAGATGAAACGGTGTGGACCAGAGACTATCGTGAGGGTCAGCCAAAATGGACTCAGGGGTCTGTCCAAGAAGTTTTGGGAAGCCAAACAGTTCTTGTCAAAACAAAGGACGACAAAATTTGGACCAGACACATTGACCAAATTTGGCCCGGATCGCCTAGTAAATCTGGACCAGAACCTACGGAGGAACCGCTATCGGAAAACCCAACGACACCCGCACATAGCACTGGAGGGACACCAACTTATACACCACCACTTATGCAGGGACCCAATCCTAACCCTTCAAGACAGTCTGTTGGAGCTCCGTTTCCAGAAACTCCTAGAAGATCACAACGCAAAAGATTTAAACCTCAACGCTTTCAATGAACAACATTTTTGCTGCTTGAAGTATCCTTGATTAATACATTTTCTTAAAATTATGTCAGTTGTACATAAGATAAAATTTTCTTTCAAATTTCAATTAATTTTCAAGTTTTTTTTAGGGGGGAGATATGTTGTGGATCAAACTCCTCTCCTTCCCAGGTTGTAACAGGTCCTTCAAGGACACCGAATAAAAGTTCAGTTCATCTTGTGAATGCGTTCTCGTATTGTCTTCTCCCGTTTTAATAGTTTCCATTTTGCAATCCCTCGGCCAATTTGAATTCCTAACAAACATCATAATTGAGAACTAATGAGAGATTGTTTGGTGCTTTTACTTATCTGAATAATCCTGAATTCTATACGAATGCCATGTTTCGCAGGTGATCGAGAGGGAAGAAAAACTCGAATTATCCCAATACTATTCCTACGTTTGATCTTGGTTAGGCTCCTCTAGGCCTTTGGAAAATAAGGGCAAACGAGTCGAAGCGCGAGTTGACAAAGACTTCTGGAACTGAAGGTGGGTCGTGGTGGAGTGCCAGAACGGTCTAAAAGGTAGGTGGTACAGGGAATGGCATAAATGGGTGAGAGTTGACCAAACAACCGGGGTGAAAGGGGGGTTGAACAAACATCCTTGAATGACCCGGGGAAGGATAAACATTGGTCAGAAGCAGGGGTTTGAGGAAGACAAGGCAAATATACGCTCAATAGTTAGCTATTTATTTTACGTTTTGATTTCAAAGTTTGAGAGTTCAAACAATTTGCATCGTGGAAACATAATGCACTTACCATTTTATAAAGCAGTACCTCCGAGCCTTTGTGGGTACAGAAATTTATCAAATATTGGTGTTCATATTTTTTGTCGATTAACAAAGCTAATTATTATAATCAACAGTGCCAAATATCACTGTTTTTCCTGGAAAACCAATTTTTATCTCTCGAAAGTTGAAAGTCCCTGTTTGAAATGCGAAAAATAATAACGAATCTAAATATTCGGGAAACGATTTGATCGCGTTTGATCACCTGAAATTTAAACGGCAGTTAGGTCTATTTCCGTCAGTGAACTGAATCTTGCAATTCACACTCGTGTTTCTGGTTTATTGTAAGTCCAATCCTTAAGGGGAGTTAGCCAGCCAGCCGCTTGGATTCGGCCCTCCTTAGCTTCTCTGCTGTATAGTGTCCCTCCCTCTTGACATATCGGTTCAAAATTTTTATTACGATTTCAGAACATACTCAGGATTACTCCATCCTAATTTGGTTAAATTTGAGCGATTGAAAAAAAAAACTAAAAATCTCTTACAAATATTTTTTTGTTTTGAAAATTCACCGATCTCTTGGTACCTTTTGCATGAACTCAATTCAAGTTATCATTTTCAAATTTTCGCTCGTTGTTCTCTACTATCTAATAAATATTCTGTGCCTATGGTTTCAAAAAAAGCCTATTTCCTGATTTTTAACAATTTTTCAAAGTCAACCTTAAAAAACGTTCGTTTTTTTTTTGAGGACTTAGAAAATCATAAAACCCGTCCAGAGTGATATTTCACAATTTCATAAGCACAGAATCTTTCTTACATATCTACAAACACTGTGTAAAAATTTGGTTGCAATCAGACAAACGGTGTGGGAGATTGTCCGATTTCAATGACATTTTCAGGGATTGTGCTGGTTGGCGTGTAGACGGTCCCCTATGAAACTCATCACCCCCGGACTGAAGTACCGAGAAATGAAATTTTACAGGAGAGCCGTTTTTGTGAAACGTTGAGCTTCCGTGGTCTCTAGGAGCCCCGCGAGGCTCTCTTTTGGACTGTCCTTCTACATGCTGTTTCTTTTGCTTGTATGATAATTTCCCTTCCACGTAGTTGTTACATCTATGGAATGAAAGTGTATGAAAATAAAGAGAAGAATAATATAAGCTTATAAGTATGGATATTATCTAAACTACCTACGCAGCACCGCGTTGAGACCCAACTTCAGGGAATTTATTATAATACTTCCAACAGTCCGATTTTCATATTGCTTCCGAGTCTATTGAAGTATCGGAAGCTTTGATTTCACTTTTCAACGTTGGAAAAAATCATCCAAAATCGAAATTTCCACTCGCGTTTTACGTTTCAGACCTTACTGAACAATTTTGGTTCCGTGTCTGTGTGTCTGTCATGAAATCCTTGCCACAGCCATTACTATACGAAGTTATTGTCCGATTTAAATGAAATTTTTAGGGATTGTGCGGGTTGGCGTGTAGACTGATAGTAGCCGCTGCGCATGCGCGAACGCGAATTCCTTGTAACAGCCATAACACTTACATTTTCCATCCGAATTTGATTAAATTTTCTAGAATTGTCCAATTGGCTGGTAGATGGTCCCCTTTGAAAATCATCTCCCCCGGACTAGTAGTAACTGCTGCTCATGCGCAAACGTGAATTCCTTGCAACAGCCATAACTTCTATATTTCTCATCCGATTACGACTAAATTTCTCAGGATTGTTCAGATTAGAGTGTAGATGGTCTCCTATGAGGGTAGTAGAAGTAACTTAGAGATTGGGGTATTGAGATTAACTACTATGCATCGGATCATCTATACAATCGGGTTATGGGTACGGGGAAGCTATGTGCCACACCCGCTTAGCAGACTTTTTTTCTTAAAAGACCGCAATATTGTGTAAAATAATGAACAAAATAAAACCCGAAGTCAACTTTTTTTTTTCAATTTTGCGGGCCAACTCCCCTTATGCTCTCTTAGGAAGTAAACTGCTCGTCCTATAAAGCTCTGAGTGGCCTTATTAAATTCTAAAAATTAAATTCTTCTTAAATTGGTGGATAAACAATAACTTCATATCGAGAGTTTTTGAGTTTCGAAAAGTACCCCTATTTTTCACAATTTAGAAGCGACTGCTACTAACCAAAAGTTTTGTGCCACTACCAGACTACGAATGGAGCCCATTTACCGAATTCCATCAAAATCGGTCCTTGGTAACTAAGGTCCGTCTATACGGGGGACGGCAGACGGACGGACAATTGGTTTTCTCGGTATTCGGATTCTATACTTTAAAACTAAACCATCAAATTTTGAACGGAGTTAAATGTTTTTTCTTGCTCGATTCAAAAGATTCATTATTGAAAATAATAAACGAAAATTACGAAAACGAAAAGTTGAGCAAAAAATGGCAGTCGGAATCTTTTTTCAGGAATTTAATCAAGAACACCGATGTAAACAGCAATAATCTTCAACAATACTGATAATTGTTGCGTCTCTTTGATAATCCCACATGAGAACCGAATTACGAGTATGTTGATTTTGGTATAGTACTGGAGGAATGTGCAGCGGTGAAAAGGTTTTTTCGCGTTTATTTTCTGAAGAGGGGCGCAATACATCACGAAAATGCCATATTGAAATGTTGCACTAATGAATGTATTGTGAAGTTCGGGTGGAAAATCGAGAACAACATAAAATTACCGTCATTAACGTGAAATAGGGGGGTTTAGTGCTCAATAGCGTGACTCATTGTGATTCTGAATTGGCTAATGTATTCCTCTTGAATAATTCGACATTCGGGAAACAAGTTTCGTTGGTAGTTTTCCTAGAAGATACCTTTTTTCAGGAAGACGCGGATCAATAATTATGGAAAAACTCCCATAAAACCGGTAACAAAAATAGAGCAGAAAAAGTTCACATGAAGAAGTTTGCAAGAGACATGTGATGTTTGAAGAAAATTTGACTGCGATTATTTCGATGGTGCCTACATTGACGGTGAATATTCAAGGCATTCAACTACCGCCTACAATGAAGGATTTGTTCCTGAACTCAGATTATGAAGCTCAGGTGCATGCAAGCTCTTCAAACTAGGGTAAATGCACCAGTCGTTGGACAGTTAAAGAGTATCATCAGACTAATAATACTGGTTCATTTGACAGGTGTTAGTTAACAATTAATCTAATTTTCCTCCCTTCAAGGTACTAACCCATGAAAAAAATGACGTGAAACTTAGTTCGATATAATTAAAATAAGAATTGTAATATTAATTTGAAAATACGTTATCGCATTTATTTGGACACTTGTTCCTAACTTTGGACACTTATGTCCCAGTTGTTGGACAGTTACCTAATCGGATGACGTTGTTTGCAGGCCATCAATGATCAATTTTCAGGTTTCGTGGTGATAAACTTCAGAACAGAATAGATATGATAAGAAATAATGCAATGAATCATAAGAATTGATATGTTTATTATCACCAAGTTTACATTTGGATAATATCAAAATTGACAGAACGATTTCTGAAAATATTCAGTCTTATGCATCATTTCACAATTGATTTTTTAGTCTATTATATATTTTTAATTTTTAGTGACGTAGATATATTACGATCATTAGGATGAACTGTAGGTTCACAAGTACGTAACATCAGAATAGAGAGACCAATTTCTGAAAATATTCAGCCTCATGCATCATTTCAAAAACTGCACTCAAGTTGCTTAAGATACATTCATTCTCGACTTTTTCGAACAATCGAAGGTGAGAACGACCCTTTGAAGTAGTCATTTCTCTCGAGTAAACCAACAAGTTTCGCTGATTTGAGTTGTGCTTCCTTATCAACCAAGAATCGAATTCCGTTATGAAGGCACCCACAACTCTCCGATAGGAATTTTATTCATGGTAGATACTTTCTCTCATACTGCTGGTTGACCTTGCGCGGAAATAATGTTGAACAGTAGGAGTTAATTACAATAATGGAAGAGCCATGTTCTTAAACCAAACCATTGTGTAATAATTTGCACCGTTTTTGAAATTCTGTCAAGTGGATGTAGCACATAGCTTCCTCGTATCCATAACGCGGTTCTTTGGATGATCCGATGCATAGTTGCTAATCTAAAAACATCAATCTCTAAGTACCTTGAAGATGGGGAACCATCTTCAAGCCGATTCACACAATCCCTGAAAATTGCATGAGTGGATAATCGACAGTAACAATTCGAAACCGCGTAAGTTGAAAAAAACGAAATTTTTCAGGGGACTTCAAAAACTTTTATTGGTTTATTATTTTCATTAATAAATCTTTGTAATCGACCGAGAAAAAATTTCAACCCCCCTTCAAATTTGGCTGTCCGTCCGCCATCCGCGGCACTTTCCTTTGTTCCATGGACCGATTTTGATGAAATTTGGTATGTAGGCTCCATTTGGAGTCTAGTTGTGCCCCAAAGCTTTTGGTTGACGTAGGTCACTTCTAAGGGTTGGAAAATAAGGGTTGATATTTTTAAAACGCCCTAACTCAAAAAACTTTGATATAAAGGTATTGTTTTTCCTTCAATTTAAGATATCACTGAATTTTCAGAATTTTAGGAGACCACGCGGAGCTCAGTTGGACCAACTGTTCGCTCCCTACGAGTACTTAAGGGTTGAACCCACGATATATCAGAAACACGAGTGTGAATCGCAAAAGAGGCCTAAATTCCGTTCAAATTTTAGCTGACCGAAATGTGATCAATGTTTTTCTTCATGTTGCTTGGTGGTATTTTATCATCAGCAGCTCCATCAACTTGAAAGCTAAGAAGTGGTTCATGGTTTATGGAGACAGAAAACTTTCGAATCCTATGTATTTATTTTTTTTTTCCTGCTTCTGAGATTATGCGCGAAACATTACTTTGCTTTCAGTAAAGTGAACCTTATCAAAAACAGGAAGCTGCTCCGGTAATGAAACTAACGAGAAGTTACGGAATGCAAATGATCCCAGAAGGTTGCATGTCGCATCGACGCTATTCAGCTACTTTTTCTCCCCCGATTTGCCCCGTTGGTCTTATTGTGTCGCGTGCTGCACCACTGAGATTGCTTGCTGCGATAACGAGACGTCGTGATTCCTTCACAATGAGGACAAATCAGCTTGGTTCGCTGTGTAGGGATACGAGCAAAACTAGCTATGACAGTCCTGCAATGGACGATGATTACCTACCGTGAGTAACAGTTCGTTGATGAATGATTCATAACGTAGAATCGCTGATAATTTACATGTGCCTACTCGAAATGCAATGATGGTTGATTTTTCATGGCCAGGAAGTCATCGTCCGAAATGATTAATTTTCAACGATTCGAGGGAAAAAAGTTCCATGTAAAAGTAGTCGATCTGAACATCGGGAATAAAACTCTGTCTGCAAAATCATAGGGTAAAAGGTATATTTACATGTGTTTGTCGCAAATACCATCTAAAGACCCTGAATTTATTATGGATCAATTAGAGAAGACGAAAACGTAACCGCGTTATATAACATGCAATGGTACCTCTTTGGTTCTGGTCTTATTATAGTTGACATAACTGTAGTGAATTTATAAGACCGAGAAACCTTAATGAGATATTCCGGTATCGATTCCGTATTCGAGAATGTCATCGGAGTTATACTCTTTATAACCTTGTTACAAAATCCCATAAAAGTCGACGATACGGCCGCTACTCCTTTACTTTGTAGCAGTTAACCGTACTACTACACTACCCTGCGTCACTATCCTAACCTTCTTCTGGCAAGTACACTTTCCAGTTTATTTGCGGTTTCCTTTGATATCCAAAATCCCTCTTTATTTCATTTCGAACCTTCATAAGATTAAACACTTATTCTATGTAAACCAAGCTCCGATTTGTTATTTTACTATACCCAAGTCATATCGATATATCGATAAAGCTATATTTTATTAATACATAATCTTAATTTGGGTAGAAATACAAACGATTTTTCCATGGAATATTTTCAACTCCTTTGCAACTTCAATATGAGTCAAGAAACCTTACACCCCCCCCCCCCCTCCCATCATTCTTTTCCCTCTACCAGGATGCTTCATAGAAGCCAACTCAACCAGCTTCCATCCAATAAACAGTTCCCAACTACAATGGTCATCGCTCAAAAAGTGCCCTGTGATGGGTGTGATGGACTTCATAGTACATGTATGGTTCCCATGATTCCCTTCGAAAGAATTTCTGTCCTTATCACGTCTCTCACATCCACGTGAGGTACAAAATAGTTCGAACTCTACACCTGACTCTTAGCTCCGCAACTTGATTTGTCACAATTAACCTGGACTGCCAAGACCTGCTTACAGCAGTTTTAGTGAAAAGTTGGAGGATTCTGGGCAGGTTAGTAACGTGTGGGCACCTTTGCAACAACGGGGAATTCGCTCCACATTTTTCAATTTTCTTTTCGAAATAAGGTTTATTGATATGGGAGAAAACCAATTAATATGCTGCTCGAAAAAGCATCCAAAAATTTTAGAGAATTTAAGGAAGATGGACATTGTAGCGGCAATCTGTAAGGGGGCATACAATCTGATTCCATTTCTCGGACCCCTTCTCTCTAGGGTTATCCTCGGGAAGGTTGTTAAACAAATAATAAACGTGAGACAAGTGTATTCAGTTGTGACTCATGTGAAAACTCATAATGGGGAGGAAGAAAAAACAGTGTGTGATGAAAGGGAGCGCGAATGATGACTTTACAGAGAAATGACTTATCAGTGTGCCGGCGAGAGAGAAGGCAGAAATGGTTGGACGTCCACCTTCAACAACCCAGTTTTACTGTTGGATTGTTGTAGTTTGAATGTAAGTTTTTGACTTATCTTTTTATTTCTTATTGCTTACATTTTTGGACTAAAGTATGTATTCAGTTGACACGTTTTTGAGCGAAGAGGAAAGAGCTGAATTTGGTCAGTTTTTTCGTCGTTTTGCGCGAGGGCACGAACCGAGTTTTTGCTGCGGCTAACTTAACTTATGATGTAGTTTTCCTCCAGTAACTTTTTCCTTTGGGTATTCCTGGTGTAAAAACGTTATTCTATGGCCCTAATAGGACTTGACTTGAAATTTCAGAGTCTAAGATTGAGGCAAATTTCCCATTGTATTCAACCAATACTCTAGCGGGTATTCAAGTACGGTGGGTACTTTTCACGTGGTCAAACGATATCACAACATTAAACAAAATAGGACGTTCAAATGGGGCTTGACTCCCACTGAAAGAACATTAACCGATAGACTATGATGGAGTAATTGTCTTCGATTCATCCACTGTCACCTCACAATACAATTATACCCCGCAACAAAAGAAATATCCTCGGAACTTAGTATTCATCAAACCAATGCCTTTGGTGTCACTTCATCCATGTGTACCAACCACAGAGTAACGGGCACAAGTACCAATGAAACGGGTGTCGATGGTCCCACCCTTGCCACTCATCATGGTGTACCTAATACTAACTTTGGAAATTTAAGCCACTTCGAAAAATATTTGAAGTCAAGATTTATCTCGTTACTGACAAGAAGGGCGAAATACAGGTCTTCAGTGGCATTCGAATAAACTTCGGTAACGGACAAGAATAATGGTCTAAGAGACCGCGACGAAGTCCGTCGAAGACAGCTTTGTAGCACCCGGTTGGGGAGTTCATTTCAGCAGGGAACGTTGAACGGATATTTTTTATTAAACTACGTATCGCATCGCGCCATAACCTCTGATAGCACTTTTTGAAAAAAGATGGTACCTAACTGAGTTTTATAACCCTAGAGATTTGGAGTAAATCAAATTTACTGACATTCTTTCTCGCCGCTGGAAGTTAAACTACACAGACACGCTAAAAATAATAATTTACAGAGTCTCAAGCCAATCATAATCTTCTCTTCAAAAATTTGTCTAACATGATGCAGTAAAATAGATGGTAATATTTATATGAAGCGGTGAAGGGGGGAGGGGGTATGCGCAACCTAAGTTTGCAACTTCAGGGGTCAATTTTATAACTAATTTGTAACAAAAAATGACTCGTAGCATTTTTTTGTAACCTCTTGTTTTTCCAAGTTTTTTTTTTCAAATTTGAAATTTTTTCGTGATTTAGAAGGTTATTAAATTGGTGGTACCTAAATCTCCTAATTTTCTGTGTAAACTCAAATTTGAGGATACCGTTGGAGAGAGCATAAAAGTTCTTATCGGTTAGATTCCTGATCTTTCCTTTTGGTTAAGGTTTGAGGAATGGAAAAGCCTTCTGAAACGGAAATTTTGCATTATTTGGGAAACAGAGGAAAGTTTTATCAATCGAAAATTAAACTATGAGAACCAATATTTTTTCAGGATGCAGGAACGATAAAATCTGCACCGAAATCTCAGCTTACCGACAGTCTAGTCATTTTTATTTTTAAAGTGGCACTTATCACAAAAATGTGTTTCCGTGGTATAGTGCGAAGATCAAAGAGTTTAGTGTGCTTCCTCTGAACGAAATTTCTCTCTTACTTTCGTGACTGTTTTAGTGGTATAATAATATTATTTTTAAAAACCACATTTCGAATGATGTGGTTTTTAAAAATATAAACAATTTATTTTGTGAAATCTTTCAAGAAAGCGTAATTATTTTGACATAATGATAATGTCTTTTGGGTTTGGGTCAAGAAAATTTTTTTGCCACAAAAATGCTACGCTGCAACCAGTAAACAAAATTATAGCTACTCATAGGTAGCTATGAAGCAAGGTTTTTTAGAATACTGCGATATATTATGTGAGATCGGAGAGTTAAATTATGTTTATTCATAGAAAAAATGGACATATATGTCCATGATTTATATGTACATGTATAATTATATGTACATATATGGACGTATATGTCATGGATATATCCATGATCTATTGTTTTTCTCTCTTAGGCAGAAATTTCAAAATGAACTTGATTATGAATTTCTTATGCCACATCCGCAAATATCGAATTGTACACCATCTTAAGAGGGCAGTTCTGTAAACATTTAGGTCGAATCCAATTCGATTGCAATGTCGGTCCCTCCCATGAAAGAAATGGGAGAGCAAGGCGAAACAGCGGAATTGATGCCGTTTTCCTCGGAGGAGACAAAGGGGTTTGAAGGAGAAGGTACGTGGATAAATAATTTTACAACAACGTCTTCTCCACTCATGAATTTTAAGTCTTGCGGTGCACTCATACGTAATAGTAATTTGTTACGGTGAGCATGAATAACGTGCATCTTAGAGTGCTCTACATGTCAGTTGATTGATATCTGGATTATTAATAAGTTGCGTTGGTTGAGCGCGTTATGTACCTAATTAATCGCCTGGATCATTTTTCTTCTATCCAATATAAGTTACCAACCGTATGCAGTTAGGATGATGAATACATTTAGTTATACCACCCTTATCAAAACGCTTTCTACCTGTCTGCCTCCCGGGCTTAAATTCACCGTAGGTAATTAGTAATTAAGCTCCGCACAACATAGTGGGGGATTTTCTGAATGGCCTTCTTGGCCACGAACCTCAATCCTCTTGAAACCCCTCTTAGTTGCTTCCATACGCTAAGTATACCAATTAAAATTGTTGTTTCACTGAACAATAAATATTCAAGTGGGAAGGGTTGGAGAGGTTCCTAAGATGTTGAGCGCCACACCAAAACCATGAAAACTCCCCTGGAACTAAGCATATTATGAGCTTCTTGTTGTCTTATATTTCTGAGTTCTATCCGACTAATTTACTTGACTAAATTTGAATCTTGGGCTCTATCATGGAGGAGAATCAACAATTTACAGTCCATGTTTTCTCACTACCTCTGGAGTTCGTTGCATGATCTAAATTTAGCCATGAAGCTTGCTTATGCATCTTTTGTGTCGAGACAACAAGAAGTATTCTCATGAATCCACGGGAATACGATAAACCCATGCAATCATACCACTCCTTCTTGGTGATCTCTCGAAACAAACAACTCCCACTTCGAATATATTTCACATGTTTTCTGAATTTTCTTGGACCAACCCTGTTCCTGTTAACCTTGAAACAAACCATGGTCAACTCAATGAAGTAGCAAGAAATGGATCCATTCTCCTTGATCGTAAATGGAGGTATAAACTAGAAGCTTGACCCTGAACCAAGATTGGTGCTGGAGGTCCCCAGAAAAGAACTTATATGTAACAAACTTTCACATTTGGAGCGGTTCATATTGAGAGCCACTTAAATACATGTTAATTCCATCCAGCAAGTCATTATGATTCCCAAACCTGGCAAACCAATCAATGACAAGAAACCTTATCGCCCCATCTCACTCTTGCCAATCATATCTAAGCTATTTGAAAAATTACTTTTGATGCGATCGAAGCCAATCATTCAGAAGAAAAATCTAATTCCTGGCCACCAGTTTTGGTTCAGGGAATAACATTCTACTATTAATCAAGTGCACAGGATAACAATCGTAATATGAGAATGTTTTGAAGGAAAGAAAATTTGTTCGGTAGTTTTTCTTGATGTCTCCCAAGCTTTTGACAAAGTAGGGCAAAAGGGACTTCTAGTAGAAATACAAACAGACCTCCTCATCCAGTGTTACTTATTGATAAAATCGTACTTATAAGTGAGAAACTTTCGAATAAAACATGAAGATGCATTTTCAACGTTCAAGAACATAGCAGCTGGAGTACCCCAGGGAAGTGTGCTTGGTCAGGTTTTGTACCTTCTGTACACAAGGGATCCTCCAGAGCCAACGAAAACAGTCACAGCAATATTAGCAGACGACACAGAAATCCTAGCAGTAGGAATCACAGTTGAAGGAGCCTCAACAAAACTGCAGAAATTAGTGAACTGTGGAGAAATGAAGCAAAGTCTGGTGAAAACCTATTCCTATTGAATTTAATTCCCAAACTATACCACACGTAAATACAGCTAAGTTCTTAGGTTTGACCTTGGATACCAAACTGAGATGAAAAGAACACGTGAAGAAAAATATAGAAGAAATCAACCTGAAATTTAGGAAAATGTACTGGATGTTGGGAAGAAACTCTCAGCTCCCTGTGCACAATAAAGTGCTACTCCACAAGCAAGTGATAAACCCATTATGGGTCTACGAATGTCCCATTTCAGAATGCACTAAAAAGAGCAACTTGAGAATTATGCAAACGGTGGAGAATTCAGGAGTCTACATACTCAGGAGTCTAGTTAATGCCCCCGGTACATCAGAACGAATGACCTACTCCGCGACCTCAAAGTTAAGATGTTGAATGAGGTCATAAAACGAAGAGCTATGGAACAAGAAACTCGGCCCCACAAACATCCAAAAGTCAAAGTGTTGAATTTGCTGGACAACAGCACAACAGCTGGAGACACGTCGATTGAAGAGAACCAACCCCTTGGACCATGTCACCACCACTAGAATAGAAGTGTGTAACGTGATGTGGAAGCTCCATCCAGCCATCCATTTCTCCAAGAGAGAATAAACTCTCCCAATAGCTGAAACGTTCCCAAACAAGGAATTGTGGTAAGCTAACCTACGCATATATAACCTGCATTTTGAGGTTCCCTGCGTTCGTATTTATATGATCCTCGAATTTACCTAGAGTCAAATTAATACAAAAGGGTGAACTATTAAAGAAAATAAGTCCTATTTGATGAGAGCGGAGAACGAAAGCGGGTTAAACAAAACAGTCCCAACTTCTCAGTAACAAATAAAATTAAAAATAATGTTTTTTGAAGTCATATACCATTGTCAACAGATTGAGTATAAATCCTGCCAAAGATCGATGGATGGAACCAAATCAAGTTGGGAACGACACTGATGAAACAATTTAGAGGTCTACGAAGAAACGATTTGAATGGTGGGAGGGAGTAGGGGAGGTGAATTGAAGTTTCCAGTCGATCTGAAGTGGAATCACGTTGTAGAATCCTTGGTTCCTAAGAATCTCATCAAGCCTGAACGTCTTCACCAGACTGAGGTTCCATTTTTAGGTCAAACTACTTCGATTCTACAAAGGAATGATCGAGACGATTTTCAGAAATTTACCTCCGTCAATCAAAATATTCAAAATGAGAAAACGAACCTTAATAATCACCAGCTTCCACCCCCGAGACATATTCCACAGAACTCAGTTCTTAAATTTCAAGTCCTAATGCATTACGAAAGTAATCAAATTTTAGTGGATTAGTTAATATTCTATTCGCGCTAAGTTCGGTTAGTCTATGTAACAAAGATACGCTCTGAAAATATCCATTATTTTATTAATATATTTATTCCGTCGAGACGTTCTCGGTGTGGAAGGTTCTTATTGTAGTACTATCCGGCTGTAAAGCGCAGCCAATTACGAGAGTCTCGGAAACCTCTTTGAGTGTGGTTTCCCGCATAACGGCCTTATTAACTCGCCAACAACCGCCTACTAACTTCCATTAGTCACCTGAACTAACTCTTAGCTCGGAATATTCAGTTTGCAAAATCGAGATACCTCCATATCCGAGGCTTCAAGGATACGAATAGTACTCGTCTCATTTAGAATCTCTCAATCTTACAGTTTGTATTGTAAAAAAATTCAGCTGCAGAAAAAAAAACGTCTGCCTAGTGAGTGTGGCACATAGCTTCCTCGTATCCATAACCCGATTATATAGATGATCCGATGCATAGTAGTTAATCTCAAAACACCAATCTCTAAGAACCTTTCACTACCCTCATATGGGACCATTTACACACTAATCTGGACAATCCTAGAAAATGTCATCAAATTTGAATGAAAAATTTAAATGTTATGGCTGTTACAAGGATTTTACGTATGCGCATGCGCAGAGGCTTCTGTAAATTTTGAGGCCTTGATTTTCATTGGGGCCCATCTACTACCAAATCCGCGTAATCCCTAAATATTCCATCGAAATCAGGTAGAAAATGTGGAAGTTATGGCTGTTACATGGAATTCATGTTTGCACATGCGCAGCGGCTACTATCAGTCCGGGGGTGATGATCTTCATTGGGGACTATTTACGACCTAATCCGCAACATCCCTGAAAATTTCATCAAAATCGGGTGGAAAATGTGGAAGTTATGGCCGTTACAAGGAAATTCACATTTGCGCATGCGCAGTGGCCACTATCTGTCCCAAGGTGATGATTATCATAGGGAACCATATAAATACTAATCTGTAACATCCCTGAAAATTTCATTGAAATCGTATATAAACTGTAGAAGTTATGGCCGTTACAGGGAATTCACATTTGCGCATGCGCAGTCGCTTCTATCAATCCGAGGATGATGATTTTTATAGGGGACCGTCTACACACCAACCCGCACAATCCCTGGAAATTTCATAGAAATCGGACAATAACTTCGTATAGTTATGCGCGTTACAAGGAATGCATGACTGACAGACAGACACACAGACACGGAACCAAAACTGTTCAGAAAGGTCTAAAACGCAAAACGCGAGTGAAAATTTTGATTTTGGAAAACTTTTTTTTTTCGTCCTTGAAAAGTGAAAACAAAGCTTCCGCTACCTTGGTAGACTCGGGAGCAAAACAATTAAGGGGTCTCAGTCGGTCGACATTCGTTCCTCGTTCCGGGTCAGTATTTCAGGAAATCGAAGGCGCGAAAACATAAAAGGTTGTACCTAAATTTTAAATTTTAAAGGATTTTAGAAATTCTAGAAATTATTTATTAGGAATTCTAGAAAATTTTAGAAATTAAATTAGTGCACGGCCCTAGGGAATTGAAAAAACTGAAATATTGCCACTGGAATCATCATAATCGAACAATAATTGGGAGTGAAAAATGGGAAAACCCGTTAATTCAGTCATGTTTATCCCATAAAAAGTAGCTAAACTTAAAATTTCAAGGATTTTAGAAATGCATGCCTTCGGAATTGAAAAACTGAAAGATTGCGGCTGGAATCATCAAAACCCAACAATAATTGTCAGAGAAATATAGGGAAACCCGTTCATTCAATTTCCCCATTTTTCTTTGGCAATTATTGTTTGATTTTGATGATTCCGGTGGCAATATTTCAGTCTTTCAATTCCTTTGGGCCGTGCACTAATGAATTTCTAAAATCCTTCAAAATTCCAAATTTAGGTAGTTACAACTTTTTACGTTTTTGCGCCTTCAATTTCGGTAAATACTAAAAACCAACGGCGACCGGCTGAGACTGAGCTCCACACTATTCTTAACACCCACTAAAGCGAAAGAATTATTGGGAAGTCAAAAATTATCACACACATAGAATGAAGAAATACAACATAATTGTAATAATAAATTCCTCGAAGAAATGACGTTCTTCGCAAGTTCTTTTCTAAAATTATTGACTTGCAGGTTTGAAATTTTCCCACGTCCATCTTCTCTGACGTAGATATGGCCACAAATATTTGTCTTGGACGTGTAGAACATCAGACGCCGGTCATACCCATCCTATAGTGGTATTTGATAATTGGTTTTCTGCTGATTGCAACACGTTTCCTCTCATAGCGTTCGTGGGATATGAAATGAATAACAGTACTTCTTTCTTAGGCATTTGTTTGGTTAATCACACACTAAAAAGCGTTGATACATAGATCTGGACAGAAATGTATTATTGAAACATAGTAAATTGGGTAAACTCACCCATGATGAACATTACGAGAGGTAGAGCTGCTAGACAGATCAGCACCACCGTTACCACAACTGAAACATTGAAGGAAGAAAATGCATCTATTGAATTGTTATTTGGAATTGCTAGTAGTGAGTTGATAATGTAAAAATGCTGCAAATTTATACACAATGGTTTATTATTTTCATTTTTCTATATAGATTACTCGTCTGCAAAGCCACAAGCCATCCAACATGAAGAAAACCATCGATCGCATTTCGGTCAGCTTTAATTTGAACGGAGATTAGGCCTCTTTTGCGATTCACACTCGTGTTTCTGATTTATCGTACGTCCAAACTTCCAATTCTCGTAGTGAGCGAACGGTTTGTCCTACAGAGCTCCGGGTGGTCTCAAAAAATTCTAAAAATTCTATAGAATCTTAAATTGAAGGAAAAACAATACCTGTATATCAAAATTTTTTGATTTAGGGCGTTTCCAAAATTTCAAAATTGATTTTGGAACCCTTAGAAGTGACCTACATCAACCAAAATCTTCGGGGCACAACTAGACCCCAAATGGAGCCTACATACCAAATTTCATCAAAATCGGTCAATGCTAAGTGGCAAAAGTGCCACGTATGGCGTACGGCGTACACAATTTTTAATAATTTTTATTCGATTTTTGGATTCTACGTACCTTGAAACGTAAATCATCAAATTTTGAGGGGGCGTTAAAACAAATTTTTTTCTTGGTCGATTCCAAAGGTTCATTATTGAAAATAATAAACCAAAAGGCGTTCATTGTTTTAACACGTTTTTCGTGTTTAATGAGTTAGATTGTCCACGTTGAATCATAAAGGCAAGGGGGGGGGGGGGTCCAAGTTTTTTTGTTGAGTCCTCCTTTATCACCCAGTTTCTGAATATTTTTGTTTTTAATTTTTGGGCATCCATCAGCAAGCTGAAGTGATCAAAGACATCTAATTCCACCAACGCGCTACCACAAACTGGATATATTCGAATGTAAAGACCCCACCAGCCACACACAAACACGTTTTCCCTCACCCTTATTCCTTTGATAAACTTGATGGAATTGACGAACTGTGAAATCGCTTTTTATATGAGAATATGGGATCGAATGTCTGGAATAAAGAGTGGAAGAAATAAAGTTTAAATCATTCTTTTATAATAAAAATAAATCTGTATAACCATTTAATACTCAACATTATTTTCATTCATATATTATAAAGGTGAGAATTTAAACGTTTTACGTAGAAAAAGTGATTCTCCGGCAAAAAATTGTAGGACCGTCAAACTTCGGGAGTCGATTCTACAACTAATTCAAGTGAGCAAATTACCAAGTTTTTTTAATTTTCAAGATTTTTTTTCTCCTGGTTTTGATTTTACATCACTAAAGTTACCATAACTACCTTAATTTACAGTAAAAATGTAAAAATAATGGCACCATCGGAAAGAGCGTCAAATTTTCCATATTTTTAGTATAATATACTATTATATATATACATATTTATATACATATTATGTATATAAAACTATTTGGGAGGTGAAATTTTACGAGTGATGCGATTTTTTTCAAATTGGAGGGATTCACTATTTTTCTTGTGGTTGTTGAGGTTTTCATACCGCATGCTTTTTTGCGTACCTTAATGCCAAAAACGCAGCGAAGATCTTGGCTTTCCAATGGTGTAATCAAAAATGTTTTACAATCCAATTTGTGTGAGAAATTTGTGTTTAAAACGCGGAAAAAATTTTTCTATACGAAGCGACGTTTTGACGGGGGGACTGGTGTCTACTCACCCCCCGCTCCGTTAAAATTTTGATTTTGAAGGATTTTTTTTCAACCTTGAAAAGTGAAACAATGCTTTCGCTACCCTGATAGACTCGGAAGTAATATTGGCAGTGTGAAGACGGTCAGGGCTGGAAAAAGAATCATCTGTATAGAAGGACCATTTATTCTAAGCTGTCGATCGAATGGTTGTTCCTAGTTAACAAGAAGTTCGATAAAGTCGCAGGTGCTCGCGGTTCTTTTTCTTACGGTTGTAACTACTAACCTAAAACCTATTATTATGAACCGGGGATTCAACATACCGACCATTCGTGGATTAACACGCAATTCACGTTTTCTGCAGTTTCAATTATTAATCCAGGGCACGCTAGGTGTTCTCTGCACGCGACAAAACTGGTCGAGTTTCATTCTAGTTGGATGAACGATAATGGCTACCAACCATACATATGGAAGAAAAAGAGCAGCGTAGACAGGCGGCTGAGGGGGTATAGCAGTTACTTGCCTATTGAGCGCTAGGCGATAGGGTAGAGTGTATTGTACCCAAAACCCCTTAGGGGTTTCTCATGTCCATTCCCCTGCTCTCTATCGGTTCTTAGCTGAAACTTTTTCCCCCTTCACCCTCAAACTTGGGGTTGTGTAAGTTTCAAACTTCCTCTTTCTCACCCCCTTCCCTCCTATCATTTCGAAACTTCGGTTTTCTAAGCGGTTGTTGCCACTTTGAACTGTTCGTGTTCAACCGCAGGAAGAAGCGGGGAAAAAGTTTTGGTTCAATGGCTTATTGTAATGACTTGTTAAGGTTTGATATCCACTAAACACCACTTCTCGCCACGATGGATCTTTTTTTTTTTTTTTGGTTCAACTTTACATTTATTTGGCGACGTTGAATGGATAACTTTTAATAAATCACTTTTTGCAAAGTTTTCGCGAGGCTCGTTAGCTTCTATTTCAACGAGAGCGTTGAAAGGATTGTTATCAGTGCCCAAAGCTAGATGAAACTTTTCTTCAACTGAAATTTCCATTAGCAATCAATAACCGGAATTCTCTACCTACTTACTTCAGTCGTCAGGGCTCGAAACCAATTTCATAGCGTAAATTGAGCGGGTCAGCCAAATGTGTAAGTGTATGAACGACCACGCAATAACAAGTTTTAAAAACACGCTAAAACTTCGGAAACCAGAAAATTTTATTTTTTACATCTGAAGCTCAGATTTTTTTATACAGATACAATAAAAAACGTCTGCCAAGTGGGTGTGGCACATAGCTTCCTCGTATCCATAACCCGATTGTATAGATGATCCGATGCATAGTAGTTAATCTCAAAACATCAAAACGAGTTAATCTGTTACATCCCTGAAAATTTCATTGAAATCGGTTGGAAAATGTAGAAGTTATGGCCGTTACAAGGAATTCACGTTTACGCATGCGCAGTGGCTACTATCAGTCCGAAGGTGGTGATTTTCATAGGGGACCAACTAAAAAATATTCTGTTACATCCCTGAAAATTTCATTGAAATCGGGTAAAAAATGTAGAAGTTATGGCCGTTACAAGGAAATTCACGTTTACGCATGCGCAGTGGCTACTATCAGTCTGAAGGTGGTGATTTTCATAGGGGATCATCTAAATACTAATCTGTAACATCCTTGAAAATTTCATTGAAATCGGATGGAAAATGTAGAAGTTATGGCCGTTACAAGGAATTCACGTTTGCGCATGCGCAGTCGCTTCTATCAGTCCGGGGATGATGAATTTCATAGGGGACCGTCAACACACCAACCCGCACAATCCCTGAAAATTTCATCGAAATCGGACAATAACTTTGTATAGTTATGCGTGTTACAAGGAATTCATGACAGACAGACAGACACACAGACACTGAACCAAAATTGTTCAGAAAGGTCTAAAACGCAAAACGCGAGTGAAAATTTTGATTTTGGAGAACTTTTTTTTTTCGTCCTTGAAAAGTGAAAACAAAGCTTCCGCTACCTTGGTGGACTCGGAAGCAAAATGTATTGAAATTATTTATCTATTCATGAGAACAAATGGTTGAAAAAACTAATAAAAATTTGAATTAGGAATTTTGTATTGGAATGTAGTATTAGAATCGATCTTCTGAAGGTTGGTCACATTAATATTCAATGGAGAACTTGTCATGTGATACAAACAGTACCCTATTGCCTCACGGGAAGTGTCATATGACACAGAGGCATCGATAGTCAGCCTCCCAGTTAAATTACTTGTGTGGTTCGCAAAAAGGCTTTAAAGGCTGTGAGGTTTCCCTTTCCTGTAGTGGATTAGTAACCAATCTTCCCACCAGAGGGCACAAGATTCACCTGGAGACCGTCTGCCTTGAAGTGATATCAAACTGATAATGTGTTGTAATCCTCTAAACTCTGTGAGGGGCAAAAAGACGCCAAATCACATCGCATTGAACGTGTTAAGTGTGTTGTTGTGTGTGTGAAATTTTTTATTGAAACGATGTAATATCAGCTTGATAACCGTTGAAGATCACAAGCTAGCCACCGATTTAATGCACAGTTCCACACACTTCCTTAACTTGATCATGTGGAACGATCAACATACCAACACACAGGGTAACTAAGTACCACAATATCAATATTTTGTGTTGCACTATCGTTATATAAGACTATAGAATAACATAGAAGTGTAGAAGTAGAACATGGAAGTGTATTCCAGTATGATTGTTTCCACAGGTTTGCAAGTTTGCAACCTTCAATATCACCTACCAAACTCGTATCTCAAAATATTGCAATTTTTAAATACTTTTGGTGGTTTACCATTATTAATTTTGAGGTTCGTTCGTTTTTATTTTAATGAAAAGGTAATCATTGCATTTCACAAGTTTTTTGTTTAAAATGTAGGTGATGAACATTTCAATTCGACCTGTTCTACTTTTCAAGGTATCAAATAGACGTAAGCCGCTTTAGGGTTACTAGGGTCCTGTTTACTGAAGGCTGCAGCCTACAGTTTTCTGTGTCTCAGCTTCCCGCACAGAACAGTCATGAGGAACTATATCCGTGAATACACCTTGTCGGCCAGTAATGCCATAATTCAGTATCAAATCATCACATTTTCACTAAACATGCAAGTGAGACATTGTAAGTTCACACTGGGAAGTAACAGAAGGGATCTGTCACGGTCTGTAACCTCGGAAGCTTGATCCCCTTAGTTCCACAAAACCAGTCACGTTTATTGTCAGTTTGGCTATTTGAACGAGGTCGAAGTTTCAACGTGGATCGTGAGGAACTCGATTTTGTCTCTACGTTTCGTCCAACCGCAAATTCCCACCCGACCTTCGAGAGAAGTTGGATCAGGGTTTCTGTGATGCTATGAGACTCGCAATTCAAATCAATTCGATCCCAATTTTATTCAGAATTGAAGTGCACGGTGATTCGGTGATTTATCGGACAGCGGTCACCACAATAATGAAAGGGTAGTTGTAGTGACTCTTCACTATTATGACGATAGCAGTATTCCTGATTTTCATGTTCATAGTCACAATAAATACAGATTCAGAGTCCATTCGAACTTCCACATCACCAGAAACATTCGAACGACATCAACATGATAACGTAGAGCAATCTAACATCCCCGAGCAGCTGTCTAATCATCAAAATTCTACAACACAACCTTTGAGACGTTCACAACGAATTCGACGACTACATAATGTGACTCATATACTGTAATTACTCTCCACTATTATGACAATAGCAGTATTCGTAATGTTTCATGTTCATAGTTGCAATACATACAATTATATCTTTCCTGTTCTGCAATTCAAGAAAAACTGCGTATGAAAAAAGGGGTGAATGACCACGTGCATATTTGCAAATTTGATGCGTTTTTGGTAATATTTTCTTGTGGTTTTCGATGCTAGTCTATCATAGTAGGTACCGAAATACCACTTGAATGAACTGGTGGCACCTGTAGGTGCCTTTCGGCGGCAGCCCTACTTCGACTCGACTTGAACCTCGTCTCGAGCCCAATTGAATTTGGAATGTCTCGGCGTTTTTATCGTTGAATTTTTGTTTATTTCACTTCAACAATAATTATTATTGTATTCATTGATCATGATGGTACTTTTATTTATTCAGTAATCAATTTTTTGTTGTTGTCAGAGTCATGTTTGTATCTGTCTTTATTGTTTTGTTCAGGGGATCGCTATGTGTCCGTTCTCGTTTTTTCTTCGGAGTTTCTCGTGTATGGTGTTTTTGAATGTTATTGTGTTAAGTGTTTTGTGTTTGTGACTGGGGTGAGATCGTTTGAAACACCTCCATGGGAGGAGTGAACCGATTTGACCTGAATTTGGATTCCCTACATACAAATCACGTTGAAGAGTAGAAAATGGTGGTCCAAACTTTTTACTTCGGTATTGGCAGCTCTTGCCAAAATGCATGGATATAAGTGGGAAACATTCACAAACCCACCTTCTGAGCAGTTGTGCAGGACTGGCTCTTCAGATTTGGAATCCCCTCCAAAAATGCCATATCTCACGCCCCCTCAACATCGAAAAATACTTCACACGACTTTCTACATGACTTGGAAACTTGCAAGGAGCACCGACAAATTCCAGCGTACGGTAGTTGTGCGTTTATGGCACGATGCCATAAACGCACGAGAAAAATGTGCAAAAAGTGTCAAGTACCTAGGTGCTCCACATCTATTGTTCTCATATATTCCCCTCAAAAAAGAGTTGTAATCTTTTGTTTTCGTTTAGAAATTTAAACAAAAAAAAATATAGTAAATTTCAATAGAAAACTGTCTGACTGTACTTGATTTTGCACCCTGAATCACCCTGCTCCTACCTACCAACCTGTATAACCAACTTCTAGGCAACTGTCTCCGAACGGCACCTGGGGGAGCCACCTATTTTTGAACTGTAATACCATACTTTTTCAACCAAATTGTTGTCATAGAATTCTATTAGATGGCAAATAAACTTGAAAATAGGAAAAAAACGTCTGCCAAGTGGGTGTGGCACATAGCTTCCTCGTATCCATAACCCGATTATATAGATGATCAGATGCATAGTTGTTAATCTCAAAACACCAATCTCCAAGTACCTACCACTACCCTCATAGGGGACCATCTACACGCTAATCTGGACAATACTAGAAAATTTCATCAAATTCGGATGAAAAATTAAGTGAGTAGATGTATGTGATTGGATCAAAAAAATACTTAGCCTCGGCTGGGATTCGAACCCGCGACCCCTGGGGGACAGTTGAAGTTACGGCTGTTACAAGGAATTTACGTTTGCGCATGCGCAGTCGCTTCTATCAGTCCGAAGGTGATGATTTTCATAGGGGACCTCCTAAATACGAGTCTGTAATATCCCTGAAAATTTCATCGAAATCGGATGGAAAATGTAGATGTTATGGCCGTTACAAGGAATTCACGTTTGCGCATGCGCCGTCGCTTCTATTAGTCCGGGGATGATGATTTTCATAGGGGACCGTCTACTCGCTCAATCTCTGAAAATTTCATAAAAATCGGACAATAACTTCGTATAGTTATGCGCGTTACAAGGAATTCATGACAGACACACAGACAGACAGACACGGAACCAAAATTGTTCAGGAAGGTCTAAAACGCAAAACGCGAGTGAAAATTTTGATTTTGGGGAACTTTTTTTTCGTCCTTGAAAAGTGAAAACAAAGCTTCCGCTACCTTGGTAGACTCGGAAGCAAAAATTGGATAAAATCGTCCAGGGCGTTCTTAGGAATTGACGGGTTAAATCTTATTAGGTATGGGAGAAGACACTCAATAGAAAATTTTCTTCTTATGGAAATGGAAAATCTTCTTCTAGTAAAATGGTAGAAAGAACTGATTACTTAATTCCACGATCCTGTACAATGAAATTAAAAGACATGACCAAGTTATTTGACTCAAAAGTACCCCCCCTCCCCTCTTTCTGTTAATCGCCACTTCAAGTTCTGTGTTTCTAAGAAACTCGTGCCTTATTTGAAAAGCTGCAATTGAATTTTTAGGAAAATGAACTTGTAAGCGTTTTTGGTTTATTATTTTCAATAATGAACCTTTGGAATCGACCAAGAAAAAAAAATTTTAACACCCCCTCAAAATTTGATGGTTTACGTTTCAAGGTACGTAGAATCCAAAAATCGAATAAAAATTTGGCCATCCGTCCGCCGTACGCCGTCCGCCGTACGCCGTCCGCCGTACGCCGTACGCCGTACGCGGCACTTTTGCCACTTAGCATTGACCGATTTTGATGAAATTTGGTATGTAGGCTCCATTTGGGGTCTAGTTGTGCCCCGAAGCTTTTGGTTGAGGTAGGTCACTTCTAAGGGTTCCAAAATCAATTTTGAAATTTTGAAAACGCCCTAACTCAAAAAATTTTGATATAAAGGTATTGTTTTTCCTTCAATTTTGGATTCTATGGAATTTTTAGAATTTTTTGAGACCACCCGGAGCTCTGTAGGACAAACCGTTCGCTCCCTACGAAAATTTAAGTGTTTATTTTGAAATATATATATATAAATCAAAACACGAAAGTGAATCGCAAAAGAGGCCTAATCTCCGTTCAAATTAGAGCTGATCGAAATGTTATCGATAGTTGGTAATTTTGATTTTTTTTTTTTTTTTTTTTTCCTTCATATTGGATGGTTGGTGATTTTGTAGACAGTGATCTATATAAAAAAATAATAAACCATTGTGTAATAATTTGCAGCGTTTTGAAGTTATAAGCGGCAAACTGTATCAGTCGATTCGCACACTCTTGTTCTGCAGTACTGAAATTAATTTCACTAAAAACCAATACTTATTATAGAAAAATTTCACGAAGAAAACAGTTCAATTCATCATAAATCTCGGATTGTATAAATAGGTTTTTTCGACCTCGGTATCACTTGCCAATTCGGTGTTGAGCATCACTTGCCTATTCGCTTCTTAATAGCATCGAACAAAATTGATTATTACTCTGTAAATAGGGATGGCAACGATATATCGATATATGAAAAATATCGATATATTACGTTTGATATATCGGATTATTTGTATAGATAGAGGGATTTGATAATATTGGTCAATAATATTGACTCGATATCGATATGTTTACCGATATATCGCGACTTATTTTCAACAAGTAAAAATTAAATATTGAAATGAATGGATGGGAAGGGACCCCTGTACTTGTAAAAACATCAAGTAATTTTATTCCAAATTTTGTAGGTACCTGCGTGATGGGTTGACTTCAGACTGTTGACTTCAACGATTGTGTACATAGTTTACACCTATAGTGGCTGTCAAGGCTCAATAAATGACTTGAGCCAAAAGAAATGGAGGCTCGTCTAGATTAAAACTACCTACTATACCTTATTACTGTAATTGTATAGTAGACATCAATTTATTTACCGATATGGAGCGATTTTGCAAAGATCTTACCCTACAACACGGACCAAGCCTAATGTCGGGTTGGAAATCTGAGCAAATTGCATCCCTTCATGCATTTATATTATTGTAAAAGTGTACAAAATGGCGAAAATAAACATATCTATCTATACGAAGTGAAGCAGTTTTTCACAACATGTATTTTCAATTATGAAGGGCCAAGATTGTCCACAGTATACCCCTGTCAATTCATAAATTAATTTAAAATTGCAATGACATTTTCAGTTTTTAAACTATGAATTTCGATAATTCATACCCAGCAACTTTTGAAAGTAGGTTAATACTTATTTCACTCTCGATCGATATGTCGAGTAGGTATATCAATATATTTCTACCAAAATTACGTTAGTAACGTTTCAATTCACCTTCCTACTTAATTCACCTTCCTACTTCTTCGAGTTTTTCCAAGTAGATCTTCCGATATGCCGATAAATGTCTTCCTACATTGTTTTAAAACGTTTTAATTCACCTACCTACATCAACACGTTTTTTCAAGTAAATCTTCCGATATATCGAAATATCGATATATTTTCTCCGATATATCGGAGGTATCGATATCTCATTGACGATATATCTTTTATCTGTATATCGATATATTTCATTCAATATGCCATCCCTATCTGTAAATGGGCTTTATTCGTTACGCGAAACTTTCCGTCATCAAGGAATTTATGAATTGCCCGAGATCGTAAACTTTTTGTTTATAGGTAGTTTGATTCACGTTAATCCATGAGGTTGACAACTTAATAGAAAAGAACCAGCACCGGAACTCAAAATTAACTTTATTCTGCAGACACGCTTTTTTTTTTGTGAAATTGGTGACTCATTGGCATCGTTCTGGTATGGTTTAGTGTGTGCCAACTTACTCCGCAGTAGCTCTTTAGATTCTAAAACAAAAAAGTGAGCTGGTCTTGAATTGAGATGGGAAGACCACCATGAACTACCATGATATTGAAGCTCTATCTGTGCTGCTTTTCATAGAAGTAGTTCATGAGATGTCCTCCACTTTGCCTATACAGGGTGTCTACCATTTGGATGGACCAAACTTCAAGGATCGATTTTACAACTAATTTGCAATAACAAATGTCTCATAGCAATTTTTTAAAATCCACTCAAAACTCTTTTTCTTTCCACTTTGAAGTTTTTATTCGTATTTTCGACCTTGCGGCACTAAGATTGTCATAACTCCCTTTTTTCTCATGGAAATTCAAATCTAATTACACCGTTGGAAAAAACGATGAATTTCCTATCCGTTTAGTAGAAAACCCGTTTACTCAAAGCCATTTATAAAAGTAAAATAATATATCAAAGTCAACAATTATACATTTTTCCAAAAATCGTTATTTTAACGGCTATCGATTTCCCCGTAAACAATATTGTATTGCACTTAACCGGAAAAACTACCCCAAGATCTCACCTTTCCAACGGTATGTCAGTTTCAAGGTTTAGGCGGGAATTTTCTTGATAAACATGAGTTTTATGCAATAAAACGAGCTTCTTTAGGCATATTTTGCAACCGAGTCGACTATTGCTACTACTTTTCTAGGATTGTAATAAAAAGTCCTCCAAGATCAAATTTTCACCCCTATTTAACGTTTTAGACCTTCCTCGATAATTTTAGTACCGTGTCTGTCAGTGCCTGTCCATCTGTACGACTTTTTATTGCAATCCTTGAAAGGTTATAGCAATAATACTTGGTAGACTCTGTAGCAAAATGTGCCTAAAGAAGCACGTTTTATTGCATAAAACTCAATTTTATCAAGAAACTTCGCGCCAAAACCTTGAAACTGACATACCGTTGGAGAGGTGAAATTTTGGGGTAGTTTTCCCCGTTGAGTGCATCACGATAGCGCTATTGTTTACGGGGAAATCGTTAGCCTGAAAAATAACGATTTGCGGAAAAAAATTATAAATGTTGACTTATTATTTTACTTTCACAACTGGCTTTAAGTGAATGGGGTTTCCACTAAACGGATAGGAAATTTAACGTTCTTTTCAACGGTGTAATCAAATTTGAATTTCCATGAGAAATAAGGGAGTCATGACCATCTTAGTGCCGCAAGATCAAAAATACGAATAAAAACTTCAAAGTGGAAAAAAAATTTGAGTGGATCAAAAAAAAAGTTTATTGACATCTACGTTGCAAATTAGAATTGTAGAATTGTAGAATTAGAATTGAAGAATTGATCCTTGAAGTTTGGTCCATCCAAATGGTAGACACCCTGTATTCATTGGCGTGGGTGCCCAACAATAGTAGATTCTGCCCAAAAGCGCATAGGAATCATTCTCCATAGATTCAATTGGTCCCGCAGAAAATTGTCTCTCTACTCAACTGGTCCCATCTTCACAGTTAAACTTCTGGCTACAAGTGCTGATTGCAAATGAACCATTCTCTCTTCATCAGTAACCCCGCTATTGGAAATACAGGCTCTTTCGAAGAGAAGCATCCTCGAAAGGGTATCTTGGGTAACCCCATAAAATTTTGGAATAGCAGCGTTATGGACCCTAGGCTGAATTTTCTCCAAGGTATCTTTGAACGAAGCGACATGTTCTGTAACAATATTCCATGTTTCCAGACGTGAGAAAATAACTGACCGCGCCATTGTTGTCACTCATCATTCTATCGTGAACCTCAAATCAACAGTTAGTACGTTGGAGTAGTCACCTAACAATAAATTGTTGTATGTTCTCAATTTTTGAGGGCTCGGAATTCTTTGGGAATATTTTAGAATGTGACTATCTAAACCATTGATAGTTTCCCATAACATCATGATTTTTGGAATATTGAAAGTGGAAGTGGTAAAAACAATACTTTGACAGAGAATGAAGGAATAAAAATAAACTGTTTTTAATCAATTTTGCGGCGTTTTTCCACGATCAGGATGCCAAATGGAAGTGAGCTGATATGAATGATGTTACCTCGCATTTATAGCTGAGCTATTATTATTTTCAAGCATTTCCCACACTCACCAGTTCTGTACACGATGCCAAATCCTCGGAAGACGAAGTCGCAGGTACCCGACGCCTCCATGTTGGCATGGTTGAGCTGGTAGACGACGCTGCCATAAGCCGCAATCCCCGCCGATTCGGAATTGAGCTTTGTCTGCTCGCAGAGGTGCCGCCTCTCATCCCCTGACACCTGAAGGCAACACATGACACACTAATATCACTCTTGGGAAGTCCAAGTCTCTCAGCCGATATGATTGCGTTAATGAATGCTGGTGTTTCGTAGTGTCAATCAGGATGTTGTACGTCGTAGTTGTGTAGGATCTGATTGAAAATGTTGATAGATTTTGTGATATATACGAGCAAAATTGAAAAAAAGTGTTTATGAATATGTAATGCATTTATGTTCGACAAACAAAGCACTTGATTAAATAGTGCAGTGTTCTGAAAACACAAAATACCAAAGAGAATTTTGAATTTGTAGGACCTTAGAACCTTCCCTTGATTGTGAGGAAGCGATAACAAAGGGAATCCTTACTTTGGAGCGTTTTTATAGACAGTGAGGATCGAGATCGTTTAATACCTTGACCCAGTTCAATAAACAGAAGGTACTCCATCCTAAGTAATACAATTTCATTAGACCCGTCACTCGAAGTGCTGCCTGTAAAATCTCCGGCCATCCCATTGGTTTGCGACAGGAGGCGATTCTTCTCAATTGACTCCTATTGTCGGACCCGTTTCGTTTAATCCCTTTCCATTCTCGAGACGCGGTGCATTGGAAACATATACGGCAAAACCTCCGGTAGCTTATCAGGCTTCATCCCAGGGAAAAAATACCCTTGCCGGATTATGGTCATCCAATTTCCTCTGGGCGATTGCCTTTTTTGTCCACCGTTTTTGTAGATTGCTTTTCGATGGACCAACGTTTATATTTTTCATCGCTATCATGAAGCTCATCGCATTGTTGTTGTGGACCGCCACGTTCGATACATATTTTGTCCAAATATTTTGAAGAGCCAACATAAACGTGGTTTTGCCAGTAATGGGAAATTTCCACGGCTCTGAGTTACCTACTTTATGCCTTGAATTGAAAGTCGACTACATCCTGAGCATTAAAATCTAACCGCACCATCCTAAGATGAGTAGTTTTGCTTCAATAATCCCTGTAAACCAAAAATATATGAATACTGTAGACCAACGAGTTCTTCAGATATTTCTTTGTATACATCCGTTAATATTTTTAGAATGCAATGGCTCAAGGGAATACACACCGAAATTTAATAGGAAACCCTCTCAAAAATATTACTTAGAAAGAAGAGGAGCGAAGATTGGCGAAATTATGGTCAATTTCTAGCAGAAATACATAGATTTCTACATCTTAGAAGGGTCGGCCCAGCACTCTAGTGGTAGCTCTCCTCTCGTCCCAACTACAGAAGTTCTTACAACCCGTAACAAATTATCCAATTTTACATATTCTCAGAAGTTCTTACAACCCGTAACAAATTATCCAATTTTACATATTCTCCTCTAATTTCTCATTTTCATTCAAATGTTTGATCGATCAAAGATGAAATGCAGTGTAGGTAAGTTATGTATTTTGTTAATAAATCATATCACCCTGTTACCAATGAGGTCAACCGCTAGACTCCCAATAGGCTTTACTCCAGTACAGACAAGAAAATAATACATGACAATGTTGACCGGGTGGGATAATTTCGAGAAAATACCTTAAGTAACCGACTTACTAATTTTTGACATTTTCATGTCTTTCATATGGCACATAAAAAAAAATCGTCACGAAATTTGATGCAACGAAATTTGATGCAACGAAATTTGTTGCAACGAAATTTGATGCGACGAAATTTGTCCCAAGTCGCCACAATGATGATTATGACCATCAGAAGTGAAGTTGTTAGGTACTTTACAGGTAGGTACTTTACAGTTAGGTAGGTACTTTACAGTTTGATATTACCAGATCAGCTGAGTCGAAAATTGAGCTCCCAGATCAGCTGAGCCAAAAATCGAGCTCCCGGATCAGCTGAGTCGAAAATTGAGCTCCCAGAACAGCTGAGCCGAAAATCGAGCTCCCAGATCAGCTGAGTCGAAAATCGAGCTCCCAGATCAGCTGAGTCGAAAATTGAGCTCCCAGATCAGCTGAGTCGAAACTCGAGCTCCCAGATCAGCTGAGTCGAAAATCGAGCTCCCAGATCAGCTGAGTCGAAAATCGAGCTCCCAGATCAGCTGAGTCGAAAAATCGAGCTCCCAGATCAGCTGAGTCGAAATTCGAGCTCCCAGATCAGCTGAGTCGAAAATCGAGCTCCCAGATGTCTCGGGAGGGGAGGGGGGGGGGCATGAAAATGTTTCAATGTGTTGCAGACTCGTATGCAAGTTTTTCCTGTTTCACAAAACATTGCTTCTTTACTTTCTTTTGGTTTAATATTTTCAACCAAATACCTTCCAAAGCCCAAAAACACTTTCCTTAGTTGCTATGAACCAATTTTGATGAAATTTGGTATATGGGCTCCATTTGGGGTCTAATTGTGCAGGGAAGCTTTTGCTTACTATCAGTCACTTCCAAGGGGTGAAAAACAGAAGTTAACGCCCCAGCTAAAAAACTCTTTATGTGAAGGTATTGTTTTGTAACCAATTTGAAATAGAATTTATTTTTTAGAATTGAATGAGACCACCGAGAGCTCTGTAGAACAATCGTTCGCTCTACGAGGACTTGAGGGAGAAACACGAATGTCTGAATCCCAAAAAATGTTCTCTATCGGAAATCGGCCTTGGTAATATCATTTCAAATGGAATCTTTTACCTTTGTTAGTTTCTCCAGTTAGAGTTTCATGTAAATAAATTTTGCTTCCTTAGAAGCCACGAACTTAATTTTGTTGAGAATTTGCGGGACCCACGATTCTCGCACTACTATGTTTTGTTGGTAGGTACCTAGTTCTGTCAAAATAAAGTTGATAGTAAGTTAACCTTTCTATAATATGGTTAGTAGGTACTAACAATGAACGATCTATACAGAAAATGTTATTTAGCGATTGAACTTGGTGGAAGTTCATAACCTATCAAGAGTATGAAATCGGAAAGCTGCGAAAAGAGTATTAAGGAGTGGAACCCAACAACATCAGGGTGATGGCTGCGACCTTGTCGTGGCGCGGAGTGTGGTGTGGGAAAAGTTCCACGGAGTTGCGCGAGTTGGACATCTCGATGGGCGTACTCCGTGGTATCACCACCCGCGTCCTGCTCGGCTCATATCTGAACTCGTGGTCGTTTTATAGAGGCACTTCCCTTATCCCTCTCTCCCACCCCCACCTTCCTCACCATCCCACATCCCTAGGGCCGGCGTTGGGTGAGTCCTGGGCGTTCTCCCCATCATATTTGATTGATTTATTTTATTTTTTTTATGGCGTGCCCCCTCCGTCAGAGAGACCTTTAGTCTTTGAGGGGAGATTAATTTTAAAAAAAATCTAAAGACTCAGGACATCAAGCTCGCGTACAGAAGAACAAATGAACCTCTTGTTGGTTATGTGAATGCTGGAGATGTTGCACAGTGGACAGGAGATCCTATAGAGCATTAGCTTTCAAATTTTCTGGAGCAGCCATCTGTTGGGAGGCGAAAAAGCAAAGGACAGTCGCCCTGTCTAGTACTGAGGCTGAATATTTCAGTCTGCCGAAGGATTTAAAGAAGGAATTTACCTGAGAAAACTCCTCAAGGAACTGGGATTTGAACTCAGGAAACCGCTTCTAGTCTTCAATGAAACCAAGGGGCGCAAAAGTTGATTAATAATAGTAAGTTCATTATACTCGCACCAAGCATGTAGACAAATGGCAACACTTTATCCGTTATGCTGTAAGGAAGGAGCTACTGAGAGTGAAGTACTTGCAGACCGAATAAATGCCTGCTGATTTCCTCACAAAACCAGTACCAAGGAGCAAGCATGACAATCATTGAGATAGAAAGTCTTGGCAACTTGAAGGGGCGTTTTGAGATTCAAGTTGAAATCACTTTACTTGTTGATTAGGATTACCTTTGCAATAATGTTTTTGGTTACACATGATGTAGGTTTGGTTACACATGATAAACATTCCGTTTTTTGATTAACTAACTTAAACGTTCTCAATCTTAATTTTTGCAAGTAGAATAATGAAAGGCAATGTTTTTTAGAAATAAGAAGAAGAACACGATATTCGGAGCAAAAAAAATGTAACACTTGTCAAAATCATATGGCACATGTCAACCATCCAAGATTCTCGGTGGAGTGGCCGCAACATCCTCCGGCCCAGAGTGCGCAAGGTGCCACTAATCTGCGATGAGGTATCTTGACTCTCCCGGGTCTTGGTTTTGGCTTCCCGGCTGATAGAAGAATGCTAGCACCTTCTTCCATCGATACCTCCGCACCAACTCTCCTTCCTTCAACCCTCTGCGCCTGTCGTCCCCTTGTCGAACAAGATTTGCCAGATAATCTATTTTGAACCTCTTCCGGATTTTTCGAAACCTGTGGAACCTTGGCAACAACTTCGACTCGATTGCGTCTATATCTGGTACTTCTGACGTGCAAGGGTCTCGTAGGAAAAGTGCTTGGGTCAACAGTGTGAGTTTTCCTCTCTTCGCTCATGTAGCGCTCGATATTGGTGAGAGTATTACTGACACACGATCTTATTGGCACTGAACCGTCACCCGAAGTCCCTATAGTTTTGAGGGTTTGCTGCTTCGGAACTGTTAAATTAGCTAATGATACATTCTTGTTTAGAAAATCATGTTCTCCTTTGCTTCGAGTAGTCATTTTAATTTTAGTACACATGACGGGGTGATGTTTCCTCGTACAAACTATACATCTTACAAAAGCGCGGCATTTTGCGGCCCTATGATTCTGTTTCAGGCATATCTTTTGTGAACTAACTCGCGTTTCACTCCGAAATCCATCAACTGAGCCTTTATGCAATCTCGGCTTTCATGTTTCCTTTCACAAAATATGCAGTATGGAGGCTTGGACCTACTTTTACTCTTTTCAACAGATAAGATAGTAGCTGTGGTTGGAGTGGACTCACCTGACTCAGGCTGCTTACACTTACTGCCTCTTTCTTTCCCCAGTGTGAACCCATGGGCCAGCTGGATCCGCTCCTCGTTGTCCACTTCTGCCTTGATGAAATTCATGAGTGCCTCCAAGTCTGTAGTCCGCTGTTCACCGTCATGCTCCTGTTCCCTTCTAGACCTGCACCGTCCCCACGCCTTCAAGATCTCCACAGGAAGGCACGACTCTACCATCGGATGCAGCATCGCCACGTACTTGTCGGTTGTAACTCCTAGCGTCTCGAGAGATCTTAACTGGGTTTCCAAGCTGTCATATAGGTCAGAAAGAGGCATAGCATCACCGGAGGAACTAGCTTGCTTTACAACTATTTGTAAAAGCTCCCTAACGTAAACTTCCACTAGGCATTCGTCTTTCGCGCATCTACTTTTCAAATGCCTAAGCGCTATGTTGTAGTTGTTGCCTGACAGAGGGAACTTTTCAATTATCCTCCTAGCCTTAGAGTTAGGAACTGTATACATTAATAGTAGCTGCATCTTGTCATCATCATCGATGGTAGGATCCTCATCAATTGTGCGAAATTGACCCCAAAATTGCAGCCAACCTTTCAAACCTCCATCATACTTTATTGGCTCCAACTTGGGTAACCTTAGCCTCCTACCAGCGCCCAAACTCCCTTCTCTGCCTAATTCCTGGGAGACGTCTGAGCATCTACACTCCGCTGCATCAATACCTTTCTTAACTGAATCAAAATTATTTCGGCAAGTTAAATAGATCATCTGATACTCATCCACATTTTCGGCTTCCTCATCAAGTGCCTCGTCCGTCGTCTTCTCATCATCCAGAATAGCGTCCATCATCTTCCGGTCCAACTCGTTCAACTTCTTAGTGTAATGGTCTAGTTGAACAAATATTGGCTCCAGCACGTCAAAACTTCTGCCCTCGTTCTTGAATTCCTCTTCAAATGCCTGTCGAATTCGCGAAAACGCGCAACGTACCGCACTACGTTCTTTCTTCAACCTATCCATTACTACTCGCTTTGAATTTAAAGGGATGCCACTTTTTGCAAGTAGAATAATGAAAGGCAATGTTTTTTAGAAATAAGAAGAAGAACACGATATTCGGAGCAAAAAAAATGTAACACTTGTCAAAATCATATGGCACATGTCAACCATCCAAGATTCTCGGTGGAGTGGCCGCAACATTAATGTTAAAATAAACATAGGAATTTTGATACATACAACTTTAAGTGGCCCTACTTTTGGGAGACCTTCTCAAGTATATGAATTGCCATTTGACTCTTCCGATCAGAAATAACTTATAAGAGTGACCCCTAGTCATAGGACATTATTATTCATATCAAAATGTCGATTCATGTTGGTACCCAGTGAATATAAGTAAATTGAAGTTGCGGAAATATCGAGAAAGAAGGATCATGGCGTAGGAATACGGCGCATGAGACCTACCTCACCTTCAAGACCGCTGGGTATTGATGGCTTGGTATAACCGCGGCCCCTAATCATCCCCCGGGAACTACTGTAGAACCTGGCGATCTGGCTAGCGATCACCTCAACACTTTCAGTGCGGCAGCATATTCATATAATAACGGCTCTGATGATATTTTAATAACTTGATATACTTCCTTTTATTGTGTAGTCATAAGGACTCCCTCAATTCAAGAGTTAGCTCAAATCTAAAAAATCCGTTGGAAAGAACATTGGAATTTCAATTTTTTTGATTTTAAAGTGGAGTTGAGATGTTCAAACGACCTATGAAAAGCAAAACTCGTCAAAATCTTGAAACCGCTTGTTTTTTCAGTTGCCTAGTAACCTAATCAATTCCAATAGTATAATCAACAAATGTTTTACAACCAAATTTAGGGGAGAAATTTGTGTTTGAACCTCTAGCCTAGTTTTCGGAGGCTACACGGTGTACTGCGGCGCTGACCCACCCACTTCCACCGTCCAATCCCTCAAATTGTCTCGCTGGATCGCTGATTTCGTTGAAAAAATGCACGTTTTTTGGCGCTCAAACACAAATTTCTCCCCTAAATTCGCTTGTAAAATATTCGTTGATTATACCATTGTAAAGCTAACATTTTGGCGCACATTTTAGGGAAGTTCACAATTCTTCTTCAAGAATTATATGGTTACCAGGCGACTAAAAAACAAGCGCATTCAAGATTTTGCTTTTCATACGTCTTTTGTACATCTCAACTCCACTTTAAAACATATTGTTTAGTACCTAATGCATGCATTCCAGGGGACGTCCCATTGGATAAGCATTAGATAAGTTTAACCAGCTGGAAAGCGATAAAACTGTTTCACTCGATGTAATTTATTTATTATTTTAGATAAGAAATAGTGACCCCCCCTCCCCCCTCACCATTATCCACTAAAACATTTCTAGCGGCATGGGAGCCTCGAATCTGAAGAGCATTTTTAAATCCATGATCTACGATACCCAACATGCTAATTCGAGTTCACCCCCCCCCCCCCACACACCAATCGTGCCGGGCTGGCACCAAAGCGGAAATACGTCATAACATTGAACTTTCAACTAATAGTTTTAGTATGCAGTTTCGTCGAAGTTCACATCTGTATTCAAGGTGAAACAAAACCAGTTGGTAAGCGATAAAACTGTTTCACTCGATGTAATTTATTTATTACTTTAGACAAGAAATAGTGACCCCCCCCCACCTCACCCTTATCCACCATAACATTTCTAGCGGCGTGGGAGCCTCGAATCTGAAGAGCATTTTAAAATCCATGATCTACGATACCCAACATGCGAATTCGAGTTCACCTCCCCCCCTTACACTCACCAATGGTGCCAGTCTGGCTCCAAAGCGAAAATACGTCTTAACATTGAAGTTTCAACTATTAGTTTTAATAGGCAGTCCGTCGAGGTTAACGTCCGTATTCAAGATGAAACACAAAAAAAAACCCACGAAATATGCGGTTCATGGTGTCCTGGCACCATGGTGGCACCACTATTAGTTCCATGGTGGCACAGAGAATAATTCATGAAAATTCAGAGGTATAATGAGAATTTTTCCTCAATTTCAAAGGTTGGGTACAATTAATAAGCAGTGAAGGAACCGAAATATTGAAAAATCGGATATTTTGTGAATATTATACCCCCACCCATCCCCTCCCCATGCAAATTTTGGTACTCTGGTAAAATCATGTACTACTCGGAAGTTATTTGAGTCAAACAAAAAAAGAAACACGCAAATCGGTTGGAAATTGAGGCCTGGGCAGATTTTACAAGATTACCCCCACAAACGCAACTTTTTTAAGCATTAAGGGCCTTCCTAAGTCAGGAATTGAAAAAAAAATCAATTTTTTTTTTATTAGCCCTAAAAATTCTCCATTTAATACTGAATCGTTTGATACCATTAAGTTGATGGTTTGGCACTATGTAAGTATCATAAATAGCTCTCAAAGTCGGGCATTACACTCGAGCGCCCGTCTAGCACTCCCCGCTCTGGGCGTTGGATCTTTACAAACGCCCCGCTCCATTCTTCCAAGCTTTTACGCTGATTCCATCTTTTGAGGTGCAAACAATAAGTAAACTGTCGTGAACATGAATCATATATTTACAAATATAATTTAACTGTTGATAATATTTTTACAAAATGATTAGTGAGCCCCTGAATCGTAAGTTGAGAGCTGCTTTCAATGTTCTTTTTTCCTCGCCCACCTTTTCCTCTTCGTTTTTTGAAAACATTTCTACCTCTCGTCATTATAACAAAACGGAAACTAAAGGTAATTAGAAACGAATGATAACTGAAATGAATCGGTAAAACAGAAAGCAAAACAATAAACAACGTTCAGACGCAAAATATAACCTCACATTCATGAACCCTTCAGTTTGTTTGTTTTGGTTGGTCCATACACTCCATAGATCCATAAACTACATGGTAATGGAATAAGACATGAATAGAAATTTGTTTCTCAGATGTGAAAGTGAAGCCGTCCAGTGGGGGGGAGCAAGACGCACCGCGAAGCGAGGCCCAACCCCCCTGACGTTTTGCCAAAAACTACGTTTTTACACACGTTTGCCCCTTTTTCTCCGCAACTACTGAACCAATCGAGCTGCTTTTTTTTTTAATTCTTAGGGAATAGCTATAGTATACACTGAGTTTTTTTTATCCCCCTAAACATTAGGTTAGTTGTATAAATGGTCGAAAAACTGGAACACAAAATAAGGGTTTGGGAAAATGAAAATTAAAAATATATGTTGATGATGTTAATTCATGAAAAAAACTCAGTAAACAATGCAGATCCAGATAGAGAAGACAAAAAAAAAAATTAGGATCCTAGGTAATACAGTTGCTGGGAAAACGGGTCACAAAGAATGCTAATTTTACCCTATTACTTAGGAAGGCCCTTAAACCTCCCTTTCCCACCCTTAAAAAGCAAAATTCAAAACTCCGACGCCGTAGTGCACAACTAGATAGTTTTTCGCGTCGAAGAAGAAAAGAACCACGTAAATCGGTTGAGAACAAAGGCCTGGGCAGACGACACAAGATTATGCCCAAAAACGCACGTTTTTTGAGCATTAACCCCCCCTTCCCGCCCTTAAAAGGCAAAAATCAAAATTCCGGCGACGTAGTGCACAACTACGAGTATATAGTTTTCCGTGTCGAACAAAAAAAGAACCAGGAAAATCGGTTGAGAACTAAGGGCTGTGCAGACGACACAAGATTTTGTCACACACACGCACACACCTACACACACACATACACACACACACACACAGACATACACCTATGGTTTTTTTTTCGCGGATTTGGATTCAGAATGGTCTAAAACGGATTACTGTGTGGTTATTTTTTTTTTCTGTTGAGTGTTGTCCAACTTCACCCCAGATCGATCGCATAAGGACGCCCAAGTCTTAGGTACTGTGGGACGTCCTAAAAATGTTATTGGGCATCAAAAAGATTGTAAATTTAACGTTCTTTCCAACGGATTTTTTTGGATTTGAGCTGACTCTTGAATTGAGAAAGTTATGGTAGATTTATAGAGTAAATATCAAAAAGAAGGAAAAAAAAATTTCAAAGTGAAAAAAAAGCGAAAAAATGTCGGGAGGCACTTTTTGTCGGAAATTAGTTGTAGAACACGTGGGAGAAAGGTCCCGAACCACTCGTATTACACCCTGTATATCTACAACATCATTATAATTCAGCTTCATCGACGACCCAATGTTTCGAAAGAATTTCTAGAATATTGAGGATTGTCTCAATTTCGCGATCATCTCCCCTTCAACACTGGCATTCATGTTTCTGTACGTTCGACTCAAATATTTCTCTCTCCTCTAGCACTCTCTAAGGGGAAGGGAGAAAACTCCCAGAGAATTTCTCTCGAGACTTTAAATTATCTTGCAGAAGCGCCATCTCACAAAAGAACGTTGAAAATAAACCCTCTCAAAGCTGCTGCTGTTATTCTAGTCGAAATAGGGAGACAAAGGGGACTAGACGTAAATTGTAAGCCTCTTCAATAAAAAATAACTACCTTCAGGAATTCATGAATATCATCTTACTGGATTCCTTTTTCTGTTTCTCATTACTGGAAAATATTTCTAATAATAGTCCTAGGTGAATATTTTTACATAATCCAAAAACTTAAACGTTCATGTAGCGAGCGAATTTTCATTCAAATCTTTAAAGTTATGGTAAGGAAAATCGAAATATTTACTGTATGAGTGGGCAGTCAGTCTTGTGGGTGCGGTTCATAGATAGCACGAATCGTTGAAATTATACAATAAGCCCCTTGGTTAAATGATTTTAAAAACCTCAAATATTATCTTCATCACCCCTAAATCATGGAGTATCTACACGTAATTGTTATTTTTTCGATTTTCAATATTCCAAACCAACATACCTACTGTATGCAGAGAGTATGTTTAGAAGATGTTGAGAGTTCATTTTATTATTCTCTTAGTCTTCACGAACTCATAATATGATTTCCTACTATATTATAGTACCTATTTGGTTAATATTATTTTTTGAAACATTTAAATTTATGAAATTGTCCTTAACTTTCGTCCGGGCGCGCTGGAAGATTGGCCGCCTTTTTATGTTTGTGGTTGCAGTTCTGCTCATAGGCCCTGGGGGCGGATGGGAGGGGTATGTATTCTCAAGTTAGAATAATTCCCTCCAGAGTGCGTTGAAAGTTTGGCGATCCTGATGGTACATACCTCTCAGTTGAGCTCCAAGGTCGTAAGGGCTCCTAGAGCGGCCAATTTTCCGCCGTCGCGCCCCACGTTGAAACTTTTTATTTACACCTTCAACAGCCAAGCAAGTGAACTTTCTCGCGTTATTATTCATTATTCCATAATTTCCTCTGGATTTATTCTCAGGAGAGCGTGTTATCCTTACAAACCACCTTTTACGACCCATATATAGGAATGATGTATATGATATATTTCATTGTTCTCCCTTATACCATACAAATAACTCTGTAGTGTGTGCTGATTTTTTGGTTTTTCGGCCCGTAAGATTTTATTTCTGTGAGTAAATTTGAATTGTTCTTTTCACTCAGGGCAATGAAGACGAAAAAATCGCGGCGCTGGTTGCTCAGTAGGCGGAAGAAGAAATTGAGCTTGCCACTTAAGAAGTCTTCATACCGCTATACATAGAAATAAGCTACAACTTTTTAATTTCATTCCTAAATGTTTTGTAGTTTAGAAGGCTACTGAATTTTGATAAATTTATGTTGAGGAGTAATAGTTATTATTTTTCCAACTTAGCTTTCCTACATTTGACTGGTAATGTGATAACCCATTTTGGTTTATTATTTTCAATAATGAACCTTTGGAATCGACCAAGAAAAAAAAATTCTAACACCCCCTCAAAATTTGATGGTTTACGTTTCAAGGTACGTAGAATCCAAAAATCGAATAAAAATATGGCCGTCCGTCCGCCGTACGCCGTACGCGGCACTTTTGCCACTTAGCATTGACCGATTTTGATGAAATTTGGTATGTGGGCTCCATTTGGGGTCTAGTTGTGCCCCGAAGCTTTTGGTTGATGTAGGTCACTCCTAAGGGTTCCAAAATCAATTTTGAAATTTTGAAAACGCCCTAACTCAAAAAACTTCGATATAAAGGTATTGTTTTTCCTTCAATTTAAGATTCTATAGAATTTTTAGAATTTTTTGAGACCACGTGGAGCTCTGTAGGACAAACCGTTCGCTCCCTACGAAAATTTAAGGGTTTATATTGATATATATATATATATATATAAATCAAAACACGAGTGTGAATCGCAAAAGAGGCCTAATCTCCGTTCAAATTAGAGCTGACCAAAATGCGATCGATGGTTGGTGATTTTGTAGACAAGTGATCTATATAAAAATAATAAACCGTTGTGTAATAATTTGCAGCGTTTTTTTTTTTTTTTTTCAAAATTATTGTACGCTGGGCTAAATAAATATTTTTTGACACTAAATTTATATTAATTTTGTATTTTATGTTGCCTGAAATCCTGGGGGCATGGATACATCTAAAACCCATAAAAATGACGAAAAAATAGCAGAAGACTGTAGGCGGCCAACTTGCCGCCCACGCGCCTGGTAGCCTAGTTGTAGTAGCCTAGTAGCGCTTCCGGACGAAGGTTAATAAGAAATTTTGTGCTGAATCCGAATAGACTGTTACTTACTATGATTATGATGGTTTATGAAATAGGATTATGAAATTTGGAGCTATTAGGGTTCCCGTAAGTCCATGCTAAAAATTTCGAGTTTTATTGCAATAGCCTCATTTTCTTTGAAAATTCGCTAATATTCGGCAAAGTAGGCATACACGATTCGCAACTCAATTTGAAGTAAACATTATGATCAAAATTATGAAGGACTATTTAGGACAACTAAAACTTTTTGAATGTGATACGGAGTATGGACTAACGGTGAAAGTTTTGCGTCACAGAGATTTCATTTTTGGTCAGTGGCTACTGGAGACCCAAACAAACCTCACGATTGAATTCAGTCATCGGGTTGACTGTCCCAAACTACCCTATTGCGTCTGATGAAGTATATTGTTGTATCATAAAAATCGATAGTACGAGTATTATACGAAAATCCACGGACTTATAAAAAGTGCGTAGTACGTGCTTCATTGAGATCAATATTTTGAGAGGTGTTTGTGGAAATAGTGTTAGACCTACTGTATAAAATAAAATTTAAGACATGGAAAAATATTATGGAATATTATACCTACCATTATGAGCCAATTGTAGTTACAAACATATCACTGAGTTCTATCAAACACTCCTGTAAACTCAGGCTACTTTTATAGGATAAAAGCATGCTTATGACTTCAAACCTAAAATAGAAAAATAACTCGTAATGTGGAGTATCGTGAATTCAAAAAGTTAGGTGTGACGTAGATCAGGATCATTTTGGTGGTGATAAAGGGATTAATAAGCAGTGTGGAAGTGCTCTACACAATGGGAATTTTTCGTGGTTCTCCGGTGAATGGGTTGCAATTTTAAGTTGAAATGAAGTAATAAAAAGGACAATGAAAGAAAAAAAAATGTAAATCAGAGGTAAGTAAATCATGTTTGTATGTTTGTATTTGTGAAACTTTGGTTTATTATGATTGCTGCGAATAAGGAAGTAACTAACGAACGCAAGAAAAAAACTTCACTAGAAGATTACTGAAATTAAAAAGTTGTCGAAGTCCATTCTGTTAGTTATTACGGAATGTCTAACAAGTAGGTAGTTACCAGTGGACATTCATTTTTCCAACTAACTACATACAACATACATGTAACATTTCAAACTATTCAATGTACGAAATTGATTGGAAGATTATATTTACAGATCGAACCATCTAGAATGAGAAGATGCATGCATTGCAAGCTACAAGTTTCCTCATGAAGACGAGGAATATTCCTATTTTACATGTTATCGATGACATTGTCGCTAACTTTAATAGTTTTATCAAAAGATAATATCATAATAAATTAGACTTCTATGTCTATTTTTTATATATTTTTTTCAAAGAGCATTCGAAACTTTGAATACGAAAAAATATACCTTCTGCTACCACGGCAAAGCACCAGAAAACACATTAAGTTAGACATTTTGTTGGAAATTTCAAAAAAACCTGTACCTGTCATATTTTTGATTTCTAAGCTGAGGAGGTAGATTTCATATTAAATTGGGCTTTAGTACATTCGCGATACATTCAGCACATAATTATAAAGTACCATCATTCGTGCTTCAAATTCGTGCATATAGAGAACACGCATCAAGATACGATGCAAATAAAAATCAGATGCTGTCATTTCTATGAAGTTTCGTTATCCATCACTTTCCGCCAATCCTTTCGAACGTAGCGTGCACGAAGAGACACACGTGCACTCATGGCATGATGCGTTTCCATTTGTTCATCAATCAATAATGCTTATTGAAAAAAGAATCAAATTTGAACAAATAACTCAAAATCCCCGTGATTGAACGTAAAAGACTGACGAAAGAATGGTACAGAAAAAACGGAAACGGATCAAAAATTCACATTACTTCTTTCCATTGTTTTCCTTACCACCTGAGCGAGAGAATCTTTTCGTGCAAGAGCAACTTGGCTTGACAGTAAAGCCGGACCTATGAAGATTGCTTTGACCCCTTGTATAGGGCGCAGCTGAAACAACATAATTTCCTTTTCACACTCCTTTCTCCGTCCAATAGAAAGGTTTTTTTTCTGTGGTGCTCGAATAATCTGTGGTGCTTTTTTTCTTGTAGTTTTAAAGCGTTAGGTACGTGTTTGTGTGCCATGTTGCTCATTGCGTTCATCTAATTTGTCGATGATGAAATTGGTGGATTTTTCTAATTTATATTTCACGATTTCATTCACACATATCTCTCAAGAACCTAGTAATATCTAGAAGAGATTGTCGTGTCCGGATATTTTAGTGAAATCTAAAGCATTTCATCACGAAGAAAAGTGTTGCTTTGTTTGCTGGGTATGCAATACAGGATAACAAGCGATAGATACCTTTGGAGTGGGAAGGGGAGAGAAGGAAAAAACGTTATCCCTTCTCAGACGTCATGAAGTTATTGAAATTTGAGTTTCAGATGTTTAGAGACCATCACCGTTTTGTATGATAACTGAAGAAGATTTTAACTAAGCATCCTAAACCGATTCCTAAACCTAAGTGGTGAACAATAATGCAACAGGATTTTTGTCTATTATCTCGTTTGTTTTGGTGAAGTGAATGTTAGCATTTCATGATTAATGAGACAATTATAAAATTTGATTTTTTATCCTCCACCACAATACAATACATTATTAAAACTTACGACGCTGGAAGGAGCAAATCAATCGTGTACCTACATTGCAGGTTTACCTTACCCTTACCTTCAGGTAAGTTAGTGAACTGAGAAATCAGATGATGTTTGGGATTTTATTCATTATTTGTAATTATATTATATCTTACTTTATTGTAGTATGCTTGTATTGTTGATGATTGGTTTTATAAATCTACCCAATATTGAAACATTGAAAATAATCGTAATATTGAAACGTTTTTATGGCTAATATGGTGATTGATTTTTTGTTTAGATGAACGGTTCGGTTGTTCACTATTGGATTAAATCAAGGCTTACTTGGATTTTGCATGGTTATACTCAGTTTTCAACCCTAATTGGACCATGGTGTCACTAGTGTCACCGAAAACATCTTGGGAATTCCAAAGTAGTCCCTAGGTGCATCAGATCAACTAGATTTAAATCGCACTTTAAGAATTATTGGACAGCTGAATATTTTGAATAATTTTTCGTAAGTTATTAAAAGTCAAGAAAGGATCTTATGAAAAAAAAATTGGTATGACATTTTTGTCATAACTCTATTTAGAGACTTCCAATAGCCCACAAAAAATTCTGCTGTCCTATAAATTTAAAATTGCAATTCAATTTTGGTTACTTCGGCGACACTTAGGGATATCTGTGGAGTTTCTGAGATGTTTTCAGTGACACTAGTGATACCATGGTCTAATTGGGTTTAACCTTATTGAATAGCTATCAAATAATACCAAGTTCTGAATTGTGTGAACTTGAATAAAACTTCGGATAGTCCTGATCATGAATTAGGCGATATCACAGACTGGGTTGCTTCAAACAATCATAATCCCAAATAATCCACGCTCTAATGACGTGAGCACCTCCTCTTAAGAAGAACCGTGAGAACTTATAGTCTTTCCAAACCCAAGCTGAAACTGAAGGTCTCAGAGGTAAATCAAACTTCTCGCACTAGAGAAGATGTTCTGTCTAATGGTATGATGTGAAGATTTGTGTCATGCGGGAAATAGGTACAGGGATAAACATAATGTAGAAAGAAAAAAAGAGACCGAAAATACAATAAATTATTTTCATGACACACCAAAGATGCAGTTTCGGAATATTGTTCTACAATTCAACCCCTAAGTTCATATTTGATAGATTCGATCCAGCAAAATCAAATGTCAGCGCTGAAAAAGCGATAGGAAAGAAAATACATTTCTGCTGTCCTTGGAATATGAAGAGAGCGAAAACTAAGCTTTCTGGAAGTTGCATCTTTGAAGAACCATGCTTCAGCGTCAAAATAGAGAGTCTTGATGTTTCAAATAGTCTTTTCTAGCATTCGTGGAGTTCCGAGCTCCAAAAAAGCCATATTCCATTTTTCAAAGTCACAAGTTCTTGCAATAGGCTTGGGAAATGCTGGAGTAAAACAAGGCTGTTCTTCATTCTCACTGGAATGCAAAGTTACGTAAAATGGTAGTGACAGGGAGATTCCTTATAATAACATGAATTAGGGATTAATATATCAGATTAAGGTGATATGGATTCCCATGGCCGTAGCTTGACTTTTACTAGGAGTAAGTATGTAGGTTAGCAATTCCCTTTTGAGAAATATTGCAAAATAATCAATCAGTAAGTGTTATATAAGGCGATTATTTAATTCATCACGCCGTACATGTTTCTATTGGTTCCTAACTTTCAAGAATTAAATAAGTACGACAAAATAAACGTGAATGTGAACGGAGACTGAAACCTGGATAAGTCTTGGAGGAATTCTACATAACAGGGAAGTGTTGGTTCGTGCAATTTTGACTTCAAGTACCTACGTAATTTTGATGACCGTGTTGTGCGGAAATGTTATATTACGTATTGCACGTGACTTTAACACCTTAAATTATTAGTTTACTGATGAGTGAATGGGTTTATGGAAGCAAAGGGGGATTCAGTGCTTGTTTACAGTCACAAACGTAAACACAGCTTAAGGTCAGCTGGAAAATAGTGGTTCACCTGACTCACACTGCTGCTGGCTCGGCGCGAACCTGCGCTATCCTGCGTCGTATAGTTGTTCCTTTGGTTTCTGTAGGGCGATGGACTTCTGTTGTTCCCTCCAGAACGACCTGGAACAAACATTTCAATATGACTTACAAGATTTTCATGGTTGCACTTCTAAATAGCTCAAACAGTACACCCGATCATAGTGTGGAACATGCTTTACCCACCGATCCTCCTGAACTCATCCTGCTGACAAGTGAGGAGTGTAGTTTTTCATTCAAACTCAGCTACCTGTTCGCGTCGTGGTGCCACCAGGAGCGAATAAGTTCGCGACAGCCTCGCGATTCACCCTAATGTTCCACATTTATATAACGTTTTTCGAATGGTTAGTCTAAAACTGAAGCATGTTCCATGCTAACATTTTATGTAAGTGTTAGGTTCATAATTTTTCATTTTCAAATTGTTCGATTGTTCGGCCCATTTATCTTTACGAAGTAGTTTATTCCGTCCGTCCGTCCGCCATACGTAAGACTTTCAGGGGCGTCGGGTGAAAATATTCTTCAGGCAAACAGCTAGGCTGCAAATTATTACACAAAGGTTCATTTTTTTCTGTATGTATCATGCGCCAGCAAAGAACCCAGCTTTGCCATTGTCACCACCTACCAACCATGTTTTATCTTCACAATCAAGTTTATTTGGAAGATCTACTCGCTTCACACTGCATTCGAAGAACTAAAGAATTCCTTGGTTTAGAAATTTTATTACTGGTTGCTAAGGAAGAAAAAACCGAGTACAACCCAAAGTTAGCTAAAATTTGAAAAATAATCAGGCCTCTTTTGCGATTTATAATCGTTTTTCTGATTTATCGTAAGTTCAACCCTGAAGTTCTCGTAGGGAACGAACAGTTTGTCCTCAAAAGCTATGAGTGGTCTCGTTCGATTCTAAAAATTCAATGGTAGGTACCTATCTTTAATTTTTGTGAAAAAACAATACCTTCATATCGAGATTTTTCGAGATAGGGCGCCTTCCCTTCTATTTCACCGCTTAGAACTAACTGACATCAACCAAAAGCTTCTGGGCACAACTAGACCCCAAATGGAATCCCATATACCAAATTTCATCAAAATCAGTCCATAATAATTAAGAAAAGTTCCGCGGACGGACGGATTTTTTTATACTCGATTTTTAAAATCTACACGTACCTACCTCAAACGTAAACCATCGGATTTTGAGGGTGCTCAAACTTTTTTTCTTGAAAATAATAAACCAAAAAAGAGACTCTGAATCTAATAAGACGTGAAACCTTCATTCTACAATGTCATGCAATTATTTCCAAGTGTCTAGCAACTAGAAAAACGATTAGGTACAGAGAAATACAATAAAATCGGGAACGAAACACCAGCCAACGTCAAACAGCTGCTATTTGCGGCGGCGAAAGAACAAACTGCTATCCTTCCTTGAGATAATGTGGTTGGATGGATATGTTATGTATTGCCATGCGTGGGCTAATTAGTATCCATGGCTCATCTTCCAAGTCTTCTGCATTCAAGGTCACGAAACAGTTTTCCGACTGTTTGCAACAGTTGATAGCGTGGTAGTGGGGGTATAGCAATACTTGACCCCGCGTTGACCCCCGCCGATCGTCGCCTCTCACTCTAAACGGTCCCGAAAAATTCATTTTTTCAAACTGCTTGCCTTGCATCGCAGAGTACCGGAGACAAGCCTTGCATCGCCCGCGCTAGTTCACGTATCATCCGCAACCGTCGTAGTTACCGACATTTTCAACACTCTGGTGTGTTGCGGGCTAGTATCCAAGACAAAATACGTACTTTCTTATTCCATTTTCCTATTTAATCTAACTTCCTTGATAATAACGAAATAGTCCCTAAATATTATAAAAGTTTTCCAAAATCGGCTGAATATTACTTGCAAAAATGAAAATATAGGAGAATCTCAACAAAAATTAATTTTTTTATTTGCATATTTGTAGTAAGGCAAACAGTGTTTGCTATGTTTGCCTGGAGGAGGCGGCACTGATGACTTTCCTTAGCTACCATGGATAGATTCTGACGAAATTAGGTACCCAAATGGGCTCCATTTGGAATCTAGTTGTGCCCCAACGCTTTTCGTTAGTCAGCAACTTCTATGGAGTGAAAAAATGGATTTTAAACTGAAGGCATTGTTTTTTCATCAATTAAAATACTACAGAATTTTTAAACCCCGAGTTATACAACCCAGAGCTCTGTAGGACAAACCGTTTACTCCCTATTTTTTATTTTGCTTCCTCACTACCGAAGGTAGGGAAGCTTTGTATTCGTGAAAGAAGTGAAAAAAAAAATGTCCTCCAAAATCAAAATTTCCACTTGCTTTTTGCGTTTTAGAGCTTCCCGAACAATTTTGGTTCCGTGTCTGTCTGTCTGTCTGTCTGTCGGTCTGTCGGTCTGTCTGTCTGTCTGTGGTCAATCCTTGTCCCGGGCAAAACTATACTAACCTGTGGTCCGATTTTGATGAAATTTTCAGGGATTGTGCGGGTTAGGTCCTAGACGGTCCCCTATAAATTTCAGCACCTTCGGATCAGCTGAGTGAGCTCCAAGGCCATTTTCTCTCCTGTTGAACGCAGGAAGCTGAAATTTGAGAGGCAGGGTCAATGGAGAATGCTGAAGGTGCCTGAGTGGTCACTGATCAGCTGAGTGAGCTCCAAGGCCATTTCCTCTCCTGTTTTTCGCCAACTGATTCTATACGTCCATGTTACAATGAGTGAGGAAGCTATACTGCCCACCCAACTTGGCAGACGTTTTTTCTATTTTTACGGGAGTTGAGAAACTTATTAAGAGCGAAGGAAAAGTTCACCCCAAAAATGTTGGACTCCCCAGAATTGGGCCTGCCAACTAAAAACTCACTCCCTCTGCTTAGGACTCACCCCGGAACCACTTGTACAGTATTACTTCCGGGTAAGCCGTTTGCTCCTATGAAGTCTTAAAGTTGGGAGTAATGATAAAGTTATGATAACATATGAGTGGATCACAAAATGAAAGTTCACTGTCAAATTTCTGTTTAACTTTCACACGATAAAATGCGATCTTTCATCTGGTTTATCATTTTCAATAACGAACCTTTGGACTAAAGAAAGAAAAAAATCGTTTACCCCCACAAAATTTGATAGTTTGCGTTTCAAGGTATATAGAATTCAAAAATCTAATCGATTACTATCGACCCAACTGGGAAGTGGCGCAATCTCAAATCTCTTAAAATTCGGAATCTTCGAGTAATGATTTCCTGTTTGAGGTGTGAATAGATCATAATGTTGATTGCTTGATGAAGAGTATTTCATCCAACGTGACTATTTCAGCTGAGGCATCAATTCCATTGATTGTGCCAATCTCCAGTATTATTCTTCATGATATCTGGTTCCATCAAATCAGCTCAGCTTCCAGCTGGAATTGAAATCAGCTTTAGAATCATCTGTTTTGGTATGTTGTGTACTATTTCAAATCAATAGAAGATTATAATTAGAAGTGATCGTCAGTATTTATCTTCAGTCTTACTTAATCTCATTTTTTATGTTTTCGTTCTTATGTGACTCCAAGACCAGTACGAATGAATTTGCGAACTAAATCGTGAACACCGAAACTATCTCATCCATTAATACCGAAATGATTTCGGGGTTAAGTGTTTTGTGTACACAATAATCGCTTTCGTGTTAAGATGTCAATGACTCGGAGATTCTGTCAGGATAGATAAATCTCCATTACCATCAGATGTCAATTCTTCGGATATACGTACTCAGCTTTGTCACAACTAAACAACCATGAAGTCAATACTGAGCTTTTGGTGCTTCTTCTACCTGGGAATTTCAATGATCTTCAAGGAATCGTACGGTGGAAGACGCGGAGGGAGAGTCAAAAGGATTACCAATGGACTGGAAATCAGTTCTCACGAGTTAGTTTTTCAGATTTATTATGATATATTTATAGGAACTGATTAGATAGGTAACTGTTCTTTAGTAACTTAATTAGTTCAACAATTTATACGTTTTTTCGTTAACTCCCAACAAAGGCGGAGATTCTAAATATAACTTAAGTAAAAAATAGTAATGGGAAGGCCGCTCAGGACTCCACAACGCCAGTTTTGGGTTTCACACTAAACTTAATGCTGGATATTACCGCGGGGGGTCGGAACAAATTGTTTTCTGTTCGATGCTAAAAATGCACTAAGTACTTACTGTAAATAAAAAACAAAAGATCTTTATCCAACCGAATTGACAAGACAAGTTTCTTCGGTGTTACAAATTGTATAAAGAACGATGATTGTTTGTCCAACGGCTCCACCAACAACTACCTACTGTTCCTGTAAACTTCTGAAACGAAGGACCTCTTTGTTACCATCTTGAACTAAAAAGCACCAAAAGACTGTTTGTCAAAGGACTGTTGTCATACGACGTTCGGTCAAACGACTCTTTGTCAATACGACGTTTAGTCAAAAGACGTTTAGTCAAAAGACTTTCTAGTCAAACGACTTTCGTCAAAGACTGTTTGCCAAAAGACTGTTGTCATACGACGTTCGGTCAAACGACACTTTGTCAATACGACGTTTAGTCAAACGACTTTCGTCAACTTGTAAACTCAACTTTGTCCTAAGCTAGTGCTCAGCCTGAAGAGGCTAGGTTTGCACACGCTTAGCTGGAGAGATCCGAAAGATCGAAACAAAGAACCAAACAAAACGATCGCCACTGAAAGTGGGAATATTTGAAACGTTTTGACTGAACCAAACGCATTATTGATGCAGAAGGGGCAGTCAGTTTTGTTTCAGTGTAGATGGGACTTTGGTCAATCGTTTTCGTCATACGGGGACTCATCAGCAACGCGAAGAAGCGTTGGAACGATTTGGATTTAAGGAAACTGCTTGTTTTACGTCGTATGACAACAGTCCTTTGACAAACAGTCTTTTGACAAATGTCTTAAACTCTTCAGAAACAAGCTGTTAGCTTACAACAAGCAGTTTGCTAAACAAGCTTCTAGCTTAAAAAGCACCAAGTCAACTATACTTATATTCACATAAGTAGAATCTAGTTCTCAGGTCAGAACTTTGTGATGCAAGAAAAATCTATAAGCATTAACACAAGACTGGTCATTCACCACTGTGAATAATTTATAGATTAATTAATGAAAACTTGGCCCTTCGGGCCTCACCAGGGCAAGCCCTCTGGACCCGAGGATGGTTACAGGAACATGCTTTAGCCGAGTTTTGTTTGTTTGGCATTTCCTTTAACTTGGAATTTGTTATCTGTTGTTTTGATTGAGCTCTTTATGGGCCTGATTTTCAAATTCCTCGTCATTTCATTCACCTCTTGATGTCCCAAAGGTAATGTTATTATTAAGAAATCGAAAACGTCTAAAGCTTCAAAGAATACATCGCAACTAAAAGCCTGCTTTCATAACAAAATCTCGCCTAGGTTTCAAAATCCTATGATTACATTCGTAAAAACCATGCAAACCAACAACATCAATATGATCCACTAAATCGATGTTGGTTTTTACCGCGGATGTAGTTTTGAGGTCTATCAGAGGTATATCCCAGCTCCGTCCATACTTACAGCTGTTTTGGCAATATACAGGGTGGTCCTTAATGAACGTACCACCCTTTCAATTTCGTTGGTTGTGGAGAAATCAAAAAACTTGTCGAAGTAACTCCCCTTATTTTTTTGTGAAGAATTCAGGAACAATACTTTTGCGCAAAAAAATTGCGCGCAATTGTGCGCAATTGACACTAACTTTGTTTTTTCAAATACGAACCCCCATTTTTTATTGCAGATTCAGATTCTACGTCAAATTTCATGAGAAATTCATACCTGAATCGATTTTTTTCATTGCGTGCAACTGGTACTTTTCGCGCGCAAAGTGGCCAGGGTGCGCAAAAGTGAGTTTTTTTTAACCCCAAGTGTGGCACATTTTTTTCATTATTTTTGACGCAGAATCACGTGGTGAGGTCCTTTCTTCGATTTCATCGTTGTTTTTCCAAATTTAGAAGGAAAAATAATGTTTTTGGACTTTATTTTCCCTCACCCCTTCGCGGCACGGGCTGGGGACCGACTATGGCAGGATTAAAAATAAATTGCCCTCCTCTAAATAGGTAGGAACTACTTTACTACTTTAATGTAAAAAAAAAAAATCAAAGAGCTAAAAACCTTTAAAAAAAAATTAAAAGTTACTTGTTACTTGTCTGCAGGCAAAAAGAGGTGATTTCGAGCAGTTGCTGTGATTTTTTAATTTGATTATTACTATCTTAGTTTTTTATTACTACTTTTTCGGAGATTTTGTAACTTTTAATTTTTTTTTGAAAATTTTGAGATGAGAAGCTTTTTTTTACATTAACCCTCGTACCTAAGGTAGTAGGTAAGTACCTATCTACTTCCAATATTTTCTTTTCTAATTTAGAAGTGAGGCATTTATTTTTAATCCTGCCATAGCCGGTCCCCAGCACGTGTCGCGAAAGGGGGAGGGAAAATAAAGTCCAAAAACATTATTTTTCCTTCTAAATTTGGAAAAATAACGATGAAATCGAAGAAAGGACCTCACCACGTGATTCTGCGTCAAAAATAATGAAAAACGCTGCTAATTATTACACAATGGTTTATTATTTTTCTATAGATCACTCGTCTGCAAAGCTACCAACCATCCAACATAAAGAAAAACATCGATCGTATTTCGGTCAGCTTTAATTTGAACGGAGATTAGGCCTCTTTTGCGATTTGTGTTTCTGATTTCTCGTACGTCCAAACTTTAAATTCTCGTAGCGAGCGAACGGTTCGTCCTACAGAGCTCCGCGTGGTCTCAAAAAATTCTAAAAATTCCATAGAATTTTAAATTGAAGGAAAAACAATACCTTTATATCAAAATTTTTCGAGTTAGGGCGTTTTCAAAATTTAAAAATTCAAATTTGAACCCTTAGGAGTGACCTACATCAACCAAAATCTTCGGGGCACAACTAGACCCCAAATGGAGCCTACATACCAAATTTCATCAAAATCGGTCAATGCTAAGTGGCAAAAGTGCCGCGTACGGCGGACGGCGTACGGCGGACGGCGTACGGCGGACGGCGGACGGCGGACGGACGGCCAAATTTTTATTCGATTTTTGGATTCTACGTACCTTGAAACGTAAACCATCAAATTTTGAGGGGGTGTTAAAAAAAAATTTTTTTTTGGTCGATTCCAAAGGTTCATTATTGAAAATAATAAACCAAAAAATGTGCCACACTTGGGGTTAAAAAAAACTCACTTTTGCGCACCCTGGCCACTTTGCGCGCGAAAAGTACCAGTTGCACGCAATGAAAAAAATCGATTCAGGTATGAATTTCTCATGAAATTTGACGTAGAATCTGAATCTGCAATAAAAAATGGGGGTTCGTATTTGAAAAAACAAAGTTAGTGTCAATTGCGCACAATTGCGCGCAATTTTTTGCGCAAAAGTATTTTTCCTGAATTCTTCACAAAAAAATAAGGGGAGTTACTTCGACAAGTTTTTTGATTTCTTCACAACCAACGAAATTGAAAGGGTGGTACGTTCATTAAGGACCACCCTGTATAATTACTAGACGTTAGGTGTCGGACAGGCGCTAGTTCTCCCTGGCTCCACGGGGAGAGCTGGGTAATTGAGATGACCGACGTTACCGATGAATTTGATGTTAATGAGTGATTGACAAGGCGACCCCGAGAGTTGGGATGGCGCTTAGTCGTCTTAGTTATAGATATATGCAATATTATAGATCAATGCAATTATTCTAATAAGCGATAAATTGACGGTTGTTTGGTTTTTGCGCTCTAATTATCAGTAACGTCGGTCATCCCAATTATCTAGCGCTCCCCGCGGAGCCAGGGAGAACTAGCGCCGGTCCGACACCTAGTTATATAATTTAAGCTAAAATCGAGGGCTTTTTGACGAGTCGCGAAAGATTTTCGTGGAATGAAAACTAACGGCAATACATTTCTCTAGAAACGGGTCGGTTGTAAGCGAAAATCATTACAAAATCCCGGGCTACTTTCGTTCCACGGTTTCGTCATGTTTTGCCCAGTTAGGTGATGGCTGAAGCATGTTCCATGCTAGTATGTCTCTACTTCCTCTCGTTGTCTTCCAATGCTCATTCCAATCTATGGTGATTGATAATTCTTTTTTTGTTGTAGTCAAATGGACACGCACTACATGGTTTCCATTAAAAAAGCACACGGTTGTGACGTTGCCAAAGTGAAGTTATGGAACAAATATTGTGAAGAATACAATCACCAATGTGGTGGTGCCCTTGTTGCTCCAGATATGGTCATATCCAACTGTCACTGTATGGTAAGAACTCGCTACTTTCAAGTACCTTGGTAATGCACATGAGGGCCTCGTGTGCAAGGCTCAACCTAAAGGTTGAACATCTCTCGCAAATCCGAGTGGAATCGCGAGTTTCTTATAGCATATATACAGGGTGTCCAAGTAACTACGCTCCCCCCACTTATTTTCTATAATAGAGTAAGAAAAAAAATCGGATTAACGCTATTCTTCATAATTTTTTGCGAAGAATTCAAAAATGACAGTGCGCAATCGCGCAACCATGCGCAATCATGACCAACTTTGTTTTTTCAGATAAGAACCCCCATTTTTTATTGCAGATTCGGATTCTACGTCAAATTTTATGAACATTTTACTTTGACAACTTTTTTTTGGACGCGCGCAACCCGCACAGCGAGCGCTCAAAGATGCGCAACCCAGGGATTGCCACAGTTGAGATGAAGGTAGACCTCAAGTGCGGCACATCACGCTGAATCGCGTGGTGGTGTCCCTTTCTTGATCTGATTTCATTTTACCTCATTTACAGCCAAAAAAGTCAATTTTTGAGGAGGAAATCATCGATTTTCTTACGAAGGGTAATGAATCATCCTAATAAAATGTAAAAAAAATCAAATTTTTAAAATTGTAAAATAACGGGAAACTACTCCATAATTATCGCAAAATTTAATTTTTTTTTTACATTTTATTAGGATGATCATTACCCTTCGTAAGAAAATCGATGATTTCCTTCTCAAAAATTTTTTGGCTGTAAATGAGGTAAAATGGAATCGAATCAAGAAAGGGACATCACCACGCGATTCAGCGTGGAAAAACAGTGCTAAGTGATGTGCCGCACTTGAGGTCTACCTTCATCTCAACTGTGGCGCAATCCCTGGGTTGCGCATCTTTGAGCGCTCGCTGAGCGGGCTGTGCGCCTCCAAAAAAAGAAGTTGTCGAAGTAAAATGTTCATAAAATTTGACGTAGAATCCGAATCTGCAATGAAAAATGGGGGTTCTCATTTGAAAAAACAAAGTTGATCATAATTGCGCACGGTTGCGCGATTGCGCACTGCGCAATTTTGTCATTTTTGAATTCTACGCAAACAATTATGAAGAATAGTGTTAATCCGATTTTTTTTCTCACACTATTAGAGAAAATAAGTGGGGGGAGCGTAGTTACTTGGACACCCTGTATATGCAATCTCGCCATTCTCCAAACAAACGCCCCTCAGAGTTGGAGGGAGGAACACATAAAAAATAATGTAATAAATAAATTAATCAACTAACAATGGGGAACACGCCCAAGAAAATAATTACCTATCAAGTGTCTCCCTCTTCACAACATCAAATAATCATAAAACCATTAAATTGGTTTATTATTTTCAATAGTGAACCTTTGGAATCGACCAAGAAAAAATTTTTTTTAACACCCCCTCAAAATTTGATGGTTTACGTTTCAAGGTACGTAGAATCCAAAAATCGAATAAAAATTTGGCCGTCCGTCTGCCGTACGCCGTACGCGGCACTTTTGCCACTTAGCATTGACCGATTTTGATGAAATTTTTTAAATTCAACTTGTAAGGATCTTTGCTCGGATTGATCCAAATAGCGCTCATTAATCCAAAGCCTCAACTCTTTTATTGTTCGCAAATTACTCCTAGTCATGTAATAATCAATTGACACTCATCGCCTTATTCAGATGTACGAGACCTACAAAGTGGGAGGAGTCAGGTCACCTCCCCTCAATCCAAGTTTTGACGAATGGACATCAACTACCACCGGTAATACAACATCTTTATACTATGTTGCTTTTGAGTCTGCCAAGTTAGCGGGAACATTGTTTTCACTTTTCAAGTCTAAAAAATGTGTTGAACCACAACAAAGGATTATTTTTTGATGTATTGTTTTGAGATTAGTTAGGTATTATGCATCGGATCATCCGTGAAATTTGGTTATGAATACGAGGAAACTATGCGCAACACCCAATTGGTAAACTATTTTTTAGATCTCTCACATTTCAAGACAGATAAAAATAAACAGGGACTTTAAAAGATACTTATTTCAGAAGTGGTTAGTTTTATCAGACCGAAGAAAATTTCCAGCTCTTTAGATGCATCAATAAATATTTAGCTGCAGCAAATAAATCCTGAACCTGAAGTAGAAACCGTTTTACACAAATTTAAAAAGGTGTTTGAATTTCAGAGGACACTAAAGAGCCTCTACAGGAGTTTTACTTTGAAATTGAACCCCGGCATCCTATTTACAACCTGATGACCCTGTGGATGGGAGGCGTGGACATAGACGAGTTGCTGCAGAGACAGTTTGCCAAGACATTTTTCCCCCATTCTCAGTGCAACTACAGAGAATACTTCGTAATAGGTGGAGAAAACACGACATTGAAAGACAAACTCTGGGATTTTAAGAGGCCTCAATTCGACGTCGGTTTGATAAGGACCTGGGAATCGTTTACAATCAATAAGGTGAGTGTAGGTAAAGTTTATCGAACTGAGTTGCGATTAAATGTCAACTGACGATACAAATCTTCATAAACGATTTACATAATCATCATAAATATCGGTGTGGTTTTTAGCCTAGTGAGCTAAAAAGACGTATAAAACATGTGCTCCACATGGAACGACTGAATGACGCCGATGATTTTCCAAACTCCAAAGTGTCCACTGAAGTGTCAACAGGTCAGTCTCTATCGAGAGTTCTTAGACGACTAGGTATCTGTCATGCAGAAGCGTGAGAGTATTTTTTATGCTGATTGTGTGCAATCCACATCACACATATGATTGGAGGAGTTGCAGTGACGTAGTGTTGACATGATCACTAGTGTTAGTGGCTAATATGTTATAGGATTTCAGGGAATACGAATCGCCAATCGAGTAAGCTAAATAAGTTATAGAGACATTATTGTACGTATCAAAATTTCTACCAGCATAATGGACACGTAGAACAATCCACTAAACATTTGTCAACAGCCATTTCTCTGCTTTAGGACGTCAAACTTGTACCATTGATCCTGGGAGACGAGTTGATGAATTTTCATCGGACGGTCGTAAGGAATATGCATGTCTGTCTCCTGACAGGATACGGGCAGACTGAGTATGGATTTCGTGCTTGGAGACTCAGATATTCCTTCAGGTAATGCACATGCTAATCATTAAATAAGTTTTTGTACACTTCGTATATTTATGTTCTCGGCATAATTTGTAACATGGAAGTACCAGCTCCCAAGATTTTGTTAATTTATTAATAATAACAACGACTGGGCTTTGGAAATAAAGGATAGGGGGAGGGGGTAGATACCCCTCCCCCCCCCCTGATGTACCGATGGAAATCTGATAAAAGATAATTCTATTATTAAGTATAAATAATTTTTGTTTTTTTAAACCGTGGGCCTCATCAACTTCTCAGTAAATGATATGATTGCAAATCACTATTGAAACATTATTCTTAAAGAAGCAGGTTATTGACAAAAATTCAAGTATGGGCTAAAAACTACCAAAACTAAAATAGCCAAAACCAACCAAAAGCTGCATTTGGGGTCTACCTAGTTGTGTCCCGAAGCTTTTGGTTGATGTTAGTAACTTCTAAGGGGTGAAAAATAGGTTTTTTTTTTGCAAAAGCGCCCTAGCATGAAAACACTAGAAATTAAGGTTTCGATTTGTCATCAACTTAAAATAGAATTGAATTTTTTGACTCGATTGAGACCACCCAGAGCTCTGTAGAACCAACCGTTCGCTCCTTATGACAAGAGCAAGAGGCCTAATCTCCGTTCAAATTTTAGATGACCGAATCGCGATCGCTGTTCGTTTCTTCTTCCAAGTTACTGTTCGTTTCTTTCTGTTGCATTCAGTTTTGCGTTTTGCGTGCAACCAGTATTCAAGTTTCCTAATGAAGGCACCCAAAACTTCCTATTTCTTCGAATTGAGTGTGACGCGTTTCTTCTTCCAAATAAACTTGATCGTGAGGTAGATAATTATGTAGTGGTGATAGTACCTATGGTTGGTAGGTAGTGACAATGGCAAAGCTGTGTTCTTTGTAGACGAGTGATCAATGAACAAAAAATAAGAGACCTTTGTGTAATAATTTGCAGCGTTCTTGAGTTTACCTTGTAAGTTATGTCCATTTTACTGGCATGAGGTCAGAAAGAAGAAAATATCTTTCATTGAAAAAATGTCGGAATTTTCATAAAAATAATGTTGTAGGATAAAAATTGTTGCAAATTAGTTTCAGAATCAATCCTTGAAGTTTCTTAATCTTATACCGAATTATGTGTAAAACATAATAATCTGTCACTAATAATCTGTGAATATCGTTCTTCCAGACAAATGCAGTGCACAAGCTTATGTCAGCTGACTCGTAGTGATGTCCACGAATGCGAGATTTGCGCAACGTCCGTTGCTAGACCCGATTACCGAAAACCATCAAGCTCGCCAAGTCATGGAGATTCAGGAAGTCCAATTGTTTGCCGATACAAAGACAAAAACGTACTGTTTTCTGTACATAGCCAGAAATTGGATGACAAATTCGAGTTAGTACTACGTCATTTCTTCCTAGAACCTATAATTGAATGTCGTCGGTACATATCTAATACATAAAATCCCAACTGTAGTTACGTGTACGTCGCGGATCGTCTGGGAAACCCGGGTTCGATTCCAGGCTATGACATCAATTTTTTTTAAATTTAATAAATTACATTTTATGCCATAGAAATTACGGTCTTCTTTTCACATATCTACGACTTGTTTTTGCCTGCTTTTAGCTGGCTTTTGAGCTAGTAACACGTATTTCACTACCCGTTTATCACACCTTCTCTCATTTTTACTTACTGACCATCAAAATGTGCTCCAGATTCAAGATAAACGCCTCCGTATCGATTTCTGTTGCCCTCGCTTGCGTCAAACATCTCATAACACCAGAGAATATGCAATATTTAAGGGAGATTGACAATCAAAAATATCCAGAAAAATTCTACAAATTAGATCAAGCAGCGATGGGACCATTTGGAGAAGAGTCCTACACGAATGACAACCGCCGTGTATGATTGTGGGGCAAATACCATACACTGAAGAGGAAAGGATCATCTACATCGTATAAAATATTATTATTTATATGTGATAGTAGGAATGTTTGATGATCTGTGTTTATTATATACTTTTATTTCTTCGACTTCAAGCTTTCAGTGTTTCAATAAACAACGAAGATTTTAAAGTGCAATTTGTAGAGACAATGCTTTTTTGTCAGAATTAGAAATCGCATTGTTGTTTGTGATTGGGTAATAGCCTTAGGTACTTGGCTTCTTTGAAGTCTCATACAAATGAATAGGAAACTGAGCAAGTGTAAATGTGTACTATGGGGTGTAAAGGTTGAGGTCAAACCATAGACTAGGTGTCGATTCTACTACTACTAATATGTGATAAAAACGCTGCAAACTATTACACGATGGCTAATTTGTTTTACTGTATAGATGATCCGTCTGCATAGAACGCGGTTTTTATATTAATACTACCTACTAGATGCACCATATCTATCTGAGTGTAGTGGACACAAAGGTATTCTTTTTCCACCGATTGTCTGCATGCTCCACAGCTAAACTCATCTCCTCTTTTCCACCACCCTTTCTTGATATACCTTTGATTTTAGCTAACTAGTAGCTCGACAGGAGTAATTATGTAGTAATTTCCCCTATTTACAAATTTTCGTGTTTGGGCCGATTTTTTCACATCTGAATTATATTAAAAATTATCGATCTTGCAGTATAGAGATAAAAATTCAATTTTTTTTAAACAATATCCTCCGATTTTGTATTACAAGTGAACTAAGAGAAAACGCTGCAAATTATTTAACAAAGGTTTATTATTTTCCTATAAAGATCACAGCTTTGCCATTGTCACTATTTATTTATTATCTGTTTTTTACCTACCAACTATGGGTACCTACTTCCTTTCTACTGGCATTTTTGAACATTTGAACCCCATTTGGATTCCAAAAAAAGGTTGGAATTTTCAAAAATTCGCTAATAGGTAAAAAAAAATAAATAAATAGTGACAATGGCAAAGCTGTGATCTTTACAGACGAATGATCTATATATGAAAATAATAAACCTATGTGAAATAATTTGCAGCGTGTTTTTTTACCTACCAACTATAGGTACTTACTATCTACCACACCATACTGCCTTCCACCTTCACAATCAAGTTTATTAGGAAGAACAAAACGCTTCACGCTCCATTCGAATAAATAGGGAGAATCATATGGGAAGATTGATTACTGGTTGCTAAGGAAGCAATACTCGAAGTAGAAGAAGAAGATTGAACTTGGAAGTAGAAGAAGAATACTCGAAGAAACGAATAGCGATCGCATTTTGGTCCAACCCTTAAGTTCTCGTAGGGAGCGAACAGTTTGTCCTACAGAGCTCCGTGTGTTCTCTAAAAATTTTAAAAATTCAATACTATCTTAAATAGATGGGAAAACAATACCTTTATATCGAAATTTTTTGAGCTAGAGCGATTTCAAACTTTCAACCCTTATTTTTCAACCCTTGGGAGTGACCGACTTCAACCAAAAGCTTCAGGGCACAATTAGACCTCAAATGGAGCCCATATACCAAATTTCATTAAAATTGGTCCATGTTAACCAAAAAAATTGCCGCGTACGGCGGACGGGGGGAAAATTTTTTATTCGATTTCCGGATTCTACGTACCTTGAAACGTAAAACATCAAATTTTTTTATGCTTTACATCAAAAGGTTTTACATCAAAGGGGGTTGAAATTTTTTTCTTGCTCTATTCCATTGGTTCATTATTGAAAAAAATAAACCATAAACGCGCATTATTAATGAATATCACGTCATAGGACATTATTTCTGTTGTCACAAATTAGTTGTAGAATAATCTCCTGGCAGGTGTTGCGACTTTCACGCATAATTTGGAATTAGGTACACATGTTCAGTTCAACTATGGAAAACATCTCTATACCTCTATAAAATACTTTCCTTTGTATTAAAAACATGTTTTAAAAGACATTTTTTTCTTCTCATGAGAACTACTTATGGAGCCCGAGGAGATAATAGAAATAATAATAAGGTTATACTTCACCCAACTGTTCAAAAATCGACAAAATTACGAAGGTATGAAGGAATAGGAAAAATATCCCATAGGTACCGCTTCTCTGAAAAACCAGGCACCAAAACATTAAAAAGAGAGTAAGAAAGCCTAGCTTTTTCGTCCTTTGAAGAGCAATCCGGTACAATGGGTTTTTAAAGACCGAAACGTAATAATGAAACAACAGACTTAGGGGGAGCATACAGACTGTAGAGCAAAAAACAATTGCAGAAATCCCAGAAATCCGTCCCTTAACGAGACAGCGTTAGAAGGAGTTTTTCTCTCCGTTCTCCCTTCCCCCAAAATTCAAAGCTATCTCGGGTTCTTGGGAAAAAGAGTGAGTCGGAAGACAAACACAAAAACAGTGTAGGGAAGAAGGACGAGGATTACAATAAAAAGGAGATTCCGGAGTTTCAGAGTTGGAGGCCTTAAATTGGATTTAGAGAGATGGAAATAGGTCTGGGGCGATTCGGTATGGTTCGAGGGGTGAATGGTGTTGTCACTAGATCAAACGCTGTCTCGTTGAGAATATGACATGATCCCCCGAGTTGGAATCCTGTTCCCGAATATTGGTAATGAGGAGACAGAAAAGAGTTGAAATCTTCATTTCCCACCATGTTGGGAAACGTTCCCTGTATTTAATTTTACCTGTTACCTTTAATATTTTCGAAACTTATATGTTTTGGCAGAGGCTTTTGAGAGTTTGTACGTTAGTCAGGAACTCCTTCTGTTAGTAACGGACGACTTCTCCAATATTGTTTTGAAGAACAAAACTATTTTGAAGAATGCGATTTGAGTGGCTTTCTGGTCATTGACCCATCTGGTCCTTTTGGTTTATTATTTTCAATCGACCAAGAAATTTAGTTAAAACCCATCAAATTTTCTTGTTATTGAATAAACATTTGCCTTTCCGTCCGCTGTACGCCTTACACGGCACTTTCCTCAGTTTCCATGGACAGATTTTGATGTAATTTGAAGTAACGGCTCAATTTGGGGTCTGATTGTGCGTCTAAGCTTTTGGTTAAAGTCAGGTTACAAAAATAAGGGATAGACTTTTCAAAACGCCAATAAAATCAAAAGAAAGTTTAAAAACTCAATATGTAGATAATAGGCCTGCGACATCGATGTAAACAAAAACATCGACCAAAAACAACAATTTTTCTTTCAAAACCTTCAATAAAACGTGTTTTAAGCAGACAATTTAATCAATGATGTTTCGCCCTAAACACCGAACCGAATATCATGTCAACAATAACAATTTCCGTACACTGTGCAGGTGTATCACTCTTGAGATATAGAAACTTCCACTGTAATTTGAAATTCGGAAAAGCATGTGTACTTGGAGAATGGAATGATATCTCTCCAATTAGTCACAAAATTTTGTATTTGAAGAGTTATGGGGGAAAAGGATCAAACTCCTCTTTTCCCAATTGTATGAAAATCGAAAAACAAAGTTTGAAGTCGTCCCAGACTGAGGCATAAAAAAGTTAACCGTAAGGGCCTCCTGACCTAGAATTTAATTATTTTTAAGTGACAAGGAAGAAAATTAAGTAGATCGAAGATAATTTCCGGAAATATTGAAACATTTCAAACTAGGTATAGACTTTGACCTTTTTTCCTCATGAATATTTGCGTTCTCGGTCACCATAATACCTAATATATTCATAAAAATGCGGCACTTTAACTACAACCTTTTTTTGTATTATTTGTATTAAATACAATTAATACAATTAAATACAATTAAATTTATAAATTTTATAAAAATGAGGCACAAACATCAGTTTGATGAAAGCTGTCAGAGATAACAGGGGAAAAGAAGAAACATCGATAGAATCGCAAGTAAAACATCGATGTTATGAAAACAATCGAAGATTTCAAAACATCGACATCGATGTTGCAGCCCTAAAAGGTATTGTTATTTCTTCAATTTAAAATAGTATTGAATTTTTAGAATCCAATGAGACTAGCCAGAGCTGTGTAGGACCCTAGTGTGTTCTCCCTAGGAGAACTTAAGGGTTGGTCTTACGATAAATCGCAAAAGAGGCCGTTCAAATCGAACTTTTGAGAATCTTTCTCTCTCTGAAATATAGCGTCAACTGTCTATGACTAACTGAACTTGTATGAATTTCAATGGTCCAAATTAGAGGTTCAGAGATCAATACTCGTAGCAAAGAAAACTTTGACCGATATCGATCTGCGAGACTCCTCAATTTCCGCCGAGTAATTCGGCCATCCGTTTGCTGGAGGGGGCGGAGAGAAGTTGTGAAACAGAAGACGCCGATGTGGAGAGACGACGGTGGTGGAGGCTGTTATCAACTCAGTTTTAATTAGCAGATTTCAAACTTCAACGGGTGAAAGAGAATGCGACTAAAACGGCTGTACAGCCCAGGAAAGCGACCTGAAACCGTTTCATGAACAGTAGACTGTTTGGAGGTCCCTGGAGGTTAAGCACCACGAACTCGGCCCAACCTAAATTTGCGCTAGTGGCAATACTAGCTTAAATGGGTTGCAAGCAGCTCTCGCTCGACCTTACTCTCTGGAGAGTTAACCAACAGATTAGTTCAGATCGTTGGCTCCTTCCTCTCTTACAAATCTCTTCTACATCCTCATCCTTCCCGTTTTCTCTTTGATGCGGGAACTAGTTAAACCTCATTACAAATCGATTGGCGGAGTTAGAAAAATCCCTTCGTGTAGAAATTAGCGCCAAGCAAATAAAGGCTGGTAGTATGTAGCCCCAGTCATTCCCAAAATAACAAAACGTACAACTTTTGAAGTTTATGTAATAAGAATCAACGATAACAAATGTATACCCATGTTGAGGCTATGGCGGGGCCACTTAGTCTGATTCTAAAAAAATATATGGGGTTGGTGGAGGTGGTGAAATGTTTTTAGGTGTTTCCTCCGAACGTGATGAACATTTTATCACTATGAAAACACGAATGAGCTCGGAATGTTCAAATAAACCAAGCTGTAATCATAGTTCTTTGAAATTTTACTTCAATTTCAATAAAATGTTTGTATCTTTTTACTGTTAAGATTTATGAGGTGATTTAGTTCCAGTCCATAATTATACAGGGTGTCCGAAAAAGAAACGGCCAAACTTCAGGGGTCGATTCTACAAGTAATAGGTATGCAATAAAAACTGCTACATAGAAAGTTTTGTTTAGATGCTTTGTTTTCGAGTTATTTCACTTTTAAGATTGTTTTCGTATGTTGAACCTTGTCTCGTTAAAATTATGGGTTATTATAACTCCCTTATTTTCCATAAAAATTCAAATCTGATTACACCATTAAAAAAAAAATTAAATTTCCAATCAGACGAGCTACAATAAACATTTTTACCCTCGCGTCTAGTTAGTTCCTAGTCCAAACTAGAAACTTTTGCGATTTTCGAGTTTTTTGACGAAATTCCCAAGATATTTTTGTTTTGTACGTCCAACCATTAAATTCTCGTAGGGAGCGAACGGTTTGTCCTACAGAGCTCCGCGTGGTCTCAAAAAATTCTATAGAATCGGCCAAACAATACCTTTACATCAATTTTTTTTATTTAAGTCGTTTTCAAAATTACAAAATTCAATTTTTGACCCTTAGAAGTGACCTATATCAACCAAAATCTTCGGGGCACAACTAGACTCCAAATGGAGCCTACATACCAAATTTCATCAACATCTTTCAATGCTAAGTCGGGGAAGTGCCGCGTACGGCGGACGAACGCCCAACTTTTTATTCGATTGTTGGATTCTACGTACCTTGAATCGTAAACCATCAAATTTTGAGGAGGTGTTAAACAATTTTTTCTTGGTCGATTCCAAAGGTTCATTATTGAAAATAATAAACCAAAATAATATAACTCGAAAACGATGCATCTAAAAATTTTTTCTAAAAGGCACTTTTTGTTGCAAATTGATTGATGACCCTGAAGTTTGGCCGTATCATTCTCGGACACCCTGTATATCACTACCATTAGCATTCAAACCATCTCTAGTAAAAGCAACTGCTGTTGAAATATAAAATTATCTAGATTGGGTGAAAGAGTTGACAATTGGGTGAAACGTTAAGTCGAGTTATCGTTCATACTAAATCATGTAGGTGTGTACATGATTTTTGGAAAAACTCCAGGCATCATTTCTCAAAATGTACTTGCTAAATATTTTGAGTCTATTGCAATAGCTTCATTTTCTTCGAAAATTCGCTAAAATTATTCAGCTCTACTACACAAAACCGCTAATTCCGTAGACCTGGCAGAAACTCCTAGCGGCTACGGAAATTATCTGCTATACAGATTATTACATCTTACTCTCACTTCAAAGATCAGCTTAGTATGCCCGAATTGAGATAAAGTCAATCGACTCGGCGCCTGTGCAAGATCATTCTCCTCAGGGTCAGGGTCTGGCAATGAAAAGGGATTAAACGTTTCCATAGCAACCCTTTCACGGCTCCCCGGAAGCCTTCTGGTATTGTGACGGTTCAGCGATAAGAGGATTCACGGCAAGATTCGCTTAAAATAGAACCTCTCTAATTAAGGGCCATCCCGGTAAACAGTTGTCTCAGAGAGTTTCCTGAGAGGTTTTGGGCTTTGTTTCTGACACACTTTTCCGTTTCCGTTAAGGGACATCTGAGCACACACAGCACTCCATGCCTAGAAGCTTTGTCTTTTCATCTCTATTGTCAACCGTTTGACCTAGATTCCAAGTTGACCTTTAAGTCTGTGATGGGAAACTCGTATCATAAAGTGAATTGCCAAGTCCTTTTTGAACTCGTCTGATAAATTAGAAAATATTTATTTATTAGGTACGATAACAAGAACTCATTAGAATGATCGGAAACCGTCAGATCACAAACTAAGAGGAGTGTTAGTAATTTTCTCAAGATCTAATGGCTAGAATTTAGTCAAATTCAGTGGATTGTTCGGAGCTACCACCAACCCTTACTGATGAAATAGAGCATGCTTAGAAGCGAAATATAGTCTACATAATTGGAAATAATTTCTTCTTCATTTTGACGCTTGTCAACTCTGGATTTTTTTTTTTTTTTTGAGGGAATTTATTGCACCTCGATAATAGAGGTTCAATCATACGAACCAACTGATTATCCAGGGAGTACACGATAAGATGGGCATTACTTCAACCACGTTATCTACAAACTAATTTGCAACAAAATAGTGTCTCCTAAAGTTTTTTCTACTCAATTTAAAATCCGACTTTCTTAACTTTCAATTTTTTTTTCTTGTTTTCAATCTTAAATCACTGAAATGGTCATTACTCCCTTTATTCAAAATGTTAACTTTAAACAATATAAATTTCGTTGGAATGAACGTCAAATTTCCCATCACTTTGAGGTAAGTATTTAAATTTTTTTCTAGCATGTCAAGGAGGCGATAAAATAGCTCTAACACGAGAATTTCTCACTTTTTTGAAATTGCTATTTTATTTTTAAAGGTGAAACTTGTGCGCTTTACAAGAAAAAGTTTCCTTAAAATTTATCCACAATCGAATTTTGGAGAGAAATAAATTCGTGATGTAGTGAACGAGGAAAAAACGTGGTATTTACGAAACTAGGGTTCTAGCTTAAGGCTCAGGAGTAGTAGGACGGGGTGGGGGGGAATCAATCTTGCACTATGCAATGGTTGGTAAGTACTCTTAATGGCCTTGTTCTTTGCAGACGAGTGATCTACTGCAAAATAATAAACCGACGAGTAATAATTTGTATCAGTTTTTATTTGGATCGTGCTTTTGAGTCGAAGTTCACTTGCTCGTATTGGTACATAACACCTGGTTTGTTTCCCATGTGTAGGACAAAATCTAAAACGTTTACCATGTCAACATAATATGTTTGATGTTTTATTGATATTTTTGTCATATCTACTCTATCTTGTTGATTTGGTTGAATTGTGGAAATGATTGCAAGCTACACCGTTTTGACCAGTATAATATGGATAACAGTGTTGGTTAGTTCTATTCAAGCGAATGAAGAAGGTTATGAAAAAAGGGTCAAAAGAATTATCAACGGTAGACCTCTGAAGGATATCGAAATTTACAGGACTACTTATTTCGTCCAACTCAAGAATGTTTGGAACTGCGTCACCAATCAATTTGATCACAACTTGACGGACTGTGAGCAAAAACACTGGTGTTCAGGGGCTCTCGTCCACGACAGATTCGTTCTGACTGCCTGTCATTGCACATCGTACACACTCTTTTACTCAGGACAGTATGCACCTACAACGACTACGTCTTTTCCAAATCGAGACGGAAATGAACCGTATCGAAGTTGGTCGTACCCTTTTCACAGACAATACAAGCTGTCGAAGACCAAAGTAAAAGGTTATCATCCGCTGTATAATTCCATGGCAATTTTTGCTGGGGCTTCCGACGTGGAAAAAATGACCCAAAGGCGTCACGCATCGGCTTTTTACCCTCATTCACTCTGCAACAAAAGGAGTGAAGAAATGTACATGGGAGATCCAAGTGAAATAATATACCCCATCGAGTATGACGTTGGCCTCATAAAACTATGTTATCCTTTCAAGACTGGCTCTGTAAGTATAGGTACCTTATACTCGTAGGAATGACAGATAATATCGAGAAGCGATATCATTAGGTATTGGAAAAACGAATGCTTGGGTTTCAGATAAAGTGATAATTATATTAAGAGACTATCAAGGAGATATTGAACAGTTCCTGATAAGTTAGGATGATAGACCTGATCTTCAACAGAAGACGAGGATAATACGAATTTTGTTAATTTTGATTTCATCAAAGACCCTCCCGTTTTCTACTGGAACGGGAAACCCAATCTGTCTGACTGGAGCTCGGGCCAACAGTTATCTTGACAATGATTTTGATATTGATGAGTACCTAAGTGAAGTAAAATAAATAACCATCTCAGGTTGAATTTTTGTCCGACTGCCATTCTTGGCGTCGCAGACAGACCAAAAGATGAAAATTGGATCTGATGATTTCACTCATAGCTACTTATTTCCTCACCCCCTTAAGAAGAGGGGGGTTCATCAACGGCCTAATTAAAAAAATATATCAGGACCTGCGAGCTGTTACCAACCCAGATAAACTCCCGAGCCGACTGGTTCTAACATGCGTTATTTCAGTTCAATCCACAACCACACAATCCACAACCCACCCACAATCTGGATAACCCTAGGTACGTACTTATGTTCCTTCATTCTTTTGTTTCTTCATTGTGTTGATTGCCTTCCGTGTTACCTTCACTATAGACCATCTCGGTTGCACCTATTCATCCTACGACCAATTTGGCGCGTGATCTTAGAATTGCTCTCCAACACAAGAAAGTCTGCTTGTTTGCTGGATGGGGCGAGATTCTGGCTTACGGAGAAAGATTGGGAGGACAGACCAAGCTACCCAATGTTCTCTTCCACGAGTGGAGGTAACAATCATAATAATTATCTTAAATTTCAATAATGTTTAGTTAATACATACAAACAGGGTAGCACATAAGATGAATGTAACCTTTAAACTATTATGTTCAGGTTCGTATGCCGTAACTACTAATAGCATGTGTGTATTTTGTTGAGGAAACGGGAAAGACAAAGTGCCCCAATATGGCAGAAATCCTGTTTCCGAGATGTCCACCTCCAAGCGAAGATAAGGAATTTTGGTGCATCCTGCCTTCAACCGCTCTCTCAATGGCCCACAAAGATCATGGAAAACAGAACGTATCTAGTCAAAACTCAATGCCTGACTAAGATTTTGAGATGAACAACACAAAACACTAAACACAATACTCAGAGCAACAACTCACTGTCATTGATAACTTAAAGTAGCGAATTAATAGATCCATCTCTAGCATGAAATTCAATCTCCCAAACTGACCGCGAATTCTCTAAAAGAATTTCTTGGCATAAGCAAACCAGAAAAATTTGCGTAAGATACTGTAAAAAAAATAATCCTCATTTCGTTATCCTAAAAGTAAGATAAGTGTGGATTCTTCCTTAACAGACCTAACTTTATGGACCGAAGGAAACTGCCAACTATGGAAGTGGGAACGTCCAGCCTTGCAAAGACAGGGTAATGCCATGTGGCTATGCCATGGATGAAGATTCTTTATTCTCCCTTGAAAACTCAGAATTATAAGTTATGGGGTCACCCTTCCAGGGAGCAGTTCACGTGGTGACAATGACCTGACAAACGCCGACAAAAGTCACTATACGGCCTCAAGTATCTTATAAACTGCGTGACTTCGCAAAGCTTCAGTTAGCCCTGTCCATGAATACTTTTGAATTGGAGACACTCGCGGCGGGTCACTTTACCTCACTAAGCTGCGAAACGACAAGCGTTATGTCTTACTATGTGGCTTTTTTTCAGGCACATCGATTGCTCACCTGAATGCACCTTTGGACTGCGCTGCGTCATATGTTCTTCACACCACGGAAAGTTGCTCTCCTACCCGACCAAAGGCGATTCAGGACTGCCCGTAGTCTGCGACGGCAAATTGATCGGAGTTCACAACAGCGGAGGGGCCTACTTCTCCCTTAACATAAGCTTTTCCCTGGAATTTCCACTCGCATGTGCAGACAAGTACCTCGCAGCTCACTTCTTGGCTCAGTTGGCGGCACTCAAAGACAATATATTCCATTATATAGACGGAAATCCGGTTACGTACAAGAATCGCTTGAAGCGAGAAGACGACCGAGACTACATGGTTTACGATCATTCTTCATCGTCTCAGTTGTTTTTCAGGCACACATATATTCTGTTTTTTATGATGTTACCGAATTCATTTTCAAGAGGTATTTGACACCTCAATTCCCCTCTCTTTTGTTGACTGTTGTTACTCCGATTCCAGCTAAAATAGTAAGTTTCTTATCCCTCACCTATTGTTGACTATGAAAATATTTTATTTTTACTCAAATAAAGCTCATGTGAGAAAGAATTGAAAGTTTCAGTCTTTCTTTCTATTGAACTTTATTACCCACAATTATTAAACTGTTGATTCACTTTGAAAAATCATCGGTAATCACAAAACGACCCCGTTTAGAGAAAGATACGGAGGATGAGAGGTCCCTCAAACAATAAAGCGAGAAATATCAAATTGGAAAATTATCAATGTTTTCCTAATTGCATCATCCCACTTTGTATTTTCCTTTTATATTTACTGTAGCAATATGTTTGCATTGGATTGAATACGGATATGAAAATTACAAACCTCCCCGTCATGGTGGTCTTCTGGTGTCCCATTACTTCCACTGGTAGCCTTTCGCACTTGAAGTTGAAGTTGATTTAAATGTTTGAATTTGAGTTCATTATGTACTTTTCTTCTCAATTTAAAAAAAATGCGTAATAAGAGATGAGTTAGCTGGAGATAAAGACTATCATACTAATCTTTTTGATCTTCCACTTGGTAGGCAGCTGATGACGTCCGCGACGCCAGGAATGGCAGTTGGGCAAAAATTCAACCTGAGATGGTTCTTTACTCCTTTCTTTACTTTACTACTCAACTAAACGAAATCTCACAGTTGGGACACACGAAAAAGTTGTAATGGTTACATCTTGATGGTTTTTTCACGACTAGCCAAACTACGAGTAAAATTACATAGCGGGAAGCTTCAAACGCTTAGACTGGAATGAAGTCCATCATTAGTGAACGAAGCTACTTATAAATACCGCCTGTTACATCGAGGTCAATCTCATTAAACCTCAACCAATCTTTTCGAATGCCACGACGAAAATTTTGAAGAAAAAGAATCAGGAGATTCATGAGAATCATGGCTAGAAATTGCGGTGTAATACGTGATTGTCCTCCCGAAGATAATCATTATACTCCTAAATTCTCCGAAGGCACGTTATCATTTATACCTAGATTCTTTAGAGGAACGTCGACATCAACCAATAAGGTAGTTACACTGAACTCTCTGTTTGAATAAGGTGCCAAGAAGGAGTGGTACTTATGATGTACACGTGCTTTCCAAACCTTCTACATCTTCAACTACCCAAATATTTTGGTTGGTTTTAGCTGCAGAATGTGAAGCGCTTGGTTATCACATACCACTACCAGATTGAAATAGATAGAAGAACATCTGGATATAGAATTGTGTTAAGCGGGAAAATCATCATGATCTGATTTGATGTGAAAATCACGTTAGTGAATCCCAATCCACTTAAGCCGGTGAGGGAGTAATCTATATACATGAAACGCCAACCGATTCCAGACATCAAATTTTTTTTAAATATCTACAATTTTTTGCTTGCTTTTAGCAGGCTTTTCAGCTAGTAATAAATAAAGCGAAATAATCAAGACTAATTCTGATGTTCCTTTTGGAAGACATCTGACGGCGTCCGCGTCGGTAGGACTGGCAGTTGGGCGAAAAATCAACCTGATATGGTTGTTACATTACTTTTGGTTTAGTATTTTCAATAAGTAATGAACCTTTGGAATCGACCAGGAAAATGTTTTTTTCAACACCCCTCAAAAATTTATGGTTTACGTTTCAAGGTACGTAGAATTCAAAAATCGGATAAAAATTTGGCCGTCCGTCTGCCGTCCACCGTACGCGGTACTTTCCTCAGTTAACATTGACCGATTTTGATGAAATTTGGTATGTAGGGTCTAGTTGTGCCCCGAAGATTTTGGTTGATGTCGGTCACTTTTAAAGGTTAACATTTTGAAAAAGACCCTAACTCAAAAATATTAATATAAAGATACGGTTTTCCCATCAATTTAAGACAGTATTGAATTTCTAGAGACCACGCGGAGCCCTGTGATGGCAGGCTGGTACCGTTCATGTAAGCGTGCTGGGGGTTGAATAAAATTCGCCTGTTGTGTATCGTGGATCATGGATTATACAATGCGGTTCAAATTTGAGGCCGCAAGTCGCTAGAAATGTTATGGCGGCTAAATATAGGGAGTCCACTATTTCTGACTCAAAATACTAAATAAATATATAATGACAATAAGTAGCATATTAATTGAATAATTGAATAAAATACATTGAGTGAAACCGATGTGGAGTAAAAGGTAGAATAAAAATGTATGTTTTAACGCTTGCTGGTTGAAATTGAACTAATCCTTGAAGGGACGTCCCCTGGAATGCGAGCAGGACTGTACAATACGTTTGAGTTATGAGAATTGTTTCCTAGAAAAGTTGAAAAGTTGATGATCCTAAATTTTTGGGACTCTCACCTGGCACTGTTAGCAATTTTAATCCAATACACATTGGGTGCGATCTGGTGTTTCCATGTACAGTTAAGATCTGAGTGAGCTTCTAAGTGAAGTTATTATTTTGTTTAGATTCAACCAGACAAAGACGGAGCGAAGTGTGAGCTTGAAATATTCCTCTCTCATTACATGAATAATCAGTTAACCAACTCAGAAACAAAGTCCATCATGAATACACCCACATCTACTTATGAATAAGAATGTTATTGATGGTAGATACATTTCATCAAACTGGGTTTTAACTTGCGCTATAATGTGGTTAATGAGTACTATCAATACAGAGTCGTGCTCTTTGCACGCAATATTTAACATTTGCTTTCGAGTCTACCAAAGTAGCAGAAGCTTTGTTTTCACTTTTCAAGGTTGAAAAAAAAATCCAAAATCAAAATTTCCACTCGATTTTAAACTTTTCAGCCCTTCCTGAACAAATTTGGTTCCGTGTCTGAGTGTCTGTCTGTCATGAATTCCTCGCCACAGCCATAACTTCCACCTTATTCATCTGATTTCGATGAAATTTAAGGGATTGTGTGGGTTGGTGTGTAGATGGTCCCCTATAAAAATCATCACTTCGGACTGATAATAGCAGCTGCGCATGCTCAAACGTTAAATCCTTGCCACAGCCATGACTTCCACATTTTCCATCTGATTTCGATGAAATTTTCAAGTATTGTCGGGTTGGCGTGTAGATATTAAAATTATAGCCCTCAAATTTAATGTATTTCGTGCGCATGCGCGAACGTGAAATCCTTTTAACAGCCATAACTAGTGCCCTAAGAGGACTTCGGATCATCTATACAATCGGGTTATGGATACGAGAAAGCTATGTGCCACATTCACTTGACAGACGTTTTTTATCTTGTCGTCCATGGGCCTTGATCAACTCTAGTCACATTTTCATGGGCCCTTCGGTTTCTGAACATTCCTGAATGCACTCAATACAACATTCTTACGAGAGGAATTCTTATGACTGTTGACTCGTTTCAATGGCTGAGTTTTCTTCAAAAAGTTCTGATGAACCATAAAGAAAGAAGACTCAACTACAAAATGGAATGAATTCTAACCGCAGGTCAGAAAGTTTCATTCCACTGCTCGCTTACCGAATGCATGCCAACCACTGAAAGCCATGTACCCTCAGAGAACGTAGCAATAAAATTCGAAAAAAAGGATTAAAAAAAAAATTGCTCCAGCAACAATAGGGCGGCTCAGTGCATATCAATCGGGCGGTCGACCGTGACGGGAATATCCTTTTAAACCCTTTCGAGGGATTAAATATCCTCTAGTAATGGAAGGGATCTTCATTTCTCTCTCTTTCTAATACGAACTAGGTGGCACAAAAGGAGTATTAGTCTAGGGAGGATACCGACTGGTATCGACAGTAGAGGATAAATACCGGTACAACCCGTACGGGATGATCATACAAAAACCCGTACGTACCTACAATCAATGCGGGCTGTAACTTATTACCCGTTCTGGGAAATCATTTGTCTCACGCTAGGTATCAGCTTTTCATAGTTCCTTAGAACTGCTCCCAAAGATGATCTCGCATCTAAAATTTACAGTAACCAAAGGTGCTCAAAAACAAAATTAGCACTCGAATATGGATACGAGGGAAGTTATCCTAATCACAAATTCGGCTGATTTGGTTTACTGTCTACAACGTGAAATGTACGAATTCCATCACCGTTGCCGAACTATGTAATTCTTTGAAAAACGCTGCAAATAATTACACAAAGCTTTATAATTTTCCTATATAGATCATACGTCTGCAAAGAACACGGCTTTGCCATTATTACCACCAACCAACTTGAAGAAAAACATCGATCGCATTTCGGTCAGCCAGAATTTGAACGGAGATTCGGCCTCTTTTGCGATTCACACGCGTGTTTCTGATTTATCGTAAGTCCAACCCTTAAATTCTCGTAGGGAACAAACGGTTTGTCCACCAGGGCTTCGCGTGGTCTCAAAAAATTCTGTAATAACTTAAATTGATGGAAAAACAATACCTTTATATCAAATTTTTTTGAGTTAGGACGTTTTCAAAATTGCAAACTTTATTTTTCAACCCTTAGAAGTGACCTACATCAATCAAAATCTTCGGGGCACAACTAGACCCCAAATGGAGCTTACATACCGAATTTCATCAAAATCGGTCAATGCTAAGTGAGGGAAGTGCCGTGTACGGCGGACGGACGGCTAAATTTTTATTCGATTTTGAACGGCTGAAATTTGAGAGGGAAGGTCAAGGGAGAATACAGATGGTGGTAGGTGCTATTGATGGAGAACCAGTGATCTATACAGAAGGATGATCTATACAGAAAATAATAAACCTTTGAGCAATGATTTGCAGCGTTTTTGGATTGTACGCACCTTGAAACGTAAACCTACAAATTTTGAGGGAGGGTTAAAAAAAAAAATCTTGGTCGATTCCAAAGGTTCATTATTGAAAATTATAAACCAAATTTCTCTACCCCAATCAGATTTATAAGTGAGGAACGATAAAATTCCGAACCATGGTACTTCCTGACTGTCGACCGTATGTCTGTTGGTAGATAAAGTTCCACTAAAATTCCTTCCTGTGTAGTTATTTCTCGTAAGAAGTAAGAGAGTCTTTTCTTACTCAAGCGAAATGAATTGTAAAAGTTCGTTTGGAGTAACCGAAGAAAAATCGGCGTGAATCATGGATAATGACAAAAGTTTAGATTTGGATTAAGATGAACATCAACGAGAAAAGCTCTCAGACAATAGGAAAAAAGCGCTACCTTGGACGAGCTCAACTTCCTGAGTACAAACGAACTGAAAGTTTTAATTCACATTTGCAATAGAACGAAGTTAGTAAACAAGTTAGTGGAAGAGCAGGTAACCATACAAGGAAAACTCTGCAAATCATTGCCCAAAGGTTTATTATTTTCTGTATAGATCACCCTTCTGTATAGATCACTGGTTCTCCATCAATAGCACCTACCACCATCTGTATTCTCCCTTGACCTTCCCTCTCAAATTTCAGCTTCCTGCGTTCAATAGGATTGAAAATGGCTTCGGAGCTCACTCAGCTGATCAGTGCTCTTCCAGGCGTCTCCAGCATTCGAGAAGAACTTCTTCACTCTTCAGATCACTGATCAGCTGAGTGAGCTCCGAAGCCATTTTTATTCCTATTGAACGCAGGAAGCTGAAATTTGAGAGGGAAGGTCAAGGGAGAATACAAATGGTGGTAGGTGCTATTGATGGAGAACCAGTGATCTGTACAGAAGAAAAAAATTGGTTTACCTACCAACTTTTTTTTTACCTACTAGCCATTGGTAGGTACTACCTACCACAGAAAGAACTAAACGCTTCACACTCGATTCGAAAAATAGAGAGCTTCACATGGAACTTTGATTACTGGTTGCTCAAAGAGCAAAACTGAATACGAATCGAAGAAACAAACAGCAATTGCGTTTTGGTTAGCTAAAAATTCAATGGAGATTAGACCTATTTGTGATTCACACGCGTGTTTCTGTTTTATCGAAGGAAAACCCTCAAGTACTCGTAGGGAGCGAACGATTTGTCCTGCAGAGCTCCGGGTGGTCTCACATTTTTTTTAAATTCAATACTATTTAAAATTTGTGAAAAAACAATACCTTTATTTCGAGAGTTTTCGAGCTAGGGCACTCTTGAATATTTCAACCATTAATTTTCACCCCTTAGAAGTGACTGACATCAACCAAAAGCTTCGCGGCACAACTAGACCCCAAATGGAGCCCACATACCAAATTTGAACCAAATCGGTCCAGGTTTGCTAAGAAAAGTGCCGCGTACGGCGTACGGCGGACGGACGGAAATTTTTTTATTCGATTTTCGTATTCTACGTACCTTGAAACGTAAAACATCAAATTTTGAGGGGGGGTTAAAATTTTTTTTTCTTGCTCGATTCCCAAAGGCTTATTATTGAAAATAATAAACCAAAAGGAATACTCAAACCCTTCATCTCTTATTGAAAGTAGTAGTAGTAGTTTTGATGTAGTACATTCCAACAATAATATTTTTCTGGGTGGATATATTTATGTTCTGTGACTCCAGAGTGTCGGTATTGATAAATTATTTACAATGGTTTTGAATGAATGGTCCACTTTCAATATTCAGGCTATTGCCGGGAGCTGACCGAAAGTTGGTGGGCAGTATTACAGCTTCCTAGCATAAAATAACACGGACATATAATAATTATTATATGTCCGTGTTATTTTATGCTAGGAAGCAAAAATACTGCCCACCAACTTATTAAATTCGTTGTTGCAAAAATCTATTGGATGACGAGGTACTCCTCACAATCACCAACAGGTGTCAATCTGTCAACAGGTGATTTGGTGGACTCGAGGAAAATAGGAGCATCTAGAACACGGCCTGCAGGGGTTGCCCACGCTTCCTAGCGACACTGCAACGAATTTTGCTTTCGAGTCTACCAAGGTAGCGGAAGCTTTGTTTTCACTTTTCAAGGATGAAAAAAAAAGTTCTCCAAAATCAAAATTTTCACTCGCGTTTTGCGTTTTAGACCTTTCTGAACAATTTTGGTTCCGTGTCTGTGTGTCTGTCTGTCTGTCTCTCTGTCTGTCTGTGTGTCTGTCATGAATTCCTTGTAACGCGCATAACTATACGAAGTTATTGTCCGATTTCGATGAAATTTTCAGGGATTGTGCGGGTTGGTGTGTAGACGGTCCCCTACGAAAATCATCATCCCCGGACTGATAGAAGCGACTGCGCATGCGCAAACGTGAATTCCTTGTAACGGCCATAACTTCAACATTTTCCATCCGATTCCAATGAAATTTTCAGGGATGTTACAGATTAGTATTTAGATGGTCCCATATGAAAATCATTACCTTCGGACTGATAGTAGCCACTGCGCATGCGCAAACGTGAATTCCCTTGTAACGGCCATAACTTCCACATTTTCCACCTGATTTCGATGAAATTTTCAGGGATTATGTGGATTAGGTTGTAGATAGTCCCCTATGAAAATCATCATCCCCGGACTGATAGAAGCGACTGCGCATGCGCAAACGTGAATTACTTGTAACAGCCGTAACTTCAACTGTCCCCCAGGGGTGGCGGGTTCGAATCCCAGCCAAGGCTAAGTATTTTTTTGATCCAATCACATACATCTACTCACTTAATTTTTCATCCGAATTTGATGAAATTTTCTAAGATTGTCCAGATTAGCGTGTAGATGGTCCCCTATGAGGGTAGTGGAAGGTACTTAGAAATTGGTATTTTGAGATTAACTACTATGCATGGGATCATCTATACAGCCGGGTTATGAATACGAGGAAGCTATGTGCCACACCCACTTGGCAGACGTTTTTTTTCGTGTTATCGACTTGACCAAACTAAAATGGCCTTCCTTAAATCACACGCCAATTCAAATCTTATTGCACCGTTAAAAAAAGCGTTAAATTTCCAATTTTCATTATTTTTATTTTCATTTTTTATTTTATTTTCATTATTTCATTTCATTTCATTATTAGTTCGTCTTTGTTTTTTATTATCTTTGCTCCAATTATCGGTAACTTCGGTCATCCCAATTATCCTGCGCTTCTCGTGGGGCGACGGAGAACTAGCTCCAGTATGACACCTACGTCTAGTCATCAGAGAGCATTAATTAGATAATTGAGAGATTCGCCGTAGTGTCGCTAGGAAGCGCGTGCAGCACCTGCGGGCCGCGTTCTAGATGCTCATAGGAAAATTCCGTTCTGGTTTTGACTTTCCGATAATAACATTGTGTTTTATAATTAGTGTCAATACACGTTATTAGAACAACCAAGGACTTATATATTTCCCTCCAAATTATAATAAAATCAATAATTGTTTATGATTCATTGTTAATCATAAATTATTAATGATTAAACTTATTAATTATAGAGCAGTGCCACTGATACATATCAAAACATGGTTCAAGTTTTTCATAATCATCTTGTCAAGACAACAGAATAGGTAGCTTTATTTACCTGTTTACTACCTACTTTATTTATTTTCTAAGAGCCGTAACAATCAGTGAACCCAGTGACCCAGTGTAATCCAATAAGTGTCGTTATCTTCAAGCACCCAATGAGAGGCCATCCCTTCCCTCTTCGCGTCGACGCTTGATGGCGCCTGCAGGTCCTCCGCAGTTCCTCAGTTCATCGTCGAAGGCCATAGCTGAAACCATGGCCTCTTCTAATTTAACGCTACTACCTACAACTGTCCGTCTGGTTGATGAGATCACCAGTATTCTCATCCTCGATTCTTGGATTCTGCATCAGGCGACTGGACCATCATCCTTTTCGTACCATTGTCGATCGATGTATCACGACCGATTAACCCTCCTCAGCACATCATATGTTGGATCACATGGTGCTCACCACGTGCCCTTCTGCTTTCAGTACTTTCCTTCAGGGAGCAGCAACGTGTGTATGCCGAGTCGATTTAGCTCTGCATATTCTCTGTGGGAAGGAATTTTCTCTACCGGACGGCCTGGGTGTAGTCTCGACGAGTAGCTGCTCTGATCTACAAGAATCGGTCGGTCATTTTATTTTACTTTTTTCATCGGTCTTTCGAAAGAACTTTTTCGGGACATGAAAAATACAATCTATAAATTTTCAGTTATCTGTAAGGCAATACTTTGTTCTTTATCAAAGGAGCTCATAGGTAGAGTTCGCCTTTTCTTTTCATGTTTTGGACCCACTGTTAGATTTTGTATTATTTTTCGTCAATCTTTGTTTTATTTTCAAATAAATTCAGACTCGGGTTAACTGGTAGGGGTTCTTATTTGCAAACGCCCCTACTCAGTCTAATCACATATTGACAGTTTAAAATTCAACAAAAAGGTGTTTTTACTAACAGTACAGTTCATCAACTGAACCACGAACATTATGATTTTCACCAAAAAAAAAACACAACTGAATAGAAATGAGATTGGAACGAGGAAAATAATTTATTGGAACTCTGGAAAATGACTTTCGGAAATGGGAGGAAGATTGAGTTGTGATGGCAAACGTCATTCCCTCAAGAAGAGGAAGCTATGCCCTCAGGGTTAGAATATAATTTTTTACAAAAAGTAGAGCCTCATGTGGGAAAACCTACAACCAAAAGCACTATTATACCAAGGAAGGTATTTTCAAACTCGGCCCTGAGTTTTGATTTTACTCTCCCCAATCGATAGGTGGGTAACCCATTTCCAAGATGGGGTAGGCCAGTCCTCGTACGATATGTATGATATAAGATGGAACCACTCTTGGGGGTTGAGGTTGCATACAGATGCGCCCACCATTATAGATATCATCTCCTTTACTAGTTTCCTCTCCTGAACCTTCCGATAAGTAGGAACCCCTCTCACCCGGCCAACAAAACGAGGATATTCCCATCTAGTCGAGCTTGAAACTTGACCTCCCCTTTTATATACCATCAGTTTCTAGTATCCTCATTACTACAAGTAGGCTCCTCCCAACAAACCGCTGCCCTGGATACGGGAGAACTCAGTTTTTTCATCACTCCCTCGTCCCATACAGAAGCAGAATACAGGGACACTAAACAAAGTTGATAATACAATTTTTGAGCACTATTTTATGGAACTACCTTTATAGGTGGATAGTCTGTTTATAAATATATTGTAGGGACTAACTACAGATTGTAATTTTTTATTATTATTATTTTTTGAGAGAGATAAAAACACTTGATTGCACATTGTAGAAGTAAAAAAAGTTAAACAACGACTCCTATAGTTGTCAAAACGTAATTCATTCCTTGTAATCTATTCATGTTACAAGTATTTATAAGTTGCCAGTTGGTCAAAACCTAGATATGTTAGAAAGATTTGTAAATTCAAACCTAGCTGGGTTAAACTTCTGTTCAGCGTACCTGGATGATATCTGCATTGCATCCAGTACAGAGACACTTGATCATGAACATTTTGTATACAAAGTTGAAGATACAGCCTCAATAGTAAAGAGTTCAATACTTTCCAATGATCAAAACGAAGGGGTTTTTGGTTATCCCGTCTCCTCATCCTTCATAGGGATAATCATCGATCCAAGTTGTCACACTCACAATATAAAGGTAATCTCAATGCAATCTAAACTGTAAACCTACCGGTATCTTCGTTCGAAGGATTTCACAGGTAAACAAAACTAGTGCGCACTTCCACATTTCATTAGCGTGCTGTATTTGCATAAACGAGTGAAACTTCCATTTGGATTTCTGAGGTAGGGAAACGATGTGTAAGCCGTGAGGAATTATTATTGAGCGCGCTTGGGCGGGTCAGTCCGGTTTAGTTTATATTTTAGGCCATCAGCCCCTTCCCGAGGATACATTTGGATTAGCATATCGATTTGAATGTATTATGGCAGTCTCCATTGTGGGTTAAGACAGGCTCAGACTAGTGTTGGTGCAAACACCTCCCACACATATGGGGTTTAATACCGGAGAAAGTGTATAATGGATTTGCTGCAGCTGATGGCTTCAAAACTCCTAAAGATTTTGTGGGTTTTAGTTGGTTGGTGCGTGGGGTGGAGGACATTTTTCTTTTTCCACTATTTGGGGAGCGCATGGTAGTCTCGTCGTGTCGATTGTTGCTGAGCCAGAACTGAGAGGATGTGCAGATGAAGCTTTCCTCAATCATGGAAATCCTGTTTCAAATGAGCAACAAATGATTTAGATCGACCCAACAAACAGTCTACGTCAATTGATCGGGATTAGTATCATTGGAAAAAACACCATCTTCGCCGAGCTTACGGTAATATATTACCTTCTTCAGGGCTCGAAGAATGATTTATTCAGTGACATCACCAAACGTCGCCGTAAAATGAGAAGGTGGAGACGTCACCATAATTCTTGAAGATGAAATTTATGGTAAAATGAAAAAAATAATGAAAAACACCGGCTTTTTTTTTTATAAAGAACAATAATAAATTATTATAATGATAATTATATAAATTAATTTGTCTATAATAATAATGATTAATAATAGTTATCATAATAATTATTATAGTTCCTTAGCAAAACAAGCCGGTGTTTTTCATTCATTTTTTTTTTATTTTATCGTACATTTTATCTTCTGGAATTATTATGGCGTCTCATACTCTATTTACTCTACATACAATAGTTCTCATAGTGGAAGGTCATGGCATCTATGTTTTGAGACAAAAACGCTGCAAATTATTACACAATGGTTTATTATTTTTCTATATAGATCACTCGTCTACAAAATCACCAATCATCCAATATAAAAATTAAAAAAAATAAAAAAAAAATTTTTTTTAAAATCAAAAATTCTTTCAAAAAAATCAAAATCACCAACCATCGATCGCATTTTGGTCAGCTCTAATTTGAACGGAAATTAGGCCTCTTTTGCGATTCACACTCGTGTTTTGATTTATATATATATATATATTTCAATATAAACCCTTACAATTTTGAAGGGAGCGAACGGTTTGTCCTACAGAGCTCCGGGTGGTCTCAAAAAATTTTAAAAATTCTATAGAATCCAAAATTGAAGGAAAAACAATACGTTTATATCAAAATTTTTTGAGTTAGGGCGTTTTCAAAATTTCAAAATTGATTTTGGAACCCTTAGAAGTTACCTACATCAACCAAAAGCTTCGGGACACAACTAGACCCCAAATGGAGTACGGCGTACAGCGTACGGCGGACGGCGTACGGCGTACGGCGGACGGACGGCACTTTTGCCACTTAGCATTGACTGATTTTGATGAAATTTGGTATGTAGGCTCCATTTGGGGTCTAGTTGTGCCCCGAAGCTTTTGGTTGATGTAGGTCACTTCTAAGGGTTCCAAAATCAATTTTGAAATTTTGAAAACGCCCTATACTACCTCAAAAAATTTCGATATAAGGTTATTGTGTTTCCTTCAATTTAAGATTCTATAGAATTTTCAGAATTTTTTGAGATAACGCAGAGCTCTGTAGGACAAACCGTTCGCTCCCAACGAAAATTTAAGGGTTAATATTGAAATATACATATAAATCAAAACACGAGTGTGAATAGCAAAAGAGGCCTAATCTCCGTTCAAATTAGAGCTGACGGAAATGCGATCGATGGTTGGTGATTTTGATTTTTTTTTTTTTTTTGATTTTTTTTTTTTCTTCATATTGGATGGTGATTTTGTAGACGAGTGATCTATAGTATAGAAAAATAATACACCATTGTGTAATAATTTGCAGCGTTTTTATTCGATTTTTGGATTCTACGTACCTTGAAACGTAAACCATCAAATTTTGAGGGGGTCTTAAATTTTTTTTTTCTTGGTCGATTCCAAAGGTTCATTATTGAAAATAATAAACCAAAAGGGGCTGATGCATATTGTGAGACCTTGAAAAAAATAGAAAAATCGAATTAAAGGCAGAAGGAGGGAAATGTTGACTTACAGTATGTCCCTCCTTCACGACAACACCAGGTCCTTACCGCCCGTGTGACTCAGCACCTTCTTGTGTCCTTTGGATGGGATATTGTGACCCACCCACCGATTATCATCTCTTAACAAATTTAAAGAAATTCTTGGGTGGGGAATATTTTTAACGATGAGGAAGTGAATGAGCAAGTGCAGAAGTGGCTGTCAGAGAGGTACAGATGTCGTGAAGGGTATAGAAGCCTAGGCTGAGGAAGTGTATTTAGTGTACCTAGAATCTAGAAGTGTATGTGGAAGGTGATTATTTAGAAAAGTAAGCTCATATTTCATATAAATCATATCTGATATCTCATATAACATTCACCTGAAATTCGACTGATATATATGGATTTTTATATTTTTAGCACCGGTTGTAACATTATTTTTAGGTATCCCTCGTATTTCAAGATACATTTTCCTTCCTGAACAAGTTTGGTTGCTTATCCTGGGCATAACTATGAGAAACAATAGGCCGACCTTTGAAGAGAGAAAGAAAGAGGTCCAAATACGAAAAATAATTATTCTAAATTATTTTAGCTCCATTCATGTGATAGTAGGTAGCAGAATTGTATATACCCAGAAACAAACGAGTCCTGGGGAACGTTCAAAGATACTCTTACACTTTGAATGAGGAAAGTTATTTAACAAAGTTAATTCCATCATCGAGTTTAGTGGATGTAATTGGAGTGTTAAAAATCGAGTTCCCGCATTCACGGCATCGTGAAAACGGGTTCGTCTCTCCGAATGAGCTTGAGTATAAACGGATGTCTCTTGAATTTTTCATGAGGTAATTATGAATGTTTCATGAGGAGTGGTTTCCTTGTGATTCTGCAGTCAACTACTGCCAGAGGAGAAATGTAATTTCATTTTGAATGATTGCATAAACCACTAGAAATTGAAACGAACTAATTTAAGGGGGGAATTTTGCACGTTTCTTCAAGTCCCATATTCACTCCACTCTTCAAGCATATTCGAGGAGGTGGCGGTCTACCAAGGTAAAAACGTTGTTTTCAATATTCAAGGTTGAAAAAATATGTTCTTCAATATCAAAATTTCTACTCGTGTTTTACGTTTTAGACCCTCCTTAACAATTTTGGTATCGTGTCAGTCTATCTTTGTGTCTGTTTGTTATGAAATCCTTGAAACGGGCTGATCAAAAGAAGTTATAGTCCGATTTTGATGAAATTCTTTACAATTAGACGGTAATTAGTCGGCCTCTGATCTCCTATGAAAATCATCGACCCCGGATCGATAGTAGCCCCTGCGCAAGCGCAAACGTTGAACCCTTGTAACAGCCTAACTCCTACATTTTCTATCAGAATTCGATGAGTTTTTCAGATATCTTGCGGATTGGCGTGTAGAAGGTGCTCTATGTGGGTATTGGAAGATACTCAGAGATTTATGTTCCGTGGTAAGGAGCGACTATGCATCGGATTATTATGTTAAAGTTGACATAAATGATACAGGCATTGAGGTTTAGTATACAAAAGTTGAACATCGCATGCGGAAGTCTACCCCGGTAGACGGTGAGTTGTCAGGAGGGGGGGGGGGGGGCCAACGCGCGGACAGAGACGAACAGTAAGATATATTCTATAAGTACCTATCTATCAGCAAATTTTCACGCCTACATCGGTCATGTTAAATAACTTGAAATGAATGATTTGTGTACATTTCTACAAGAATGACTGGATGTTGGGTTGGTTTCATAAATATGTTTTCAGGTTTTCAAGTTGGCTTTGGAAAATTTTCCGAAAATGGTTGTGCCTAAATACTTTTCAGATTAGCTTTTTTTCTGGAGACGGTTCTTGTTGGAAATAGATCCTCATTTATGTGATTCATGATGTTATTTATGGAGAAACTATTTCTTCAGAACCAATTAGTTCCGACTTGTTCCAATGTGATACCTAAGAATGAACTTACGAAGGCTAAGGACTACATGAAACTACCAAGATTAGTTAAAAATGAATACCTGTTGCTGTAATGTCAATGCTTCCTCGTGGACTTCTACAGCCATCATGCAGTGAAGCAGATCCTATGCTGCCCCTCGGACTCCTTCCAGGGCTTTCTTGTAGAGGAAGACTATTGCGAGGGCTCCGGTTGAAAGACACTTCAGAAGCTATGCTACCTCTTGGACTTCGATTAGGATCCGGTACGAGACTCCCCCGTGGGCTTCTATTGACATCAGGCACTAGACTACCCCTTGGGCTTCGATTTGGGTCGGGACATATGCTGCCTCGAGGGCTTCTGCTGGTGTCAGGACATATGCTCCCTCTCGGACTGCGGCTTGTGTCAGGTGCTATACTTCCTCTTGGACTCCTCGATGGACTGATATCAGGCACGAGGCTGTTCCTTGAATTTCTAGTGCTTGGACTAGTATCAGGTACAAGGCTATTTCGAGCACTTCTGTTGAAGTCCCCAGGTACAAGGCTATTTCTCGGACTTCTATTGAAGTCTTCAGGGAGGAGTCCGGACCGAGAACGTGTGAACTGCTCGGCGTCCGGACATAAACTTCCTCGCGGACTCCTTGAATAGTTACTGGGCTCTGGGTGCAGATTGTTGCGTGATCCCCTTGTATCAGGGATAATGCTATTTCTTGGACTTCTATTGAATCCTTCAGGTAGGAGGCAGTTGCTTGGTCGCCTGTTGAAGGCATCAGGTGTTACACTGCCCCTCGGACTTCGATTGTGGTCGGGGACAAGACTCCCTCTCGGACTCCGATTGTACCTCTCGATCTCCGCGTCCGAGTCCGGTTCGTCGTCGTCCGCCGCCGTGACGGTGACGAACTCCGTTGGGCTCGGACTGGCGTCTTCAGGGACGGCGATGCTAGCTCGCCGCTGCCTGCTAGGCGTGGGCTGGGATTCGCCATGTTCGCCTCCTGCGCCTACTGCTACGCTCGGCCTCCTACCAGCCGGCCTGTGAGGTGAAGTAGCTGCACTTCTTGATGCCCGCCTACGCCGCGAAGAGGCAGTTCTGTGGATCATGCTGGACCGTCTGTGATGTCATGATCCATCTGAAACAGAAAATAATCCGCGTTGTGATATTTGTACGTCTAAGCACTAAACATTATAATAATCACATATAAATTGTATTACATTTATGCTCCCTTTAGGCACAATCGTACCACTCTTATTCGTACGTCTCTCAGGGCTTTGGACTTCGCCCAATACGATCCCTGATCCTCTCTATGGGTTCTATGGTTCTTCTAGAATGAGTTGCAAACATTGGTTCATCAATACACGCGATAAAAAAATACCAAATAACCAGTTGATGTGATGGTAGAAGTGAAGTACAGTAAAGTAAACAACCATCTCATATTGCATTTTTGTCCGAATTCTATTCCTGGCATCTCGGAGGTTTTCATGAGTCTTCTAACAGAGAGGGTCGAATCGGTTCTGATGGTTCAGCTCATAGCTACTTATTAACGGCCCAACTCAAAAAATTATCAGGGCCTGCGAACCAAGCCGACTTCAGTGATCCCACGAAAACCGGTTCATTAAACCAGCTGAAGGCCATTGGGGTGAAAGTCCCTCCACCAAAAACGTGGTCGACAGGGTAAGTTGATTTTCGTAGTTTTATTGTTACTATTTATAGATAAACACTCCTGAGTGTTAAAATTGGGGGTAAAGTTTTTCCCCCTGACAAATGTCGATGCCAAAATGTTCCCAAATCCACTACTCCTGCCTTCAACTGACTCGTTTTGACGAATACGTACTATTAAGTGAGGAAATACTTTATCGGTAGTGGGCGTCGGTGGTCTAGTGGACAGTGTACCCGACTGCGGTGATAGGATAAGAACCGTCTAGCGGGGATGCGAGTTCGAATCTGGTCGCCAGCAGAAAGTTTTCTGTCTATTAGACGATCGGCAATCTCTCGTTCCAACCCAGGGCGGTGATGTTTGGGAAGCCATGAGCGAACTCATCAGAACAAATTCTGATCTCCCCTTAGGGAGACAGCTGATGACGTCCGCGACGCCAAGAATGGCAGTCGGACGAAAATTCAACCTGAAATAGTTGCTTACTTTACTTTTACTTACTTACTTTATCGGTACAAATCAAAAATAATTCAAGCAACACTTGATTAAAACTACATTGGTAGCTAATACAAATAAAACTAAATATTTAAAATTCAATAAAACAATGAAAAACACCCCCATCAACTTATTGACACTTTACAGCAATGATGCACGCTGCTGAACTATAACTTCCTTGCTAGGGAATGTTTGAGCAAAAATATAAATTTTACCCAGCCCAAATGATTTCATATTTTCCGGTGTTATCACAGATTACCAGTTTAATAAAAATAAACTTCTTATCTTGATACATTTAGGTAATCAATTACTACACAATCGCTGATGAAGAAAAAATTTATTCACACTGATAACGAATATAACGTCTCATTAATGAAGTTCAGCATAATAGAGCACTTGCTATATACCTAGTCAATCTTTTTGAATCTAAAATTTACTTTTATTAACAAACAAATTTCGGTTGTGACCCAAACAAAACTGTCGAGTTTCTTTGTATGGAAAATTCAAGAACAAAAAATGTTAAAAGTTGGCCAAAAATGAAAATTTATTTGTTATAAATAAACAATACATATTGTATCAGTTGAAAATGCTGGTATTTCCCTTCTCGTATTTTGAACATTTGTATTGCAATTTTTCCTCATTTTTAGGATATTTTGGCAGAATGAAGGGGCCTACAAGCCACTACGTGGTTTATGAAATGAACTCCTTCTCTTCGTCACACCGAAGTGGAAAAAGGGTCCATTTTTCTTAATTCAAAGACAATTTATTAGGTCAGCCTGGTGGAAAGGGCAGATTGGTGTTCCTGGGGGAGAACCAGCTGAGAAAAAGGAACTGGAAAAGGTTAATGTCGATCCTTTGCATAAGTCAGAGCCGGGGATGGAGCAAGCTATTCGAGGAGAGTTTTTTGTGTCGTGATTCCTTCAGCCGTCACTCGCCCCATCGGGTCGTCAGAAAAGAAGCTCGTTAGAGGTTTATGGGAGAGGGTTGACCCTTCTTATTCTCTATTGCTTCGATTCCAGTTTGGGCGATCCGTCGTTTTTCTCTCCCTCTTCATCCGAATAATCTTTTCGGATAAAACTGTATCAACGAGATCAGACACAACTTCAAAAATATTTGTTTTGACCTCCGAACAGCAAAGCATCTCACTTCTTACAAGAAAAGAAAACTTCGCCAGTAAGGATACGAATCTCTTTTCTCTCATCTATAGGCTCATTATTGGGAGTAAAAACACGCTGGAATTGATCACACATCTGTTCATTTATTGCTTCCCCAGTACTAAAAGTGGTGGAACGTTGCATTCTTGCAGCAAATCCATCAAATTCAGTAAGATCCAGATGTGCCTGCCATAACTTTGCCCTGAACCTATTAGATGGCTATGCTCGCCAAGGAGAGCCAGAATGGCTTGAGCCGCACTCCAACCTAGGAAAACGAGGTTGTAGTTCTGATCTCTTGGTGGTAACACCAAGAGGAGCCTTCATTATTTATGTCTCTATAGTCTCTAGCTCTGGCCAGAGATCACTTGCCGACATCAATTGTGCCATACTCAGAAGTTTGAAGTTGGCGCACTATTAGAGGCTGCGGCAGCGCTTACCAATATACAATGAAATAAAATAAAAGTGATTTGAGTAACGATTACCTGGCGTGGGTATTGCATGGCAGGTCAGGCAAGGATCTGATATGAGTTGGCTACCCATTGTTCATCCCAGAGTGGATAACCTTCTGATTCCTGACAGGAGTAACATTTATTTGGTCTGCATTCAAGCGTACGGCAACTCGACGACGTGCCACGGCTTGAGCAAATGGGCCCCGTAGGACTTGGAGCTGAACTCAAACCCCATGGAAAGGAGAAGCATCGGCTCATTGCGACCCCCACACCCCAACACGAAATTGGATGTTTTAAATTAAACTTTTTATCATAGCTGACCAAAATTGATGCAATTTGGTTTGGGGGCACAGTTAGGATCCAGTAGCCTCCGAAACTTGTTTTCTCTTAGCCATTTCAAAGAGGGTGAAAAATTGGGGATAACATTTTTAAGAAGCGAAGCCATATGACTCAATAAATAACTATAATATGAATGTATGTGGATTTGTCCAATTTAAAATATAATTAATTTTTGGAATTGAATGAAACTTTCTAGAGCACTGTAGCTGACCCGTCCGCCCCAAGTGAAGAGTTTACTCATAAAAGGTGTGTGTTCCACTGCTCAGAACCTGCAGCTGCATCCTGAAGAACATTGACTAGCTTTTCTCATTACAGTTTGCGTTATTGGGCTGATGATTGAATTATTCAAAACAAAAGTGACATTATTTACTATGGATGATTTACGCAGAGAATAATGAACCGTTATGTAATAATTAGCTATTTTCAAGTTTTTAGGATGTCCCACATCAAGACTTGGGCATCCTTATTCAATGAGTCTGGAATAACCACGAAGCCGTTTCAGAGCATTCTGAATCTAAATCCGCAAAACTCGATGGGTGTAAGGTATTACTATGTACAGGGTTAGTTACACTGGTTATAAAAATACAATTATTATTGTCCAAGTACCTTATTGGAGAATCCATCCTGTGATCGACTTACTGGTTACGACGAATTCTCCAATATGATCGATAGGTAAGTGTATATCTGTGTGTTGTCAAAATCTAGCACACTGTGCCCAAGACGATTATTTGGGATTATTTTAATTGTTTAGGTAATAAATATACGTTAAAATGTCAAGGGTGAATTTGGATTCGCCTGAAATCATAACCCTTGAAATATATATTATACATGATATTTTGTACATTATACAAGTTCAAAATTCACCAGCATAATCACAAACAGCTTCTCAATCATGTTGCTTTTTACGAGTCTTGTCAAGTACGAAAACGATCGTGAAAATTCTGGCTTAAGTCTCAGAATTCATCTGTGGTTTGCATTGCTCCAATCATTTTAACACTAACGAATTGTTTAGTGGAAGCTATACTTTTCGGTGTCCTCTCAACATGGCCAACGTTTTTCATTTCTTTCAGGCACTCATACAGTCTGATTGACAACGAATAAAATTCGACAAGGTCGATAAGAAAAAACTACCTGAAAAGCAAGAAAACGTTTTCGTTTAATATAATTCGTATCCTACGAGTAATTTGCTATAGATTGAACTCCAATAGCACATAGACTTGACAAATGGATGAAAATAATCTCGTTAGAGGAAATAACGAACCGGAGACCTTTCAGCGTAAAAAGAGGTCAAACAGCTTTCAATAACAAGGTGTTGGGATATAATGTTAGCCTGTAATGAAATTAGAACCCAATATCTTCGCTGGGACAGGTCTCAAGAGCTCTGTAGGATAATCAAAAAGTATATCACCTTAACTAAAGTTGATAAAGGCTTTGGCGTCGCATTGCCTTGGAACAAGGTATAACTAAACGAGTTATGTCTCCACGCGGTGGCTGTTCCAAATTGAATATTCTGGGGTCTTGTCTCACTTGGCTCCACGCACGTCGAGTTTTTATAAAAGAGTTAAGAAAAAAAGTACCTACGAACGAAAAAAAAGTCTGCCAAGAGGGTGTGGCAGATAGTTTCCTCGTATCCATAACCCAATTATGTAGGTGATCCAATGCAATAGTTAATATCAAAACATCAATCTCTAAGTACCTTACATAACCTTACTAGGGGACCATCAACACCCCAATCCGCACAATCCTTGAAAATTTCGTCGGAATCAGATGAAAAATGTAGAAGTTATGGGTGATACAAGGAATTCACGTTTGCGCGTGCGCAGTGGCTACGATCATTCTGGAAGTGATGATGTTCGTAGGGAACAATCTATACGCCAATTCGAAAAATCCCACAAAATTTCATCGAAATCGGACAATAGCTTACAAGGATTTCATGACAGACACGGCTTCAAAATTGTTCAGGAAGGTCTGAAACGTAAAATGCGAGTGGGAATTTTGATTTTGGAAAACTTTTTTCTTTTCAACTTTGAAAAGTAAAAACATTGAAGCAACACTGAAGTTTTTGTTATTGTTATAGGTTGTTATTTATAAGTCAGCAACCCCCAACAGAATAAACAACAACCGCTCGTGACGAACTTGGGAGAACGTTTACTTACGAAAGACGGAGTAAATTGTAACGTTTTTTAAAATCATTAAATTAACAGAAGGTACCTAACAAGAAGAACGTATGGAAGTGAACTCAACCCAATTTGGCTCTCGAAAGAAATTTCGAATCTCTCATGGGTAATAGAAATCATCATCTCTCAATCTACAGAGAAAATACCTTGGTATACTCGGAAGCAATACGTGCAATGATATCACTAATGATAGTTTCTAAAATCATCCTACAGTTCATAAAATCACTGTTTTCCATAATAATAATAATAATAATAATAATAGAAATAACAATACAAATAATCAGAAAGTTTCGTTGATTTTGTTGATGATAAAGCAGAGCTGAATTTTTTAAACCATTTTTTGTACATTATTAGAAATTATAAATTGTGTTATGACAAAAATTTACAACAAAATCGATGACAAAATTTTTCAAAATTTTCGAAAATATTGTCATCGATTTTGTTGAAAATTTTTGTCATAATTCTATTTTCAAACTTCCAATAGCCCCCAGAAACTTCTGCGGTCCATTAAATTTAAAATTGCAATTCAATTTTGGTTACTCGGGTTACATCTTGGGACAGCTGTGGAGTTCCTGAGATTTTTCGGTGACACTACTGACACCATGGTCCAATTATTAAGGTTAAGGACCGGAAAACTTCAGGAGCCCATTTTACAACTAATTTAGTAAGAGAATATATCATATCAATTCTGTTATAACCCCTTGTTTTTCCGAGTTTTTTTTCAATTCCAAATTTTCAGATTCAGTGGTTGGATGTTCAGTGGGTGTGAGGAGTGGCATCGGAATAGACCCCAGCGTCCTCTCGTCAAAACGACGATTTCGTTTAACAAATTCACATTTTTCCGCGTTCAAACTCGAACTGCTCCCCTAAATTCGATTGTAAAAAATTTTTTGATTATACCATCGGAAAGCGTGTTAAGGCACTAGAAAGTTGGAAAATTTGACATTATTTCCAACGGTGCCCTTAGTTTTACATATTCAAGGTAAATTAGGGTAGTTATGGTAATTTTAGTGCCCAAAGGGCAAAAACACGAAAAAAATCTTTAAATTGAAAAAAAAATTGGAAAAACAAGGGGTTAAAAGAAAATTGCTACGAAACATTTTCTCATTTAAATTCGTTGTAAAATCGACTCTCGAAGTTTTCCGGTCCGTAACATGGGACCTCCTGTATAATATACACATATTATATATACATATTACATATACATATTATGTATTGAGGTCCGTCTGGGTAGAAATTTAGAGAAAGGATAAAAGAGGTTGAAAAGGATTTCCGGGGAAAACGAAGGTTATTATGCTTTTTCGAGTCATCTGAGTGAATCCAATCATTACATTAGTTTTGATTGACTTAGTATAAACGTTATGTAGAACTTTTAAAATTTTTGGTCGAAAGAAGGAATGTTGGATTTGCTAGAAGAATTCAAAATTGTGAGAGTAAGACTAGAAAGTGTCTTAATTATGTAGTTTCTTTAATGTTTCATAACTAATAGGTACTGCAAAGCTTGGTTACCTTCATTGTATGAACCACCTTTTTTTCTCACTTTTCTGCCTTGTTTGGCCTCGATAGATTTTCGCAATCCCTTTCACTTCTCTGAGCCATTGGGTTTCAAGTTCTTAGAACATCTTTATCTGAATTATCTTGTTTAGGTTCTCCCCTCATTTTCTAGTTTCCTCACATCGGTTGCTAAGCTTTTTGGGGTGCGCAATAAGTTCATGTTTGTTACTGGTTATATAGATTCAACTTAGAACCTCTACTTTTCGAAAAGAAAAAAGAACGTCATAATGTACTTCGTTCTTCTATAAATAGTCCTATAGTAGTGTGATATTTCTTGTTAGCGTCATTCTCATTATTGTTAACCTTTTAGAATAGGGTGATCATGTAAACGATTCCAAGTTAGTTGGAGAAATAATGAGTGGAAAAAACAAGTCGATGCGCCATTCAGCTCATTTCTCAGTGTGAGAATGACAGTCAACCAGGCGACCAAAAGTTCATTTCAGTTCTTTCAAGGCTTCCTGTCCTTGTTTTCCACTTCAATTCCAATTTCAGAGCTCCAAATTCCTCTTTCAAAGTTTGAGCCCTCAAAAAGTTGTCACACCGAGCTTGGGCCCTCCCCACTCAATGTTTCTGGACAGATGAAAAATGAGCACGGGAGTTTCACTCTGTAAGTTTTGTAACTTATACACCGTTCCCCCATTTACCTAATGTGCTTTCGGAACGTAACTTCCAGAGCTACCAAAGACACGCGATTCTTAAAGTATTTGAATCAGAAATGTTAGCATATCTAGATGGAGAGTAGTAAATCTTTATACCACTGCATAAATATGTATAATGTAGGTAATTATGAAATAAATGTTATACTCATATATATTTTATACATAAATACTTTCAATTTGATCGAATATTATAATTCTTTCTCTAAGTCAAACTTTTAACTTTATAGACAAGGGGAAATGGGTGTCGCTCTCTTTTCAATGATAAATTTCCTTTCTTCGTTTGCATTACGAATTTTGATGAAAAAGCTCTTACGAATCGGTACTTAGGTTAATGAAACTTCTAGTGTTTTCTTTGTTATAATACTTTTTAAAAATTAGGTTTTCAATTAAAAAAATTTTCTTTTTAACTTTTCTGAGTAATTTTACTAATTGCTGTAATTCTACTAACTTTTCTGAGTAATTTTAATAATTGAAACTTCAACTTCACCTGGAAATCCTGAGATTTTTGTAAGGGTGTCGATTTCAGGAAATATTATAAATATTTAACCCCCGGACATAAGAGGTATATTGTAAGGAACTAGAAGGATTACAGAAGGGTCACATACATTTACGTTTATTAAGCCTACTCACCACTGATAACTTAACTCGAGCATTCCGACATTACTTGCACATGTTCTTGACATTTCCCATTCAATTAAAAATATGTGTCAATCATCAACAATGAACTGCTAACAATCACTTGAGACCTCACTTGAAAGAAAAGGATTATAGTTCTTTGGAGAAGTTTACATTTAGATACTTTCCAAGCACTCGTATTTCTCTGAGTTTCTACTCGGAAAATTCCAGAAATGCCTGTGTCGATCCTTAGATGTATTATATTATTTTCCTAAATCTTACATTCTGATCAAATTTTTCATCATTTTAAACGTTTACTGACAAGAAAACTAACATGAAATCCATCAACAATTAAACACATCCGTTCGGATTCAATCACTATTAGCAGTATCTATTATTATGGCGAATACTATTTTCGACTTGAAATAGTTATAGAATCTCTGGGATGGTACGGATAATGAATCCAATTGAACCGTACGTGGATTGGTTATCGAACTGCGTCGGCGGTACTACGATTGAAGCGGAATCTCCTTACTGGAATAGATCCAGCAGAGAGCCTAACTCTGCCTCAATTATCCCAATCACCATTGTCATTGCATTCGCTCGAGGCCTGTGCCGGCTAAGCCCAGCTTACTTGTGCATCACATAGAAGGGTCGTTTCACCACAAAACTCCGATTAAACACCAACCAACCTCACGTCCTGGGAGATTGTCATCAAGAATGAAGGCGCACACGATCGATTGCCTCCAGTAGCTACATAGAGTGGTCATACTGAGTCTAGACAGTTCGTCATGCGCAAGAAGGTCCCACTGGCAGCCAAGTTTGAAGTTTTTCAAGTTGTGAGCCAATCAGTGGGATGCCAAGGAACACGGGCATGGGACGCGAGATGAGGATACGAGGAGGCATTCCAAATTGATATATTTAGTATTTACATTAACTGACTAAGTACTGAAACAACTGCATTTTAGTGTTGGTATCCGCCACACGAAAGTAGGTTGTGACGTAGCGTGGTGTCACCAGTCAGTGTAAATACTTTTTTCACGAGGTTGGTAGCGTTTTTGGCTCGAAGATAACGAAGAATTGTTCAGATCGAAGCTTCGATGCAGGGTTGCGATAGTTTCATACTCGTAGTAGCAACCGACTTGTTCCAATTGGATGCTGAAGTCTGACTTACTTGCGACTGAAGAACCTCAGGCCTCCTAGGCTGTCGAAACCAAGAATTTCGGTGAAACTCCATCGAATGATAATATGTGTTCAATCCAAGTAGAAATAGCTCAACTACTTCGGCCGAAGTCCAACTTCTTGCAGCTCTTCCCCACAAAATGTGCTCGCCATGCCTGGAAATTTGGTGGGAAGTTTTTTTTTCCGACGACTTTTTAACGTTTTTTGCGGTTTTGATAACTTTGTGGTAACGCCATGACTTCTAACGGACTGATAAGTTCTGGTTGAAGAATGAAGGAGGATTGGACTATTGTTATTGTTCTTCGTCCCTTCAAGTGCTTAGCAGGCGAACCAAACAATCCTCGGGGACCACTACAGTGATTCAGAAGTTCCAAATAAGTATCTGATATTTCATTGGCACACTTGGCTAATAATACTTTGGCAAAGAAAAAAAGGTTTAGAAATTTGGTGAGGGAAATCCCACAACTCGGCGGATTCCTTAAACTGCTGACTTCCTAACTGGGCCTCTGACTGTCTCCAATACATCTGAAATTCCGTGGACAGTAAACCAACATTAAAATTTCTGGATAATCACTGAATTTGAGGTATTTCCAGTTGAAAGTCGAAAACTCCTGAATAAGTGCCCAATACTATAATTTAATACCTCTAAAATACAATTTTTAATACCTATATGTAATTAATAATTTAATAATAATTTAATAACAATTTAATAACAATAATAATTAATTTTCATAATTTATTATTAATAATAATAATAATTTAATAATAATAATAATTTAATAATAATTTAATACCTATATGTAATACAATTTTTGATCCTAATAAAATAGGTCTGAGCTCACGTTTCCCATTGTCACGATGGAACGTCTTCCATACTAAGTTTTTCCATACGTAAATGTAAATCGAATTTTAAAAATCCATCCGCCCGCCGTAAGCGGCATTTTTTAAGTTCCCATGGACCGATTTTGATGAAATTTGGTATTCATCAAATAATATTGGGTATTGGTAGGGTTGAAATTTTTAAAAGTTCGAGCTCGAAAACTCTCGAAATAAAGGTATTGTTTTTTCACCAATTTGAAATAGTATTGAATTTTCAGAATCGATTGAGGTATTGTTTTTTCGCCAATTTGAATTAGTATTGAATTTTCAGAATCGATTGAGACCACCTGGAGCTGTGTAGGACATACCATTCGCTCCCTACGAGAACTTAAGGGTTGGATTTACGATAAATATGAAACAGAAAATGCGGTAGTTGTTCGTTTTTTCGAGTTCTACTCAGTTATGCGTTCTTAGAAACCACTATTCAAATTTCAATTTGAAGAAAACCAAACTCCCTATTTCTTCGAATTGAGTGAGCAGCGTTTGTTTCTTCCAAATAAACTCGATTTTGAAGTAAATTATGTATAGAAAGTAAGTTTTACCTAACTGTATCATGAACTATTTTTACTATCGATTGTGTATCATACCAAATTTATCAACCTGAACGACAGGCTGTCTTTAACGACCGTTCATGTATGTATAGTACAAATTCCCTTATTTAATAGGTAATCATGTGTAATTATTTTTGTAATATTTCATATTTTGTTCATGTCCTTCCCGAAATTTACAATAATTCATGTTTTGGATTTATTGATTCCGATAGTGATCTTACGAGAAAGGGTACTCATCTAACAGCAGAATATAATTCCTATAGGCGTTGATTTCTTCTCTTTGTAAATTGTTATTGTTTGTAATTTATCTATTAACCTTAACAGACTGATTATTTGCTTTCTTATGAATAGCTAAGCGTATTATTTAATCAATAGCGATTAATTTTCACATACCGAAAAATTGTAAAGTTCGGTTTTACAAACTGAATAACTTTTATTGAAAAAATACATATTATCAATTTTACTTTGAACAATAACCGTTATTACTTGTTAGGGGTTTATTTAAAGGACCCTTTAAAGAGAACCATCTCTTATGATTAAGCTCTTAAGGATAAAATATTGAAGAAATTCTGGAGACTTCTGAATGAGAAAAGAAAAATCTAAGATTGAGGAAGGTCGAGCCCTTGAGACTTCTTCGCTATCTCTCTTCGTCACATGCAGTCTCATCCTACGAGCGTCTTCTTTCATATAAGCACCGCCACGACCACATCCTTCATTTTACTTATTTCTGCTTCACAAACGCAAACAAATTTCATTCTCACTCAAAGTGATTCATTGTTGTTGGCAGAAGATAAACTACTAGCTCCAAGTAATGCGGCGTTCATAGAGTGTTTACGTTTAAAATATATTATCTCTTTCTCCATTCTGATCAGAACTTGGGAATACCCTACAATGGATCAAGATGTTCTCGAATCAATGGGCTTGGCGGTTGGGAAAGGACAGAAAAGTGTAGCAGATCATTTTCTGTTGGCTCAACCTCATATGGTGAGTTTTTCTTCTTTGAATTTTGAAACGGAATAGAATGTAGAACAAAGTGGGAAACGTGATGGTTTCGTCATCTATTTCCCATTTCAATGACTGCCGTGATTGCTGAATGCAATAACGAGGTCTACCTGTATTGAACGATCAATAGCTCATAATCAAAGAGAGACTAATCGTCCACCGTTAATGAAGCTAACCACTCACTGAGCTGGAGCGTTGGGACTGCCAGGTTGTGTGACGACCAGCAGACTTGGGATGGGATGGGACGACCAGAACTCTACAGGGTTTACATTGAACGCACATTGTTCGGAAACGTTTGCAATCAAGTTTGCCCCGCGCAACTTGCAATCAACATTCGCGAACCCAAACACTACGTAAACTACCTGCGTATTTACAAACAAATAATTGTGCTTCAAAGGCGAAAGTCTGAAGTTGAACTTCCACTAAACATGTTGTGACGACTACACGTCTAAACCAGTACAAGATATTCACTGAAGATGATGGAATAAGTAATCGAAAGCTTGGAAAAAAGCACTTTGACACTGCAAGCTTTTCCAAAATGTAAATTAAATCAATCAATTAAAAAAAAACTGTTCAATTTCTCCCTTGCGAGGGAAAAACATTAAATCATGTTTAATGTTTTTCCCTCGCAAGGGAGAAATTAGATTGCCGATCACTCAGCTGATCAGTGACCACTCAGGCGCCTTCAGCATTCTCCATTGACCCTGCTTCTCAAATTTCAGCTTCCTGCGTTCAACAGGAGAGAAAATGGCCTTGGAGCTCACTCAGCTGATCAGTGACCATCTTGGTACAACTAGACCCCAAATGGAGCCGATATAACGTGGTAACTAAGAAATCGGTCCGTGGTAACTAAGAAAAAAAAACGTTGCAGATTTGCGTGTCGGAATTCACAGAATGACCCCCAGCCCTAAAACATTAAACATGTTAAAAGTTTACTCAATCACCTGACCGAACCTCGATAGCATACTCAGCATCACATTTTTGCAGAAGCTAGTACATAACTTTATAGACCTATGTATTTATGTAAGGCTATACTATAGTCTAATAGTAGGTAATATTATTACTGTGTTTATTACTGGGGCGCCGGTGTGGATACGGTCATTGGGGCGTCGTTTTGGCGGTGGACTTTGAACCCACTTCTCCGGGGGTCGTGGGTTCAAGGCTCATCGCCGGCAGCGTGCGTTTTTCGGCGGCCGAGGCTCTCATCGCCCCCCTCGTTCCAACCCAGGGCGGTGAGGCAATGGGAAGCCATGAGCGGAATCATCAGAGCAAATTCTGATCTTCCCTTTGGAAGACAGCTGATGTCATCCGCGACGCCAGAAATGGCAGTCCAACCTGAAATGGTTGTTTACTTACTTACTTTCACTCTATACGCTATTAGCTCTATTAATGAGCGGAATCATTTGAACAAAATCTGGTATTCTCCTTGGAAAACAGCTGACGATGAGCCTTGATCATTAAAGTGTGTTATGGAAGAAGAAGAACACAAAGAAAACATGTTTATTGACCAGATAACAGATAATCGGATACAAAACTGGTTTAACAAAATGGAAACATGGTAGGCATGGACGTGACGTCCGTCTGGCGAGTGGTACGAGCTTATTTGTGGTCGTTCTATTTTGAGTAAATTTTGAGTGTTACTAAATTTCAAATTAACTATGTATTATATCACTTCCATATCTACTTAATACTAATCTAATCCCAACTTGAACTCTTCAATAAGTTTCGATCGATATAACCAACATTTCTGGCCATACCGGGCTACTTTCAACTAATATCTTCCGTTATCCAGCAGTCAAATGATATTATCAGTGTCCAGCCGACCCGCCCCTAAAAAATAAACTATAAACTGGAAGAGTCAAGAACGGTGCATATCTGCACTTGGCGAGCAACGAATCCCTTTGATGAGACAGACAACAGGCGAATCAACCTCTTGTACGAACAAGAACACGTTGCAAACACTGCTCGGGGTGGCAGAAAGTTCACGAGACGAGCATCCTTTTCATAAACGTGAAAAACTGCGAGCTCAGTGTAAACCCGCCTTCATGGAAATTTATGGGAGAAGGAGGAAAAGAACTACTGGGATGAATCACCTAAGAAGGGAGCAGGACAGGTGGATTGCCTGGGCCTCAATTGACAGCTGGAAACACTGCTATAAAACCCCCAAGATTGCTTCAGAGTCCAATATCAAATGCAGTAGTACTGCCAGAAGACATAGTTCATAAAAAGTGAATTTTCTTAAGCATAGGGGGTCTCCAGTGTAAGAATTATATGGAAGTCAACGAGTGCAATGGTATACTACATGGACAGCCATAATAATGTACTGCCGGGAAGATTAGATGCAGGCTGGGTTGAAAAAACGATACAATATTGTAGCCAAAACCACTAGGATTCTACCCCTTGCCTCTTGTATGGCGATCAATTATTTTCTTATAGACCGTGTTGCTGACAAATCCAATGAGAGTAGGTGGAGGATAACGTGATGAAGTACCCTTAATAACAGAAAAACTCGGCGCTGCGTGCCTCGGCGGGGGCTTCGCCCCCTGCACCCCCGGATGATTTCCGCTTAGAGCCTAATGGCTAAAATATGACATACCTTGAAAAGGTTTTTGCTCCCTCTCCCTCTTTATATTTCTTCCACTGTAATATTTAAGATACCTCCTTATTCATAATAACATCAGGTTGTCAAGCATATTTGTCGTCAAGCATATGATAAATCATAGCGCTACTTTCCTGTCGCTTTTTCCTGTCGCTTTTTACTGTCGATTTTTCCTGTCGCTTTTTACTGTCGATTTTTCCTGTCGTTTTTCGGCGGGGGGTCCCATCGCTAAAACCTTTTCAAGGTTGAAAACTTCTAGAATCAAACGTGTTTAGAACGTAGGCAATTGTTTCAAAATTGTCAGAACAATAATTCAAATTGAATATGAAGAGATCACTTAAATTGAGTAGTTGAAATTGAAAATGCTAAGTACAATCAAAAGTTGAAAGTGTGGTTTCAAAAATAAATAACTTACTCGCTTTTCAATATGTACTTCTTAGAGTATTTGCCAAACGAGTGTAATAAAATAAGTCGTTCTAAGAAAATATCGATAACTTAAAGCACAAAGGAGCTATGTCCAAAAACGGAGTTTTGAGAAAAACGCAAAAGAAATTATCACCAATGCACAATTCCTAAAACAATGGCTTATTAATTTCCTGAAAAAATTTTCAAGCTATTATCATCAAGAAAACTCAATAACAGTTTTGTTGAATTTTGAGTTTTTCTGAAATTAAAAAAAAAAAATAAAAAACGTGGAAGCTGGATGGACGTAGCGCCTTTGTGCTTTAAGGTATCGATAGTATTACTTATTCAGGTTATAAAATTACGATATAAATTAATATTGTTATTAAATATTTTGTATTTAATGTTCGCAGCCACTGAAGATGACCAAAAAAGTTTACAGAAAGTTTCTAGAGGAATCGGGAGTCGTACCAGAACTCACGAAAGTGTTATATAAACTCTACGACGAGAAAGAAAAACCTCCGTATTTCATTCAGTATCCTTCTTCTATCAGGATAACTATTCAGATGAATTTTAGTTCGTATATAAATTAAGAAGTGCAAACCGCAGTGCAATTGGAAATACGAAGTGCAAAATTCGCTATTAGATCGGTAGTAACTCTGCAAATAACAATATTAAATAATATTGCAGATAACAATACAACAATATAATAATTACTTTTGGTCCATTATTTTCAATAATGAACCTTTGGAATTGACCAAGAAAAAATGTTAACCCCCTCAAAATTTGTTGATGCTTTTGATGAAATTTGGTAAATGGGCTACATTCGGGGTCTAGTTCTGTACCTCAGAGGTCGATTATCGTAAGTGACATTTTGGCGATCTTACAACAGAGCCAAAAGAAGTTGTGGACACACCTATTTTGATCCCTATGGCCCATTCTGATGACTTTATCATGCTCAAATTAATTCTGTAGAATCTGATTATGCCTACCAATACAATAGAATACAAAATACAATAGAAAGAATGCACATACAAAACAAAAATCTCGAAAACGAGAATTTTGGACATACGATAGTTGAGGTACAGAGTTGTTCCCCTAAGCTTTTGGTTGATGTCTGTCATTTCTAAGGATTAAAAAATAAGGAATGAAATTTTCAAAACGCCCAAGTTCGAAAACTTGAGAACGATGGCACTTTGGGTCAATGGCAAAGCTGTGTTCTTTGCAGGCGACTGATCTATACAGAAAAAATAAGCCTTAGTGTAATAATTTGCAGCGTTTTTTATTTTTACAGTTTAGATAATTTCCTGGAATACGATCGTGAACAACGCCCATGATTAAAATTTTTATCGTTCATTTCCATCTGACTACATATCCAACATAATAACTAACTAAGTGAAGAAAGCATTCTGCCAAACCAACTTGGCTCATTGTTTCTTTATTCAGCTAAATTTCCTTTATGAACTTCTTCAGCTATTTCAAGAAATATTTTGGCGAAACTGCATATGATGTACCAAACATTTACCATTTACGCCAGGAATTGGAACAGGCGAAAACCCGCTTGCAAGAGCTCCAAAATGAAAACTACAGCATCAAGCAGCAGATATGCCGCTATGAGAATTATTGGGAACTCAAACCTTTTGATTACAGATATTGAACCATCAACGCCTTCATATAAATAAAGCAGATTATAATAAATAAATAGCATAATGAAATAATAATATAACTAAAAATGGTACCAATTTGTGTTCTACACGATTCAAAATCCAACGTTTGAAAGTATTGGTATAAGAGATGGAAATGCATCACGCACATATTTAATGCATTGTTAAATTCCATGAAAGTCGGAGAATGACCTGGACAAATCTAAGGCCTTCGATCGGGTTGTGAGACATCAAAGAAGCGGGTATTCTTCGGGGATCTTAGATTGCTACGAGTAGTTCCCTGTACGATCGATCGCAGGTGGTCAGTTTCGAGGGGGCTTTGAGTGAACCAGGAAGAACCTCTTGTGGGGTTTCCTTCAATGCTATTTCTCAATAAGGGATTAATAATTATTCAAACAAATAGCAGTTCAATGCTGATTGAATCTCAGATCCATTAGGTTGACTTTATGAGTCCTATCTTATGGCCAGAGGATGTGTAAGGAAGATCTTGTCTTCCTTACTCGACGAGTTGTAGCTGTTAGTGCTGACTTTTGGGTCAGCAAGTTAGCTGAGGGCCTGGATCTCACTGCTGGCCCAACTGCACCCATGTTACTCTGGAAGTTATCGTGATTATGAACCTACAAGCCGTATAGGTGTTTTTGGATAACGAATAAAACCTTTTCATGAGCCAATATTGTTACTCTTTACCGTATAAAACTCTTAAAAGTTTACACATCATTATTGATTTTGAGTATTATATTCATATTGTAGGCACCAATATCACAAGAAAACGTCTACTTCTTAGCAAAATGATAAAAACAAGACCAAATGACCTCACAATGTATGTTGATTTTCATGGAAAATTTTGATGCTGAAATATAATAATGACAAACGCTGCAAATTATTACACAATGGTTTATTATTTTTCTATAGATCACTCGTCTGCAAAGCCACCAACAATCCAACATGAAGAAAAACATCGATCGCATTTCGGTCATCTATAATTTGAACGGAAATTAGGCCTCTTTTGCTATTCACACTCGTGTTTCTGATTTATCGTACGTTCAAAACTTAAATTCTCGTAGTGAGCGAACGGTTTGTCCTACAGAGCTCCGGGTGGTCTCAAAAAATTCTAAAAATTCTATAGAATCTTAAATTGAAGGAAAAACAAAACCTTTATACCAAAAATTTTTGAGTTAGGGCGTTTTCAAAATTTCAAAATTCATTCTTGAACTCTTAGAAGTGACCTACATCAACCAAAATCTTCGGGGCACAACTAGACCCCAAATGGAGCCTACATGCCAAATTGCATCAAAATCGGTCAATGCTAGGTGGCAAAAGTGCCGCGTACGGCGTACGGCGGATGGACGGCCAAATTTTTATTCGATTTTTGGATTCTATGTACCTTGAAACGTAAACCATCAAATTTTGAGGGGGTATTAAAAAAAAAATTTCTTGGTCGATTTCAAAGGTTCGTTAGGTATTGAAAAAAATAAACCAAAAACATGAAATACTGATCTTTTGTTTTTGCCAAATCATAGCTGACACGTATTAACCGCTGAGTTTGTCACAAACAATCGCCGAACAGTTAGCTACGCTTGAATTTACCGAAATACGATGGAAACAATTATCAGGAAGCCATTGCTGAAGAATTCATTGTTTAAATCAATAGGAGCTCTCTTTGCAGGTAATCACGCTCGTCTTTCTCGATCCTCAATACGAGGTTGTGCCTAATATCAACGCTGTGGTTTGAAATGAAACATCGGTAGTCTCTAAAAGAACCATATGGGTGGGCGGAGAGAGGAAAAAAGACTAACAATTCTCATTGTAAAGCTTCCCCCTTATACCTACTCCCTTTCGAAATATTAGTTCGACTGATGGAACACATAAAAATACGATCCCAATAAGGATTTAGGCACTAAATTTCGATACATACTGCCGTCCAAAAATTACACTACGCATTTTCATTCTCATTCCAAGTATTCATATATCTTTTCAAATACTTTGTTGGGATTGTGTTAGAATAAAAGGAGGATTATGGAGACTCAGTTTCCTGTTATACAAAGGGTGTGACCGTCTAGTGCGTGTTGCCTCCATCTTCATGCTTCACCCCGACTATTGGTGAATCCAAATATCAGCCGAAACCCCTCGATTGGAATAAATGGTCAGGATTTTTACTCCCCTAAAAACAACTAAAACGCGAGGAGGAAAGTATTTGTGAAGTGGTTCAACTATGATTAAGTGATAAACAAATGACAGACAAACAAAGATGGACGCACTGTCGATAATTACCTATTAGAGTCGTGACCTCCACCTAGCATATATATTTCGCATTAAAACCACAACTCTGTGACTAGGCAACCAGACCGGTAAAAATAAAGGCCCAGACGAACGTCACCAGCCTCCCTCCATCTTGGCCTCAGTTCACCTATTGTGCACTTTTACCTTCCAGGAGTATATAAAGCTCTCTCAAGCACCCACCATTCTAGTCTGAAACTCTGTTCTCTCACTTACTCACCTCACAACCTTCTTAACGATCAATGACCATACCTACCATATCTATCAACGGTTCCGTGGAGGTCTGAGCAACATCTCACCCACAACCTCCTACATTGCTGTTTCACGGTCAAGTGCCGATCAACGTCATCAGATAGCAACTGGTGAAAACCAACTCTTTCAATCAAATTTGTCATTCTTTTTTTTATAGAAAAACAATATTTATGTACTCAAAACATCTACTTCTCCAACAGAGTAAAAGATCTAAGTACCATTTCAAGTGCGTTTCTTTTTCCATTTTAACTAAATTTATGTTTCGAAAACAGTCAAATTTCAAGTCACAACATATGGTAATGTACAGAGTGTGAGAATTCATATATATAGAACACTAAAATATGAACGAATGCTTACGAAGTTGTTCACAGATTCCGAACTAAGCCCACATTGCACCCTTCCCTTTGCTTTTTTGGGCCCATTTGTGGTTTCATCAAAGAGTAATTCAAAGTGGAGAGTCTTGTCGAGGAAACTGGTGTGACACGAATTCAGCTTGACAGGGCTGAAGCCGGCTATAAAAAGAAAACCATGGAAGCAGAGCTGGTAAGACCGATGGAAAGAAGAAATTGCGGTAGAGAAAGAGAAACGAGATATAAAACAATAATAGAAAGTCGGAAATAACTCGATGGTTTATTCATATAATTAAATTCATATTTTCGTCATCCGTTCGATAAAAAGATTTTGTAGAATATCGGGTGTTGGAATTTAATATTAGATATCTCTTCTTCGTCTCCACCAAGATATCACAATGTCAGTTAGGTTACAAAGCTGGAACACTTAGTAAGGAAGATCACTAAGCTAATTAGATCATGAAATTAGCTACATCAACCTGTAAGTTAGTTTAAAAAATAAAAATTATTTCCCTTTCAGCTAGATTATTAGGTAAACTGAATTATCAAGTTAGCAAGATCACCAGGTTGGCTAGACCACCAAGTCAGCTAGATCACTAAGTTTGCTAGGACCTAGTTAGCTAGATCATCAAGTTAACTGGATTATCAAGTTAGCAAGATCACCAAGTCAGCTAGATCACTAAGTTTGCCAGGACTTAGTTAGCCAGATCATCTAGTTAGCAAGATCACCAGGTTGGATAGACCACCAAGTCAGCTAGATCACTAAGTTTGTTAACCTTTAATCCTCCACTTGTTCGAAAAATGTGTGCCTCAATTGACAAATCCATAGAATATTTGTGCAGATGTCCCATCAGTTCAAGAATGATCTTTGCAAGGGCTACAATAGCGCTATCTGCATCACCAGAATCGGCCGATAAACCGAATTTTGCTTAAGTAGAAGAAGAATACTTGGAAAAATCGTTGGTTGGATGTTGGGATCCATTATGATATTCAAAAAGTACAGAACCAAAGAATAACGCCGGGAAGGTTCACTTCATAGAAGGATCTGTGTTGCCTCAGGTAGTGGCGCCATCTCTGACGAGGAAACCCAACTTGTAGCCTACAGGGGAGAAATGAGGGTAGAAAGTACCTCGAAGGCCCTATCACAGTACGTCAAGTCGAGAATTATTTTGATTTTTCTTTGAGTTATTATGTTTTTATTATTACATTTTCTTACACAATCGATAGTTGGAGTATCAAGATAGCCAACGGCTATCAGTGTTTGTTTAAAAGTGGATAACTGTTGCAGGTAAAAATTGTACTTTTAAAAAGATACCTCAGGATATTAGGGGTTAAGACGAAGTTAGTTAGATCATCAAGTTAACCGGACTATCAAGTTAGGAAGATTAAGTTAGGAAGGTTCGCTGGACACCAAGTCTGCTCGATCACCATGTTTGTCAGGACCAAGTTAGCTTGATCTCCAAATTTGTTAGGATCAAGTTAGCTAGATCATCAAGTTAGCTGAACTATAAAGTTAGAACGATCACCAAGTCAGCTAGATCACTAAGCTTGTTAGGACCTAGTTAGCTAGATCATCAAGTTAGCTGGACTATCAAGTTTGCAATATCACCAAGTGATGTTTTTGAAAATTGCGTTTCTAGAAACGAACTTGTAAGAATGTTCCCATCCAACGACACCACCCAGAGAATACAATTACAATTAGCAAATATTACACCAAGTTAGTTAGATCAACAAGTTAGTTGGACTGTCAAGTTAGCAACATCACCAACCAGGTTACCTAGATCATCAAGTTAACTGGATTATCATGTTAGCTAGTTCACCAAATTATCTAGATCAAGTTAGTAAGACCAGAAAAATCGAGCGTCACTTCATCAAGCGAGAGTATTTAAATCGAGTACTGCATGAAATTGAACAGATTAACTCATTCAAAGGAACTAGGGTAAAACCACCAATAGTCGGCACTGTTAAGCCCGATCTTCAACTTCAAAACGCAGTTATAAATCAGTTTTGAGTGCTAATCCATTATTTTTTTTCTTTACGTAGATAAACATCTGTACTTCATTTAAAAAAATACTAGGAAACTTCATAACAACTTTTGAATCGAGTTGTAAGGCAATTCTACACAAACAACAGATTTCCTAGTAGCCGGCACCCATTTTGCCATCAATCGGCACGGCTTTTAACCAATAGTGGGCACCAGTCCACTATTGATGGGCACTGCTCACTACTAATAGTTGGCACCTGCCAACTACCAATTCAACGCTGCCATACTAATAGTTGGAACAGGTTTAGATTCTGGTGAGGGATAGAAAAAAACGTAAAATGGTAAGGTAAAAGCACCAATGGTGGAATGCTTAAGGTCCTTAGCAATTCAATTGTACTCGGTTCTCGTGGTATTTTTCTAAATTTTTCAGATCAAAAACTTATGAAGACGCCAATGGCTCCAGCAAATCTTCCCCTTTACGGAGAATGTCTGAAAATTGCTTTAAAAGAAGTTTTTTGTTATAATAATCCATTTTTCTCAGCTTCTTGTTTTGTACCAATAGTGGAACGCTGAAAATTGTGGGTGTTCCTAAGTTGGAATTTTTTGCTCCAGTCGTGGAACGATGCCAAAATTTCAACTCGTCATTAAAATTTCCCCGTTATAAATACTTATGTTGGTACTTAATCATTTTTATTAATAATATGAATTGGGCATTAGGTAGGTACCTAGTAGTTATAGGTATATTCAATAAATAATAAATTGACCACATTTTCAAATATTCAATTCGAATAATACAATAATGAACAATCGTGTGGGAGGATGGGCTCATGGTGGCTTCTTTTCAAAGTGTTCCATCGAGTAGCTCCGAAAGCTCGGGTTCGGCATATTGAGATGTAACTAAATAACAATGAAATCAAAATTAAGCAAACAGAAATGAAGATGAAGAAAAACCAACATTTCAAAAGATGAGGAGTGAACACACGATCCTCGGTACTAATAAGTACCTACCTAAGTAATTTTTAGCAGATCCTTTTCAGGTCCTTTGGAAGGTTTGGTAAATTTTTGAAAAATCACTGATGACATGAACCGACAGCAGAAACATTTGATAGCAACCAAATACTGCATTGATCCAATGGTAGAATATAGATGTTCTAGTCTTGGAATACCATAATATGGTATTGTTGATATTATCAACCCCATTCCACTATTGGCTTCGGTGCAGAGACGAGATATTTGAATATGATGGAGTCGTTTGATGAATTTACAAATAACAATTAGATACAAAAATCTTTAATCACAAAAAAATATTTGAGTTCCAATAGTGGAATGACCATTCCACCACTGGTACTCTCGACGAAAATTATGTGCCAATAGTGGAATGGTTGATATATTGAAAAAACTAATGATAGAGACGTTTAAAAACTCAAGAACGTGAAGAACTAACATAATAAACAATGATGAAACCAAATGAAACCACAAAGAAAGAACACAATCAGCAATAAACTCTAATTTCGGAGGAATGTACCTTGTCAATTTCACTAACAAAGTTTGTTAAGCTCCATTTAATACTGACTGACTGTCACTTTTCTTGTCCGGCTGTCGCTCATTCAGGCAAGAAATAATTTCTTCTTTTTTCACATGACCAGTAATAACAGTTGATCATGCTGGAGGCTGAAGGAACCTCAAAATTGTCGTTAAAACCTTATTATACCCATTTCTCTGGTCAACGTTCCACCACTGGTGCTCATTCCACCATTGGTGCTTTTACCTTAACGAAAGGTAAAATAACGTTTTTATTTCAATCAGCCTTTAAGGTTAACTGTGAGTTACCGAGGTACCGACCTACTGTGCAGTGAAATACCAGGTTTTCCTCGACAAAATTTGGTGTTGAACACTCTAATTATTTTGACATATCACATAAATTAAGTCCCAAACGATAGAGGTGAACGGATGAGACAAGAAATATCACAAAAGTTTGAATAGGTATAAAAGGAAATCAAACGTTGGTTTCAAACTAGGTATAAAGTTAAAATTTAATATTTTATATTAAATACCAAGTGGGTGTGGCACATAGCTTCCTCGTATCCATAACCCGATTATATAGATGATCCGATGCATAGTAGTTAATCTCAAAACACCAATCTCTAAGTACCTTACACTACCATCATAGGGGACCATCTACACGCTAATCTGGACAATCCTAGAAAATTTCATAAAATTCGGATGAAAAATGTAAGTTTATGGCTGTTACAAGGAATTCACGTTCGCGCATGCGCATCGGCTACTATCAGTCCGGGGGTGATGATTTTCATAGGGGACCATCTACAACGTAATCCGCATAGTCACTGAAAATTTCATCGAAATCGGGTAGAAAATGTGGACGTTATGGCTGTTACAAGGAATTCACGTTTGCTCATGCGCAGAGGCTACTATCAGTCCGAAGGTGGTGATTTTCATAGGGGACCATCTAAATACCAATCTGTAACATTCCTGAAAATTTCATCGAAATCGGATGGAAAATGTAGAAGTTATGGCCGTTACAAGGAATTCACGTTTGTGTATGCGCAGTCGCTTCTATCAGTCCGGGGCTTCTGTAAATTTTAAGGCCTTGATTTTCATAGGGGACCGTCTACACACCAACCCAATCCCTGAAAATTTCATAGAAATCGGACAATAACTTCGTATAGTTATGCCCGTTACAAGGAATTCATGACAGACAGACACGGAACCCATATTGTTCAGAAAGGTCTAAAACGCAAAACGCGAGTGAAAACTTTGATTTTGGAGATCTTTTTTTTCATCCTTGAAAAGTGAAAACAAAACTTCCGCTACCTTGGTAGACTCGGAAGCAATTTAAGTCTCAAAATAGGTACCCCCCACCCTCCCCCACTCACCTCAGCAAAAAATACCTAGCGATCACCTCCAGTGTTAATAACGGGCACTGCCGACTATTGAATACTGGGCATGCTGATTATTGGGTTCTACCAATAGTCGGCATGCCAGTTATTGAATGATCGGCACTGCCCATTATTAGTTTTATGGTGTGCCGAAATCTGGATAGAGCTACGGAATAACAATTTAAACTTTAGAAATTATGTTTGGTTACGAAAATTGATCAATTCAGATCAAAAGACTTCATGATGACAAATGCATGCCGAAATCCAATAGTGGGCACCCCAAGCCAATTATTGAAATTGAGGTTAATTTTTATCCAGAACTGGGCACATCTGCGATCCCCAATATAATTAGATAAAACGTATCAAAAAATAATGCAAATGAAAGCTTGAAAGCTGGAGAATGCAACAGAATCGGAAAAAGTACGAAAGAATCAATTACCAGCGAGCAGTACCCAAATCAGCACTGTCAGTCCTTAAGAAAAAAATAGCGGGAGGTCTGTTACGAGGACGCGCAATGGGTACTGTCAAAAAATGTTTTTCCATCTGATTTTACTCCTGCTCACGGCCCACAAACAAGCTGACGAGCTTGGTATTCAGTTGTAGCCCGTGAAAATATTTTTTTAAGCCTCCTAGGTCACTCCCAAGTCTTATTCTTGACCAGAATGTGTTAAGAGTGCCGACTATTAGGGGGGGTGCTGGTTATTGGTGGTTTTACCCTAGTAAAGAGTACGAGAGCGTTATTCCACGGTACACAACATCTCGTGATGTAGTGGAAGGTTGACGCTGCCTGGTAAGAAAATAAGGCCCTACGTCTTCCACTCCCCCACGAAACGTCGACGATCCCAAAGCGGAAGAGAATGTCCTCCGGATTAGCGGAGCAAAGACCGGGGAGCACGTAGTCGAGCCGGGATTACCTCCAGCGCCTTGAAACTGTTATGTGAACCGGAGAGTCGACCAGCACGTATTTTATCCCTCCCCTACGACGTTGACCCCCCAAAACGACACCTCCGGTCGGCCTCCAGGGTCACATTGCTGATGTCACTCGATTCCGTGCTCGGTATCCCAATCTCCAGGCATCCTGAGTGTCTCCCAACACCCTGACTCTGTATTACGGATTTCAGATTCTCTAAAATGAATCAACTTAAGTCTTATTGATCTTTTAAACAATCAAAAAGAATCGAAACGATTTTTTTCAAAAGTATCGATACTTTTTAAGCAAAAGTCACGACCATAGTAAGTAATCACCAAAAGCTAGAGCTAACTTTTAATGCCTATCTATGAAAAATTTTACTTAAATTACTTAATTGTTATTAAGTTTCATAATATAGTATTTTACCTTTTGGTTAAAACTTTTTTGCATTGATTTAACCTTTTTTCACCTTCATTCAAACTTTTTTTAGGACGTCCCACAGTAAAACTTGGGCGTCCTTATGCGATCGATCTGGGGTGATGTTGGACAACACTCAACAGAAAAAAAAATAACCACACAGTAATCCGTTTTAGACCATTCTTTAGACCATTCCGGAAAACTATCTAGTTGTGCACTACAGCGTTGAAATTTTGAATTTTGATTTTTAAGGGGGGGAAAGGGGGGGTTAATGCTTAGAAAACGTGCGTTTGCCGGCATAATCCTGTAAACTCTGCCCAGGCCTCAATTTCCAACCGATTTGTGTGTTTCTTTTTCGTTTGACTCAAATAACTTCCGAGTTGTACATAATTTCACCTGAGTACCAAAATTCGCAATGGGAGGGGGCAAATGGGGGATAATATTCATAAAATATCCGATTTTTCGATATTTCGGTTCCTTTACTGCTTACTAATTGTACACAACCTTTGAAAATGAGGAAAAATTCTCATTCTACCTCCGTATTTTCATGAATTATTCTCTGTACCACCATGGAACTAATAGTGGTGCCACCGTGGTGCCAGGACACCATAAACCGCATATTTCGTGTTTTTTTTCTTTTTTTTTTGTGTTTCACCTTGAATGCGGATGTGAACGTATTCCCGCTTTGGTGCCAGACTGGCACCATTGGTGATGGAAGGGGGGGGGGGGTGAACTCGAAATAGCATATTGGGAATCGTAGATCATGGATTTTAAAATGCTCCTCAGATTCGAGACTCCCATGCCGCTAGAAATGTTTTGGTAGATAATGGTGAGGGGGGGGGGGGTCACTATTTCTTGAATAAACTAATAAACCAAATTACATCCAGTGAAACAGTTTTATCGCTTACCAACTGGTTAACAGATCTACCGCTCATCCAATGGGACGTCCCCTGGAATGCATGCATTACTAAACAATATGTTTACATTCATTTAAACCTTTTTCACTTTCATTTAAACTTTTTTCACTTTAATTTTAAATATTTCTACATTGCATTGAACTTTATTCGATTCCCAAGAAGGAAGATACATTTTTGAACAAAACTATGGAAAAACACTGCAATGATGTGGAACACAGGAAAAATGCAGTCAATGTTGTCTTGCAGTCAATGCCCAACTACTCATTGACACCATCTGCAAGACCATATTGACCGCGTTTTTCCTATGTTGCTGTTGTTCCATGAGTGTGAATTTAAGTTTTCGTGTGTTCATTTTGTTCAAAAATGTATTTTCCTTCTTGGGAATCGAATTCAAAAGTGAAAAACATTTAAAATGAAAGTGAAAAAGGTTTAAATTAAAGTAAAAAAGTTTAAATTTAGGTGAAAAAGGTTTAAATGAAAGTTAAAAAGCGTTAATTTAAAGTAAAAAAGGAGCAAATCAATTCAAAAATGTGAAAAAGGTTTGAGTCAATGCGAAAAAGGTTTAACTAAAAGGTAAAATACTATAACTCGACCTTGACTCTACCTGTTTCTTTCTTAATGATTCTTTTTTTTGACAATTTGTGTCACGAAAGGCTTTATGTAAATGTTTATACCCATTTGAATGTAATGCATTTATTATTTAAATTAATGTAATATTTACTTATTATTTAAATAAGTAATAATAAAGCTATACATAAATGACGTCATGTATTATTAAATTTTCATCATCATTTTTGGAACGTTAGGTTGGAATAAGCAATGACCTTCATGTATTTTCCGGCCCTGCGGTGATTATTATGATTATTGGTTGTAGATTGTTATTGAATGATAATTTTTATGAATTCCTCAACCAGCCGATGAAAACCATTGGAACGATTCTTGAATTATTGAATAGTTTAGAATATCGATAGTTTTCTTCAAAATAACCGATTTTTTAAAGAATCGATAATTTTTTGTCATCCCTACTCCGTATTCTCTATAATACGACGACCTGAGCTATCAATAGTTCAACAACTCAGGTGAGATGATTTTTCCTGTTCAGTTCTTGTTTTCAGAAAAGAGTTTCTGGAGTTACCACAAATACAAGATTATGACAGACGAATTCAAAGCTTCTGCAGTCTTTTCTACAGGTTCAAAAGATATATAAGTGCCTAATTGACAAATAAGCGAAACATTAATTTACACATCCTTATTGTTCATCTGTCAGACCCTAGTAAACCAAATAATATCTTTAAAAAGTGCTAAGTTGTGAAGGTTGTTGAGCTTTCTCACATGGAAGAGCTGGGAAAATCATATAAAATTAATTGGTGTGAAAAATGATTGTACCTATAGACATATTAAATAGGAATAACTACTAACGTATGTCTTGATCAAAGCAAGATTTTCATGATCAGGTTGTCAACTTCCTGAATTGATACCTAATTATCAGAAACACTATTGATAAATTGTTCACTATGTTGATGGTTTTTCTTTTTCTTTTTTCCAGAGGAAAACGGGTGCCGGTTACTATTTCCCAGGATTGTTTGAGGTTGGTTTCCTCCTTAGCCTATCCCGTTCCCCAACAAAATGTCGTATTTGTTGTTGACTCCCAGTCGGCAATCCTCGCACTATGTTCGCCCGATGTCCCTGAGGAACACTGCACTCTCAGTGCAAAGAGAGCCCTAGAGGCGTTATCTTGAAGGGATGGCGAGTGGTTCTCCAATGGGTAGCCTCGCACTGTGGAGTGATGGGTAACGAAAAGGCCGACGAACTTACCAAGGGAGGAAGGGATCCCATCACCCACAACCATACAATGAACGGGGCTGAAATGAAAATCACTCAAACCCGACTAGAACGGCACCGAAATGTGGCCCAAGGTAAACAATGGGAATCTCTCATTGTTCAACCCATTCCCGGAAACCTGCCCCGAAGAGACTTCGAAGCCAGCTTTAAATTAGCAACCGGACATGACTTCGTCCACAGTCATGTCCACGAAATTGGCGCTGCTCCTTCACCGGCACACCCCTGGGCAATACCATTGTAACCATGGATGCCAGGCACTAAGACCATTGCCCAACAATCCCTCAACTCCGACATGATGATGAAGACTTCAAGTGGAGAAAAAAAGCAATTTATATTGGGCTGCTAGGAAGGAGATTACGTAAGGCCTCCGTCCAGGGTAGGATTTAAAAAAAACCTATGTTGATGAAATTACGAATAAAACACTTTTTATAACATATTGATACCTTAAAGCTTAAAGGCGCTATGTCCAAAAACGAAGTTTTCAGAAAAACGCAAAAGAAGTTTTCACCAGTGCACAATTCCTAAAATAATGGCTTATTACACTAAACTCAACAATTTCATGAAGTCAATAATATTTAATCTCAAGAAGGTCAATAAAAGTTTTGTTGAATTCAAGTTTTTCTGAAATTAAAAAAAAATTGGAAGATGGTTGGACATAGCACTTTTGTGCTTTAACGAATCAATATATGCTCCTCAATCTCCTAGGTGGGCACCTACCTTTAATAATAAACCTCATTTAAAACACAGAATTCAATTTTGCAATCACCAACCCTTGGACCATAGTATCATTGAAGTCACCGAAAACATCTCAGAAACTCCTCATATATCCCAAATAAAATTAAATTGCCATTTTAAATTTAATAGACAGCAGAATTTTTTGTCGCCTACTGGAAGTCTCAAACAGAGTTGTGACGAAAATGTCCAATCAAATCGATGGGAAATTTTTCAAAATTTTTGTCATAACATAATTTTTTGGCTTCTGATAACTTTCAAACAATTCAGCTTTGTCGATTAACATTTTAATTGCAATCTAAATCTAGTTAATCTGGTTATTCCTTGGGACAACTTTGGGATTCGCAAGATGTTTTTGGTGGCACTACTGACACCATGGTCCAATTATCGTTAAAAACCGACATGAAATTGTGTAACGAAAAACGACATGCGATACCGATAAGCAATCCGTTTTAGCGTATTTAGGATCGGACATTTGAATTTAAGAATTCTTATTATATTTAAAATAAGATAAAATTTGCATTAAAACGCAAAACACGAGTTTTTTTATGTTTAAACTCCTTGCGTTTCTTTTTTTTTCTTTTCTCTAAGGTCGAAGACTTATTTGAGCCGTCAAGCAACTAGAAAGCTGCCTGCAGACAGACTGATAAGCTCTCAGCCCCAGACCAACGAGGAGCGGACGCGGGTGCGGGTGGCCCTTTGTAAACTTTTCTCTCTATATCTTCAGCTCATCCCTTCCTGAACTGAGCTCTAATAGCAAGACGTAGAGCTTCGATTTGTCCCCTTTTCCGCCTTATACTAGGAAGGTGAAAGGAAGACGCGGGCTTTCAGCAGTCAAATATTTCTCCAAATGTGCCTGGTAATGAGATATTGTTGGTATAAATTATAATAGTATAGGTATAAATTATTGAATCTGCTATTTGAGCCGAATCTGCCAATCTGCTAATCTGCCGAATTTGAGCTAAATCAAAGGGTTCATTTTGTATTTTCAGACATTATTTAATTGTAAGAGCTTAAAGAACTGTTTAATTTTAGTTATTGCCTGAGAGAAGTGATTGGAATAAAAGTATGTTGTGGGAAAAACATGCTCATGGATTCAGTTATGCAACTGTTGATAGAAACCACGTGAAACATAGATTTGTTGAGAAAAAAAGTTTGCCAAGTGGCGTGCCACATAGCTTTCTCGTATCCTTAGCCGATTTCATATAATATCATATTATGATCCGATGCGTAGAGGATAATCAAAACTTCAATCTCGAAATACTACGGCTACCCTTCAAATTTGTCGATTTGACCATGATTGAATTCATACGGAACCGTCTTAGTCCCAATCCCTGGAAATTTCATCGAATTTGGATGGAAACTGGACATGGGGAGAAGCTGTTATATCTCCGAGGGTCGTGAAATCTATGGGAGATCACCTACACCGCGACCAACACAATCCCCGGAAATTGCATCAGAATCGAACCTTAACTCCGTATAGTCTTACCCGTTACAAGGATTTGAGAGCGCACAGACCGACTCACAGACACACAGACAGACACCCACCAGACTCCACATTGGTACTCCAGACAGCCAGCAGAGCTCACGAGAAAGGGTGTTTCATCCAAATGCATGTACACTACTGGGTGGATTCTTTACAGATGGCCGTCTCGTGGAATTCGCGCGAGCATCAGGCGTACTGGCGGCAATGGATATCGACAAGTTGTATCTTTGGTTTTTTTGCGATGAATCTTTGGAATCGAGCAAGAAAAAATATCACTCTCCCTCAAAATTCGATGTTACATTTCATATCCGAATATCATCATCATAGACCAAAATCTGTGCTCACCCACCACTTAAGCCTCTCAATGTTGTAAAGAGCATTAGAAAAGATCTTAAGCTTTCAAAAAGTTGTGCCCGATGGGTTCCCCGCTTGCTATCGGATGAAGGAGGAAGTGGATATGTGGTGCAAGGAGGAGGGCACGCAGTGGGTCAAACAACTCGATTCTAGCCACTATGAACGTTTAGAACGAGCTGATGACTATGTCAAGAAGTAATTTGAGTAATTTGAGTAATTTGAGTAGTGTTTTTTTTTTTGTTTTTTTTTTCTGATTTTTTTTTTTTTTTTTTTTTTTTTTGTAGATGAATTTTCAATTTAATTTTTCTGAATGAAATAAATAAATTTTCAATTTAATTTCTCTGAATTAAATAAATAAATTTTCAATTCAATTTTTCTGAATGAAATGAATGAAGACTGACTTCTTAGGGTTTTCTGTAAGGTTTGAACACCTTGAATTTCTAAATTCTGGAACAAATCTGCCTGAATCATTTTTAAAGTTGTTGTACCAGTATTCGAGGAGGTCCCGTTTCAATCGGATTTCATTTTGTTTGGTTGAAAGTGTCGAAAATGAGCGAAAATAGTTGAAAAACATGGTTGCCGATTTCGGAAAAATTGATCCGTATTCACGTAACTTCCACTGCAACTTTCTATTGAGCCGTTGACGGATCAATTAAATTAAAGGTAAGCTTTAAATTCGCGCAGAACCTGCCTGCAAACGTGTTCATGCATGTTCAAGTTGGTAAGTTTGCCTACCAAATATGAGGGATATCGAACAGGTGATGAGGCGGTATTTTACCAAGAGGGTGTACCACAAAGCTTCATTGATATCCATAACATGTTTGGGTTGGTCATCAGAACTGCAAAGTACCTAACAAAAATATAAAGAATAAGAAACAGATGAAGTGGAATTACGTTCAAAATTCCCGTTTTCTCCCCACAGGTCGACGTCGACGATGCATAGTCGAAAATATATTCATTTTACGGACGACAATATGTACAAGTCGTGCGCATACTAAAAAGCTATTCCGGGATCCACCATGCTGGAAAATGGAATATCGACGCTTATCGTCGCCTTTCAGTCACCTTGTCGTCGAAGCGGAAAACTCTCCCCAACACGCAAGTTTGAAAAAACCACCGCCTCGACAGTTTTATCCTGCCTCAACTTCATAGGTGGCGCCGTGGGAAAATTTAATAATGTTCTGAGGAAGTTGGCGGACGACAAGTTTCAGTCTCTTCAAACTCTCCTGAGAACTGTCGACGCGTGGGCTCAAGGTTCCCTTTCTAGTCTTATAAGTACTCTACCTCTCGCAGGAGGTATACTATAAGCTCTCAGCTGGGGGCCCAGAGAGTTGGTCGGTTTGGCTCCATTTTTCCCACTTCTTTCGATATTCTTCTTTGAACTCTTTCACCCCGAGAATTCTCAGTAAGTTTCACCCTGTTGTGGTCTTATAGGTCATATCAACATTGAACCTTATACTCACCCACGTTGTCGAGATTATGTAGGGCAGACATTTTGATACAGGGAAACACTTAATCCATTGAACTTTCATATATGTTTGACGTTTTTGAAACAGTGAATACTCTGATACGTTGGACGTTTTGATACGTTGAAATGAATAGTTTAATAACATGGTAATTTTGTACAATGGACATTTTGATGCGTTGATAATTTTGGTACGTTGGACATTTATATAATTATGTAATTTATATAATTATATAATTTATATATAATTATATAATTTATATAATTGAATAATATTTATATAATTTATATATAATTGAATAGTTTAATAAGATGAAAGTTTTGGTGCATTAGATATTTGGATGTGTTGAGTATCATGAAGAAACGAACAGCGATCGCATTTTGGTCAGCTAATATTTAAACGGAGGTTAGGTCTCTCTTGCTATTCACACTCGAGTTTCTGATTGATTGTAAGTCCAACACTAGTTCTCATGAGATGCGAACGGTTGATCCTACAGAACTCTGGGTGGTCTCATTCGATTTTAAAAAATCAATATTATTTCAAATTGATGAAAAAACAATATCTTTACATCAAAAGTTATTGAGCTAGGGCGTTTTGAAAATTGCAGTCCTTATTTTTCTATCCTTAGAAGTGAATGACATCTACCAGAAGCTTTGTGGAACAACTAGACCCCAAATGGAGCCCGTACACCAAATTTAATCAAAATCAGTTAATGGTAACTAAGGAAAGTGCCGCGAACGGACGGATGAATTTGTATTCAACTTTCGAATTCTACGTAGGTACCTTCAAAAGTAAATCAACAAATTTTGAGAGGAGGTTAATTTCTTCTTGGTCATTCCAATGGTTTATTTTGAAAATAATAAACCAAAAGGAAATCTAAAACAGACCATTAGAGACAATTTTAAATGTAAAATTTTGATCTCTTTGAGGCGAAGTATCAAGGGTAGCTATAAAAATAAAAAAGCTAGCATAATGTTACTGACGTCTCACCAGAACCCTCACCAGACTGAAACTCCCACCTGAGTTAGCAGTATTTTATGAGGGGTCCTCCAAGCGGGGTAGCCAAGGGTTCGACCGGTTCAGGGAGTGTTGACCCTGTACTTGGGGAATTCTCGTTCCGGTGGTAGACCAGTTGCTTTTATTGTGCATAGTTATATTTAAAATCCTTGGTTTCCCACGCGTTGGAAATTTAGACACATTTAATAATTTTATAACATGGATATTTTGATATGTTGAGCATTTTGATATGGTGGAAATTTAGTCACAATGAATGAATGGTTTTTTATTTGCCATTCCACACAAAGTGTATCGACAATAGTCTATAAAATATAAATATAAAACAAAACATAACAGAGTAATAGGGGTAAACAAAACAATGGGACACTAGACAGGGCACACGGGTAAAAAAAGAACGAAAAATGAGGTCCTCCAGAAAATCAAGGCAGCGGAGCCCAGCCGGGAGGCACCCACCCGGGCCCGGACCCACCCACCATGGCGGCTCCCGGACCGTGTACCCATACCGGGCAACGGTCTTGTCTGCAGTACAAACTCACACGGGGAAAAACCCCCCAAGGGGGCCGCCCCCGGGCCGGCCAAGACCCCCGACTCCGCAGCCAACGCCCACAAACCGGAAAAATCAACAATTTAACAAGAGTGGTAACTATAATCATGACTAAAACGTCTGCCAAGTGGGTGTGGCACATAGCTTCCTCGTATCCATAACCCGATTGTATAGATTATCCTATGCATAGTAGTTAATCTCAAAACACCAATCTCTAAGTACCTTTCACTACCCTCATAGGGGACCATCTACTCGCTGATCTTGACAATCTTCGGAAATTTCATCAAATTCGGATGAAAAATGTAAGTGTTATGGCAGTTACAAGAATTTTACGTATGCACATGCGCAGAGGCTTCTGTAAATTTTAAGGCCTTGATTTTCATTGGGGACCATCTACAACCTAATCCGCATAATCCCCGAAAATTTCATCGAAATCGGGTAAAAAATGTGGAAGTTATTGCCGTTACAAGGAAATTCACGTTTGCGCATGCGCAGTGGCTATTGTCATTCCGAAGGTGGTGATTTTCATAGGAGACCATCTAAATACTAATCTGTAACATCCCTGAAAATTTCATTGAAATCGGATGGAAAATGTAGAAGTTATGACCGTTACAAGGAATTCACGTTTGCGCGTGCGCAGTCGCTTCTATCAGTCTGAGGATGATGATTTTCATAGGGGACCGTCCTCACACCAACCCGCACAATCCCTGAAAATTTCATTGAAATCGGACAATAACTTCGTTTAGTTATGCGCGTTACAAGGAATTCATGACAGACAGACAGACACACAGACACGGAACCAAAATTGTTCAGAAAGGTCTAAAACGAAAAACGCGAGTGAAAATTTTGATTTTGGAGAACTTTTTTTTTCGTCCTTGAAAAGTGAAAACAAAGCTTCCGCTACCTTGGTAGACTCGGAAGCAAAAAAGCAACTAAAGAGCAAATAAAATTTTCAAGAAATAAAAAATACTAACAACAAACAACGGGAAAACCACTCAAATGAAAACAATAATTATACCCTAAAGGTATATATTAAAACATACCCTAACCCAGTATCACAGCATAACATTAGTTTGATTAGTTTAATAACATGGAAATTGTGATACGTTGAGCATTTTGATAAGGTGAAAATTACGATACGTTAGATATTTTGATACGTTGAGTATTTTGATATTTCAAAGATTTTGATATATCAAAAATTTTGATACCTAAATTCAGGTACGTTGGACATTTTGATAATTTGAGCAATTAGATACTTTGGAAACTCACGCTGATACAATTGAGAGATCCAACGATGGGAGTGTCAATTAGGGAGGACATTTTTAAAAATCGATCTTGTAGTATTGGAAATTAGTTGATGCATAATATATTTCCAGACATACGGAAGGAAAACGCCTCAACTCTAATGTTTACAGAAATGGGATTTTCCTGTAATCCTTTATTTTTGACGTGATTTTTAAAAATGAAGTCAATCTTTCTCAATTAGATACATCCAAGTACATTCAAGTGAAGTACATGTACAAGTGAGGGTCATCAAATTGGCAAACTTACCGATGTTAAAAAACTATTTAGCTTGAGTGCTTTTTATCGTGAAGGATTCAGAAGAGTTAGTTGCTAAAGCAAGATAAACTTCTTCATCCTGCAATTGAATTTATCTGTTCCATCAATCTTAATGTGAACGAATGGAGAGCACGAAGGGACTTCACGAATATCCACGGTCACTGATTTCAAATCTCATCAAGAAAGACAACGCGCAGCCAACTGATGATGCGCTATTCCAGGTCCCTAACCACATGAGGCAGTGTGATGATGGTCTGAAATGGTTCAATTACTGTTAGGAAGATTGGTCCATTTTCTGCGTAAATAAATGTATGTGCTATTCTCATTTCCCGGATAAACCTATTAAGGCGCGAGACCAGTAATGGCGGTGATCTCGGGTTGCTCATAGAAACAAATACTAGAATATAGAAATGTATAAATAATATAGAAATGTATAAATGTGTCTAGTTATGTGCCTAGTTGAGAAAATGCAATAGGTAAAATATTTGTAATGGCTTGGTTGCTGTGGAAACCATTTTCCTTACGAGAAGTTAATTATTGAGTTTTCTTGAGTTAGTTTACGGAACTCGCATCTCCATTTCATTTAGCTTATAAAGATAGCTGTAGGTCAACTCCACTAGATTTACAAATAATGAGTATACGCCACACTCTCCTCGATAGCATATTAGTATAATATCTACAATTGGTAAGAAGCAAACGTTCCAAATCAAACACTGATGTACACCATAAAATAGGGACCATTCCACAAAACAAGTTGGATCGAGTAGAACGGTACATTTTGAAAACAGTCGATGTAAATGTCGTCATAGAATGTTCTTTAGAAATTGATTTTTTCAATGCTAATTTGATATTAGTTTTAACTTGCAGGTGGGAATTTCAATTTTTACATAACTAGGAGTATTCACGCGACCTTTGTTCCGAGTGCTAGGATCTTCATAAGGGTCTTTCACAGCAGAAATCACTGAATATCATGGTATGATAAAATCTTTTAGGATAAATCCGATGACAGCCGGACTCTGCAACTAATATCGTTAAAATACTTTAACGGATTTCATTTCTATAAATCAGGCTTCTATGGAGTTGGTGGTGTTCTCGACTACGCATCCCGGTTTATACGTATAAGTACCATCTTACAACCCTGTTGAACCGAGAGCGGTTGTTGGGTGCTTCGCTGACAAGTTCTACTTTCTGGGCTTTATAAGACATTTTTCTTATTTCTCGTAAAATCTACGCCTCTGGCTCAGTGAAACATCCCTTAATCTCAATGAATCCAGCAAAACAACGAAAATGGAAACTTCGGGATCCAACTGGGGGAACGCAATATCCGGCAAAAATGTGGGACCAAAGCGCTCAAATGCCACCGGAACAACTCCTCTTTATTAACCCCTCTTTCAAGAACCAATATTTGATGAAGGGAAAACGGGTCGCCTGAAGTACCGTATCAAGATGACGTCAATTCCAACAGGCCCATATAGGAGAGGACCACCTGTTCGTACGATAGTGTATATCTGGCGTCTGGTATTTAGCTTTCGCTGGCCAGAGGGAAATTGATTCAATATCACTCTGTCAAAGCACGTCATCATCAAACGCAGGTAGGCAAGCTCCCGTTATCAGCTTAATTATTGGCATAAGGAGATAACAATGCATTAGGTACAACACCAAAGTGATGTAGCAACTTTGACTCAAAATCTACACACGTTTACTGGTCCTGGATATAATTAGAGCTGGTTTGTTCGAAACCGTAGGAGATTTGTCGTTTGCGCATTGAATGAAACATCCGATAACGAGCGTTTATTCGAGGATCATGGATTTCAGTAACCCAACCCAATCATTCCAATTATTTTCCATTAACGCACGGTAGACTCATTAGCGTCCAGTAAAAAAACGCATCCGAACAAATGGACCTTTGATCATTCAGATTCAAAAGGGGTGAACTTTATAATATAATCGCTTTGCATGTATAATCCATACAAAACTGAAAAACACAAACGGTGGATACAGCTTTCGTACAAGTACGCAACCACGAGAGACATTTTATGTCTTATGTTTAATAAATTGAGAGCTTTCCAATGAGTGGTGAACGATTTTTGTGGGGTGGAAAATGAGGAAGTTAGTTTTCCCTAGGAACAATTGGTTGTGCGTGAAAATCATCAGAAATTTCCGCGTAACGCTCCCCTCGTAACGCTCCCCGCGTGACGATTTTTCATTAAATGATAATAATAATAATAATAATAATAATAATAATAATAATAATAATAATAATAATAATAATAATAATAATAATAATAATAATAATAATAATAATAATAATAATAATAATAATAATAACAATAATACTAATAATAATTTATAAAACATAAATTGTATGTGCCATAGTAAGGACATAAAATGTCAAAATATGAATTAGTCATATGTTATACACGAATGGGAACACTGCACAGGTGTAAAGATACGCAAAGATCTGCTTACATCATTCAAATGCAGATTATGCTAGTCATTAGTCAACTGTTGCTTAGTAGTTAACCAAGGTAGCGGAGGCATTGTTTTTTTCCACCCAATTTTCAACGATGAAAAAGTCTTCAACAATCAAAACTTCCACTCGTGTTTTGATACTTTCCTGAACAATTTTGGTTTCATGTCTGTCAGTCGGTTTGCGTGTTCGCAAATCCTCGCAGGTGGTAAAACGACACGGAGTTATATTACAATTCTGAATGACATTTTCAGGATATGTGTGTTTCGGACACTAGACGGTCCAATAAAAATTTCAACGTTGTCGGATCATTCGAAGCCACTGCGAATGCTCCAACCTGAATCCCTAATAAGTTTAACTTCTGTCAGTGCCTGATATAGGATTGGAATCTGAATTAGGAGGGTTCGACCGCAATTTTTTTTTTTTTTTTGATTTTTGGTTTTCAACTTTTTATTAACATTTACGTCGGAATAAAATTTGCGAGGAGCTGCAGGGTGTCCCGATTGGATAGGATCCGTAATGAAACCATTAGGGAAACAATCGATCAGCCAGAATCAGTGGTTGCTCGTCTGGAAAGAAAAACCCTGGAATGGTATGGGCACCATACTCGGCGCTTGCCTGAGTCGAGATGACCGAAGAAGATGTCGAGCTTTTGACGCGCCGAGGGGCGTCGAAAGAAAGACCGTCCTAGAGTTTCATGGAGAGGAGGAGTTTTTGGCTCTATGCGAAGGCTATCTTTGGACGACGACAAGTGGCAAGACAGAAGATCTTGGAGTCAGGCGATAAGGGGCAACCCCTGACAAGGGGAAAGGCCTTCGAAAGTGAAAAGTAAAGAATTGAAGTTTAATTTATGCTGAACATTTTTTTTTTTTTTTTTTTTTTTTAAAGCAACACAAAATTCCAACTGGAAGACCTTTTTCTAACCTTCCAAACATAGATTTGAATCCGCACGGAGCGTAGCATGGGCAGCTTCCTGCTGCCACTGATCTTCAAATAGCTCTAGATCTCTTCTGTCTAAGCTCTTTCTCTATTGTCATCTCTAGAGCTGCTTCAAGGGACCAAAGCCGTAAAGCAACCTCCTTCAATGTTTTTCGTTGCAATATTTCAAGCAGAAATGACCTGGCTGCTAATCCAATGCCAAAAGTAACTTGCATTTTCCAATGGTTTCCTCTCGTAGAATGTAGAATATTAGGACAGGTTCGTGAGCTTCAAACGTCAATGTCTTGATGCCAACGAATATTTTTTTGCTTTGGTAAGTTTAACCACAAAAGTTTCTTGAGAAAAAAAACAGTAGAAAAACTTGAATCACAATACAAGAACCAAAACAAAAATTTACCTGCCCACTCAAAATCAAAACATCTCTTTATTCTTCTTCAATGTTACCTAACGATTTTGAAATATGTTCTATTGCTAAATAGAACAATAAATATCTACACAAAGAATGGAGAATTCACTTTTGGTTTATTATTTTCAATAATGAACCTTTGGAATCGACCAAGAAAAAAAAAATTTTAACACCCCCTCAAAATTTGATGGTTTACGTTTCAAGGTACGTAGAATCCAAAAATCGAATAAAAATTTTGCCGTCCGTCCGCCGTACGCCGTCCGCCGTACGCCGTCCGCCGTACGCCGTCCGCCGTACGCCGTACGCCGTACGCGGCACTTTTGCCACTTGGCATTGACCGATTTTGATGAAATTTGGTATGTAGGCTCCATTTGGGGTCTAGTTGTGCCCCGAAGCTTTTGGTTGAGGTAGGTCACTTCTAAGGGTTCCAAAATCAATTTTGAAATTTTGAAAACGCCCTAACTCAAAAAATTTCGATATAAAGGTATTATTTTTCCTTCAATTTAAGATTCTATAGAATTTTTAGAATTTTTTGAGACCACGCGGAGCTCTGTAGGACAAACCGTTCGCTCCCTACGAAAATTTAAGTGTTGAAATATATATATATTTCAAGTATATATTTGAAGTGTGTTGAAATATATATATATATATATGTTACGTCACCATAAATGCTGACTTCCCTAAGAAACCCTTATTCAGCAGCAGGAACCTATATAGGGAACTGCACTGCCCGCCGCGAGTCAGTCTCGTCTTGCTGCTCGTCCTTAACGCCCGGTGTTCCGTTATTTCGCTTGAAGTTCCGTGTCAATAAATCGAAAGTGTTTTTTAAAAACTGTTTTGGTGGAACCCCGAACATAACTGGCGCAATCTCGGTAGGACACACTGATTCTCGGACTTTTCAGAACGGGAATTTCAGTTTTAACTGTTGAAGTGGAACCTAACTTGATTTTTTCGAACGAATATCGGAAGTGATCAAGTGCACCCCGCGTAAGGATTACGTTCATCGTCAACATCATCGCAGCAGCAAGCAGACTCCTGGAGATGTTGCTGGTTTTGTAAGTACAACAAAATTAGACACCTCTCTCCAGTTAGAATTTAAACATCGACCGGGCACGGCTAAGAGTAAAGTGCGAAGGAACATCGTTCTGACTCTTCACCGGCGATCCTAGAATTTAAACATCGACCGGGCACGGCTAGGAGTAAAGTGCGAAAGAACATCGTTCAAACTCCTCACCGGCGATCCTAGAATTTAAACATCGACCGGGCACCTTGTTGTGGTAAAACGTAACTGTTCTGCCCCTCACCGGCGATCCTAGCATAAACATCGACCGGGTACCTTGTTGCGGTAAAACGAAACTGTTCTGCCCCTCACCGGCGATCTTAAAATTAAGAAATTGAAAAATAAATTGAAAAATAAAGAATTAAAATAAAATTGAAATTTTTAAAGAAGAAATAAAAGAAACAAAGAAGAATTTAAGAAATTATCTACGAAGAAATCTAATTATTTGATTTAAAATTATAGGCAATTGCCTAATATTTTTTATTAACAATTCCTAAGCAAACGGGAATCAGCAAACGCTCCAGTTTTTGGGACTGGAATAACCTACGCAGAATGCATAGACAAAACGTAAACGTCTCGGACATCCCCTTACCTCCCGGAAACCCGCTCAACGCCGCTCAACTAATTCACATGGCGCTTAACCCGATCCCGGAATTACCGCTATTCCCAGACCATCCGGACCTCGAAGACGATTCGGACGTGGAACCATCGAATGCTGGTACTGGTGGCCCAGCACCGCCTCCTCCTCCTCCAGGCCCTTCAGGCTCGAACTCAAACCCAGTAGCACCCAGAAGAGGACCTCCAGAATACAAGAGGGAGTACGGAGAAATAATACCAAACTTCAACGGGGAACCACTAATTTTAGCTAAATATATCAAACAATGCGATAAAATTTACTCTAAATTTCACGATTCCGCTAATCCCAATAATTTCCAAAACGACGTGATACTTGGAGCTTTTACGTCCAAATTGGGACCCGGCATAGCCGACAAAATTTACATTCAATCAATAGAAACTTATTTGGATTTGCGGAATGCTCTAGTTCAAACTTATAGCGATAAGAGGGACACGTACACGTTGACCATAGAATTGTCGAAGTTGAAACAAACTTTGCAAGAAGATTGTTTCGGCTTCCACGATCGTGTAAGTAGCGTGTTAAATGCCCAGGTCGCTTATCTTCAGATGAAGATTCCTGGAGATGGTGGTCGATTACTTGTGCAGTATATGCAAGGCCTAGCCCTGCGAGTTTTTGTGCATGGTATAGCAGAACCGTGGAGTAGCCTTCTTAGAACGAAGGCTCCCGCCAACCTTGGCATCGCGTTATCTATGCTCACGAACGACTTTAATCTGAGACCCGGTAGTAAAACGACCGCGCCGTTCTCCACAAGACCGACTACTTCCGCTCCTAATGCTAGCAGACCCCAGATTACAAACAGATTCACACCCAGGCCATTCATACCGAATCCCCAACAACTAAATTATCAGTCCAACTTTGCTCCCAGGAATTTCCAAAATTTCCCAAGAGGACCTCCACAAAGCAACTTCACCAATTTCTCGAGAGGACCCCCACAAACCAATTTCCAGAATTTCCAGAGAAATAATCAAAATTTCTATCCGCGAAACCCAAATTCCAACCAAAATACGAGACCGAACTGGCCCCCAAAAATTAAAACAGAAAATGACCAAAAGCCCACACCTATGTCAACTTCAACGAGAAACACTAATTTCCATCTAATGGAACCGGAAAATCAGTATACAGAACTAGAAAATGAAAATGCCCAATATTTTGACCCTAACTACGGAGACGAAACCCAACAAGGCTATTCCGAACAATATGACCCGTATGACCAACAGATAGAGCAGTTAAATCAACAATTTGAAAACACAGCCATTGAACAAGATCATCATTTTTTAGGGGTGACGAGCCTCCCGTCATCGAATTGTTGAACTTTCCAAATAACCAACAATCTCTTCCTTATATAATTATGCCCGACCTAAACCTCAAAATTCTGATAGATACCGGCAGCACAAGAAGTTTTATAAATCCCGAAACTGCATACAATTACTTCCCAATGAAAATAGAACCAGATTCAGGACTCGTCAGAACCGCCCATGGTACTTCGAGAATTTACGAAAAATCCTTAGTGCCATGCGGGAATTTGTTTAAAGCCCGTGGACTGAACCTTCCGTTCAGCCTATTTAAATTCCACAATAGATTCGATATGCTGTTAGGCATGGACAATCTAAAATTTATTAAAGCCACTGTAGATTTCGACAAAAACATCTTAAAAACACCCCATTTAGCACTGAAATTATTATTTGTTGATTCAGATTCTAGTTCATCAACCCCTAGGGAGTCCTATCTAATTGAAGCCAGAACTATCCAACAAGTGAAAATTAAAATCAAAAACATCGAAAATGGCGAAGCAATCATTCCCCGAACAGAGTTCAACAAAATCGAAATTCCTCAATGCTTAGCACTGGTTAAAAACTTTTACGCTCATGTCCACGTAATGAATCCGACAGAAGAAAATCGTAGTTTCAAACAACAAAACCCGATACTTGCAGAACCCATTTTAGACAACCTTTTCATAGAATCCGACAGCACAGGACCTTTACCCAGATCTCAGAAATCAACCAATCAAACGAAACTTGACTTACAGAAACTCCGCCTAGACCATATGAACAATGAAGAGAGACAGGTTATTCAAAATTTAGTGAAAGAATTCTCGGACATTTTCCAGACCGACGACCAACCACTGACATTTACTAACGACGTAAAACATCACATACGGACTACGGACGAACTACCAGTTTACGTGAAGCCATATAGGTACCCGAGCATTTACAAGGACGAAGTAAAACGTCAAATGGGAGAAATGCTAGAACAAAACATTATCCGACCCTCCAACTCACCGTACAACGCCCCTCTATGGGTAGTTCCTAAAAAACTAGATGCTTCGGGAAAGCAAAAATACCGCCTTGTCATTGACTATCGTAAGCTAAACGAGAAAACCATTTCCGATAAATTTCCGTTACCTAACATCACGGATTTACTTGATAAACTAGGCCGATGTCAATACTTTACCAGCTTGGATCTAAGGTCAGGGTTTTACCAATGCGAGCTAGACGAAGCCTCAATTCCAAAAACGGCTTTTTCCACAGAGAACGAACACTATGAGTTCCTGAGGATGCCTTTTGGTTTGAAGAATGCTCCCCCTACCTTCCAAAGACTAATGAATTCTGTTCTCCGAGGTCTACAAAATGAGATCTGCCTTGTTTATCTCGATGACATTTTAATTTACAGCGTTAGTCTGCAAGAACACTGCGATCGACTTAGGCAAGTATTCAAGAGACTCAGGGAATCAAACCTTAAAGTTCAATTGGATAAAACGGAGTTCCTGAGAAAGGAAATTAGCTTCTTAGGACACGTCATAACACCGGAAGGCGTAAAACCGAATCCGCTCAAAATTGATGCCATCTCAAATTTTCCGCTCCCCAAAACAAAGAAAGAAATTAAACAATTTTTAGGCTTACTCGGCTACTACAGGAAATTCATCAATAACTTCGCTAAATTAACTAAACCTTTAACAACTTGTCTTAAGAAAAATAAAACAGTAACGTATAACGACCCTCTTTACCAAGAATGTTTTGAACATTGCAAGACTTTGCTAACCAATGATCCCATTTTACAATACCCAGACTTTGAAAAAGAATTTAACGTCACCTGCGACGCCAGTGACTTTGCACTCGGCGCCGTACTAAGTCAGTTTCATAGTGGTTCAGACCTCCCAATTGCCTTTGCTAGTCGTACTTTAAATGATTCAGAAAGAAAACTCTCCACCATAGAAAAAGAACTTTTGGCTATCCTCTTTGCTCTAAAGAACTTCCGACCTTACCTCTACGGGAGAAAGTTTACCTTGTATACAGACCATCGTCCATTGCAATGGATCTTCAGCCTTAAGGACTGTTCATCAAAATTATTCCGCTGGAGATTAAAACTAAGTGATTACGATTTCGTCATAAAATATAAACCAGGATCGGCTAATCACGTAGCCGACGCACTGTCTAGAATTGAATTAAATAATAATGATACTAACGACCCCATTCCATCAACAAGTTTTGATCCTCCATCAGATGAGATAGACAAAATCATAGGCACAATAATCGACAAGGACTACCTAGAACTTCTCGATCCCTTGGAAATTAATAGATTAATAGAACAACTAGACACAACAAATCAATCTTTGGAAGTTAACCCCACTGACCGTAATTCTGATTCTATGAGCACTGTACATTCAAACGCAGAAGGAAGCACGATTTTAACTATCCCGATCAAAGAAGGAGTTGTGAATCATGGACTTAATCAAATACTGATCAAAACAACATCAGGAAAGCCTAAACCGACAAAAGTCGTAAAATTGTTTGGAACTAAAACAAGATTAACCGTGGAATTATCAAAACCTAACTTTGAACACGACGTAATTAATTTCGTGAAAGAGTACGTTCGTCCTAATATTGAATACTCGATATATTTTTATAACGACGACAAATGCGAAACATATCAACGATTCGCAAAAGTAATGATGGACGTATTCAAAGAATCTGCAATCAAAATGACTAAATTCAATCAATTAGTTCAGGACATAACCAACGAAGACGAAGTCGAACACCTCATATCCAGTTATCATTTAGGTAAGACGAATCACAGAGGAATAGCTGAAACATATGCAAAACTCAAAAGAACCTACTTCTGGCCTAATCAAAAGATATCGATCCAAAACTTCATTAATAGATGTGAAACATGCCTCAGCACTAAATATGACAGAGCTCCCATTAAACCTAAATTCAACATAACCCCCACGCCAACCAGACCATTTGAGATCGTACATTTGGATAAATTCACATTGGACGGCAGTAAATTCCTCACCATAGTCGACGCCTTTTCAAAATACGCCCAAGCCTATTACTTGACCTCCAATTCAAGCTTAGAAGCAGTCAAAAACCTCTTAACCTTCTTCACCCATCACGGAATTCCGAAAATGATTGTCTCCGACAATGGGGCTGAGTTTGATTCATCTCTGGTAAAGGAACTCTTGAACCTTCATAAAATAGAAACCCATTTTATCTGCAGCCAAAATCCAAACAGTAACGGTATAATTGAACGATTCCACTCCACCCTAATAGAACATATCAGACTTATCAACAACAGAACCGAATTTTCTTGCGACTCGATGGTCACTAAAGTAAAATACGCACTCATAGCTTATAACAATTCAATTCATTCTGTAACTAGCTTAACTCCCTTCGAAGTAGTGAACGGTCATATCGAACAGGGGAATCCCCTTGAAGCTGACTTAGAACAAGTTCTGCTAAATGATTACACATCGAAACATAAAGAACGTATAGCCGCGTTATATTCTGAAATTCACAATCGTAGTAATCAAACAAAAGAAGGAGTCATAGAAAAAGTCAATAAAAATAGAGAAGAAATTCCAAATCTCCCTCAAACCGTTTACGTAAAGAACAAACAATTAATGAGTAAAACCAAAAACAAATATAATAAAGAAACCCTAAAGTCTGTAGATCCCGAAAAGAAAACGGCAGAGATAGTTCCTAGACATCACAATACAAAGAAAAAGATCCACGTCTCCAACATAAAACGACCTAGGAAATTAGCAACAGAGACAACTTCAAATTCAGATAGCTTAACTGATTCAGATATAGAACCACCTGAAAATTCAACACCCGACAAAACCTTCCGCGGACCTTGGAAAGGACCTAGGAAATAACTCCTTTGTTGCGATTACAGGTTTCTTCTCGTTCTCCCACCAATCGCAATCGGCGCTGAAATCAAGAATCTTGATAGAAGTGGAGGCATAATTCCTATTGACTTGGGACCTGCGAAACTAGAAGACACTGAACACGTACTGACTCATTACTATGAACTTTCTGGAATTTACTCCGCAGTCGATAATCTAAATGCCAATTTCTCATCCCTCGTTTACCACGGCCAAAAATCTCGGAAAATTCAAGATAAACTAGACGAATACTATTCCTTTTTCAGACACGTCCAACTCCTAGTACACCAGAAAATATCCAACATAAAATCCCATGGGAACTCTCGACAGAAAAGAGGTTTAATTAATGGTCTCGGAACAGTAATAAAAGCAATAACTGGTAACCTTGATAACGACGATAAAGATAGATTTGATCAAATCGTCGATGATTTAGATAAACGAACCAAGAATCTAAACGCGAAATATTCCCGACAATATTCAGTGGTAGATCAACTGATCGCCAACTACAATAAAACCCTTCAGGTAGTCCAATTTAATAATGAACAAATCAAAAATAAGTTCTCAGAAATTAACTCAGTATTAAACTCAATCGATACACAAACCATGATGTACAAGGATATCGTTTACCATCTCCAGTCTTCTATGAACCTAATTCTAAATTTGTTATCCGAAATAGAAACATCAATAACTTTCTGTAAACAAGGAATATTGCACCCCAGTATCATGAGTACCCATATCTTAGAAATGGAATTTCAAAAACTATCAATAAATGTGACTGACCTCCTAACTTACGAGTCGTTAATTAAGGTACAATGTAACATAAGAAGTAATAGAATAATTTATTTCCTCACATTACCAGTATATAAAAACACTAATTACCACCTGTATTACTTGTATTCTACTCCATGGTATGTCAATAATAGTAGTTATACAACGGTTATACCACAATTTAGGTATCTATTAAAAAACTACGATACTGGCAATGAAGTACTTCCACTTACAACTCGTTGTGTACTAAATGAAATATTCTATTGCAATATTGAAATGTCATCACCAGCTAAAGCACAATGTGAACGAAATATCCTATTTAACGGTTCCACTAAAAGTTGTCAGTTCACTAAACTCGATATAGAAACAAATTACATCTCCATAATACCAGAGACAAACCAATTATTAGCAGTATTCCCTAATGAAGACCAGATTCAAATCAAAAGCCCTGATAAAATGGAAACAGTCAGCTTACGCGGAATTTATTTGATTAACCCTGTATTAGACACCGTTTATTACCATAACAAAATCCTCTCCACTAAATTATTTAGTACTGGAAGCCCTACCTTGCTCAGTCTACCCCCTCCAAAACTTGACTCCCTGAATTTCACCAAAATGTCAGTTCACATAGATGACCTCGATTTACAAAATTTTAACCAATTTCAACTTAACCTCAACCCACTGGAAGACTATCCATTGGAAAATTTCTCCTGGTATCCGACAATCATGCCAAGTCTTTGGACTATCCTCCTCTACTTATTTCTCATTTCCATATTTAGCTACACTATCACTAATTACCTCCGTACAAGAAAAATCCACATAACCCAATGAAGCACAGTGCGACAACATCATGCCCGCCATGCCGTTGATGGTTTATGTTTTGTTATGTTTATTGTTTACATACCTACCGTTTGCTTATTTAATTAAAATTGTTTTGTACATTTTGTACTTTATTCTTGTTTTGTGATTATTTTGTACTTTTTGAACAATTGTGTTGTACATTGTTTTTGTACGTTTGTATTCAGTACGATTGTACGTTTTTGTAAATGTTTTGTACTTTGTATTCTGTATTATTGTTTTGTATTCTGTTCTACTATTGTAATCATTGAATTGTAAAAAATTTTTTTTAATCATTGTAATCAAAAAGAAAAATAACGGAACATAGCCATTTAAAAATCAAAACTTAAATTCAAAACTTAACCTCAATTTTAAACTCAAAACTTAACTTCAAACTCCAATTTTCAATTTTCTTAAACTTCAAAAATTTCAATTTTAAACTTAACTTCAAAAACTTCGTGACTCTATCACTGCAGTTTTTCTCTTGGGGAGGGAGGTGTTACGTCACCATAAATGCTGACTTCCCTAAGAAACCCTTATTCAGCAGCAGGAACCTATATAGGGAACTGCACTGCCCGCCGCGAGTCAGTCTCGTCTTGCTGCTCGTCCTTAACGCCCGGTGTTCCGTTATTTCGCTTGAAGTTCCGTGTCAATAAATCGAAAGTGTTTTTTAAAAACTGTTTTGGTGGAACCCCGAACATAACTTATATATATATATATATATATATATATATATATATATATATATATAAATCAAAACACGAGTGTGAATCGCAAAAGAGGCCTAATCTCCGTTCAAATTAGAGCTGATCGAAATGTAATCGTTAGTTGGTGATTCTGATTTTTTTTTTCCTTCATATTGGATGGTTGGTGATTTTGTAGACGAGTGATCTACTATATAGAAAAATAATAAACCATTGTGTAATAATTTGCAGCGTTTTTTTTTTCAAGGTTTAGTCTTCGCACATAATTTGGCGCGGCTAGTTTTTCAAAAAATTTTCTTCAAAAAGAGATAAGGCCGTTTGTATCCATAAAAAAAAAACGAAAAATGTTATACTTTAGATATTTTATTGTTCCTTGCCCCCCGAATTTTTTTCGTCAAACTTATTGCGCCAATCTTTTCTTACACGTTATATTTACATTGTTTCAAAACTTAGCTTTACTGGCGGGAATAGTTTCAGAGAAAATGTATTTCAAAATAGCGAATTCTGTAGTTTGAAAATCCAATTATGACGGTTTTCATAATGTTCGTTTTTGACAATAACTTTTTAAAATTTTTACAGACTCTAAATACAGATAGAATATGTTGTAAAAGTTTGAAAACGATAGAAACGATACTTTTTGATTGGTAATCAAATGAAACGTGGACCCTTCTAACTTGTTATTTTAATCCTATCACTCTAAAGTCTCTCTTCGGGTACCGTCCGATGCAACTGCAGAAGGAGCTTGACGAAGTAGTTCGTGGCCTGTAGTAGAGATTTGAGACAAGAGTTGATAGGGTTCATTTTGTATTGGGTTATTGGATCTAGTATTAAAACTGTCATGACCTCTTCCCCGATACGGTCTTCCCATTGGAGCATTTACTTGCTGTAATAAGATACTTCCTAGAACACCAATTCATTTGTATGATCATAAATGATGACAAATTTGTATTTTGTGCCCCCCTTTGTCCAATATAGTGGGACCTATCCCGATTCCACCTATGTATTGTCCCACCTGCTGTGGGTTTTCTGTACTTTGACGAGCTTGATATCCCTGATTATAATTCGGGTTTGGATAATTATTTTGGTAATATTTTCCATGATATTGACCACGAATTGCTGCACACCTTTGACACTCTGCTTCCAATACCGCGATACGCGCATGCATAGGATCTTCGGGTTATTTATTTTCCTTGAAACCGTATATGATTATAAAGGTCATTACTTTCTTACCTGGTCGTATCCAATTGGGAATTATGAGCTAATCTTGTCTCTTCTTTCAATTTCTCAGCCTGTTGTCGCGTAAAATCTTTTGATCGCTTCGTCAACGAACTGTTCGCTGCTCCTGTTCGGCAGTTCCTTGAAGGTGATCCCAGGCGCCAAGCTCCCTTCTGATACTTGTAGTGCCATTCTTCTTGTCACAGTTTTCATTTGTTTTCTATGGAATTTTCGAGGGTTGTGAGCTTGAGGCTCTGTATGGTTATGGTTCCATAGAAATGTAATCTTCTAGTGACATCAAATTTGGAAGGTAGTGGTGAGTAAAAGTTTAAAAATCTTACTTTTAAAAGTAAAAGAAAAAAGTTTTTAGACCATCTACTATGAGTAGGAGCATCATTGCGACGTGTTATGAGTACCATGAAGCTATGTGCCACACCCACTTGGCGGACTTTCTTGTTAGCTTTAATAGAAGGTGCTCGTAGCCATATTTTCGAATGGGAATCAAATAGTTGTAATAAGTTGTATGAAAGCATTTATATTTCCCATGCCTCAGAGTTCGCAGCTGCCGCCGGTCGAAGTACCATTTTGATTGTACACTGTATTTCTATTGTTATATCGCTTCCCTTGGGCCCCTACCAACTTTTAGGGTAACTGAAGGGAGCAATATGTACTCAAATAAATATCAAGGGAAAATCACACCTTCAATTAGGTCACTTGCCAAATCAAGACTGGGCCCACCTAAGGGCCTACAGTTCCAGTCACAGGGCCGTCCCTTCTTCTCCTATGTTTCACTTGCCTTTCCTTCTACATCAGCAGCTAGGTAACGCCCCTCTACGAGAGTGACAGTGTTGTCCGTCCACATCTTCTACCCGGCATAGATTTTTTGGTCTACTTATTAACTCACTATGATGTCAAAATTGGAAGAAGGAAGCTGCACGTCCGCTGGCTATTTTCTGGCACTACAAGGCACTGAGAAACAGGAAAGTTGAAATCTCTAACAAATTCGCTTAAAAATTGCTACTGGAGAGATCCACATCAACAAATGGCATCAACTAACTCAAAATGTTCATGTTGTCTTATTTGCTTGAGAAAGCAGAACTGTCTACTCTTTCCTGTCAGAAGCATTTTATTACCTACTCCATACTTTTGTTCATGTCAAGAGATTATAAAATAAACCGCATTACAATTTTGTTTCGGTTCTTTCTCCTTCAAATCCAGCAGTATAGGTATAATCCAAAGTTGCATAATCGAGTTTAGCGCAGTTTGTCGTCAAAAAGGGAGTATTATACATAAATCCAACCTAGGTTCCCTCAGTTCAGCGCCGCAAAGTTCACAACTCAGTCAACAGCCGTCACCTCGGCTAAATTAATCATTTTCCCGTCAGAAAGGTGACAGTTATCTCATTTAATGGGTGGTGAAAGTAGAAGGCAAAGACGAGGAAGATAATGGCCCGAGGGATGCTTAGTGTTCTAACCCAATTGTCTTCAAATTAAATTTGTGACGTGTTGTGAGACTCGTAAAAGGGAACTCTGTAGGTGGAGGTGCTTTTATAACAGACAAACTTGTGTTTTGTACTCCAACGCAGGATCGATAAAGTTTTTACAGGCGCGTAGGTACTTTGTATGGGCTGAAATTGCATTCCATTTAGGAAATCCTGTTTCTCTCCTGGCATGGAACTTTTAGAATGGATACTCAGGTAACAGTAAATCAGTCTTCCAGTCGCTAAAGTTCCCGCCATCGGAGAGCGTACTATCTCAGTGAGCAGGTAGCTAGTTGAAACCCACCTAATTTATAATCGTAGTATTATATTGGTCAGCAAAACAAACTTGAACACTTCTTACAAAGGTAAATGATTAAGTATGGTAGAATAATGGAACAGTTCGTAGTAAAGCATAAAATTTGATCTGCATAAACATACTCCACTTTCATATAACAGCGGTGTACTTGTTTAAATACTGGTACGAGTAGAAGAGTACCAGGGGGTGAGATTTGCTAGTCGTAAATTAATTAGTGATCGTTAATCCTTTGAAGGCAAGAGCTTGTGTTCTAAATCCAGTAGAGGGAGCCTATGTTTCATTATACTGACTTACTACCGATTATTATTAGTTGAGGCAAACTTCCGCCGAACTGCTCGATCGAACTGGGGAGCACCATCACCACATCAGAGTGGTGAGACGTTAACTTTCCAAGCTGAAGAGTTTTCGGTGTGTTCCTCGTAGCCTTGTTGTTGGCTTAACTATCAGTCTCCCTCCTAACAAGGATCAATATAATATGGGTATCGAACTCCTCATAATGAATGTTGTAAGTTATACAGGTACCTAACTAAGATCCCCCAAAATGAACATTCAAGTGTTTGAACAACAAAAGTTTGAAATCACAGAGACTCAACAGGGATACTCGGCATCCGTATCATAAGGATCAACGCCCAGGAAAATTTTTTATCGAGTTTTTCGACCGAATTGATGTGGTGGTGCTATTTAATCTTAAATTCGTGGGAAAAATATTTTAAAAATTCCTTAACCACCACGGGGTGAATATGGTGGTAGAGAAGTTGGGTGCCAATGGGCATCGTTGGGCGCGAAGGGGTACTGGGTTTAACAATAGACTCATAGAGTAAAAAGTTATTTCCTGATCTCAGAATTTCCATAAAACAGTTGAATTTTAGTCCACTTACATAATATCAATTATTTCGAAACACATCCGGCATTACTGCAGTTTCAGAAATCACTGACACATTGATTTTTTGCTGAAACAAGCTTACTGTTGAAATAATTATAGCGTCAAAAATGTAAGGCAAATCAAATAAAATAAAAAATAAAAAACTAAATGAAGGTCATTGAAAGTTACACAACCAATGGATAATTTTCAGCGCTGGTGGTGAAGTATGAAAGATTCTATACTTAGAGAGGCCTGACACTTGGTGCATCATGTATGTACGCGTTCGAGATATGCATGGTCTCTGAACACATTTTCGGCGCTTATTCTCAGGCTTTTTTTTTTTTTTTTTTTTTTTTGTTCGACCAAATGGCCAACTTTGTCGTATTTGATTGTTTCTGTGGTCACCCGAGAGTGTATAATAATAATTTTTTAGCATCAAATCTCGGAGTAGCGTAGTTTCATACTTGGTCGGGTACCTGATAGCGATATGCTAACAAAATAAAGCTGGATAATCGGTTGGAGATTTCGATAGTTAACGGGCGTTTTCCACAGCACTATCAATCAGTCATGAGAATATCAGTAACCAACACTGTTTACTTAGCATCTCAATTATGTAGCAATTGATGTTTGCATCCATCAATCTTTTTAAGTGATTCGATTTTTTTTTGGGTCCAAGTCTCCAAAGATGAGAAACGGGGGCGGCTTCCCATTGGCTAGTCTAGATTGTTTCCAAATTTGTGCATTTGAAATTAGCTGATGGCTACCTGGATCTTGACAGACAATAAATGCAGGTGGCTGGAGAAGTACTTGACAATGGGGACATTGCACATATAATTTCGCCGTCTAAGCCTGATTGTGGCTCATCAATAACAATTTCAACAGCAGCTAAAAGCTGATTTTCTGAAAGATGTGATATTTCTTCACCACCTGATTCTTCATCTAAATCTGTTGAGGGAGAGAGAGTTTAAAAAACAGGCTAGGAATTTGGCGAAAGATCGCTGAGAAGTTCCATCGCTTCTCGGAACAGCATTCTTGGCCTGTAAAAAACCCAGTACCCACGATGCCGTTTGACATCAAAAAAAGATGCAGCCAATTACAAATACTATACATTCATTGAAGTGTGATTTTTTTCACATATCAGTGCTAGAACTATGCAATTAACGAATCCAAGGCCACTTACCCTCAAGAAGTACAAAGTACAGTACTTACACCAGTAAACGTTGCAAGGCGTCGATGTTGGAATCCTCTTGCATTTTAAAGTGCCTGGGTAAAAACTGAATGCAGAATGAAACGAAAACCCCCCTCAGGGACATGATCAGATAGAATTGCACAAAGGGTCTTCATGTCACCACAATATGAACCTGGTTTTTGAGTGCAAAACGGCATCGTTGGGCGTTTATGGGTTCAAGCAGAAGAGGAAGGGAATACTATTCATTTTAAATAATTCATGTGGCACTTGTTCAGAGCCCTCACGGACTACAGGACTATTCTTCGTCATGGGGAGCTGGTGATTATCATCAAAAACAAGATCCACCGCTACTCGCCTGCCTCCAGCACCCCCTATGCATTGAAAACCAACAGTCTGATCAACAACTTCATGCGGCTGGATGGATGCTGTAGAGCACGTCCGTCTCAAGGTGGAAATAGCCACTCTATCATGCTAATGGCTGCCTGGTGAAGGAAACCCCTCGCGACAGCCAGAATCACCTCCTGATTTTAGTCTCTATGAGCTCAACCAAGTTACAATTTAATAATTTGGACACGGGAACGCTCATCCACTTTCAGTGTTTTAGCGAATTTTCAAGAAAAAACTAAAAGCTATTTCATTAAACTACATTGATTTTTTTTTTTCATTTAAATTTGTTTTGGAACAATCTGAAAATTTTAGAAATCATTTAATGATTCCTAAAGATGAACGACTGTGGGCGATAACTCGACTAAAAAAGTGGTAATTGTTTTGCTAATATTTCAAATTTTTTCCAGAGTGTTCATAATGACTAACAAAATTACGAGTTCGTTAGCCAGGAAATTTCTTCAAAGGGGTTGAAATTTCAAAAATTAGGCCTAAAGCTGTGTTTTTAGGGTTTTGTGGGCATTACCGTTCAGAATCTTAGTAATGTAAAATGGTAAATTAGGATTCAGCACAAAGCTTCTGGAAATAAGTACAATTTCAAAACTTAACAGTTTGCAAAAATCGTAAATGTACTCGTACATACACAATTTATATAAATTATGAAGAAAATCTATGTACACTTATTCGTTGTACCCAAAAATGCTATGTCCAAGTGGGTACTCTATGAGTTTGGGAAGACGAGTAGACCATGAATATGGACGATTACCATCATCAAAATATACTTCGTGCCTACTGTATGGTGATATGGCTTACATAAAATAGGTTAGAAATAACAATTCACACTTGTGGGTACTTTCTATTCTATTGTTCGTGAGACTCTTAAGTAATAATAGAATAGAATAATACCTTCGTTTCGGCGGTAAAGAACCCACAGTTCCAGTGATTCCTGGGAGTGGGATGAACTTAAGGGAAGTTAACTCCACTGATCACCCACCGGATCTGACCTCTAAATTTTTCTTGCATCACTTAGACCCAGGATCACATTTATTCAAGAGGAGAGAATTTGGTCACGCAAAGATCATGTTTCATATGAGGAAATTTATCACAAGTAATCATGTTCCATAATATATTACATTCCATTATTTTTGTACCTATGAATGGGGGAGGGGGTGTTAACCAAAACACTCTATATAATGTGCAAGGTACGTGATTTGTCCTTAACGTCCCTCGATTCCAGCGTAGATTCAGTGTTGATTCAGAGTTAGAAATTATATTAGCTCTCTTGATTAATGCTTACAAGGCACGATCCATTATCCATCAAACGTCGGAGGCTTATGAGACCGTTTATCACTTTTACGGTCGACAAACACCTCTGGTGCCTCCCAATAATCTCGAGAGTGTTCATCATGCTGACAACCCGGTATGAATATTTTATTCGGAGTTGGGAATAGCGAGGTGTTCTAGCTCCAATAGTGTTCGTAATTGCTTCTAAATTAGCACCTGTGCGCTGAACTGAAGACTATTCCGTTCTGATCCCGATAATTCAGTTTTTTTGGCTGCAGGTTTCAGAAGCTATGTTATTCAAAAACTGAACAGTATCCATCCAACTCAATCAAACATCTATCAAAATTTGAAGAAAAACCTTACAAAATAGGTGTAAGGCTAGTACATTGATTGTAAAGATAATCCGATCATTATACAAAAACGCTGCAAATTATTACACAAAGGTTTATTATTTTTTTATATAGATCACTCGTCTGCAAAGAACTCGCTTTTGTCATTATCACCACCAACCATAGATACTACCTACCTACCACGTACCTACAGCGATCGCAGTTAGGTCAGATAAAATTTGAACGGAGATTAGGCCTCTCTTGCGATTCACACTCGTGTTCCTGATTTATCGTAATTCCAACCCTTAAGTTCTCATAGGTAGTTAATGGTTGGTCCTACAGAGCTCTGGGTGGTTTAATTTGATTATGAAAAACCTTTATATCGAATTTTTTTGAGCTAGGGCGTTTTCAAAATGTTAACCCTTATTTTTCAACCCACAGAAGTGAACGACATCAACCAAAGCTTCGGGCCATAATAAGGCCCAAATTGGAGCCCATATACCAAATTTCATCAAAATCGGTCCATGGGGTGTACGGCGTACGGTGGACGGACGGCCAATTTTTTATTCGATTCTTAGATTCTACGTACCTTGAAACGTAAACCAACAAATTTTGAAGGGGGTTAAATTTTTTTCTTGCTCATCAAAACTTAGTTTCTCATGTTTTATTAACACAGATTTGGGTCAATCGGCATTTCAATTATTTATAAGCGCCCTGTATTGACACTAACTAATTAAAATTGTAAATGACTCAATAAATATATTCAATAATGCTAAATACGAGGTATAGCATTATCATAAACACACATTGAGAGATAAGCGCAAACGACCTTGCACGTAGGACTTGTCAACAACTAGCTTCTCCATTGTATAACGTAACCCTTCTGCAAAAGGACTGGACCACAACTATGATTTAGTGCAATCAATTGAATGTGAAGATGTATCCTGACAGACCGGTATAGTCTCTATGAACTTCCAAAAAAATTAGAAAAAAACTCTATCAGACAGTCACGCTGTATTACTCCCTGAGAAACTGAGTCGCTGCAATTCGACTCCGGAAGAAGCAAATGGACGGCTCCCAAAAAATGGACGGTGGCCAAAAAATCACGGCAAGTGGAGTCCTCTCCAAGACAAAATCTACCGCGGTCTGATTAGCGGAAATCCATCCCCGCTTTCGCTAATCAGCAGAAAAATTGACGCCCACGAGAAGACTGCGCCCAATAAGAGAGGAGAGGGGGAAAGACTGCAGTGAAAATTACCCAAATATTAAACCACCAAGACTTCTAAGGATACGCCCTCAGGCGTGCAACAGAACCATTGTGCGCCGCCAAAATCGAGGTTGTGAAGCAATATCCGGACTCAAGTGCACCACTATCCGAAAGCATCCAGTTCTGCTGCACAACCTCCGACCACAATGTTAGGACAACCAATGTTCGATTTGCCTCCTCCGCGGCTTTAGCGGTTAGGACTGACTTATTTTGAGCCTACAAGCAAGATAATCGAATCTCTATATCTGGAGGCAATTGCCCCCAGCTCTACCCGATCTCCGGAAAATGCCAGTTAGGAAACTCAAGCAGGACTAGGAAATTTACAGCAAGTTCCGAATCCACGAGTAGGCTCAAAATAAGTCACGCCTAAAAAGCCGCGGATCAACATTGTGGTCATTGTGGTAGGTCAGGTTTTCATATTTTAGAGCGGTTTCCACTACTGGTGACAAAAGTAGGAAGGAGACAAGTGGGGAAGGAAGGAGTGGTGGAAGGAGTAGGTAAGTGGAGACAAATCAGTCGGTTTGTATCCAGGTCAGCCTGTGGAACTGATTTTGGTGAAATTAAGAATCTTAAACGCTATAAAATGATTGAGTGATGATTCAAACTAATATTAAGACTGAGTATATTAGACTCGAGTAGAATGGAACGCAACATACTTCCTTCTTATTAGCAATCATTAAAGAAAAATTAATTTTTTAGAACATTCTCATACATTTATTTCACCGGTTTTTTCCTTCAGTTACAAACAGAATTCAGGAAGAAAACTGCGTAAAAGGTTTTCATATCGTATGTGTGATTGAATTATTATACTTTAATTCCGCATACCTGTATACGGCTGGCAATCTCTGTTGAAACGTCCGAGGAAGGAACGCCATGTTTCAGGCCGCAAAGCATACTATAGTTTGTGAGCAGCTTCCTACCAAAACCACAGGTATGCAGCGAAGTGACCGCTCAATTACTGCCAGTGGATTGACCCATGGCTATCCGTCATTCTCCCGCCGCTCGAGCAACTCTCACCCTCCATTGTCGGGAAAACGAGGTGTTACATTGCGCTGCTGAATTTCTCCGACAGTAAATTCCAAACACCTCCAGTTCTGACAGTACCTGAGGAAAATAACTGTCCTCTCTCGAGAAGTTTGAAACATTCCGAAATATTGCGAATTTATGGTCAAGTTTCTAGATAACTAGAGGTAAATAAGTAATTGTTCAGATTTATTGGAAACTAGGTAGTATTCCCTGGGCGCAAATTATTTCATATTGGTTTACAATTTGCCTTTGCCACCACCACCAACCATAAACACTAACTAGTACCTACTACTCTTACCTCCTTCACATTCAAGTTTATTTGGAAGAAATAAACGCTTTACACTCAACTCGAAGAAATAGGGAGTTGGGTTGCCATCGTTCGGAAATTTTAATACTGGTTGCAAAGGACGCAAAACTGAGTACAACTCGAGAAACGAACAGCGATCGCATTTTGGACAGCTAAAATTTCAACGGAGATTAGTCATCTTTTGCGATTCACATTCGTGATTCCGATTTATCGTGAGTCCAACGAATAAGTTCTCATAGGGACCGAACGGTTTGTCCTACACAGCCTTGAGTGGTCTCAATCGATTCTAATAATTCGAACTACTATTTCAAAAAAGTGAAAAAACTAAACCTTTATTTCAAAAGTTTTTGAGCTAGGGCACTTATGAAAATTTCAACCCCTATTTTTCACCCCTTATAAGTGACTGACATCAACCAAAAGCTTCGGGGCCCAACTAGACCCCAAATGGAGCCCACATACCAAATTTCATTAAAATCGGTACATGGTAGCAAAGAAAAGTGCGTAAGGCGGACGGACGGATTTTGGTTTACTATTTTAAATAATGAACCTTTGGAATCGACTAAGAAAACAATTGGTTTAACCCCCCTCAGAATTTGTTGGTTTACGTTTCAAGGTACGTAGAATCCAGAAATCGAATAAACTTACTTTTTTTACTTTCCATAGACCGATTTTGATGTAATTTGGTGTATGGGCTCCACTTGGGGTCTAGCTGTGCCTCGAAGCTTTTGGTTGATGTCAATTACTTCTAAGGTTTGAAAATGTGGGCTAAAATTTTTCAAACGTCCCAGCTCAAAAAAATTTGATATATATTGTTGATATTGTTTTTCCATAATCAATGAGACCACCCTAAGCTCTGTAGGACCAACCGTTCGCTCCCTATGAGATCTTAAGGGTTGGTCTTACGATGAATCAGAAACACGATTGTGAATTGCAAAAGAGGCGAAATCTCCGTTCATATTTTAGCTGACCAAAATGCGATCATGTTCGTTTCTTCGAGTTGTTCTCAGTTTTGTTTCTTAGCAACCAGTAATCAAATTTCCTAATGACGGTACCCACAACTCTTATCTCTTCGAGTTGGAGATGAAGCATTTATTTCTTCCTAATAAACTTGATTGTGAAGTAGGTAAGTAGCAGTAGCTGTGTTCTTTGCAGTCGAGTGATCTATTATATATAGATCTATGTATATCATATACAGATATATTATAATAGATCTGAATAGATATGATCTGATCTTATAATAGATATGATCTATATATTATATAGATTATATGAAGTGATTTATATGATCACTATCATTTTTCTATATATGTTTTTTATCACTATATATTATTTTTCTATATGCAGAAAAATAATAAACCATTGTATAATAATTTGGAGCTTTTTTTTTAATTCGATTTTTGGATATTACATATTTTTAAACATAAACCATCAAATTTTGAGGAGGGTCAACAATTTTTTTCCTTGCTCGATTTTAATGGTTCATTATTGAAAATAATAAACCAAAAATCACGAACGATTAAAAGAGCCTGGAAGTAGAAAGGTCAGTAGGTGAACTTTTTTACTGTGTTGAATCCATGGTCTATATTATATTATTGTCAGAGTGACAGCTGGCAGATTGCTCCCAAAGAGGAGGTACAAATTACTTTCATCAGGGAGCACCTTCAAGTGGTCCGTTATCAGTAGCTTCTGTGTCAGCTGCTAAACCCACTTCAACGCTTTTCCATTAGTTACTGATTAATAGAAACATAAGTTGTTTGATTATAGTTCGTAAACCTATCACATGTCCGAATTCCCTGGAGGTCAGTAGGTGAACTTTTTTACTGTATTGAATCCATGGTCTATATTATATTATTGTCAGTGTGACAGCTGGCAGATTGCTCCCAAAGAGGAGGTACAAATTACTTTCATCACAGAGCACCTTCAAGTGGTCCGTTATCAGTAGCTTTTGTGTCAGCTGCCAAACCCACTTCAACGCTTTTCCATTAGTTACTGATTAATAGAAACATAAGTTGTTTGATTATAGTTCGTAAACCTATCACATGTCCAAATTGTTTGGAATTCAACAATCACATCACTCAAACTTGTTTAGAGTACCCAAAAAATCTGTCAGTTCAATAATTATCACTTAAATATTAACTTCAATCTGTCCCTTCAATAATTATTACTTATTATTAATTATTAATTATTACTCGTCACTTCAACTTCAATAATTATCTTATTGTGTTTGAATATAGTGTTTTTGCTCCGTATAGCTTGGCTATCTTCCAACCAGGATGGTCTTCTATCGGTAATTCGATCAGTCAGACGCCATTTCATGAAATATGAGTAAAGAACCGTGCTCTTCCTAACGTTTGCAGGAAGAAGCGAATAGGTACCGTTTTTTCTCCGAAGCACGTATATAATTTCGTCTCGTGTGGACACAGCGTTTGTGTACACTCTTGAGTTTGTAGAGGGCTAACAAGAACCGCAGACAGGAATGAGCCTTCCTGCGGCATCCTCGCCGTGGCTTTTTACGACAGGAGGTTTGACGTGAAGATGGCTTGAGTTATGACGGTCACTCTCAAGGGTTAGCAGCTTTGAATATTCCCGTCACTCTGGGAAGAGACGAAAACCAAGTAAATAAATGAAGAAACGTGAATTATTTTATATCATCATTGTCTGGCAGTACCGTGACTCGTGGGTGGAAAACTATTTTTCCCTAGGCTCAGATCACCAATACTGCAATGCAATTTCCTTCCACAGTTGAATGTACACATGGAAGTAACTCATGATGTCGAACAAAAGAAAAAGTCTTCCAAATGGGATGGGCAATATAGCTTCATCACAGAACAACATAGACGTATATAATTATTTGGTGTAAAACTCCTCGACTGTATATAGAACGGAACCAGTACTAATGAAGTGATTTACGATCATTTTCTCCACTGCGTACAATGTTGATGGAGTTCCCTCATATTTCCATATTAGGGTTACTTCTGTTACTGCTGTTAGCTGTGAACCTCTTGAGAGACTCACAAGACATTATTACTTATTCCCATTCAACTCGATAGTCAACAATAATTCATTTTCAGTCTCCCGTTTAGTTACCTGCGGCCAACTTCGAAACTACGAGTATTAGATGGTTATCGGCAAGAAACGACAGGTGTCGCCAACGAGTTATAACTCGCGGTTTCAACCGGGTTTCTCTTGCCCGATGTTATTTGGAAACGCGGTAAACTCCCCTCCGTCAGAAAGGTACCGCGTCAAGATCGTGATGAATCACCTTCTCTCATCAATCATCTGAGGCGGTTAGTCTAAGTGCCAGAGTAGTTTCACAGGACGCGCTCCAGGCTGTGAGTTTCAGCCTTGAATGTACCGTTTACCGAACCTTCAACATCAAAACGGTTGGTTAATTGGTTACAATTTCGTAGGTGTCACACCTGAGAACCTTGTCAGCTTTACTCTGAGTCTGAGCAACACTGTGTGAGGCGAACGTCTGTCATTTGAATAGGAAACCCGCCTCGGCCACGGGAAAGCAGAGAATAGTAATGTGTCTACATACATTCACCTATCATACCTTCTTCATTCACTCGAATTTGTCGAACACACACACATTTTGGTTTATTATTTTCAATAATGCACCTTTGGAATCGACTAAGAAAGAACATTTTTTAACCCTCTCAAAACTTGTTGGTACACGTTTCAAGGTGTACGTAGAATCCGAAAATCGAATAAAAACTTTTCTGTCAGTCCGCCGTTCGCGGCACTTTCCTCAGTTGCCATGGGCCAATTTTGATTAAATTTGGTATATGGGCTCCATTTGAGGTCTAGTTGCGCCGCGAAGCTTTTGGTTGATGTCAGTCACTTCTAAGGGGTGAACATTGAGGATGGAAATTTTCAAGAGTGCCCTTGCTCGAAAACTCTCGAAATAAAGGTATAGTTTTTTCACCAATTATAAATAGTACTGAATTTTTAGAATCGAATGAGACCACCCAGAGCTCTGTAGGACCAACCTTTCGCTCCCTATGAGAACTTAAGGGTTGGTCTTACGATAAGTCAGAACCACGAGTGTAAATCGCAAAAGAGTCCTAATGCTTCGAGTTGTGCTTAGTTTTGCGTCCTTAGCAACCAGTAATCATATTTCCTCATGAAGGCACCACAACTCCGTGTTTCTTCGAATGGATTGATACGCGTTTATTTCTGAAAAATTGGCAGATCACCGAACCTGGCAACACTGGGTCAACCCACTCTCCGCATCTTCCTCGTTTATTATTACCATGACAACCGAACTTCAGATCTTCATCTTCTCTCTCGTATTCGTCGTAGTTTTTGTACCGTTTAATAGGGGTGTGTCGGTCCAGGTATTTCCCTGGAACGGTTCCAACGGTTACGGTGACAAAGATGTAACCGTTCCAAATTACCGGTACAGTTCCATTACCGATACAGGCGATCAAATCCCACTCACATGGCATGGAAGAAGCAGGCAGTCAAATCCCTATCGTCCTTCTTCCATGCTTATGATCTCAACTTGCAATACAATAGCATCATTTTCCTTGACAATTCGCTAAAAGGAAGGAATTTGAACAAGTGTTACAAAAGAGGCAATTTATTATAAATAATAGTTACCAAACAATTCAAGGAAAGAATTATGACGTTGTAGTTTAAGAACTTAACATGACAATAATAAATTAATAAAACTGGAGACAACTTCCATGCTAACCTGTCCAGAAGATAACTTCCCGCTCAAAAGCCATTCCATGAACCATTCTCAGTCCATGGAAGTAGTAAGGGCGCTTCCAGGTACAACATGGAACAGAACTGAGAACAAGATCCATGCTTACCGGTCCAGAGCCATTGAACCATTCTCTGTGATATCTTATCGGTCCGGTTACATCCTTACCGGTCCAGTTCCATCCTCACCAATCAGAATGATCAGATTGATGAGATGATTGATTAGGTCATTCTGATTGGTGAGGATGGAACTGGACCGATAGAAAAGATTCTCTTCCCGGTCCAGAGCCATCTTAAGATATCTTATCAGTCCGTGGAACTGGACCGGTAAGGGTCGAGTTTTTGTCACTGCGTGGAACCGTTCCAACCTGATACTCGGTTCCACAGTCCCGGTACAGCTGTACCGACACACCTCTACCGTTTAATAGCGTTTCATTTCGTTTGACTACAAGTGAAGTATTATCATAAAAGTATTATTAACAACCTATTCTAATATTGCTCTTTACTTCTGAGAGTAGGTATCTTCGATCTTCATGAAAGGTAAGAGGAATATTCAATCATATTCCCTCATTTTGACATGAGCTCATACGAGGCTTTGGGATCAAGCCACTTGGTTTGGGTGAAAGTTTGGTTGCATTTAGAAACTATTACGTATGATTGAGTTGGTGTAAAAATCCGTAATCAGGGTACTACTTAATCCGTAACTCGTACCTATGCCGTAATAAATCCGTAATCAGAGTACTTAATCCGTAACTCGTACGTAAGCCGTGAGAAATCCGTAAAGTAACCAAGGTAATCCGTAATATGTAATTATCACCACATCAGTACGTAAGTGTATGTGGATGCCGTAACCCAGGCCACTATGAAACGAGAAAGTAACCCAAGAGTTGGGATGGTCTATGAAATTAAGGGCCTCGTTCATAGTTTGTAACCGTAAGACTTAAGCAGGAATCCGTAAAAGTCCCTAAAATAAGACTGTGCATATGAAAACGATTATGTAAGTACTGTGAGGTAGGTACATGCGTCGGGCCTGGGTACTATACCTCTTAACCTTGTTACTGAGTACGTAGTGCGCACAGCAATGTAATTCACGTAAGACCATACAAAATTCCATTGATTTTGTAACTAGATCTACTGCCTATAAGACCGTATAGTTTTTGATTCCGTAAATGAAATCCGTAATCAGTCTTATAACTGACAATAGAAGTGTAATAATGATAAAGTAAAACTATGGGCAGTTGGATCGTAAATGGTGTAAGTAAATGCTAGAATGTGTCAAGACACCTTCTTTAGCCGAATCCGTAAAGTATGAGAACGAGGAGCAGCAAGTGCAACTTGCCACTTCTGTATCTTCTCCAATTCAGAATACCAACTCAACTATAAGATGGAGAAATTCGAGATTAAGAGAAATTTACCAAACTTTGAAACCCATCCAAGCAATCGTAATGCCCCCGTCAAGGGCAATGTTTGTTTGAGTCGTTATGAAATTAGATCTTAACCTTAATCCGTAATCAGGTTTGAATATTATTCCGTAATCAGAACTATATTCCGTAAAACATTGAAAAGACCCCTACAGTCGCAGGTTCCACAGGACTTGCTTCTGTGCGCTTCCTGGCATATGTGAACGGGCATCACAATTATTGAGTGACTGCACGGGTGGCCTTAGACGGAAAATTCAGCTTCCGAAACAGGAGCCCAACCTTTTAGGCGTCAGCTCCTGTGGTTGGTCGCCTGATGATCCCCCACCGTTTCAATGCTTCAAGACTGGGGCTGGCTCCAACAAACGTATCATGTTCACTTGCGTCTCGGTGCACCGCCCTGAGGGATTCCGAATGCACTCTTGCGGGACTGCGAGGAAGTTTTCCTCAACTCAAACTCTTCTAATTTTAATATCTTTGGAGGAGCCATTCCAGACATTCAATGATTACTTTGGTGAAGTAGTGGATGATGTTGCGAAAGTCAAAGTTGATTTTTCAACTATGATTGATTATGATTGATTTTTCTATCACATCGTAAATAATACAGAAGTTATAACTTCCGTATTATTTACGATGTGATAGAAAAATCAATCATAATCTTTTGTGATTTGCGGGAATTACTAGGTGTGAGTAAAGGAATGAGATGTGTGTAAATGTTTAAAGGGTTTGAGAGTGATAGGGGTCGGAATGACAATTGGTAATCCTTAGCAAACTGATATAGCTTTTCCATTACGGTACAATCGAAATTGATTTTGAGATGGCTCAGGATGGTTTCTATCATCTACAAGCAATACTCTCCGTTGTGGGGAATGTTTCTTTCACATCATCTACCCCTTGAATATTGTGGCAGTGATTACAATAAGGTGAATAAATTTTTCCCATGAGGCACCGAAAGAATGGATTATTTCCTTGTCCAATCATTATTTTATCAATGGTAGAGAAAAAAAAACCCAACTCAAGGTCTCAAATACCGGTCCTAATATTTGATCACGAAGATTCATTCTGGCTCAAATAGATGTCAAAAAGAGAGTAGGTGGAAAGTAACGGCAAAAACGACATAAATATTAATTTCCTTCTTTTCAAAATGTTTTGAAATTTCTGCAAGTTTGTCTAAATTTCTTCTCTGTAACCCCAACGTCTCTTTATTTCCCTCGTTCTAAAATAGATGTAATAGCCTAATTATCACTTCATATTACCGATTCAGATCAATAGAATGTATTCAGAGAGCTCTTCCTAACTGAGCTACTGCTAGAAGAGACCTAATTATTAAAGACAAAAATATCCAATCCACTGTCTTGTATTATAGGATACAAGATGATATAAATATCGACACCAAACCTTATTTGCTCCCGCGCATCAATAACATTATTGCAAAGCGACAGTTAGAAGAATGTAGGAATACGAAAACGAATAATAAAAATACACAAGCAATATAAAAAAAAAGTGTCTTTATTTTTTAGTGATTTTACTAGGTAGTCTCCAAAGTATAATATCACAAAATTTAAATTAGTTGAATAAAAATTCGATCAATTCAGTAAATTTCGACTGTAGACTCATGATGTAAGAAGGGTGAACATTATCGCACGATTGACTATTTTCTCTCCTATACGGGGTGTTGAACTCACGTAACTTGACACTGAGATTCTACGACTGAAGTTGAGATTCTACGACTCATGCCGAGCTTAAGTATCTCTGACATGCCGAGCAATAAGTGACCCTTATTTCACTTGCACAGAACAGCGAGCCAGAAAGAAATCAAAGAACGAGCCGGATGAAATAAAGCAATGGGAAGGCAGAATTATTTGAAACGGGACAACACAAATCAAAAACGGACGACACAACAAAAATTAATAATCAAACAGTTATCACTGTTATCAAAGTCCCGATTCACAAAACTCCCGTCAGAGTGCATTCGGAATCCCTCGGGGCGGTGCACCGAGACGCAAGTATCATGTTCATCCTAACTGAGAAATGAAGCTGTACATAATGTGAACCGTAATAATTAGAATGATAATCCCAATGATGGATTTTAAACTGTAATAATGAGCAGACAAACCTCGAAGTACCCAAGCCATAATAAGTACTTCGTAATTCAATAGTAATCCGTAATTCAACTGCAATCCGTAATTCAATAGTAATCCGTAATTCAACTGTAATCCTTAATTCAACAGTAATCCGTAATTCAACTATACCTAATCTGTAATTTAATAGTAATCCGTAATTCAACCATAATTCATAATTCAATAGAAATCCGTAATTTAATAGTAATCCGTGAAATCCATAACATGAAACCGTAATTTTGACGTTGTAAGCTACATCTATGGAATCAACCCGTAAAACTGCTGTTGCAAATTCCAATGGTGAAAAATAGTACCGACCTCGATTCTGACCATTTATGTTTTTTGGTTTGTAGGAAATGGATCACGTAGGTGAAAACCACCAGTCTATAGTTGATGAAGGAAAAGATCGTGAGCGGCGTGTGCGTCAAGATTTATTGGGTATAGTCCGTGAACACACAAGAACTTTTGCTGAAAATGGTTTGGCACTCATTGAGGAAGCTCGAAAAGAAGCAAATGAACAGCTGAACTTGGTAAAGAATTACTATGAACGTCGTCTTGATGAGTTGAATACCAACATGGAAGCAGCGTTATCAGATTTGGAAGAAAGGTATAACACTGGTATAGTTCAAAGAAATTCTGATCCTGATTCAGTTGTTACACACACCGCTGATAAAGACAAACAACAAACGTCACCACGTTCATCAAAACATGTATTTCGACCAAAATTCCAAAAAGGGGACAATAAGTTGACTTCTGATATAGAGTACACGCTTTGGAAACACAGAATTCGCCATGAACTACTGTCACAAGACTGTCTGTTTCTTATTGACAAAGATGTTCAACCTACTGAGACATATGATGACAAAACTACTTATCTTATGAAGAGTTCTGTTATGTCGTACCTACTTTCTAATTTAGAGGAACGTCACCAGAGACAAGTGCGACATGCGAAAGATCCTGCAGAAATGATGTCCCATTTGGACAAAGTTTGTGATTTGACCAGTAATTTTTCTGAACATCAGTATAGAACAATGTTCAACAATATTAAGTACGATCCACGTCAACAATCTGTAATGGATTTTTTAAACGAGTTTGATGATTTGATCGAGAAAATTAAAAGATGTCCTGACTCACAACTCAGTGACTCACAGATCAAACACAATCTACTGACTGCATTTGCAGAGGCTCTTCCGAACGTAGTAAGTTCATTAAAACAAGAACCAAGACCTGGAAAATCAATTCAGGAAATCAAAGATGCCTTGCAGAGTGAGGAACACATGTTGAATGAACTCCATCGTCGTTCTTCATCTGGCATAGCGATGTACAGTAATTACTCATCTCTGCAAAGGAAACGTCCTTGTTCTGTGACTCAAAATGACAAGTTCGGCAAGTTCGAAAAGTCAACTCACAGTTCGTATAGACGTCCGCCAACTTGTAAGAAATGTGGTATTCAGGGACACATGTATGAAAACTGTCGAAAATCTGGACGGGTGTGCTACAACTGTGGGAAAGATGACGGACACATTGCTGCTGACTGTCCACAAGCACCAACTGAGTCTTCCAAACGATACCGTAATCCCGAAAAGCAGAAGAATCCTGCGCAAGCCCGAATTGAATTAACTAAAGCTAAAACACTGCAAAACAAAAGATCTAAGCCCAAGAGGCGTCGAATGCCATTCAAAGCAGCAGTTGCTGAATCCAAACAACGTATGAAAGAGGGCAAATCTTTCCTAGCAATCATAGCGGACCAAGAGAAAGACGATCTTTCTGATAATGAACGTATGTGCTGGGATCAAGATATGGATTCAGATGACGACCATGACCACGCTATGTACGCTCACCAACGTAACGACCATGATGAAGCTCGTCCATCAGGGGCTGCTTTTTCAAACATAGAACGTAAGTTATTCCGTAATCCGTATCTACATTTCATCATTGATTCTGGTTGTACAGAACACATTGTTAATGATCCACATGTTTTTGTAAATATGCGAAACCTACCTAGACCAAAATTCATCTCTTGTGCTAATAAAAATAGGGATGCTGATCTAGTGATACATCAAGTGGGGGACATAATTTTCTACATAGAGAGCAATAACACGTATGGTTGTCTAAGAAATGTTCTCTATGCTCCTGAATTGTCAGAAAATTTGTTCTCTTTACGTAAACAAATGAAAAATAATCTCAATGCTATTTTTAGCGATAAAACTGTAGAAATTAGGGATAGGTCTTCTGGAGAATTGGTCAAGTCTGGACACTATGATGGGCAATTCTGGTGGGTCTCATTCTCTCTACCTTTTACGTCTGCTTCACAAGCTGAAAAGAGACGCATTTTGCAAGGAGTTTTAGGAATTTCTTACATGGCCGAGTCAGAAGTAGGAGGGAGTCCACAGCCTAGTACGAGTTCTAGTAATCAGGGGCATGACACCTCCGTTTTGCCTGTAGGAGGGAGGAAAAGAGTACAGGCAAGGAAGTTCTCTGATGCTGGCCCTGATCCAAAACGAATTATGTCAGAAAATGATTCCAGTACAAATGTTGACTCTGGGGTGAATGACAGCGACCTTGTAGCTATACACACCAGTACTGTTCCTAGTTTGAGAGATAATCTGGGGTTGCTCTGGCACTATCGGTTGAACCACGCCTCAAAACAATATTTAGAGATTGCTGCCAAGTTGATGCCTTCTCTGAAGAAGATCAGATTCAACTCAGGCATTCTTGATTGTAGTTCTTGCAAAATGGCAAAGGCCAAACGAAAGCCTAATGCATCAAACAACTTTCTAACACCCTATGAGCTGGTACATGAAAAAGCTCCTAATCTAAATTATATACGACGTTTTGGCTGTGAGGCGTATGTACTCGACAACCATGCCAAAACAAGACCGAAATTTGACCCAAGAGCCAACTTAGGGTTTCTTCTCGAATGCACTGATACAGGCTATGTGGTCCTTGATGCCAGAAAGAAAACCATCATTCGCTCCAAAAATGTTGACTTTGTGGAGTCAAAAGTTTATGGAGACCATATAAAGACATCATTCAACCAAGATGAAATCCTGGGACAAGAATTCAAAACACACCCAACCATTTCCACAAATTTTGATGAAGAACTACCCGTAATTGAAAATTCATCTAGACCTTCAGACTTAGAACAATCCGTAACGAATACTGCTACAAGATCTACAGACTCAGACCAAACCGTAAACACTGAGAACGAAAAATCCGTAACAACTGTAACTCTGCCTTCTACATCAGGAAAAACCGTAACCATTCCAGATTCCACGCCATATACCTCAAGTACTCAAAAGGAAAAACGAATCGGAGGAACATCTGAATTTGACTTCTTCCAAAATATCGAATATGATAGCGAAAATGAAACAGCATACCTATCTTATGCTGACAATCCTATCTCAGATGATACTCCACAGACCTACTATGATGCTATGAATTCCGATCAAGCTGAACACTGGATTCAAGCAATAAACACAGAATTTAACGCTCTAATGAAATGTGACACTTGGGAAATAGTTCCTAAAAGCTCTCTCCCTGCAAATACAAAAGTTGTCCAATCTCGCTGGGTACACAAGATCAAATCAGAGGCAAATGGAGGAATTCGCTATCGCAGTAGGCTGGTTGCAAAAGGTTTTTCTGACTCAAACTATTATGGTCGAACTGAAACCTATGCACCTGTTGCCCGCCTAGCAGATGTACGATTCATGCTGATTATTGCTAATAAGTTTGATCTTGAAATTAGTCAATATGATGTGAAAACTGCCTTTCTAAATGGAACTCTAGAGAAAACTGTTTACATGGAGATTCCCGATGGTTATTGTGAATACCTTGGCAAATCATCTAAATTGAGAACTACGAATGTGTGCAGATTAAAACGTGCTTTGTATGGACTTAAAGTCTCACCCAAGCGCTGGTTTTTAAGATTTCTGGAAACCATTGAAAATATGGGCTTCGAGGCATATGACTTTCAGCCATGCTTATTTCTTTGGAGACACCAACAACAATTTGCTATCTTGCTTTTGTATGTTGACGACATTTTGCTAGTTACCAATAACAAGTTTAAACAAAGGGAAATTGAACAAGTCCTCAAACAAGAATTTGAAATAAGCCTACTTGGCGAACCCACTCAATTTCTTGGATTGGAAATAAAAAGAGACCGTCCAAACCGCAAGATCTTCCTACATCAATCCAAATTTGTTAAATCACTTCTGGAACGCTTTGATGTGACCAAATATAAGTCTTTGCACATTCCAATGAGGCCTGGTGATGAACGTATAAACACAAAAACCAAGACTGAAAGAACGTCCAATCATCCATTCAGACAAGCCATAGGCTCACTACTCTATCTTCAGAATGGTACTCGACCTGACATCACTTATGCCACTAATGTTTTAAGCAGACGTCAGTCAGATTTTACAAACTATGATTGGGAACTTGTTCAAAGAATTTTAAGGTATCTTGCTGGTACCAAGGATTATGGATTGGTTTTATCAGGTGAAGAAAACAACAGCATCAAGTGTTATTCAGATGCATCATTGGGACTGAATGATGAGAAAGGGAACTCTACGACTGGCTATGTAATTACTCTTTTTGGAGACTTAATTACATGGCGTACAAAAAAACAAAATCATGTCGCCCTGTCATCAGCAGAATGCGAGTATGTTGCTATGTCTGTAGCATGTCGAGAATTGGCCAACATTAGAGCAATGTGTAAAACTATGTTACTACTTGACATTACTCCTCAAGTGTTAGAAGATAATCGATCTGCAATCCGACTGGCTGAAACTGAAGACTCCACAACTTTCAAACACTTGACAAAGTTATGTTATCATTATGTGCGTGATGAGGTAAAACATAAAAACATTGAAATTAGCTGGCTGGAATCGGAAAGACAGCTTGCTGATGTTTTTACCAAGCCTTTGCCAAGAAAAAAATTCATCTTATTCCGTAATATGCTGGTCAATCAGCTACCTGTTTGAACATATTTCTGTTCTTGTTCTTTGCAGGTAGATTGACCTAATCCGTAACAACCCGTAAAGTCTGTAACAACCCGTAAAGTCTGTAACAACTCGTAAGTGATGGCTCCAATGTCAACCAGTCTTCCTCTGGGTCTGGATTCATGGTTCTGGATCTGGGAGGGAGTGAAAAATTGGCAGATCACCGAACCTGGCAACACTGGGTCAACCCACTCTCCGCATCTTCCTCGTTTATTATTACCATGACAACCGAACTTCAGATCTTCATCTTCTCTCTCGTATTCGTCGTAGTTTTTGTACCGTTTAATAGCGTTTTATTTCGTTTGACTACAAGTGAAGTATTATCATAAAAGTATTATTAACAACCTATTCTAATATTGCTCTTTAGTTCTGAGAATAGGTATCTTCGATCTTCAAGAAAGGTAAGAGGAATATTCAATCATATTCCCTCATTTTGACAATTTCTTCTAAATAAACTCGATTATGAAATAGGTATGAGGTAGTAGGAAGTACCTATCTATGGCTGGTAGGTAGTGACAATGGCAAAGTGGCTTTCTTTGTAGACGAGTGATCTATAAACCTTGGTATAATAATTTGCAGCGTTTTTAGTGTGGGTATCCTACGTATTTCATCCCTGATAATCAGAGAAAATGGTATTGGAGCTCACTCAGCTGATCAGTGATCACTCAGGAACCTTCAGCATTCTTCATTGACCCGCCCTCTCAAATTTCAGGTTCCTCCGTTCAACAGGAGAGGAAATGGCCTTGGAGCTCACTCAGCTGAGACCCCTTCATATTTCCCCTTCGCGTAACGCTCCCCTCATAACGCTCCCCGCGTGACGCTCCCCGCGTGACGATTTTTCATTTATGTGCCATAGTAAAGACATAAAATGTCAAAAAGACTTTTCAATAAATTTGTTGTCCCGGTTTTTACATAGACCAGAAGCCTTTTGCTTTCCCTTTTGCGACCCAGTTTTAAAAAGACCAGAAACCTCAAAATTCAACAAGCTAGTTTCTATCAAATAAAATAAATTCAAACCAAGTCAAAATTAACTTCAGTCAGTCAGGTAGTCAAACTGTAAATTTCTCACTCCATTAGCTTACTCCGAATTCCCCGTAGTACAAATCATAACAATGTAGTTAAATTTCTACAAGAACCATTCGAGTCACATTGTTGAAAATGATTATTGAGTCACACGCATCAATGTGAGTTACGAAATAAAATTCTGTCACCGATAGTACAGCACTGTCTGCTCCATCTTCTGCCTTTAGCAACAAAAGTAGGTTACATTGACATTCAAGACATGAAGCGCCTGCCAAACGGCAGCTTGCTGGTTGACATTTATGAGACGAGCGCGGCCATCCAATTCTCCGTAGAACCACTGCACTTTTCCGAAAGGGTATCCTCTGATTCGAACAGGCGAACTACTTTTTTTATCTTTTCTCTCTTTTTTATGGAACAAAATAACCTGTAACCCTGTGGTACGGTGTCATGTGGGACTGTAGATCACAATGTTGTGCTAACTCTTGTTTCTGGACCACAGTAGGTATTTCGGATTTTGAACATCTTAACCGCTATCTTCAGAAAATAGAATCTGTCTTCCACACTCTTCCTGATAAATTTGAACCTGTCCATACCTTGAAAGTATCTTGGTAGGACAACTACAATGTTAAACTCAGATGTATTTTGATGTGAAATACATAAATGTATTTTAATCCCATCTCATCTGGCAGCTTAATTTTAAATAGCAGATATTGAAGTCAATGAGCACTAAGTATACCTACTATTCTGACGTAAAATGAGATAAAAGTAACGCTGATCATCAGTTCATTGATTCATGAGCTTCAATATCATATTGTTCCAATCGGCTGTATTGATTAAATTGAAAATTGGAGATTGAACGACTCTCCAAGTTATTTTATCAGGTTATTGTAGTTTCTAGAGAACTAAGTTTCTCTAAAAATTCATAGAGGGTTTTAAATACGTTTCTGCTGAATTTTTCTACATATTTTAGGCGTATATTCTTTTAGAACACTAACCAGAAGTTGCCTTCATTATTCTTTGCGGTTACCCATGTGTCTAACGGGCCCCACATGGAGTATCTTTTCACGATTATAAAAAGTCGTTTACGTCGTAATAATATTACGACGTATATTATACAAGAGAGAATACTGATTGATTCCACAAAACTGTAAGTGTTCTCGGAACTTCGATTGTGTACCGAGATTGTGCCTATTGTTTCCGTATTGAGTGTCGTGAAAGGACATGTGGTTCCCATCCCCCACCACCACCTACCATCACCTTCCAATCAAGACTAGTTCTGCAGAACTCTGTGCGACCGATACCTTCTCAGAACCACCTTGACACTCGCACTTATCTACATTTTAACCATTTTTTTCAAGTCTGGTGCTTTTTCTTGAGCATCTCTGTAAGGACAGCCTGCAGTAATTTTGATCTCCATACTTCCGCATATGCCACCAAGGAGTTGACGTAAGTTTTTGAAAGGGAATATACAGAATATTGCAAAATATTCATTCGTTGACTATGCTGATCATACCGTATTTCTTCCGCAGCTCCTTAGGAAACCGGACTATTTGCCACGGATTGTATGCCATGGACTGATTACCACGGGTTGTCTACTGACAGTTCTTAATCGACGGTTGCTGAGGCCCTCCATACTTTCCAGTTGCTGTCGCCTTTGCCAAATCTGTAGCACTTCAGGCCCGTAAGACTGCCTTGAAGACGACGCTTTGGACCCTTCCAGAGACGGAATTCCGCGTTCCCCTAATAAGGTCGGCTCTTTCCTTATTATAAGTGCCAAACTCCTTAGAAAATCAAAGCAAAATTTATATGATATTTCCACATTTTTATACGGGGCTCCATAGGTTGGCCATCTAAATTTATACCGGTTTTATACCATTATACACTTGTACCTATGCAACTATTTCCGAACTCATCAGTTTATTTCAAATCTCAATTTGCCAGTTCACCTTCCACAACGGTCCCAATTTCATCAATTTATGGCATCTTTTTGGTAACATATTTCTTTGCAAAAACAGTAGGTATCTTCTTCTCTCTTTGTTTCTCGAGAGGCAATGTCAAATTCAAACTGTACACAACGAATAAGAGAGCAATAATTAGCTTGATTGCTTACGACCCTGTTCAAACTTGCCCCCGATCACTACGATCGATTCGAGAGTTACAGGATAATCTGAATCTATACCACAGCCCCTATTCATTTTGATGTAACTGAAGGGTAAGAACACAGGAGAAGTGGCATTAAATTCATCGAAGGCTGTGTTAATTTCAGCTCCCTAGGACAACTAGAGGAGAGGTTAGCATTATTAGTCATATGACAAAGCTGCTTTTGATAATATGTTGTATTTCAATGATGAGAGGTAGTTGACTAGTAGATGATGATGCAGTACTGATTAATATTGATTGAATGATGGATTGATTCAATTTTCACTTGAAAAAACATCTTCTAGTGCCCCCAAAAGACCATGCATTCACACATTTCCTTACTTCCCGAAACAGGTTGAGGAGGCAACAAGGTCTCTTGGATTGAATTCACCCAACAGAAGGAAGGTCGGTCCTTGTATAGCTAGGAAGGGGAGGTCTTTTCAGGTTGGAGTGCTGCCCCTTCATTGGAGATTCTAAAGCCGCTGTCAATTCTCGTTCACGGGCACTCGAGGGGGCCTAAACCGCTGTCGTTTACCTACCAACGTCTCCACGCGCGCAGTAGAGTGCAAATGGCATTTGACTTGGAGGTAAGTTTCTCTTAGTATTGGGAAAGCGTTGGAAAAAGGCCGTAAGGACCCACTTCGTCCTTTTAGTTCAACAAATTCACTGCAAGTTCAAGCCTCTGCTCAAGACCACTATCGGCCAATTCACTTCTCCCTGATACATCAAGCGAGATCTCAATTTTTTCTTTTTTTGGTTCATTATTTTTAATAATGAACCTTAGGGATCATTATAATAATTTGGTCATCATTATAATTTTGGAATTGAGCAAAATAAGTACCCCCCCCCCCACCCTCAAAATTTGTTGGTTTACGTTTCAAGATATGTAGAATCCAAAAGTCGAATAAACATTTTTCCTTCCGTCCATCGTACACCGTACGCGGTACTTTGCCCAGTTCCCATGGACCGATTTCGATTAAATTTGGTATATCGACTCCATTTGGAGTCTAATTGGTCCCCAAAGGTTTTTATTATTGTCAGCCACTTCTAAGGGATCAAAACAAAGGGAAAGCACTTTCAAAACGGCGTAGCTCGAAAACTTTCCATATACAGGTTTTTTTTTTTTGTTTTCATTGATTCAAAATAACAAGGATTTTTACGAATTTTTTGACATCACCCGGAGCTTTGGGGGACCAACCGTCCAAGGATTTAATTACCATCTAATTAATGAATTTTCCATTTTGGTTTATTGTTTCAATCATGAACCTTTGAAATCAAACAAGAAAAACAAGTTTAACCCCCCTCAATATTTGTAGGTTGACTTTCCAAAGTATGTAGAATCCAAAAATCTAATAAAAATTTTGCCGTCCGTCCACCATACGCGGCACTTTTTTTTTTTTAGTTACCATGGACCAATTTTGACAAAATTTGGTATATTAGCTCCATTTGGGGTATAGCGGTGCCCCGAATACACCACTGCATCGAAATCGCTCGCCTACAGTACTCAACTTGCTGGTTACAACGGATTCTCCAATACGGTTCGACAGAACGACTTCACTAAAGCAAGTGGTATGAGACCAGCCTTCACAACCATTGAGCAACTTGAAGAAAATCCACTTGAAACAAATTTGGAGTCCATTAAAAAAAAATTTGCCAAGTTGGGCTGTTTAGTTTTTTTACGAATTATAAACGGACATCATATTGGAAATGATCGAAACCTAACCAATTTCATTTTTTCGCTCATCAAATCACGTCGAGTCATAGAATGTACTGATGATTTTCGAAGAAGAGGGAGCAACTAACAAATCCCGACAGGAATTAAAGTTTAATTGAAATGTCAATCCCGTCGCGAGTAATAAACGATCATCTCTCACGGGTAGAGAGGCAGAGCTTAGATTAGAATAATCCAAGCCTCAATCAGAAGCGGTGGCTTCAAGCCGGTGGCTTAGACGATAGCAGGGGAGGGGAAAGCGACGGCGGAGGCAGAAGGGGATGCCCTAACGAGTATTAAATGATTTTATATAAGACTAGAGCGGCGGGGAAAAGAGAGGGCGTTTAGCTGGTGACTTATCTGCAATCTTCTCATCAATCCTTCCATTCGCGAGGACTTAACCGGTTAACTCGCGATATTGCTTCACGGAGATCCCACCTGAAGAGGCGCAAATAAGACGGACAAAACCCTCAAATTCTTTGTCGGTTCAAGAATACACTTTCATTAGGTTTTGAATTTCGTTCGAGTGAAAACATAGGTAAATAAAGTTGTATCACATTCTAATAATTAGAATAATAAGAATAATTAGAATAATAAATAATAAAAATAAATATTAAATATAAATAAAAATAATTATTAGAATAATTAGAATTTACAATTATTGTAAATAAAGTTGTATCACATTCTAATTGTTTGAATGAAGTATATCAAATATGTATATTTGAATATATTTGATATCTAAATAAAATGTGCTTTCTTCTTCTTCGATTACTCGTATTAGATTTACGTAATGGGAATTGAGGACGAGGTCTCCTTTAGGTTGCCGTTTTCTTCAAAGAACAGTCTCGAATGGTAAATTATCGTTAATTTAAGTCGTTAAGGTTAATTACTCGTTAACTGGTCATTGGTCATTCGTTTAGAGCTTGGACTAAACGGGTCGAATGTCCCGGTACCGTCGTGTTCAGCGGAACCCCTGGCCTCGTTCCAAGAAACCTTGTTCAAGCCCTCAACATCTTGAGGGTTCTTCATGGTGGTGAACGTGGAAAACAAATGGATGATCCCTGCTCGTAGAGGGTCAAACGGCAACTCTTGCTGAGAACCTGAGAAGTTTGTCTGTAAATAAGAAACCGCACTAACAACAAATCTAGCCCACGTTCCCGCAACTAACAACCCTATCCTCTTCAGCCCTTCACTTTTCCAGCCCCACCGATCACTCCGTTCCTAATTGGAAGGATTCTCGTTTAGGGTTCCACCACCGCTTCTCTTCAGCCTTTATCGCTTAGTGATGAGTAGATCCGTCCGTGTAGAGGTTCAGCTATCAATTGAATCAACGAATAGGGGTGAACAGATAAACTATTTGTCTTGTATTAGGAAATAGGATTACTTAATCTTTGAGGTTGCTTATTTTTAGGTACCTTATTCGGTTTGAATAGATACCTAGCTTACGTTTGAAATCCACATAAAAATGTTCATACGTAGTATTACAGCGACAGTGTGTGTTATAGGTTCTCATCTAACCCTACTCATCTAACAGGACGCTGGTTACCTCGTAATGCCCACATGAACTAGCATTCCGAAGCCAGTTTTGTCTGAGCAGAAAGCACCCAGTGGTCATTCAATCCTTCTTGTGCTACTTATGACACTGAATGTTTTCACTAGACTATAAAATATCAATCGAGTTGCGACTAACAAATTTGGAAAGTTGTCAACACGAACGCGTATATCGTGAATATATCAATTTTGGATACACCATTTTAATAAAATTTATTACTGTCAGTGGGACAATGAATACCATTACGATTTTTACACAGAATTTGTTTTTGCTATCACCAACCATTAAAAAAACATGAAATTATGTAAGGAAAAAACGACTTGCGATATCGATAAACAATCCGGTTTAACGTATACAAGGTGTCACCCTTTCGGGCGCACCACCGGGCAGGGTTCGATTCTACAAATAATTTGCAACAAAACATGTCTCTTAGCAATTTTTTCTTAGAGGCTTCGTTTTCGAGTTATTTCACTTTCAAAATTTTTTCGAGTTTTCGACCTTACATCACTAAAATGGCTGTAACTCCCTTAATTGATGAAGTAAGTTAAAATTTGATTATAACATTGGAAAGAGCGTCAAATTTCCTATCTCCCTGATGGGGTTTTAGATAATTTCAAATGAAACAAAAGGGTGTAAAATAAGCCAAAAGTAAAAAATTGGTAAAGTTTCGAAAATTTTCACTTTTTTCAAAGTTTGATTCTCGAAACGTCGTGAACGGAAATTCCCATGCTGTAAGCCTAAAAGTTGCATGTGAATCCCAGCTTTCTAAAGGCGTAGGCATTTTTTTTAAACACCACTTATTCAGTTAGAAAACGACGTTTTTAGGGCAGAAAACGTTCATTTTCGGGTATAAATCGGCGTTTTTCACCAGAAATGCTTTCCAACTTAATAAATCATTTGACATGCAATTTTACGTACTTATTGACGCTGAATCGAATGGTAACACATTCCAATCTCCTCGACAAACAAAAAGTACTTTTCAACCCTTTCCTTTGGGCAAAAGGCTCAATCTCGTTGTTCGTTTTATCCGAAATTGTCATTAAGGGAGGTCTGGGTTATTAATGACTCGCACTCTTCCACTTTGTTGACTTACCGAATTTTTGCCCTCTGTCTTGAAAATATCGTCCCGATCATTTGCGGACAGCTTTATCTTTTCGATAGGTTACAAGTTGGGGGTCGAGGACTCAGTTGTACCCTGTTTAACCCAGAAAGGGCTTGAAAAGTACTTTTTCTTTGTCGAGGAGATCGGAATGTGTTACCATTCGATTCAGCGTCAAAAAGTACGTAAAATTTCCTGTCAAATGATTTATTAAGTTGGAAAGCATTTCAGGTGGAAAACGCCGATTTACAAGCGGAGATTCACATGCAACTTTTAGGCTTACAGCATGGAAATTTCCGTTCACGTCGTTTCGAGAATCAAACTTTGAAAAAAGTGAAAATTTTCGAAACTTTAACAATTTTTTACTTTTGGCTTATTTTACACCCTTTCGTTTCATTTGAAATTATCTAAAACCCCATCAGGGAGATAGGAAATTTGACGCTCTTTCCAATGTCATATTCAAATTTTAATTTACTTCATCAATCAAGGGAGTTACAGCCATTTTAGTGATGTAAGGTCGAAAACTCGAAAAAAATCTTGAAAGTGAAATAACTCGAAAACGAACCCTCTAAGAAGAAATTGATAAGAGACATTTTTTGTTGCAGATTAGTTGTAAAATCGAACCCTAACCCGAAAGGGTGACACCCTGTATAGGATCTAATCTTATTGTACAATGAGATAGAATTAACATTCTGTGTTTTTATAAATCTATACGAAGCACGGAAAAAGAATCAACCGTGGTGTGTAGGGGGGGGGGGGGATAGGGGTCGCCGATTCTATCCAACCAATCTGACTGGGTAGAATCCCAATGTTAGGGAACTTGATTCTTACAGAGAATGTACTTCGTATGGCACGCTATTCAATTCTGAATACATGTTAGAGTAGAATTGTTGATCTGAGGGTTTTGTGGAGACAAAGAGTCAGACGTGAGGGAATTGAATGTAAGAGTGGGAGATACCTATATAGGATGTTCCATGAATGCTTCAAGAGATACGCGATGCTTCCCTAAATTTAATCCTTTTCAAAGTACCCCACCACCGTGTTAATAAGGTTTCTCACGCCGCTACATCTCTCTCCCTCAGTGGCAGACTTATTTAATAACTTAGGTGAAGGGAGTGTAGGAGATTTCGTCAGAGTGGGTTGGGAAGAGGCAAGGTCAAGGGCGGTGTAGGTGGGCGGAAGGCGAAGTATGTGCTGAAAAAGAGATATAGTGTGACTCCCGTTCCTCAGCACTCTTAATAATTATGAAATATTAAAAGAGAGAGAAATATGTATGTTTGGTCTCTCTTATCTTTTAAAGGCCGAAGTGTGATGGACAGTGCTTCAATGCATGAACATGTATGCCCCACCTCCCTTCCCTATTTCTGTCTTCCCCTCCTGAAGACTGTTCTACCTACCTACCTTCCCCTATCCTCGCTTCAGCAGTTGAATGGCGACAAGTACCGCAGTAGGATATACCTAAACCGCAGCCCTGATCCTTCGAAAATAAAACCAATATCCAATCTTAACAGTTAACGCGATTAAATGCTAATTCGCGAACCGGGGAGTGCATCGCTAACTCCCCCAATAAGAGGACATCCATCCCCCGTCGACGGGAAGAGCGGGCGCGCCTACCATCAGGTCAGTTTCCGTACCTATCCTTTTCTATCATTTTGTGCATTTTTTGTGCTGTTCACTTCATTCACGGTAAATAAGTCCCAGATCAGTATACAGTATCACTTTCACGTGCGTTCCTCTTTTTTTTAATTTTAATTTTCCCCCGGATAGGGACGTACGTTACAATGTATCTTCGAAACATATTCAACAGGAATAGTATTAACCTTCGAGTTTTCTAATGCTAGGTGTTGAAATAGTGATGCAAATTCAAACCCATAAACAAACAAAAAAAATCCAAAAAAAAAGTCAAAAATCAAATTCAAATCCAAATCAACAAAAATCAAATCAAAATCAACCCCAAAACAAAAAAACAAAAAATCAAATTCAATCCTATGAAGAAACTGATCTCTGATTTGTGTTTAAGATTATAAAATGGTTCTGCCTGATGCTTGATTCAGAATTTCATATCCAAATAAAATAAACCATTAACAATTATAAATCTTATACAAAACTCAACGACGAGGGAAGCAGTGGAAACAATCGTCAACAAATTAATGACAATGAATGGCTAATTATTCTTTGTACAAGAATATAATGTTTTATTCATGCATGGAAATTTAATTTTATTAAATTAATACATATATAAGTTTTTGCAGGATTAATTATAATTTAAATAATCTAGAAGGTATTTTTAATCTTAGTTTTTAGTTATAATTATTTATGAAAATATTACAAAAATATTAACAAAAATTGTGTCAGCAGTTGCGGTTACACAATTATAAATATTAAATTAAATTATTATATTAAATATTAAATTGATATTTCATATAAGTAGATAAATATTTTTTGGTGAAATATTGATTGTTTTTTAACTAGAATTAGATACCCTATTATTTTAACTGTAAATTAGGTAATAACCCAACCATTATTAGATATAATCTTTAAATTTAAAGGATTTGGCGGTAATTTAGCTGTTCAGAGGAACCCATTCATGTAATTGATAACCCACAATAAATTTTACTTTTATTTTGTTCATATACCTATATCATTCAATGTCTTTTTAGGGTTAATAATTGTCTTTCTGATGTCGAAATACTATGGTCGAAGCATACATAACGGTCGACGAAGCGTTGAAAAGTTTCGTTACCCCGAAAATCTGAAAATGATGATTTTTGCCAACTATGTTGTTAGGGGATGATTAGTGTGACCATTGTGATCATGTGACGAACCACAAACATTGATATAACTGGATACAAGAGTACTGCCCTAAGTTCTTATTATTGTCCTTAGAACACTAGGGGTTGATGCCTAGGACTGGGGTGGACTATAAATTGAAGTTGGAGCAATTTGAAACGTGACTTGTATTATAAAAACTATAATGAATAATTTCAGCACAGTAAAATCACAGCGGGTACATTGGCTCGAGATTAGCAATAGAAGAGTTAAGGGGGTAAAAATGGATTTTTTTTCTGTTTATTTATGTCGTCCTTGTTAAATCTTGATTCGAATCATCACTTAGATTACTTCAATTGGCAGTGCTTTCGCCAAGGGGGTTACAAGCTGTAACATCTTTGCATAATAATCAAAATTTGATCAAATTTGCATATTTAATATGCAAGACTTCCAGGAAGAAATTGCATTCATTTCTGAGACATTCTCCGTTACACGTGAACTCTCATTTTAATTAACAACTGCGTGTGTCATCTTATGAGAAGCAGGTTGGCACGGCTGGTGCGAGAATATTGCCTATTTTATTAGTATCATCACGAGTTACGAGCCAACTTTAGTACGCTGGATTATTAAACCAAAGTAATAACACTATACTGGCTATATTATTGTTGGAGACCTTCTTCATCCATCGTTTAATGGAATATACATTTTTACATTCAGTGAAAGTAAAGAAGAAGAGTTGAACTTGATATGATTAACTGAATAATAACTAAACAACTAAAAACGTCAGCCGAGAATTGGATTGTATTATAGCTGCCTTACATAAGTCGTTCATACCTTTCCTGGATGGTATTTCTTACGTCAGGAAGTTGGAATTTTAACGCAAGTACTTTTTCGAATCAATTCCAGTATAGTGGAATAAGGACGAGGAAAAGTTATCTCTCAAAATTGTCACCACAGTCACCATGATAGTGGTAACAAATTTGATTAATCTATGGTAGTCATTATACCATCAGAACAGATCAGGAAACTTATTCTTCCCGAATGGAACAAGAAAGCCAACTGGGAGGCGTGCGGGCTCGATAGAATGATTACTTATCAGTACCATCTGGTCAAGCCCCCTCGTCGCCGACGGGTGAAATTATATCAAACAAAAGGCATACCAGACCAACAAACATTGTATTCCACCGCGGGAATGAAAATCGAAGTGTAGTAGAAGTGTTTCATCATTACGTTTTTGTATACCTAAACTGCAAGACCTTTTGGTTCCGAGTCTACCAAGGTGGCGAGTCTACCAAGCTTTGTTTTCACCTTTCAAGGTTGAAAAGTAAAAATGTTCTCCAAAATCAAAATTTCCACTCGTGTTTTACATTTTAGGCCTTTCTGAACAATTTTGATTCCGGGTCTGTCTGTCTGTGTGTATGTCATGAAATCCTTGCCACAGCCGTAACTTCTGCATTTCTCAACTGACTTCAATGAAATTTTTAGGGATTGTGCAGGTTGACGTGTAGATGGTCCCCTATGAACACTAACACTACCACCCCAGGGCTGATAGTAGCTGCTGCGCATGTGCAAACATGGATAGTGCCACGGAGTTGCGCGAGTTGGGCATCTCAGTAGGCGTACTCCGTGGTATCACCACCCGTGTCCTGCTCGGCTCATATTTGAACTGGTGGTCGTTTTATAGAGGCACTTCCCTTCATCCTTCTCTCCCACCCCCACCTTCCTCATCTTCCCTCATCCCTAGGGCCGGCGTCGGGTGAGTCCTGGGCGTCCTCCCCATTATTTTATTTATTTATTTATTTTATTTTTATGGCGTGCCCCCTCCGTCAAAAAAGACATTTTGTCTTTGAGGGGAGATTAAAAAAAAAAAAAAAAAAAAAAAAAAAACAGCCATAACTACTACATTTTCCTTTCAATTTCAAAGAAATGTGGTGCAAGGCAGTTAGAGATTGATGTTTATAGATACATAGAATCATCTATACAATCAGGTTATGGAAACGAGGAAGCTACGTGCCACACCCACTTTTTTTTTTCTTCCACATCCCGGCAACATGATTACATTGATCGGTAAAACCTTTCGGAAAACTTCAGGAAATTATCCAGCCCAACATCCTCAAAACGCTGCAAATTATTTCACGAAGATTTACTATTTTCCTGTATACATCACTCATCTGCAAGAATCACAGCTTTACCACTGTCACTAATTTTTTTTAACCTCCCACATACTAGTTACCTGCTACTTACCTACTACATACTGAATTATCGCCTTCACAATCAAATTTATTTGGAAGAAATAAACGCTTCACACTCGATTCAAAGAAGTAGGAAGTTGTAGTTCCATAAAATGGAAATTTGATTACTGGTTGCTAAGGAAGCAAAACTGAGTACAATTCGAAGAAACGAATAGCGATCGCATTTTACTCGTAGTTAGCTAAAATTTCAACGAAGATTAGACCTCTGGTGATTCACACTCGCGATTTATTGTAAACCCAACCCTTAACTTCTCGTAGGCAGCGAACGGTTTGTCCTACAGAGCTCCGGGAGGTCTCTAAAAATCCTATAAAAATTGAAATTGGAGAAAAAACTATACCTTCCGAGAATTTTCTAACTAGGGCACTATTGAAAATTTCAACCATTAATTTTCACCCCTTAGAAGTGATTGACATCAACCATAAGCTTCGGGGCTCAACTTGGACCCCAAATGAAGCCCATATACCGGATTTCAACCAAATCGGTCCATGGTTGCTAAAAAAAAGAGCCGCGTACGGCTGGAAAAATTTTTATTCGATTTTCGGATTCTACGTACCTGTAACGTAAACCAACAAATTTTGAGTGGGGGTTTAAAATTGTTTTTTCTTGGTCGGTTCGAAAGGTTTATTATTGCAGATAATAAGCCATAAATCTTATCGTAAACGGGTGATAATTGAGAAAAATTCTACATATGGTCTACCAATGATCCATTCACGAGGGAATTTATGTGAGATGATTAAAACGTAGCCTCCAACCCCAAATCTCCACCAAAGCTCGAGCAACATTGGACAATAAACTACGTGGTGAGAAAATGGTACTGAGGATCTAACCATTACTAATGAGCAGAAGCTGCTAAGAGCTCTGAAAGAGACAAAACATCCTGGGGGCCATCAATAACCCCATAATCACTGAAAGTCGGCGTCAAAATTGCATTCATTTTGACATGGATATGTGTTTTGGCTGGGGGTTAAGGAATTTTTCGCGACACTTTGTTTTGCCACAAAAATTGCAACGCGGATACCAATAATCAAAATCATAGCTACATATCGCTGGCTATGAAGCAGGGTTCTCTAGAATCTGCTATAATGTAGCAGATATATTATATTACATGATATATTACGTGCGATCGGAGATTTTTTTAGAAAAAAAATCTGTATTCATAGAAAAAGTAAATAGGTAGGTACATATTATTAGAAGAGAAGAAGCTTCCATTGTCATCGTTGGTGGGAGTTTCTTCATCAGGAGGACTGATTTATCTTTGATTTTGCTCGTTTGAATATTGATTGAATAGAATAGAACGAATTTCAATCACTAATTTTTTTTCTACGATATTCAAAGAGTAATATTAGTTGATGTTTGAATACTGGAAGAACAGACAAAGTAGGAGAGTGGATGTGAGAGCGTATTACGAAAACTAAGGAAGCAGAGGAGGTGTAAAATCTAAAGCTCTAAACGGTGCAGGTTTGTTGGCTGAATTGACACGTTTGACATGATAGCGCCTCGGAAGGGAGCATTTTCCCTGGGGCGGCCCGAGAGCCAGAGATACTCGTTGCCACGCAGACTGACAATAGAGCTGGGTCATACACCTCCTATCTGCTTCCTAGAGTCCCTTCGCTCCACGCTCGTACATTCCAGCATTTGAATTTTAAATTTTGCCAAAGCGCGTTTGTTCGAATTCTAATTCAAGTCTCGAGACCTTTTTGGCGTCCCCGTTTTGCATGGAAATACGTGACAGCAGGCGGTGTTGCTTGTATTGGAGGAATTTTTACCCGCTTGCCAAGAAACTTTTGAATGAAAAAAAAAATATGTTGCTGCTCCGACATTAAGTATAAGTACGATGATCGATTTTGGAATTCAAAGCGAGAGTACGTAAATAAAAAGTCCATCCTTGCAGCATGAATTAATGAGCGAATATTCATAAAAATCTTTCTGTTGAAGGTATGGTTAAGAAAATAAACAACGGTGTTGCAATTCATTATAGAAAGTTTTTTTACACTCGTTCCTAGAACATGTGGCCCCATAAAAAAGACTTTATTTCGTCTTTATTTCAAGTTTACATTAATATCTCTATCTTTCCTTTAAAAAAGTCTTTACCCTAATATTTATACAAGCTACCATACTAATAGATTCACAAGCACATAAGCCCCAGCACTTCCAAGGCTTTAAAGCTAAAGGACTTGGGATTTCCCCTTCTTTGTTTAAAAACTGGACCATTTTTGGAAAACAAAAATCAACAGGACAGGATCTGGAAGTCAGAACCTAAATATCATCCCATCAAACTTATAACTATTTATAAGCAGGAATGCTACATGGAGAAAAGCCATGGGAATATATGCTATTGGGCTAATACATATGTAGAAACAACTGAAATGAAAGTCAACCGTTCATTTACTTACAAAACTATGGCAAATCATAAAGAAAGTGTCCTGAAGATGCCCCTTGGGGCGAAAGCTAGCTCGACATGAAAAATAAACAACATAGGCACATACTGAGGATCCGCCGCAATTTATCCTCCCCTCATCAATAACCTTGTCAACAAGAAGGCAACAAACTATGAATAACATGCTGTATGCACTGGGTATGCTTTGAGGATGTTACAAGTCCTTATTCATATTCTACTCGTCTCCACAAACTCATAGAGTACCCACACAGCTACCGTATTTCTGGGTACAACAAAAATACGCACGTTTTCATTATATAAACAGGGTGGCGCACGTGTCTGATTGTGCCAAAATTGAGTTGAAGGTAGACCCTAAGTGTGATACAAGTTTTTTCATAAATTTTTGACTCTGAATCATGTGGTGGTAAGTATTTATGGATTTAACAGGAACTTTTCTAAACGGCGGCCGAAAATTATGTGGTTTTTAATAGAAAATCGCTCTTTTCCATCCTATGAATTACGACGCAATTTTAATTAGTACAGGTACCTTCACCTGGTACAAGTATCCTGATTTTGGTACAGGTTTCGTTTTGTAACTCTACCTCACTCCAGCCACCATTGCAATAGCTCAATTTTTCTTGAAAATTCGCTTTAAAAAAGAACTCGGGAACCAATTAAAACTGTATTAGTAGTGAAATAAGAAACTAAACTGTGGTTGGTCGATTCAAATCAAAGTACCTACCTCAAATGAAACAACAAATACCCATAAATGATCAAATTTATCACAATGTACAAGTATTATTATCGTAAGAGATTTCTCACCTCATCAGTCTTGGAGCACTGCTACTTTTTCATTCCGAAAATTCCAATCTGTAAAAGATCGGAAACAGTCAATCGACAGAAAAATAAGTAGTATATAAATATAAAGTTTATATTATAAAGTTCTAGTACCAATTTGATCAGGGAGCGGTCGTATAACTTACTGTTTTCAAATCTGGATAAAACGCATTGTATGAATCAGAAACTTTGTAATTTGGTTTTTACAATGAAAGAAGATAAACTCATCTCCTTTGAAGATAAAATCAGTTAGGTGACATCCTCCATCCTCAATTCATCGAATATATCGATTTCTGATGTTTGTCATGTCTTTCATGCATAGCAGGCGTTGTGTTAGAAATTTCTTCATGATGTCGTTCTTGAAATCTTAAAGGATCCTGGAACCGTTCTTATAAACACTGGATTTCAAAAAATCCATAGAACAAATCACAAGGGTGACCATACACCGCGTAAAACACTCGATTTTCTGGTAAAGCTTACGTTTTCACGCATTCAAACTTGATTTACTCTTCCAATTTGAATTTTAAAATGAAAATTCGTTTTTTCGTTTCGCTTAGATCGAAATAGGCAGACGCTCAAAGAGAGACCTTAAAAAGAAAGAAATTCATATTTCGGTAAACAAATTTAAAGTTTGCTTTTTGACATGATTTTTCGTTTGAACCTTTTTGAAAATTTTTCAATAATGAACCTTTGGAATCGACCAAGAAAAAAAATGTTAACCCCCCCCCACCCCCTCAAAATTTGATGTTTTACGATTCAAGGTACCTACGTAGAATCCAAAAATCCAATAAAAAATTGTCCGCCGTCCGCCGTACGCGGCACTTTTTCAGCAACCCTGGACCGATTTGGTTCAAATTTGGTATATGGGCTCCATTTGGGGTCTAGTTGTGCCCCGAAGCTTTTGGTTGATGTCAGTCACTTCTAAGGGGTGAAAATTAAGGGTTTAAATGTTCAAAAGTGCCCTAACTCGAAAACTCTCGGAATAAAGGTATCGTTTTTTCACCAATTTAAGATAGTATTGAATTTTTGGGAATTTTAGAGACCACGCGGAGCTCAGTAGGACGATCCCGTTGCTCCCTACGAGTATTTAAGGGTTTTCCTTCAATAAAACAGAATCAAGAGTGTGAATCACCAAAGATCTTTAATCTCCGTTGAAATTTTGCTATTCAAAATGCGATCGCTGTTCGTTTCTTCGAGTTGTATTCAGTTATGCTTACTTAGCAACCAGTAATCAAATTTTCATATGAAGCTCGATATTTCTTCGAATCGAGCGTGAAGCGTTTAGTTCTTTCTAATAAATTTTATTGTGAAGGTGTGAAGGCAGTATGGTGTGGTAGGTAGTAAGTACCTCTGGTTGGTAGGTAGGTAGTAGGTACCTATGGTTGGTGGGTAAAAAATAAATAAATAGTGACAATGGCAAAGCTTTGATTTTTGTAGAAGAATGATCTATTCAGGAAAATAATAAACCTCTGTGAAATAATTTGCACCGTTTTAGAAATGGATTATTGCTAAAAGATTCTGGTTCTACAGTAGGTTGCTTGGAAATTTAACGCTGTTTCCAACGATAGTCTCAAATTTGAATTTGAAAAAAATTTGAATTTGGTAAATAACCGGAGTTATGACAGTTTTAATGAGTTAAGGTCAGAAACAACATCGAAGTGAAAAACGCTGCAAATTATTACACAATGGTTTATTATTTTTCTATATAGATCACTCGTCTACAAAATCACCAACCATCAAATATGAAGAAGAAGAAGAAAAAAAAATTGCGCGTAACCTGGCTTTTTGAACGCTCTAAGTTGCGCAACGCCACAATTGCGCGATAATTAGGTTTTGGAGAACCCTTAGTGTGGCACATGTTTTTTCATCATTTTTTAACGCTGAATCACAGGTTGTCATCCGTTTTGAGAAAAACCAAGATTTAAGAGGAAAAAATAACATTTCTTTCACGAAAACATCAGTTTTGAGGTCGAAATCATGTTTATTTTTTATTTTCTCACCTCCTTTTGAACCACGGGCTTGGGGCCGTCTACGGTGGAGTTTAAAATATAAACTGACAGCATGATCATGCTTGAACTGAATAAAATTACCTAAAAACTCATAACGATTTAAAAAGAGCGATTTTTTCACTAAAAACAACCGAATTTTTGGCCGCTATTTTGAAAAAGTCCTGTCAAATTGAGAAACGGATGTCACCATGTGATTAAGCGTTAAAAAATGATGAAAAAACATGTGCCACACTAAGGGTTCTCCAAAATCTAATTTTTGTGCAATTGTGAAGTTGCGCAACTTAGAGCGTTCAAAAAGCCAGGTTGCGCGCAATAAAACAAATCGATGTGGGTATGAATTTCTCATGAAATTTGACGTAGAATCCGAATCTGTAATAAAAAAGGGGGGTTCCATTTGAAAAAATGAAGTTAGTGTCAATTGCGCACGATTGCGCGCAACTTTTTTGCGCAAAAGTATTTTTCCTGAGATCCTCACAAAAAATCATGAAGAATTGCGTTGGTCGGAATTTTTGACGCTGTATTTTGCGAAAATGAAGGGGGGTGTAACCTTTTCGTGAAACACCCTGTACATATTTCAATATAAACCCTTAAATTTTCGAAGGGAGCGAACGGTTTGTCCTACAGAGCTCCGCGTGATCTCAAAAAATTCTAAAAATTCTATAGAATCTTAATTTGAAGGAAAAACAATAACTTTATATCGAAATTTTTTGAGTTAGGGCGTTTTCAAAATTTCAAAATTGATTTTGGAACCCTTAGAAGTGACCTACATCAACCAAAAGCTTCGGGGCACAACTAGACCCCAAATGGAGCCTACATACCAAATTTCATCAAAATCGGTCAATGCTAAGTGGCAAAAGTGCCGCTTACGGCGTACGGCGGACGCCAGACGGACGGCCAAATTTTTATTCGATTTTTGGATTCTACGTACCTTGAAACGTAAACCATCAAATTTTGAGGGGGTGTTAAATTTTTTTTTTCTTGGTCGATTCCAAAGGCTTATTATTGAAAATAATAAACCAAAAGGCATTTTGAGTGGGTTAAGAAAAAATTTCTAACAGACATTTTTTGTTGAAAATATCTTGTAGAATCGAACCTTGAAGTTATGTACATATTGTGTAGGCACCTAGTAGAGTATCGGATCATGAGTCATGTCATCCACATTCCTCAAACGAGCCTAAGATCATTCTGAAAAGCGCCAATTCACCCAGTTGAGCAAATCTGTTTCCCGCTGATCATCGAGGAAACATTGTTGCTGAACATTCAGAGTGCAGGCGACCCCGATAATCAGGTTACAGTAGAGAGCCAGCTCGGGCGCAGTTTTGAAGTGGCCGATGGTGGAGGTTAGAAGAAGTAGGAGCTCGTTACTGGAGCTTGGAGCCGGAGCGGGCGGTGCAAACAAGGGGAGCGCCACTCCAGCAGTCAAGTGCCCTTCACTCTCAGAACAGATCCAATCAAGCACCTTTGCAAAACTTCATGTTGCTCAGTCAGCTTCATAGTGAATGTGCGTCAACCGAGACTCCCAACTTTTGGTGTCCCCTTTCAAAATTACGATTTTTTCCCTCCATATTGTTCCGGAGAAAATCCCTGGCGATTCGACCACCAAAACTACACACTCGCTAGCTCGTTCATAGCTCTATTCACTGCAAAGGTCATATCGGTACCTTAAAGAGCAAAGGCGAACAGAGATTAAATGTGGAAATCGAAAAATAAAATAAAATAAAACAATAATAATAAATTTTATTATTAACTATAATTACTAACTATAATCACTAAATATAATTTTATTATTAGGTAACTTAATTTTTTTTTTTTTTTATTTTTTATCAGAAAAACTCAAATTCAACAACACTGTTATCAACCTTCTTGACGATTATAGCTTGAAAATTTCATGAAGAAATTAAAGAGTTTAGTGTAATGAGCCATTATTTTAGCATTTGTGCACCTGTGAAAACTTACTGTTTGTGTACGTAGCGCTTTTGCACTTTAAACCGTTACCCGTTTTTGCTAATTCAGAAGAATACCTACTTCAAAGGTACCTGGATACTTCCCATGTTTTTGACATTTTATGTCTTTACTATGGCACATAAATGAAAAATCGTCACGCGGGGATCGTCACGCGGGGAGCGTTATGAGGGGAGCGTTACGAGGGGAGCGTTACGCGGAAATTTCTGATGATTTTCACGTACAACCAATCGTTCCTAGGGAAAACTAACTTCCTCATTTTCCACCCCACAAAAATCGTTCACCACTCATTGGAAAGCTCTCAATTTATTAAACATAAGACATAAAATGTCTCTCGTGGTTGCGTACTTGAACGAAAGCTGTATCCACCGTTTGTGTTTGTTCTCATCTAGAAGCAGTTTGTGGGTGTCGTAAACTTTGGGATTACGAAGTAAGAACACTGACTCAACTCAACATTTTATTCGATTTTCGGATTCTACGTACCTTGAAACGTAAAACATCAAATTTTGAGGGGGGGGTAAAATTTTTTTTCTTACTTTCAATAAATTTTTAATCCTTGATTTGGTGTTCGATTATGGTTTTTTTACCTGGACGGTCTTACTCAGCAAAACCTATGAAATTTCTATCAACATGACAAAAAGGATATTGATTTGTGGAGAAGTAGAAAAATATCGGGAATCTCGACAAATCGACGTTACTTACGACATGATTTTACTCCGATCTAGGTAAGATGATGATACAAATTGATGATGATACAAATGATACAAACAAAATCCTGATGAGGTAAAAGTAGGTAGGATATTTTTTTGTTCCATGGAGTTTCGGTTTGTATCATCAATGGATAGGTTTCTAGACCTACTCAACTGAATTCAACTTACGTGTGAGAGAAGCAGAAAATATTTCTGAAGTGTGGTGCCTCCTCCAGTCTGCTCGGTCCGTGTGAAGTGAATTTTGCTTTATTATTTTCAATAATAAACGTTTGGAATCGACCAAGAAAAAAAATTTTCGTACCCCCCCCCTCCCCTTAAAATTTGTTAGTTTACGTTTCAAGGTACGTAGAATCTGAAAATCGAATATAAAAATTTCCGCCGTACGCCGTTCATTGTACGCCGTCCGCCATACGCGGCACTTTCCTCACATAGCATTGACCGATTTTGATGAAATTTGGTATATGGGCTGCATTTGGGGTCTAGTTGTGCCCCGAAGCTTTTGGTTGATGTAGGTCACTTCTAAGGGTTGAAAAATAAGGGTTGAAATTTTGAAGACGCCCTAACTCAAAAAATTTTGATGCAAAGGTATTGTTTTTCCATCAATTTAAGATAGTATTGAATTTTTAGAATTTTTAGAGATCACGCGGAGCTCTGTAGGACAAACCGTTCGCTCCCTACGAGAATTTAAGGGTTGAACTTACGATAAATCAGAAACACACGAGTGTGAATCGCAAAAGAGGCCTAATCTCTGTTCAAATTTTTGCTCACCGAAATGCGATCAATGTTTTTCTTTCAATGTTGGTTGGTGTCAACAATGGCAAAGCCGTGTTCTTTGATCTATAATAATATTATATTATATATTATATATATTTATATTATTTGTTTATATTTATATTATATATTTATATTATATTATATATATTTATATTATAAATTTTCTATATTATAGAAAAATAATAAACCATTGTGTAATAATTTGCAGCGTTTTAAGATATTTCTATAGCCTAAAACCAAGATGAGAGTCTAGCCCCCAACATTCCTTGCCGGGTTTCAGCGCTACCTCCCGCCACTTCAACAAACTGACATTCCTGATTACCATAACTACCATTCTAAAGATTGTTATCTCCTAATCGTTTTCGTTTCTCATATTTCTATAACATGAACCAGTGACAATTTAGGAGATCAGCTTTCAAATTGAATAACAACTAAAACGCCACTTGGCATCATTTTCACGTCCATAAATGTTCAGAGAGAAAACAATAAATCAATCTTTATCTCTTACTCTCTCTCTCTTGGCAATGAGGAAGCAAAACATTCATTTATGATTTATATCTTCCATTGAAACTTCGCCATCCAGCATCGAGTTCAAACTCCGTCAACCGGGTAAGAGGGTTCGACGCGCTTCCGATCGGAAATTACACACTCATCAATTCAAGGTTAGGACCCGTCAACTTGACTTTAGCCCCCTTCTAATCTCAGTGATTGCTTCTCAATTACATGCGAGCGACGATAGAAACTCAAGAGAAGTAATTTCGTTGTTGCTATACATATAAATTACGATCGAAGGAGATTCCCATTACATCGATAATCTCACAAACAAAATGTGTTCCTGTTCCAATTGAAACAAGTTGGGTGGGCAGTGAATATTCCTCATAACATGTGTTTCAAGACGAACGTACCGCCACAAAGGAATCTTCTCATGAATTCCTGAAGTTTTCATGATCTGCTCAAATCTGTTCAATTTAAAGGTTTGTCTCTGAGACCAAATTTCGGGCAATCAACCCTGATGAATATTTTATTAATTTATATAGAATAATTTTCCATCCAGTCGCTATTCATCATTCTCGCGAAATTAGACCAAAATCAAGTAGTCAAATCAAAAAAAATCGATAAGTGGGAAAATCAGTGTTTACTCATAAATTGGTTTTAACCATACATTATGTTAGATCGACCCAACAAAACACACTACGTCTACTGATTGGGGATGGGGTGAACTTGAATTCAACTCCTTCTTAGCCGAGCTTTTGGCAAATTTATTACCTTCTTCAGAGCCTATAAAACAAAAACAAAATTCACCCACAATGGCGAAACTCTAACAATCCTACGAGTATCAAACAATAAAATTACGAATCAAAACAACAATAAAAAACTAATAATAATATATATATATATGATGGAGACGAAACTTCGAATAAACAAGTAGGTAGTTCAGATTTTCGAATTGTTTTACACATATTTATAAATTAATAATTATTATACTTATTAATAATTAGGTGCCTGTTTCATTTGGCCGTCTTTTACACTTAATCTAACTTAATTTAAAAATATATCTAAAATCTAAACTGCCTACTTGTTTATTTGTAGTGGCGTCTCCACCATCTCATTTCTTGTTGACGTTTGGTATGCCCACTAAGTGAAATTTCCTTCGAGTGAGTAGAGTCTGTATAATATTATTAGGTTTTTATTGCTGTTTTGATTCGTAATTTTGTTGTTTTCTACTCGTAGGATTGTTAGAGTTTCGCGAAAGCCCGGTAAAGAAGGAGCTTAATTCCAGTTGACTTCATTTCAAATCAGTTGACGTAGCATACTGTTATTCTCCAACTACATACCTACTGAAAATTTATGACTTAACACAGATGAGAGAGGTGGTGTGCCGAATTAGGATTCAAAACTAGAGGTGTGTAAGACAAGGTCATTTGGCGGATTCGAATCCTAAACGGTCAGTCATTACAAGTCTTCTGAATCCGTTCACCCGTTCATTACGTTCACACACAAAACAAAAACCAACCGGTCAGAAGTTACAAAATGGAGCGAGTCGGTAAACCGAATGAGTCGGAACGTTGGAACCAAACAAACAACATCCAAAAGGATCCAGGTAGTGACTCAAAAAAACGCTGAGTCGAAAAACCGAACTAGTCGGAATTGGTTACAATAGGTAGGTGAGGGGGCGATTTGAATGAATCGAATGAGCTAAAAGACAAAAACGAATGAAAGACCAATTCGAATCGTATGAATCAGTGTATGAGTGTTTTTGGTCTTTCAGTTTTGCTTTTTAGTCAACAGTTCATTCGAACGTAATGAGGAATTTCACCGAATTCTGTTTGTATTTTTCCTGAATAGTTAATGGTGTGGGACAGATGAAAATCGGGCTGATTTCGGAAAATAAGTCTCCAGTTATTTTTGGGAGACAATCAAAATTTTTGATTTCAAAACTAACCGGGAAAACAGACGTGAAGCGGGAACGCTCGCTGATTGGGCTGTTCGGATCGCCGTCTCCTCCCAGTGTTGCCCATTGGGACGACGAAATCGTGTTTTCCAAGAGAAAAGTTATCAAACAAAAACAGGGGAAACCTCATTTTCCCCATCTTGCTTTTTCTATTTTTTTCTTCAGTTTTTCGATTTCGAACTTCACTGTTTCGTGAAATTTTGCATCTGGGGACTATAGATTTCTCGATCTCAGCGCTTCAAGCGCCCATAAATGAACTATTCCGGGATGACGTCATTTTCCCGGCTTTTTTAAACATTCGTATTTCCTACACTGTTTTGCTTATTCGTAAATTAGGAAGTTCGGGCTGAAAGTTAGCCTTATGAGGTTTTTCGAGGTGCTGAATCCGATTTTGGGGTCAAAAATAGGAAATTCCGACATGGTGAAATTCCTCATTGTTCACTTGGATGGTGAAAGGTTTTGCTTAGAAAACCACTTCCATCTACTTCTTTCTGTTGATACTTCCATGTCATTTTCAGACATTCATGATCTATGTACAAACATGGATGTATACAAATACATTACACATCCATACTGCGGGTTGATTTGTTTGGTTGTCCTTCTCCCGTTGTTCTCGGAATTTTTCCGGAAAATTCGATTGGTGTGTTGATGAACGAATGACGGTGTTCATTTGGACGACCCGTTCAGTTCAGGCAAGGTCTTTTTGAAAATGAGGTGTACAATACATCCACTACATTCACTCCTGACCGACACACCTCTATTCATAACGATGATACAAATACTTTCGTTTTTATTAACATTCATCCATATTAGATTGTTGTATCACTTATGTACCTCCTAACACAATTTTTCTTTATTTTCGTTGGATCAACATTCGTTCAATAAGACTTCTCAGTTCCAAGGAAGCTACAGTGTAGGCGAAAAACCGCATGGATTCAATCTAAGGCGGCGGAACGACATCGCGTGTCCCGCGGGAGCCATGATCTCACAAGACCTCTCTCCTTGTCGAGATGGGATCTGCCGAGGGAAATTCTATCCGTTTGTTATCATACCCCGGATAACAACTATTCTTGGTACCGATACATTTAGAGGACCGGCCATTTCCCCAGTTACCCATGGTTTACATTGGTACCAAAATCAGTTTTCCGGGCATATCCAATGACAGCGAGTTTGAAAAAAACGTACAAACCAGTCAAATAATATGGTGAGCAACTAAATTCCTATATTGACAGAACAAAAAAGTCCATTCATGCAGCAGGAGTTAATGAATTTTCAAAGAAATCTTCAAAGCTATGGTTAAGAAAATCGAAATATTAGCTATATGACAGCCTTGAGGGTGTGGCACATAGCACAAACCGTTAAAATTGTACAATCAACCTCTTGGATAAACTTTTTTTTTAATCAATAAATATTCTCCTCGTCATTCCTAACTCACTCACAATCTCGGCATTCGAACGGTCAATTGTAAAATAAGAAGGGGAGAAATTTTTGGGTTTGAACGCTGGAAAACGTGACTTTTTACAAAATGGAACCAGCGTTCCGACATGACTCCGGGGTTGGACGAAGTACAGCTACCTACTCCCCCCCCCCCCCCACATACCTGTACGCTGATTTCGTTTGTTTAAATTTCCGTTTTTCGCTTTCAAACACAAATTTCCCTCTAAATTCGATTGTAACTGCGATTTTGAAGGTATTTCTATTTTGGAATATTTAGTTATTATTATAGGTACCTATTTCGATATTGGAAGGTATATTTACAAGGTTAATTATTGAGATATTTGAGGTAGATGGTCATTTTAGTAGTATAAGGTCAACAACACGAAGAAATCTTAAAAAATAACAACAATATGACGAAAACACGGGTTTGAAAAAACGGTAGGAGGAACTTTTTTTTAAAAGAAAAATCGTTCTCTTGAAGGTTGTACATATTAGGTGTGTTCAGGTGCTCACCCTGTATAATAGAGCTGCACAAGCACAAATGACAAACATATTGTCTAGTAATGCATACATTCCAGGGGATGTCCCACTTGGATAAGCATTAGATCAGTTTAACCACTTGGTGAGCGATAAAACTGTTTCACTCGATGTAATTTATTTATTACATTAGGCAAGAAATAGTGACCCCCCTTCACCACTATCCACCATAAAATTTCTAGCGACATGGGAGCCTCAAATCTGAAGAGCATTTTAAAATCCATGATCTACGATACCCAACATGGGAATTCGAGTTTCCCCCCCTCCCTCCCCATCACCATCTATGGTGCCAGTCTGGCACCAAAGCGGAAATAAACTGATTACTGTGTGGTTATTGCTTCCGAGTCTACCAAGGTAGCGGAAGCTTTGTTTTCACTTTTCAAGGATGGAAAAAAAAAGTTCTCCAAAATCAAAATTCTCACTCGCGTTTTGCGTTTTAGACCTTTCTGAACAATTTTGGTTCCGTGTCTGTGTGTCTGTCATGAATTCCTTGTAACATGCATAACTATACGAAGTTATTGTCCGATTTCGATGAAATTTTCAGGGATTTTGCGGGTTGGTATGTAGACGGTCCCCTATGAAAATCATCATCCTCGGACTGATAGAAGCGACTGCGCATGCGCAAACGTGAATTCCTTGTAACGGCCATAACTTCTACATTTTCCATCCGATTTCAATGAAAATTTCAGGGATGTTATAGATTAGTATTTAGATGGTTCCCTATGAAAATCACCACCTTCGAACTGATAGTAGTCTCTGCGCATGCGCAAACGTGAATTTCCTTGTAACGGCCATAACGTCTACATTTTCCATCCGATTTCAATGAAATTCTCAGGGATTATGCGGATTAGATTGTAGATGGTCTCCTATTAAAATCATCACCCCCGGACTGATAGTAGCCGATGTGCATGCACGAACGTAAAATCCTTGTAACAGCCGTGCGTACGTCATAGTGTCAAATTCTACACCAATTATCGCCAGGCCCCCATGGCTCATATGCAGCGAGTCTGACTTCCACCCGGGGTCTCGGGTTCGATTCCCATCCTTGTAGAGAAATTTTTTGATTTTCTGAGTAGTGACTCACTTACATTTTTCATCCGAATTTGATGAAATTTTCTAGGATTGTTCAGATTAGCCTGTAGATGGTACCCTATGAGTGTAGTGAAAGGTACTTAGAGATTGATGTTTTGAGATTAACTACTATGCATCGGTTCATTTATATAATCGGGTTATGGATACGAGGAAGCTATGTGCCACACCCACTTGGCAGACGTTTTTTTTCTGTTGAGTGTTGTCCTCCTTCACCCCAGATCGATCGCATAAGGACGCCCAAGTCTTACTGTGGGACGTCCTGAAAAGCCTTTGATATCAGCGATATCGGTATTTCTTTTTGTTCAATGGTTTATTTTATTTGAATTTTTACAATTTTTTTTTACAATGAGTTGAAGCATTATGAAATACTTACATGTACGAGTAAAAAATATGTTAATATTTTACTTATTGCCAGATAACAAAAATTACCCCCCCGCCCCACTTACCACTATAAGCAAGCTTGTGGCATGGGGAGTCATTTCTTCTAGTTAAGATATTCTGAGGGAGTATAAAAACAATGAGAAAAATTACTTACAATCTGGTGGTTTAAGTACTGCATTAAGCACACGTGAGCGAGATTACAAATTCTCTCATAATAAATCTCTCGAAATTAATATTATTTCCATTTGTTCAACAAATTTCTCATTCATAATCTATGATTTTAAATCAGCAATATTAGAGGATAGTGATTTCATATCCAAGCTGTTCACTGCCCACCAGTAACTCCAAGATTGTTTGCCTTTTTGGCATTTTTGGCATCTTGGGTACAACATATTTCTCAGATCAGCTCGTGCTTCAGCTCCAGATCAGCTTCAGCTCTTGTGTACATCCCATGTTGTATTTTGGATAATGGGAGATGTTTGAATTAAAGAAGCATTTGCAATCATTTGCCAAATAACAGACCATAATCTTACTAGGCGCACCTGAAGATTGAATACATTACTGTTGAGGATGATGTTTGCTTTGACCAAATTTATCTCCGTATTTCAACTCCTACCTCTCGACGGAATTCAGGTCAGCTCTCTACTCACTGACCGAAGAAAAATGAGAGATAATAAAGGGGAAAATTGTTGTTCTCTACGAAGCGGTAAATATGGCGAGAGATGGAGGACGGGAAGCCGGGAATAATTAAGTAGGGTAGTTCGGTTTAGATAGTTAGTCACTTTCGAGAGAACCAAACCGTGCGGGTAACTTTGCCGTTTTGTCGTTCATAACAGGTTGGATGAGCTCCCTCATGAATGAGCCTTTTTCAACGAAACTCCGTCAACTAATATACGACGTCCCCTTTCACGTTCGTTTCCTTTTCACGTCGCTTCCCACGTTCCTGACATTAATTAAAACGGAATACGTTGGTTTCGTAATCAATAAGTTGAACGGTTTGATTTGACAAGCTCCATCATAAGCTGAGTCAATTAATGACCCGTCCAATTTTGCGTTTTCGAAACATGAATGAGTTGGGTACACGGTTGGTGTGGATGTGACATGATAGGTAATGTTAGTTTCACTAATAATATTGAAAGAACATTTTTTCACTAAAAACTATGGTCAAAATCTTGTTTTATTATTAAACCCATTTTGGAGTTATTGCAATAGCTCCAAAAACACTATTCGAAGGATTCAGGAAAACTTATCATTCATTATATGGATATCTGGTGTATTTATTATTTGTGTACCTTTCTGATTCCTTCTGGATAAAAACGCGGTCATTCAATCCTGAAATAGAAAATACATTTTATTATTTCAATATTTTAAAACAATACATAGTAGGTTGGTAAGTAAATTACAGTTAATTATATCCAAGTTCATTCTAGTTCATTACTTATTTCTTCTGCTCTTACTACATTATAAATATAATGAAAAACGTCTGCCAAGTGGGTGTGGCACATAGCTTCCTCGTATCCATAACCCGATTATATAGATGATCTGATGCATAGTTGTTAATCTCAAAACACCAATCTCTAAGTACCTTCCACTACCCTCATAGGGGACCATCTACACGCTAATCTGGACAACCCTAGAAAATTTCATCAAATTCAGATGAAAAAGTAAGTGAGTAGATGTAGGTACGTGATTGGATCAAAAAAATACTTAGCCTCGGCTGGGATTCGAACCCGCGACCCCTGGGGGACAGTTGAAGTTACGGCTGTTACAAGGAATTTACGTTTGCGCATGTGCAGTCGCTTCTATCGGTCCGGGGATGATGATTTTCATAGGGGACTATCTACAACCTAATTAACATAAACCCTGAAAATTTCATCGAAATCGGGTGGAAAATGTGGAAGTTATGGCCGTCACAAGGAAATTCACGTTTGCGCATGCGCAGTGGCTATTATCAGTCCGAAGTTGACGATTTTCATAGGGGACCATTTAAATACTAATCTGTAACATCCCTGAAAATTTCATTGAAATCGGATGGAAAATGTAGAAGTTATGGCCGTTACAAGGAATTCACGTTTGCGCATGCGCAGTCGCTTCTATCAGTCCGGGGATGATGATTTTCATAGGGGACCGTCTACACACCAACCCGCACAATCCCTGAACATTTCATAGACATCGGACAATAACTTCCTATAGTTATGCGCGTTACAAGGGATTCATGACAGACAGACAGACACACAGACAGACAGACAGACAGACAGACACGGAACCAAAATTGTTCAGAAAGGTCTAAAACGCAAAACGCGAGTGGAAATTTTGATTTTGGAGAACTTTTTTTTTTCGTCCTTGAAAAGTGAAAACAAAGCTTCCGCTACCTTGGTAGACTCGGAAGCAACACCAACAACTTCAACAAACTGGTCCTGAAAAACTACTAGCATAATAAAAAATTGCTGAACCCATGAGTTTGAGAAATGAACTGCTCTCGTGGTCGGCAGACAACTACTATGAGATTTTATGAGTAAAATTCGAATAAGGGCCTTTTGGAGCACCTCCTGTCCCCCGGAACACTCAAAACCGCACCTCTCTCAACGTCGCTTGCTCACTTTTCCCTCGCCAGCTTTTGTAATTAACCTTTGCGGTATTTTTAATTAATTGGAGCTGTCGCTATCCTTTGTCACATCCTTGGGGTCTGGTTAGCGCTGCAGGTATACGGTGAGGAACTCTCATGATAGTGATGGTGAGTATGGTTGAACGAGGAGGTACAGTTAGACAGGAAGATAGGATAAAAGTTGTGCAGGTTAAATCAGTACCTAACGAATTGTCCTTATATCGAGTGTTATCAGGATTCTGGGACGAAACAAGGAAAATCCAGTTAGAAACCATTGTCACTATTTATTTATTTGTAGTTACGGCGGACGGATGGAAAAATTTTTATTTGATTTTCGGATTCTACGTACCTAGAAACGTAAAACATCACATTTTGAGGGGGGTTAACACTTTTTTAACATGGTACATGTTATTGCCCTAGGGTAACTAACCGAAACACGTTACGCAAAAGGGGGACGCGAAAGTGTCACGCGCGTTTTAAACACTCCAATCCTACGCCTTTTCCAACACTCCGATTATAGGTTCGCCATTTTCAACACTCCGATCATATGTTTTCAAGGCGCGAAGTGCTGAGTTTTGAACCACCACGGTCCTCATTGATAGTTCAAACTCTGTCGATCCAAAGCCTGATACCTTCTTGTTGCTTGGTCCACAATCCTTCTCATTGCATCATTCCTCTGTGTTGTTGTAAATATTAATCTTCTCTGTTGCCAAGTTCATTTTTCTGTCGAAGTTATGCCACCTAAACGTTTATGCACGGTAAGAACCAACTTCGATTTAGCGAATTTTTATTTATATAGTTGGCTGGCATCGTTTTTACCAAAAATTAATCAAAGGATCTTGTAACCTAGGCTATTTATAGCGATGTGTTCTTCAACGTTTTATATGTTTTCGATTTCTTAATAATAACAATACCCATGGAACATCAAGAGGTGAATGAAACGACAAGCTATTTGAAAATCAGGCTCATAAAGAGCTAAATTAAAACAACAGACAATAAATTACTCGTAAAAGGAAACAGCAAACAAACAAAATATGTTCCATGTTTCTTGAATTTCAGCCGAAGGCTGGAGCCTACTAGAGCCTGCCTGTTACTGCTTAGAAGCAGTACCAACCGAAGGGCCGAGTATTCCTGCTCGATTCCAATGGTTCATTATTGAAAATAATAAACCATTAGAGAATTTTTTGAAAGTGTAATCATAGACAACATTTGAAGAAGTATTTGAATAAACCTGTGGAGCTGAAGAGGGGGTTTACAGGCTAGGGTCCTGTAAGGAGCCACCCTGGTTGGCACCCACGTGTTCTGATAGATTTCACAACAAACGCGCATTCAACTATTTTTGGTTTATTATTTTCAATAATGAACCCATCGAAATCAACCAAGAAAAAATATTGCTTAACCCCCCTCAAAATTTGAAGTTTTACGTTTCAAGATAGAATCGTACGTAGAACCCGAAAATCCAATAAAAAATTCTAATTCCAAAAAAAAATCCGCCGTACTCGGCACTTTTCTTAGCAGCACTGGACCGATTTGGTTCAAATTTAGTATATGGGCTCCATTTGGGGTCTAGTTGTGCCACGAAGCTTTTGGTTGATGTCAGTCACTTTTAAGGGGTGAAAATTAAGGGTTGACATTTTCAAAAGTACCCTAGCTCAAAAATTCTTGAAATAAAGGTATTGTTTTTTCACCAATTTAAAATAGTATAGAATTTTTAAAAAAATTTAAGACCACCCAGAGCTCTGTAGGACAAACCGTTCGCTCCCTACGAGTACTAAGTACTTCAAGTCTTGAAGGTTTTCCTTAGATAAAACAGAATCACGAGTGTGAATCACCGAAGATCTCTAATCTCCGTTGAAATTTTAGCTAGGTATTAAAAATGCGATCGCTGTTCGTTTCTTCGAGTTGTATTCAGTTATGCTTACTTAGCTACCAGTAATCAAATTTCCATATGAAGCTCTATATTTCTTCTAATCGAGTGTGAAGCGTTTAGTTCTTTCTAATAAATTTTATTGTGAAGGTGTGAAGGCAGTATGGTGTGATAGGTAGTAAGTACTTCTGGATGTTAGGTAGAAACAAAAAATAAATATATAGTGACAATGGCAAAGCTGTGATCTTTGCAGATGAGTGATCTATACAGGAAAACAATAAACCTTTGTGAAATAATTTGCAGCGTTTTATTGTCTGAATAGTATCATTCATTTCCAGAAATTCGAAATCGGACAAAGTTCAAAGGAACAATGATAAGGAAAAATCAGACCACCTACAGCTCAAGAAACTCCTACCTTTACGGATATCGTTGTTCTGATTGACCAAATTAATATCTATTTACCTCAATCAACTGGGGAGATTACGCTTGTAGTTATTCGGTCACACTTCCTACACATTCACCGCTTTTCAAAATTCGAACTTCATCGTCGAAGTACTTTCACGTAGAATAACTTAGTCAGATTGACAAACTGAAATTCCCTGTCCAAATTCGATAAGTTCAATTTTGTAGTAGTCAGCTTACACCAGTAGTGAACCCACATTCAGTACCTAAATCACAACAGATGACTCAGTAGAAGTAGAACAGTGATGAAAGGGTGTTTGAACAAAACTAGTATAACTCGTTCAAGAGGAACATGTTTTTCTTAGATATGCCTGCGCCATCGTCAAGTGACAATGTATTATATCATTCAAATTGGAAAGTGTATTTTAGGGAACCAAAATGTTTTTCGTGCGTTGAGGTGTTCACAGCTTGCAGAATCATTAATCATCTCAAAGGCCGGTGTCAGGGTTAATAGATGAGCCTATAGTGGGGGTCCCTTGGGAAGAAAGATGGAGGGCTATAATCGGGAACTGAACCCTTGAGAGCAGCTAACGTCACTTGGTGGGTCTTAACGCTCTGTCTGAGTCAATCATGATAATTAGAACCGAGTATTTACGTCATGACGTCGACTGTAACGCGTTTTCTCGTCGGTTGACATCGAGACGACAGTGGAATTTCATATTTCGGGAATTCGGTCATGAATTGTAATTGTATGCCACTTATAACCAGCATCGAATATTGTACTAAAAAATAGTGGATTGTGAAATAGTAGAAGGTATTTGAGAGTTCCTCCCAATGGGGTGTGCGCATGGGTCGGGAAAACTGTTTATTGTCATTTTCAATCAAAACTAGGCCTCTGAGAATTTTGACACCAACCGCGACCTCCTAGCGTGAGAAGACCTTTTTTCTATGATTTTTCAATGTTTCGAATGTTTATGACGTCACAGTGGGCTGGGGGGTCCCGCCCAGGCTGGAGGAGCGCGTGACGGCATAAACATTCGAAACTTTGAAAAATCATAGAAAAAAACTTACTCATCCAAAAAGAGAACAGCTGGTGTCAAAATTTTTAGGATGGAGTCTACTTTCGATAAAAAATTTTAAAAAAAATTAGGCGCACCCCCCATTCCCTAGTTAGAAGGCATTTTACATGTGATTCAGTTCTGGGCATAATAACTCGGCGAGTAGGCAGACTACTGATTATGCACATTCACTTCATCATTATCTGAACAGTAATGACGGTACATTTGAAGAAGTCAAAAATCTTCATCTTAATTACGAACGTCTTCACAAGGCTTAGTAAAGCTCAATTACAAGCATTGTTACGATGAGAAAGCTATACTGCCCACCCGACTTGGCAGCTGTTTTTTCTGTTTGCTGGACACTCTTGTTCGTCAACTCAATATACGTCGTCTTTGTTTTGTGGTTTCGAGTATGAATTTTGTGCCTTCAAAAAACTGCTCAGGTATGATAATTTTTCTTTTTTTCGGGAGGCAGGTAAGAAAATTTTTGAGATCCTCAGGTGAAGTTTGAACCACTGAACTTAAACCACGTTGGGACTCAGCCCGGAACTGATTAACACATTACTTTGGGCTGAGTTCTACGGTGCTTCGACTGTTATAGGTGAGGGGACGAACCAGATGCTCGCTTCTCTCTCTCCAGTTCTGAGCACATCTTCCTTTTCAGGATGCTCTCTGTTGAGCTCTGGGGCGTCAACCTCGGTTTTTCTTGCAGCAGATTTCTTCCAGCCGTAAATGTTGTCTGTTTAGAGAAATTATGTAGAATCTCCTTCTCTGTTTGGGCGGTACAAACAAGTTGGGGCGGATTTCCCATTTTATGCAGGTAGGTATAAAACTGTTCATGTCCTGTGAAGAACAGTGTAAGTAAGAAGTTCACTTGTCCATGTTTTCTGTGCATCCATAACTGTACGTTTGGCTCCAGCAGTGCAGTACAGAGTACACCTTCCCCTATGTTCTCCTGTCATATCTCTTGTCAGTTTGCTAGTGAGCCCTCTTTCTTCTTAGATTCGTAAACTGATATAAACCCCCAATAGGTATCAGGATACGCCGCAATATTGAAAGAGGATACCCCGCGTTCCAGCCTTGGAGGAGGATAGGGTGTGAGCCTGGGTAGGAAAAACAGTTTATTGTTATTTTTAATCTAAGGTAGACCTCATTCTGAGAATTTTGGTACCAACCGCGACCTTCTAGCGTGTGTAAATCTTTTCCCATGAATTTTTATAGTTTCGACCGTTTATGACGTCACAGTGGGCTGGGGGGTCCCGCCCAGGCGGGAGGGGCGCGTAACGTCATAAACGGTCGGAACTTTGAAAACTCATAGAAACAGATCTACTCACGCTGGAAGGTTGCAGTTGGTGACAAAATTCTCAAGATGTAGTTTACTTTCGATTAAAAATCTAAAAAAAATCAAGGCGCACCCCCCATTGTACCAAAACCCACCCTCGTTACCTTTACCTACCTTGCAGTTTCAGATCTGCACCACTTGATGGAACCCACCCAATCCAAATTGCCGCGATTCTGATTTTTTTTTTTTTTTTTTTTTTTTTTTTTTTTTTTTCAACCAGCATCTCTACTCCAGATGAAATATCGTCGTTACCGGGACATTTTTATAAAGCCCTCTCCATGATCGGTTGACTGATATTATTTCCGATAAATTCCTCTTTCATTACACGATCCATTAGTCATTCGAAGATCCATCGTCATCGACGTGAAGTGGTGCAGGTGAAAGAGCTCGGACCTCGGACACAACTCTACGGGTATGGGTGGGAGGGGGTACATTGTAAGGTAGGAGAGGAATCAATCAACTGCCGTTGGTTATGAAAGGTAGAGCGTCGAGGGGTACAAGGACGCGGGAATGCGGGGTCGATACGGGCCCCCCTATACAGCCAAATATAGCCCCATTTTTTCCTTTCCATGAGCCTCCTGACTAAAGTTCCCGTTGGGACCCCGCAGTGCTAAGAGCAACAATTTCGGGAGCTTGTCATAGAAGATGGTCTGAAATATTCTATTTCACGAAAGCAAAAACCACAATAATTCAAAATTTCACGTACAAATGACTTGTTTTATAATTACCTCCTTGACACGGAAGTACAAAATGAGAATTTCAGGAAGTAAATGTTATTGGATAATTCTGATAACTTGGATAACTCTGAAATCTTGGGAAACATTTTTTGATATAAGAGAAGGCCTTGGTTTGTACAAGAAATCAGCGCTAGGCACCTTTATGACACAGTGTTTTTTATATCGTTTATCTTTTTCTACTTCACAATCAAATATTGGGTGTTTTAAATTCGAAAGTTCCACTCACTCAAAATCGGCGCTTTTTGGACTCTTTTGGTTCCGTGGATGCCAGCTTATTTATCGTCGAATCCTTCTCCCTGGCATAACTATCCAAAAACAAGATGTGATTTTGATGAAATTTTCATAGCTTATGCAGAGTAGCCTCAAAGAGATCGCCTACAGATTTAAACGTGATTTTCCCCAAATAATAATTTTCCAATTCTAATTGACCTGTTTTCCTAATTTTTGGGATGGTTGATTTGGGACTAGGTTCAAGAAGATTGCAAATTGATTTAATTACCTGATCAGTAAGAACCAAGGTACATGTGAAAGAGCAAAAAATCATAAATATAATCGAAAACAAATTCTATATCTTTGTTGATGTTTGTCTACATAAAAAACATACTTCATGTTCGTAAAAACGTTAATTTATATGGACGAATTTGTCAGTGGTACAGCTATTCTATAGGTAATACTAAAATCAATAATTTTTCACACCAAACAATTCCATTTATTGTCCATGTTATTGCATGAGAGGTAGCTATACTCTCCACCCAATTCACCGTCACTAAACCAGCTGACTAAACTCCCAGTAGTCCTTCGAAAGGTTCCACACAACCATGTGGAGACTTAGCTGATCTGACTTACTACTAAACACTTCCAGTTGTTCTAGAAAGGCTGTGTACCGAATGTTAGTGTTATAGCATGACTTACTTGCTAACTTTCTAGAGGGGATCCCACCTTTCCGACCTTCTCTTTTCCAAATTCCATTCCCCAATTATTCCAACCATCTGAATCAAAACCAAAAATGAATTCGATTCAGGAAGCTACGAAACCAAATTTTTCTATCGAAAGGACCTTTGAGTACGTATTTTTTTCTAGAGATCGTCAACAGTTCTCGACCCTTCTTCAGTGGGCCCTTTTTACATCCTTGTCCCTTCCTCCAGCTTCACAACATGCCACCACAACACAAAAACCACAAACCCTCAACCTCGGCAAGAGGACCCTCGTCCTTCCTCTTGAGTAGCTTTCTCCCAGACCCTACACCTGCTGTAAACATCAACATTATACCTTCACCCTGGTGCAGGAGAGGTTCGAGATTAGCCTTTTTACTTTTTTGCGAATTTTTCCATTGAATTATGTCAACTTTGAGTGTACGTTTAATTCAACAAGGGTGTACAAATTTCGAATCGTCTTGCGAAGGAAGTATTTCGCCAGACTTGAACCTCTTATCAAAATTGAGGATTTTGGATGATTAGTCACCGTCTGTGCATAATGAGCCAACCTGTGCCATCAAACAACATTACAGAGAAGGGTACCATCAGGGGGCAGCCAAAGACGAGGCAAGCGACTACATTTCAATAGCTCCACGAATTTGAATTATCTTCCAACTGAATGGATGATTAACGGTGAGAGATTAGGACGTTACAAAGGTGAAAAGGTTCCTTTCATTAAACCGGTATAATTCATTAACGAGTAATCAATAGCGGATGATACAATGATAGTCGAGTGGAATCGATGTTTTCGTGGTTAGTAACTTCTTCTCCAGACCTTCCATTCTCTAAAACTAAATTTCCTCTTTGTTAAAATTCGTTTAATCATCTATCACATGAAGCGTAAAGATATACATTATACAATAAGTGATTTTTTCAATATCCCTGCAAAGCGCTTTTCGAGACATAGCTGCAAACCAATACCAAACTTAAAACGCTACAAATTATTACACAGTTGTTTAATATTTTACTGTATTATAGATCACCCGTCTGCATATAACTCGTATTTTCAACCTACTACCAATAACATCGCTGTTCGAAACCAAGCCTTCATTATGAAATGTTTTCCCTCAGTTGCTGAGGAAGCCAAACCGAGTGACATGGAACTCTGTTGAGAGAAACGAAATGGTTCTGACTGGCTAACTCCATTCAAAGAATTGGATCAGCTGAAAATTGTACGGAGATTATATCTATTTCCGTCAATGAACAGTCTTTTGTGATTCACGCTAGTGTCCAGCCATTAAGTCCTTTTAGGGAGCGAATGGTTTGTCCTAAGGAGCTCTGGGTGGTCTCATTAAATTCTAAAAATTGAATTCTATATTAAAGTGGTAAAAACAATACGTTTAACAATATCTTTTACAATTTTTTCTTGCTCGATTCCATAGAATCATTATTGAAAATAATAAACCAAAATGGTCAAAAATGTAAATGTCATGGTATTCTTCGGTTAGTTCGATATGTTTGGACAATGAATTTCTCACTTGATACCCTCAATAAGCAAAACTGCTAGGTAATCTATAAACCAAACTACAAAGTTCTTGTGCGACGATGTGTCTCTAGGAAAATCGCGATCGATCGGCACTACAAACCATGCAGAGATTCTTGTGCCCTGCGGAGGTCCACTAATTGGGTTCTTGTCATTGGTGATAGGCCACCTTGTAAACCTGTAAGCTCCGTAAGCCCATCGGAACGGTAGCCGGTGCCCGAGCCCCGAGGGATGCATACATTATCCGGCAAATCTCTTGCGGTGGACTAAGAGTCGTTCTGTATTATTAATCAATGCTGCCTACGGAGGACTACCGCCGACGAATTTAGAGGACTAATCACTATCGTATCCGAGGTCAGTACATTGGTCAGATTCGAACGGGACCCGGATTTCGCATTTCTTACTGAAGGGTTTGAAGCCCATACTCGGTCAACCCCACAGAAAAGGAGGTTTCACTAAACAGCCGAAGCTATTAGCATTCTTTGAATATTTCATGTGCACAGAATGCTGATGTAACGCACGTTCGTTCTCATATACATGAACCACTGTGAACCTTTTTTAACCAATTATTCACCCTTGAACGAATTCATGAGTAGGTACATGAGAAATAGCATGATACCATGAATTCGAAAACTTGTCAAATCCATCTTAAATTCCAATCGACCCTTCTTATTGCCTTCAAAGTACACATATCTACTCATTGTGTATTAGAAAGAGCGCCATACTTCTCTCAAACGAGGGAAGAAAGCTGTACGACACAGAGAAATTTTCTCCTGTCTGTGTGCGCTTCGCACAGGCTCTTCTGTTTTCAGGTGGGTACAGTTTACGGAAAGTCGTCTTTTTGATCACCAAAAAGTGCGTTTCAGTCAACAAGTTGCAACTCTTTGAGTCTTTCCATTGCAAGAATTGGAAGGATATTTCAAGATACGTGTAAGAAAAATTGAATCTCTTAATAGCTATGTTTTGAAGAGTGGCAGACAACCCGATTCCGCTAACCAGGATGACATGACTTGGATCTACTTTGATAGGTTCCAAGTCACAATGTTTTCATAGCGTCATCTGAAGATCCAGCAGTTGTCTTTCTATCTCATTTTGATCTGCGTTTACTTATCAGTTTATTGGGAATCACTCCAACTATAACTTTTCAACAGCCTTCGGAGAAGCTAACTACAATTTTTCGGATTGCCTCATTACCTACAGCGACGGATCTAAATCAGAATCAGGTGTCAAATCATCGCAGAAGTATGTCGCCGAAACCTTTTCATATCGTCGCGCACTAAAGAATCCTCAATATTAACGACCGAACTATCTGCCTTTTTGGTTTATTATTTTCAATAATGAACCTTTGGAATCGACCAAGAAAAAAATTTTAACACCCCCTCAAAATTTGATGGTTTACGTTTCAAGGTACGTAGAATCCAAAAATCGAATAAAAATTTGGCCGTCCCTCCACCGTACGCTGTACGCCGTACGCGGCACTTTTGCCACTTAGCATTGACCGATTTTGATGAAATTTGGTGTGTAGGCTCCATTTGGGGTCTAGTTGTGCCCCGAAGATTTTGGTTGAAGAAGGTCACTTCTAAGGGTTCCAAAATCAATTTTGAAATTTTGAAAACGCCCAAACTCAAAAAACTTTGATGTAAAGGCATTGTTTTTCCTTCAATTTAGGATTCTATATAATTTTTAGAATTTTTTGAGACCACCCGGAGCTATGTAGGACAAATTGTTTGCTCACTACGAGAATTTAAAGTTTGGACGTACGATAAATCAGAAACACGAGTGTGAATCGCAAAAGAGGCCTAATCTCCGTTCAAATTAAAGCTGACCGAAATGCGATCGATGTTTTTCTTCATGTTGGATGGTTGGTGGCTTTGCAGAAGAGTGATCTGTATAGAAAAATAAAAAATATTAAACCATTGTGTAATAATTTGCTGCGTTTTTCTGCACTAAATTTGATGGCGCCGACTGAAAACAATATTGTGATATGTTATGATTCACCGAGCGCGCTTTAAGCTACCAGGGGAGGAATTGACTCCCCCCCCCCCACTGATTTCCAAAATTATCCCGCTTGTTTAAGTTCACCATGAAAATGGAGTCAATGTCATCTTTTTCAGAACTCAATCTAGTATAAGAAGAAATGAATTGGCATACTGCTCTGCAAACATGCAAGTAATGACCCAGCATCATCCTTGATTCATATTCGTTCTGACTTCATTCCAAAGTTCAAGTTGGCAATATGGAATGAATGGTAGAATGTTTGGAATCGGTTAGATCATAAGAGAATCTGAAAATGTGGCTGGTGAAGAAAGAATTATATGCAAGAAATCGGAACAAACTTATTATTTATATTAATTTATGTTGTTCTTACCCCATTCATTTGTATTTTGAGTACCTATATGAAATGTTTTAAAAACCAAATTTGTGAAACTACGATTAAATTCAAGCACTATTATTGTGTGATTATTAGACTCTTGTCTGTTGGCTAACATCGCAAACGGGCCTAACAGGTCATCTCTCTGAGACTGCCACACACGAGGTTCCACCATCAGAGTCATCGGTCTCGGTTGAGACATATTACGGAGAAATGGGGTAAAGAGCTCTTCGCCGACCCTGTTTGCTACACTCTAAGCAGCAAACATTGAGAGTGGTTGGATACGAGTCTTTCAATTTCCACGGCCAAACGAAGCTCTGTCAACAACATCCACAGCGTTACATCCCGAACTCGTCTCTATCCTCATTCTACCCCCCTTCCCTGTACCCTACATTGCTTCCTTATACCACATCATCAAACTCCCGAGCATTCGGCGAACTAACTTGGAAGGAAACTCATTAAAAATACGGTTCATTCCTCCGCAAAAGAGTAAGTGAACTCTGGAACTAATATCACGAAAGTTGGTCGAAAGAGTCGGTATAATTTCCTTTTCGATCCTCTCAGGTCGGACGTTGCAGAAAAATTCAAATTTTCATTATAGATTATTTAAAGGAGTGAAAGTGAGAATAAATTCTACCACTAATATTAAGGGGACACATTTGTTAATTTTCGGTCCGGAGGCCCAAAATTTTTTTTCTATAATTTGTAAATAGACTCAATTCCGGAAATTTCAAAAAAACATTTAAATCCGATGAGTAGAAGTGCTTCAAATTTGGGTTAGAACCTAGGGAGCCACTAGTGCTGAGGAGCGCTCGGAAGCGCTGTTGAAGGAAAGATGCACAGGCTGAGATAGATCAACGTTTGTTATAATAATAAGTAATTATTTTAAGGTATAAATTATAACTCTCATTTCAAAAAAGACCTGGACCATAAGCGGGATCATCACCTTCTTGTTCTCGCATCTGTTCTTCAAGATTTTTACAAGCTCTGGATCTTCTTTTTCGGGCAAGCTGCGATTCTTTCTTGGCCGCTATTTCCGCAAATCTCATCCTCTCTTTGTCGATTTCGCACAGTCCCTTAGCACAATATTTCCAGGGCACAATACCTAATTCATCAAGGACTCGACACTTCACTATACAACCATCATTGAATGATGCAACGGCATCGAACACACCAAAGCGCAGAGCAGGCAAAGTGACAAAAAGTGACACAAAAATAAGACGTGCTTCTGTAAACATACACTCAGGCTATCATTCTTTGAGGTTTCGATGCTAAACGATGTATTCTATCCGATATATATCGATGTTGAACTATCGAGAGTTGATACCGCAATTCCATTGGTTGAAAACAGGCAGGAACAGTCATTCAAATTTGGATAAACCTAACCGCCCAAACTCGGCCGCGCGTTTTTGATTCAAGCCGCTCTCCCGTAAAATTAGGTTTTTGAGCTTATTTGTTCCTTTTTCTCAGGAACTACTCATCCGATTGGAACCAAATTTTTACAGGATGTTCTTCTAGTATGTATCTATAATTATGATGGAGGGTTTTTCCAAATAACGCCATGGAGCCTAAATATGAATGTGTGAAAATTCAAATATCGCTAAAAATGTAAAATCCTCATAACTTTTTTTCTGTGAACTTCATAAAAACTTTGTTCATCAACTTTGCTTCACTAAGTATACTGATGGTGCTGTCAAAATTTCAGACCGATAGCTTGAGTATTCTGAGATAAAAAGGAACATTTATATCAAAGAATTAGGTTTAGAATGGCTCAAGTATGGAACTGCAACTTTTTTTTGGAAGGTCTGACTGAGTTCAGATTTTCACCATCTAACTAGAATGTATTGAGAATTAGTCTTTCAGAATCTCATCAAAATCGGACGAACCATTGAACAAATATCGCGAAAAAACCAAAACTGTCGTAGTGCGGAAATGACATATGAGCCCCCTTAAGAATAGCGACTGATTTCGGCCTAAAAATTGTGTCGATAATTATACTCAATTTATGTGATCATCGACCCGTTCCGTCACAAATGTGAAAATTCGGTTTGTAGGTCATAGCTGGGTAAAAATTACACACACTCGGTTTTTTGTTGCTAATGAAAACTTAATGGAGTTTGCAACTTTACATTAAAATACTAAACAACTAGCTTAGCGAAAAGCACAGCACCACCACACTGGGCCCGAGAAGAGAATGGCAGCATTAGTAGCTCGACTGTTTGGACCGAATTTACGTGGGATACTCGACGCCGAATACCCATGTACACTGCTACACTAAATTTTCTCAACCGGGTAATTTTTACCACCTGTAACAAATTGTTGCCAGTGTTGAACTAACCCAAGCAATTGTGATGTGAGAATGTGGTTACATGAACTCATAACACCTCACATTCTCTCTTGAGAGAGTTGCTACAACACACGACCGATGGTGTGTTGAGAGAAACTGCTCGAACGAAAGAATAGAGACCTACTTCTCCTGTGGATATCACACAAGTTCAGTAGGAACAATTTTGGTGATAATGACGGATAAAAGGGATCATGACTTCGCCTCTAAAGATGTTTCCAAGCAAAAAAAAGTCATAAAATGTGTTCCCATAAGGACGTTCATGCTTCGGTTCCCGTTTAAATTTTTCTGGTTGTGTTCAATTAGTTACAACAATCTTTGTTTCTTTTTTCATAGTAGCTCACCTGGTCAATCATTAGGGAGAACCACTCTGAAAGACGATGGAGTATTTGATTTGAGAGAAGAAACCGATTTCAATCGATCCGCTGTAGCTCGTCATCTATTTTATTCTATCCAATACACTTTTTCCACCATTCCCATTCAAAAGGGGAGAATTTTTCGAGGAGGTGATCTAAAGGTTATTGCTCACCTCCTTTTCCCTCGTTCTTCGGATTTATAAATGGGTGATGACGGACTCGCGACTGGTTGGAACGGCTTCGAAAAGCTCGGGTTTTCCGAGAGAACGAGCGCGGGTCCATCATTTTGATTCTCTTTTCCCCCTTCGCGCACCAATCCAATACTCTTCACATTCCCTCTGGGCTTCTCTTGAGCATAAAATATGGTGCCATTCGACTCCCTCGTAATTGCAATGGTTGTTCCACCAAAGCAGGGCATACTTCATAATGATTCTCTTGCGTTATAGTTATTCATTGCTCTCGCAATGGCTATAAACAAGCATTTTTTTAACAAAGTATTTTTTATGACGGTGCTCGTAGATTACATCTCACTGGATTTTCTACATCCCTCGTAGTAGAGAGAGAAAACCAGATTATTCATGATCATTGCAATTGATTTAGATGCAATTGAGAAACCAAACGCCATGGAGAGTAGACAATGAAAAATTAATCTAACAGCCTATACACAAATAATCTATACAGGGTGTGTACAAAACAAGTCTCATTCCTTCAAGGGATCGATTTTACAACTAATTTGCAACAAAAAATGTCTCTTAGCATTTTTTTTGGGGGGGGGGCTTCTTTTACGAGTTATTTTAATTTTAAAGTTTTTTTCCGTGATTTTGACCTTATGTAATTAAATTGGTAATAACTCCTTTAATTTGCAGTGATAATTAAAATTTGAGGATACCTTTGGAAAGAGCGTTAAATTTCTTATCTCACTAATAGCAAATACAATTTTTTTTTCAGTTGAATTTCACGGGGAATAAAGCAACCTGAAAAGTGAACTCAGTAACTTATCGAAAACTATCCGTTTTTCTACGCCCATAATGTCCGAATAACTACAGATAATGAACTATTGCCGGAAAACCTGAAAACTGCGCCAGAATCTCAGCTTTCCAGCGGTATAATTAAAAAATATTTTACAATCGAATTTGGGGGATAAATTTATGGTTGAACGCGGAAAAACGTGCGATTTTTTTTTAACGAAAAAGACGGTTTAACGGGGAGACTCCGGGGTCTACGCCGCCGCCGCTCCTCCTGAGCACCGATTCTCCCCGTCAAACCGTGGATTTCGTTGAAAACAACGCACGTTTTTCCCCGTTCAAACATGAATTTGATTGTAAAATATTTTTTGATTCTACCTTTGGAAAGCTGAGATTTCGGCGCCGTTTTTAGGCTTTCCGGGTATGGTTCATAATCTGTAGTTATTTGGACATTATGGGCGTTGAAAAACGGATAGTTTTCGAAAGTTGCTAAGTTCACATTTTAGGTTGCTTTATTCCCCGTAAAATTCAACTGAAAAAATTTTATTTGGTATTAGGCAGATAGGAAATTTACGGTGTCCTCAAATTGTAATTATCACAGCAAATTAAAGGAGATATTCTCAATTTAATGACATAAGGACAAAATGACGAAAATAAACTTTAAAATCGAAATAACTCGGAAAAGAAGCCTCCACAAAAACTGCTAAGAGACATTTTTTGTTGCAAATTAGTTGTGAAATCGCCCCCTTGAAGGAACGAGACTTGTTTTGTAGACACCCTGTATACATAAAACCCCAACCGTAAGTTTATGTCGCTCGAACACCGCGACATCAACATTTTTTCACTTTGTTTTTGTCTGCTTCTAGCAGGCTTTTCAGCTAGCAACAAATAATTCACCCACTTCGAAACCTAAATATTGTTTGAAAACCCCAAATGCAATGGGCAATGATAATCAAAAAAGGTTGAAGGAGCAATACTTTTACTCTTGCAGCTTCTCAACAAGTCCATGACCACTCAGAAATGCCACCAGAACCAGGTATTCGCGTTCTATACAGTCTCTTTTTGACTTGGACGACGATGAGACGACTGAATCGCTCAATACAGTCCAACATTTGAACCAATGGAAGCGAGGACGTTGTGATTGGAGAGGATTCCAACTTAACCCCTCAAGAGGGATTGCAAAGTTAGCTCAACCTTGATGAACCTGGAAGCATTACCTACCGCGAAATTAGATAATTCTAGGAACTATAATTCTGGAGTGAAGGAATTCTGTTAGTTCCGTGAGCACGCATACATCAACAGCAGAATTGATTTCCATAATGAGTTCGTATGAACGTGACCTTTGACCCACATTAGTGGTGACATAAGGGGGTTCGGATGATTATTCGGTCGACCTCTGACACTGCGAGGTAGATGTCACAACAGCTACCTCCGACTATGACAGCGGCAACCGCGGTGACGGCTGCGGGATTCCGCGGGATCGAGAATACCAATATTTACCGAGGTAGAACTGATTAAACAGCATTCGCTCCTCATCATGTCCCATTCAAGAGATAATTGCAGGAAATACGTTGAAGTAGTTATGGGAGTACCAGAATTGAGGCATGTACAACTGTACAATGATAATGATGATCACCACCGTGGGCCGACTACTTTTCCAGATCTTTGTAAATACCACAGCAGATCGTGAACATGAGGTAAGACCAAAAGTACAAATTAGCTGAAGGAAATCAACTGTGGAGCCAACCCACGTCAGTCAAAACGACACCTTGTATTGACATGGATGAGTTATTTTACTTTATTATTTTTTTCGTCTTGGGGCTGTTGGTGTCGTTTTTTTTCTCAAGGGAATTTCTTTATGAAATTCCCCCTCGGAGAAGCGCGGCCTAAAAAAAGGAAAAAAGGTGATACGCGCGGAGTATAATTTGATAAAATGGGCTTTGAGAGAGGGAAAGGGTTATAAGAAATGGAAAAAAAAGTTAAATTTTTGTCCATAACAAACTTTATTGTATAAGGGAAACCAACTTATACGAATAGGAACTGTGCAAAGTAATGTCATTGAACAAAACTATGAAGTAGAAAAAATACCAAAAAATTAATTTTTGTCAACCTTATTTGTGTTGAAAAATTAAAACTAGACACAGTAGGTATTTACTCATCGAGCTAAACAATTCATTGGCAACATTACTCACAGAAAAATTACAATTTTTGATAATTTGATAATTTGACAAGAAAACCCTCTTATTTGTCAAGAAAATTCTGGAAGTTACATGGATGCGCGCAGTGTATTGATTTGATAAAAATCAGCAGCAGGCACTACAGGTGGCTCCTCTTACTGGCCAACTTATTATTATTATGAAGAGGATTCGAAGTTTGGAAGGTAACGAGAAGGGTACTCCCAAATCCAAACGATAGGGGGGATAGCAACCTTTCAAAACTAAATTATGCATCAATTTGATACCGCGCATATCGGAGGGTAAAAAAAAGGTATTCTTATTATTAAGAAATCGAAAACATTCAAAGGCGAAAATAACTAAAAGTCCGCGTTCAAAACAAAATCTCGCCTAGGATTCAAGATCCTTTGATTACATTCGTACAATCCAAGCCAACCAACAACATCAATATACTTAATCCACTAAATCGATGTTGGTTTTTTCCGCGAATGCTGTTTACAGTTCTTTTAACCCTGAAATGGAATCGGTCAAAAATGGGTACTTGATGGAATCGCTCGGAGTACATTTTACTCCGCATGAGAATCTCCTTTTTCCTATTGTTTCTGCCCATTTTTCCACTTTACAGTTTTTAGGACGTCCCACAGTAAGACTTGGGCGTCCTTATGCGATCGATCTGGGGTGAAGTTGGACAACACTCAACAGAAAAAAAAAATAACCACACAGTAATCCGTTTTAGACCATTCTGAATCCAAATCCGCGAAAAAAACCATAGGTGTATGTCTGTGTGTGTGTGTGTGTGTATGTGTGTGTGTGTGTGTGTGTGTGTGTGTGTGACAAAATCTTGTGTCGTCTGCACAGCCCTTAGTTCTCAACCGATTTTCCTGGTTCTTTTTTTGTTCGTCGCGGAAAACTATCTAGTTGTGCACTACGTCGCCGGAATTTCGAATTTTGCCTTTTAAGGAGGGGAAAGGGGGGGTTAATGCTCAAAAAACGTGCGTTTTTGGGCATAATCTTGTGTCGTCTGCCCGGGCCTTAGTTCTCAACCGATTTTCGTGGTTCTTTTCTTCTTCGATGCAAAAAACTATCTAGTTGTGCACTACGGCGTCGGAATTTTGAATTTTGCTTTTTAAGGGGGGGAAAGGGGGGGTTAATGCTTAAAAAACGTGCGTTTGCGGGGGTAATCTTGTAAAATCTGCCCAGGCCTCAATTTCCAACCGATTTGCGTGTTTCTTTTTTTGTTTGACTCAAATAACTTCCGAGTAGTACATGATTTTACCAGAGTACCAAAATTTGCAAGGGGAGGGGATGGGTGGGGGGATAATATTCACAAAATATCAGATTTTTCAATATTTCGGTTCCTTTACTGTTTACTAATTGTACCCAACCTTTGAAATTGAGGAAAAATTCTCATTATACCTCGGGATTTTCATGAATTATTCTCTGTGCCACCATGGAACTAATAGTGGTGCCATCATGGTGCCAGGACACCATAAACCGCATATTTCGTGGGTTTTTTGTGTTTCACCTTGAATACGTACGTTAACCTCGACGGACTGCCTATTAGAACTAATAGATGAAACTTCAATGTTAAGACGTATTTCCGCTTTGGTGCCAGACTGGCACCATTGTGAGTGGAAGGGGGGGGGGGGTGAACTCGAATTCGCATGTTGGGTATCGTAGATCATGGATTTTAAAATGCTCTTCAGATTCGAGGCTCCCACGCCGCTAGAAATGTTATGGTGGATAAGGGTGAGGTGGGGGGGTCACTATTTTTTGTCTAAAGTAATAAGTAAATTACATCGAGTGAAACAGTTTTATCGCTTACCAACTGGTTAAACTGATCTAATACTTATCCAATGGGACGTCCCCTGGAATGCATGCATTACTAAACAATATGTTTCTACTATTGTAAGAATACTTTCTAATTGATTTTTAGATAAAATCATCCCCTCCTTCCAATAGTGTTTACAAAAAATGGAAAATTAGGTAATTTCCAGGACTTTTTCATGTTTTTACTATTTATCTTTATAGTGGACTTAATTTATGGACCTACGATCCATTTTTTCAAACGAAAAATCGAATATCACCATTCAATACAGCGCCAAAAACAGTTTAAATTTGTGTGCAACACTCGGATTTACAGGAAACCCCGTTTTCAATTAACTAGGTAGTTAGATAATTCTGATGAAAGTAAAAACAAGGACGCAAAACTGAGTAGGTACAACTCGAAGAAACGATCGCATTTTGGTCAGCTGAAATTTGAACAGAGATTCGGATTCTACGTACCTTGAAACGTAAAAGATCAAATTTTGAGGGGGTTACATTTTTTTTCTTGCTCGATTCCAAAGGCTTATTATTGAAAATAATAAACCAAAAATTTCGCATATTAGATATAATTGGTAGAGTTAAGTGCATAGTGGTTTTGTGTATTTTTTCGTTCGTATTCTATCTCTGGATCTGGATAGATTACTGAAATGAGGTAACAAAGACAACGTATTACTTTCATACGTCAAAAGGGGATTGAGAATGTGGTCCACTGAATGATAAACTCCTTCTTCGCCGAGCTTTCGGTTAATATATTACCTTCTTCAGGGCTTGAAGGACGAAGATCTAGAATAGGGATGGGTATCATCAATTTCAAAATATCGATACTTTCGTACCGATACTCGATATATTAGTATCGATACTGCACTATCCGATATTTTTGGATATCAATACTTTGGATCCGGTATTTCTAAATATCGAATATCGATACTGTTCTTGCGGAAAATTCACATAATGGCTAAAAAATGAAGAAGATAGAGAGGCTTTTGGGTCATTACTCTTTGGTTGCACAAATAACGTTCATATCATGGAAAAAATCACTCTGCTTGGACTCCTAATAGTGAAAAATGAATAAAAGTTGTTGAAAAAATTATTTTTCTTGAGAAAATTGTATGATATTGATAGTTTGTGACACTAAAGTATCGATATTCGATATTTTGAATATTGATACTCATGCCCTACGATACTTGGGATATCGATACTCGGATACGATACAGTATCGATACAAAATATCGATACTTTTATAACGATACCCATCCCTAATCTAGAAATTAAACACCTGGATATTTCGCCCCGGAGTCCCGTTTTTTCCGCCGCGGAAATTCCGCGATCTTCCTTTTCCAAGCGACGCGCATGAATCCGCGGTCATCAGCTGAACTGTCAGGGTTCAAGCACTGGATGACGCTCAACTCGGTATCGTCATAGTGAAGCCAGATTCATGTAGGTAGGGCTGATCAGTAATTTTTTGGGTCGATCTACTTAGTTGCTATTACTTTCATAAGTTTGGAAAGATAAATTAAAAACCAAGTTGGTTAACCATTTTTGCTTTTCCTAGAAGTAAAAATCCAGTGAGCCAGGATTCTCCGAGAAAACAACGTTGGAAATGAAAAGCGTCTATTCTGACAGATTTAGTGCTTCTTGAAAGGCCGGATTTTGCCAGGTATCAATTTTATGACCTCTTCTCGTTAGGGCAGGACATCAGCAGTTTCGTCGTTTAAACAGCGACCTCGTTTTGCATCGTAAAACGCCCGCCACACCTGATGTACAAGCAAAACCCCTCTACCTGTCGTTAAAGACGAATCCATCACTATGCCATTGACATATCACGTAAACTTTACTACCGGCTCATTCCGCTAAAATCGCAAACAGGGTCAGAGGAAATTACTTTCATAACGGTCGACTGCTCTTCCATAGCACCCTATTTGGTATAAAGCTCATTTTTTTACTTTTGAAACCAAGGCATCCCTGAGCGGAAAACGCATAAATTCTCGAGAAATTGCATGATGGGAAACCCTTCGGCGCGTTTATTATTGTTTCCACCGTAAGGTCCGGACCTAATGGATTTTGCGGGATAAACTATTGCTGGTTTTATGAGGAACGAGGTCGCCATATACAGCGGTATCCGTATATTCGAAATATATAGAAACGAAAGGAAAACGGCTTGAATATAAATTCAAATGACGCTGCAAATTATTGCACAACGGTTTATAATTTTCTGAATAGATCACGAGCCTGCATAGAATATAGCTTTTTCATTATTAGTTCCTACCAACTATATTATCACTTAAGTTATGGTGTTCATCAATTTCATTAAATTTTTAGAATCGAATGAGACTAACCGGAGCTCTTTAGGACCAACCATTTACTCCCTGTGGGGTCTTGAAGTTGCAACGATTGATAAAGCAAAAACCAAGTGTGAATCGCAAATGTCCGGTCAAAGTTAAGATGATCATAATATCGCATATTACCTATGCGATATTTTTTCTTTCTTTTTGTAGCAAGCAAGAGGTCACAACTCTCGGATAACAATGTTTTGCTGTTAGGTCCTACAAAAATAATATTTAGAGTGAACCTTAATATCGAAAGTTTTCAAGCTATGGCGTTTAAACATTACATCTCCTATTTTTCACCCCTGTAGCTCACGTAGGTACCAAATTTCAAGGAAAGTGCGGCGTACGGTGGTCGAGGAACGGCGAACGGACGGAAGATTTCTATTCTACAAACCTTAAAATAATGCAAACCATCAAGTTTTTTTTGGGGGCGGGGGGGGGGGCCATTTTTCTCGCTCAATTCCAAAGGTTTGTTATTGAAAATAATAAACCAAAATCACTTTACTCCTAGGCGCAATAAACAAAAAATGTTTTTTCCACAGAAATCTAGAATAATATAAATTAATCTATTCAACAATAATAATAATGAACATAATAGCCTTTGAAAAGTACTACTTTCTATGTTTTTGGTTTTGAGCTCTATAATGCTGTCGATTTAGGTACATAGTTTTCCGCCGACTTACAGGTTATTTCAAATCTTACTTGAGAGAAAAGTTTGTGTCTGACGAAAAAAAGGGCTTCGCGGGATAAATTTACCTATCAGAGTAAAAACCTCATTTTCGGGAAAATCCGAATGAAAAAAAAAAACATACTATATAATAGTATGTTTTTTTCAGTTGCTAATGTCCTTTAAGTTATTAGAATTACGTAATGACCAAGACACCACATTAGAGCATAAGTGTGGACAAAGAGATACCAACAAACCTCTCCTCCACTACAACACTGGTAGGCATATCACAATTTCAGGATTTGACAGGTGTCGGAGTGTATGGAGTTACGACCCAACCCGTACGGTTCGTCCTTGTGGATTAAGCTTGAAAGGTGAGGGGTTGAGGGTATGCAAGACCCGCAAGACCGAGCGGTCTTGAAGGAGAGGAAGACCTTTGCGCCGCTCCGCTCTCTATTCCACATAACATGCGGCGCAAATCACTATATTATGGTGATTCCAAACGTAACAAATAATTTTCTTGTTGTCTCACGGGAAATACCAGGCTTTTAGAAATAATGTACCATGCAAGTATTATGCGTTCCTAAATAAACCGTCATTACTTATGTAATAAAAGTTGTATTCCAGTAGTATGCAAATTAACTACAAAAACCTAAAACACCTCGGAAACCGTTGAAAAAACTGAATATTACGTCTAATGAAATTATAAGTTGGATTTTAAGTGTGCACCTTCTATCGTAACTCGCTGGGGGAGAGGGAATAGTTTGAAAGTAAATAAAATACGGCAAAGCTTAGAAAATCCTGCAATATTCATTTTAATAAGAATCTAAGCATATTGTTCAATAATGTTAGCATTCCGGACGAAGTCCCTTCTAATAAGAGACATAATATAACATAATTTCCATGGAATATTTCCAACCAAAAACATTCAAAAATCAAGAAAGAGTGGTTTGTAGCTGGAACAACTGCATCGTGTGGAAAAACGTAATAAGGTGAAACATATTTTTGAAAATACTGTACCAAAAATCAGAAGACACTCCTGTCATTAAATGACTGTTGTATGTTCTGAGACCACTCTATCTACCGTCTTAAAAAAATATGAATGAAAGAAATGGGAGAAATGTTCATTTTTATCTTTTTTCTTTTGTGCCTCGAAAACTAGCATATGAAAGAGCCTCCATCCAGCCTGTAGGAACGCGCCTACTCCCATTGAACCGACGATCACAATAAGGAAATGGGTGGGAAATCCTTGAAGACAGTAACAAAAGGTGCCCTTGATTAATTCGGTTAGAGAAGTGGGTAGCGTTCTGGGAGGGTCCTCGCGGTGAGCCGTTCGTGAGACAAATCGGCTCGTAGATTGTGTTGTTCACCTCCCTGGCGAACCTTTGGGAAGGAAATTGAATTGCGCACCTTTAGACGCCTTTAGCATACGTTAGCTCTGATGGTTTCCATTTGAAATTCGGATTTGGGCTCCGAGAAGCCCCGGTAGTTGATTAACTGGAGGAGGTAGGTATTTATCGATCCAATGGACCGGTAATTGAGTAGATAAAATTGAAGAGACGTACGAAAATGGTCTCGAGCCTTGCCAAGACTAGGATGACTGAAGACTCGCAGAATCCTGAGTTTCCATGTGTCTATTTGCCTTCAACGTGGAACCACGGTTTGGTAAGAGTCTCTAGTAACGACAAAAAATTTAACGAAAGGAGGCTTTACAAAATATTACAAAAGAAAAAACTTGGGTTCATGTATGCACACCGGAATAAGTATCGATTAACCTCCTCTGTGGTTAGAAACGGTCAAAAATTAATATTGCCGAATCATAATGCTTCATGACGCTGGGTTTAGCAATAAATTATTGCTGCAATAAATAAATTATTGCTGCATAAATTTGGCAATAAATTATTGGCATCACATGATAACCTCGTATCTCATCCACCTGTAATTCAATTTTTAGCGATAAGAAACCATTGTTATCAGTTACACTCAGCCCTCTTGATCAAAACCTAGGTTATCATTTAGGGCGTTAGAGAGCAGAAAATGCAATTCCCGCTAAAAATTGAATTACAGGTGGGTGGGATACGACGTTTTCATTTAGAGAATCCAAAAAGAACCATTTTGGCCAAAAATTGAGATACGAGGTTATCATATGATGCCATCGTAATGTTCCCCAAAGAGTGTCATTAGTCATCAAGATGAGACTTGACCCCCAAATAAACTCGTGCAGTGAGGGTTATATAATATATAACATTATTATATATAATATTATTATACATAAAAGGATGCTGAGGTTCTTGGTGGAACTGCCATGCCTATTTGAAGGGCACATGGCACATAGGGAATAGATACTCGTAAATGCCTCGTAAGATTGGTTCACCAGACAATAGTACCGAATTAGCAGTTATTGGTTGACAAATTCCAGAGATAAATTCCATGTCCAACTCTGCAGATATTGGGGTTGAAGCACATCTGGCTAAGTGATACTTACCACTATAAGGATGGAAAGATCGAAGAAATTATACTACCCCCACGAAGCTGTATGGCACCTAGTTAAAGCAAAACAAATAATGTAAATGTATTATATTACACGATTTATCAAAAATTCAACTTTTTTCAGACGTATTTCATTTTCAGTACATTCTAGATGCACAATATACAAACTACGTCAGACCGAGGAAGGATCAAAGCACTTCTCAGGAATACAGGTTGTCATAAGAAAAAAGCCTCCCTCCAGGTTTTACGTAATTAGAAAAGTTGGAGAGTAGAACGAGGTAGCACAGCCAATGCCGAAGAGTTTATCTGAGGGGTGGAACAATTCGTGGAGTTCCTCTCCATCCCTCTTAAGCCCTCCTCCACTACAACCTGACTAGAGTTCGTTGCTTTGTAATTAAGCAACTCCATGGTTTACTCGAAAACAAGTTCCAATCACGCCAACCCGATCTTAACGCCGTACGGTATCATTTAGGAGGTTAAACTATATACAGTTTCAAAATAACGCGAGAAACCTTCGAAGCGGAACGCTACACTTCTAAGTGCTGATTCACGGAAGGAATATCGAGCACATTACAACTCAATCATAGATTAAACTTCGGTACGTTCAACAAGGAAACAGAAAATGCATGTATGAAATTTTTAATTTTATTATACGGGATTGGAAACACTTTAGGGGAAAGCACCAGTAGTGGACATGTTAAGAAAATCGCGTGCGTTTTTTTGTGTTTCCTCATACATTTTTAGCTTTAAAACTGTTTTTGGGGTGTCTGCATGTTCTTCAGACATTTTTCATTGATTTTAATCGATGGAATCACAAATTTTATAAATTTTTGAAGAAATAGAGTCAAAATTTGTGGAATAATAGAATACACCAGTAGTGGACAGCTAAAATTTTTGAATGTCGATGTAGTGGACACTTGATGACCCAGTAGTGGACACGTGGTACATATCAACAAGACAATGTAAAATTTGGTTCATAATCATGTATAATCATTTATTCGATCATACAAACACATGGAACAAATTGTTGCAAGGCACTGAAATCACAGAAAATTTTAAAACATGCGTGAGATAAATTCTTTTACAAGAACCCGTTTCTTGTCATCCATCCCTTATCGCCTGATCTAATTGTTCTTGGGAGTAATTTTGAATTTTCTTTTTTCGCATCCCTCCTCCTCTTTTCTTCTGTGCTTCATTTTTGCTATGGAAGAAAGTAAAAATAAACAATCAATAGAAATTCCCAAAAAAATGCCATTCAAATAGAATAATAAAGTGAGCACTAGTGGAGGACAGTTCATGTACAAGTAGAGGATACCTCTGTACTAGTACTGGACATCTCTTGTACTAGTAGAGGACACCCCTGTCCGCCTCTGGTCCGCAACATTAGATTAATTTGAAAATCGTATCGTGAGCTAGTTGCAATGTAAATGAATAAGTGGCAAATAAAAAAAATAACCTCTCTCGAAAAGGAAAGATGCGTCAGTAGTAAACAGGGGTATCCACTACTAGAGCATCCAACATTTTTGCTGCACTAGAAGCGGACATGCTTAAAAAGCCCAGATACCAACATAATCAAAGTTAAGCGGCCGGAAAATCATCTAATTAGTTACTGAAGTGATTATTCAAACCAATGGGCACTAATATTTGAAGATTATATATGAATATTTCTTAAAACTTACCTTCTTTTCCTTAGCATTTTTCACAACGTCCTGCACGAAATCACTACTCTCACTGACAGGTTGTTTTGAAGCTGAGTCATTGTTTTTCACCTTAACCCTAACGTCTTCTTCTTGTTCTTCACGTTTAATTGGATATTACTTTAGTGAATCCAAAAAGGATCAAGTGCCCAGCTCAACCCAAATCCTTATTCTACAACTTTTTTTCCAAAGTGTCCACTACTGGTACAGTGTCCACTATTGATGCTTTCCCCGAATATTTGTTAAATTTAATTCTGAACAGAAATCCTGCAGCCTGCTTGTCAGGTATTGATTCGGTACGTATTCAGGATAAAACGGTGAGAACAGGTAAACATATTGCGGGGAAATATGCCAATCATAAAATATGTCCACAATATTATTTTTTGCGATCGTTAAAACTCGTCTCAAAGAAAATAGTGAGGATTTTAAGACAAGAAAACGTGGATGGACAACGCAATTACTACTATGGTATGCGTCTTAAATATTCCGAGGTGCTCCAAGTACCCCAAAAGGCCAAAGTTAAGGTATTTGGAGAACGCAGATAATTCCAGTATGAAAGTTTATAGTAGACTGAAAGGTAAGGGCGACTCTGCCTCTATTTATGCTAGGTAAGAACCAATAGGAAGGCTCACTATTATATCCAATCCGAGAAGGGCTAGAAAGTCCTAGGAACTAGTGACAAGGATCTGATACCTAGTAGAACAGCTACATAGTTCCATCAGAAGTCTAGGCAGTCCAAATATCAGACGGTAGTGGAAGTGAGCGTGTCTGTAAACGTGATGGACGCCAGAGCGTTCGTCTCAAATTAAGATGTGCACCAAAACAACCTAGTCCTCTTCACTATAGCCTCTATAAAGCGCTGACGAACTGATGAAAATATCATCTTTATCTAAACATCAGAAAAAGAGCTCGATTTGCAGCTAAACGCAATTTTTGGTAGCTGAACTAACTAGCACGAATGCCACTATTCAAAATCAACAAACAAGTTTTATGGGAAATGATAAATTTCCTTTTTAAGGTGAAGGAGACGTTCACTCTCTCACTCCCAGTTTACTAGTACTTACTTCTAACAACTCGATGATAGGACGAGCTAAAATACAATTTCTGACAGTTTTTGGACTCAACCCTTACTAAACAGACTTACATAAATGATTGATGAGAAACCAAATTTATTTTTTTCAAGTTTGTGACGCGCTTTCATGCCTTCGGAAAACCCCATTTGTGGATTGAGACGGAATTTCGATTGTTGTTTCACTCTTCTATTTGGAGTACTGCTGCACCATCCTCCAGACCCAGGGATCGGATAGTCTTCCTCGTGCCCCTCAGTCGAAGGGACACAGCTCTGATAATCGACACCTGGGTCCGGACCTTCACCCACCCTAACACGTGGGAGTAGGGCCTGCTCCATTTTTCTGCCAGTGTGGAAGCCAGCCTCTTCAAGAACACTTCATATTCCCGATGAAGGGCGCCGTCACAGGAACAGACGAGAGGTGTAAACGATCCTCAAAGATGTTCAGCTGCTCTGTCATACTTGGCGTGTTTTTGCCCGGCGGCTGTCTGTGCTGTGGAGTCCCACGTTTGGGAAAGGTACGAGGCAGCGTCAGCATTAATAATGCGTGTGTCGAAAAACGCCGGCTTCGCACTTTCCCAAACTCCTTGGACTTTGATATCAGCCACTATCATCGGGCTTCCCTCGTTGGATTCTTGCAGCACTGGTTCCAATGTAGCACCACCCCATGCAAGACCTGCCAGTCTGGCACACTCGTCCCTGACTTCATCATGACCCCTTTTTACGAGGCCTCCCTTCTTGCAGTTGAGCGCATGACTCAGATCTATATGTGCTCCACAACCATCGCACTTGTCAGGAAGCTCGAGAGGGGTGTGCCCATAGCGTAGGGCCAGGGCATCCCTGAATTGTGTTGGTGACAGATCCAGGCCGTCTGCTGTGAGCCATTGGGAATTGTGTTGCACCCTTTCCAAGACCCGTTGCAGTCTACCAATGAGCTCTGCACTCGTCTGGCTCAATGTCTCGTCCAACGCCTTCCTTTCTTCCTTCAGGACCCTACCTACCCTCTCTAGATGGTTCACATAATTGAGGGGGCTGCCTGTTTGGATGGAGGTCACGAGCTCTTCTGTCGCCCTGGTGGAGGTTCGATGGGATTGTTCTGCTGACAGCAGGGGATTTTTTATACCCAAACCCCCCCATCTGGCTGGGAGCTGTAGGACATCACTTTCATGTGCTCCAAGCTCGCGCCCTATGATGGCAGGCATCAGCTGGTGTTGGATAGCATCCCATAAAGGCCTGTACTCTTCCTGGAAACCTTCTACCACCCTCTGGAGAAATCTCCATTCGAACTGGAAAGATTTGGTGAAAGCTGTATAAGCGGCTTGGGGGCTTTCCTTTGCTGCTTGTGCAAATTTTTCAGTGTATGTGACCCACTTCTTTACTTTTTATGAACTCTCGTTTCGACTCGATTGGCCCCACTACTCCACCCAAGAACCTCTGTGAGTTTGTAATTTGTATTCCGGTGTTCTGGAAAATTGTCCTGGCCTCTTGGTCTAGTCCTGCTTCCATGATCGCAATTTCACAAAAATTATTGGCGAAGAGATTTATCTCAAATCCAGTCCTGAGCCCTGCAACACTACACTGGACAGGGTGCAATGCAAAACTGGAGGTCCATTTATACCTCAATACAGAGTTCTATAATTTTTTCTTACAGCAGTATTATTATAAACATTTGAAATTACCCGAATATATATTTCTTGGTGGTTTTGGTTACTCTTGATGTACATATATTTTTTCGTTGACATTTATGCCAACAAATAAACTTTTCCACAAATGATGAATGATTTTACACGTACAAACACATAAATATCACGCCATGATTGATACTTATCACATTCGGTGGTTAAATACGGATAACGCACATTCTTCAGGTTGATCTCTGCACGATGTTGTTTTTGGCTTCGAGAAGATTGGATTGGTTCGTTGTTGAAGAGCTTCGTTTGACAGTATTTAGAAGCGTCAAGTAATGGTGCGTGGTGGAGCAGGAAGATGCTGTGGGGGACAACATGGTGGTGGAGGGAGAGGACCTGTTTGTAAGCAACACGTGTGTGAAGAGGACGAGGATCATGATGAGGATTCTGAGCAAATTGTAAGTAACCAAAGACCACCCCATCAAGGTTGCGACTGCACCAGCGGTGGTTGTAGGCATCTGGGACCTCACGTTTGTGGTCCAGGGGTAGACCAAAAAGGTGGTCATCCAGTTGTCCACACTAGTTGCGAATGCACCGGACGTGCTTGTAAACATTTGGGACATTACGTTTGTGGTCCAGAGACTGGACAAAGTGCCTGTCGCGCCAGGGGACGCCAATCAGTATTTTCCACAAGACATGGTCAATCTGTGGTACACACTGATGATTCAGCATTCCCCACAAGACAAGGTCAATCTATGATACAAAATGATTATTCAGCATTTCCCACAAGACAAGGTCAATCTATTGCTGATGATTCAGCATTTCCCACTAGAAAAGGTCAATCTGTGATACACAATGATGATTCAGCATTTCCCACAAGACAAGGTCAATCTATGATATACACTGATGATTCAGCATTTCCCACTAGAAAAGGTCAATCTGTGATACACACTGATGATTCAGCATTTCCCACAAGACAAGGTCAATCTGTTGCTCGTGAAGATTCAGGAATGACGGTCAATACGTTTGTAACTGTAAACACGGTTGACTCCGGAATAGCTGGTGGGAGCAGTGGAGCAACAGGCACAACAAATGGAACTGGAGGAACTGAAGGAGCCACCAGAACTGGACCAGGAAAATCTGTTTCTTACACACTGATTGATGAAGATACAGTGGCGTCCGACGAAACGTTGGAAAGTGATGTGTCAGAAGCTGCTGAACGAACAAGGAGATCAACGAAAAAAAGTCTAGCACCGAGCAGGAAAGGAATATGAGCAGATGAAGACAGAAGGCTTAGCTATACAGATGAAACTACTTTTTAAAAATACCATCGAAGCGAACCACCGAAAACATCGCTAGATAAATTATTTATTTAGTTTCGATTATAATTACACTCAACTTTCGATGAGGTACTATAATATGGGGATACCATATTAATACATTTTTACAAAATAATAAATAAATTTTATAAAATACACATGATGTGAGGAGCGTAAGCTTCAATGTAGAAATAAGTAGTACAATAGTTGTATGATGATGAAATGAGCATGAAAAAAAAAACAAATTTTACTTGGATTGAGGAAGTAACTGGCTAGGTACTTTACACTATCCTAAAGTTCACAAGGGGTGTTTTTAAAAAAAGTGCCATTTCATCTGTACAAACTATCATGATGAGTATTTTGGGAAGAATAGGGCTATTTTTCACGTATTAAACCAAACTTAACGGACGTGCACACTCTTTTGGCCTTTTTCCTGAATACTGAGCTTTAAACTGAGAGCAGAAATATTACGAATCGAAAAACAGATATCATTGCATAAAAATATCCACTCGCAAAATATTCAGCCTCAAATAATTGTATTTTCTTGTAAACTGTTAGATGCCTGTTTAAATAGTGTTGTTGGACTAACCCCTCTGCTATGAGATATCCATGTCAACGAATGAAGTTTTCCAAGTTTACTATCCAAAATGCATGAATTATTTTGGTGAAGACGACTTGACAACGTTCTTGAAATTGGTTGACGAAGAAGATTTGGTCGGAACAATGTTAAAGAGCTGTCAGTGACACTTTATAGAAGCGACATGTAATGGGTGGGGGAGGAGGGGGTGGGGGAGGGGGCGGAGGTGGAGGTGGTGGCGGAGGCGGAGGTGGTGGCGGAGGCGGAGGTAGAGGCAGTAGAGGAGGAGGACAACCAGGACAACCCGGTCAATCTGGTTCCTGCAGAGGTCAATCACGGGCGCCAACCAGAGAGGATCCAAAGACAACTACTAATGAATCTGGGGGAGGAGCTGGTGGAAAAGGTGGAGGCACAGGTGGTGACGGTGGAGCTGGTGGTGGTCAAGGTCAACCAGGGAAACCTGGTGACCCTGGTTCATATAAAGGACAATCAGGAATGCAAGCCAGAGAGGATGCAAGTAGAACCACTGATGAATCCTGGGGAGGAATGGGGGGTGGAGGCGGAGGGGGAGGTGGTGGCGGTGGAGGAGGAGGACTTCCAGGAAAACCCGGTCAATCTGGTTCTTATAAAGGTCAATCATGGACGCAACCCAAAGAGGATGCAAGTAGAACCACTAATGAATCAGAGGGAGGAGCTGGAGGTAGAGGTGGAGGCACAGGTGGTGATGGTGGAGCTGGTGGAGGAAGAGGACAGCCCGGACAACCTGGTCAATCTGGTTCATATAGAGGTCAATCTGGTTCATATAGAGGTCAATCATGGACGCAACCCAAAGAGGATGCAAGTAGAACCACTAATGATTCAGAGGGAGGAGCTGGAGGTAGAGGTGGAGGCACAGGTGGTGATGGTGGAGCTGGTGGAGGAAGAGGACAGCCCGGACAACCAGGTCAATCTGGTTCATATAGAGGTCAATCATGGACGCAACCCAAAGAGGATGCAAGTAGAACCACTAATGAATCAGAGGGAGGAGCTGGAGGTAGAGGTGGAGGCACAGGTGGTGATGGTGGAGCTGGTGGAGGAAGAGGACAGCCCGGACAACCTGGTCAATCTGGTTCATATAGAGGTCAATCTGGTTCATTTAGAGGTCAATCATGGACGCAACCCAAAGAGGATGCAAGTAGAACCACTAATGAATCAGAGGGAGGAGCTGGAGGCAGAGGTGGAGGCACAGGTGGTGATGGTGGAGCTGGTGGAGGAAGAGGACAGCCCGGACAACCAGGTCAATCTGGTTCATATAGAGGTCAATCATGGACGCAACCCAAAGAGGATGTAAGAAGAACCACTAATGAATCAGAGGGAGGAGCTGGAGGCAGAGGTGGAGGCACAGGTGGTGATGGTGGAGCTGGTGGAGGAAGAGGACAGCCCGGACAACCAGGTCAATCTGGTTCATATAGAGGTCAATCATGGACGCAACCCAAAGAGGATGCAAGTAGAACCACTAATGAATCAGCGGGAGGAGCTGGAGGTAGAGGTGGAGGCACAGGTGGTGATGGTGGAGCTGGTGGAGGAAGAGGACAGCCCGGACAACCAGGTCAATCTGGTTCATATAGAGGTCAATCATGGACGCAACCGAAAGAGGATGTAAGTAGAACCACTAATGAATCAGAGGGAGGAGCTGGAGGCAGAGGTGGAGGCACAGGTGGTGATGGTGGAGCTGGTGGAGGAAAAGGACAGCCCGGACAACCAGGTCAATCTGGTTCATATAGAGGTCAATCATGGACGCAACCCAAAGAGGATGTAAGGAGAACCACTAATGAATCAGAGGGAGGAGCTGGAGGCAGAGGTGGAGGCACAGGTGGTGATGGTGGAGCTGGTGGAGGAAGAGGACAGCCCGGACAACCAGGTCAATCTGGTTCATATAGAGGTCAATGAAGGATGCAAGCCAAAGAGGATCCAAGTAAAACTACTAATGATTCTGGGGGAGGAGCTGGTGGCAGAGGTGGAGGCACAGGTGGTGACGGTGGAGCTGGTGGAGGTAAAGGTCAACCAGGGCAACCTGGTCAACCTGGGGGCAGTAGTTAAGGTCAATGACGACAAACAGATGTACGAGAGCTCAGCAATGAGGAAGGGACCAAAACCAACACAGTAGAACAGAAGAAAAGGAATATGTCAATCAAATCAATGAACGAACGAAAAAATTTTATTCAGAAACGTTTGAAAATTACATGTCCTAGAGTTCATATTTGAAAGTATTTCAAACACAGAAATTACCAAATTACTGGTAAAAAATTTTAAAATAAAATATTGATACATACTGTCAGTGGACAGTGTGCACTCAACATTTTGACATGGAACTGACAAGATATAACTAAATAACCTCAAAAAATAGATCGCGTCTTTTTTTCAATCCAAAAACGCGAATGAGCTCAGAATTGATAAATGAAGGTAGCTTTAATTGTAGTTTCTTGATATTCCACTTCAATTTTGATAAAATTTCTGTAACTCTTTATTGTTGTTTACTCTTTAAGTGTTATGAGGTCCAACCCATAATTTTATAGCATTATCACGAGCATCCAAACTATAAAATTACCTTGATTAGGTGAATGAGAAATGAATTGGAATGAGTGGCTTCCCTTCTTGAAGGGGGCAGTTACCTTAACCCTCCAAGCTACCTTTCTGGGCATAGCAGTCGGAAGAGAATTCAACCTGAAATGGTTGTTGGTTTATTATTTTCAATAATGAACCTTTGGAATCGACCAAGGAAAAAAATTTTAATACCCCCTCAAAATTTGAGGGTTTACGTTTCAAGGTACGTAGAATCCAAAAATCGATTAAAAATTTGGCCGTCCGTCCGCCGTACGCCTTCCACCGTCCGCCGTACGCGGCACTTTTGCCACTTAGTATTGACCGATTTTGATGAAATTTGGTATGTAGGCTCCATTTGGGGTCTAGTTGTGCCCCGAAGCTTTTGGTTGATGTAGGTCACTTCTAAGGGTTCCAAAATCAATTTTGAAATTTTGAAAACGCCCTAACTCAAAAAATTTTGATATAAAGGTATTGTTTTTCCTTCAATTTAAGATTCTATAGAATTTTTAGAATTTTTTGAGACCACCCGGAGCTCTGTAGGACAAACCGTTCGCTCCCTACGAAAATTTGAGGGTTTATATTGAAATATATATATATAAATCAAAACACGAGTGTGAATCGCAAAAGAGGCCTAATCTCCGTTCAAATTAGAGTTGCCCAAAATGCAATCGATAGTTGGTAATTTTGATTTTTTTTTTTAAATTTTTTTTTAATTTTTGTTGAATTTTTATTTTTATTTTTTTTTATTTATTTTTTTTCCTTCATATTGGATGGTTAGTGATTTTGTAGACGATTGATCTATATAGAAAAATAATAAACCATTGTGTAATAATTTGCAGCGTTTTCGAACTGGTACGTGGTTTGGAGCGATCTCTGTAATCTCTCTACGTCCTAGCCATAAGAATTGGAGTACACCAGAAAATTTATGTTCGGACTGGTAGTACCAGTGATACAGGTTTCCTAGGCAAAGTTAGTTTCCTCCGAAAAGAAATGGGGCTCGACTTGAGGTGTCAGTCGGGTTCCTTGACCCACTAACGAGTGCAGTCGAGCGGCTTTGGAGTTGGGTCGTCCCTCGAGCCCGCGAACGGTGTATTTCGAGTGAAGTCTCAGACAGATAATCGATTCCTCTTCCCCACCATCTGCATTCCCCTTCGTTTCGTAGACACGTACACATTAACAAAGGTACTTGCTTCCTTCTATCCTTTCTGTGTGGTCGATAACAATACGGAGCAAGTTTGTGGGACGACACTCTCGCTCTAAGTGGATCGTGAGAACCGAATGTACCTCCATTTCACAACAGTTAAGAGTAGATATTCTAACACACCAATCATGTATTGCAGTTTCGTTATTTTTATGTATACTATTGATTACACAGGAACACGACCAAAAACGCTGCAAATTATTACACAATGGTTTATTATTTTTCTATATAGATCACTCGTCTACAAAATCACCAACCATCCAATATGAAGGAAAAAAAAATCAAAATCACCAACTATCGATTACATTTCGATCAGCTCTAATTTGAACGGAGATTAGGCCTCTTTTGTGATTCACACTCGTGTTTTGATTTATATATATATATTTCAATATAAACACTTAAATTTTCGTAGGAAGCGAACGGTTTGTCCTACAGAGCTCCGCGTGGTCTCAAAAAATTCTAAAAATTCTATAGAATCTTAAATTGAAGGAAAAACAATACCTTTATATCGAAATTTTTTGAGTTAGGGCATTTTCAAAATTTCAAAATTGATTTTGGAACCCTTAGAAGTGATCTACGTCAACCAAAAGCTTCGGGGCACAACTAGACCCCAAATGGAGCCTACATACCAAATTTCATCAAAATTGGTCAATGCTAAGTGGCAAAAGTGCCGCGTACGGCGTACGGCGGACGGACGGCCAGATTTTTATTCGACTTTTGGATTCTACGTACCTTGAAACGTAAACCATCAACTTTTGAGGGGGTGTTAAAATTTTTTTTTTCTTGGTCGATTCCAAAGGTTCATTATTGAAAATAATAAACCAAAACTGCCTCCAGTTTTGCAACTGATTCTTATGGATTTTGGAACGCTGAATCCATGGAAAATAGCGAAAATGCTCTATCACGTCACGTTTTCTTGCAAAGTTTGATTTCTTACCCATATAAGGAATGTTCAGATAATTTCTTCTTGGCTGACGGCAATTCATTTCCATGTCCCAAAATGAAGGTTGTAATGCTTGAAACACTCCCTCATGATATTTTGAGAGGTTTCGTATTCATTTTAAACATTAAACTGGACGATGGAGAGGGGCGGGGGTTCAATCCAGTACTCGCACTAGTGCATCTTCTATCCGGTATGCCTAAGCCTCGCTATTAGGGCAGCAATCCGGTTTTACCAAATATCCCTGCTTCCTTTGCTTGTGGGATAGCCGCCGGGCCCAAGACCTCTACTGGGTGAAAAAAGACTGGCCAATTCGAGAGTATTTAAGATCTGGCAATAAAAATGTTCTTCATGAGAGCTTGGTACCTCGTGATAAAGTTCTGTTACCACCTCTCCACATCAAGTTGGGCCTCATCAAGCAATTCATCAAGTCCCTTCCAAAAGATGGAGAGTGCTCCCGGTATCTGTGCACCAAGTTCCCTCGACTTTCTGAAGCCAAGCTTAAGGAAGGAGTGTTCGTAGGCCCTGATATAAGGAAACTGTTCGCAGATGCATCATTTACTACAACAATGTCTGAGAAGGAAAACGAAGCCTGGGGCTCCTTCAAGGATGTAGTTCTCAAATTCTTGGGGAACAGGCGGGATGACAACTACAAGGATATTGTTGCCAGGATGCTCACTGCCTCCAGAGAACAAGGCTGTAATATGAGCCTGAAAGTTCATTTCATGCACTCCCATGTCAACTACTTTCCCGAAAACCTTGGGACGTACAGTGAAGAGCAGGGTGAGCGGTTCCACCAGGACATCAAGGACGCAGAGAGAAGGTACCAAGGAAGATGGAAATCTAATATGATGGCCGATTTCTGCTGGTTGCTGCTACGGGAAACCCCTGATGAAAAAACGCCAAGCAACGCACTAAGAGGAGCATTCAGGGGAAGAAGAAACGGGCCCATAAAAAGATTCTTTGAATTTTCATGTGAACTGCGTTGTTTTCTTCTGTTCCCTTTTGTGAGAATTTGATTTACGGAATATTGAAATAAATCTTTGATAGTGCTTGCCATAGTGAAATGAGATTTATTTATAACCCAGTGACTAGGGATAACCCAATGTAGCAAAAATGCTGTACGAGATGGAGCTAAATGGCTAAAAACATAAAAGTCAGTCATAATATTCGAGGCAGTTGAAAAATAGTTTTTTTTTTCGTGTACCTGTGTTGTGTACCAATACGGATATTATGATACTTTGGGGTTATTGGTTTCTATTAGACTATTGAACAGGTATAATACGAGTACCTCTTTCTACAGCTTTACTATAATCAGTACTTTAAACACGAGTTGTCCAACCATAATGATGCTAATTCTTAGTTTTAAATGAAGGCGCAGGGGTTCCTCAAGGAAATCTTCTGAGACCCCTCCTTCCAAGTTGCAGTCGGTGACTCTGACGAAACATATTTGTAGGTCTCAACTAACACCGTCCATAAATGCATAGTTTCTTGTACATGCAAGCAGTAGTTCAATCACTAGGGATTTTGATGGTCGTACTTGTTTGAAACCGGAGTAAATTCTAATTCCAAAAATTGCATGATGTTTAGTAGGTACAGATGGAAGAAGTTCTGTGACTGATCAGAATGTTACAGTGCTTTTTTTCCGTGGTTTTATCTCACTTGCCTCTTTCATGTGAGATTTTCACGTTCAAGGTTGCTCAAAGCAGTGGAACAAGGAAGCGTTTTGACATCAGCGGGAAAGTGAGCCGTGAGACACATCCCGTGACCCTTTTGGAAACTGCCAGACTGGCGTGCTGGGAGCTAACTCGCGTGACCCACCCATTTCTACGTTCTTTTTCCCCTCTCTTTATTCTTTCTTCTCCTTTTCATACCCTTCCAGATTAGCTAAACCTAAACCACCCTTCGCATGTCACCCTTATCCGCCAACCCTTTTGGCCCTAAAGTTTGCGCTCAGCTAAGACTTCAAGCAGGGTCGATTATCGTAGCTGCCTCCGGTAAATGTTTGCTCCCGTTAAAGATAACAGTTTCACACTGAAGGAATAATTTTTCCAAAATTGGATTCCCGAAGATCTGACACTTAGAGTAACATCAATTTCATAGAGTTGATCGTAAACAAGCAATTTCAAGTGTTCAAAACATTGGCATTCTACCTATTAGCTTAGATTAGTGAAGATTGCCTATTCATACAGAATAATTCAATAATGACATACAGTAGGTAGTGGATATTTGATAATCTGAATTGAAAGAATTCGTGCAAGTTTGCTCTGACACGCATTGCAATAGGCATGAAAGTTGATATTTACACGCATTATTCATTTATATTTTATTTTTACCTGTATCATGCTGGTGTCAAAAACGTTCCAAATAAGTCTTAAGAATGAAGGATACTTCCCATTGATTTCAAGCAAGAGCAAAACCTAGGTTAGAATGTTTGCATAGAAATCGCGTACCTATAGAAATCTGTGTTTACTCACATATTGTCTTCAATTTTACCGAAAAATGTTGGATCCTTGTATATCTGTAGGTCAGATGGTCTTAAGTTCCTGGTCATATGCATGGTTTTTGATATGGTAAGTAAGTGAAGAACGAAGCATGAAAATATGATTATCAGATTATGAGGAATTGATGCTTGCTTTTCACAAGCTTATGAAGACTATAACTCATCTTTGGTCAGTGTCCAAACAGCCAAATTTATACAAGTTAACCTTCGAATAAGTCGAAAACCTCCTTAAAAGTAAACAATCTAAACGAAGAGAAGGAACACAAATTAACATGGAGAAAAACAATAGTAAAATATGTTCCTGATGAAACTTGGAGGTAACATTAATTTTTAAAACGCTGCAAATTATTACACAATGGTTTATTATTTTTTATTTTTCTATATAGATCACTCGTCTGCAAAGCCACCAACCATCCAACATGAAGAAAAATATCGATCGCATTTCGGTCAGCTTTAATTTGAACGGAGATTAGGCCTCTTTTGCGATTCACACTCGTGTTCCTGATTTATCGTACGTCCAAACTTTAAATTCTCGTAGTGAGCGAACGGTTTGTCCTACAGAGCTCCGGGTGGTCTCAAAAATTTTCAAAAATTCTATAGAATCTTAAATTGAAGGAAAACAATACTATAATATTAGGGCGTTTTGAAAATTTCAAAATTGATTTTGGAACCCTTAGAAGTGACGTACATCAACAAAAATCTTCGGGGATCAACTAGACCCCAAATGGAGCCTACATACCAAATTTCATCAAAATCGGTCAATGCTAAGTGGCAAAAGTGCCGCGTACGGCGGACGGACGGCCAAATTTTTATTCGATTTTTGGATTCCACGTACCTTGAAACGTAAACCATCAAATTTTGAGGGGGTGTTAAAATTTTTTTTTCTTGGTCGATTCCAAAGGTTTATTATTGAAAATAATAAACCAAAAATTGAATAGTTGAAAGCTCCATATTGATGAAACTATAAATTCGTTAGTTAACTGAAGGGACAAGTCCTAAAAGCCAGGTTGAGGAATGTAAACAATTGGGGAAATACAATCTATGATGCAAATATGCCACAATTATTATTATTGCAAGAACTTTGTATTGAGAAAGATAATTGTTACTATTGTATGAATCGCCCAAAAAATACGTCTACCAAGTGGATGTGGCACATAGCTTCCTCGTATCCATAACCCGATGTATAGATGACCCGATGATCCTATGCATAGTAGTTAATCTCAAAACATCAATCTCTAAGTACCTTGCATTACCCATAGGGGATTTTACTCGCTAACCCGCACAATCTCTGAATATTATTGGAAAATGTAGAAGATATGGCTGTTACAAGGATTACCCGTTTGCGCATGCGCACAAAATACTTTGAATTTTGGGGGCCATGATGTTCATAGGGGACCATCTACAACCCAATTCTTATCATTTTTGAAAATGTTATCGAAATCAGATGGAAAATGTAGAAGTTATGGTTGAAACAAGGAGATACACGATTGCGAATGCGCAGCGGCTATCATCAGTCCGGGAGTGATGGTTTTCATAGATGACTATCAACACGCCAACCCGCACAATCCCTGAAAATTTCATCGAAATCGGGTGAGGATTGTAGAAGTTATGGCTGTGACAAGGATTTCATGACAGACAGACAGACACGGAACCAAAATTGTTCAGAAAGATCTGAAACGTAAAACGCGACTGGAAATTTTGATTTTAGAGAACATTTTTTTTTTTTTCGAAATTGAAAACAAAGATGATGGTTTTCATAGATGACTATCAACACGCCAACCCGCACAATCCCTGAAAATTTCATCGAAATCGGGTGAGGATTGTAGAAGTTATGGCTGTGACAAGGATTTCATGACAGACAGACAGACACGGAACCAAAATTGTTCAGAAAGATCTGAAACGTAAAACGCGACTGGAAATTTTGATTTTAGAGAACATTTTTTTTTTTTTCGAAATTGAAAACAAAGATGATGGTTTTCATAGATGACTATCAACACGCCAACCCGCACAATCCCTGAAAATTTCATCGAAATCGGGTTAGAATTGTAGAAGTTATGGCTGTGGCAAGGATTTCATGACAGACACGGAACCAAAATTGTTCAAAATGGTCTGAAACGTAAATCGCGACTGGAAATTTTGATTTTGGAAAACATTTTTTTTTTTTTTTTCAAAATTGAAAACAAAGATTCCGCTACTTTGGTAGACTCGGAAGTAAAAATTGTATTAAAAACCTTTGAAGAACCGTCCTTTTGGTTCCAAACAAACTGCCAAAGCCCTTCGGACAATGCCATTTTATGATATAGATTGATAAGTTCCCCAGCTGGAGTTCAGTATTGTCGTTAAGTAATCGAGATCGCCATCAATGCGATTAAAAAAATTGATCCTATACGAATGTGTTGATGTTCTCCCGAGTTTTGCACGCCAACTTGATCACAACCGGAAATGTATCAGATACGATACATAATAAATCATCTTCATCTATATTGTCACTTTCCACTTATGTAATAATACTGGCCGAGAACCCTTGCGTTGTACGGACCCACATGAAGGTAAGTTGGTTGACGATTAGACAATTGAAATTATCATACTTGTGCCAAATCGGCAGAACCATCGATTATTCATGATATTGAAAATTATAAACCTGAAAGATGATAGAAGCTCAATCGATATTTGACGACCTTGATAATTTTCTGCGGAATGCCCAACGGAAATGAGCTAATTTTAAAACGCTTTGCATGACTATGTTCACTATTGTCCAAAATTTCCAACCGCCTAAATCGAATTTAATGGAACTTTTTTCACCGTGTCTTTCGCTCTGGGATTAATTGCAAATTACTGATAATTTCACAACTGAACCAAACTGATAGATAGTAACTATCTATCAGTTTGGTTCAGTTGTGATAGTAACTATCTATCAGTTTGGTTCAGTTGTGAAATTATCAGTAATTTGCAATTAATCCCAGAACGATTACAACTGCGACACAACTGTTGTGTTTATCAATTTTTCTACCACCTACTCCAATTATCTAGTTGTAAATGCAACTAATTCTGGAAACATTCATTTTGGTTTATTATTTTCAATAATGAACCTTTGGAATCGACCAAGAAAAAACAATTTTAACACCCCCTCAAAATTTGATGGATTACGTTTCAAGGTACGTAGAATCCAAAAACCGAATAAAAATTTGGCCGTACGCCGTCCGCCGTCCTCCGTACGCGGCACTTTTGCCACTTAGCATTGACCGATTTTGATGAAATTTGGTATGTAGGCTCCATTTGGGGTCTAGTTGTGCCCCGAAGCTTTTGGTTGATGTAGGTCACTTCTAAGGGTTCCAAAATCAATTTTGAAATTTTGAAAACGCCCTAACTCAAAAAATTTCGATATTAAGGTATTGTTTTTCCTTCCATTTAAGATTCTATAGAATTTTTAGAATTTTTTGAGACCACGCGGAGCTCTGTAGGACAAACCGTTCGCTTCCTACGAAAATTTAAGGGTTTATATTGAAATATATATATAAATCAAAACACGAGTGTGAATCGCAAAAGAGGCCTAATCTCCGTTCAAATCAGAGCTGACCAAAATGCGATCGATGGTTGGTGATTTTGATTTTTTTTATTATTATTATTATTATTTTTTTTCCTTCATATTGGATGGTTTGTGATTTTGTAGACGAGTGATCTATATAGAAAAATAATAAACCTTTGTGTAATAATTTGCAGCGTTTTGTAATCATACTGAGGTAGATTAAGTGTTCACCTCATATACTTGCCATGGAGGTAGAAATCTCTAGTATAATGGACGAGCGAAACGAACGGCCATGACAATACTTCGTGTATTCTACAAGATACCCAGATTTTGACCAAAGTTCCGAAAATCCAGCTTGGTGCATTTAAAGTCCTAGAAGATTGAGACGAACAGCTCTCCTTTTAAAACGGCGATAAAGGCAAATGAACTCGGACGAATTTCTCGCGTCGAGATAGCAAGTTCTCCAAGAGATACAGCGCGGAGGTTGTAACTTCTTGCAGGCTTTGCCAGCCCCACAATGTGCTGCTCGCATGCGATGCCCGCTTAGGTCTGAATATTTTAACTCGACTTCCTTATCCGCCCCCAAGAAAAATGCCTATAGAACACACTTTGATCCCTCCCCGCCCTATAATATTTCTCTTTCCTGGAGTATTAACTATTCTTTTTCCCTTTAATAAACAATGACAACGGGATTATTTCATACCCACGCATTGTATAAAGGACGCTTGAGCTATTAATAAAAAAAAAACTTGAAACCTTTTAAGTAAATTATATTATAAGGGACTAAAAGCTACTGTGATATACTGCCAGCGGATTAAACGGTATGTTAGCTTTTCATATTGTTGCTTTTATACTCAGGTAGGTAGGAGAGAGAGAATATTTTCGCCTTTCAGCGTGAGGAAACAAAGAGTAATTAGAAGAGCGTATTAAAAAAATTATTACAAAGAAAACACAATGATAAATATTCATAAAATAAATATAAGAACGAAAGAAAAATATTATAAAACATGAAAATTACAATGGAATCATTTAAGTCGAAAGCTCCATTAGGTTCGCGTTATGATGTTCAGTTGTTCATCGATCCAAGCGGAAATAATTCCTTCTGGGTCGAATTTCTTCGAGGATAGGATTTTCTTTTGGAAGTTTGGGGAATGGAATTTCATTGATCATTCATGCATTAGATTATCAAATTAAATGTGTTAAATGTGTCACGCCCACTTACCAGATGTTTCTTTTCTTTCGAGAATTCAAAAAAATGTTCCGTCACTCTACTACGTTATATTACAACAAAACAAGACGAGCAGCGGTTGAGGTATTATGATATTTGCATTCTGAATCGTCTCAACTTGGTACCAACCTAAAGTGATCGAGACTAATTCATATCAGCTGCGTGAGAGGTTAGATTTACTATCCTCCTGTTTATTCTGGAGCGCTAAGCACAGAACAAAACTTGGGACTGGTGGGAAGATTTTCGTCCCCCATGTTCATCTCAGAGCACTTAAATTTAGTTATCATCTCTTGAGGGCAATTAGAAATTGCTGGGAGGAGAACAAATCAGCTGTGTGAATGATAAAGTCAACTTTGTTTATGTACGACGGAATGTACTGCGATTCATTACACACACATCTGTATATGGAAGGAATTTCTATACTAAATTTGCCATTTTGTATTTGTTATTATTGGTTTTTGACTATCAGTGTTATACTTCATCGCAGAACTTTATATTTAGAATGTAAATAGTCGTTCGACTGTTTCAAGTTGGAAAGTAGACGGGAAGTTGATGTGTACGTGGATGGTTGATGAAATCCCTGTCACGTCGTGGACGTTTATTCAGACCGCTAGACATGCAGACGCCAATCTGTAAATCAAATTTCGCTCGCAATGCCATCACCGCTCCATAGGTAAAAGGAATAACAGAAATTGCTTTTATTCTCGGCCTAGGGCCCTTCCCCTCGTTGCCTCGTTCAACCCGATTTTCTACTTCATCTCGTCGACTTGTTTATTTTGGCTTTACGCGTTTTAAACCCCCCTTCGGCCATTTCTCCACCTACGAGTTCCCGGGATGGATACAAATAACCGAACATACATCATAACTACGAACATTCCCAGTCTGGGGATGCACGAGGGCACACTCTGATGAATGATGTATCACTTCTTCCTTCGATACTAACGTCACGTCTCACGTTGAATTTGTGATTTCGATCAGTGTGAGAAATTTTTTAAATCTCAAAATACACAATTTCAGAATGTGAGGAGAGAACAAGAAGTTTAGGTACATCAGAATCATGTATCCACTCGTATTACTATGATATTTCTCTAAGATACCCATCGAGAATTTTTTCTCTGGAGGAGGACAAAAACTCTGATCTGCTGAGCCAATTTCGATGGGCATATTAAGAATGAAAAATTTTTTCTATTCGATTTCTTACCCTATCCCCAACGTTAGTGTTATCGTTTGATTCATAAACTCCAATAATAAATCTACCTCCAAAATAACACATTTAGATCAGCTGTTCAAAATTACTATTCGAACTTTTTAATAAACCTTTTTGTTCGTTACGATTCTGATTGAAAAAACTAGGGATGGCATATCGAATGAAATATATCGATATACAGATCAAACGATACATCGTCAATGAGATATCGATACCTCCGATATATCGGAGAAAATATATCGATATTTCGATATATCGGAAGATATACCTACTTGGAATAACGTATTGAAGTAGGTAGGTAGATTAAAACGTTTTAAAACAATAAAAAAATCATTTAGGAAGACATTTATCGACAAACCAGAAGGTCTACTTGGAAAAACTTGGAGAAGTAGTAAGTAGATAGGTAAATTGAAACATTACTAACATAATTATGGAAGAAATGTATCGATGTACTCGACATATCGGAAGATGTATTTGGAAAAACTGGGTGAAATAAGTATTAACCTACTTTCAAAAGTTACTGGGAATGAATTATCGAATTTCATAGTTTGAAAACTGAAAATGTCATTGCAATGTTAAATTAATTTATAAATCAATTATTGACAGGGGTATACTGTGGACAGTCATGACCCTTCAAAATTGAAAATAATTGTTGTGAATACCCGCTTCACATCGTATAGTAGGTAGTGTTAATCTAGACGAGCCTCCATTACTTTTGGCTCAAGTCAAGTAATTGAGCCTTGAGAGCCTCTGTAGGTGTAAACTATGTACACTGAGCTGAATTCAACAGTCTGAAATCAACCCATCACGTAGGTACCTACAAAATATGGAATAAAATTACTTGATGTTTTTAAAGGTACAGGCGTCCTTTCTCATCCATTCATTTCAATATTTAATTTTTACTCGTTGAAAATAAGTCGCGATATATCGGTAAGTATATCGATATTGACCGATATTATCGGATCTCTATATCGATACAAATATATCGATATATCAAACGTATAGATACATCGTTGCCATCCCTAGAAAAAACTTGGACTTGTAATTTCTTAAATTACCATTTCTATAGTTATCTTTAATCGACAACAGTTAGAATCGAATAGCAAAGAAAAAATTACGAGAGAATCATCCGAAAATCGAACAAAACTTTTGCCGTACCGATTTTGATGCAATTTGGTTTTTGGGTCTCCATTCGAGGTCTAGTTGTCCCCCGAAGCTTATGGTTGAAGTCAGTCACTTCTAATATTTGAAAAGTAAGGTGTAATATTTTCAAAATACCCTAATAGTACTAAATTATTAGAACCGAATGAGACCACCCAGAGCACTGTAGGACCAACCGTTCGCTCCCCATGGGAACTTGAGGGTTGGAATTACGACAAATCAGAAACACGAGTGTGAATCGCAGAAGAGGCCAAATCTCCGTTCAAATTTTAGCTGACCGAAATGCGAATTTCATAATGAAGACACCCACAACTCTTTATTTCTTCAAATTAAACTTGACTGTGGCTTAGCCGTGTTCATTGTAACCGAGTGATCTATAGATAAAAGTAATAAACCTTTGTGTAATAACTTGCAGTGTTTTTTACTGGTACTTATTTTCCCTTAAACAGTAGTTTCGGTCGTTAGAATCATTTCTACGCTCGTGTTGCTGTTGAAATGGTCAATACCAATTCGGAACTACCCGAATCACAATCTTGCTCACCTTCTTAACGACAGGATCTTTCCACTTATCTGACCTTATGATCCGCAAATTACAAACAATGGAGAAGTGAAAAACATGAACCCATGAACCCATAGCAGCATAAAGTCTTACAATATGAGATCAGTGTTATTGAACCAAAGTGCAAACGTATAATTTATACAGCGCAAACATACGTACGTACTCGAAATATAGGAATTACCTACGTGTATGTAGATATCTGATCATTTAATTGTTATTTAAATTATATTCAAAGAACTGAAAACATTGTTGCTTTTCTTAAGGCTACAAAATTAAAGTAGAATGATTGAGATAAATGAGACTAATTAGAGAACAAATCCCAAGTGATTAAATGAAGCAGTTCTTAGAAAACTCACTAAAGAAAATTATAATGCTCGGGCTTTTCAAGCTTTATCTTGAGAAAAAAACTGTGCTAAGTTCTGACGAATTTATGTTGATTAGAAGAGATATAATTAGAGACAAAACGTGGAAGCTCAGCACGACGTGGATAAGAACCGAGACTTGTCATCGTCAGTTTTCCTTGGCTTTCAACAAGGATTTTTACTCCACAAGCGTTATCTTAACCATTTGAGGTCTTGGGTTCATTTTAATCGGGGTTTGTACATTTGAAGTGAACTGGCTTGAAATATGAATGTACCGCTGAGATCTCCACGTAAAAAGGCGAGAAATATCTGCTTCAAAGTTTTAACATTGATACTCAGTAATATATATATTTTTTTTACGGAAGTGGGGAAACTCTTTAAGAGCGAAGGGGAAGTTCACCCCAACAGTGTTGGACTTCCCATGAATTGGGGCTACCAACTAAAACCCCACTCCCTCTGCTTAGGACTCACCCCGGGACCACTTGTACAGTATTACTTCAGGGTGAGCCCTTTTTTTGTGCCAAATGGCTGCTCCTACTTCTGGTCTCCTTCAATTCTATTCCTCATCTTCTTCCTCCCATCTTCCATCCAGCTTTTTTGCTTTGAGGACTGATGTGACAAATGCTGCCATTGCGTCCCAGCTCGACTTGTTCTTAATCATCTCATGTATGATTGTCTGTGGACGCTATGTTCCGATGACCTCCACAGCACACCCCCTCATACCCTCCCATTGAGGACATGTGAAGAAGGTGTGGCAGACATCATCCTCCTCTATCCCACAGTATCTGCACTCTGGGTCAGTGGCTTTCCCGATCATTACTAAGAAGGAGCGGAAGTATCCATGCCCTGAGAGGAATTGAGTCAGGTAATAGTTCACCTCTCCGTGTTTTCTCTCCAACCAAGCCTTTAGATCGTCGATTATGAGGGCTGTCCACCTTCCACGGGTTTCACAGACAAGGTCTGATTGCCACCTACGGATGGTCTCCTCCCGCTCTTCCCTCTTTACTATGGTAATTGTCTCTGCCTTCCTCATCATTATCCTTTTGCGCTCCAGTGCGTGGTGGTATATTGGGATAGTTCCCGCTATCACTTGTGATGCTGGACCTGAGACAGTTCTAAATGCACTACTGATTCTCAGAGCTCCTCTCCTCTGTACAGATTCCATACGTGCCCTGTACTTTTGGTACCTAAGGGAGTCTGCCCACACTTCTGCTCCATACAGCATAATTGCCTCTGCAGTTCGCATAAGGAGTCTCCTCTTAGCGGGTGATGGGCCCCCTAGATTTGCCATCAGTCGGCTCAGCTTATCTACAATACCTGCAGCCTTATCTGCTGCTCCACTGATGTGCCTCCAGAAGCTTAGTTTCCCGTCCAGCATCACACCATACTCAGCAATATGAGACGTTAATATGTTGTAATAATGGCTTTATGCCGCTGAAGAGTACAAATGAAGTCATTTTTCAGGGATTGAATATATTGACTAGGAACATATTGACTCTCTGCAATGGGTCGTAGCAGATCTGAACATTGTTGGTTTCGAGTCTCAATGTATGTAGTCAACCTCTTGTCTTGAGCACAACTAAGCGAAATTATAGTTTGGGTTTGATTAAATTTTCAGGAACAAAATGAATGAATTCCATCGCGATCGATTTATTAGTAGGGTCTACGCACACTCAAACGTAAGTTTTTTGGAAATATATGTCTCTAACCATCAGATTTGATCACTTTCGGAAAGTTGTTAGGATTTTGCCAAGTTGCCAAAAATGTATAAATATTCTCGATGTGGATACCATCATTTTGGATTTACTACTTAAGGCTCTTAATGATTCGAAACATTTTTTTATTCAAAATAACCGTACAATCTGATGGTTTACGATTTGATGGTTTACGTTTCATGGACTGTAGAGTCTGGATATCGGCGCCATTATGGGTCCAGTTGTGTCCCAAAGCATTTGGTTATTGTCAGTCACTTCTTAGGGGCTAAAATTTGAGGAAAACGTTTTCAAAACGCCTTAGATCGACAGCTTTTGATATACAGATAATTTTTTTATTACTTCAAATAGCGACGATTTTTATGAATTCTTTGACACCACCCAGAGCTCTGAGAGAACAACCGTCCGCTAATGAGATTGAATAGTTTCTTTTTAATTTTTCAATGAATTTTTCATAAAGTTATTCATCAATTTAAGATCGTGCCCAAATTTTTAAAACAATTGAAACCACAAATACGAACAACAACAATATTATTCACGCGTTTAGTGTGAAATTAATCAAGATACGTAAGCCCGGCGAATCCAGCCCTTAACACCTGAACCCCTCTCCTCCCACCCCACCTACCTTTGGTCTATGGAGAAGGCAGTTGACAGATGGTTCTCTGGCAACCATAAAGTACCCTTACTCTGAGGAATAAAGTCATTCGCGGTGAGATTGTGGAAAAATTGTTATCAATAACAATAACTTATATTGTTTGTTACTGAGGATGGCCTAACCGTCGAAATCGATTTAACTTGTAACTCATTATTTTCCTGGAAATAGACAACGTTCTACTCAAGGGAACGTTATTCTGAGGGATGGACGTGGTAAGTCAGAATCACGAGTGTGAATCGCAAATTAACGAACACAGTCAAAATTGAGCTAAATCTCAGCTGATCTGAAATGATCTGGAAATCTGAATGAAATCGTTGCTCGTTTCTACGAATAATATAATTTTTAAAACAATCAGTTGCTCTTCCCCAAAACCCAAGAATCCAATTTCGTATAGAACGCACCCACAACTTTGAGATTACAATGTTTTGCTTGTTGGAAAGCTGTGTTCTTCACGACCGGATGATCTATATAGAAAAACAATATTTTTCAGTAATATTTTTTAGTAATATTTTTCAGCGTATTCTTTTATCTATTGCTCGTATGCAATATGTATCCACTTTTACAGTCCTTATCTTCATCTATTGGGTTTCCACCTTTGGTAATGACAAAAAATTCACGTCACATTTCAACTTTATTGGAAAATGGAAGAATCAAGAATACATTAGCGAGTCTTCTGGAATCCTCGTCGAAAACACGGTAATGGTGGGAAGAGCAGGTAGGCGGGAATACAGTGTGGGAGCGAAGGACGGTAGAAAACAAGGTAAACATTTTATTCACGATCCGCTGATGGGCGTCATGGGACTCGACATTAGCGCCCCCTTCCAAACACAAGAGAACTTGTGATTACATTATTCAAATTGCGTTTGAAAGCGAACAGCCTCATTCTCCCATTAGTAAAATTACTCAGGAGCTCGGATAGTGTGTGGAAGTACGATCATGAGGATAATTTGATATATTAATTGCAATTTATCCTATTTAATTCAATTTATTCATTATACACATTCGAACCGACTGTGTTCCGTGAATAAAAAACTATTTTATACTTGAAACCCTTGGAATACCAACTGGTCAATATTATTAATATCCCAGAATATAATCTCAAAACTAAAGTGAACTTTTGACGACCATTCTAAAATCGGAACAGTTCTTCACAAAGTGGGTACCCAACGGAGGGCGGCTCTTCACGAGAAAATAGTTAAATACTTGAAGAGAAGAGATAAAGAGAGAGAGAAGACTTTCAATTTCTAAGCACTATATCAGGCTCCCCGTCAGAAATGATCGCTCATTGGCTCTCACTAAAAAAAAAGAAAACCAAAACACTACACTCAATCAGCATTCAGATCAAATTCAGGTAGGGAAGACAGTTTATAAGGTTGAACAAGACTCTTCAAGTTTGCTTTCTTCATATTTTTCTCCAGCCTCAGGAATATTCATCAATCTTTCCGTCAGCCCTCCCTTTTATTTTCGCAAGGTACCAAACATGTACAGGTAGCCTGAATCCTCATCAAGGGCCTGGTAGTCATTTTTCACAAAACAATCATTTGCTCCTAAATAAAGAACATAGGAATCTCATCTCCCAGAGCTCAAGAAATATTGAAAAAATATTCCACTCAAGAGGGTGAGGTAATAAGTAGCTATGAGCGGAATCATCAGAACCCATATATACATATATTGGTCATCAGAATATATTCTGATCTTTCCTTTGGAAGACAGCTGTTGACGTCCGCGACGCCAAGAATGGCAGTCAGGCGAAAATTCAACCTAAAATGGTTGTTTACTTTACTTTTTTACTTTATTATGAATAAAGAGAACGAGGTTTTTCTGAAACGAGAAACACGTCGCTATCACCTCTATATATAATTATAACTATTTATGTTGTGCATTGGAAAGGATGAAGGTTGACGCAACTGGCGTCTAATAGTTCTTTTCCAGATCTCAAGTTCTTGGGGGAAAGTTTCACGAGTGAACGAATAACATCTTTCTATTTCCTCCCCTCTGCCCTCGGATTCAAATAAAACCTGACGTTCCTGTCTTCAACCACAGAGTTCGTGCTGTACAGCACGACTGGGCGTCAGGTCATAGATAATCCAATGTGTTTTTATCTGTTACAAAAATACAAAGCTTCCTAAACTACAATATCAAAGAAGCAAAAATTGTTCGATGTAATGTTTTTAAAAATAGAAACTTAACACCTGTCGTAGTCTAGAAACCTTTATTCTCATTTCAATTGTGAAAATATTAACAAAGCGGGTTAAAGAAGAGGAAGCATAGATTACTAAATGAATGAATATTATACTATTACGTTTTTTTAAATGAAAACCTAGGGTTCTTGATTCTTACGTACATTGGTAAGTGCCTTTACCTCTAATGACAAACGGGCACGTTTATTCAAAATTCTTTGCTGTAGAGTTTCAATCATAATGAAGACACCCCCTTGTACGTCCATTAGCATGCTGGCTTCAACTCTGTTGAAAGTTCTCTCCTGAAGCGGGAGGTGAGTCTTGAATTAATTGTACTCCCTAAAGAGCAGTATTTCACAGAACTCCTTCTTGCTATTCATGTTGATCTGAATGAATCAGTTGTTACCCTCTATCCCGCATTGCCTTGAATCGGTTATCAGTAAATTCGAACAAATGTTAACAGAACCGAGGAGTTAATTTATATCAAAAGTTGAAACAATCCAATAATTTGTGTCAACGAAGCACTTTAAAAAACATTATTTAGAATCAGTTGTAAGTTAGAGAAGTTTTCTAAAACACTGATTCTTGAGCAATAGTCAGAACTCGAGAAATTTGAAAGTATCCCTCAATCAGTATTCCAACCCGACCAAAAGAGTGATTATTGAAATTTTAGGTCAGTGTAATTTACATATATCTGGAGTTTCCCACTTAATAAAATGAACACTCCGTCAGCAATATGTTTTCTTATTATGAAAATGAAACCGCACTGCCAGAATAACGTGCTTCTCATAAGAAAGACCCATCAAAATGCGAACTCGTTATCAGTTCCGAATTAATGATCACCTAGGTACCAACATTTTCCTTGGCTACAACGATAAGGGAAATTAATATATAGCGTGAGAAGAGAATGCTGAGTCGAAAATGTGCGGTTGGGTGACACAACGCAGAAACCAGGAAAGGAGGAAAGGATATTAAATGAGCTCAACCACGCAAAAATGAATTTTTACAATCAGTTACTGTAAGAAAAGAGAGAAAAAGGTTTAAAATACTTACACAATACTCCTGACATTCAGTGTACCGGTTTTGTACAGTGTGCCTTTGAATCGCAATACAACAAAACTTCCAACAAATATTGAATGATGATTAAAAATACTCAAAAAGAAATTTAAAACGCTGGAAAGTATTACACAATGGTGACCTATTATTTTACTGTATATATTATCCATCAGTAAAGACACAGCTTTTCCATCAATACTACGCACTACAAAATTTGTAGCAATATTTGTCTTGTAATATTTGTCTTCAGCAATATTTAATATTGCTGAGAATGCACAACTAAATGCAACATAAAACTCTATTCAAAGAAACGAACAATGATCGCATTCGATCAGCTGAATTAATTTGAAGGGATATTAGGCCCATTTACGTCAGTGAACAGTCTTTTGAATCACTCTCGTGGTTATGATTTACTGTAGGTCCAGCCTTAAGTCCTCATAGGGAGCGAACGGTTTGTCCTACGGAGCTCTCATTTTCAAAATTTCATAAAAATCGGTAACTAAGGAAAGTGCCGCGTACAGCGCACACAGAATTCTTTTAATTCGATTTTCGGATTCTACATACCTACTTTGAAACCAGTGGCGTCTCCTCCAGGCAAACATAGCAAACACTGTTTGCCCTACTAAAAATATACAAAATGAACAAATTAGGTTTTGTTGAGATTCTCCTATATTTCCATTTTTTGGAGGTAATATTTAGCCGATTTTGGAAAATTTTAATACAATTTATGGACTATTTCATGATAATCAAGGAAGTTAGATGAAATAGGAGAATATAAGAATATTCCATATATAATATATATGGAATAAGTAGATACGTATTTTTTCTAGAATACTAGCCCGCAACATACCAGAGAGTTGTAGAGATTGGTAACTATGATCGATCGTGGATGATAATGTACGTGAACTAGCGCGGGAACCGGCGATGCAAGGCAAGCAGTTCAAAGAAATGAATTTTGCGAGACTATTTTGGATGAGAAAAGACGATCAGCGAGTAGGCGGGGGGTCAGCGCGGGGTCTTGTATTGCTATACCCCCACTATCACAGCATAAGCCAAGGCAAACAATCGAGGAGCTGTTTCGTGGCCTTGAAAGCAGAGAAAATTGAAAGATGAGCCATGGATACTAAGCAAAGGTTACGCTTCCTTAGCAACCAGTAATCAAGTTCAACGAAGGAATTCTATATTTATTTGAATGAAGTGTGAAGCGTTTATTTCATCTAAATAAACTCGATCATGAAGCGAAAACATGATTGGAAGGTACTGACAATGGCAAGCTGTTTTCTTTGCTGGCGCTTGATCTATAAAAAATAAACCTTTGTGTAATAATTTGCTGCGTTTTCCATTATTGGTTATTCCTCTAAGACTGATCAAGGTGTTTGCCTGACGAATATTCTCACCTGACGCCACTGTTTGAAACATAAACCACCAAATTTTGAGGAGTTGGTTAAAATTTGTTTCTTGCTCGATTCCAACTGTTCATTATTGAAAATAATAAACCAAAGAGCCAATAGTTTGAACAAAATAAGAAGAAGCCCATCAGGAGGAAATTAAATGGTATACCTTTTCCACATGCTTTTATTATAATTGGAAAATTATAGTATTTAATCGTAGGTTATGCTGAGCTTACGAATTTCCAAGCAAACCTCGATCAATTTTCACCGTGATACCTTCCCTTTATCAGCGGATAATATTTGTCGATTGACGGCTGAATCCATTGGGAAATGATTATTCATGGAGAAAGAACGAATACCTAATGCTTGGATTGAATGGAAATAAATTGGATGACCGTTTTGTTTGAACTCGCCACGTGATCTACTCCAAAACACGATCAGAAAAAAAGGTCATTTTCATTGAGCAAAACTCGTTTGTATCTACTCGTATATTTCAATTCCCAGGAGTCATTCCAACGGGGCAGCCAACGTCACTATGGAAGATCCGTGACATTTGGGTGAGTGTTTTTGCCACCTTTCCCTTTATCGACCCGGAAAACGGGAGTAGCAAAGCTCCCGGGAATGTTTCTCACGCTTACCTTCTCAAGCGATAAATTCGAGTATTACACGATATACGATTCATATGCCACATGAAATAGTGTTGAGATATGGACAAGCGATGTGGGAGGGAAGTACATAACGGTGTTAGTTATTCCGGGCAGAAACAAGTGGGCAGGAGAAACGTTTAGGTCACTGAAAAATTGTGGCATCTACCTTTATAATACTTTGTCCGTAATAATACTTTGAATCATTCGTGTTACTACAACTAAGAAATGCCACCTTGACTTCTAGTACAAAATAGAAAGATACAAGTTAGTGTAAAATCGCTTCAAATTATTACAGAATGGTTTATAATTTTCTGTGTAGATCACCATTCCGCGAAGAACACAGCATCCCAACCAGTAGAACATCGTTCTCCCAAAGATTAGGTACTAACTTGTTGATTCGCAACATTGTGGGTGCAAAATTTAATTCTTGGTTGTTAGAGAAAAACAAATGGTTGACATGAAATTATATTATTTGAAAGAACGATGAAAGATTTCATTTTCATTTCGAACGTGCATGTGCGATTCGCACTCGTGTTTCTGACTCACCTCCTCCCCCCACCCATCAGAACGAATGTCAACTGCCTTCTCTAAAGACCAGGGGTAGGTGGGTTGGGAGACAGGTTTGGGTCTTAGGGCCCACGTGTCCTGATTAATTTTACAATAAACGCGTATTAAATAATTATTGTTGATCGTCTGGATGGTTTCATTCGTTTCTAAACATTAAACGCTATCATAAATTGACGAAAAAACGTCATAGAAAATGCATTTATTAGGTAATTAATTATCCTCATTAGCGAACGGTTGGACCCACAGAAATGGAGGTGGCGTCAAAGAATTTTTTAAACCGTTGCTATTTTAAATTTAAAAAAGTAATTCCTGTATATCGGAAGTTTTCGAGCTAGGGCGTTTTAACCCCTGGTGTGTACAAACCCTCTGATGGACTCCCAGTGTATAAAGGGTCTGACAGACACGCAGAAACTGTTAAGTGTTTTTGAGACACATGATGGGTTAATTGATATATTTTTCGTCAAACCAACATTTTGTTAATGAAAACAAAGTAATTAGACTTAATCTCAAGTACTCTATGGGAATCTCAAGGTATCTAATTTGAACAGAATTTCAAAAACTATGATCTACGATACCCAACATGCAAATTCGAGTCCAGAGGGGCAATCCACAAAAGTTCAAGTTCGTGTTCAAGGTGAAACACACAAAAAACCACGAGATATGCGGTTTCTGGTGTCTTGGCACCATGGTGGAACAAAGAATACTTAATTCATGAAAAACCAGAGCGATATTGATAATTTTCCCTCAATTTCATAGTTTGGGTACAATTAGTAAGATATGAAGAAACCAAAATATTGAAAAATCGGATATCCCCCCTTCCACCACCCCCTCCCCACTCGCCCTTCCCATGCTAATTTTGACATTCTGATGAAATAATGTGGAACTCGGAAGTCATCTGAACAAAAAAAAATCGCAAATCGGTTGAAAATTGAAGCAAAATTATGCCCGAAAATGTACGTTGTTTTTTGGTTGTCTGTGTATGAAGTGTATGAAACGTCTATAAACGGGGGACAGGTACTGAGTGCCTGGGATATTCTAGATGCTGTCAAACTACTTCATTGAAATTTCCTTCGTGTCTGTCAGACCTTTTATAATTAGCAGGGGTTAAAAAGGTTTTCCTACAATTTTACCCCCTTAGAAGTGACTGACAACAAACAAACGCTTCGGGGAACAACTAGACCCCAAAATCGATAGAGCCGATATGCCAAAATTCATCAAAATTGGTCCACGGGCTTAGGAAAAGTGCTGTGTAAGGCGAACAGACGGAAACATTTTTATTCGATTTTTGGATTTTACATACCTTGTATCGTAAAACATCAAATTTGAGGAGAAGGGGGGATGGTCGAGCATAATAAGGCCGTTCGACGCCACATAACGGTGAGCGGCGGGTCGACTAATCGCCTCATTCTGGACTACATTCAACTGCCTCCCGGAATTCCTGATCATGAATCAGCACTGAGTGGTGGCGATAATGCTAATTTCCCAGGAACGTTTTCCGAAGCAACTTCCCACGCTATGCAGCCCGGAAAATCTCGTCAGGGGCGCGACCGGAGTTGAAAGTGAGGATCGCAGGCATTGGGGATTTTCGCAAATTGATTTGCACGAGCAGCAAGAGGACGAAGTAGGTAATTGCTTCTCTACTCACATAATCCTTTGTTCGCATCAATATTGCCTCCAATGCAAGGATGAGCGGTAAAGTTTCTAATCATTTTCTGTATACAGGGTGCCCCAAAATTAATGATCCAAACTTCTGGGACTGATTCCACGACTAATTTGTGAAAACCTTTGTCCTCACATTATTTTTTAAAAACCCATCTAAACCGCTGATTTATCATTTTAATTTTTTTAATCCTAATTCGTAAAAATGGCTGTAACTTCCTTACATTATCCACAATCTTGAATTTGATGACGCAAACGGAAAGGGCATTAACTTTCCTTTCAGGCCATTACGCAATCAAAATTTTCCACACGAGCTGAGTACTTAAAAAATACTTCAAAGTGAAAAATTTTGAAAGTTCAAGGGCTCGAGGAGATTTTTTCGAGTAAAAATTCGATTTTTTTAAAATAATTTTTTGTTAATGTGCATATAATCACGGACTAATTAAAAAAAAAATCATGAAAAAATTTGAACGAGAAGTGGGTCAAATAAATACGCAAACCGACCTGTGTCAGAGTTTGCGCTAGTAGAGTCCGGCGCTATACGCTGGACCGTCCGCATTTTCAAGACGATTCAGCACAGCACAAAACGAACGGATTTCACGGCACAAAACGATACATAGACATAGAAAAAGACGAGTAAACAACGAAACAAGAGATTCAGCTTCTTCTTCTTTTTTGTTTTCATCAAATCGAGTCACCTTGGAGCAAGTTGGAAGCTTTAGGAAACCGTATGATGACGTCATGAGATGAACATTTCGAGGGCGTCAGAGCAACACCCCACATCGTCAATTTTGGCGAAAATGAGTTAGATACACCATTGGACGTGGCTATCTCGTGGCTACTGATCGCACTAAGTAGTTTAATTTAAAAATCGGTAGGTAACGCGTAAATCGCTCCCAAGTGAATGCCCCATATCGTCAAGACGTCAGTAATACCCCACAACGTCAGTTCAGTCAGGTGTTTTCGTGAGGATTGACAACCGCGTCACACGGCTGTTATTTAAGGTAAGTTTTCTTCATTTTTCGCATGACTTATTGCTTTCTTGTTGTTTCCAAGAGAACTTGGATAGTTTCTTTCAATATTAATCAACTTGGTTATTAAAATCGGTCCATTTTTGCGATGATTTCTTGATAAAATAAAGCACTATGACAAAGTGGGGAGTTGGCACAACTAGCTTATGACGTTTTGGGGTATTGTTTTACAGATAAGGTTACTGAAAAACTTGACACAGAGAGACTTTGCGACAGAGAAAGACTTTGGTTTTTATTGAAAATTATTGCATGCTTATTTTGCATTCTGGAATAACTGCCTGCTTGGTTTTGAATATTCATCAGACTTACTGAGTTATTCCTGTGTTTCTGAACCAAAACTTGGTGGGTAGATACCTACCCTCTACCCTTGAGAACGCTCCAACAATAATTATTTAACAAAATTGTCGTTTCCAAAACAAGTTTTGGTTAATTATTTTCAAAAATGAACCTTTGGAATCAACCACAACAAATTTTTGTTCAACCTATACATTCATCCATATCTTACTATAAAATCTTTCTTAAATCTATAAATTGTGTAATGGATGGAAGGAAGCTATGTGCCACACCCATTTGGCAGACCTTTTCTTAGCTTAGCCTAGGAACTTGATGGCTGAAATAATTGTCTGGTTACTTACCTATACAAATGAAGTTGAACGTAAATGGCAGAAGCATGTTACATTATTTTATAATTTTAGTGGGAGGCTCAGACTAACAACAATGGATTCTTCTCTGCTTTCTCAGAAAAGAACGAGATGGATATAGTTGACACATCAAGTGAATACTTCCCTAGTTCGGAAGATGAAGAGAATTAGGATGAGTGCAGTGGTTTGGACGAGATGGTACCTATCGGAAGATGAATTGTTGAATTTATTGAAGACTGTTCAAGTGTTGTTGTTTGTTCCTGTTAAATTTAACTATATTGTGTTTATCAATAGATCTTTTTCTATGGAAGAACGAACCAAAAGGAAAAAGAGGGATCACCCCTCCAACGTGTTGGTTAACTAAAATAAAGATGTTCAATTATTTACGTGGAAAATGTGTCTTCTTTTAAATATTATCCTAAGAACTCCTTGGTAATCATTGTAACTAAAAAATGAAAGAATTTAATATTTCTGCAGCAAGAACAGTCCTTACGGACATTCTGAAATATTTCAGGACATTCTGAAATATTTCAGGACATTTTTTAATTTCAGAAAATCGTGTTTCCTGAAAAATCGCGTTTTCTAGCACTCGTGTTCCATTTTGTTGAGTTATACTGGACTTATCTCCTTGTTCTTTTTTTTTACTTGTACTTCAGTATCTTATACACCAACTGTGCATAGGGATTGGCGTATTTTTCCCGACAACAAGATAAAAACGCTGCAAATTATTACACAATGGTTTATTATTAATAATACTCGTCTACAAAATCACCAACCATCCAATATGAAAAAAAATAATATGTAATAATAAAAAATAAAAATAAAAAGATTCAAAAAAATCAAAAAAAAATCAAAATCACCAACCATTGATTACATTTCGGTCAGCTCTAATTTGAAGGGAGATTAGGCCTCTTTTGCGATTCACACTCGTGTTTTGATTTATATATATATATTTCAATGTAAACCCTTAAATTTTCGTAGGGAGCGAATGGTTTGTCCTACAGAGCTCCGCGTGGTCTCGAAAAATTCTAAAAATTCTATAGAATCCTAAATTGAAGGAAAAACAATACCTTTATATCGAAATTTTTTGAGTTAGGGCGTTTTCAAAATTTCAAAATTGATTTTGGAACCCTTAGAAGTGACCTACATCAACCAAAAGCTTCGGAGCACAACTAGACCCCAAATGGAGCCTACATACCAAATTTCATCAAAATCGGTCAATGCTAAGTGGCAAAAGTGCCGCGTACGGCGGACGGCGGACGGACGGCCAAATTTTTATTCAATTTTTGGATTCTGCGTACCTTGAAACGTAAACCATCAAATTTTGAGGGGGTGTTAAAATTTTTTTTTCTCGGTCAATTCCAAAGGTTTATTATTGAAAATAATAAACCAAAATGTGGTCCGTTTTGGTGGGTTAGAGCCCTGATTTTGATGGTTTTTTCAAAAATCCGCCTTTCTTTCCTCAAGCGTTGTACGAAATTATCCTTTGCACCAGTTATAGAGCATAAGATGCTCGACAATATTTGAAAAAAATCAAGGAGATCGGTTGATTACAACCCAAGAAAACGGTACATACGTTTTACGGGAAATTGTACTCTCGGGGAAAATTTCCTTGTACCCTTAACTCAACATGATGAAAAAGGGGAAAACATTATCGCGTAAAATTAGTTGATCTTTGAAAGTAGGGGAAAACCGACTTTTGGTAAGGAACTAAAATAAAATAAGCGTTCGTAAGTTTTTAGCTCATTTTTCTCCAACATTCGGACCCTCTCGGAGCCTTACACCGGCCTTATCCAGCTGATCAACTGTGCTCTGCGTACATCCGATCCAAGAAATTAAGATCTATTTAAAATCAAAATTAAAAAACTCAGTTGAATTGTACAGTAATTTTTTGAGTTAGCGCGCTCAGAAAATTTCATTTGCACAACTTGACCCCAAAGAATCTCATTATGTCAAAATTCATTAACTTCGGTCAACGGTGAAAGTGGCTTAGACGGTAGGATTTTTTTTTTCCATCTCAATCCCAAAGGTAAGTACCTACATTATTGAAAATTGAACCAAATCGTTGAAAATAATCTTGTATAAAAATGCTACGGATAATTTCCGATAGAATTGGAACAGTTATCAAAACAGAGTAATTATTATTCGCTCCTTCTTCTTCTATCTTGGCACTACGGTCCTTGGAGGACCAGGGCCTTCTCAACTATATCCTTCCAGTCCTTTCTATCCAATGCTCTGCACCTCCAACCTCGGATCTGGAGCTGCTTAGATCCCCCTCTACGTCATCTATCCAACGCAGTCGGGGTCTACCTCTAATCCTTCTTCCACCTGGCGTTCCATTCATGGCCTTCTTGGCATATCTATTTTCCTCCATACGCTGCACATGGCCGAGCCACCTAAGCCTTCCTCTCCGTATGAAGGCCACCAGGTCTGGCTGTCCGTACAATGCCCTCAATTCTCTGTTATGTCGAACTCTCCATCTTCCACCTTCACATACTAGACCGAAAATTTTACGGAGTATCTTGTTACGATGTCTCAACAAAAATTATTATTCGCTACATGGGAAAATAATAAACCCTTGTTTATTAAATTGCAACATTTTTTCTTCTTTGTATCATTTCTTCTTTGTATTAGGTCTTGTTGCTACTGCAAATGGACCTTGAAAGCGGTTCAGTCCAGTAAGATCGTTTTGCAGAAATAATAATCATACCGGTCAATTCCAACATTTTTGATGTATGTACGTTACAAGGAGTATTCTATGACTGCCCGATCATCTCTTGATTCATCATTACGCACGTACGGTTGTTCCTACTCCATCGGTTACCCGAACCTCACCCCTCAGCAGCTGTCCTTCTGTGTGCAAATCGATCTTGATGATTAATTAGCTTGATGGTCATGTAGATATTATACAAGGATGAACGGTTCATTGCCCTTTAGTCAAATCCCCGTATGACAATTATGGTATCATTACCCTCAAGCCTACACATCAACGTACATATCCCAGTCGGAAGGAAGGGAAATCTGAACGGTAAAGCCTGGCAAGGTGGTGACACGGTGCCAGCACGGGGCTCATTGCACAGTAACTCAAATTGCTGATTTAGCGCAAAGTAATTCCAAAAATAATAGCACTTGATGCATTGGAAATAGTACTAGTGTTTACTTTTAAGGATGCTATTACGTTGTTAATTGTCTAGGTAATCAAATAATACTGATTCTTATTTATTTTCCTCCTAAGGAGAAGAAGGTTTTGATTTCAAGTCTACCAAGGTAGCTGAATCATTGTTTTCACTTTTCAGCGTTAAAACAGTCTTCCAAGTGGGCGTAGCATATAACTTCCTCGTATTCATAACCCTGTTGTATAGATCATCCTATGCATAGCAGCTAATATCTAAGTACCTTGCTCGACCCTCATAGGGCACCATCTACACCCCAACCCGCACAATCTCTGGAAATTCCATCGAATCTGGGAAGAATATAATGAAGTTACCGCTTTTAAAAGGATTTTACGGTTGCGTTTTTTTTTTTTTTTTTTTCAACGTTGAAAAGTGAAAAGAATGCTTCCGCCACCTTGGTAGACTCGGAAGGAATGTTCTCCAAACTCAAAATTTCCAATTGCGTTTTGGAAATTTCGTTCAAAGGGCACCATCTACACCCCAACCCGCACAATCTCTGGAAATTCCATCGAATCTGGGAAGAATATAATGAAGTACCGCTTTTAGAAGGATTTTACGTTTGCTTTTTTTTCAACGTTGAAAAGTGAAAAGAATGCTTCCGCCCCCTTGGTAGACTCGGAAGGAATGTTCTCTAAACTCAAAATTTCCAATTGCGTTCTGGATCTTTCTGAACAATTTTGGTTTCGTGTCAGCCTATCTTTCGTGTCTATTGTCAGTCATAAAATCCTTGTGACGGGCAAAAATATACAACGTTATTGTCCGACTTTGATGAAATTTTCAGGGATTGTGTGGGTACCCGTGTGGATGGTCCGCATTGAAAATCATTTTCTCCAGACAGATACTGGCGTCTGCTTGTGCGAAAACGTAAAACACTATTAACAACCATAACTTCTACATTTTCCATCTGAATTCGATGAAATTCGTCGATCATCTATACAATCAGGTTATGGAATCGAGAAAGCTATGTGCCACACCCACTTGGCGGTATTTTTTTTCTTATAAAAAATCTTAAAACCAGGTGCCTGTCTGCAATGTTTCTATGTCTCTGAATGGATTAAAATTTAATTACTTAAGTAAGGTCCCCCAATTTATTGAGAGACAAGAGTCGAAGAAATCGGGTCGAAGAGAGCAATCTGCTGAGGCATGCAGAAAAAAGAGAAGGGGCATTTTGAGGGGAGGATGGAGAACGATGTGAATCGCAGGAGATAGACACGAGTGGGCGAATGGGTGACAATGAGAGGGTACGAGCTCAGCAGAATTTGGAAGGAGTTTCAAGTGTATTGTAACCCCTAACCTTCTTTTTCACCGCCAACTCCAGTTTCCGAAGGACAAAAAAAAACCTTCTCTTTGTAGTGCAAACCGTCCCCGTTCCCAAGAACGCACCGAATACGCTTGGAGATACAAATTGATTTCCCAAGGGTGGAGTTTCCTAGTGGAAGAAAGAGGTTAGATGGGGTACTAGGATGTAGGGTAAAGTGCTGCAAGTTGGGCATCCTTGCACCGAGTGCCAACTAACAAGATTTCTGTTAAATAGTGTTTGTTTTAAAGAGTGTTTCTTCAGTGTAGGCTAATCAAGCTCCAATGAAACTTTGGTTATAAATGCATCCATTTTCTGAAATGAAATAAAAATAGCAAAAGTATAGATTGACGGGAAAAATAAAATCCAAATATTCCATATACTGTCGTAAGGGTAATATCGTGGCAGTTCCCTCGAACATTGAGAAGAAAATCTGTTTCAATTTACCACCTTTGTACTGCCTTGGCTTGATTTTTCACGGCAATTGATTCTGGAGAATTTCACCAACAACAGGAAAATAACGAAGTTATATTTCCCGTACCTACTCTCTCTTTTGACAAATAATAACGACGCACGCCTACTCCACTCTTCCTTCTAGCACTCTATTTTCGGCGTAAAAAATCGAGTACATTTTTCCATTGAACAAGAGAGTTTTGAACACGGAAAAATACGAACTTGAGGGAAAATGTATTACGGAATCGACGAAAGTAATTTGTTTTCCTGCCATCAATATTTTAAAAGGCCGAAAGTGCGAAAGGTTAGACCCCTCAGAAATGGGAGGGAAGAGGAGTGGGTTCTTTCCCCTTTCTTTTGTAGGATAACCTTTTACAGGAATCCACCTCGCCTGCTTTCGCCTTCCAAAAAGCATTTAACCCGGTAAATTATTAATAAATTTATCCGAGTGCCTACCCACTCACCCTGATTTGTACCCGGCCGACACAAATAACCCTAAGAGTTCTACTTTTTTTCAATTTCGTTGCTGAAGGATTCTGAAGTTTTACATGTAATTTCATGGCAAAGTCAGAACCTCAGAAATATTTAATCCTATCAGAAATATTTAATCTATAAGGGAGCAAATACAATACAAATGTATCGACGAGTTGGCACTGGCAGACCCGAACGCATTGCTAGCGCAGGCCTACCTAAAACTACCCTCTGATAAATGAAATATAGAGAGAACCACCTATAGGTAGTCCAATCACTAATTATATTTACAGAATATAATAGGAGAAGAAAGTAAAGACTTCAGAAGTGAAACTGAATTGATCGATCAAAACACAAAACAGTAATCAGTAGCCAGTAGATAGGAGAACCAAGACGAAATATATTTTATGGAGAACTGTTACATTGATGGGAAGCAGAGTTCAGCAAAACGCTGCAAATTATTACACAATGGTTTATTATTTTTCTATAGATCACTCGTCTGCAAAGCTACCAACCATCCAACATAAAGAAAAACATCGATCGTATTTCGGTCAGCTTTAATTTGAACGGAGATTAGGCCTCTTTTGCGATTCACACTCGTGTTTCTGATTTCTCGTACGTCCAAACTTTAAATTCTCGTAGCGAGCGAACGGTTCGTCCTACAGAGCTCCGCGTGGTCTCTAAAAATTCTATAGAATTTTAAATTGAAGGAAAAACAATACCTTTATATCGAAATTTTTCGAGTTAGGGCGTTTTCAAAATTTAAAAATTCAAATTTGAACCCATAGGAGTGACCTACATCAACCAAAATCTTCGGGGCACAACTAGACCCCAAATGGAGCCTACATACCAAATTTCATCAAAATCGGTCAATGCTAAGTGGCAAAAGTGCCGCGTACGGCGGACGGCGGACGGCGTACGGCGGACGGCGGACGGACGGCCAAATTTTGGTTTATTATTTTCAATAATAAGCCTTTGGAATCGAGCAAGAAAAAAAAAATTGTAACCCCCCCTCAAAATTTGATGTTTTACGTTTCAAGGTACGTAGAATACGAAAATCGAATAAAAAAATTTCCGTCCGTCCGCCGTACGCCGTACGCCGTCCGCCGTACGCCGTCCGCCGTACGCCGTCCGCCGTCCGCCGTACGCGGCACTTTTCTTAGCAACACTGGACCGATTTGGTTCAAATTTGGTATATGGGCTCCATTTGGGGTCTAGTTGTGCCGCGAAGCTTTTGGTTGATGTAGGTCACTTCTAAGGGGTGAAAATTAAGGGTTGAAATTTTCAAGAGTGCCCTAGCTCGAAAACTCTCGAAATAAAGGTATCGTTTTTTCACCAATTTTAAATAGTATTGAATTTTTAAAAATTTTTGAGACCACCCGGAGCTCTGTAGGACAAACCGTTCGGTCCCTACGAGTACTTGAAGGTTTTCCTTCGATAAAACAGAATCATGAGTGTGAATCGCAAAAGAGGTCTAATCTCCATTCAAATTTTATCGGACTAAAATGCGATCGCTGTTCATTTCTTTGATTTGTATACAGTTTTGCCTTCTGCGTAACCAGTAATCAAATTTCCATATGAAGCTTTCTATTTTTCCAATCGAGTGTGAAGCGTTTAGTTCTCTCTAATAAACTTGATTGTGAAGGTGTGAAGCCAGTATGGTGTGGTAGGTAGTACCTAGCTGGTAGGTAAAAAAATTTGGTAGGTAAAAAAAATGTTGGTGGGTAAAAAACGCTGCAAAATCATTGCTCAAAGGCTTCTTCACTCTTCAGATCAGTTGAGTGAGCTCCGAAGCCATTTTCAATCCTATTGAATGGAAGTGCTCTTCCAGGCGTCTCCAGCATTCGAGGAGATCTTCTTCACTCCTCAGATCACTGATCAGCTGAGTGAGCTCCGAAGCCATTTTCAATCCAATTGAATGGAAGTGCTCTTCCAAGCGTCTTCAGCATTCGAGGAGATCTTCTTCAGTCCTCAGATCACTGATCAGCTGAGTAAGCTCCGAAGCCATTTTTAATCCTATTCAATGGAAGTGCTCTTCCAGGCGTCTCCAGCATTCGAGGAAATCTTCTTCACTCCTCAGATCACTGATCAGCTGAGTGAGCTCCGAAGCCATTTTCAATCCTATTGAATGGAAGTGCTCTTCCAGGCGTCTCCAGCATTCGAGGAGATCTTCTTCACTCCTCAGATCACTGATCAGCTGAGTGAGCTCCGAAGCCATTTTCAATCCAATTGAATGGAAGTGCTCTTCCAAGCGTCTTCAGCATTCGAGGAGATCTTCTTCAGTCCTCAGATCACTGATCAGCTGAGTAAGCTCCGAAGCCATTTTTAATCCTATTCAATGGAAGTGCTCTTCCAGGCGTCTCCAGCATTCGAGGAAATCTTCTTCACTCCTCAGATCACTGATCAGCTGAGTGAGCTCCGAAGCCATTTTCAATCCTATTGAATGGAAGAGCTCTTCCAGGCGTCTCCAGCATTCGAGGAGATCTTCTTCACCCTTCAGATCACTGATCAGCTGAGTGAGCTCCGAAGTCATTTTCAATCCTATTGAACGCAGGAAGCTGAAATTTGAGAGGGAAGGTCAAGGGAGAATACAGATGGTGGTAGGTGCTATTGATGGAGAACCAGTGATCTATACAGAAGGGTGATCTGTACAGAAAATAATAAACCTTTGAGCAATGATTTGCAGCGTTTTTATTCGATTTTTGGATTCTACGTACCTTGAAACGTAAACCATCAAATTTTGAGGGGGTGTTAAAAAAAATTTTTTTTTGGTCGATTCCAAAGGTTCATTATTGAAAATAATAAACCAAAATGAGTTCTGAAACTAAAAACTAAAACTAAATCAGTTCTAAACTGGAACTAAAAACTGAAACTATTAGTATCAGTTCGACTTTCGAAACTAACTTTTGGAACTAAATTAGTTTTAGCTTTAACTGTTGAAACTAAAACTAATTTAGTTCCAAAAGTTAATTTCGAAGTTGCGAATAAAAACTAAAGCAGTTTGATCTTTTATTGAAAGGTAGTTTCGGAACTAAGAATGAAACTAAATTTTTTCTTCGCGTTTTTTACCGATTTGAAGGGGATGTGTATGGGTCATTTCAAAATTTGGGGTTATTTCTTGTCACGCAGCTTTTGTGAACACTCTATTTGTCTTGGAAATTCAGAATTTTTTCAGGGAGATACAGCAGGTTGGTGTCTACAAAGATCACATAGAATGAATTTCACTGATCAATTAACTCAGATAATTAAAAATCATTAATGATCCCAATTCTCTCTCCCTACACCTGTCACAGAGGGTAGGTTGGGAACTTTGAAAATTTTTGGAGAACTCTATATTCATATTTTAATTTAAGTAAAAAACTTTATTGGTCCAGGATACTCTCCTCTTCAGGAATAAATTAGAAACGAACGAAAATTCCATGAATTGGAAGGGTTTTTGCTATGTTTTGATGCTGTCACAAGGTTTTATTCTCTCTCCCTCCAATTTTTTTGAAATGCCTGCCCACTCCTGGAAAACGATTATTTTGTGTCATGAAAAACAAAAGTGAACACTGCTGCAAGATGGCTTCCGAAGCTACTGAAGTTTGTTGAATTTCCAAGTTCCCAGTTGTGTGGGTTATGTTGTGAAGTGTTGAAGCTTTGAGAGTAGGTAAATACTTTCTCTCTCCCTACAACCACCTCACTCATCAGGGTAAGTGTTCAACTAAGTTTAATTAAACTCAAATTACAATTATGATTGCCATAGTGTTATGTATTTTTTCTAACGTTCAGAATCAATAATGGTTAGGCCAGTAGAGAGTGATAACCTCACAAATCTCTCTCACTACAACCTCTCTCCCTACAACCTCTCTACCTACAACTTCTGGGAAGAGGCTGGTTTGTAGGAAGAGAGATGGAATTGCAGGGAGAGAAGTTTTTTTTTTTCAAAGCCGTTTACATTTTTAAGAGTTACCTGAACTATTTACACCGCTGGGTCATATAATTCTGACTTTTCATTAACCCACATTTTACGAAAGATTAGACTGATTGAAAGACTTGAAGAATCTGATAATTCTGTGATTGCGATAAGTAAAAGAGACTCCTAAACTAAGATTCTCGTATTTTGAAGGAATAAAAAGGTTTCATGAGTTCAACTCACACTTGGTTTTCTCTCTCCCTACAAAGTCGAAATTATGGAAAAAAATTCAAAATTCTATAAATTTGAAACTACTTGATAAAGTGTGCGCCCACTTCAGGATCTGCCTCAGTGGCCAAAACAAAGGACGTTTACGGGAGAAAAAACATGAAAACTTCAACAATAATTTATGGGAAAGTTCGAGGACAAAATAACCCCAAATTTTGAAATGACCCGTATTCCTGTGAGTTTCAACGAAATATGGGTGCTGGGTGCGAACAAGTTCTTTTTTTCAGGGTCGTAGAAGAATAGATCAAAGTTTGCTCCCCTCCCCACCATTTTGAGTTGAACATCAAACGTTTTCAGAAACGTATCGAAGAAAGAGGGTGATGAGTCACATTACGTCTGGAGGAAAAAAATGAACATTTGATTGGATTGAAAAAACTGTTCGAAAAATGGAATACCGAACAGAAGAGTCCTGAGACAATGGAAAACGACATGATGAAGAGATGTTTTATAAACTCAAAACCGGTCTGCTGTAAAATAGTACGTCATTACCTTACAAATTTCTTTAATTTATTTTATTTTACTTAATTTCATTTTTGTGAGAAATGGTCCCGTTACAATCAAAGTTTCCAGTCATGAGATTATTAATTTTACTTCCGATCACATCCCCTTCAAATTAGTAAAAAAACGCGAAGAAAAAATTTAGTTTCATTTTTAGTTCCGAAACTACGAATACAATATGAAACTACTTTTGTTCGCAACTTCGAAACTAATTTAGTTTCAAAAGTTGGTTTCGAAAGTCGAACTAATCAGTTTTTAGTTTCCACTTTAGTTCAACTAAATTTTTATTCGAATAATCCCAATTCTGATGGGAAGGCGGTCTGAAGTGCCAATATCTTCAACGGGCAGTTCCAGTTTCCGATATGACGAAAGTTCGAAGGTGAGTAATGCTAGGCAAAAAGTGGACCTTTCAGTTTGGGGAATACTTAAGGAGGTACGACATGACTATTTTTGTTGGGTATGTCATCTGAGGTATAAGCGTGGCGCAAACCTGTACGATTTACAGGTGATTGAAACCGCAAAATAGAACAATCGAAGTTCAAGGAATGAAAACAATTTTTCCTCGGTTTTTCACCCATACCATTGTATATTCATAATGATGCGAGTGCGTACATTAATCATCTGTAAATGGATAATTGTATACAATACAAGTCATATAGATATGCTGGATGGAGTCTTATTTATATAGATTCCAAGTACAGTTCGTAATGGTTATACCCCAAGCCTTTTGTACAGTCATCAAAAAGTTCTTGATCAAGGATGAAGTCTTCTCTTACCAAAGACAGCCTCACATAAGCGTTCTTGAGATAAACCCGAATTTTTAGTCAGTGAGAGAAAGCAACAAGGCGTACCCGTGAAGAAGGTCGTTTTCCCGAGAGGTTTCTTCCCCCATTCAAATTCAACGTCCGCTTTGGTACCAATCTGCAACGCTACTCTACCACCCATTTGCTCCTTCAGCCATCACACTGAAATCTTCTCGACGCTTAAAACCAAAAGTAACTCTAACGTGTCTCCATCGTCCCCAAGGGGTTTGCCTCATTCCGCCTTTATCTGACAACTCCTCTTGATCTCGCAGCTCAAACAAAAGTTCAGTCAACAGCATTGGGAGCCCTAACGCGCTTTGTTCACTAAGAATTCACCGTGTAAGAGTATGTCAACGCTACTTGACAAATCTCCTGCACTCCCAGCATCGTTCAAGTTGCTCGGAGTAAATGAAGATCATTGAATTTGAGTTTGGCCTGACTTCAATGGTCTTGTTTCATAAGGTTGCTTCTCAAGGTAGTAGAATAGGATTGTTCCGTTTCCCACCCGAGCTTGAACTTCGGATAACTTGCAATACCCTTTATAATAGCTTTATTGGTGTGAAAAAACACAGAAGAAAGAATAATGGCTTTCTAAGTAAATTTTATGTAGCTACTTGTGCTCACGAATTTATAGGCAAACCACGAAAATTCCATCGAAATGGAAACATAATTAGAATTTGATTTTGAGTCAGTTTGAGCCACTGCAGAGTAGCCATCGGCCAACCTCGAGATGCAAGTAATAATAAATATTACTGCAGTAAATTTTACTGGATTGTGGGCTTGCAATTCGGTGTGAATATGATTGACAACAATTATAATAGGTGGTCACGCCTCTAATCAAATATAAGTACATACTGAGATGAGTCAGAACTAATGAAAAATATTGGTCTACAGGGATGTCACTATAATGGCCATGGTCATTATACGTGTTCTGTGATCTCTACCTCCTACAAGTCAACCTCATAATGGCTGGAACGTGGAGGTTTTAGCGCTGTCGCTCCCATTTCTGTTGGTATTTAAATTAGGCAGCTGTGAAATTCCACGGACTACAAGAGACTTGCACATGCTCACTCCGTGTTGAGCTCGACAAGATTTTGCAGCAAGCCCTGAACTCAGCAGTCAATCCTGTCCGTTTGGACCCTTGGGTACAGGACCCCAGGTTATGAGGTGGATCCTTTGGCCACAATTGAGCACACAGAGTATGCTGAGGTTAAGGCGTCCGATAATTTTGTTGATTTTGCTTTCTTGACACTCGAACAATAGTTAGATGAAACAACCTCCCTGATGCACCTTCTGCGTACCGAGGGCCAGGATAGGCAAGTCGATGCCACCTTACTTGAAATTCCCCGAGAATCTATGAGACACAGGCAGAGTCCTTGTAATTGAAGGCATTTCTTAATCTTCAAAGCACCTCTTGTTCAATGTACCTAAACGCTTAATTTGTTGAATAGTATCGATACATTAGTCGCGTGTATTGTGGACCCCAGGTTATGAGGTGGATCCTTTGGCCACAATTGAGCACACAGAGTATGCTGAGGTTGAGGCGTCCGATAATTTTGTTGATTTTGCTTTCTTGACACTCAAACAATAGTTAGATGAAACAACCTCCCTGATGCACCTTCTGCGTACCGAGGGCCAGGATAGGCAAGTCGATGCCACCTTACTTGAAATTCCCCGAGAATCTATGAGACACAGGCAGAGTCCTTGTAATTGAAGGCATTTCTTAATCTTCAAAGCACCTCTTGTTTAATGTACCTAAACGCTTAATTTGTTCAATAGTATCGATACATTAGTCGCGTGTATTCAATATGAGGTATGCATTTTAGCATAAGTGCATCCAAATCAAGAGTTCCAAAATCAGAATCTCATATAATAATGTCTAAATTTCATTAGTAAAAATCAATCATCGATAATCGTCATAAGGTACCTGTTATCTCTGGAAGTACTCCTCTCGAACCTGAAACAAAAATATACAATATTTAGTTCATGGAAAAAAAAAACAAAATTCTGATTTTCACGATATATCGGTATATAGATCCATTTTCCTGGTTGTATATAACAATGGTCATCTTACGACTTATGGCTAGTTTAACTTTGTTTAAAAACACTCAAAAGTCAGTAAAAAATAAAAATAAAATAATAAAAATAAATTTCACGCGGAAATTTTCCGAGAGTGAGGATCATGGTTAGTGGAAAAAATATTAAAATACTATACATATATTTATTATTGTATATTATTATTATTTATTATTAGGTATGTTATTTATTTATTTATTTATTTTTCTTTTTACAATTTACACAAGTGATGTGTTTTTTAGACTGGATGTTTTTGGAGGAATTTGTGTCTTCACTCGCTTAATTCAATAATTTAATGGCAACCTGAAGAATAGACCTTTTAAATCCTCTGGTTGTACAAAACTAATCATGGTTTTTCCTCGAAATGCCTCCCGACGTCAAACGAGAGGAGCCTCAAATTAGCTGGTACCTAATCGAGAGAAACAACACCCTTTACGACATCTAAGACCTTTCCCTCTTGTTCTGGTAAAAGGAAACTGCTCCACCTAAATGAAAATATCGGGACTCTTGACCTTGGGAGAAAAAGCCCCGAGGGCGAAAGAAGTCGGTTTTTGATGTTGTAAAAGCTTTGGGAGAGAAAGCCGATTACGACCTGAAGGAAAGAGGTTGCGACCTCACGTTCAGACGATCAATAGGGTTACACAAATGAAGAGCCGCCGATGGGAATCGATTTTGCCACCTGTTGGGGTTTTCTTCATATCAACAACGACTCCAAAGAACCGCAAATTGAGACAAAATTGTGGATGAAAATTAAATAGTGGGTCAACATTTTTGACGCTTCAGGAAAACAACAATACACCTATGCCCAGCATCCCTTGGAACAGAAAACAAAGTCATGATTGTACAGGCAAGCCAAATTACGATTCAGCAGAATCATCCGACAAAAGTTTACATACAGGTACGTACTCAAAAGTGTGGATGTAACATCTACCATTATTTTGATATTGCCTCATTTCTCTTCTTACAAACTTGAGCTCTCGTTGGATGATGTCAATAAAGACCAACGGTTGACTGAAAATATTCAAAAGTGAACCTCTGAGAACTGCCGGGTTAGAATAAAAATGGCATCAGTTGACATGTTGTAAACCATTAACTCTCTGATGAAGACCTGTAGTGGCTTACTCTGGTGTGCAACTGCTCCTCCATTTCAGTGAAACTGAAGACTTAATACACAACACTAGGATACAAACTTTGTCACTATCTAATTTGAATGCCACTGTAAGAAGGAATCTTCAATCATCCAAGAGAGTCCACATTGTTTTCAAAATCACTGGAATCTGAGGTGGAACCCCTGCAGAGTAGGGATGACAATGTAAGACGCTTCCCTGATCAGTTAATTGACATCTGAGGATAATTATTTCCCAATGGGGGGTGCGCCTTGATTTCTTTTTAGATTTTTAATCGAAAGTAGACTACATCCTGAGAATTTTGGCACCAACCGCGACCTTCTAGCGTGAGTAGATCTGTTTCTATGATTTTTCAAAGTTTCGACCGTTTATGACGTCACGCGCCCCCCTCGCCTGGGAGACCCCCCAGCCCACTGTGACGTCATAAACGGTCAAAAGTTTAAAAATTCATAGGAAAAGATTTACACACGCTAGAAGGTCGCGGTTGATACCAAAATTCTCAGAATGAGGTCTACCTTACTTTAAAAATACAACAAACAGTTTTTCCTACCCAGGTGCACACCCTATTGGACATTAGAAAATTGACCCATGGGATTGTTAGATGGAAACGAAAAGATATAGAGCACTTCCGATCAGACCTAATTCACTCAAAACTAACAATTGAAGACCCTGGACCGACAACGAGCAAGCTCCAAAATTATCGTTTTTGAGTCAACAATTGTTTCGTACTTGACTGCCAACTAGTTCAGCAGGTTCATCTATTATGTTCCATAAATTAATAGTGAGACAATTAATAGAAATTAGGTATGTATCGATTCAACAATCTAATAAGGTGTCATCTAGAAACCATTCCACAAGGACCTAATTTCTGTCATTGAATTCACCTCACCAAAGTTCAAAACACCTTATCTGAATGTAGGGGGAGAATCAAAACTAACGCGTCAAAGAAACGTTCGTCCCAAGATCAGGAAACGGAAACAAACTTGAAAAGACGTGAGAATTTGACACTTAATTGTGAAAGGGTGAGGGAAAGATTAATAATACGAGGCAACCGCCATTTTCTTGTTAGGAGAATCGGAGGATGAAAGGCGCTGGAGAGGGGCAAAAGCTTTCAATAATTTATTAGCTTCGCCGGAGAAAATTGACTTTTTCCATATTACCAACCGTTTTCGAAGATGACAGTATTTTTCCATTTTCCTTTTAAAATTATCCTTGGGTTGTGTATTATTTTCGACTCAACGATTCCAGTCTTTACTGGCAATATTATCGATCATGGTCAACCCTTGAACGACTGCCAAGTTCGGTGGGCAAAGAGACACCTGGTACTCCATACCGTGCCTAAATAAACATTCTCCACAAATGCCGGTAATACTATAACCCTACTACGTATTCCCATCTGTTCTTCAATGTCTTGTTTGATAACGAGCCATTAGCTAATATGTGACAGTTCACCCGCACTGGCCCTGTCAAAATTCATCTCCTGAATTCTGTTTTGGGTGAATCCGTCAAAAATATGGAGTGCATTACCAAAATTTTGAAGGTAGAGCTGAGGTCATTCTTGAACTGCAAGCATAATAAATTCCGCTGTCAAGGTGTTTCTCCCTAGTGAGGCTTCGCAATCAATCCAACAATTTGGTTTATTATTTTCAATAATGAACCTTTGGAATCGACCAAGAAAAAAACTGTGCTAACCCCCCCTTCAAAATTTGTTGTTTTACGTTTCAAGGTACGACGAAACCGAAAGTCGAATAGAAAATTTTCCGTCCGTCCGCGGTACGCAGCACTTTCCTCACTTAGCATTGACCGATTTTGATGAAATTTGGTATGTGGTATTTGGTCTAGTTGTGCCCCGAAGCTTTTGGCTGTAGGTCACTTCTAAGGGTTGAAAAATAAGGGTTGATATTTTGAAAACGCCCTAACTCAAAAAATGTGTATATAAAGGTATTGTTTTTCCACCAATTTAAGATAGTATATAATTTTTTGAGACCACGCGGAGCCCTGTAGGACAAATTGTTCGCTCCCTACGAGAATTAGAGGGTTGGACGTAGGATAAATCAGAAACACGAGTGTAAATCGCAAAAGGGGCCTAATCTCCGTTCAAATTCTAGCTGACCGAAATTACGATCGATGTTTTTCTTCAAGTTGGTAGGTGGTAACAATGGCAAAGCCGTGCTCTTCGCAGACGAGTTATCTATATAGAAAAATAATAAACCTTTGCATAATAATTTGTAGCGTTTTTTGTTCAGTGGAGGTACATTTAAACATCGAAACTCCATCAATGTCTTTGATAAGCACCAACTGGAACTTGGTTATGGACCTTGTAACGCCGGAAGACCAATGCAAATAAATAATTTCCTTTAATTTCATTTCAAGCTGGTCATGGAAGTCGGTGTATCAAGTTGTCACTATTTAGAATTCCTAAGCACAGACTGAACCATTTCATAAATGTCTACCAAACTACCTACCTACCACATACTACTTCACAATCAAGTTTATTAGGAAATGCTTGCATACGAGTCTGCAACACATTGGGACATTTTCATGTCAACCACTACACAACAAGGTCGTGAAGTAAGGTTGTTAGTATCAAGCATCAAAATAAGAAAACAGTTGATTGTTCTCTACGCAACAGTGAGTCTATTTTATTTATTGGTAGCGTGAGCATGACTTGCTTAGTTTTCTTGACGATTTTTCAGTTTAAGTGCCAAAGCAAAGACATGAAAATGTCAAAATGCAATTGAAATTCACAAACGCTACTTCAGTCATATCAAACCTGACCTTACTAGTGGACAAAACAAGTGGATCCGTCGTATCCATAACCCGAATGTATACATATGATCCGATGCATAGTCGTTAATCTAAAATCATCAATCTCTAACTAACTTGTACTACCCAGTACAAGTACAGGGGACCCGCAAAATCTCTAGATATTGATGGAAAATGTAGAAGTTATGGCTGTTACAAGGATTTCACGACAGACAGACGGACAAACAGACAGACATGGAACCAAAATTGTTCAGGAAGGTCTGAAACGTAAAACGCGAATGAAAATTTTGATTTTGGAGAACATTCTTTTTCAACCTTGAAAATTGAGAACAATGCTTCCCCTACCTTGGTAGACTAGGAAGCAATTGAAGGAGTCCTAGCAGGAGGAGTATAATACGTGCTAAACTGTTACCAAATTTTCCTAAAGGATAAGGTACCTACTTGATTATTTAATCTAATTCCTACCTACGTAGCTAATATCATTTTATTTGACGTCCACTTCACTTCAACTCTGTAAATAAGATGTGTCCATGGAAAACATTCACCTTTTTGCGTTGGCTCGCCAGAAAAAAAGTCTGCCAAGAGGGACTCATAGCTTCCTCTTATTCATAACCCAATGGTAAAGATGATCCGATGCATAGTAGATAATCTTAAAACTTCAATCTCTAAATACCATGTACTACCCTCATACTAGGGTAGGGTGTAGGTACATTCCAACCCGCACAATCTCTAAATACCATGTACTACCCTCATAGTAGGGTAGGGTGTAGGTACACTCCAACCCGCACAATCTCTAAAAATTTCATCGAATTTGGATGATGTAGTACTACAACGGTTTTACATTTGCGAATAAGCAAGACCGTCAATCCGGGGAAATGTTTTTCATAGGAGACCATCTACATCCCTACTCGTACAACCCCTGGAAATTTCATGGGAATCAGACAATAACTTCGTATAGTTTTACCCGTTATAAGGATTTCATGATAGACAATCAAGAAACCAAAATGGTTCAGGAAGGTCTAAAACGTAAAAAAGCGAGTGTAAAAATTATGATTTTGGAGAATGTTTTTTTCTTTCAGCCTTGAAAAGTGAAAACAATTATTCCGCTTTCTTGGTAGACTTGGAAGCAATATGAATTGTTCAAGTGAGTCCTAAGTATCCTGGAAGCTATCTGAATTGTTCTAGGGAAGTCCTAAGGAAAACGTGGGGAAGAGTATTGATTACAGAACCCTGTGGGATGCTCTGTTAGGTGTTACTTGTTGATCCAGAGATCCTGTGGGATATAGAAAATCCTTGGGGAATAATTCATACCACGGCATCAAGTAGAGCTGGAGGGTCCCCGACTTGGTGGGCTAGGCCCCGGCCCCCTCACCACGTTTGCCTCTTCCCTGATAAACAATTCATCTACTCGCCGTCTCTACTCAGCCCTCGATACTCTCCTACAGGCAGGCGTAATATCATTGGTTCGGCACGGATACGCATCGAACGAACCTATCACACCCTTTGGTTAGAAGAACATTATTATTTCGAGCCACATTAAAATAGTAAAAAACAGTAATAAGTAGCACCCACTCTAGTAAACGAAAATCCAAGACAAATTAAGATACGTATAATGTTACATAAATTACTTCACTGTAGCAAATTTCTGTTTTTGAAAACAATCGTTCCTTCATTATAACTTCATCATTTAGTAGTTAGCTGAAGCTGGAGAAAGTTCTTTACACGAATGGTTGGTAAGTACGTTGGCAGAAAAATCATCCCTCAAACCAGCAGGTCTTGATGATTTGTTATTCCCAAAATTGTCTTTTGGTCTGAATTAACATAGGAAGATATCTATCTGTGTCTCTGAACGTATGTGATTTCCAATCAAGTCAAACACCTTGCCTCATCACTCGCCTCGACAACTTGAACCTTAGAAATAACATGCGGCTAGAGTTGGATGTTGAAGTAATTCAAAGGCCCTCAACAAAGGAACGTCTTCCCATCTTGATGGAAGGTACCTCCTAGTGAATCCTGAAGCAACTTCATTCACTCCTTCCACCGCCAAGACGGTTCTGCACTCTAATCTGGGTATTCATCAAGGGATCACCTGCATTATTTATGATACCGACCTTTTTACGGCGGCTTGCTAAATATTCATAAGAAGCTTCGCGCTGGGCAGAGGAAACAGGAGGCTAAAGAGGTTCAAAGGCATGGGAAGAAAATCGAAAAATTGAGTTACAACTTCCGACCTACATACCGATTTCACAGAGCGCTCGTTTCGCACATGTCGCGCCAGTAATTACTAGAAATACCTCACTGGACTGCTCACATGATCTACTTTAACATCAACATTATAAAGATAATTGAGGTAAAAATTAAATGAGCAGTACCATTAATAAAGCATATTTTATTAATAAAGTCGAAGAGTCTATGAAAATATCATCAATACATACCATATTTCATGGACTTCCGCCCTGGACAATACGTAAGGCCGAAACAGTCATAGACCCATGATGGATTGAAAAGCTCAGAAAATGAAAATATACTAATTTCAGGAAAATTTCGTATGCGAAAGTTGTAATTATTTTTTATGAATGGCCGTTTACAATTTTTTTAGAGTCTTTTAGAGTATTTTTTTTTTTTTTAGAATTATCAAATGAGATAAGTTACACACTATAAAACTCATTTAAGAGAAGTAAGAATTCATTATATGTTTTAAAGAGAAATGGAAAAGTTAACATTCCACTTGAAGTTTTGCGAATCGTGTACATACCTAATGGACAAAAATTACTCATTACATCACATCAGTTATCATTTCCCTAGGTCAAATATAATTTTGCCACTCATCGAATAATACAGCCTCGCATTCCAACTGTTAGCGAATGAAAATTAAGCAAATAAATTTAATTATTTATTTGTATCATCAGACGATAAATTTACCATGGAATCTAGATATTAAAAACGCTGCAAATCATTGCTCAAAGGTTTATTATTTTCTGTATAGATCACCCTTCTGTATAGATCACTGGTTCTCCATCAATAGCACCTACCACCATCTGTATTCTCCCTTGACCCTCCCTCTCAAATTTCAGCTTCCTGCGTTCAATAGGATTGAAAATGGCTTCGGAGCTCAATCAGCTGATCAGTGAGCAATGATTTGCAGCGTTTTTTACCTACCAACTTTTTTTTACCTACCAGCTAGGTACTACCTACCACACCATACTGGCTTCACACCTTCACAATCAAGTTTATTAGAAAGAACTAAACGCTTCACACTCGATTCGAAAAATAGAAAGCTTCATATGGAAATTTACTGGTTACGCAGAAGGCAAAACTGTATACAAATCGAAAAAATGAACAGCGATCGCATTTGAGTCCGATAAAATTTGAACGGAGATTAGACCTCTTTTGCGATTCACACTCGTGTTTCTGATTTATCGTACGTTTATTATTTTGATGGTTTATTATTTTATTATTTTAATTGTTTATTATTTTTCTATATAATCGTCTATAAAGCCACCAACCATCCAACATGAAGAAAAATACTTGGAAAATGTCACCCCACGCATATTTGAGCAAAAACCTCTTTTTTGGCCGGTTATTTGCCCATAACTTCTATACGAATTAAGCGATCGGAATAGTTCGACGTTAGGACCAACTAGACCCCAAATGGAGTCTATGTGAAAAAGAACGGGTTTTTTAGATCGATTCTAAGGCCTTTTATGGCCCGGACGGCGGACGGCGGACGGACATTGCAAATTTGGATTCTACGCACCTTGAAACGTAAAGTGACAAAGTTTGAGGGGGGGTTATAAAAATTTTTTGCGATACGATCACATAGGCTTATTATTAAAAATAATAAACCAAAAGTACCAAAATATCGCTAAAATATTCATAACAGAAATGAAAATATGAGTTTGTTAACCACCACTTTTGGCAACCCTCAGAGGTCAACTTTTCTCAAATTGTATAAAACACAGTTTTTTGAGGTTTTTAGTGCGAATTTATTTGTAAAAGATATTAAATAGGTACTTGGCATATTCGGAATCAACGCGAAATTCTCTATTCAAGAAATTTTGCTGAGCCTAATCTTTGTAGATACTGTGGGGATATTCTTCACTCAATGATTGCAATAATAAATACCGTTCAATATCAGAAACGACTGGCTTCGATCCAAGGTGCTTGTTCCGAGATAACCGACGTAGTTGTGCCTGTGTGGAGAACATCCACGCTACGGGAGGACCTGACCTTTCAGACCCGTGCAGTTGAACGTGCTGAATATTCAAAGACTTTCCGACCCGGTGGCGCTATCTCTCGTATTTATAGATAAAGTTGGAGGAAGGTTTACAACGGGCCCTCGAGACGTCCATGATTGCCAGGTTTAAGGGGTACCTATCTGCAAATGATCGCTCTCTTGGTGAGGATGATGTAAAGTTGTTAGTGCTAACTTGAAACTGATTAATTTACTGTATATAAACAGTTAGGTATGTACTATCCTAGTTGTTTTTGAAAATGGGTGGGTCGGAAGTTGAAGCTCAGTGAGTATAACTAATTATTATCCTCCACATGTTGCCTCAAGGATGTTCGTAGTTGAGCATAATGCAATGGAACGTTGGCTTTCTCATTACAACGAGTAAGTAGATTGATGAACACATCTTCTCCATCTCAAGCTCCACTGAACTGAATATTCTTTGGGACATTAGATGCAATTGATCAACATCATTATTATTATTACTACCTAAAGTATATTGATAGTCATCAATATGATGTCAGCTGGGGACACACAGAAAATATCAAGTTTAACTGGGAATAAAATTCGTAAAAGTCGTATTTTCTGTGAATTGTATTTTGCTTCCGAGTCTACCAAGGTAGCGGAAGCATTGTTCTCACTTTCCAAGGTTGAAGAAAAAAATGTTCTCCAAAATCAAAATTTCTAATCGCGTTTTACGTTTCAGATCTCACTGAACAATCCGTTCAGTAAGGTGTCTTGCGTCTAGGTATACGAATTTATTGTCCGATTTCGATGAAATTTTCAGGGATTGTGCGGATTGGCGGGTAGATGGTCCCCAATGACAATCATCATCTCCGGATCGGTATTAGACACTCCGTATGCGCAAACGTAAAATCATTTTGACACCCATAACTTCTAAATTTTTCGTTCGAATTTGATGAAATTTTCAGGGATTGTTCCGATTGGCCTGTCCCCTATGAAAATCTTCACCCCGGAATCATAAAAGCCTCCGCGCGTGCGCAAACGTAAAATCCTTCCAAGAGCGGTAACTTCAACACTTTCCTCCCAAATTCGATGACATTTTCAGAGATTGTGCGAGTTAATGTGTAGATGGTTCCCTATGGGTAGTGCTATAATGCATAGGATCATCTATACAATCGGATAATGGATATTGCTTCCGAGTCTACCAAGGTAGCGGAAGCTTTGTTTTCACTTTTCAAGGATGAAAAAAAAAGTTCTCGAAAATCAAAATTTTCACTCGCGTTTTGCGTTTTAGACCTTTCTGAACAATTTTGGTTCCGTTTCTGTGCGTCTGTGTGGCTGTGTGTCTGTGTGTCTGTCATGAATTCCTTGTAACGCGCGTAACTATACGAAGTTATTGTCCGATTTCTATGAAATTTTGAGGGATTGTGCGGTTTGGTGTGTAGACGGTCCCCTATGAAAATCATCATCCCCGGACTGATAGTAGCCACTGCGCATGCGCAAACGTGAATTTCCTTGTAACAGCTATAACTTCTACATTTTCCATCCGATTTCGATGAAATTTTCACGGATATTACAGATCAGTGATTAGATGGACCCCTACGAAAATCACCACTTTCAGACTGATAGTAGCCGCAGCGCATGCGCAAACGTGAATTCCTTGTAACAGCCTTAACTTCCACATTTTCTACCCGATTTCGATGACATTTTTAGGGATTACGCGGATTAGGTTGTAGATGGTCCCAAATGAAAATCAAGGCCTTAAAATTTACAGAAGCCTCTGCGCATACGCATACGTAAAAATCCTTGTAACAGCCATAACATTTACATTTTTCATCCGAATTTGATGAAATTTTCTAGGATTGACCAGATTAGCGTGTAGAAGGTCCCCTATGAGGGTAATGAAAGGTACTTAAAGATTGGTGTTTTGAGATTAACTACTATGCATCGGGTTATGGATACGAGGAAGCTATGTGCCACACCCACTTGGCAGACATTTTTTATGATACCTACCTACCTTCGTTCGAAATCGATTCATTCGTCGCTACGGCACTCAGTAGACCTCAAAAAGTTAGGTTCAATAAGGGTCAATAAAGAAAAAAATCTTTGTCAATGGCCCCTTAAGAAGAGGTAATTTCAACTCCGATAATTTCAAGTTTCTTCCATCTTTCTAACTTTTCTCCCTTGATTTAATTTTCAGTGACAGATTAAATTACTTTCTTGTTCCGGCAAGAGACAGCCCAGGAAGCGGTCGAAGAAAACTCTTTTGATTAATAATACCTTTTAATGGCCAAGTTGAAATTGGTTCAAAACTTTCTGTGTACGAATGTCTAGCATTTATTGAAAATCGGAACTAGATACTGATTTAATTGGCTTACTACATTGAACAAGAAATACATCGGGAGCCATAAACTCCAGTTCATGACTGCCTATTTGCAACTAAAGTCTGGAAAATGTAACAAAATGTCCCTCAGTTCTGCACTGGACCTAGAAAAACGCGAAAATATAGCCGACCAAGAATGGACCAATGAAAATCCAAACACAATAGGAAGAATATGCACTGAAACTTTTAAGTAGAAAAAAGTGAAAAAAGGTTTTCCGATTCCGACAAGTGTCTAGACAGAAGAGCTGTCAAGTAGCTACACGTTCAGGAATCAGAAGAACCGGAAACAGAAACATAAGTTTCTTTCCTGCCTATGGTCGATAGTATAACGCTTTGCTACCCAACAATTTTGGTTTTAGATGACAAGATGGGTTAGCTAGGTACTCTTACTTTAACCTGATAGTGCCTGTAATCAATGAGGGAACAAGCAGTGATAAACTAATGTACTTTAGTTTAAAATTTATGTAGTTCAGATTTTATCTCAATCAACGTTCATTAAGCTATTTGGTAGTAAGGTTGAAGAATCACTGCTGCTGTCAAAACTTCCCTTCGTGGTCGTAACTCCATTTCTCATAGCTACTAAAGACAGCGGAAAATCTGGAGGAAATCTTCTTCCCGTTCATTAAGATTTTTTTCCTCGTCCCTACCAAACACCCGTAGAGTCCCGCGGTGTTTCCCTATTACTGGGTTCGGAAATTTATGGCCTTTTGAAAAATGTATGAGCCCCGAGTGCGCCCGTAATTAAGAAGACAAGAAAAGAGTAGAAGGCGGGAACCGACAAAGCCTCTGCCAAAGTGCTGTATAAATCGATGGAACGATGTTCCGAACCGTGTTCAATCAGTGAACGCTTTTAGTGCGGTTTTAATCATCGATCGACAGTTAAATTCGAAGTAATTTATAATAAATTATTATCGATTCGTTAATATTATCAACTCTATTTTACACAGAAGCCACTTTTAGAAGGAATTTATACATTCATTTTTGTATAAAACAGTTGAATGTATTTTAATGAAGTTAATTGAAGGTACGGATGAAGGAAATCGTAGTCGGCCATACATTAACAACGTCCACCAGATCATTTCCAGTGGAGCCAAGATGCTGCAATCTAAATTTCCAATCTCTATTGTTTGAACAGTAATTAAATTTCATCGCTCTGCAGTCCAATTCCAGCCATACATGACCAAGGGAGAATAGGAAGAGATATGCGTAAACAGTTATTATCGTCTTTTAACGAAGGAAAACGATCTAGCCGGTTCTACATAAACAATATTGATTCACATGCTGTAAAAACGTACGTGTGAATTCAATTAAATGCTGTATAATTTATTTTCTCAACAGAAACAATGATTCAGCTCCGTTACGAATAATCCAGGAAATTGGAGATGGATTCCCGTTTGGTCCGAATCAAGGTACAATTCGAAGGAACGTCGACCACAGCTCTTCCCTATAAATATGAATATACATAGCAAATCGCTAAGTTCCTGTCACCGTCACGTTCGCTATTCGAGAGCATAACATCAACGCTGCAGTATTCTCTCAGTTGACTCCAACCTCCTCTCGCATTTAATGGTGAAATGCAAATTAATTGCCCCCCGTTCCTTTTGAGAACGGAACAAAAACTTCTTGAATTCCTCCAGTCAAAAGAACAAAACGTTTTCTAACGCCGATTACCATTTTTGCCGCTGATTTTAATGTCTTTTCGTTTTTTCTCACTTAATTCAAGTAGAGCTGCTATTATCTTCTACATAATTTATACCGTTATTTTTCATTGTATGAAAACTTCACTCAGATCGATCATTTTCTTCCAACTTTTTACTTTACGACATAATAGCGATGATTTAGTACGGTATGCTTAACCCTTTAATGGATAACGTGCCCTCCAGGGCACACGATTATTTAAAACATCCTGAGGAAAGGATACTAATTTCTTGTGCCGTGATAATTCCGGCCACTGATCCTTCCAGTACCTACTCTTCTTGTCTCTACATTCTGGGTGATTTTTAGTGTGACTAAACGATAGACAAGAAAAATTTGTCCATGAAGAAGGTAACTGATTAACTGAATAACTAATTTAATAACTGAGTAACTAATTTGAGGACTGAGCATGAACGCAACGCGATTTCAGTATGTTTCCAGACGGATTCAAGTTATTAAAATTTTTTAACCAGCAATTTTTATTTTGCATGTTTTTTTTTGTGTGTTTTACGGCTCTATTTCAATAAGAACGTTCGTATAGAGACTTACGCACCTTATTTTACTTTTTACCATGCAAGGCACACTGTCAGGTTGCCGAAAATTTTTCTAAGGCTCTTTTACCTCGAAAATCACCTAAAAAGCGGACGGTGTGCCCTCCAAGGCACTAGCGAAAAATCATTTTCACCCCAGGACCCCTTTTTGTGCCCAGGAAATTAGGTGTATTGCAAATAAACACTTTTTTTGGAGAACGATATTAAAAATTAATGTATTTAGTACTTCGGTAACATGAATGTAAACATTTAGAAATAGTCTTAAGAAAAACTGATGGAAGGTTTTACACGAGAAATCGAAGATGAAGTGTTCTACAATTTTGCTTCCGAGTCTACCGAAGGAAGCGGAAGCTTTGTTTCCACTTTTCAAGGATTTTCTCAAAAAAAGTTCTCCAAAATCAAAATTTTCACTCGCGTTTTGCGTTTTAGACCTTTCTGGACAATTTTGGTTCCGTGTCTGTCTGTCTGTGTGTCTGTCATGAAATCCTTGTAACTGGCATAACTATACAAAGTTATTGTCCGATTTCTACGAACTTTTCAAGGATTGTGTGGGTTGGTGTGTAGACGGTCCCCTATGAAAATCATCAACCCCGGACTGATAGAAGCGACTGCGCATGCGCAAACGTGAATTCCTTGTAACGGCCATAACTTCTACATTTTCCATCCGATTTCAATGAAATTTTCAGGGATGATGCGGATTAGATTGTAGATGGTCCCCAATGAAGATCATCACCCCCGGACTGATAGTAGCCGCTGCACATGCGCAAACGTGAATTCCATGTAACAGCCATAACTTCCACATTTTCTACCCGATTTCGATGACATTTTCAGGGATTACGCGGATTAGGTTGTAGATGGTCCCCAATTAAAATCAAGACCTTAAAATTTACAAGTCTCTGCGCATGCGCAAACGTAAAATCCTTGTAACAGCCATAACACTTACATTTTTCATCCGAATTTGATGAAATGTTCTAGGATTGTCCAGATTAGCGTGTAGATGGTCCCCTATGAGGGTAGTGAAAGGTACTTAGATATTGGTGTTTTGAGAATAACTACTATGCATCGGATCATCTATATAATCGGGTTATAGATACGAGGAAGCTATGTGCCACACCCACTTGTTTTTTAGTAAGTCGCGTCACATTCGCACCACCCCCCTTACGATTTAGGGAAGGTGGAGGTGGATGAGAATGCTCAACTGCATAGATAATAGAAATTCATGCTGTACATAAATGGGATTATGAAGCTGATGGAAAACCCCAAGAGGTTGAAAACCTGGGCTTCATATGTGACCTGAATGCCTATTGTTGTGAATAATAAGCTGCCTTGGAATTGCAAAATGAAATTCTGACCAAATGAGGTACGTATGTTTTTCACAAAGAGTATATGAATTGGGAACAACCCTAGGTGTTAATGGACTCGTGGGAATTTGAACTGGTTTCAAACTATGGGGTTTCAACAGACCCGAATAGAGAGAAAACATATTCCATTAATTTTCAACTACTGTCCGTTAAAGGGTTGAGAAGTGAAATTGCAATCTCATTTTATCGGTTGGGGCTGCGGGTAAAAAACGTGAGTCCCCCAAAATCATCACTCGCATTTTGAGTTTTAGAACTTTTGAACAATAAATTTTGGTAGGTACTGAGTCTTCTGCCATTCTCTCTATTAAATCAAGGTGAAATTTTGGAATTCACAGGGTTGGGGTGGGTTAGCCTCTTGACGGTCCCCCAGTTTAATTTTTATCCAACTAATAACAGTGTGTGGTGGCGCCCAATTTATTTTGAAAAGCCAATTATTAAGGTCCCGCTAGACTGCTATTGCTCAATTCATATAAGATAGTTGGGGGCTGGCGTTAAAAAACGCTGCATATATTGACCAAATTGAAATGAAATTATTTATTTGCATTGGTCTTCCGGCGTTACAAGGTCCATAACCAAGTTCCAGTTGGTGCTTAGCAAAGACGTTGATGGGAGTTGTAGAAAGGTACCTCCACTGAACAAAAAAGCTGCAAATGATTACACAAAGGTTTATTATTTTTCTATGTAGATCACTCGTCTGCAAAGAACACGGCTTTGCCATTGTTACCACCCACCAACTTGAAGAAAAACATCGATCGCATTTCGGTCAGCTAACATTTGAACGGAGATTCGGCCTCTTTTGAGATTCACACTCGTGTTTCTGATTTATCGTAAGTCCAACTCTTAAATTCTCGTTGGGAACGGACGGTTTGTCCTACTGAGCTTCGCGTGGTCTCAAAAAATTCTATACTATCTTAAATTGAAGCAAAAACAATACCTTTATATCAAAATTGTTTTAAATAGGGCGTTTTCAAAATTTCAAAATTCATATTTTGACTCTTAGAAGTGACCAACATCAACCCAAATCTTCGGGGCACGACTAGACCCTAAATGGAGCCTACATACCAAATTTCATCAAAATCTATCTTATTCTATCTATATTTTATTCGATTAATGGATTCTACGTACCTTGAAACGTAAACCAACAAATTTTGAGGGGGTGTTTAAAAAAATTGTTTTCTTGGTCGTTTCCAAAGGTTCATTATTGAAAATAATAAACCAAAAGTCCGTTCGTGAATTATTATATTGGTTTGAGACCAATAACACCCGCCATTGAAATGTCAAAATCAATGTAAATTGACCACTTTACTTATTTTTTGCTACTTATTAACTTGCTTTTTACTCCCATAAACATATTAAAAGCAATAAATTAAACTGAAAGGAGTAATTTTTCCGCGAGTATAGTGAAGTCAAAAAGATGAGGAACTGAGTTATTCCCCTTAGGCGATATGATTGAAACACCGTTTCAACTATTCAGCTCCAAGAATAGTTAGGAGCGTTTACCTACGTGAAGGTACGTCATGAATGAGAATGTCGCTCGTTATCATCGATTCATCGATCACTCACTTGTTGTGTGGTTTGGACAGTTTGAACCGATAACCCGATATAGTACAGGCGAGAACACCCGCGGGACTGAATTTTCTCCCCCTCTTCCCAGTTAGTGACTTCCCCATTAAACAGTGTGTCACAAATTTAATGAACTAACACTTTACTTCCCTCGTATGTGACGAAATGTTGATCAGATGACCCATAGGATTTTAACCAAAGCTTCTTCTCACAGAACAACATGGACGTGCACAATCAATTGGTGAAAAAATGCTTGTTATAATTATTCAGCATTAACATTCATAAATTTTCCAGTATGGATCTTAACTACCACGACCATGTTGATCTTTTTGAGTTGATCTAACTTTCGATGGTTTTCTGTGTTGACAAATGGCACGATTGTGACGAAATGTCCCTTTGAAGAAATTTTCTTGACTAATATTGATCGGGCTATGATGAAATCTATTTGCATTGTTTTTGGACTCAGCCCTGAACTAATCTCAACATTTTAAACCGGCTTTTTGATCAGGCTTTGAAGATTGTACTAGTACACCACATTATTGGCAGGTACTGATAAATTGCAGAGCATAAAAATATAATAAATAGGTAGTAGATTAATTTTCCACAGTAACTAACTAATTCTAGATTTTGTTCATATTATTCAATGTGAGGGAAATATACTCTGTCCACTCAACTTAGTAGGCTTTTTTATGTTTCAAATTGTTATTTGTACTTCCCATACAATGATTCCCTGTTTGAAAAACAGCCTCTTTTGAATTTTGTTTCGTGGTCGGTAACGTACAATGGTTTAAATCATTTGAAAAGGAATTTTATTTCTCATTTTGGTTTATTATTTTCAACTAGCTGAAAAGCCTACTAAAAGCAGGCAAAGACTATTCCTCCGACTCTCCTCCCGCCACCAACTCCCTCCGACTCCTCCCGCCCCCAACCCCTCCGACTCCTCTCGCCTCCGACTCCTCCCGCCCCCAACCCCTCCGACTCCTCTCGCCCCCGACCCTTCCCGCCCCCAACCCCTCCGACTCCTCCCGCCCCAACCCCTCCGACTCCTCTCGCCTCCGACTCCTCCCGCCCCCAACCCCTCCAGCCTACAACTCTCGCTCTGCCACGACCCCTCCGTGCATACGTACGTACGTACGGTTGGCGTTTTATATAATTAGATAAGTAGTGAACCTTTGGAGTCGACCAAGAAAAAACAAAATTTAACCCCCCTCAAAATTTTTGGGATTACGTTTCAAGGTACGTAGATTCCAAAAATCGAATAAAAATTTGGCCGTCCGTCCGCCGTACGCGGCACTCCTTAGTTCCCATGGACCGATTTTGATGAAATTTGGTATATGGGCTCCATTTGGAGTCTAGTTGTGCACCGAAGCTTTTGGTTGATGTCGGTCACTTGTAAAGGTTGAAAAATATGGGTTGAAATCCTAACTCAAAAAATGTCGATATAAAGGTATTGTTTTGTCATCAATTTAAGATAGTATTGAAGTTTTAGCATTTTTAGAGACCACGGTCTGTAGGACAAACCGTTCGCTCCCTACGAGAACTTAAGGGTTGAACTTACGATAAATCAGAAACACGAGTGTGAATCGCAAAAGAGGCCTCTCCGTTCAAATTTTATCTGGCCAAAATACGATCACTGCAGGTACGTGGTAGGCAGGTAGTATCTATGGTTGGTAGGTGGTGATAATGGCAAAGCCGAGTTCTTTGCACACGAGTGATCTATATAGAAAAATAATACACCTTTTTGTTTTAATTTGCAGCGTTTTCAAACATATCTGATCTTTACGATGTTGTAATTTTGGTGTTACTCATGTACAATATAAGTACATACTGTACATAAACATAGAGATAAACTTTTTCAAATGTTGAATGCGATTCAGAGCCTTTTTTATCCCCTGAAACCTTCATCGCCAAGTTCTGTAGTACCTATGAGTTTTCCGGGGAAAATCCTCCATCAAACGACGTACGAAAGCCATTTCTCCCATAATGTCGGTAGTAAATACCCGAACTACCGTCAGGTATCTATGGAGTCAGTGGCCCATAAAACTGGTGTATGCCTGGGGATTTACGCGTACCCTATCGTTGGGGAGACCCCGGTAAGGCATTATAAATATGGATCCGTTTTTATGGTCGTGAATCACGTTTTGTTTTAAGATACGTTCAACAGTAACAAGTCCATAATAATTATCATCACATAGGTGCAATTCAATTGGCCTTTTGTTGCAAGAGCTCACATCTGAAGGTAGGTTAGATTGCTTGCGTAGATTGCTTTCTTAGAGTACTCTCATACATAAGCTGTTCCAGATGTCTGTCGTCCCTAAAAGAATAGGACCTCATAAGTTACACAGCTGATCTGGTTCCATCCCGATCACTTTCAGTGATCCCACTATAACAAGGTTCATAGCGTAAGAATAATTCTCTCTCTCTCTCTCTCTCTCTCTCTCTCTCTCTCTCTCTCTCTCTCTCTCTCTCTCTCTCTCTCTTAAATTTAAAAAAAAGATTAATAGGTTAGGTTAAAAATAAAAGAATGGAGAACCCTCATAATTGCACTAGCACTATTCAAAATCCTCAAATTTAAGAGGCCGGAGTATTTGGTGGATAACTTTGAATATCTAGCAAACATCATAGTTTTGTAACAAGAAATGCTGGTAACCTGTTGCAAATTCCTATTCACAGAACAGAAGTTTATAAAAGATCGTTCCAAGTTCATGCAATAAGAACTTTTAATGAAAACCCTGAACTGTTTGATTGTGATACATCTGTAGAACTATTCAAGAAAATTTTTAAGGCTAAACTGCTCTCGTCATATGACCGAAGTAATTGAAGATAATTATAATTTATTGCAGGTGCTTCAGTATTAACGTAATCTGACAATTCGTTAATAGCACGAAATGTTTTCTTTTTAAATGTTATTTACACTATTCTTTCCAAAATGCCATGATGTTCAAAGCCACACTTAATTTATTTTTTAATTTATATTGAAGTCTGACGTATTATTTGCTAACATTGTATTTGAATATTTTGTGACATGAGGTAAGAGAGGACCTAATGGTCCTACTCATATCACATCAATAAAAAAGTCAATCAATCAATCAATCTCTCTCTCTCTCTCTCTCTCTCTCTCTCTCTCTCTCTCTTTCTCTCTCTTTCTCTCTCTCTCTCTCTCTCTCTCTCTCTCTCTCTCTCTCTCTCTCTCTCTCTCTCTCTCTCTCTTGAATGAATCGATGGTTGATAACTGTTTCCGAAGGCGTCCCCCGATCGGATCTGAACATCCTGGCTCTATCTGTTTGACCTTCGTCCGTCGACTCGATAAGGATCGATTCATCTCCTTGTTGAAGCTAAAGAGAAACTTATCAACTAGAGATATCGGAATAATCGATGGAGAGGCGAGCAGGATTTATGTTAATCAAAGTCTAACTCATTCTAAGCGCCAACTTTTGAAAAAAGCTAAAACTTTCAAGCAAGAGAATAATTATAAATTTGCCTGGATCAAGAATGGACGGGTGATGCTCAAAGAAACGGAACAGTCTTCTCCGATCGAGGTAAAAAGTGCTGGAGATCTTGCAAAAATTGCATCAAAAAACGGATCAACCCCCGACCGTTAACTGAAGATGACCTGGACCGACCCGCAACAAATGTTTTTGAAAATGGACTGAATCTGGTTTCACACAATGCTGTTTTTCATCGAACTTACGCATATCATGTATTATCAAGGTACCACTCGAATATCAATTATCGTTTTCTTTTTGCTGGAGAATTTTCATTTCATTTTGTTATAAATATTTGTAGAAATTTCTTAGTATCAGTAATAGAATCTTTCGAAATCATTTCAAAAGTAGCTACACCAGAGCATCCCCAAGTTCCAATTAATTTTAAAAAATGCACACTGGACAAAATAAGTTATAGTAGGGTGCATGCGTGTATATTCTTGGTTAAGTACATTACACTGAACCAGTTTGTAGCATTAAGGTCTGTTCTTTACTATTGTTATAATGATATCTAGCTCTTCCCTAACAGGGCAGTTGTTGCCCTTCCATAAATGCCTGAAAGTTTCGCATTTAAATATAGAGTCAGTAGTAGCACATTTAGACGAATTACGTGAATTGACAAGGAAGGAGTTTTTTGATATTATTGCCATAACTGAAACTTTTCTGAAACCGGAAATTAATAGCTCATTGTTAAATGTAGGTAACTACGTGTGGGTTCGAAATGATCGTACTGGAAAGGGAAGGGGTGGTGTTGCCTTTTTAGTTAGTACGAAATTAAAATTCACAGAAATAGCAAGGTCACCATCCGCTTATTCCAAGAGCCCGGAGTTTATTTTCCTTGACATCGAGTGCCGTACGAGTCACATCGTGGTAGGTGTGGTATATAGACCACCTAAAATCGGGAAAATCCAGGAGGTATTTGAGCTTGTTGGCAACATACTGGCTAACCACAGCAATGTTATGTTGCTTGGTGACTTCAACTCTGACATGTTTAGCGACTCTCCATACAAGCGGCAGTTAGAATCACTGATGGACAACTATGATTTTAGCTTGTTGCCACTGAATGCAACACATCATACCCATAACTCCAGCTCGTTTATTGATCTTATTATGATAAATAATATGGAGCTAGTTGCGAGCTTTGGTCAATGTGTTGGAATATCCAATCATGATTTGATATATTGCGCTGTGACACTTCGGGTGCCACGAGCCAAGCCGACGTTACGATTAGTGCGAGACAAAAGAGGATTTAGAAAAGAAAAATTTATTGAGGACGCTAAAAAAGCTGATTGGCAGTCAGTATACTCGACAACCGAGATAGATGGAAAAGTTGAGATTTTCAATGATTTAATCATGGGTTTATATAATAAACACTGCCCGCTTCATAAAATAAAACCAAAGCACCTGCCCGCACCCTGGATCTCAGATGACATTAGAAAGTTAATGGGAGTGCGTGATACGGCTAAAAAAGCTTACTTCAAAAATAAAACAGTTTCAAATCGTAATACCTACAAGAAATTGAGAAATAGAGTAAAACAAGATCTTCGAAATGCAAGAATTCGGCATTTTAGGACATTGTTTGAGGCAAGCAATTCTCCAACTGAGCTGTGGAAAATTGTGCGTGGGCTGGGATTGGTGTCCAAGGGTAAGCGTAATAATGCATTACCTCTTCCTGTTTCTGTCGACGAACTAAATGACCATTTTGTCGGAAGTGTGCCCGATTTTGACACTGCAAGCATCATACGGCGATATAAATCTGCAACAGCTGGCGATAGAGAATTTGCGTTGTGTGAAGTAACGGAGGACAAAGTGCGTGAGTGCCTGGTCATGGTTAAATCCAAGTCCATTGGTTTTGATGGCATTGAAGTAGGTATTTTGCACATACTGGCTGATGTAATCGTTCCCGTTTTGTGCCATATTTATAATTGCTCCTTGAGAACTGGAAGTTACCCGTCACAATGGAAAAAAGCGATTGTCACCCCGCTAAAAAAAGTCGATAGCCCGAAGACCGCCAGCGAGTTCCGGGGAATAAACATCCTATGTGCTCCCGGGAAGGTGTTTGATAAAATTGTGTACACCGAGCTCAATAATTATGTTACCTGCAATGAAATAATAAGTGATGAGCAATCGGCATATAAAACGCATTACAGCACAGAAACCGCTCTTATTTGTGTACTGGACGACGTGAGGCGTGCGATGGATAGCCGTAAAGTGACCATTTTCGTGGGGATCGACTTTAGTCGAGCGTTTGATCTTCTACGGCATGATATTCTGCTAGCTATCCTCGAATCCATCGGTTGCTCAGACCTGATACTTTCATGGCTTACTTCGTACCTATCTGGACGCTCTCAAAGTACCAAAGCACCTGATGGCACTCTCTCTTCATGGCGTGATGTAGTAATGGGAACTCCGCAAGGATCTGTCCTGTCTGGATTGATTTTTACAATTTTTATCAATGCAATCTCAGGTGTGTTCCAGTACTGTTCACACGTGATGTATGCCGATGATCTACAACTGTACTATTCATGCAAACTGGACCAGTTGAATGACGCCCTGACAAAAGTTAACTCCGATCTTGTCCGGGTTGATGAGTGGTGTGCCGAGCATGGAATGGTGATGAACGCTGTGAAAAGTAAAGCAATGCTGATGGGTAATGGCAAGATTTTAGCTGCTATAAATCAGGACACAGTGCAACCACTAGCAATAGGTACCTCGGCGCTTGAATTTGTCAATCAATTCAAGAATTTGGGAATTTTGATGACGCCTACCCTTAACTGGAGCCCCCAAGTCGCCGAAATATGTAAAAAAGTCTATAGAAGTTTGTACAAATTGAGGAGAATGGCTATAGACTTTCCGCAACAAGTCAGAGCTTTGCTTGCACAGGCTCTCCTAGTGCCTGTTTTTGAGTATGCGACTTTATCATATTGCGACCTAACTGGAGAACAAATGCAAAAGCTACAAACAGCCTTGAACTCAGTCGTTCGATTCGTGTTCAGACTACGTCTCGATGTGCACGTCACTCCTTATTTCTTGAAATTAGGGTGGCTGAAGATCCAAGAGAGGAAAAAATTATCAATATTAACCTTGACCTTCAAAATTTTAAAATTCCGCAAACCCAAATATCTGCTCACTCATTATAACTTCCTCAATAAAATTCACTCTGTTCCCACTCGTCACGCCTCTTCAACTCTCCAAATTCCTCATCACAGTACCATTCTCTACAGCAAATCCTTTAATCTTCAATCAATTAAACTATACAATGAATACAAAGAACATTTTGATTTCTCCAATTCTGTTCAAAGTTTCCCAAGCAAATTAAAGAAATTATTTTTAGAGTCCTACAGTGATTAATATCAATTATTTTTATTTAATTATTCCAGTTTTTTCCTAGTACCTACCGCACCTTGTAAAACAAATTTGTATTTTGTAAAACAATTTGTACCTATAATCGTACTTGTTGTATTATGTGTGATCAGTCACTATTTTTATTTTATTTTTTCTATTAATTCTGTACCTTTGATTGTGCGAGGAATTATTATTTAATTTTTTACAGGGAGGATGGAAGAGAGGACTCTTTTGTCCTAATCCTTCCCTGTTTTTCTAAATAAACGCCATTCATTCATTCATTCTCTCTCTCTCTCTCTCTCTCTCTCTCTCTCTCTCTCTCTCTCTCTCTCTCTCTCTCTCTCTCTCTCTCTCTCTCTCTCTCTCACTCAACTAATTGTTAACTCATATCCTATAGACAGTAAAGACAAGCAAACGGAGATGGAAAGGTTCGAGATATCTAGATCAAAAATAGGGCTAGTAGATTTTCTTTCATCAACTTGAAGATGGGTGCGAGTAGTTGGGCCCTGCGAGGCAAGAATAGAATACCCAAAAATGATTAAGTTTAGATAAATTTCACAATAAACACCCATTCAACATTATTTGTTGATGGTCTGGGTGATATCATTCGTTTCTTAAAATTTAAAACTACCTAACTTATTTGTCGAAAATTTTTTTACTGTCGGAAAAACGTCAAGGAAGATTCATTTATTACCTACGTAATTTTATCCGAATTAATCGAACGCTTACTGACAAAAAAATCTTTAAAATTGGGTGTATACATAGGGTGTCTCAAAAGTTGTTAACCCCCAGCTAAAATCGTTACCTACGTGACAAGGAAAGAAAATCTTTCTTCTTGGAATCTATGTATTTTTTTTGTGAGGATCTCAAATACCATATTTTTTGCACGTGCGCATGCCCTAAACACGCACAATGCGCACTGACTTTCACAAAATTCCAATCAAATTCAAAAATGGATACCACCACGTGATTCAGCCTCGATAAATAATGAAAAAACATGATATGTTTTTTCATTATTTATCGAGGTTGAATCACGTGGTGGTATCCATTTTTGAATTTGATTTGAATTTGATTTGAATGTGGCATATTATGCCACACTTGGGGTTTTAAAAATTATGATTTTGGGCGCAATTGTTGGTTTGCGCAACTTTGAGCGCCCAGGGAGGCGGGTTGCGCGCAGTAAAAAAATCAACTGAGGAGTCGAACATTCATGAAATTTTACTTAGAATCCAAATCTGCAATAAGAAATAGGGTTCTCATTTGACATAAGAAAGTCGGTGCGCATTGCGCATGTTTTGCGCATGCGCACGTGCACAAAAATGATGTGAGATCCTCACAAAAAAATACATATATTTCAAAAAAGAAGATTTTTTTTTCCTTGTTACATAACGATTTTAGCAGGGGGTTAACAACTTTTGAGACACCCTGTATAGTGCTCTAGGACTAACAGGGGAAAAAATCGAACAGTCCGCAGCTCACGCAGTTACACTTACTCCCTCTCATATAAAATTCAGTAGTCCGCCCAAAGGATGATCGTATCCCACATTTCAGCACCCTTTGGAGAACAAGAGAGAGCTTTGTCGCTCATCCGGCTGATCTAACTTCTTCATTATATGACGGGGCGTGGTTGAATAAAAAAACAAAATACCTATAGAAATGTACATACTACCTTATAGAATCATTATTTGAATAATTAAATTCGAAGAAGATTGTCTCAGAGCCACCCCCCATAAACCCAGAATTTAATCTAAATGGGACCATCTAGTTACGCCCTGGATCAGTTTTGAGAACTCATAACAGACAGAGAAACAGGGAAGTATAATAGTTGTTTGAAGAGCTATCAACGCTAAATAAGGAAGACAATTTTAATGTTTAAATCCCTAAATTATTCTTTTAGATTTCGAAAGTGAGGAAGTAAAACTTGGTTGCTAAGTAGGTACAGAAAACTGAATACAAGTCGAAGAAACGAACAACGATCGCAAATCGCATTTTAGTAAACTAAAATTTGAATGGAGATTAGGCCTCTCTTGCGATCCACACTCATGCTTCTGATTTATCGTGAGTCCAAACCTTGAGTTCTCATAGGGACCGAAAGGTTGGTTCTACAGAGCTCTGGGTGGTCTGATTCTACTCTAAAAATTCAATTCTATTTTAAATTGATGAAAAAAACAATACCTTTAAATCAAAATTTTTTCAGCTAGGGAGATTTTAAAATTTCAGTCCTTAATTTTTGCCCCTTAGAAGTGATTGACATCAACCAAAAGCATAGCGGCACAATTAGATCCCAAATAGCCCTTATACCAAAATTTCATCAAAATCGGAACTAAGGAAAGTGCCGCGTAAGGCGGACGGACGGCAAAAGTTTTATACGATTTTCGGATAATTCTCAAGCAATTCTCTTTGAATTTTGATTCTCACGTTGGGGATAGGGTAAGAAATCAGTTAGAAAAATATGCCCATCGAAATTGGCTCAGCAGATCAAAGTACGGCATACGCGGACGGACGGAAAATGTTTTATTTGATTTTCGGATTCAGCCCTTATTTTTCAACCCTTAGAAGTCACTGACATCAACCAAAGCTTCGGGGCACAACTAGACCTTAAATAGAGCCCATATATATACCATATTCCATCAGATTGGTCCGTGATAACTAAGAAAAGTGCCGCGTACGTCGGACGGACGGCAAAATTTTTATTCGATTTTTGGAATCTACGTGCCTTGAATCGTAAACCAAAAAATTTTGAGGGGGGTTAAAATTCTTTTTTTTTTTTTTTGGTCGACTCCAAAGGTCCATTATTGAAAACAATGAACCAAAACAGAAAATCAATAAACAATTATTAGGACCAAAATGGTATGAGTACATAATAGAATTGTATGCATCGGTCTTCATAGTTCCTTCGGGCCACTAATACCATAATAGGTATTGTGAAAATGGATATTTTGCTCCTTACCTATCTACTCAAGGTTGGAAAGTTAATTTTTCTTGCCTTGAAGAAGAAATCTTTCAAAAAATGAGCTTCCTAATCCCCATAGTATATTGCCTAATAGAATAACTAATACCTAATAAGAAAAACTTTTATCGGTACGAGAATAGAACTTCTTGGTTTCTTTACATATTCCGAAGAAATCCAAAAGTACGAGTGGATTCACTATTTCCCTTCTCACCCGTAGTTCTTCAACTCCGTGAAATATTATTAATGTAACCACCAGGCCGGAGGACTGTGATAAACGACATCTCAGATATCTTTATTCCCGTTCACATATTTTTATCACCCTACCTCACAGCCCACATTTGTCTCGGGAGGGATACCTAACTTGTATTCTCTCTTTTTCCGCTTCTTTTTCGTCCGATATCTCACTCACCCAACCAACTTGAAATATTACCCTGTTTTTGTGGATTTAACGGGAATAGAAAACGGCGAGGCGAGAGGATTATTTTTTAAGTGTTAATTCGAGGCAGGGTTATCCCTGGGCGGGTTGTCGGATAATCCTTTACGGTCGGATCCTAATTTTCTTGCTTCAAAAGTTTTTGTTGAGTTACGAAGGGTTCGTTGATAAATCGTACATTGAGACCAAAGGTTTTTCCTAGTTGACTGTCAAATTAATATTTTTAGCTTCACTGCAATACGTGGTGTTTTTATCATAATGAACACCATCCGAGGAGGTAGAGTAGGAGTTCATAGTGTGTTACACTTTACGCGATCTTCGATCAGCTGATTACTAACCTGGCACGAACATACGCTGTCTTTCATTTTGGTTTATTATTTTCAATAATGAACCTTTGGAATCGACCAAGAAAAACAAATTTTTAACACCCCCTCGAAATTTGATGGTTTACGTTTCAAGGTACGTAGAATCCTAAAATCGAATAAAAATTTGGCCTGTCCGTCCTCCGTACGCCGTACGCGGCACTTTTGCCACTTAGCATTGACCGATTTTGATGAAATTTGGTATGTAGGCTCCATTTGGGGTCTAGTTGTGCCCGAAGATTTTGGTTAATGTAGGTCACTTCTAAGGGTTCCAAAATGAATTTTGAAATTTTGAAAACGCTCTAACTTAATAAATTTTGATATAAAGGTATTGTTTTTCCTTCAATTTAAGATTCTACAGAATTTTTTGAGACCACCCGGAGCTCTGTAGGACAAACCGTTCGCTCACTACGGGAATTTAAGGTTTGGACGTACGATAAATCAGAAACACGAGTGTGAATCGCAGAAGAGGCCTAATCTCCGTTCAAATTAAAGCTTACCGAAATGCGATCGATTTTTTCTTCATGTTGGATGGTTGATGTCTTTGCAGACGAGTTAGAATAATAAACCATTGTGTAATAATTTGCAGCATTTTTGAATACTATAAGGTACAGCTCAACTTCTGTCCATTGATGACTATCTTGTGCGAATGTTATGATTATTTTTCCATTAGCTGTTGGACTAGCTCAAATTGGATGAGACCAACTTCTCACAATAGACAAGTTAATGTACCTAGAATGTTCGATGATATCATGAAACATGACTATACGATTATATTGACGATGTCCCGGATTGTTGATCTGAGCTGCTGATCATGTTAGGTATTGTTTTTCGCTAAGTACTTCGCTTATGCGAAATCAATAAGCAATCACCACTCAGTGATTAACCCCAGGGTAGATTGTGGCTTGGAATGAAACGGATTAATATCGTGAAAAATTGATGATACACTTTTGCACTTACGCAGACGCTGTTTATTGGTGCAGCGCTTTTAAAATTCTAGCAGACCCATCCAAATCGAAAAGCGAAAATTTGAGTCTTGCAAAGATTTGCAATGGTATAAAATGTATAAATGAATCCTCAACATGAAAACAGTTGTCATTCTTATGAATACCATATGCTATGTATAATCATAAATTGAGTGGGATACGCAAGATCCGCACATGCCATGATCGTCACCAGGCATTGACAGCTGGAGACCCGTGGACATGACATGGACCACAGTAAGCACTTAAGAGATCTCTTCCTAGTATAACTAATCATAAGTTCTGTTCAAAAGACTTTTGTTTAATACACAAGTTTGTGGATGAATTAAGTTACAGGTACACCTTTTGAATCCAAGGAGACTCAAACATAATTTGATTCGGGGTTCTAACTCTTAACTCAAGGGAGACAAAATAAAACTGGTATTTACAAAATAATCTGTCAAGCAAGAATTAAAAGGGAATAGTATTCTTAATAGTTACTACTCTTAATAATGTTTTATGATTGTTCCTTATAAAAAATTGAACCTTGTGATACAGAAACTAGTGACCATACAGCTGTGATATTTGGTGATGCATTTTAACATTTTCGTTTTCGAACAACGATTTTCGTTATTTCTTCTTCGCTCAACTTGTGGCAGATTTTATTTTTCTCACAGAAGAAAAAACCCTTCGTCGAGAATTTCGCTGGAAAACTCTCCGTTAGGACGAAACTTTCTACCCCTACACTAACTTTCGGTCAACAATGACTCAGCGTAGATGGCCAGTTCTACTTTGCTAGTTTAATACCAACAGTCTACCTTCCAGCAAGTGTGTCTGGCAAACAACACCTGTCAACACGGGTAAATTTGTTTGCCCCGACTCGTAGCTTCAAGCCTGTTCATGACTTTAAAGAGAAAAGTCTACGCCAGAGTAAAAATGTACATGTTTATGTCATCTGCATTACTTACCCGCTTTTCAAAATGCCTGTTGAAGAAGGAGAGAGGCACCTTATTAATTTAAGGAAAGCTCCTAATTTGAGACAATGAGTATTTTTCACCAACTACCAAGACCAAGGTAGCTAATCACAAAAATTGATGCTCAAATAACCCCGTTTCTGACATTTTATGTCTTCACTATGGCACATAAATGAAAAACGCTGCAAATCATTGCTCAAAGGTTTATTATTTTATGTATAGATCATCCTTCTGTATAGATCACTGGTTCTCCATCAATAGCACCTACCACCATCTGTATTCTCCCTTGACCTTCCCTCTCAAATTTCAGCTCCTGCGTTCAATAGGATTGAAAATGGCTTCGGAGCTCACTCAGCTGATCAGTGATCAGAAGAGTGAAGAAGATCTCCTCGAATGCTGGAGACGCCTGGAAGAGCACTTCCATTCAATAGGATTGAAAATGGCTTTCGAGCTCACTCAGCTGATCAGTGATGTGAGGAGTGAAGAAGATCTCCTCGAATGCAGGAGACGCCTGGAAGAGCACTTCCATTCAATAGCATTGAAAATGGTTTCGGAGCTCACTCAGCTGATCAGTGATCTGATCAGTGAGCAATGATTTGCAGCGTTTTTTACCTACAAACATTGTTTTACCTACCAATTTTTTTTTTTACCTACCAACTATTGGTAGGTACTACCTACCACACTATAATGGCTTCACACCTTCACAACCAAGTTTATTAGAAAGAACTAAACGCTTCACACTCGATTCGAAAAATAGAAAGCTTAATATGGAAATTTGATTACTGGTTACGCAGAAGGCAAAACTGAATACAACTCGAAGAAATGAACAGCGATCGCATTTTAGTCAGACAAAATTTGAACGGCGATTAGACCTCTTTTGCGATTCACACTCATGATTCTGATTTATCGAAGGAAAACCTTCAAGTACTCGTAGGGACCGAACGGTTTGTCCTACAGAGCTCCGGGTGGTCTCAAAACTTTTTAAAAATTCTGTACTATTTAAAATTGGTGAAAAAACGATACCTTTATTTCGAGAGTTTTCGAGCTAGGGCACTCTTGAAAATTTCAACCCTTAATTTTCACCCCTTAGAAGTGACCTACATCAACCAAAAGCTTCGCGGCACAACTAGACCCCAAATGGAGCCCATATACCTAATTTGAACCAAATCGGTCCAGTGTTGCTACGAAAAGTGCCGCGTACGGCGTACGGCGGACGGCGTACGGCGTACGGCGGACGGACGGAAATTTTTTTATTCGATTTTCGGATTCTACGTACCTTGAAACGTAAAACATCAATTTTTGAGGGGGGGTTAAAATTTTTTTTTTCTTGCTCGATTCCAAAGGCTTGTTATTGAAAATAATAAACCAAAATCGTCACGCGGGGAGCGTTACGCGGAAATTTCTGATGATTTTCACGTACAACCAACCGTTCCTAGGGAAAACTAACTTCCTCATTTTCCACCCCACAAAAATCGTTCACCACTCATTGGAAAGCTCTCAATTTATTAAACATAAGACATAAAATGTCTCTCGTGGTTGCGTACTTGTACGAAAGCTGTATCCACTGTTTATGTTTTTTCTTTTTTTCTTCAAAAAATGGGGAACTTTTCAAATCAAAATATACTTTTTATAACGTTAAGAGTTGCAGTTTTTACAAAGTAAAGTTTAAAACAAAATAGTCCGCTGACTGACCTGCAGCCTCTCGGGTCACTCTCCCTTCAGACTCTTCGACCTACTCCTCTACACGTATCATAACCGTCTCCCAATAGGTGTACATGACGTTTTTAATTGGGTATAGTTACTTAACCCTGATTGGACCATGGTATCACAAGAGTCACCGAAAACATCTCAGAAATTCCACAGATCTCCCAAAATATCACCAGAGTAACCAAAATTAAATTAGAAATTTTAATTTAATGGACAGCAGAATTTTTTGTGGGCTATCGGAAGTCTCAAAATAGAGTTATGATAAAAATTTCCATGGAAATCGATGAAAAAAGTTTCAAAATGTTTGTCTTAACATCATTTTTTGGCTTCTAATATCTTACAAAAAATGGTTCAAAAAATTCAGATGTCCGTTAATTATTTTTAAATTGCAATTTAAATGTAGTTAATCTACCTTGGGACAGGTATGGAATTACTAAGATGTTTTCGATGACACTAGTGACACCATGGTCCAACTAGGGTTGAAAAGAAAAACTCTGGAACAACTGCAATAGAAATGTGAATTCTAAGATTTTGCATCTAAAATATGGGTTTTCCCCAAGACATCAGAAACATTTGTGCGAGCTCAAACACTTGGTGTATCTTTAGGAGTTACCTAAGACTCCCAGTTTCTCACAACTTACTCACGTTTTTCTCTAAAAGAACACACCACAACTTAAAAACCATGACTAAAATGCTGAGTGGTTACTTCACTAATGGCAAGAAACAAGTTCAAAGGACATAATGTTGAGAATTTTGTGCAACTTTCACTGGACAGGTAGTGCAACTTTCACTAGTAAGTACTTGAAATCATAAAAATAAATCGGCGTTGGACGAAATTACGCTTCCAAAAATATAAATACTACAAAGATTTTTTTAAAAACTAGATGTTGGCTAGAAATCCCTCAAAAACTATGAAACGGTAGTTGACATTCAGGAGCTGATGCTCTCTCCTAATTTCGTCAAATTAAAGGAAAAGTTCGACCTTCGCTGAAGGGTTAGAAGGACGGAAGAGATGGACTCCTTGGAATGTGCCTGGAATCCCTTTGCAGAGGGTAAGGAACGCCTATCGCCCTTTCCCAAGGGACTCCCTATCCTCAGTGTCCTTCGAATAGAATTCAATTAAAACTGAAACCAGCTCAATTAACTCTTGGTAGAGACCAGGCCGTCGATTTTATTGGGTTCGTAAAGAGTCTCAGGAGAATTCCTCACCGATTAATTCGCAAGTTACGAGGAAGTGAATACGTGGATTATGATTAGCTAGATACCTCACACTTTCATCACCTCATTCTGTATATAGAATAGGAATATAAATAATGTGGATATTATTTGATGAATATGTGGAATATGATTAGCTAGATAGCTCATACTTTCATCACCTCATTTTGTAAATAGGAATAAGCTCAAATAATATCGCATAGCTCATGTTTTTGGGCACCTAAACGACTACATTTTTGCATGAATCTTATCCATAGAATCTTTTATGTCAACCTTCTAGATCCATAATTTGGGAAAGATGAACTCAAAATGTGTATGTAAAAACAACATTTTTAGCTATTTTGATTACCTAAAGCTTTATATTCGTGCAGGTGGAAAAAAATGGGCTCTCCACGTGAATTCCTTTGTACTAAAATTTCCCAGCTTCTAATATGGTCTTAAAGGATTTTCTTTTATGGTAGATACAGAAAAAAAATCTCAAATCGTAAATCTTATCGTTTCTAAGAAAAATATCTTAGATGCCAAGATCCGAAATAAAACACTCGAAATTCCCAATTCCCCGACTAGGGAAAATTTCATCCCTGAATAGTTTTGGATGAAAATAACCTCCAGCAATCTGCTTCATTGCTCTCAATTTAGGTTCAACGACTTTGAACGAAGCTCAATTTACTCTCCTAATAATATTCACAAAAAGTGTTCAGCCATATCGAATCCGTTTATAGGTGGGAATTTACCTTGTACTCAATCAACAAAAGACAAGGATTGACGAAATAAATCGGGAATAACCTGTTTATTCGTATAAATTATTATTATCTGCCAATAAATCACAGCTAATGTTGGCTGAATTTGCTTGTGGGATGTGTCAAGGGTGCAACCTCATTTTGTCTCACAAATTAGTTAGTACCTAGTAAATATGTGTGGTGGTTCCTCCGATAAGACTTCTCAAATTAGGCGATAAAATATAGGTACTCAAATTAGATGTATTTCCCCAATGAATAGGTATCAGGTTCCGTCCAAATTAGGAGTTTCTGGTCATTTTGAAGTTCCTATACACTGAGGTTTCCTGTACACTGAGTTCATCTTCTCAATAAAAACCCAGCCTGGTGAAGTCCAGGTGAGAAACCCATCTGATCTGGCGCTAACTAGTTGTTCAATCGAAGCTCGTCAAAAATGGATATCATGTAGCCAAAAACTACAAAATAAAATATATTCGTACATAAAATATGATCATACTTATTGCATTACAGAACCGTATTAGTCGTGATTTCTTCACGTCTAATAATAATTAATTCTCAATCAGGAATAATAACTCAATCGTGTATAATCCAATCTTTTTCAGACCAACTTGGTAATTTTATAAAGTAGGTAAGTCCTTTTTATGCTAAACGAGGAAGCTGTACTGCCTACCCAACGTATTGGAACTTTTTTATAGGTACGTCCTGGTTCGGAAAAACATTTTTTAATTGAATTTATTGACCCTCGCCTCAACAACAACGCTTCTTCATCCCATTTTACCAGATTAGGACAAGAGGAAAAAAAAATTCAGAAACGACAGGTATTATTTTTGTTGACCAGGGAAAGGGTCACCTCTCTCAGTCATCATGTTGATTTTAGCGCAGGTAATCGATCAAGCCGGGGAAGAGGGCAGACGGCTCTGAGAGAAAAATATTATCGGAAACCAATGGAGTCGTGGCCGCAAGGGTGTACGGAATGTGTGTACAGAGCGCGGGTAGGAACGTCCTCAATGATTTTTAACGGGAAGACAGAAAATTAACGTAAATGGTTTTTTGTGTGCGTGGGAAGGGAATTCAGCTCGAGTGTTGTCGTTTCATTGTTATTCCAATGAAATATTATTTTGTCTACTTTCGGGAATCAGGCGTACTAATACTTACTCTAAGCAATAGTGCTCAATAACTATTTACATACGTACTTTCAAATGTATATTGCATTGATCATTTATATTGTTTTTATATAAGTTATCTTTCATGCCCTTTCGGCAAGAATCATCAGTTAGACGTTAAGTCCACAGGAATCTCCCCAAAACAACATATTATGTGAAAAAGGTGAATATAAGCAAAACCGTAAGTTCAGGATTGCAGGTATTTCAGGGAATGTCTCTTCCAAAAGGAAAAACGCTGCAAGTTATTACACAAAGGTTTATTATGGCCCTGGGAGTTTGGTTTTCGCAGAGTATTTTAACGTTAAATACTAAAAAAACAAAATATATGCGAATAGGGAGTGTGGACGGTAGTATGGGTTTGGAATCTTTGAAACTTATATCTCATATCTGCGATAACTCTGAGCCCGAAAATTGTTTATGTACTCCTTTAGATAGGGTGGTAAGTTATCGTTACCTAGGCATTATTGTGGAAGAGGTTTTGACCTGGAAAATGCATATTGAAGCCATAAGCAAAAAATTGAGACGAGTTAATTATGTTTTATACCATGCTGGAAGGGTTTTTAAGTGCCATGTCATGGCATTGGTGCAGTCTACTATCCAGTATGGTATTGTTTCGTGGGGGGGGGGGAACTTACCCAACTCACTTGGAGAAATTAAATGTGATACAAAGAAGTATTATTAAGACGATAATGAGGAAGGAACGTCGGTACTCTAGTCTTAACTTATTGAATGAGTTTAAAGTTTTCACCCCGAGACAGTTATTTTTGAAATCCCTTCTACTAGTATACCACAGAAACCCTACCATAGTTCAACAAAGCCAACATCATGATTATCGGACCAGATCTGTATTGATGAGAAATGTTGTTGCACCGAGGCCTGCTCTTATGCTCACAACAAGAAGTCCAAACCATATAATTTATATGGTCCTTAGAGTTGTAGATTCTCCCCTAAAATCCCCTCTATTATGTGCGCGTGTAGCATATAAAAAGAAAATATATGAATGGTTAGTGAGGCTGGGTAGGGAGGGGGCGGAGAATATAGTTAGGAGTATTTATGTTTAGGGTGGTATAATTCCAGATGGTAATTTGTGTCGACGCAATGTTTATTATTGACGCATGTTTATTTCAATTGATGTATGTAATGTTAAGTTTTAAATTAGTTGATGTAAGCAAAGTATGATTTGTGTATAGATGCAGTTGATCTATGTAAAGTCAAGTTACAAGTTGTTTGGCGCTACTCTTGTAGGGAGATACAGACTCTCAGCCTTCTGCCCTGCAATAAAGTTGTAACAATTATCCATCTAAAAAAATTGTGTGTGGTTTATGCAACTTAAATAAATAAATAAATAAAACCAAAAGCTTCGGGGCACAACTAGACCCCAAATGGAGCCTATATACCAAATTTCATCAAAATCGGTCCATGGGAACTAAGGAAAGCGCCGCGTACGGGGTCCGGCGGACGGACGGAAAATTTGTAATTCAATTTTCGGATTCTACGTACCTTGAAACGTAAACCATCAAATTTCGAGAGGGGGGGGGGTTAAACTTTTTTTCATTATTGAAAATAAAACAAAACGCGAACTGCCAACCAGTATGACACAAACATCAGAATGGTACCTACTACACCTGTAGGTTCTTGGGAGTCGTACATAATGGCATTCATGGGAATCCCGAAACCGAAGAGCTTTGCAAAATCTGTGATCGACGTTAATATAACACGGGAATTCAAGAAGTGCCACCCGCAGCCGTCAGTCCGGCACCGAACCGGAAGTCCGCGGTGGCGTCGGACCCATTTGAGTGGATTCTTGATGTCGGTGGATGAATTACGCTCTCAAAAAAATAACTTAATAAAAGACCCAAAAATCCATCATTGACATTGAAATGCTATCAAGCCCAACTACGTCCCACCATAGTGATATAAATAAATGCCATAAAAGTGAAATCAATCAAAACCCAAACGCCGACAACTTCCTAAAGTAACCCACCAATCTACCCTAAAAATGAAAATGTTGGAATGCCATAAGTTATATAATATCTGTAGCGAACGAACAAAAAGCAACACTGCAAATTCGTTGAGAATTTGGTTTGGACAGGAAAGCACCAGCGACTTTGTCGTAAAATTCCGTTTCTCCCCTTACTACTTCAGGGCACCGTGTCCCTCCCACACGCTCTCGTAACGCTCGAGCTGCAGGCTTACTGCAGGTGTTGGTAAAGCGGTAGACACAGGTACAAAATTTGTACCCACCATGAGATGGGCACAGTCAACTTCCCATAGACCATGACTGGTCACAGGCCCGACACAGAGAATTTAATTCTCTGTGTCGGGCCTGTGACCAGTCATGGCCTATGGGAAGTTGACTGTGCCCATCTCATGGTGGGTATATGGTTGATAACCAAAACTGGTACCGCGGGCGGGGGGATGCCCTAGGCTACCGGCACAACGACAGTTGTCAAAGTGTCACCAGCCTACCCCAGAGGTGAGGTTTGGATTCGCGGGGGTCGTGGTTTAAATCACCCAGGGCTGCAGTCCCCTTCTGCAGTCTCTGGGTAGGGATCCGGGAACCAGGGCCCCTGTGCCTTGGATCCTGGCATGTGAGTTTTGCGGATTGTCAAAAACTCGGGCGCCGACCTGCATAGTCGGAAGCACGAGCTAGAACGTGCGCCTCCACCTGTAGGTTATAACAGGGACCTGCTGTTAGCTGGGACACAGATTGTGTGAACAATCGACTCTCCGGAGTGAATCGCCCTGGTTGCTTGCAACCAGGGGGGAGACCAAAAGGAATTTCCGAGGACTCCTTAAATCGACTTCCTATTGGAAGGAGGGTAGTAGACATTCTCCCCTTACTAATTGAATGAGTCCAAACAACCCAAATCATGTGGAAATTAAGGCCTAAGCAGCGTGCGCAAGATTTAGTCAGACTCAAGTTTTGGTGTTCGCTACCACTTTTTAGGACGTCCCACAGTAAGACTTGGGCGTCCTTATAAGATCGATCTGGGGTGAAGTTGGACAACACTCAACAGAAAAAAAAAAATAACCACACAGTAATCCGTTTTAGACCATTCTGAATCCAAATCCGCGAAAAAAACCATAGGTGTATGTCTGTGTGTGTGTGTGTGTGTGTGTGTGTGTGTATGTGTGTGTGTGTGTGAGTGTGTAACAAAATCTTGTGTACTCTGCCCAGGCCTTAGTTCTCAACCGATTTTCCTGGTTCTTTTTTTGTTCGACGCGGAAAACTATCTAGTTGTGCACTACGTCGCCGGAATTTCGAATTTTGCCTTTTAGGGAGGGGAAAGGGGGGGTTAATGCTCAAAAAACGTGTGTTTTTGGGCATAATCTTGTGTACTCTGCCCAGGCCTTAGTTCTCAACCGATTTTCGTGGTTCTTTTTTCGTTTGACGCGTAATACTATCTAGTTGTGCACTACGGCGCCGGAATTTTGAATTTCGCCTTTTAAGGGGGGAAAGGGGGGGTTAATGCTTAAAAAACGTACGTTAGCGGTCATAATCTTTTAAACTCTGCCCAGGCCTCAATTTCCGACCGATTGTGTGTTTCTTTTTTTGTTTTGACTAAAATAACTTCCGAGTTGTACATGATTTCACCAGAGTACCAAAATTTGTAAGAGGAGGGGATGGGTGGGGGGATAATATTCACAAAATATCCAATTTTTCAATATTTCGGTTCCTTTACTGCTTACTATTTGTACTCAAGCTTTGAAATTGAGGAAAAATTCTCATTATACCTTAGGATTTGCATGAATTACTTTCTGTACCACCATGGAAATAAAAGTGGTGCCACCATGGTGCCAGGGCACCATAAACCTCATATTTCTTGGGTTTTTTGGTGTTTCACCTTGAATACGGATGTGACATTCGACGGACTGCGTACTAAACCTAATAGATGAAAGTTCAATGTTACGACGTATTACCGCTTTGGTGCCAAACTGGCACCATTGGTGGTGAGGGGGGGGGGGGGGTGAACTCGAATTCGCATGTTGGGTATCGTAGATCATGGATTTTAAAATGCTCTTCAGATTCGAGGCTCCCATGCCGCTAGAAATGTTATGGTTTATAATGGCGGGGGGGGGTGTCACTATTTCTTCCCTAAAGTAATAGATAAATTACATCGAGAGAAACAGTCTTATCGCTTAACAACTGGTTAAACTGATCCAATACTTATCCAATGGGACGTCCCCTGGAATGCATGCATTACTAAACAATATGTTTTGACAAAGATATGTCTTTTGGCTAGGGGTCAAGGAATTTTTCGCAACACATTTTGGTTTATTATTTTCAATAATAAGCCTTTGGAATCGAGCAAGAAAAAAAAAATTTTAACCCCCCCCCTCAAAATTTGATGTTTTACGTTTCAAGGTACGTAGAATCCGAAAATCGAATAAAAAAATTTCCGTCCGTCCGCCGTACGCGGCACTCTTCTTAGCAACACTGGACCGATTTTGTTCAAATTTGGTATATGGGGTCCATTTGGGGTCTAGTTGTGCCGCGAAGCTTTTGGTTGATGTAGGTCACTTCTAAGGGGTGAAAATTAAGGGTTGAAATTTTCAAGAGTGCCCTAGCTCGAAAACTCTCGAAATAAAGGTATCGTTTTTCCACCAATTTTAAATAGTACAGAATTTTTAAAAAATTTTGAGACCACCCGGAGCTCTGTAGGACAAACCGTTCGGTCCCTACGAGTATTTGAAGGTTTTCCTTCGATAAAACAGAATCATGAGTGTGAATCGCAAAAGAGGTCTAATCGCCGTTCAAATTTTATCTGACTAAAATGCGATCGCTGTTCATTTCTTCGATTTGTATACAGTTTTGCCTTCTGCGTAACCAGTAATCAAATTTCCATATCAAGCTTTCTATTTTTCGAATCGAGTGTGAAGCGTTTAGTTCTTTCTAATAAACTTGATTGTGAAGGTGTGAAGCCATTATAGTGTGGTAGGTAGTACCTACCAATAGGTAGGTGTGGTAGGTAAAAAAAATTGGTAGGTAAAACAATGTTTGTAGGTAAAAAACGCTGCAAATCATTGCTCACTGATCAGATCACTGATCAGCTGAGTGAGCTCCGAAGCCATTTTCAATGCTATTGAATGGAAGTGCTCTTCCAGGCGTCTCCAGCATTCGAGGATATCTTCTTCACTCCTCACATCACTGATCAGCTGAGTGAGCTCGAAAGCCATTTTCAATCCTATTGAATGGGAGTGCTCTTCCAGGCGTCTCCAGCATTCGAGGAGATCTTCTTCACTCTTCTGATCACTGATCAGCTGAGTGAGCTCCGAAGCCATTTTCAATCCTATTGAACGCAGGAGCTGAAATTTGAGAGGGAAGGTCAAGGGAGAATACAGATGGTGGTAGGTGCTATTGATGGAGAACCAGTGATCTATACAGAAGGATGATCTATACAGAAAATAATAAACCTTTGAGCAATGATTTGCAGCGTTTTTTTTTTTGCCACAAAAAATGCAACGCGATACCAGTAAACAAAATCATAGCTACATATCAGCGGCAATGTTACTATTACGTGCGATAGTTCTTTTTTTTAGAAAAACATTCTGTTTATTCATAAAAACAATGGACATATCCATGATCTATAGATTTTTCCATGTAAGGGAGAAATTTCCATTTCGTCATTGTGAAGTGTGCCTACTTTTTTAAATTTTCCTATTAATGATTAATAAATCATTACTTCATCTTGCATAAATTCTACGGAGAGGAGATTTTGGCACTTTTCTTAAAATAATCGAATATAGGTACAATTTTCTCTTTCAAAATGTTAATTTCGATGCTCTGGTGACGTGGTGCACAACCAAATACATATTGAACCCAACAAACAATAACCTAGCAAATAGGTTGGACCAAAGCCAGAGAAACTCATATGACGTCCTAAAACCACATGATGTGCCAACCGTTCTGTCTACATCCACCCTGGTATTTTGGTGTGGACAGAATGGTCTCAAGATGAACATCAGCTCGCAAGATTCATCTCTGAATAATTTCCAATCACTCCAAGTGGTTCCCAACAGAAGGTGGGATGTACTTACTCAAATAGGAAAACTTCTTTGAGAAGGACGACAGCATACATTCGAACCCTGGTCCTTTTGAGGATCGTTAAGAAGTCCCTTAAAAGTACCTACCTATTATTTTTTAAGATCTCTGGAAGGGCATTATTGGTTCAAAATACATCCCAACTCCCAAATCCTCCCAAGGATTCGGAGTGTGAATTTCTATCCATCTCCAGAATGTAAATTTTCACACGGTTTCTGCTTCCATTCCATATAAATATAATAAACTTTAATACAGGGTGTCCCATGTTAAGGACCGAAAAACTTCGGGAGTCGATTCTACAACTAATTTTAGTAAGAAAGTGTCTCGTAGCAATTTTTTGTTAGACGCTTAATTTCCGAGTTATTCTAATTTTAAGATTTTTTTCGTGTTTTCGACTTGAAGCCATAAAAATGACCATAACTCGCTTAATTTACAAGCAATTCAAAATCTAATTACACCGTTGGGTAGGGCGTTAAATTCACCATCTTTCTAGTGGTTATACAAAAAAATTTTGTAAGGTCGTGATGGGTGAAAAATCAACTCGTAAAGTCATTTTTAAAATTCATAAAGTAACACCTTTGAACTCTATAAAAACTTCAATCAGCTAGAAATTCGATGTTTTTGTTGAGTGAAAAGGCGTTACTTTATGATCACTACCCCATTTACGAATAATGCGTATTTTATGTACGAAAAACGAAGGTTTTCTTTAAAAAATCCACTTTTTAACAGCCGAAATCATTCGGAAGTATCACTTTCGGATTCAGCGTAAAAAATTACATAGAAAATGATACCAAAATCGTCAAGCCATCTTGAGATCGAGGGGAACCATAAACCGCTTAAAACACTGGATTTCCCTGTAAAACACACGTTTTCTGGCATTCAAACTTCATTTACTCTTCCAATTTGAATGTTAAAAAGAAAAATTGATAAACCGTTGGAAAGCTGACAATTGGATCATGTTTTCTCCGAAGAGCGCCAATCGAAGTGGGCAGGGATTTAGAGAGAAAACTTTGGTCGAAGAAAGTCAAGTTTTGAAAATTTTTTTAAAGTTTGCTTTTTGACTTGATTTATTAAAACTATTTTATTGCTGAAATAATTTGATTTTGGACTAGGTAGCTTGGAAATTTAACGCTCTTTCTAATGGTGTAGTCAGATTTGAATTTTCAGGAGAAATAAGGGAGTTATGACCATATCAGTGCCGTAAGGTCGAAAATGCGAAGAAAAACTTTGAAGTGAAAAAAAAAGGAATTTTGAGTGGGTTAAAAGAAAATTGCTAAGAGACATTTTTTGTTGGAAATACCTTGTAGAATCGAACCCTGAAGTTATGCCCATCGAAAGTGTAGACACCCTGTATATTTTTAGAAAAATAATTTTTGATTGCGAATCTTACCTGACGCAGACAATCAACTTCTGTAATTTTCATCCGATCACATTTTTCAGGGATAAGTTAGACCCTAGACGGCTCCCTTCCAATTTCAGCGCACCTAGATGGTATTGATCTCTCTTTAATTCTGTCACAACTGTTAGCAATGGTTGATGTTAAACTACTGTAAGAATCACGATTTTAAAAATAATTTTGCTAACTCTGCTAGTTTATAAATATTAACATAGTGAACTTCTAATTCACAAATGATCATTGAGTACCTACAAAAGTATCTACAAAAACGCTGCAAATTATTGCACAATGGTGTATTATTTTTCTATACTGATCACTCGTCTGCAAAGCCACCAACCATCCAACATGAAGAAAAACATCGATCGCATTTCGGTCAGCTAAAATTTGAACGGGGATTAAGCCTCTTTTGCGATTCACACTCGTGTTTCTGATTTATCGTACGTCCTACCCTTAAATTCTCGTAGGTAGCGCACGGCTTGTCCTACAGAGCTCCGCGTGGTCTCAAAAATGTCTAAAAATTCTATATAATCTTAAACTGAAGGAAAAACAATACCTCTATATCGAAATTTTTCGAGTTATGGCGTTTTCAAAATTCATTTTTGAACCCTTAGAAGTGACCTACATCAATCAAAATCTTCATGGCACAACTAGACCCCCAAATGGAGTCTACATACCAAATTTCATCAAAATCGGTCAATGCTAAGTGGCAAAAGTGCCGCGTACGGCGGACGGACGGCCAAATTTTTATTCGATTTTTGGATTCTACGTACCTTGAAACGTAAACCATCAAATTTTGAGGGGGTTTTAAATTTTTTTTTCTTGGTCGATTCAAAAGGTTCATTATTGAAAATAATAAACCAAAATTGCAACAGTGCACATTAGGTAGGTATATACGAGTTATCTCGTATATAATACAATTCAGAGTGGAAAGTTCAAGCTTTTACTAGCATTATGTACTGCAAAATATAGGTTTAGAATGACATAATTTTTATAAAAAATTATTTTAATAACAAATCAATCAACAACCACTGCTTATTCATCAAAAAATCAGTTTTACCGAAACTGCATGAAAAATCCTACAGTCAGGTATAAGCTTCTAAAATTATTTCGAGACCGCCACAACTGGGTCAGTGCGCGTGGTTATTCAAAATATCCGTATTGATCTCCTTCCGCTAGACTTATATTCCAGGTAAATATTCCTCAAACCGTCCCACAAGTAGGGTGTAATTTCATTGATTAAACCTACCGATCCATTTAATTAAGGTTCAACTCAATTCCAAACGCAAAAGTAGGTAATAGATACTTAGGCATTTACCAATATTCCCGAGCCTCTGCAAAAAAAAAAGAGGGAATTATGGCTTTTTAAACGATCCCCTCTCAACGTCAATTATGAGCCCGAATATATTATGTCTCCACTTTATTCCAATAGTCGGATGAAATTATTGATCCCCGATTTCATAGTTCGACACACAAAATGATGATTCAAGTATGTCAATAAGTTTCCTTACAAACGACTCTCTTCGTGTGAGGTAGGCATTATTACCGATCTCAATTTTGACAGAGTTCGAAACACACGAAAACAAGAAATAGATATCGAGTCTTGAGTGTCATGGGACGACTTTCTTCGTGTACTTGCCTATGTTTGTACAGCTTGTAGTTTTGAAATTTGACACAGGTCAGACGCTACCTCAAAATCGATTTTATCAACTTGAAATACCCGGTCATCTGTCTTGTCATTTAACATTTTAGGAGATTGCAAGAAAGAAAGAAGTATGGATTCTTTACTGGAAACCTGCATGAGAGGTACCATTTTACTAACAGGCAGGTACTTGATGTACCTTTTATGTAAAATTGTAGTGCCGCATGAGTTTACTCCCAGTTACCTTTCTGTCCTAATATCGAGCCTGATTGTTACCCTTTTGTTTTTGTACTTTTGTTGATCCTCCGGGGACAGGTGTTTTCCTACACTTTCGAGTGCCTTTTGTTATTTTGTTGCTTGGTTCGTGCGACTATTTGACACTCGATCGAGTGTAAACTTAATTTTTTTTTCTGTGAGTAATTGGCTGTTGGACTTACGAAAGGAAATCGTGGCTCGCTAGAGAGTTAACTGTTACGGCTGTGCACTTGACACTCGGGAGCCGACTGACGGGAAGGCGGCGTGGTTACCAAGCCGGTGGAGGTGACTGGAGGCGGCGGGGACGGGAGGTCGTCAGTCGGTATTCCGCCGCTAGGGGCGACACTTGTCAGAAAAGCTGTAGAATTCACAAGATAGGAACGGTGTAAGTATTCAATCAACTTTTCTCGTCTACTGGAAATTTGGATGATGAGTTACCTACTGCTAACGGAAAAAAACACAATTTACCTTGTTAAACCTTCCTGATTAGCCGGGTGAGCTAAACTCCCCGTTTTTGTGACGATAACGCTGTTTATTAGTTTATTACGGGCTAATCATTAATCAGCCTGAATGTGACAAACCATGTTTACGAGTTGACAGAAATTATTTTAAATGGATCGGAGTGGCATACTTGCATCAGAGTCTCCAAGACATTGTGACATTTTATTTCTTCACTTATGACATAAAATCGATACACTCGCAAATTTGACCATTACTAACTGTGTAAGTTCATAGTTGATTCCTAAATTCACAGAATGACGTCCAAAAGAATGAGTACATACTTTGGAAAAACCTGTGGACAAAGGAATCAAACTCAATCAAATAACTACGCATGAGATCAAGTGAAGACCACAGGGAAAGAAGGGGGAATGTGTGAATTTTGGTTTATTATTTTCAATAATGAACCTTTGGAATCGACCAAGAAAAAAAAATTTTTAACACCCCCTCAAAATTTGATGGTTTACGTTTCAAGGTACGTAGAATCCAAAAATCGAATAAAAATTTGGCCGTCCGTCCGCGGCACTTTTGCCACTTAGCATTGACCGATTTTGATGAAATTTGGTATGTAGGCTCCATTTGGGGTCTAGTTGTGCCCCGAAGCTTTTGGTTGATGTAGGTCACTTCTAAGGGTTCCAAAATCAATTTTGAAATTTTGAAAACGCCCTAACTCAAACAATTTTGATATAAAGGTATTGTTTTTCATTCAATTTAAGATTCTATAGAATTTTTAGAATTTTTTGAGACCACGCGGAGCTCTGTAGGACAAACCGTTCGCTCCCTACGAAACTTTAAGGGTTTATATTGAAATATAATATATATATTATATATATATATAATATATTATATATATTATATACTGTATACATATTATACATATAAATCAAAACACGAGTGTGAATCGCAAAAGAGGTCTAATCTCCGTTCAAATTAGAGCTGACCGAAATGCGATCGATGGTTGGCAATTTTGATTTTTTGCTTCCGAGTCTACCAAGGTAGCGGAAGCTTTGTTTTCACTTTTCAAGGACGAAAAAAAAAAGTTCTCCAAAATAAAAATTTTCACTCGCATTTTGCGTTTCAGACCTTTCTGAACAATTTTGGTTCAGTGTCTGTGTGTCTGTCTGTCTGTCATGATTTCCTTGTAACGCGCATAACTATACGAAGTTATTGTCCGATTTTTTTTGTTCCTTCTCTTCATATTGGATGGTTGGTGATTTTGTAGACGAGTGATCTATATAGAAAAATAATAAACTATTGTGTAATAATTTGCAGCGTTTTCCATTCAGATACAACTGAAATTCAAAGTTTTACGTGTTCTACTCATATCCATCTTCATGATCGTCTGGGTCGTTTTATTTTTCTTCATTAGTTAAACTTTCATCAAACGATATAACGGAAAGATAAATAAATTAATAAACATCCACAATTTGTAAATAGTTTAATTTAAAAAAAAATCTACCCTTTAAAAAAAAAAAAAAAAAAAAAAAAAAAAAAAAAAGTGGTAGAAGGGGGAGGGACAGAGAGAGAACAGGGGAAAAAGGGGGAGGGTGAGAGTAGTCCAACGGAGTACCTTCCTCTTTCTTTCCACCTTTTTTTCGAACCTTCCGCTTTCTTCCCCTCTATTCGGACCACCCCACTTCTTTCCCGGTAATTTCAGATCCAACATGAGCTATTTCTCGCAGATCCTCCTCCTGTTTTTCCCATTTTGATCTCATATTATGAAACTACATCCTTGGGAGAGTTTGTTGCCAACCTTAACTCATTTTAGGAAAATAGTGACAATCCCCCTTCTTTCCCTGTGGTCTTCAAGTATAATTATTCACAAAAGAACCAACACAATGAATACTATTTCTCCGCTACCAGGGGCGGTCTGGGCCGACAGGACCGGCTTATAGCAGTAGTTGCTATTCCTAAAGGTTGAAAACAACACTTCAAAACTTAGAGAGAAAGCCAGTGGTACGTAATCCGATGAGAACTGCAGGGTACATGGAGCTAGTGTGGGATTCCACAGAAGTTTGGGAATCCACAAACGTGAGGAAAGTCCATAAAAGCTACCTCTTCGCTGCAGCATTGAAGCAAGTCTTGTTAAAAATTCTACCTCCTTGGGGCTCAACCTTTCTTCCTGGCTGAGTCACATTAGCCACTCACCGTTCAATTTCAATTAAAACAAACAGCCGCTTTGCCTAAATATTTTCGCATGCCCATGATAGCAAAATTTTAGATTGATAATTACACATACGAGCAGATGTTTTAGTCGAAAATTTGATGAATTTATAGGAATTCAGTAAAAATGTAATTGATTACATTTTGGTTTATTATTTTCAATAATAAGCCTTTGGAATCGAGCAAGAAAAAAAAATTTTAACCCCCCCTCAAAATTTGATGTTTTACGTTTCAAGGTACGTAGAATACGAAAATCGAATAAAAAAATTTCCGTCCGTCCGCCGTACGCGGGACTTTTCTTAGCAACACTGGACCGATTTGGTTCAAATTTGGTATATGGGCTCAATTTGGGGTCTAGTTGTGCCGCGAAGCTTTTGGTTGATGTAGGTCACTTCTAAGGGGTGAAAATTAAGGGTTGAAATTCTCAAGAGTGCCCTAGCTCGAAAACTCTCGAAATAAAGGTATCGTTTCTTCACCAATTTTAAATAGTATTGAATTTTTAAAAATTTTTGAGACCACCCGGAGCTCTGTAGGACAAACCGTTCGGTCCCTACGAGTACTTGAAGGTTTTCCTTCGATAAAACAGAATCATGAGTGTGAATCGCAAAAGAGGTCTAATCTCCATTCAAATTTTATCGGACTAAAATGCGATCGCTGTTCATTTCTTCGATTTGTATACAGTTTTGCCTTCTGCGTAACCAGTAATCAAATTTCCATATGAAGCTTTCTATTTTCCAATCGAGTGTGAAGCGTTTAGTTCTTTTTAATAAACTTGATTGTGAAGGTGTGAAGCCAGTATGGTGTGGTAGGTAGTACCTAGCTGGTAGGTAAAAAAAAGTTGGTGAGTAAAAAAAAATGTTGGTGGGTAAAAAACGCTGCAAATCATTGCTCAAAGGCTTCTTCACTCTTCAGATCACTGATCAGCTGAGAGAGCTCCGAAGCCATTTTCAATCCTATTGAATGGAAGTGCTCTTCCAGGCGTCTCCAGCATTCGAGGAGATCTTCTTGACTCTTCAGATCACTGATCAGCTGAGTGAGCTCCAAAGCCATTTTTACTCCTATTGAATGGAAGTGCTCTTCCAGGCGTCTCCAGCATTCGAGGAGATCTTCTTCACTCTTCAGATCACTGATCAGCTGAGTGAGCTCCGAAGCCATTTTCAATCCTATTGAACGCAGGAATCTGAAATTTGAGAGGGAAGGTCCAGGGAGAATACAGATGGTGGTAGGTGCTATTGATGGAGAACCAGTGATCTATACAGAAGGGTGATCTATACAGAAAATAATAAACCTTTGAGCAATGATTTGCAGCGTTTTTTTTTTCACAAAATCGGAAGTTACAGATATGTTCGTTTGTTTGAGAGAAAATCAAATCAATTTGAAAATCGGTAACCGATAGCATAACACAAGTTCCAATCAATTTGTTGTTTTATGATTGTGATATTTAAAATATTTTATGTAAATAGCTAAGCATTGTAAGTAATTGTTTTTAAACTTATGTTTGATTATATCAAGCCAATTTGGATGCATTCATACCTCTGTAAGGTGCACGAATAAAGATTATTATTATAACATGAAAAAGTACATAATACATTTGTATACGCATTTCAACGTTCTATCACGATCTTTAGAATCTGAACTGATCAACTCACTGGAAACCAAACGGCGAATAATCTCACAAAAGATCGTATGGTCCGCATCTCCCATGATAAGTAGGTATAGAAATGTTTCGTCCATGATCCACGTTCTAGTCGTTTTGTTAGCCTAAAACCTGTTCAGGAACTCGATGAGTTCCCACATTTGAGCCGTGTGGGCGTACATCGATGGCATGGACCGACATCATTACAAGGAGGATACTGACTTAGATCAGGGAATGAATCACTGTACACGCAAAAATATTTGAAGTTTTCTTTTTTATTTCAAGAGAAAACTGTAAAACCAGCTTTACACTCAAGTATAGACCTACTACACACGAGGATACCTAAATTTAAAAAATTTTGGTTGAATTGAATACAAAATATAACTAATAGCAACTGACTATAAACTACAATAACCTCCAACCAGTGTATTAGTCTTAAAATATTGCTCAACGTCAAGATTTATTTTTTGAAAATTTTGAGAAAGCAAAACAAAAACCCCCGGCAAAAAACACAAGCCTTACTCTAAGTGATAATAAAAATTGATAACAGAGCTACGTTACTAATTAGTTTAGTAAATATTTAACAGTATAAGCTATGAAGATTGTTCTTGTTTTTATTTGCATCATCAATAAACATCTCTCCCGATCTGTCTCGTCATAAACATGCCCACATGACATCACGTCGTTTCCAAAAACCGTCAGTTTACGGAAGATTCAGAAACAAAAGTGAAGTACTTACAAAATAATTTCACATCAAAGAATTCTGAGTCTTCTACTACGTCTTATTCTGTTTTTTAAGAGCCAGCTGCAGCTCGAAGCGTTTATTGGTTCGTACTCCCTTAAGGATTTTCTTCTGTTTAGCGAGCATCCTGCAACAATTGATCGAAACAACGGTTTATTTTCATTGAAAATTTGAATTAAAAATTAGACGTAATCAAAAGACAGATGTGGTTGTTATAGTTGACTCCGATATAATGTAGCCAGTCGTACCAAAGGAGTGAGCTACCTCCTCAGCCAACAGAAATCAAGAGCAGAACAAAAACGGAAGAAAAATCGGTATACGAGGGTAGTTCGGAAAGTAAGAGTACTCGATTTTTCCAGACTTTGCAAAAATTTTATTTAAAAAAAATAACAGGGTATTACAGGCATACATCTAAGTTATTTTTCCACGTAATCGCCTTCTCGATCAATGCACTTTTGCGACCGTGAAATGAGCTTTGTAATCCCCTCGTCATAAAAACTTCCCGCCACCTCCTTGCTCCAGTTTGTGACAGCTTTTTGAACCTCCTGGTCGGTTGAAAAATGTTTCCCACCAAGGTGCATCTTCAGAGAAGTGAACAGATGGTAATCAGAAGGCGCCAAGTCGGGGGAGTAAGGGGGGTGGTCTAAAATTTCCCAACCGAAGGAGTCCAAAAGAACCTTGGTGAGGTTCGTCGTGTGCGGTCGCGCATTGTCATGCAAAAAACAGACTCCCTTCGTCAGCATCCCTCTTCGTTTGTTCTGAATTGCCCTTCTCAGTTTCTTCAAGGTTTCACAGTATCGTTCCGCATTAATGGTTTCTCCATGTGGCAAATATTCGATCAAAATGATGCCTTTTCGGTCCCAAAAAACCAAAGCCATGATTTTTTTCGCCGAAATTTGGGTTTTGAATTTTTTTGTCGACGGTGAGGTGGTATGGCGCCACTGTTGGGATTGTATTTTTGTCTCAGGAGTGTAATGAGCTACCCAAGTTTCATCGCCTGTCACGATGGAGTCCAGAAATGCCTCACCTTACACTTCAAATCTCTCCAAAATGGCTTTGGAGCTGGCGATCCGCTTCAATTTGTGATCCTCAGTAAGCTGTTTCGGCACCCACCATGCAGACAATTTTCGAAATCCTAGTGTTTCAGTGATCGTCTCGTACAGTAGGGTTCTTGAGAGCTGAGGAATCATTGCGGACATTTCGTCCAAAGTCAATCTGCGATCTCCCAAGACAGTTTCCTCAATGTTCTGCACCAACTCGTCTGTCAAAATTGAAGGTCTTCCACTCCTTTGATCATCATGAACAGAAGTTCTTCCTTCCTTAAACTCACGGCACCACTTGTAAACATTAGTTCTGTTCATGACACCTTCACAATAAACGTCTTTGATGCGCGAAAAAATTTCGAGAGGCGTTCTTCCTTCTGCAATGAGGAAACGGATAACGGCGCGCACCTCGCACTTGGCGGGATTTTGAATTGACATTGTTCACGCAAACGCTCACCAATACCAGAGTTTTCGTACTAGCGAGGTGGTTGACCTCTCAATGTCTTCAGGAGATCCCCCCCCCCCCCCTACAACGCAGTGCAGCTAACTTAGGGAAAAAAATTGCCCCATCCCGTGAGAGCACCAGTACTCTAACTTTCCGAACTACCCTCGTAGATCACACGTCCGCGATGAACACAGGTTTCCAACCAGCAAAAGTTGTGGATCCCTTCTACATGAAATTTGACTCTTGGTTGTCAGGAACACAAAAACATTTCATTGATCTGCTGAAATTTGGCTCACTTCCAACACCGAACGTTCTTGCGCGATTCACACTCGTGTTTCTGACTCACCTCGTCCATCGCTCAGATTAAGGATGAGTAAGTAAGGGTTGTGAGAGAACCAACTGTCAACTGCCTTATCTAAGGGGCAGGTGCGGTGGGGGAAGGTGTGGTGGGGGGAAGATTCGGATCTTAGGGGCTCGATTAACAGGGCCCACGTGACCTGATTAATTTCACAATAAACGCGCAAAAATATAATAATTTATTATTGTCGATCGTCTGGCTTGTTACATTTGTATCTAAAAATTTAACGCAATCTAAAATTGATGAACAAATGTCATCAAATCACACAAATATCTAATCCTACAAACCAACCAAAAATCTTACAAAGTTGGTGTCAAAAAATTCTTTAAAATAGTCGCTTTTTTAAACTTATTAATGAAAAAAATTAAATCATGTAAGTCGAAACTTTTCGAGCTAGGGCCTTTTAAAAATGATTTCCCCTTAGAAGTGACTGAAAATAACCGAAACCTTCGGGGCACAACTGATCCCAAATGGAGCCGATACTTTAAATTTCATCAAAATCGGTCCACGGGAACTGAGCAAAGTGCCGTGTACGGGATATAGGGAAGTTCCCTCAGCTTTAAATTAATTCCATTTAAAATGATAAGCCAGTGCGACATTACAATTTTTTAGAAATTTTCCGTTTTATTTTTTCCTTGTTAGTTAGAACCTTGGTTACGATCCCTGAAAATTCCCCACTGCTGGGAAAGTACTGGGGGATATTTGAAATTTTTTAGTACACCTTATCACGAAAGGTGCTGTAACTACCCCCACCCCCCAACATATACGGAAACATTGTTATTCTTTTTGGACACTACATACCTTGAAACGTAAACCATCAAATTTTGAGGGGAAGGGGGATTAATTTTTTTGTGGGTCGATTTCAAAGATTCATGATTGAAAATAATAAATCAAAAATGGATCACGACACTGAACCTGCTCTAGAAAACGATAGGAAGCTTTTATTCCTCCCAACAAGAAAGCTTACCTCCAAGGCAAAGAACATTTTCTGTGTTAATCACAATGGTATTGGTGAGTGAAGGTGCAGAAAGAGAAAGAAGTAGTAATAATAAATAGAAAATTCACGTAGGGGGTTGAAGTACACATAATAATATTATTATGTTCTTTACTCAAATATACTGTTACAATTACGAGTCGTGCGGTGGAAGTTGTTAGTTATTGAATTTATCATATACTGTTAGTTCAGTTTGATGGAAACAGATTGTTCCGCATTGTAATTTTACACTATATTTAAAAATTTGGTAGATCAGGGCGCTGAATTAGTTTTTGAGCAAAAACTGGTGAATATTTGAAATTCTATAATTACTGAGGGAGACAGACTTCAGGTTTTAAAACCTTTTAGAAGATTCTGGCTCCCATTCAAGACCACCATTAAAAATCCATGGTACTTTTGGCTCATAAACGGTACTAGAACGGGTAAATTAATCGCTTAAGTGTGTCACTCTGAACTAGTACTATCGGGTGACTTATTTTGTGATAATTGGTAATGTTTTATGTTCTTTCATTGTGCAAAATTATACTCGTACTGGTTCTTGTAATCCGGTTTACGGATTATCGGGAAATGGGTTTTAATCGGGTTGAGAACGTTGAGATCGGGTTGAGAACGGGGCGAAGGTAGCGCTGACCTCTGTCAGGGTGCCTTGGAACTGAGTCTAGGCGGTTGATTTGAAATCACCATTCGTGAAGCGGGAGTTCAGATGACATAAATATTATTTTTTGTTCTATTGTGTTGTCAAGTTTCATACCTAGTTGATGATAACGTCTCATAACGCAGTACCAATTGGATCACTAACACTTTCAGAAATGAGTAGACAGTTCGAGTAGGTCCTAGTCGGTATAGTATCCTCAATAAGTGCGCTTGGAGCCGATCTGGGTCTACGTATCGACGACATGTCACGTCATTTCTAAGCCAAACCGAAACCACTAGGAACTCTATTGTAGCAGGGGATGCTACAACGTGCGAGGTAAAATGGCTTTCTAATAACGTACCGTAAAACCGTCAAACTTTACCCCAAGATTTACTCCAAAACATTTCCAAATACGATTTCTCCCCACTCGAAATGGGTTAAATTGATTTTTTTAATAAGTGAATTGATCTTCAGGGCTTCCTGAACATTTTGAGTGGTCGAGCTCATTGATCAGATAACTGTAACCCCCCTATTTAATTGTTTAAATGTTGGAGTGCAGTTACCTACGAGTGCGTCTATCTTTACTCCACTCTGAAAAACTCACGGTTATCGCTACATAAATGGGCAGTGGTGCAATATTACTAGTCGGGATTGAATTCATTACCCCAGAAATACTTGATAATATCAAGTATTTATAATATTATTATAAATGTATTCTGAAAAATTGAACTTTTTAGCTTGAAAAATACAAGTTATACCGAGGAAAAATATAAATTCCAATGATCATTTATTCATCATTTATGTCAACGAATTTGCTTGAAATGCAATATTTCTGGTTAAGAGATCACAATTTCAGTCTTCCAGTATAGACAGACTTATGTAGGTAATCGAGCAAAACTTTCTACAAGTAAAGAAATATTGAAGGACAATAAACGATAAACGAATGACTTAACAAAATCAAAGAAAAAGTCAGTTTCACATTCGATAACTTTCTAATGAATTGCAATGGTAAATTTCCAAGTTAACCCACGAGTAAATAATATTGTAAATCACAACTTATGAGACCAAAGCACGTTTATGTTCTCATCATAATTCAGCTGTTCAGTTGTGAAGTTTCGGTAGGGGCGCGTACCAAGCTTTTTCTCATTTCTTCTCCCCATCTCTAACTTCTGACATGAGAAACACTAGAAAACTTACATTCAACACTGCAAAAATTATAAAACTCAAATATTTTTCGAGATTAAATAAGAAAAATATGAGTGAGGCTACCTTTATCCCAACCTTTATAGTGGAGTAAAGATACCCGGTTTTTGGAGTAAAATTACCATCAAATTTTTGGTAAACAAAGGCATAACTAAGAAAACACTTTTTTGAGAATTTGGTTAGTGTATTTTGTTCAGAATAAGATATTGAAAGTGATATGATGAGGGCTTGCCTGGTAAATCCACTCCAAACACCTGATATGGAAGAAATTTTGGAGCACAAGAAACAGGACAAAAACAGCTGAACAGGAAACTATGACTGATAACAGCTGATTACGTGGATGAAGGCGCCATCACAAGCCACATCGATTCTCTGGGGTGTGGAGAATAACGAAAACACAATAGCTAACTTTTATCTAAGTTCTACCCCGCTTACGTCACAATTGAAGATTCTCACTTTTTGGGGTAAAGTTACCCCTGGTGTGGTAAAGTTTGATGGTTTTACGGTAGCTATCGTATCGCATAAAATCCATTTTGATTCAGTAGATTCAGATTAGAAAAAGATTCCAAGAACATCCCAATAGTAGGTAAATAGTTACTTGATTGTCTCAGCCCCTCAAGTGGTGGGAGGTTCACCAACGTTCCAGCTCGAAAAAGTAATTTGACATGTGATCCCGCTCGTGAACAGACACCCATGCAAGAACTAAGTCGACTGACACTAACTTCGATAATATTAAGGGAATCGTTTCATCCAACCAGATCTCGGCCAATGGTATAGTAGCAACTGTACTCTATGGCAACATCTGCCCTCCAATTGAGAACACCTTAGTGTTAAGAGTAACTTGTGTGCCAACCTACGGACTTATTATTCAATTACACAACTTACACGGCTCCTGTAGGGCATTTGGTAGCCATGGCTACTTTGAGTCTGTCTCTGGCCTCCATCTTTTTCTGTAGGATTGGTATGTTCGATTTTTTCCCGCCTGGAAGAAGAGTTGACACATTGAAAACGGGTAGCGAACCAAAGTGACAAAAATTTCATTTAGTGCTTTGAAATAATAGAATTAATGTACGGTAACATAGCTACTGACTTGATTTTGGAGGGGCAGTGGCCATTTTGGCGTCAACACGCTTAGGGATGGATGAGCTCGCCTGCATAAAAAATGAAAGGAAGGGTTTATTATTGAAGGTAACTATGTCAATACAATTGGAATTGTCATCAATTTAATCCAGATTTAAACCACGAAAAATGCAATCTTGAATTGGATACCATGACTTCTACATACTTGACGGCCAGGAGACATGAACTCTGCTCTTTCGCGTAAGCGTTTCTTATTTTCCAGAAGAGACTCCATTTTAGCGAAATTTCTCTTGTGTATTTCAGCGAAATTTGGCGGCTTTTTGACTGAAGATTTCTTGGTCGAGAGAGTGGAAGCCTTGATTACTGAAAAGAAGTAATTATGTACATGTAGCATTGAGATGGATCAAATTTGTGAGGTGACCACCATTTCTCATAAAATAAAACAATCAGGTAATTTTTTTTGGGACGGGCCCTTAGTCACTTAGACCATAAGTTTGATCTATTGTGATATTCCCTTTTCACTTGAGTGCCCGTGTGAAAACCTCTTCTTTCACAAAGTGAAGAATTTTTTCGGGCGTTTCCCGAGCAATTTTGGCCGGGACAAGAGTACCCTTACCGAAATGCCGGAATCTGGTAGATGCTAAAGCAGGGCACTCACAGAGGATGTGTTCTGCTGTCTCGACTCCTTCGCAGCAGAGCCGACAATCAACTGTCCTGGCCTTGCCCATCTTGTTGAGATCTCAGGGGGCAGTGGCCAGTTAGGAGACCCACTATGGTGCGAAGGTCCTTCCTCCTTAGTGACAGCAGAGCTTTTGCTCTTTTTTTTTAGAGATGGAGATTAGCTGATTGGCTTGCCTCTGCTTTCGAGTGTTGAGCCAGTATGCAGCTCTTTTTCTGTTCTCCCATTTTTGGACCTGTTGAGTAATGAAGCTCTTCGTAACCCCTCTTAGTAGGGGTTCAGGACCGAAACATTGGGATTCCGATCCCTGCTTAACGAGTCGATCGGCTTCTTGATTGCCATCTACTCCTTCATGGCCAGGGACCCAGAGCAAAGTCAACTTATTGCCCCGAGCCGCGGCCTTCAGGGAGTCTAGACAATCCCAGATTAGCCTTGATGTTATTGAGTAGGCTGCAATGGTCTTTAGGGCTGCCTGGCTATCAGTCATCATATAAATTCTCGCACTTAGAATAAAATGGAAGGTAATGAATGGAGAATTTTTTGACAAACATCGTTTAGTGATGCCTGCATTTCTTGGGGTAAGGAGTAGTCCCATTGGGTAAGGAGTAGTTCTATCAATATCAATCGGTAAACGATATTTATCTTTCTATTGCACAAAACAGTTTCATCCTATTTTATTTAGTTAGTATGCTGAGGACGTAACATATAATTTCAGGAAAATCAAGTTTCATCACTAAAAGAAACCACAAGTATAGCATCCATGAAGAATATTTCATAAAACACAAGAATGGTTAGTGAAATCCTCCCGAAACCATAGAAACTTACCCGGTTGAACAGGTGTTTTGGCAGCTGAAGAAGGAATAATCTTCCTAACGCCTGGAACAAATTAATAGGTGGATTTAATGACAGTTTTCAACCGTAGTTTTTGGAATCATACAATTTACTAACCTACATTATTGACTATCAACTTTTCTTTCTGAATAATTTTCAAGTTACGCTCAACATTTGTCAATCGGAATGAGTTCTATTTCACCCAATTTTCATTGCAGTTTTCGATTTTCAACTCTCAGCTGGAGAACCAAATTGTCTCAGCTGTGAATTGAATGGAATTCCTTAACCATCACCAGCGTTTGCACAGGAAATGAAAAGAGGCACTCACACGGGTTCGTTTTTTTAATTTGTTTTCTAACTTACTTTTTGGAGTTACGTGGTTGGCTCTCGCTTCTCTGAGGGCATTCAATCGAGATCTCTGCGAATAAGAACAAATGGTCACTCACAAGTAATACATACCACTATTTATGAAACATACCATGAGATGACAATGGTAACGAGTTGACTCAACAAAATCCTGATTTTCTAAATGAAGGGTCACGGGGAAAAAGGATCAGACTCCTCTTTTCCTAATTCCGAGAAAATCGAAAAACAAAGTTTGAAGTCGTCCCAGACAGACACTATGCATTAAAAAAATGAACTGTTTGGGCCACTTGACGAGAAATTTAATTATGTTCAAGTGACAAGAAAGAAAATTAAGTAGGTCGAAGATAATTTCCAGAAATAATTAGAAATTTCAAACAAGGTAAGGACTTTGATCTTTTTTCCCCACAAATATCCGCGTTTCGGTCACCATAATACCTAAAATTATATCACAATGTTACCTATTGTTTATTCAAATCTCGTAATTCACTTCAGTAAGTTTACTAGGGTTTGTAGGTACCTTAGTGTCACTTCCTGAAAATGTTGGGCAAAAAGTGGCTTAATTTTTCAAATTAGGTATAGTTTTGTACAAAACATTAATTGCAAAAAGGCAAAAAAATCAATAAATAAATCATTCATCTAAAGGATCGTCACAATATGAAATGTCGTCATCATCTCCTACATTCCCAACCTGTTGGACAGTGACTCAGAAAATGTTAGCATCGGGGTTGACGAGAAACTGACACAAGTGTTTTAAATCCTTTGATTTTGCTGGTTTTGATGGGTATGGGGCCGTTGTGAAGGTTTCCCAATGTTAGCTGCTTTTGGTACTGAAGTCTTCTTCTTCGAGGTAGAAGGGGTTGTGAAAACTGTCTGGTATTTTCAGAAGTTGGAGCTTCTGAGCTTGATGAATCTTCGGTGTGATGCCGTACAACTCATGCAAAGGCGAGGGAAGGGCTCTTTAAATCGGACTCTGATCTTTCTTCCCTGCGAGCGCGCGGAATCTGATCCTTTTTCCCCGGAGCCCCGTATTTGTTTTAGCTTTAAAAAGAATGAATGCGATCTTTCTTCCACAAAGTGAAACATCCCTTCGGTTCTACTCCTCCCAAGCTACACGATGGCGTGCCTATCTCAATTCGGCCAAAAAATGGAGTTTGATCCTTTTTCCCCGTGACCCTTCAAATGTTTTTGACGTCAAAATGCCTCATCAGTATTTCGCGGTATATCAAATCACTACCGCTACGGCTTTTTAGAAGAAGAAACAATCCCTCGTCTTCCACGGAAATGCTACTAGAGCGCCTTCACGTTGTGATAACAAATAAAAATGCCTTCCAGATATTCAAGTTTGTGTAAGCTTGTGAAGGAGAAACGCCTGAAGCAATTAATTTTTCATTAAATCGAAAATCTAACGTCAATTTTACCCAACGTTGGGAAGGAGAAATGCTTTATTCCGTTTTTTGAGGAGAAGGCGTTTCTCCTTCAAAGTATGAGCAAGTAAACAATCGTTTAAGCCGTTTTGATTCTTCATAAATGAGACATTCTACCTTCAAATCGTGTTTAAAGCGTTTCTCCTTAACCGTAATTGGACCAATACAATTTTTCATCGATTTCTGGGAAAATTTTGGTCATAAAAATGCGCTCTTCAACCACAGAAAATTGTATCACAGACAAATAGACTTTCTTTCACATTTCCACAGCTAATTTATCCAACTTTCTAAAAAATTCAACTATTACGAGGTTTTATTCAGAGAATAATAAATCAAAGGAAGAAATTTAAACTTTAACGTTTCGCTGGAAGTTATAGGAATTCAAATTGAGTTTTCAAAAATGAAATAGTTGCCGTTGGGGACCACCACCACCAGTGGTATCAATGGTCCATATCCTCACTCAGACTTCATGAAAAATCGTCGAAATTTGGTGTCACTAGTGATACCATGGTCGAATTGTCCGATCAAAATTGCCCCAATTTCCTGAACGAATTTTAAAATTTAGACTTCACCATCGAAAAATGGAGGAGGGGGGTTGAGAAGATCCAAATTTTTTATGAACAAAACAGTACTACCTAATTACTTCGCGGTTATATTAAGCCCATAATAGGTATATGTCTCTTGAACTTGATATAATTTATTGTTGGATACGTCAACATGTTACTTGACTACTAATCTCGGAATAAGATCTTAACAGATTGGGGTTTGGGCGAATAAAGTACCAGGGATGTTCTTTACCTTATCACTTTGAGGAGTAAAGAACTGGGTTTTGACGCTGGCACGTTTTTCTGTCATCACCAATGATCTTCGTTCAGACAAAGGAATTTTCGCGCTGAGTCGCTGGAAGACAGACAATTTTTCTATAGGTGCCGGTGTCTTGGATGTGTTCAATTGCAGCAGCGGAATTTCATCTGAAAAAATATACGGAGACGTGATGTTAAGCTTGTATGAATTTAATAAAGAAAATTCCGAAAAAGAATATACAACAATTGGATTCATCTTACCACAATAAATTATAATACTAATATCTTCAGCATAACATAATATTTTAGCAAGCCACTCATGAGTGTTTTAGAAGAGGGCACAGGAACTACTAGAGCGCACATTTGAAGAAGCTAACCAGTAAGAGATATACAAGTACACTTAACCTGATCTACACAGACCTGATGGCCTTGAAGAACTGAATGTGCTCATTTGAGGTCATTCGTCTACACAAAGTCATCCACGTTACTGTAGCATCATTGGAGACTTCTGCGTCAAAACCTCATGTAATGCGAAAATACGTAGGTACTTTAGAATTACTTGAACATGTTAACACCAAAATATTCACCAAGGAGCTTAATAAACCACAACCTCGAAGTAGTAAGTTGAATTGCTCCAAATCCCTACGATGAAAATGCTGTCAGATTACGAGTTTGAGAGAGCACAAGTGCAGAAGAGGCTACAAAAGCTTAGGAAGTCACAAGTAGTCTACAACTGGATGCAGAGCGTACACGACTCAGGAAGCTATCCCCGCCTGCAGACTAGACCTGCGATCATCAATCACATTATGGGACCAGGAACAATGGATTACTTCCCTTCCATAGTCAAGATCGGGGTAGCAGTGGCAGCTGCTGTTGCTCTATGGACTTTCAAAGATCCTGTCGTAGACTGGTTGACAGAAGTAAGAGATGCGGCTTTTTTTTTTTTTTTTTAATCTCCCCTCAAAGACTGAAGGTCTATTTGACGGAGGGGGCACGCCATAAAACTAAATAAATAAATAAATCAAATATAATGGGGAGAACGCCTAGGACTCACCCGACGCCAGCCCTAGGGATGAGGGATGATGAGGAAGGTGGGGGTGGGAGAGAGGGATGAAGTGCCTCTATAAAATGACCACCAGTTTAAATATGAGCCGAGCAGTACGCGTCTGGTGACACCACGGAGTACGCCTACTGAGATGCCCAACTCGCACAACTCCGTGGCACTTTTCCTGCACCACACTCCGCGCCACGACAAGGTCGCAGCCAAAACCCTGATGTTGTTGGGTTCCACTCCTTTTAGCTCTGACACTGCTTGCCGTAAATCATCTCTATCATACTTTCTCATCTTAGCCCGCCAGGTCTGCTCCATGTCCAAGCTGCCATTAACAACCTGGACATCCAGGATAATGCAAGACCTGTCGGGCTTGACGGCAACAATGTCAGGCTTCTTGCCCTGGTCACTTGGCATGTGGTATAATCTCTCCCTTTCAACATCCCAGCCGCTGGATGACAGGGCACCTGCTATCTGCTTGGCAACCGCATCATGACGTAGAATGCGGCCCCCATGAGTTCGTGGACACTGCTGCACTACATGATACAGGTGTTCATTTCCAAGTTCAAGTTCAATGTAGTTGGTTACCTGCAAGCTCAGGCAATGATACAGTCGCATAAAGCGTCTCATTTTTCAAGATCCTATATATTCGAGCCCTATCAAAAATCATTGACACTGTAGGACAAAATATTCAAGATATTTACGTACTGTTGGCATTCTTAATGTGTAAATAACAGAACATTTTACATTCAAACATGATTATGTTTTTAATCAGTCGATCCCCGGACATAGACATTTCTATCTTGGTGCACGATGCTGATCTCCTCTAGTCATTCCTTCTTCTGACGAGATCTCGGACGGTAATCGACGGTCGTCTTCAGTATTTGTGTTATGTCATTTCCGAACAAGTTTTTCATGAGCTCCACACCATCCTCTCTGCCAGCAGTGAACTGGAACTGGTAACCTGGCAACCGGCCCTTTCGAAATGAGCGTCTAGCCCCCAATAATTCTTGTCGGGTTTCAGCGCTACCTCCCGTCTCTTCAACGAACTATCATTCCTGATTACCATAACTACCATTCTAAAGATTGTTGTCTCATAATCGTTTTCGTTTCTCATATTTCTATAACTTGAACCAGTGGCGATTTTAGAGACCAGCTTTGAAATTGAATGACTTTAGGCACGTTTCGCAACATAAAACGACACTTGGCATCATTTTCACGTCCATAACAGTTCAGAGAGAAAACAATAAGAGAAACGAAAACGAATGAGAAAAGAAAGATTACGAGACAACAACCTTTAGAATGGTAGTTATGATAATCAGGAAAGATAGTTCGTTGAAGCGGCGAGAGGTAGCACTGAAACCTGACAAGGATTGTAGGGGGCTAGACTCTCTTTCATTCGAATATATCCTTCTACCATTCAACAGCAGCTAATCGTAAGAACTTTCAATTACATAGGCTGGGACGACTTTAACTTCTGCCTGAGACGAAGCACCCAGTGCACCTAGAGACATACCTCTTGGAACCGAAAATCCCACATCGCTCAATTTTGAGTTCATCAAGATGGGGGAGGCCCTGTCTTCACGAAGCTGAAACTGAGATTTGATTCTGTCCTGCCCAGAGCGGTGTTCCAAAGCCTCCAGTTACATTATCATTATCAGATTTTCCTTTTTTTAATATTTCTACTTATGTCTGAGTTTAAGCTTCATTCAACTTTCTCACTTCACCAATATCGGCCAATACGAGTTTCTAACCAGCAACATGTTCCTACCTCTTCATTAGCATAATATATAGCGGATATATTTCAGAAATACTGTTGTGCATACGGCTATAGAGCGCATCCTGCTGAGAAAGTAATTTTCTTGGTTTCTTCCTCGAATAATCTTGAGTAGTTGTATCACAGCTATCTGACTCTCGCATAATGAGCCCTTTTCAGAGCGCAAAAAGCCTTTCAATGAGTATTTTTATAAAACTATCAATCTTGAGCAAAGGCACGAGAGGCATAGGTGACTTTATAATCAAGAGCCTAAAATTCTGTATTACCTAACTTAGGAACTATAATACTAGTGCTCAACTTGGTGGTAGAAGCATATTACTGTAAAATCCCAATACCGTAATTTGGAATCTATAATAGCCTACACAATCTAGAGTCAAAGTGGAAAATTTTAAATAGTACAAAATTCTGAATACAAACCTTTTTTCTTTTCAGGCGTTTTTGTGAAGGTGCCTTCGCGAACCAGGGTCGTGCTTCCCGAATCAACTCCATTCTCACCAAGTTCTGCCAAGAAAGAAATACAAATGTCATGTTGAATCCAGAATCGAATTCCTGGTACTGTAAGATAGTGAAAAGAATAAGGACAAGGGTAAGTGTTGTCATGACGCCATTTTCGTTCGTCCCAAGTTAGCAGCAAGCTGGGTTGAGCGTAGAAACGGGTTCGGGGGGGATTATGAAAATGGATCCCACCGAAAACGGTCGTCTCACTTCAGTTTGTAATTTTTTAATTTAATTTTCAGTACATAGTACTTTTTCCAGGTAAATCAGGTCTTTAAGAAACCTACCATTTGTGAACGTGTTTCGTCGTGATGGCCTGCCAGCAGAAGATCGTCCAGTAACTTTGGGAGACTCATCGACAGGTTTCAAGCTGACTCGTTTAGGTGTTTTTTTAGAACTAGAAATAGTATCAATCTCCACAGAAGACTCGTCCTCTGAAATAAAAACCAAATTCGTGAACGCCTAGAAGAAAATGGAATACAAATCTACCTTTACGACTAACTCCGTTGTCGAATGAGGTATGGCATGCTGCTGTTTTAGAGCTCTTGGGTGGTTTGAAAGAGGTTCATGTCTGAGGAGTTGGCTGATCTGACTGTAATAATGATGCAATATGAAAAACAATATTATTAATTTATTTCATACATTTTATATCTTATAGATTACTAATTTATTATGTGTAGCTTTCAAATTAATACGAGTAATGTGCTCCATAAATTGCGTCCTTAAACCTTCAGAAACTCACCTTTAGTAAACGTGTTGCAACGAGGTCTGCTCCCAGATGACCTGGTAACTTTGGGGGATTCAACAGGAGCCGAGCTGACCCGTTTGGGCGTCATTTTCGAACAAGGAACAGAATCGACATCCGCAGTAGAATCATCCTCTATAATAAAAAGTAAAACTCGTGAACGCTCAATAAAATCAAAGTGGGATACCTACTTACCGGGAGAGATCAAGGTCTATTGCCAGTAACATAATCTATCCCAGGAATCCATGAAGAGATTGAAGGGATCCAACTAAGTTAGCGGTCGTTTTATCATTTTAAAAAGTTTTGTGGCAAAGTTACGAAGAAAGAGAACGAGTTTGATAGCCAGAGTGGTGGGGAAATAAAGAGGAAATCATCGTGGTTGGTGATATGTTTGGCTTTAATCTTACACTATATTGAAATCCCAATTCCTATACATTTTGTACTGAAGAAGTTGGGATAAGCCTTTTGTGAGCTCCCACGCGCTTTCACCACGTTACTGGTGTCAGGACTGGCTAAAGCAGAATGGGGAAGCAAGGATTCCACCAAACGCATTTCGGGATGGCAGATCATTGGGCGTCAGGGACCATCAGAAACGCTTAAAAACCCACAAGGTACGTCAACGCCCAATGAGCCAGAGGACCCCTCCATGCCACACTTGTTCCCTTCACCAGAAAAAGGAAACTGGGAGGCTTAAATAAACCTCTCCTTTTCAATGTTAGGGTGCCATTCAAGGGAGAGGTAAAGTATCTAGGGGTCTTCCTGGATGCCAAACTCACCTGGAATAAGCACCTAGACTACATTGCCAATCGTGGTAAAAGTGCTCTCATGAGGGCCAAACGCTCAAATGGGAAAACCTGGGGACTGAAACCAAGTATGGTCCGTTGGATCTATACTGCGGTGGTGAGACCCATCCTGGTGTACTGCTGTGTGGTGTGGTGGCCAAAAGTTTGCCAGGTAGGAGCCTCCTCCACTCTAACCAGTGTTCAACTGCTGGCCTGCCTAACCATAACAGGAGCAATGCACAACACCCCAACTGCCACTATGGAGATTCTCCTGGGGCTTCCCCTCCTTGATATCTTCATAAAAGGGGAGGCCGCCATGGCAGCCCTGAGGCAGAAACGGAATGGAACGTGGAGGGAGTCACACCTCCAGGGCCACTCCAAAATCCTGGGCCTTTTGTGCAACCCCATCCTTGACATGGTGGCGGACATTATGCCTAGAACTTTCGCCGAGAAACACCCCTACAGGTCAATCATAAGATCAGAGGGGCGGCAAATCTCCCAATGCTATCCCAACGACCTATTCTGGTATACAGATGGATCCAAAATGGGGAATGGTACAGGGATTGGAATTTACGGGACTAATCCCAGATGGAGCCACTCAGCTCCTCTGGGAAAATATGCCTCAGTATTTCAGGCTGAAGTACTTGCAGTTAGGGTCTGCGCTGGGGAAAGTCTGCGGAGAGGACACTGCGGTGTTCACATCCGCATTCTTTTGGACAGCCAGGCTGCGATCAAGGCTTTAGCCGCTTCCTCCATTAACTCAAAGTTAGTGTGGGACTGCTTCCAGACCTTCTGCCTCCTATCGCAACACAACGGTTTCTCTGGAGTGGGTGGCAGGACATAGCGGAGTAACGGGAAATGAGAAAGCAGATGCGCTGGCCAGAAGGGGCTCACTAACCCCGTTCATTGGTCCAGAGCCAGCCATTGGCATACCCAAATCTTCCTTTAGGGCGACCATAAACCAGTGGGTCACTAGTGAAACCACTGGTAGATGGTCAAACCTTAGAGGACATGCTCTAAGTAAGCGTATGGTGGCCAAACCCAACACCAGCGCCACAGAAGAGCTGATGCGGCTAAGCCGCAAGGAAGTCAGGTTAGTGGTCGGCCTGGTAACAGGCTTCACTCCACTCTGATTCCATCTCAACCGCATTGGGGTAAATCAAAATACAACCCTCTGCAGGCTGTGTGGAGAGGCCGAAGAAAAAGCTTCCCACATAATATTTGACTGCGAAATGCTTTCAAATTGCAGGTTTCACCTCCTCGGGTCACCTACACCCATGGAGGCTTTTCCCAGCACAAACCTAGCCAAACCGCTACTGGCCCTTACCAAGGGGCTAGGACTATTCGACTAGGAACAGAATCCGTGGAATAGCACAATAAGCCACCAGGCTTCAGCGCTTTGGGCTCCCATCACCCTGATCCGCGGATTCATCTACAATCTACAATCTACCCCTCCATGCAAGCCAGCATGGAAGGAGATCCAGCCAATTCATTAGCTTGACCAAGAGAGAGAGAGGAGGAAATCAGAGAGAGAGGAGGAAATCAGGAGAACTCCAGAAAGCCTCGTAAGAAGATATACTCATACTACAGCCTTCAACCATATTTCAAGTATGTCTTCAACCTTGTCAAATATCTCTCTCCCAAATAGAACCCCAGTTTATTTGGTTGTGGAGTTCGCCTACTATGTTCCCTTGTAACTTCAGTGTATACGCGAGTATAGGGCACTATAATATACAGACATAAGACTCATCAGCCATTGCAAAGACGATTATTTCTTCTTTAGAACAAAAAAAATCAACAGTTGATATTCAAAGCGCACAAAATAACTTTACCTTTAGTGAAAGTGTTTTGGCGGGTTAGTGGAGCTACAGATTTTTCTTCTGGCGAACTTGTATTTCTTGAGGCTCTTTTCACTGAAAAATATATCACTAAGTATCAGTTTTATTTCCATTTAGAAAAGACTCAGTTCTGAATGAAAACCTTTAGGACTACATTAAGTTGATTTGTCTATCTACCTTTCTTATTAGGAGAACGAGCAACATCCTTGTCATTGTTCGCATCGGTGATTTCTTCAATTTCAGGTTCCTCTGTAAAGAAAAAAAAAATTGTATTCAGGGCTTGCCGCATATTACGAAAGTCCATTACTAAAAGGTGTGAAGAGTCTATCAGTCATAGACACTATTCAGCAAGTCGCCTTATGCGGTGTTCCAATGATTTTTACGTACCTAAAACCAAACCATTGCTAATGTAAGTAAAGTAAAAGTAAAGTAAACCATTTCAGGTTGGATTTTCGTCCGAGTGCCATTCCTGGCGTCGCGGACATCACCAGCTGTCTTCCAAAGGGAAGATCAGAATTTGTTCTGATGATTTCGCTCATTGCCTCACCGCCCTGAGTTGGGACGGGGGGATGAGGCTTGAACTCACGACCCCCGCAGAAGTTGGTTCAAAGCCCACCGCCAAACAGCAACGCCCCAACGACCGTAGCCACACCGCTGTCCCTCATATAAGTGTGTAGTAACTCAGAAGTTTTCATCTCACAAAAATATTCTCAATGTATACCACTATCATTGGCTCTCTCACTCTAGAAACGATGTGAGCTTATATAAAGTCGTTAATTATCAGTGAACAACTTACACAGAAAACCCCATTTACCTAGGTATGTTACGATAGGAGTGCCTCGGACAGGCAAGTGCGTAAGCTCATATGCACATGCGCTAGGACTAAGCATCCATTAGCCATCTATCAGCTAATTTTTATCAACCACCAGAAAAGGTGCCTGTATACATATTTTCAACGACGCCCTCTGAGTAAGCAACTGGAAATGGGGTAATTCAGTCAAATTTTTAATTCTTTTTTTTCAAAAGAGCATGGGTCAGGAATAATAGTAATTGGGTCTGTTCGTCGAGAAAATGTTTAGAAGAAATTAGGAAAGCTAATGAAAGTTGAAGATTTGAATGATGTGATGTAGTAACTTGCTGTGACGTATCAAATTGCTGACCTTGGATCGAACATTTCACTAATCCTGTGCAATCTCGAACGCCTTGTGGCCTTGGATACTACAAAATACTACGCACACACACCTGCGGCATAGTGCATGTGCGTTCATAGAGGCCCGCCTTTTTCTCGAACGTGTGATCTCTTTATTTAATTTTTCTTCCACGCGTTACAGTATCAATGGGCAAAAAGATGGAGTTTAGAGGTTTTCAATGGTGCTGAACCAAATTTGAGGTCAAAAACCTGAATTTCCGACCCACCAAAATACCGCATCGAATTGTTGTGATAATGTGCAGTATAAGAATGTTATTATCCTTTTAATTCGCATTCTAGGAACCCTTTGTATCTCAAAGGAAAAGTCAATCAATTTTCTGATACAAAATGTATTTATAAACTCATTTCTTGCCTCTGAGATTTCATCTGACTTTGTTCGAACGGCCATTTTGGTTTTAGTGTCTCCTATGTTGCCAACCCTATAGATTTATCCATAAATCTAGATACTCACACCAAGCTTCAATATTTATCTTTTTTTACCAGATCCGATATTACATCAAACCTATTATAAAACTATTATATCGTTCGAAGAGGAACAGAAGTCGTTCCTGAATGATGAACTAGTTGCATGTGTACAAGGGCACAAGCCCAAATAAAGAAACAATAAAACATCATTAAACAATAAACTCAAGAATAATGCCGAAACTCAAGAATAGTACCTGAGGTCTTCAACAGTAAAATCAATTCACGATTAAGGAATGGTACGTTACCTTCAATCTTTGAAATGGTTGACTCATCATCCTTTGTAAATGTGTTTTGTCGTTTAGGAGGATCAGTTGACTTCACTTCAGAGTTATATTTTTCTCTTTTTGTCGCCTTCTTGACTGAAAAATATGTGAATGCTAAGTGTAAAGGTGGATTTCACACTGCAGAAATATAAAATACCTAACTCTCATTAGTTTTCGACCAACATCAATTTAATCAGTGAGAACCAACACAACTGTTTCCAATTTATTTTTATTTCAAGACAGGACACTTTCGTATTATTGTATAATAATCCAATGATGCTCTAAGTGTATCACGTGAAACGGAAATATGCCAACATTTCTTCTTATTCCGAAATCCATTTAGATTCTTAAAATTGGGTCTTCATGTGGTGCTTCAAGTTGAGGCAAATTATTGAATAGTTATTTGGATGAACAAGTTAAAAACGTGGGTCTACGCTGCTACTAGTAGCTGGCATGACAATCTGACAAGCGTCAGACCAGGGGCGGCTACTGATAGGAGCATAGGCGCATGTGCACCCCCAGCCAATTAAAAAAAGAAAAAAAAATCAAAGTTAGTTCCTCTGGGTTTCAAGAGTAAGTTGGCTAGTGACAGAAGACACGATCGTAGGTACTGTGCTAGTTGAATTTACGTGCGAAAACAGTGGCGGGGAGCTCCCTCTTTCTGACCAATCAGCAGCAGTTGGAGCAAATCCTGTTCTATGCTCTGTTTGTGGGGAAGGTGACGTGTTTTGAGGGAGGTGGGCACGTGAGTTTGACAAAACAGAGAGCACGAAATGTGACCTTGGGGGAGCAGCATGGAAGATGTGCTCCTGGGGTGTGTGAGTGAGTGAATCTCCAATTTTATTATTTTGTGCTCCTGGCTCTCTGGTTTCCTTATCGTAAAGAAACGAAACTGATAAGGGCATTTCCCGTTTGCAGTCCACCGTTTTGTTCTAAGTATTGTAATTATTTAGGAGTGTTGTAGGTACTATGAATAATTCAGTGCATTACATTAAAGTAAACTTTTCGTGTTTGTCGGTTGTGGAAAAGTGCGACATTTTAGAAACTGGCAGCCCCTTGCCGTCTCTACCTGGACTCCAGCAGATGTTAAAATTTAAAAATCGTGCAGATTCGTACCGTAAGTTTAATGTTGAATATTATAAGAAGGTAGATTGGCTTTGCGGGTATGAAGTGACTAACAAATTATTTTGCTTTGTTAGCCTACTTTGTTCTACTAACTGAAATGAGGCTTGGGTTAAAGATCTTTCATTTAGCCAAAAAAAAATTGAAAAACGCATTGGCTGTCTCCCATAAAAACGCTCTGGTAGATTTGCGTATTCTGGCAAAATATAATGCAACTCGATAGTGCATATTGTCTTAATCTGACCCAAAATAAACCGCGAAACGGTTAAGAAAAATAGGTACATTCTATCTCGAATCATTGATTGTATCAAGTTCTGTGGTGTTTTCGAGCTAGCCATGCGTGGACATGATGAGAGGGAAGATTCTTCGAATCCCGGAGTCTTCAAGGGGCTCGTTAATTTTTCTTCCGAGTTGGACGATGTTTTGAATATACATTTCAGCTATAGCAATTAGATGGGTGCATTTCTTTGGTTTAGACCTTTGATGATTAAGTATTTCAGAATTTCTGTTAACCACTAGAGAACATTATTTTTCGTGTCTATTGCACCTACGTATTTAGTACCGTTTGCAATTTAAAGATGAAAAAGTTACCAAGATTTATCCCGTTTGCATATCGTTTAAATTTCAATTTGGCAGAGAAAAGCACCTATTCTGTCCCTTCTCCATAGCTTCTCCTGATCTCTGTGCACCCCCTGAGTTTCAGGGCAGGAGCCGCCACTGTGTCAGACACTAAAATTTAGATAAACTTGGGAAGGTGACATTTGCAGTAGCCAACCTTTGGTGAACGTCAGCCTTCTTTGATTCTTGTCGTCGTCACTTGCTGACAGCATAGATTCGTCAACTTCTTTTAGGGGTGTTACTGAAATTCATGAATATATTGTACAGAGGACTTGAATTCATAGGTTTCAGTAAATCAGTAATTTAAATTGCAATAGGAAAAGTGATTAATTCAAATTTAGAAAATAAATGGCTATACTTACATGGGGTTGTTCGGTTAGGGTCAATGTTTTCGATGCCATTACACTGCCAACAAAAAAAACTTTTAAAAAATAGAAAGAGAGGTTGCCTTCATGGATGGTATCTTAAACATTGAAAAACACATAAATTCTACGACAATTTCAGCGACATACATTCACAATTTGAAATAATTGTCTATAGTAATATCACTTATGGATATTAGATACTTTCTGGAGAATCATACCTCGTCGTTGATCCAAACTGTGCTTAGGCGGCGGATGAGAGCAGCCTGGAAAAAAAAATGAAATATAATAAATGTATATAAAATGTAATAAATCTAAACCTGATATCTAAAGATAACCCACCTCAAATCCAAGAATAGTGCATAGCTGTTTTAGCATGAAACGTGCTTTAGCCTTGGACTAACTACCCTAAGAGAGTCATGCGGGAGGGAGTTTACATGGAGAGGGTGACGTGCGAGTGGCACATGGGGGTCCACCCCATCAGTACTCCGCCGAAAAGCGCTGCTGAAGCACGTTCCATAAGCCTAGTTTGTTTTTTATAGCATGGAACATGCTTTAGCCTTGGACTAACCACCCAAAACTGTTATGCGGGAGGGATGATGCAGAGAGGGTGGTGAGTGTGTGTCGCACGTATTCTCCACCCATTCATCCCATCCCTACTCCGCATGTTCCATGTTTCTTGAATTATTTTAGCCAATAAGCAGTAAGGCGAGGCCCTAAGGGCCCAGTTTATTATACTTTCTTCTTCAACTTTCTGATTTTGTATAAAATATTATGTAGATTTCAGGTCTGGAACATTGATTGATATAAACAAATATGAGGTAGTAAAGAAGTATACAATTACCAACATGAAGTCGAATACCTGTAAGTAGAGAAGATGTTCCATGACTTGCATGGTAGTAAGAATTGAATAGGTTAACAATAATTGTTTCTATTTCCACGGTGGAGTGGTAGAGTGCAATTTGACATGACGGCAGTAAAAATAAGAAGAAAGGGTTTTCTTTTGAAATTCATGAAATATTTTCGACCTTATCTTCTTTTAGAGTTTTAAATACTACTCGATATGATTTGGTAGGAAGACAAAGGTAAATTTCCGACACATTTTCTCTGTATTAATACCTAATAAGATACGTCAACTCTCAACGAGACACACGAACCTTTTTAGAAGATTTCTTCTGGTAAACTCCATTAACTTTTGCCAGTTCCACGACCTCTTTGTATGACATCTGATGTAGTTCTGCCTCCGATAGAGGCATCTGTAATAGAATAGAATATAAATTAGGAAAGAACATTTCGAAAAATACAGGGTGTCCCGAACCCCCCCCCCCCCTGACAAAATCGTCCACATGGTGGTAAAAAAACGGTTTTTTTAATCTTCATAATTTTCCCCAAGGATCTCAAATATGACCACGGTGCTTTTTACTTGAAGATCCCTTCAGTTAATTTCTGAATGTTTATGACCTACCACCCTGTCTACTTGAAAATCTTTTCCCGATTATCCTACAATTCAAAAGTTGTTTGCTTGATTTTCAGGATGTAGGTCCACTATCAGGAAATCTACTGTTGTGATCAGCTACCTCTTCGCAATGGGGAATGAGGAATTTAACCATGTCGGAATTTCCTATTTTTGACCCCAAAATCGGATTCAGCACCTCGAAAAACCTCTTAGGGCAAACTTTCAGCCCGAACTTCCTAATTTACGAATAAACAAAACAGTGTAGAAAATACGAATGTTTAAAAAAAAAACCAGGAAAATGACGTCATCCTGGAATAGTTCATTTATGGCCGCTTGAAGCGCTGAGATCGAGAAATCTATAGTCCCCAGATGCAAAATTTCACGAAACAGTAAAGTTCGAAATCGAAAAACTGAAGAAAAAAATAGAAAAAGCAAGATGGGGAAAATTAGGTTTCCCCTGTTTTTGTTTGATAACTTTTCTCTTAGAAAACACGATTTCGTCGTTCCAATGGGCCACACTGGGAGGAGAAGGCGATCCGAACAGCCCAATCAGCAAGCGTTCCCACTTCACGTCCGTTTTCCCGGTTAGTTTTGAAATCAAAAATTTTGATTGTCTCCCAAAAATAACAGGAGACTTACTTTCCGAAATCAGCCCGATTTTCATCTATCCCACACCATTAACTATTCAGGAAAAATGCAAACAGAATTCGGTGAAATTCCTCATTTGCCTCACAATTTTTTTTTTCGAAAGGGTTCACTGATATAGAATAAAACCATAGTGTACTGCTCGAAAACGCATCCAAAAAAATTAGAGAATTCAAGGAAGATGGAAATTTTGAATGTACCAGGAGTCTGTGATGCGACGAGTTTCCCCTTACAACAGCAGCACTGCCTCTGATAGCGCCATGAAACCATTCGCTTATTTGATCGAACACACGAGTGCGCCACAAACTGGCAGAATGAACCCAGACACGAAAGTGGCGGAAAGAAGCAATTTCACTCACTTTTTTTTACAATACGATTCTATCTATTACTTTATCAAGCATTTTTAGTCTTCACCTTCTCTTATTTAGTTTCTATATTATTAGTTTCGGTATTTGAATCACATTATTTGAGTGGATCGTTTCATGTGATCACAAGGGCGCCTAAAGCTGGATACATATGGGACGGAAGAGGGCGGAAACGGAGAAGACGAGAAAACCAGTGGTGGGGTAGCCGGAGTTGGCAGAAGGTTTACATGGATGATGGACGGAAAAGACGGAATGATAACCTCTCACTGATCTATAACCTCTGTTGACTGTGTTTAGAATTTGACGTTCAATTCCTCGTTGAAATTAATTTTGTATTAAAAAAAACGAGCAAAAAAAAGACAGCACAACAAACAAAAAACGCTGCAAATTATTACACAATGGTTTATTATTTTTCTATATAGATCACTCATCTACAAAATCACCAACCATCCAATATGAAGAAAAAAAAATCAACAAAAAATGCAATCAAAATCAAAATCACCAACCATCGATCGCATTTTGGTCAGCTCTAATTTGAACGGAGATTAGGCCTCTTTTGCGATTCACACTCGTGTTTTGATTTAAATATATATATTTCAATATAAACCCTTAAATTTTCGTAGGGAGCGAACGGTTAGTCCTACAGAGCTCCGCGTGGTCTCAAAAAATTCTAAAAATTCTATAGAATCTTAAATTGAAGGAAAAACAATACCTTTATACGGAAATTTTTTGAGTTAGGGCGTTTTCAAAATTTCAAAATTGATTTTGGAACCCTTGGAAGTGACCTACATCAACCAAAAGCTTCGGGGCACAACTAGACCCCAAATGGAGCCTACAAACCAAATTTCATCAAAATCGGTCAATGCTAAGTGACAAAAGTGTGTACGGCGGACGGACGGCCAAATTTTTATTCGATTTTTGGATTCTACGTACCTTGAAACGTAAACCATCAAATTTTGAGGGGGTGTTAAATTTTTTTTTTCTTGGTCGATTCCAAAGGTTCATTATTGAAAATAATAAACCAAAAGCGCGAGCGTGGAACCTCGGGTGCCCAATTGTCGATTGCAACAATGAGGAATTTCACCGAATTCTGTTTGCATTTTTCCTGAATAGTTAATGGTGTGGGATAGATGAAAATCGGGCTGATTTCGGAAAATAAGTCTCCTGTTATTTTTGGGAGACAATCAAAATTTTTGATTTCAAAACTAACCGGGAAAACAGACGTGAAGCGGGAATGCTCACTGATTGGGCTGTTCGGATCGCCATCTCTTCCCAGTGTTGCCCATTGGGACAACGAAATCGTGTTTTCTAAGAGAAAAGTTATCAAACAAACACAGGGGAAACCTAATTTTCCCCATCTTGCTTTTTCTATTTTTTTCTTCTGTTTTTCGATTTCTAACTTTACTGTTTCGTGAAATTTTTCATCTGGGGACTTTAGATTTCTCGATCTCAGCGCTTCAAGTGGCCATAAATGAACTATTCCAGGATGACGTCATTTTCCCGGTTTTTTTAAACATTCGTATTTTCTACACTGTTTTGTTTATTCGTAAATGAGGAAGTTCGGGCTGAAAGTTTGCCTTAGGGGGTTTTTCGAGGTGCTGAATCCGATTTTGGGGTCAAAAATAGGAAATTCCGACATGGTGAAATTCCTCATTGATTGTTTTTCCAACAATCGATAGCGTTGATGGTTTTTTTTCAACAAAGGAGGAACATTGCTCTTGGAATTTTCAATTCGCCCACATGCTCATTTATTTTTACGAATGCCAGCTGAACAATGTTTCTGGAAAATTCACAGTTGGAATCCTGCAATAATTCAGGGAATACATAATCTCAACTCCTCGACGCATCAATCGTCTTGATCGTACCAAAACTATCGATTGTTGGCTACTACTGACAGTTGGCCACCCCTAGTGCAACCTCCACTAGTGGTTATCATTCCTGACAGGCGCACGGAAAGGGCAGAAGATGGACGATGGTATAAAATTCCTTCCACCAATGGGTTCCATCAAGATGGCGGCCACCATTCTCAACTGGGGAAAATCAGCCAATCAGATTTTTATATTCCTTTCCGTCTTTTTCGTTTCCGCCCTATTCTGTCCCATGTGAATCCAGCTCAACTCTATCTGTTGACATTCTCTGAAACATTTGCCAAAACTCCATTTACGCTTCGCCAGAGCATAGTTTTGCGTGAGGACCCCAGGGAGAGATGTAATCAGTTTTCCTCAATCTTTGCAGTGTTTTTTGACACCTCTTCACTTGTTTAGTCATTTTCTTCTAAGGTAATTTTCCCCCTTGGGTATTCCTGGTGTTGAACGTTATTCTAGGGCCCTATTATAGGATTTGACTTGAAATTCCAGAGTCTAAAATTGAGGCAAATTCCCCATTCAAAAGTTGTTTGCTTGATTTAGAGGATGTACGTGCAATATTAGGAAATCAACTGTTGTGATCAGCTACCTCCTCCCAATTCTGTCCATTCACTTCCTTGGCACAGTGGTAAAGTGCTCGACTCAGGAATGTAAATATAGTTTAATAGAAAAGATTGGAGATCGATCCCCGGTTGAGAAAAGTAACTTTTTGATGACACAATACAACCACGTAAGATCTATTCCCAATGCCCTGACTTTGGTAAAACGAAATACTTTTGATCGCCTTCTACCTTTCAAAACACTCTTCCTAGGAGTTTACAATCTCCTACCACCTCTTGATTTCCTTCAACACTCTGCTTGGAAACCAGGAATAGTCTTTAGTGGGATTAGCAAAAACTAAATTTAATTTATCTGAGGATCAGAAAGAATACTATTCTGACCCACCCAAGTTCTGTATTCATCTACATTCAGCTACCTGTATGAGTAGGTAGAGGATGATTGCGAACCGTCATTCCATTCTATAATAATAATAAATTTTTATTTGTAGAACCTACATGGGCATTACAAGCGTCAACATAATAGGAAATTACACAATATAAATCAACTATATACACAACAATAGGTATAAAAGCAAACAAAAAGTAAGGGGACACCAGAATAAATCATCAATAACTTTCACACAAAAGTGACGTCATAGAACTCCTCGAGAGTGTACAACTCAGCTGCTATGAGACAACGCTTCACATGGTTCTTGAAGGTAGCTTACGAGAGGTTATGGAAGTGGTCCGGCAAATGATTGAGCAAACGAGCTCCGACCTGAATGGGATTCGTCGACCACGAAGCAGCGAGACGAACTGGAGGTGGACACAATTTGTCTCTGTTCCTCGTCAAGTACTCATGCGTACTCCAGATTCTGGTGTACGTACAACAGACAAGAGAGGGCGTACAGGTTCGGGAGAGTGAGGATATTGAGTTCCCTAAAATGACCACGGCAACTCTCCTGCCAGCCTAGCTTTAGAAGAATTCTAATACCTCTAATACCGAATAGGATATTCGGCTCTGGAAACAAGCATGGTAAACGGTACGAAGGATGTCAGGGGAAATCATAGAGGACAATCTCCGCAGCATGAAAATTGAAGAAGCCAGTCAAGCCGACAGCAACTCCACATGACTCCCCCATGAAAGACGACTGTCCACCTCAAGGCCGAGAAGATTGACATGTTGGGACAAACGTCCATTCAATTGAATGCTTAGTGTTTGAGTTTTCTCCTCATTCAACAGTAGAGCATTAATCTTACACCAATCCTTGATTGCTGTTGAAACTTTATTCAGGTTAGAACGAAGAACCGCTTCTGATGAACCACGGACCACGGCTGAGATATCGTCAGCAAACAACGTTAAATGGAAAGAATCTTGCGTAATATACAAGAGATCATTGATGTAAATGATGAATAAACAGGGCCCGAGCCCGGAACTCTGTTTTATTCCGCACGGAATTGACTCCTCGTGCGAACGCTTCCCATTATAGGATACGACTTGGTTCCATCCTGACAAATAACTCTTGAAAAAGGAAAGTGCTCCGTCAACAAAACCGTAGTGTGAGAGCTTCTCAAGCGGCAGATTGAAGGGTACAAGATCGAAAGCTTTGGACATATCATACATCTCTATGGATGTCAGCGTTTTGGCTTCGAGAGAGTGGAGAGCCTCAACGACTACCGAACAAGCAGCCGCACTACTGCTTCTGCCTCTCCGAAAAGTACACTGAGTACACTCAGTAGTATACTGAAGTAAAGAACAGCCCCTTATTGATAGGTAATCCGACTCACTTCCCCTGCCTTCCCATCACACAGTGAATCCACGGCAGTGGAGTAACCAAAAGGGAAGTCAAGCAATCAAAACCAAAAAACTAAATGCGAAGCCGAAAAAATCATTTCAACTGGGGACCTAAGAAGAGCTTCCTACCCGGGCTGGAGAGTGGAATAATATTCCAGAATATTATTCTTCTCAGTCTTGAGTTTGAGGTGAACGGAAGATACATTAATGCTAGGTACTTCACTCCTTTTATACTCAGGTGCACCTACTTTAATAGGTCTAAAATAGAATAGATAAACATGGATAATTTATAAACCTGACCTTTTCAGATGATGACATCACCGTCACAATACTAGTTGTTAGTAGCACTCGTCTTAATTTACAAATTAAAAACACGTGAGGGAAATATATGATTGAAATTCAAGAAACTACTTTGAGGGAATCGGCACTTTTTCAGAACGAAAACTCAGGTTGGAGAGGAAAATCGACGTTACAAAACGAAAACGATAACAAAAACGAACAAACGACCAAGCGCGGAGAGATAAACACGATTTCGGCGGGAACAGTGTGACCACACTTCAATCTCGTGACTGCCATATTGCCAACTCAAAAAAAAACTTTTTTCGTAGATTGTTCATGCGATCAAAAATCAGAGGAAAAATCGATGGATAGATAAGCTATTATTTTAATTCTTTAAATGGATAAGCAAATATTTGGTCTCGATTTGTGTTTTCACGTGTTTCATACTTACCTCCTCCAAGACTTCCATGCTACTCCCATGAAGACTGTTGCTACTTCCATGCTACATCCAAGGGTCTGTTCGGAGAGGCAGTCCGGAACCAAACCGGAACTGAAAAGGGGAGGGGATAGCGGCGAATGGACTCCTCCTGGTTCCTCCAAACCCCTCCGAACCGTTCAGGACTGCCTCTCCGAACAGACATGACAACTGGTCTTGTCTTGTCTACTTGACGTTGAGATTGAGGTTGGGAACTCGAATACATAGATTCTTTTATAATTTAACTTCTACCACAATCCAAAAGTGCACAATCCTTCTCCTGATAACATAATTCATATTTAAACGAGAGAAATATCAAAACTGAGATAAAGTAGGCAAAGTAAATAGCAATCTAGCAAATATAGCACTGTATTTATTAATTAGATAATTAATTATCCTAAGAGGAAGCGAATGGTTGGTCCCACCGAGCTCTGGGCGGTGTCAAAAAATTCGTAAAAATCGACTTTATTTGGAATTAAAGGAAGATTAATGTCTGTTGGCCGGAAGTTTTCAAACTAGGGCGTTTTCAAAAATTTTCGCCCTACTTTTCACCTATTAGAAGTGACTGACAGTTACCAAAAGCTTAGGGGCACAAATAGACCCCAAATGGAGCCGATTCACCATGTTCATTACAATCGGTCCTGATGGGAAATGGGCAAAGTATGACTCGTAGGGGGAATGAAGGACGGACAATTTTTTATTAGATTTTTTCAATCGTACATACCTACCTAAAATTGATTGAAAAGTAAACGAAAAAATTTTTTGGGGAGGAGGAGGGGGGTTTACATTTTTTCTCTCGATTACTGAAAATAATAAACCAAAAACTTTATCATATTTCAGCTTTCCTACTGTATATTATTTTTTGAAAAATTCTATCTGATTCAGTAATAAAAAAAGTTTAAATCCGGGAAAACGTAGGTTTTTTTTCAGGAAAAATGTATGGTTTTTTTGCAAAAATTGACTTTACAAGTTGAAAATGAGTTTGACTTCCGATTGTGAGTTTCAGAATTTTATTTTTTGAACAGACCTGAGTAAAATCAATATTCCTACTTGAAATACTTGAAAACTTGAAAAACTATCCTGAAATTCGCCGTTTCGCTACCTACACTAAAGTTGGCGTTTTCTGGTTTGCCAGCTAGCAAGATACATTGAACTTCCTTTTCGAATTTTACCGCGACTTCCACATTGACCGCCACCCTGAGGAAACCCGACGGACGGAAAGCGAAATAGCGACCTCTCTGAGAGGAAGTTGTGAAACGGAAATCTTGAAAACAATTGCTTCAAATGAACTAAAGATAACTCTTACAGCATACTTGATGCATATTTTACGAGAAATAATATGTTTGTGTGCCTCTAAAACCAAAGAACTCTAAAAACGATTCTCGCTATAGTATCCATGTGGAAACTCCTGTTACATACACTCGTTTTCTTCCATGGTTTTGGCCAACAAGTAATCCTTATCTCTTATCATACAATATTAGCTTTCTGCATCTGTAATCTATGAATTCTGGTGCGATTTGCTTCCGTGGTAGTTTCCTATTCCTAAGAAATAGTTCTCGGTATAGATTATTCTGTCAGATTTTCTCATCTCGGAATATTTTTTCAACCAGGTTGATCAGCTTTGATATTGATGCTCCTAGAAAAATCATGAATAAATCTAAGATGATATCGGCTCGTTTTCAAGAAATCGACGAAAATGCCAAGACTTTGAAGGAAAAGGTAGTTTTCGAATGTATCGGTATTGTATTTATTTAGAGAGTAAGGAGTAAGTAAGGAGAATTTTCAATAGATAACTAAATGCTGTCCTGTTTATTTTTAGCATGTTAATTAATATTTAGACTGTGGTGGTGGTCTAACCCACGTTGAGTAGCGCCTTGGGAAATGTAACTTTGTTAAGTTTCGGGGTTAACAGAGCGATATTTGTTACGGTCCGACTTTCAAAATTCTACCAAAATTATTCCTTTTTTGACACATTGAGCGCAAAAAACCCCTAGTTAAATAAGTTAAACTCATAACTCATAACTTAAACTCATAAGTTAAACCCCTCACTATAAGTACTCAGAATTTTCATATTTATATTAAGTATATGAAACATTCATTCTTCTGTGCAACGTTAGAAAAATGAATAGATAGATACAATGGTAGGTATTCAAAAATATCAATTATGAACATTTAAAAAAAGAAACGTCGATCATTTACCTATAGTATTTTTATTCAATATTATTTTTATAAAATGATGTTATTGATTATGATTGGATAACATAAATATCCCACTATAATGTAATGTATATATCTCTGTAATGTAAATATCCCACTATAACTATGTAATGAAAATTCATTTATCAATCAATTCATTTTCATAGTAAATGATGAATATCACTCAATAAAATTGCTTATTCAGCATAACTTGGTAGGTAGATGTGGAAGTGAAATCGCGAGCAATGTTACTGATGTATTCCGTGGGGTTCAAGGACGGTCGGATTGAAAGGTAACAAGGGTCGCTAGGCAACCAACCTCATACTCCATTTGCTAACAACCAATGAGCGTGCGTTATTTTTCATTTACCCTTTCCGTCTCCAATTGTCCAAGAATCGGATTTCTAACCAATCATTCATCAATTATCAATGATAATGAATATGCAAGCTATCTCATTTTTTACTCAACGCCTTTAATAGCCCGAATTCTGCGATTTCATGATAAAAATAATTAAAGTGTGGTAAAAATTCAATGGTGGAAAGCGAGATTTACTTATTCTGGATACATTCCCGTATTATAATTGAGAAAAATCTTTCGTGGAGGATGAGAAACTTTGGGAAAACTTTTGAATGCGACGCTAGCGCCATCTCCTAAAAGAGAATCAAACTAGAGGGCTGTCCCCTTTAGCCTTAACCCTTAACTGCACACAATTTCCGATTTTCTTGAAAAAAAAAAAGAATTTCATGTATTTTGGCCCCCTGAAAACGAAAGTGACAAGGAAAAGTCCCTAAATTACATAGTTTAACCGATAATCCCTAATTTATGCACTTATCATATATGATAGAATGTGGTTAAGCAGCCGAGACGATGATTTCATATGTGATATAATGCGAGCAAAATGGTTGAAAGAAATACGTATGACCAAATAGATTTTCTCGCATAATGCTATTTAAAAATCACATTTATAATGCTATAAGAAAGCATAAATGCTCATTTGGAGTTTCTATCACCTATTTAGAAACTTAGTAGGATTATGGACAAAAATCTAGTGATATATTATACATAAGACATTTTTTCAAAGCATTTATTATGATAATTTGTACGTATGTAATTTAAAAAAAAAGCCTGTAGGCACCAATAAATTTTCCTCTTATCATTGGCCAGACTATAAACAAGAATAGTTGAAGACTAAACAATAAGTAGACAATTTTTGACAAGGTGGCTTCGGGTCCATAATGAATAGGTTGGCAAAAAGTCATCAGGCTGGTCAAACTCAGCGTTATCATAATCTAATTCATCCACATCTAATAAATCATCTTCTCTTCCAATTGGTATTTCAAGGAATTTTTGTAGTTCATCATTATGCCATACTAGCTGAAAAGCCTACTTAAAGCAGGCAAAAACGATTCCTCTGACTCTCCCCGCCACCCACTCCCTCCGATTCCTCAAAGTCTTCCTACTCCCACAACCACTCTAACTCCTCGCGATCGGCGACATGCATGTACACACGGTCGGGGTTTTATGTAATTAGATTCTTTTGGTTCCATCTCTGTCCACATATGTGAAGTAGTTAGGAACCATTTCTGAAATATAGTAGAGATACCTAATGTGAAATTTATGCTGACGTCAAATAAAATTTATATAATCATCAAAAACATAAAATAAAATTATATTTAAAAAACATCATGTGCAGCAAGTGGTTTGTATCACGTTTGAACGAGATGGTAATGCAGTGGAGAAGTCCACATTCTATCATATATGAAATTCACCCAGGTCCTCCTCCTTCACGTTCTATGATATGAGATATCAAAGCAAAAGCGCAGTTTCCATAAACACTGGAAACTTGATCGATTAGTTCTTTTCATATTTCATTTCTACATATCTTGAGACAGCACGCAGTATTTTTTCAGCCGAAAATCTTCAAAAATGTTGTTGTAAGAGGCACAGCAAAACATCACTTCTCACGCGTGTTGTCAACTCGTGATTTCTGCTGATTTGAAAGAGGTTATAACCTTACAGGAGGGGGTTATGGATATTCTTTGATTCTTATGAGATCTAGCGGTAGTTGACTAAAGTAAAAATACCGCAAAGAGCTCGAGAAGACCACCAGAATGCTCTTGAGCCTCGTTTAAAGTTCCATATCATATATGATAGCTGGTGCAGTTAAGGGTTAAGTACATTCGTGGCCGTTAAATAAAGGACTTCGATGATTGGGCTTCAAGAACGCAGTGTTTTTCTTTCATAAAAATTGTATGAAAGAAAAACACTGCTTTGTTCTAAACGTGAGTGTTTCCTATGTAAATCCTATGGCCGCAGATTACAAAGGAGACATTACAAACGGGAATTAGTAGACATTATAAAATATTACTGTATTTTTGTATTTTAGTTCAGCATCAACATGTTAGTAACAAGTTAGTATCAACATGTAAGCTTTGTCACTGAAATATTTTGAAGAAGAAAAATACCTTTGGTATGCAGTGAGACCCTAATCAAGTGTGTGGGTTTTTCCAATTTAGGTACATCTTCACAAAAGTACCTACTTACTTTATGTTTCATAAGATTTTAGTTTGTTGCTAGATTTGAATGGAAAAACTCAGTTCTAGGTATAAACTCGAATAGAAACAATACTACGTTAGCAACGTGTCAGCTATGAAACATTTCTACGTATCTTAGTTGCCCCTCTCAAGTTGTGAATTGTAGTTCAATTAGACTATCCATGTTCTACCTAGTGCTAGCGTGCTGTCCTCAGAGACACTTCACCGCTCTTGTTTGTTGTCTCGGGCTGACCATTTCGTACTTGATGAGATTCTCTCTTTCCATCGCTATAACGGAGATGGCCGCACAACCAGAGGTCAAGGAAGATCCCAACGCTTGCCCGTATCCTAATCGAACTTCTGTTGAGCACCATAATAGAACTCTCTTCCCTTGGACAGAAATGCAACAAGGAATTATATTGAGCTCTTTCTTTTGGGGTTACGTTTTCACACCTGTTCTCGGTGGTTTGGTGTCAGAAGCTTATGGCGCCAAACCAGTGTTGGGTTGGGGGGTAGCTTGCACTTCTTTGGCTACGTTTCTGACTCCCTTGTTTGTTCACATTTGGGACTGGATTGGGCTGATCGTTATGAGGATTTTGATCGGATTGTCGCAAGGTGTTGTTTATGCAGCTCTTCATACGCTGGTGGCACATTGGATCCCTAGTCAGGAACGCGGTACCTGGGGAACAGTTATATTCACTGGAGCTCAATTGGGCAACACCATCAGTATGCTGTGTACCTCCCAGATACTTGCTGCTTTCAAGGACTGGGAAATTGTTTTTTATCTGTACGGTATTTTGGGATTTCTATGGACAGGATTGTTTGCAATGACTGCATTTTCCTCGCCAATTGATCACCCTCTGCTGGCTGACTCTGAAAAAGAAGTATTATGCATTTACATGGCCAAGGTGAGGAAGAGGAAATCCAACAAAGGGACTCCATGGAAGAAGATCTTCACTTCGAAACCTGTCATTGTTATGATCATTGCTATGATCGGACACGACTGGGGAATGTTCTCCCTCGTCAGTGACATCCCCAAATATATGAAGGCAGTACTTCATTTCAACATCAAGCAAAACGGTATGTTTCTGGCAATGGGCTACATGCTTATTTGCATTGTTGGGATTGCATCAGGCGTTTTGGTGGACGCCATTGAGCGCCGCAAACTCGTAACACTGACGCAGAACAGGAAAATCATGGCAAGCCTCGCATCAATCGGACCTTCTTTCGGCTTAATCGGCGTCACCTACTCTGGTTGTAGCACCTTTAGATCGATGACTTGTCTCCTGATTGGGATGGCTTTCATGGGATTCTATTATCCTAGCCTGAAGATCAATACTGTCGATCTTTCTCCAAACTTTGCTGGGACTGTAGGCGCTCTCACACACTCCATGGGTGGAATTTCTGGAATAGTCGTGCCCTACGTGATCGGCCTTCTTACTCCCAACGGATTCTTGATGGAATGGAGACTCGTGTTTTGGATTTGTTTCGTAGTGATCATGATCACTAACGCTGTGTACCTTGCTTTTGCCTCAGCCGAACTTCAACCATGGAATGATGATACTGAAGAAGACCCATTGCTCCGTGAAGCTGAAGGAAATGACTCCTTTCATTCCCTCAAACTATAAACTTGTACCTGCGCATTTTAAATCGTCATGTATGGAATTATAAATATTCTTGAAACATGGTTTTGATGAATGGGTGATCCGTACAAGAGCAATACAGAAATTATGGACCAAAGTTCTCCATCATCGATCCCCTTCAGGATTACTGTTTGATACACCAAGGGAGTAGGAAGGTTATTTTTGGTAGATGATATTGCAATCATCGCTCCAGTGAGTAAACATATTCTCTTCCAAGTTAACTTAAGGTAGGTATCTAAGGCCAAAAACTAACACGCCTAAAGTTCTGGTGAAATTAAGGCTTCTATCCATCTTACCTTTGGTTTGAGCACCTGTGCATTGCTGGTAACACATATTACTTTTGTACCTAATTTTGTTTGAATTCCATTGTTCCAGCTGTTGGAATATGAAAGGGAGTTTTATGAAAAATTCCTGGTCGCCGTCGTAGAAGAGAAAAACCGCGTCTTGCAGTCCCAAATTCATCAGGCTGTTGACGAGCTCAATGCGTTAGAGCGCTGCAATGGTCAGGGTGAAGTACGTTGATTTAAAACTACTGAATTTACTATTATTGAATATTACCTACAATTTTTGTTTCAATAGCGTAATTGCATGGGTCAGAATTTCGTATATTTGTCGTGACATTCAACTTTAGTGCTCTTGAAAACATTCCTGTACCAGTTTTCAGTTCGAAATTCCATTTAGTTTAGCCGTTTTTCCATAAGGAAATACGTTCTTCTCTTGTGTTGGCTGTAAAGCCGGACAATGCTGACGTCACTTGGCAAAAGGAATCTGTCGATAGAGTGCACCGAGGTCACTGCGATCGAGGTCTGATTCAAGTCAGAAACATTGAAAATAAGGATGCAAAATAATTAAAATTAGTGATTAAAAAACGATAAAATGTATTTTCAACCTCTGTTATCTGAATTTCTCTTTTAATTTCACAGTAATGAAGCATATTTTTATTGTTTTGCTTTTTTCCCTAGTTTGGTTGCATTGACCATCACTGCTATGACTCCTAGCTGTGTGAAAGCTTTCCCGCTTGAATACCGTTTTTCGAAAGACTCTTAGTAAGCGTTTCTGGGAGTTTTACATACAGATAATATGTTAATTCAATAGAGATTTAATATACTGAATAAAGTTTTAAATTATCATAAAATTACCCCATTGCACATGCTTTCCGTAAACTGTCTCTCACAAAGACAACCTAGAAAGCTGATAATAGTTGCCAGTGTTTATTCTAGCTGGGACAAAACGAATCGCCCCCTCAAATGAGGAATTTCACCGAATTCTGTTTGCATTTTTCCTAAATACTTAATAGTGTGGGATAGATGAAAATGGGGCTGATTTCGGAAAATAAGTCTCCTGTTATTTTTCGGAGACAATCAAAATTTTTTATTTCAAAACTAACCAGGAAAACGGACGTGAAGCGGGAACGCTCGCTGATTGGGCTGTTCGGATCGCTGTTGCCTCCCAGTGTAGCCCATTGGGACGACGAAATCGTGTTTTCTAAGAGAAAAGTTATCAAACAAAAACAGGGGAAACCTAATTTTCCCCATCTTGCTTTTTCTATAGTTTTCTTCAGTTTTTCGATTTCGAACTTCACTGTTTCGTGAAATTTTGCATCTGGGGACTATAGATTTCTCGATCTCAGCGCTTCAAGCGGCCATAAATGAACTATTCCAAGATGACGTCATTTTCCCGGTTTTTTTAAACATTCGTATTTTCTACACTGTTTTGTTTATTCGTAAATTAGGAAGTTCGGGCTGAAAGTTTGCCTTAGGGGGTTTTTCGAGGTGCTGAATCCGATTTTAGGGCCAAAAATAGGAAATTCCGACATGGTGAAATTCCTAATTATCTGGCTGCAGTTGGGTACGAAGTTTGATGTAGTTTTAACTGAAAACATCAAGTATATTGGTATTTTTTTACTCCTCGTGTCACCATGATAATTTATTGTGGAAGAAAGTAGGCAGCAAAAAAAAAAAAAAAAATTCATTATTTTCATCTGGCTTTCGAAGGTCAAGAAGGATCTTTTCTCAAGAATGCCACAATCTCGCTCCTGTTAACATCTTATTTACCTCCTGTTTTGGGGCGATAACGCCCAGGTGAAAATAGCAAGCTTTTCCCGCTTCCTTTTCCCACAATTCTTCATTATTAATAGGTATGTTGATCAGATCCATCCATGGGTGGTGGTTGATTCAAGGAAAAAATACTGACCCCCTGTGTATTGCTCTCCAACTACAAAATACTGTAAGAGGACATGGAATTATGAATAATGGCTTGACTAATAGAAACAACTGATTCGGAGCATAAGAAACCCTTCTCATCGAAAAAATGCAACCAACACTAAAATAAAATAATTATTCCTAACATTCTTTGTTGTCACAGGTTGTATCCAATATCGCGTCCAACGAAAATAAAGATATCAAGTCTTCTGTAGCTCCCAGCCAAACTGCGCCAGCTCCGTCTGATACTGTCAAGACCAACGACAGTAAGAAAGCTAAAATAGACCAATCAAAAGAGAAGAAAGAAGCTAAAACGAAGGAAAATAAGAAACCACCAGGTTGGCTCATAGATAGTTTACTACAGAATGTCGCAGAATCAATGATGGAAAACTTCAAGGACTTATCCTACGACCAATTTGCAACCACTTCTGTTTGATATTTTCCCCCCCAAAACTCCCATCTAGTCTGATTTTATTAACTCTTTTATTTTTCTAAATTGTAAAAATGGCTTCAACTCCCTTAGATTATCCACAAATTCAAATTAGAGGATACCATTGGAAAGACGTTAAATTTCCTCTCATCTCATTACACAATCAAAAATTTTCACACGAGGTAGACGCACTTACGGCGCTTTTTGGCACTCACTAAAAAATTGTTCAACCTTTTTGATAAACGTGACAGTATTTATTAACAATATTTTCGCCCATTCTAAAACGTTCTTCTCTTCGGAAAAACATCTGCAGTTCAGCAACTTTTCTACTGTATAATTTACAAAAAAAAAGACAATCTAATTTAAGGGAGAACTTTGTGCTTGAATGCGGAAAAACGCGAATTTTGTCAACGAAATCATCGTTCGAGCATGAGGCTCCGGGGTTGGAAAGGGTGGGCGGGCGGCGCACTCGATGGCGAGAAACGTTTGGGAATTAGTGAAAATATTGTTTAAATGTACTTTAAAGTTTAACGAAAAAGTTCACTAACCTCAATAGGTAAAATGTTCGATAAAATAAATACGCTGCAAATTATTACACAAAGGTTTATTATTTTTCCATAATCACTCGTCTGCAAAGAACACGGCTTTGCCATTGTCACCACCAACCAACATGAAGAAAAACATCGATCGCATTTCGGTCAGCTACTATTTGAACGGAGATTAGGCCTCTTTTGCGATTCACACTCGTGTTTCTGATTTATCGTAAGTCCAACCCTTAAATTCTCGTAGGGAGCGAACGGTTTGTCCTACAGAGCTCCGCGTGGTCTCAAAAATTTCTAAAAATTCTATAGAATCTTAAATTGATGGAAAAAGGATACCTTTATATCAAAAATTTTTGAGTTAGAGTCGACACTTAGAAGTGACCTACATCAACCAAAATCTTTGGGGCACAACTAGATCCCAAATGGAGCCTACATACCAAATTTCATCAAAATCGGTCAATGCTAAGTGGGGAAAGTGCCGCATACGGCGGATGGCGGGCCAAATTTTTATTCGATTTTTGGATTCTACGTACCTTGAAACGTAAACCAACAAATTTTGAGGGGGTGTTAAATTTTTTTTTCCTGGTCGATTCCAAAGGTTCATTATTGAAAAGATTCATTATTTTTCAGCCGTTGTTAATTTGTTTTGCTGCTTTCCCTAGTGCGTTGACGCCCACCACAACTCTAACGTACCACCCTGCAGTGTCATGACCGTGTAACTGGTTTTTTTCTTCTTCTTCTTCTTTTTGCAAAATGAGCTTAGAGGAAATTTGATGCGTTTTCCAATAGTATCCTGAAATTTGAGTTTGAGGATATTCTAAGAGATCTTATGGCTTTTGTTTTTACAAATTATGATCGCAAACACTGAAAAAAATAAAATGAAAAAAAGTCGGATTGGATGGGGATTTAGGTAAAATTGTAATACCACAAAAGTTGTTGCAAATTAGTCGTAGGATCAGTCTCTGAAATTTGGATCATTATTTCAGGGACACTCGGCTATAGTTAAGTTGGTACCTCCTACCAATATTATAAAAAGTTGGTCGCTTATTACATGGTACCTAGTCCATTCAACCCAGTTACTGTCTTTTTGTTTATCAGTAAGAAATTATGAATTATTTTCATTCATCAGGCACTAATAGTTTAAGTTTACATGGGTCAAGGCACTTGAGCTTATATGGGCCAAGGATTAGCACTCTTTGAATGCTCTACTGCAAAGACCACATCGTGGGACGTTAGTAGGAAATGAATTATTCTCTTCAATTTTTTCATTACTAATACTTTTTCATTATTAAATCAAAAGCTCCTGCTCAAGAGGAAGGTCCTGTGGACGTTGGAAGGCTGGACATGCGAGTTGGGAAGATAGTTGAAATCAAGAAACATCCCGATGCAGATGCGCTCTACGTAGAGCAAGTTGACATTGGAAAGCCTAATCTTATAACAGTGGTAAGTATACTTTTGTTGTTTGTGTGTAAGTGTGAAGTGCAAGGTGAAGAACTGTTCCGGGTTTCTCAACTGATTTCTTCTGAACTGATCCAGCTTGTCCACTGATTTTTCCTGGACAGTATTCTTGACGCGGAAAGGAAATATTGTAAGGAAATCCCCATGAAACTGGGGAAGGAGATACATGTTTATAGTTGAGCTGTCAAGATCAAACAGAAAAGATTTGCACAAAATCGCTTGTCCCATGTGGTACGTCCATATGAAACATTATTCTAGCTCGTATTGATATCGCAGATTTTCTTTTTCCATCAATCAATAATGGGGAATTCGCCTCACAATTGTTTAATTTTTTTTTGAAAGAGGGTTCACTGATATGGAAAACAACATAGTGTGCTGCTCGAAAACGCATCCAAAAAATTCAGAGAATTTAAGGAAGATGGAAATTTTAAATGTACCAGGAATCTGTGACATGACGAGTTTCCCCTTACGACAGTAGCGCTACCTCTGAAAGCGCACGAGAAACCATTAGCTCACACAAGAGTGCGCTGCGAACTGGCAGGAAGAACCCAGACACGAAAGTTTATCAAGCATTATTAGTCTTCACCTTTAGATTGTATATTAGTTAGTTTTGATATTTGAATCGCATTATTTGAGTGGATCGTTTCATGTGGTCACGAGGGCGCCTACAATGAGGAATTTCACCGAATTCTGTTTGCATTTTTCCTGAATAGTTAATGGTGTGGGATATATGAAAATGGGGCTGATTTCGGAAAATAAGTCTCCTGTTATTTTTGGGAGACAATCAAAATTTTTGATTTCAAAACTAACCGGGAAAACAGACGTGCAGCGGGAACGCTCACTGATTGGGCTGTTCGGATTGTCGTCTCCTCCCAGTGTTGCCCATTGGGACGACGAAATCGTGTTTTCTAAGAGAAAAGTTATCAAACAAAAACAGGGGAAACCTAATTTTCCCCATCTCGCTTTCTCTATTGTTTTCTTCAGTTTTTCGATTTCGAACTTTACTGTTTCGTAAAATTTTGCATCTGGGGACTATAGATTTCTCGATCTCAGCGCTTCAAGCGGCCATAAATGAACTATTCCAGGATGACGTCATTTTCCCGGTTTTTTTTAAACATTCGTATTTTCTACACTGTTTTGTTTATTCGTAAATTAGGAAGTTCGGGCTGAAAGTTTGCCTTAAGGGGTTTTTCGAGGTGCTGAATCCGATTTTGGGGTCAAAAATAGGAAATTCCGACATGGTGAAATTCCTCATTCTACCTGTTGACATTCTCTGACACATTTGCCGAAACTCCTTTTACTCTTCGCCAGAGCATTGTTTTCCGGGAGGAATCCCAGGGAATGATGTAATCAGTTTTGCTAGATCTTCGTGATGTTTTTGACACCGCTTCACTTGTTTAGACATTTTCTTCTACGGTAATTTTTTCTCTTGAGTATTCCTGGTGTTAAACGTTATTTTAGGGCCCTATTATAGGATTTGTCTTGAAATTCCAGAATCTAAAATTGAGGCAAATTCCCCATTTATCAGGATGCCTCACTACTGGAAAAATAAGGAAAAACCTGGAATTTTGTGGAAATTATCAGAATTCAGGACATCATAAAATACTTCTCAAGGAAGTCAAATGTAATCAAATTTGAATAATGTATATAGTAATAATTAATAATGGATGCTAGACATTATTATAGTTATAGACAGCGCAGCTCTCTGGATTCGTCTCTTGGATTTGCATCTATTGTTCACTTCTCCCTGAACAAATATATACTCAGTGCTAGAAGTCAAAAAACGTCTGCCAAGTGGGTGTGGCACATAGCTTCCTCGTATCCATAACCCGATTATATAGTTGATCCGATGCATAGTAGTTAATCTCAAAACATCAATCTCTAATGCCCACTTTCACCAAACATTCGAAACGAGTTTAAACCAAACGAGGCGAGAGATGAACGACGTTTAGTAAAATTCGTCTTTTACCAGAGCGATTTACGAGTTTAAACTTCATCTTGGGGGGTTCGAGTTTAAACGGTCGAAAATCGGCCGAATAAACTAGGAAACCTCGTTTAACTACCAATTCAATATGGCCGCGCATTGATTTGTGATTGTTTTCGAAATGAAATTGCGAATTATTTTTGCATTTCGAATTATTTTTGACTCGTCTAACGATGACGACGACGTTCCAGTCGAATCCTGGATCGGATTCCACATTCCAAGATTATGTACGTTACTGAATTTCCGCCTTTCCAAGCCCCGAGTCGTCCAAGTGCTCGACTAGATTGACACCCGCCTCGAGTTCCCGTCATACAAATAAGTTCAACACGTTAATTTAAAATGAATAATGGTTTTTTCAATAACATAATAGTGCAACCTACATTCCTTGGTTGTTTCTATTTGGACCAATTATACAAATTGACCATCATAAAAGACCAGTTGGACCAAAATAAATTTCTATTGAGGTGAAATCGGGGGCCCTAATCTTCGAGTTTACATCCATCGGTAATCATTCAAATTATCGAACTAAATTCCTACCGTTCAGAACAAGGCGGCCGCCACTGTGTTTCACTTGGATACATAAAGGAAGGTACTTGAGTCTGGGGAAATACTGGAGTTATTGCGCTCGTTGTGGCTCAAAGTGATGATATGTAATAACTCAATAGGTAGGTGATGAAAATGTTCAGCAAAATAAAACGAAGGGAACCGGAAAACTCAAAACAAACCGCAGGAATCAGCAAATAAAAAAACAAGGAATTCGAAAAACTGACACTGATAAAGATACACAAGGTGGCAATCTGCTGATAGCAAGTGCGAGAGTGGTTGTTGTTCAACGTTTCTATTGCCCCAATACGTCATAATGTCCAACTTTCATTCGTTTCGCTCAACATTTCAAGTTTAGACAAACTCGATTGTCTTTAACAACGTTTAACGATGATTTGGGTTGGTGAAAGACGCTCGCCATCTTGCCGCGTTTATTCCTTCAGATTAACTATTATCGCGTTTAGCTAAGCAAGTTTAGAACAACTTTTGGTGAAAGTGGGCCTAAGTACCTTTCACTGCCCTCATAGGGTACCGTCTAGTCGCTAATCTGGACAATCCTAGAAAATTTCATCAAATTCGGATGAAAAATGTAAATGTTATGGCTGTTACAAGGATTTTACGTATGCGCAGAGGCTTCTGTAAATTTTAAGGCCTTGATTTTCATAGGGAACCATCTAAATACTAATCTGTAACATCCCTGAAAATTTCATTGAAATCGGATGGAAAATGTAGAAGTTATGGCCGTTACAATGAATTCACGTTTGCGCATGCGCAGTCGCTTCTATCAGTCCGAGGATGATGATTTTCATAGGGGACCGTATACACACCAACCCGCACAATCCCTGAAAATTTCATAGAAATCGGACAATAACTTCTTATAGTTATGCGCGTTACAAGGAATTCATGACAGACAGACAGACACACAGACAGACACGGAACCAAAATTGTTCACAAAGGTCTAAAACGCAAAACGCGAGTGAAAATTTTGATTTTGGAGAACTTTTTTTTTCGTCCTTGAAAAGTGAAAACAAAGCTCCCGCTACCTTGGTAGACTCGGAAGCAATAATTTTTTTTCCAAGGTCAAAATGTTCACTAGTTGAGTGTTTTTAAACTCATTAGTTTTATTGCAGTTAATTGCCCTGTGGCACCCAGTTACTACTTCCAATGTTTTGTAGCGAGCGTATACCTTCGTATGTAGTTATAAAAACATACGTTTAATGTAGGACGCGGTGTAGCTGCTGCAGGACACAAATAATTATTTTTAATAGAATTAATTATATTTAGTATAATATCTTACGAACCGGCGCTCGGTAGCCCCTTCCCACCCCCCGTCTGAAGGAGCAACAATGCCACCCCTAGTGCCTCCCCCATACCCCAGTCTTCTCATAGCTGGGAAGTTTTCATCTACAATTTGTCCCAGTTTTCACGGAAAATCATCATCAAATTTTCACGTTTCTTGTGGTATTCTTCTTACTTTTATCATCTCTACGCCCATGCACTTGTTTAATCCCAAAAGTTTAAATTCCATAAGTAAGAAAAAAAGTTTAAAGTTGTACCTAAATTTGACATTTTTAAGGATTTTTGAAATTCACCAGTGCATCCCACCTAGGGAATTGAAAAACTAAAAGATTGCCGCAGGAATCATCAAAATCGACAAATAATTGCCAAAGAAAAGTGAAAAATCTGTTTATTTACTGACTGAGATCCCCTTAACTGAATACTTCGTCTTCTCAGTCAATCTGAACCTTTTTCTTTCCTCTCGAAGGTCAGCGGCCTGGTGAAACACGTTCCCATAGAAGAAATGCAAGATAGATTGGTTGTCATTCTGTGCAACTTGAAACCCGCCAAGATGCGCGGTACTCTCTCCGAGGGCATGGTGATGTGCGCGAGTACTCCTGAGAAGGTGGAAGTCCTCCGACCTCCTCCATCGTCCGTTCCCGGAGACGTCATCTCCGTCGAGGGCTACACCCGATGTCCGGATGCTGTCATGAACCCTAAGAAGAAGATATTCGAGACGGTCGCCCCCGACCTCAAGACCGATGAAGGGCTGTGTGCAACCTACAAAGGAGCCAAGTGGTTCGTCGAAGGAAAAGGTCACGTAACATCTGACACACTCAAAGGTGTTAATGTAAAGTAATGTCATCCTACCGATTCTGTTTATAAATTATCTTTGATACGAGCGTTGGATTTCCTATTAATTTAACCACCCAGTAAGTTCACATCCATTTAACTCAACACGACTGTGTTACCAACCCTCCACGCTCTCTTCATACGTTCAGCGTACTTGACGACGACCTTGCGGAACTATTGCCTTGGGGATTCTTGGGACAGTAGTCACACCCTTCTCAACAACATTCAAAAATTGACCTTTAATCTTACAAATATCTGAAGAAGAATAATGCAATCAGGCAGGTAAAAATTACAATGTGAATGATGAATAGGATGAATAGGAATAGGGGTTGAATGGGACAAACTGCCCCAACTCGACTCGACATTTTGGAAAAAAAAACAGAAATAAAAACCCAAGTCACCCTTGAACTATACATTTTACATCAAGAAACCGAAGATATTCATTACCTATATGCAAAGTGAATACTCTTTGTGTGTTCAACCTGCTGAGGATCGATTCCACAACCAATTTCCTTCATAAAGTTCCTCTTACAATTTTTTTAACCCCTCGTTTTCGTGAATATTCTGATTTTTATAATTGTTTCGTGTTTTTAACCTTACATTACTAAAATTACCATAACTACCTTCATTTACTGCGTAAATGTAAAAATAAGGAAACTGTTGGAAAGAACATTAATATCAATCTGCGGTTTTTTGTTTTCGTTGAACCGATGAAGAAAAACAGGAAGGGAGTATAAATAAGTATATGCAAAATTAATGTGTGTAATCGTGCCTTTTAGGCTATCCTCTTGTCTGAGGAGTAGATGACAGACGACTAAATTCAACGAGATTGGTAGTTCATGATTGACCTCGGACTAATCTATTTTTGTATCATATTCTAATGTTACTTTCGAATGTCGAAGTGAAATAAATACGAAGTTGGTCAAAAAGCTATTGGTAGAAAAAACTTTCCTTCAATGGGGAAAAATCGAGATCGATCATTCAACTGATCTCATTGCAATGATCATCCTCCATCCACATTCCAGATGCAGCAACATACCAAAATTTATAAGGGATCAATTTGATCTTCAATTCACTTTTAGTGCGACCCCAAAGATAAAGAACTCGCAAAAGATTCACAGAAACACTTCAAAACGAAAGAAACTGACTGATTGCTGATTGACATCGGCCATTAGAGAGTTCCTAGTAGGGTCGATTTGGCTTAGATACGGCGCGCCGGAACCGGTTCATCCGCCATGTTTTCAATACAGCACACTGGATTCCCTCCTAGTGACGTATTCTGCTGTAATATTACGGCGCCGGATTGGATATGGCGCGTTCTTATCACAAAACAGCGCCAGATCGAGGGTGTGTGTGTAATACGTCACACCGTATCTAAGCCAAACCAAACCCACTAGGAACTCTCTATTAACTCAGCTACGAAAACGAGCAGTTGAGTACAGGTTATCCTCGCGGGATTTCTGCGACTCTCGCGTCATCCGTGAGATAGCCATGATCTGTGAGCCTCGTGTGTTCCACGATGCACTTGTTTTCAACGTGAGTCTCACGTTTTTTTCTCTCTTCTCCCCCTTTCAACCAACTCCGGAGTCTCAGCTGATGATTTCGTTTCTCTGTGGTGATTTCGCATTAAAAAAAAATCAGATTAACACGTGTTCAAACACAAATTTCTCCCCTAATTTCGATTGTAAATTTTTTTAGACCCTAGGAAAGATGATAATTTTGTGGAAGTTTTTGGACTCTATTTAATACTATTATTGTTAAGTAAAAACAGGTTAAAAAATAAACTTTTACTTTTTTTAGATACTTAATTATAAAAAAAATTAATTTTGAGCTCTTTTTTACGTATCAGATTTGTTTCAAAACATTTTTGTTTGGCATTAGGGAGATAGAAAATTAAATTGAATGATCTTTCCAATGATGCCCTTATTGTTACGCTTACTCGGTAAATTAAGTTAGTTAGTGTTATGTTGGCCTGTCATCAAGTGAAGGAGATGACCTTCTCGATGCGGCTGTCGTGTTTTTCTTTAGCCCCTACTCAAACGGTGAGAGATAGTCTCTAGCCCTAGCCCGAATGCACTATAACCCCAGCGTCTGGCGGCTGACCGCAAGGCGGAGTGTATGAAGATTGGCTCGCCTGTAGTCTCTGGCGTCTGTTAATCAACAGGACATTTGCCTAGTGAGCCTAATTATTCGAGGAGAGCTCTAAGGTGAAGTGACTGCAGAGGTTTATTATTGGACATTATTGGAGACAATGGTTTATTATTTTCCTATATAGATCACTCGTCTGCAAAGCCACCAACCACCCAACATGAAGAAAAACATCGATCGCATTTCGGTCAGCTACTATTTGAACGGAGATTAGGCCTCTTTTGCGATTCACACTCGTGTTTCTGATTATTGTACGTCCAGCACTTAAATTCTCGTAGGGAGCGAACGGTTTGTCCTACTGAGCTTCGCGTGGTCTCAAAAAATTCTATAGAATCTTAAATTGAAGGAAAAACAATACCTTCATATCAAATTTTTTTGAGTTAGGGCGTTTTCAAAATATCAAATTTCATTTTTTGACCCTTAGAAATGACCTAAATCAACCCAAATCTTCGGGGCACAACTAGACCCCACATGGAGCCTACATACCAAATTTCATCAAAATCGGTCAATGCAAGGTGGGGAAAGTGCCGCGCACGGCGGACGGATTGCCAAATTTTTATTCGATTTTTGGACTCTACATACCTTGAAACGTAAACCAACAAATTTTGTGGAGGTGTTAAAAAATTTTTTTTCTTGGTCGATTCCAAAGGTTCATTATTGAAAATAATAAACCAAAAGCCTACTATGTTGATTGGACTGAGTATATTTCCCTCACATTGAATAACATGAACAAAATGTAGAATTAGTTACTGTGGAAAATTAATCTACTACCTATATATTATATTTTTATGCTCTGACAATTATCAGTACCTACCAATAATGTGGTGTACTGAAAATAATAAACCAATAGGAAAGTCACGCTGGCTTTTGGTAACACTGGGTCTGGCCCAGTTTATCAAACTTGGTCATCTTCTCTAAGTTTGTATCGTTTAGTTGATTAAGTAATTTTATTTTCATTAACCTCTTAGCGCCGGGGCCCGCATGTATGCGGATATATGCGCATATATATATGCGGAGATACCGAGGTGAACGTCACTGCTGGGGTCCGCGAATATACTTTATACAGTCTGACTTTGGATCACCTCCCTGCCAGGCTCCGCTTATAACCAGAAAATTAGGTGGTTTTTAACATAAAATCGCTCTTTTTCCATCCTTATTAGTTACGACGCAATTTTAATTATTTCCCGTGGCTAACTCTACCCCTAAATTTTATTGTCTTTCCCTCCTCCCAAATTTAGGTTAAAAAAAATTGAAAACCACCTAATTTTTGGCCGCTGTTTTGAAAAATTCCGGTAAAATCCGAAAATGGGTAAAACCACGTGATTCAGCATCGTAAATTAATGAAAAAACAGGTATCACACTTCGGGTCTACCTTCATCTCAGATTTGGCACTATCCAGGGGTTGCGCATGTTTGCGCACTTACTGGATGGGTTGTGCGCAACCAAAAAAATCGGTGCGCAACCAAAAAAATTCATGATATTTCACGTAGAATTCAAATCTGCAATCAAAATTAGGTTCCCATTTGAGCTAAACAAAGTTAGTGTGCGTTGTGCACGATTGCGCACGTGCGCAATGCGCACCATGGCCTAGGGGAAAAATCATCAAACAAAATTAAAAAATTATACCACTATCTAGACGATTCTAGCAGGGGGGGGGGGGGGAGCAACTCTTGAGCCACCCTGTGTATTTTAAGAACATTAGCTTAAAATTTGGTGAAATTTGAACGAATTTTGAATCTGTAATGCTTCTTAGAAGATAGGTGGAATGGGAAAGTGCGAAAATGCAAAATAAATAAGGACAGGGGAGTTGTCTCAGTCCAAGCGGGCCCTTTAAATCCAGGACTGGGGAGCCGCCTGTGTATTTAAAAGGCAGGCGTTAAAAGGTTGTAACAGTTCGTGGAACTGTTCCGCGAATGATACATCAGGACACTCCCCTGAATGGAAGAGAGCAGGCAAGCAGTCACCTTCCAGACCTCGCTCTAGTAAGTGCCCTCCTTTCTCTTTCATATTTTGCGGTTTTCCTTTGATACCCAAAATTCCATTTTCATTTCATTTCGGACCTATATACGATTAAAGAGTCAATCTATGTAAACCACACTCAGCTTTGTTATTGAACTATATCCAATTCATATCTATATATATTTGGTTAATTAATAACTTTAAATTATATTTGAATCATTGGGTAGAAATACGAGCTGGTTATTCCATAAGAATATTTCCAACTCTATTTCAAGGTTGAGATCAGCTGTTCATAACTAACCATACGGATCATTCGCGCATACACGGCATCCCTCCTCATGAGATCTTTCTCCTTAATAGTCCATTTCTTCCATTCATTGCACATAGGTCTTAAAGTGGTTTCCAAATTTTGCTCTTCTTGTTCATCAGCAAATTTATATCGATCTGGTGAAGACAATCGCATTGTTGCGCTGCCATATCGGTAAAATTCGGTAAGTTGTTTCTTGGAAAACCGACGCCAGACTCTGTCCGAGTTCACTGCATTTCGCAATCCCACACTCACTGCAGAACACGAGATAAGGTCTTTCGGTTCCAAGTAGGATAGCACTTCTTCAACAATTTCTGGCGGCAGATCCAGCAGACTCTCATGGGACATTGTGAAGTCGCTGACCGGAAATCTGGTGTTCAGAAAACCAATGCTGTAAATGATTACACAAGGTTTTAAATCCTCGATGCAGAAAATGGATTTTCTGTACACTGGAAAGAAAACTGATAAAACAGCACCTAATTTCCCAAAATAACCAGCTGGTTAGTGGTAGGAAGTTACTATTGAGTGAACAGGATTGAAGGAATGTGCTTTATTTTTTGTAATAAGTTGTGTGGTTGAATATTTATTTTGCTATCAAGGATTGCACAGTATGGGTATATTTTGCTCAGTATGCACAATGATGTGAGCCCCGGCTCACTGACTCACTACCACAGTTATGGGGCTGAGCAACTTCCATCATGCTCCCTTCCGACAGGGGGCCTGCCAGAGTGGGCTAAAGCACCATCCCCACTCCAGGACAGCCAAATAACACCTCTGGCGTCCGCCACCAGGGGCGCTCCTTTGAACTTGCCTCCATCTCCCCATGAAGGCCGCCCCTTGGAGAAGGGTGGGGGAAGACACACCTCAGGGGCAAACTGACAGGTGGGAAGCCAGAAAGGTATGAACTGCCGTATCAACCCCCCCCCCCCCTCCCCCATGCTCTTGTGATGAAAGTCTAGACCCTGGTCAAACCCCCTTCTTCACAAGTTCAGTGAGAGTCATCCCCTAATTCGCATTTTGGAAATTTGCAAATCTTCCTCAACTTCACCACTTCACCAAGGATTTCCTACAGGCCCCGAGGTGAGTGTAACAAACTAATTCATTACCTTGGCCAATGGTACACGTGCTAGAAGTTATAGCAACAATGACAAAACGCTTTTCTCATTGATTATACATTGGAAACTGATTTCATGTTTGAGTCTGTAACGGGAAGGAGAAGAAGTCAATAATCTTGCCACTGTATGTAAATTCACTATTTTATTTTGTACAACTTTAAATTCCCTTTTATTCACAATTTAATTGCATTTCGTCAAACATGCTTTTCATATCTATGTCGACACTAAAAACGTGTGCATAAATATATGTTCCTATTAGTTGTATTTTTCTGCATTTCATCTTTGACTATATCTGGTACCCATCAGTAACAGACATATTTTACGTGCGCAGACACGATTTTCATGTAGGTACTAGTTCCCTCAGACACAGACACATTTTTTGTGTGCTAAATTTAACTTTTGCCCTTCAGGCTTTTACTTTACTGGAGCAGTCATCACGAACCTTCAAGACTGCTACGAACACCTACCAGGTAATTATCATTCTTTAATTACAGTTTCGATAAGTTCTGTGTAACTTCACCCAGCCTAGTCATTGTAGATTCTCAACCTACAAATAATCGGTCTTTATTAGTATTCTCCTTCAGAGACGTCAACAGCTTACAAATTGGTGGCAGCGGTGGGATCTTGTTCCTTCCCCTGTCATCGACGAGTAAGTGGTGCTTACAATATGTTATGTTCGTTCCATCAATTACATTAATAATTAGATATATAGTTCACAATAGTATTAGTAGTTTTAGTAATTTAACATTTCAATGTCTACTGATCTGACTTCAAATTCACTCGACATAAAATATTGTATTTCTCACTAACTGCATGACCCTGGAACTGGATATTTTGGACATTTCTGATACATTACATACTTTGATGCATTGGCCATAATGTTATCTCTCTCAGATCCTTGTCGCTAATCTCAGTAGATTCTAGTTGCTAATTTTTGCGTTTGCCCCTGACAAAAGTCACAAATTTCATTACTGGTGATCTGATGCTTGATGCTATTCTTGTTGATAATGGTTTTCTTTCTGGAGGCCAACGTACGGCGCTCCTTGCCTGCCTCAAACGACGTTTCTTCAAAATTATCCATTTCTTCCATTCATTGCACAGAGGCCTCAAACTTGTTTCCAATTCTTGGCATTCTTGTTCCTCAGCAAATTCGTTATCATCAATTGGTCTTTTCAAAATTATACAGAACTGGTTTTCCAATTCCAACAATGATTTGGCAAAACGGATGGGAAATCGTCTCTTGCAAACCCGCCGCCAGATTCTGTCCGAGTTCACTGCATCTCGTAATCCCACGCTCACTGCAGAACACGAGATAAGGTCTTGGGGTTCCAAGTAGGATAGCACTTCTTCAACAATTTCTGGCGGCAGATCTAGCAGATTCGGATGGGACATTGCGAAGTCGTTGATTGGAAATCAGGTGTCCAGAAACTATTCGTTGATGCAGACCCTCCAATGCTGTAAATTACATAAGTACATTAAAATTAGGTATCATTCACGTTCCAGTCAATAGTTTTTCATGATTTACCCTACGTTCTGTAGGTTATATGTCATCTGTAAGATAGGTTGTTCATTCATCACATGTTCAACTTCAGCGTTCACACGGCATAATATGCAAGTATGGAAACCTTCCTAGTGGAATTGTCGTGAAATTCCGATTTTCTCAGATCTAGCTTCAACTTTGCATTAACTACATACAATGTTATTAATTTTCTCCAACTGCGTGGCTGATTAGGATTGCTGTAATCATATTCAATTGCGCTGTTTTCGGAGTTTGATCCTGAAATAAGTCACTAACGTTTTGAAAGTGTGCTGGAGGTGATTCGTGTTGTCAGTAGCTAAACATAATTTGTGGCCATTGACAAGTGATCCATTCTCTGCTTTCATTACACATCGGTCTCAAATTTGTCTTCAGCTCTTGTTTCCTCTTTTCTTGCGATGTTGAACTTAGATTTGAATTAATCACAATAATTTCTAGTGGTAGGTATTTCCTGGGGATTCGTCCTTGTTATTTCGAACCTACCGTATTTTGCAGTTCGACATTCACCATGGAATCTTCCGGTTAAAAATAGCAAAGCTATTTTCAGCGATTTCAGGCGGCAGATCTACCAAGTTTTTATAAGAAACTGCTGTCACTGATTGGTGTAGTCTCAGATTGGGGGTCTCAGTCGGTAGCCGTTCGTTTTTAATATTTAGCGAAATCGAAGGCGCAAAAACGTAAAAAGTACCTAAATTTGCAATTTTAAAGGATTCTAGAAACTCATTAATTCACGGCCCAAGGGAATTGAAAAACTGAAATATACCGCCAGAATCATAAAAAATTAAACAATAATTGCCAAAGAAAAACGCTGCAAATTATTACACAATGGTTTATTATTTTTATATAGATCACACGTCTGCAAAGCCACCAACCATCCAATATAAAGAGAAAAAAAATCAAAAAATAAAAAAAAAAAAATCAAAATTACCAACTGTCGATTGCATTTCGGTCAGCTCTAATTTGAACGGAGATTAGGCCTCTTTTGCGATTCACACACGTGTTTTGATTTATATATATATATATTTCAATATAAACCCTTAAATTTTCGTAGGGAGCGAACGGTTTGTCTTACAGAGCTCCGCGTGGTCTCAAAAAATTCTAAAAATTCCATAGAATCTTAAATTGAAAGAAAAACAATACCTTTATATCGAAATTTTTTGAGTTAGGGCGTTTTCAAAATTTCAAAATTGATTTTGGAACCCTTAGGAGTGACCTACATCAACCAAAAGCTTCGGGGCACAACTAGACCCCAAATGGAGCCTACATACCAAATTTCATCAAAATCGGTCAATGCTAAGTGGCAAAAGTGCCGCGTACGGCGGACGGACGGCCAAATTTTGGTTTATTATTTTCAATAATGAACCTTTGGAATCGACCAAGAAAAAAAAATTTTAACACCCCCTCAAAATTTGATGGTTTACGTTTCAAGGTACGTAGAATCCAAAAATCGAATAAAAATTTGGCCGTCCGTCCGCCGTACGCCATCCGCCGTACGCGGCACTTTTGCCACTTAGCATTGACCGATTTTGATGAAATTTGGTATGTAGGCTCCATTTGGGGTCTAGTTGTGCCCCGAAGCTTTTGGTTGATGTAGGTCACTTCTAAGGGTTCCAAAATCAATTTTGAAATTTTGAAAACGCCCTAACTCAAAAAATTTTGATATAAAGGTATTTTTTTCCTTCAATTTAAGATTCTGTAGAATTTTTAGAATTTTTTGAGACCACGCGGAGCTCGGTAGGACAAACCGTTCGCTCCCTACAAAAATTTAAGGGTTTATATTGAAATATATATATCGATGGTTGGTGATTTTGACTTTTTTTTTGAATTTTTTTTTTTTTGATTTTTTTTTTTTTTTTTTTTCATATTGGATGGTTGGTGATTTTGTAGACGAGTGATCTATATAGAAAAATAATAAACCATTGTGTAATAATTTGCAGCGTTTTATTCGATTTTTGGATTCTACGTACCTTGAAACGTAAACCATCAAATTTTGAGGGGGTGTTAAAATTATTTTTTTTCTTGGTCGATTCCAAAGGTTCATTATTGAAAATAATAAACCAAAATGGGAAAAACTATTGAATAAACTGTTTTCCCTTATTTCTCTGGCAATTATTGTTCGATTTTAATGATTCCAGCGGCAATATTTCAGTTATTCAATTCCCTAGGCCCGCGCACTAATGAATGTTTAAAATTTCCAATTTAAGTTTTCCAAGTTTTTGCCCCTTCGATTTGGCCAAACACTGACCCGGAACGAGGAATGAACGTTGACCGACTGAGACCCCCTGGGAAAATGGTTGGCCATAGAGACGGAACCAAAGTTTAGAAAGCTCTGAAATGTTAAATGTGAAATTTGATTTTGGAGGACTCAATTTTTTCACGTTATATCTGAAATATAGACAAAACAGTTGAAATCAGACTGTAACTTCTTGCTGGTTTGTCTTCTTAAAGGATTTGCGGATTCAGTATTGAAATCTGGACTGTTTATTGAGGTTAAGAACAAGGATTTAGTAAAATGTTTCACTTTGGGGGACTTCTTACACTTTTAAATTAAAAAAAAATTGTTTCCGCCTGTAGTATAATAGACCTGAGTTAACCTTCCTCCCACAAGGCCGTGTCGTATACGACACGTTGAACCTAATGTGGTGGCGCACATGCGCGCATCACTTCAGGTGAGGGCTAAGGGACAAATTACCCTACCAGCCAATCGTAATGAAGCTTTGGGCGAGGTAAGTTCACGCTCAGTCTTCTTTTTTTCATATCTGACTTCCTGCAAAGGGTGCCTGTGTCGTTATTGACACCGCCTTGTGGTACATGTTCTATATTTCGTGGGGACTTCACTCATGGTAACTCAAACATTTCTTTTATTATTCTGCTTCCTTCATGTGCCTGTTTGCTGCATAATGGCCAACCCATCGAGGTTCATCACTGACGAGGAAATTTTGAATGAATTGGAGCCCCTGAGTCTACAAGGAGGAAAAATGTGTCTGGTTTTGTGATTTTATTGAAAGTTTTTATTATGTTTTTCAAAAATTTATTTCAAGTTAAATAATATTTCAAGAATTATATTAGTTATAGAATTGAGTCTGATGGGAACTAATGTACCTGATTTTCATGAGTAAATTCAAGTTGTTAAATGGTTACAGATGTTCGCTTTATACATTCCTCATATTTTCTCTGATCTTGTCAATTATCTAAGTCCTAATGATGAATGATTTCAAGGAACTGGTGTGATGCTAGCTTAAAAGCTATGTGCCTGAACTTAAATGTGTGATATATCTAGTAAATTGTAACAGATCTCTTATGCTCAGGTTCGCTTGAGAAATGTCTCAATATATTTCGTGATTGTTGTTTTTTTTAAACTGATTTTGATGGTTTAGAGGACCAATAAAACTTTAAGTGATTCAGAGAAAGTGTCCGTACTCATTTTTCCATTTAATACGTCTAAAAATTACACTCAGGAAATAATCATGGAACTGTGTCGTATACGACACTGCCTTGCAGTTCATGTCTAGAAAGCGAGCCTTGTGGGAGGAGGGTTAAACTTCGAACCTTTTCCTCAGACACCCTGCAGTTTAGAGGATGTAGTACCCGCACTACAGTTCAGTTTTGCTGGTTCTTCCTCGTGGCTGGATCCTCGACCTTGTGATGTTTCACGTCGAAATGTCTAGATGTCGGTGCTGGGTCTCCGCGATAATCCATACAGCGCCGTTCCCAATAAAAATGAATAAGTCTTCACAGAATCTTTGTTCTTGAAGACGACGAATTGATATCACCAAGCCCCCTACTTGCCTACGAGTATATCAATGATAGTTTATGGTTGCTTTTCAGATCATGTAGGTACCTGCCATGGTACCACCGATGTGACAATTTTCTTGTCTATTGCAGTCTAACCTGGACGGAGTAACCAGCACACAATTGTAATGAATTTACAATTTCGTATTTAATACGAAATAAATCATTTCAAATCCGACAGGCTCTAGAAGTACAATGATAAATACATATCAATACTCGGAATACAGTGATGTTGAATCTCTCACATGGAAAGCTGGTACTTACTTATCTGAGTATAACACAACACAGTGCAATATGCAGAATCAGAATAACAAGAAAACTGAAGAGCAATAAGTGCAGACAGGGTTGCCAAACGCATTTTTCTGACGAGTAAAGACCGTTGGATTACTTTAAAACACAGTAGTTCTGAGATCTTAGTATCCATGGGAACTAGACTCAGTGCCTCGTACGAGTTACCTATGACGGAAGGAATTTTGGTTTATTATTGTCAATAATAAACCTTTGGAATTAACCGAGAAAAAAAGTTTAACCCCCTCAAAATTTGTTGGTTCACGTTTCAAGGTACGTAGAATCCAAAAATCGAATAAAAATTTGGCCATCCGTACGCGGCATTTTCCCCACTTAGCATTGACCGATTTTGATGAAATTTGGTATGTAGGCTCCATTTGGGGTCTAGTTGTGCCCCAAAGATTTTGGTTGATGTAGGTCACTTCTAAGGGTTCAAAAATGAATTTTGAAATTTTGAAAACGCCCTAACTCAAAACATTTTGATATAAATGTACTGTTTTTCCTTCAATTTAAGATTCTATAGAATTTTTAGAATTTTTTGAGACGCGGAGCTCAGTAGGACAAACCGTTCGCTCCCGACAACAATTTATTTCTATATAGATCACTCGTCTGCACGTATTGTCACCACTTACCAACCGTAGATACTACCTACCTACCACGTACTTACAGCAATCGCATTTCTGTCAGCTAAAACTTGAACGGAGATTAGGCTTCTTTTGCGATTCACACTTGTGTTTCTAATTCATCATAAGTCCAACCCGTAGGGAGCGGGTTTGTCCTACAGAGCTCCGCGTGGTCTCTAAAAATTCAATACTATTTTAAATTGATAGAAAAACAGTACCTAGGTACCATTATATCGAAAATTTTTGCTCCCGAGTCTACCAAGGTAGCGATTTATTTTCGCTTTTCAAGGTTGAAAAACAAGTTCTCCAAAATCAAAATTTCCACTCGCGTTTTACGTTTCAGACCTTTCTCAACAATTTTGGTTCCGTGTCTGTCTGTCTGTTTGTCATGAAATCCTTGCCACAGCCATACCTAACTTCTGCCTTGTCTGGCTGTACCTACTTACCTTCTATAACGCTGTTCCAGTCTGTAATTTCATTCTTCAAAAATGAATGGGTAAACTTGAAAAACCCAAGAGCTTGCTGATGTCGTTATTTATTCATGGTGACATTTGGTATCAACCAAAGTTTAAATCGTTAATAATTTCGAAAGACAAGGGAAATATTAATGAAAAGAAAAGCTATAAAAAAGGTGAGATAGAGAGGAAATAGAAGGGATGCTAATTTGAACAATATCCGTCGAGATAAAAAAGCTTGCGAAATGTCAAGGAAGAAAAAAATAATAATAAAACGATGGCTACTGGAGGAGTCTATATATTTACATTGGAAAAAGGGGGCTGTGACGGCAGTAGAGACATCTGCTGAGAAGTTATAAACCTCCTTATTTGAAAGCTGGAAAGGAGCCCCCTCAATTTAACAGTTCCTCCTCCTGTTTAAGACGTGGGAGGATTTATTCTAAACGAATAACATGAAATATGAGTAAATACTTATTAGTAATTTCATGTTATTCGTTTAGAATAAATCCTCCCACGTCTTAAACACATTCATATTAATATGAATGGAGAATTCAACAAAATTTTCACATTCTACGCACTAGGCAAATTTACGTACTGGTAACTACCTCCCCTACACCACCTCCTTCTCCTCTACCTAACTCCCTTTGTTGGTAGTTGTCCGTTTTCGATAATTTGTTTTGGTCATTTTATTTTCTGAGACTGCGTCACACAATTGATCTGGGGTGAACTGGTGTAGACTTATCAGTTATTGTGTGTTACTGATGATGACCTAACCGTCGAAATCGATTTAACTTATAACTCATTGTTTTCGTGGAAATAGGCAACGCTCAACTCAACTCCGTTTTTATTAAAATGGTTTTCCACAATCTCATCGCGAGTGATTTTATTCACAGATTTCGAAATTTGCGAAAATTTAAGGTCGAGGTACGAGGGGTTATTTCCTAAGAAAAAGGCACATTCTGGCAATATCTTGTACACGATTTTTAATTCTCTCATTAGGTATCGTAGATCGTGAGTTTCGGAATGCTGTTCAAATTTAGGGCTCTCATGGCATATTGTTCAAATTTCAGTTCTCATGGTTCATTCTGCTTGTCCTTCGATCGCTATCTACTATGCGGTGTAGTAGGTACATAATGTTTCGTTAAAAAAAATTCCGCGTTCAAACACAAGTTTCTCACTTGAGTCTTCAGTCGACCCTTCGAGATATTGCTGAATACTCGAAATACTCGACTTACTTCAGCTGGGTCTTCTTGGCTGAACGATTTGCCTCCTCATTTCCTGTGTTCCCATGAGGTACAACAGGTACTTACAAATATGCAAGGACGGTGATTGTGTGAACAATCCCTCTCAGGAAGAGTTTTTTTCCCTCGTTGCTTGCAGTGAGGTGGGGGGGGGGGGGGCTATAGAGATGGTCTCCAGGAATTCACTTGAAGAGAGAAATTTAGTCATCGTGTTCCCATGAGGGCCGGAGTCCACTCGATACCAAGTCGCCATCCTTGCTTTGCTCTCGCAACAGTCTTATCAATATGAGGCAAGTGGTTTTTGGGGTCAGCCATCATAGCCAGAGCAACTCTGCTGTCAGTACAGAATCGCATTCCTATTTTTTGCGATCAACATCTGGCGCCAGTTCCAACGTACCGCCTTCAGCAATGATAGAAGTTCTGCCTGATTAATAGTGCAGCTAGATCCTAGCCAGAATTTCTGCCAGGAAATCGAAATACAGGTAACTTTTTTTTTACTAGGTTCTTGAAAAATCCAAAATCTTAAAGAATTTCTGACACCACCCAGAGTTTTGTAGGACCAACCGTTCGCTCAATGAGGATAATAAATAACCTGATTAATGCATGTTTTATGTCGTTTTGCATCATTTATGATTCCTCGAGGCTTACACTAAGGACTCAAACCCCTCCCCCTCCGTTCCACAGATGGTCCTTATAAGGTAGTTCAACGGGTAAACTTTACAGAGAAAAAATGAAAGTTTTGTAATCATTTTCAGCGTTTTCGAGTTTGTTTGTAAATTAAGGGGGTTATGACCGTTTTATTGACGAGTTCAGAAACACAAAAAAAGTCTGCCAAGTGGATGTGGCATATAGCTTCCTCGTATCCATAACCCGATTGTATAGATGATCCGATGCATTGTAGCCAATCTCTAAATACCATGCACTACTCTCATGGGGGACTATCTACATGCCAACCCTCACAAACTCTGAAAATTCCATCTCAATTCGGGTGAAAAATGTAGGAGTTATGGCTGTTACGGGGTTTCCATGTTTGCGCGTACTCTGAGTCTACTTCAATCCGGGAGCGATGATTTTCACGGAAGACTATCTACACACGCTGGATCCAAGACGTTGAAGAAGGTCTTAGACGCCTAAACTCCAGGAATTGGAGGCAGACGGCTCTAGACCGGACGGAATGGCGGAAGCTTGTCAGGGAAGCCAAGGCCCACCCAGGGCTGTAGAGGTACTCAGTAAGTAAGTAAGTAAGTACTATCTACACACCAATCTCCATAATCCCTAAAGATTGCATTAAATTCGGACTATAACTCGAAACCTAAATTGTTCAAGAAGGTCCAAAACGTGAGTGAAAATTTTTGGAGAATTTTTTTAAACCATGAAAAGTGAAAAGAAGCTAATTAATGCATGTTTTATGTCGTTTAGCATCAATTATGATTCCTCGAGGCTTACACTAAGGACTCAAACCCCTCCCCCTCCGTTCCACAGATGTTCCTTATAAGGTAGTTCAACGGGTAAACTTTACAGAGAAAAAATGAAAGTTTTGTAATCATTTTCAGCGTTTTCGAGTTTGTATTGTAAATTAAGGGGGTTATGACCGTTTCATTGACGAGTTCAGAAACACGAAAAAAGTCTGCCAAGTGGATGTGGCATAATATGTATATGTATGCCTTTGTATGCATAATATGTATATGTATATGTATTGTATAGATGATCCGATGCATTGTAGCCAATGTCTAAATACCATGCACTACTCTCATGGGGGACTATCTACATGCCAACCCTCACAAACTCTGAAAATTCCATCTCAATTCGGGTGAAAAATGTAGGAGCCATGGCTGTTACGGGGTTTCCATGTTTGCGCGTACTCTGAGGCTACTTCAATCCGGGAGCGATGATTTTCACGGAGGACTATCTACACACCAATCTCCATAATCCCTAAAGATTGCATTAAATTCGGACTATATCTCGAAACCTAAATTGTTCAAGAAGGTCCAAAACGTGAGTGAAAATTTTTGGAGAATTTTTTTAAACCATGAAAAGTGAAAATAAGCTTCCGTATCCTTGGTAGACTCAGAAGCAATACATAGTAGGTACAATAAAATCCACATCTAGCTCAATGAACTTATTCAATTATTCATTTCAAGTAGGTTGGCGGCTACCACATTAGAAAAGAATTTTAGAATTGACCGAGTTTCTCGTGTTGTTCCTCCTATTATCTGATGACCTTCCATTACTAACATTTCTTTTGTTCGGATGACTTCCCTCATAATAGGAAACGACTGGTTCTGCGCGAGTCACCTCCCAAAAGTTGAAATAATAATGTTAACAATAATTTTAACAATCATTTTGTCAAAGAGAACTTGGATAAATCCTACTTGCTCGCTGCATTTGAGTTCATTTGCCTATCGGAAGTTGAACATCCGTGAAAATTCCTCTTTTCTAAGAGTTTTGTTGAACGGGAACCATGCGAGCCCTGCTTTGTTATTTATGTTGCAGCGCCTTGGTCTCAATGATTGTAAGTAAAGCCATTACAACAATTCATCACACAATTGTTAGATATCTATTCGCCTCAGAAAGTGAAAATTCGAGTAATGTAAACACCTATTTTTTTGATTTTTCGTGATCGAAACAGTCAGTAGGTATTCAACTACTCTTATTATGCTGTCCAACTTACATACCTAGTTTTAATTGACTTTATTTTTGATTAATCCACAAACAACGCGTTTCTAAACAGATCACAACTTTTTTCTTTATCTCAATCAAGTCCATCATATAGTACCTACTAATCAGTTTATATTATGCACGAGAAGCCAGTGAGCAACTTCTTTAACGAAAACTCAACGTTTAGGTATTTATGTAATACTTTAGGAAATTTCAGAAGCTCACACTGAATGTGATGTTTCTATGGTAGATGGCCTCAGAATCAAACGAAACACTTGCAGAAGACGTTAAAAGCTGCTTACGCTACTCAAATCTCACGTTGGAAGAAGTAGTAAACACCACCTTTTTCAGTAAGTACCGAGCAATTTAATTATTGCTTTAGCGTATTCTGATGTATTATAATTTTTTCAGATCGTATTGTTTAAATGGACCTATGTATGGACCGTATGGTTACCGTAAAGAAAGATTAGGGTGGCTTGTTGAATTTTAATTGGTAATCCTGACAGCTTCAGATTCATTCCTAGAGATAATCAACTTCATTGTTATCCTTCTCTTTATTTCACCTTACCTGGTTTACGCAGTCGGAATTTGCTCTGCATTTATTGCTGACTCACCCTATTTCATGTCCGAAAAGGTAAAATAGATCAATAAAACATGATGCCATGAAGCTTTATACAATTTTTCTACCGAGCCTACCAAGCTAGTGGAAGCATTTTCACTGCTCAAGGTTGAAAAAAAGTTATAAAAATAAAAATTTCCACTCGCGTTTTACGTCTTGGGTCTTCCTGAACAATTTTGGTTTCGTGTCTGTCTGTCTGTCAATGTGTTTGTCATGAAATCCTAGAAAAATCTAGACGAAGTTTTTTTTTTTTTTTTTTTATTTTTATTATTTGGCATCGTACATTAATACATGTTGCCATGCAAGGCACAATGGTAAATTTAAAGATAGTTAAAGAATGGATCTATCTATTCTATACATATAAAACTGTACTATTTGACAGGACTCAAAACAAAAAATTAAATATGAACCTTCAGGGTTTGAAAAAATTCGAAAATATGTTTGTATACATCTAAATTACATACTAAATCTAGGTAATTGAACGGATGTGCCAGGGAGGGAGAAATATTATTAAAAAGAACCATCCTCTCCTCGCTATATGCTGGGCAAATCATCACCATATGCTGGAGAGTTCCCTCTTCTTCCCCACACGCTTGACATATTGAAGTGTCAGCAACACCAATCATATTTTTAAAGGATGAACAAACTCCATGATTTGAGCGAAGTCTATTTAATACGACAATCATCCCTCGGCTCGTAAAATCCTTAAACCAACGTACTGAAGGGGGCATGGGGTGAATGTTTTTATAAAAGGATCCGTTTTCTGATGTCTTGTACGAATCCCTCCATTTGTTTCGGTAGTGCATATTGATGTGAGAAAACAAATCTTCCTTTGGTATTTTCAAATCAATACTGGTGCCGTTAATCCCCCCTTCTCTTGCAAATCTATCCACCCTCTCATTATACCCTATTCCACAATGACCCTTAATCCAGATAAAGTGGACTGATATACCGATTTCACTCAGTTCTAATAATTTTGTCAATAAATAGCCTATCAATGGATTGCGGACTCTTCTTATCCCACCTTTTAACAGTCTGAGGGTACTAAGTGAATCGGAAAACAGCGCCACTTCCAACATTCCGTCATCTCTACGTTCGGAACAGATATACTCCAAAGCCAACAGGATAGCTATGACTTCGGCTGTGAAACTAGAGCACAGAGATGCTAATTTAAACATCCTGTGGTGTGAGTTCGTCACGTCCAAGAAGGCACAACCAACAGAATCTCTATCTTTAGATCCATCTGTAAAAACTATCAGATTCCCAATCCAACGATTATCCAAATATTCCAAAAACTCACTATTTACCATATTTGTCGATATACTCGTTGGTTTGGAATTACTCACCATATTCACCGGAAACATTACCGCATCGTAATCGTATTCAAACTGCGATGGACGAGGGGCTGCCCACATTGCACTCAGGTCGCAATAATCCTGAGTAAAGCTCTGTACAACAGGAGGGGTTACCTTACGTCTCCATTCCCACTTAGTCAATACATTTATACTCAAATCTGCGACGTCATTTAGAACTGTTGACTCCTGAGCTTTTAATCGCAATATGTACCGATCCGAAAGCATCTGTCTCCGTAAGTCTAGAGGAAGTTCCCCAGCCTCGGCCAACAAAACATCAATAGGCGTTGTTTTCAGAAAACCCAAACAAATTCTCATGCATTTATACTGTAATCTTGAAACTTTAATGAGATTAGAATGACAGGCCTGACCATAAAAAACACAACCAAAATCTTTTTGGCTAGAGCTATCACGTCTTCATTTTTCATCCGAATTTGATGGAGTTTCCAGGGATTGTTCAAAGTGGCATGTGTATGGCCTCTGCGCTTGCGCAAACGTTAAAACCTTGTAACAGCCATAACTTCCAGATTTTTCACCCGATTTCGATGAAATTTCAGGGATTGTATGGGTTGGCGTGCTAATGGTTCACTATGAAAGTTATCGTCCCGGTTTGATAGCATGCGCAAACGTAAAATCCTTCTAAGAGCGGTAACTTCTACATTTTCCTCTCGAATCCGATTAAATTTTCAGAGATTGTGCGGTTTGACATGCAGATTGTCCCCTATGAGTTTAGTTCAAAGTACTTATAGAATGATGTTTTAAGGTTAGCTACAACGCATCGAATCATCTATGCAATCGGGTTTTGGATATGAGGAAGTTATGTGCCACACCCACTTGTGAGGCGTAATGAACCTTTGGAATCGACCAAGAAACAATTTTTTAACCCTTCCCCCGCCCTCCATCAAAATTTGTTGGTTTACGTTTCAAGGTAATGCAGAATCCAAAAATCGAATAAAAATTAATAATACACCTTTGTGGTTTGTACAGCATTGTACTGCCCAGATATATATCTAGGTACAACTGAAGGACTTAACAGCTTGATAGCAAAGCACAAGACAGCTTGATTTGAGCTTTATGTAATAAATGCAAAGCAATTAGTACACATAGGTACAAAGTGCTATGAGCTACATACTGCCAGAACAAAATCGTTTTATGTAATAAATGGAAAGGTTTTTCAAACTGTATGCTGCCGGGAATACATTTTAGGGACTAACAGATTGAACCATCTTCTACATTGATAAATTAATCAGGTCAAAGAACCGAATTTCAATTCATCCGGATTATGGAAATCGAGAGAAGGGAGAAATATAAGTAAGGATCATCTTTCGTTAATATTCATGGAAAGGGAAGGTCGAACTACTTACTGTCAACTCGATCGGAAAAAGTGAAGATGATTGAAATTGATGCAGACGGCAGGCAAAGATATTACAGAGAGACTTCAAACTACCGGTGGATTCGTGTTCCATTGCTAAGGCGTGGGAGGGACCGCCGCCGGTTTCAATGTACTCGTAGAACTGAAGCCAGTGCTGTTACAGCAGTGTCCCACCACAGTAGTGAGAATAGTAGGCGCTAGGGAGACTATAATATAGATATAAATTATATTATAATTTTGAAACTTCTCACTGTTCTAAATGTCTGATGCAAGTAAAACAAAAGGCCATTTCAATCTAGAATGGAGCCTGTTTCGTTTAAATCTTGACAAGCATTAACGATACATTTTTATCCCCATCCGACAGCTTTGTTATGTTTAACCAATCTAATTATCACATTATAGATCAAAAAATAAGAAAAAATTACTAAAATTTATTTAAGGAGATTTAGGTGGATTTTTTTATTTATTTATTTAGGAGACACAATTGACCTCGTGTTCAAACTAAATTCGGTACTCTATGTTCTACGACAAATAGACGTTTGAAGGGCTACATCTTCTACTTCTATTAAAATTCTTCTTCTAATAATGTGTAATTTGAGGATTAACTTGTTGGTTTACTCGAGAGAAACGACCACTTTCAAAGGCTGTTTCACCTTCGATTTACTGAAACGTTTTCTTTTTAAATTACAATAAACTTTATTTTGAAATTTCCCTAGAGGGAAAAATAATAGATCATGGATATGTCCATTGTTGTAGGTGTAATTTCAAAATAAAAATGATGACATAAAATACACATAAGATATTTTACGAATAATATATCTAATAATGTGTTCCTACCTATTTACTTTTTCTATGAATAAACAGAATTTTTTTTTCTAAAAAAAAAAACTCTCCGATTGCACGTATATTGCAGTGTTCTAGAGAACCTTGCTTCTTAGCTAACGATATGGGATGGGCGATAGTCGATAGTTACTATCGAAATATCGATAGTTCTTGACTATCGATAATCATCCACTATCGATAGATTTTTACTTTTTTTTTGTATTTGAAAATCTCAGCATGTGGAGAGCTGTGATAATACTCAGACGAGCGGTGCAGTCTCAACTCCGGCAATTCCATGTGAAAGAACTCCTCAATTCACCAGTATTCTCGAAGTTGAGGCTCGCGTCAGTGTTTTATTACATATTCATATGTATTTATTTCATATATTATGGTACATATTCACCACTTGTGCAAAGACACGAAATTCGTGGTATCGACTTTACCTCTTATACATTATCTCTTCCTATCTCTCTATTGGCAATATGTGGCTCAAGGAGCAATGCTAAACTGGAAATTATTTTTATACATTTCAAAGAAATTAGTTTTTTCTTTGAAATATTTGTGTGATCTTATGAATATACCGAATCCTGCAAGTAATAGATAGGTAATTCAATTCAATTATATTAAATTCTCCATCGGACATGTAGGTACTAAATAGGGAGAGCCATTATCGAAAAACTGTCGATAGTATTGATAGTTTTTAATCGATAGTATCCACCTTTTGATAGTGCTGAACTATCCACTATCGCCCATATCACTACCGATATGTAGCTGTGATTTCGTTTACTGGTTGTCGCATTTCTTGTGACAAAAAAAAAGTGTCGCGAAAATTTTCTTGACCATAGTCAAAAAACATATTCATGTCAAAAGAAAAAAAAAATAATAATAATAAAAAAAAATAAACGGGCGGTAGACCTACGGTTATTAGGTAAATCAGATGTCAGGATCGTTTATCAGATTAGCCAGATGATTAATATTTCGCCATTTTCCCCATCAAAATAGTGTTTCGCGTCAAATGTTCACTTGAATTGATTAAAATAAACATGGTGGGCAACGCTTTCTTGAGTAGTGACGTGACGATCGGAAAAATAATGAAAACCTCCTGTTAATCATTATTAAACGATAAAAATGTTTCATGACGATGAGAAGAACTTGGTGATCATATCGCACTTGAACTTTCTTTTCAATTGAGTTTTTAATAACTTGAAACTAATAAAAACGTTTTTAGTGTCCTTATTCTCCGTAATATGATCCTAACTAACTTCTTTGAGGCGTTTATACCTAGGTTCTCCTTATTTTCTGATACATCTTCTCGATATTTCTTTGGCAAAGGGGAGTCTGGTTGATCTCCCCTACAGTGTAGGTCTCACCCGTTTGTGCATAATACCAAAACCCCTCTCCCTCTGATTAGGACTTAACTCGGAACCACTTCCTCTCTATCTTGATTTTCTTCCCCAGGTCGTATCATTGCGATACATATTTGGGAGAGTCCTGGTTCACAACAACCTAACTTTTCCAAGAGGTAGCGAAATGGATGTGAAGTAAAACTGACGATATGATTTTTGTTGTTGTTTCAGATCCTAAAATAATGATTCCACACAATATGAAGGTGATTAATAATATAATCATTTTAGAATAAGTTATTAATGCACCTCTCCTTACTTTAAAAAAAAACCCAAAACAATTTCCTGAATCAAAGTAGTACCTACCTGGCTGAAATGAATTTTGTTGGCACCTAGTACTATAGATGATTATTTCCCAGAACGGAACTTTGGGTCGGGTGTTTCAATTAAAATTAAATAAAATAAAACATTATGTTGAATTAGTAAGACTCGTACTTTTTTACGGAACCTTTAGATTATATATTTTTATACCTTCTAGATTATACCGTGGCATTGCTGACTACCAAATGGCTGAATTGCGCCTTGGATAACCACGACTGAACCAAACCTTAACGACTGAAATAAATGACAGAAAATATTACTACTTACAACTGAATCCCATGGCTAACTAGATAACTTATTATCGTTTTTTAAGTGTCATTACCGCTATCACAAGAGATCCAGTTAACTCCTCCTCTATGAATTGTTGAACATCAATCGGACAATTGAAACATCTTACTCAGGTTCATCAAAAATTGGTCCAAATTACAAATTTTCTATATTTTAACTTTTCAGATTGGTTCATATTTAGTATATCATCTTTCATATCTAGTATACGGATTGGTTCTCCAAAATCTCTCCTGATATTATTTCGAGTTGAATAGTGAATATGAATGTGCGATTAATATACATAGATTTACTGAACCAAGATTTTACTGAACCAGATTTTACTGTAGGTACTTACCTGATTTTTTCAGATATTGTTAATTGGAACCACGTCACACTTTTCCATGTCGAATTTCACGAATTCCAGAATGAATCACAGCTCAATACTCAATACTAAGAAAATTATACGACCTATTCTTAAAAATACGTCAAAAAGGCCGTAACATTAGTTTTTACCTGTTTCAGTGTTTTGGAGCTTGTCTCATCGCAACAAATTATAATGTGGTAAGAATGGATACTTATGGTTAGTATGGGTAGGTACATTTCATTTAAACATTAGAATACCCCTTGATTCCTTTCGAAGTTCCACTAATTGTGTTTACTTGTCCATCCGGCTGTTTTCATTGGGACAGAGAGAAGCGTCGAGGCATTTGACACCATGTCAGTTGAACTCCTCTTTGATTGCAAGGCCCTCAGGGATTCTACCTGCAAAAGGCAACCTGTTTAGCAGTTTCATATTATCAGCAACTGTCTCTGTAGTATGTGTACACGCAGGTTAGCTACGAATTGGGTGTCAACTTCTGTTTATCTCTGGAAATTCAACTCCAAACAAGAATGTACTGAAATTATAAACATTGGAAAAAATTCACTTATAAAAACCATTCAGCATGAAAAATTTAGAATTTAGGGGCTTTTAGATATGAAAGCCTCACGGCATGTTTTTGTTATATATTTCCTCGCGAGTTTTGCGTGAGAGGGCTTGTTCATGTTTCAACAGTCGGTGACTCCGTCAGTAACGATTCCACCCTATTAGTTAATTTTCCGTGCGACCTTCCCTCTTAGCGACGCCATTTCTGTGTCACCATTTCGTATTCCCAAGATTTGAATTTTTTATGCAGTTTTCTAATGAGAAATCAAAATATATAATTAATATTATCCCTACTCTTCATCAGTGGAAAGAGCAAGTAATAAAACCCGGCATAAATCAAGGAAAGTGGAAAATCTTTTGTAGTTTATGACTGTCTTCCGGATGAATATAATCAACTTGATGTTTCTCAATTGAGAAAATAAAGATAATAGCAGGGTAATTAATTGGCCTTGTGGTGGCCGTAGTTTTTAACTACGAGGGGTTTATGGTGACGGGATGACGGGAAAACCTAAATTACGAAAAGTAATAAGAAAAGTTTATACTGAATAAGAAAAGCATGTTGACATTTCTTTTTCGTTGTCTGAAAATTAGGAAAAAAACGTCTGCCAAGTTGGGTGGGCAGTATAGCTTCCTCACTCATTGTAACATGGACGTACAGAATCAGTTGGCGAAAAAATTATGATTCAAAGAGTTATTGAATACCAAAATATTAGCGGTCCACCGTCTAGGACCTAACCCACACAATCCCTGAAAATTTCATCGAAATTGGTTGAATAGTTGCGGAGTTTTGGTTGTAACAATAAATTTAAAGTTCGCGCATGCGCAGCGGCTATTGCTTGACCAATTTGATTGAAACTTATAGGGTGTCTCTTAGAAGTTAGTACCTAACTAACCTCCAAATTTGAGCAAAATCGGTTCATTAGAAACCGAGAAACCGAGGTTCCAGGAAATTCACGTTTGCGCATGCGCACTCGCTCCTATTGGTCCGAAGGTGCTGAAATTTATAGGGGACCGTCTAGGACCTAACCCGCACAATCCCTGAAAATTTCATCAAAATCGGACCACAGGTTGGTATAGTTTTGCCCGGGACAAGGATTGACCACAGACAGACCGACAGACAGACAGACCGACAGACCGACAGACAGACAGACAGACAGACACGGAACCAAAATTGTTCGGGAAGCTCTAAAACGCAAAAAGCAAGTGGAAATTTTGATTTTGGAGGACATTTTTTTTTTTCACTTCTTTCACGAATACAAAGCTTCCCTACCTTCGGTAGTGAGGAAGCAATAATTTACCATGTATTCAGGAAATTGAGATGGATGTTTGAAAAGTGAGGTTGAATATCACTTTATATGTTCTTAAACATTCCCAGCAATAAATCGATGGAATGAAGTGTCGAACACAGTCTGGTAGACTCAACTTGGATATACTATCTGTTTAGGGTGGTGCGTTCCATCTCCTCATCGGCTAAAGGGATTCTCTTGTAATGCATCCATTAGTTAGATACTACCCCACGCAGTAACATTACTTTGGTTTAATATCAAAGCTCAGCCAGGCCTGACAACAAGGAATCACAACGTCAGCCTCATTCAAAGACAGTATTTCAAAAAATACAGTTTATCAGCTTTTGATGTAACTAAAAACTTACAGTGCGTCGTCATTACACAAAATATATAAATACCAACAAATTTAATTATTATAGAGAGGGACTGAATTATGAAAGAGTAGATATACTAGTGAAAAATGTTTGCCTTGTTGGGTGGGGCTTTCTCACAACATTGACATAAAGAATTTTTTAGTGGGATAAGATAATTGATGATCAAGTTAATATTTTTCCTACTATTGAAACATCAATGTGATTCAAAATTATTTTTCAGAACACTGCGTGCTTCCTGCTGCGTGATTCGCTAAGAACTCATATTTCTGAACCAATTTCCAACCACCCTCAAATTTGAGAAAAATTGTGCTAAAATTTTGATCGTGATGAAACGTGATGATAAAAAATCGTGATAGAATTTTGATTTTGACGACCTTTTTTTTTAAAACCGCCGAAAATAGAAGCATTGCTTCCTCTACTTCGGAAAACGCGGAAGCTGGAAAGGATAAATCAAAACTTCCATTGGGCTCAAGGAATTCCTTCTTTGAATTAAAACCTGTCGTGAATGTTATTGCTATTGATCCATTTATTTATTTCACAGAGTGTGACTCCCGAAGGCATTGTTGAAGAAGAGAGTATTCTCATATTTTCAATAATGCAGGACGAAGAAATGGACTTCGCTAATGCAACTGATATGCTGGACACCTGCAAATCAATAAGTTCGTACTACTATTTTTAAAAACCTAGCTGGGTGGGCAGGATGTAGACGATTCGTGATGTATATAACTGCCAAGGGACATAAACACGATCAAAGGGTTGTGAAGAATAAAAACGGCTACTCTCCCCTCCTACCAGTAGTATCATCGAGATATTGTTATACTACAATTTACTGTAGCAAATTTTGTGTCCATTTTCGTTTTGGATGAACGAGCAAGGTCCGTATTGCTTGTAGAATGTGTACAAAACGAACTAATGTGAATGAGAATGTACTATAAATATCCCTAGGTGCATTGCAAAAGGATCGGAAGCCTGCTGATGGTCCATTACCATAATATCTTACAGGGATAACAAAAATATAAGGTCATGATGAAAAGTTATATCAGCTACTTGGTTAATATGCAGGCTACGGAGAATTTTCTCTGAAATAGCATAATAATATATTCTCTTCCAACTGTGACAGAGCAATAGTTACTTTCACTCAACAGTTACAGCTCGAATCCGAAGATCTACTGTCTATCTATCTAAGTTATTTTAATCTTAAACTTTTTTTTCCGTGATTTTAACCTTACGTCATTAAATTGGTCATAACTCCTTTTATTAACCGTAATAATTACAATTTTAGGATACCGTTGGGAAGAGCATTAAATTTTCTATCGGGAAGATACCTAACCTTTTTTACGATTCAAGGTTCAAGTCATGAAAAAGTCCTCCGAAAAGAAAATTTTACGTAATTTGGGAAACCTCGAATTTTTTCAATCGTAAATATTGAACTACAAGAACCAATATTTTTCATTTTTATTTTTCCAATAGCGTAATCAAAAAATATTTCTAAAACAAATTTAACGGACGATGGGAGTGGGTGCGTGGGCGCCACAGTAAACCGCGAAGCCTCCGGAAACAGGAGGCATGAGCGCTGATTACTTTGAAAAATGCACGTTTTTACGACTTCAAACACAAATTTCCCCCTAAATTTGTTTGTAAGATATTTTCTGATCACACCATTGGAAAGCTGAGTTTTTGACGCAGTTTTTACTGTTCTTGCATCTTGAAAATAAATTGGTTCTTGTAGTTCAATTTGCGATTGAAAAAATTCGAGATTTCCCAAATTACGTACAATTTTCTTTTTGGAGCGCTTTTTCATGTCTTAAACCTTGACTAAAACGCTGCAAATTATTACACAATGGTTTATTATTTTTCTATATAGATCACTCGTCTACAAAATCACCAACCATCCAATATGAAGAAAAGATTTGAAAAAATCAAAAAAAAAAAAAAAAAAAAAAATCAAAATCACCAACCATTGATCGCATTTTGGTCAGCTCTAATTTGAACGGAGATTAGGCCTCTTTTGCGATTCACACTCGTGTATTGATTTATATATATATATTTCAATATAAACCCTTAAATTTTCGTAGTGAGCGAACGGTTTGTCCTACAGAGCTCCGCGTGGTCTCAAAAAATTCTAAAAATTCTATAGAATCTTAAATTGAAGGAAAAAAATACCTTTATATCAAAATTTTTTGAGTTAGGGCGTTTTCAAAATTTCAAAATTGATTTTCTAACCCTTAGAAGAAACCTATATCAACCAAAAGCTTCGGGGCACAACTAGACCCCAAATGGAGCCTACATACCAAATTTGATCAAAATCGGTCAATTCTAAGTGGCAAAAGTGCCGCGTACGGCGGACGGGGTACGGCGTACGGCGGACGGCGGACGGCGGACGGACGGCCAAATTTTTATTCGATTTTTGGATTCTACGTACCTTGAAACGTAAACCATCAAATTTTGAGTGGGTGTTAAAATTTTTTTTTTCTTGATCGATTCCAAAGGTTCATTATTGAAAATAGTAAACCAAAAAAAGATGAGGCATCTATACGATAGAAAATTTAATGCTTTTTCCAACGGTATCCTCAAATTGTAATATTACGACTAATTAAAGGAGCTATGACCAATTTAATGACGTAAGGTCAAAATCACGAAAATAGTTTAAAATTAAAATAACTCGGAAACGAAGCCTTTTAAAGAAAATTGCTAGTGGAAATTGTTTGCTGCAAATCAGTTGTAGAATCGACTCGTTCAGTATGGCAGACCAGTTAGGCTTACACTCTGTATACACAATAACTAGATTAAACCTCATTGCTCATAGGATACCTAATATATCCATCCATCTTGTTAAACTTGTGTCTATTCATCATTCCTTGTTCTTGGGTTGGTCTCCATCCAAAAGTAGGACTTCAAGCAAAACTTATAATTTCTATTTCTGGGCTTCAATTTTTCAGTATTATAAGATTAATTGCCCTACGCAACATTTGGATCGTTAAATTTAATTTTGGGTGAAATCCGCTTGAAATAATCCATAATTGTCTTCTTTCTTCCGTAATCCTTAGTTGAAACCAGAGAGGATGGTGCGCCTGAAGTTATAGAAAATTTGTAACTATCATAGATAGGTTTCTAAAGGAAAGCACTATTTCTTTTAGGTTGATGGCAAAATTCCTTAATTTCGTTAGTGAAAAAAAAAAAAAATTCAAAAGTTTTTCTTTTGCCTTATTTTAAATTTTGAAAAATCTGTGCCATACCTGCCTTTGAATGTATCTCAAAAATATTATGTAAGAAAATAGGTTAGGATAGCTGGTGGCTTCGAATTTTCAAAAGCGAGGTTACTGGATGATTTGAAGTTTGAATCCCAAGTAGAAATTGATTTTGTTGAACGTTTCTGTGTTTTGTTAAAGTACTGACGATGATTTAGCACGTCGCACATATAACAGGGTTTCTTGGTTATTTATTTAATTTTTTACTCAGACATCTGTGCAACTAGCATGTCCTTTCCTTCGCTTGCTCATCCAAATGATTTTTTTTTGCTTTTTGAAATTATTTCATAGGTAGAGTGTGGAATATTATGAAATCAAATAAAAAACGCTGCAAATTATTACACAATGGTTTATTATTTTTTATTTTTGTATATAGATCACTCGTCTGCGAAGCCACCAACCATCCAACATGAAGAAAAACATCGATCGCATTTCGGTCAGCTTTAATTTGAACGGAGATTAGGCCTCTTTTGCGATTCACACTCGTGTTTCTGATTTATCGTACGTCCAAACTTAAAATTCTCGTAGTGAGCGAACGGTTTGTCCTACAGAGCTCCGGGTGGTCTCAAAAAATTCTAAAAATTCTATAGAATCTTAAATTGAAGGAAAAACAATACCTTTATATCAAAATTTTTTGAGTTAGGGCGTTTTCAAAATTTCAAAATTGATTGATTCTTAGAAGTGACCTACCTCAACCAAAATCTTCGGGGCACAACTAGACCCAAAATGGAGCCTACATACCAAATTTCATCAAAATCGGTCAATGTTAAGTGGCAAAAGTGCAAAATTAATATAAGTTATATTAATATATATCAAGTGGCAAAAATGTTTTTTGCTTTTTTGGATTCTACGTACCTTAAAACGTAAACCATCAAATTTTGAGGGGGTGTTAAACATTTTTTTTTCTTGGTCGATTCCAAAGGTTCATTATTGAAAATAATAAACCAAAAGGCTTTCGGTTATTTGTTTTTCATTTTGCTTCCGAGTCTACCAAGGTAGCGGAAGCTTTGTTTTCACTTTTCAAGGATGAAAAAAAAAAGTTCTCCAAAATCAAAATTTTCTCTCGCGTTTTGCGTTTTAGACCTTTCTGAACAATTTTGGTTCCGTGTCTGTGTGTCTGTCTGTCTGTGTGTCTGTCTGTCTGTCTGTCTGTGTGTCTGTCATGAATTCCTTGTAACGCGCATAACTATACGAAGTTATGGTCCGATTTCTATGAAATTTTCAGGGATTGTGCGGGTTGGCGTGTAGACGGTCCCCTATGAAAATCATTATCCCCGGACTGATAGAAGCGACTGCGCATGCGCAAACGTGAATTCCTTGTAACGGCCATAACTTCGACATTTTCCATTCGATTTCAATGAAATTTTCAGGGATTATGCGAATTAGGTTGTAGATGGTCCCTTATGAGAATCACCACCTTTGGACTGATAGTAGCTACTGCGCATGCGCAAACGTGAATTTCCTTGTAACGGCCATAACTTCTACATTTTCCATCCGATTTCAATGAAATTTTCAGGGATGATGCGGATTAGATTGTAGATGGTCCCCAATGAAGATCATCACCCCCGGACTGATAGTAGCCGCTGCGCATGCGCAAACGTGAATTTCCTTGTACCGGCCATAACTTCCACATTTTCTACCCGATTTCAATGACATTTTCAGGGATTATGCGGATTAGGTTGTAGATGGTCCCCAATGAAAATCAAGGCCTTAAAATTTACAGTAGCCTCTGCGCATGTGCAAACGTAAAATCCCTGTAACAGCCATAACACTTACATTTTTCATCCGAATTTGATAAAATTTTCTTGGATTGTCCAGATTAGCGTGTAGATGGTCCCCTATGAGGGCAGTGAAAGGTACTTAGAGATTGGTGTTTTGAGATTATCTACTATGCATCGGATCATCTATTTCAACTTGTGTTCCTTTGTTGCAGTATCCCCGAAAATGGACGGGTGTGAGAATATTTACAACTACGCTACTTGCGTAAACCAAATTTATTTCGAGAAGAAGGTAAGCCATACTTGCATGTGGAATCCATCTACATCCATAATAAATATCTTTGTAAGTGAATCTGTCTATCTGGAATCGATTGCATCCTGACGGCTGAACTAATGTTTTTACCAAATTTGATACGTTCATAAAATATGCCCCCCGGAAGGGAATAGGGGCAAATTGTACTCAATTTATAAACGGCTGGAAATGTTGGTACTGAGGATGTAACATACGGAGAAGTTTGTACGAAAAACTTTAGGCTGATTTTCTAAAAAGTGTTGGTTTTGAGGATGTTATTACTGGATACCTACATTAAAAAAAACCGCTCCGATATTTCTTACTTATTCCACCAATTTATTACCGTCAACCGAACCTCAAAAACCACGAGAAGTATCATTGAAGTGGTCAATATTCCTCCACTGGAATATTGTTATATACCTAGATATTAAAATTATTTATGTGAGTTTTCATGTAGAAAAAAACAACTTACCCTGATAAAAACATTAAAAAAAGATTATTGTACGTTTACGTATAACACACTTATACGTATAATACGTATAATAATAATTATTATACGTGTTTATACGAACAATTATATAATACGTTATGTACATGATAATATATCATATAATATATATTATATATTATATGATATATTACCAATATAATATACTATTTAATAAATTATATTAAAACAAGTGTAATAATTCAATTTAAAATAACTATTTTTGAATCGTAAATAAAATTTAAAAAATTATCGCAGAATTTGGAATCAACAGCAAGTCCTATAAAAATAGCTCATTAACATATTTTTCTAAGAATTTTGAATTTACCAACCTATTTGGTTGAAGCATTTACTCTAGATGAAACAATTAGTTACTCAGTACCTACCTGGTTTTCACCGTGGAAAATCAATTTCATTCGGAAGGTTAAAAAACCAAACGTTATTAGGTTGGTATCCACGTCTTCTATTCGGATAAAGTTGGATAATAAATCTGGGCCTGACCTGTATAAATCACTTCCTACTGAGAAACCTGCAAGGGCGTACTAATTTCGCTCTACCTTCATAATTCCTGATAATGATTCAGGAGCTAACATCGGTGGGCATCGCTTGGAAACTTTTTATTCTGATAATAAAGGTAGGTGAAACAGATCGTTGGAATTCCCACAGATAGGTAAAGGAATGGATTTCCAATGTTGAGTTGAAAAAGAGATAGAAAATTGGAGTTCTGAACTCGACATTATTTATGAATTATCGAGACAGTTGCGGCCACAGCGGTTTCAACCATCTCTCTCCACCCACTAAGATTTTTTCTTTGTACTTTGGTAGGGTATTGACCACAGTAAGAATCAAAGATGTTAGTATATCTTGAATCTTAAATATAGGCGTTCGCATTTTTCGTCTGTGATGAATCCTTGTTCGGCTCATAACTACCTGCTTGAAATCGTGGTCTGATTTGGTCTGATGGTTTGTACGCTTTCACTAAGCTGGTCAGTCACGTCCAACAAATTTTATTCGGCTAGGTAGAGCCATTTTATAATAATTATGATAGATGTCAACCACAAGAAAACTTAGTTCGACTTAATTTACCTCCCTCAGTCAGTCAGTAGGTACGTTGATATTGAAAGAAAAAAATCGAAAGCTGAGATTAAAAAATTTTTCCATTGTGTATCTAGTAAAACAGGTACTATTGATTTTGTATTAAAAATTGAAGTTATAAAGACTAAATTTGACTAAAAATGTGTTGCTAAAATATTGATAATAGGTCAGAAAACAGAAGAATTCTTTAATTGAAAAAGAACACACGTTATCTAGAGTGAGTCTTCAATATGATAAATAAAATATTGGAAGTTGTGGAGTCACTCAATCTAGGGACCTGCCTTCCGGTACTTAACTTTTGTATTTTTGGTTTGCCGATCCAGTGACCCCATATAGTGGGTTTTGGGCAGGTGAATGACTTTATTGTCTCTCACATAGTGGATAATCGAAGTTTTTCTAAATCAAGTATAATTTTTCTCCCTAGGGAATCTGGAATTCAGGGCGTATTTTGGATCAACATGACCCCAATCGCAACGACTACCCAACTACGACTCAGTCGCCACAACTTAATGCAGCCGTGCTGACAACGTCGCGTTCAAATCGTTCGTCGTGAATGAGGCAACACATTTCCTAGTGCCCATATTTTTATATTAAAATATTTATTCATTCCAATTATCAATGTAGTTTTTCAGATTGAATTAACAGTTTAATCCGTCTTAAGAATGGATAGGTATATTATTTTAATTAAATACTGTTAAATCTAGCTTCAATTGAATAACAAAATAATTTACGGACGCATGATTTACGTAGGTGACTTATACTCCATATCTATTCTCGTTTTCATAGGTAAACACTAAAAGGTAAAATAAGAAGTTTCAACGGTTTATTCCGTCCTTTTCAGGGGATTTACGATGCAGGAAAAATATACATTCATACTATGATATTTATGGTCTTACTCTAGACCGAACCTCATTAAACCAAGGAACACATATAGCATTTACCTATTATTCCAACGGTTGATATCTGCATGCAATATTAATTTTTATACACGTGCAAATACTTACCAATTATTGTAGGTTACACAGTATCCCCATCAGGGCTACAATTTTGATCTATTATGGGGGAGAAAAAATCGGTTAACCATGTTTTATTTGAAAATATACCTAATTATAGATACCTCTTAGAGGTGAAAAGAGCCGAGGCAGTTGATAGTAATACTAAGTTTATACAATAAACAAAATCTATGTTCAGAAGGAAGTCGTACAATTGGCCAACCGACACCTTCTCTGGAGAGTATCGATAGTCTGAATCGCTAAGTAAAGTTAGATAATAATCGCGCTAAATTTAATAATAAATAATGAATTAATTATAAATTACCCGAACCTTCCCTAATTAAGAAGAGATTTCTCGTTTTACCAACATGTATAACGTGTATACTCAATGTATCTCACTAGGAAGGGCAATTTCACGATGAAGGTTTCAGTACGCCGATCATCACCATCAACCTTCCAAAGAGGTTTGCCATCATATTGCAAAAATGTGCACCGAAATCAGAGTAGCAGTTGCGGCGTTGTTAGGAGATGGACAGACAGACAACATACAATCTACAATAGCAATATATGAATATTACATCTTTAAAAATACTTGAAAAAGAGTCTCGTATATCATTATGAATTTATGTATCAATCAGTATTAGAGTTGGAAGCAACCTTTGGTTTGAACCCATTGGTTTGACATGTTCATACTCGTGATAGTCTCTCTTAAGTGATCATCATGATCTCATCATGATAGTATCTCTTAAGTGATTATCAGGCTCTATGATTTCTCAAGTTGTGTACCCCAGGGAAATCTTCGAGGATTATCCGGTATTGCTTGAGATTGCAACATGGATCAACATAGGTAGGTGGTTCGACCAGACTAATCATTGGTCAAGGTAAATAATCCGTCTGTTGAGGGATTCCGGTCTACGCTAAGTAAATGGTGTTTTCTTGCTATCAATTGTCAATAAATAGCACATTAATTATACTGAAATGATTGATTATTGATGTGAATCACATCAAATTTCATCATATTCCTCGTTTCAACCTCTCAATACAGATTGCCGAAAAATAGCCCTCCTTTCTTCAATGCAAGCAATCAATTAGATGGATGAGCGACACCTAAAACTCATTTACTCGAGACTTCCCTGTCATAATCGAAACACCCAGTGGGTGTATCGGAAATCCTTCTACGCGAAAAGGGAAACAGAATTTGCCTAATTGAGTTTCGCTGGTGGCCGTAATCGGAAGATAAACCCATTTTGAGAGGTCCTTTGTACTCCAGCATCCACACGGGGTCGGGAAGTCCGTTGGTCTTTCCATTGTGTTCCTTGAATGGCCATCCATTATTAATTTCGGAGGTATTCTGATGTGCTCATCAAGGTCCGTGCATGTTAGTTCTTGGTAGATTAATACTTGAGCTAGTCTAATGATTATAAGGTGAAAAGCGAGAATATAACTCTTGTAGACATTTCGTTTTCGCTAGTGAGTAGGTAAAAATTATAAGACAAGAATGGGGGGTGCACCTTGATTTTTTTTTTTTAGATTTTTAATAGAAAGTAGACTACATTCTGAGAATTTTGGCACCAACCGCGACCTTCTAGCGTGAGTAGATCTGTTTCTATGAATTTTCAAAGTTTCGACCGTTTATGACGTCACGCGCCAAACTCCCCTGGGCGGGACCCCCCAGACCACTGTGACGTCATAAACGGTCGAAACTTTAAAAATTCACAGGAAAAGATTTACACACGCTAGAAGGTCGCGATTGGTACCAAAATTCTCAGAATGAGGTCTACCTTAGATTAAAAATAACAATAAACAGTTTTTCCTACCTAGGCGCACACCCTATTCTTGAAGACAGGTATTTGAATCTCGAGTTGAAACAGGTGTTTTTTGTGGAGTGAACTGTATAAAATATTCGGCCGCACACAGAGGAGACGTTTCGTTCTCAGCCATGTTGGGTGGGAAGTATAGCTTCCTCTTACAGAATATCATGAATAGATGAAATTAGTTGGTAAAAAATGTTTATTACTATGGAATATTACAAATTATGAATTTCCATATTCAAAACTTATATATCTCGAAAGTGTTCGACAGCATTTATTTTAAATGAAATATTTTAATCCTTTTTTATTGAGGTGTTAAGTACGTTTGGGAGCAAACTTCTTAATTCGGGATAAATTAACTTAATCACTCAATTCTTAAGTGATTATGAAGTATATGCATTTCCTCACAGCACGTGCATTTCCTTTCTCATAGAATGTGAAGCAGACGATCAATGGGTTTATCCGTGTCGACGCGACGAGAGTAGTTGTCCACCGAGGTCAACCTTAGTTCCTATCCGACATTTTACATACAATGGCTTATAAAATATTGACCGGCCATCAATATTCAACGATTGAAAAAAGAAAATTGACTCTTTGTGAGAAAGGTTGATTATTCATCGGACGGGACTTTCGGAATTAATGACATTCGATATGGGGAAATACAACCACCTAGTGATGCCTTCACCGCCCAAATTAATTTTGAGGTGAATTTGGTAATATTTCCCCTTCAGATTGAGGGAGTCAATTTGTAATGGCACAAATTTTTATGCGAGAAAGCTTTAAAAATTCCAACCAGTACACATCATTGAAGTCGGACAAATTCTGATTGTCAGACTTGCGCAATGATCCGACCATCATAAAATTTAGAAAAAAATAGTATAAGCGACAATGTTACTTCCATTTTTGAACTGCTTATAAATTTAAAAACAATGGAAACTAGCCGATAGAAGTCCTCCTTCATTCCGACTAATGGTATAGTATAAGAATAATACGCTCAAAGTTGGAGAACAGATAGCTATAACTTCGTTCTTCATGGAATATAGTAGCATCTCGTTCCCCTAGCCCATGCATTGTCGAATTTTTTCTTCAAAAATTTCGATAATTTATTCATCTGAGTGAGGGGGGTGTTCATAGTGCGGTCTTACTGCGCAAATTCACTCTCTTCGGGTGGTTCGATTACTACATTGCCCCGATGATTTGGGGTCCTGTTCTGAATCAAAATCAATCAAGATAATGTTTAAGGGGGTCTCAGTCGGTCGCCGTTCGTTCCTCGTTCCAGGATAGTATTTCCCTAAATTGTAGGGGGGAAAACTTTGGAAGTTGTAGCTAAATTTGAAATTTTCAAGGATTCTAGAAATTTAATAGTAGAGATCGGATTTTCATGTATTTAAAAATGCAAAATATTTCACATAAGTATATAATTATGTATTTATTTTCGTGTAATATGCGGTTGGAATAGTTTAAAAAAAAGGTTTATAAGCTCTAAACGAGAAAAAATGGTTAGTTGAAAAAGAAGGGTAAAATGTGGAATTCTCTCTTTGAAATTAATTATTATTTCAATTGTTCGAAAGTGAAGTGACGACAATCTGGACGAAAAATCGCCTTGTACCTACTGAAGGACCATTCAACGTCCACAGAAGTTTTCGGTTCGTTCTTGAAGGCGGTGATCTCAGATCATGACCCTTTGAGAATATCCGCAATAGTACGTATGGCCAATCACCCCCACCCCCCCTTGCTGATATTTTACGATCAATAGTCTGTTTGAGATTTTATTTGAGCATGGAACATGCTTTAGCCTTGGACTAAAACCCCTTGTCACAAGGGGGTTATTCTCCATCCCATCCCTACTCCGCCGAAAAGCGCTGTTCAAGTGTGTTCCATGTTTCTTGAATTTTAGCCAAAGGCTCTAAGCAGTAAGTAAGGGGAGGCCCGAAGGGCCGATTCCGTCCAGGTGTTTTTCACAACATAAAAAATCGCACTCCAAACCAAAAATTAATTCAAAAGAACCAAGAAACCAAACCAAGAAATATCATAATAAGATCGACGCGCCACAACAATTAAATGGAAATTCATATGATTTACACCCACTCCTATCGATGTTAGCACAAAAAAGGCTAAAAATGGGTGAGGGGCTTTGACTGCCGTTCACAGTCCCTTGATCCGTGATTCTCAGCTATGAAGACCATCTGTGGACTCTCTACAAATTATGATCTTTCAAACGAATGAATCTTCCTCAAAATTATGATAAACTGCTCAAAATGAAAAAAACAAGTGGGTGTGGCACATAGCTTCCTCGTATCCATAACCCGATTATATAGATGATCCGATACATAGTAGTTAATCTCAAAACACCAATCTCTTAGTACCTTCCACTACCCTCATAGGGCACCATCTACACGCTAATCTGGACAATCCCAGAAAATGTCATCAAATTTGGATGAAAAATGTAAATATTATGGCTGTTACAAGAATTTTACGTATGTGCATGCGCAGAGGCTTCTGTACATTTTAAAGCCTTGATTTTCATTGGGGACCATCTACAACCTAATAAGCGTAATCCCTGAAAATTTCATCGAAATCGGGTAGAAAATGTGAAAGTTATAGTAGCTACTATAAGTCCGAAGGTAGTGATTTTCATAGGGGACCATTTAAATACTAATCTGTAACATCCCTGAAAATTTCATTGAAATCGGATGGTAAATGTAGAAGTTATGGCCGTTACAAGGAATTCACGTTTGCCCATGAGCAGTCGCTCCTATCAGTCTGGGGATGATGATTTTCATAGGGGACCGTCTACACACCAACCCGCACAATCCCTGAAAATTTCATAGAAATCGGACAATAACTTCGTATAGTTATGCGCGTTACAAGGAATTCATGACAGACGGACAGACAGACAGACATACAGACAGACAGACTGACAGACAGACAGACTGACAGACATACAGACTGACAGACAGACAGACACACAGACACACAGACACGGAACCAAAATTGTTCAGAAAGGTCTAAAACGCAAAACGCGAGTGAAAATTTTGATTTTGGAGAACTTTTGTTTTTTCGTTCTTGAAAAGTGAAAATAAAGCTTCCGCTACCTTGGTAGACTCGGAAGCAAAAGTGGTTTTTTCAGTTGGATATTTGTAAATATGTATTTACAGTGTATTCCATGTACTTTTGTGTATTTCATGTATTTATACGTAAAAATATGTAAAATAAAAGTTGGCTTAACCGGTTTAAAAATTGCTTATTTGAACACTTCTTCTTCAATATTGCCAATTTATTGTCTAGAAAAGAATGTGAAAAATTTCTTCATTTTGTTGTTATTACTTGGTGACAGATTTCAAAACTAAACTTGTAGCATGGGAGGTTTCTTTCTGCTTGCTTGTTTCCGAAGGTTCATTATTGAAAACTCGGGAAAACTTCAAAACGAATTCTAGTAATTTTCGAAGGTAGTACCAACCACTGATTTAGCAACAGCAGTTTCCAGAACTTACGGAAATTAAACAGGAAATGCTTGCTTACGAGTCTGCAACACATTGAGACATTTTCATGTGTGTGAAAGTAAGGTTGTTAGTTCATGTATCCAAGCATCAAAATAAGAAAACAGTTGATTGTTCTCTACGCAACACAGTGATTCTATTTTATTTATTGGTATCGCGTGAGCAAGTTTTCGTGACGATTTTTCATTTTATGTGCCAAAGCAAAGACATGAAAATGTCAAAAACATAAGAATCCGATCCTATTCATTAGTGCATGGCCCTAGGGAATTGAAAAACTGATAGATTGCCGCTGGAATCATCAAAATCTAACAATAATTACCAAAGAAAAAATGGGAAAAACATAAATTTCCATAGCAGTTTTCCCATTTTTCTCTGGCAATTATTGCTCGATTTTGATGATTCCAACGGCAATCTTTCAGTTTTTCAATTCCCTAGGGCCATGCATTAATGTATTTCTAAAATCCTTGAAAATTTCAAATTTAGCTACAACTTTCTAAGCTTTTGCCCCTACAATTTAGGGAAATAATAACCCGGAACGAGGAACGAACGGTGACCGACTGAGACCACTAAGGTTGCACAGGTATAATACTAGTGAACAATAATTGTTCAAGGTAGGCCAACTAAATTTAAAAGAAATAACATGTACAATTTACTTTGATAATTTGGGCGAAGCTCGCGATTTCTTGATGAATGTTGTCACGCAAAAGCATTCCAATATTTGGACATTCACAACGTAGGTTGAGGATCAAAATGAAAACCAGGCCAATATTTGCGGACCATCCCGGTGGATCAGAAGTAATTCCTGCCCCAACTCCACGCCGCATTCCCTTAATCTCTTCGTGTATTCACTTTCGTGTTTTGGATGTACTGAAAATTGCTTTGTTGTTTCCCTTTACATCGATTTAACTCCTCAAAAACAAAACGGTCCCCGCGGGCTTTGCGAATAGTTGAAAGAAAACAGAAAAAATCCGTTTGATTTAAAACTCAATTTTGGGTTAACCTGAAACAATGACGCTACACAGGAATACGATAAAAGGATGACTAGGCATTTAAATCTGCAAAGTGAGATTTCCACGGATTATGCCTGTTAGTCGCCAAATGGACCCCTATAAATTCAATGGAAAATTGTATGTTAACGTACCTTTCCCAATCGTGTGGGCAATTTTTCTTCCCAACTACTGCTAACTCCTGATTATTGTCCTGAAAAAATTTTTCAAATGAAATTTGTAGGAATTGCATATTTGTCCCTAAACAGTTGGTTCCATGTTTGTCTCGGTTTGTTCCATCTCTGCGTTATCAAGTTTTTTATCCATGTACTATCATCGATGAAACCAGGAATCTCCCTACCACTTCGAGTCGAAAAAAAAGTATTTTGAGCTGGGTGAAAGTGATAGGTGAGAAAAGTTGTTGCAGATAACTTCTGATATTGATCCTTAGGATCATTGGTCCTGGGACACCCTGTATGGATGAATTTACTTATTACGATCATAAAACACTTTTGTGTAGGAGAACACTATGAGGTAAAAATGACTTCGAATGAAAATAATTTTCTTCATTTTTTTCATTTCTACATCTCCGTCAATATATAAAATGCTTTCACGGATTTTTTCTGACAAATTATTCTTGCAAGAAAATCATTAGAGGTTTTACAACGGTGGTTTTTGCTTGTGTAGGCTGTAGGAACTTACAATATATTTGATGAGAATCACTACATGTATATTTTGTAGGTACAGTAATTGAAAACCTTCAATCATACTTGTGCGGATTCAAATTAAATTATGGAACAATTATGGATTATAATTGTACTCACCTCCTTCCATATAATAATGCAACTGAAAGACTCACCCACCAGAAAGAGCTTTGAAATCAACAATACTCAGAAGAACAACTTTACCGAGAGAACTCCTCAAAGTTAGCGATTCGTTGCAAACGTCCTCCGTTACAGGCACTTATCTACTCAATTTCAATTCAATTTTTCCGTGACTCGTTAAAAAGTTTCTTTCTGATAAACTATACAAAAATGTGTCTTTAAGGGTTTGAAATAACAACAGAAGGGCAGGGAAAATTATTAAACTTTTTTAATAATATAGGGTGATTTACATTTACATCCATTATTCGTTATAATACTGAACAATCATTGTGTTGCTTCAATTCCATTAATGTCAGCAAACCAACTTCACGTTTTTATTTAAGATTCACTCTTTTTTATACAATTTAGTTTATACTTTTTTCTTTAATAAATTCTAACAATAAAGATATTTATTATAGGAAAATATACAATTGTAGTTAAAATACTTGGAGGGAGTACCCGTAAAATTATACAAAAATCAAAACAGTCTTAACAGAGCGAAGAGGGTCTGGGAGGAATTATGAAACAGACGAAGAATTCAAAATGATCAATTTTTAGCGCCGGCGCCCGAATCGGAGGAAAACATGGTCGACGTCTTGTCGTTTCACTCCGGTTTCGTAAATTTGGTTGCCTTCTCGGACCAACGCTGTAACAATCGATACATTATGGAATGATTAATTAAATGTATTTTACATAGTTTTTTATGTTGAACCACTGTTCACATGCAAAACAAATATAATATATTATTCTTCTATTATCTACTATCTACTACTATTATCTACTAGATACTATCTACTACTATTATCTAGTAGATAATAGATTATTCTATTGTTAGAATATTATTCTACATAAGTACAATGTTATCATCAAATTAACATTAAATCGTTCGCAAAGTTAGAGTAACGTACCGAACATTCGAATATCCATATTGCGATAGATATCCATATCATTGAAGCATTCAGTTATTAAACAACATAGAAGTTTTCTTTCCCTCGAAGTTTAAACAAAACAAAAAGGTAAGAGAAAAAAATTCGTTTTGATAGAGGGACGTTTGCCGCTTGATTAGCACCATCCTAAAACAATGAATCGAAAAAAGTTGAAAATTGCAGATGTTTTGGGTATACGGCAAGGATTTTACGTTTGCAAATTTGCCGTTCCTACAGACGATCCAATCACAATAAAACTCATAAGGGACTGTTTGGAGTCCAAGTCGCACAGTCCCTGAATATTTCATCAAAATCTACTGTAATAATAGAATACAGGGTGTATCACGAAATGGTTACACCCCCTTAATTTCCCCAAAATACAGCGTAAAAATCGGGACCAACGCTATTCTCCGTGATTTTTTGTGAGGAATTTAGGAAAAATACTTTCGCTCAAAACACTTGCGCGCAATTGACACTAACTTCATTTTTTCAACTGGACCCCCCCCCCCCACTTTTTTATTACAGATACGGATTCTTCGACAAATTTCATGAAAAATTCATACCCCAACCAATTTTTTTATTGCGCGCAACCTGGCTTTTTGAACGCTCTAAGTCGCGCAACTCCACAATTGCACAAAAATGAGGTTTTGGAGAACCCTAAGTGTGGCACACGTTTTTTCGTCATTTTTTGACGCTGAATCACAGGGTGTCATCCGTTTTGAGGAAGACAAAGATTTCAAGAGGAAAAATGAATATTTCTTCCATAAAATCATCAGTTTTGTAGTCGAAATCATGTTTATTGTTATTTTCTCTCCTCCTCTTGAACCACAGGCTTGGGGCCGTCTACGGTGTAAGTTCAATCTAAAACTGTCAGTATGATCATGCTTGAACAAAACTAAAATTGCTAAATAACTCATAAAGATTAAAAAAGAGCAAATTTTCATTAAAAACAACCAAATTGTCGGCCGCCATTTCGAAAAATTCCAATAAAATGGAAAAACGGATGACACCCAGTGATTCAGCTTAAAAAAATGATGGAAAAACATGTGCCACACTTAGGCTTCTCCAAAACCTAATTAAGTTTTGTGGAGTTGCGCAACTTGAGCGTTCAAGAAGCCAGGTTGCGCGGTATAAAAATATTGGTTCGAAGATGAATTTTTCATGAAATTTGACGTAGAATCCGAATCTGTAATGAAAAACTCTGCAAATCATTGCCCAAAGGTTTATAATTTTCTGTATTATACAGAATCACAGGTCAAGAGGGTATGCGTCCCTGCCAATTCTGGGAACCACCAAAAGCTGCTTACTGAATGTGGTTAACAACTGGGAAAAAAATGAGCGAGTAAAATACTGGCAGAACCTCCTAGACCTGACTATTCGTGACGTTCTTTCAGAAACGGGCTAAAGAACTCATAGCTATGCCTAAGAAGGACGTCAGAATACTTGTGGGTCTGCTAACAGGTCACTGCCCACTTCGTTATCACCTAAAGAAGATAGGCAAACTAACAACCGACATCTGCCGCTGTGAAGCACTGGGTCGAGCTAGGTACATAATCCTCGGAATTTATGTCCTAACTCCTGACACCATTTCTAAGGTGGCATACACCGATCTTCTCTGCTTTGGCAAAAAGTGGGGAGAAGGGGTGTTCAATAAGCCCTTCTCAGTGAGCTAACATAGCCTGAAGGCATTCCACAATAGACCTCGTTAGGTCGGAGTGGAAGGAGTTTGTATGTCGACCCATTTAAGACCTTCTACTCAATTAAAAAAAGGAAAATTGGGCAGAGTTAAATCCTTGTAATGATCTTAGTTCCCGATTTCGAACAAAAAAATCAAGGGAAATTTTGACTCCAGAGTCCCTTTTGCGTTCATCGTGATGTCCTAAAAACGTAAAATTCTCATCTGATTGATATATATGATTTTATAATCTGATAACCTGGAACCGTGATAACCTCGATACAGTAATTCACAGCTTCAAGTTTTGAAACATCTTCATATCGGTTACTGGGGTATAGTCAGAATGGAACAGTTCAGAGAGATGGTGTAGACACTAATTAAATACCCATCATGTCACGAAATATCGGTCTACCTATCGGACATGAATGTCAAACTAACTTAGCACCTCCTGTGCTAATTGGAGTACGTTTAGATGTCAATTTAGTGGGAATGACAAGAATGGAGCTTGTGGGGTCAACTTCGCGCGCGTCTCATAGCAGAGCATGACATCCGTGGATTCCGAGCCAAACCAAACATCTTGTTCCCTTTGTCGATTAACCGAGGAACCCACCTTCGTCGAATGTGTTATTGTTGGTATGCAATAAGATAATATTCTCCCCAACCGAAACACAAATATTTGGAGGATGGAAATGCGCTTGCAATAACTATCTCACTTACATGAGTTTGGAACGGTAAAACGAGCGAGATGTAAATTGCCCTTGACTGTACTACGCTATTGGCATCATTATTGAGGTGATCAATAGTTCAGGCACAGTTCAAGTGGAGGTGCGAGCGAGTACTTGATAGGATATTGCATTTTTTGAGTTGCAAGTCCGTTTTTTGTTGACATTTCGGTAACAAAAATAATTTTCTGTCTGAACAGAGTGCGCACTTTTATAACATTTTGATTGGTGTTTTGGTGGAACTTTATGCTCATGAGGAACCATGGCATGGTGTCAACCGTGCATCAATAACATGCAACAAACTTCTCTGAATAACTTACTATTTTGAAATATTCCACTTGATCTTGATTTGCATAAAAAGGTGTTGGGTACATACAATGAATTGGGATTTATTGAGAATTATTCTATGTTTGACTCACGTTGATAGTTGGATTGCTCGTCGATGTACGTCTGGAGGGCGTTAGACAGCTGGTAGAAGGCCGCGCACATGGTCCTCACTCGAGGCGGCAGATCTTGGATCGTCGAGGCTGAGCAGTCAGGTCCAGGGGCTGATAGAACGCTGACGGCGGATCCTACCAGCAGACAAGCCAACATCCAAGCACACGTCATCCTGCAACACAAAACCGAATCCATGAAAAGCAATACATTCCACGCCATATCGATTGTAAGGACTCAGGAGGTTCAATGATGATCTGTTGAGAAGCTTGCCAGCATCTTGTGTGTCGAGCTGAAAACTCTACAAGGAAAGTCTGAGCCTGTGGATTGCCATAGCAGAATACCACTGTAAAGATTAGAGATAGTTGCTGAAGGGTGCAATGACATCAACAAATTAGCCACCAGTCTCGGAATTGGTGTAGAAGAGGCCACTCGGCTGCTATATCGATAATGTATATCCTAAACCCTTGTAGTCAATGTAGCAAAATTACTATGTGAGACCTAGATTACACTCAACAACGTCTTTTGCAATGTACGTACTGGGGAAGAAAAATATTTTCATGTAGCATAAAACGCTGCAAATAATTGCCCAAAGGTTTATTATTTTCTGTATAGATCACCCTTCTGTATAGATCCCTCCCTACCAACCATAGGTACCTACTACCTACTAGGGCATTTTTGAAAATTTCAACCCCAACCACCAATCAAATGGAAACGAAGGGTTGAAATTTTCAAAAATGCCCTAGTAGGTAGTAGGTACCTATGGTTGGTAGGGAGGGATCTGTACAGAAGGGTGATCTATACAGAAAATAATAAACCTTTGGGCAAAGATTTGCAGCGTTTTTAAAAAATATAATTCAATACTATTTAAAATTGCTGAAAAAACAATACCTTTATTTCGAGAGTTTTCGAGCTAGGGCACTCTTGAAAATTTTAACCCTTAATTTTCACCCCTTAGAAGTGACTGACATCAACCAAAAGCTTCGCGGCACATCTAGACCCTAAATGGAGCCCATATAACAAAATTGAACCAAATCGGTCCAGTGTTGCTAAGAAAAGTGACGCGTACGGCGTACGGACGGAAAATTTTTTATTCGATTTTCGGATTCTACGTACCTTGAAACGTAAAACATCAAATTTTGAGGGGGGGGGGGGGGGTTATAATTTTTTTTTCTTGCTCGATTTCAAAGGCTTATTATTGCAAATAATAAACCAAAAATTGGTCTCCTTCTTCTTCTTATAAGCAAAGGGTACTACGGAATGATAGTGCCGTGGTTTGAACTGCGAATGCAAGACCATAGCGATACCTTCTCATCTATTATAGTTTACCACCTCAAGACCTAGCAGAAGCTGAGATTTGGTGAACCAACCAACCCCTAGAACTTCTCATTATCGTTGCGATCCAAGTTTCTGACCACCAACGATCCCGCACCGCACAAACTTCCTTAATATGAAATCTCCTTCCAAAACTCTTGACTTCCTGTTTTCACTCTCCAACAAGCGTACATGAAATATGTTGGTGAGGGTTTCGCTATAAAACCCTCTATAGGTACTTAAAGTTAAAATATAGGGTGAAGAGACTACCTAGATTTTTAAAAGATGAAGAAATCGGGATACTACTGTTCACAATTCATATTCGTGTAAATGAGAAAAATATTCCATTTGCCCACGTATCATCAATTATAATTCAAGGAACCAAGACTGGGGGAGTATTCATGCCACAATATATTCAAGAATGTAAATTACAGTCTATGGGTTCGAAAAACGCTGCAAATTATTACACAAAGGTTTATTATTTTTCAATATAGATCATTCGTCTGCAAAGAACTCGGCTTTGCCATTGTCACCTCCTGCCTACCACGTACCTACAGCGATCCCATTTTGGTCAGCTAAAATTTGAACGGAGGCCTCTTTTGAGATTCACACTCGTGTTTCTGATTTATCGTGTGCCCCACTCTTAAGTTCTCGTAGGGAGCGAACTGTTTGTCCTACAGAGCTCCGCGTGGTCTCTAAAAATTCAATACTATCTTAGGTAAATTGATGGAAACAATACCGTTAAATCGAACTTTTTCAAATTAGGGCGTTTTCAAAATTTCAAAATTGATTTTGGAACCGACCTCAACCAAAAGCTCCTTGTCACAACTAGACCCCAAATGGAGCCCGTATACCAAATTTCATTAAAATCGGGCAATGCTAAGTAAAGAAAGTACCGCGTACGGCGGATGGACGGAAAAATTTGTATTCGATTTTCAAATTCTACGTACCTTGAAACGTAAACCAACAAATTTAGAGGGGGGGGGGTAAACAATTTTTTTCTTGGTCGATTCCAAAAGTTTTTATCGAAAATAATAAACCAAAATTACGGTTGACAAATTGGCGAGCTCAGAGATCAAACTCAATTAGCCACATTATGTTTTTTATTAAATTCCCCTACAAATAATTACTTTCTTATAAAAACTGCCTGGTAGTTTGTGAATGACATACCTGATTACCATGCATTCCATCATTATCGAATCATTGCAACACGTGTAACTTTCACAGTTTTTATCTTATTAAAATGACATTGTAAGGGGACGAAAGGAGTCTAGATTGTTTCTACGAGTTTGAATGTGATCGGATAGTCAGTACATACCTCGCACGAGCAAACGTAAGACAATAAGCATAACTTACGCAGTTTCTATCCAATTTGAAGACTACGGGAATGAATCCTTAATGAGCCCTTATATTTCGAATCATCCCAATCGGGTTATGGAAACGAGGAAGCTACATGCTACACCCACTTGGCAGGTATGTACTTGAAGATAGATGTGAATGAATGAAATGAATGTAAATGAAATAGAATCTATTGAATGATTCTGCCATTCCTCCAATTCCAATTTTGGAATTGAAAAGAGGTTAACTTCCTTATAAACATTTTCCAGTTGATATTTTAAAATCTCTTTTTTTCCCCTCATTCACTAGTAAACGTAATCTTTCACGTTTTATTTTCATTATTATTATTTTTGATACTTTTACTTGCTCAAAACCAATTGTAATGTCCATTGTAATTGCAGTCAAGTAATGTCTTTCGCAAAAATTTTGTTCGGGGGTAGGCCAACTCATGCCCAGCGAGAGCTTCATGGGAGGATTGTTTGTGGAGGTAAGGACATTTCAGAACCGGTTTGTTTGCAAAGTGAGGACGTTTCAGACCTAAACATGAAGATCGCTGTATACAAGATCAAGATCGACTCAATGCCAAAGTGCATTTCTGCCGCTCAACTTGGCGGAAACAAGTTTATTGCTATCAGTTTGTGCCATGGCCAACAAATGCTACTTTGGACTGGTTCGGCATATGAAGAGTAGGACCCTGTCGCGAACAACGAATCTCCGTTTGTATAAAACGCTCATCAAGCCAGTGCTCATCTATGATTCTGAAACCTGGACACTCTCCAGAACTCAGGAAAACCAACTTCTCCGATTCGAAAGGAAAATATTAAGAAGGATTTTCGGAGCGATCTTCGATCCTCATGAGCTGGCCTGGCGAATAAGAACAAACGTCGAGATAAAAGATATGTATGCTGACAGAGATGTGGTCCACCATATCAAGAATGGTCGCCTTCGGTGGGCGGGTCACCTTGCTAGAATGAGCCCTGATTCAGTCCCTAGGAGGATCCTAGAAGAAGAAATATATGCCACTTGACGACAGGGGCACCCTAGACTGCGATGGGGGGGACGGTGTCACCAGAGATGCTCGTGCATTGCTGGGAGTCCGCGATTGGAGAGCAGCTGCACAACAAAGAAATGACTGGCGGACTTTACTTGGGCGGCCTTGACCCCTCGCGGGTTGTTGAGCCATGAAAGAAGAAGAAGAAGTTTGTGCCATGGAATCATTGGAGCATATGGCTTTCCCTTCTGTGAACCTCACGAAGTATCCAACGTTTTTTATGCCTGGATCCTCGACCGGACGGTTGGAGAGAATACTTTACGTTTTGCCGATAATTACGTATCGGACGAAGCAGTGTACCCTCCAACAGTGTGGGCGAGCAAAACGTCATCTCTCACCAGAACGACCGGCTTGTGAAAGCTTCCACGCCTCCTACAATAAGGATTTCTACTTTCTTCTTTTCCCAACTTCTTCACTTTTTTTGATGAACTTCTCTCAGTGTACGAAATCTACCCCAAACTGAACTCTCTTGAAGAGCAAAGTACACCTCGACCAGTTAGAAACAAGCAACAAGCATGGGTGGACAAATAGATTGCACGACAAACCAGTGGTTACATCACCTTGCATAAATTTTTAAAAGTAATTTCATTTAAATTAAGGCCCCATCCGGAAAAGTAGTTTCCATCTGATTTAAGTTTCTGGACAATTTCGTTTTTTAACGCGAAAGCTTCACAAATTGACGATTTATTGGCATACAATATATTACATGGAAATAAATAGTACTTGGACAGTAATAACTTACCTACTTCATCCAAAGGCCCATGTAAGTAACATTATCGGGAGTAGGTGACTCGCTGGGTATGAAATGGGAAACGGGGTTGAGATTGGCGGGCATGAAACGGTATGTTGGGGTGTTTGAAAGTTCGGTGTGACTCGGGCCTCAGTATCACTGCTGGGTATGAGTCGTCCTACTCCCTTTTATTCTCTGCCTCTTCACATTTTAACAATGTACTTTACGCATTGCCTCAGAGGTCAACAGTCCTGAAATAGAATGCCTCACGAATATGTGATATTGCTAGCGTTAATTCATTGACTGATCGTTTTAGTGATTCTATAGAATGACTATAGGCATTATATTATAAAGGTGGATTTCTCACATTCACTGTACCATGGGTACTTTCAAGATAGTTTGGGAAAGCCGCGAAACAAAGCCTCAAAGTCTACTTTTCCAATCTCACTCTTGAAAAACCTCTCGGGCCTCCAAATTAAAACTGCCGCCCCTCTCATCCCAACTCACTCGAAACGCCCTCGAAGGAGAACTAACTTCCGATTAGAAACGCCCAAACTGCGGGGAGACGAGGAGTTAACGTTCAGTCGGGTCTACCATTCGATAAAGGAGGATTATCATTTTCATGAGATGGACAATTAGAAGGCGTGATCATTTGAATAGGGAATAGGAGAAGGATCCTGATGTAAGCCATCTTGGATTGAAAGGGGTCGATAGTTGACTTTAGCAATTTCGTTGAACGATAGCGATTTTGACTCCATGGTTAATGCAATTGCTCCTCTAATTTTGTGATTGAGTAGTTCAAAAGTTCAGAGCTTCTGATTCAGTTTGCTACTTTTACACCACTTACTTCGTTGATTTTTTCCTTGTGCACGTTTAGTTTTCTCACTACAAATCGTGCTGACGTTCAAAAACATTTGTTTGCCCCTTGCATGAGAAAATGGAAAACATTTAGGTAGGCTTTAAAAAATCGTCAGTTCTTCTAGCTTATTTTTTATCACGGGTGTAAATAAATAGAAAGACGATTCGATTTAGACGGATTGTTCAGGGTTTTATAGCGTTCAGCTATTAAAGGGTTCCTAATGAATTTCATCACCATCCGACCAATAATAGCGTGTAGCTAATTTGTTGGGATATGTTCACCAATGGCTTTGTTTTCCTCCAATTTAATGTATAGACTAGGGTTGAACCTAAAATGGTTGTTTAATGATTTTGTCAGGAAAAAGTGAAAAAACTCCACCATAATCATGAATGATCCGTATAAGGAAACGTAACCGTAACAATTATCATATTACCTGGATCTGATCGTTTTCTTTAAACGTGCTCATTATTCTACGTGAGGAAGCTTTACTGCCTATGAAAACTGGGTTTTTACTCACAAAATCAAATTTAAAAATTACTGACTGAATTTAAAAGTTAATTTTATTATATAAACTACATTTAAAAATGATTATTTACAGGATATTTACAACTCCAGCTTGGTGTGACCACGGTTTCCCTGAAAGTGAATTCCCTAGTTTGCAGGAGCAGCGTAACCCGTTTGGCAATGGGCACAGCTTAACTACTGTGGGGAGCGAGTACATCCTCAGAGAAGAAAACCGCTCACTCCAATGTATGCATGCGAGAGTACTCCCTTGTAGAAGGAAACCTCTCAGGAGGAAAAATCACTAGTAACTCACGTCAAGGTACAACAAGGAGTGCAGCTAAACACCTTCAAAGTTATTTACTAGGGAGAGAAATAAGGCAGTTATTTAGTTTTAAGAATGCAAATCGAAAAGCTAGATAACAATAGGTAGTCAGGTCAGGGAGCCCCGGGCTTATACGAGTAAAGCCCTGCTCAGGATCCCCTGTCCAGGCCCTGAGAAATTCCCTTGTCCCCAGGCCATGGACCTCTAGCTTCAAGGGTTTGCATCTTTGTTTATTTAATTTATTGACATTTATAAATTTTAGATTTCGTTACATGGTCTCAACACTCTTAGCATACATCTTTTTCCATCATTGTGTAGTTCATTATCTTCGAATTATATGTGTAAGTGCGAGATGTGACCAGAAATCCAAATTTGCTGAAGGACCAGATGTCTCTAGGAGAGCGAATTTTATCAGGAGAAAATAATTGAGAAGAAATGAAAAACTGGGAAACGTAGGATGCCAGTTCCTGAAGCAATAAATACCTGAGCTACTATGTGGTAGGGGTAATAGAAGTGTAAGGAAAAGTGGATTTTCCCCACCTTCCACGAAAGTGAGTTACCTACTCACAACAAGTTGTATGTAATTCCAACTGCGACAGGCGGTCGTTCAAGCGTGGAAAAATTCACTTTTACGTGGAAATTAATCCCGATTCCGACTCAAAATTTGATTCGCGAGAAGTGTGAAGGGATGCTCGTGGGTTTTTATGTGTAGCGATCAAGGTCGTAGATATCAGAGAACTGGCTACACTCAAGGTGTGAAAAACAGGCGTTGTAGCGGGGGCAGTCTAATGGATCAATTGATCTCACCCTTTAATCACTAGGATGAGGAGGATGAGACTTGATGTCAACAATAAGCAAAGATATGCAAAGAGAGTTTATATTTCCATTGATTCCGGTACATATTATTATCGTTTTCTTATACGTCGCACCTCTTGCATGGCAAAAAGGCGTATTTTCATGTCACTCTTAGTTTCAGGTATATCGACTATGTTTCTGCAGTTAAAAACAGGACAGCCTCCGTATTCTTAACCACCCCTCTATCAAAATAATCTGTCTAAACTTATTCTCTCCCCAAGGTGATTCATCAAATTAACGTCAAAAGCGCTGCGAATCCCGGAGAAATTGTTTCCGACGTGACAAGACGGTATGATACCGTCTTCATTTTCCAAATGGATCGTACCGTCAGCTTTTGATCATTGAAAGAACGGCTTTTCACTGTTTAACATTTGGAATATAAATTTCAACAGCGCAGGTTGAATGTTTCCACCGCCCGAGAAAAGCAAATAACATCGCCTAGTGGTATACTTAATGTTTAGTTAAGGAATAATTCCTCAGTTGGGTTGCTGTCCAAACAGGAACGCGGTTCGAGAATTTCCATGGGATATAAAAATTGTGTTGACATTACAAATACACGCGAACGCTTCGGACCGCAAACAAATTGCTAAGTAAATAATATCATCCTTCTGTGTTTGGGTTTAGGTAAGTATTCACATGAAAAACCAGCGAACCAGTTTACACCAGATCACTTTCGTCACACACCGTTGGAAAGAGCGTGAAATTTTCTAACTCCTTAATTGAAAAAATTCATATTTCAAATCGGAAAAAATGGTGAATATTGACTTGAAACAAAAAATTGGTCAAATCTTCTGAATCTTAACTTTTTTCAAACGCTCTTAGGTTCCGTAATCCGGCACGTGAATTTTTACCTGTAGACCTAAAAGATGCGCCAAAATCTCAGCTTTCCAACGGTATAGTTATTTTAATTTTAAAGTAGGATTTATTACAGAAATTTGTGTTTGAACACGGAAAAACGTGATATTTATCAACGGAATCAGCGCTCCGGCTGAGACGATCTGAGGGGTTTTGAAAGGGCTCAGTCTCCTGCGCCCTCAGATCGTCTCATCTAGAGTCGTGATCTGAGCCTCAAATGATAAAGAACAAAAAGAAAATCAAGAAATTCATTACCTAACTTTAAGTAATTTTGTTAAATTGCTGCCAAGTTAGTCTTCTAATCAAGATATTTCTTAGCAAATTACAATGGTTGGGGATGACAAACATTTTTTTTTCTACTAGGAAGTGCAGGAAGCAAACTGCTTTGATGTTGATGTCGTAACAAAGATGGGATTGTCAATACAGAGTCGTTTTGAATTTCGACTAGGCAGAGAGGCCTCTTTGTCCCAGTGGAAAGAGCCCTCAGGGGTGCGAGTTTAACAAGAGGAGCCCACGAATGCAAATAAACCCGCTTGACGCTGACTTTTTCGAACGCTGCCCTGTTATGAAGACTGTTTGTAATCCCCAACATCAACTTGTGAGCTGCAGGGCCGTCGGGGTGATCTATTTGATTGGATGGGTGTAGTTCAATTTTATAGAAACAAGTGGCTGAAAATAAAAAAGTCTGCCAAGTGGGTGTGGCACATAGCTTCCTCGTATCCATAACCCGATTATATAGATGATCAGATGCATAGTAGTTAATCTCAAAACACCAATTTCTAAGTACCTTTCGCTAATCTGGACAATCCTAGAAAATTTAATCAAATTCGAATGAAAAATTAAGTGAGTAGATGTATGTGATAGGATCAAAAAAATGCTTAGCCTCGGCTGGGATTCGAACCCAAGACCCCTGGGGGACAGTTCTGTGCGCTACCTCTGAGCTATTGAGGTCTGAAGAACACAATTGACAATGAAGAAGCAAAACTGACCATGGAAATTTCTTTTTGATGAACCAAATCAAAGCGAGTCTTCAAAAGAACCGACAAAGATAACTTATCCCAGTGAATTGTCCATGCATAGTTCAATCGTTTTCAATTGTTGCAGTTTTTATTGAACAGTAGGTAGGTACGCATTTGAATAGAGCTGAGTAAACTCGGAAGAATTTAGTTTTATGGTGATTGTTTGTATAATTAAACGTTGATGAGAGGGTTGGAGAGCGGCAAATTTAAGGGCGCTGCGTTACCTGGCTGAAGGTGTCTCATTCAAGAAAAATTACAAGGAAAGCTGATACATCTTCCAAGTCTAATACAAACAGTGGAGTAGTAAAGTGAAGTATCTAATAAGAATTAAGCCAGCTGGCATACCTAACCAAGGACGGTTTTGAAATAAGTCAAAACTGGTCCTGCTTCGAGACTTTCCTGTTTTCTCTAACCGTTTTTTTTCGCCATCATTACAAACGTTTTCAGCTAGTTTATTGTTATTCGTAATCAATTTAGAATCCGCAGAGAAGCAGTCGACACGTGAAAGGGTCTAAAGTCAAGAAAATCCTTTCTGACTCAGTCATCTTGGTTTTACGTTATGGTGAGCCTCGGGTAGGCGTTCCATCCCCTTTCCAATAATCTCATCCCTAGCATTCAAAGTTACTCAGAATAGTACCGATTCGTCTAGTTGTGCCTGAAAATTTTTTATAATTATCAACCAACTCTTTGGGATGAAAGATGAGGGTTGAAATTTTCGAAACGTCCTAGCTCGAAAACTTTCCACTGAGAGGTTTGGATTTACCATTAATTTCAAATTCAAAATTAATTCATATCAATTTATATTTAAATTTTGATGAAATAAAATGTTGAATTAATGATGAACTGTAGCTTTTAATCACATTTTAAATACTTCCTCAACCTTCTTATAACCTTAAAAGCTCAATTTAGTTTTAATTCTTGCTCAATTCCTTAAATACTATCCATTGAAACTAATCATTGAATTAATTATTCATTTCATCACAAGCGTTGAAATGCCAAAACTTGAGGAAATGTCGAATACATCGGAACGTGGATGAAAGTTTGAATTCTTGAGCAGTGGCAGATACGGCTCTACAGTAACGAAAGCTTCTCAACAGAAAGGTCGTATGCCTCCACTGCGGTGTTATAAAACAAAGAAATCCATTAGGAAGCGGCTCTCTGGGGTGTAGTGTTCTTGTTATGACTGCTTTTGTATTTTTTCATCAAAACACTGTCATCACAGTACGGAGGCTGTAATAGTGGAGATTTACAGCTGTTTATTCTGTTCCCGTGTTGAAGTGACACTTTATTACAATGGCGGAAGCTCTGGAAAGCCTCGCAAAAGTAGTACGCACATTACAAATGGAAAACGCTGAAAATTACTACACAAAGGTTTATTATTTTTCTATATAGATCTCTCGTCTGCAAAGAACACGGCTCTGCCATTGTAACCACCAACCAACATGAAGAAAAACATCGATCGCATTTCGGTCAGCTAAAATTTGAACGGAGATTAGGCCTCTTTTGCGATTCACACTCGTGTTTCTGATTTATCGTAAGTCCAAACTTTATAGTCTCGTAGTGAGCGGACGGTTTGTCCTACAGAGCTCCGGATGGTCTCAAAAAAAAATCAATACTTTCTTAAATTGATGGAAAAACAATACCTTTATATCAAAATTTTATGAGTTGGGGCGTTTTCAAATGATCCACCCCTATTTTCCACCCCTCCATCAACCAAAAGCTTCGGGGCACCACTAGACCCCAAAGGAGCCTAAAACCCTAATTTCATCAAAATCGGTCAATGCTAAGTGAGGAAAGTGCCGCGTACGGCGAACGGACGGAAAATTTTCTATTCGATTTTCGGATTCTACGTACCTTGAAACGTAAACCAACAAATTTTGAGGGGGGGGGGGGGGGTAAAAAAAAAAAATTCTCGATCGATTCCAAAGGTTCATTATTGAAAATAATAAACCAAAAGTTGGATCAAATGATCATAATTTCACTCCATAGATTCGAAAGTGTTATTGCTACATAATATGTAGCATATTATGAGAAATTTGAGTTTGAACGTGGAAAAATGTGAATTTTTTTCAACGGAATTGACGCCTTGACAGGAGGATTCGGGGGGTCTCCTCCTCCGCCTATCCTCCCACCCATCATCTAGCCCCGGAACCACCCGTCAAAGCGTCGATTTCGTTGAAAACAAGTCACGGTTTTTCGCATTTAAGCGCAATTTTCTCTTCCAATAAAAATATTGGAAACAATTCTGACCATACCGTAGGAAAGCTGAGCTTTCGGATCAACTTTTGGGGTTACAGTGGGAAATTAACCGGCCTACAAACGTATGAAAAAACTGTACATTTCCGAGATTTTACTACTCGAGCTCATTTTTCAACATCTGAGTTTCAATTTAAAATTTTTATTTAACACTAGAGTGATAGAAAATCTTACGCTCTTTCCATTTCTTTATATTTGAATTTTAACTGAAAAACCAGCGAGTTATTGCTGTTTAATGGATTAAGGTCGAAAATATGAAAAACATCTCAAAAGTGAAAAAAGTCGGATTTCCAGGGGGTTTGGAAAAAAAGTCAAGAGAAAAATAAGACGCAAATTAGTTGTAGAATAGAACCCCGGCTGGTGGTTTGACCTTAACCGTAACACCCTGTATTTCGCAATTTGAAAATCTCAGTGATAGTGTCAAAAAAAGCACATACATGAGTACTTTTTGACACTATGAGTAGAATGCCCATACAAGCCAAGTACCCTCCGATTTGGATGGAAACCATAGAAGTCAAGAAGTTATGGTTGTTACAGGAATTTCACGAATAAAAGGGCTTTCCCTTTCAATGATAAGATCACAATGGAATTCATGGAGAACAACAGGTACACGGGAAGACGAATGAGGAGCTGGAATTGTTCAAGAGCTGAAACATAAAATGCAAGTAAAAATGCTTATTTTTTAGGATATTTATTTCCATTTCCCAAACAATTATTTTGCTAGTACTACTACTCTGCTTGTAAACACGGTGAATGGTAAATGGCCAGTTTATGTTTCAATGAAACAGCCTTCATTAGTGAAACGTTATTAGTATTTATTTGACAGTTTCTCTCCAAGTTCTTCCTCCCTCCTAGCCGTTACTCCTTTTTACGACTATATCTCATAATTCATGTTGTTTCTAAGAATGAGTTTCTGTTGTTAAAAATGCATTAAAATCCATTAGGCGCTAAATGAGTGGCTGTTTCATGGTTACTCGTTCCGCCACAAAACGCGATGAGGGCGCTGAAACTCTCAAGTATTGGAGCTCCTTCTAAACTTTGATTAGACGACGCGATACCCCCAAGTTTCTTAACTGTGTTATGCCCCTTTATTTTGCCCTACCCATTCTTTGGGTCACCGTCCCTCTTCCTTGGTTGTCTAGGACGCTGTATCAAAGGTAGATCAATATAGGTGTATAATTCGCTAGTATTATTACAAGTAAAATCGTTTGGACTGGTACATTGGCACCTTGAGGGGCTGATGATTTAAAAATTTCCTAACTTTCATCGCTATTTAGAGTAGGTTTTGTTAACTATAATTACTGTTACCTACACTAGGAATCCTTATATTATTTCAACAATTTAGTTGTCTTCAGTTTTCCTATACAAAGATATTACAGTACGTTTTCTTCTCTACAGGGTGTCCCAGAAGTTATGGTCCACCCTCCGGCATTTCCGTATTTAATTACGTAAAAAAATGGGTCCAACGCCATTTTTCATATTTTTTTGTAAAGAATCCAGGAAAAATACTTTCGCGAAACAAAATTGCGCGCAAGTGCGCGCAATTAACACTAACTTTGTTTTTTCAAATAGGAACCCCCATTTTTTATTGCAGATTCAGATTCTGCGTCAAATTTCATGAGAAATTCATACCCGAACCGACTTTTTTCATCGCGCGCAACTGGTACTTTTCGCGTGCTAAGTGACCAGGGTGCGCAAAAGTGCATTTTTTTAAACCCCAAGTGTGGCACATGTTTTGTCATTATTTTTTTACGCTGAATCACGTGGTGAGGTCCTTTCTTCGATTTCATGGTTATTTTTCCAAATTTAGAAGGAAAAATTATGTTTTTGGGCTTTATTTTCCCTCCCCCTTCCGCAACACGGGCTGGGGACCGGCTATGGCGGGATTAAAAATAAATTCCTCACTTCTAAATTTTAAAAAGATGTTTGAAAAGTAAGAAAATGTTGGAAAATGTTAGTTAAGTAGGAACCTACTTTAATGTGAAAAAAATAAAAAAGCTCCTCATCTAAAACCTTCAAAAAAATTAAAAGTTACAAAAGCTCAAAAAACTAATAATAAAAATGAATGTCTTATCATTTTTCACCTTGGGTTGGGGGTTGGCACCCGACTGGTCAAAGACCGTTAGATGAGAAGCTTTTTCATTTTTTTCACATTAAAGGTGGTAAGTACCTACTTAATCAAAATTTTCCAACATTCCAACATTTTCCTACTTTTCAAACATTTTTTTAAAATTTAGAAGTGAGGAATTTATTTTTAATCCCGCCATAGCCGGTCCCCAGCCCCTGTTGCGGAAGGGGGAGGGAAAATAAAGCCCAAAAACATAATTTTTCCTTCTAAATTTGGAAAAATAACCATGAAATCTAGGAAAGGACCTCACCACGTGATTCAGCGTAAAAAAATAATGACAAAACATGTGCCACACTTGGGGTTTAAAAAAATGCACTTTTGCGCACCCTGGTCACTTAGCACGCGAAAAGTACCAGTTGCGCGCGATGAAAAAAGTCGGTTCGGGTATGAATTTCTCATGAAATTTGACGCAGAATCTGAATCTGCAATAAAAAATGGGGGTTCCCATTTGAAAAAACAAAGTTAGTGTTGCGCGCACTTGCGCGCACTTGCGCGCAATTTTTTTGCGCGAAAGTATTTTTCCTGAATATTTTACAAAAAAATATGAAAAATGGCGTAAGACCCATTTTTTACGTAATCAAATACGGAAATGCCGGAGGGTGGACCATAACTTCTGGGACACCCTGTATAATGGACAGGTAACACTAGAAGGGTTCTCAAACGAAAACAGATCATGTTGTCTCACGAGTTACCACTCAGCATTCCCTTCTCCACTTTCATGCTTTGTTGGTTGTGAATGAGGTTTCAAGTGAATAATACATGGGGTGGCATTTTTTACGCAGAAAGGGTGTTCACAATTGAAAAGCCAATTTCCATCGTAAAAACTCTACAAATTATTACACAAAAGATTCAAATAAAAGAGAATCCAATCATAACTTTAGTTTTGATGACTGTTTTGAAAACTCTGCAAATTATTACACAAAGGATTCGAATAGAAGAGATTCCAATCATAACTATAATTTTTGATCTAACAAGCAGACGGTAAGTACATAGAATTTTCTCATTTTTGCCCGAAGGGAGGTATGTTGGATTTGCTTGAAAAGTTCGAGATTCTTAAGAGTGATTGGTCTCGTAAATGTCTGAATGAGGTGGTCCCTCAACATGTTCACCGTTGATGGGTTCATTCCTGCTGTAGTTTGGTCCCCCGCCCCTTTCACAATGTTTGAGCTCCCTTCCACATTGTCTGCCTTGATTGTTCCTTCACTTGTTTGAACCATGGGGTTCTCCTTTCACTTATATCTCCTTCAATCTGATTGGGTATGACTTTCACTTTCTCGACCAATGGGATTCAAGCTCCCTATCACTTGTGAATAAATAAGCCATGCTCTCTGTGATGTACCTTCAGTTTTTCTTTGTTACAGATTAACTCATTATTTTCGTGGAAATAGGCAACGTTCTATTCAACTCCATTTGATTTACACAAAGAATTATTTTTTTCCGTATAGATCCCTCGCCACTAAAGAACACAACTTTGAAATTGTCACTACCTACCAACCATATATTGGTTTATTATTTTCAATAATGAACCTTTGGAATCGACCAAGAACATTTTTTTTAACACCCCCTCAAAATTTGATGGTTTACGTTTCAAGGTACGTAGAATCCAAAAATCGAATAAAAATTTGTCCGTCCGTCCGCCGTACGCCGTACGCGGCACTTTTGCCACTTAGCATTGACCGATTTTGATGAAATTTGGTATGTAGGCTCCATTTGGGGTCTAGCTGTGCCCCGAAGATTTTGGTTGATGAAGGGGTGGAAAATAGGGGTTGATCATTTGAAAACGCCCTAACTCAAAAATTTTTGATATAAAGGTATTTTTTCCTTCAATTTAAGATTCTATAGAATTTTTGAGACCATCCGGAGCTCTGTAGGACAAACCGTCCGCTCACCACGAGAATATAAAGTTTGGACGTACGATAAATCAGAAACACGAGTGTGAAGCGCAAAAGAGGCCTAATCTCCGTTCAAATTAAAGCTGACCGAAATGCGATCGATGTTTTTCTTCATGTTGGATGGTTGGTGGCTTTGCTGACGAGTGATCTATATAGAAAAATAAAAAATTAAAAGCCATTGTGTAATAATTTGCAGCGTTTTTGCTTCAGAATCAAATTTATTTCGAAGAAATAGACGCTTCACACTCAATTTGGAGAAATGAAGAGTTATGGGTGCCTTCATGTGTACGAGTACAACTTGAGAAACGAACAACGATCGCATTTTAGTCAGCTAAAAATTTGAACGGAGATTAGGCCTCTTTTGCGAGTTCATCCATGCTCACTTTTTTGGTATATACTTTTCAGAAGGTGATGGGTGATCAGGTATATTGGTGATTCCTAAACTACAGGCAAACACCTATGAAATTGCATCCACTTGACCTACAACGTCGATTTTTTTCTCCAACTGTAGGTTCTGACCCTCTAGAATTACATTGGATATTTTGTTTTTTAACGTTCTAACTCGTAAGCTACAAATGCCTCTTCACATTGTCGTGGTTCGTCTAAAAGTTAAATTCTCAACTTTATAGTCGATTTTCAATCATCTAATAACTTTTTTCATTCATGTGATTTTTTTCTTCATTAAAGTGGAGGATCTAACATCTCAGAACGAGCCTTCTTTAATGAGCATGTAAACTCTAGTCAACACTCATGATCAATACAAAGCTGTCGATAACGTTTTTCAACATTGTCATGGCTAAAAAACAATCCTCTGCTGAGGGATAATTCGGAAATTTAAGCTAGTCGCGGAGGGTAGCAACCCTGTCAGTCGCCGGCATTACCGCATCACGTGACACGTGCCGCTCAGTGACAAAACAAACCTCGTGGAAGACGGCATTCAGGGGAGTAGGATTATTACTATCATTGGTGGTAGCCTCTAATTCGGTAATTTTAATGACCAAGATACAATGTAGTGCATGTTTTCCTAACATTGTTAGAGGCTCTAAATAATGAGCTTTCGAGGAGACTTGAAGCACAAGTAGTTTCAGCTGAATATGACCTTGAAGTTGAAAATAACATGATCGTGACTTAGAGTTTTTAACATTGCCGTAGAACTTTAACATCGTCGTAAAACTCCAACATTGTCGTAGACTTTTCTTATTTTGGATGTCCACGACCATGTTAAAAATGTTACTTTCACGACAATGTTATATTCAACTTCAAGTCTTCAACTTCATATTAAGCCGACACTTCTTGTCGTTCAAGTCTCCTCTGAAGCTCATTATTTAGAGCCTCTAACAATGTTAGGAAAACATACACTACATTGAATCTTGGTCATTGAAATTACCGAACTAGAGGCTACCAACAATGTAGGTAATAAACCTACGCACCTGAATCACTTCGTCCACGTTAAGAAAAGATTTACCAAAAATGCAATGCTGTTTTTTTCTTTCACTAACCCAAGAAGTAAATTGTTACAAAGTAACAAATTGAAATGTATCCATATTATTAGGGACACGTTAACATTGTCGTGGGCCCCATTTCACACTGTCAAGGACCTGAAATTCAAATTTAAATTTTGGACTGGGGAAAGTGATTCATGAGCTGCCATACCGCACTTTCCCTCACCAAAATCCATTTAAAAAAATTCAAATAATTTGGAAAACTTTTTTCCCCAATTTTTCTCGGATCAAAATTGCCCCCAGTTTAGGAATCACCCTTATCATTGAGGGGAAATCAGATCGTTAGGGTAAGCGTTATAATAGAAGAGCTGATAAGCGAGTTTTCCGAGTGTGCAGAAATTGACTTTATTAGTAGTGGTTAAGAGAAAACTTCTTGCCAGTGAAATCAGTAAGACTTCTGATATCTTAACTAAGACTACCGTCATCTTAACATCATCCAACCGACAAGAATCATAATAATTATGAACCGGCTATGATAATAATTATCATAGCCATATATAATTATTATAGTTATTAAGTTTCTTAGCCATTATATAATTATTATAGTTATTAAGTTTCTTTGGATTATGATTATAGTGCTAGCTATTATGGCTGCCAGAGACAAAGACAAGTAGACATATTTATGTATAGTTAAAATGGTAAGAAAGGTTCTTAAGAGCTAGGATGTAAAAGGCAAGAGTAGTTCGACGAATCTGGTTTATTGAGGCCTCCAGCCTCCCTTATATAGTAAATGGGATGTGAGGGGACAACCCCACCACATCACAGTTGGAGGTGGTAGTGGGAAGGTCCAAGGACCTTCACCACAGTAATAAATTACCAAGGATGAGAAGGGACAGCTTTTCCCGGAAGCGTTGTTTCTACAATGAATCTTTTCCCGAATCGTTGCTGCTGGCTATGTGTAATCAAAATTGGATTGAATTGTTCTTGCACTCAGCTCTCAAGTTCTATGCATATCCTACATAACTTTTGCTATCCTGTCCAGACTACCGCATCCCGAAAATTCAGTTCTTCAGTTTGGTGTATCTTCATCTTTCTGTTCATAAGACTGTCTGTTCATTTTTTCTTGGATCTGTTTTTTTTCTCTCGCTCGATTCAATCTATGGCTGACAAAAACATCTATCCTATCTTCCATCCTACTATTTCTGTTTGTGCCTGTGACTTCTGTACAACCTTACATTGCAGTCCACAGAGCTTTAACCCTTGGCTTGGCAAGAATAGATCTACTGGGAATTTTTTCGGTTTTTGTGTTCTTCCCTTTGTTAGAATTCAAATAAAGAAAAACGAACGAAAATAAAAAATTGGCACTATTTTAATTAGGTTAATTGAGGAGATGTCGTAAAAGACTCCGTGCCAAGCTAAGGGAGGTCAATGAACGAAATAAAATGACAAAAACCCAAAAAATTTTTTTTTATTGAATTTCATCTTATTTAACTCATTTTAAACATTAATTATCTTTATTAATAGTTCAGCCTGGCTTACTATTATCATAATTGATTTTTTAAAACCTTACATTTAAAAAGTTGGCATAAAGTTGCTGAAAAAAATGTCTATTAGTAACTAAGAGCATCACAGGTAGTTGGAATAATATTCCAATTGTAATATATTATATTACAATTCAACTTAATATTATTGTTTTAAAACATTTCAAATATTCATCACTCTTTTTGTTCATCTTCATCATCCTCTTCGCATGAATCGGTTGTGAGAGGAGGGACAAGGGATGTATTGAGTTCCCCTCTCGATAGGTAGCGACCCTGGAGTCATGAAATAGAATATACAAATATTTAAAAAATCATTGAAATATCAAAAAAAAAAGTCTCAAAACTTCATAAATTAGGTCCAACACGTACAATAACAATCTGGTCAACCCAATCACCATGACCTCCTGTCCTTGGCAAGGGCCGTTTACAACACCCCCATAAACAATCATACTCCAGCAAAATAAAATATATTTTCCGATGATATTGAGCATTCTCACAGACTTTGGGATGAAATTGAATGGGTTGCAAATCATGGAGTCAATAGAAACTCTTATAAATGAACAATAAACAAATGAACTTACGTGATTATCACCGAGAGTCAAGATAATGTTTTCTCGTGTGGCGGGAGATGTTCTCTGTTGATAATCACTATCATAAACTGTCGACTGATGAGCCAGTGTTGCCAGGGCACTCATATAGAGTTCACCAACGCGGAAAATACATAAAAACCGGGGAATTGTTCAGAGCGTGAGGAAAAATCCTTGAAGCGTTTGTACGGTAAAGGACTCCTTGCCAAGCTAAGGGTTAATATCTTTATCTACTAGGTGGGTGAACGAAAGATTGCTTGCATGCCCCAACTAATTTCTATTGGTTCGTTATGAGTGGTGTTCAAGGGATGTTTCGTTCTGTACTGAACCATTTAATAGCTTGCTGGTAGATTCTCGCATGATCCACTTACATCTCTGTTTTTTTAAATTGGAATTAAGAATGTAAGTGAAGTGTTTGTAAGATGGTAGGATCGGGTTGCTAATATCAAATCTCAACGGCCATCGTAGAGAAAAATATGAGGTTTAGTCGGTCGGTTGCCCTCTTGGTCGAAGAGCAATCTCCGGCAAACAATCCAACTAAGGCCCTCTTTGGTCGTCCCTTCTGGTTTCATCTCCTCAGAATTAACAAATTTACTCCTCCGACGGGAGACGAGGCGAGATGCTGCTTTCCAAGCAAAATGTAATGAGAAGCGAGGAATTCTCTTAAATATCGTTTTCAAGGGGTTCCTGAACATTCATAATGGCGCCTACCGTCTCTGCCTGTCTCGTATTAACACTTGATTAGCTACCGATCCGTTGATTAGGTTACCTGGTAAACGGCGATGACTATTTTATTAAAAACCGACGATGCGGTAAATGATCGATAAATCGAAGGTTCCGGCTGACATGAACCTCCTACACTATCTTGGACTCATCGCGCAACTAATCACAAGAAGATGAAGAATGGATTTATTGGTACTCGGCCCCCACAGATGAGAGAGCACGATATCTCGGGTGGGTAGTACCTTTCGTGAAGAGATTTTTTCGTTAGTCTTTTCGTAAAGAGATTACTGCAATAGTCAGAGGCGAATTTCCGAATTTAAAGTAATTATGATTTTCGTTGATGGTTTTCTGAACTGATGAATATATACATAATCAAGAACTTAATTCCGATTTAATTGATCATTTCCAGCTTTATCACGTGGCTCCTGCTGATTAGATCTCAATGAAATCAATTAGCATCTAACTATATACTGCTTGTCCTCACACCTGTTGCCCAAAATTTCAGTATGAAAAAAATTTTGGAGTCATACATCCTCACTGATGACTAACTGATCTCTCGAATCACCTGAGAAAATCTGGAATACTCCGTACCTGCAGCTAGTGATACTTTATAGCTGATCTGAGCTCGATCTTCAATTTAATGGGATCTTCAGAGGCAGATTCTTCTAAAGATTACTTGACATAGTTTCAACATATCTCTTTTGCCAAAAAGGCATACTCAAAAAAGAAAAAATTCTAATTCAATGCGTCGTTAGGTAAAATTCAAATTTAATTTTTCTTCTCAAAAGTTCAGTGAAAAGATAAAACCACGGAACTAGAGTGTAGTTATGCAGACTTGTCCAAATGCAATGTGAGAGAGGCGGAAGGGAGAGGCAAATTATTCAAGTTCGTCGCTCAAGTTTTAATTAAGCCCTGCAGTAGATTGCTGGTTCTTAAATGGTTTTTTGATGGCAGTTGATAGGATTATTTTTGGCAAAACACTTTCCAGGTGAGAAAAATTAAAACAATAGTGAATATTCAACACTCATGGATAGACGCCAGAAAGTTCGAAAAAGGCTGTTATTTTAAGGAAATACGTACGAAGACCATTTGGAGAGCAATTATGAAGATTCTTTTGACTGTAAGAACTATAAGAACTACCCTGGGCAGTTCACCACATCCTTAGCGTAGAAGGGAACTCTGTTCGAACCTCTACTACATGACTCCACTACAATTCAAAAACCTGATGAAAGACATTTTCGAAATCCTATTGAGTAAAATTTCGATCGTTTGCGTCAACAGTCAACATTCCTCGATGTAACAGTTATTTTTTTGTGATCATATAGGAAAAATCCAATCAAGTTCACATTGGTAGTATTGGGACTAATGTTGTAGTCGTACAGTCACACAGGGACGTTTTAATTTCTCTATCCTTCCTATAAAAAGAAGATTCACTTGAAATGCTTCGTAAGTGACGAAAATCCATCGTTCCGGCTCATTGTTCACAATTTGAAAGCGGAGGACAAATAAAAAGGCCTCCTCTCAAAGCGGTGGGATTTCTTCCAGAACGTGAGGGATTTGGCCTCTTTTGCGATTCACACTCGTGTTTCTGATCTATTGTAAGTCAAACCCTTAAGTTCTCGTAGGGAGCGAACGGTTTGTTTTTACAGACAAGTGCAAACTGTGGTCCGCGTGGTCTCTAAAAATTCTAAAAATTCAATACTATCTTAAATTTATAGAAAAACAATACCTTTATTTCGAAAGTATTTGAGCAAGGGCGTTTTCTAAATTTCAACCCTTATTTTTCATCCCTTAGAAGTGACAGGCATCAACCAAAAGCTTCGGGGCACAACTAAACTCAAAATGGAGCCCACAAACCAAATTTTATCATAATCGGTCAATGGGAACTAAGGGAATTGCCGCGTACGGCGAATGGAAGAATTTTTATTCGATTTTCGGGTACCTTGAAACGTAAACCAACAAATTTTGAGGGGTGGTAAAAAAAAATTTTTTCTTGGTCGATTCCAAAGGTTTATTATTGAAAATAATAAATCAAAAGGCTGCACGTTGGTTTTACGTTTATTTTAGCAACGTTTTGCTATACAAGCTCGCTAGCATCATCAGGCTAGAAAGAAATTAATTTTTGAAAAAAATAATTTTTCATAAATATAGAAAAGTCAATAACTTGAAATATATTAGGCGCCTAAACCTGTCAAAAAAATTGTATACTTAACTATACCTACACAACATACTAACATTTACTAAAATACAAGATTTATTACCTTTTGTAAACACTTTTTTAACAGTTATTCCACTATAGTGCCTCTATCTCTGCCATTCAGGTCTAATATATGTCTGCTCCATTCAATCCAAATGGAAGCAACCTGTCAAACTTTATATAGTATTCTTGTCATGTACACTTCTTGAAAAACAACAGCTCTTTCAGAAAAACTTTACAAGTAGTTAACTTGACACTAGAGAAAAAAAAATAGAAACACAACATACTTAGTTGTCAGTTAACCTTATTATTATATTCTAGTAGTGACTAATTGATTAACGTAATTTGGAATTATAGATTTACATGATATTAGAAACAAAAAACAAAAACGGGGCGCTAATTTAACAACATCCATCAATGTCTTGGACTTCACAAGTACCTACCTTGTACCAACAGTGTAAGTACGGACCAATGTGGTGTACAAACAGTGCAAAAGCTTTTATTCATCAAATGAGGATGGAAGAATCAAATATTAAAAATTTATAAAAATACCAAAAGATTTAGAAAAAAATCATTTAAGAAATCAATGAATAATTTTAAAAAGCTTGACTAGCGAAACCGTTGCTAAAATAAATGTAAAACCAACGTACAGCCGTTTTCTTTCCAAGAAGAGGACCCAGAGTTGTTTCGACCAAAACAGAATTAATACCTCCCTCATTTCTGAGGGAAATCATTGCAGAAGTTGTCCTACAGGTCAGATCAGGCGTTTCTGGTAATCGAGAACATTTCCTAAACGAGATGATAATGACTTGCACGTAAATTCTCTGGTGTCACTAATCCGTGCCTCATTCAATCCCGGCACCACAAACGCACCAAATAGCGTCACCGACAAGCCCTCGAAATGGAATAGATTAGATCAGCGAACTCCAACAGGTTTCCGTAAAGTCGTGCGGCGGGAACGCTTTGCATTCAGAGGAAGTGTCAACCCTAAACCAGAACTGGAATTGGTTGAAACAGATGGTGCTGATGTCTTCCACAAGAACGAAAAAGTCTTCCAAATTCATGTGGCGTGTAGCTTATTAGAATTCGTAACATGATTAGGAACCATCAAAAGTCACGTCGGTGCCTAACACATTTCCGAGCGAATTTGAGATAAGAGTGTCACGTTGACATCATAGTTTACCGCCATAGTCTTTTGTCAACTATGGTGATAGTGGGTAAGTTCGTTCAACTCTGAAGAATCACGAAACATTATATTATTATGGTACATGAAAAGTCCATATGACATGAAATGCTATCGACCTAAGGGTCAATTGAAACCAGCCACAATACCAGCCACCAACCACCCTTTCAATAAAAACTGGTGACTCGTATATTTCTTTATGAGAAACAGATGCGGCCATTCTGGATTAAATGACTTTTTCAAATTCAAATTTCGGTGGGAAAGCCTTATCGGAACAATAGCTCCTTTTGGTTTATTATTTTCAATCATAAATCTTTAAAATCGACCAACAACATTTTTTTTACCCCCCCCCCCCCCTCCCATCAAAATTTGTTGGTTTACGTTTCAAGGTACGTAGAATCAAAAAATCGAATCAAAATCGAATAAAATTTGCCCGTCCGTCCGCCGCACGCCGTACGCCGTACTTTCCTAACATAGCATTGACCGATTTTGATGAAATTTGGTTTGTGGGCTCTATTTCGGGTTTAGTTGTGCCCCGAAGCTTTTGGTTGATCTAGGTCACTTCTAAGGGTTGAAAAATAAGGGTTGAAATTTTTAAAACGCCATACCTCAAACTATTTTAATTTAAAAGTATTGCTTTTCTATCAATTTAAGATAGTGTTGAATTTTTAGAATTTTTAGAGACCACGCAGAGCCCTGTAGGACAAACCGTTCGTTCTCTACAAGAACTGAATGGTTGGACTTATGATAAATCAGAAACACGAGTGTGAATCGCAAAAAAGGCCTAATCCCCGTTTAAATTCAGCTGACCGAAATGCGTTCGTTGTTCGTTTCTTCACGTTGTATTCTCAATTTAAGAATGAAGGCACGAGAGTATGAATCGCAAAAGAGGCCTAATCTCCGTTAAAATTTTAGCTGTCCGAAATGCGATCGATGTTTTTCTTCATGTTGGTTGATGGTAACAATGGCAAAGTGATCTATATAGAAGAATAATAAATCTATTTATAATAATTTGCAGCGTTTTTGTGGTTGGTTCCTTTCTGGTTAATGCCGTCTAATTGTTTTTCTGAGAAATATTGCGATTCCTGGATAGAGAATCCTCAAAAATATAACCAAAATGCGATGGATGTTTTTCTTCATGTTGGATGGTTGGTGGCTTTGCAGACGAGTGATCTATTTAGAAACTTTGGTACTTTCCCAGTAGTGGAGGATTTCCAAGGATCGTAACCAAGGTTTTAACAAACAAGAAAATGCTTGCATACGAGTCTGCAACACATTGGGACATTTTCATGTCAACCACTACACAACAAGGTAGTGAAGTAAGGTTGTTAGTTCATGTAACCAAGCATCAAAATAAGAAAACAGTTGATTGTTCTCTAAGCAACACAGTGAGTCTATTTTATTTATTTATTGGTCGCGTGAGCAAGACTTGCTTAGTTTTCGTGACGATGTTTCAATTTATGTGCCAAAGCAAAGACATGAAAATGTCAAAATACAACTAAAATTGTTTTTTGAAGAATCGAACATTCGTAAGGAAATACAGATATATGCATCTAGGTTGAAGAGGAACATATTCAGGTTTAAACGTTTATATTTGAATTAGGTAGAGTTGCTCACATGAATGTTCAAGTTTGAATACCACGATAATGAACACTCCAACTTTACATTATTTTCTTTTACCTTTACATTAATTCAAATAACAAAACAGTTTTGGTTTGGGTTTCTACGGTGTGCTGTTTTTGAAGAAAAATCTAGGAACTACTATTTCTTTCTGATGGTTCGAAATGTTTGAGTGATTCCTAGACATAATTTCATGTCGAACTGTAGTTTTGAAGTACAACAACAAGGTTCAGCATTATTTGGAACCATCAGAGCCATGTTGGTATACCATGCGACATTAGATATATTAAATAATGCATAGAAATCCTCAAAACAGGCAAACATTTATGTAAACGAGGTATATACTCGTAGAATCTTTGCGGAAAACATCACTGGCGAAACCACATCCAGCAAAAGCGAAATTTGATCTCTTCTCCCATGACGTGGCAAATCCTACAGGCCTCACGTGTTCGCCAAAAGATCACCATCACGTTTAGCTGCCTGAAGTGGAAATATTGAATGTCGGTTTGTATGCATAACGTGCCTTGTGGGATGTGATTGTTTGCTGCTTTTCCCCCCTTTGGGATCTGTTTTCCGTTTTCTTCTGTCTTTCGGTGGCCACGTGCCATTTCCCCAGTGACCAGGATCACGTCATAACTGTAATATTCAGACACGTATCGATTGCACCGAGTGCTGCTGCGTAGGTAATGGAAGAAAGCATGTCGATAAATTTTGTGTTCTAAATAGATAAAGAGGTAGGTACGGTCATTCTAACTTTAAAAATGATCCCTGATGATTTCTATATCACTGAATCTAATTCTAGGAGAATATTACTATATCTAAATCTTGATGAATATATTCATCGAACTTTGAAAGTAATTACTAAAAATGCTGCAAATAAGTATATACACAACAGTACATCTTTTTCAAAATGAAGGCTCAATTGAAGAAATCGAAAATTTCTCACCAATACTTCTTTTAGTCCAAAAAAATCCAATTTCATGGTAAAATATTTTGTTGAAATTGTATTTTATGCATTTTAAAAACTATTGAAAACTTTATCAAACACCAAACATGTTCGGTGTTCGATAAAGTTTTCAATAGTTTTTAAAATGCATGAAATGCAAAGGAAAAATTATCGTGTTGTTGTTTCGGCTCATGAATATGTTATGTGATGTCATCAAGTACCGTTAGTACAGTAGCAATTAAACTCAAGGGGAGAAATCCAGGGACTAACCCGCCATTTTCTGAAAATTGAATCATAATCGAACAACATTTTCTCATAAATTTCCCGCTTACTGGTTCAATAGATAGACCGAAAGATCAGACAAACAGTCGCTGTGGCGAGAGGAGTTGAGTGTGATCATGTTCTGATCTCGTGGAAAAATCTCTGGTGCTAATGTTGTTTCCCAATCACCAACCAAGTGCAAATGATCGGGAATTGCCACACATGAAACTCCAGAATGATACGTCAGAAAGCTTTGAAACTGAAAATGCGAGTAAAATGGAGCACTTAAATTTTATCAAACTGCTCGAAAAAGAAGCTTCCCTATTTTCGATATTGAGGATGCAAAAATGAATTTAAAAAAAAAAATATCCACAGACATTTTAACCGAGTTAAAAATTGAGCTATAAGCTAGTAACTTTGTTATACAATTCAATTACCACTAAATATTACATCTCACGAGGCAATGAAACAAAAATAATACAAGAAACTAAAATGTATAGACTCCTCTTGCATGCTGGGATCGCAAACATTGATGATTTTGGAATTTAGTAGTGTTCGTATAATATTACAGTGGAATTTGGCAGCGGTGTAACAGTAGAGGATTATAAAGAATCTCATGAGGTGGACCTGATAAACAGGGTTTAAAAGTGCTTATTAAATTGGAAACTGGAGTTTTGAATCAACGAACTCACAAAACTTCAAGACTCAAGACTGGATGACCAAAATGATCATGTTGACTAAAGATCAAGATCCAGGTTATTCAAGTTTCGTATACTCGGAATTTGACTGCTTCTGATTCGGCTTAAACCACTACTATCACACCTCTAAACTGGCTCAACAGATTCTTTCTGTTTCGTATCAGAACCTATTTCGATGAGTGATAGGGGAGTTTGTTTATCGAACTCGTAGTTCAGTGCTTCGGGGTGATTTCCCCGAAAATGTTGTGTGGATGAGCTGTCGAAGAGAAAATTCAGCTTTGTGTAGTAGAGAGTATACGAACAATTCCACTTTGATCAGTTGCTGGCTGAGATAAACCGTCGAAGGAACTCATTGGGAAACCATGTTGATAACTCGTATAATCGCGGGTCCCTTGACTCCAATTTATCGAAGCCAATTCATCGTTTTTTGAATACAAAGGGAGTGTATGAAAAGATAATTTATACATCCACAGAATTCAGAATTTGCGATATTGAAAAGACTATGGAGAACGAACAGATTATGTTTGACGTCATTAAAAATTCACGACCCCTATTCATATGACACAATAACGGCTGCCAGACTGTTTGCTAAGTTGAGTAGTCATTTTCCTTCAACAGAATATTCTGAACATTATGAAATAGATGCGAATGATTATTTAATGGAATATTATACGAATGATAAAATCTGTGATATCGAACAAACGAGTCTTTATGATCATGTCGGTAGCTTTACCGAGTTTATAAACATCAACACAAGTGGTTCATCCCGATAATGTCGACGACTTTTCGCGTTTTCTTTGGTGCGGACCTCCTGATAGGATTGCGATTTAATAAGTACTTACGCGATCTTCTGCCAAACCTCACCACCCTTCAAATTTGAACTGTATTGGTCGTATAATATACGATTTTGTATATTATACTGCGAGAAATCGAGGGCGTCGGTGGTCTAGTGGACAGTGTACCCGACTGCGGTGATAAGATAAGAACCGTCTTGCGGGGATGCGAGTTCGAGTCTGGTCGCTAGCAGAAAGTTTTCTGTCTATTAGACGATCGGCAATCTCTCGTTCCAACCCAGGGCGGTGATGTTTGGGAAGCCATGAGCGAAATCATCAGAACAAATTCTGATCTCCCCTTAGGGAGACAGCTGATGACGTCCGCGACGCCAAGAATGGCAGTCGGACGAAAATTCAACCTGAAATGGTTGCTTACTTTACTTTACTTTTTACTTTACTGCGAGAAATCGAAACGAACTATTCAATTGCACATTGAACCTTGCATTTTAGCATGTCTTCAATGGAATGAAAGCCTTTGTGTAGAAAAAAAACTAAGCATAGCATTTACTGTGTGTTGCTGTATGTGTGCTTATTTCCAAAATTAAGAATAGATACACAGGTAAAGAAATAAAAGGGTATTTGTATCAAGCAACTCTAGATTATAATATTTCTTTAACAAGTAAATTTAATTTTATGCTCGAAAAATTATCTTCTACGTAAGTATTTTGCTCTCCCAGTTGCTTCCAGTTTGGAACCTAGAGCTTCCAAGCTTCCTACAAGAGCTCGAAACTGGTTGATTGTTTGTACTTCGTGATAAAATTCTTACTTGAGGCTTTGTTGGAACTACTATGGGACGGACTTTCAAACTCATGAGAATTGAAACGTCGAGTTGTTAGATTATCTTGTTACGTAAGTAGGCTACCAAGTTGGACCTAAATAAAAACATATTCTACTCGTCGTGGAATACTGTAATAACTCCATTGTTTGTCATTTTGAGTTAGGTATTATGAGATCATGTCATTATGAGAGCAAGCCTATATTGGCCTCCAGAGAGTAGTTGTATCATTATTCTGTTGAGAGTAATAAACCAAACGTCCGACGACGCCTATGAAGGGGGTCATGAAGAATGCAATACGTATGTTTAAAATAAATTCTTCAAATACATTTTTTATGAGTATTCTTGATATACACGTAACTACCTAGTTCAAGATTGGGAGATTCACTAAAATTGCTATCTCGCAGTTTCAGTGATTTTATTGTTCATTACCTTTTCATGTAATACTACGACAGATTGTTTAATGTTGAGACCAATCAATTTTTCAGAGTACGAAAGTGTTTTTAATTTCTACTGTGAGATTGTGTTGGCTGAGTGAATTGTATGAATATATTATTTGGTTTTGATTATTTGCTCGGTGACATCTATTGGACGGCAGGATTTCCAAATTCACGAACAATGGAACCGTTTAATGCCATCTACTAGATTATGTTAGGTACTCTCATCATGAAGCTTTTTGAGTTTTCATGATTGATTCCAGGTTTATGATGTACGTGCTGCTGTAACTGGTAGCCTGTAAAAGCGATCTGTTCACGACATGCATAAACTTAGTTGATACAAAGAGCACTTTCTCAATAATTTTGCATTCGTCAAACATTATTGGATGTTTTTGACATTTTCATGTCTTTGCCCTGGCACATAGCACAAAAAACTGTCACGAAATTGCGTAACGAAATTGTGTTACAGTGCCTTTATAATGATTTCCGCTTACAACGACCCCGTTGTTAGGTTTGTTCCTTTTCTACACTTTTTAACCCACAAAAATCGTTCACCACTCGTTGGAAAGCTCTCGATTTAACGAACATTTTCATGTTCTCCATAACATATTGACTATACGAATAGCGGAGCTATGGGCATAACTGTTCTCATATTTTGTTTACAAACTAATGATCGTTAGTGTAGAAGATAATTAATCCGGAATCGTCTATTTTATTGAAATTAGGTACCTACCTCTTAATATTAATAATTGTGTCAATTTGTAACATAATATATCTATGTTATTATGTTAATGATTCGTTTCTCATTATGACAACAACGGAGGGTGGGTTATAAAATCCTATAGTGAGGTAAAAAGCAATAGGTAAAGACATGAAAATGTCCCAATGCGTTGCAGACTCGTATGCAAGCGTTTTCTCAAAACTACCGATCGATCAATAATGATGTTTTTTCCTTCAATTTAAGATACTATCGAATTTTCAGAATTTCTTGAGACCACCCGGAGCTCTGTAGGACCGTTCGCTCCTACGAGAATTTAAAGTTTGGACGTACGATAAATCAGAAACACGAGTGTGAATCGCAAAAGAGGCCTAATCTCCGTTCAAATTAAAGCTGACCGCAATGCGATCGATGTTTTTCTTCATGTTGGATGGTTGGTGGCTTTGCAGACGAGTGATCTATATAGAAAAATAAAAAATAATAAACCATCGTGAAATAATTTGCAGCGTTTTTGGATTCTACGTAGGTACCTTGGAACGTAAACCATCAAATTTTGAGGGGGTGTTAGAAATATTTTATCCTCATTTTGACCATAAAACTCCTTAGTTATTTTTCCAATTGGTTTGAACTTCTTACAGCCCAAACAAATGATTGCGTTCCAGCTTGAAGATTAGGTAGCTCGTTTATATTCCAAGAACGAAATGGTATTTGTAGATTAACTCCAGACTTGATCGTTCGCAACATTTCAAGTTTATATTTGTCAGATAGTTTGACATGTGGTACCTTCCAAATCAGTTGGGTTATTGCGAGTTTTATATTTTTCCCTTTTTCCAAATCTCCAGTAATACACTGTTTGTCGTTAATCCCTCTTAATAACACCAGCTCGTGTTTCATTTTAATTTTTCCTTTCTTTTTAGCAAGACAATACTGTAGCAATACTCTCATGAAGCAACGTGTAGCGCTTTTGATTAAATTGATGTTTAATTTTTAATTAAATTGATGTTCAAAGTTTCACATGGCAAATGTGAAAACTATGTTTCGGCAACAATGGTGGAAGTAAATATAAATTGATATATTATCGTGATTTACAAGACAAGTATTATTGTGCTCGCTAGCTCGAATTGTTGAAAAAATCAGTCTCACTTGCGATAGATACCTACTCATTTCCACTCAGCAGATAAATGAGTTGTTCCAGTTAAGTGGTAGGAGGGTACTATGATTGCTTTACCCGTACAACTGTTTAATCTTCATTCCATTCTCAAGTATTCTGAATCTACTACATATACATTCTGTAAATTAAAAACTATATTCCATTTCACCCTCGACCAGTAAGTTTCATCCCACAAATTGGAACGTGTGCGGAGACCCGAATGATTATTATAACTAGTCCAGCACTCTGTTATCACCCCTAGCTTATTTTTCGCCTTTCTCTTATTAAATTCCACGGAAAACTCCACCCTCTAGAAACTGAAATGCCTTGCTTTAGAAAATGCAATCTGAACTGCGTTGATTCCTATTCCTTTTCAACGCGGGCGTCTACCCGGGTTGACGGTAGCTCCTTTCTCCCTGGCGAGCGTCTACCCGAGTAGACGGGAGCCTCTCGCAGGGACTTTTCATTTCCTAAGCCTCGTGAATTATAAATAACGTACGCTATGAAACTGCTTCAATACACTTTTACTTCTCACTTGAATGCACCGGAATCAGATCGGATACTTTTTTCCAAAGGTAGTCATCTCAGGCTGATTTCCCCAGTTTTTTAACTTTCCCCCCGATTTGATACATATTGTTCCGAATGTAGGCAGCAACTTTACAGTTCTAGCTGTAAGGTCTGGTTTTAGAACTCATTTTTGTTCTACTTCTACTTTTGTTGGTAAACCTTTGGGTACCCAATGCTTGTGGGATATACTTTGATCGACTTTTTGTTTCAACGAATTAGTGATATTTTGTGTCCATTAGATACCAATTGTAAGGAACCACCCACTAATGTACGTAGAATAGGTACATAAAATATTATTTTAGAATAATAACCACATCTTGAATTACCTACTCAAAACTGACTAATAATATGTTTTCTTTCCATCCTATAGGTAGTTTCTCATTAAACATACAACAAAAACACTTTATAACTCGAGCCTGGAATTATCATATTTTGCATATTTCGGTTTTCGAGTGTGAAACCTCGTATTTGGACGTTTTAAAGGGTTTTAATGCATTAGAGCCTTTTAAATTGACATAAAAATGTCATATTTTGGTTGCTGGTGCATATTTTCTCATATTTGGCATGTTGCTGCATAATATGCATAATATGCTATGTATTATATACCATATTTAACACTTTCTTCTTATGTTTTCAAGAAACGAGTTTAGAAAAAAAACCAAAACAGTTTTTGTTCAAGGCTGATCGGCCTGATTTTAATTTTTGGTACCCGAGACCACTGTTAAGGGTTACTCACTACTCACGGAAGTGACGGAGATGATTAATCCCCTTATGGGTTCATTACCTGGTTACTCTGGGCCTAAGGCCATTGTCACCACCTACCAACCATAGGTACTACCTACTACATACCTACTTCACACTCAGTTCGAAGAAACGGGGAGTTGTGGGTGCCTTAATGATTACTGATTGCTAAGGACGCAAAACTGAGAACAACTCGAAGAGACGAACTGCGATCGCATTTGGTCAGTTAAAAGTTGAACGGAGATTAGGCCTCTTTTGCGATTCACACCCGTGTTTCTGGTAAGTTCTCATAGGGACCGTTTGGTTGGTCTTACAGAGCTCTGGGTTATTGTTAATCCTCAAGAGGAATCAAGTGTGGCAAGCAGTAGGAGTAGTCACTCGTGTGTTTAAAGGAGAGCTTACTTTCTCTTCAGAACAATGTTTACCTATTGTTTCCTGTGACTTAGAGAGGTATTTCTCCACTTAAAATTGTTCTTAATAAAAGAAACAGCTTTTCTGTGGAAAACTTGAAAACAGTGTTGATAGTTAACTACAATACTCTTGCTGATGATTTAGATTCCATTAAATAAAGTGAAAATGTTTGTCCATAAAAAAGTTTGTTCCATAAAAAAGTGAAAATGTTTGTCTTCATTGCTTTTGTACCATTATTGTACCTAAATTAGACAAATCAAGGACATAATTGAGATACTGCATCGTCAATGTATAGTATTTCGGACGAGTGCATACTTTTCATATATTGCCAATCGTAAAATCATATTTTCGATAAAAAAAGAGCATATTTTCCGAGCTCTATTTATAACAAACAGGTCCAACATTTCATTTAGTTAGGTAATAGACTAGTGTTTTATATTTTTGATTCGTAAAAGCAAGTATTCCTGCCAAAGCTTGTAGGAAGTAATGTCTTATAAATAAAGGAAGATAGACGCCCAAACAACCTCTCTTCCATCCACTGCGGTAAATGGGGTGGAGAAGTCTGATCAGAAGCCCCATTCAATTGACAAAGATGTGTGTGTTCAATAAATTGTTCTTAAATAGACTGGCCTCATAAAAAATATACTTAATTTTGACGCAAATCGTTACCACCTGGATGAGTGCACTGTCCCATATTCCAACTCAGCTAAGTATCTGGGAATGACACTAGATACGAACCTGAAGTGGAAAGAACACGTCAAAAAGAAAAAGGAACAGCTAACAATCAAATTCAGAAAACTGTATTGTCCTGGGCCGTTATTCACAACTTAGCTTACACAACAAAGTGCTGTTATACAAAACAGTACTTATGCCAATTTGGACCTATTGTATACAGCTTTGAGGATGCACAGCTAACAGTAACATGAAAATTATTCAAACGTTCCAAAATAAGATACTGAGGAGTATTGTGAATGCTCCGAGGTACATTCGTAATGATGACCTCCACAAGGACCTCAAAATTGAGACTATTAGCGAGGTAGCAAAAAGATACGCGAGAAACTACGAAAAGAGGCTTCACGCACACACAAACCCAGAAGCCATCCAGCTTCTGGACAACACTCAAGAAATCCGACGTCTAAAAAGGACCAAGCCACTGGACCTTGGATGCTGAAGTGTAACTTTAATGTAGTGAAAGTCATTGGACTAACACTTACATGAGAAACGCGAAATATATACGTGAAGTAAATATCTAGATAGTTACGTGATGTATAATACCTCAATTGTAACTAGTTGATATATTGACTAATAAACGCTTAAAAAAAACCTGGATGAGTAAGTCCATTGATCTATACATTCACTTGGACAAGTGAGTTAACATTGTAGCAACGATATTATTAGAAAACTGGGGTGAGCGAAAACGACACATCATACAACTACTGTACAAATGTAGTTAACAGAACTATCATGGAATGGAAACTAGAATCCAGACCGCATCGAACCCGAAGGGGTTAATCAGAACAAACTGACACGGCGAAGCAAATTGGATTAAAACCAAAAGCGTATAACGATCCGACCGAAACACCAATACCCGCCAATCTCTAGTGTCTCAATCCACTGTCGTTTCTTATATACTGCATGAGTCCTATATGAATTGGATATAGAAAGGTAAATATACTCCAAAGGAACTTCATTTCAGGGATGATAAAACAGTACTCAGCATCGTATAAGAGACGCAAGGTAAGCTGATGTAATAGCGGGGAGTAAACTAGTTTTCTTTGTGGCATCACTAACGATATTTTTTCGTATAAGTCTTCAAAGCAGCTTGTACACATGGAAGAGTTTTGAAAGTCAAGATTATACTTGTATGTAATATATATGTACAACAGCTTCATGAGGTAAGCTAGTCTGTAGAGAGGTGAGCGTATGTATTATTATTGCAAGGTTTATCAATGCTGAGGTAGGTACTGATATGATTATAGATATTGTGTTTATTTAAGAATACATTTTTAAATTTTGTTAGTTGAAAATTAGTGTTGTTGTGGGTTTCAAATCGTCTGGGGAGGGAGCCGTTCACAATTTATCGATGGCATTTTACTCGGTACGATAAGCAATGTACTATCACATAAGTTTTACAGTTGTACGTTAATTTTACGTATAAGACGATTAAGCTGCTCATCCTCAACCTGCTCCTCCTTGCGGGAAGACCCCCGAAAGCGTTAACTCGTTCCCGGACCGTGTTTATCCCCAAGAAAGGGGAAGTGGGCCTGGAGGCTATCGACCGATCTCTGTGTCCTCGGTAGTCTTCCGCCACTTCCAAAAAGTACTGGCATCTCGCCTCCAGGTGGCTGGTGTCATTGGTGATGTCCAGAGAGCGTTTCGGCCAGCGGATGGCACAGCGGAGAACCTTACAGTTCTCCAAACTGTCATCTCGCTGGCCCGTATTAAACGCCGGCAATTACATCTCGCCGCTCTGGACGTCGCTAAGGCCTTTGACACAGTCAGTCACCTTGCCCTGACCGATTGCCTTCGTGGTGTCGGGGCCCCATCTCGGTTAATCGAGTATGTGGCCTGTCTGTACCAGGAAGGCGTGACGGTCCTCGAGGCAGGAGGTGAGGTATCAGGGGATATACGGATCGGGCGTGGGGTACGCCAGGGGGATCCCCTATCGCCACTCCTCTTCAACCTGGTTGTGGATACGGCCTTGGGTAAGCTGCCCACTGAAGTAGGGTTTGATCTCGCCCCTGGGGTGCGAGTAGGAGCATTGGCATTTGCCGATGATGTTATCCTACTCGCAGAAACCCGTGAGGGCTTGCAGATTGCCCTCAATGCATTTGCTAAGCAGCTAGCCAGGTGTGGACTTGTGGTTAACCCCGATAAGTGTGGGTCGGTCTCCTTGGTCCCGTCAGGTCGCCAACATAAGGTGAAAGTTGTGGATGGGGGTTTTGTCGTAGGACAATCCCCCGTTCCGTCTCGATCCGTGTTGGAGGTTTGGCGGTACCTTGGAGTCGACTTCATGGGGGTGGCCACTATTACTGCCAGCCGTGTGGACCTTGGTCGAGCGCTAGCTCGCGTTACCAAGGCTCCATTGAAGCCACAGCAGAAGCTGCGCCTCCTCCGCATGTACTTACTGCCAAAGCTAACCTATGGGTTAGTCTTTGGCAGGCTTACAGCGGGGAGGCTGCAACAATTAGATCGAGAAGTTCGCTCTGCTGTGCGCTCTTGGCTGAAGTTCCCACCTGGTGTCCCAAGTGCCTATGTTCACGCACCGGTCAAATCCGGTGGACTTGGCATTGTGTCTCTCTCGGCATGTATCCCCTCACTGCGCCGCCGGCGCCTGCTAGCCCTTCAGGGGTCGAGCTGGGAGGTCGCCCGTGCGGCTGCTGATCTTGATTTTGTCAGGCAGCAGTTAGCATGGTGCGACCGAGCAACACCATCTGCTCCAAAACCCAGTTCGTCTGCTGAGTTCGCTGCTGCACTGCATGAATCAGTGGATGGTAAAGAACTCCGACAGTGCTCCGAAAGCCTTGTCTCATCCCAATGGGTAGATTGGGCTTCGGAGGGCATTGGGGCCCGCGACTACCGACACTTTCACGCCATCCGCGTGGCATCTTTGCCAACTGCGGTGCGGTGTTCGGGAGGTAGTCGCGGGACAACGCTACCCCTTTGCCGTGCCTGTCGGAGTGGAAATGAACACCTGTATCATGTGGTGCAGCAGTGTCCACGAACTCATGGGGGCCGCATCCTACGTCATGATGCGGTCGCCAAGCAGATAGCAGGTGCATTGTCATCTAGCGGCTGGGATGTTGAGAGAGAGAGATTGTATCACATGCCAAGTGACCAGGGTAAGAAGCCCGACATTGTTGCCGTCAAGCCCGACCAGTCTTGCATTATCCTGGATGTCCAAGTTGTCAATGGCAGCTTGGACATGGAGCAGACTTGGCGGGCCAAGATAAGGAAATATGACACAAATGATTTACGGCAAGCAGTGTCGGAGCTAAAAGGAGTGGCACCCAACAACATCAGGGTGATGGCTGCAACCTTGTCGTGGCGCGGTGTGTGGTGCGGGAAAAGTGCCACGGAGTTGCGTGAGTTGGGCATCTCAGTAGGCGTACTCCGTGGTATCACCACCCGTGTCCTGCTCGGCTCATATTTGAACTGGTGGTCGTTTTATAGAGGCACTTCCCTTCATCCTTCTCTCCCACCCCCACCTTCCTCATCATCCCTCATCCCTAGGGCCGGCGTCGGGTGAGTCCTGGGCGTCCTCCCCATTATATTTGATTTATTTATTTATTTCGTTTTATGGCGTGCCCCCTCCGTCAAAAAAGACATTTTGTCTTTGAGGGGAGATTTGAAAAAAAAAAAAAAAATGATTAATTCCCATTTATGTTTGCCTGGTGGGTGAGAAAAACCAGGTAAGTCGTTTTTGATGAAAATCCAGATATCTTCACTGTAGGCGTTATTTTGTGGCAACTTTCTTTTGCGAGCATCAGCGTAAGTCCACCATGCTTCCTATTGGCTGGGGCGTTAGTGATTATCCGGTTAACTCTCATTTCTGTTTCGAGAACAGACCGGTAACTGAATTTACCTACTTTTCCCGATGATTAAAATTGTGCATTATCAGGCAAGTATTGCTTCCGAGTCTACCAAGGTAGCGGAAGCTTTGTTTTCACTTTTCAAGGACGAAAAAAAAAAGTTCTCCAAAATCAAAATTTTCACTCGCGTTTTGCGTTTTAGACCTTTCTGAACAATTTTGGTTCCGTGTCTGTCTGTCTGTGTGTCTGTCTGTCTGTGTGTCTGTGTGTCTGTGTGTCTGTCATGATTTCCTTGTAACGCGCATAACTATACGAAGTTATTGTCCGATTTCGATGAAATTTTCAGGGATTGTGCGGGTTGGTGTGTAGACGGTCCCCTATGAAAATCATCATCCTCAAACTGATAGAAGCGACTGCGCATGCGCAAACGTGAATTCCTTGTAACAGCCATAACTTCCACATTTTCCATCCGATTTCAATGAAATTTTCAGGGATGTTACAGATTAGTGATTAGATGGTCCCCTATGAAAATCATCACCTTCGGACTGATAAAGCGACTGCGCATGCGCAAACGTTAATTTTCTTGTAACGGCCGTAACTTCCACATTTTCCATCCGATTTCAATGAACTTTTCAGGGATGTTACAGATTAGTGTTTAGATGGTCCCCTATGAAAATCATTACCCCCGGACTGATAGTAGCCGATGCGCATGCGCGAACGTGAATTGCTTGTAACAGCCATAACTTCCACAATTTCTACCCGATTTCGATGACATTTTCAGGGATTAAGCGGATTAAGTTGTAGATGGTCCCCAATGAAAATCAAGGCGTTAAAATTTACAGTAGCCTCTGAGCATGCGCAATCGTAAAATACTTGTAACAGCCGTAACAGTTGCGTCTGAGGTGAGGATCTCAAAGCAATTCAACTAACCCCTCTGTAGATCAGTATGCAAAGTTCTGGACACACACCCAGGAGTTCCAGGTTCGATTCCCAGTCTTACGATGGAATTTTTTGATTCCAATCACTACCGCACTTACATTTTTCGTCCGAATTTGATGAAATTTTCTAGGATTGCCCAGATTAGCGTGTAGATGGTCCCCTGTGAGGGTAGTGAAAGGTACTTAGAGATTGGTTTTTTGAGATTAGCTACTATGCATCGGATCATCTATATAATCGGGTTATGGATACGAGGAAGCTATGTGCCACACCCACTTGGCAGACGTTTTTTTCTTATGGTGGGTGGGCAGGTAATTCTGAAAATTTGGTTGCTCGAAACCAAGTTAGTACGGAACTTAGACTGCACGTAACCAGGTAACGCGACAATTTAAAAAAAAAAACCACTGAATTTACTATTAAGATGTAATTTTAGGGGAAGTTCGTGCTATCATTTCGGTTTTAGGATACTTTTGTGAAAAAATGGCAGGGTTAAGTATAAATTATTGTAGATTCCAGAATTAGGAATAAAATTTGAAACTTTAAAATGCTGTTCCCCCCGCCCCCCGCCAGATATTTGTATGTCCAATTCTTTCATACAACCGCCTTCCACTTCCTTTAAAAGATATTCTTGATTCAGCAGTAAGTTTTTCGTTGTTTAGAGCGAGATTTGAATTGACGTTCTTATGATTTGAAGCTCATATCCCACTATTTGTCCGTCCATCTAATAAAGGATTTGGATAATGAATGTGCAAAACAACTCACTGTAGTTATTTTGGGCATCTAGGTAGACTGTTTTCTCTGCAACATGCAAAGGTTTTTTGAAAAAGATCTCAGAGACATTCCGACGCGGTTCCTTAATACTTTCAAAGCTGTGAGACGTTGTGATCTGATCGATCCTTGAACTTGAGACTCATAATTATGATGATTTGCCGCATATTCACAATATTATTGGAGTCAGGGGAAATGAGAGTACGGAAGTGCGTAGAATACTTTGCAAGGAAAATAGTTCTACTTCCACATCACCCTCAATGGTTGCTTCCTCTCATAATTAGCGAGAGAGCTTCTCATCATCAGCTCTGAATCGTCTCTTGATGGTCGCAGGTTATTGTTGTGAATAGAGGGTTTCTCGTCTCTCTCTCTTTTTTTGTAAAGGGCATCTAGAATTGGCGAACCATTTTTTGCAAGTTTCAATGAAAACCCTGCTAATTAGCTGATCAGCCAAAAGTCAACTTTTGGACAGTTTAATCCAACGAAAACAAACATTTGTAATGTAGTCATCGGTAGAAAGTTCCATAAAAAGGTATGCATCATAAAAATGATTCGATGATATAATTTATATTCTTTTTATATATATATTTGTTGTATATATGTTGTATATATTTGTTGTATATATGTATATATATTTGTTTGGTTGAATTAATATGTTTTCAATCGAATTGAAAAACAACTCGAATTTTCGTCTATTGTATCAGAGGCACGACCCATAGTTTCAAAACATTTCGAGAACATAACATAACGTACCTACTTTCAAAGTTAGTGATTGAAGTTCATCAGTCATAATGGTATATTGAGAAGTTTCAAGATTTCTGGTAATGGGTTCTAAGCCTCCACCATTTCAATTACAGCGATATGATCTTTCGGCGAAGTAACTCCTTTATGCCTCATCTTGAATTCCATTTAGACGATAATTTCTGCCACCGTCGACATTTCTCGTGAAGATATTCGTAAGTTGAACCTTTTACTACTTAATCTTTTCCCCTTCTCGCCGACGAGGATTTTGGAAGTCTATTCGCCGCGGCGGTGGAAAAAAAAATTTCGGCTATTAGCCATATTCAACACAAATTTAGTGGAATTTTCTTGAAAGTACCGAGAGAAAAAGTCTTCCTCGCCGCTCACTTGAATTTAGCCGAACTAAAATCGATAAAATCACCAAATATCTAACAATTTGTCCATGAAATATTTATTAAAATCAAATTTTTAATGAACATAAGAAGTTTTTATTGAAAGAAGAACTACACACGACAACAATTCATTACAATAATTATAATTATTAATTATAATTATAATTATTAATTATAATTAAATTATTAATTATTATAATCATTAATAATAATAATTATTATTCCTCTAGGCTATTATTGGGACTCAACTTGGCTCTTCAACGACATGGAGAGAGAAGAAATCATTATACTAGCACGGTGGGAGCTTGTAGAAAGCGAAATCGAGGACTATGAGCTTACGGCCGCTTTACTTGGAAAACAACCAGAAATGAATTTGTAGGAAATTATGCTGGAACAAGCAAGTTTCTGTGGACCACTTTGATGAAAACGCCGCTACTCGAATGTAAGTAGTCCCTTTTCCCTGGGAGAGGACCCGCACTTCGTCATAGCCGGTGCATGAATATCTAAATGTGGACTCTGAGAAGGGAAAGGAGGACGCCAATGTTGAAGGTTTCCATGTTGAATAATTATTTCTCGTGTAATTCTCGCTCGGTAGAGTCATCCGGAGTTGTTCAAACATCATTCTCGAAGGGAAGTTTGTACGCCGACTTCCATTTTGGGAGCTGTCGGGGGTTCGAACCGCCCATCCGGTTCTGTCGAGGGTCACCGTAACAACTGTAACTTTTGGGACTCGATAGCTTGAAGGTAGACTTTAAAATCACACGAGAACACGCTAAGTGTAGGTACCAACATCGTACTAAATAGAACTTCTCACTCATATGAATAGTTTTTGCATAAAACTTCTAATGTATTCCAAATTACTTGACCAATGGTGCGTGGATATTTTCTTTCTCTAATTTCAAAATTGTGTAAATTATTACACAAAGGTTTATTTTCTCTGTAAAGATCAATCGCCTGCAAATAACACACCTTTGTCATTGTTACTACTTACAAACCATATTTTTGCATCACAATCAAGTTTATTTCGAATAAATAAACGCTTCACACTCAATTCGAAGAAATAAGAGTTGTGGGAGCCTTCATTAGCCAATTTGATTACTGGTTGCTAAGGACGCAAAACTGAGTAGAACTCGAAGAAACGATGGAATTTGGTCAGCTAAAATTTGAACGGAGATTAGGCCTCTTTTGCGATTCACACTCGCGTGTCTAATTTATTTCAAGCTCAACCCTTAAGAGCTTACAGGGATAAGGTCTGTTCTTATAGATTTGTCCTACAGAGCTCTGGGTAATCTCATCTGGTTCTGAAAATTCAATTTTAAATTAGTGAAAAAACAATACATTTATATCGAGAGTTTTCGAGCTTAGGCCTCTTGAGAACCACAACCCTTTTTTACCCTTTTGACGTGACTGACAATAACCTAAAAGCTTGATGGGGCACAACTAGCGATCGATTTTTGGATTCTACGTACAATTTGGTGGGGGGGACTAACATTGTTCCTTTCTTGGTCGATTGCAAAGGTTTATTATAAAAAATAAACCAAAATTGGGTGTTATACGTGAATTACTCCCACAACAAGGTAATTTACAATAAAATTTGTCCATTCAGGACCTTTTTCACATGCCAAAAGCCATATTATGGTTTTTAATGAATCCACCATTCAGAGCAAGCCTTTATGATTATTCATTGGAACCAGAGCCTTTGCTATAATTTCACAACAAAATTCTTAACAGTTTTGTCCATATATCTTCGATGGATTTCCTATAATCATATGGATTATGACTTAAATGATTTTTTAATGAAAATCATATCTACTTGGCAATACTTAGTGAAGACCAGTTTCTCAGTATAATAGTCTGGTCCGACTTCAACTGAGCCATTGGAAAAGGTCTGAAAAACAATGGACTTTTCTAACCTTATAACGCGTAGAGTGTGTTTGATGTTCAATTGAGAGGGTTAGTATTTTTGTGTGTACGTGCCTATGTGTGGCACATTGCGGGAGAAACACTCACAAAAAAGAGTACATATGTAAAACTGACTACGCCCACCCTCTCCGATGTGCGACCATTGACAAAGGATGTTCCGACGAGGTGAATTGCGGGCTCCTGGCTACCCTTCACTTCTCCAAGATAATGTTCTCTATCCCTCCATTATTATTTCTTTGTCAAAATCCGTCAAAAGGCGACCTTTTGCGTCGATACGGGACGTTTCGAACAGTCTCGAACGTTGAACTGTGCTCTGATACTCGATACGACAATCCTCTTTTCCCTGTACAGTAGATCTGGTGTGGTCTGGTTTTAGGTAGAATGGTTATGACAGGCCTTTGTCTGCCAACAGATCCTTGACGGATAGCTTTTGTTCTCCTCCATTTCGTATCAGCTTCAAAAATGAAGGCATTTCATGAATGTCCAACCTCATTTTAAAAGGCTTGGTACTGCGATGTTATGAATAAAAAGTATCTGGTAAAGGGGAAGTAGAAATAATATTGATACATCGAAAAGTCCCTGAAAAGTCCGATTATGGATAAGCCAATTCCGCAATGCTCCTAGAAGTCCTCCTGTGTGACAATATGGGACCTAATAAACCGTGGAAAAAGAAATGAAATAAGCTAGAAGAAGGTAAGAGAGACGTGAACATTACACTGTTTCTTCTCGTGTGAAAAGAAGAGACGAAACTATAAAAACAATGAAAGGTGAAAGTGGCTTTTACGAGTCCGGAAGGTGAGACAGAACACTCTTACGTACTTACATCGTAAGAGTGCTTTGGACGCCCACACTTCGGAGGTGGAAATATGCTCGAGGTCTTAGCTGTGTTGGTAGGTTTACACATCCTTTATAATGTAAAACCAACATCCCTTCCGAAGGGTTTTAACAGGTTACGTAGTAAGAGTATGACGAGATGTTTGTGGTCAACACCGGCACCGACCAGGCAATTTCTCCAGAATCAACGTTTCGTAATCCCGCTTAAGAGGACTCAATGGTCAATTTTGATTTGAAAGAAGAAAAAAATCAATTTTTGGGTTTTGAGTGATCTTAACAAGGCTCACCACATAACGATCATTTTGTCGTAAGATTTTTGGAGAAACTTGAGCTCGTCACGCACCGTCGATCCCCTTATTATCCGCAAAGGTGCTGACTTCATCAGACATTTTCGTCAAGTCGTAAATAGTGCAGTTGGTGACGTTGAAGCACTTGCGAAGAACTTGTTGTTGCATCATTCTTTTGTTTCCGATAGATGAAGAGTATGATGTAGAAACTTCTCACACATTTTCTCGGTAAAACCATTCTTTTTTTGAAAATGGCAGAACATTTTGAAATTCGGAAAGAAAATTCCTCAGAAAAATAGACAAACCTAAATGAAGTAGTTACACTCAAAGGGTTGAAAAAATCGGAAAAATGTTGTAGTAAGTACATCGAGCGTTGAAGCATCTTGATAGAATAACATTGACTGTCAGTGTGAAAAAGTTGTAATTGGTCTTATACAAAATGAATATATATCATTAAAAAATAAAAACATACGTAAAGAAACTTTGGAAACACAAACGGTGGATACAGCTTTCGTACAAGTACGCAACCACGAGAGACATTTTATGTCTCATGTTTAATAAATTAAGAGCTTTCCAATGAGTGGTGAACGATTTTTGTGGGGTGGAAAATGAGGAAGTTAGTTTTCCCTAGGAACGATTGGTTGTACGTGAAAATCATCAGAAATTTCCGCGTAACGCTCCCCTCATAACGCTCCTCGCGTGACGATCCCCGCGTGACGATTTTTCATTTATGTGCCATAGTAAAGACATAAAATGTCAAAAAACGTGGTAGTTGAAACAACAATCGATTAGCAGTGTGTTCCCACTCATTTTCAAATAAACCGCTCTCCTGTGAAATCATGTTTTATAATAAAGAATGACCCTTTTTCTCCCAAACTACTCGACCGATTTGACTTTTTTTCACTTTCACAAATGGCTTCCAAAAATTGGGGTTTCCACTAAACGTGTGGGAGATTTAACGTTCTTTCCAACAGTGTAATCAGATTTGAATTTGCATGAGATATAAGGGAGTTATGACCTCTTAGTGCCTCGACGTTGAAAACACAAAAAAAGTTCATTTGCAGAAATAGGGAGTTGAGGAGGCTTATTGGGAAATTTGAATGCTGGTTGCTAATGAAAAACGGATAGAAAATTTAGTACCGCTATTTTTCAACGTTGTAATCAGATTTGAATTGGCACGAGAAATAGGGGAGTTACGTAAATTGCTAAGAGGCATTTTTGTTGGAAATTAGTTGTAGAGTTCATCCTTGAAGTGTGGTCCTTCTCGATAGTAGACATTTTGTATAGAATTGGGGACCACTGCCTAGAGGTCAAACCCTGCCCGACCACGAACGGTTTGTAATAATTACGCCTTCCAATCCATCATCGGTCGGTATTAAACACCCTCGGTATAATTTTTTCCTGGCTCGAGTGACAGGTAGAAGAAGGACGACGTTTTTGGGACTGTAATACACATGGAAACCTCACCAAGCAATCCGCTTTCTTTCAATCTCAACACAGTACTTCAGAATGTTTCTTGAACCTATGGATGTAAATAAGTTTATGGATTTCCATGTGTTTTGCCTACATACAGATAAAAGATATTTAATACAGTACCTACAAAAAAGTGTTATTAAACATTTAATAATGATTAGGAGGAGGTTTTCATTATTTTTCCGATCGTCACTTTTGACGGCGAACCTTCGCGACCGATCGTCATGTCACGATTCAAGAAAGCGTTACCGTGTTCATTTTGACAAATGTCATGTTAACATTGGTACACCTACGAGAATAAAAATGAACGGCCCTTTAGAGTAGTTGCTAGAGGGTTGCACCACTCATGTCTAACAGAGGACATTGTATCTGACCTTCAAGGAAAAGGATACAAAATTATCGAGGCAGTTAATCTCATTAAAAAAACTAGGGAGCTTGATGATAAAGGTGATTCCGTTTTGGTCAAACGGAATCTTCCCCTCTTTATTCTCAGCTTCGAAAATACTGAAGAGGTTGGTAAGTTATACGAGATCCAATCTATTCTTAACATCAGAGTTAAGATTGAGCCACTGAGGAAGACCTCAAACCTTATTCCTCAGTGCAAAAAATGTCAGGGGTTCAACCACACAAAAACCTACTGTCAGAGAGAGGCAAGGTGCGTGAAGTGTGCAGGAAAGCATGAAGCCACGAGCTGCTCCCACAATGAAGGACCGGCAAAATGCGTCAATTGTGGAGATGCGCACCCAGCGAACTATCGTGGGTGTGAGGTAGCCAGGGAGCTACAGAAAATGAAAGATAAGACAAAAGGCTCCAAGATTGGGAAGCCTGAAGCGAATCAATTATCAAAAAAAGATCAAAAACCCCCCAACGAAAATAGTAACTTGAAAAAATTTGGTACTAGTAGAAAATCAACGGTTTCTTATGCCGATACTGTGCGCAGTCAACATATCAGTTCACCGGTTGACAAGATGCTCACCTTGCTATTCGAAATGGTTAACGAACAAAAAGTAACCAATAAACTCCTGATTGAGAGAGTCAACGTACTCGAAAAGAGTATGAAAATTAAGCCAACATTAAGAAAGTTATGAAAATGCAGAATACATTCAGAATAGCAACATGGAACGCGAATGGACTTCGGCAAAACACTCCAGAACTCGAGCTTTTTCTGAATCAAGAAAAAATAGACATTTGTTTGATTTCAGAAACACATTTCACGCTATCATCTCACAGGAAAATCAAAGGATATGCATGTTATCGTGCGGATCATCCCTCTAGAAAAGCACGAGGGGGCTCAGCTATCTTTATAAATGAAGCCATTGACCACTATGAACAACCTAGTATCCTAGAAGAGTGCATGCAAGTAACTACAATAAACGTTAGAATAAATAACAAAAACTGCAACATTTCAGCCATCTACTGTCCACCACGCTATGCTATGAAAGAAGAGGACTACGTTTCACTCTTTAGAAGTTTGGGTTCCAATTTTGTAATCGGTGGGGATTTCAACGCTAAGAATACATATTGGGGCTCACGCCTCTCGACAACCAAAGGCCGAGAGCTATTCTCTGCTGGGAAAAAATTAAACTGTGACTTTTACTCCTCAGGAAAGCCTACTTACTGGCCAACAGACAGAACGAAGACCCCTGACCTCATAGATTTTTTTGTAATCAAAGGAGTATCGACCAATTTCACTCACGTTGAAGACTGTGGAAGTTTAATGTCCGATCACTCTGCTATCGTGCTTACAATAAGTGACACAATTATAATGAAAGAAGATTTGCCGAAATTAGTCTCACAACATACTGATTGGAAAACTTTTCGGGAATACATATCCCATAATATTAACTTATCAGTTCCACTGAAAACACCAGAGCAGCTCGAAAATGAAGCTGAGAACCTTATCAAGTGTATTCAACGAGCTGCATGGACCGCCACCCCGCCTAAGTGCGGAATAGTATCGAAAAATAACGTCTCGTATCCTTATGAAATAAGAGAGCTAATCAGAGAAAAGAGAAAAGCGAGAAATGTCTGGCAAAAGAGTAGAGCTCCTTGCGACAAAGCAAAATTGAATAAATTAAAGAATAGACTCGATGCTCTTACTGACGCAATCAAGCAAGAAACCCACGCTATATTACTCATGGGATTGACACCCGAAAAGGATACAGAATACTCCTTATGGAAAGTAACTAAATCTCTCAAGCAGCCTAAAGAACACATACCTCCTATTAGAAAAGAGGACGGAGAATGGGCGAAAAGTCCAGATGAGAAAACCAAGCTATTTGCCGAACATCTTGAAAATACGTTTACCCCGCATCCTGGAAGTCCTGCCTACAACGATTTTCCAATCCTCCCTTCCTCGGATTTACAACACATTAGGCCGGTATCACTTAACGAACTCAAAGAGGAAATACGAAACCTCAAAACGCGTAAAGCACCGGGATACGATCTCATTACTGGCTGCATCATCAAACAACTTCCTACAGAAGGAATACGAATGTTACTTTATCTCATAAATGCTGTAATTCGACTGAAATATGTACCTCGCTGTTGGAAGGTGGCAGAAGTCATTATGATCCTAAAACCAGGCAAGGAATCATCTGATAAAAAGTCTTATCGTCCTATATCATTGATACCAGTTATGTCTAAGCTTTTTGAGAGATTGCTCATAAAGAGGCTGAAAACTGTCATTCAAGAAAAGGAACTCATACCTCATCATCAGTTCGGGTTCAGAGAAAAACACTCTACTATAGATCAAGTACATCGCATCACAGAAATAATTGAAAACACTCTTGAGAAGAAACAAGTTTGTGCTAGTGTTTTCCTTGATGTTTCCCAGGCGTTCGATAAGGTCTGGCATGAAGGTCTACTATACAAACTCCAAAGGGACTTGCCACATCAATACTACCTATTGCTAAAATCATACCTCAGTGAGAGACACTTCAGAGTCAAGCATGAAGGAGCATACTCTAGTCTTAAGGAAATTAAGGCAGGCGTTCCTCAAGGAAGTGTGGTGGGCCCGCTCCTATATCTTCTTTATACGAATGATGTACCAAGCAACGAGGACACAATCATTGCGACATTTGCGGACGATACTGCCCTACTATCGGTAGGTGAATCCCTCGAAGAAGCCACTACAAAATTACAGCGAACCGTCAACGATATCAGTGAATGGACCAAAAAATGGCGTCTCAATCTGAATGAACAAAAATCTACCCAGATCAGCTTCACTAACAAGCAGATAACTAGTTTGCCAATCATGCTGAACGGACAAGCGATACCCATAGCTAATACTGCTAAATACTTGGGGATGACCCTTGACACAAAACTGAAATGGAAAGAGCACGTTAAAAAGAAAAACGAAGAACTGAAGATAAAGTATAGAAAACTGTATTGGTTACTCGGTAGGCACTCCGAGCTTTCCGTTCACAACAAACTGCTGATATACAGGCAAATCCTGAAACCTGTGTGGACATATGGCATCCAGCTTTGGGGCTGCACGAAAAAATCTAACATCAAGGTTATACAAACTTTCCAAAATAAGGTATTAAGGAGCATTGTAAATGCCCCCTGGTATGTGCGCAACGACGACCTCCATCGTGATCTTAAAATGGAAACCGTCAGCGAAGCGATCAAGCAACATGCTATTAAACACGAACATCGGCTTCATGGTCATACAAACCCCGAAGTTCTCCGTCTCCTAGACAGTACAAATGCCGTCCGGCGACTGGATAGAAAAAAAACCCTACGAACTTGTGACTGACACAGTGTAGTGCGTGGGGTGTTCTCTTCTAGAGCGCAGCCATTGGGTTGCTAACTCTAAAAAGTGTAAATATTGTATGCATAGAAATTAGCTTGATGGGCACAAATGCTCAGTTGTTATGATATTGATATTTTTGATAAAATATATCGATTTGAAAAAAAAAAAAAAAAAAAATGTCACGATTCAAGAAAGCGTTACCGTGTTCATTTTGACAAATGTCATGTTAACATTTAAAAAAAATGTTGGTGGAAAAAATGGCATGCAATTAACTACTATTATTATTAATATTTTAATAATAACTATTATTATTATTATTAACCGTAGGTCTACCGTCCGCATTTTTTCTTCAAAAAACTGGTCTAACTTTTTTATTTGATTTTTTAACATGGATATGTTTTTGGGCTGAGGGTAATTCTAAAATTTGCGTAACGATACCATAATTTGAGACGACCCGGTACTTTAGATTATTAACTCGAATGACAACTGAAGGCGATCATTGATGAAGTTGTAAACATATCCATGATTCAATGTTTTTCCGTGAAGCGGAGAAATCTACCGCGATTTGAAATATAGATGTATCAATAAATATCAATAAATATTAATAATAATATTAATTAATATTAATCAATCAATTAATATTTGGAGAAATTATTGGCTAAGTGGAATTACTTGAGATAGGCTATGTTGGGGGAAGATTTTTCTGACTTGAGCTGTTGTGTTACCCCCTCAACCCCTTCCAAAAATGTCCAAGTCAAGCAATATTTTCTGGTATCATTTACCTTGGTAAAATTCCTTCAAAACTTTAACCGTAACAGTGAATCAACATCTCATTAGCATGGCATACTTGTTAGGAGAGAGTACCTTCGGAAGTTGTTGAGAAAACGGGTCAAATATATCAAATTTTATGTTTCGGTAGTACAAATTTGAGATCGTGAAACCTTGTACCAACTCATCGAAAATTGATCAAACTGACAGAAAGAGCCGAACATACCCTCAGGAGCAAACCCTCAACATTTCAAAAGGTTTGAATGATTAGTTTTTGAAATAATGCAAAATGAAGCGCAGTGAAACTACTTGCGAGTCCCCTTAACCCTAATGGGACTATGGTGTCACTATTGTCACGAAAAACATCTTATGAATTCCCAGCTGTTCCAAGGTGATATCATATTAAGTAGATTTAAATTGCAATTTAAAAATTAATGGGCAGAGCTGAATTTTTAAATTTTTTTGTAAGCTATTAGAAGTCAAAAACTGTTGTTAGAGAAAAATGTTTCAAACTTTTTCATCGATTTCTTTGGGAAATTTTGTCATAATTCTATTTGTACGCTTAGAGAGCAACAAATGTAGTTTTTCAAAATAATTTTTACTAATGTCAAGGAAATGTGTAGCTCTTCTTTTCTCTTTCTTAAAATTTAATTATTATTTATATAAGCACACATGAATTATTTTTCTAATAATGGCTGAGGTACAGCTCATCTCCCTATCACGGGCTATGCCCTCATATGGGATTAGTTTTCGATTACTTCCAATGTATATTACATAATTAAAATCATTTTTTGTATTGTATTTTATTATTTTTGTGTTATTAAAGAAATAAAGAAGACTGAAAAAAAGTTCTGGGAGGTGCCAAGTTTCTCTGGACCGCCATTGAATTGACCATTACTAGTGATTATCGTCTAGGAAGGATTCGAAACCCCATTCTTGTCCCTCATTCAATATCGGTCCGCATAAAAGAGGCCGGGAAAGAATGTTGATTGAATATGATGGTTTATGACCTTTCCACACCTCTCTCCATCATCTCAAGATCTCCCCCTTTTTTTACTTCATATGTGCACAAGAAGTTATAAAATGCAATTATGTTGGAAAACACACTTGACGTCACGACATGATTATTCATTTTTGCGGTAATTGTCTCTGTATTCCTAATGTCGATTGCACGCCACCTAATAGAAAACGTTCTCCCGAATCAAGTTATTTGCTCGTATTTTGAGTTTTACATTTGTGAACCAACCACTTTGATTTAGGGTCTTTGTTCGCTTCCTATCCTCTAGCAAAACTGTTAGTAAACGTGTATTCGTGAAGAACAAACTTGACATATATTTCATTCACAGAAAATATAAAAGGAATGAAGTTTCATCAATCAGCATCTTGGACGTGAAAAGACATTTAGAAGTTTAAAGTCGGGTCATTGGCTGGAATCTATACGATATTTTATTCCATAATATGGAATATATTATATTTATATTAAATCGATATTTTCCTGCTGAATATCTTCTGCTATTGCCCGAATTCGAAAACTTTGTCATCTTCAGTTGTGACCAATTCCCACAAATTTTGGTCTTCAAGCTCTAGTCGAATGTTAAATGCCCATGTTTTGCAATTTTTCTTGTTAAGCTTAACAATACCATTGTTCGATTTCGACTTGAAATGCTCTTCTTCCTCCATTTGTGTTACACAGTGGACACTTTGAGCCCATAACCTTCGTTAGAAAACGTGTATTCGTGAAGAAAAAACTTGACATATATTTCATTCACACAAAATACGAAAGGAATGAATTTTCCCTAAACATACAAGTTGCGTAGATAAACTGTTTGATACCTAGACCATTGGTCTTAACAACTTGATAATATTAAAAAAACAAGTTTTAGTCCAATTTCTATGGGTAGGAATGAATATCCTCAATTTCATCGTCATTGGCTCAGCAGCGGTGCGTGCGCTGGCTCGAACGTGATTTTTAGGACGTCCCACAGTAAGACTTGGGCGTCCTTATGCGATCGATCTGGGGTGAAGTTGGACAACACTCAACAGAAAAAAGAATAACCACACAGTAATCCGTTTTAGACCATTCTGAATCCAAATCCGCGAAAAAAACCATAGGTGTATGTCTGTGTCTGTGTGTGTGTATGTGTGTGTGTGTGTGTGTGTGTGTGTGTGTGTAACAAAATCTTGTGTACTCTGCACAGGCCTTAGTTCTCAACCGATTTTCCTGGTTCTTTTTTTGTTCGTCGCGGAAAACTATCTAGTTGTGCACCACGTCGCCGGAATTTCGAATTTTGCCTTTTAAGGGGGGGGGGGAAAGGGGGGGTTAATGCTCTAAAAACGTGCATTTTTGGGCATAATCTTGTGTACTCTGCCCAGGCCTTAGTTCTCGAACGATTTTCGTGGTTCTTTTTTCGTTTGACGCGGAATACTATCTAGTTGTGCACTACGGCGCCGGAATTTTGGATTTTGCTTTTTAAGAGGGGGAAAGGGGGGTTAATGCTTAAAAAACGTGCGTTTGCGTGCATAATCTTGTAAACTCTACCCAGGCCTCAATTTCCAACCGATTTGCGTGTTTCTGTTTTTGTTTGACTCAAATAACTTCCAAGTTGTACACGATTTTACCAGAGTACCAAAATTCGCAAGGGGAAGGGGTGAGTGGGGGGATAATATTCACAAAATATCCGATTTTTCAATATTTTGGTTCCTTTACTGCTTACTAATGGTACCCAAGCTTTGAAATTGAGGAAAAATTCTCATTATACCTCCGGATTTTCATGAATTATTCTCTGTCCCACCATGGAACTAATAGTGGTGCCACCATGGTGCCAGGACATGGTGCCATGATGCCATAAACCGCTTATTTCGTGTTTTTTTTTGTGTTTCACCTTGAATAAGGATGTGAACTTCGACGGACTGCCTACCAAAACTAACAGATGAAAGTTACGACGTATTTCCGCTTTGGTGCCAGACTGGCACCATTGTTGGCGTTGGGGTGGGGGGGGGGGGGGTGAACTCGAATTCGCATGTTGGGTATCGTAGATCATGGATTTTAAAATGCTCTTCAGATTCGAGGCTCGCATGCCGCTAGAAATGTTAAGGTGGATAATGATGGGGGGGGGGGGTCAGTATTTCTTGCCTAAAGTAATAAATAAATTACATCGAGTGAAACAGTTTTATCACTTAACAACTGGTTAAACTGATCTAATGCTTATCCAATGGGACGTCCCCTGGAATGCATGCATTACTAAACAATATGTTTTAGTACTCCGTCTTCTTAGGGTTCTATAAACCAGTTTTGTTCAAATGTTCAGATAGTTGGGATTTGAAACGATTAATTCAATGACGTACAACCGTTTATTCGACTGATTAGTTTAACTGGTCATCTTCCAAGGGCGGTTTCCAGCCCATCTCTTCTTGGCAAACTTTTTCGATGTAATCATCTTTTGAAACGATGTTCGAAAATTAATTTCCGGAACCCTCACGATTGAGTCAGCCAGTCAGAAATCAATTTTTCATAATCGAATACTCACAGCGGATATGCGATACAGCCGTATTTTCAATTTCACTTTATTCCATTTCCAATATCAATGAGAAATCCTTTCTCAAATGTAGAGTTACAAATCAAGAAGTATTAACTCAAATATTTAGCTTCACTTAGATAAACAGTATCAGACGATGGGAAAAAACGTTTAGGTCAGAAGAGTACTCAATGGAGAGTAGGTGTATCAAAGAGAACCAGAAACGTTTTATAAATAGAATCAGACGACCGGGAATTTTCTTTTTCTTGTTTTCTTTTTATTGATGGCAATAGGTGCAACAGAAGTACCCATGTCGCCAGGTATTTACAATATAAGGTAATAAAATATTCATCGCTTCAAAATAACAACAACACACCAGGTCTGTATAATTTCAAATAACCGGGAAAATTCAAAAATAATACAACGCATATGAAATTCCAAGCGAGAAATCTTTAGAACTCCGGAAAATTATTAATTTATGCTCGAACGAGGAGAAAATTTCTTTTTCGCGGAGTGATCATGGAATTCTTATATTAGAACTGAATACCTCTTACACATTTTTGAGCTGGTTCTTATTTTTATTCTATTCGTCCGACTTATTCTGTATTAATTTTGATCGTCTAGTGGATTGAAGTTTTGATTTCCGTTTCCTTGGGTCAAGGCTTCACCGCGTTTTGTCGCAATAAAGGGGGTTAACTTATTTTTGTTTTCTCATTACTTACATTTGTATGCTATGTAAATTTTGACATACAATTTGGATGAAATTCGAATATTGACTTATCAAAAGTTCATCCATTAGGTTTACATTATTGAACATAATATTGAATATAAGATATTTGTTTTCCAATAGTGGTTTATTGTCTCAAATTAACATAAATTCTTAGTAGGTGTGATGATTTTGACGGTTGCATTTTACACAGGTTTTATCGGCTTCTTGCCAGCCAAAGTTTTTGATATAGGTAGTTCCTATTTTTTCAGATAGATCAAAAAATGCCTGATGGAAACAAAGTTCCTACTTTTCTGCATAGGCGAAAGTCAATCGAAGAAACCGTACCTACATATCCTAGAATAGGGATACATCTCGAAAAAAGTGATTTCTGGGAAATCGCCTTCAAAGTTTCCCTCTCAAACGAATAGCTTTATTTCCATGGCAACATGTCTGACGTTGGTGATATTTGGGGAAATTGTTCTCGTAGTAATGCTTCTACAGCTCATAGAACGAAATTATTCTCTTCGCTAGTGAGGAAGGAGTGGCGGGATATTTATGTCGAATTTCTTCTTTGGAGTTGTTTCCTTTTTCATGGACAATGTTTCTTTATTTCAGAGATGTCAATTGTTTTTCATGGACGATTTTTATTCTTTTCCAAATGATTAATTTGGTTTTAAATAATAATAATCATAACTTGAGATGTATAACACGAGAATTTATTAGATTGGGTAGTGTGGGAAAAATAAAACAGATTGAAAACGGAAGATCTTCATAAGTAATTATGTCTCCAAAAATGTTCTTAAGCAATTAAAACAGCTGCATAAAATCCATAATCGACGAATCCCAACGTACGATTTCGAGTTCAACTCCCCCCCCCCCGCCCTCATAACAACTTGTTCAACGATGTCAGTCCGGCACCAGTACAATTTTCATTAGTAGGTAGTCCGTTGGAGATGAAATTCAAGGTGAAACACACAAAAACTCTCGAAATACGCGGTTTTCGGTCCCGGCACTATGATGGCACCGCAAATTTATCTGTGGCTTCAAAAATTATAGTTCATGAAAATACAAACATTTATTTATAAAGCTTCAAAGCTTGGGTGTCATTAGTAAGCCCTAATATGAACCATATTATTGGAAAATCGCAATATTGTGAACGTTATCTCTCACTTACCCCCTCCCAATGAGAATTTCAGTACTCTGGTCACAATGTTAGTCAGTTAGTTATCTGAGTGCAGAGACCAATGGTTTTTATCGTGGATTTGGATTTTGAAAGGACTAAAACGGATTAGTTTATGGTTATTCTGTTTTCCGTTGAGTGTTGTTCTTTTCCCAAGATTAATCGCATATTTAAGGATGCCCAAGTGTTACTGTAGGACGTCCTTGTGATACAAGCAGGTAACCACCTACCTTCCTGCAGTTACTAGCCACAGCAAGATGGATGAAATAATTAGGAAACGGTGTAAATGAATTATAATTGTCATTATTATTAAAATTATTATTTTTCTGTAAATATCACCATTCAACTACCTTCTTGGGACTCGGGCAGGAGGGGGGTCTTTTGGGCTAGGCTCGAACGGCTTTTAGGCTAGGAACGAAGTGAAACTGATGAATTTCATAATAAACATGCATTTATCATTGTTGATCGTCTTGATTGCAATAGTCGTTTCCAAAAATTTAACGATAGGTTTTTTAAATAGAGGAAATCACTTAATAGAGGCGATACATCCACTTGACATGGTAGAACTGGGCTTTGTGCCTGTCTTTTGCTAACGTAGGTGGCTCGGCCCCGTTCATCGAACAAAGAACTTCCAGCTTTCAGGCGGAGGGAGAAGGAGCTAGGGTTAAGTTTGTCTTCTAGGGATGAAAACCATCACTTCCACTAACGTTCCCAACTCAAAAATGACATTTTTGGACTTCATTTAATTTGACTTTCATGTTCATAGGTCCCCTTGTCTGATTCCACTTGTTAAAGGTAGAACACGCCTGTTATAATATAACAGCATAATATATAGCATATTATGCTAAATCACTTTTTCATGTCCATTTTATGTACTTGTTGTTTTTCATTGAAGTCTAAAAATGTTGAGATTTAAAGAGCAGTATATTTTGGTCGATTTATGTTCAAAACAATGTCATGTTTCATGCAAAGTGACCCTATTAGATAGTAATTTACTCGTAGCATACAGAAATATAATATGATTGTTATTTAACATAGTTTTAACAGAGGTCTCATTCGTGTTCGTTTTACTCCGGAAACTGTGTTCTACTACCTTCAAACTCAAAAATCTCGTAAAATTATCAACTGAGAATTTACATTCCACTTATTCTTTCACTAAGCGGAGATTTCGCGAGGTTCACTTTTTTTGAATCTCATCAAGTTTGTTGAACACGTAAAGTTGGCACAATCTGCTCAGAGCAGTAATTCTTCCCTTGGAAAGTCCCTCGAGGAGCCAATAAAAAGTTCAAACGCAGCTGCCGACCAGCCTTTTGGCTCCAGAAAACTGAGAGGGTGTCAAAGAGTATTTCTTTCTTCCCTCTCTCGCTTCTGTATCTTTTCTGATACATACGTGTGGGTGTACATGAGTACACGTGTATTGTACGTTAGTGTCCGTGTATATCTGAGTTGCAGAAAAACACGCTGGTAGCCTCAGCTATACGAGATATTTCTTTTCCCAGACCGGTGGGAGTCGTGGTGACCGACCACTGCTGGCCTCCGCCTTAATGTAAAAGATAACCTTATCAGAAGCGGCGTTATTACGTTAGTGTAGGTGAAGCTTCCCAGAGAATTTGCTATTCTTTATGGCGTCAGTCATCAAAGGGACTCATCCCTCTGAACTTCCCTTTTCCGAAAAAAACAAACATCAGTACCTACTTTATTACTTTGTAGGTGTCTGCCTCACTCCCTCTTCTTAGTGTCTAATTTGAGAAATATAAAATATATTTTAGCTCTTGGTGTAACTTCAGTTGGCAAAATTAATAATGAATCACTCTACGAGGGTAGACCTAAATAAATTGTGTAACGAAGTAATGTTTACTACCTATGTTTGTTAGTCGAAATGAGTGAAACATAGGTAATTTATTATGAGTTGCCTTCTTTAATTATGTATTTTATCTTATTTTCAAATTTTGATTGGTGCATGAATTTAAAGTGAAGGTTCAGTTTAAAAAAAAAGATTGCCAAATTTGGTGGGAAGTATAGTTTTTTTGACCTGAAATATCACAAATTAGGCTTAAACAAATTTAAATAGAAATACATATAAACCTAAATTTAAAGAAGTGGGTGTGGCAAATAGCTTTCTCGTATCCATAACCCGATTGTATAGATGATCCGATGTATAGTAGTTAATCTCAAAACATCAATCTCTAAGTACCTGTAGTATTAGAGTAGTATTACTGTAGTAAGTATTCTGAACAATCCTGAGAAATTTCGTCGAAATCGGATGGTAAATGTAGAAGTTAAGGCTGTTACAAGGAATTCACGTTTGTGCATGCGCAGCAACTACTGTTGGTCTGGGGGAGATGATGGGGACCATCTACACACCAATCTGAACAATCCTAGAACATTTCATCAAATTTGGATGAAAAATGTAAGTGTTGTGGCTGTTACAAGGAGTTTACGTTTGCGCGTGCGCAGAGACTTCTGTCAATTTTAAGGCCTTTATTTTCATTGGGGACCATTTAAAACCTGATTCACATAATCCCTGAAAATTTCATCGAAATGGGATATAAAATGTGGAAGTTATGGCTGTTACAAGGAATTCACGTTCGCGCATGCGCAGCGGCTACTATCAGTACGGGAGTAATGATTTTCATAGGGGACCGTCTACACGCCAACCCTTACAATCCCTGAATATTTCATAGATATCGGTTCATAACTTCGTATTGATATGCCGGTTACAAGGATTTCATGAAAGACACATAGATACACAGACAGACAGACAAACAGACACGGAATCAAGCTTGTTCAGAAAGGTCTGAAACGTAAAACTCGAGTGGAAATTCCGATTATGTAGAAATTTTTTTTTCAACCTTGTAAAGTGAAAACAAAGCTTTTGCTACCTAGGTAGACTCGGAAACAATAAATAAATTCAAACATGAATTTTACAACATGAAACTTGATTTTTACGATCATGTTGATAGTTCTCTGTGTTGACAAAACCATAACTAGATTGAGAAGTCGTCGCTATTAATTATGTAGTTCAAAGTTCCCGGATGAGAGGAGGAAAAATAGCGGCGTTTCCTCGGATTATTCTCGCGGCTAGCATACTTGCCTTTACAGCATCGTCAGGACACTTTCAATTTCATAATCAGTGTGCTGGTTCAGCTTATATATATAATAGTAGGGCGGCTTGTAACGCACAATGTATAAGTTTTTTTACAATTTTTAGTACTATTATTATTACTATTGTGCAAAAGTGCCATTTTTGAGCATTTTCTGAATTCAGTGATGGAGGGTCCTCCAGTATGTTTGTGTATTACTAATGTTATCAATTCTAATTTTTGTATGGTGTTCAGATTTTTACATTCTCAAAAAGCTTCAGGCAGTGGGAGGAACATCCAATACTTCGCTGCTTCAGAGTTCTCTTGGAATTGAAGTAGAATGGGATGTACATTTAAGGTTTTTCGAGCTGATAACTTTTGAAGAAGGGCCACATGTTATGGAATCATGGGGTAGAAACGCCGCTCTTTTTCCTCCCTTCATCCAGAAACTTTGAAGAAGTAAGGCACTCTACCATGAATGAAATTATGTAGTTGGTTTGTCACTTTTTCTTAAGTACTGTTCAGTTTAAGATGTAGGTACCTATACAGGGTGTCTATACTCAAGATGGTATATTGTGAGATTGAAATGAGTGTCTAAAGGGAGTTATAAAGGATGAAAAGCGATTATAGTGCTTCACTGAAACCTAGATACGAGTAGCCACCCAATATTTTGGGTACATTCAAAAAGAACATGAGCTCAACTGAGCGACTGTATTATACAGGGTGTCTACACTCAAGATGGTCATGACTTTGGGGTTAAATTCTACAAGATATTTCTAACAAAAAATGTCCCATAGCAATTTTTTCTTTACCCACTCAAAATGCCTTTTTTTCACTTCGAAGTTTTTTTTCCGAGTTTTTGACCTTACGTCATTAAAACTGTCATAATGCCTGTTATTTACCAAGTAAATTAAAATTTAAGGACATTGTTAGAAAGAGCGTTAAATTTCCTAACTACCTAGTGTACAACCAAAATCTTTTAACAATAAACCAGTTCTAAAAAATCAACTCAAAAAGCAAACATCAAATTTTTTTCGAAATTTGATTCTTTCTCATCGAAGTTTTCACTTTGACCGCCTGCCCATTTCGATGGGCGCTCTTCGGAAAAACCCGCTTTCTAACGGTTTATCAATTTTTCTTTTTAAAATTCAAATTGGAAGAGTAAATCAATATTGAATGCAAGAAAACGTGTGTTTTACAAGAAAATCGAGTGTTTTAAGCGGTGTATGGTTACCCTCGATCTCAAGATGACTAGACGAGTCATCATTAACTTTGTAATTTTTCACGCTAAATCCAATGGTGGTACTTCCAAATAATTCTGACTGCTAGAAAGAGGCTTTTTCGAGGAAAACCTTCATTTTTGTACATAAAATACGCATTATTCATAAATATGGTTTTGAGTATGAAGTAACACATAAGGTGTTACTTTATACTCATTACCATATTTATGAATAATGCGTATTTCATGTACAAAAAATGAAGGTTTTCTTCGAAAAAGCCACTTTCTAGCAGTTAGAATTTTTTGGAAGTACCACCATTGGATTCAGCATGAAAAATTACACAGGAAACGATACCAAACTCGTCAAGTCATCTTGATAATTGGGGCATGTTTTTTCCGAGGAGCGCCCATTGAAATGGGTAGGCGTTCAAAGTGAAAACTTTGATAAGAGAATATCAGATTTCGAAAAAAATGTGACTTTTTGACTTGATTTTTTAGAAATGATTTACCTATTGCTAAAAGATTTTGGTTTCACACTAAGTAGTTAGGAAATTTAACGATCTTTCCAACGATATCCTTAAATTTTGATTTACTTGGTTATGCGTTATGACAGTTTTAATGACGTGAGGTCGAAAACGCGAAAAAATAATTTCGAAGTGATAAAAATGAATTTTGAGTGGGTTAAGAAAAAATTGGTATGAGACATTTTTTGTTGGAAATATCTCGTAGAATAGTATACAGAATACACCCTATTTAATACAGTCGCTCTGTTGAGCCCATGTTCTTTTTGAATGTACCCAAAACATTGGGTAGCTGCTCGAATCTAGGTTTCAGTGAAGCACTATAATCTCTTTTCATCCTTTATAACTTCATTTACACACTCATTTCAATCTCACAATATACCCTGCAAATTTGAATCGTTTGATTACAGAAAACGATAAGGTGCTTGTCACCCGAAAAGTGTCTTGAGGTTATATATAATGGATTTCTCTTGAAAAACATAAAAGATTCCGCCAGTGAAGTAAATTTTAGGGGCTTCAAAGTAAAACGAGTGACCGTAAGAAGACATCTATATTATAGTTTGCGGCTTCACTCGTCGTCGAGGCAGTTTTAAAGAAATTATACTTCGTAATTTGCCGACAGAGAATCCCTTTTCACTTTTGTCTCAATTTTTTCTCCCTTTCAATCGTCGACTTATTCAACTGAAACAAGGTGGTTGACGGAGTAGAGCTTCCTGTCGTGGAATAAAGTTGACTTGATGAAATAACGTTGTAACGGTTACTTTCAATGTAGTATAGAGTTTACCCAATAAATTTCCTAGTATGATTATACCTGGCCTTAGAGAGTTATAGAGACCTTATAGAGTTTACCCAATAAATTTCCTAGTATGATTATACCTGGCCTTGATGAAATCTGTGATCCTTCTATTTAAATAATCTCGTTTTTGGAACTTTTTGGAATTACAATACCCAACCACTTCAATTAAAAACACTTCCCGAATATCTTCAACACAGTAATGAATTGCAGCTGTGGTGTAAAGTCTCTGGAACTTAAAGATAGTAGGCATGCGTTTTCTACACCACTTTCCTTACTATTCAATTCATATCGTACTAACTTCCTTTCCACTACCTTTCACTCACAATAAACTTTTTGTACCACTAATTTCCTTCCAAGCCAAAAAATTTAGAATTGGGTGGATTCAGTAGGATTTGACAGTTTAATATTTGGCTGTGGTAATGAAAAATGTTTATCAACTTCAACTACAGTTAGACATTTTTTCTACAGTTGAAAATAGTATGTTCCGGGCTCCCAGGTTTTGTTCTCGCAGGGGCTATCATTCATATGATCCATCGGATGAGAGAAAATATCTCCTTATACTCTTTCCAACGGTGTTATCAAAAAATATTTTACAATCGAATTTAGGGGAAAAATTTCTGTTTGAACGCGGAAAAACGTGCATCTTTTCAACGAAATCGACAGTTAGACGGGAGGAAGACTCCGGAGTGTCCCGCGGCTCCTCCGAAGCGCAAAGTCCTCCTGTTAAACCGTCGATTTCGTTGAAAAAAATTCGCGTTTTTCCGCGTTCAAACTGTAATTTCTCCCTTAAATTCGATTGTAAAATATTTTTTGATTACACCGTTGGAAAGCTGAGATTTTGGCGCACTTTTTAACGAAGTTTCACAATTCTGCGTCAATTGATATGGTTGCCGGGCGACTGAAAAAAACGAGCGATTTCAAGATTTTGACGAGTTTTACTTTTCATACGTCGTTTGCACATCTCAACTCCACATAAAAATTTTTATTAGGCATCAAAAATATTGTAAATTTAACGCTCTTCCAACGGATATTTTAGATTTGAACTAACTCTTGAATTGAGGGAATTATGGTAGATTTATTGAGCAAAGATACAAAACACGAGGGAAAAGTTTCGAAGTGAAAAAAAGGCATTTTGAGTGGGGATACCGAAAAATGTCACGAGGCACTTTTTGTTGGAAATTAGCGGTAGATCACGTGGAAGGAAGATCGTGAACCACTCGTGTTACACCATGCAGAATCCGTGTTGGTTCAAGGATGTACCACAAATAAATTACAAGCTACAGTCAATTAATATAGATGGTATTTTCCCTTATGTTTGAGTAGAAATGTTGCCAGAGGGACCAAAACCACTTTTATTCGTTTGTAGTTGAAGTTCTATTCCGCTTTCTGTTTCAAACAGTTCTGTTCGTCAGAGTTCACGTTGTTCTCCAGTCAGTCTGGGTTGTTGTCGTGAACCAATTCATCTCCTCTTAATGAACGGTGGATCTTACAATCAGTGCATTATTTTTAAAGTATAGCAACCAGTTGTAGAACGCTCGACGGATGGAATAATCATTTCGGTGTCTCGGAAAATACACTCTTCTCCTTTCGGAGTTACCTATCAGCGCCTGACCAAAGCTTTCTGAATGAATTACCGTCTAATTCATCGGATTGTAAATAATCATAATTTAAACCCACCATCACATTTGAATACACTTTCGGAAGATTTGGAGTGTGTTTGGATCGAACATGTCGCCTACTGAATTGATCGAAAACCCCCACCAAAAACCTCCAACATATCGCTTTTGTATTGGCAGCTTATAACACGAGGTATCCTAACCAAGCATGTTCATCAAAATCATACGTGTAAACCTGGAATAACAGTGGCCCCACTAAGTAGTACGGAGCCAAAAATATTCTCAGGGGTCATTTAGAACCCTGATTTCATCGCATTGATTTTGAGACATTCTATTTGTAAGATGGCTTCTCGCAGTAATGAATCTCAACGGTCAAAAATTCGGCAACGCGTTTTCTGTAGTTACTGAATAAAAAATAATGTTTTACAAAATCTATGTCTTTTGGATTTATTCAATAATCAAAAAAATATATATATATATTCTTAAAGCATCGAACATACATGAGGTAAGCAATCGTCACAATGATTTACGTAACCTAGATTGAATTATTTCTCAAATGGGTGCAACAATAAGTCTACGACGAATTATTAAAATTTTACCTCATTCTGAGTACAAAGAGTTGTTTCAAACTGTCGACAACACCTCTGTTCCTCATTATGAACTGTAGACCCCGCACTTTGCCGAGAATGATTCCTCATCATTAATTGGATCTCGGCTCCAATTAGTGTCTCAGAGAAAAAGTTATGTTTTCAGTGCTCATCCAACACGGGAAAATCAATAGACATTAATGAAGTAAAAATATAATGAACAGAGTTTATAAAGCATTTTTTATAAATCGAAGTGAGTTGTTATGTAAAATGCAATCAAAAGAATTCAAAAAGTACCTACATTTACTGTGATCATCGAAACCGAAGTGGCTGTGGGTTTCGAAGCTTGATGGGAATGGCTCTGTAGTCCAGCTCAACACTAACTATATTTTTTGGAATTCTCTGCAATTTGTTCCAAATTTCCTTTCCGCCGATCAGAGTACTCGGAGACTGACAAAACCTGCGGCTATTTTTTTGGTTGTTGAAGCGTGAGGCGAAAACTGTGCGGAATAATGGTTTCATGTCGACTGCAATTTTAGATCTCTACCGAATAATTCCTCAAACTGATGCCTCATGATAGGCTGGGCGAATGCGCACATTGTGATCTGATTGAGTCACGATCGAATAGTCGAATTTTGTATCCACTTCCTAAACCTAGATTATAATTGGCTGCTAAATTAAACTCACTCGTGCTATTACTATGAATTTCTTCCACAAATCATGTATTTCCACCAGCGTGAGAAAACCAAGTATGTGTGGAGAAAACCGAATAAGTATGCTTCGTTGAATGAGTAGGTTAGTTGAAAAGTTTTGCTGTTCCTAAGCATTGCAAAACTTGATCGGAGGGAGTTTAGGAAACCACAAATTCAAAATAAAAAAATGGAATATTAAGGGGAGAGAAAAAAAGTTTTAAGATTTTGAAGATTGAAAATTAATTGTAGAATTGATTTTTGAAGGATTGGTACTTACTAAAAGCTGTGAAAAATTTGAGGACACATATGTCCCCATAACCGAAACAAATGCAAGAGTATGTGAACAGGTGTTCCCTCAATCTAGCGGTTTTCCATAAAAAACATGGAAGCCTTTGAAACGGTTTTCTGTCTCTAATTGGAAAGTGAGCCACGAGGGCCATCGAGCCGCTCTCAACAAGAGGCGCTAAACTTTGCCAACTACTCGAGCCACCATCCCTCGGTGTCATCCATCCCTTTGTCGGCCAACAGTAATGCTTCGACAACCAGCAGCCGACTATACTACTATAATTCGGAATCTGCTCAACTCAACCAAGTTGAATCGACGTATTTGTCAAGGGGAACGAGGTGGAATAAAGACTTGTTTTGGGAGTGAAGACTTTCTTTTGGTACGAACCGTTGAAATTTTCACTATTCTCTTTTTATCAAGTTGTAGGTAAGCATTCTATTTTTTTCGTACGGGAATCTTCAGATCATGTCATTAATGAATAAATAATTGAGTTACTGCTTTCGACCTTGCGGCACTAAAATGGTCATACTCTCTCATTTTCTATGCAAATTCCAATCTGAATACAAGTTGACAAGAGCGTTAAATTTACCATACATGAAGAGCTCTTGACCAGTTCTGAAAAACACTACTCTAGAATAGGTAGTCTTCCTACCTAAAACTAAGTAAATTTGTCAATTTATTATTTTTTTTTTCCAAAAATATTTTTGAGTTTTTTGATAAAAACGGATACCTCTGATATCCTCAAAAGCCTGAAACGTGCTCAATTTCATGAGTTTTCATACGGCAACCCATGTTTCTACTGTAAAATTTAAGGGGAAAAAGGTGTTTGAATGCGAAAAAAGTGTTATTCTGGTGGAAATTGAGTGGGTTTCCCCCTTATTTGAAGTGAAAAAAAAGAAACTCAGCGCTTTGAGCCTCGGCGGGGGGCTCCGCCCCCCTGCACCCCCCGGTTTATTTCTTTTTCCATACTCTGTATGAAATCATAGGAACACAGAATGTGTTTTTGCGATACTAGTCATCCGTTAAATAAAAAACAACAATAATAAATGTGGAGTTGACATTAACATGACAACCAATAAACATATCACCAGATGTTTTTTCTGTCGCTTTTTCGTGACGATTTTTTTTCGGTAGGTCATCGCAAAAACACATTCTGTGTTAAAAGTGGCATTTTAGGCGGAATAAAAACGCTGCAAATCATTGCTCAAAGGTTTATTATTTTATGTATAGATCATCCTTCTGTATAGATCACTGGTTCTCCATCAATAGCACCTACCACCATCTGTATTCTCCCTTGACCTTCCCTCTCAAATTTCAGCTCCTGCGTTCAATAGGATTGAAAATGGCTTCGGAGCTCACTCAGCTGATCAGTGATCAGAAGAGTGAAGAAGATCTCCTCGAATGCTGGAGACGCCTGGAAGAGCACTTCCATTCAATAGGATTGAAAATGGCTTTCGAGCTCACTCAGCTGATCAGTGATGTGAGGAGTGAAGAAGATCTCCTCGAATGCTGGAGACGCCTGGAAGAGCACCTCCATTCAATAGGATTGAAAATGGCTTCGGAGCTCACTCAGCTGATCAGTGATCTGAGGAGTGAAGAAGATCTCCTCGAATGCTGGAGACGCCTGGAAGAGCACCTCCATTCAATAGCATTGAAAATGGCTTCGGAGCTCACTCAGCTGATCAGTGATCTGATCAGTGAGCAATGATTTGCAGCGTTTTTTACCTACAAACATTGTTTTACCTACCAATTTTTTTTTACCTACCAACTATTGGTAGGTACTATCTACCACACTATAATGGCTTCACACCTTCACAATCAAGTTTATTAGAAAGAACTAAACGCTTCACACTCGATTCGAAAAATAGAAAGCTTGATATGGAAATTTGATTACTGGTTACGCAGAAGGCAAAACTGAATACAACTCGAAGAAAATTTCTTCGAGTTGTATTCAGTTTTGCCTTCATTTTGCCTTGTTCATTTAATGAACTGCGATCGCATTTTAGTCAGATAAAATTTGAACGGCGATTAGACCTCTTTTGCGATTCACACTCATGATTCTGTTTTATCGAAGGAAAACCTTCAAATACTCGTAGGGACCGAACGGTTTGTCCTACAGAGCTCCGGGTGGTCTCAAAAATTAAAATAAAATTAATATTAATTAATATAAAAAATTAAAAATTCTGTACTATTTAAAATTGGTGAAAAAACGATACCTTTATTTCGAGAGTTTTCGAGCTAGGGCACTCTTGAAAATTTCAACCCTTAATTTTCACCCCTTAGAAGTGACCTACATCAACCAAAAGCTTCGCGGCACAACTAGACCCCAAATGGAGCCCATATACCAAATTTGAATCAAATCGGTCCAGTGTTGCTAAGAAAAGTGCCGCGTACGGCGTACGGCGTACGGCGGACGGACGGAAATTTTTTTATTCGATTTTCGGATTCTACGTACCTTGAAACGTAAAACATCAAATTTTGAGGAGGGTTAAAATTTTTTTTTTCTTGCTCGATTCCAAAGGCTTATTATTGAAAACTAGCTGAAAAGCCTACAAAAAGTAGGCAAAAACAATTCCTCCGACTCTCTCCTCCACCCACTCACTCCGACTCCTCCCGCCCCCAACTCCTCCGACTCCTCTCGCCTCCGACTCCTCCCGCCCCCAACCCCTCCAGCCTCCAACTCTCCCCACTCCCACGACCCCTTCAACCCCTCCGTGCATACGTACGTACGTACGGTTGGCGTTTTATATTATTAGATAATAAACCAAAAGTGCTAGGAGGGAAAAGTTGTTGCAAATTAGACGTGCAATCGATTCCTGAAGGTCACCCTGGTGGCTAATAGGTTTCAGACACTCTGTATATGTCATAAGTATTTCGTTAAATATTCTGCCCGTCAAAGGTAAGTAGGTACATAATTGCTTGGGAATTTTGACCCAAAACAAGCTTAAAGTTAGTTAATTCTGTAGGTGATCCTAGATACGTAAGCGGCTGGAAACTCCCTCTTCTAATAATCTGAGGAGGAGTGGAGTCAGCGAGAAACTAGAGAAACAGCTTTTCACGTAATAATTAGCCCAAGTATCAAAGGAGGTCGACACCCTCTTTAATCAAGGATCAAATATGACACTTTCTTCCTTCCTCGGCGTAAGCCATCACGACCGCCTTCTGAATGCGACGTCGGATCGTCTCCCTTGACGTCAACATATTGGCTATACACGCCCTCAACTGCCTTTCAACAGACTTGCTGTTCCAGAAACCAATATTTTGCTCTAATAATCCTCTTCCGATCCCCTTTTAGACCTTAGATTGACTGAGGAAATTTATGTATGATCAAACGGAATTCTACGATTATTGTTATTCTAGGTTATTCTATTTTATTGTTTTTACTGTATTGAAACTTCACATAAACCCCATTTAACTTTTTTTTGCTAGAGAACTTGAACATCGTTTACTCCTCATTTTTTATGGTTTGCAAGTTGGAATTGAAAGTTCAGTGCAGGTTATTTCCAGGACAATGTTAATCTTCTACTAAGAATTTCATCTCCATGAGACCCCCCCCCAAAAGAAAAAAAAAACTTCTCAGCTTTCCTGAAAAAGGAATTTCTCACAGTCTACTCATTGGCTGAATATCGCTCAAATCAGGAAGGTGCTAGATGATTGATAATTCTAGATGATGCTAGACGAATGATGATTGGTTGATGATCAGACTCGACTCTGCTGCTGATTCGACTCTGTTAAATCAGAAGACTGACGATTCGAGGTGACTGTTCAGTAATTTATTTGTAATTCGACGTGAAGGAACCCCGATACTGCTAAAAACTCATCAATCTTACTTTTTTTGCCATTATTCATGAAACCATTATTGCTGAAAACTAATTCAACTATAATTTATCCACGAGAAGCTCCTACTTGATGAAGGCAAATTACACGATTTTTAGCATGATAGTAAACAGTTTTTCTAGAATTAGCTTAAAACAATGCTTATAGAACCTTTGGGTTTATTATTTTCAATAATAAGCCATTGGAATCGAGCAAGAAAAAAAAATTCTCAACCCCCCCCCCCCTCAAAATTTGATGTTTTACGTTTCAAGGTACGTAGAATCCGAAAATTGAATAACGCTGCAAATCATTGCCCAAAGGTTTATTATTTTCGGTATAGATCACCCTTCTGTATAGATCCCTACCTACCAACCATAAGTACCTGCTACCTACTAGGGCATTTCTAAAAATTTCAACCCCATCCACCAACCAAAAGGAAATGAAGGGTTGAAATTTTCAAAAATACCCTTGTAGGTAGTGGGTACTTATGGTTGGTAGGGAGGGATCTATACAGAAGGGTGATATATACAGAAAATAATAAACCTTTGGGCAATAATTTGCAGCGCTATTCAATTTTCGGATTCTACGTAGGTACCTTGAAACGTAAAACATCAAATTTTGAGGGGGGGGGGGTTAAAAATTTATATACAGCTTAATAAACCTTTAGGTAATAATATGCAGCCTTTTTTTACCTACCAACTTTTTCCTTTTTTTTTTAAGGTAAAAACGTGTGTATGTTGAGAATTCTATAAACGGCACCTAAATCTATTGCATTTGCATTATTTTGTGTAGTTTGAAAAAAGAAAAGTGCGTGATTATGCCAAGGCTTGATTTTGAAGGATTTACAAAACATGTATGAGCTGAAGGGAGGTTCACAGAAAACGACCATTTTCACTTTCTACTCATATTTCACGAACTCACAAAATACCATTTCGGGGGTTCAAACAACTTTTTCATCGCGTATTTAAAATTTGATTAGAATGGCATAAAGTGGTTACTCTAAACCCATTACTACTATTTCACACATCTTCCAACATGTTCTTAATAGCCTTCCCCAAGAAATTTGCTGAAACGCACTCTTTAGTTGTCAAAGGAATCTGTAGGAGGCCGATTCGCTGCACGTTTACTTCACTTTATGAGAAAAGTGGAACTCTTTCAGAAAATACGTAACGAAGTTTGTTCTTTTTCCACGCGTGGAAAATTCCTTTCGCTATTCTGTTCACGGTTGCTGAGTAAACGAAATCGTTCGAGAACTTAACTCAGACTACCTCAGTTCCCACTCCGGAAACGTTTCATGGAATCTGAATAGGTAGTAGATTTCTAGAGAGAAGATTGACATTTTTCGGCGCTAGGAGGTTTGATTAGAAATATTGAGTAATCATCTGTCATAAATCGCTCCATAATGATAAAATTTATATTAAGTAGTAACCTGACCACTTAAGTATAACATTTTTTTCTTATATTCAAAGGCCGACAAAGTTCACCACAAAATAGTTCTAAATTAAAGAGCAGATTTCGTATCTTTTCCTGGTTTTCATTAGTTGGTGTATAATTAGGGGGCCAAAGTTTTTCCAACAGTGCGCTTGATGAGTGACTGACCCACATGTTTTAAAATTTTACAAATCCATCAAAAAAAAAAAAAAAAAAACAACAAATAATGAATGAAACATTGGGAAAAGGGGCGTTACAAAATAATAATAATAATAATAATAATAATGAAATAATAACGAAACTAAAAATTGAAGAGTAAGCTTCTAAGACCTCAGTTGATTGAAATCGACAAATCAGTGATGGTTCAAATTTTGTCGTCGTCAAAAATTCTCTTTGCTTCTCTTCCTGTACCAACTTTCTTAACTTTTCTACATAGGTACTCAACTCTCCTTCATTCAAATTTGCATTCCATTCCAGATCATTATTTAAATTTCAGTATTTCGGTATTAAAAAAATTAAACTCGTCTTTCTCGTTACATTGTTGATTCACAAGATCAGGGACTGAGGCTTCTGACCAAGGGGTTGCGCAGGACTCCAGTCCAATAAAGGGTCCACGATATCTCTGATATTGATGTTGAACACCTCTTCGTAAAAATCCATTCTGAGATGGATACGTAATGCTATCCAACAGATGAAAATGTAATATTTCAACGTTTTTATGCCAAAATCGGGTAATAATTTCTTAACTTTGGTAAAAAGTAAAATTTTACGAACTTGAGTATTTTAGTTTACCCGCTAAAATTCCTTTCTAGCGTACAAAAAAAAAGTTCCTTGCGATATTATATGATATGTTACCAACATCAACGTGAAAAGTCTTTAAAAATGAATTCATATATTTGAAAAAAATCGAACAGCCCGTCGTGTGATTTGGCTGGAAATTGAATCGCCGACAGCCATTCACAGGGCAGACCAACCTAGATCAGGGTTGTCCAAGAATTAAATATGGCTACCTTATGGGTCTTAACTCACGAAAAACTCACTAAAAATGAGTTATGAGACAACAAACAACTCTTGAAATCTCTAAAAAAGCAAAAGCCAGAGATCCCTCGAATCCTCAGCAGATCTACCAGACATGTCTGGTAGTCCCCCGCGGGCAGTACGTTAATCCAATTTCTCAAGGTCTATTGCTCACTGTAAGTTCCGATAAATGGCATATACCTGAAAAACTATTTTTAGATAGGTACTGTTTATGGGTAGGCTTACTATTTCCTTTTATTCATGATTCTATTAGTCACATAGACTCCAGAATGGGGGGTGCGCCTGATTTTTAAAAAAATTTCAATCGAAAGTGGACCTCATCCTGAGAATTTTGACACTAGCTGTTCTCTTTTTGGATGAGTATGTCTGTTTTTAATGATTTTTCAAAGTTTTGAATGTTTATGACGTGAAGCCCCTCCCGCCTGGGCGGGGCCCTTCAGCCCACTGAGACGTCATAAACATACTAAACTTTGAAAAATCACGGAAAAAGGTCTTCTCACGCTAGAATGTCGCGGTTGCTGTCAAAATTCTCATAACGAGGTCTAATTTAGATTAAAAATAACAATAAACAGTTTTTCCGACCCGTGCGCACACCCCGTTGACATTTTGTCTTCAGGAACGTACACATGACCTATTTTCCCATAAATTTCAATTTCGTCCCAACTCTTCATGCTAGGGCCTAAATATACCTGTTTCCTCAACTTCCGACAACCTCGTGATTAATTACCACCCGACGATAGTCATCCCAAGAAAGGCTCAGAGCAGGCTTCAAGAGGTACAACAGCCTAATCGGACAGAATGATGAATCGCCCTCTTTATTAGGTGAGAGAAGCTCAGCTCTATTAGATAAGATAAGTGGCTCGATTGCGGTTAGACAAACACTGATTTACATCACTGCAAACTTCAAAGCTCAAAAATGTCGAATAGCTCGAAAAGCAGCTTAAATGGAAACTTTTAATTCCCATTATTAAATTCATCGAGTGTTTTACGTCTGTCGAGTTAATCTCTCTTCCTAAGCTGTATTGTTAAATTATTTCTTGAAAACAAAAACGCATTCGAACGAAATTGCCTCCCATAGTTCAGTTCAGGAAAATTACATTGAAGAATTTTGGAAAATTCATTATTTTCAATAATGAACCTTTGGAATCGACCAAGAAAAATAATTTTTTAACACCCCCTCAAAATTTGATGGATAACGTTTCAAGGTACGTAGAATCCAAAAATCGAATAAAAATTTGGCCGTCCGTCCGCCATCCGCCGTATGACCGATTTTGATGAAATTTGGTATGTAGGCTCCATTTGGGGTCTAGTTGTGCCCCGAAGATTTTGGTTGATGTAAGTCACTTTTAAGGGTTCAAAAATGAATTTTGAAAACGCCCTAACTCAAAAAAATTTTGATATAAAGGTATTGTTTTGCCTTCAATTTAAGGTTCTATAGAATTTTTAGAATTTTTTGAGACCATACGGAGCTCTGTAGGACAAACCGTTCGCTCCCTACGAGAATTTAAAGGTTTTACGTACGATAAATCAGAAACACGAGTGTGAATCGCAAAAGAGGCCTAATCTCCGTTCAAATTTTGGCTGACCGAAATGCTGACCGAAATGCTGACCGAAATGTGATCGATGTTTTTCTTCATGTTGGATGGTTGGTGGCTTTGCAGACGAGTGATCGATATAGAAAAGTAATAAACCATTGTGTAATAATTTGCAGCGTTTTATCGAAGTTTCAAAGACAACGAAGCTATTTTTAGAATACAATTTTAACATTTGCCGTATCAACAACTTCAACACTGATCCAAACTCAATTGTACATCACATCCAGCTGAATAAATTAATGCTTTCGTCATCGATACGGCTGTGGGGATCGAGAGAGCCAAAATCAACAGTCGAATCATCAGTATCCCTTAGTCAAATCGGCGTCTTGAGCGACGAAAGCGGTTCCGACAGAGGGGGGTATCAGTTGTGCTGTATTGATGGCGGAGGGTGTTTGCTCGCCCTGTGATCACTCATCACAATATAATTGCTTCCAGTCAACAGACAAATCCCACCCTTGTCGGAATGCGGTGCGGAAATGTCAAATGTTGTTCTCACATGTATTTGGTACTTACATCTATTGTCATATTACGATCATGATAATGATCAGTATGATATAGCAATCAATTGGTTTCAAACATTTAAATTGAAATGTTAAATATTGTTTTGTAAAACAAGCGATCGTTAAAAAAACCTTTTCTAAAAACAAGCTTTTATTATTTGTTAATAATCAGCTCCAGGTCATGATAATATTGAACTGTCATCCGATTTATACCTTCGTGCAAAATTTCAGCTTAATCGGTAACCATGAAGTGAATCAAATTAAACTTGCAAGATTTTGTTACAGAAAGACTAAATTAATAAAATTTACTAAATATAAAAATATAAAAAAACTAAAACTAAATACACACATCAAAAAAAGTTTTGCATCACCCTGATTCATTAAGAAATATGCACAGGAAAAATTTGGGGTTTGGATTTTTGAAAAGTGTATCTAATCACCAAATAGAAACAACGGAAAAAAACTTTATTTGGATAATTTTCTTTATTTAAACAAATTTTTTCTTAGAAAAAGGCAAAAAACTGAAAAATTCACTTTTCTAAAAGTTGTAAAATAAACTCAGAATATGGTCCAACAGGTTTGTTATTGCTGAGAGAGCCGTCAACCACTTGATTGTACGCATGCCCGTTAGGGCACAAGCCTTACTTAGAGCCAAGGGGGCTAATAAAGACTACTAAAGTGATTTTCTATTTATTTTTTTTCTTTATAATTTTTATAAAAAGTAAATTTTTCAGTTTTTTGGCTTTTTTCAAGAAATTTGTTTTTAATAATTTATACAAATGAAGTTTTTTTTTGTTGTTTCTATTTGGTGATTAGATACACTTTTCAAAAATCCAAACCCCAAATTTTTCCTGTGTATATTTCTGAATAAATCAGGGTGATGCAAAACTTTTTTTGACGTGTTTAAAGGCTTTAAATAAAAACGCTGCAAATTATTTCACAAAGGTTTATTATTTTTCTGTATAGATCACCGCTTTGCCATTGTGACTATTTTTAAAAAACATTTTGTTTAACCCACCAACCCTAGGTAGGTTAAACCTATTACATACTTCATATCTTCATAATTAAAATTATTTGGAGGAAATAAACGCTTCACACTCGATTCGAAAAATAGGGAGTTTCATATGGGAAATTTGATTACTGGTTGCTAAGGAAGCAAAACTGAATCGAAGAAACGAACAGCGATTGCATTACTTGGACACATAAAATTTCAACAGAGATTAGACCTCTTTGGTGATCCACACCCGTGATTCTGTTTTATCGATGGAAAACCCTTTAGTTCTAGTGGGGAGTGAACGGTTTGTCCTACAGAGCTCCATGTGGTTTCTGAAAAAATCCAATACCACCCTAAATTTGTTAAAAAACGACGGATTTTTTGAAATTCGATATTCGGTTTCTATGTACCTTGAAACGTAAATCAAATTTTGAGGAGGAGGGGGGGGGGTTAAACATTTTTTCCTTGAAATATTGGTTGTAGCGTCAAGCATCATATTCCAGTTTAATAATTGACATCTGATTTAGAGAATGTTTATTATTCTATTTCACTTCCTGGAGGAATTGCTTAACACCCTTGAGTAATCATTTAAGTTTCATGATAAATATACTTGATGTTGTTTTCAAAGTATTGAGCAGTTCTTATGGCATCTATAATTTTTCTAATAGATCGTTTGTATTATGTAGTAAATCACAGTAGGAAGCTGCATCCACAAGACTACCCAGTAAAATTGTTATGCATTATAGATATCATAGATATTCTCGTTTCTCCCTTTTGACTTGTACTTGATGAAAAATAATTATGAGCTATTCACTAACTCTACTTCAGTCTTAAGAATGACTGAATAAACATTCGAAACGCAAAGAGTTCACTATCAACGCTTAATTTGTTGGAACTTCAACATTTTACACCATCCGTATTATTGTGTATTACTATTCATGAATAGTAACCATAAGTAACGAGTTAGGTGGGTGCGATATGTTCTCTTCATTCACCAAAATCAGTAAAGTTAGGCTCTATTGAAATTCATCCTTTCGGCATTGCATCCTTCAACTCCAGCTCAACTTTCCTAAGCAATTACTCACAACCACTTTTGATGGGGCCCCACGGGGGTTCGTTTAGCAAACGAGAAATGAATTGCTCCTCTTCCAGCATTAGGAGAAACCTATTTACATATTTTAATTTAACGATCGGTGGAGACGCCATGAATTCTAACTCGCAACTTCGTTACAGTCAACAACTGGGAAGCTACATAAAATACATAGATAACATCCCATTTGCTGAGTTTGGAAGACTTAAGCCTATTTAGGGATATAGGTAATCCATATTAACCCTAAGCCTGACCAAACGCAGAACCAATTTTTTTTTTTAGCCTACAAGTAAGGACTCAGTATCCTTCCTGTTGATAAGAAAGAATAAATTTGTACAGTTTTAAATTTTAATGTTAAAATGACTGTGATTGTTTGGTTTTTAAGCATTTTTAGGACGTCCCACAATAAGACTTGGGAATCCTTATACAATTAATCTGGGGTAATGGAGGACAAAAAACAAAAAATAATAAAATATAAATAAATAAAAATAAGAAAATAGCCACGTACAAATAGGTTTTAGACCATTAAGAATCTAAATCCGCTAAACACCTCTAAGACTCCAGGTGTATGTCTGTGTGTACCTTTATGTATGTGACAAAATCTTGTTTACCCCCCCAGGCCTCATACTCCGACCGATTTGCATGGATCAATTTTGTTCTAAGCTGAAATCTACCTAGTTGAACCCTACATCGCCAGAATTTTGCCTTTGAAGTGGGGGGTGGGGAGAGGGGTGGGAGAGAGGTTAAAAGTTCTTAAAACGTGTATTTTCTATCATAATCTTTTGTACTCTCCCAAAGCCTCAATTTCCCACCGATTCGCGATGTTTTTTTGTTCGACTCAAACAACTTTCTAGTTGCATGTAACTTCATCTGGGTAACGAAATTAGCATGAGAAGGGGCGAGTGGGGAATAATATTCACAAAATACTCAATTTTTCATTATTACAGTTCCTATTACGATTCAAAAATGGAACACAAGTATTGAAATTGAAGAAATCTTATCAATATACTCCTAGATTTTCATGAACTATTGTGCCACCATGGATCAAATCAGTGGTAGGATATCGGATGGAGAATGGGTTTTCGTTTACTTCACCTTAAATACTGACTTTATTACTGAGTTTATTTGATCTTAAATAGTGATTGATGATGATTTCACTGATTACCTACCAGAACCAACATATATAAGTCCAACCTTTCGTCTTAACACCGCTGTGGTGCCAGGCTGGCACTGTTGGCGAGGAGAGGGGAGACTTTACTTCGCATATAGGCACCGTAAATCATGGATTTTTGAATGCTGTTCAAATTTGAGGCTCACATGTCGCTACGAATGTTATAGAGGCTAAGGGTGAGGAGGGAGGAAAGTCCACTTTTCCAACTTCAAAATTTCAAGTGTTGGGCTCTCATAATGCTGAAAATTATATGTATATGGTTCATCCTCAACTTAATAATCAATTTACATGGGTGAAACTATTTTGTGCAGTGGATAGGTAAATAAAAATGTATGTTTTATTACTTACTGGTTGAAATTAAACTGCTCACGGGACGTTACATTAGGCTGGAATGAATGAATTAACTAAACAATTTATTCATGGTTGTGTTGTATTTCTTCTTTTGAGATAGATGTGTGGTGAGGGGAGGAAATGAGCGGCGGATCCTCTGTTTTCTTAAAATGTTTTAATTTGTCGAGCTAGCTTTCGCCGTAGGCATCGTCAGTATAACTGCAGGACAACGGGTGCAATTTTAGAATCATAGGATAGTGCTTATTTGCAGACTAGGTACAGGGTTGGCTAAGTTAGTTATAATATGTTTACCTTGGTTGGATTTTTGTTGACATGTATCGTCTAATTGCTTTCTGTTTTTATTACTACTGTGTGTCTATCAATCCAAGAAGTGGATTTACCCTTTTCCATTTGGTGAGTAGCATTTTTAGATGTACCTGTAATTATTGACTAGGTAGTTGGTATAGTTAGGTTTAATACAGTTTAGTAGCGGTTACTTACATATACGACAAGTTGGGACGTATGAAGACATTTTTGGTTTTATGCATCTTCCATAACAAAGGTTCAAGGTAAGTGATTCCTGTCTCCAGGGCATCTAATTATTCTTAGCTGTTATTCTGTAAGTTATTAGTTTTTGGCAGTGAGAGATTGTTGGCCAGTATTAATAATTATAGTTTTCGTTTCTTTAAGTTACTAACTACTTACATGTAAGCTAGTGGTAGTGAGTGTGTTAAAGAAATTAAAAAAAAATAAGAAAACTGAGGATCCGCCTCTCATTTCCTCTCTTCACCACACACTTATTTAAACAATTTATGTTTACTGAAACCGAGTTTCAACCTTCAAGCTCAGATACGTAATTTCAATTATAAGAGAGCCGTGATGGCAGAACCCGGTTCTGTGCTACTTGATGCCCAAAACCGCTAAAAATAGGGTTTTCAGCTCTCGACAAGATCAAGGGAATACCTTCGTATTTTTCGAAAAACACAGGCTCTACCTTCAACCAATTGTGACGCACGTCTACCGTCCCAAGAAAAATAAAGTGGTGTGGTTTTTTCTCCCCGTCGTGCGTACTTGAAAGAATTATGTAGGTTTGGAAAGCGTTCCCCAAATAATAATACCTGTCGACGTTTTCTTGATAGTTCTTCACGAGAACGCAATAAAATTCCGTAGGACGGGTGAAGTGCTTTGAGGGACCTTGCAAAAACAAAAGCCTCTTTCGATTTCGAATTGTAGTAATCGATTAGTGACTAGGAGCACTCGTGTCAACAACAAAATTTTTTCAGAAGCTGGTGGACGGTGTACAGTAGAGGAAATGTTTGATGCTTGCCACTTCGGTTGATGAGTCTAGAACGGAAGTAATTCAGGAGATTGACGAGAAGGGCGTAAAACATGTAAGGTAGGTACGTGTGGAAAATTAGGTATGGTTTTGGACATCATTTTTTCGTCTTCATAAAGTGAAAACAATACTACGGATACACTCAGAAGTGAAATCGAAATTGCTATATTCGTTGGAAGTGGATGAAGAACTTCGAGGATGGCTCAGTCTTCAGTCATACTCGTACATAGGGTGTGGTGTACTCTAGGGTGATTATAATCTAGAGATCCCAAATCTTGAGTGACGTGATCTAGCAGTAAGACAAGTTCTAAAAGTGTACAAAAATTCACTTCTTGTTATATATCGAACTTATGCACGTTGGGTAATCGGGAATGTGTTCATCACACCTTCCATAAATTTTATCATTTTGATGGCTGCCATTGAGAAATATCGTGTCTTACGAAGGTGACAGAAAGCCTTTGACTTAATTTCCAAATGATGGTCATTAAGGCCTTATATTTCTGTCTGATCATGGCACATTAATAAAGTTACTAGGGGTGAGTTGTAAATATATTACCTCACTTTTAACTCGTCGAAGTAACCAGTAAATTGTTCGTGGGACTTTAAGTGATGTGAAAACAATCAGGATGGCATTTGCACAAACCTAGAACCTGAGATACCGCAACGCCTCATGAAGCTGTGCGGTAAATGCACATTAAGCACATTGGCTAGGCCAGAGTGTATTTATCTTAAAACATGCCAAACCGAATATCCTCGGCCAATCAAAGCGCATTTACGGATCCGTAAAACCATTCGAGCCAGACAAACCCAAGATAATAAAAAGGAAAAATAATGGTAATAACCAGATAATATGCAGATTTACCTCTAAAGTTCAGATCTTGTGTGAACGCTGACTTGAGTGAATCGCAGAACGTGAATATCGCTAACGTGTATTTGATGTGTTAAAATAAAAAAAAAAAAAAAAAAAACGGAAGAAAACCCAGTTGCGTAGGAGTCAGTCGACTACTCTCGGAGGATCTCTTCTCGCTGTCAAAAACGTCACTCCGAGGATTGACGTCCGCAACTCAGCGAAGCTCAAAATCCGATTACTCTCCCAACATATTATGGTTGTAGCGGCGGCTCTAGACTGGATTAGAGCAGGAAAGCATTCGCTTGTAGCATTCGTCCAGTCTAAGCTGAATGACGAAACGCTTGCCATAAATTAGTATGATGTTTGGGACAGAAACCAGGTCCATTTTGCTCTTCCAAAATTTCAAAGTCCTTAGAAAAACATGTTCCAATTGACGAAACAGATTCCAACTTGCAAAGCTTCCTCATTGTTCTCTCGTCATGTAAACCAGTTTCAAGGGATTTAAAGCTACCACTAGACAAGTATGATTTCTCCAAAATTGGTACAACATGTCACCATAGATCTAACCATCTTATTATGGGTAGAAGTTTAAAACTATGCAAAACTGCATAGTTTTACATATTGCATTAGTTTTACATATGACCCATAAATGTGAGAGAGAGCAAAACTTGGTTAATTTCTTTTCAGGTAGTTGGTTAACAGCATAATAATTATGCTGTTGATAATTATTATCAACTTGTTGGTTGGTGCTTTGACCGCACAAATTATCATGAACGACTTGAATTTCTTCGTCATGAAGAGAACTTTGCTAAACGGTTATTTCTCAGAAATCAGATTTATTGATACTGTTTAATGTTTTTATACTGCTTTCAGAAAAGAGACTAATTGCGCATACTGAAGGTAGCATTACCGCTCACAATCTGAATTCAAAATAACAGCAGAGGCCTTGGATGAACAGAAGAAAAATCCAGCTGATGTGACACCCACTGTGATTGCCAATATTTTGGTATTTTTCAATTCAACATTGATAATATTTTATTTTTGTGGTTTTTTTTTGTTGAAAATTTAAAGAATAACCTTCATTTTTTGGTTTGGTTTACAGTGGAGATGGTTTTCACGTTTCGCCATAAAGTTGTGCTGAAGATACAGAGTTGCTGAGAGAGTTGTATTCCGCCGCAGGTTAGTGCAGTATAAGACGTCTGGCGATCGATCCTCGGTCGAGGGAAGTTAATTTTTATGTCGGAAGACGTATAAGCAACGGAGATGACATACATAAAAGACCATTCTGAGCCTAATAACGAGAAGAGGTTTTAGATTCCGGTGGCGGAACCGAAATTGTTAAAAATGCTATAAAACGTATAGGATAACTGTAGTTCACGAAACTGCTACACAAAAACACTGTTTTCTTGCTTTTGGTTTATTATTTTCAATAATAAGCCTTTGGAATCGAGCAAGAAAAAAAATTTTAACCCCCCCCCCCCCTCAAAATTTGATGTTTTACGTTTCAAGGTACGTAGAATACGAAAATCGAATAAAAAAATTTCCGTCCGTCCGCCGTACGCCGTACGCCGTCCGCCGTACGCGGCACTTTTCTTAGCAACACAGAACCGATTTGGTTCAAATTTGGTATATGGGCTCCATTTGGGGTCTAGTTGTGCCGCGAAGCTTTTGGTTGATGTAGGTCACTTCTAAGGGGTGAAAATTAAGGGTTGAAATTTTCAAGAGTGCCCTAGCTCGAAAACTCTCGAAATAAAGGTATCGTTTTTTCACCAATTTTAAATAGTATTGAATTTTTAAAAATTTTTGAGACCACCCGGAGTTCTGTAGGACAAACCGTTTGTTCCCTACGAGTACTTGAAGGTTTTCCTTCGATAAAACAGAAACATGAGTGTGAATCGCAAAAGAGGTCTAATCTCCATTCAAATTTTATCGGACTAAAATGCGATCGCTGTTCATTCTTCGATTTGTATACAGTTTTGCCTTCTGCGTAACCAGTAATCAAATTTCCATATGAAGCTTTCTATTTTTCCAATCAAGTGTGAAGCGTTTAGTTCTTTCTAATAAACTTGATTGTGAAGGTGCGAAGCCAGTATGGTGTGGTAGGTAGTACCTAGCTGGTAGGTAAAAAAAAGTTGGTACCTAGGTAAAAAAAATGTTGGTGGGTAAAAAACGCTGCAAATCATTGCTCAAAGGCTTCTTCACTCTTCAGATCACTGATCAGCTGAGTGAGCTCCGAAGCCATTTTCAATCCTATTGAATGGAAGTGCTCTTCCAGGCGTCTCCAGCATTCGAGGAGATCTTCTTCACTCTTCAGATCACTGATCAGCTGAGTGAGCTCCAAAGCCATTTTCAATCCTATTGAACGCAGGAAGCTGAAATTTGAGAAGGAAGGTCAAGGGAGAATACAGATGGGGGTAGGTGCTATTGATGGAGAACCAGTGATCTATACAGAAGGGTGATCTATACAGAAAATAATAAACCTTTGAGCAATGATTTGCAGCGTTTTTATAGAGGAAGCCAAAGTGCCCCTGTGAAATCCCGGTTATGTAAAAAAAAAAAAAAAAAAAACTGAGGATGTACTTATAGATCAATTTAAATTGTTTGAAAATTCATTCTATTATTCTCTGTGGATTTGAATGATAGTAAAAAACCAATTTAATGTATAAATATGTCCTAATGAAATTATATTTATGGATTGATTGTGAATTAATTATTCAGACAATTTATCCAGAAATCCCTAATCTCTAGGTGGTAGTTACTCCCAATACTGTCAACAACCTCAATAAACCATCATTTGTAAGGGAGACCCTTAGCCTGTCATTTTGGGAGGTGGAAGTGTCTATAAAATTGTACCAAACAAATCTAATCGCAGGGAAAATAAAAGATATCCCAATACAAGAATCATCCCTTTCAACCCTCCGGCGTACGATAAATCAACAACTCACCATATCCTTATCCGTCCAGAAAGAACGACGCTGACGGGTTTATTATCAAAACAAACCGATAAAGATTCATCTTGATGTGATATTTTCTGTGTTGCACAGCTAGTAGGAACTTTAAAGGGTCTGATTACGTTTTTGATGTCAGATAAAAAGAAAGTTGTGTTCTTGTAGAGCTCGTAACTAGGTACGGAACAGTGTTATTTCAAATTAGTTCATTATTGTTGATTTTTAAGGTAGTTCAGCGACCCTCGGCCGTCATCGGTTATTGGTTACAGTTATCAGAAGTTTTCTATGTGAAGGTGTTATTCCTACTAACAATGTGTTTGTAACTACAATTTGCACTTTGTGAAAGCTGTACGAGTAATAGATGAATTGGTAACATCGAGGTGCTAACGTTATCGAACTGCTCGGTGAAAATGTATGGGAATGTTTATTTATGTAGTACTTTGAAACAAATAATTTAGCAATCACTAACAATAACTACTATTGCTATTATTACTATTACAATGCAAATTCTTCGCTTCTAAACTCGGTAGATTCTGTTAATTTTCACCACGAGGTACCCGCCACAAGGTATTACGGGTTCATAGACGTGGTTACCTCGTCAGAATAAGTTCTGATCAAAAACATGGTTGGTATCGCTTAAAATCCCCAATAAACAGGGACCTCCCAAAAAGGAAATCTAATAAAAATACTCATAAAAATTGCGCTTCAAAATGAGCCCAAATTTAGCTCACGCTATTCACCCTTGTCTATTCAATTTGTTTTCTGAAACTTAGTGTGAGAAAAAAGCGGCGGTCTACTACGCTTTTGAAGTTATTGTTTGCATTAACTTCTATGTTTTTCTAGATAACAATTTTTAAACAAATTTCTTGTAATGATAAGAGAATCAATTTGGGAAGAAGAATTTATAGAACTGAATGACAGAATCTATGAAATGCACAAAATTTTGTAAAAATCTTGAATCCTTGATGTAGCATCCTACTATCAAATCAGCCAACTACGAGTACATCAAGCGGTTGAGTAGGACGCGACATTGCTGGGCAACCGAGCAACACAAACATTCCGAATTGAGGAGCTAGATTCCAAAAAGTGCTATATCCATTTTGGTCAAACGTGAGAAAAACGCGAAAAACCATAGAGACCGGAAAAACGAGCTAAGAACCAATGATGTTATTTTTTTATATTTTTAAATTATAATAAATATTTTTGGAAAAAAAGGTAAATTAGTTCAAATTTTAAAATAATTTTGAACGAGATTAAATCTCGTTTAAATTTCAAATTTTGAAATATTAGATTTATGAATATAGTACTTTTTGAAACAAAACGGATGAGAGACTGCCATTGTGCTGGATATAGTACCTTTTGAAATTAAACAGAATATTCACCCTCGTTTTTCAAGGGAATAGATTATCTTTCGCTCAAAAACAATTACAGGATCAGAGACCTCTTTGGCGATTCACACTCGTGTTTCTGATTTAACTTAAGCCCAACCTTTAATTTCTCATAGCGAGTGAACGGTTGATCCTAAAGAGCTCTGGTTCGTCTCATTCGATTCTAAATATTCAATACTATTTTAATTTGATGGAAAACAATATCTTTATATCGACATTTTTTGAGCTAGGGCGTTTTCAAAATTTCAATCCTTATTTTTCAACCCTTAGAAGTGCCCGACATCAACCAAAAGATTCGGGGTACAACTAGACCCTAAATGGAGCCCATATACCAAATTTCATCGAAAACGGCCCATGTGAACTAAGGAAAGTGTCGCGTACGGCGAACGGCCGAATTTTTACTAGATTTTTGGATTCCTTGAAACCTTGAAACGTACCTTGAAACGTTAACCAAAAAATTTGAGTGGGGGTTAACAGTTTTTTTTCTTGGTCGACTCCAAAGGTTTGTTATTAAAAATAATAACCTGAAATTATATCGGGTGGTGTTTTTCAGATTGCTTGCTCCAATCATACTTTATGAGGCTTCACTTCTTTCCAATTTAGTTTTATTAGGTGGACTGCAACTTTCATGGACGGTGGGCAACATTTTTATTTGATTTTTGGATTGTACATACTTTGAAACGTAAACCAACAAATTTTTGTCTTGGTCGATTCCAAAGGTTTGTTATTAAAAATAATAACCTGAAATTATATTGGGTAGTGTTTTTCAGATTGCCTGCTCCAATCATACTTTATGATGCTTCACTTTTTTCCAATTTAGTTTTATTAGGTGGACTGCAACTTTCATGGACGGTGGGCAACATTTTTATTTGATTTTTGGATTCTACATACTTTGAAATGTAAACCAACAAATTTTTGTCTTGGTCGACTCCAAAGGTTTGTTATTAAAAATAATAACCTTAAATTATATCGGGTGGTGTTTTTCAGATTGCTTGCTCCAATCATACTTTATGATGCTTCACTTTTTTCCAATTTAGTTTTATTAGGTGGACTGCAACTTTCATGGACGGTCGGCTACATCTTTATTTGATTTTGGATTCTAAATACTTTGAAACGTAAACCAACAAATTTTTGTCTTGGTCGATTCCATAGGTTCATTATTGAATAATAATAAACTAATAATAACACTTTATAACCATAAACATTGTAGTTGTTCCCATTCGAACATGTAGAATCCATTTAGTACCTTGTCTATGTTTATATTATAGGGGACCAGAAGTGTAGTAGACCATCTCTTTATTTCTTCGAAGGAATAAAGTAAATCTTCATTCTAAAGGATTTTCTACACAGAATAAGAGTATGGAATTTCTGCATACGAGCTTTTCGCGGATAAATTTACTTTTGTCTTATGAAAATCTCAATTATTGTTTTTAATTTGAACAGATTTTGAGCAATTTTGTGGAATAAATTATTCAAACATCAGTTTTTTACATTTTGTGCATTATTCGCACTCATTCAACGTGCATTCTGCATTGATAAAACATTCTGGAGGATTATGTGACCTCTTTATTCTTCATTTTGATTGAGAAAAAAGAGTGCTGGTCACTTGAATTTTCGGCTTCCAGTTTGTCCCTAAATATTCTACTACTCGTAGGTACTGCACCGTTGTTAGTGAATAACGTATTTCGGGTAATGACATATTTATAGAAGAGCACTTGTAGAAACGGTAAAAAGTTTCTTCAAGATGAAGTCCAATGTTTTGTATTTATTCGGTGATACTGATTCCATCTTACAGTCTTCATAGCTTTGGAGTTTTTCTAGACTTCTAATTCATCCATCAGGTGGTTCATTGGTCTCCTGTACGTCTGAAGTCTTAAATAATAATTTGTACGACTTGTAAACTCGTCAGTTTCTCCCTAATCCATCTGTTAACCTTCATATTACGAGTACAAAACCTTTTTGTTGTTGAGTTAATCATGATAATTTCAAGATGAAAATCAATTACTCACGTGATTTTTGTTGATTGGAGATGAGATGTTTCCAATCCGAGGGTGGCTGGGGGAATGTGAGAGAGCCGCCCCCTGTTCAGCGCTATATAGAGCTGCCGCCCCCTTCGGTTCCCGCCCTCCAGAATGCCGCCCCCGCTATCACCCCTCTCCATCTATAAGTCATCACACGCTGTAATCCGAACTTCAAACAACAAAACTCCACAAGTGGCCCGAGATAGTAGTTGTTGAAAAAGACGAACAGCCAAAAAGTTTTAAGAATATTATTTCTTACATTCACTACTTAGTTGGTCCCTAAATTGAAAAACAAACGTAATTTTCCTGAATCATGAATTTTCTCGCAGTTTAATACCTCCACTAATGGTATCTTGAATTCTGATCTCCAACATGATTGGTCACTGATTGCATCATGGTCCAATAAGCAAGAGACCACATTATTGGATGTCCCACACATAATTTATTGATGATCGATAATTTATGACGATATATTGGTTTATTATCTTCAATGATGAACCTTTGGAATCAACCAAGAAAACAATTTTTAACCCCCTTCAAAATTTGTTAATTTACGTTTCAAGGTACCTACGCAGAATCCAAAAATCGAATAAAAGTTTGGCCGTCCGTTCGCCATACGCGGTACTTTCCTCAGTTTGCATTGACTGAATTTGGTATGTAGGCTCCATTTGGGGTCTAGTTGTGCCCCGAAGATTTTGGTTGATGTCGGTCACTTCTAAGGGTTGAAAAATGAATTTTGAAATTTTGAAAACGCCCTAGCTCAACAAAATTTGTTGTTCCTCATTTAATGAGGAATTTCACCGAATTCTGTTTGCATTTTTCCCGAATAGTTAATGGTGTGGGATAGATGAAAATCGGGTTGATTTCGGAAAATAAGTCTCCTAATTTATGTTTTCAAAAAATAACCGGGAAAACGGACCTCTTCAACGTGAAGCGGAAACGCTTGCTGATTGGCTGTTTGGATCGCCGTTTCCTCCCAATGTTCCCCGATGGTACGTCGAAATCGTGTTTTCTAAGAGGAAAGTTATCAAACAAAAACAGGTGAAACCTAATTTTCCGCATCTTTTTTTTCTATTTTTTTCTTCAGTTTTTCGATATCGATCTTTACTGGTTTTGTGAAATGTTGTATCTGAGGACTATACCTCCACGATCTCAGCGCTTCAAGCAGCCGTGAATGGACTATTCCAGGTTGACGTCATCCTCCCGTTTTTTTAACGTTCATATTTTCTACACTGTTTTGTTTTTTTCGTAGATTAAGAAGTACGGGCTGAAAGTTCGCCGTAGGGGGTTTTTCGAGGTGCTGAATCTGAGGTGTTTTGGGGTCGAAAATAGGAAATTACGACATGGTGAAATTCCTCATTTCGATATAAAGGTATCTTATTTTTCCATCAATTTAAGATAGTATTGAATTTTTAGAATTTTTAGAGACCACCCGAAGCTCCGTAGGACAAACCGTTCGCTTTCTGCGAGAACTTAAGGGTTAGACTTGCGGTAAATCATAAACACGAGTGTGAATCACAAAAGAAGTCCAATCTCCGTTCAATTTAGCTGACCAAAATGCGATCGCTGTAGGTACGTGGTAGGTAGGTAGTATCTATGGTTGGTAGATGGTGACAATGGCAAAGCTGAGTTCTTCGTGGACGAGTCATAATATACAAAAATATGTAATAATTTGTTGCGTTTTCACCCTGAATTCAATGGCGTCTTTCTACTTTTGACATAAACAATGAGTTGGGGTACGAAATATCGAATTCAATAATAATGTTGAAAAGTGCCCGAATAAATATTAGAATTTAGGTAAGTCGATTGTTATAATGTTGGAAATCAAATGGCAAACGCTGCAAATTGTTACACAACGGTTTACTATTTTTCTGTAAAGATAACGCGTCTGCAAGGACCTCTGCTTTGCCATTAACATTACCTTTAGACGGAAAGTAAAACAAAGACCAGCAAAACATCTGAATCCCTAAGTTGTGGACGCCTCCATTTTCGGCCCAGTTAAGACGGCACCACCATCAAAGGACCTTAGGAGGGTTGGAATGGCGGGGTGGTGATTGGGGGGGGGGGGGGTTTGAGGGACCCTCAGAACGTTTGAAGACAGCCACTTGTAATCTGAATAATTTAACAATTAATTTAACCAAGGTTCATTATTCAGAGCTCTGGATAGTGCCATTCGTGTCTTAAACTTGAACAGTATACTAAATTGATAAACAAAAATCTGAAAATGTTTTCTCAAAGGTATATTATTCTTCTGTGTGCCATTGCCATTTTTTTTCCTTTTTTACCAACCAACCATAGGTATTGTCGGATCCGTAGCGGTGGGATCAGCTAGAAGCGGCCCCACCTCGATCCCGCGACAGACCGATCTTGGAAAACCCTGACGACCACCGAAACCGAACATCGCTTCGTCTACATCTGTAGACGAAGCCAACAACTTACTCCTGTTTGGCAGTACCAAGTAGGCGATCCCAGAAGCATAGCTCCCCTCTGGTACATGCAGTGACACTCTTACCATCTCCAAGTCATTTCTGCAGTGATTCTGATTTATCTCGAGTCCGACTCTTAAGTTTTCATAGGGAACTAACGGGTTGTCCTATAGGACAAGAAATGACTTTGTATACAAAGCTACACGTGGCCTCGAAAAATTCTAAAAATCCAATACAATCTTAATTGGTGGAAAAATACCTTTTTTTTTGAGATTTTTCGAGCTAGGGCACTCTTGGATAAATAAACCCTTATTTTTCACCCCTTAGACCCCAAAAGGAACTCATGTACCACATTTTAACCAAATCGGTCTAGGGTTGTTAATAAACGTGCCGCGTACGACGTACGGCGGACGGACAGATTTTTTAAAATGCGATTTTCGGATTCTACGTAGGTACTTTGAAACGTAAAACATCAAATTTTGAGGGGGGTGGGGGTTATACTGTAGAACTCCAATTATCCGAATTAATGGGGACCGGGACCCATTCGGATAATCAAATATTCGGATAATCGGAGTTTTTTCAAAAAAATTGCCATTGGAGAGAAAAAAAGCTACGTTTTGATATTGCACTATTTTTTTATTGAATTAAATGAAAGAAACATGATATTTTCACATGTTTTAAATATAAATAAAATGTACTTATGTACAAGTTTAGAAATAAAAATCATTGTTTTTCAAACATCTCCTGACTACCTACACTGACTTCGCGGAGGGAAGGACAATAGTGAGCGAACGCGCAAACACTGGTTCGCGGGGGGAAGAATAATAGCGCACTTAGACTTTTTTGGACAAATTTTTTTCTGAAAGTGATTCGGATAATCGGCGATTCGGATAGTCGGAGTTCGGATAATTGGAGTTCTACTGTAATTTATTTTTTCTTGGTCAATTCCAATGGTTCATTATTTGAAATAATTAACCAAAAGTCAAAAATGTTGGTCTCAAAGAGCTCTGGGTAGAAACAATTTCTAAAAGTCATTGCTATTTTGCATCAACAAAAAAACAATACTTGTAGGTATATTGTATGTTTCCGAGTTGGGGTTTTGAAAACGTTTTCCCTCACTTTTTACCTCTTAGACGTTACTGACAATATCCAAAAGCTTCGGAACACAACTAGTCCTCAAACGAAGCGGATGTAACGGAAAATGTTTCATTCAATATTCGGATTCTAGATAGTTTGGAACGTAAACCATCAAATGTTGAGGTGAGATTACATGTTTTGCTCAATTCTAAAGTTGTTATTTTCAATAATAAACCCAAATGAAATGTTTTGTGAGTTATAAATGTGCATTCCAGTGGTGTTATTGCATTTTAAAGACCATAATAAAGTCCGAGGAATCTCAAAACTGAAAAACACCAATCCAAAGTAGATTTTTTTCTTTGGATTGTTACTTCTTTTCTTAAGTAACGTTATGATGGAAATTAGTTGTAAAATCTGTACGACTAGGTTCTTCAGTAAACTTGTTAACAATTTTTCATTGTCTTAACACCTTGGGGTGATGTGGATGCGTAAAAGGTGAACACGGGATGTCCTCGGACAACGATCCTCATCTTATGATTATGAAACAAGGGAGTATCGTCTTCCAAGAGCTGATCGATCATCTCCCGCTAAATACGTCATATCAGGGTAACATTACCCACGTTGTGGCACATGTGCGATGGGTGTCGTACAATCCTCGTGGTAGATTTTCGAATTGAAAGATCTCAACTATTTCCTAGTTACCAATTTCACCTGAAACAGCTCTCAATGGCGTCGACAGAAAATAGTTACTGCGTTCTCGATAAAGGAGTGCTTGCCCAGGAGTCTTCTGTGGCTGTACCCTGCCTAAGTACTTGCTGAGTTCTCATGAGGTGTTTATATAGGTCGAGCACTGAGTATCTCATTATACAATTTGCCAAGGATATTGGTGAGTGTGTGATAGATAGATAGATAGATAGATAGAAAATATGTTTATTTGGCATGAAATATTCAATAATAATATATATCGCAGAAAACATATAGGGCACGGACCACAGGTCATCTGCCCGGAGAGTTCAACAGCCTTAAACGTTAAAACCAAAAACGTCGTACACAATCATTTCGATCAATGTTACAAAACTCCTTAATTTAACAATTTATTTTTATCAATTATTATCATTTTATTTTTATTTTACTGCAATAATTTCCAATCATTTTCCACTTGCCTATTCATTCTATTATTTATTTTATTTTATTTACTTAATAATTATTCACCTACTTTATTATTTTAGTTATTCTCAACAATCAATAGAGACTAGACAAAGCTAGAGGACATAACATAACAAAAACGACAGAACATTATTTAACAATCTATAGAAACCAGAACAAGCTAGAGGACATAACACAACATAACATAACATTAACGACAAAATATAAAACAGACCACAACTTCCACATAGCTCAGCCAACAAAATTGAAATTCCGAACCAAAAACGCACGGTAACTCAAAGCCTCCCTAAGAAAACCGTAAAACTTGTGCCAATCCGCACCGTCCAGGCTTTCTACGACCTCCCATGATTCTAGGTAATTTTTTCCGAAATGCCGAAGTCTGAACTCTGCCATTATGGGGCATCCACAGAAGAAATGAAGGCTCCTCGACCCGGTTGCACATAGCGCAGAGAGCTCCCTCCGTATCCCGATTCCACGGTTTCGCATTGAGTCCAAGCTGCTCGCAGCGCGCTTTCGCTATTAGCCTTACCACCTTTAGTGTTTTAATCTTCAGATGGTGAGTGTGTGTTATCGATTCATGCCAACCCTTCTCATCCCACGACCATTTACTGTGATTATAGGGATACATCCCTAGGTATATTGAAATATGTACAATCATATCATAAATACACTACTATTAAAACGTCGAAAAGTAGTAGGTATTATGTAAAATTATGGTTTATTATTGTCAATAATGAACCATAGGAATCTAGCAAAACGTTCAATCGGAGAGTTTTTTTTAGAAAAAAATTCTGTTTATTCATTGAGAAATTAGATAGGAAGGTACATATTATTAAAAGAGACGTATCAACCTACTTCATGCTAATAAATTATTCATAAAATATCTTGTGTGTATTTTATTTCATTACATTAATTTTCAAATTATTTAGGCGTTATTGATTGTTTACTGCAGAAATAGCACATGTGATTACCCAAATTTCTGTATTCCCCCCCGCTTTTTGTCCTTTTGAAAATAATTGAGAATAACCAAAAGCGTCGAGGCACAACTAGACGCTGGATTTCACCAAATTTTGTCGACTTCGGTCAATAGGAAACTAGGTAAAGTGACGCGTTTGCGTCACCCGTACGGAGTTTGCCGTACTGTGGACGGACGGAAAAATTGTTATTCGATTTTTGGATTCTTCTTTCCTTGAAACTTAAACCATCAATTTGACATGGATATGTCTTTTGACTGGTGGTCAAGGAATTTTTTGTTTTCGCGACACTTTTTTTGCCACAAAAAATGCAACGCTGCAACCGGTAAACAAAATCATAGCTACATATCGGTAGCTATGAAGCAAGGTTCTCTAGAATACTGCGATATATTCGAGCGATCATCAGTCAACTGATTGGGAATTGGGTCCTCAGAATCAAACTCCTCTTTTGCCGAGCTTTCGGTGAATTTATCGCCTTCCTCAGGGCTCAAAGGATGTATTATTATTTGAGCCCTGAGGAAGGCGATAAATCCACCGAAAGCTCGGCAAAAGAGGAGTTAGATTCTGAGGATCCCCAATCAGTTGGCTGATAATTGTTTGTTGGGGGTTCACACTTGCTTTACGAGCGATCGGAGAGTTTTTTTTTAAGACAAAAATCTGTTCATTCATTGAAAAAGTAATAGGTAGGTGTGGTAGGTGGTTCTTGTGTGTATTTTATTTCATCATTTTAATTTTCAAATTACACCTACAATAATGGACATATCCATGATCTATTGTTTTTCCCTCTAAGGGAGAAATTTCTTCGTGTAGTTACTTTCAATTTGCCACAAGAAATGCAACACGCCTACCAGCAAATAAAATCTTAGCTACCAATCAGTAGCTTTTCGAAGAGGGTTAACTTTTTTTTCTTGTTCGATTCAAAACAGACTTTCTTTCAGAACCTTTGAGTTTTGTGAAGTTGGAAATTAGGTATGCAACAGTAATTTTTCCCTTAGGGAGAAAAACAATAAATGATTACCTTTGTTATAAGTGTAATTTGAAAATTAAATTTTGTTTCTAAAAAAAATCTCCGATTGCGCGTAATATATTTAGTTTTGCCCGTTAAAAGGATTTCATGTCAGACAGTCAGAAATGAATCCAAAATTGATCAGGAAGGTCTAAAACGTAAAATGCGAGTGGAAATTTTTTTTTCAACCTTGAAAATTGAAAACAAAGCTTCCGCTACCGTAGTAGACTCGAAAGCATTACAAGTTGAGGGCTGAAAAGGGAGAAATTCATCTCTTCGCTAGTGATAAGATGGCTGTTAGAATTACTACTACTAAACTGCAAAATGAAATTGGCCCTTCATAATTTCTAAGTGTTCAACGTCAAAACCTATGACGCAATGCATTATTGGTTCATGCCTAGTCAAGTCTGTCGAGGAAGCCCTGGGTGTACCTACCAGAACAGGGATATGGTGCTGGGTAATAGTTTTATTTGAACGGACATTGTAATATCTCTAGTCGTTGTTCATCGGTGTTTATAAATTCTGAGAGTAATTAATAAAAAGTGGTTTTTATTTAAGACATTTGATGGGATTTCTGTTCTGAAACATCGCACAAGTGCCTGAAAGTAACCGCGAACATCACACACATATCCATTCAACATTGAATTAATAGGGGCTTTTCTCACTTATTATTAACATACCCAAGACTAAAGACGATAACATTTTGGTTTATAAAAGGTGCCAATCACTTTTTGATTAGTTATTTATCTCTCCTGTAAAGTTGTGAACATGGATATTGTGCTATGTTGCCGTTATGGCGACGATATCGCAGTATTCTAGAGAAACCTACCGGTATGTAGCTATGATTTTGTTTACTGGTATCCGCGTTGCATTTTTTTTTTTTTTTTTTGGCAAAAAAAGTGTTGCAAAAAATTCCTTGACTCCCAGCCAAAAGACATTATTTATGTCAATAAATAGTATTACTAAGAATAATAAACCAAACAAGTAAGAAAAAAATTGGTATCTTTATTTCATCGAGGTTTCAAGTCAAATTTTACTTACTTCTTGCTCAAATGAAAAGTATTTGGGCAGTCTGGAGGCAAAAATCTAAATCCAACAATCTTGAACGTTCGGAATAGGAAAGATTTACCGCTGGGAAAGACCAAGCGGTAAAACATTCACGAGCGAAGTGTGTCGGTACTCGGAGATGTGTTCCATTGCGCCTACGTGAATATGGTGTTGACGTATAGCTATATTGTGCCACTGTAACTTCATGGAGCTCCATTTATTAACACTCCATGCAGCGTGTACCTATAGCCAGAATAATTAAAATAGAAAGGTTTTTACGACGTACGCTCTGCATTTTCAGCGCAATTGAATAAGTAAGTAGTGTTACACTCTTACAATGAGTCCATCTCGGCCAACCCTCTCAGAGGATTAAAGCTTGAAAAGAAAGTTTTAAAAAAGCTCTAAATTATTGCCCAACGGTTTATTATTTTTCTGTAAACGAAGAACACGTCTTCTTCCTATTCTTCTACGTACTAAGGGTAGGTGTGGGGAGGGGGTTTGGTTGGGCTGGCTCACAGTTCCCGGCTTCTTTGAAAAAACGAGGTTAGGCCAGTTTGGCCCAGTCGAAAAACGCTGCAAATTATTACACAAGGATCTATTACATAATAATATTATGTAATCGACGTTTTTCTTCGTGTTGGTTGGTATAATATTATTATACCAACCAACACGAAGAAAAACGTCGATCGTATTTCGGTCAGCTAAAATTTGAACGGAGAATAGGCCTCTTTTGTGATTCACACTCGTGTTTCTGATTTATCTTAAGTCCAATCCTCAAGTTCTCGTAGGGAGCGAACCGTTTGTCTTACAAAGCTCCGCGTGGTCTCCAAAAATGCTGAAAATTCAAAAAAATTCAATGTTATCTTAAATTGATGGAAAAACAATACCTTTACATCAAACTTTTTTGAGTTAGGGCGTTTTCAAAATTTCAACCCTTATTTTCCAACCCTTAGAAATGACTTACATCAACCAAAATCTTCGGGGCACAACTAGACCCCAGAAGGACCCCATATTCCAAATTTCATCAAAATCGGTCCATGGAAACTAAGGAAAGTGCGTACGCGTCCGCGTACAGCGGACGGCGCGGCGGACGGACTGCCAAATTTTTATTCGATTTTCGGATTCTACGTACCTTGAAAAGTAAACCAACAAATTTTGAGGGGAGCGGGTTAAAAAAAAAATTTCTTGGTCAGCTCCAGAGGTTCATTATTGAAAATAATAAACCAAAAAATTGAAAATAGTGTAGTTAATACCAGGATAAAAAAATTCACTTTATCTTCATTTTCTTCCTATTTATACCATTTGAAGAGATAAACTTCTCAAGAGGCTGTCAATTTCTTCCTTAGAGGAAAAAACAATAGACATGAAGATGTGTTCCATTGTTGTATGTATTAAAATTGTTGTAATAAATATAATTGAATTGAAGGGGATAATTAAGGACCGAGGTAAATTAAACGACAACATATCTTTGGATCACCGAATCGCAAGGAAGAACCAACTTCTTACTTACTTTATAGCCAATTTGAAAATATAATTAAAAATGACGAAGAAAACGCTTGCATACGAGTCTGCAACACATTGAAACATTTTCATGCCCCCCCCTCCCCCCTCCCCTCCCAAGACATCTGGGAGCTCGATTTTCGACTCAGCTGATCTGGGAGCTCGATTTTCGACTCAGCTGATCTGGGAGCTCGATTTTCGACTCAGCTGATCTGGGAGCTCGATTTTCGACTCAGCTGATCTGGGAGCTTGAATTTCGACTCAGCTGATCTGGGAGCTCGATTTTCGACTCAGCTGATCTGGGAGCTCGATTTTTGGCTCAGCTGATCTGGGAGCTCAATTTTCGACTCAGCTGATCTGGTAATATCAAACTGTAAAGTACCTACCTACCTGTAAAGTACCTAACAACTTCACTTCTGATGGTCATAATCATCATTGTGGCGACTTGGGACAAATTTCGTTGCATATATTTCGTTAGCAAATTTCGTTGGCAATAATTATTTTCGTCGCAACAAATTTCGTGACGATTTTTTTTATGTGCCATATGAAAGACATGAAAATGTCAAAAATGATGAAATAAAATACACACAAGATATTTTATGAATAATTCCGCCGTAAGCCCTCCGCCGTACGCGGCACTTTCCTTAGTTCCCATGGACCGATTTTGATGAAATTTGGTATATGGGCTCCATTTGGCGTCTAGTTGTGCTCCGAAGATTTTGGTTGATGTCGGTCTCTTGTATGGGTTGAAAAATAAGGGCTGAAAGTTTGAAAACGCCCTAACTCAAAAAATTTCGATATAAGTAAAGGTATTGTTTTTTCATCAATTTAAGATAATATTGAATTTTTAGAATTATTAGAGACCATGACCATTAGAAGCCCTGTAGGACAAACCGTTCGCTCCCTACGAGAATTTAAGTTGTTTCGTACTCCTTCTGTAGTCATTTTCTTGGTTGTTGTGGAGAAGAAAGCGAAGGAAGAGTATATTGACGTCCTCTGCTTCCTTCTCCACAACAACCGAGAATTTAAGGGTTGGACTTACGATAAATTAGAAACAGGAGGGTAAATCGCGAAAGAGGCTTAATCTCCGTCCAAAAGTTAGCTGTCCGAAATGTGACCGATGTAGGTTCTTGGTAGGTAGGTAGTATGTATAGTTGGTGGGTGGTGACAATAGCAAAGCCTAGTTCTTTGCAGACGAGAGTTTTTTATAGATCTTTTCTTACTTCCAAGTTTCACGGAAGACTACAAAGCCTGATCGCTACCGTACCTGGTCTCACTATTTGTCAACTATGGAGCAACAACCTTGACATAAAACTGGAAATGACCACTCTTTCGGATGATACTGCTCGGCATCTTGTAGGAAACATGAAACAACTCCCCCTCTCGTTATTGCCTCACAAGGACTTTCCTTGGCAACTTACGAGAAAATATACTCGTAGAAAATGGAGCATACGTCCATCCAACACAACTGATACTTATGTCAGCACAACTGTGCACTCATGTCAGGCCATGCCAGGACAAATAAACACCTAGCACTAGCCAATTTTTTACTTTATTTAAAACAAATTATTTGAAATATACTTGAACAATATAAGAACATTAATAGGTACCTAGTTCGCACTTAAATTCATAACTGATGCTTTGGACATCGACATTGCACTACACAATGTGAAACGCGAACGCACTAAAGTGGGATAAGTATCATTATTTTATATTTTATAATTATATCTCTATGGTGGAACTGGAACACTGGAAGGGGATGGTGCAAACTGAAACAAAAAGCTAAACAATCCATGAGGTCTACGATACCCAACATGCGAATTCTAGTCAACCTTCCCCCTCTCCATCCCCCGGACTGGTACCAAAGCGGTAATATGTTGTGACGTTGGACTTTTATCTGTTGGTTTTGGTACGTAGTCCGTCGAAAATTACAGCTGTATTCAAGGTGAAACTTTCAAAAAACCCATGCTTTTTTAAAAAGAATCATGTATTTTGTGCATGTACTTTACTCTTATCCCCTTACTTACTTTACTACACCCATGGTGTTTTTAGCGGATTTGGATTCAGAATGTCTAAAACGGATTTGTATGTGGCCATTTTTTCTCCGTTGATGGATCGCATAAAGACGCCCAACCTTTGGTGTGGGACACTCTTAAAAGTGGGTGTTAAAATGTTCGTCCTAGCTTCAATACTAATAATAAATAAGTATGTACTAATAAATATACTAATATACTAATAAATAAGTAAATTTAAATTTTTAAATAATGAATTTAAGAGAAAAAATGTCAGAAAAGTCCATGCTAAAAATGTTTAGTCCATTGCTTAATTCTGTTGAAAATTCGCAAAAACGTGGATGAAATTGTTTGATTGATGATACGAAAAAAAATTAACGCCGTGACAGGCTGTCACTCCATTTAATTTACGAGTTAGAACGTCATTCAAAACATCTCGAAGCGAATATAGAAAGAGCCTCTCAAGGTGTGTCTGTTCACACACTAGCCAGTCGTTCACTAGTCACAAGCGTACACGAGCAAAAGGCGACCTACTCAAACAAATTGAAGCTTCCTCTGCGAGACCATTGGGTTTAATTAGATTTTTCTCTCTCCCGTTTGATGTCTCGAGGTTTCAGACAACATGTCTTTGCTAAAGGAAAACTCGTTCAATGCAAGTTCCCAATAGTAACAAGAAACAAAGATATTTGCTTTGAAATTTGATGGGGTGGTGATTCCAACTTCTAACCAAGGTACCCATTATAGCCCTACCTGGGGAGGGGGGGGGGGGAAGTTATTGAGGGAAAAATGGAATGAACCAACCTACCTTCATCAATGAGCTTCCGAACCAATTAAAATCTTTATCTTAGACTGAAAAAATGATTTTAAACCCAACAAAGTCACAAATCATAATCGTGTACTTCTTCTATTCTACGTTAATCTATTTGAAGAGCATGAAAAACAACGTAAGGAAAAGTTCCACCCTAAATCTTGGAGCACCTTCATCTACTGCAAACTTGACTTCACCAACTTGATGAACGTTTTGAAGACCAACAAAATAAGGGTAGGATGAGAAGTTGATAAGAACTGAAAATATGACTTTTTGAAATAAACGCTTCATATTCAGTATGAAGAAATGAAGAATTGTGGTGCCTTCATTGGGAAATTTGAATACTGGTTACTGAGGACGCAATACTGGGTACAATAGGCGCTTACGGCCGCCTATTTTTTTAGCGTAAAATACGCTTTAGCCATGGACTAACTAGCCGAAAATGGAACGCGGGATGGGAACGAAATGTGTGACATTAACATGACAAACGATAAACATATCACCAGATGTTTATTGCGACAATCCCGTTTGAAGTGAGTAATTTTATTTATGTAAATCGGAGTTTCAGTCGTTCGCGAATCGTCCTTCGGTTTATAAGAATATTTACATCCGTGTGTAGTAGTTGCGACAAACCCGTTTGAAGTGAAGTGTTTCATTTTTCAATAAAATAAACCGTCGTTTTTCTATTGATTTGCGCACGTTTGTATTGATTGTCACATACAAGAATGCGGATTATCGTGGTGGATCGTGCATTGATTCCATATTCGCCCGCCATATCAATAACATCGTTAGTGTACGTTACTTAAACGCTAATACACGTTTGATAATCACCGTTGAACGTTCAGCAGTTCAGCGTCCAATCGAGGCTAAAGCGTATTCTACGTTTCTATACTTGTAGCAGCAGGCTCTAAATAAAAACAAAAAGGGGGGTCCAGGGGGCACAGCCCCTTGGCGAGGCCCGCAGGGCCGAGTTTTTTTTAAATCGAAAGTAGACTTCATCCTGAGAATTTTGACACCAGCCGTTCTCTTTTTGGATGGGTAGATTGTTTCCTGATTTTTAAAAGTTTCGAATGTTTATGATGTCACGCGCCCCTCCCGCCTGGGCGGGACCCCCAGCCCACTGTGGTGTCATTTGAAACATTGATAAATTATAGAAAAAGGTCTTCTCACGCTAGAAGATCGCAGTTGGCGTCAAAATTCTCAGAATGAGGTCTAGTTTAGATTAAAAATAACAATAAACAGTTTTTCCGACCCGTGCGCACACCCTATTCATGAAACGAACAGCGATCACGTTTCGGTCAGCAATAACTAGAACGGAGATTAGGCCTCGGTTGGGATCATTAACCAAAAGCTTCGGGGCACAATTAGACCCAAAATGGAGCCCATATACCTCATTCATTCAAATTTCATCAAAATCGATCCATGGGAACTAAGGAAACTGCCGCGTAAGGCGGACGGCAAACGGCGGATGGACGGAACATTTTTATTCGATTTTTGGATTCTACGTACCTACCTTGAAACGTGAACCATCAAATTTTGAGGGGGGTTAACAAATATTTTTCTTGGCCGATTCCAAAGGTTCATTATTAAAAATAATAAACTAAAAAGAAGCGATGTAAAAAAAAGACTCTGTCTTTTTAATACGTAAGACTTAGGCACAGTAAGACTTGGCGTCCTTATCTGGGGTGAAGGAGGACAACACTCAACAGAAAAAAAACCCACAAAATGATCCGTTTTAGACCATTCTGAATCCAAATCCACGGAAAAAAACCATAGGTGTATGTCTGTGTGTGTGTTTAGGTGTAGGTGTCTGTGTTTGTGTGTAAGTCCGTGTGTCTGGGTGACAAAATCTTGTGACTTCTGCGCAGGCCTTAGTTTTCAACCGATTTTCGTGGTTCTTTTTTGTTCGACGCGGAAAACTATCTAGTAGTGCACTACGTCACCGGAATTTTGAATTTTGCCTTTTAAGGGGGGGAAGGGGGGTTATTGCTCAAAAAACGTGCGTTTTAGGGCATAATCTTGTGTACACTGCCCAGGCCTCAATTTTCAAGGGATTTGCGAGTTTATATTTTTGTTCGACTCAAAAATCTTCCTAATTGCTCACTATTTCACCAGAGTATCAAAATTTGCAAGAGGAGGGGGTCAGTGGGGAGATAATATTCACAAAATATCAATTTTTCAATTTTTCGTTTCCTTGATAGCTTACTAATTGTACCCAAGCTTTGAAATTGAGGAAAAATTCTAATTATACCTCCAGATTTTCATGAATTATTCACTGTACCACCATGGAATTAATAGTGGAGCCACCATGGTGCGAGGACACCATAAACCGCATATTTCGTGGATTCTATTGTGTTTCACCTTAAATACGGATGTGAACTACTACGGACTGCCTACCAAAACAAACAGATGAAAGTTCAACGTTACGACGTATCTCCACTTTGGTGCCACGCTGGCACCATTGGTGTGGTGGGGTGGGGGGGGGGTGAACTCGAATTCGCTAAAATGCTTTTCAAATTCGAGGCTCCCATGCCGCTAGAAATGTTATGTGGGGGAGGGGGAGGGAGATACCACTATTTCTTGCCTAAAATACTAAATAAATTACATCGAGTTCTTATAATTAGTTCTTTATTAAGTAGATTGTATAACTTTTCTAATCACTTTCTTCTTTTTTTCTCTGTTTCAACTCATTCATGGTGGGGGGTCCTTTATCATCCCTCTGGCTACGGCCCTAAATTGTGGGTTTGACCTTGGGGACCTGTAAGTCCTTCTATAAGTTGACAGACTGGATAAATACTTTGAGCTGTACAAACTACCCAAATCTCACTAAAATCTTTAAGAAATCGAGGACTCAAATCATTTGAATAGATAATTATGCTTAAAGATGAACGAAGGTTTGAAAATAATTGGGCATCCAGAACTGTTATTATAGAACAGGAAACAGAGTTATGGAGAATGGTTTTTGATTCATTAGGTATTTCAGTCAATTCGGAACGATCAAAAAGACACATAATTTTCACCCTCACTTCAGCTCCACGGTTAGCTTAGTTGATTACTGTTACATTAGTGATTCAAGTTTCCGGATTTCTGCGTCTCGTTCACGGCTTCTCACCTTCCATCGCCCACTCTGATTGCATTTTTCCCTTTTTTCCAGCTCCATTCTCTCCTCTATCAACAGGATTCTTCTCGTGTTCTCTTCGGGTATCTCCACGCGCTTTCCTTTATTCTCGACTTTGATAATTAAACACGACCTTCCAATGGCGAGAGGGAATTCCTGTGTTTACTCAGTTGGAATGTCTCAATATACTACTATTATCCAAACCCTCCCTTAGAATATCTTCATTCTGGGCAGGTGTGCGCTTCCACGAATTATCTATTTGAACAATATTAGTGATATCGCACCCTTGCTTCAATAGTGTTACAACTCAAAATTAGGTGGTTTTGAGTTATTTGTATCACTGGATTCAGAGAAAACAGCTCTATCGATCTCCAAAAACCGTTTTAACTTGAGGGAATCTAGTCGCCACCAGAGTACAGTTAAAACGTTGTTGAAGATTCAGGTAAAATCCGAACTATCCTTCTATAGGGTCATATCTTTAGTTGTGACTTTGTTCCCTATTTTTTTTTCTTTTTTTTCAGGGTAAGTCAAAATGTAACAGTATTTATGATTCAAAAATGGACCCGAACACCCGAGCAGGAAAAATATAAGGCCTCCTTTATCGACAAACATTCCTAGTCCTGAAAGAAAATAATTTAGTGGAGCCTGTCAATTCATCTCCTTAAATAATGAGAACATTAATGTTAAAATTAATTAAAATAATAACATATTAATACGTCAATAATTAAAATTAATAACACTAAGATCTTAATGTTCATACCGACAAAGTTCTTTCCTCCAGCCTCCTCGTCCATAAGATTGTTCACGAACCAAAATTTTCCTCTGAAATTTTTTTTCCGAAATTTTCCTTCCTGTCCTGTAGAAAAAATATTTTGCTTGATAACCGCAAAAGTTTCCAAAAAGACTCTTGATGATACTAACGCGCTTGAAGCCCTCATTGAGAGGGCATAAATCATTATAAACACTGATGAGTCCTCCTCTATTCGAACTGGAACTCGTTGAAGGTGAATATTGACTAGTATATACGGAACCCAATGGAAGTACTGATCTTGAAACCAACCATGAACAATCAGTTCGAGGAGAATGCGAGTGAGAAAACTTGGTTAGAGATTCAACATTATGATTTAGTTCTAAGAAGAGAATCATTCATCAGCACAATTAAGGAGCTGTAAGTACCTTTTTTCATTCCTGAAAACTAGTGAGAGTGCAACACGATAATTTATAGTCAAACGACACGAGTCTTTTATTTTTGAACAAAATTGTATGCCATGCAGTGATACAAGTTAACTTACCTTCTACCCTTCTAGTTCTTCCTGTTTCCATTAATAGTAATTTCTTTGATCAGAGATTTCATTTGGTTCATCAAATGAACACCAGTTGTGAAAATAATTCATTTTTTGTTATTAAAATTTGTTGGTTTAACATTAAAAAACTAAATGTCAACTTACAGCCAAACAATTGCACAAAACTGCTTTAATTCGGATTTTCCACTGATTTTCTAGATCAGATTCCTAATTAGAAAGAGCTCAAACGGGTACTTCACGACTGTTTTTGTTCTAGATACAAGAAGAGTATCATTTCTTATTAGTTAAACAAAATTTTACGTTTGAGAATTTCTTTTCTCAATTTTTACTTTTTTGGGGTGGTCAAGAGTTTGATTGAAGTTTTGATTTTAGATAACCCACATTTCTTGACCAGCTGCCCGAATAGAAAACTTCCTTATCTTATTAAGGAAGCGAAAGTAGCACTGAGGGAGTAGTTTGAAACGACTCATGTACGAGCTTTGTTATCTTAAAAACATGTTGAAACTTTCCCAACTCCACTCAACTTTATTAGGGGAAAATAGAGTGAAGAGGGGTGCTTCTATTCTTTATCGTGGGTCGGTTTTATTTACTGTCGCTTGAAAAAGGGAATAATGCTATGGCACCAGCTGTTCTCGATAGAATGTTTCGGATAATAGAGATGAACGTTGTCGTAAAACTGACCTTTCATAGTAATTTATCTTTGTCTCATTCTTTCGGTGTGGGAATGTTAAGATCCCCAGAAGCAGAAGTGAACAACACGTCATTCCCGTACAAGACACTGAGTGTGTGAGTACCTTCACGTGAGGTACTTTTTAAGAACGCGGAATATTTTCGAATTAGCTCGAAACATATTGTTTAGTAATACATGCATTCCTGGTGATAAGGAATGAAATCCAATATAAACTGGTAAACGAAATAACATTTCTATTTACCTTCCTATGGTACATTGCAGTTTTATCCAATCTAATTTAGTTAGTATGTTGAGGAAGTAACAAATCATTTTGGTTCATTATTTTCAATAAAGAATCTTTGGAATCGACCATGAAAAAAAAGTTGTTAACCCCCCCCCCTCCCACCTCAAAATCTGTTGGTTGCTTTTCAAGGCATCGAACTAAAACACAGGTGTTTTAATTAAAATTACAGGTGTTTTAGAATTTAAATTTTTATTTTTATTAAAATTTTATATTTTTGTTTTAGAACATTTAGAATTAAAAAACAGGTGTCTTAGTTCGATGTTTCAAGGTACGTAGAATCCAAAACATATTGTTTAGTAATGCATGCATTCCAGGGGACGTCCCATTGGATAAGCATTAGATCAGTTTAACCAGTTGTTAAGTGATAAAACTGTTTCACTCGATGTAATTTATTTATTACTTTAGGCAAGAAATACTGACCCCCCCCCCCACCATTATCCACCATAACATTTCTAGCGGCATGGGAGCCTCGAATCTGAAGAGCATTTTAAAATCCATGCTCTACGATACCCAACATGCGAATTCGAGTTCACCCCCCCCCCCCTCCTCCTCCTCCAATGGTGCCGGTCTGGCACCAGAGCGGAAATACGTCGTAACATTGAACTTTCATCTGTTAGTTTTGGTAGGCAGTCCGTCAAATTCACATCCGTATTCAAGGTGAAACACAAAAAAAAAAAAAAAAAAAACACGAAATAAGCGGTTTATGGCATCATGGCACTATGTCCTGGCACCATGGTGGCACCAATATTAGTTCCATGGTGGTACAGAGAATAATTCATGAAAATCCGGAGGTATAATGAGAATTTTTCCTCAATTTCAAAGCTTGGGGACAGTTAGTAAGCAGTAAAGGAACCGAAATATTGAAAAATCGGATATTTTGTGAATATTATCCCCCCACTCATCCCCTCCCCTTGCGAATTTTGGTACTCTGGTAAAATCATGTACAACTCGGAAGTTATTTGAGTCAAAAAAAAAAGAAACACGCAAATCGGTTGGAAATTGAGGCCTGGGCAGAGTTTACAAGATTATGCCCGCAAACGCACGTTTTTTAAGCATTAACCCCCCCTTTCCCTCTCTTAAAAAGCAAAATCCAAAATTCCGGCGCCGTAGTGCACAACTAGATAGTATTCCGCGTCAAACGAAAAAAGAACCACGAAAATCGTTTGAGAACTAAGGCCTGGGCAGAGTACACAAGATTATGCCCAAAAACGCATGTTTTTCGAGCATTAACCCCCCCTTTCCTCCCCTTAAAAGGCAAAATTCGAAATTCCGGCGACGCAGTGCACAACTAGATAGTTTTCCGCGACGAACAAAAAAAGAACCAGGAAAATCGGTTGAGAACTAAGGCCTGTGCAGAGTACACAAGATTTTGTTACACACACACACACACACACACACATACACACACACACACACACAGAGACATACACCTATGGTTTTTTTCGCGGATTTGGATCCAGAATGGTCTAAAACGGATTACTGTGTGGTTATTTTTTTTTCTGTTGAGTGTTGTCCAACTTTACCCCAGATCGATCGCATAAGGACGCCCAAGTCTTACTGTGGGACGTCCTAAAAAACGAATAAAAATGTGGTCGTCCGCCGTACGCGGCACTTTCCTTTGTCCCATGGACCGATTTTTTGACATTTGGTATATTGGCTCCATTTGAGGTCTAGTTGTGCCCCGAAGCTTTTTGTTGATGTCGGTCACTTCTAATGGTTGAAAAATAAGGGTTGCATTTTTGAAAACGCCCTAGCACCGACAATTTCGATGATATCGAAATTGTCGGTGCTAGGGCGTTTCAATACTATCTTAAATTGATGGAAAAACAATACCTTTATATTATAAAGGTATTGTTTTTCCATCAATTTAAGATAGTATTGAATTTTTAGAGACCACGCGGAGCTCTGTAGGACAAACCGTTTGCTCCCCACGAGAACTTAAGGGTTGGACTTACGATAAATCAGAAACACGAGCGTGAATAGCAAAAGAAGCCTAATCTCCGTTCAAATTTCAGCTGACCTAAATACGACCTCTGTAGGTTCGTGGTTGGTAGGTAGCGCATTGGCAAAGCCGAGTTCTATGCATACAAGTGAGATATTTAGAAAAATGATAAACCTTTGTGTAGTAATTTGCAGCGTTTTTATCATTATGAGAGTCCATAACTGGAAACATATTTTAAAATCAGGAATCGTCGATGAAACGGTACCCAACACGTACTGGTACCCGCCCGGCATTAACCACCATGTTCACTCCTAGTGACATTGGAAACCCGAATTTGGACAGAATTTCAAAATCCATCTCTTACTATACTCAACGTGATAATTCTAGTTTCCCCTCGCCTCCTCTGAGCGTGTCAGCCAGAACCACATCGGTAACAGGTCTAAACATTGGACTTTCATATGTTGATCTGTTTTCCTTTGAAAATCACATCTGTATTCATGGGAAACCCAAAAACTAACATAATACGTGGTTTCTGGTGTCCTGGCGCTATGATTACACCGCAGATGATTTGGTCGACAGTAGCTCAATGAATATTTTTCAGTCCAGAGGTAAATTTAATACGTACCCAGCTTGGGTTCCATGAGTAAGCCTTAACAGAAAATTCAACTCGTGCTCATTTTGATACTCTGGTGAAGTAAATGTGAAACTGGGTAGTAATATGTGATGAACTAGATAGATGTCCACGTCGAATACAAAAAAATTACTCAAATCGGTTGGAAACTAAGTCCTGGGCAGGGTACACCTAGACAAACACCTACGGGTTTTTGCGGATTTGGATACAGAATGGTCTAAAATGGAATTGTACTTACCTATGTGGTTATTTTTTTAGTCGTTGAGCGTTGTCCTCCTTCACCCCAGATTAATCACATAAGGACGCCCAAGTCTTACCGTGGGTCGTTCTAAAAAGATTCGAGCGGTGTTAGTGCTCTCTGATTTTGATTTCAGCAGATTTTGAGTTCACCCTCAAATCCGTGAGATGGCGCTGGTGCGCGTATTTTTTCGTCTATAAAAAGACTAACTTTGAACTTTGCAAAGATGTGCTATCAGACCAGGCATCTCTTTTTTCTTTCACACTTCCCGAGCAACCTGGTTCGTTTGAGATCCCACTCATCTGTGACAATATTCCATGAAGACCTAGTATTTCATCAAGTAAGCGAATGCCAACTACCTTCCAAATTGGAGTTACCTGCTTTCTCTTGTTGGTGGATCTCAACAAGCTATTACCTAATAATTGCTCGACGGACTGTATTTACTAATGGTTTGAGAGATAAACATCAGAAACGATAATAGGTAGGTACCTAATTTTATTTTTTAGGCAAAGGAAAGATCTCCTCCCTGCTTATCTACTTGATGTTTCAATCACATCATCTACTTGATGTTTCATGATCAAAATCGAAACTCTTATTCATTAACATATTGATACATAGGTACATAACATATGAATGATGATACATAACATATGAAGTTTACGAGCAAGACTATTCTTTTAAGGTAACCATGATCAACCATGTAACTTTAATCCTGCTGCATGAATACAAAGCTTCTACTTTTTGATGTGAGGAAACAATATTGAAAAACACATATTAGCTGTGGTAAAGTACAAACCACCTTTGCTATACAAAATTCAAGTTGGGTGGGTAGTATAGCTGCATCTCATAGTATAATTTAAATATGCGGAATTACGATGAAGGTAATTAGGTAATGTAGGTTACAGAGTAGGGGTGTGTCGATCCAGGTATTTCCCTGGAACGGTTCCAACGGTTACGGTGACAAAGATGTAACCGTTCCAAATTACCGGTACAGGCGATCAAATCCCAAACACACGGCATGGATGAAGCAGGCAGTCAAATCCCTATCGTCCTTCTTCCATGCTTATGATCTCAACTTGCAATACAATAGCATCATTTTCCTTGACAATTCGCTTCCAAACAATTCAAGGAAAGAATAATGACGTTGCAGTTTAAGAACTTAACATGACAATAATAAATTAATAATACTGGAGACAACTTCCATGCTAACCAGTCCAGAAGATAACTTCCCGCTCAAGAGCCATTCCATGATACTATTACATTCTCAGTCCATGGAAGTAGTAAGGGCGCTTCCAGGTACAACATGGAACAGAACTGAGAACAAGATCCATGCTTACCGGTCCAGAGCCATTGAACCATTCTCTATGATATCTTATCGGTCCGGTTCCATCCTTACCGGTCCAGTTCCATCCTCACCAATCAGAATGATCAGATTGATGAGATGATTGATCAGATCATTGTGATTGGTGAGGATGGAACTGGACCGATGGAAAAGATTCTCTTCCTGATCCAGAGCCATTTCAAGATATCTTATCAGTCCGTGGAACTGGACCGGTAAGGGTCGAGTTTTTGTCACTGCGTGGAACCGTTCCAACCTGATACTCGGTTCCACAGTCCCGGTACAGCTGTACCGACACACCTCTATTACAGAGACAATCAATCAAATTGGTAGCAAAATTTTAATAGGTTCGAAAAGATAGGTTTGAAAAAATATTCAAAACTGAGAGAAAACTATCAGATGAACTTCTAAATCAGTGTTTTAAGTGATCGGTTTTCCGCTTATTACAATACTTTCCTTCCCACTTTTTATGTAGGTTGAGAAGGAGGAAAATCTGGTTCAGATGGACAGATAACGTATGTTTAGCGGGTTTCTTCACCTTGAGCCTCTTCATTGGCATTGGGTGGACTTGATAAGCATCTTCTGGGAAAAACATCCTTTTCAAAACGGTTTAGAGATTATTCTACCATCCGAGAAAAACTCCAAAGATCAAAAAAGGAGACAAATGAATATTTAGTTTTATTATAATCGCAGTTGACTGAATAAAACTGGAAACTCATGAATGTTTAGTGATCAGTCGACTCGAGGTGGACGTACGAAAGTATTCTTGTGCATAATACTGCTCTCAAACACAAAGAGTAGGTAAGTGTAATGCTATTATCATAATAAATTGAATTGACCTAGCGATATATTTACTTTATAGTGATTTGATATCAAATAGAATGGTTTCTCTCTTCCAAATCGGTAGAAATAATTACCATTAAAAACTATCCAATGTCGAGGTCAGATTTTTATTCAGCTCCCGATTTTGGTTTATTATTTTAAATACCAAGCCTCTGAGATTAAGTAATATGAGAAAATTCTAAACCATTCCTCAAAATTTGCTGTTTTACGTTTCAACATACTCGGAATCCGAAATACGAATTGAAAAAGAATAATCCAACCTTGCTCCTTACGCTACGTTCTTCTTAGTTGCCGTGGAAATTCGGTGTAAGAGCTCCTTTGGGTTCTTGTTGTGCCCCGAAGCTTATGGGTATTGTCATCGAAATCTAACAGCAACTCCTTATAGGATAGCTTAAGGGTATTGCCATCGAAATCTAACATTACCTCTTATAGGACTACGAGTATTTGCGGAAAGACTTTCTTAAGTACATAGAACCGAAATTTATTGTTCAGGAAAGTCTAAAATGTGAAATGCGGGTGGGTGTGATTTTTGATCTACTTCAAAATAAGTTAGACAATTATTAGTTAGTCTTGTTTTGGATGTATCGGTAGTTAGGTAGGTATGAAAGACAACTTTTCTAAAGAATACAATCCCTAAAATTGATAACTACCTAGTAATGTTTTCGACAGTCAGGTAGGTTCGACAGTACAGTAAGTTTGCCAAGAGGGTGAGGGACATAGCTTCCTCGAAACCGTAACCCATTGTAGGTATGGTCCGGTGCGTAGTAGCTGACCTAAAATCATGAATCTCTAGGTCCTTGCACTTCCCTCAAAGGGTCTTATAGGGTCTTCATACCAAAACTATCCCTTTAAGCACTATCCCTGAAAATTGCATGAAAATCAGACAGTAACTTTGTATAGTTTTGCGAGTGACAAGGATTTCACCACCGTCACACAGGCACACACGAAACCAAAATTGTTTAGGAAGGCCTAAAACGTGAATGCGAGTGGACATTTCGAATTTGGAGGTCATTTTTTTACCCTTGAAAAGTAAAAACAATCCTTCCTCTACCTTGGTAGACTCGAAAGTAATTTACCTATCCCTAAGTGTATTGATTATGTTCCCCGAATTTCAAAGCTATTGTAACGAGTTGGGTAAAAAGGAATAATTAAGAACAAGCTCGAGCTAATTAGAAAACGTGAATGAAATTATATTTCTTAACCTTCATGTACCAGTGAACAGTCTGGTAGGTTAGTATTGAGGTCGCTGTCGCCTTATAGTGGATCTAGTGCGTCAGTTCGATCAAATCCCTACATATCTTCCCCCCTAATTAAGCGATTAATACAAAAATAAAAAAGAAACTACGAATCGAATCACAGTTCGACTGACAAAATAAAGTTGTACTTCAAAATTGCATTGAAATTTCTTGATTGAAGTCTTGTGTATCACATCTCTTCAATGAGTCGTCTGACTGGTTTACGGGTTCTCTGTGGTCTTGACTTGGGCGTCAAGGTAGGAGAGTTGGTGGGACTATTCGGATTAACAGAGCTGGTTCTGGTGCTCGTTCGGGCTGGTGTTGGAGATTTTCCCAATGAGAGTGGCGTAGCACCGGAGTATGGGTTTTCAGTCGAGCTGATTACTTGAACCGGAGCTACAGTAGGTAGATCTTCAGCCCTTCGTGGTCTGACCTGATCGATGTGTCGGATCCAATCCAAATTTAGCCTGGGGATATGAACCAGAACACGGCGAGGCCCTTTGATCTCACGAATGGAGCCTTTCTCCCAAGGTTCTTCTCCCTTCCGGTAGTTCTTGGCCCAAACCTGATCACCAACCAAGTAGGTTTTGGCCACATCCTTCCCACCATAGTCCTTCACTTGCTTGTGTTGCTGACGTTCTACATGCTTAGCGGTGGTAGGAGGTTGTAGAAGGTCGAGGCGGTTTCGAAGCTGGTGACCCATCAGAGCTTGTGCTGGAGAAGTTCCAGTCGTAGCATGAGGCGTGTTGCGATAATCCAAGAGGAATCGCTGAAGCGCAATTTCTATTTTCTCTGGAGCCACATCATGAACAGCAGCCTTGAGAGCTCGCTTCACCGTGCGAACTGCATTTTCTGCAGCACCGTTAGTTCTTGGTGAAAACGGCGCACCACTTTTAAATTTCACAGCGTTGAGAGCGAGGAAGTTTTGAAATTCGTCAGACAAGAATGCTGAATAATTATCCGTGACGATCAGTTCAGGTAACCCAAAACGAGCAAATGTTTGCCGGAGGAGCGAGATCGTTGCCGATGCAGTCATACTTCTTGTCGGAAATGCTTCTAGCCATTTTGAGTGGCTATCAATGATGACCAAGAAATACCGGTTCATAAATGGTCCGAGATAGTCCAAGTGTAATCTCGACCATGGACGCTGCGGCCACTCCCAAGGAACAAGAGAGGCCTTCTCAGGGTTATCCTTATGCGCATTACAATCGACACAAGACGCTATTTTGACTTCAATTTCGGCATCCATTTTGGGCCACCACACATAAGATCGTGCGAGTGCCTTGGTTTTGCCAATACCCATGTGGGAACCATGAAGATCTGAGAGTATTCGTGCCCGGAGAGTGGATGGCACCACAACCCGGTAACCCCACAGAAGAATATCCTTGTCGATGTGAAGTTCATTTTTCCTCTGATAGTAGGGTTCCCATTCCTTCTCAACTAGGTCCGGCCAGCCGAATTTTAAATAGCGGATAACCGTCATGAGAGTTGCATCTTTTCTAGTAGCGGTTTGAACATCTTTGAAGCTTAAAGGCAGTTGTTCATTTTCAAAGATGTGAAAAACTGTCAAATCTGCCTCTTCTTTAACTGTAATGTTGGATGGTAGAGGATTACGTGAGAGCCAGTCAGCTATATTTTTCTTAGTTGTCACCCATTCAACTTCAAAGGTGTAGTTTTGTAGAAATATGGCCCATCTCTGTAATCGGTTCGCAGAACACGCAGGAATCCCATTCTTGGGTCCGAAAATTGCCAATATTGGTCTATTGTCATTCACCAGTGTCCACTTTCGGCCAAAAAGATATAAGTGAAACTTCTTCACACCGAAAATTAGTGCTGAGGCTTCCTTGTGCAATTGGGAATACCCCTCTTCAGCTTTTGTCAGTGCTCTGCTGGCGAAAGCAAGCGGTTTTTCAGTTCCATCAGGATGTTTCTGGGACAGAACTGCTCCAAGTCCGTGATCTGAACCGTCGACCCACAATCTTAACGGCAATTGAGGGTCATAATGCGCAAGAGAACGGTTCGTCCGTACTTCATCTTTGATTGTCTTGAAAGCGGCATCACATTCAGAATCCCAGGACCAAGAAGTTCCTTTCCTCAATCGAAGATAGAGCGGGCTACAAATCGATGCTAAGGCAGGAATGAACTTCGCCAGGTAATTTATGAATCCGAGATACGATTGAAGCTCTTTCAAGTCATTGGGCGCTTTCGCCTCCAAAACGGTTTTCACCTTGTCATCAGTCATATGCAATCCTGAGGCATCAATGCGAAACCCAAGATAGTCCAATGAACTTTTCCCAAATTCGCATTTCTTAGTGGAAAGTGTTAGACCAGCGTCCCTCAGTCGATCAAGGAATTCCGTCGTCCGTTGTTTGAGTTCGGAGAGATCCTTAGCTGCTATCATGACATCATCTAGAAGAGCTGCCGTACATTCTATTCCCGCCGTCAAAGATTCGATGATTTTTTGGAATTTTGCCGGCGCTGACGCTACTCCAAAATTGAGTCTAGTGTAACGGAATAAACCCTTTAGCGTCGTGATGGTCAAGTAGTCTCTAGAATCATTATCGAGCTCCAACTGTAAATATGCCGTGGAAAAATCGAATTTGGCAAATACAGAGTTTCCCTGGACTCTTTGGAATAGATCTTCTATGCGAGGAAGTGGATGCTGGTCAATTTTCAACTGGTGATTCACAGTTTTCTTGTAATCACCGCATATCCTCACTTTCCCGCCTTTTTTCATGACAGGGACGATAGGAGAGCCCCAAGGGCTGTAATCCACTGGTTCCAGTATACCACCTGCCACTAAACGGTCAATTTCTTCATTTACCGCATTTTGCATTGCATATGGGACTGGCCTGGCCTTCATAAAAATCGGTTTTGCATTAGGTACAAGTTCAAGTTTCACCTGACCTTTATTGAATTTTCCCAAGTTTTCTGTGAACACATCCGGATAGCGAGTGATAAGTTCCGCCAGGTGCCCCGAAGCTGATGTAGGTGTAGTTTCGGCAAAATATACAGGCTGGGTGGCATTATTCAAAATTTTGAATCCCAACGACTCAAACCATGCACGGCCCATAAGTGGTGGTCCCTTAGAGTCAACCACAAAAAATTCTAGTGGTCCAAAATGCTTGTTTTGGTATGTTACCTCTATTACCGTGCGTCCTAATGGAGCTGCACGACCTTGAAAATAAGTGACGAACGTCTTTTCACATGGGCTCAACGTCATCTCCGGAAAGTTTTCTTTGAAAATCTTGGTGGGGATAATAGTACTATAACAGCCAGTATCTAGGTCAAATTGTATCGCTTTGTTGCCCAAAATTAAGTCAACTTTGTACCCAATATTATTTGAAATGTTGTCTTTGCTATGAACACTGAATAAATTCTCATAACTGTCAGTGCTATGACGACTCACTTCCGATTTGTCGTCTTCATCAACAAAATTAGTCTTCTCAGGATATTTATTACCCTTTCTCTTTGACTTGAAATTTGAAAATTTGCTCTTTTTGTCCTTTTTTTGGACAAATTCGGGCTAAATGACCTTGAACGGAACAAATTGAACAATTATATTCCTTAAAGCGACAAAATTGGGCATCATGCGCATATCCACAGTGGAAACAGGGCTTAGATTTACATTGGCCTTTAGGGTTACGATGTTTTACGAAATTGACGGGCTCGTGCTTTATTTGAATACCTGGGTCGATGCTGTGGTAAATATTTTCCTTCGTGACGGCGAGAGACACTAATTTATCCAACGATACTTTCATGGGGTCCTCTTCAAAGAGTCGGTCACGAATTTGTCCTTTACCAATTCCCATCACGAACCGGTCCATCAAATAAGCATTCAAATTTGCCCCAAATTGACAATCCGCTGCCAACGAACGTACCCTAGCCGCCCACTGATTCACTGTCTCTCCCGGTTCCCGCACTGCACCATAAAATTTGAACCTGTAAGCGTAAATTGAATCACCTGGTTTGAAATGCGTGTCAAACAACTTAGTCAGATCATCGTAAGTCTTGGTTGATGGTTTGTCCGGAACACAAAGGTCTGTCATCAATTTATACGCTTCTTCATCAAGGGAGTTGAGAAATAACGCCCGTTTTCGCGTCACAGATGAGATACCGTTTGCCTCAAAAAAATCGTCCATCCTCGACTTCGCGATTGTCCAACTATGTTTCGGCGAAAATTCCCGCAACTTTCCGACAAATCCCACAGATTCCGTGGTTTCTTCTGCGGTAGTGTTCGGCATGATTTTTATTTGTCAAATCAAAACAAACGAACAAGAATTTTCCCGCACAACGTTTCACACACGGTCCAACTACGTGGTTTCGGTTTGATTTTAACTTTTAATCAGTTAAAAAAAACTCATCCTTGTCGCCAAATTTGTAACGAGTTGGGTAAAAAGGAATAATTAAGAACAAGCTCGAGCTAATTAGAAAACGTGAATGAAATTATATTTCTTAACCTTCATGTACCAGTGAACAGTCTGGTAGGTTAGTATTGAGGTCGCTGTCGCCTTATAGTGGATCTAGTGCGTCAGTTCGATCAAATCCCTACAGCTATTTAGTCAGCTATTTAGTTATTTGGTATTATTGAAAAATCTTGTATTATGTGAATATTATAGGTACCTCTCTTTTCCCGTTTCCGTAATAATTTCAATTTTCTGGTGAACTGGGAAGTTGTCTGAGTCGAACGAAAAAAGAATCACGCCAATAGGTTGAGAATTCAGATCTAGGCAGCGCGGTATTGTCAGAATGCACCTTATTTTCAGTAACTAACACTCTAATCCTCCACTATGAACTCCAATTTCGAAATTTCGACGACGTAGATAGATTTCCGCGTCGAACAGAAAAAGAACAACGCAAATCGGGCACAGAATAAGGCCTGGGCAGAGCACAAGATTTTGTCACATGCACAAGCATAAGTACAAACGTACACATACACACATAGACATAAACCTATGGTTTTTGCGAGGATTTGTATTAAGAATGGCCTGAAACGGATTCGTTTGTGGTTCTTTTGGGCAATTGTCTTTATTATACTATTATTATACTTTATTATTATTTATTAACCCCTGATTAATCGCATAAGGGCCTCCCAAGTCTTATAGTAGGACGTCCTAAAAACCTATAAAACAGGATCTAAAAGATTTATTGACTTGAAAAAGCTATTTCTAAATGGTTATTCGGCTTATAGGTCTGGTAATGACGATCTATTTATACATTCATAAAATCAGGAACGAACGTTCCTTTTAATAGTTTATTAGGCAATTTAATAACCAATTAGAGTGTGAGAAAATTGAAATGAAGTCACACGTGCAAGGCCTTCAAAGACGTAAACTATTGTTTGCGAGTGACCACCCAGATAGTATTATTCTTACATTTTTCATCTTTTTTACGAATCATTCTGTTGTTTTGATCATTTTCTTTCGAAAGACCTTGTTATACGAATTTCTCCAAAGAATGTACAAACACTCGGAACTTACCAGTTCACCATTGAACAACAGATATCAATTAGTAATTCGGTACATGGTAATGAATAGCATAAATTAAATGTTATTTACGAGAAGTTTAAAACTGATCCAGAAAATCAAAATTAGCTAACGAACACAACCACTTTTAAAGAATAACATTTAATCTACATCGGTACTGCTGAGTGAAAGAAAGAAGTCAGTCCAAAGTTTCTAAGCTTCGAAATCCCTCCACAAAATGGGATATTTATTTAACTAACCTCCTCACTTGTAACCTGCTCTTTGCAAAGATGGTGAAGTAGAATTCAATATTAAATTTAGAAGATGGACATTTTCCGAATATTAGATAAAAAGTTTACCGATGTTAAAATGAAACGTCTGATAGACACAATAAAAACGCTGCAAATTATTCCTCAAAGGTTTATTATCTTTCTGTATAGATCACTCGCCTACAAAGAACACAGCTTTGGCATTCTCACAAATTTGATGGTTCAGATTTCAAAAGTACGTAAGTACGAGACATGGAAAATATTTTCCGTCCGTCCACCGTTGTGCGCCAAACGCTGCACTTTGATTTTGATATAATCAAAGCGAGACTACGAGCTCCATTTGGGATCTAGTAGTCTTCCGAAGCTTTTGGTTAGTATCAATCACATACGAGTATAAGGGGAATGAGAGAGGGAAAATATTTTCGAAATGCCCTATCTCGGAAACGTTTGGTATACAGATGTAGTTTTTTTATTAGTTTAAAAATGCCCGGAATTCTTAGAGTCATATGCATCACTCGGAATATTCAGGCCCAATCGTTCCCCAGTGAGGATAAATAATTGCATGAATTTTTCCATCAATTTAAGATGGCACAATTTTTTATTGCTTTAATCTTTTTGATCCTGAAACCTACAAGACATATCACGAGTGTTTCTAGCTTTAGAGGAATTTTTCGAGTCATAAAATTCTCACACCGTGATTTGAGCGACTATAGCACACGCGAGTTTTACACACTTGTACACGTCCCACAGTAAGACGTGGCGTCCTTATGAGATTAATCTGAGGTAAAGTTGGACAACACTCAACAGAAAAAAAAGTCTGCCAAGTGGGTGTGGCACATAGCTTCCTCGTATCCATAACCCGATTGTATAGATGATCCGATGCATAGTAGTTAATCTCAAAACATCAAAACAAGTTAATCTGTAACATCCCTGAAAATTTCATTGAAATCGGATGGAAAATGTAGAAGTTATGGCCGTTACAAGGAATTCACGTTTGCGCATGCTCAGTCGCTTCTATCAGTCCGAGGATGATGATTTTCATAGGGGACCGTCTACACACCAACCCGCACAATCCCTGAATGAAATCGGACAATAACTTCGTATAGTTATGCGCGTTACAAGGAATTCATGACAGACAGACAGACAGACAGACAGACACACAGACACTGAACAAAAATTGTTCAGAAAGGTCTAAAACGTAAAACGCGAGCGAAAATTTTGATTTTGGAGAACTTTTTTTTTCTTCATTGAAAAGTGAAAACAAAGCTTCCGCTACCTTGGTAGACTCGGAAGCAATAACCGCAGACTAATCAGTTTGAGACCATTCTGAATTAAAATCCACCAAAAAAAAAAAACCATAGGTGTATGTCTGTGTATGTGGAAAAATCTTGTGTTTTCTGCCCAGGCCTTAGTTTCCAACCGATTTTCGTGCTTCTTTTTTTGTTCGACGTGGAAAACTATCTAGTTATGCACTACGTCACCAGATTTTTGAATTTTGCCTTTTCGGGCATAATCTAGTAAACTCTGCCCAGGCCTTAATTTCCAACCGATTTGCGTGTTTTCCCTTCAGTTCGACTCAAAACTCTTCCGAATTGCACACTATTTCGTCAGAGTATCAAAATTAGCATGGTGAGGGGGCGGGTGGGGATAATATTCACAAAATATCCGTTTTTTCTATATTTCGGTTCCTTTATGGCTTACTAATTGCATCTAAGCTTTGAAATTGATGTGGGTATCGTAGATCATGAACTTTAAAATGCTTTTCAAATTCGAGGGTTATGGTGGATAATGGCGTGGGAGGGGGGAGGCCACTATTTCTTGCCTAAAATACCACATAAATTAGATTGAAACAGTTTTATCGCTCACTAACTGGTTTAAATTGACCTAATATTTATCCAATTAGACGTCTTCTGGAACTTTTGAACCCATCCACGATATGTACCCTAGCCACCCCTACCCCCTCCCACCAACCAAATTGAGGTCCATCAGGGCAAAGGAGACGATTCAAGCGTACAAAATATGATTTATATTTTAGTAAATATGACAGCCCTCAAACGTATCTCTTAGGTTGCCAGTGATAATTACATTATTATTTTCATTTTGACTTGAAAAACTCAACCTGACTAATCACAAATTGATCACAGAAATAAAGGGTGTCTTCCCCGGGAACAATATTTTTTTAAACTATCGAAACATTTATTACGCATCGTAAAACTACATATTTCAATCATTTCAAAACATAGATCGACTCACAATGAGTTTCTTTATGAATAAAATGTACTTAGACTCTCGAAAAAGTTCCCAATCCAACTCAGCAACAGACTTTTCAGCCACCGATGAACAAATTTCCACTTCTCATCACTCTTACATGTCGAGATTTTGATGGAGAAGAGACCAAGAGCGAGATTTGAACTAAGGAGGATATTCTTCAATCAATCCTCAATTCTGTAAAAATTGGACGAAGACGTTCCCGAAAATTTCTAGTTGGCAACATAAATTTGAAATGCAAAAACCGTGGTTATACCTTAATCCCTTTCATCTCTTAACCCTTACGTCACATAGTGTTCATTAACTTAAAATAGCGGAGATTTTAAATAATTGTTTGACACCTCCCAGACCTCTGTGGGACCAATCATTCACTAATGATTTAATTGTGCATAAACAATTACTGAATTTTTAAAAATCGATTGAGAATAGCGTTCAAGTTTTGAAATGAATGAGACCCTCCAGAGCTCTGAACGATGAACCAAGGTTTAATGAGAATTTATTGGGAAATAAATCAGGATTACGCGTGGCTGCCTACATACCTCCTGAGGGTCCCTCAACCCCCCCCCCCCCATATAACTCGCCAAGATACCCGAAAATCCGATCTTTTTCGTTTCTCCGATAGGAATTTCAAGTCATTAAGTGCTTCCTTAAAACCACAGCTGGGTGAGTTAAATTTGTATCTGGTGGGCTCAAGATGCTGAAATTTCGCAGGGAGCATTTATAAGGTTTGCTAAATCCGTTTTTTTCTTCTTTTTTTTTTTAACAAAATCTTAATCAGAAATTTGGGTATGTGGCGGTTTGCATTGTGTTAATATTACTTTTTTAAATGTTTGTGCTATTTTGTTTTTCATGAAGATCTTTGGTTAATACTTTAAACTTAAATTTCTTAGAAATACAAACTTAAATGTCCAAACATGGATTTCTAACGATGTTGCTTCATTTGGTGTGATTTTTGGAAGTTGCATCCAGAATAGTTTACCTATTTTAAGAGGAAGTTTTGATGTTAGCAAAGTAATAACAGAATTCGGTATCCTCCATTCTACTGTCTCTGGTATTTTTTATACAACCAATCTTCAATGACAGGATGTCAACCTTGACACCAACAAGTAGTTATCTAGGTACTCGCAGACAATTCCACATAGGACCACCACCAGTCTCCATATATTATTGAAATGCGACGAAAGAAAATGATCCTTTTATATCGAGTTAGTTGAAGTTTTACAAGAAATGTTCCTTGCTGAAATATCGTCCTTATCGTCCTTCGGCGTAAGGATGCCTACCGTTATAGTGGATACGTCCCTAAGATCGTCCATCCTTATTTAATCAGGGCAGACTCCACTTCTCACACATCAATTCATTAAAGCCAGTTTAGGCTGGTACACAATTAAGTTTCGTGTCGTTAATCAGGGTCGACCTAAGCTTTCTTTTCTTCACAGGTTTCACGTAAATGTTAGATTACTCGTACTTTATTTGGATTACATTACTATTGAAATAGTAAGGAGTGTGGGAGGAGATAGGTAGAAAAACTCGTTTAATAGGTTTCCAGTCAATGACAACATAAAGGTATAGGCTTTGAGAACGTTGGCAATCCATATATTATGTTTAATGTATTCACATGAATATTATTAGTCTAGCATGGATTAGGTCATGACAGGACCGACTGGTCAAATAGTTAGATATTCAACAATTCCAGGGTATAAGACAAGCTTTGTTAATTAACCTGTATCTGCCCTCCTGCTGAATGGAAAATTGCCTTTCTATACCATATACGTTGAATCTGTACTATCTGTTATGTCCCATTCCCTAGGGCCTCTACCAACTTTTAAGGGACTGAGGGTAAAAATAATATTGAAAAAAAATCAATAATAGTTTTGTTGAATTTGACTTTTAATGAAATCGTAAAAATAAATAAAAAATGTGGAAGGTGGATGGACATAACGCCTTTGTGCTATCTTGTGCTTGTGGTATCAATATACCTACCTATTATATCGATACCACAAGCACAAGATAGCACAAAGGCGTTATGTCCATCCACCTTCCACATTTTGCTTCCGAGTCTACCAAGGTAGCGGAAGCTTTGTTTTCACTTTTCAAGGACGAAAAAAAAAAGTTCTCCAAAATCAAAATTTTCACTCGCGTTTTGCGTTTTAGACCTTTCTGAACAATTTTGGTTCCGTGTCTGTCTGTCTGTGTGTCTGTCTGTCTGTGTGTCTGTCTGTCTGTCATGAATTCCTTGTAACGCGCATAACTATACGAAGTTATTGTCCGATTTCGATGAAATTTTCAGGGATTGTGCGGGTTGGTGTGTAGACGGTCCCCTATGAAAATCATCATCCTCGGACTGATAGAAGCGACTGCGCATGCGCAAACGTTAATTCCTTGTAACAGCCATAACTTCCACATTTTCCATCCGATTTCAATGAAATTTCCAGGGATGTTACAGATTAGTATTTAGATGGTCCCCTATGAAAATCACCACCTTCGGCCTGATAGTAGCCACTGCGCATGCGCAATCGTAAAATCCTTGTAACAGCCGTAACCGTTGCGTCTGAGGTGAGGAACTCAAAACCAGTCATCCAACCCCTTTGTAGATCAGTGAGCAAAGTACTGGACTCACACCCAGGAGTTCCAGGTTCCACTCCCAGTCTTGCTAAGAAATTTTTTGATTCCAATCACTACCGCACTTAAATTTTCCGTCCGAATTTGATGAAATTTTCTAGGATTGTTCAGATTAGCGTGTAGATGGTCCCCTATGAGGGTAGTGAAAGGTACTTAGAGATTGGTGTTTTGAGATTAACTACTATGCATTGGATCATCTATATAATCGGGTTATGGATACGAGGAAGCTATGTGCCACACCCACTTGGCAGACGTTTTTTTATTTATTTTTACGATTTCAAAAAAACTGAAATTCAACAAAACTATTATCGAGTTTTCTTGACGATAATAGCTTGAACATTTATTGAGGAAATTAAAGAGTTTAGTGTCATAAGCCATTGTTTTAGGAATGAGGAATTTCACCGATTTCTGTTTGCATTTTTCCTGAGTAGTTAATGGTGTGGGATAGATGAAAATCGGGCTGATCTCGGAAAATAAGTCTCCTGTTATTTTTGGGAGACAGTCAAAATTTTTAATTTCAAAACTAACCGGGAAAACGGACGTGCAGCGGGAATGCTCGCTGATTGGGCTGTTTGGATCGCCGTCTCCTCCCAGTGTTGCCCATTGGGACGACGAAATCGTGTTTTCTAAGAGAAAAGTTATCAAACAAAAACAGGGAAAACCTAATTTTCCCCATCTCGCTTTTTCTATTTTTTTCTTCAGTTTTTCAATTTCGAACTTTACTGTTTCATGAAATTTTGCATCTGGGGACTATGGATTTCTCGATCTCAGCGCTTCAAGCGGCCATAAATGAACTATTCCAGCATGACGTCATTTTCCCGGTTTTTTTCAAACATTCGTATTTTCTACACTGTTTTGTTTATTCGTAAATTAGGAAGTTCGGGCTGAAAGTTTGCCTTAGGGGGTTTTTAGAGGTGCTGAATCCGATTTTGGGGTCAAAAATAGGAAATTCCGACATGGGGAAATTCCTCATTGTGCATTGGTGATAATTTCTTTTGCGTTTTTCTCAAAACTACGTTTTTGGACATAGCTCCTTTGTGCTTTAAGGTATCGATATATACACAGAAATAGCAAGGGAAAATTGCACCTTTAATTAGGTCACTATCAAGAACACGAGTGAGACCACACGGGCCTACAGTTCCCGTCACAGGGCCGCCCCAGTTTTCTTCCCATGTTCTACTTTCCTGTCTGTCCTTCCTCATCAGGAGCTAGGTGACGTCCCTTTTCGAGACTCCCGCCCTATAAAAGTGACAGTATTATACCTATGATTGAATACAGGAAGCTGATAATGTTTCCTGAGTGACTTGTGTATGAGACATCATATTGAATATTCATATTGCCTATTCTTTTCAATGTTTCCATTCTGTTTTCAATGATTAGAGTTAGGACTTAGCTCCGCTCCACTTTGTGGGCAGATCCACTCATGGAACTCTATCTCACTACAAGGTACTAACGGTTGTTGACAGGGTTCATCACCGTTCAACCTAATGACGGTAAGCAACCCCGTTTTGTTAGTCCGGCGAATCCTACTAGACAGTAAATGGTCAACAATGGGCTTTCAGTGAACAAAGGACCGCTAGGTGGAACGTCAATTTCATCTTAGGGGGTATTCAGCCATTAGGAACAACGTCATCATGAGGCTAACAACTTACTATACGTACTTGCTTCCAACCAACGAATCTGTTCTATATATTTTCAACGTGCGTTTTCAGCGTTTTGATAAGACTGCAACACGAACGAAATCACTAAAGATTTTAGTAAATCATTGTGAAATACCAATATCTCCTGTTAATAACAAAGTTTGATCTTGTTTGTGGAGTTTCTGAGTAATACAATTTTGTGAAACAATGTAATATACAAGTTCGATCTGCATAGCCCATCTGTTCTCCCATGTGTGACAGTATTGGTATCTCAATGCCAAAATTTACTTTTACGTAGCTTCCATGAACTTCTAGGAGCTTCGAATATTCAGTTTTGCTCTTATTTTTTCCATTAACACCTACTGTTATTAGGTACTCACTTTTGCTACTCACCGTTATGGTATTATTTTTCGAAGCAAAGTGAGAGTGGCTTATCTTAACAGGACCCCTCCCGATGGTCTCTCTTGGACCCAAGAAACTCGTCCAAGGGTGTCAGCCTTACTGAAATTGGAGTACTGACATTATCTTACATTTACCCAGAGTTCTCCGATTGGTGAGTTTCCGTCAAACAAGTGACATAAACAAATGACGTCTAGTTTGCCCTCAGATCCTCAAGATGGTCTTCATAAATAGAGCTCTAATTCCGGAACAAGATGAACCGAAGCTTGGCAACAACTTCTCTTCTTCTATTTTTTGCTTGATCATCAAGCTAACAGCTGATTAAGCCTGCTTTCAACTCTTGCAGATGTTCAATTTACTGCGGTTATCTTCCAATATATTTCCCTATCTAAGTGCCTCATCTGAGAGTTTGACGCCTCCCAATCATAATTCATTTAATTTCTTAGCTGTAGGAGATTCTTCTTGGTTACCGGTTGTTTTAAGGAACCAGGAACATACCAGCTTCTAACTTAAATATTCTTATTCTGACTGTTCTCAGGTTGACACAAATCACTCCAGACTACTTCTTAACTAGTACAGCATAGGTTCCATTTGAACTGCTAGTATCTACTTTGAAAAAATTTGAAGACTCAAAATCATTCTGGGAAAACAAGAGCGCGACATGCAAGAAAGTCAGCTCGAAACAGCCACTCCACTCAACGAGATCCTACTGGGAAATGAGCCTGAAGCTCCCTGCTATTGGCAGTTCCCAAACGGACCTAGTATGTCAGTGGTCTCATCCAATTTGTCCACAGGTATCTAATTTACTTGATAATATTAACTTTTAGAAATATTACTTTAAGAAATTCCTGAATCTCAGCAAAACCAAGCGTCACTTAAAAAATATAGGTATGTATAAGTAATAGCTTGCATGTTTTTATCTCAAACTGTGTCTAATACTGACAACATATTTCTTCACCTGTAGTTATGCGTATTTTGGCCATCCGAATCATTCGAGTTGCGAAGGCAAAATGAAACTTGGGAATTATTGATAAGGAAAACGACGACTTAAATACCGAAGTTGATTAACCTGATACCTCAGTTGAAAAATGCATTGTTGCAGCGTTATCCCACGTCTGCCCTTGGGTCTCTGTAATTGGTGAAGAGGGTCAATAACATATAGACGATGTAGGTACCTCGAGAACAGATCGATTTTTTACCAAATGGAAAAATTCTGATACACGTGGCAATTTATGCTCTTACGTTGAAAAAGAAAGCCTTCAAAATAGGAAGAGTAGTGACTGCCTCCAACATTGAGCATCTTACAAGTTGCATCTTTGCAATAAAAATGGGTGGAAATTGATTTTATTATGAAAGCTTTATACATCGCTGGCTGAATTCAAGACCGGCTTAAATGCGAATTTCACGTTTTTCTGTTTTTGAGTCGATCTTACACAGTTTTTTGTGCTCTTTCTAACGGTACCTACTTTATTTTTATTTATATTTATATTTATATTTATTTTATTTAAATTTATATTTATACCTATTTTATTTTAACGGTACGGTATATATTTTTCTATTTTCACCCGATCCCCACTAGAGCGAACTTGCGACGTTTCCCACTGAACTCGATTTTCCTGAGCTCCAATGCAATAGTGGCACAACTTACAATACGACTGTTTTCCATGGCAAGGTAAGGTCATTTTAGTATTATTGTATAGTAGTGAAAACCATCTTATCTGCACTTCGGTCAGTCTAATTTTGAGAATTCGAATCAACTAGTGTATCGTTTCATGCAATATGTGTAGGGGCGGTTGTGGAAATCAATGAACAAGATGTGACAGAACCCAGATATTATGAAGGTACGAAATGTTACCAGAAAGTACCTATTTTGGTTTATAATTTTCAATGCCTAATGAAAAACCAAAATTTGTTATTTTCCGTTTCAACGTATGGAATTCGACAATTCAAAATTAGGAAAAATCGAGTTCTTTGCAGACGAGTGATCTATACAGAAAAATAATACACCATTGTGTAAAAATTTGCAGCGTTTTTTTTCTCGTTCCTCAACTCATTATTCAAGTGAATTTCTTAACGACAACAGTGAATTATTAGCAGAGATTGTACAAACTGTACAAACGTGCGTTTGGGATGCTGTCCTCTCAACCAATATTGTTAAGATTTATATTCGAATTAAATTATTCAATGTTATTTTCTCGAAATTTCTGTCATATCCGAATTCAAACAAATTAAATGTAGCAGATTTTGTATATAAGACGCTCTTGCACGATATCAATTTTCGGAAAAGCCAAAAATATTCAGGACGAGACTGTCTCATCTACTAATTAACTCTCGAATTAATAGGCAGATAAATCTGAAATTTGCAGGTAAGTATACCTCGGTTGTACTGAGTTGGTGGTCCAAGTTTCAAATCGCTAGCTTCAATAGCTCCAAAGATATCCAACATTGAGTTCTTAGTGCATTTTCAACCACACGCCCTGAAAAATTTGGGGATTTGCACTTAAGCGGGTCTTGAATTTGGCCAGCGATATATAAAAACATGCCGACTTTTAACGAAATCATCTCAAAGTTTTCCGAGTACTTCAATGCAGTCTTTTACTAACTACACGGGTAATTCTTAGACCACTCGGTGTAAGTATTTAATTTGATTTATTCATCCTAATTCTTACATTAAAACCTTTTTTCTCGTAGTTAGGATCCTAGTTCAAGTACACACGATCCATGGTTTGTGAAGACGTGAGAAATACACATAAATTGTATACTTTCCCTATTGAAATTACAAATCGTAAATGATGTGAGAAAAATTCTAGGCTAGAAAAGGAGGGTAGGTATGTAGCATTATGCGTCAGTGGGAGTTATTCATAGATTTACCATAATTCATCATATATTCTGATGCAGATATATTCAGATACTTAAGGCTGTTTTGTGCCCTGTTTCTTCTAAAAAGTTGAAAATAATCCGATGGGGTAATAATTAGGGACGTCTGGAATCTGTTTATCATCCTGTGAGATGTTGAGCGATTGCTGAGGTTGTTTGGTTCTGTTCCTCCTAGGAAGGCGTAATTTAAGTGGAAATAAACAGGAACGAACACCAACCAGAAACGAATTATCGGCCCACGATCAGCTGGGTGAACTCTGGTGTTAAATTGGCTTCTTTAGTGTGACAGGTTCTACAAAGTGAAAATTTGACATAAAGCCTCTTTGAGATGACCAAATGGTTTGGAAATCAAAAAATATTTGATATAGAGCCTCTTTGAGATGACCATTTGGAAATCAAATGGTGGGCCCACAATGGGAAACTAAGATTTCAGTTTGTTTTCCTGTTATCAAGTCAAGAAGTCTATATGGATTTTGGGTTTTAATTTTCACAAATTAGAGATTCGACTGAGAGCCTAGAGCAATTTACATCCTGAGTGAGTTTAGTCTATTCCTCTTGCCTCTTATGCAATGTGTTCTTCGTTCATTGGAGTCCTGTCATGTTTTAAACGCATCGAACTTTATTTCTTGTGGTGTGTAATTATTCGAGTATCATTTCTTCATATTAAATATGGATTCCGACCAGGTGATGCGACTACTTGTATGTCTTCTTTCGATATTGTCCGATTGCTCTCCAGACCTCTAGACAATCTTTCGCTCTGTTATGGAAGTTTCTACGTTTCCCAAGACGGAAAAGGTAGGAAAGAAAATGAAAATACTAGCAAAAACCCGGTGGGAGACCTGTGAGGAGTTTGTTCGTCGTTTTTGCTTCTCCTCTTTTGAACTTGCTTCGCACATACCGGTCGCTACTCTCGCCATGTCCTCTCAACTCGATCAGTTTTCTCCTTTGTATGAGGAATCTCGACTGGCCTTAGAGGATACTGCGGTTCGTTCTTTTATTCAACGGGCAACTCTGTCACTGTGGGAGTTACACGTTATTTCCACTTGCCAGACTTGAAACCACGAATTGGACCAGGAGTTTGAGAGTCACGCTTGTTCTTCCTGAGTTACTTCTATGTGCATATTTTTTGAGATAATATCAACTAGGTAGTCGACAAACATAATTCCTGGGGTATTTATCTCACCTACTCTACACTCTACTAGATTTGGGCTATGTTTTGATAGTAATTTTGTTGTTAGGTAGGTACCTGTTCTCCATCATCAACAACGTAGGTCATCATTTCCTAACATACGTATCAGCAGACAGTTCAGAACATCAACTTACTCACTCCTACATGATAACATTGCCATTTCTCTTCCTTTATATTATACAAGGTGAACACTCTTAATGTGTCCAACCTTCAAGGGATCAATTCTACAACAAATTTCCATTAAAAAGTTCCTCCTACAGTTTTTTTTAACCTATTGTTTTCTTGAGTATCTTCAATTTTAAGATTTTGACGTAGATCTTATAAACATAATATGAGGAATTATAAATATAATATGAACTATTATAAATATAATAATTTAGCGTCCGCCTGTAAAAAATGTATGCGACTTTTTTTTAGCTAGAAGTGACATGTCTGTATCGATTCCAGCGCGTGACATCAAATGTTTTTTGTAATTTTGACAGTTTTTAATTTGGTACGTACCGATTGAAATGAATGTAACAACATTAAATGGTATGTTCTCAAGCCGGGTCGACGATTTCGTTTAAAAAATTAAGGTTTTCTGCGATTAAAAAAAAAGTCACCCCCAAATTCGATTGTAAAAAATTGTTTGATTATACCGTTTGAAAGCTGAATTTGAGTTTTCCCAGTAGAATGTCTCTCAAAAACACTAAAATTTAAGTGTTTAAAACGGGGAACAAATACAATTTTAGAAAATTATGAACAATTTCACGCATAAGATCGACTACTCAAAATTAGTTGTAGTCCCGATCCCTTGAAAGTAGATCGAGTGTTCACCCTGCTTACACTAAATAATTAGAAGCACATGAAAATAATGTATTTCACTCACCAAAATTGCCTAGGTAAAGTTCTAGGTTCTAGTGGGTTTCTAGGTACTTTACATAGAGAAAATATTATTAAAATTTAATAATATTTTCTCTAATTAATTAATACCTGATTAATTACTCCGGAGTTGGGTTACCTACATGTACTATGTTTCATGTCGGTAGAATCGCAATTAAATTCTTGGTAATATTGATCCCAAAACCCATCACCCCCATGAAAAGAATCAGGGAGATCGAGTGGGTGTTTTAAAATGCTTACCAGTGATTTTGGTTTATTATTTTCAATAATAAGCCTTTGGAATCGAGCAAGAAAAAAAAAATTTTAACCCCCCCTCAAAATTTGATGTTTTACGTTTCAAGGTACGTAGAATACGAAAATCGAATAAAAAAACTCGGCGCTTTGCGCCTCGGCGGGGGGCTCCGCCCCCCTGCACCCCCCGGTTTATTTCTTTTTCCATACTCTGTATGAAATCATAGGAACACAGAATGTGTTTTTGCGATACTAGTCATCCGTTAAATAAAAAACAACAATAATAAATGTGGAGTTGACATTAACATGACAACCAATAAACATATCACCAGATGTTTTTTCTGTCGCTTTTTCGTGACGATTTTTTTTCGGTAGGTCATCGCAAAAACACATTCTGTGTTAAAATTTCCGTCCGTCCGCCGTACGCGGCACTTTTCTTAGCAACACTGGACCGATTTGGTTCAAATTTGGTATATGGGCTCCATTTGGGGTCTAGTTGTGCCGCGAAGCTTTTGGTTGATGTAGGTCACTTCTAAGGGGTGAAAATTAAGGGTTGAAATTTTCAAGAGTGCCCTAGCTCGAAAACTCTCGAAATAAAGGTATCGTTTTTTCACCAATTTTAAATAGTATTGAATTTTTAAAAATTTTTGAGACCACCCGGAGCTCTGTAGGACAAACCGTTCGGTCCCTACGAGTACTTGAAGGTTTTCCTTCGATAAAACAGAATCATGAGTGTGAATCGCAAAAGAGGTCTAATCTCCATTCAAAGTTTACCTACCAAAGAGTAATTCCTTCCAAACTTGATGTTATAACTTCTCAAACTCAAATAGTTATGAATGCACACGGATAAAGCGTTTATATATTTAAAATCTCTGTTCAATTTCTCCCTTGCGAGGGAAAAACATTAAATCATGTTTAATGTTTTTCCCTCGCAAGGGAGAAATTAGATTGCCGATCACTCAGCTGATCAGTGACCACTCAGGCGCCTTCAGCATTCTCCATTGACCCTGCTTCTCAAATTTCAGCTTCCTGCGTTCAACAGGAGAGAAAATGGCCTTGGAGCTCACTCAGCTGATCAGTGACCATCTTGGTACAACTAGACCCCAAATGGAGCCGATATAACGTGGTAACTAAGAAATCGGTCCGTGGTAACTAAGAAAAAACAAAAAAATTTACTACGAAGACATAATGTATAATGTTCAATTTCTCCCTTGCGAGGGAAAAACATTAAATCATGTTTAATGTTTTTCCCTCGCAAGGGAGAAACTCTGCTGATCAGTGACCACTCAGGCGCCTTCAGCATTCTCCATTGACCCTGCTTCTCAAATTTCAGCTTCCTGCGTTCAACAGGAGAGAAAATGGCTTTGGAGCTCACTCAGCTGATCAGTCACCCTTCAGGCGCCTTCAGCATTCTCCATTGACCCTGCCTCTCAAATTTCAGCTTTCTGCGTTCAACAGGAGAGAAAATGGCCTTGGAGGTCACTCAGCTGATCAGTGACCACTCAGGCGCCTTCAGCATTCTCCATTGACCCTGCTTCTCAAATTTCAGCTTCCTGCGTTCAACAGGAGAGAAAATGGCCTTGGAGCTCACTCAGCTGATCAGTGACCACTCAGGCGCCTTCAGCATTCTCCATTGACCCTGCTTCTCAAATTTTAGCTTCCTGCGTTCAACAGGAGAGAAAATGGCCTTGGAGCTCACTCAGCCGATCAGTGACCACTCAGGCGCCTTCAGCATTCTCCATTGACCCTGCCTCTCAAATTTCACCTTCCTGCGTTGAATAGGAGAGAAAAAAGTCTGCCAAGTTGGGTGGGCAGTATAGCTTCCTCACTCATTGTAACATGGACGTATAGAATCAGTTGGCGAAAAAATTATGATTCAAAGAGTTATTGAATACCAAAATATTAGCGGTCCACCGTCTAGGACCTAACCCACACAATCCCTGAAAATTTCATCGAAATCGGTTGAATAGTTGCGGAGTTTTGGTTGTAACAATAAATTTAAAGTTCGCGCATGCGCAGCGGCTATTGCTTGACCAATTTGATTGAAACTTATAGGGTGTCTCTTAGAAGTTAGTCCCTAACTAACCTCCAAATTTGAGCAAAATCGGTTCATTAGAAACCGAGAAACCGAGGTCCCAGGAAATTCACGTTTGCGCATGCGCACTCGCTCCTATTGGTCCGAAGGTGCTGAAATTTATAGGGGACCGTCTAAGACCTAACCCGCACAATCCCTGAAAATTTCATCAAAATCGGACCACAGGTTAGTATAGTTTTGCCCGTTGCAAATTTGCGTGTCGGAATTCACAGAATGACCCCCAGCCCTAAAACATTAAACATGTTAATTTTATCGGACTAAAATGCGATCGCTGTTCATTTCTTCGATTTGTATACAGTTTTGCCTTCTGCGTAACCAGTAATCAAATTTCCATAAGAAGCTTTCTATTTTTCCAATCGAGTGTGAAGCGTTTAGTTCTTTCTAATAAACTTGATTGTGAAGGTGTGAAGCCAGTATGGTGTGGTAGGTAGTACCTAGCTGGTAGGTAAAAAAAAGTTGGTAGGTAAATAAAATGTTGGTGGGTAAAAAACGCTGCAAATCATTGCTCAAAGGCTTCTTCACTCTTCAGATCACTGATCAGCTGAGTGAGCTCCAAAGCCATTTTTACTCCTATTGAATGGAAGTGCTCTTCCAGGCGTCTTCAGCATTCGAGAAGATCTTCTTCACTCTTCAGAACACTGATCAGCTGAGTGAGCTCCAAAACCATTTTTACTCCTATTGAATGGAAATGCTCTTCCAGGCGTCTCCAGCATTCGAGGAGATCTTCTTCACTCTTCAGATCACTGATCAGCTGAGTGAGCTCCAAAACCATTTTTACTCCTATTGAATGGAAGTGCTCTTCCAGGCGTCTCCAGCATTCGAGGAGATCTTGTTCACTCTTCAGACCACTGATCAGCTGAGTGAGCTCCAAAACCATTTTTACTCCTATTGAATGGAAATGCTCTTCCAGGCGTCTCCAGCATTCGAGGAGATCTTTTTCACTCTTCAGATCACTGATCAGCTGAGTGAGCTCCAAAACCATTTTTACTCCTATTGAATGGAAGTGCTCTTCCAGGCGTCTCCGGCATTCGAGGAGATCTTCTTCACTCTTCAGATCACTGATCAGCTGAGTGAGCTCCAAAGCCATTTTTACTCCTATTGAATGGAAGTGCTCTTCCAGGCGTCTTCAGCATTCGAGAAGATCTTCTTCACTCTTCAGAACACTGATCAGCTGAGTGAGCTCCAAAACCATTTTTACTCCTATTGAATGGAAATGCTCTTCCAGGCGTCTCCAGCATTCGAGGAGATCTTCTTCACTCTTCAGATCACTGATCAGCTGAGTGAGCTCCAAAACCATTTTTACTCCTATTGAATGGAAGTGCTCTTCCAGGCGTCTCCAGCATTCGAGGAGATCTTGTTCACTCTTCAGACCACTGATCAGCTGAGTGAGCTCCAAAACCATTTTTACTCCTATTGAATGGAAATGCTCTTCCAGGCGTCTCCAGCATTCGAGGAGATCTTTTTCACTCTTCAGATCACTGATCAGCTGAGTGAGCTCCAAAACCATTTTTACTCCTATTGAATGGAAGTGCTCTTCCAGGCGTCTCCAGCATTCGAGGAGATCTTCTTCACTCTTCAGATCACTGATCAGCTGAGTGAGCTCCGAAGCCATTTTCAATCCTATTGAACGCAGGAAGCTGAAATTTGAGAGGGAAGGTCAAGGGAGAATACAGATGGTGGTAGGTGCTATTGATGGAGAACCAGTGATCTATACAGAAGAGTGATCTATACAGAAGGGTGATCTATACAGAAGGGTGATCTATACAGAAAATAATAAACCTTTGAGCAATGATTTGCAGCGTTTTTGTCTCATGGAGGACGGGAAGTATCAACAGAGTCAATATCGCGATGCTACAGAATCGAAGTTGTCCAGTGTTATTTTCTCTCGGGCTTTCAGAGGGGTGGACCTTTGAGACCTGATTTGAGTACAGGCGTGTGACCTATCTTGGTATTGAAGGATAAAAAAAAGGTAGTCCTGTTGTCCAATATAAAACAAGAACAAAAAAAAACAAAAAAAAAACAAAAAAAAAAACAAGGTACATAGCGTCCCCGCAGAACAGAGTCCTACACAATTATGGAATTCTTTAATAATTGACTTCAAGTAGCAAATGTTGATGTTTCTGAATATTGAAAAATCTGTCAAATCAACGATTTCAAGGATGAAAGTGGGTCAATCGGTATTGGTGATCGTTGATTGGAGCGTACCATCCAGGAGCTCTCTGAGTCATATTCCTAGGACCGTACGATTGGAATAGTTTACAATAAAAAGCAGACTACACTGTCGCCTTATGCAAATGAGTTGGGGACACAATGTAATAGTGAACCGTCCAGTTTTAAACATGTGGTCGGAGAAAGAAGATCCTCAAGGGGCTATCACCCTACTTCCGACTCCCATCAACAAGTACCAAGAAGGTAAGGTCAATTTTCGCCACGAATTTTTAAATTGTGTGAATTAGTTTGCTCTAGTGCTGTCGTATTGTAATACTGTTATTATTATTGCTTCCGAGTCTACCAAGGTAATGGAAGCTTTTTTTCACATTTCAAGGTTGAAAGAAAAAAATTCTACAAAATCGAAATTTCCACTCGCGTTTTACGTTTCAGACCTTTCTGAACAATTTTGGTTCCGTTTCTGTCTGTCTGTGTGTCCGTGTGTCTGTCATGAATTCCTTTCCACAGCCATAACTTCTACATTTTCCATCCGATTTCAATGAAATTTTCAGGGATTATGCAAATTGGGTAGTAGATGGTCCCCTATGAAAATCATCACCCCTGGACTGATAGTGTCCAATGCGCATGCGCAAATGTGAATTCCTTGTAACACCCATAACATCCACATTATTCATCCGATTTCGATGAAATTTTCAGGGATTGTGCGAATTGGCTTGTAGACGGTCTCCTACGAAAATGATAACCTCCGGACCGGTAGTAGCCGCTGCGCATGCGCGAACTTGAATTCCTTGTAACAACCATAACTACCACATTTTCTATCCCATTTCGATGACATTTTCAGGGATTATGCGGATTAAGTTGAAGATGTTCTCCAATGAATATCAAGGCCTTAAAATTGACAGTAGTCTCTGCGCATGCCCAAACGTAAAATCCTTGTAACAGCCATAATACTTACATTTTTCATCCAAATTTGTTGAAATTTTCTAGGATTGTTCAGATTAGCGTGTAGATGGTCCCATATGAGGGTAGTGGAAAGTACTTAGAGATTGATATTTTGAGAATAACTACTATGCATCGGATCATCTTCAATCGGGTTATGGATACGAGGAAGCTATGTGCCACACCCACTTGGCACTTTTTGTTGTTATTGAATGAAACGAAAATCTTAATAGCCTTTGTAATAGTACTATTCGGTTCAATAATTTAAGGTTGCTACATGCACCGTATCTTGCTTATGCGAACTTCTTTTCCTACCTAGTTCTTCAGATATTGCAGTGAAATTTCAAATCCCCATCGTTCATGATAATTTATATCAATTATAAACCGGATAGTATATCGTCAGCGGTTATATCACTGGCCTTTATGGTTAGCAAGCTAAGATTCTAGAAACAAGTGGACTACCTGAAATGCATATTAAGTAAATGTTGCAAATTGAGTCCTTTTATCACGCGCCTCAAGTACTTCAATCAGAGTTTTGATGGTGAAGTTCAATATTTCAGTATATAAATTATAAATGTTCTCTCCCTGAATGGATGCGGTGGGGTCTTTGATAATACTGGGAACAGGGTTGCATAGTGGTCGTACAACAGGTATCACTCGAGGGAGTGACACTAATATTTGTTAGTTTTTGAGAGCTAGATGGTGTTTTGTAAAATAGCAACAATAACAAACCACAAAACATGTAAATAGCGTTTTCTAATGTATTTCTTTCACGTTTATTTATAATTTTTAAAGTTTATATGACCCTTGACCCGATTGAAATTTCCCTCCTATCAAATATTTTCCAAACGTACAATTTAACAGCGAAATTTTATCTCAGTTTTTACTGTGGAAAGACTATTACTACAACCCTGTTTTATCAAGTTAGTAGTTTAGTAGTAGTAGTTAGTAGTTAGTTAGCAGTTTTATCAAGTTAGTTTTGTTAGTAGTTTTTTATTAAGTATTTTCGTTTAAATTTATTTGATATTCTAAAAAATAATAGTGCTAAGATTTTGTACAGCGAAATAAGAATTATGAATTGTGTTTCTTAATTTCCACCAAAATTAGCTTCCTTTTACATTGGCTGGATGACCTTACTGGGGGCCACTGTAAGTTCAGTGACCTACAATTTTGGGTCAATGATTGACTTGAACCAAAACACCATGAACTGTCCGGTCTATGACGTTATTTATCATTGTCAAAAAGTTTTCTAGTCCCGCACTTTCGATTTCCATTATTCCGGTTTTCATTGCATTTATTAAGTGAAATTAACTTTATCTTTTGGCTCTGCGCATGGATTAAAGTTTTTAACCAATTCGAAACGTTTGGATACGACAATGAGAGAATCAGATCAGCATTGTAGAGTGTTTTTATTTGATATTCGGTATCTTGGGGATCGCTGGAAGTGATTATGAGTGAAATGTCAGACCGAAGAGGCAAGGGGAACAAAATGAACGATCTATTGCTCATACTCCGAAATATCCAAATGAGTGAGGAAAAATTCCCAATCGTGTTGATGTTTCTTAAATCTAAGGAACCATCAGCATGAATAAGGAACACATCACATGAACGGTAAACATCAGCATGATGTTTATGTTCCATATCAGTAAAATTTACGGGAGCTCCAATCCATTTCAGCACCAAGATGTTCTGTATGTCCGCGTTATTCTTCGTCAGAATACTGGCCACTCAGCCTAACATATCTTTGTCCATAAGGGAATCAGTTGTACATTTCAAATGCATTTTGTTTCAAGTCTTCGTAATTCAGACTATGCTCGTCTTATTTTGGATATCAATGCCATAATTGAAGGTAATCGCATATTCTGGGAGTTACCGCATTATAATGAGCTTACTTGCTAAGGATAATTACATATACATAATTCGTCTATTATTCTCACATCGCATGTTATGATTTATTTTAGAGTTTTGTACCATGTTTACAGTCTCAGGTTTTTGCGGGGTGAAAAGCACCTTTCGTTACTGCTCTGGCAATGATAGGAGATGGTAAACGAGTCACGAGCCCCGACCATTCGTGACCCTATGTGAACACTTCTGATTCTCATCTCATTGTCCAATTTCAATAGAATTTGATTTGCAAATGTCTCGCCCTGTGTAAACCGCCAGGAGCATCGTTTGCCCGTTGGCGGTTTGATGATGTGTTCCGTACATAATCAACCTTCACTGGGATCCCAAATCAATCAATGAGGGGAGCAATTTGTCGAATGAAACTGAATTTACTGACTGAATTTAGACGGTTGTGGGTAAATATCATCACAGGAAATACCAGGTATTTATTGATTCATCGATGCAATCATGACAGATTCAACCCTCCAAATGCAAATAAGGGATACATTATAGTTTGATTTAATGGAATTTATAGGTTCTGAGGTAAAATCCTATCTGAGGCAAAATCGCATTTTGGGCAAACCAACACAAAACGCTGCAAATTATTACACAATGGTTTATTATTTTTCTATATAGATCACTCGTCTACAAAGCCACTAACCATCCAACATGAAGAAAAACATCGATCGCATTTCGATCAGCTTTAATTTGAACGGAGATTAGGACTCTTTTGCGATTCACACTCGTGTTTCTTATTTATCGTACGTCCAAACTTTAAATTCTCGTAGTGAGCGAACGGTTTGTCCTATAGAGCTCCGGGTGGTCTCAAAAAATTCTAAAAATTCTATAGAATCTTAAATTGAAGGAAAAACAATACCTTTATATCAAATTTTTTGAGTTAGGGCGTTTTCAAAATTTCAAAATTGATTTTGGAACTCTTAGAAGTGACCTACATCAACCAAAATCTTCGGGGCACAACTAGACCCCAAATGGAGCCTACGTACCAAATTTCATCAAAATCGGTCAATGCTAAGTGGCAAAAGTGCTGCGTACGGCGTACGGCGGAAGGACGGCCAAATTTGTATTCGTTTTTTGGATTCTACGTACCTTGAAACGTAAACCATCAAATTTTGAGGGGGTGTTAAATTTTTTTTTGTTGGTCGATTCCAAAGGTTCATTATTGAAAATAATAAACCAAAATGTAATAAGATTTGAATTGAGAATACTCCTACCGATCGAAGTCAGTTTATTTAAAGCTAAACCTTAGTGTACAGGAATACGATGAAATGCTTCGATTGGATCTGTTATAAAGTATTTTAGATGAAAACACTTTCACATTGAACTTTCCCCCTTCAGGTATCGTTCAATCAGTTTCGCTTGAACGAGCAGAGTTGCACCAATTTTCTGCCGCCTTCGTCTGGAAAGTTTCTTTTGCAAACTTTAAAGTAGATGCGTCTACATAAAATACGGCGATGTCGAGAGTTTGGAACTATTTATCAAGCCTAATTAGGATTGGGAAGATGGATTTTCAAGAGAGGAATTTTAAAACTGGTCAGAAGCAATTGACTGACAGCCTGAGATTTTTTTAATAATTGACGTTTGCAAAGTTTGTATTACAAAGTGGTTTGATTTGGCAACAAACATGTAAAATTGGTATATTTTAAAATTTCAGTTAATCATTATTTCAGTAATGAATATCAATTGAGGAGGAAAAATCTAATATCCTTCATCATTTCTTTTTTATTCCTGTGTTTTATATTTGAAGATAAACACGTAAAATTAGGAAAACAAATTTGATGAAATATTTTTACTGATGACTTTTTTGGTTTGTTATTTTTCATAATGAACCTTTGAATCGACCAAGAAATAAAAGTTAACCTTCCCTTAAAATTTCTAGGTTTACGTTTCAAGGTACGTAGAATCCGAAAATCTAATAAAAATTCTTCCGTCCGTCCGCCGAACGCCGTATGCGGCACTTTTCTTAGCAACCATGGACCGATTTGGTTGAAATTTGGATGCAAATTAAGGGTTGAAATTTTGATTGTTTTTTTAAGAGAGCCCTATCTCAAAAACTCTCGAAATAAAGGTATTTTTTTACCAATTTGAAATAGCATTGAATTTTTAGAGGCCCCCGGAGCTCTGTAGGACAATCCGTTCGCTCCCTACGAGAACTTAAGGGATAATCATCCCTAAAATTCATCATTCATCAAGTTTTGTCGGTAAACCCGATGTTTAGCCAATTTCTAAAGCGGGATACAAACCATTTCGGAAGGAATTCAAGTCATGAGGTGATATACCTTATCCTAAAGATTCAGAATCCGTGGAGAAAAAAAAAGTGTCAAAAATGGATATACCTAAGCCCGTTTGAAAGAAAACTCTTCAAATGTCCTCGCCCGTTTACAAAAACGTACAGTTCCGGACAATATCTTTTTTACGCTGTCCAAGTCTCAATTTCTTTTCCGATTGGCTAGGATTTCTTTCTGTTTACGTACGAATAAACTTGTAGGTCTTATTTGACTTATAGATTAGTTACATGGAGAAGGGGTGAATGAGATTGGAAGGGGTTAGTAAACTAGCCATTATTCGGAATTTTTAGCTTATTAAGGCTTACTAATGGAACCTAGGAGGCTTGAAACTAAGTGAATCAAATCAATAAACTTTCATGGAGAACTCCTTTTCACATTCAAGTCAAATGAATTTCATGAAATCCAAAAACGACAAACTGATAAGAGTATGAAGTTTTATTTTGGAGTTGGTGGTAAGGAAGAGACTTGAATTGACGAGTGATATTCAGGAATATACTCGTAGGTATCCAACTTCCACACAATACCTACTGATGATCCAAGATCTCTTTTCATGAGACTTTGGCGAATCTTCCTTCAACGACTTCTTTATTGGTCTGACTAGTCGTTTCCTCGTCGGAATGAATAGTGGATATAGTGGATAGGGCAGTGGACTCGACCATCGCCGACAATACAAAAGCTTATCTCCTCGCATGTTCCCCTCAATACGCGGAGGATAAGCCGAAGTGATTACAGTAACGTAGCCCGTAAGATTTATTATAACATTTTTTCCCGTACAAAGGGACGTTTTTTGGAGTGATGGAACTGGAGACGTATTGAATTTATGTTATTCGATGATTTTAGGTTTGAAGAAAGATCTTGTTTCATGACTAGAACATCGCTATCATGTTGATGACTACCTTGTTCGCCCTGTTTTGGTTTATTATTTGCAATAATGAACCTTTTGACTCGAGCAAGAAAAAATAATAATTCCTAAAAATTTCATGGTTTATGTTTCAAGGTTCAACATAGAATTCAAAAATTAAATCAAATCGTTCCCGTCCGTTCGCCGTCAGCCTTACGTCATACGCCATACGCAAGACGTTACCTAGTTCTCGTGGACCAATTTTGATAAAATTTGGTGTATCGGCTCGATTTGGAGTCTACTCGAGCCCCAATGGTTTCGTTATTGTCAGTCGATTTTGAAGGGGTGAAAAGTGGGGAAAATGTTTTTAAACGCTCGAAAAACTCGTAATATTCTATGTAGGTAGGCATGTTTTTCATTTATTTTTATTTTTATTTTTAGTATCCTAAATTTTCAAGAATTTATTTTCTGACACTTCCCAGAGATGTGAGGGACCAACCGATCGCTTAATGAGGTTATATAATTACCGTATCGATCAGTGTCTCATGACTTTCAATCATCAATTTAAGATAGCGTTAAATTTCAAAAAAAACGAATGAAACCACCCCGCCGTACAGTGGGGCAAAAACGCAAAATACCGCTTATGCGCTTTGAAAGTTGAGATTTGGTCCAAGTAATGACAGAAAATGGTTTGTCTGCCATCGCCAAACGCCTGAATTGATGAGTAGACCGTAGAAATTATTGTTTGTACTCGTACAAATAAAAACATGTGAAAAGTTGACAAAATTTGTAAAAATTTTGATGACATTTGAAATGGTATTCAATTCATTTGTATTGTATATTTTTCTTTGAGATGGTCCAAAAATTTTCTTTTAACTTAGATGTTGTAGAAGAAGTACAAATAATCAGTTTTCAGTATCAGAATAAAATATTTCTACGCTATAATATTGTGTTATCCAACATAGTATTAGTAGTGGTTATATTCATTTCACTGTACAGTTTTTGAGCATCCTTGCGCACCTGAATTTCCACAATTTACAGAAGCCTTTGCCAATCTAGAAATACCTCCAACATTAGTTTGCTGCATTCACATGCATTCTTGGCCTCCAGAGACGTATTTATCTTGAAAAAGTGAGTATACCTCTTCCAAACTTTGCTTGACGTGACTGCAGCACGATTGCTGAAATCACTTAGCATTCACATATAGCCAATGTATCGGCAGCAACATCGGAAACATCACAATGATTTAATTTTGCAGAGGATGTATGGTTGTGATGGTTCCACAAGGCAAAGTCAATACGAACAAAGCATTAAAGACCCTCAGACGTGGATGACATCCAACCATACATTGAGGAATGAGATGAAAACGTCGAGTGATGAAGATGGTGAAGTGGCAGCAGGTTACATGAATATTCGTTAAAGAAATTATGTCTTTATACTTTAATTTCATCGTTTACCTAATGATTCGTAAAGAATGTTTTACATTTCAATGACTTGTAAAAGAACAAACTTACAATTTCTGGCAACATAGCTAACCAATAAATTATTTTCTATGCAAATATTCCTGGTTTTTGCCAGGACCGGCCGGTCACCGGGTGTCATTTAGACACTTGATTTTGAATTATAAGCGCCTTTTCGCGTTTTCGCCCCACTGTGCGCCGATAAACTATTGTTTACTCAGCAACTATAGTGAAATTAATCAGTCCCACGAGTTGGTATTCCTGCGCTAGTCAGAGAGTAGTCGCATCTCCCTCACCTCACTTGCCCCTTGTCCTTAAGAAAGGACATTGTAAGGAGGTTTCTATCTCCGTTGCATCATTTGTAGACAAATGATGATTCGGAAATACGAGTGTGGATCGCATATAAACGTTCACCGTCAGAAGTGAGACAAATATCAGTGATCATGGAATACCAAAGTTTCATTATTTCATTAATTAATTTACTGTCACATGGAAAAAAAAACAGCATTCCGCTGACTGCCCTCCCTCTCCAACAGTGTTACTACCTTTATATATTAGGTTTTCAGGGTCCCCTCATGTATGATATATGATTTTAACGTGTTGGTTTGCATGGGATCTCGTAGCAATGGCAACTTTTCGACCCAGAGGTAAACATTTTGATTTTTTAACATTATCGTGCTATTTTTGGAAAAAAATGTGCTCCATTTTTCTTGTAGCAAAAAAAAAAAAAAAAATAAATAAATTTAGAAATTGGGTCCTTAAAAATGATCTTTTTCAGTTCTACTTCGCATTCTTGTGGTTTCTGAACAGTTTTGATTCCCTGAATGACTGTCGATCTTAGGGAATACAATATTTGGTGACACCTTTTTGGGTATTCCACTTTCAAATTCGAGGGTGATAACCGACCGAATATATCGATATGAGAAACGTCCTACGTCATTTCAAACGTCAACATTGATGCTCTCGTTGTGGTGCCTGATAGATATGTGGCTCGACCTGCAACCACTTATCAAGCGGAGTTAGCCTAAATAATTAAAATGCTATGTTGGTTTTGGAATTTCAATGTTGAGGTTTCCTCTCAGTATAATAAAATAATCATACGTGATAACAATGAACGTAATTATTAAGATTACAGTCCTTAATGATGTGCGTATTATGACAGGCTAATCACCTAAGATAGTTATTAGGACATTTTTTCTGACATTCTGCCTGTAATTCTCATAGGAATTTATCCCTAGAACAAAACAAAAATATCATAAGCTCTCATCTCCTCGCTCTTCCTTTAGCTACCTACCCTCAGCTTTTTTCATAAAGTATGAAATCCAGGTTTTGTCCTGTCAGGAAAGTTGTAATGATTGGAGATTTCCATACACCGGCGATTTGATCTAAGTGGGTGAGGCGCAACCTCCTACCGAGAATGTTAACAAAGGCTCCTCGCCCACGTGATTTCGGAAGTCAAGGGATGAATTACATTGACCCCAACATCCCCTTTCTCAACCAGACAGACTAAATGGAACAAAATTTGAACCATAACTTGGGGCAATAACTCTTGTGACAAGCAAATTTCTTTCGGGAATGTAGATTTTCTTCATTCGACCCTTAATAACTTTTTTCTCTTGTTGTATTTAAATCAAAATTTAATCTAAAAGTCCGATTCGGTCCAGGGCAGGTGTGTGTATTATAAATTGTATCAGAAACATCAGACAAAAATGTTGTGATACATGTAACTAGAATTGATGGACTCACAGTCACAGAGCATAGTTTTAGTTGATTGTTTGGTGATTAAACTTCATTCATGCTCTATGATTTAGAATAGCCTAGCTCTCGCACAAAATATCACAGTTCACAATATGATAAAATCAACTACCTTCCAATTCCGAGTAAATGTAGGTGTTAGAAAAACAAACCAACAAAATCAACCGACGTAAAACGTGCTTTTAAACATTTGTAACTTGGATATTGCCCGATGGAAAATAAATAAAGGAGAAAAGTGTGATGGGATAGAAAAATGACGATTGCACATTTACAGTTGCAGTTACTGAAAAAATTGGTTAAATAAAATGAAGGAGAAAATAAATAAAGTAGAAAAAACGTCTGCCAAGTGGGTGTGGCACATAGCTTCCTCGTATCCATAACCCGATTATATAGATGATCCGATGCATAGTAGTTAATCTGAAAACACCAATCTCTAAGTACCTTTCACTACCCTCATAGGGGACCATCTACACGCTAATCTGGACAATCCTAGAAAATTTCATCAAATTCGGACGAAAAATGTAAGTGCGGTAGTGATTAGATCAAAAAATTTTTAAAACTTGACTAGGATTCGAACTTGTGTCTCTTGAATGGGAATCTAAAGCATTGCTGACTGACCTATCAAGGGGATGGCAGAATGGGGTTTGAGATCCTTACCTCACACGCCACTGTTACAAGGATTTTACGTTGGCGCATGCGCAGAGGCTACTGTAAATTTTAAGGCATTGATTTTCATTGGGGACCATCTACAACCTAATCCGCGTAATCCCTGAAAATGTCATCGAAATCGGATGGAAAATGTAGAAGTTATGGCCGTTACAAGGAATTCACGTTTGCGCATGCGCAGTCGCTTCTATCAGTCCGAGGATGATGATTTTCATAGGGGACCGTCTACACACCAACCCGCACAATCCCTCAGAATTTCATCGAAATCGGATGAAAAATGTAGAAGTTATGGCCGTTACAAGGAATTCACGTTTGCGCATGCGCAGTGGCTTCTATCAGTCCGAGGATAATGATTTTCATAGGGGACCGTCTACACACCAACCCGCACAATCCCTGAAAATTTCATTGAAATCGGATGGAAAATGTAGAAGTTATGGCCGTTACAAGGAATTCACGTTTGCGCATGCGCAGTCGCTTCTATCAGTCCGAGGATGATGATTTCCATAGGGGACCGTCTACACACCAACCCGCACAATCCCTGAGAATTTCATCGAAATCGGACAATAACTTCGTATAGTTATGCGCGTTACAAGGAATTCATGACAGTCACACAGACACACAGACACACGGACACACAGACACACAGACACGGAACCAAAATTGTTCAGAAAGGTCTAAAACGCAAAACGCGAGTGAAAATTTTGATTTTGGAGAACTTTTTTTTTCGTCCTTGAAAAGTGAAAACAAAGCTTCCGCTACCTTGGTAGACTCGGAAGCAAAATTGGTTAAATAAAATGAAGGAGGAAATGAATAAAGGAGAAAAGTGTGATGGGATAGAAAAATGACGATTGCGCATTTACAGTTGCAGTTACAGAAAAAATTGGTTAAAAGTTCAGCGGGCAAGTTCGTATGATTTCCCTGAAATCTTGAGTAATATGGAACATTGAGAAAGGTAGATTATGAGAAATTTTACCGTAGGTAGGTAAAGTTTTGGCAATGGCAAGCAGCGAGATACAAAATCTACTCAAAATCTTTGAATCACGATCAACGATTATTTTTTCGCTTTTTGCCCAGTTTTGAGAATTATTTTTACACCAATAAAGATGTAAGAATGATTCTGTGACATTATTCATGTTATTCAATACTACGAGTAACGATGAGGGAGGAGCGTTGTCATCCCACATTTTCTGTTTGACTCTGAATCAAAACCGACTTCATAGTTTAGTTGAGAAAGATAAAAGATTAAATAAAAGAGACTTGATATCCCAATCGACCTTTTCCTAACATCCGAAAGGAGGTAATTTCAATTAGCTAAACAATAATCCCAAAAACAAAAGTTTCATGAATATTCTACGCTCCACTTTGTTGGTGAAGATTGTACTTCTCTACATTATATTTTAGCACAACTCTGTATAGTTTATTCTATTTCACTGCACTAAATCCTTTTTCCTTCTTGTCCATCTCATATTTCGTAGTAGGTATTCGATAAATTATTCAAAGGCCGCAGGCGTCGACCAAACGCGTCAAAGGGGGATCTAATATATATTTAAATTGAGAGAAATTATGAGGCACGTTTGGAAGGGAAGTTGGCAAAGACAATGAATTATGGATTGTTATTTTTGATGGAGGCCCTCGACAATCCCGAAAACCATGAATCGAGAATCGAGCCAGAAAAAGGGTTCTTGAGTGCGTTGCTGTCTCCTTGATCGTTTCGATAGGTACTTATTATCTTTTTCTCCTTTTATTCTCTTCGGTTATCAACTATCGATCTCGATAGAAGTGACAAAGACGTTTTCATGCACTCTTAAATAAAATGTGTCGGTTCCCAAACCAATATGATTTGAATTATGGACGGACTTGAAATTTTTGCTTACTCACTATCTAATGAAGGGAAGCTTTGTATTCGTGCTGCAATAAGAAATCTAAATGTTCACTTGCATTATGGGTTCAAGAGCATCCTTAAACATTTAGGTTTAAGGACTAATATGAAATATCAGTTCCTTAGATATTTCAGAATTCTTTAGATGTCCAGCTCTGTAATACCCTCAACCAACTGCTTACACATCAACTAATTCTTTGTCACTCTGTGTGAGGGAGCCAGTTTGTCATACGCTTTGGATATTGTACTCTTAAACTTAAATGAACCAAGAAGAACGGAATAATATACAATACCAATAATATACAAAAACAATAATAATATAATAAATAATACAGTAATAAATAATTACAATAAATTTAATGGTAATAAAATTATTATATTTATGGTCGGAACCTCTGCAATTTCCAAGGTTTTTACAAAACCAAACTTATTCAATTGTTCAGCTGTAATTGACCACTGAAAGACCGACACAGAGCGGAATTTTACTCGTACGGACATAACCATAACAAATTCTGTAAAAATAAAAAAAGTAAAAATGCAATTCAGAGCGCGACTGGAAATTTAGTGAACACATTTTCTCACGCTATTCTCAAACATAATAAGCTCTCTCTTCTCACTGTAGTGAAGGGAGGGCAACAAAACCTATCAATAAGAATAACAGCTTTTCACTAGACGCAAGATGTTTATAAATCACGCAACAGATTATTTGAAAACTTGTATAAGTTTGTAACTCACTTTCTTCCAATTAAAACTTATAACAAGAATGAAGCCAAGTCTTTCGTTGTTTTGCTGTCAAAGGAAGTTGAAACTAAAAGCTGGATAGCGGAGAAAATAATTTATCGTCTCTCAGCCTTAATGCAATGCAATTGAATTGAATATCAGGTAGGAACTCGAGCACAGCGTGAGCTCAGTTGTGATGAATTGGTTGGATTAGGTAGAAACGGGTAGTAAGTAAGGGATAAAAAAATGTAAAATTGATTCCGACAACTTCCTCAGGAAAATCAGATTTTTTTAGTGAGGGCTAAACTGGTCCGAATCTTTGAGAGAAGGGATGAAGGAAATTCCTGCATAGCAAAGGAAGAAAGGGAGCGCACAATTGCAAACTGGCAAGATATATGGACGGGAGAACATACAGGAAGATGGACTGTACGGCTGGTGCTAAACATTCAGACCTGGTTGGAAAGGAAACATGGAGAGTGAACTTCTTCCTTACGCAGTTCTTTACAGGACAGGAACTTTTTATGCCTATTTGCATGAAATTGGGAAGGTCCCAACATGTCCCCAACATGTCTACACTGCCAGAACAAAGATGACGGTGATGTGCTCCACAACTTCTTCAAATGCACCAAATGGGCGCCTGAAAAAAAAACTGATGGCAGACCTGGAGTTAGCTCCCCAGAGTTCAACACCAGAGACTGTTGCCAGCAGGATGCTGGAAAGTGAAAGGAGCTGGATTGCTGTGGCAGAGTACACAGAAAGCATCCTGACAAGGAAGATACTATTAGAACGAGAAAGAGAGAGGAGGGAGCACCTGGTCCGCCCCCTCACCCAGAACTGATTAAACGCCTCAGGACTCAGCCTGAAGTAATTTATTAACGGTTCCGGGCTGATTTCCAACGTGGGAGAAAAGGAGGTGTTTTTTTAGTGGGTTTGAACATAACCGGAAGACGTGGACCCTTCCAGGTATCTTACGAGATCCAATTCCACCTATGGATCTTAAAGATTTTCTCACCTGCCTACCAGAAAAAAAAACCTGGTCCAAAAACTCCTGCTCCTAGATTGATCTATTCAGAGTTAACTAAGAGTTGAAATCTAATTCAGTTGCCTGAAACAATGATTATGCTCCATTAACAAATTATTTGATTGAGCTGATTTCAATATCAAAAAATTCAGATATTTTATGTGCCAAACCTACTTGGCGATTTCTATATAATGGTTTATTATATACGAGTTCAATGTAAAGGCGTAATACCCATGTTGTGCTGAGTAGTTGTAAGTGTACCTTCCTATGAATTTATTCAACTATTAACATGGTGGATTTTAACAAAAAACCCAAGGCGACAATGAATTTTCCTCATTGGAGAAAACATTAATAATTCAGGGTATTTAGTTGAAGTCTATCAACTACAGGGTGAATAGAGACAAAAGAAGCTTCGTCTGGTGAAAACCTCACAAGAAAGAAGCGTGTACGTAGATCAAGAACCCCACTATTCAAGTGTTTTCATTATCAACCCCGCATTTTCGTTATCAACCCCGCATCACTTTCGGTGGTTAACAAGTGGCTCTGCATTAAATTTTAGCTCTTTGGGGTGAGAAGGATAGAAGAAGTCGCTAAGTTAAGAGCTCTAAGGATCTAAAACTCCAAAAGACCCTTTAGAATCGTCCTTGTAAGACGATCCTAAAAATAGTTACTTTCACTGTTTCTATTAGAAGGTAGGTAAAAAGCTTACTACTTTCTGATACAAAAATAGCTGATGTAAAAACCATTTTCTTTTCCTCAGAAGCTAATTTTATCCCGATTATGAGATTCGTGAAATCCCCCGTAAACAGGAAGAGTGGATTATCTCTTCGCAAACTTCAACTTGAAGGATCGTAGGTCGTTTGATCAGACGTGGGGGGGGGGGGGGTACATAGTGTGTGGTGGAAGTACATCAGTGATAGCGTCAAACGAACGAAATGAATCAGCATTTTTAATCTTGGGGAGCGTCGATAATGAACGACAGGAGATGACGAATAGCTTTTTTTCAGTTACCTAAAATTGATTACGGTGTCGCCATTTGATTCAACCTAAAAAATGGCGTAAAAAGTAGGTACCTTTCCTGGTCAACGTCAGACCTTATAATTCCATGAAATACTGGGTTTCTTCAGAATGCTAACTATAGCTTCCGCTCGACCGAGGCGAAGGAATATGGTTTTCCTGTTCAAAACATAAAAAAAGCAGCCCCCAAAATCGAAATTTACACTCTTTTTTAAACGTTTTAGACCCCCCTGAACAACTGGGTTCGTGTCTGTCTGTCTGCAAATCCTTATAACGGTCAAAAGTACACGAGTTACCGTTCGATTTTGATGACATTTTCTAGAATTGAGAGGATTTCCTTCGGATCGATTGAAGTTCCTACGGATGGCCAACGTAAAAACATTGTAACATCCACAACTTCTACATTTTCCATCCCCAACGTTAAATGATTAAGAATGGGGTCAACTGGAATTCATCTCCTTCTTTTCCGAGTTTCGGTAAATTTGATACCTTCTTCAGGGCCTATAAAGCAAAAGCAATATTCACCCTTAACGGCGTAAACTCTAACAATCCTATGAGTATAAAACAAAGATATGCTCACTTAGTAAAACGTCCTTCGAGTGAGTAAAATCTGTACTACATTATTAGTTTTTTATTGTTGTTTTGATTCGTAATTTCTTTGTTTAATACTCATAGGATTGTTAGAGTTTACGCCATTAAGGGTGAATATTGCTTTTGCTTTATAGGCCCTGAAGAAGGTAACAAATTTACCGAAACTCGTATTGACGCGTCAATACGAAATGATATGGTGGAGACGCCACTACTTCTACAGAACTGTAACAAAAACTGTTTCAGTTTCATTTTGATCGAATTTTTGAAACTTGAGTGGTTGAGACTTTGTTTTGTTCTCTGCAAAATGTCATCGTAATGTGATCATCAAATTTACAGGGTAGAGGAGGATGGTTTGTTGAGCCGGTGAACGTAGCGATGTTTGGTTACTGCGAGATTGAAGTTCGAACTGTTATGTATCGGATCAACTATCAGTACATTCAGGGTTATGGATACGAGGACGTTAAATGCCACATTAACTTGTCAAATCCTGCGATCTCGAGAAAGTTTTCCGGAGATTTGTCATTGTTTGTTACCTATATTTGTTGGTACATACCTACCAATAGTTGTATCCAATAGTACCTGTTGTACCAATAGTACCTGAGTTTTGATTAATGAAAATTATCTTTCAAATTCCCGTTCCCGTTGTTCATCTTTTAAAGTATTTAGTTATTACCGTTTTAAATTATCTTTTAATTCCAGTTCCCGTGAGATCACCAAAGTTAAGGCCAGTTAGCTCTGTAGGATATTTGGATTGGTGACCTCTCGAGGTCGGTTTCGCAGGTCTTAATAGTTTGTCGGGTAAGGGACATTGATGAACTTTCTTCCGCAATAAGTAGCTATGAGCGGAATCATCAGAACCAATCAACTGATCAAACTGAAATCCAAGCAACTGATGACGTCCGCAAAACCAGGAATGGCAGTCGGACGAAAATTCAATTTGAGATGGTTGATTGGTTTCCACTTACTTACCTACTTACAATTGGCCTTTCTTAAATTGAAACTCTAACGATTTTTTATGATGGTATATTTGTTTCTAATTTTGTAACGTTAACCGAGGGAGTAATTATAATTTTGTGCTGAAAGGTCATAGAAGTTGAAATGAACCCCATCATATACCTCTAGTATACCTTAAGTGAATTTATTTTTCGGCATTATTCAAAAAGTTTTTTGAAACTTATTTGCTCACATACGGATGAAGAGTGGAATCGCTCAGGAACCTGCCAAGTGCGCACACAAAGGAAATAGAAAATCGTTAGGTCCCGAATGACGTAGGTGAGATCTCGATGTTAGTACATCCGTGTTTACAGTAACACTAACGAGATTGTTTGACGTGATATTTCCGAAAGTTGCTCCAAACAATCTCTGCGAGTCTGGAGTGGCAGATCATCCAGCCGAGAAAACAAGTTTTCCAAAGTTGAAGGTTTGTTTTGATGTTCTTTCGCACGTCTAGAGATGATGGTTTTGCATTTTTCTTTTTTGAACGAGTGGGTTGTTTTTATTCCCTACTACGGGGAATATCGATTACAGGTGGCACCTCACGTGAGTGCCTAACAGCGTAAGCAACGTTTCTAACAAACGGGTAAGACACCCAATTCGAACGGTAGATTTTTAATTGACGCTTTATTATACTTAAAGTATGTAACTTTATGTATACACTATGTACTAAAGTATACTTTATATACTTACTTCAAGTTCAAGATTTCATAGCTACATAACCATTATTGTTCTAAAGAAATCATGAAACTGCAGTGGAATTTCATCATTTATTTAATCCTTTATAGACTTTACTGAGAAATACCTTAGACTATAAATATTCACCTATACATTCTTTAGACATCACAACAAATATGGCTTGTAAGCGACTCTGTTACAGTTTTTTTTAGAAAAACGGCTTGAAATCTTTACTGTCAGTATGAATAAGACACCCAATTTTAAACGACCTTATCTCTCTTAATACTAGTGAAAGTTTAAACCATCTGATTTTAATGTTTGAAATCAACTGGTGTTTTGTTCGTCAAACCATCAGCGATTATAAATCTCGAATAACCCCGTCTTTCGGCGTAAGCGATTTCATTCTGAAATGAATATTCTGAATTATTGCTTCCGAGTCTACCAAGGTAGCGGAAGCTTTGTTTTCACTTTTCAAGGATGAAAAAAAAAAGTTCTCCAAAATCAAAATTTTCACTCGCGTTTTGCGTTTTAGACCTTTCTGAACAATTTTGGTTCCGTGTCTGTGTGTCTGTGTGTCTGTCTGTCTGTGTGTCTGTGTGTCTGTCCGTCTGTCATGATTGCCTTGTAACGCGCATAACTATACGAAGTTATTGTCCGATTTCTTGAAATTTTCAGGGATTGTGCGGGTTGGTGTGTAGACGGTCCCCTATGAAAATCATCATCCCCGGACTGATAGAAGCGACTGCGCATGCGCAAACGTCAATTCCTTGTAACGGCCATAACTTCTACAATTTCCATCCGATTTCAATGAAAATTTCAGAGATGTTACAGATTAGTAGGTATTTAGATGGTCCCTTATGAAAATCATCATCCCCGGACTGATAAAAGCGACTGCGCATGCGCAAACGTGAATTTCCTTGAAACGGCCATAACTTCTACATTTTCCATCCGATTTCAATGAAATTCTCAGGGATTATGCGGATTAGATTGTAAATGGTCCCCTATGAAAATCATCACCCCCGGACTTATAGTAGCCGATGCGCATGCGCGAACGTAAAATCCGTGTAACAGCCGTGCGTACGTCACAACCTCAAATTCTACACTACCTACTGTCTGGCACCCGTAGCACATGTACAGCGAGTCATTTTGACACGTGAGAGGTCATGGGTACGATTCCCAGCCGTGCTTAGATAATTTTAGATTTTTTGAGTAGTGACTCACTTACATTTTTCATCCGAATTTGATGAAATTTTCTAGGATTATCCAGAGTAGCGTGTAGATGGTCCCCTATAAGGGTAGTGAAAGGTACTTAGAGATCGGTGTTTTGAGATTAACTACTATGCATCGGATCATCTATATAATCGGGTTATGGATACGAGGAAGCTATGTGCCACACCCACTTGGCAGACGTTTTTTATTTAGTGTCTGAAAGATAAGAGTACCAGATGTTTGGCTTAGTTGTTTATGGTTACGACCATTGATGGAGTTGATCGTTCAATATGAAAGCCTTGCCACCCACGCTTTGAATGAAGGCATGGGTCCGTGCAACGCTTGGGAAACCAGCTAGTTGATCATAATTTCTCCAAATTTCTTAAATTTTTGATTCGATAGTAGATATTATAATTATATAATATTATTTTTAAGCTTTTTGTTATTAATAATATTTTTACTTTCCAATAATTCTGTTATGACCCACATAAAATCAGTTATTAGTTCTTAAATAAAGAAGCTACCGGGAGGATCCCAGAGTGAGTCAGCACCTGCCAGGGGAGACGAGGTACGGGGGTTCCGCCAACATGACGTCACCCTTCCACCTCTCTCTCTCCCGAACTATTCACATAAGTATATAAGCTCACTCAGGGATGATCCCTCATGCCAATCTACCTCGTAGTCAAGTTCTCGTCTTGTTCATTTCGCTCTCCAACTTCTCCTTCATCAAGGTATCTCCTCGAAGTCGTAGGCTCAACCAAGTAAATATCCCGCCTTCCCGCCGGTGAGTTTCTCTGAAACGCCGGGGATTGCCGGGCTAGCCCTATTCTCCCAGTACTCCGCATGCCGGTATGGGTCTGACCCGCCGATGCGACAGTACTGAATGCTAGGCTAGGGAAAGTCTCTCTTAGGTTGAGTAGGTGTTAAAGCAACGACAAACGCCGCAGCGAGAAGGTCAGCTCCTTCACTCGCCGACACGCCGAACACAACAGTGGTGACCCCGCACGTTTTTAACTACCTATTCGACGCAGAGAGATGAACGACAACGGCATCCCCGATCCACCGCCGATGCCTGACTTCACCGAAGCCGCCAAAGTGTCAATTCCCTTGACACTACCACCGTTCTACAGGGAGGACCCTCGCCTCTGGTTCCTGCAACTCGACGCGGCCTACACCAGCGCGCATATCAACACACAACGGGCCAGATTCACTCGGACACTCCCTCTGCTTCCCTACGACGTCGCAGTACAAACGGCAGACCTCACAGCGGCTCAACTCGTCACGCCTTACGACGACCTAAAGGCTAGGCTCATCGAAATCTTCGAGCCCTCTCGTCATCAACGGATCGCGGCCCTCACCCAACAGCAACACTTGGGGGACCAAAAACCATCACAGCTCCTACGAAAAATACGACACCAGCTGGGGGACCTTATGCCACAGGATCTTTCAAAGACCTTCTGGATAAAAGCCCTACCACTCGACGTACAAACGATCCTAGCACCATGGATGACGAAGGACGCCGAATTCCTTGCACCTATCGCCGACGCAGCCTATGAAATTCGGGGATCCGCATCACTGCATCAAATAGATCCACAACCTCACACAGAAGTTGTCGAGAAGAAGCCGCCACCTCGCAACCAAAGGCCAACGAATCAACGCCCTCGCAGCCGCTCAACATCGCCAACGCGACGAGGTGGTCTCTGTTGGTATCACTTCACCTTCCGAAAGAAGGCACTAAAATGCAACCCACCTTGCTCCTTTAAAAAAGTGTCCTGGTCGGAAAACTAGGAAGCCCACCTGTTTACAAGGCGGGCACCCCTTATACAGATGTTTCCAACCGACTGTTTGTAAAATGCAGGAAGAACAACATCCCCTTCCTTATCGACACCGGAGCTAGCATTTCCATTATACCAAACACCTTGCTCAAATGGAAAAAGAAAACCAACGACCAGCTTCTCTTCGCAGCAAACGGCACAGCAATCTCAACATACGGTCAATACCGAACAAAAGTAATACTCGAGAACGAAGTGTACGAATGGGCCTTTATCGTCGCCAATGTGAAACGTCCGATCATCGGAGCAGATTTCTTGAGCTATTTCGGCTTACATGTCGACCTCAAGAACAGGCACCTCTACAACCCTCACGCACGACGCCCGATTAAGGGATATGTGAATACAGTCAACACCGGGGTTTCAACGGAGGCAACCCCTCCGGCCTTTACCAAAATGCTGGCTAAATATAAACCGGCACAGAGGAAAGCATCACTCCTCTCGTCAGTAAAACACTTCATCGAGACGAAAGGACCGCCCGTCACAGCAAAAAGTCGCCGATTACACCCTGAACAACTCCGCCAAACAAAAGAAAGTTTTGACAAACTTCTTAAAGATGGAATTATTCGACCATCTAAATCCCCGTGGGCCAGTCCCTTACACGCCGTTCCTAAACCAGATGGTACATGGCGATTCTGCGGAGACTATAGAAGATTAAACGAACGAACAGTAGGCGACCGATATGCAGTTCCGCACTTACGCGACTTTTCCTCGCACCTACATGACTGCACAGTGTTCTCGACTCTGGATATTTCACGAGCATTCCATCACATCGATGTCAACCCGGCAGATATACCAAAAACCGCAATTATAACACCTTTTGGCCTCTACGAATATAAAAAGATGAATTTCGGGCTCAAAAATGCGGCACAGTCTTGGCAAAGGTATATGGACCAGATCCTTAGGGGTCTCGATTTCGTCTTCTGCTTCCTCGATGATATCCTAATCGCATCTAAATCAATAGCCGAACACCAGCAACATGTACAGCAAGTCCTAACTATTTTCGCTAACGAAGGACTTACAGTCAACAAAGAAAAGTGCGTTCTGGCAAAACAAGAGGTAATCTGTCTCGGACACCTCGTCAATACAAACGGGATAAAACCACTTCCAAAAAAAGTGGACAATCTTACTACATTTCCGCTACCCACAACAGTAACGGATTTAAGACGGTTTTTAGGGATGCTTAATTTCTATCGCCGTCATATCCCACATGCAGCCGTCCATCAACAGCCACTGATCGAGGCCATCCCTCAACCTTCAAAAAAGAAGGACAAACGACCAATTGAATGGACGGAGAAACGTAAAAAAGCATTTCAACAATGCAAAACCGATTTACAACAAGCGGCAATGTTAGCTCATCCAGCGCCTACTGGACACCTATCTCTCACAACAGATGCATCGGAAATCGGGATCGGAGCAGTTCTACAACAAACCATCAACGGAAAATCCTCCCCATTAGGATTCTTCTCAAAAACGCTCACGCCCGCTCAAATAAAGTACTCGACCTTCGACAGAGAGTTACTAGCCATTTTCGAAGGAATCAAGCACTTCAGAGACTTTATCGAGGGACGTGAATTTCATGTTGTCACCGACCACAAACCATTAACAACCTCGCTGCATCAGGATAGGAAAACAGCTTCACCTCGACGCCTACGTCAAATGGAATTTATAAGTCAATTTACGACAGATATTCGCTTCACTCCGGGAACGTCCAATGTAGTGGCCGACGCTCTTTCACGGCCATCTCATCCGGAACTTAACGAATTAACTTCATTTCCGACAGGCGCCTCCATTGCCCAAGAACAACGGAACGACACATCAGCCGAATTCCAAAATCTAATCACCAACAAACGATTAGAAGAAACAACCGTCCCATCCAGTAACACAACACTATGGTGCGACGTATCAGGCGAATGTCCTCGCCCGTTCATTCCAAACAAATTGCGCCGCGCAATTTTTGAACATTACCACGCTCTCAGCCACCCAGGAATCAGAGCCACACGTGACATAATTCGAGCTAGAACATTTTGGCCTAGGATGAATACCGACCTACGCAATTGGGTACTAGCGTGCGAACGCTGCGCGAAATATAAAGAATTTCGACATCCGAAAACTACACCACAACAATTTGAATTTGCGCCGGCCCTAGCTCATTTACACGTAGACATCGTAGGTCCTCTGGAACAATCAGAAGGGTACAAATACCTTCTTACCATGATCGACCGAAACACCAGTTGGCCCGAATGTGTACCACTTCGATCAATCACTACGAAAGCCGTCATTGATAACATCACCAAAAATTGGATCGCGCGATACGGCTGTCCTCTCCTTCTTACTACTGACCAAGGAAGACAGTTCGAAAGTTCCGAATTTACAGAATTTCTTAAAAAATTCGGTATACAGCGAATCCGGACGACGGCGTATCATCCCGAAGCCAACGGGAAAATCGAAAGGTGGCATCGCGATCTAAAAAATGCTTTACGCACGGCCGCAACATCTCCGTCATGGTCAAAGGACCTACCGACCATTTTACTCGGCTTAAGGACAACGATTCGATATTCCGACGGGTATAGCGCAGCCGAAAGAATCTTCCGCGCACCCTTACGTCTACCAGCCGACATCTTTCAACCTCCACCTACGGAAATTAATGAAAGACCTACAACCATCCAGCCCGAAAAATTAAACCGCTCCTTCCCTACCTCATATCAAAAAATGTCGAAAATTTATCTCAGAGAGGAGGGAATGAAAAAAGGGCTAAAACCCCTTTATTCAGGACCATATGACGTCATCCGACAAGATAACAAAACCGCCACTATTCAGATGGAGGGGAGACAGCTCACCGTCTCCCTCCACAGATGTAGGCCAGCCCACGGGTCTACCCCCACTCCAAGGGTAGAAGATATACCCACCGGGGCGGTTACAGAATTATCATTCAACACTCAGCTCTCAAACTCATCGGACCTCCGTCATAACAAGCCCACTTCAGAGCAGACGCCCGACGTCCGAAATGAATCTCCTCTTTGCTCGCCGAGAACTACAGGAGATATTCAATACGAAGAAGCCAGCCGCACCACTCCGACCGCGGCCACCTTCAAGAGCTCGCATCCAACAAGTTTCGCCGCCCGGCGAAAACAGCAGGAAGCCGGCGAAGCAGCCGTCCTGCACCGACCACAGAAGCGGACCTATGCAGCAGTCACCGCCGGACAGGGCTTCTCTACCTCGACTTCCGATAAGGCGCAGAGCAGACAAAAGCCGCGTCCTCTCGTCAACAACCACGGCACGCTGCGAACGGATCAAGCATACGTCTCCAAGGAACACACACCCGCTAACATGGAAAGTGGTTCCAATTGATGTCCCGAACTTCAAGAATAGGGCTGACGTGGTAGCCCGTTTCTACCACGCCCAAAACGCAAGGCAGTTCGAACCTTACGTCCCGAACTACATCGACCCACAACAGCGGGACATCCACGCTTCTCTCTCCGACATCGTAGCAGCTACCGTACGCTCCCTAATTTATCCTGCTCCTATTTCCATTCCTCAAAGACCCGGGCCGAAGTCTCGCCGACGTAGAGGTCGCAGAGACCGGGCATTATATTCCAAACTTCGGTCCGGGCAACTTTTATTCATCTCACTCACACCCTCCAACGAGGGTGTACGGCAACAGGCCCTTAGACGTCGGGGGCGGAATTCACGCCGATCGCACCCCGGACAGCCAACGACGGTCGTCATCATCATCGCCGTCCAGATTCAAGCGGACAACATCTGCAGCCTATACATCTACTCGGCACAACGATTCGGAAAAGAACATGTCAACCTCACTTTTATACAACCATTTTTCATTATTTTTTAGTAAAATTTTTGTTCTGCATTCTCCAAATTCAAAATTTGTACATTTTACAAACAAATTTTTATACTCTCGCTGTAGCAACCTTCTATATGTTAAGAACTAGGGGGACCTATGTTATGACCCACATAAAATCAGTTATTAGTTCTTAAATAAAGAAGCTACCGGGAGGATCCCAGAGTGAGTCAGCACCTGCCAGGGGAGACGAGGTACGGGGGTTCCGCCAACATGACGTCACCCTTCCACCTCTCTCTCTCCCGAACTATTCACATGAGTATATAAGCTCACTCAGGGATGATCCCTCATGCCAATCTAGTCAAGTTCTCGTCTTGTTCATTTCGCTCTCCAACTTCTCCTTCATCAAGGTATCTCCTCGAAGTCGTAGGCTCAACCAAGTAAATATCCCGCCTTCCCGCCGGTGAGTTTCTCTGAAACGCCGGGGATTGCCGGGCTAGCCCTATTCTCCCAGTACTCCGCATGCCGGTATGGGTCTGACCCGCCGATGCGACAGTACTGAATGCTAGGCTAGGGAAAGTCTCTCTTAGGTTGAGTAGGTGTTAAAGCAACGACAAACGCCGCAGCGAGAAGGTCAGCTCCTTCACTCGCCGACACGCCGAACACAACAAATTCAATTTAGAACTCCATGCCAACGCTCATTCAGCCGTATCTCTCTTACCTCAGTAATAATAATTTCTCTTTGATTATGACAATCAATGTTGGTGTTTATGCGATAAAAACAAACGAATCTTGACATGGAAATTAATGAAGTCGATTGACGAGCTTTATGGTGCTTTGACGTCCGTTTTGTTCGTCGATTAAACACTCTAAATTTCCTTGATCAAGGTGTCTTAAATGACAGAGGCTTGCAATAGGTTCTTTGACGGAAGTTTGTAGAGTTTCCTCAGTTCCTTGTCACGACTTTTCAGATGAAATATTCCCTGACAAAGACAACTTTGATTGAGTAGGTAATGAAGCTGAAAGCTGTCAATAGTGAATGATGGGCAATAGATCTCCTCAAGTAGATCTACTGCTTTTGACTTTGTAAAGTTCTTTGTTTTCAATAGTGAGTCCATCTTCACCTGTAATTGCGTGAAAAATTATAACAATACTTATGGAAAACATATTTTGAAATAGAAAATTTTTAAACTAATAAAATAAAATTATTATAATACAATTAAATTAAAAAATGTCTAAACTGCCTGTCCAATTTTTAAAAACATATAACAACGTATAAACTTCCAAAATTCGGCGAATACATAGAAATAAGAAAAATACATAGAAAAATACATAGAAATACGGCGAAATACATATATAAATGGATTTATGTATTGGTAAACAACCACCACTATAGTATTTCATATCTGTTTTCTTACATCAGATGTTATGGTAAGTATTCGTATTGTGATTTAACTTAATTCTAACTTGAACTTTCGCATCATCTATCTGTTGCCTATTTCAGATGAGGACGAGCGAAACCAGGTGTCACTGGACTACCTCGAGCTGTACAGGAGTTCCATCGAAGAACCGGAAAAAGTTTGGGGAGAAGTCGGCAAAATTCTCCACTGGGACACCCCCTGGACCAAAGTCATGGACAACTCGGACGAACCATTCACGAAATGGTAGGAAGAATTGTTACATGAACTTTATGTCTGATTTACCTTACATTTACATAAGATATTCGTTGTTTTTGATTGGTGCAGGTGAAATGCATGAGACATAATACGTGAAGTAGATTTCTAAAGGTTGTTTCGTTGGTTTTTAGGGATGTTTCTCGTAGGGGAAGTGTGTAAGGTGTAGTAGTACTATGCAAATGAGATAAGTGCAGGAGAATTGAAATTTGGGATTATATCTGTGGAGAGTGTATCCATTGTCTGGTCACTAAAATATATCTTGTATGATATTATATATTTTTGTAAAATGATACTAATTACGGTAAAATTTGATTGCTGAAGGTATGTGGGAGGTGAGTTGAACGCCTGCTATAACGCCGTTGATCGCCATGTCCTCGCTGGGAAAGGCAACAAAGTGGCGCTGATTCACGACAGCCCCCTCAGTAATACAGTCAGGAAAGTCACCTATGGAGAGCTTCACGAAAAAGTAATTCCAACCAAGAAAAGACTGGAATCGTAAAACAAAAAATTATATTGCCTAATAATAAGTACATGCTCAAATTTGAAAGTCGGTCAAGTCAAGGCGAAGTTACTAGGCAAGACCGGCACGACCTCAGCGTCTTGAAGGTGGGATTGCTCTCGAGCGCCGTCTCACTTCATCTACAAGACATTGAAATCTGGCCTATAAAATTAGTTGATTGTTGGGAAATATTTGTTCATGAATGACATTTTACTAGTGAAAGCCTGGTTTTTGTTGATCCCAAAGTCGAAGGAGTTTACGTCGGGTCTCAGAGAGAAAAACGTCAGTGAGACCTGGCGTCAATTTGAATGAATTTATGGTTGTGTACACAGTTGCTCATATCCTCAATAGTAGAATAATTTAAATTGTAACACAAATTTAAAAATTGCAGGCATCTTTACTCGCTGGAGCACTGGCACGGTACGGAGTGAAGGCGGGCGATCGAGTTGTGCTGTACATGCCTCTGATACCTGAAACCATCATCGCTATGCTGGCAACCGTGCGACTAGGTGCCATCCATTCCGTCGTTTTCGGAGGCAAGAATTCAACTCTCTTTCAAACGTAATTTACAAGAAATATCATTATCAAGTCGAACTTGTGGTTTTCTGAAAATTGTCCCTCAAAGTTGACCAAGTCGGAAGAACTGGGGTCTTTACGTTCGTGGAATAAGAATGGATGAGGAGGAAGGAGCTGGTGTTATGGGAGTGATGACGAAAAAACTAGCGTCACATCATCTAGATGCGCACTCCACTATTAAACATGCTGGATTCTTCGCAATAATATGCTCTTAGTAATGTACGTGAGGGTCATCCTCAATTATATTCTCAGATAGTGAACCAGCACTGGACTCTTTGGTTTGCACCGTTCACCTAATGGAGTCATTTTGGTTTATTATTTTCAATAATGAACCTTTGGAATCGACCAAGAAAATTTTTTTTTAACACCCCCTCAAAATTTGATGGTTTACGTTTCAAGGTACTTAGAATCTAAAAATCGAATAAAAATTTGGCCGTCCGTCCGCCGTCCGCCGTACGCGGCACTTTTGCCACTTAGCATTGACCGATTTTGATGAAATTTGGTATGTAGGCTCCATTTGGGGTCTAGTTGTGCCCCGAAGATTTTGGTTGATGTAGGTCACTTCTAAGGGTTCCAAAATCAATTTTGAAATTTTGAAAACGCCTTAACTCAAAACATTTTGATATAAAGGTATTGTTTTTCCTTCAATTTGAGATTCTATAGAATTTTTAGAATTTTTTTAGACCACCCGGAGCTCTGTAGGACAGACCGTTCGCTCACTACGAGAATTTAAAGTTTGGACGTACGATAAATCACAAACACGAGTGTGAATCGCAAAAGAGGCCTAATCTCCGTTCAAATTAAAGCTGACCGAAATGCGATCGATGTTTTTCTTCATGTTGGATGGTTGGTGGCTTTGCAGATGAGTGATCGATATAGAGAAATAAAAAATAATAAACCATTGTGTAATAATTTGCAGCGTTTTTATCTAGCAGTCAATTCAGTCATCGAGTCAGTACCTAGTTGAATAAATTCTATACACAAATAAATAAATTGTGTACATTGTACCTTGCATAAATAATTTTCTTTATGACTTTGTTCTTGAGCAACAGGTTACGCTGCAAGAGAACTGTCCACCAGAATAGATCACGCTTCACCAAAAGTTATAATAGCTGCGAGTTGTGGTTTGGAACCTACTAAAATCATCAAGTAAGTGAATGAAAGTGATCTCATCATTCTCAATTTGATCATTGATCATTATAATATAGGATGTTTTAACAGTAAAGAAGTTGAGTGGAGCCAGTGACCGAATGATATCAAATTTGGATGGAACCCAGTTATTGTAGCAGTCGAATAAAATAGAGTCCAAACACTCAAACTGATCATATTAACTAATACTCAATAAGTAATATGTATTTTAAAACAAGTCTGGAACTGGTATTAACTTATTTTCTTTTTGAGAGTTGAAAACCATGGATTATTTACCAACTATGCCCACCAAACCATGTCATCCTATAAAACTGAAAATTTCGAAAATAACAATCGTGCAATTGTGGAAAATAATGTTGTAATTTTCATCAAGTTTCGACTCCGAGAATTCCCAAGCTCGTGGCCAAAAACCTAGTGGAAACTATCTTCTAAAATCCAAATGTAAAATGTTGTGAAATCATGTCTCAAAGATCCCTCACTACATATTCAGATACAATCTTGAAAGGATTGGGTTAATGGTTCATTTAATAAGCGCGCAGTGAACCATTTCAACGTCCTGCAAGAAATTCCTCGAAGAACGCCAATTAACGAGAGAACTGATGGAGGAAGTTGTGCAAGCTGCGCTCAAAGGATCTCTGAGGTTATTAAGGAAACATCTATTCAACAATCGACAAACTCTCCACCCTTACCAAACTAAAACTTGTCTACTACCATTACTCTCATAGTATCACATACAATCAAATCTACGGATTGTGTTCTCATAAAGTCGTCATGATTATGACCCCAAGTCTTGATGCTGAACTTTGTCAAAAGGTAGTCCCTGAAGAGGGAAAATAAGTTGATTCCTTTTTAAAGTATAATTATTATTTATCCTCTATAAGGTAGAGTGCTCAAGACGCTAGTCTATTTTCGGTCTAGTTTCTCGTATTCTCCCCCCTTCAACCCATAGCGCGACACGTGATTTTCCACTCCTTTTAGGCGACACCAGGAGTATGGGACACTCACACCTTCTTTTTCCCAGTTTTAACCATGTTATTGTTAGGAAATTTATATACCTTCAAGACTACACTCCGAGGAAAGAAACATATGGGTATTGCGGTGAACATGGTGGGTGGTTGGTGGGAGGGGGTGAATAAAAAGCTGAGAAAACACAATTCTTGCTCACTGTGTATACCTACCTAATTTATTATTGGGTAGGTACTTACTGATGGGTGTGGTTGTGTGTGAAGGATAGCAAGTGGGGGGAGGGGGGGTTGAAGGATATTGGCCAAAAATCGATGTGTAATATGTATGTAGGTCTACAAAAAAAATCAGAGAAAAATACATTTGTTGCCTCAAATTTATTCTAATAAACTTTTATAAACTTGAACAATAGTTTTTTAAATCAAATTTCCAGTCTTCAGAAGAAAAATTGTCTGTAATGCTCTGATAAGATAATCACCTACCTACATGTGGATATTGAAAAGAAAATAAATTCGCTACCTACCGAAATATTCATTGACTGAAACATGAATCCACTGCCTAGTAAACACTCATCGGGTATTAACTGTGCAAATATCGAAATGAAAATTCGCTAAAACTAAGGATGACACGTGGGTATCACAAGGCACTCACAAGGCACCTAGGCGACACCAGGAGTATAACATAGTCACAAGGTTGTGAAAAATCGTGACTAACCCTGAGATGGAGAGGCCTTGGTGATGCAGGACTAACGGTATCAGGTAGCAGACTAAATTGCCCGAATTTACATGGGCGCCAATCCCCCCTGTGGGCGCGCAGGGTGGCCAATCCAACAACTCGAAATTTCCATCTGAGTGTCCCACACTCATGTGTCGCGTTATGGGTTAAAGTCTTTAAATCGTGAGATACGTTCTTAAGCAAGTTATTCAGTTTGTTTTAATTATTGATGAGTTATAATTTCATGCTACATCGATTTGAACATAACATAATAATAATAATTTATTAGAATCCTCTCGCATAACTCTAAAAGTAGAACACTAGTCACCGCTACTAACGTTGTGAAGTTTTCTCCGACAGTTACAAATAGATATTGATTGGCCGCCCACTGATCCTCGAGAATATTCTTCTAGTCCTAAATAAAGTTGCTTATTCCTTGAAGCGTCACAAAGGCTTTTTTACTGTATAATGTAGTGAAATGAGCCCCATGTTGTTCGATAATCTAGAAAAAACGCATTCCTTTAGAATGGAAATACGAATATGCACTATCCATCCCTACGTACATTACCTTTCTATTACTACAATCAAGGAGAGGGGGTATTAACTCTCCGATACGCGAGGTATCAAATTGATACAAAATTTAGTTTTGGAAGGTTGATCATTCCCCCTATCGTGTGGACTTGAGAGTACCCTTCTTGTTACCTTCCTAACTTCAAATCCTCTCCAAAGTAATAATAAGTTGTCCTGTCACAAGAGCAACTTATAGTGCCTGCAGCTGATTTTTATCAAATCGATACACCACGCCCATCCATGTAACTTCCGGAATTTGCTTCATGGAGCGGCGTTTTCTTGTCAAATTATCAATGTTCAGAAAAATTGAAATTTTCCTTTGAGTAATGTTGCCAGTGAATTGTTTAGCTCGATGAGTAAACACCTACTGTGTCTAGTTTTAATTTTTCAACACAACTAAAGTAGAAAAAAATAAATTTTTTTGGTATTTTTTCAACCTCAAAGTTTTGTTTACTTTACTTTACTTTACACAGTTCCCATTCATATAATTTGGTTTCCCTTATACAATAAAGTTTGTTATGGACGAAAAATCAACTTCATCTATTTATCATTACCCTTTCCTTCTCTCAAAAACCGTTTTATCAAAATGATACACCGCGCGTATCACCGTTTTTTTTAGGCCGCGCGTATTCGAGGGTTAACCGATACGCCCTGTAATATTTTGACGTATCTGATGTAATACGTATTAATGAGCCTCGTTCTGTGAATACTTAATTGACCTTCTTCGTCTAGTCTATTGAATCTCGAGTTTTTGGCATTCGTCACAAAATGAAATCATGAAAGTCCTACTCTTGTACTATTTACTTATACCAAGGTACTCATTACTATACCCCTTGTTTTTGTTTTTGAGGTACAAAACTATTCTGGACGAAGCGCTCGCTTCATGCGTGGAGAAACCCAGAAAGTGCATAATCTTCCAAAGGAAAAATGTGGAGGTGTGCGACCTGGTACCAGAACTCGACATCGACTGGGATGACGCGCTCCGCAACGCCGATCCTCATCCCTGCGTCCCCGTTGAGTCCAATCACCCTCTCTACATTCTTTACACCTCTGGAACAACAGGTTGAAACCTTCAACATCATCTTCTATTACGAGTAAATTTTGTATCATGGTTTTCGGCAAGGGTGGGTAATTATTACTGAAATTGTAAACTCTGAGACAACTTAGGAGGTATCCTTAAGGGGATCTCTGTCGGTCGCCGTTCCTCGTTACGGGTTAGTATTTCTCTCAAGAGTCGGCACTCAAAGTTTAAAAGTTGTACTTTATTGTAATTGTAATTGTAATTTTCAAGGATTTTTGAAATTTATTAGTGCATCTACTCGAAGAATTGAAAAACTAAAAGATTGCCGCTGGAATCATCAAAATCGAACAATAATTGCCGGCGAAAAGTGGGAATTCAGTTAGTGAAAACGGTTTTTCAACTATTCGCCGGCAACTATTGTTCGACTTTGATGATTCCAGCGGCAATCTTTTAGGTTTTAAATTCCCCAGGTAAATGCACTAAAGAATTTCGAAAATCCTTGAAAATTTCAAATTTAAGTAGAACTTTTAAAGTTTGATCTCCGGTTCTTGAGAGAAATACTCACCCGGAACGACGAATGGCGACCGACTGAGACCCCCTGAAAATTTTAAATCAATGAAGAGATTTTTGGTTAGGTTGAAAATGATCAAATACTTCAGGTTTCAAATCGAATCCTTGCTGATCAATTTTTTTACTATTGGGAGTACATGGCTCCTAACCATAAGTTTGGTAACAGCAATTTGGTTAACGCTCTCACACAATAAATATGTATTTTATACTAGCTAGATAACTACCATTTGAAGTTGTTGGTATCTTCCTTCTAATGCACCAGTAAATAGAGATAGATTCAATGTATTGAGTGAATCAGCAAACCATAGCTGCTGCAATTTTCCTCTTTCAGCAGACTCAAAGTAATAATAGTAAATACACAAAGCTGTTTCCCTTATATATGCATCAACTTGAACATTCCACTAAGCTCTCAATCTGGTCTTTGTTGACAGCTTCTTAGCTGTATTTCTCCGTCATATTCTCAGCTGGGTTTGCATGTTCCAAGCCTCGAATATGTCGTTACAAAACTCACTAGCGTTCTGTACAGCTTCATCTTTGTTAATTTTGAGATCACATTCTTCTCATAAAACACACATTTCGTAGCCGATTCGTAGCCTATTCCATATAACCACGATTTTCTGTCATATCTGCCTCTGTTATGAGGCTCAGGAATCGAATTCCAATAATAGAAGCACCACTTACTTTCTGATGGAGGTACCCACGCTGGGAAGAACGTCATTGAGGGGTCTTGTGTGTTGTCAGTATGACATACAAGGCGGCATGGTCTGACGTAAGCTCGTAACGGTGGCTGTCGATAGATCTACTGATTTTCACTAAAAAATAACCTATTCGTTCTTGTGGTAGTAAAGTGGGTTGCACTGGCTAGTTACACATCCTGAACTTGCTGCATCCAAGTTTCGTTCCTAGTGCCAACTGCTACCCCTCAGTCTAAAAATAGAGCTGTTACATGTAAGACATAGACCGGCTAATTTCTAGTATCTCATCGAAACATTCATTCCTCTTGATGTTCGTTTGAATTCTTGTATGGGCAGGTCAACCTAAAGGCGTCGTCAGAACGACAGGGGGCCACCTAGCAGCTCTGACGTGGACAATGAAGACAGTGTACAACATGTCGGACGACGACGTCTGGTGGACGGCATCGGACATGGGTTGGGTCGTTGGCCACTCCTATATGTGCTATGGACCTCTTTGCTCGGGAATCACCTCTGTCATGTACGAAGGCAAACCCGACCGGACGCCTCATCCTGGACAGTACTTTAGGTGAACAATTATGCCTAATTTCCGAAAATTAGTGGTAGAAAAATAATTAGGTGTTTCGATGGATCGGAAATTCAGGTTTTTGACCTCAAATTTGGAATCAGCATCATTGAAAACCTATGTACTCTAACTTTTTCCCCAATTCTACATTAACATGGGGTAGACAAATCAATTAAGAGATTACACGTTTGGAAAAAAGGCGGGCCTCCCTGAACGCCTGAAGGCGAACAACTTAATACGTCACACAACTTGCTACGTCGCACCCTGCTACCATCGTTCAAATCTTCAACTTTTATTAGCTTCCCCAATTTTTCTAAACATGTTCTCGATGAACAGACCCGATTACCGTTATTCCTGAGCCATACTCTTTTGAGAAAAAATAAATTAAAAATTGACTGAAATACCCCCTTCCAAGAAGGTTTTGTAAGAAATAAATTGAGGAATCCACCCTCTAAACTCGTCATTCCAATGTCAGTAAGTGCTGTCACTGTTTTTGGTGTTAATATTCTGCTTGTGACTAACAGAAACAGGAGCAAGTCTCCAATTAGTCAAGGAAGGTCCAAAAAAAAGGAACATGGTAAGATTACTCAAAGCTACTCTCTGCAAAACCAGGTCCAATTTGATTATTGATGGGTTGGGACTTTGGTAGACTAATAATAATAATAATAATTTATTCGTCGAAACAAATATGTGTCGGACAATAGTCAACAAAGTAAGTAAGGAAGTCCTTAATGGGTAAAATAGGAAAGATACTACTCTAGTGAACCTATTGTCGAATTTTATATCAAAGAAGGAGTCTACGCGGTTGAGTTCGGCCAAGATCAATGTTTTCTTGACAATCTTCTTGATAGTGTTGACTGGTAGACTTCGAAAGCGTTGAGGCAGATGGTTGTAAAATCGCACACCAGACTGGGATGGAACAGTTTTCAACGATATAGAATTATTAAGTTTATATAGATTTAATTAGAATTGTTATAAATCTTTCTGTTGTGTAATAGTACTATATATCATTCTGGATAGGTGATTGTAGTTTGAACCGAAGATCAAGTTTGACATCTACTACACACATTGACAGACGTGATCCCGTCACGTATTCCTGACGTGCCGATCGGCCCTTCCCATTAAATTTCCCCTCTTGACCACAACGTTGAAGACGAGATTCATCTCCACGATAATATGCATGATTTTAGTTTTGATTACACTCCATCCTAGCAGTAATATAATCGGAAAAATTAAACTAAGAAATCCCTCAGTATCATGATAAGACCTACTCAAGTTTTATTCGGGTCGGAAGAGAACGACATTGAGCTGAGCCTGCGCTTTTGCATGAAATTATATTGCATTCAAGTGTAATTGAGGTCATGGACCATTCTATAGTTTTGTATTTTTTTTTTCAGGATAATTCAAGAGCACAAAGTAAATGCAATGTTCACAGCACCGACAGCCCTCAGAGTCATCAAAAGAGTCGATCCTCTCCTCAAAATCGGCCGGCAATATTCCCCCAAGTCGTAAGTACTTATCTTCTTAGGTCTCATGAAAATACTTGAACACAAAAAAATTTTCCTAGATTCCAAAATTCTAAACGAATATCGAAAAATTTTAGGTCTGGTAGTCTGAAAAACTAATTGGAAACAAAATGCATTTATGACACCCAAAAACCTTAATTTTCTATTAAAAAAAAAAAAAAAAGGCTCCATAAGTTAATTAATTATTTTTAATACAATTTTTAATAAGGGTTTAATAACTTGTTTTACTGGTTTCAGACTGAGAGTTTTATTCGTCGCCGGCGAACATTGTGATCAGGAAACAAAGCAGTGGGCGACTAAAGCCTTCGGGGTGAGTTGATTATAATCGTATTACCAGTGTTAGCTTTTGTCATTATTAATCTACAGTGATGATTCATATAAAAACACCGTTTTAATTAATGGTGTATTTAGAAAAAGAGACTATAATTTGCGTGAAAGGAAAAACTTGAAAATAATTTTCTTTGCACCAATTTTAATAGCTTACCAACTGGTGTACATTGACCTGACGAGTATTCAACGGGACGTCCCCTGGAATGCATGCATTGCTAGTTGTTTGTTTTAGTTTTGCATTTGACTTCTTCGTTCTAGTGACTTATTATTATAAACCAGAGTCTTGACTTACATTTTCAGGGCTCATTAATCCTGATTAACAGTTCGTATATCAATTCAATTTTTTGCTTCCGAGTCTACCAAGGTAGCGGAAGCTTTGTTTTCACTTTTCAATGAAAAAAATGTTCTCCAATATCGAAATTTCCACTCGCGTTTTACGTTTCAGACTTTTCTGAACAATTTTGGTTCCGTGTCTGTGTGTCTGTCTGTCTGTCATGAAATTCTTGCCACAGGCATAACTTCTACAATTCTAGCCCGATTTCGATGAAATTTTCAGGGATTATGCGGATTAGGTTGTAGATAGTCCGCTGAGAAAATCATTAACCCCTGACAGATAGTAGCCGCTGCTATAATTACTAGGTATTAATAGTAGTAATAATATTATTTTTGGGAATGGTATAGACCTAGTTTTCCTATTCGCTCTTGAGAATAGTTTCCTAATTTGGGAGGGAAACTGGTCCAATTATGGTGGTTAAGCAAGTTCCTCCACCAAAGCAGAAAACTATTCTCAAGAGCAAGCAGGGCATTCTTAGAAAGATTACTTTAAACGACTTTCCCAATGGCTGCGACATTTCCTAGGTAGAAAATTTCCGGTCCAGTTTTCCCCCTTGATTCGATCAGTATCGTGTAGGATAAGCTCAAACAAATTAAGTTCTTTCGTTATGAGCACTCTAGACCAGTTTACCAATGCCCTCTCTGGTCAGTTTCATTATCTGACTCCAAGACTTCCTTTTTGCCAGGGTCTATTTGAAACTTTACATATTCGATTTGAAGGAGAGAAATCAAACTACAGAGTACGAAACCATTACAATATTAAAAACTAATCAAATATAATGTATTTGATCATATTATGTTGTACGAACTTTCGAACATTTTAACATGTTTTATTTCTAGATCTTACACACAACAACAAATCAGGAGTAATAAACGGCGGAGAATTTTTTTCTTAATTTTTGGAAAAAAAAATCCGTAGGTACGGCACGGGGACGCAAAACATTTTATTCGATTTTTGGATTCTACGGTTCTTGGAACGTAAAGCAACAAATTTGGGGGGGGGGGGGGCAATTTTTTTCTTGGTTGATTCCAAAGGTTTATTATTGAAAATAATAAACCTTAAGCGAGTGGTGATGGGGACACCTTATTACTCCAGGCAGCGCTCAACTGGGAACGTACAAGTACTCCGTTCTCACGACATGTCATTTTCTAAATGTGGAAACTCGGTTTACACCTCGCGCAATGTTTGCAGTAAAGGAAGAAATCTTGGAGTGCAAAAGATTTATAGCTAAGTACTGCTGAGAGAAAGTTTCTTATACTTACACTTGTTGGATATTAACTTGGGGAGCCAGATGTCCGAACATACAACGGGACTACGTGGAAAGGATGGCGAATAGGAACAAAACAGAATATCCCCAGAACTCGGTTGTAAAACTGGAATAGGTGCTCCTCCTATTCAAGAGGTTGTTATGGATAAATATTATTATTGAAGTTATTATCATAATTTTAAGATATTATTATTGTTAATTGTTATTATTTAAAGTTGTCATTGAATATATTAGTTATAATTGTCAATATTATTAAAGTTCTTATTATTGACATTTTATGTCTTTACTATGGCACATAAATGAAAAATCATCACGCGGGGAGCGTTACGCGGAAATTTCTGATGATTTTCACGTACAACCAATCGTTCCTAGGGAAAACCAACTTCCTCATTTTCCACCCCACAAAAATCGTTCACCACTCATTGGAAAGCTCTCAATTTATCAAACATAAGACATAAAATGTCTCTCGTGGTTGCGTACTTGTACGAAAGCTGTATCCACCGTTTGTGTTTATATTGTTTTGTTAGAAAAATGGGTTGTCAAAAGAAGCAAAGGTGACAACGATTTTTTGTTATGGATCAATATTATTATTGAAAGCGGTATTTGTACAAAATAAGGTATGTTTTACATACATCACTGCAAAATGTCGACACTCAAAGGAGTTAGTATCTTCAGACCTAGAAGAGGTTTCAAATCGATAACAATAGGAAGCAGGAACGCATTGAATAATAATAGTGAATTGGGTGATTAATATGCACTGCACTACTTGGAGTACACTCTGGAAGCTAACAATTATGTTAATGTTTTGTTCAGGCACCTGTCCTGAACCACTGGTGGCAGACGGAAACGGGGTACCCCGTAACAGCGATGTGCGTAGGTCTTGGTCTCCCACTGACGCTCCCGAAATACTCGACCGGCCTCCCCATTCCAGGATATGACGGTAAGCCATACTAACGTGAGGTTTGGATTCCATTAGTTGTTCCAGGATTTGTACAAGTTCCCTCATATTCTCTTGCTGAGGGGCCAAGAGAGAGTATTCGAGTAGCTGTAGGCCTGGTATCCAATTATTGGACATAGCTTGCCAGAAGTCTATCGTTCCAGAAAAATATTTGGATGAATGGAGGCATGGAAATTAGCGGATCAAACTAACCAGCTTGAAGTGGACCGATATCGTTTCTGACTGAACCACTAATCGAAGTCGGATGCTCACCTAAAACAATACCTTAAGAGGCTGATAGAGGGGCCATGTTGTCTGAGCTAAAGGAAAATGGCAAACTGATAAGAAAAAATGAAGATGGAGATCACAGGATGCAAATTGACTTAATCTCATTCAGCGTCTCGTTAAGCAACCACTTCTCATAACTTAAATTCGGTAATCGTTTTGCTGATATAATACTGGTAGGAGTCACCTACAACCAAAAACGCTGCAAATTATAGCACAACGGTTTATTATTTTTCAAAATCAAAGTAACTGAAACAACTTAACCAACCTTGCTGGAGAAGAAAATTTACAAATTGTTGTTAAATTGCAATAGATCAGTCGATTTACCAATCCGTTGTGTTTTTAACACCTCTAAATAGTCCTTATTCTGCTATATTTTTCTTGGTATCTTATTGGTATAATTTTTTTCTGTAGTGAGAGTGGTGAAGGAAGACGGCGTTGAATGTGAGCCAGGCGAATTGGGACACATCGTCATCAAATTGCCTCTTCCACCAGGCACGCTCACCACCCTCTACAAGGACACTCAGCGCTTCCTCGAGATTTACTTCAAGAGGTATCCGGTAAGAAGTATTATTAATGGGAGATACCTATGTTTATTGATACATTACTGTTAAGAGATTTGGTTGTAGGTCAAAATATTTATACATTCGTTGGAGCAATCTGACTGCTAGGAATAGCCACATAATAAGTGGGAGCCGATGATTTATTTCATATCGTCAACTGTATGCTGGATGATTAGGACAATGTAACACGATATAACTAAACCACCATGTTCCATAAATACTGCAGTAGTGTAATTATTTCATAATTATACAGTTTAATCAATAATTAGGTGATTACTATTGCTGTTGAAATTGTCAATCTCGAATTGACAGGAAACCGGCCTGAGACAATGCCGGGGTCAATTCCAATAACTACCTGCAAAACTGATGTTGAAGTAGGTGGATGTGGGCTTCTAAATGAAGACCTACGTGCCCAAACTTTGCTATGAACAATTGAGAACTGATTCACTTTTCTCAAATGCACGAAGGGAACGATTGCCCGGCTTGATTTCGTCCTTCAATTTGAATGAGACTCCCTTCATTTTGAGCGCTAATAGAGCGTCCCTCGCAAATATTCCAACGATCAGGATGCTGTTAGTGCCGTCCGTTTGGATGTCTGTGAACGTTTCAAATTACAATTCAATTACCTCGTTCAAACCTCGATGGTGAGAAGGGCAACGTGGAACGAGATTGCTTGCACGTATTGTGTTTAACTTTGAAGAAAACTACTTAGACAACTTTCACAGTTTTTATCTGAATTAAGTGAAATGTTTATTTGTTATTTGTTTGAGAGCTCTAGATGACCCCCTATCAATTGTGATTAGATCATCCGTAGCCACAGCTCGTTTTCCATAGTTTCTCTCCAAATTCGACGTTATTTTCATGGAATGAGAGGGCTAAACTCTTGATGGTTTCCTACAAATTTTATCGGCATTTCATAATCGAATTTGGAATGTAGTGGCAGATACTTGGAGGTTGATGTTATAATTATACACGGATCACTTATACAATCGTGTTATTGGTACGAGAAAGCGTTGTGCCACACCTAGTTGGATTTTTTTTGTGTGGGTACGATGAATCCTATTAATACCTATATTATTAAAATACACACTATTGATATCAAGCTAGGTTTACATTATCAGGAGAAAGACAGGACCTCACAAATATACATACTATTAGAAGTAACATGGTTTATTGTTTTTACATAGGAATCCGCAGAGCTCGTATCATTGTAATCACATTTTCCAATGATAAATGGTGGCACGTTTTTGTTCGCCTGCTACTGTAATCCCTCACTCTAATCCCAAGTTTAATATTTCATTTTATCATAATGTCTCGGGTAATACTCGAATATTTTTCATCTTCTTGTAAAAAAAAAAAAAAAAAAAAATGTCTGCTTAGTGGGTGTGGCACAAAGTTTCCTCGTACGCATAACCTGAATGTATACACGATCCGATGCACAGCAGTTTATCTCAAAACATCAATCTCTAAGTATCTTGCAGTACCCTCATAGGGGACTCTACATGTCAACCCGCAAAATCTCTGAATATTGTTGGAAAATGTAGAAGTCAAGACAGTAACAAGGAAATACACGTTTGCGCATGCGCAGTGGCTACTACCAGTCCGGTGATGATTATTTTCATAGAAGACTATCTACACGCCTACGCAAACAATCCCTGAAAATTTCATCAAAATCGGATGAGAAATGAAGAAGTTCTGGCTGTGGCAAGGATTTCATGACAGACAGACAGACACGGTAGGTACCAAAATTGTTCAGAAAGGTCTGAAACGTAAAATACGAGTGGAAATTCTGATTTTGGAGAACATTTTTTTTAACCCGTTAAAAGTGAAAACAAAGCTTCCGCTACCTTGGTAGACTCGGAAGCAAAAACTGTTATGATCTATAGTCTTACGAAATGGATTTCAATAGCTTACACGAAGGAAATGGTGGTGATAATAAACTTGTTAGACCAGCTTTGGTCGAGGCATTTGAAAGAAATCCAGAGTTACAAATGGTAATTCAAACGTAAACATAGCTAGGGTTCCTAATAAGAACTTAATTCATCTGTGTCTGAAAATTGTTATGACGTTTTTCTGATACAAAATTTTGAAAATCTGGAATATTGATAATATTTTTAAGTAGGTATCTGTTTATTATAAATAATATTGCATGAAATGTGCCTGTTGGCATTAAGTAAACGAACGAGTACACAAAATAATTCTCGAACTGCTCGTTATAATGCGTTATTCACTTCACAAAAATAAACCGATTCAATTATGAACGATTTTATCTAACACCAATTAACTTCCTATTTGAACGAAATTTGAAGGAGGGATAAAAGTGGTGCTAAAACTCCAAGAGATAGATAGACAATCAGCGGGAGTTCAAATACTTTGGTCCTATTCGTTGATAAATACATGATTCATAGAAGCATGAGGCAGTGGTATTACTTCATCAAGATCTGAATCTTCGGCAGATGACTAGTTTGCCGTGATGCTAAGTTTTATCAAATAATCATATCAAATATTGGAATAGTCGAATTGATTCGTCCACTTTGAGGTATCAGGCGAGAAACGTGTATTATATCCATAAATAACTGGAGGTTGACCATCTCTTCTTACAGCTTCATATAAAAAAGGTAGTAGGTGGTTAGTGACTCTTCCAGGTACTATTTGTCTCAACCAACAAGAAGTTTCACCTTACTTCAAATGTCATTCCAGGGCTTTTACGACACCAAAGATGTGGGCTACAAAGACGAAAATGGGTACTTGTACGTGACAGATCGAGATGATGACGTCATCAACGTGGCGGGCCATCGCCTGTCAACCATTGCTCTGGAAGACATCGTATTTTCTCACACCGACGTGACGGATGCCGTGGTGATCGGTGTTCCAGAGTTTACTAAAGGAGACGTTCCTCTTTGCTTTTACGTCATGCGCCCAGGTCAGAGAATCCAAAATGAGCAGAATGAATCAAAATTGTCGTACATACAAAATTCTGAATAATGAGTCCCACAAGGGAATTTTAATTTCACGCCACCGTATATGAGAAAAAAAATCCCCAATTTAAAAGAACTGTACTGTCTGTTAACTCGTTTGCTAACTTCCGTTCCACCCCCTTTTGAATTCGATACCCATTCTACGTGCAAAAGTGTTAATTGGAGGTTATAATGATCAACAGGATGCAGAAAGAGCGAAGAAGAAGTCAGTAATGAGCTCGTTAAACTGAGTCGACAGCTCATTGGACCAATAGCAGCTTTGAAAATTTGTATTTGCGTCTCCGCTCTACCGAGAACGAGAAGTGGGAAGGTGGCAAAAAAATCTATCGCCGACCTGGCGAGAGACAAACCCGTGAAGGTAAATTACTAATAAATAAATAAATAAAAATGATAATAAACAACTTTCTCAAATTAATTTTCAAGTATTGATCTCCTGAGAGACCAAAAATGATTTCATTGAGTAGAACAGTTACTGTTCTACTCAATGAAATCATAATAGTTAAATTGTCAATTCGTTACTGTAACGAATTGACAATTTAACTATTACCATTTTCATAATTACATCCTGATGTCTTTTTGGAATATATATTTATTTACGTACAAACTGAACATCAACTACAACAACATGCAACAACATAACCAAAACAAGCAACCATAACGTAGATGTTCCAAGCGGGTGAGTTCACTGTCAAATTTTGACGTGGTCGTCTGTTGAATTTTGAATTTACTTATTTGAAATTGTAACTAACATAACTGCTGAAGGTTATATGGACATTAGGGCACCGTCCTCTAGTCCTAGGCATCGCATGCTCCTGCATCTGCGAAGTCTCATCGACACTGCTCGGACCACAGCCATTTGAGTTCTAACACGAACCCAGCAGGTCACTTGAGAGAGTGGCTTGGCCCACTTCTCGGACAGTACCTCTGCCAGCTTCTTCAGGAATTTATCATATTCTCGGTGGAGAGTTCCATCGCAGGCTACTACGAGGGGGTTAAAGAGCCTCTCAAGTCCTCAGCGGATGTATCATATTTTCAGTGCTTGGAGTTTGCAGCGCTCTGGACGATGGTGTGCTAGTCGAGGGAACCATAAGAGGTTTCACGATCTATTTTAATAAGTTTAAATAGATACATAATCTGTAAAAGGAGTAAGACATAGTGGATCTTAGAAAAATACAAGGAAAGAAGCTGAAATTTGGCAAATACATTTTTTTATACTCTATAAAGAGGTAAGGGATTCAGTTAAATGGATGCGATATACTTTCCAAACGCCATGGAACGTAATACACCTGATTATCTTGATATCTTGAGAAATTATGTAGTTGAAGGTACTCCAGATTTTGTCTTGGAAGCCAGAGTTACTTCAATCTTATTTGGAATGGTGGTAATTGAAACAATTTCGCTGCCAACTTCGTCTATTCCATTACCATTCTACTGTATAATATCCGTTAAAATATGTGGAATTCATAATTTTCTTCATTCTGGGATTCGTCATTAGTTCTCTGGATCGGTGGAAATACACATCAGCTTGGGGTGAGATGGGTTTCTTCTTAATTGAGGGAGGTCTGGGTGGCCAAGCCCTGGGTCAAGCTGGGTGATGGATTAGCCCTAATTTCCGCCCCCTTATTCACACGGCTTCTTACATGAGTAGTGTTGATTGCCACCTTTCGGACAGCACATCACTACTGGCACCGTTTGGGGCACGATTTCTCCTTGTATGACTACTCCGGGTGCTGGATATCCCGAACCTGTACTCAAATTATCGCAATTAGGCATCGCGGCAGTGTGTGATCCAGTAAACGTGCTAACTCGCCATTTCAAGTAACAGCCCCCCCCCCCCCCCCCCCCCGTTGATGTAGGTAGCTTTGTAAGTCGTTCTTATAAGCTCGTTCTGTAATTGAAAACGAAAATTAACGTGGAGACTAAAGCAGATTATCTAGGTACATCAAATACGACTTGTATTGAACAAATGCTTGCATACGAGCCAGCAACACATTGGGACATTTTCATGTCAACCACTACACAACAAGGTAGTGAAGTAAGGTTGTTAGTTCATGTACCCAAGCATCAAAATAAGAAAACAGTTGATTGTTCTCTACGCAACACAGTGTTTATTGGTCGCGTGAGCAAGACTTGCTTAGTTTTCGTGACGATTTTTCAGTTTGTGTGCCAAAGCAAAGACATGAAAATGTCAAAAGTCACAGTGAATGTATGACACCTTGAGCTGTTAATTAAGTAAATAGATCTCATTGGTGCCATATTGCGGGATGAGATAAAATATAGTTATGGTGTAGTTTAATTAGGGTGGCAAGCTCAATATTTATTAGTTCACATTGATTGTTTCTAACTTTTCATTTTTTTGATTGTTAGATTTCTCCAACCATTGAAGACCCGACAGTTTACAAGGAGATCAAAGCGGCCTTGCAGAAAGTTGGATACGCCACAGAAGCTCCGGACCCTCAAATGTAAACCATGATATACAATTAATATCTATGTATTCTCTTCAGTGATATCTAATCATTTTTAAGTACCATAATATTTATTGTTCTTAGTGCTAGGAAAGCTCATCGTGAAAATTTTGTAGCTATAATTCATCGTAAAATAATTACTGTTGCAACGTAGACCAATTACATTACAGAGCAACACAACCTTACCACATTACCAATTACAACGTGGAGCAATTACCGACATTACAATTACAATTACCGACCAAACAGAACAGAAGAAAAATAAAATTTATTTTTATGTTACTAATTTGTATGTTAACATTTAATGTTACTAACGTTTACTGTTTAAACTTGGAACCATTATAACTAAAATTTCTTTTCAATATTGTTGCAAGATCTAAACCCAGTTATTCAGGCGCAAGTTATCAATATTCAGATTATTGAAAGAATTGGAGACACTTCTGTCTTGTGAAAGTTTTTTCTTAATATTCAGAGGGAATTTAGATCATTAACCTAGATATAATAAATTTATCTCAACTATGGAAATGGGTTTCATACAAAAAACAATTTCTCACCAAAATCACCAAGTGAAGGTACCTAATTATTATCTCGGAAGCTGAAGTGGCCTGATGAGCGAAGAAGGTTCCTACTTCCTACTTATTTTCTAACCTTGTAAGAGTAGCTTCAGCTCCTACGGAGAATGTTGTGTTGGTTCTTGGTGGCAGTGACTTCTGTAATAATCTTGTAAGGCACTGTAGTTTGCATATTTGTTATCGAAAGATTTATTTTTGTTCACTTGTACATAATGATGTTACTACATAACATACCTTCGATGTGCCTTTGCCTCAAAATATACGATCTAGTTTTCATATTGTGAAATTAAAGGATTGCTGTTTGTTCATTATGACATTTCCTTTTCCAATTACCGATAACTGACAACCACCAATTTAAATTATTCAAAGGGTTATACATGATATTTAATCTAAATCTCTCCCGGTAACCAATAAATCTTTTTCAAAATTTTTTTATATTCTTTTTAAACTTTAACCAGTTTGAAAAGATTTGTTCTGTTAGTGTTTTAATTGTACGGGCAAAAGGTTTAATTGTTTTTCCAAACATTTTAATTTATTTGGGTACAAATTTGATTCATTTGACACAAAAATAGAATAGAATATAGTTGTAAGTTCCGAGTGAGTATATACTAGAATTATATAGTTTGTCCGTTCGTTACCAGATATTTCCTTCGTTTTTCTTTTTAAAAAACAATTTCATCAAGTTGCATTCTCAACGTTCGTTGGTAATGAGTTACGTTTAAATAATCAACATCTCGTTTCTCATTACCCTTTATTTTTAATGAACTAATAATTCAGAAAACAGATACTAAAACACTGAAAGCCAGTGAGTGTGGGGGAAGTTTATTTTTATCTTACTTCAAAACACTCACGAACAGGGGGGAAGAGGATTTTCAGTTGTTTGTGACATGTACGGACTTGAACACTTTATACGAGTACAGTAAGAACCTCGTTCGTTCTTTCCACAACAGAGTTGAAATAACTCTGTGATTAGTAAAATAATATTCTTGAATCCTTTCAGGAAACTTTTTCAGAGTGGAGGTTGTTTCGGAGAACTCGAAAAGCTAAATATGAGCTCGAGGAATTTTTGATCTTATAAGTACTTACTTACTTATTGTTAAGGCAACATAATATGAGTATCTCAGCTTATGAAAAACAAAACAGGTGGATAGATTGCACGTCCTGCTTAATTTGTCCAGTTGAGGAAAAAATTAATTTGTGCATTAGGGATTAGAATTCCGCTAAACAATATGATACATCTACCTATGACCAGTTTACATTATGATACATATACCTGGGACCATTGAAAATTGTGAAACAGCAACCTACGAACGTTGGGAAATATGATACAGGTACCAGTGACTGTTTGAAATTATGATACAGCTACCTGTAACTGTTAAGATTGTGACCAATGGTAAACCATCCTTCGAGTCCTGAAGAAAGTAATATATTAACCAAGAGGTCGGTGAAGAAGGGTTTTATCATTCAGTAGACCCCATTCCCAATCCGTTTGTCGTAATGGTAATTACAGTACAGCAATCTCTGACCGTTGGAAATTATGATAAGTACAGCTACCTTTTGACTATTGGTCATTATGATAAAGCTACCTGTGACCAATGGTAATTATGATACAGCAAACTATGACCGTTGGGAAGAATGATACAGTAACGTATGACCGTTGGGAATTTTGATATAGATACCTGTGCACCAATATTATAGTACAGCCCATAATTCACAAGTTAGGTATCGTGGATTTTCAATAACTTACCGTTCAAATTTAGAGTTTTCATGATACTAGAAAGGCTGTGGTGGTGCCAGGTGAATTGGTAGGGTGTTTTTTTTATAAATTCATATATTTGTGCCTGCTCCCAAGGAGATTACAGGCGTTTACATTAAAATATAATACAATTTATCTAAATAACATTTTTCTTATTTAACATTATTTAAACCTAACCACAGTTTTATAATAAATCCATATCCATAGAATTCAAGAAAATTAACACGTCACTCAAATGATTCTCAATGAGGTCCTTCATTGGCATCGGCCACCCACCACTCTGCAGCAGACACTTCTGCTCAAGACGGAAACGTTGAGGCTCAAAATATCCGCATCGAAACATAAGGTGATCCCAGTCCTGAATTTCGTCCGAACACATACATAAAGGGCTCTCGCTGAGGTGGAATCGATGCTGGAACTCCCGAACTCTCCCATGTCCAGTTGATAAAAGGGTTAACCTCCAAGATATAGGGTGGTTAATTCGCAGGCGGTCCCCCACAGTTGGAAAGAACACCTTGGTTCTACGACCATCTTCCGTTTCCTCCCATAATTGGTAGGGTGTGTGGAAACTAAATGATGATGTTTACGGATGTGTGATTAGCATGTGTGAGTTCAAGACTCACAAAATGCTGAAATTGTTATGGTACTTCTCTAACATCAAGAGAAAATTATTTAGAACGGTTAGTATCCAACATTCTACTTCTCATCCAATGGATGTACTCTGGAATGCATACAATAATTAACAATCCATATTTTAAAGTCGTTCTTCAAATTATCCTAGAAACCTTCAACTCCGATTGAGGTGTTAGGGCAACGAAAAACAAAACTCCATTATTTTAATTTCAAAATGACTTTATTAATAACATTTAAGAATTTTTGGGTGACCCATAACATACTTTTACATAGTTATTCGAGTTCATCACATTTCTTTATTAACTGAAGAAATATTTGGAGGGGGACTTACGTGATGTAGGTAATGATAATTTCTCAATTAAAACAACGTTCTTACGACTACTTTCATTATAGAATATTTTATTCACTTTTACAGGAAAATTGAGTAAATTTTTAACGAGAAATGAATACGTTCGGAATCAATATAAAATTAAACGACATGCAAATAAAAAATTATAAACGTAACAAAACGTAAATTCTAACTATTTCATTTAGTATACAACGATAGAGTGACTAGTTCAATGCATTCATAAATGATAAAATTTGTCAAGTATATACAATAAAATGGCACGAATTCAAACATCGTTTTGAGTCGTCGTGACGTCATTATTTGGTTATAGTGTCTTTGGTAGGTAAACGGTAAAACATTTCATTCCATTCATTGAAATTGTGAAACTACTATATTATTGATGAGCATGATATTCAAATTATTCGGTAAAATGATTGTTAAGTCCCAATCCAAAATGAAGTAAGTCAACTGCCGTATGTACCTACTCTTATTGGCGTAAGGTTGAATTAGTAAATTTATTTTACCACATTTTATGTGATGAGTAGCCCAACAATTTGAAAGAAAAAAAAACTTTTCACATCGTTTGTGACGTTTTAATTTCATCAGACATTTCTTTATGTTTATCCACGATTTTTCTCTACACCATTAGCTCCCAACAATAAAATTCAGTTTATTAAATCAAAATGTGAATGCTGGGGCGGAGGAAAAAGTACAAAACCTGTTCCCTGTCATTTTTGCTTATCGAAAAACTACTTGGAATGCCCAGATGCCCACATTAGGATCTTCTGAATGATGATACACTAGACAAATAGGTGAGGCATATAACTTCATATTATGGATCATTGAAACACATAATAGTGAAAAATTGTTCGGAGGAGGTAATTTGCTCAAAAATTCTCATCTGCTAGGGCCTAACCTGTTTCAGTAAAATTGGATGAACAACTATTGAAGTTATACATGGGGCAGGTATTCAAGGTCATAGACTGAATGACCCGAAGTCATTATTGTATGGGAAATTCTTCAAAACGTTAACTGAGAGCAAAAATGTTTTACTTAATCCCCCAAATGCAAATACGATACTTCCATTTCTACATGTAGATATTCTAGTACCCATTTGTTGAAAAATTAATGCAGAAATGTGATCAATAAATCAATAATCCAAGAAATTTATATTACTAGTCCAATGCCGTTAAATAAATATTTGGAGTAATTGATACCCTTTAAGCTGTTTTCTTATTTTTTGCAAAGTTATCACAATTCAGCCCCTGCGTTAAAGTGCTTTGGTAAACAATACTCAGTTTTGATTTTGTAATTTGTGCTAACTTAATTAGGTACGTTCTTTTTAGAATTTTCAAATGTGATTTTTCAACAATTATATTCATTGTTCGTAAGTCGTTATCAAGTCAGGAGTGATGTTCGTGTGTTTCATTGTTTACACGTAGATAACTTAATTTGGGTGAATCATTATTTCAGAAAGTTTGGAAATGTTCGTCAGAAAGTCCTTTAACATTTAGTAGTTTAACTGGGCTGCTCTTTGGATTCTATTGGTGCACTCAATATTAGAATATGAACAAATACTCGTATGTGTGCCCTGTTGCTTGACAACATTTTATTTGTATCATATTATCTTCGTTACTTTACGTGGCCAGTTGAAATAGAATATAAGGTTTACCTTAAGGACCAGATAGGTACTCGTCTCCTCAGAATTCATATAGAAACAAAATTACTACCCGTTTAAAATCCAAAACTCAAGATATCAACGGATTAGACAATAATTGTTAGATGAATTTTTCTAACAGTCTTACTCAATATTGAAAGCTTTCGAGGGAACATTACAACTATAATACGTCACAATCATAATAATCTCGTGGTAACCAAACAAATTACAGCTAAGTGCTTCATGTACGTGTTCGTACATTTGTCTATGAAAGGTACAGAATTTGAGTATTCCTGATTCATTACATTATTCATTCATTTTGACCAGAGCATAAGACAAAATTGATAAGTGTGAAGTGTTCCACTAGCACAATAAATGTAATTACTTTCTGAGCGAATTTTGAGGACGTAGTCGGCTCTATTTAGAGTTCCGTAGCAGTTTGTTTAATTTTTTCTTGTTTTTCGTCAAATTAGTCTGCATGTCATTTCAACCTTTCCACGTAGGTGGCACCAATCTACAAACGAGAATCCAAACTCTACAAATCAGTGAGTTAAGCTTTACATAAATACGACGGTAAAAATTTTGGTATAAAAAAGTTCATTAACCATCTTACAAAGCCATTGTCCTCCTTGAAATAATATTCTTGGATCATACAAACATAAATATTGTGGAAGTTGACAATTCAACTAATATGAATGAATGCAAGCAAGTAACCCACTGCGGTTCGAACAATTTCGTGTGTCACAATATTGTCAACTTACTTGAGTACATAGTGCTTAAAATAATATAATAATGATATTAATCAACACATAAACTACAACCATTCAGCTTTTCATCAAACATCCACAAATCGGCATTTCTAATTTACTTACTACCGTGTTTTTCATAATAATAATACTTTGTTCAAACATAGTATGTTTTTGTAATTTTCCGAGCGTGAATTTAAATAAAATTCAAGGCAAAATTATTTACAATTAAACCATCATAATCGTACAACGTTGAAATCATGGTCGTACAATCGAATATTTCGGGTAAGATCTTTTCCGGTAGATTGGTTGGTATTTACTTCATTTTTTTAAAGTTACAATTCACCCTTATTCGTCATGAACTGGATTAATTACCCACATACATAAATTTTTATGTATTAAAGTGATGTTTGTATCTTTCTGTGGAGCGATATAATATCGTGTATTTTATTACAAACAAATGTCCCAAAATTGTGTTCTAATTTGAGTCAACCACAGCATATCAAACATTTTTAGGTCGTTAAGCTTTTATTTCGTACGAATATACACGAGTATGAAGTCGGTCAATAATTGGTGATATGGTGAGGTTAAAATTGCAACCAATTCCGGGGCAATCGTATCTGTAGAAGCTCATGTTGATCTGACATCTACAATATATTCGTACATCCTTATCAAACTTGGCAGATAATTCGTGAATTTACACGAACAATATGATAGGTTGCATCCATGCTCTCCTTAATCCATGATCAGTGATTTATCCAGACGGAGGACCTCGAACTTCTTTGGAATATTGCCTTCACTCCCGAGATAGGCTTCTTTGATACAGTACAACCAAAATTCACCCACTGTATTGAAAAGGCGATGGTCAAAGTAATAGGTCATAGGTGTACAACTTCAACATTTGGTATTTTCTTCTTTCTGTAGGTCTATGCAACCAAATTTCGGAGTTTATGAGAACTTGCGACATTGCGGATTATTTATTACGGAGGATAATTTCGAAATTCCAACAGTACATCCAATTAAATAAAATTATGTTTTTCTATGTGGCAACCATCAAGCTCAAGTTACAACGAGTGCTAAATTCACTAACATAAACATCGATTTGCCATGGTTGGTTAACAGGCCATACTATTTCAGGTATTTTTCCACCCTGAACATGGTTAATATTGTTTGTTTGAGATACAGAAACTGAGTCAATGAAAACGTTATTTCCGATCCATCCAATAATGAGCCACAAACTTATATTAATTTCAAATGAGAAATTAAGACATATCAGACAAGCAAAGTCAATATACTTAGTCAATGGTGAAACGAAACTTGAATACCATTGGTCGCGAAAAGTGAACTGTAATAAATCCCCTTTCCTTCGACTGCCTCGATTGGCACGATTCATTCCTCCCTTAATTTTCCAATCCAGCAGAGTGTTCGCTTCGATTTTTGTCTTTAGGTATATCTCGAACCTCTCGATTAACACTAGTTATCACTTTTAAATCCCTTCACTCTCCGAACCGATGGAAATAAAATTACCTTCCACTTTTGTGTGCAAGAAGGAGGGTGGTTAAAAATGGTAAGAGAAAAATTATATTGCCTGATGATAAGAAAAGATGTCTTTGATTCTTATAATTTTTGAAAAGTATGAAACTTATAGTTTATTGAATACTTGACTCCTACGTTCTATTCGAGGTTACAAAGATGTAAAACAATATTGAGTTGCATTTTTTTTCCATGTAAGTATGCGTCGAATCATTTAATGTAATTTTAAATCTAACATGAGAACCAAAATTTACACAAAATCAACTTAATGGGCATCGGCCACTGCCCTAACCACACCTCGGTAGGAGGATAATGGTCAAAGCAGTTTTCCTACCAATATCACTAATAAGAATGATACGCTAGCAAGAATTGAGTCTGCTCTTTTATTGGAAGCAATAATTTACCTGGGGTCCTCCCACCCTCCAATGCATAAGCTAGGCTATATAAACAGCACTCTCTTGTATGAGCCTTCAGATCTCTTTCATTGCTGAAGATTATCTCCGTAGAAATATGTAGATCACCTTTTGTTTCGTGGACTTTGCAAATGTAAACCATTAACTTTGACGATAACATCATAAACCTTGGGCCCCAGTTTTTGGACAATTTTAAAACTTAGCTCGAGCCTCAATTTTCGGATCCACCACTGATCATGATTATGATATGACGGCATAAATGAAGTAAAAGGATTTCTTCGTTCGATGAAGGGAGAGGGTTTGAAGTTTTTTCTCGATATTTCTGGCTTATTATTATAAGTATGATACTTATTATTGTAATTATAATGTATTCTTCGGGTTTCTGCGGACGGCGTTCAGTTGACGTGGGTTTGGCAGAGTTTGATAAGCGACGCAAGAGCCGTGGCCAGCCGCTCGGCGCCCTGACTCAGCTCGTCCTGGTTCTCTGCAACGATAATTCCTTGTACCTGCGTCACCACCTGAAGGACGCCAAGAACGTACGCCGACTCCATGGTCACCCCGTAGTCGACCGTTTTCCTCAGCTGTGACACCACCTTCAAGAGAACATGGAATGATTGGGTTTGGTGAACATCTAGTTGGGGACTGGTTGGAATTTAGGTGAGAAGTGATGTAAGTTACCAACACGTATTATAGAGATATCGAAATGTGATCCAGAAGCAAGGAAGGTCAGTGAATTAAGGGGAAAACGCTGCAAATGATTACACAAAGATTTCTTATTTTTCTGAATGAATCACTCGCCTGCAAAGAACATAGCCTTGCAATTGCCACAACCTAGGAAAGAACCTACCAGCAAAACATCGTTATTTGGTTGATGGTTTCTCAGGAAGCACAACTGAGTGATATGAAACTCAATTTGAAGAGCTGAAATAAACAATCTCAAGTGAACAATCTTTTGGGATTTCTGATTAATTATGAGTTCAACACTCATAAGAAGCGGACGGTTATTCCTATAGAGCTCTTGGTGGTCTCATTAGATTAAAAATTCAACTTTGTTTCAAATTGGTGAAAGAATATCTTTATTTTTGAAGTTTCGAGCAAGGGCGATTTAAAAATTACAACCCCTATTTTCCATTCATTAAGTGACCATCAATAACCAAAAGCTTTGTGGCACAACTAGACTTTCTCCTATTTATGGACAAATCACGAGCGTTGAAATTTGACACACAGGTTCTCTGGTGGGTACTAGTACAAATTACTGGGAAGAAGCCGGAGCAGCACTGGGAGTGATAAAGATCACTTCTCTCCTGTTCATCGATTTACTCTGGAAGTACTTTCTCAGCTTATTAATGAGCATCTCAAAGAAAAAACATAGTCAAGTCGACTGATGCAATCAATTTTCTTCGTTAATCGATTAAAATGACGTTCATGGTCCGTGGGACTGGGACTACTTACATATCTACCATATCCAATGTACATTGTAAATAAATCAATTGGCGATTGTTATTTCTGGTCACAAACGAATATTGTTTCCATTGATCGGTTGATGGAAAATATTCTTCGTTCATTGTTATCGAAAGCATTGTTTTCGCTTTTCAAGGATACAAAAAAAAAAAAGTTCTTCGAACTCGAAATTTCCTCTTGCGTTTTACGTATTATACCTTCTTGGACTATATCTGTCTATGTGCCAGTCTGTCAGTTGATCTGTGGGTCCGCAAATTAATCCTTGTAATGGGGAAAACTACGAAGTTACAGTTAGTTATTATTTCAGGGATTGTGCGGGTTGGGCTATAGATCTATAGCCTATAGATGATCCTTCATGAAAATCAAATGCTGCCGATTAATAGGCACTGATTGTTAGCTTTTATAACAACCACAACTTCTTCATTTTCCGTCCGCATTCGTTGAATTTTTCAGGAATTGTGCGGGTGTGGATGATCATAGAACTATATGAGGGTAGAGCAAGATACGTTGGGATTTAAGATTTGAGATTGTCTACTATGTATCGGATCATCAATAAAATCGTGTTATGGACACGAGGAAGCTATTTGTCATACCCACATGGCCGACTTTTAAAATATTAACCAACCTGTTGAAGATTCCCTTTGTAGTCGCCACTTTCCAATGTCGTATTGGCGCATTTGTGGCTTCGAACGAGGAGTTTTGATGAAGTGACAAGCCTCCGCAGCTCCAAACCGAGCATGTCTTTCATTTCCTAGAATGAATGACAGTTTCGTTAAAGATTTATATAGTTTACGATCGACATAATTCTTTGTATGTACTTAGTTTCAGATTCTATAGCAGCTGATTAGAAGTAGTTACGGAATGACATTACTACACATTCTAAAAAATGATTGTGTTCTCACTTGATTCGTATTCACGCTTCGTTCTGTTTGAGCGAGTGCAAAGGTGAGGACATCACTGAATTCCGTAGTTATTCTGAGGGCTTCCACATTCATATCCGCTTCACCCTGGAGGATCACGTCACTCTTACAAACACAGAAAATAATATGAAAACTTTGATCTCTGTAAAGTTCAGGTTCTTTGAAGAAAAAAAATGATAAGAAGATAAAATCAAGAAATTTGAAAATTTTCATATTTGAAACTTCATATTCAATTTTCAATTGATTCTATGGTCCAGTAAGTCATAACTAGAGCACAGCAATTTGGGTATCAACTCGACCAACTGTTTAGTTAAATCATCTGCATCGGTGGGATTCTAATGAGCTCAGTTTTTATATTATTGATATTTAATAAATAAATATTGCAATTGAAAAAAGTAGGCGAGTCCTAAGTTATGCGGGACATAAGGTTCAAATTATTTAGGTAAGTTAGCTCATTTGAGGTTACGGTTCCAACCTATTCAATGTAACGTCGAATGATACCGACCATTGGTACAGAGATAACGTCATTTAAGTCTCATAGAATTATTGAAAACATTATGCTTGAATTTATTCTAACGTCTAGCTATTAATCACGTATGTTTTTTCAAACTATCAACAAAATCCACCACAGAAGAGTAAGAAGATTCTTGAACGTACCCAAAAAGCGTCAAATCTCACAAAAATGCATATGAGTCCGCAACACATGGGGACATTATATGTCTTTCATATAACGTATGCATAAATTTAGGACTTTCCAATGAATGGTGAACGATTTTTCTATGAACACGAATGACGAAGATAAAGTTCTGTAGCAACGACTTGGCAGTAAGTGGAAATCGTTAAAAAACTAACTGTAACGCTTTTTCGTGACATTTTTTTGTTTATGTGCCAAAATAAAGGCATAAAATGTAAAAATGTTTGCTTAGTATTTTCTAGTGGGTTCAAATTCTCATGATTATTTATCGTGTCTATCAGCGGTTGTTCACACTCAATTCAGCGCTTAACTTAAAAACGTATACCGAAAAAAAATCCTGTCTACAAAACAGGTATTTGCCAACGAAATGATTAGTTTTTTTGCACTGGTCTGTAGATTGGCATGAATCTGTTACGAGCATAAAAATACTCTTACTGGGAATTGTTTCTTGCTGAAGGAATCAGATCTGGGAGGTAGTGGAGGAGGGTTCTTGCCAGTCGTCTTCGGGGGTCTTTCAGGAACTCCATTAGGTCCTGTCGAACTGGTGGTGGCAGGCGGTGACGTCATTCGTGGTTTTCCGTTGAATTTCGTACCGTTGACTTCCCGTGGCAGCCCATTGGGTCTTGCGTCGGGAGGATCACATACTTTGATTTCATCCTATAAAATGATATAAATAGTTTCCAATACTACCAAAAGACAGATATTCCCGACTCATCGTCAATTTTAATTTATCTAATTTAAACTATTAAGCTCAATCATCAATGACTGTCGGACCGCAAGTATGGTAGGCCACATTTACTGGGGGAAGAACCACAATTATGTTATACGCATTATCGTTATGATTTTTGGTAGTTAATAGGTAAATTGTTTTGTTTTTTATTTTTTGGAATTATGTATTATTAAGGTACTGTCTGAGCACACGTTACTCAAATATAGGAAAATTTCTTATATTTGAGTAACGTGTGCTTTACATTTAATGTAAAGGAGGTTTTGGAGTAGAATTTTGATTGAGATACACAATGTTGTCAGTAAACAAGATTTTTTTCAAACCATCATCCACGAAAAAATCCTACCATAGGAGGTGGTGGAGGGGGAATGATGAAGGCAGAGATTTGTTCAGTCGTCAGTGATATCGTGGGGTCGACGGCTTCCGTGGGAGGTGGTGGCACCACTCTCGTCGACTCAAGAAATTCCTCGAGACCAAGGCTCAAGAGTTGCTCGGCTCCAGGACCCATTTCCTGCAGATGAATTAAGTATTATATTGCTTATTTATCTATCGACTGTTTAGAAAACAGTTATGTATTCATAATTTAAAAATTAATAAAAAGTCCAACCTTATCAGGAGTGATTGGTGGGGGGAGGAGTGTGAGGTCAATAATATCGGGGTCAAGACAGAGAGTCGCCTGCCCGTCGAGGTGGCCAGTTTCCTGCACCTTCCGCCACACAGCCTGCAGCGCCTCAAAAGTCGACGCTCCCATCAAATTGTCGGGGCTGTGAAGCCCGAAACTCGAATCCGAATCTCTGTTAGGTGTTTTTGCTGTAAATCGTAGAGATGGAAGTTCTTGTTAAATTATTATAAATCAACTCCAGGACAAACCCATCCACTATTATTTCTGTTCGTGTTTAATCAAAACTGAAAATGCTCCCATTAGGAAGTAAAAGATGCTATAAAAACATACTACGAGCTAAGACTAACAGGACCAATAATTTATATCTGACCAATAACGTACGGCTAATTATAAGAAATGATAGGTCTAATACAATAAGTTCCAAATTTCCAAAGAATTTTGATTTATTATTTTCAATAAATTTTCAAAATTCGGAATCAAGCAAGAAAAAAAGTTTACCCCTCTTCCAATTTGATGGGGTCCATCTCCATTTAGAGCCAAGCATAGGAAAAAAGAGTAAATTTGGGGCGAAAATGTTTCAAATCGCTCTAGCTCAAAAACCCAGGATACAAAGATGATGTTTTTTGCCAATTTAAAATAGAATTGAATTTTTAGAATCGAATAAGACAATGTAGAGCTTTGTAGGATCAACCATCCGCTCCCTAATATGGAGCCTAACCTGCACTTTATATTGTGAAGTCTAAAGCTTGGTTCACATAGGTGCGTCAAGTCCGTAGTGCAGAAAAGAGAGTTCACGAGGCTGAATGATCACGCGATTACGCAGAAGCGCGAAGTACGTCCTGCGCAGAATTGTTTCCAAACCAAAACAATGATTCTGGTTGTTTTGTCAATAAACGAGACCGAGTAAATAAACTTTCTGTGAACAAATAATGACGAGAGTTTGTTACAAAGTTTACCGAAGTTTGTCGAAGTTCATCCGTAATGCGTAAAATATCCAATTTTTCAAAACAATACACTCTGCTCCAAAAGTCGACTTCCGCGAAGCAGTCCCGCCCCCTAACTTGGCTCGAGCCAATAGCATCCAATCACGCACTACGGATTTCGGACATTACACACCTATGTGAACCAAGCTTTAAGGGTTAAACTTAAGATAAATCAGAATCAAGAGTGTGAATCGCGAAAGGTTGTTTCCTGGAGAAATCATCGTTCAAATTTTTCGCTGTTCAATTGATTATTTTTCTTCGATTATTTTTCTTCACTTCACTCAGTTTTGGTTTCCAAGCAGCAACAACAACCGAATAACGAAGCTTTACTGGTGAGTCCTTTCTGTTTCAAAACAAACTTGATAGAGAAGCTTGCGGGAAAATATGGTGGTACTGACAATGGAAAACCCGTAATTTTTGAAGGTGAGTGATCTATTTATAAACATAAAAAATAAAAATCTTGTGTGATAATTTCCAGCGTGTTCAGTCTCCTGAGGTAAAACTCACCAATGCTGTTGTGTGAAGGGCTGGTAGTGAGTGAATCGGTGTCACTTTCGGTGTCTCCGATTTCGATGGAGTTGAAGGCTTCGTTGACGCATTTTTCGATCTCCTTTTGCCCCTTAAACAACCGTCAAGTAAACGCTCTAATTGGTTGAAAAGGTGCAGTTAATTCTGTACAGCAGCTGTGCAGGTTAGTCAACCAGTGGTTATTCTTACTACCTACAGTTAAATGAGAGTTCAAGCATTTCTGGCAAGATAACTTGATGTGAGTGAAGCTAAAAGCAAACTAAAGGACCGAGAATCCATTTTCTGGATGGGAGCACATTAGGGTTATCCAAGGATATATTTTGCCAGGTAGATAGGTATATTTCTGTACGTTAACAACAATTGCTAACATAAAATGATACTATTTTATTTATAAGATACAATTTCAGACATATACATGAGTTTAACATGTTATAATTATATAGGTAGTTGAAGTGTGTAACCAAATTGTTATTAAATTTATTAATGAATTAAATATTATTAAGTGAATTTATGGGTTAGCTCTAAACCCCATTTACCATGCAATTTGCAGTGAATAGCATCCGTGTAGATCCATCAGGGACACAAAACCCCGCAAAACATCAATCGCTTGGTATAAACTGTATTAAGTCAGCAATTCTACTTCAGCTGACTGAATGTGTTCTTGAATAAGCTAAGCAAACTGATGGAGAATGAAAGATGAAGTTCCCACAGGTTTTATTACTATTGAAACCTATAAAGTTGAAACTGTTGTACTTGTGTTATTGTAAATGAAGCAATAAATAACAGTATTTGTGGTTGGTTTGTTTGAGTACCAAGTTTACTGGTGAGCAATTAGTGCCATCCCGGTCGTAGGTACCCTAGATGTCTCAATCAGCTTAATAAACTCCGTCTTCAGGACATAAGAACAACCTCACGAACCAAGAATCTCTTCGTAAATTATGGATTTACATTTGCGATAATTCAATGTTGAAATTTTTGTTTTAATGAATTTACACACTCCCAAATATGTATAATACTTGTAATTATACCATTGTATATACCGGAAACTAGTAGGTAATCTTGGATGAGTTTTGCAAGCATTGAACTCAAAAAAGAAAAATCGTTTCGACGTTATTATTACTGGGTTTTATGAACCATTGAAACCTTATGTTTTGTCGTTCCTATTACAAGTCTCGTGAGTTGTAGAGTCAGCAACAAGAAAGTGAGGAAGAAAAGCATGGTGTTTTGAGCTGTTTAACACACAATTTTGTTTATTTTATGATGCCACAAAAACGCATAACATTCATATAATAATTCTGAATTGTTGTTTGGCAATATTACCCTACATTGGAAGCAGACTTCGATAGGAGACAAAATATGTATGGAGTATAATAAGCTTTAATTATGAAAGCTGAACATACATTGTGGACATGTGGTACAGTGTATAGCTGTATTATATATGGTTATGTGGAAGATATTTGTAAGCTACTGTGGTAGATGAGTTGCTATTATACCATTTCAAAAACCATACGCAATAGAAAGCCGATAATAATAAGACTCATGCTTGCTAAGCATACAAGGAAAAGAGTATAGGATTCTTTGGTGTCGCCTATCGGTGTCCCCAGCTGTTATAATACGGCAATCCTTCATAAACAACCCTTTATAATAATGTGTCACTCTACATAATACGCTTTCTGGACTTGGTAGATACCATAATATAACATTATCTTTTGTGAAAATTATCGGAATTGTAAGTTTTGAAGTTCTAAATTGGGTTGTTGTTAAGCAGTGGTTTGTTGGATACCACTTTTATTGTCTGGTATTTTAATTGCATTGTTATATTGTTGCGTTCTTGTTGAGTTTTTCCATCGAATTCTCAACTAAGTCCTTAAGATGAAGAGTGGAATGTTCAATATGTTGGAATATGGACTAAGGAATATGTGCTATATTATATTCTCAAGGTATACTACTTTCAGTATACTCGTAATATAACTACCTCTGTCAAACCCAAAAGAATGGATAACTTTATGATAAAAAAGTAAACTACATCGAACAGATGATTACAAAACGAATTCCAACTACCTAGTCTAGGAATGTGCATACATGAAGTAGTAGTATCAACTATCAAGCACAAACTTTCCACAACTAGTAGGCTTCTAAATAGTCATATTTATTTTTAAAAAGGAAAAAAACTTAATGATATTTGAACTGAATAATAAAATAAATAAATTAATGATAATACAACACAACGTCGAAGGTCATAGGAGCAGCTTAGTAGATAAATGTTTGAACAGGTGTGGCTCGACATTAAAGGGGAGATCCTAACCATTTTTTCCATATATCTCCGTATTAGATAGGCCTACAGGCACAATTTTTTTGTAATTCTTCATCTTTTTAGTTATGAAATAGATCAACGAGCTTAGGTTTTAGATGTTTAAATTCTGTCATATATTTTTGTTGGTATCATTCATATGAAAAAGTTGAAATATCTCTACGTTAATCTGTTAGAAATAACCTCCTGAGTGCTCTCTAAAAACCCGAGAATTTTCGGTTCATTCGTTTATCCATGGTTTTGGATTTAATTTAGCCTTGAGCACATATAAATCAGAACTTCGAATGTAAGGGAGTTAGGCAGTCATAACTATGTGAGAACGTACCTAGAATTTTGTGTACAGCACCTACTCAGGATTATAGTGATTTAAAAATAAAGCCAGTAGTGCGATTTTCACTTTACCCCTGAGAAATCAATAATCATATTTAGCGAAGTGAATCCAGCGAAACAATATCAGATAGCTAATATGAGTTGATAGTAAAGTTTCTAGTCACACCTACGTATATTTTGTACTAGTTAGATAGGATCATAGGATCTACGCGTATGAATGTGTGTTTATGTACAGCGCATGTGAGAGATGAATGTTTCTGTATTTACAAAAGTATGATGAAACCCATGGATTGACTGCATTTGCGCTGATCGGGGAGGGTACCTGGTTAAAATCAAAGATACTTTGAAAAAATCGTTCTGCTCACTGAGGGTGCTTGAATGGACTTTCGTCATCATGGATACGATTAATTAAATAGGCTCCTAGACCTAATTGTAACTCAAGTATTCTGGATACAAAGGGTGTATTCTTTGTCATTTCACTGTAGTAACTCTTAGTTTCAGAAACTCTTCAATATGATGAAAATTTGAATTGGATCATATATCGAAATTTTTCAATATACGCATCAAAGAAGTATTCTAAATATCACTAAATCTCAACCATTTTATGGCATGTTCATATCATCTGACTCACGATAGGCTGTTATAGCTTGGTTTTTGCCTTTTCTGGTGCTAGAGTAGAAGAGATGCGACAAGTTGTAAGCTCGTTTTAAAGGTGCGACATGTTGTATAAACGATGTGTTTATGTTTTTTTTAAAAAAAAGATACATATTGTATAGTTTAGGGGATAAATCATTTTGTAAGTGCAATGTGATGAATAATTTTTTTGGATTCGATAAGTTTATAAATTGGTCTGTTTCAATCTGAACCAGCGCAAACGTCAGTCATCATGCGAAATGGGTTTGGATATTTTTGGATATTGAAAAATCTGAATCGGTCTGAATTATGTATAGGTCTAGAAGGTCTCCTAGAATGGTTGAATAGCCATTTATGTCTATGTTTTGATGAGGAACTTCTCGTGAAAATACGATACCTGAGTGAGCAGTAATAAGGAGTCAGAGTGCTTGAGGGGAGCGGGCGGCGGCGCCTCGCTGTCTAGCGACATGTGAGATCCGTCTGAATCGCTGTTCTCCCTCTGATGTTTAGACAGATACGCTTCAGAGTTCTCCACGACCGCTTGCATCTCAGCCACCCGGCGGACCACCTTCAAAAATACGTCCAAAAACCCACCTAGTTATTCGTCCCGGTGTCAGATGTTCTTCCTAAACCTTTTTGCTGTTTACAGGCCCTTATGATACTCTTGAAAACCTAAACTTATCCAGAAAGATAAAAGGGTAGATACTCATTGAACCAAAGTTGTGAACCAGCATGATTCTGATCAGAATGTTCAATACCGTTTCGAAACCAACTTTTGAATCTCAAATACTTCCCGTCAACCTACTCATACAAATTCTTCTTCATGCGACTATCACCAGCATTCAGACAGACTAGAAGGAAGTTTTTCCAAGAGAAATTGAGGGAATCTGCTGAGGTAATTCTGGGTATCCAAGTTTTACTGAATCCCTGGATACCTCCTCACTCATTACCCATTTGGGAGTATCCCTAGAGTATTCAGACAGACTGTAAGTGAAGTTTTTTTCTAATTTTCTGATGTTGATGAATCTTCTCCAGCTTTGTAAGTGCTACAGAAATTCCTAAGTTTTAGTGAAGTCAGTATTTTCCTGTATCCAACTCCACCGAATCAGACTGAATTGAACTTTGAGGAGTTTTGACTATGAAGAAATGTTGATTTGAATCGGTAGGCAACAAGAACCAAATCAGATGAGATTCGAATTATTGAGAAGTTTACCCCAAATTGATCATTATAGACTGTAATTTTAATCATTATGATCTAGGTAAACACTTTGATTTTCTCAGAAAATTCGGAAAAGAACGAATTCTTGTGTAATTGCGAAACTTGGACTTTAAGAGATCACACCATTCAGAATAACATTGGGACTGCACACATCACAATAATTTTCGAAGCTAAGGACAATACACGCTTTGGAAGTTACAAATTAGTAATGGTATTTCATTATCACAAGACATAATTATCACCAAAGCAGAGCGCAGCAGTTGAATGAATATTATACGACACACTCAAAGCGTAGGTACTTGCAATAGAAGCTGCGGCTCAGTTGGAACCTAGATGTCAGACTGTAAGTGGGATATTACTGACTAACATAATACCTACCCTGAATTCACATTAGTACTATAATACCCATAAAAGCGATATTTCTTGAACAACTCGGTATATCAATGATCTTCAAAACAAGCGGATTTTCCCCCTCATGTAACGAATTGGGACCCCAAAAAATGTTCTCTTCTTGCATACTTTTGGCCGTCAAACCGATTCGCATCTCTAACTATGGATATGCCTATAGGCTGCTCCTTGGGTTTTTTTACTATCTCAATTGATAGAACCAATAAAGTCTGTAAACCGTTTGTCAGTCATACCGAGATAAAAAAAAATTGTAGGTACCTGTCAGATTTCAAAAATTATTTCAAAACTTTTGCTTTGCAACTCCATAGAACAAACACCTATCAGTAACCGTAATAATTACCCATCACTGAGTAGCAAATTCACAACATGAGTATATTGTCAGCTATTAACTTATAAAGGTCTACATAATTATAATAATTGAAGGGTCCAGGGGAAGAACGATAAAACTCCACTTTTTGTCGAATCTGAGATTTCAACGCGATCTGTTAGCTTCTCGGGGGTACTAACATGTCCCAAAGTCCCACGGGGAAAAAACGATGGTAATCCCGTGAAAATAGAGATCAAAGATGGGGGCTACAGGGGAAGAACGATGAGACTGACAGCGCGCATGGGGAAAAACGATGAGAGTCCAAGGTCCCTACTCCACTCCTCGGGATCACTCATCACTGCTTGGTTTTCTGTGTTTCACAATTTTCTGTTATCGTTCTATTGTCTCTGATACTAGTTTTGTTGCATTCTCAGTCATTTATTTGCTTTGCCCAAAATTCTTCCAAAAAACGTGGACTGATTTCCTGGAACCTATCTACAAACCCAAGTGCCCATTTCCGACAAGACCTATACGATGTATGAAGATCGACATTACATCCCCAAATTACGTTCACTATCGTGTCAATTACTGTGGAGCATACTCACAGAATAATGTGCTTTGGCAACCACCAAAAAGAGGGAAAAACAAAGGCAAAGCCCCACCTCCTAGGAGGGCACTGCGCAACTTACATAGCGGTCCCCTGCCTATTTCTCTGCCAAAATTCAAGGACCTACAACACTTGAAACAATTTCTCTTAAATCAAAATGCGAAACAATTTTATGATGAACTGACCACGGACAATACGGCAGAAGAGAACGAAGAAGACCTTTACGTGGACAGCGACAACAACAATAATGACGAATGAATGGTAGGACAGGAGATGCCTATACACTACTTGGCTGATCTTATAACATTTTTATTTTCATTGTACAATTTTGGTATGTTTATACCATTTTATTCCCAGTTTCCTTGCAATTTTTGAACAAATATGAATATGCATTTTGAAAAGAACGAGCAAGCATGAGTTTATTCCATTTTTTCAATAAAACCATTCATAAATTTACTTTTTTTTTGTTACTTATTCCCCTCTACTGAAGAACAAACATGATTGATCAGGTTTGTCAGTGTTTTACCTAGTTGAAAAAGAGTACAAAACAACTGAACTCAACGGAATGCTAATAATTATGCATATCGAGCCAAATAACGAGTTGTCAAACTTTGTTTATCGTTTTTCTCGAAATCAGCTTTTTTGGAGTTTCATCGTTCTTTCCCTGGACCCTTCAATTATGATAAGTAAATTATCCCAATTGGTTAGAAGCTGGTGATAGAAGCTTCCCTCGTCTGCAAAAAACGTTCTTCTCAACCTTTAACCAGCGACTTTGTTAAGTTGACATGCAAGGCATCATAGTCAGGCTCTAGTCAAACAGTGCAAATCGGGCTGCCAAAATTACAGTTCTCTTTGGCACATTTTAGAACTTCATGGACTACTCCTAAGTTGAAGCACGTGATTCTTCCAATGAAATTTCATAAAAATTACTTCCTACTAGCTAATTGCAACCGTATTACAAGCCATGTAAACGGTTGACAGCATGCACCTTTTAGTCAACTACATACGCGCAATTAAGCGCCTTTAAAAGTAATTAGATTCAATATAAATAGGACATAACAAAAATCAAAGTGACAAAATGATGATGTAAGCGTAGGTCTCTAAACCTGCACATTTTGAGCCATTCTTTTGGTAAAACTTTTCATTCTTAGTATTAATAGCTTAACCGCACGAAACGATGGGTATAAAGGAGAAAGGTTTCCTATGGTACATTCTCCTGACTTAGTATTAGTCTTTCGTTAAGCTAAACAACCAGATACACCTAATACAATACCTGACCTAACCTGATACCTAACCTGATTCACCTGGAAAGATTGAATATTATAATAAATACTTAAGTTTCTTATTCGGATTCCACAACCCACTCTGTTCAGAGTTGAGAACACGCGTCCCAGGCTATCTAACCCACTTTCGAATGTGTCGCAGGCTATCTACCGCCACTCTTGTTTATTTGCCATTTTCGAACCTTTTCCCTTTCGAGCTAAATTAATTTAATCCAACATTTTAATCGAAAAATTCTGAACGAAATTGAGCAGAGGAGCACCATTCATTCCGATATGTGGCGTGCTTATGGGAAACCATGGGTCCACCCATCAAGCTGTAAATCATTCGGAAAACTTTACCGACCCCACCACTGGAGTTCATACGCAGACCGTCAAAAGCCTGTGGAGACACGGAAATGTGAAATTCATGATCAAACGTTGTGAAGCTCGCCAGCTTCTTGACAGATAACTAAAGGAAGAGTAATGGAGGTCTATCAATGATGGGAAGGATCTCATGAAATGCTTTTTCAGAAGAGACAAGGTAACATTTTTTCGCCGGTAGATAGCCTGTGACGCGTGTACCCAGAGTTGAACTAAACAAAATGTGCTGTTTTTATATTAGAAATCTCTACACATTTCTGTTATAGATATCTTAAAAATCCTCATTTGGTGAAAATTTGGATAATTTTACTATTCCGAAGTTGCATTTTAAATTTTAAGTAATACTAAATATTGATGTAATAAAAAATAATTACATTAATATATGAGTAAATTTTGTTACACACCTGATCAGGGTAGGTAGTTATAATTTTAAACGCTATGGAACACATTTTCTATTTTGGTGTGATCATTATGAAAAAAATGAATAACTCGGCCGATTTTTGTATGTTTTTTTGCATCATTTATCAATAATAACTACTTTTTGAAAGTAGATTATTTAGTCATAATTCTAGATAAGTTTCAAGTTTTGTACCAAAGAAATTTTTTTTCTCTCATATGGATTCATACGTTTACCTGATCTAATATATTGGAATCTTCAATTAAATTACATTTTATAAAAATATATTGAGAATTGTGCTGAACCGAAAAGAATGGCCCAAACTACAATGATATAAAATAACGATGATTAAAGAAAATACCTCGGGGTTATTTGCATCAAGGTAACCCTCCTGCTCAAGAATTTCCATAGAAACAACACTGTGGAAGTCTATACCGTTGTTACTCGGAGACAAGGGGTTCATGCCATTCCGGTCTCTCACTTTACCAGGCCTTGATGAAAAGCACACACACACAATATGAGGAAGGTTAGAGAAGTCGGGATTTCAAAAAAGGAAGAAAAAAAGAAATCCTTCGAGCAAAAATAACCTGGAAATTTGTTTTGAAACTGCAAGCAAAAGAGCATCGTTTCTGTTGATGAATTAACAGGCATTATAGTAAGGCAGTAGTAATTATAGTAAGGCACTATAGTATGCACACCAGCTTTTCAAAATCTTTTCCTTTTTTCAGATAAGTGTTGTGACTTCTCTCGATAAAAATTGTCCATTTTTGTGGGTTTCAATAATTGATTTCTTCATCCTTTAGTTGCATGAGTGATTACAGAGAGCTATCAGCAACCACCTTTGGAAGAACAGTTCACCAGCTGTTTCTTATTTTGAACGTGGACATTACCAATGGTTAAAAATTTGTTGCACAAAAAATTGCTCACAATGCGGTCGTTCTTGCTTGAATGTTTGAAACTACAAATAATTGCTTTCCAGGTTATTTCTCGACGAAAATAAATAATGGGGGAGGTCGATGAATATAATATAGGATGAAATCGCAGAGGAACAAGAAGTAGTAGGAATTGAATAATGAGAAATGAAATTCCTGGGACAATAAACTCAACAACAAATTACAAAACGGAAAACAAAAAAGCTGCCGTTAAGTGTTAAAATTCCCAAATTGAGTGTTTTTTTTTTGTTTTTTTTTTGTATTATGTAATTCTCTGTGAACTGATTGATAAATTAATGTTTATGAAAGAAAGGGAATGAGACTGGTGAGAAGGTCCCCAGTTAGTTGTATATTTGTCGAAATCGAATTTTTAACGTGAGTTTGACTTTAGAGTGGAAAAAACCTTCATTTTTATAAGATTTTAAACTCCATTTTTATAGGACTCACCAAAATTGCTGTTTTTACTGCTTTTTGTATATATCTGCACGGGGTTGGCTATTGAAAACTTGAAATTCGATGGAAGTAAATAAAATAAATGGATTTTTATATTTTGAATCTCAGAGGGTTTTTACAATTGTATATGCGACAATAGAAGAATTCATGTAAAAACCTAATTGAATCGGTTCAAAACTGCAATGTACTTGTTCGATAACAAGAAATTGCGGCATTGAACGTCGTTAGTATTCAATTGAGAATCAATACATCAAAAATATTGCAAATATAAATATTTTTTGTGTTCTAAAAAAAGTAGGCACAAATGACAGGTTCTGAATACGGTACTCCATGAATTATTTATTATCACGTACGATGTTAGACTTCAGCGTGATCGCGATATTAGAGCATTTACAAACAACACAAACTTGGACGGACACCCAAAACACGTTTCACCAACAACAATTCGAAATCGAAGCCAAACAAACTTCCACGAAGCGTTATGAACTCGAAACCAATATCGTAATAATCCTAGTTTGTCTTGTAAGGTGGGATACAGGTTCCATTTTGCAATGTTCAAAAATATATATAAAATATAAAATGTGGTATTTGTAGTACCGTCATGCATTCGAAAGGAAAGACTCATAGTAAGCAATTTTTCAGCTGGTGCAGCAATGTTTTTTTTTTACCAATACGGTACAGATTCACAAAATTTTGAAATTCGCTCAAAATGTGAGACTTTGAATTACAAAAACTCTTTAAAATGGGGTTTCAAGGAATTAAGTACGAAAACTGCACAGAATTTTCGAATTATTCCCGTATTGTTATCTAAAATTCGCAAACCTTAACACAACATGCCATTTTTCATAGGAAATATGCTTGCTATGAGTCTTAAATATGATAATGATCTTATTATTGATACTGAATGAGAATCTAGAAGAAATACGAATACATGAAGTTGGTAGACTGATGAATATGAATTGAAAATTTTCCAATTGAATCAAGAAAATAATAAGAAAATACAACCAGTATTTGTGGCGTTATGCACATCGTAAGTGTGAACACACAAATAATGGGTGGTGTACCTTTTATTTCTCTACATTGACCTGAAGAAAACAATATTGTTGGATATTATCGAGAAAATGTGGAATTGTTATGATCGACGTCGATGAAAATTCTGATTAATATTATGTTATTAAGAGAATAGAGAGTCCTCTATTTCAACAGAAAGAATAAGCTTAATAGTAGCTCAATATTTTGATTGGCCAGTGGAGCTGGTATTAGCCACAGACTAATAAGACCAAAATTTGCATCGATATCGAAAAATACTCTTTATAATTTGTACCACCATGCGAATCAGTTCAATTTTTATTTAGAACTGCTGAATGAAGAGAATATTGAATGAAACGGAACAGAAAATACACCTAATTATGGTTAGGTTTTATTCGTACTTACACGTTCATGTTGGAGTCAACGCCGTTACTTTTGATTATTTTGCTACTGCTTCTGCTCAACGTGTGTGTGCCGTTTGTTTTTACCTAAATGGTCACAATTCAAAGATTAATGTTAAGACTGGAGTGTTGAGTTGTGAAAAAACTCACAACAGCGAGGAAATGAATCAAAGACGTGGGTTCCATTGAGATCATGAACAAATACAGTTAAATGGCAAAATTTCAACAGCTCTGAACACAGCCGTACGAGTTTACTGCTAAACCGTTAGTGTTTAGCTGTGCAAAGTTGATATGAATTTTGAATCCCCATTTCCTTCTTGAATTAAAACATCACACGAATTGTAGGTAATAAAATTCTATAAATGATTTGTTGAATATTATTTACCTCTTTGCTTGGGTTGAGTGTGTGGAGAGGCACAGCGAAATTGACTATTCTATGTTCATCCATATCATTATCACAGCCATAACTCCAAGTCGTGGGCTTCACAACATGTTGGGAATGGTAAAGAGGTGCTGCAACAAACAAGAACAGAAAGTGTAATTTCAAAAATAAAATCAGGGAAATATTTCGAACAATCAAAAATAACCAAAAAATAACTACTTAATTTGTATCAAATGGGGACTAGTTAATCGTATTTATTAGAAAAAACATATCAGATGACATTTTATAAAGATTTGAAAAATGTATCTTTGTTTGCCAGTATGTCCATTGTGCATAAATTATCTCTATCTACAGTATGATTTGAATAGTTCATATCACGAAAATTGTTTTGGCTTCATTGAGTTCATCTTCTACTTCTCTTTTTGTCTTGTATCAAGATTCCCACATATTCACAGTCAATTCTTTGATATGGAGGGTTGTGAAACACTTTTCCATTTGTTTTTCGGTTTTTTCTCAAATGCCATCCCGAAGTTGGGTCGATTTATAGCTAACGCGATATCAACCCAGTCCGAATGGAAATCAGGAATCTGTCCAGGTATTACAATTGATGACTGCAACTGCATAATAAGGTGAGTTGTAGCCCTCACAGTCAAACAATGAGTCAAAATCAACACAATCTTCCGAAATGAGCTCCCAATGCTGGACTAATTTTTCTCGTTCATGTTTTATATAATCTTAAACAATAATAATTGGCAAATAATGCCAATATTTGCAGCCTACGATTTCAATAAAGTGCTTACTCATTGAAATTTAAAAGTAAATACGATATAACAAAAATAGTCTTGCATTCTTGATTTCCAGAAATGTCATGATTAGTACTTGAACACTCACCGGTATCTACAAGCCAATCGTCAGGATCTTGATGAACATGGAGGTCTTTGTTTGTAAAAAGTTTGAAATATCCGTACAGGACTAGAACCAATTCCTCGGCGTCCCTCTCCTCAACGGTTAACCTCAATTCCTATAAAATCATAAAATTGCGTAATATTACTATTCATGTTATAAAATGACATTATGTATGCCAATTTTTGAAGTTAAAATTTTCTTCATAATTTTCAAGGATTCACAGTACCTACTCAGGTAGGTTTCTGTTAGTTACTCTATGCCTGTGCACAGTGTGCATGTCAGTTAAGTAAGTACCTAATGGCGTTACATATTTCAGATTTAATGAAATCAGTGATTTAAGAGGGTTCCCAACAAATTTTTGGGGAAAACATTTTTTCAATTTAAAAATTTTTTTTATTTATGTAGACTTATTAAAGAACATTTTAAAACCATTCCCATGTCCGTAGGACGTATACACTGTTCGATATACATGTTTGAAGTTGCGTCAATAGACATGAAAGGACAACGGAGTGACAAAAAGGTTGTGTTGTTTTAGTTTTGAAAACCTTCCTTCATTCTTCTTCTTTTTCTTTGAAACTCCTACAGAATCACATAACATTATTTGGTATAATGAAGGAAGAAGAAAGAGTGTAAACAAGTGAGTATCCATCTTTCATGGATCGAGAGAGTTGAAGAAATAAAGAGCGAAGCGGACAGAAATGTTTTTCACGTCGCATCGGGCGCTGAAAACTTCGAACGCCTCTACTGAACATTTACTTTTGGTTTATTATTTTCAATAATGAATCTTTGGAATCGCCCAAGATATCAACTATGTTTGACCCGTTTTCTCTGGTTCTATCTGTCAGATTCTAACTCTTATTTCTTTGTTATATTGGTAATTAGTTTTTCTTTTGATTAGGGAATTTTTTCGGCCTATTATTTTTTGTATCTACGTAGTAAACTTTCAAAGTCAATTTTTCATGGATAGTTTGGGCATATCACTTCTTATCCCTACCAGAAATCAGATTTTGTAGATGGATCAAACAAAATCACTCTATTTGCTCTAAATGTAGTTGTGAATCGTTTAAAAAACGGGAAGACGCTAGATAGTTCAATTAGAGAGAAAATGGGGCAAATGTGAGAAAAAGAGTGACATTTTTCATTACAAAAGATAAACTTTATGGTAGCTCTTCGAAGTTTGTTATTGAGCTAATTGACAAAATTCGACAGTTTTTAGAAACTACAATTCCTGGCAGTACTAATGGTATGTAATACAATTATTTTATGAGTAGATTGACCGACATAATTGTGGGTTATGTAAAACCATGTCATTCTGTAAAAGTGCCGAGCCACTGCGGGTACCCAACCCCCTTAAGAATTGATTGGATTGATTCACTGGGATTTGGTAACTATTGCAACAGAATGTCATAGTTCAATTGTGTCATCTTAAAATTCTGTTCCGTAGTTTGTTTTTTCAGCATTTATTCCGTTGCTTAGAGGGTCTATTTTCGACGAAAATCGAGGTTTAGTACTTCTAGATATATTCAGATAGGTGTGTACCGGCCTACCTAACATTTACAATAAAAGTTGAGATCATAAGACAGTAAAAGCTACTGAAACTAAAAATTTTAAGCTAGTACTGAATGGCTTCGATGTTTGTAAAAACATTTAATCAATCTCCAGTCAAATTTGCCTCATTCAAGTTGTGAGTTTCAAACTCACCTTGCCAGGGGTCGATGGCAAAAATAATGTTACTGTTGACAGCAAATGGTCTTCCTTTTCTATTTGAACCATACTGAGCTGTTCAATGTCCGCCACTGGCACGGGCTGCATGTAACAAAACAATAAACGTAATGCTAAATGCACCTATAATAGAAAACATGTCGTAAGTATACACATCACATACATATTTATGCAAGTTGTATTATCAAGTAGATATAATATATCTGTATTATCAAGTAGACATAACTATAATATTATTATAGTTTTGTCACAACATAATATATTATGGAAATGCATTCCAACACATGACTATAACGTGCATAAGCAAAAGTAAGATCATGCTGCGCACGTCCAAAGTATGCTGAAGGTTAAGGAACTAAAATAAATAGTTTAAACTAAGTTTGTATTTTGTATTTTTTTGTAGAAAGCTTTAAATATGCAAGCTGTTCTTTACTAATTCCAATAATTATGGCAGCACTCATAATGGCGGACACATTTATGAAGAGCTAAAGTAAGTTTCCTCTCCCAGAAATTTGATTAAAATATGTCCATTTTTTAAATTTTGCATAAGGGACTCGTATTAATGAACTCAAAAACTGGAAATTTCTCAACACTTGTTATACTAATTGAAACTGAATTCGTTAGGCGAACCCGTGTACATTTCTGAAGAGGCTAATTCATTTTTGGTTTTAGTGGTTTTAGAAACGAAAATACGAGGTACTGAAATGTATATCGCTGGTGACTAGACATTCATTGGCTTAAAATAGCCAAACTGATACTGGTGGCGATACTAACTTGATGTTTTCTAATGATTTTGCTCAACCATTATGCAGGCGGATGAATCAATTAATCGTTAGGCAGATAAATAATACAAGGTAAAGAAAAAAGAACAGAAAAACCATTCAGCATTACATTTATACAAACCATATTGCTTCTCAGTCCAGTAATTTGACTTATTCCCAATTTGGGGCTGACTAATATCACATTTTCGACGTTACTATCCTGCAAAATAGAAGCAAAAAGGCTGTTAAAGCAACCAGTGTGTATATCGAGAGAAAAAATCGATTGATAGGTTCAACTAGAGTAACATGAAGTGCATTTATAGAAAAAATCGGTATTTATTCTAGAAAAAATGAATAAATGAACAAAAGTGAATTTACCTCTCTTTATTTGAAGAAATTCGGGTTATCCCAATTAAAATATGGGCAACAATAAATTTTGAGGTTAATAGGAACCATTTACTAAGGATGTACTTAGCTAGACATTTTAGGGTCTTCGAAAGGTTGTAGTAGTTTTTTTGTTTCCTTTCAAGTAAGGAAGTGAGTTCTAATATTTGTCCGAATAACACATCAACTCGCGCAAACCATTGTTACATTGTTGTTTCGTTTCAGGGTCGGTAAATTGTTCCAGGGAGTTTTGGCAGCTATAAAGAGGCGTTGTCCCCACGCTCATACTAATCCACTTGAATTTGTGTCACGGATGGCACATTGAATTTTGTAGTCACAATTTATCGTACTAAGTGGAGAAATTCGTAGGATGACAACCTAAAATGGCCTTCTGGCAATGCAATAATACTGAGTTATCTCAGAATAATACCCGCCTGATAAAAACAACTCGCCCTAGACAAAGAATAAGTATGGCCATCAAAGGCCCACTTTCAACTAGATCGGAAAATATCTTATGACAATCATCGATGAGTTTCCAGGTTTGCCTATATTCGTCCCAACAAGAACGATTGACTGCCTTCTAGGCTTATTTTTGGTTTTTGGAACTCCCGCCTTTGTTCATACGGCCAGAGGGACTTCGTTTACTTCTTGAGAACTACAGGGTTTTCTACACCTTCTCTCTTTAGATACATCCATGTCTTCACCATACAATCCTAAAAACAACGGGAAAATCGAGCGGGAAAATGGAACACTTTGGAGAACTGATATTTACAATTTGAATGTATCGGATTGAAAAGCAGAACTCCTGGATTTTTTCCGTACCCATGCTAAGAGCACTCTACCATCTTGGCTGACCACATCACCCAAAGTAATGATGAAGAAGCAAGTGCTCACCAGCAAATACAAACCGTAAGTAGATGTAGTAAAACTAGAGGATGATGGACGGAAGGTGACCTTGTCACTTAGCACCTCTATCTAGCACCTATCAGATCTTCATGAATTACCCAACATGAATGAAATTCCTGACATTAATTCAAACCAAGAAGCTGACCACGAGCATGGCTCTCCTCCACTGGCACATGCTGATTCTCCAGCCATTGCTGAAGCCACCCAGCCTTCATGGCATTCAACTAAGGACAAATTCCCTTACGTTTCGACGAATACCAACCCTTGGAAGATAGAAGTAAGTGGTGTTATTCAACCCTAATTATGATTCACTAACTTGATTCAAAAGATTTACAACACGTGCCAATAGTTCGCACGAGTGAATGGGGCTCTAAATACTGCGGATCTAAAGGTAGAAAAAGATATTTATAAGTATAAATATAATATAATAATTACCACACTATTCGTTGGGAAACACTTGGCTCCATAACTTGGTAACTGGCTTATTATTGTCAGGTAGTACAACTTCGCCTGAAGCGCCGTCAGGCATTTGTGACTTGACCCTGTCATCGTGTAATTTAGTTTCAATAGGTGAGTCAAAACTTTTCGAAGTTCTTTCCTCTTCATCGTTTCGAGCAGCGACGTAGGAACGAACTTTTCCAGTCCGAAGTCTCTCCTACGGGCAAAAAACATTGATCCTATTATACGTAGTCAATTTTACAATTCAAGTATAATGGGAATAGATAATATTTAGGTATTAATAAATAATATAGCGAAATGTTCTCATTTTTTTCTGAGATTAGAATGAAATCAAATTCTTTCAAGTAGATGTGAAGAAGAATAAGCGATAGTATCTCAATTATTTCAACAAATAATTCGTTTAAAAAAACTATAAATAAAGTAGGTACTTACTCAACAGTTTTCACGGTAATCTTAGAAGGCTGGATATTGTTGGCGAGGCAGTGCTGGTGAATGTGAAGCGCTGCTAATCTCAACGCTACGTCGTATTTCAGCTCGGGAGCGTAGCGTTCTTGAACTACATCATTGCAGCACTGGAAAATGAGGAAAAGTCTGCAATGAAACTCTGCCCGACTCGGGTGTTGCATGAACCTTGATAGAAATTATTGAGAACTAGCTGAAAAGCCTGCTAAAAGCAGGCAAAAAATTGTAGATATGTAAAAAAAAAATTGATGTCGCGGCCTGGAATCGAACCCGGGATCCCCACGTTCGGGCGACATACGTACGTACGTACGTACGGTTGGCGTTTTATGTATATAGAAGATTATACGATAACTACCTACCAGAATAGTTATAAAATATGATGATACACTGTCATAATATGAATAATATTAATGAATTAATATTAATGAATAATATGAATGTCATAATTATTCATATTATGAATAATATGTGTCTCTCTGCACTGAGTAGGTATATGCAGCTTTGCTACAGTCAGACGATGCTAACCGACAAAAAAAAAAAAACTACTTCCCATCACACCGACCTATGGTTACCACACTCGGCACTAGCAAATGAGTACCTGTATAAAAACAATAGAAAATGTTCGAAGGAAAATTCATGTCAAAACCTCGTAACTACGGAAATGTTACTCAGTCGGTTTTCCACCTAAGTACAAAAATCGCTATCTACTCGTTGAAAGCTTTCGATTTATGGCAAAATTTTATGCTGACTACTCAGCCATATATCACGGGCCACACGGGCGCAGCCTAAAGTCGGGTGGGAAATATAAGCAAATCGCATCCCTACGTGAATCTTTTTTCTTGTGAAATATTATAAAATGTCAAATGAACATAAAATCGAAAAAAAAACATCAATAGCCGTGTGGGTACTCTATGAGTTTGTGAGGACGAGTAGAACATGAATATGGACTCCTAACATCTTCAAAGCATACCCACTGCATACAGTATGTTGGTATGCTATACTGAACATCGAAAAAACCAAGAATCGTGTGAAAAAAAAAACTTTCTAAAAGAAATTTCAACACCATTGTTCCTTTTCTTAACCATACCTTCAACTGAATGATATCTTTGAAAATTCGCTTATTAATTCAAGCTGCATGAATGGACTTTTTTAATTGAGAGGATATTCCAAGATTTTTGAGTACCTGCAAATAGAAATATTCGAAAGCTGCTAAATCTTTTTGTGCTAAGTCGCAAGGATCACTCGGGACGAACGCCACTCGGAAGAGGCATCGAAGATTATGCGTTCCTGGCCGGGATGCAACCTGTAGAAAGAAAATAAACATAAAAATCAATCATGTTCCTCTTCATTCACCACAAGATTCAAGCCTGGTAGGTATTCAATAGTTCTTATTAGACACCTTCGATTCAACCTATTCAATATCATCTATTTACCCTGGAAAGCGTGTGCTGAGGATTGAGAAGGGTGAGTTTGTTCCGCCGCAGGGTTTTGACCTGTTCGAGAACCAAAGCGAAGTGGTTGGTCTCTTTGAGGCAGAGTTTACTCTGTAGAGAACTCAAGACATCGCCGACGGTCGTGTTGGCGTCGTACTTGAAGGACTTGGTTTGCCCGTTCTCTAAGAACACTTTGAGGACGTTGGGCAGCATAGTTCCCGAGCCCCAGTCACCGCCGCTGAGAGTGCAGCCCTACGGACACCGATGACATGAAATGAATAGATGTATTTTACGTATACATTAAGATTGTTGTAATACGGTATAATATCTTATCCAGTGCAACTGTTGCACAAAGATGGTAGGTCATCAAATTGGTAATATAATAGGTACGAGTTATTGCTAAATTCAGACTTCGAACTCCATTTCCCTAGTTTATTGATTGAGAGAGAAAAAACACTTTATTGAACATTGTAGAAAGAATGAAGGTGGGAAAGGACTCCAGTAGTTGTCGAAACGTAATGGATTTATCGAAAGTTTAAAATGAGTTGCCAAAATTTCAAATTGGTATGCCAAAATTTTGCCAAAAATTGAAGTTGATTTATGCAAAAGGGTTTTTTTTTGGCGAGCGTGCGAGCAAGCGACTTGTGGGAGCCAAATTGCTGTTCCGTCCTCCAGTTCCTGTTCCGAATCCTCGGACTTGTTTCCTTGGGCCTCTTAGCCTCATGAAACCCCCTAGTTTATTAATCATCAATCGTCGTCGTGTGTTTTCATGGATCACCCAACTGCAAAGAACATGGCTTTTCCATTGGTCCTTATACATCATTGTCAAAGGCATTTCAGATATAAATTATCAATATTGACTATTGACATTTGTATTATCGTAAGAAAATCAAATTTACTCCAGCAGGAACTGTCAATCTGCCTACAATATCATTATTATTATTATGAAGAGTTGTGGGTGTCATCTTGACGAATTTTGGTAGTTGGGATCTTTCAATTCAGTAAGTGTTATACGCTACAATAAAGTATAATATTCATAGAGAACGATATGCACAAATTAGCCTGTTTTGATAAGTGCTGCGACTGACTGAACTAATCTTGCCCAGGGACGGATTAGAATTTAACGTGAATTAACCCTAATTGGGCCATGGCATTACTGGTACCATGGAAAACATCTCAGGAACTCTACAACTGCCACAAGCTGTCTCTTGACAAGCAACCAAAATTAAATTGCAATTTTGGAATAATGGACAGCAGACTTTTCGTGGGATATTGTAATTCTCAAGATACAGTTATGACAAACATTTTCAAAGAAATATATTTTTGTCATAACATCATGTTTTGACTTTCAATAATTTACGAAAAAAATTGTTTAAAAAATTTAGCTCTATCCCTTAGTTTTTAAATTGCAATTTAAATCTAGTTAGTGTGGTGACACCTTGGGACAGCCGTGGAATTCCTAAGCTGTTTTTGGTGACACTAGTGACACCATGGTCCAATTAGGGTTAACTAGCGAAATTGGATCGTGACATTAACTTCAAATTTTATTGAATGGTGATATAATTTATTTTTAGATAAGGTTTCGACGTAAATAGTGCGTATCAATTAATGATAAAAATGAACACTCTTTCCAGCACAGTTTTTAAAACTCTTCAGTCTCCGACCTGTACAATGATACTGGTGATTAATGCTTGTAGTTTAATAAACATACGTAGCTTAGCAAAGAACAGAAACAATGCTCCCAGCTCTTGTACAGAATTGATAAACTCTTGTACAGCTCTGGTATCACTTAATGGATCAAGAAAATGAATGACATGAAATTTCAATTGTAAGTTCCAGAAACGTACAAACTGACCTGAATAGTTAGCAGAACTATCTCAAGATAATAGAGGAATCAACTCATCAACATTCTCAACAACGATCAACCTAATTGTAAAGCGTGAGATACTTTTTTCTGTAAAACTTGTTGTCACGTTTTGTCGTTCATTTGTGTCATGTTTTCATCGCGATTGCACACCAGAGAGTTATGATGATCCATTAGAAGAGCTTAATTCACATTCTTCGGTTGAGTAACAATAGTCCACAGTGATAATGTCCACAGCCTAATTCATTCATTTCTTCTCGCTGTCGTGATCACAGTAACGATCTCCCACGGTTAAAAGGCATGGGTTCTCATGAGTTAATTAGCATTATTTATTTGTATCACTTTAAGCAGCATAACTCACAATGAAAATAAATATCTGAGTTTAATTTTTTATCATAATAAAATTTTTCTCATTTCAGATGGATCGTTTCTGGAATGAAATGAAAATTCGACCTCACTATCAAAGAATCATTTCCTTTAAGAAAAGTCCCTAATTATTAGAAAACTAGCTGAAAAGCCTACTAAAAGTAGGCAAAACGCTTCTTCCGACTCTCCCCGCATCCCACTCCCTCCGGCTCCTCCTGCCTCCGATTCCCCCCCTCCCGCCCCTCCGACTCGTCCCGCCTCCCACGACCCCTCCGTGCATACGTACGTACGTACGTACGTACGTACGGTTGGCGTTTTATTATTAGAAAATAAGTATTCCCAAATTTTATTCGAAAACGTAGATATGAATAGGTGTAAAAAATTATGTGACTTGTAATGTAGGTACCTACGCGAAAAAGTAATTCACAATAGTCGGGTTTTCATCAAAAGCTACAAACAACCGTTGATAAGTAGATTGTAAGTAAGTAAGTAAACAACCATTTCAGGTTGGATTTTCGTCCGACTGCCATTCCTGGCGTCGCGGACGTCATCAGCTGTCTTCCAGGAAGATCAAGAAGATCAGAATTTGTTCCGAAGATTTCGCTCATGGCTTTCCATTGGCCTCACCGCCCTGGGTTGGGACGAGGGGGAACTGCGACCGACATGCCAGAAAATATGCTCCCGATGCGAGCCCCGAACTCACGGCCCCTGCAACCGGTCCGAGTCTCGTCTCCAGAGACACATGACGTAGCTCGCTCGGTCACAGCTGACCCCTGATAAGTAGATTGTAATCTGGAGAATTTCAGAAACTTGTAAGCCAGTACGGGTGAGCCGTTTCACATAGCCTTCATATAGTTATATCACGTGTAAGGATTGACCACAAACAGACATATACATACATGGGAACAAAATTTCGCAGGAAACTCAGAAAAGTACGAGTAGAAAATGACTTCAGAGGGCCCCATGGCTTAGTGCATGAATACAAATCTTTTCTATCACCATACCACCTATAGTAAGGATGCAACTGAGAATTTTATTTCTACTATCTAAAAACAAAACTTCTACTAACTGAGAGAAACTACTTATTGTTTCTCTCTAATCTCAAGTTAGCTGAGTGAATATTTTTAAATTAAAAGTAAGTGGTGATATAGATAACTAAGTTATCTATAACCAAGTCTTGGTTGAGGACCTTCCTCCTTTCATCTCACATTATGTGCAAACGGAGAGTTCCAAATGTTAAATTGGTTGAAGCTTATAACTTTCCTTTCATTTGTTGTAAAGTATTAAACGTACAAGAATTATTCTGATAATGACTCTCGCATTTCTTTGATATTCATTTCAATCCCTGCAAATTGGCAGCAAGTGAACAAAAATTTGGTTAAATAAGAACGTACCGGAAACAGAGGTGATCCATTGACGACTACGCCTTCAGCAAATCTTACTCTCGACGGATTGGATTTCAATTTGGCTTTTTTGGCTGAACTAAGGATTGCAGATTTTCTTGACGACTGAAATCAAAATGTCAAAAACATCAACTTAATCTAATTTCTCTTTGTTCATCTACTTTTTTTACAATATAAAATTACTTCAAGCTTGTAATAAGTTATCCCAAGAGACGCGCCAATTTCGATAGTCATCGGCTCAAATTTTTCAACATCCTAGTTATATCATTTTCATTAGTAACTATTGGAAATTTGTTATATACTTTTTTAAATTTTATGTATTTACTTTGGCACATAAACAAAAATAGCTACTCTTTTTGCTACTTGCCTAATTGAGTGATTTTTCGATTAAAAACCAACAGCCGCTTCGGCTAATCAATATTTTCATGAGCTCATGATTGCAAACGCTTACATTGATAAGTATACATACGGGCCGGACATGTTTTTGACAAAAATTTGATTAATTCATAGAAAACAGGAAAAAATTTAATCAATTGAATTTTTTCGACAAATCGGCAGTTAAAGCTTCCTGTATTTTGTTGAGATGAATTCAGATCACTTTGAAATGTTGAAATCTTTCAACCTACAGCTGAGATAAGTGTTAACAACTATTGGTATCTTCCCTCTTATTCGCACACTTGTCGTCCCCCATGGCCTTAAGAAAAAGCAGAATCAGGTTGGTTTTCTGATGATTGCCACTTACAACCGAGTCATTGCTAGGGAAATGAAACTTCTTTAGTTTTAAAACGGACAGAAATTGTTCAATATTCGATGAAAAGCTCTCGATTTATCACGTTTTCATGTCTTACTTGTTCTTGGTATTTATGTCGACATTTTATATTTATTAATGTTATTAATGGATGTAGTAAACAATTCCACTTCTTTTGTTGTCACTTGGGAACTAAAGAATTTGATGTCTCAATGTGTTGCAGACTCATATTAAACTAATAAAATGCTTGCATACGAGTCTGCAACACATTGGGACATTTTCATGTCAACCACTACACAACAAGGTAGTGATGTAAGGTTGTTGGTTCATGTGCCCAAGCATCAAAACAGTTGATTGTTCTCTACGCAACACAGTGAGTCTATTTTATGTATTGGTCGCGTGAGAAAGTTTTATGTGCCAAAACAAAGACATGGAAGTGTCAATACGAGTCTGTAACACATTCAATCAACAGTTTCAATCAAGTTAAACAATTCATTTTGTACCTCAAAAAAAAATTTTTGAGGTACAAAATGAATTGTATAAATTGATTAAAAACTGAAAATGATTGAAAGGTATAAACTCTTCATAGAGAACAATTTTTCTCTGTTTTAGAGTCAAAAGAATCGTAATTTATGATAATCAGTAATAATAAATTATGACATAATTGTACTACAGAACATTGTAATACAATAATGCAAATCCTTGAATATTCATCATACCATTCATTGAATTAGCGAGTAAAGGTAGAGTACGTGATAAATGCTTACGTTGGTAAGGATGGGTTGACAGACGACCAGGTCGACGCTGGTCTTGGAGGCGCGGACCAGCTGGATGACGTGATCTCGAGGGGCGCAACTCACGTCTTCGGCGTTCACCTCGAGGATGTGATCGCCAGGCAGCAGTTTCCCGTCCGAAGGTCCGCCTTCCGTCACGAACCTGCAGTCACATAACGCTAATTAGGTATGATTTTTCAACATATTTCTGCACAAATTTAGATAGATTTGAGAGATAAACGGATTGGCAAGTATACCACTAGAGAATTTCGGATTTCGGAAAAATCAAGCCATGGATTCTTAAATTTAATTGTACCAATCTGGAATGCTCCCTACGAATCATTTAACCTCAGTTTTAGGACTTCGAATTTCGTTTGTAAGGACTTTCGTTGTTTGAATGAATAAGTTCACTATCTGAAAAAAAATCTAACTGAATGGTGTCAAAAATTATATGAGAAATGGATACGTTCGTAGGTAATAATTTTATCTCATATCATTATCACTACCACCAATCAAAGTCTGGAAATGTACATTCAAGAATCGAGTTTCCCAGATTTCTAGGGAAAATTGGCATTTCAGGAACCAGCAACAATAGATGTAGGGACAACTGGTGGCAGTTTTACAATATGCGGGAACCGGATAGGTAGTTCCTACCTATTCCGCCAAGTCTGAGTGCAGTACCTACTTACTTCTCCACGCAGTTGCCATGAAGTTTCGTATAGCAACCATGAATAACAGACAAGTACAGTTAGCAGGAGAGTTCAAGAGAGAAGTGATTATTAAGAAGGGAAGTTCGGATGTTTGTTGATACCGAAGTATTGTGTTTGATTGCTAATTATTAAACTAATCTATTCGTTGAAGTCAGGTATTGTGTTTTATTATGGAAGACCTAACAAATATATTATGTTCATAGTTCTTACGAACTGCAAAACGATCCTTGAAAAATACTCGTGTGTTCTGTAGTATTTCAACTTTGTTTTCCTCGAAGGGAAGCTTTGCATTCGAGTAGCAGTTCGAATAAATATCGGTCCACCAACATCAAAGTAATTGTTTTGCATTGCGTATTTTGTATTTCAGAGCTGAAACTTTAGTTGTGGCACCTACTCGAAATCACGGTACAACTTGTCAAGGTAGATTTCGCAAAATTGAATTAGCCTCGAGACAGTCATAGTAGTCGTATTAGCCTCGAGACAGTCATAGTAGTCGTATTAGCCTCGAGGCAGTCATAGTAGTCGTATTAGCCTCGAGACAGTCATAGTAGTCGTATTAGTCTCGAGACAGTCGTAGTAGTCGTATTAGCTTCGAGACAGTCATAGTAGTCGTATTAGCCTCGAGACAGTCATAGTAGTCGTATTAGCCTCGAGACAGTCATAGTAGTCGTATTAGCTTCGAGACAGTCATAGTAGTCGTATTAGCCTCGAGACAGTCATAATAGTCGTATTAGCCTCGAGACAGTCATAGTAGTCGTATTAGCCTCGAGACAGTCATAGTAGTCGTATTAGCCTCGAGACAGTCATAGTAGTCGTATTAGCCTCGAGACAGTCATAGTAGTCGTTTTAGCCTCGAGATAGTCATAGTAGTCGTATTAGCCTCGAGACACTCATAGTAGTCGTATTAGCCTCGAGACAGTCGTATTGTGCGCGTTATGTAACTTCATGTGTAGAATGATATAATAATTATAATGATATTTAATAATGAAATATTGACATTTAATAAGTTAGAAAATTTTGAAATTCATTTCGAAAAAGACACGAAGGACTTTACTAAATGAGTGTAAGAAGAAACTTATACCTATCCCTTGAATTGACAATGAAAAACCTCCATTGAAATCCTGTTGGGCACACAATTTTAGCTACATCTACATGATAGGTGATTCTGAAAATATAAAAAATAGTGTTCCATTGTTAGAAGAAGTCATTTTGGAGGTGGATAGTGAGGTGAGAATTTAGAGGCTTCCACTCCAACCGAAAACGAGTGTCAAAAATGTATTCTGGTCATAACTTTTTTTTGAAAATTGGTGTCCTTATTTGTATACTATTAACCGTCTTCGCGAAGCTTGATGATATCTCATATCAATTCATGAGATCATCATTTCTAATTTTGCCCTGGACAACTTTATAATTATGTTCAGTGTGAACATTACTAGATACTTAACTGCCTATTCATGAAAAATACATCCATCTATACAGTCTATAATAGCAAGCTGATTTGATGAGTCTCGTATCACAACTCTACTACCATCACTACTTAAGCATGCAGTATATAAACTCTCTGAAAACTGTCCATACTTTTCGAGGTTATAAAAGCGTAAAGAACAGATTCTCCTCATTTTTCATTTTGCACAAAAAAAAAAAACAACTCACAACTCTGGGTTTCATTAACTGGGATGATTAATGTGAACCAACATTTTTCTTCTTCGAGTGTTTTTTACCCTTTGATTGCGATTTTACTACCTCATTTTCTGAGTTCCAGCGTTTCATTCCTAAGCCATGAATGAAAGAAATACTCGTACGTTGGTAAAATACTTTCCATCCCTCGTTTAGCACCCATCTCATATGGGTGCTAATGTCTCATTCTCGAAGAGACTATTGAGCTAACAAAATTAAATTGTGTATACAGAGTTTCATTATTGTTACCATCAATGTAATCTTTCTGAAAAAATTAAGTTCGTCGGCTGAAACCCGTTTTGGCATGCCGCTGTGAAGCCCAAAAATGTTAAGTATCGCTCATTTTTACGCCAGAAAGTAGTACCTGGTCACGATTTAGATTTGTTCATGGAATGAAACATTAGGGATGGTTTTAAAGACAATGGTAGCTCTGGCTCGATTACATGAAGTAAGCCGTTCGACAACATGCCATCAAATCTCGGGAGGCATTCATTCCTCTTGAACGGGCAGAAATAAAGTAAAGTGGATAAAGATCATTAGCTGAGACATCGTTTGTAAGTACTGAAATTATGTATAACATCTCCATTTTGTCATGAAATCTTCTAGTACTGAGTTCTAAACTTTATGGACTTGTAGGAAAAACTTTTTAATTTTAGTAGGTACAGCGATTTATGGGCTTTTGTCGAAATATTTTAATCCTTTTGCTGCCCATCGTTAAATCAAGCATCTGTTTGTCCGATATTTTTGTATTTCCGTTAATTCGGTCACAAAAAATAGTCAACTTGCGTCGGATTTCAGCTCGTTATGTACCTGACAATGACTGGTCTCTCAGAGCCTGCGACGAATCCGAATCCCATGTCAGGGTGGCGAGAGAGGTTGACCTGCCGCGGCTGAGGCGGCTCTTCTCCCCAGTCCAGCACCGGCTCCTCGTAGGTGGTCGTTTTATTGACATGGCTGCAAATTCAAGATATAATAGAGAAGATGATAAAGTAAAATACAACGTATAACACCATTTGAGGTTCTTCGAGCTCCGATATTTCGTACGCCATCAGAGGAGGATCAGAATTTCTTGTTCGAATGATTTCGCTCATAGCTGCATATTGTCTCACTTTCCTAATTGAATGGAGGTGGAGTTTGCCAATGACTTGACACGAAAAAATTGATGATTCTATTTGCAAGCCATATCTTATCTATCTTCTGGTATATATATCATTATAACGAAATGTATTATATTAAATTTATACACAGGGTGTGACCTGAGTTGTTCACGAAATTTCTCCCACGTGTTCTACAACTAATTTCCGGCAAAAAGTGCTTCGTGACTTTTTTTGGTATCCCCACTCAAAATGCCTTTTTTTTCAGTTTGAAATGTTTTTCGTGTTTTTGATCTTCGCTCAAAGAATTTATCATAACTCCCTCAATTCAAGAGTTAGCTCAAATCTGAAAAATCCGTTGGAAAGAGCATTAAATTTTCAATCTTTTTGTTGCCCAACAACATTTTTTTAAATGGAGTTGAGATGTGCAAACGACGTATGAAAAGTAAAACTCGTCAAAATCTTGAAATTGTGCCCTGGTAACCATATCAATTCTTGACGCAGAATTGTGAAACTTTCCTTAAAAGTGCATCAAAATCTCAGCTAACCAACGGAAAGCCGCGGGTTCTGAAGACTTAGTGCTTCGGAAGAGCCGCGGCGGTGAAGACCCCGGAGTCCTCCCGTCAAACCTTCGATTTCGTTGAAAAAAGTGCCCGTTTTCCGCGTTCAATCAGCAATTTCCTTAACTCCGATTGTAAAATATTTTTTATTACACCGTTAAAAAGTTTAGATTTTGGGGCACTTTTTAGCGAAGTTTCAAAATTCTGCGTCAAGAATGAATTGATATGGTTACCAGGCGACTGAAAAAACAAGCTCGTCAAGATTTTGACGTGTTTCGCTTTTGATACGTCGTTCGTACATCTCAACCCCACTTAATTAAATTAAATTATAATCATCAAAAAGATTGAAAATTTAACGCTCTTTTCAACACATTTTTTAGATTTGAGCTAACTCTTGAATTGAGGGAGTTATGGTAGATTTATTGAGCAAAGATCATAAACACGAAAAAGTGCCAAGTGGGTGTGGCACATAGCTTCCTCGTATCCATAACCCATTGTATAGATGATCCGATGCATAGTAGTCAATCTCAAAACATCAAACTCTAAGTAGCCCCTACCTTCCACTACCCTCATAGGGGACCATGTTTACGCTAATCTGAACAATCCTGAGAAATTTCGTGAAAATCGGATGGAAAATGTAGAAGTTATGGTTGCTACAAGGAATTCACGTTTGCGCATGCGCAGCAACTACTATTAGTCTGGGGGATATGATTTTCATCGGGAACCATCTACACGCCAATCTGAACAATTCTAGAGAATTTCATCAAATTCGGATGAAAAATGTAAGAGTTATAGCTGTTCCAAGGATTTTACTTTTGCGCAAGCGCAGAGGCTACTGTAAATTTCAAGGACTTGATTTTCATTGGGACCATCTATAACCTAATCCGGTTAATCCCTGAAAATTTCATCAACATCGGATGGAAGATGTGGAAGTTATGGCCGTTACAAGGAATCCACGTTCGCGCATGCGCAGCGGCTACTATCAGTCAGGGGGTGGCGTTTTTCATATGGAACCGTTTACAACCTAACTCGCATAATCCCTAAAAATTTCATCCAAAATCGGATAGAAAATGTGGAAGTTATGGCGGTTAGAAGGAATTCACGTTTGCGCATGCGCAGCTGCTACTATCAGTCTGGGAGTGATGATTTTCATAGGGGACCGTCTACACGCCAATCCCCACAATCTCAGAAAATTTCATCGAAATCGGACAATATCTTCGTATAGTTTTAGCGGTTACAAGGATTCCATGATGGACATACACACAGACAGACATACAGACACGGAACCAAAGTTGTTCAGAAAGGTCTGAAACGGAAAACGCGAGTGGAAATTTCGATTTTAAAGAACTCTTTTTTTCAACCTTGAAAAGTGGAAACAAAGCTCCCGCTACCTTGGTGAACTCGGAATCAAAGTGAAGAGTCAAAGTTGTCAAAGTTGTTTGAAGTTGAACACGTGGGGGAAAGTTCGTGAACCAATCGTGTTACACCCTGCATATTATCAGTAATCTTATTGCAAAAACTTTGACGAACAGTAATGGAAATAATAAGGGTCTTAATGATTTTGAGACGCTTAATTCATACTTGGAGGACAAAGGAGAAATCTGATATATAATATCATTTAATTTGGAATTGGAAGATTGATGGAGATCAAATGATCCGGGATACCTCGGGTGGTAGCGTAGCTAACTCGGCTACAGGGATCGATCCCTTAGATTTGAAATCTTTAGTCACGTAAATCTTCTCTCCCTCCTCTCAATTTCCTATCTATCACGATTTAGAAATAGGTAAAGAGGGGGTTGCTGGAAACCCTAGATAGAACGTCGACTTTCAACAGCTTGAGTGATCCGATAAGCAGATTACTATTCTTTATAGTCCACCTCTTCCTCCAGAGAAGAAAAGTTGTTATTGGATATTTGATTCAAAATTCTTAGGATAGAACCCACTCCCATAACCTATTATATAATCTGCTTATTCAAATAAACGTACGTTTTTCATGCTTGTAGGTCCAAGAATTATTACTCAAAATTAACTGGAGGTCTATCTCTATCGAGACAGTGTAAGTTATCGTGATGGTGTGGATCTAGAACTCCCATTCCTCACCAGTTCTACGTTTCTATCTACCTCTCTTCCATTGCTACAAGTCCTGCTTGGGAAGTCTTCTTATACTTACTTGATGAAATAAGTTTTCCCGTTGGGGTCGGTCGCTTCTTCCCAGCCGTAAGGCAGCCCTCGTCCCACTTCTTTGCTCCACACTTCCACTGGAGGGATCCACGAGCAGCTCCCAGTGGACTCACTGCAACACAAAGTAATAAAGAGCCGTTAGTCACTCTTACAAGGGTTGGAAGCTCCATGTCTTACCTTCCATTAGGAACACCACAATAATAACGTCAAGTTCTTTTTCTCCTACCTCGTGAGATTTTCTTTTCAACTGACCAGCTTATACAGCTTGTACTCTGTCCACAACACTCGTCCGAAAGTAATTCAACTTCTTATATTGCACAATTACCAGGGCTAAACAATTATTACCCAACATAACTAGCAAGGCTGCTACAGAGATATCATCCCAGACTGAAAATATCTCCGCCTTTACAGAAAACATTGAATTAGTGCTTTAAATCACGCATGTAGGTTTACAATAAACGTCACCAACCTAGCTAAAAATCGCTATTTTATGCATAAGCTCAATTTCATCCTGAATTATCTTCAATCAAGTCCATACGGGCTGACGAAAATGGTTTTGATGCGGTTACAAGAACCACAAGATACCATGTTTATGAGGACAGGTCAACTATAGAATCACGTAAAACCCATTTTTTATGTATCTATTTTGCTGTGCATCTCACAGCCGAAACCAGGAAACCCCATTTGGTATACCCACATACCAAACCCACATTATTTTCGGAAAGTGGGAAGATGAACTGAATCTTTCGATTACTTGGTAGGTGGCATCTGAAGGCTCTAAAGGAATGTATGAAAATAAGATATTTTTCCTCACGACTTTGTAGAAGTACCTACATGATAACTACATGTAGAGTAACTACATGTAGAGGTAACTACATGAAGTAACTACATGTAGAGGTACCTACATGATAACTTCTGAACAATATTCATCATGTAGCAATTTATATATGATATGTTTATTGGAATTATTCTGGTTTGTTTGTCATAAAGTCATAATTATGTTATTAAAGAAATATATACCTATTATGCAGAATATAATCATAATCCTCTTCAAAACAGATCCACTTTACTGTTTTATCGCTCAATTTAACATTGATCCATCTAATCACCCAGGAAAGATAAAGTGTACAACAAAAATAAACATGCATTTTTTTCTTTTGGTTTATTTTTTTTCAATTCATCTCGTGTAAATTTATTATCCAAAACAATGAAACTCACATAGGTAGTTCTTTAAATACTAGTTTAAGCTCAAACACCTCGAAAATTCACGGAGAATAAGTGCAGAAGTAATTCAAATAAAACAGAAATTTACTCCTGGAGCTCGAATGTGTGAAACATGCTCTACGATGTTCAATTTGAATGACTTCTCTGGATTCAGCAATATTTTAAGGAAACTCTATTTATACTTTTAGCTTCAGAGTCAAAAGGGGGGAAAAATCGGCTAAAAACTATGAACTTATTTATAATTTTAAGCTGCCATAGGTATCGTAAATAAATACTTCTCTTCAATGGCTCAAGCTCAAATCCTAAGTGAACAATTTTTTTTTTTTTTTTTCGAGAATGGAGATATATTACGGTTTATACAAGTATCTTAAAGCAGGCAAAAAAATTGTAGATATGTAACCAAAATTTGATTTTACGGCCTGGAATCGAACCCGGGACCCCACGTTCCCTCGTTCGGGCGACATACGTACGTACGTACGGTTGGCGTTTTATGTAGGTATATAGATAATAATTATGTGTAGGTCCCTCGATGAATTTATCATTCCTGATAAGTGCAGAATTGATTTTTCCTGACAATACCTTGGACTTGACGGAGTTGGATTGTTAACAAAAGGTGAACTTGAACTTGGTTCTTGACCCATCTTGGAAACCTCTATTTCTCTGAGTCATTAATGGTCTTTCAATGTAGTGGTTTTTTCAGGACAAATAGAACTTCCGCCTGTAGACCCAACCACTCACTGGAGGCCAACTGTCCCTCCACTGCAACCAGCTACTTTTAACTCATTTTATTCATGAACAGATAAATTCACCTACAAGTTGCAGAGGATGGTAGAAAATGTCAAAACTCCGATGTTCTCAGTCAAAATCAAAAGATAGGTGCGAAATTACGAAATTGAAATGAATCTTTGAATGTCGTCTTAGAACTTATGAAAATAGCAATCGCTCAACCTCAAAATCTTTACCTAATCTTTTCAGAACTCTTCATGGAAAATTGAATACAATTTTATAATTTTTCGTTAAGTGTCATCATTATTGAAGAAAGCATGCCTTTATTCCTTTCGTTTGGCGGATCCTTTGGAGCTACCACTCAAACGTTTATGGGTTGAACAGTGGTTTGAACAGGCTGACAGTGACTAAGTCAACATAGAGACTTATACAATGAAATAAAACTTGACTAGTTTCGAACGGGTCAATTTACTTGCCGAAAATGGAAATTGGGAACTTATTAAATAAGTTTTATAAATTTTAGTTTTATTTTTCTCCTAATAGTTTTATAAATAAATTTTATTTATTTATATCTTTTCCCTTGTTTGTTTCGAACGAGGAAATTTATTGCCCGAAAATAGGAATTGGGAATGTACTTTTTTTTTTAAATATCTGTTTAATCATTGTAATTTACTATTCCCACGTCTACATGAGACTTGAACAAGAACCGAAACAAGAAATTGGGTAGTTCTTTATTTTTACCAAAAATATATACTTTAGCCTTCACTATGCAACCGATCCGACTCAATTTACTCATGTATTTCCGATGGCACAAAAAAGATGCTCAGCCTCCTCGGCATTAAGACAATATTGAATGGATAAATGCGAAACATAAATTTTGCTCTCGAATCACGCGATATCCAGTTCGCATACATCACGGTGGTAATTTGGGTCGGAATCAATCATACTTCCAATCAGGTACACCTACTGTCGTAACTCTTCTCGAGTAATTACGTTTAGCCCTCGTTCCCCATAATGGGAGTTGACGTAAATGAGGTCAGAGCATGAAAACCTCCGTAAATTCGTAACGGTGTACATCCTTCGTGACCAGGTTAGCTAGGCTCTCGTATCGTACCAGTCTTATCAACTTCAACCTCAGACCTAGTTTGGGTAGATATTCAAGTTTCTTAATTCGAGGAAGTCATAAATTTTATGAAAATGGATGTTTAAAAGGATAAAAACGCTGCAAATTATTACGCAATGGTTAATAATTTTTCTGTAAAGATCACCCAACTGCGAAGAACACATCTTTTCCATTAATAGTAGGCACCTACGAGTACCAACCATATTAATGCGCAAGGTTAACAATAAAGTTTATTTTGAAAAAAAGTTTCTACCAGCAAAACATCACTCAGCAGAGATACAAGTCAAGTTCTTGGTGACTTTAATTTCTCAATTGATAGCGATTACACTCGTAATTTTTTCTCTCGAAGAACTCAGCGTACAAAACGTTTTCTGAAACTGATAATTTTCAAGTCATCCATCACTATTCCATTGATTTTCTTACGAATGAATCGAGTGAATTATTCACCTACCCTCCTAACGGAGTGTCACGGAGCGTGGGTCTAGTCTTCATTGCGAATTCCCGATGGATCCGAGTAGTCTACTATTATCTAGCGCTATTATCTATCGAACCATTGGATGCCCACTTTTCCTCTCCACCCATCGGTCCTTCATTGATTGTCGATTCGTTGCCATGAGTAATAGATGAATTCGTCGGCTCTGTTTTGAAAGCCGACACGGTAGATCTTGTTTCACGAAAACTAAATCCTGTTCTTGGTAATCAAAATCCTTCGGAAACGGTCCTATAAAACAACCCGCATAACGTTTCAGATCTTACTATGCCTGGAATCTAATCAAATATATCTCATCATAAATAATTTTAGTGCTTCTAAGATATTAAATTTCTTGTGCGAATATCGGTCATTTAGTTGACCCTGTGTCAGATGTCAATACATTAGAATAGTATTAGAATTATACAAAGTAGGTACTTCTAGTTACCATAATTCTAATTAGGTACTTATAGATAGATAGATAGGTTTATTAGTAAAACATCGTGATCAACAGTAATACATCGTCAGATAAAAGATTCATAACAATATGACTAAAAAAATTAAATACATAAAAGTTACATACATCAAAAAATTCATTTACACTATATAAGGGGCAGTCAACCAGTTTCGATTGATCTTCCTTTCTTCAGGGCGATGCAGGATAGCGACCTCAATCGTGGTGGGAGGCAATTGAAGATTTTAGCACCCAAGTATGTCACGTTGGCTGCTTGCGAGGTTGTCAGGCGTAGGCGTTCTGTCACCAGATTATGACGATTCCTCAGATCGTAACTCTGAGCAGCTGCAGGGAATTCGCTGATATTGTTCTTCACGTACAGGATAACTGCAGGCGAATAACTGTACCGGCGAATAACTGTACAGGCGAACATACTATATAGTGTACATACAGGGTGTAAGCCTAACTGGTCTGCCATACGGTACCAGTCAATTCTACAACTAATTTGCAACAAAAAATGTCTCGTAGCAATTTTTTTCAAACCCTTCGTTTTCGAGTTATTTCAACTTAAAACTTGTTTTCGTGATTTTGACCTTGTCATTAAATTGGTCATAACTCCGTTATTTAGCTGTGTAAATTACAATTTGAGGATACCGTTGGAAAGAGCATTAAATTTCCTATCGGATAGATGCCTTAACTTTTTTTGAGTCAAGGTTTGAGACATGAAAACGTCCTCTAAAAAGAGAATTTTATGTAATTTTGGAAACCTCGCATTCTTTCAATCTCAAATTGAACTACAAGAACCCATACTTTTTCAAGATGCAAGAACAGTGAAAACTGCGCCAGAATCTCAGCTTTCCAATGGTATAATCAAAACATATTCTACAACCGAATTTAGGGGAGAACTTAGTGTTTGAACGCGGAAAAACGTGCATTTTTTCAACGAAATCGGCGCTCCGCCTAGTCGATCTGAGGGGTCGGACGACAGCGGTGGGCGGGTCGGCGCCGCAGTAGACCGCGAGGCCTCCGGAAACAGAGGCCAGAGCGCTGATTTCGTTGAAAAAACGCTGCAAATTATTACACAATGGTTAATTATTTTTGTATGTTGATCAATCGTCTGCAAAGCCACCAACCATCTAACAAGAAGAAAAACATCGATCGCATTTCGGTCAACTAAAATTTGAAAGGAGATTAGGCCACTTTTGCGATTTACACTCGTGTTTCTGATTTATCGTACGTCCAAACCTTAAATTCTCGTAGGGAGCGAACGGTTTGTCCTACAGAGCTCCGGGTGGTCTCAAAAAATTCTAAAAATTCTATAGAATCTTAAATTGAAGGAAAAACAATACCTTTATATCAAAATTGTTTGAGTTAGGGCGTTTTCAAAATTTTAAAATTCATTTTGGAACCCTTAGACGTAACCTACATCAACCAAAAGCTTCGGGGCACAACTAGACCCCAAATGGAGCCTACATACCAAATTTCATCAAAATCGGTCAATGCTATGCGGCAAAAGTGCGGCGTACGGTGGACGGACGGCCAAATTTTTATTCGATTTTTGGATTCTACGTACCTTGAAACGTAAACCATCAAATTTTGAGGGGCTGTTAAATTTTTTTTTTTTCCTTGGTCGATTCCAAAGGTTTATTATTGAAAATAATAAACCAAAATGCACGTTTTTCCGCGTTCAAACACTAAGTTCTCCCCTAAATTCGGTTGTAGAATATGTTTTGAATATACCGTTGGAAAGCTGAAATTCTGGCGCAGTTTTCACTGTTCTTGCATCTTGAAAAAGTATGGGTTCTCGTAGTTCAATTTGAGATTGAAAAAATGCGAGGTTTCCAAAATTACATAAAATTCTCTTTTTAGAGGACGATTTCATGTCTCAAACCTTGACTCAAAAAAAAGTTAAGGCGTTTATCCGATAGGAAATTTAATGCTCTTTCCAACGATATCCACAAATTGTAATTTACACAGCAAATTAAAGGTGTTACGACCGATTTAATGACATAAGGTCAAAATCACGAAAAAAAAAGTTTAAATTTAAAATAACTCGAAAAAGAAGGGTTTTAAAAAAATCGCTAGGGGACATTTTTTGATGCAAATTAGTTGTAGAATCGACTGGTACCGTATGGTAGACGAGTTAGGCTTACACCCTGTATAGTCAGAAGCCCAAGATTTATGAACAAGAGTCGGCAATTCACATTAGATTTTTCCCCGTTCACTATGCGAATCGCTGCTTTTGGTTTATTATTTTCAATAATGAATCTTTGGAATCGACCAAAAAATTTTTTTTTTAAACCCCCTCAAAATTTGATGGTTTACGTTTGAAGGTACGTAGAATCCAAAAATCGAATACAAATTTGGCCGTCCGTCCGCCGTACTCTTTTGCCACATAGCATTGACCGATTTTGATGAAATTTGGTATGTAGGCTCCATTTGGGGTCTAGTTGTGCCACGAAGATTTTGGTATATGTAGGTCACTTCTAAGGGTTCAAAAATAAATTTTTTAAAACGCCCTAACTCAAAAAATTTTGATATAAAGGCATTGTTTTTCCTTCAATTTAAGTATTATAGAATTTTTTGAGACCCTGCAGAGCTCTGTAGGACAATTTGTTCGCTCCCTACGAGAATTTAAGGGTTGACGTACGATAGGTAAGTCATAAACACGAGTGTGAATCGCAAAAGAGGCCTAATCTCCGTTCAAATTAAAGCTGGCCGAAATGCGATCGATGTTTTTTTTTTCATGTTGGATGGTTGGTGGCTTTGCAGACGAGTGATCAATATAGAAAAATGATAAACCATTGTGTAATAATTTGCAGCGTTTTATTCGATTTTCGGATTCTACGTACCTACGTAACAAATTTTGAGGGGGGCTAAATTTTTTTTTTTTTTTTTTTTTTTTAGTCGATTCCATAGGTTTATTATTGAAAATAATAAACCAAAAGTTGAATATAATTTGTAAAAAGTTGAATTGAATTTCTAAAAGGTTGAAATAAACCTGTAAATGCTATTTATTGAATGTAGAATGTATATTGCAGTTAAAACGTCTCAAATAATATGCAATTTTAACCAGAATAGTGTTTTTCTTCGAAATAACCTCATCACACATGAACAAATAGAAGTTCGAGTAATCATAGTTAGTGATGAATCCCAACCACCTCGTTTCTCCGTAAATCTTTCATTTCCCTTCGAAATATCTCTCAGTTTTTCAATATCTCGTATTCTACATCTGCTTTGAAGGGCAAAAACACATTTTGCCTTGTCATCTCTATCCTTTCACGAGTTCCTTATCACCTATCAGGTACTTGTCTGCAACCCCTCTTTTATACGAGGTCGTAACGCGATCCGTGTAGGAGCATCTAAAACGACGCTGACGATGACACCGTAAACCCGTAAAATAGCGACGATACCATCGAAACGAGCCGATAACGAAGAGGCTTCTTCTTCTGCCCTCTAAACATTAATAAAATCATTTGCCCGCCCTGGCTCCTTTATAAGCTACGCCCACGCGTCTGAACTCCCCGTTTTCGCCTTAATGGCCCTGCCAACTATTAGGGTCGTTAAATCAACCCCCCACTTCTGGGCCGCCCCGCGGGAACCGGCCCAGTTTCCGTAGTCAGAAGACTGAACTTCGGGGGGGTTGAGAGAGGACTGGAGGTGTATTGTTGGCAAAACCTCACCCCTTTCAACTTGATTAAAATCCATCCTTCCTTGCAGCGCTGCTGAGATGCTTGATTTTTTTTCTCTCTTCATTCTTCTTCCCCCGTCAAACCCTTATCGTTGTTTTTTGATGTATTAAATTTCCATAAACAAATTCCCCCGGTCATCATGAAAGGGTAAAGGTAGCTGTCGTTGTATTTTCAATTCTCCAGAGATTGATGTTTCCTTGAAAAAGTATTTAAGCAGGACTGAATTTCGAGTCCCCAATTATAGTTGACGGCTTAACCAACAGTTTCTGACATTTTTCACCATTACTGTTAATAATAAAGTTACCATTGCATTATGATAATGAAGTATTTTTTATTATTCACGTTCTAGTCGTTTTCATGATGATTTTGTTCGAGATTTCACCATATAAAACATCATATACCTATTACATTCTCTAATACATAGTTATGTATTGAATAGCTCGGCCAAATAGGGGTCTATTTCACTTTTTCCAACGGCCAGAAGAGCGAAAATAAGATAGATAGATAGATAGATAGATAGATAGATAGATAGATAGATATGTTTATTTTTGCCATTTTGTACACTTTTACAATAATATAAATGCATGAAGGGATGCAATTTGCTCAGATTTCCAACCCGACATTAGGCTTGGCCCGTGTTGTAGGGTAGGATATTTGCAAAATCGCTCCATATCGGTAAATAAATTGATGTCTACTATACAATTACAGTAATAAGTAAATTAGTAAACAATACATGATTGGTCAGAATTAAGGACGCATTTTGATAATCTCTAACATATACTAACTTACTTTAATATTCTATAACTTTAATAATCTCTAAACTTAAATAGTCTCCTATACATATATGCTGTTTAATAGCCTTTCGCATTTAAAGCCCCCTTCTGTAACTAGCCAACTTAACACTTGCTTTTTGTATTTTGGTCTAGTGAACTTCTGGGGACTTTTCATGAGAGTCAGTCTAGGTCTAGGGCCAATTACATTCCCTGCGGCGGCATATCTAGTATCGTATTTCGGATCCCTTCGAGAAACTTCAATTATGTTGGGTGCCCTAAAGAATTGCAAAGGTAGATTTTTCAGATACAGTTGTCTAATAGTAAATACCTTAGCAATATCAAATAGATCTACGGAAGAGGTCCTACGCGGTAATGACAACATCATTGTTATGATAACTTTCTGCCGAACATGTAACTTATTTATATGGGTGGAATACGTTCCTCCCCATGCTATTATGCCATACTGCAATACAGATTGCAACATGGTATAATATATAAGTTTAATTGTTTGCTTCGGGAGCGCGTGTCTAACATTGTAGAATATATATATATTTCCTAATCTTATCATGGATATAGTCTATATGGGGCTTCCACTTAAGCTCTTCAACCAGAACTAGCCCCAGATACTTATGCCTTGCAACTCTTTCTATCGAATCACATGAGCATATTTGATCTTCTACACAAGAGTGCAGGATGATTTTCAAGTGTTTTTCCTCGATTTGTGACTTATTTCCTCCGTACCTAAACATAATAATAATATCGAAATCCCAAGCAAAACCGTCTGATCGGCAAACTTAGCTGAAAAGAGCGACATAGATCCTCCTTCCATCAGTTTTTAAAACGGAGTAGTAGGGCCAATTGAGTCGAAACGTGAGTTCATAAAAAGTAGAGTGAAGAAGTGGGTCACTTACACTGAAAACGTTTGCCAAGTGGGTGTAGCACATAGCTTCCTCGTATCCATAACCCGATTATACTGATGATCCGATGCATAGTAGTTAATCTCAAAACACCATTCCCTAAGTACCTTTCACTACCCTCATAGGGGACCACCTACACGCTAATCTGGACAGTCCTAGAAAATTTCATCAAATTCTGATGAAAAATGTGAATGGTATACGCGTTGGTATGGTATACTCTTTTGTTTGAAGAAATTGAAGGGAAAGAAACAGCGCCTCACAGCAGAGTTCTGCCTCTGATGGCCTCATCAAATCGTTCCACATCCATGACAGTGGCTACAGACTGTTCCTCCCTGATCGAGGATCTCCTGCATTTTGGGGACAAAAACAGTCAGAAATTTCTGCAATGAATCGTCAGCTTGGACCTCGTACTTTGCTTGTCTCCCGTTCACCGGCTGAGACCCAGTGGCCAGAACTTCTGTTCCTGTTGAAAAGAAATCCTTGATAAAGAAGACATTACTGAAGAGGCAGGCATTGAATTATCGGGATAAAGTTCGTTTGATCAAGTTTGTTCAGACCCTGTCACGTGTACTCGATAGGGTGGCTCGCCCAGTGAATGAACACTTAAGCTCTTAGCACACTAGTGACGAGACGAACTTTAATGTCTATAGTTCTTAAAGTTGCAGTACTACACTACTTGAATTTGTCTGATGTTGTTTAAAATCGTATAAGGAACAAGAACAGCATGGGAGAAGACGAGAAAAGTTGATTATTATAGCTAATTTTCCACAATAAAGGAGTTAGTGTATTTCACCCCATGAATGAACACTATTTCCTAGTGAATGAACCCTCAAATTCCAGTGAATGAACACTCCATTCCCAGACACATTCACCTGTTCATTCACTGGATAGGATAGTTATTTAAACAAGTTGAGGCAAAAAATCAGCAGTTTAGTTGTTTCTTCACTTGGGAAGCCTCCATTCGATTTAAAAACCGTGAAATAACCCTCCAGCCAGTTAATGAACAGTCGTTCATTTACTGGTTGGAAGGTCATATTTTAGCTCCCACAGTATGAACACCCAACAAAACATATCATAATCAAAAAAATTCCCTTCTACCCAATTAGTTCTCTCTAGAAAAAAAATAATATCAGCTACAATAATAAAGCATGACATTGACTAATTTATCATTTTACTCACCTCTAAACACTAATCCCCACGTAATGGCCAACTCCATTTGTTACCCCCAGAGACGTTTTTGTAGACTGACCTGTTGATAACATCAAAACCGAAGAAGATGGCAGACTTTTTTTAATCTACTTCTTCACCCTGCTATCTATGATATGTTGATGGAACTAATAAAAAACACCGTTATCACCAGGGTGCATCACAAGCCTTATTATTCCCAAATATACTGTTCATTCACTGGGCGAGTCACCCTACTTCGACTTTAGAATTAAAAAGATGATAAAGTTACTCAACGTAGACCATCATGGAATATTCTATGAACATGAAGTTATAGATTATTATTACCGCGTTGAATTCCAACAAAGAGGATCCCCGCATATCCATTCCCTCCTTTGGTTGAGAAATGCCCCCAATTTGGAAAATGGAGTGGAACAATGCGAGAAGTTCATCGAAAAATTCATTTTATGTTCGTCTGAAAGAGTGAGTGATGAAATTTCAACTTTTCAGACCCATAAACATACTTTTACTTGCAAGAAAAAAAGATCCAAAAACAAGGAAGAGCTATTGTCGTATTGGAATTCCATTTTTCCCAATGGATCAAACCAAAATTTTAGTACCTTTTGCGAAAGATGAAGTGAGTGATCATAAAAAGAAAGAACTCAATGAAATCATGAGAAAAATTAAAAATTATCTTGAAGAAATTTACAGAGACTTGAAGAGAAAATGTCTTCTGGAAGGTAATAATTTCAACAACTTCCTCAAACATTTGAATGTTTCCAAAGAGGAATATATTTTATCTATACGAAATAATCTGAAACGTCCAACTGTTTTCCTAAAACGACTCCCCAACGACATCAGAACAAACGAATACAACTTTGACATTCTCAATCTTCATCGAGCAAATATGGATATACAATTCATCACTGACACGTACCCCGTTGCTGTATACGTGCTAAAATATACAAATAAAACAAAACGGGGGTCTAAAGAGTTCTTCGTGATGCAAATGAGGAAGTAGCAAGAGGAGATCTGTCCATCAAAGAAAAACTGAAATTCGTGGCAAATTAATTTTTGGATTCCAGTGAATTTTCAGCTCAAGAAGCAGTTTATTACATTTTACCTCTACCACTTTCACAATGTACGAGAACCGTTGAATTTATCAACACTGGTCCTCCTGAAATGAGAGTTTGCATTCTTCTACCCCAAAAGCTCCCCAATGAATAAACTGATGTATTTGCCAAATCCAACGTTGATCACTACGTTAACCGACCTGATGTCTTGAAAGACCTGTGTCTCGCTGATTTTGTTGCATGGTACAATTACACAAAAAAATCAACCGATCAAAAAAAGCAAATTCATCAATGATCGACGAACAATCAGATTTAGATTCTGAGGATAATACTGAGGTTGAGCCCTCAAAAGTTTTTAAATTAAAGAACAATGATGGATTTATTTCCAAAAGAATAAAATCCAAAATTATGCGATTCGTTCGTTTCAACATCGAAACACACGAAGATGATTTTTATCGGGAACAGTTGATGCATTTCTTGCCATGGCTTGATGAAAAAAGCGAACTGATTTGTGTTCAACGAGAATAAGCAAATGATCATACAAAATCGAAAATAATTTTGTATGATGAAAATAATCGAATGACAATTATTGTAGGTATACTTTCAACTCTCCAAATGAACAAGGAACCGAAGATTTCATCGATGAAGCCACCAGAGAACATAATGAAAATGAAATTTCAAACGCACAAGTCGAAGAGGATACGGATACAGTTGCTCCAAACCCAGAAGATGGATACGAAGTGTTGAGAGATCGAACTGACGAGGGAGATGTATTCTACGATGGAGGATTCGGATTCGGGAATGAGAAAACCGAAGAAGGCTTCGTCCCTGTTCCGCATATTCCCCCCGAAGAACGTTATCTCCAAGTAGTCAGATCACTGAATGACAAACAACAGCGTTATCACTATCATGTCTTGCATACCCTGAAAACCATGAAAACCAATGCCGAACCTATTTATGAATGTATTTTAGGAAGTGCAGGGGTTGGAAAATCCTTGATTTTGACAAGCACTTGAACAGTCGTTGGTTCGATTTTTCAACTCAACAGCTGGTGTAAAATTGGATGCTCTCCGAGTTTTGCTATGCGCACCATCTGGTAAAGCTGCATTCAATATTAGAGGTGCCACGCTTCACTCAGTGTTTTCTCTTCCATTGAACCTTATTTTGTAAATTAAAAGATGTTAAATTAATTATAATGGATGAAGTAAGTATGATTGGTACAAAAATGTTTGCCAGAATAGATGCCCGTTTAAAACAGATTTTTAGGACTAGTGTTCCTTTTGCTGGAATTTCTATCATTCTGATTGGAGATTTCAATCAATTGGCCCCTGTTGGAGATGGGTACATTTTTTCGAATAACACTGCAAATCCTTACAGTCACCTAATCGGCAACCCTCTTTGGGATATGTTCAGTTTTTATAAATTAACAGAAATTATGAGGCAGAAAGATGATGCTTTATTCGCTACAGTAGCTACAGTAATGTCTTATGTCCATTGAGTTTCGAGAATTATTTCAAAAATTTAATTCGAACTCAAGGTTTTTGGCGACAATCAATTTCTTTGAAGGATCTACCAAGGAAAGGTAGAGGAATCTACCATATCAAGGATATCACGTGAAGGTGATATGCGAGTTACTTACCGTAGGAAGGATTTTGAGGTTATCCATTAAAAATATGTACGTACTAGTAACCTTCTGCAGCTCTAGATCTATTAATTATAACTGGATAGATGAATATGAGATGAAGGTAATCTGAAGATTGAATAATTTTAGTCGCTTGTATCAGGTACATTTTTAATAGCGTAATAGGTAACATCTTTGGAACGACAAATCAAGTAATATCATAAGTATAATATGCATGAAAAATCCAAAACCATTCATAATTCCGAAAAAAGTTGGTATGGAAAAATGAAGAGAAAATATTTGGTTCACTAGTGAATTTCAAGACAAAGGTTCCTCCTACATTTACCTCAACCTCAACTTATTGGTTAAAGTTAAAGTTACTCAAGTTAGTTCAAGTTACTAAGCAGTACTAACTGTACCAATTGAAAATGAAAGTTGTAACTTAGGAACTTGAAGTTACAATATTGCAAATAGCGAGTGTACGTATCACAAGTTGCACAGTCTTCAAGTTACAGGTCAATTATTGTTGAGTCAACCACCGACGAAAACACTTTTTTTAATTTTTTTTTTTTAATAACCGAGGAAAAGTTTAGGCCTTGAGAGTTGTGTGTAGATCAACTTTTCTAATGCTGTGTACTAAGCTAGAACGTCTTATGTCCCTGATTTTCCTCTCCATAGGACGTTTAAGCCTAGTAGGACTTAATTAGAACGTTTTAGCCTAGGATGGGTATGTGAAACTTGATAAATGGACATAGGACAAATCGATTATTGAAGCCTTTTCTGTGGACATAGGGCGTTCTAGCTTGGCTCAAAAGGTGCGCCTGATCGAGAGCTACAACACGGTGTCCTCATCTCAAATAGTGCAAAAATGGACGTAGGACGTTCTTACTAAGGAGGGCAGTAGTGCTCTCAATAACTTGGCTACAGGTTGCTTAACGTCAGAGGAGGTCCTTATGTTTGAGAGTCGAGTGAAAAAAAGTCCTATTCCAAATTCGAAGTGACTCAGATTGTTTAGAACGAATGAAGAGATGATACTTATAATAAATTGGTGTTTTGTAGTAAAAAACAGTGTGAGATCAGAGAGTTCGAGGCCATTGATCGAATCATATGAAACATTTCAGACGCTCAGCGAACATCAACCCTTGACTTTATGGAAAAATCAACAAAAACTTCTAACACTTATGGGCTTCCAACTAGTGGCGTCTCCTCCAGGCAAACATAGCAAACACTGTTTGCCCTACTAAAAATATGCAAAATGAACAAATTAAGTTTTGTTGAGATTCTCCTATATTTCCATTTGTTGAAAGTAATATTTAGCCGATTTTGGAAAATTTTTATAAAATTTAAAGACTATTTCATGATAACCAAGGAAGTTAGATTAAATAGGAGAATGGAATAAGTACGTATTTTTCCTAGAGTACTAGCCCGCAGCACACCAGAGAGTTGTAGAGATTGGTAACTACGAACTATTGTGGATGGTATGTGAACTTGCGCGGGGACCGGCGATGCAAGGCAAGCAGTTCAAAGAAATGAATTTTGCGACACTGTTTTGGATGAGAAATGACGATCGGCGGGTAGGCGGGGGGTCAGTGCGGGGTCTAGTATTCCTATACCCCACTATAATGGTATGAGCAAAGGCAAACAATCGAGTAGCTGTTTCGTGACCTTGAAAGCAGAGAAAATTGTAAGATGAGCCATGGATACTAAGCCCTGGGTTACGCTTCCTTAGCAACCAGTTATCAAGTTCAATGAAGGAATTCTTTATTTCTTTGAATGAAGTGGGAAGCGTTTATTTCATCTACATAAATTCGATTATGAAGCGAAAACTAAAGATTGGAAGGTAGTGACAATGGCAAGCTGTTTTCTTTGCTGGCGCTTGATCTATAAAAAATAAACCGTTGTGTAATAATTTGCTGCGTTTTTCATTATTAGTTATTCCTTTAAGACTGATCAAGGTGTTTGCCTGACGAATATTCTCACCTGACGCCACTGCTTCCAACCCATATCAAACTATGTGTTGGTGTCTGATACATGGTTACTGTCAATGTGAAAACCTCTGATGGCTTGGTAAATGGAGCTGTTGGAGTCTTGCAATTCGTGGAAACTGTAGATAACAATAAGATCATTCGTCTATGGTTGCTGTTTGATGACGAAAATGTTGGGCGAGAAACACAGAGAGGTGGGAGGAGTGCTGCAAAGCGTTAGGGCATAGAAAACATGTTGAGCCCTTTGGAATTAGACAATTCCCTGTTGTTCCAGCAGATGCTATCACCATTTACAAAAGTCAAGGAGGTACATACGACTCCATCGTAGTCACATTGAGAAAAGGCATGTGTAGAACCGAAATGAATGTAGCCTTTAGTCGTTCAACGAGTTTAAACAGACTCACTATACTAGGAACCTTCAAACCTCCCGGGCAAATAGATGAAAATAATGTAGTAATTAAGGAAATTAAAAAAGGGCTGATAACAAACCGGTCGAACTAAATTTAAATTTTTTGCAAGACCATATTGAACATTTTTCAATAATTTTTCATAACGTTAATTCACTTTGTAAACATTTTTCAGATATAAAATCAGATAACTGCTTCACTTCCGCGAAAATAATTTTGTTGGTAGAAACGTGGCTGAAATCCCATGAAACTATGAACCTTCCTGGTTATTCGGTTGTTTACCGCTCTGACGTTAACCAATCCCTGGCCCATGCTTATGGGATTATGATATACAGCAAAAAGGACCTAGTCAATCAAGTGGAATTAGTTTATGATTTTAATGAAGAGAAAAAAGAACTTGCTTGTAATATAGTTATTATCAAAATACGAAACAATTTTATTTGTGGAGTGTACAAACCGCCATCAACGCCAGTGCGAATTTTTATACCTCACCTGAAAGAAGCCTTCTCATCAATTTCAACAACAATCAATGACACAATTTTAATACGTGGAGACTTCAATGACGACCACTTAAAAGAAGAAAGAAATCATCAACTTCAAAACTTTTTTGCGTCGATGGGTTTTAAAAATGTGTTACTTCATCAGCCTTCAACAAACTCGCTGACCCAAATTGATCTATGTTATAGTAATAATGCTGATGTTTTTTTTTACCTCTTATTATGAAAGTTATTTCTCCTACCATAAGCCAATTTTATGTTTCGAAGATTTCAAGAAACATGATCAACTCAAATCATCGCTCAATTGTGAAGAGAATGAACTCAATCGTAATTTCATTGAACGATCAAGCCAACTAGTTGTGAACAGGATATTATCACTTGATATCCATGGAAATGAGTAAGGTGATAAAGAAATTGAATCAAAATCATCAACGTTCCAAAACACCGAAGAAAACGAAAATGGAAGAGACAATATGCAGTTCGCGAGAATATGAAGAAAAATGAAGAGTTGTTACCTAAAACGATAATTATAGAAGATGATTCTCAACCGATCGAACCCGAAGAAAGGTACAGATTGAGTAGAGAAAAAACACTGGATGAAATTTATGAGTCATGGATTACAGACAGAACTATTGATGAAATTTTGAAAATTTTTAAATCTACAACAATATTGTTACGTCCAGTTGATGATCATGACATGATCACACATTGTGTGATTTTCATTTGTTCAAATTAATCATGTGGCTTTTCGAATTAATAAAATTTGACTTGTGATCCCGAATTCGTTTGAGTACGTGACCTATCATTTCCAATAGTCCTTCATAATTCGTGGGGAAATAGAGAGGTATCGGTATATCGGGCGGTTGGGATTACAACACGTGGCATCCCTTGTTTATAGAATACCAAACTTTGGTTAAGATAGTTTTTCAAGTATGGAGCGAATCAGAGTAAAGAGATCAGTTGCTAGGAGTATTTTTTTTTTTTTCACGGGCATGTACTGCGTTGGAGCAAGAGCTGAAGAAAGAAGAGGTGGACTACGAGGTGGCATGTGCGAAGATGAAGACAGTGGAGTATGAAGCCCAAAAGTTGTTCGAGATAGATGAAGGCATGAAGGTGAAGTTGTTTGCAGAGAAGATGGACGAAGAGGATCAGGTGAAAGAGTTCGAGAATATTTCATACTTTGGAATGTGTGATGATACAATTACCTGAACAAGTTCAACCTGCAACCACTGAACGAAAAATTCTCATCCTCGGAGGACTCAGTGCCTCAAATCAATGGAATTGTACATACTACGATGGGAATAAATTGAGAATATATGATACATTGTACACCTCTTTGCCAGAAGAAGAGAAAATACTGATTCATCGAGGGTATCCGCATCTCACACACAATGATATAGTTTTTGAAAAATGTCAGCGCCAGCCAGACAATAGTTCATGCGGTGTGTTTTCGGCTGCCAATGCTGTGTCCCTTGCACTGGGGTTAAACCCATCTGAATTGAATTATAAACTCGACAGACGACTCGGTGAAAGTCAATTGATGACCTTGACAATGCGCAGACATTTTTGGAGAATTATCCAGGAACAAAGTTTGATTCCATTTGAACTGAGTACTTCCTGAAATTGGAATAGCTATTTTCGATTTTCTTGAATTCAGTACTTTGCTGATCAAGGCATGTTCGATCAGAACTGAGACAAGAGTTAATTTTTATTAATATTATTTATATTGTTTTTAATATAAAGTTTTTTGTTTATTTTATTGCTTGCTTGTATCAATTGCATGCTTAAAATAATATATTTTTCGTGAGTCCCCAGCTTCACCGGTCATAGGACTTTACCTCTGCGAGTCTTGATTATCTTCTGAAACGTAAAATTCCTTACATTTCTATAAATACTATTCATAGTACCAACCTCCTTGATTTCAATTAACTTCATCATTCAATTTGAATTATAAATATCATTTTCTCCACATTTTCTTAATTTTAAAAAGACTAGAAGGACTCAGTTTATCATAAAAGATAGCAAAAGTAGACTTTGAATGAGTCACCAGGTGATCCAGCGGTATAAAAATCGGAAACGAGACCCTATGCAATAAACCAAAAATGAATGATTAATTGGTGCCTCCCATCTTGGTCTTATAAAAATTAAATTTCGGGCCATTCTACAGATATGAAACGTGTCAAAATAATAAATCGTTGAGTAATATTTGCAACGTCTTTCCGATAGGAATTGCAAGGAACAGAATCTTGGCAATACACTAACGTCCTCAAATAAATTTAACTAAAAAATCGATTTTCTGCCGATCGCAATACTTTATTGCCAACCGTCAAGATTTGTTGAGGGAAGTAAAAAGAAGGTAGGATCTATTGTGTTTGTTGAAGAAACTACCCGATGGTCACGCATTGCAAACAAAGAGTGAAAATCAATTCTTCCTTCTGGTAAGCATAAAAGAAGCGAGTCAAGGTATGTTACCTATTCTTCAGTGATTACTGGGTTGAGAGCGAGAAAGAACCTGCTACCTCTCCAATTTCTTTGGTGATCCACACCTCCACCTTCAAGCTCTGTTATGACAGCGCTCCGTGTGTACTCACGGTATTATAAGTTATCATCTCTCTCCAATACCAGTTGTTGGAAGGGCATTGTGTGAAAAACGCTCGGCTAACCTTGCAGCTTCTGCCTTTTGTTGACCACAGTCTCTCTTTTCAATTCTCACTCCCTTTCAACCCTTCCTTTTGTATTTCACGGTTCGCTTTTATTTTTCCAACTTTTGCAAGAATACGAGGAACATGGCAGATGTGTCGCATTAATAAGAAACAATCGCTTCCTACCTGCTGGGCTAATACGAAACTCGAGAAAATATTTCACAACGGTATATCATGCTGACGATGGTGTTAATGATAGTAGTGTTTTGGTTTATTGTTTTCAATAATGAACCTTTGGAATCGACCAAAAAAATCTAGTTTTTTACACACCTCAAAATTTGTTGGTTTACGTCTCAAGGTACGTAGAATCCGAAAATCGAATAGGTACGAGCATTTTTCAGTCCGTCCGCCGTACGCGGCACTTTCCTTGGTTTTTGGGCTTACGATAAATCAGAAACACGAGTTTGAATCGCAAAAGAGCCCTAATCTCCTTTAAAATTTCAGCTGAGCGGCAACCAGTAATTACGTAAAAGGAAACATGGCTTGCATGATGTTTCCTTTTACTTGGAATTTGTTGTCTGTTGTTTTAATTTGGCTCTTTATGGGCCCGCTTTTCAAATTGCTCGTCTCTTCATTCACCTCTTCATGTCCCAATAGTATTGTTATTATTAAAAAATGGAAAACGTCGAAGAACACATCGCGACTAAAAGCCTAGGTTAGAAGATCCTTTGATTACTTTTTTGGTAAAAACGATGCCAGCCAACTACATAAATAAAAATCAGCTAAGTCGAAGTTGGTTCTTACCATGCATATAGGTGGCATAACTTCGATAGGAAAATGAACTTGGCATCAGAGAAGGTTCATGATTACAACAACACAGAGAAGGAATGCTGAACCATGCAACGAGAAGGATTGTGGACCAAGTAACAGGAAAGTATCAGGCTCTGAATTGGTTGAGTTTTCACTATCAATGAGGACCGTGGTGGTTCGAAACTCGGCGCTTCGTCCCTCGAACACCGGAGTGATAAAAAAGGCGCGTGACCGATTTTCTTCCCCCTTTCGCGTAACGTTTTTCGGATAGTTACCGTAGGGCAAATACATGTCCCGTGTTAAAACCGAACTGAATAAACAAGTCTTACTGTGGTACATCCTAAAAATTAAGTTATGACCAAATTTCCCCTGAAATCGTTGAAATGTTTTTTGGTCCAATTCCAATTAGGGTTAAATCATAAATGTGAATCAGAAAAGCGAATGTGATTCGTAAAGTTCTATGACGAAAACAAGCCAAATATTCGTTGAAATTTTAGCTGTTCAAATGTGATCATTGTTAGTTTTCTTGAATGGAGTTTTGTTTTAAACTCAGTTGTGCGTCCTTAGCAACAGATAATCAAAGTTCGTAATGAAGAAGCCACCCACAACCTATTCTCAGATATTATTGGTGGTTGGTAGTATTAATGGAAAACCCGAGTTACTTGCAGGTTGGTGATCTGTACAGTAAAATAATAAACTATTGTCTAATTTGCAATAGTTATCACACCAGACAGACCAAAACTCCTAGTTATTTATTCATGTTCACTAGGGAACGGGTGTTTACGATTGTTCTGTCTTCTCGGAAATTCTCGTATTCTTGGAATGTCCTTGTACGACATATATAAGAAAAGTTTATTCAATTTGTTCATTACCTGAATAAATAGAAATCTAATAAAATCCACAACTAGTCGGAAGTTTGCTGAAAAACTAGTTCAACGACAAACACAATTTTCTTCTGGAATTGAATTGGTCCTCGCTTTTTAGTTGTAGTTGTACCTTCCTGCGGATACCGTCTTGCAGCTGAGGAGATGGCAATTTGTAAAGTCGCTCAGACTTCATGTGGTAGTAAACTTATACGGAAAGATATAACTTTGGTGCGAAAGTATGAAATAGTGTGGGGAATTGTGTGTGCAGAGTTGAGCGTCGGGCAACCCTGAAAGTTTTTCGAAATTATCGGGGTGTGAAGTTTTCGCGAAAACGGGAGAGCAGAGAGAAATAAAGAACGAGAAACCCCTTAGCTAGTTCTCATTAGGCGAAGGTTCACACCTCCTCCAGAACTCCGAAGTGCCACGTAAAAGTAGTGTTTTGCGTTATTGCAAACTCAATTTCCCGGCTGTGCAGGGGCCACGTCGAATGAGCCTGTGGGTGGAATAAATTACAGAGGGGAGGTCTGAATATCAGAAGAACAGAGATGAAGAGATGGGTAGGGTTTAGAGACGAGAGATGATTCATGGTACGCCGGGATCACTGTCTTCGGGTGATGAATTAATTTCCAAGTCACGAACCACTCAACCGTTTTAGAGTCGGGTTTTGTGAAGGCGTCTGATCATCCGCTCCCCTGTTTCAGCTGTTTCATCGGTTTCATCTCCGTTATATTCCACTCCCACATGCGATACCGGTATCGCAATTGTTTCTACTTATAATCACTAAAAATCATTTTACTTATTTATTTATTTATTTGTATCCCACGACAGAATTTTCGTGTCAGAATGATTCAGTAGGATTCATCATCACTTGGTAGATATGCAGTTTCCATCGCGCATCAGCCATTCTCCGGTTGAGGACTACACTGGTTTCGGTTATGGTGTGCAACCCGTTTATCATAGGCGGTTCTCTTCATTCCCTTCTTGGATGGGGAAGAGGAGCCCCATCTTCCAGTCCCAAAGCCAGAGGGTCGTCTTCCCACGCTGATCGCAGTACTCTTCCCAAGCCCCGATGTCTGAGGGAGACTGCTTTTATAGTGGCATCTGAAGTTTCGTCCTGACAAAACCAGCAACTATCGAACGAGATTTGTCCCATTTTAGTGCCTACGAGTCAACCTTCTGCCTGATGAACATTTGAAACTCTTCATGGAGAACTCCTTCACATGACGTAATGAGTGGTGAGAAAGAGCCGTGAAGATCCTCTGCCAGTAAATCGTACTTTCTATGTTTTGCCTTTGCGATTTCGTCGGCTACTGACATCCATTCACGGGTGGTATAAGAAGAGGCGTTAACAACGCGGAGATAATAAAAAAAGACGCTCTCTCCCTATCCCATACTCCGTCAATTTTGATGACAGCTATGAGTCCAGGTTCTCCCACAGTGCCCTTTCTCATGACTGGCTCTGTTATGGTTCCTCTATATGCCTCTTTGACCATGCTTGCCACCACATCCCTGATCTGGTCGTCTTCCTGCTCAACGAGTCCTCCCCTTCTGCAATTCAAAGGATAAATTGGGCTCATTTCAGCACCCCTTTCGTCGCAGGTACCGCGTAGGCTGAGCAATGGCTTGTATACGAGACGAAAAAAAGTCTATATGGCTGATTGGGGAGTACCTATATCATCCTCAAATACTACTTCGATAAACACAATGTGATGGTGAGAATAATTTATTGGAATATAGTAGGATAATTGAGATTAGTTTCTAGTGGTGATACAACTTATTAAATTTTAAATAACCATAACGCTTATAAATTTCTTGAAATTGAATACACTGAAACATGATATTCATTAATCAAGTCGATCTTTTTATTTCAGTTTTAATAATTTTCATTAAATGTCTACACCATTTTGATTAATATTCTCAATATTCTCAAAGATATTATCTTTCATTTACATCGATTTGTCGGAATTGAGTACAATAAGTATAGAGTTCTGTTAACCCTCGGACACCTCCATGCCGCGACTCTCCAAAAATTCCAGTAATTCACTAATACACATCGTTTCCCGTTGATTGGGCCTAGGTATCTTTCCATCAACTACCTTACCACCCAAACCCGAAAGTGGTGATTTTTCTTACACTTCTATTAGTTTTTTCGTTCACATGAAGTAAAAAGGTCGCCTAGCGTTACTGTATGCCGCCGGGAGGTTATTGTGTGTGATTGTCCCTGGTCAAAATTGAGTGAAGCTCGGCTCGTAAGGAACAAGATCTTCTCTAAACAGCGATTTGTATGTAAAAATTACTTCAGCTTTTCAGTATGTCATGATATTTTTTATTACCCTGTAGTTATTTGAAATGTTTATTCCTAAAAATCTAGTCATTTTTACTAATTTGAAGCTTTTAAGTCTCACAATTCGTTTATAAAAGAGTTATTTTATTGAAAGTTCATTGAGATGTTATACATGAAAAGTATCATTCATGAATGTCTCTCTCATATCCCTGATATTTTCATTAGAAAAGAACAGGACCATTTTTCTGAGGTTTCGGTATTTATTTCAGTGTAATAAACTGTGCATTGATAAGTATATCAATCACAACGAAAATTCAAATTATTTTAAATCAGATTTTGTTTCGTGATTTTTCTGGGGAACTAGTTAGAAAAAAAAATTAAGGCAAAGTTATCATTTCATAGATTTTATAATGCTGAATAGCGTGGTATATTTTATTTGGCCTCAAAACACTGAATAGAGTGGGTAAAGAGAGAGAGAGAGATAAGAGATAAGAGTAAAGTCCGTGAGGGCGATATGGAGTACCGCTCGCAGGTTGATTGCTTCGTCCAAGACCCGCCGGTACCCGAGGGTTAAACGACAGACCTTGAAGAAAAAGTGTATTCATTCCAAGACTAAGGGCTTCAAACAATATGTTATGTTTTGAAGTGATATAAATAGACTCTTATGTTGAAGAAAATCGGTTTTAAAGTCGTTTTTTCAATTCTTCGATTTTAGAAGTGACAATAAATTAGAACTTAGAACGAACAAAATTGTTAGAAATGAGTTATCTCTCCTCCGTATGATTAACTAGGGAATTACTAAAGTGGAGTGATTCACTTTTACATCTCCCCCTCCCCCTCCCACCCTTGGAAATGCAATAGTTTGATAACAAGTACAAAATTAGCCTGTCTATGGCTACCACAACTGACTTCATAAATAGTAGAAGACACTTTGTTCAATACTGGAAATGGTCCTTTTCTTATAGCGACCACTCTGTTACGGTTGAGACGATTGCCAGTTTCCACGCATAGCTAGTCTCCTACTTGAAATTCATGGTCTCTAGTCTTCTGATCAATTCTTGCTTTATTGACCTGATGATTTTTCTGGGAGTTTTCGAATGCTTGTAGCTATCTTTCGCCAAATCTAGAGGTTGAAAGAGTTTGAGGAATTATTGGAGATTGTTTTCCCGTGAGTAAGCATAATGAAGAGAATTTTTTGACGCTGTGGGTTGTGCGACTGTATTCATCAATACATTCCTTAGCAAGAGCTGGTCATGGACGTTGCGATTGTTCATTGTTCTTACAACGGATTCGGTTCACCGGTGTCTGGTTAAGCCGCTCATTTAGACCGATTTATTAGGTTCTGTCAAAGGACAAACAAGGTTTCTCCTTAACCCATTAGTGCCCATCGGGCTAGTAGCGGAACGGCAAACCTGGTCCCACAGTTCTCCCAATTATTGGTGCAATTTTGATCCTAATATTTATTTTTTGGTCATACAAGCTACCTAAATCCCCTACCATGTTAGGAGTGCACTCAGTTTGAATGAATCAGTTGCTCAATGTGATTTATTTAGTTTCCAAGATGAGTGACAATCTAGTCGTCGACGGGCTGCATAAGTACTTCAAATTTTTATTATGAAGGTATTTCTTTGCATAGTTCTAGATTATGGTTGCTACCCTACGAGAACAGTTCATAACTGAGTAAATATCCCATGGTAGATCCGTGAAAAACTGAACTGTGTCATGGTGTTCCCAAATTAGCCCTCTTGGCACTTGGCGACACTTTCGCGTACACATAGTCATCATAAGTATGCCGTGAATATTATTCTAACAAATCTGATATTTCGTTGATTTTGATTTGAGATGACATTCTTTGGTTCATTATTACCATCTGATGATTTTTACCATAATATAATTTCTTATATTTCATTCTTTGTAGACCGGAGTGAACCCCCAAGACCCTCCAAGAACCCCTTTTCGGGGAATAATGAAGTACATGAACCAAACTCAATTGAAATAAATTTAAAATATCAGCCAATTTCTGTTGAAAAATTTTAATGTTTTGTGGATATTTTAATCTTTGGAGGTTTATTGTTCTCCCACTAAAACCCCTTTTGGACTGGGAGCAATTGCCGAACATTTACACGCTTCTGTTTCATAGGGTCATCACTAGAGCTCAGAATTTGCATATTTTGCATATCTTTTATTATGCGGTATATCTTTGTATTTGAACGTTTTGAAGGTTTCTGAAGGGTATGCGGTGGGATTTTTGTATGTTTTGCAGCATATTTTACCAGATAGCCCATATAAATGCCAACTTTAGTACCATACCCCATTTGATAAACCACCTGGAGAGCAGGGGGATGGATCTCTGCTCTGCCGTAGGTGCCGTTTCCGACCTGCTCGAAAAAAAGCTCCCACTGGCATGGAACAACTGGAAAAGCCGTCAAGGATAAACTGGAGGGGGTTCTATAGAAAAATCCAGGGTGGCCTTCAGTGGTTCAAATCGCGAAAATTCTCAAAAGAGAAGACAGCTCATGGGACTCTCCCTACTCTCCAAAAGAGATTTCCACTTTTAAATTTTTGCCAATTGTATCTTGCGATGTAGAGAGATCGTTTTCTGCATTGAAAGAAATTTTAAGTGACAGGAGACACTGTTTTACACCTGATAATTTGGGGCGTGTAATTGTTGTCCAATATAATAATGTTATGTAGTTCATCTTTACATTTTATACCTAGTTCGTATAAATGTATAAAAGTAAATAAAAAATGTATAACTGATTTTTTGAATTGCTTGTTTACTTTACCTGATGCTTCATAGCTTTTTTCTAGTAGAAAAAAGGGCTAAAAAAATGTAATAATATGGAACATCCTTTCTTAAAATACTGAAATTCCAAAGTCGTATGCAGTTTTAAGGGCAAATGCATATTTTGCATATTTTTCCAGTTTCCGGTGCATATTTTCGGGAAATTTTCGTGCATATTTTCCGAGCTCTAGTCATCACACAACATCGTAAGAACCTGTGTTTCAATGAATACGTTTGGTGCGTTTGTGCATGTTGTGCACGTAGACAGTGATTAACACAAAAAAGGCACGTCTACTAGGAGAATCAACTAATCTAATTGCAGTATCTCAATAACTTTCAATTTCACTGAGGAAAGGAGTTAGGAAGAAATTCTGAAAGATCCACCGCTAAAAGGAACCCGAGAACTTTTTAAAGACCCATGAAACAATAGGGCTTGATTCTCTTTATTATTCTTCCATCGGAATGAAATTTGTTTCAAAAATTGCCTTAGTTACAGTTTTTGTGAGGCAAACTTTTCGAAACCCGAGTTGGGAAGTCAATTCAAGTTCATTTAGCGGTTGTTGAAATCGGCTCGTGGAATCGCGGAAACAATTCCGTCAACGGCCTTTTTGAGGGTGATGAGCTGGTGAACACTGAAAATAGCTTACTCTGATTTATGGGGTGCGGGACCTCGTGGTTCGTTAGGTTCGTATGAGAAGAAATTCGAGTTCAGCGGAAAAGCTCTCGAAATAGCGGACGTTTTCCGGGCTTTCCTGGATGAAAACGGGAATTTTGGTTCATAATTGTCAAAAATGAAGCGGTGGAGTTGTGAATGAAGAAGACAATGTACCTTGAAATTGTCTTGATTTGCCCCAAACTCTGCCAAGTATTTGCGACCGTTCATTGTTATTGATGTCTGCACAGGTGGTGGAAAATATTGAATATTTAACTTGGGGTTTATCAAGATTAAATCGGTGAAAATTAAATACCAAACGTCATTTTTGTAGAACCCGTGTTATGTTCCTTTCAGTTAGGAGGACAGGTCTTCTCGATCATTTATTATTATCTCTATTCCTGTCTTGAATATTCCAATGTACTTTGTGAATACATTTACTTTTCGCGGAGATCTCGCCAACTGAGGTCGAAGTTATTCAGTAAATTAAACGGTGGGAAATGGAATGTGATGGTGACGCTTGGGATTGCAAGATCGTACGCTGAAGTGCAGAATTCAGCCTTCAAATGGAATGAAGGCTGAATAGGTATAGCGTACTCTTCTACTATACTTTGAAATATTGATGATATTTCAGGTTTCTCCGAAATTATTATACCAATCAAAACAGATTGTACTTGCTTCACGTGTCAGGCGTACCTGTTTTGCTTAATAAAAGTGTTCTCATAATTTATTTACAGTTTTTTTCTTTTAAATTTGCTATTGAAAATAACTGTTGTGATACATACAGCTAAGATCGATCAAATTACAACAACCATGATCAGACTTGAATTTTGTCTTAATTGGGACCCTGTAGCGCTCAAAGATACAGGTACCCTTCTCCTAATTTATTTTTACTCTTGACTGGCTCTCAAAGATATTAGGGTTCTTTGGAGAACGAAAAACGAACTCTCCCGAGAAAAAGATTCACTATATCTCCCTTAATGGCCACCTTCAGGTTTCTACTCGTGAACAGGACTTCCTCAAGGTCGTAGCCGTATATATATATACAGCTTTATATTTATAGAGTACTGGAAGACATCTAATACAAGAGGTTTTGTTCAGTTCAATCGAATTTCCCAGAGCTTCCTTTCATGAAACTACCACTAACGTGGTCTTGAACGTCTGTAGGTGAAAGAATCCAATTTACTAAGTTGTAAGTTAGTGGAGTCAGTTCTTGGTCTGATAGAGGCACTTAAGCGCTCAGTGCGGTCAAGACATACACTAACTTCATTGTTCTTCCAAAGTGATACCGTGTTATGGGCTATTATGGTCAACAGCATTTTTGTAAATAAAATTGCTAGCAACATGCGAAAACTTTCATGAAGGAAAACTATCGCAAGCTAGACAATTTTCAAGGCTAACACGGTCAGATTAAGAGTAAAGCTTCTCAAAATGAAAATGTTTCGCATTTTGACCTGAATGAACAAACGAAAAAAGTTTTAAGAATGCCATGAACGTAGAAATATTCTTCTGAAAGCAGGCAGAAGATTGTCTACAACAGGTAGACTGTAAATAACCTGGTGGAAACAAAAAATTAATAATTTTGACTGTGATCGGTACCTACGCGTGAGTACCTGAGGGATACACACGAATCAACAGGTATAAACATGAACTGATGTTGATGCATTAATGAGGTGTGCGCCTGGGTCGGAAAAACTGTTTGTTGTTATTTTTAATCTAAACTAGACCTGATTCTGAGAATTTTGACACCAACCGCGACCTTCTAGAGTGAGAAGAACTTTTTCTAAGATTTTTCAAAGTTTCAAATGTTTATGACGTCACAATGGGCTGGGGGGTACTGCCCAAGCTGGAGGGGCGCGAGACGTCATATACCTACATTCGAAACTTTGAAAAATCATAGAAAAAGATCTACTCAATCAAAAAGAGAACGGCTGGTTCCAAAAAATCTCAGGATGAGGTCTACTTCCGATTAAAAATTTTAAAAATAATCAGGCGCACCTCCCCATTTCCTATAGCCCTGCAGACTCGAGATAAGCCATTCTTAGAATGCCTAGACTAGGCAACGCCTGCAGTCAGGCGGGTGCACTAACCCCACATGCTTCACTGTATTACCGAATGGTTGGTATTGTTCTCATTTCTACCCACAGGTTTCTATACATATAATAATATTACACCAGATCAAAGAACATCCCACGTGACAGAGGCCTGTACACTCGGTTGTCAGTCACCAGATCTCAAGAGGATGATTTTCAAAAATAAAAAATAAAATAAAAATAATTTAATTAAAACTAGTGTAGCCGTTCAAACGATCCACAATATACGTATGAGATTTGCAAGGGTTCCCTCATATTACGAAAAGTTGACTAATTATTTCATTGAGCACATAGTATATCATATAGTATAGTATATATTTTACATCAATACAACATACCTCGTAGAAACGAACAACGGAGCGAACGGTTGGTCCTACATAACTTCCTACAGCCTTCGGGTGGTCTCATTCGATTCTAAAAATTCAATACTATTTTAAATTGAAGAAAAAACATTTTCTTTATATCAAAAGTTTTTGAGCAATGACAATTTCAGCTCTTATGAAATCAACCAAAAGCTTCCCGGCACAACAAGACCCCAAATAGAGCCCGTACACCAAATTTCATCAAAATCGGTTCATGGGAACTAAGAAAAGTGCCGCGTACGGCGGACGGACAAATTTTTATTCGGTTTTTGGATTCTATGTACCTTGAAACGTAAACCAAAAAATTGTGAGTGGGGGTTAACAATTTTTTGTCTTGGTTTATTTTCCACATTGTTTGTTTCAATAATACTTTACGATGCTTCACTTTTTTCCAATTCAGTTTTACTAGGTGGACTTCAGGAACAAATTATAGCTAAGTCGCTAAAGATTCTTGACATTATCTTTTGACATGTACGTACTCACTCGTCCAACAACGGAACAAGTTGTGTTGGTAAATTTACATTAAGTTATCTTCACACGTAGCGGTTACTCACGTAAACGTCAACCAAAATGATTCGATAAAGTGTCTAATCAGTGAAAATTTACACAATATCTCGTAAAACTTCTCTGTGAACCAAATTGGTGCACCTAGAAACCTAGTTGTCCATTGAGTTGTTCTTAAATATAATATTTCTGACAGGATCTCAGATGTATTATTTTTAATAACTAGACGTTTCAGTAACTAATCATATAGATTATTTTAGGGTTATTATTGATCGACTGCGCATGCGCAAACGTTAATTCGTTCTGATAGCCATAATTTATACATTTTCCTCCTGAGTTTGATGATATTTTCATAGATTCTGTGGATGGTCCCCTATGAGGGTAGTGCAAGGTAGGTACTTAGAGGTTAATCTTTTGAGATTCAGATACTATGCATAGGAGCATCCGTGCAACCGGGTTATGGATACGAGGCACCTATGTGCCACACCCACTTGGGGAACGTTGTTCGTTGATAATGTTTGATCAGCCGCGCTGACATTAGGACTTCACATTGACGTTTCAACATGGACGAGGAATTACCTCCACCACTTCAAACCACCTCTAATCAAGCCTAATCAAAACTTCTTTTGACTTTACTTCCCTATCAAACTCTTACGATTAAGAAAGATATAGAAAGGAACCAGCGAGAGGCAGTTTTTAATTGAAATAATTTTTTGGTGGGCATAAACCACCGCTTTCTTGTTTTTTTGCTCGATAATACTGACGAACCTGCATTTCAGCGTGCATGTACGAGTGCGCATTATATTCATTGCGACAATACAATGAGAATATGACGGCAAGTCGACGAAGGGGTGACTTGTGATGCCCCTTGGATTTCCTTCCCATTTTCCAGCGTCTCCCACTCGACTCTGAAGTGCTCGGAGCTCAAAGCGCTCTTGTTGATAAGAAGGGGTCCTGTTGGCTGTTGAAGTGGATTTTTTCTGGCCTCCTCGTGTTTTTCTCTTGAGTTTTCGAGCTTCAGGAAGGTGAAGTGAACTTTGTTCGTTTCTACGGTCGATTGCAGGTTCAAGGCTGTTCGCATTTTGAACAGGGTAATAATCCTAAGAATCCTATTCTAGTAATACCTATTATGAATTGTGTGAAACTGGAAGGAAAATATCAAAAGAACTAGGAGGGGAGAACCGTTTTTCGAAAATCGGGCTTATGGTGATTTTAGTAATGAGTAAAACTATAATAATTTTGTCAATATATTGCTCCTTAATGATACAAGATATACCTACGAAGGATGGTACATCTGAATCCGTATGGGATAACAACCGAACTTCAGCATTCGAGTTCTTCAATGGGGTGAATGGAGTTTGCTCAAGAGAAAACAATTAATTAAGTATATTTAGTTGCTTTGACTCGTAACAACTAAAGTTGAGTGCCTTGTGTATCTGGGTGGTACACACCATTAACTGTCTGAGCGTGCCAGGTGTATCTGGGTGGTACACAATCCTGGTCCCCTTCAAATGCTCATGTTTCTTTCAGATACACACTTGAGGTGTTTCTCTCATCTTCATTGACCTTGAGAGAACCTTTGGAAAGGTGGAACAGTGTTGGCCACAACAAATTGGCCGAGACACAAACGGTAGAGTTAGTTCCCCCACTTGCAAGTCCCAAATCGTCGCTCACAGGCCACGTATATCATAAATATACACGCGGTTTTTTTCAATGAAAACACGAGAAAGACCAATGACTCTTTTACCATCAAAAGCAAGGTGTTTTGAAGCGGAAAAAATAAAGAAGCATGCTTGGCTTTTTTATAGTTGAGAGCGGACAGCTATGGCACTCAACTTGTTCGACCAAAAAGTGTTCGTGAATCGAGAAAGTAATAAAATTAATTTCAAATTGAACGGTTTGAAATTTTGATGGTTTGGTTAGCACTTCATCCAAGTAAACTACAGGCTAACTAACGAACTACTTAGCACTACAGGCCGATGTGGCCCCTGGCTTCCCCAACTCCCTTCCGCCACCGGACGCGGATACCTCCGCAATCCCACCACTTGGAGGTCCCTCAAGACATCATCAAGCCAGCGACTCCGAGGACGACCTCTTCGTCTTCTAGTTTCCATCCCAGCTCGCAGCATCATTATCGAGCAGGCCGCCACTGGCATGCGGTCGACATGTCCCAGCCATTGGATGCGCCCGGCTTTGATGAATCGGACTATGTTTTCACGTTTTAAAAATCCATCAATTTCTGCTTTTTGACTTGCTCTCCACCCTTGGCCCTCTCTGACCGCTCCATAGATCCTTCTTATAATCTTTCTCTCAAATATCCGCAGTCTAGCCTCATCCTCAGCCCACATGACCCAAGCCTCCCCACCAGGCATCTATATAGCCTCATCTTCGTTGATGTGAAGATCACACGGCTCTTGAAGAGTTTTATATAGACATAAAATGCTCGGCTGTTTGCCATTATTTGTAAGCATATCTCATCTTGTACTTGGTTTCTATTCGTGACCAAGCTCCCTAGATAGGTGAAGGACCTGACTTCATCAAACTTATAAAAACCAAACGTCACCCTTCTGGGCACCCGCTGGACACGGCTTGGGGGAGATTTCTTCAGGTATTTAGTTTTGCTTTTATTTATTCGCAGACCGATTGGGTTTCCCCCTTCATGCAAAACCCCAAAAGCCTCCTGCAGGGCATCCAGACTTCGCCCCAATAAAGCAATGTCATCGGCATAAGCCAGAATCTGCCACGTTCTGTCGACAATTGTTCCCTTCTCATTTGCATTATGATCCTCTACTTGGTCATTAGCACTTCATCACATATGTGAAAGTCTCTTGCTGCCCTGGTTATGTGTTAGAATACTTGAACTTCCACCCACCAAAGAGCCCCATTTGTTTGAATGACTCACCTGCCTTATTTTCATCTGTTTCAGTTTCTTCAGTCCAAGAAAGAATAGGGAAAAACAAAAAATTAATAACAACCTAGGTTTCATAATAATAACCCGTATTTATACATTTGGTATCAACAGTTCATCATTAGTTCCATTGTATTATACATTTGGAGTAAAATGAGGCTGTTTCTCCAGGAAAACTTCAAATTGAAACATGATTCTATCAAATGTGTAGTTGTTCTGCAAAGGTTGATAGAGTTGTGGCCAGACTAGGTGGCGGTCATCCCACTTCTGATGGTGAGACGAGTGACAAATGCGAGGAGTCATTGAAGGGTAAATTATAGGGGAAGTGTCGCCGTAGGTCCAGCCGAGTTTCATATTGCGTTAGAGAGGCAGGCGGCTTAATTAGTCAGGTAGCCGAAGAACCCTATGGAAGTGAACCGTTGGTTTTTGGGGGATGGGATGACCTAAATGACTTTGTTTTGCTATTCGATGTTTCACCTCTTTCGTTCCCGGGATTGATGATGGCCGCAGGGTGGCTCGCCGTGTTGTTGATTTCCCATTTTGTGGTGGAAGGGCAATCTGGTGACAGATACTGTCAGCTATTTATAGTTGTGTGGAGAGAGACCGCCTAATTATTCGCTATCACCTATCGTTTTCATTTTTTTTTTTCTTTTAAATTTGTTTTTATTCTTTGTTCTCTAATTATCGATAATTCACGTTGACTGTAGCAAACTCACAGGCATTCTGTTGATATTGGTACGAAATAGGTAAATATGTGGGACTGGTACTTCTTGGGACACAATTAGACCTAACTCACTGAGAACTGATAGCGTGCTAGATAAACTTGGATAACTATGAGTATCTCCTGGAAAATTCCTTTTAGGAATGTGGAGTAACATTTAAGTTTTGACATTTCAATAAACGTACTTACTCGAACTATCCAACTTAAATTAAATGTATTTCAAATAAGTGGCCTTGAACTATTAAACTAGACTTGAATGCACTGAGTATCTGACTATTAGCAATAGCAAGAAACATGCCAGATAAATTTCAGAAATCAAGATATAATATTATTCTTTTTGTGGTTGATGCACCCAACATTGTGGTCCTTTGAGACTTGGACACGTTATAAATAGTCAAGTTTATGGTTGCTCTACCCAAAAAGGTCTTTGCTATAGCACTGTGGACCTTAAACCTTGACGTTGGATCTCACCATAATACCCCTTAGATGACCATATAGTTGAGAACTATAGTTATTCGTGACACACATTCAATTTTCAGATTGAAATATGTTGGTGGGAAGGATCGTTATTGATTTTCAAATTTAGAATCTCTCGAAAAAGCTTGAAAGTTTTTGCACTAATCATATACAACAATCCCACCATCCTATCACTTTTATATACTCGTAAATCAATCCGAGCTCAAAAGGCGCCATTATTTACTCGTGCAGTGCCCTATGGTACAGAAAGTATATCGTTATTTTACATCCATAGTAGAGGGGTCGAGTCCATTTCACCTCCTATTATAAAGTCGGTGGAAATGGGATGTGGCATTTTCATATCGCGATACGGCGGCCGAAGGGCACATCAATCAACATCCATCGTTTTGGTGTCGCCCGTCGAGGTCCTGTCACCGTGCGTCAATGAACAACTTCGCCTTTTTTCCCCAACCATCACATCAATATTCCCATTAGGATATACATTTCATAGCAAATATCATAAAGCGCATGAATATATGAAAGAAGTAGCAGGTTCTTTTTATATTACTATAACTTTTTATGAATTAAATTGATTATATTTTGTAAGGACACCTTCCGGAGTGAATATCAATGTTGTGCTAAAGTGTTTCCGATATTTCTCTCCACTCTAGTTAACTACTAGGAGATTAGTTCAATCAAACAAAGAAATCTACGGTTTACTATTATTAATCAACGGTTTATTATTATTCTCTGTCGATCATTGTCTTCAAAGAACACGAAGTTTCTTAACTAGTACCTTCCAACCATATTTTTGTAAGATTAACATTAGTATGAACATTATTTTGACTAAAACTACCTCCCATCAGAACATCGTTATCCGGTACCTATTTGTGAGTGCCCACTTCATGTCCAAGAAGTTCGGCTCCATGAATTTTATCACCAAGACCATCGCACCTTGAACTCCAGCTTCGTAAACTTATTTCCAATAACATAGGCTCCAAAAACTTCAACTCCATAAATCCCATTCAACTCCATCCCCAGGAACGAACATTGGTTCGGTGAACTCCAACTTCGTGATCGTCAGGTCCGATAACTTCTGCTCCAAAACTTCAACTCGATAAATTACAGCTCCAAGAACTTCAACTCCATTAATTTCAGCTCAATAACTTTAGCTTCAAGAACTGCGAACTCCATTCCGTGAACTTCAGTTCCAAGAACTTCAGCTCCATGAACTTCGACTCAATTTTTCCCTCCAAAAATATCAGCTTCATGAACTCCTTACAATTCAACTCCAAGTATTGCGACCTTCTGACCTGCTTCGTGAACTCCAACTTTGTAAGCTTTAGATCCATGAATATCATCTCCCCAAACACCAGCTTCGAGAACTCCAACTTTGTTAACATTCTTCTGATATTTGCCAAGTATTGAAAATGTCCTTGAAAACTCAATCAACCGAGTTTTTCTTCTTTATAGTACCTCGTGAAATTGGATAATTCACGTTTATGTCATTTATAGTCAGTCATGGCTTCATTCAAATTCAACATTCAATGGTCTCTGAATTTCACGTTTTTCTGAAATTGGTCCATCACATCGTAAAATCGCTTGGCAAGTGAATAATTGCATTTTCAAATAACATAATTGAGCATTCAGCCCTTGGAAGTTTCCACTCAAAGCCTTTATACATTAATAAGTAAACTGTGTTGTTACTTCTGAACGGATCGAGGTATTCAATATAACGAGCTCAATGAATAATATCGCTTTTCTTGTTACTGAGTCGACCGTCTTCTGTGGGCCGTAGTTGCTCATCAAAACAACATGCCCTCCGTCTTTCATCACATCAAAGCGACCTGATCTCGGAATTCTGTGAGAATGTCAGCTGAATCATCCCGCCGACATGATTACATTTTGATTCGTTTCCCCACGCAAAATCCCTTTCATTAGTCCGACAGAACCAATTTCCACGTTGCGCCCCTTGACAGATTGGTCCTTCTCTTCCTCCTTCTGCTCACAATTTCCGGATGATGTTTCCACCCTTTGATTTCCTTCTTCTAGGAGGGGGAAGAGGCATTTTGAGGGCATCCCGATCGATCGAGGACAAATTGATGGTTCCCCAAACTTTTCAACAAAATCCTCGCCCAAACCAGGAGTATTCAATTCGGAATCAAATACCTATGTTACTACATAGGTATACTGCCGTTCTAAGCCAAAAAGTCGTATCTTGACTTCACCCAACTTTCGGGAAAATTACCTAATAGATTTTGTGGCGAAATAATTCTTTCGCGGAATTATTTTTCCTCCTTTTACCACAATTGCAGGTTTTTCCCTAAAGAAATTAGTAGCCGAATCTATTTCTGGAGTCAAAATTAAACATTTTTGAGTGTAAATTTTCAAAATACGATGATAAGAGATTACGCTCTCGTAAACCCGAAGTTACGACTATTCTGCTTATTTTAATTCTTGAAACATTTCATTTGAAATAAAAATTTTAATTCAAGAAACCAACGTTTGTTCACTTAGAGTATAAACGTAAATAAATGTTGAGTTTTCCGCTCAACACTATAAATGTTGAGTTTTTCTCAACCACTAAATGTTGAGTTTTCAGAGGCAAAAAGTCGTATCATGCCGATTTAATGCAAGAAGTCGTATCGTCGAAATACGCAGATTCCCGTATCAGTGTCAAGATACGAGTTTTCTTCTTCTGAATCGCTCTGATACAACTAGTTTCTTAGCAAAATCAAGTTAACACGCCTTAACGCGAAAGTCTGGAGACTTGTTTGAGGCATTTCTAATAGAGATACGACTCTAAAACTCCAAAATCGATAGAAATCGACCCCCGAAACCCCCGGGTACCAATAACTCAATTTGGTCAAATTTTCACGTTACGACTTTCTGGCTTAGCACGGCAATATAATCATGATCGTTTAATATGGTATCTGAAATTAGTAGGGGTAGCTTTATTAGCCAATTTGCAGATTTTATGATTGGTCAAGACCTTCATTCAAATCAGAAAACAAAACAAATACAATCTTCTTACACCTTAAAAACGTTGCCTTTATGGCTTCCATTGGGTTGGCATCATTACAATACTGTTATAATATTACTAGCTATATTAAAAATTATTAAGAGGGTCTCTACATCAATTATTCTCGCGTTTTCCTCTTTTTAAAATAATCGCAACCATTTTGATTCCGAGTCCATCAAAGTAGCGGAAGCTTTGTTTCCACTTTTCAAGGTTTAAAAAATAAAATTCTACAAAATCAAAATTTCCACTCGAGTTTTACGTTTCAGACCTTTCTGAACAATCTTGGCTTCGTGTCGTCTGTCTGTGTGCCTGCCTGTCTGTGCGTCTGCCTGTCTGTCATGAAATCCTTGGCACATCTACAATTCTCACTCGATTTAGATGAAATATTCAGGGATTGTGCGGGTAGGCGTATTGATGGTCCCCTATGAAAATCATTTTCCCCTGACTGAAAGTAGCTACTGTTCGTGCGCAAACGTGCATTTCCTTGTTACTGTCATTACTTCTACAGTTTCCTACAATATTCAGAGATTTTTCTGGTTGACAAGAAGAGTCTCCCATGAGAGTAGTGGAAGGTACTTAGAGATTGAGGTTTTGAGATTAACTACTATGCATCGGATTATCTATGCAATCGGGTTATGTATACGAGGAAGCTATGTGCCACACCCACTTGGCAGAATTTTTTAAATGCACTGTATTCTTCTCTTCTTCTGACTCATCTTTATTGCTCTTGGTATTGTTTGCATAACATTGTGGTATTGATAATTGAATTGTGTGAAAGATTTGTAGGCAGCAATATTTTCAACTTCAACTTTTAATGACTAGATACATTCGATATCAATTAGGATGTATCGACATCTGAAGCCACTTTATAAATTCGAGATTTTGAAAATGCACGAAGAATGAAGTTGAAATCGGTGATGGCGAAGTGGCGTGACTGCGCTGTGATTAGACGAAGCCAGCCAGGTCGGTTTATCTGATCATAATCTGAAGGCCTTAATTATAAAGTGATAGTAAACCTATTTGTATATGCTGATGTTCTCAATCCCCTCTCTTACTCCACCCGTGATACCGTCAGTCACGTTTGTAGGGCAACAACATCAATCGATAAGAGTCACCTACTAGGAAACCGTCTGATTGGAAAGTGGGTGGACTATCATATTAGCCAGATGGAATTAAACAGCGCTTCTCTCTGCCTTTAGGCATTTTTCTATCGATTTTAGGTTGGTAGACTGTAAACTGCGTGTAAGAAAATCATAGCTCGTAGGCATAATAACCCTTAAAAGTGGTCACGCTAAGTCCTTGCTTTATAGTTTGTTTGTCCATGGAGACTCTTTTCAACATTCGGCGTCCATCGTCGATTGACTTTGCAAAACGAACAAAAATAAACGAGGAATAAATTTTCATTCTTCCAGTTCTACAATTCATCTGTATGTCTTCAAAATATGAAGGAATTACGCAAAAGGTTACAACCAAATTTCACAACGACCCTCTTGACCAATCTAAAATAAATTAATTAAAAGAGATATTTAAAATATATCATCTTCTTTGAAGCCGGTCAATCGAGTTGATAATTCTCTATATTTATAATCAATAACAATTGAGAATTATTTTTTATTCAGTTCGGTTTCAGACTGTCACACCAATTCCTTTTTCTTTGTAGAAAAAACGTCCGATCCAGAGCGACTTTTACAGGGTGGAAATTATATTCTTCCCTCGGCAAGTCTGACCTAGATCCGAATTAATGTTTTTTCTTGAAGCGAGCTAATCCCTGAGGATTTGACGCGAAAAGAACATAAAAAAGTACTTCACCTGTAGACTTAACCCTTAAAAAACGGAATTTTGTCTCTGGAAAAAATATTACCGACAAAAACTAATTTCCAAGAGAAATTTCTTGAATTTTCTTCGATTCATTGAGAACGTCTTTCGTAAAATTTGCATTTATGTTCTTTGTATAAGTTAATGATAATTAATTCTATCTCTAGAAATAAAATTCCGAACCGATTCCTCGTAACAATTGGCTTATTTTTACGATCATGTCGTTGAGGTTTTGGATGTAGCCATCGAGACAAAGCCTACAGCAAGATATATCGGGGTCGTGTTGGATGCGGAGATCTCTTTCTGGGAGCTAAACAGTAAGGCATCTGATAAAGCCGCAATGATCACCAGCCCTCTTAAGGCGGATGGCAAACACTGCAGGGCCATGTAAGCGGCACATGCTGATGTCAGTGAACTCCATTTTGCAGAACGGAACTGAGATATGCAGATAAACAGAATGTAGCATATTACCGTAAACGCATGGAGAGGTGCATGTGACTATAGAATAGTATCAGAGCCTGCAGTGTTAGTCTTCACAGGAGTGATACCAACTCACCTTTTAGTGGCTGAAAGAAAATTAAGAGGGGGATCAAAGCCGGGTAGTGAAGCAGGGCTGGATTGTACTCGTAGAAACAAGATGAAGTGCAAGACTGGTACCAAACGGTCGTAACAGGTATGACAGAAAACAGGGGGAAGAGAGTTACTACCTTACACTGCTTCTTACAGGTCATGGGCTGTTCAATGACTAGGAAAAGTGAGCCCCTAAGCTTGCATTTATTGTCCTGGCTTTGAAGATAGCGCCTTTCACACTTTCTTAGAATTGGCCAAATGGCTGAATGAAAGACAATGGTTCTCTGAAGAACTAAACGTGGCCACACCCTTGACACCGGAGAAGCTGGTCGATAGGGTGCTGAGCGGAGAGGGCTCCTGGAACAAGATATCAAGATACGTGGAAAGTATCCTGCAAGATAAGATGGAACATGAGCGTATTCGTCAGCGACTAGCACTTACGGAAGGAACATGACCCAAAGCAGGCAACCAGACTCAGTCCGAAGTAATGTGAAAAATAGATCCGGGCTGAGTACCAACGTGGGAAATACATAATTAGAAGACGTGGTTCCTTCAAATGCTCTAAATGATTTCCAAACCTACCTGCCGAAAAAATGGCTTACCTTACTAATTATTTGGTCTTGCTGTAACTGAAGTGGGGATGTTTATTCGCCCGTAAGCGCTAGCGAGGCCGTTTGTCAGGTATTTCTCATTAGCTTCTGTGAAGTTATTGAACTCTAATATAAAATAAGTATGGATATACAACTTGAGAGGAAACTAATAGAATGATTTATTGAATCAATAATATTGATAATTAACTACACGTCAGCTAGGAAACATATGATAATGGCAGGTAATAATAATTGTAGGTGCCTCCACATCCTCCCCTCATAAGTTCACACGTTCGGGTGGGCGTCGTGTTCGTTGAGGTCTGCTGCCTAGACCTGGGTCTGGAGCTACAGATTGAGTCTGGCTCCTTGGTGATTGGTCTTCTCCAGTTGCAAGTTGCACCAGATGGAATTGGTTCCTTCGAACAGTGCAACCTCGATCAGTTTCAACAAGGTAGGATCTAGGAGCAACTTTCTTCTTGACGATGCCTTGTTGCTTCAAATCACGCACGTAAACAGGTTCCTCCATCCTTAGATCTGGCTTCTCCTTCAAAGCTCCATGTCTTCGGTCGAAGTACTGTTTTCTCTTCTCTCGATCTTCTCTCTCGAACTTTTCAAGTTGTCCTTTGTCTGGGTGTTTTGGTTTGAGGTTATCTGATACAACGGGTACCATGGACCTGAGACGGCGCCCCATGAGAAGCTCCGAAGGAGAGAATCCGTTCTTCAGAGGGCTTGAATTGTAGGAGAGAAGTCCGATTCTCACATTATCGCATTTCATCAGTATCTTCTTTGCTGTGTGAACGGCTGATTCTGCCAGTCCATTTGACTGAGGAAAGTGTGGGCTGCTGGTGACAGTCTGGAAGCCCCACGACTTGGCAAATGTTCTGAACTCCTCAGAATCAAATTGAGGGCCGTTGTCTGACCGAACAATACGAGGGACTCCCTGCTGGCTGAAGAGTCTCTGGAGAACGGATATCACAGCTGCTGAAGTTGTTGTGTTGAGCTTCTGTACTTCCAAAAACCGTGAAAAATAGTCCTGTACTACCAAGAAAACATCTCCGTTTAGCTGCATAAGGTCGCAACCAATAATGGACCACGGGAGATCAGGAAATGGAGTTGGTAATAGAGGATCTTTTCTTGGAGTACGGTTGACGGTGCATACGTAACAATCAGCTACCTTCTTTTCAATATTTTTAGAAATATCAGGCCACCATATGGTAGCTTGAGCCAAACTTCGACATTTATTGACCCCTAAATGACCAGAATGTAGCTTTTCCAACATCTGAGATCGCAGGCTTCGGGGAATGACAATTCTGTTCCCGAACAAAATTAAACCGTTGCTGTATGTAAGCGATGTTCGATATTTGTAAAAAATTGATACTTTCGGATCATCTGTTGAGTTTCTTTCCCAATTATTGTTGATATAAAGAATTACTTTCTGAAGCGAATCGTCTTCCTTCGTCTTTTCAGCTATTTCAGTATGCAAAACATCAGAAACTGGCAAGTTATTGTGAATGAAGTTTACAGAATTCTCAACTATCCGACAACTAGAGACATCCTCTATTTCATAATTCAAATTACCCACTCTTGATAATGTATCAGGGACGTAGAAGGTTTTCCCCGAAACATGCGAGATAGTGTAATCGAATCCAAGGAGTCTCAGGCGAAACCGCTGAATGCGTGGAGACAAGTCGTGAATAGCTTTTGTACCTAAAAGTGAAACCAATGGTTTATGGTCAGTTAATATGGAAAATTGCAACCCTTTTAGGTACATAGACAACCTCTCACACGCCCATGAGATGCCCAGCGCTTCTTTTTCGATCTGAGCATAATTGATTTCTGCTGGTATAAGAGCCCGTGAGATGTACACAATTGGATGAAAATCATTGGAAACTTCAGACTTTTGTTCCAAAACCGCGCCTAAAGCATGAGATGACGAGTCACTAGATAATCTAGTAATAGCATTTGGATCGAAAGGTTGTAGAAGTGGGGGTGAAACAAGCTCTTTCTTCATAGCCTCAAATGTGTTTTGGTGTGTGCTGTTCCAAATAAAATCAACCTTTGAACTCAGCAAAGCCTGGAGAGGCTGTGATACCTTGGAAGCATTCGGGATGAATTTAGACAAGTAGTTATACATGCCAAAGAATCTTTTTAATTCAGTTACATCTTTAGGCTTAGGAAATTCTAAAATGGCTTTCACCTTGCTTCGATCGGGCCTTATTCCTTTATCAGTGACTTCGTGGCCCAAGAAAGTTACAGATGTTTTAGCTATTTCGCACTTTTCTTTGTTGAGAGTTATGTTATATTTTTGCAGTTGTTTCAGTACAATATGCAACCGTTTATTGTGTTCGTCAAGAGTATTTCCAAAAATCAGAATATCATCCATTAAATTGGTGCACCCTTCAATGCCAGTTAAAACTTGACGTAGACGCCGCTGAAAGTGTTCAGGGGCTGAACAAATCCCAAAGGGAAGACGTCGAAAACGATGACGCCCAAACGGACTTATGAATGTAGTCAGATTTCTGGATTCACGATCCAATGGGATTTGCCAGAACCCCATGCGAGCATCTAGCTTTGAAAAGAACTTAGCACGCCCAATAACGGCTAAAGCTTCCTCTGAAGATGGCAGAATGTAGCGTTCTCTCATTATGTGTTCGTTAAGCTTCGTGAAGTCAACACAGAGACGTATAGAACCGTCACGCTTAGGGACCACTACAATTGGTGAGCACCACTCTGTCGCTTCATCCACTCGTTCAATGATATCAAGTTCTTCCATTCGAGCTATTTCTTGTCTAACTTTCTCATACAAAGGAAGAGGGATTCGGCGAGGAGCAGCAATTGCGTATGGGACCGCATCACCTTTCAATTTTATGTGGTAAGGATCACCCACTAACAGACCTGGGTGAGTAGCAAACAACCCCTTATACTCATTCTCAAGCTGGTTCACTGAAGATAGAGAGTTAATTGAAAGTGGGGAGTCAAATGAAAGCAAGGAAAGTGACTTTATTGCAGTTCGCCCCAACAGAGGCTGTTTTAACTCTTTAATAACATAAATTTCTTCTTCACAAAGTTTGCCCTGGTTGGAACGTAGTTGCGTTGAAAATTTACCCAAGCAGGTTAAAGGGGATCTTCCTGCATGCTCAATCGTCCCTTTGTAAGGGACGAGTTTTGGTTTGTAAGTCATGCTATCCCAGCAAGTTGAAGGGATGCACGTTACATCCGCTCCAGTGTCTACCTTGAATGTCAATGGTTCATCTTTTACCAGTAACCCTACTTTGATAGGAGGTACGAAATTTTCGTGAATACAAAGAGTTTGTAGCACAACGGAATCCAAATAGACTTCATCCGAACCCGAGATACTCTGAACATCTTGAGAAACCTCGCCTACTTTTGCAGAATGCTCCTTTTTCCTACAAACGCTCTCCAGATGACCCAAGACACTACAAAATTTGCACTTATGGCTACGAGCTTTGCAGTCTTCTAGCTTATGAAAATTTGATTCCCCGCATCGGAAGCATTTGAAACGGCCTCTTGGTTTTGTAAGTCTATGGGAGGGTGTCTTTGACAAAGCCAATGTTTCGACCCTGGTAGTCAACCCTTGATGACCGCGAATCGTATCTTGCCCGCCCTTGACGGACTCGTGAACTTTTATCTTAGCTATTGCTGACTCTAAAGTTAAATTAGGATCCATTTGGAGGGTTTCTGACAGGGTTTGATCCCTAACACCAACGACTAATCGGTCTCGTAGAAGTTCGTCATGAAGAACACCGTACGAACAGGTTTTTATCAACTTATAGAGACTGACAATGAAGCTCTCAGCACTTTCGTTTTCAAGCTGACATCGCTTATTAAATTTTGCCCTCTCATACACAATGTTAGTCTTTTTTTCGTAAAATTTGTTGAACTTTTCAATGACTTGTTCAAAAGAAGGTGACACTAAACCGAAAGATTCCAAGACGTCTTCCGCATCATCCCCCATGCTTAGCAGTAAAACGCTTACTTGGACCTCATCATCTTCGTGAAGCAATCGAGAAGTGAGCCGGTACCTTTCAAATTTTCTGCGCCAAGAGATCCAGTCGAGCTTATTCTGGCTGCTGTCAAAGTTAGGAAATGGGAGGGACGAAAAGGAAAATCTCCCCCTTGGTGGACGTTCGTCCTCGCTATCAGCCCAAGTAGCTGGTTCTCTTTGATGACGTGTTGAACGTTTCATAGTTAATGAAATGAATACACTTCTGACACCATGTGAAGTTATTGAACTCTAATATAAAATAAGTATGGATATACAACTTGAGAGGAAACTAATAGAATGATTTATTGAATCAATAATATTGATAATTAACTACACGTCAGCTAGGAAACATATGATAATGGCAGGTAATAATAATTGTAGGTGCCTCCACAGCTTCTAGACAAGATGCCTGAAGGCCCGTTTCTGAAGACCTCCTCCCACCTTTCTACCATGGAACTAGAAGTCAAAAAATTGTCGTAAATTGTATTATAAATCAAATAAAATGCGTAATAAATTTCCCATTCATTTATTTTTGTAGGGAGTTGGGGAACGCTTTAAGAGAGAAGGGGAGGTTTCACCCCAATAGTGTCTGACTCACCCGCTTGAGCATACCAACAAACTAAGACCCCCCTCCCGGAACCATTTGTACAGTATTACTTCAGGGTGAGCCCTTTATTTTGCCTGAAGGCCATTTCTGCTGCTCTCCAGTCAGATATCCGATCTCTTCATCCAATCTATTCCTCTTCTTCTTCCGCCCATCTTCCATCCAGCTTTTTGGCTTTGAGGACTGCTGTGATAAATTGTGCTACTGGGACTCAGCTTTACTTGCTCCTAATCATCTCGTATTTGATTGTGTGCGAACGCAATGTTCCAATGACCTCTTCTGCACTCCTCCTTATTTCCTCACATTGTGGGCATGTGAACAAGGTATGGCAAACGTCGTCCTCTTCTATTCCACAATATCTGCCAGTGGCCTTCCCAATATTTACAAAGAAAGTCAGGTAATAATTCACCTCCAAGCCTTTACATCGTCTACTATGAGGGCTTCACTATCTAGGTATGCTTGCCATTTCCCAGAAAATAAAAAGTAATAATAATAAACAGATGTAATTAAACAGGTTAGAATCAAGAAAGTTGGATTATTATACCTAATTCGAAACATATTGTTTAGTAATGCATGCATTCTAGGGGACGTCCCATTGGATAAGTATTGGATCAGTTTAACCAGTTGTTAAGCGATAAGACTGTTTCTCTCGATGTAATTTATTTATATAGACCCCTGAAGATGTTTTGAATAAACGAAAGCGCTCGGGAGATAACAAACAAGAGGATTGGCTAAATATTCCTCACCCTCAACCCAGAATCAAGTGATAAACTATCGCCACCACTGAAACTGTAAAATTTATTTATTACTTTAGGGAAGAAATAGTGACACCCCCCACCATTATCAACCTTAACATTTCTAGCGGCATGGGAGCCTCGAATCTGAAGAGCATTTTAAAATCCATGATCTACGATACCCAACATGCGAATTCGAGTTCACCCCCCCCCCCCACAATGGTGCCAGTCTGGCACCAAAGCGGAAATACGTCGTAACATTAAACTTTCATCTATTAGGTTTAGTAAGCAGTCCGTCGAATGTCACATCCGTATTCAAGGTGAAACACCAAAACACCCAAGAAATATGAGGTTTATGGTGCCCTGGCACCATGGTGGCACCACTTTTATTTCCATGGTGGTACAGAAAGTAATTCATGCAAATCCTAAGTTTATTAAGAATGTTTCCTCAATTTCAAAGCTTGGATACAATTAGTAAGCAGTAAAGAAACCGAAATATTGAAAAATTGGATATTTTGTGAATATTATCCCCTCACCCATCCCCTCCTCTTCCAAATTTTGGTACTCCGGTGAAAACGTGTACAACTCGGAAGTTATTTTAGTCAAACAAAAAAAGAAACACACAAATCGGTTGGAAATTGAAGCCTGGGCAGAGTTTATAAGATTATGTCCGCAAACGTACGTTTTTAAGCATTAACCCCCCCCCTCTCCCCCCTTAAAAGGCAAAGCTCGAAATTCCGGCGCCGTAGAGCACAACTAGATAGTTTTCCGCGTCGAAGAAAAAAAGAACCACGAAAATCGGTTGAGAACTAAGGCCTGGGCAGAATAAACAAGATTTTGTTACACACACACATACACACACACACACACACACACAGACATACACCTATGGTTTTTTTTCGCGAATTTGGATTCAGAATGGTCTTAAAGGGATTACTGTGTGGTTATTTTTTGTCCTCCTTCACCCCAGATCGATCGCATAAGGACGCCCAAGTCTTACTGTGGGACGTCCTAAAAATGGATCAAGAACGCCAGAGAAGTAGAACAGTTTCAGACCTGTTTAGCAATTTCCCTGGTACCTACACCACTAGCTGAGCTCTTACTCTGGGCAACGCACGGGCGAACTAGCTCGTCAACATGAGAAATCCACATACATTTTCTGCAAGTCCTTATTCTATGCACGAAGTGAAATAATAGTGTTTGAGAGTTGCCATTTTATTATTATTCCTGGCTGTTTTTTGGTTTATTATTTTCAATAATGAACCTTTGGAATCGACCAAGAAAAAAAAATTTTAACACCCCCTCAAAATTTGATGGTTTACGTTTCAAGGTACGTAGAATCCAAAAATCGAATAAAAATTTGGCCGTCCGTCCGCCGTCCGCCGTACGCGGCACTTTTGCCACTTAGCATTGACCGATATTGATGAAATTTGGTATGTAGGCTCCATTTGGGGTCTAGTTGTGCCCCGAAGCTTTTGGTTGATGTAGGTCACTTCTAAGGGTTCCAAAATCAATTTTGAAATTTTGAAAACGCCCTAACTCAAAAAATTTTGTTATAAAGGTATTGTTTTTCCTTCAATTTAGGATTCTATAGAATTTTTAGAATTTTTTGAGACCACGCGGAGCTCTGTAGGACAAACCGTTCGCTCCCTACGAAAATTTAAGGGTTTAAATTGAAATATATATGTATATAAATCAAAACACGATTGTGAATCGCAAAAGAGCTGACCAAAATGCGATCGATGGTTGGTGATTTGGATTTTTTTTTCGATTTTTTTTTGATTTTTTTTTTTTTTTTTTTTTGTTGATTTTTTTTAAATATTGGATGGATGGTGATTTTGTAGGCGAGTGATCTATATAGAAAATAATAAACCATTGTGTAATAATTTGCAGCGTTTTTGTCGCTTGATTAGGACGGCGTCGGTAAACTTGATCCTGACCCATTCCAACTTGGTCTCGTTGAAATGCGGACGCTTTGGTCCCAGAAGCCCAACTTGGTCCCCGTCTCCGAAAGTGAATATTCATGGCCCGTAAGAGCGTGTGTAATTAAATATTGACAAAAGTTGGTGTTCACATTTGTTTATTACTAAATATGTATGTAAGTACAGTAGGATGTACGATAACCATTCGTAGTAGGTACACTTCCTCAACATTTTCTGACTCCAACATTGGAATCAGTAAATCACAGTTAATCAAAAAGTTCTAGTCTGTGCTACTTTTTACATCCATATCTCGTACCGTGAAAATAACGTTTTCCCTCGACTTTGTTTCTCATTTCCGAATACTTTTCGCTATTTTGTTTGAAACCTCACTCTCCGGACATTTACGCAATGCCGACCTTACGAGCTACATTCATAGCAAACAAATACCAGCAATGAAATTTTTACTGCCCAAATTACCTAGCATAATTGCATGGAATATCTTTGTACTTTACCTTCCACTTCCACCTAACACTCCAGCTGATGATTATGAGAAGAAACCTCCGTTACTTTCCTCTCGAATATTTGGAGAGAACTTGTGCATTAGAACCGCGCTCGAAATTTGCACATCCAACGCTCCACGTCTCCGACTAACTCCTTGTACTCAAATCCTTCATAAAACACCTTATCTCGATCATGTTACTCCCCATCTGCTACCACGCTCATCGTCTTTAGACAAGTTGACCTCTCGCATCTCCGCATAAGCGGACCTAAGTGTCCACTCAACTACGGCATCTTTCACTTTTTGGGACCAAGTTGGGCGACGCCCGTTTAGAAATCTAAATCGAATATTTGAAAATAATTTGATAATCGGTGTAAGTGTCCAAATGAAAGTAAATGTTATCTTAGCTTGTGGAGTTTTCTTTCTGCACTTGAACTTTCTAACAATATCATCAACCGACCATGCGCCTAAATCAAGACGCAATTAGGAAGCAGTCCAAGATCCATTGCCAATTTTTTTCAAGAACGCCAAGAAGGTAACGCGGAAGGTCTTCAAGGCCAAATGTATTCTTATCTCTCATTAATAGTGAGAATTCATTTTTTATTCAATATCTGACAGTAGCTGAAGCTTCCAGTGTAAATTTGGAAAGAAGTGAAGATTTTGTTTCTTTCCCTTTTTCTCATTTTTTAATCAGGCAAAACGAAACTCTCACGAGTTCCTATTTTAATCATGTGACATTAATTTAATGACCTACAATATAAACCCACAGTTAACTATATTTTTACCTACATTTTATTTATTTACCTACATATTTTTTAATCTACAATTACCTATATTGTACAGCCTACGTGTTATTTTTGTAATTTTGCAGAATTTAGACGCATTTTATGTTTGTGTTCTTTTGACAACATGATTTATCATTATTATTATTATAAAAATATGTAAAACTCCTTTTCTTCTTCACCAAGCCCAGCACTTAAGCTAAGTTACGAGAAAGCGATGCACATCACTCACCAGTTTTACTTTTCTATTTTGCTTGACCATTCATAACACATTATAGGGACGCTGTATAATCTTGCTTCAAATCCAACAAAATGTTCGGAAAAAATAACAACAAACAAAAAGAAGAGTTCGTTAGCCAGAAATTATGGACAATCCTAAGTGGTCCAAATTTCAAAGATAGTCCAAAAAACGGGGTTTTCCCGGTTTTTGTGGTTATTCCTTCACAATCATAGTAATATGTAATATATGGTATATTAGGATTCAGCACGAAATTTCTGATACCAATGAACTTTTCAATATTGAAAATTGTCCAAAAATTTATAAAAGAATACCTATACTTATCTTTATAATGAAAACATGCATATATTTGTTGCACCCAGAAATGCAGTAGCCGTGAGGGTACTCTATGAGTTCGTGGAGACGAGTAGAACATGAATAGAACTCCTAACATCATCAAAACATACCCTGTGTATACAGTACCTTGATATGGTATACTGAAAATCGAAAAAAACAACAATCACCTTGTGTAACTCTATAAGTTCGCGGAGACGAGAAGAACGTGAATATGGCCTCCTAACATCTTCAGAGCATACCATACATTATGTTGGTATGGTATACTGAAAATCGAAAAAACCAACAATAGCCGTGTCGGTACTCTATAAGTTCGTGGAGACGAGAAGAATGTGCATATGAACTCCTTACATCTTCAGAACATACTGCCGTCCAAGATAAAAACCCGTAGAAGTGCGTAAATCGAGTGAGTTAGGGCGTTTTCAAAATTTCAAAATTGATTTTGGAACCCTTAGAAGTGACCTACATCAACCAAAAGCTTCGGGGCACAACTAGACCCCAAATGGAGCCTACATACCAAATTTCATCAAAATCGGTCAATGCTAAGTGGCAAAAGTGCCGCGTACGGCGTACGGCGGACGGACGGCCAAATTTTTATTCGATTTTTGGATTCTACGTACCTTGAAACGTAAACCATCAAATTTTGAGGGGGTGTTAACATTTTTTTTTCTTGGTCGATTCCAAAGGTTCATTATTGAAAATAATAAACCAATACATTTCTAGTTCCTTTTCCACAAGAAGCATGAATGTAAGTTAACTGTTGCAAGGTAAGGAATGATCGCACGTTACAAAGAGAAAAAAATTCGTAGTGGCCACTCAGCGACGGCATCTTGAAGCTTCTGGGGTAGGTACACTAAAACGTTAAAAACAGTACGTCTCTATGAGCTATTGCTAATGACAATATTGTTACAACAAATAAACACCTTAGACCAATAACGTACGCTCTTTTGTCGATGAAAGAATCTTTACCGTTTTTTATCTTTGGAAAACCTCGCAAAACCCAAAACGCAGTAGGTATTTCTGAGGAATAACTTTCCAGAATTCCTAAGGCAGCATTGCCTTATTGGCGGATTTTCAAGGAAAATGAAGCAATTGCGACGGCCTCAAAATGTTTAGAATAAAATTTTTCGGAAAAATTCTTCACTGAAATCCGTTTTGGAAAATTCTGAAACAATCCCTGAAGAGTGTGAAAAAAGATTTCTTCGAAAATTTTCTCATTAATTCCTGTAGCATGAATGGACTTTTTATGCGCCAAACGCTCAGATTAGAATCTGTTTCATTTGTCTCCGTTATTCGCTTAGTGAATGACTGAAACTCTTCTGCCTCGACTCGAGTTGAGACCCTTGGTAGAGCGAATATCGAGAATGAACGCTGGACGAGGCCAGCTGTGCCGCCTCTTAATTTTTCCTCTTTATTATCCAGTTTAATTGGATCCAAAGAAGAGGAAAACTTTTTTTCAGAGAGAAGGAGAAAAAGGGAAGAGAGTTTGAAAATTAAGTTGTTTTCCGCGAAAGGTCAAACTTTTAATTTATATTTTTAATTTGTACCAAAGAGACATAGTTTTGGTTTATTATGTTCAATAATGGACCTTTGGAATCGACAAGAAAAAAACGCTGCAAATTATCACACAATGGTTTATTATTTGTCTATATAGATCACTCGTCTACAAAATCACCAACCATCCAATATGAAAAAAATAAAAAAATAAAAATAAAAAAAAAATTAAAAAAATACAAAAAATCAAAATCACCAACCATTGATTGCATTTTGGTCAGCTCAAATTTGAACGGAGATAAGGCCTCTTTTGCGATTCACACTCGTGTTTTGATTTATATATATATATATACTTCAATATAAACCCTTAAATTTTCGTAGGGAGCGAACGGTTTGTCCTACAGAGCTCCGCGTGGTCTCAAAAAATTCTAAAAATTCTATAGAACCTTAAATTGAAGGAAAAACAATACCTTTATATCGAAATTTTTTGAGTTAGGGCTTTTTCAAAATTTCAAAATTGATTTTGGAACCCTTAGAAGTGACCTACATCAACCAAAAGCTTTGGGGCACAACTAGACCCCAAATGGAGCCTACATACCAAATTTCATCAAAATCGGTCAATGCTAAGTGGCAAAAGTGCCGCGTACGGCGTACGGCGGACGGACGGCCAAATTTTCATTCGATTTTTGGATTCTACGTACCTTGAAACGTAAACCATCAAATTTTGAGGGGGTGTTAAAATTTTTTTTTCTTGGTCGATTCCAAAGGTTCATTATTGAAAATAATAAACCAAAAATTGTTTAACACCCCCTCAAAATTTGTTGGCTTACGTTTCAAGGTACGTAGAATCCAAAAATGGAATAAAAATTTGGCCGTCCGTGCACCGTCACTTTTGTCACTTAGCATTGACCGACTTTGATGAAATTTGGTATGTGGGCTCCATTTGGGGTCTAGTTGTGCCCCAAAATTTTGGTTGATGTGAGTCACTCCTAAGGGTTGAAAAATAAGGTGTGAAAACGCCCTAAATCAAAAATATTTGACAAAAGGTATTGCTTTTCCATCAATTTAGGATAGTGTCGAATTTTTAGCATTTTTTGAGACCACGCGGAGCACAGTAGGACAAACCGTTCGCTCCCGACGAGAATTTAAGGGTTGGACGTAGATGCGATAAATCAGAAACACGAGCGTGAATCGCAAAAGAGGCCTAATCTCCGTTCAAATTTTAGCTGACCGAAATACGATCGATGTTTTTCTTCATGTTGGATGGTTCGTGGCTTTGCAGACGAGTGATCTGTATAGAAAATTAATAAACCATTGTGTAATAATTTGCAGGGTTTTTGTTTCTGGTACTGTGAATTGCCATAAAAAAGGCCATCTTCAGAACGTTCTATATCGAGAGCTTCGGACATAGCATTCGTATTTCTGTGTTGATGTATACGAGTTATTTTGGAAGAGACTTTGTTGGGCCTCGACAAATAAAGTTAGAACTGAAAGTCTCCGAGTTTCTTTAGAGACGTATTAATTTCTCAATGGGCCATTCTCAGGCAAACAAGAAATCCGACCATATTTTCTAAAATAATTGAGAAATCGGTTTTGAGGTTCAATGAGGACATGCATGTCTTCCAGCTTGGGGTCTGTGAAAGAAATGTTTGTTTTCTTCAGCCCGAAAAGGTTTACCACGAGATCAATGTCGGTTTCTAGACTGCAAGAATCAATAGTCTGGGAGACGAGGGTTCGAGTTCAGTCGTGACATCAAATTTTATTTTGTAATTGGAATAAATTACGTGCTTATAAAATTTATAAGGATTAATTTATAAGGGATAATTATTTTATAAGAAATTATTTAATAATTTCTCCTTTAATGGGGAAAAATAATACCTGGACAATCCATCATCTATTAATCTTCCCATCGAGGGAGAAATTGGACAGAAAAATGTTTTATAATTTTTCCTACATTTTTCTAATTAGGAAAATTCTTTTTTTCTTTTTCAAATGTCCAAATTTTTCTATTTATAGGTTTTTTTAATATTTAGTGAACTTGTGGAATCATTGGCCAAGCCTAAATTGATGCAGTTATCAAATTTTAATTTTTCCCTAATTGATAAAACAAAGGAATGATGTGAAAATGAAGCAGCGGTTTTGGAGATAAAAGAATGGTTATCTGCCATATCACACTTAAAGGTCTCTCCTGGAATGATGTTCAACCGTACTCTCTGCCTAGAGTGTCCAAAATCTCAGCTTACAGTCTTCCCTGGAACGTAGGTCAGCCAAACTCTCACTCTAGAGTATCTTTAGAAACCTCACCCTATAGCAATCTTCTCGTATGGTGTTCATCCAAACTCTCATCTTCCAGTCTTCAGGAATATTTTTCAACCATACTCTCTGCCTATAGTATCTCTAGAAATGGTTCTCAGTCATAATCAGTATAGTGTCTCTTCTCAAAGGTGTTCATCCGAAATCTCAGCTTACAGTCTTCTCTGAAATGGTTTTCAGCTAAAATTTCACTAACAGTCTTCCCTGGAACGTAAGTCAGCCAAACTCTCACTCTAGAGAATATCTAGAAACCTCACCTTATGGCAATCTTCTCGTATGGTGTTCATCCAAACTCTCATCTTCCAGTCTTCAGGAATATTTTTCAACCATACTCTCTGCCTATAGTATCTCTAGAAATGGTTCTCAGTCATAATCTCAGTATAGTGTCTCTTCTCAAAGGTGTTCATCCGAAATCTCAGCTTACAGTCTTCTCTGAAATGGTTTTCAGCTAAAATTTCACTAACAGTCTTCCCTGGAACGTAAGTCAGCCAAACTCTCACTCTAGAGAATATCTAGAAACCTCACCTTATGGCAATCTTCTCGTTAGGTGTTCATCCAAACTCTCATCTTCCAGTCTTCAGGAATATTTTTCAACCATACTCTCTGCCTATAGTATCTCTAGAAATGGTTCTCAGTCATAATCTCAGTATAGTGTCTCTTCTCAAAGGTGTTCATCCGAAATCTCAGCTTACAGTCTTCTCTGAAATGGTTTTCAGCTCAAATTTCACTAACAGTCTTCCCTGGAACGTAAGTCAGCCAAACTCTCACTCTAGAGAATATCTAGAAACCTCACCTTATGGCAATCTTCTCTTATGGTGTTCATCCAAACTCTCATCTTCCAGTCTTCAGGAATATTTTTCAACCATACTCTCTGCCTATAGTATCTCTAGAAATGGTTCTCAGTCATAATCTCAGTATAGTGTCTCTTCTCAAAGGTGTTCATCCGAAATCTCAGCTTACAGTCTTCTCTGAAATGGTTTTCAGCTAAAATTTCACTAACAGTCTTCCCTGGAACGTAAGTCAGCCAAACTCTCACTCTAGAGAATATCTAGAAACCTCACCTTATGGCAATCTTCTCTTATGGTGTTCATCCAAACTCTCATCTTCCAGTCTTCAGGAATATTTTTCAACCATACTCTCTGCCTATAGTATCTCTAGAAATGGTTCTCAGTCATAATCTCAGTATAGTGTCTCTTCTCAAAGGTGTTCATCCGAAATCTCAGCTTACAGTCTTCCCTGGAATGTTTTTCAGCTAAACTCTCACTAACAGTCTCCCCTGGAACGTTGTTCAACCAAACTCTCATCCTAGAGTATCCCAGGAAATGGTTTTCAGCCAGTGGAGAGATTTCATCATTAATCATTGGCTGTTTCACTTGTTTCAAGTTGATACCTACCAATCAACTTTCCCCGAAACTATCAATTTCTTCCATTACTAGTTCTATTGTGCTCAATAAAACCTTATACGCAAGGTCTTTCTATCATTTTAGGTGCGAAAGCATATTTAACAGCATATATGTATAGGAGACTAATAAAGCTTAGATAATATTAAAGTAAGTTAGCTGATGTTATAGATTATCGAAATGCGTCCTTTTTTCTGTCCAATCATGTATTGTTTAGTAATTTACTTATTACTGTAATGTATAGTAGATATCAATTTATTCAGGGCCAAGCGTAACGTCGGTTAGGAAATCTGAGCAAACCGCATTCCTTCATGCATTTATATTATTGTAAAAGTGTACAAAATGGCGGAAAATAAACATATATCTATCTATCTATCTATTTCACAGCCATAATCTCACCCTATCGCAATCTTCTCTCTTCATCTAAACTCTCATCGAGCAGTTTTCTCGGGAACGGTTGTTAAATTTCTCTCACTTAACCCTAATTGGACCATGGTGTCACTAGTGTCACCAAAAACATCTCAGAAACTCCACAGATGTCCTTAAGTGTCACCGGAGGAACCAAAATTAAATTAAAATTTTAAATTTGATGGACAGCAGAATTTTTTGTGGCCTATTGGAAGTCTCAAAATAGAGTTATGAAAATATTTCCAAGGAAATCGATCACAAAATTTCTGTCTTTACATCATTTTGGTTTATTATTTTCAATAATGAACCTTTGGAATCGACCAAGAAAAACAAAATTTAACACCCCCTCAAAATTTGATGGTTTACGTTTCAAGGTAAGTAGAATCCAAAAATCGAATAAAAATTTGGCCATCCGTCCGCCGTACGCGGCACTTTTGCCACTTAGCATTGACCGATTTTGATGAAATTTGGTATGTAGGCTCCATTTGGGGTCTAGTTGTGCCCCGAAGCTTTTGGTTGATGTAGGTCACTTCTAAGGGTTCTAAAATCAATTTTGAAAACGCCCTAACTCAAAACATTTTGATATAAAGGTATCGTTTTTCCTTCAGTTTAAGATTCTATAGAATTTTTAGAATTTTTTGAGACCACGCGGAGCTCTGTAGGACGAACCGTTCGCTCCCTACGAAAATTTAAGGGTTTATATTGAAATATATATATATATATATATAAATCAAAACACGAGTGTGAATCGCAAAAGAGGCCTAATCTCCGTTCAAATTAGAGCTGACCAAAATGCGATCAATAGTTGGTGATTTTGATTTTTTTTTCCCCCTTCTTTTCATTGGTATTGGATGGTTGGTGATTTTGTAGACGAGTGATCTATGTAGAAAAATAATAAACCATTGTGTAATAATTTACAGCGTTTTTGATTTATAGTAACTTACAAAAAAAAGCTTCAACGTTCAGTTTTATCCATCAATTTTTAAACTGCATTTTAAATCTAGTTAATCTGGTGACACCTTGTGACATCTGTGGAATTCCCAAGATGTTTTCGGTGACACCAGTGACACCATGGTCCAATTAGGGTTAACAGTCTCCCCTGGAATGATGTTCATCCAAACTCCCGGGACTATAATTCAGAGGGACATAACCCCCGTTATATTGCAACCCCGTCATACTTCAATCTAGGGATACCAACTCCTTGAGGTGACAAAACGTTGTGGCAGCTGAATGCTGGTATAATTATTCTGATGTTTATTTTCATGTACAATACACATAAAACTACTGCAGTCGTAGTGGTGAAATATGTTTTCCAAATATAAATTGTTATTACATGAAATAAAACGCATGTGAAGGTGGGGAGGTGGTTGGTGTGAGTTGGCCTGTAGGTAAGAGCGCCTTGCTTGGTTGAGATTCGGCGATTGAGCCCGTAAGGAGGGATTTCATGGTGTTGGGACTAACAAGCCGACACCCACTTAAGCAACGGACCGCAGACATGCGTCGGGTAGTAGTCTCCAGGTAGTCTTCCACCCCCCGTTGTAGTAGTCGCTAGCCACCCCTTCCCCTTGAGTCGGTATTAGGCACTGGTAGTCCTCCATCCGGCACCACCTTCGTGAGTGGAGGAGGGCGAGAGGGAGATTAATGGGGGACTGGTGGACTGGGGCACGCGGGTTCGGGGGTGAAGCTCCGCGGCGGGTCGATATAAGGAGAGCTAGGAGTGGCCCGATGCCGGTTAACAGGAACACAGCCGTATGTGGGACACGTCCGCCCCCCGTCACACCGTCTCGCGGTCGTCGGAGGGTCGTCCGTACGAGAGGCTCACGGTCCGGTCTGCGACAAGACCGGCGGTTACCGAAAAATCACGAGAATTTCAGTAATAAATTACTGTTATGTCAGTTGCTCAACATGGAACTTGCAAGTCCCTTGTAAAACTGATCCAAAAACATCAAAAAACGTATTCGACCACTTTTGTTCACAACGAGGGGAACATCAAAATTATTGAAATTGATGCAAATGGCAGGGATCTACATTTTATAATACTCATCTAAATGGTCGAAAACTGATCCAAACGTTAAGAAACAATTCCAAAGCGTAAAAAGGGAGACTGATTCATGAAGTCGGTAACTCATTAAAATGGTCGGAAACTAATCCAAATTTAATGAAACTCATCCAAATGGTCAAAACCTGATCCAAACGTTTGGAAAATAGTCCGAAGCGTTGAAAGGGAGACTGATTCAGATGGTCGGCAACTCATTCAGATGATCGGAAACTGATCCAAACTATTGGAAAATAGTCAAAGCGTTGAAAGGGAGACTGATTCAGATGGTCGGCAACTCATTCAGATGATCGGAAACTGATCCAAACTATTGGAAAATAGTCAAAGCGTTGAAATGGAGTGATTCAGATGGTCGGCAACTCATTCAGATGATCGGAAACTGATCTAAACTATTGGAAAATAGTCAAAGCGTTGAAAGGGAGACTGATTCAGATGGTCGGCAACTCATTCAGATGATTGGAAACTGATCCGAACAATTGGAATATCGTCCAAGCGTTGAAAGGAAGACTGATTCCAATGGTTGGCTACTCATTCAGATGATCGGAAACAGACCTGGGATGTATAAAACTCATCAAAATGGTTAAAACCTGACCCAAACGTTTGGAAAATAGTCCAAGCGTTGAAAGAGATACTGATTCAGATGGTTGGCAACTCATTCAGATGATCGGAAACTGACCCGAGGTATTAGAACCCATCCAAATGGCCATAAACTGATCCAAACAATTGGAAAATAGTCCAAGCGTTGAAAGGGAGTGATTCAGATGGTCGGCAACTCATTCAGATGGTCGGCAACTCATTCAGATGATCGGGAACTCATTCAGATGGTTGGCAACTCATTCAGATGGTCGGAAACGGACCCGAAGTGTATAAAATACATCCAATTGGTCGGCCTATGATACAAACGTTTGTGAAGTAGTCCAAAGAGGTGAAAGCTGAACTGATTCAGATGTTCGGAAACTGATCTAAATTTTATGAAACTCATCCAAATGGTCAAAGCCTGATCCAAACGTTTAGAAAATAGTTCAAAGCTTTGAAAGGGAAAATGATTCAGATGGTCGGCAACTCATTCAAATATTCGGAAACTGACCCAAAGTATAGACAGATAGATATATGTTTATTTTAGGCCATTTTGAACACTTTTACAAGAAGATAAATTCATGATGCGATGCGATTTGTTCAAATTTCCTACCCGACGTTAGGCTTGGCCCGTGTTCTATGGTAGGATTTTTGCAAAATCGCTCCATATCGGTCAATAAATTGATATCTACTATACATTACAGTAATAAGTAAATTACTAAAAAATACATGATTGGTCAGAAAAAAGGACGCATTTTGATAATCTCTAACATCAGCTAGATTACTTCAATATTCTCTAACCTTAATAATCTCTAGAATCTCAAGAATGCAGCCTACCTTACTAAGGTTGCTAGAAACACGAGAAGCGATACTGAACGGTATAGGCTACTGAGAGCTAAAGAAAAGAAACTTCACAGACAGAAGAAAAGAGCCTGGAATAAGAGGAACGTGGAAAAGATTGAGGAGCTGAAGGCACCACAAGATAGCAGGAAGTTCTACAAAACTGTCAATAGTGTGCGAAGGGAGTACCAGCCACGGGTAAACATGTGCAAAAACCTGGATGGCACATTAGCTGCTGGTGAGAAGGAGGTGCTAGAGAGGTGGGCATCTCACTTTAGTGAAATCCTCAATGGTAGAACTGGTTCAAACCTGATTGATGAGCTAGAGGCGATGGAGACCCCCTGCAGCCCGATAGCCGAAGAGGACCCACCAAACTTTGATGAAGTTGAAAAGGCTCTAAAGAAACTCAGGAACAACAGGGCACCAGGGGTGGACAATGTCCAGGCTGAACTTCTTAAATGTGGTGGACCCAAGCTCGCGATGGAGATGCATCAGCTGCTCCAGGTCATATGGAACCGAGAGGAGTTGCCTCCTGACTGGAAGAAGGGAGTGCTTGTCCCAATCTTTAAGAAGGGAGACAGGATGGAGTGCACAAACTTCAGGGGAATCACACTCCTCTCCGTAGCCTACAAGGTCCTCTCGAACTTACTACATGATCGGCTCCGACTTATAGTTGAAAGAAAACTGGGTAGCTATCAATGTGGATTCAGGCCAGAAAAGTCGACTGTGGACCAAATTTTTACGCTTCGTCAAATCCTAGAAAAGACTAAGGAGTTTAACGTCGACACGCACCATCTATTCATAGATTTTAAAATGGCCTATGATAGCATTCACCGAGAAAAGTTATATGACGCAATGAAAGATCTCGGGGTTCCCAAAAAGTTGATCCAGATGGTGCGACTGACAATGCGTGAAGCGTGTTGCCAAGTCAGGGTCCAAAATAAAATGTCAGAATCATTTGAAACCACGAGAGGGCTCAGGCAGGGTGATGCACTGGCCTGTATTTTGTTCAATATAGCTCTAAATTAAGCAATAGAGGATTCGAAAATAAATACAAGGGGCACAATATATTGTAAAACAGTCCAAATCCTGGCCTATGCAGATGACCTTGACATTGTAGGAAGAAGTATGACAGGGATTCGGGATGCATTCCTGGCACTGGAGAGGGAGGCCAAAAAGATCGGACTTGAGGTAAACGTGAGGAAAACCAAATACATGCTGGCCAGTGGAAAGAAAAATAGCAATGAAGTTCGAATGGGTAACTACACGTTCGAGTCCGTAGATACATTCACTTACCTGGGTTCGGTTGTCACATGGAATAATGATCTCAACCATGAGATCAGATCAAGAATAATCAATACCAATAAGTCGTATTTTGGGCTACTGAAATTTTTCAAGAACAAGAACATAACGAGATCGACAAAAGTTGCATTGTACAAGGCCCTTGTAAGACCAGTGCTCACATACGCATCAGGGACATGGACCCTATCAGCAGCTAACCAGAATGCCCTGCTAATTTTTGAAAGAAAAGTGCTCCGTAGAATATTTGGCCCAGTGAATGATGCGGGGGTCTGGCGGTCACGGTACAACCGGGAACTGTATAGCCTGTTTGGGGAGCGAAATGTTGTAAATTTCATCAAGTGTGGAAGGCTAAGATGGGCGGGACATCTTATCAGAATGTCCGATGCTGAAATCCCCAAGAAGGTCCTTAATGGAGAGCCCGGTGGTGCGCGTCGTAGAGGAAGGCCACAGCTGCGCTGGGTCGACGGAGTTGATGAGGATTGCAGGAGGCTGGGAGTTCGAAACTGGCGTACAGTTGCTGGCAACCGAGACGAATGGCGAAAGCTCCTAAGGCAGGCCATGATCCACACAGGATTGTAGAGCCATAGGGTAGGTAGGTAGGTTAATAATCTCTAAGCTTTAATAGTCTCCTATAAATATATGCTTTAAGTACATAAAATACTTCCAAATGGTTGGCCTACGATCCAAACGTTTGTGAAGTAGTTCAAAGCGTTGGAAGGGAGACTGATTCAGATGGTCGGCGACTCATTCAGATGATCAAACCCTAAAACCGAGTTCACTTCAACAGGAAGTACCTAACGAGTCAAATTGTACCAATATCGATGTTAAATTGGGAAATTCTATAAAATTGTAAGGCAAATTCTAAAATTTCGTCCTTATAGAGACAAACTTTGAGAAATTTTGTCTGAAAATTGCATGAAAAAAATAATAAAGATTTTCAAACACACCATCAAATATAAAATGATCTTTCGTCCAAAAATCATCAATAAATCTCAGCAACGCAATGTGAGGAGGGAAATTAGGTCGGTATAAACGGATTAGGGGATCGTCGTATACGGTCGCGTTTCCATACATATTCACCACTTCCTGTGTGCGGTTGTTTGACTCATTTCATGTTCTCTCGGTCATGTTTCGGTGGCCGTGTAACATAAACATTGAACAGGGCCTCGCGAGACCTCCACTCCGACTATTGTCCCAACGGCCGCCGCATCTGCAAATCAAATTATGTCGAAATGGAACGCGGTTCGAAGCGCGCACTTTACGACTCCCGCCAACTCGACTTTTTTCCCTCGACAAAAGGGTGAATTTTGAACTGAGGAAAAAAATTGAAGCTCTGTGGCAAACAAAAACATCGTGATGGAGGTCCCAATTATCGCCCACATCATTCATTTACCTCCCAAACATTTCAATTCCACAACCCAAAATAAATGGGGAGCTTCGGACTAATTATTCGAAGGCATTCAAAGGTCATCCGATTTCAATGTAGTTCTGATTTATTATTTTTAATGAGAATTCCTTGTCGTCGATCGAAAATTCTGTAAAGCCTCTTTTAGCGAATTTTCGAGGAAAATGAAGCTATTGCAACGGCCTCTAAATTTTTAGAATGGACTTTTTCGAAAAATTTTTTCACTTAAATCCTTTTTGGAACATTCTGAAACGATCCATGAAGTTTTTCCAAAAATCATATGTATTTATATCATATATATCATATTGGTTTATTATTTCTAATAATAAGCCTATGTGATCGTATCGCAAAAAAATTTTATAACCCCCCCCCCCCCTCAAACGTTATCACTTTACGTTTCAAGGTGCGTAGAATCCAAATTTGCAATGTCCGTCCTCCGTCCCCCGTCCGCCGTCCGCCCAACATGCGAATTCGAGTCCCCCCCCCCCACCACCCCAACGCCAACAATGGCGCCAGTCTGGCACCAAAGCGGAAATACGTCGTAAGATTGATTTGGTTGATTGATTCTGTTAGGTTTAGTAGGCAGTCCGTCGAATGTCACATCCGTATTCAAGGTGAAACACAAAAAAAACCCAAGAAATATGAGGTTTAAGGTGCCCTGGCACCATGGTGGCACCACTTTTAGTTCCATGGTGGTAGAGAAAGTAATTAATGCAAATCCTAAGGTATAATGAGAATTTTTCCTCAATTTCAAAGCTTGGATACCATTAGTAAGCAGTAAAGGAACCGAAATATTGAAAAATTGGATATTTTGTGAATATTATCCCCCCACCCATGCCCTCCTCTTGCGAATTTTGGTACTCTGGTGAAATCATGTACAACTCGGAAGTTATTTTAGTCAAACAAAAGAAGAAACACACAAATCGGTTGGAAATTGAGGCCTGGGCAGAGTTTATAAGATTATGCCCGCAAACGCACGTTTTTTAAGCATTAACCCCCCCTTTCCCCCCTTAAAAGGCAAAATTAGAAATTCCGGCGCCGTAGTGCACAACTAGATAGTTTTCCGCGTCGAAAAAAAAAAGAACCACGAAAATCGGTTGAGAACTAAGGCCTGGGCAGACGACACAAGATTATGCCCAAAAACGCACGTTTTTTGAGCATTAACCCCCCCTTTCCCCCCCCCCTTAAAAGGCAAAATTCGAAATTCCGGCGACGTAGTGCACAACTAGATAGTTTTCCGCGTCGAACAAAAAAAGAACCAGGAAAATCGGTTGAGTACTAAGGCCTGTGTAGACGACACAAGATTTTGTCACACACACACACATACATATACACACACACACACACACACACACACACACACAGACATACACCTATGGTTTTTTTCGCGGATTTGGATTCAGAATGGTCTAAAACGGATTACTGTGTGGTTATTTTTTTTTTTGTTGAGTGTTGTCCAACTTCACCCCAGATCGATCGCATAAGGACGCCCAAGTCTTACTGTGGGACGTCCTAAAAACTTACGATGGAACGGAATTATTTCGCAATTTCCCGTTGTTAAATTTAAAAAATTTAATTATATAATATATAATAATGTATATTATACAGCGTGTTCCAGAAGTTATGGTCCACCCTCCGGCATTTCCGTATTTAATTACGTAAAAAAATGGGCAGAACGCCATTTTTCATATTTTTTTGTAAAAAATTCCGGAAAAATACTTTCGCGCAAAAAATTGTGCGCAATTGACAATAACTTTGTTTTTTCAAATGAGAGCCCCCATTTTATTGCAGATTCAGATTCTACGTCCAATTTTATGAAAATTCATACCCGAACCGATTTTTTTCATTGCTTGCAACTGGTACTTTTTGCAAGCTAAGTGACCAGGGTGCGCAAAAGTGCTTTTTTTACTCCAAGTGTGGCACATGTTTTTTCATTATTTTTGACGCTGAATCACGTGGTGAGGTCCTTTTTTCGATTTCATCCTTATTTTTCCAAATTTAGAAGGAAAAATTATGTTTTTGGACTTTAGTTTCCCTCCCCCTTTCGCAATACGGGCTTGGGACTGGCTATGGCGAGATTGAAAATAAATTCCTCACTTCTAAATATTAAAAAAATTTTGGAAAATAGATAGATACTTACCTACTTTAATGTAAAAAAAATCAAAGAGCTTCTCATCTCAAAGTTTTCAAAAAAAATTAAAAGTTACAAAATCTCCAAAAAAAAGTAGTAATAAAAAACTAAGATAATAATGATGAAATTAAAAATCACAGCAACTGCTCGAAATCACCTCCTTTGGCCTGCAGAGAAGGAACAAGTAACTTTTAATTTTTTTAAGGTTTTTAGATGAGAAGCTTTTTGATTTTTTTTTTTACATTAAAGTAGGTAAGTACCTACTTTCCAACATTTTTTTAAAATTCAGAAGTGAGGAATTTTTTAAAAATCCCGCCAAAGACAGTCCCCAGCCCGTGTTGCGAAAGGGGGAGGGAAACTAAAGTCCAAAAACATAATTTTTCCTTCTAAATTTGTAAAACCAACGATGAAATCGAAGAAAGGACCTTACCACGTGATTCAGCGTCAAAATAATGAAAAAACTTGTGCCACACGTGGGGTTAAAAAAATGCACTTTTGCGCACCCTGGTCACTTTGCTTGCAAGAAGTACCAGTTGCAAGCAATGAAAAAAATCGGTTCGGGTAAGAATTTCTCATAAAATTTGACGTAGAATCTGAATCTACGACGAGTAGAACATGAATAGGACTCCTAACATCTTCAAAGCATACCCTATGCATACAGTATGTATTTTCAGTATGCTATACTGAAAATCGAAAAAACCAAGAACAGTGTAAGAAAAACTTTCTAAAACAAATTCCAACACCTTTGTTTCTTTTCTTGACCATACCTTCAACTGAAAGATTTCTTTGAAAATTCGCTCATTAATTCATGCTGCATGGATGGACTTTTTTGAAGTCGATTGGGACCACCCAGAGCTCTGTAGGACCAACCGTTCGCTTCCTCTGAGGTACCTAATTAATCGATATTCACTGACTTTTTAAATTAATCACGACAGTCGTCGAGTTTTGTTTACTATTTATTTGGTTTCTATTTACAACAATAACACTTTGAAAACTTTGAAGAATAAAATTTGTTTACCCAAGTTCAACATTTCATTGTCTTAGGGTTCCAAACCGTATCATGGTTTTTGGAGGAATCCAAAAACCGTATAAAACAATATCTGTCGGTCCTCCGCATTCTTTCTCCGGTTCCTGTGGATCGATTTTGATCGAAATTTGATTTTGATGAAATTTCGTGCTTAGGCCCCGAAGCTTTTGGTTATTGTCAGTCACTTTTCAGGGGTGAAAACCAGTTGTTGAAATTTTCAAAATGCCCCACCTTGAAAACTTTTGACACTTTTGACACTTTTGACAAAGGTATTTATTAGGTATTACAAATATTTGCCATTGGTTGAAAAAAAACTATTGAGTTTTTAGAATCGAATGAGACCACTCAGAGCTCTGCAGTTCACTCAAAACCGTTCACTCAAAACCGTTCACTCACTTCGAGACTTGAAATTGAAAAGAACGATAAAGCAGAAACATGAGTGTGAATCGTCAATTAATGTTCACTGGAATATGCCAAATCTTGAAAAATTGATTATTTATAAAGTAGTAAGAACTAAGTTTTAGTAATGGTAGTATTCAGGAGGAGACGATATCACACACAATAAGGACACACACACTGTGAATGAGGAAGAATTGGGAAAACTGAGAAAGAACAAGGTTAAGTACTCGTATGTATCATAATGTCTGAGGATCGCTGGTCTCAGAATAGGATGTTTGTTACTCTGAATTATTTGAAGCGAGAACAAACTTCAGAGTAATATTCCTGACAACTCAAATGAGAGCGATGTTGCTGATGAACAGCAGTTGAAGAGGTTGAATCGAACCGTTTCCTACAGGATATTGAGGGAATGGGGCTGTTTGGATGCCTTTAGTCAGCTGAGACGGCTGGTGAACTCAACTCGAAAGGAGAGGCATCTCAACCTTATTTGGACGATCACCTCAGAAACGGCGAGTCGACTTCACGCAAGGTCCGTTACAAATAACAGCTTGAAACTTCACTAACAGACAACCCACATTTCAAGGACTCGAAATCCTCGCTAAACAGAAAATACTTTCTGATCCTGAGACGCCCACTGTGTCAGGAAGATGGTTCTGGACCGACGGAAGATTGATCTTTGTAGTTTGATGTCTGTTCGTATGGATTACAATTATTTTCTAATTGAGGGTAAATATTACACTCAGCCTTGGATAGCTATACGGTCTCCCTAATCTCCTTTGCATGCAGAATTGGCACACTTGCACATTTACACAACGTTTCATATAAAAATAAGGCAGTTAGCCAGTTCTACATATCGGTTCCCATGAGGTTACCGAAGTTAAGGCCAATTGGCTCATGAGATAGGTAACCTGAATTAGTGGCCGCTCGTGGGCGGAATCGTAGGTCCTAATAATTGTTTCAGTTGGGCAGTTGGTGAACCCCGTTCACTTAGGGGGTGAGGCATCTTCTCTTTCGAAGACAGGCTACGCCAGGAATGGCATTTTGCCGAAAATTCAACCTAAAATGGTTATTAACTTTACTCTAATTTGCTTACTATTGGTATAGGTAGATTATAATATCATAATCTTGTGGACAGGAAAATAAATTGACTTATTGAATTAAATCTACTTGATTTATTGCTTGAATAATATGGAAAGTGTTTACTTACATTTTCTCAGTCTATCCATCTTGTTATTCATGAAAGCATATTTTCTCAAGTTATAGACAATATAAGGATAGATTGCTAATCATAGTGTACTTCAAATCATCTTTTATATGGTCAACAGAGATCAAAATTCAGGTGAGTTTTTTGGTTTTCCGTACCAATGAATGATAAAAGTTCATCAAAAGAAAAATCAATTTTTATGAAGGAAATCTGTAATAAGGTTGTCAGAGAAAATAGTAAAAATAGGGTGTCAAATTTAGTGGGAGAGGTGAGTTAAAATAGAAAAACGCTGCAAATTATTACACAATGGATTATTATTTTTAATTTTTGTATATAGATCACTCGTCTGCAAAGCCACCAACCATCCAACATGAAGAAAAACATCGATCGCATTTCGGTCAGCTAAAATTTGAACGGGGATTAGGCCTCTTCTGCGTTTCACACTCGTGTTTCTGATTTATCGTACGTCCAAACTTTAAATTCTCGTAGGGAGCAAACGGTTTATCTTACAAAGCTCCGCGTGGTCTCAAAAAGTTCTAAAAATTCTATAGAATCTTAAAATGAAGGAAAAACAATACCTTTATATCAAAGTTTTTTGAGTTAGGGCGATTTCAAAATTTCAAAATTCATTTTTGAACCCTTAGAAGTGACCTATTTTAACCAAAATCTTCGGGGCACAACTAGACCCCAAAAGGAGCCTACATACCGAATTTCATCAAAATCGGTCAACGCTAAGTGGCAAAAGTGCCGCGTACTGCGGACGGACGGCCAAATTTTTATTCGATTTTTGGATTCTACGTACCTTGAAAGGTAAACCATAAAATTTTGAGGGGGTGTTAAGAAATGTTTTTCCTTGGTCGATTTCAAAGGTTCATTATTGAAAATAATAAACCAAAAATAGATAAGTATTACCTTTTTATGGGAAATTTTCAAATAAAATAAGTGAAATTCTATTATCAAAGGGTTTCAAAGTTGAGTTTAAAAATAAAAATAATCTAGAAGCTTCGTTGGGTTCTGTTAAATATTAAATTAACGATGTAGATAAAAGTGAGGTCCAAAAGAAGCTAAAGTACTTCACAAATAAAGATAGAATATTCATGTGGGCTTGAGTACTGTAGTCGAACTGTTAGGGAATTTAACTAAAGAGCATCGTTCTTACTCCAGGGAATTTGCTCAAGACAGAAAATGCTTTCCTCCACTCTCTGGACTGTTCTTCCTATTGCTTGAATTTGCGGGTCTCCATGCTGCTTCAAACTGGTAGCGACAGAACTGTGGACGTCTACATTCCAAGTTGAAGCTGGTAGAATTCGATTCCCGGTCGTTGGTAGGATCAGTGCATAGGAAGTCGTATTCCAATTACCGGTAATCAACTTCTATGAATGTCACGATTTGATAGAGTGATAGGAACAGTGCTGAGACGTCGCATGTTTAAGTTCAAATCATTATTTATTTGTTTTTAGGGCGTAGCCCCCTACAAAGAATAGATCTTGAACATAGAGGAAACAGCCAATAACAACCGGTAACGGATATAAAAAATTAACATGCTTGAACAAATCTATCGCTAGCAATAGCACACCTGCAGGGCAAATCAACAGATGAATAGAAGCAGGTTAAAGTGGTAAATTTAGTTATGTGAGGTTTTCATAAGATAATCCAATATTTATGGCATTAATGGTAAACAAAAATACATTGTTTACAAGACACTGGTTCGTGGACAGCAGCACCTGGAAGAGGTATCCATCAAACTGTTCCATGTATGGGCGCAGGTAATGTCTTCTTTGAGGTTCAATGAGGACATTCGAAGAGGAAGTGATAGAGGTTGTCTGGCTTGTCGTGGACCATCTACCCGACAGGCGTAGCTGCGACATCAGACTCCGCTTGCTCATCCCCACCCTCATCTTCAAGTATGAGGAGTCGTCCACTATGAAGTGGTACATTTCGGAGAAGGCCGAGGTGCCAAAAATCATCTTGTGACCTCAAGAGTACCGCATAATCCCGGCATATGGACTCCTTGTTAGTATTTATCCAAGAGGCAGTGATCCCAGAGGGTTGGAGAGCATTTGTGCCAGGATGCCACATACCTGCGAGGCCCGGTAACTGGGTTTTTTTTTTTTTTTTTTTTAAAGCGTTCATTCGTCAATATATCAACTAGTTACAATTGAGGTATTATACATCAGGTAACTATCTAGATATTTACTTCACATATATATCACGCGTTTCTCATGCAAGTTTTAGTCCAATGACTTTCACTACATTAAAGATGCACTTCAGCATCCAAGGTCCAGTGGCTTAGTCCTTTTTAGACGTCGGATTTCTTGAGTGTTGTCCAGAAGCTGGATGGCTTCTGGGTTTGTGTGTGCGTGAAGCCTCTTTTCGTAGTTTCTCGCGTATCTTTTTGCTACCTCGCTAATAGTCTCAATTTTGAGGTCCTTGTGGAGGTCATCATTACGAATGTACCACGGAGCATTCACAATACTCCTCAGTATCTTATTTTGGAACGTTTGAATAATTTTCATGTTACTTTTAGCTGTGCATCCCCGTAGCTGTATACCATAGGTCCAAATTGGCATAAGTACTGTTTTGTATAACAGCACTTTGTTGTGTAAGCTAAGTTGTGAATGTCGGCCCAGAAGCCAATACAGTTTTCTGAATTTGATTGTTAGCTGTTCCTTTTTCTTTTTGACGTGTTCTTTCCACTTCAGCTTCGTATCTAGTGTCATTCCCAGATACTTAGCTGAGTTGGAATATGGGACTGTGCATTGATTCAATATCAGCGGCATATTTGTAATTTTTTTGTTGGTGAAGTTCACATGAGTGGATTTGGTTTCGTTTAATTTGACGCGCCATTTTCGAGTCCAATCTCCAATAGCATTCGTAGCTTCCTGTAGCTTTACTGTAGAGGTTTCAACTGTGTCTGCAACTTCCAAAACAGCTGTATCGTCTGCGAATGAGTTTATAGTTGTTCCCAACGTTCGAGGAACATCGTGTGTATATAGCAAGTAAAGGAGGGGTCCGAGAACACTTCCCTGCGTTCTGGGTATGTACAACAGTAACAACTGTTGTACCCAAGAGACGTCGCATGTCATTCGTACGACTCGTAATGGCAAGCGAATTTAACAATAACCTTGCACAGTTTATCAGTTGGATAAAGATTGGCTCTTAGGGTGTAGTAATTTTCAACTGATAAACTGTGGACTTGAATGATTTAAGAAAATGTAAAAAAGAACAATTTCGTGAGGTTTTAATTGACAAAGTTTGATCAAGGGTAAAAATGAGAACTTAAAGAATTTGGTTCAAGTGGATCGCACAAGATGGACAAGAGAGAGTTGATAGCTTTGGAAGCTACCAATAAGTGTCCTCAACGCGACAGGACACGTCCTTTTATTTGGGGGACATCCTGGTAGGAGAAGGTTTCTCCTACTTTCTTTATTAAATGATTCTCCATAAGCATGAACAGTATTTCAAGGATAACAAAGGTGATTCTGCTTTTGCATGTCATCTGAGTGAATCTAGTCATAACTTCAGCTTTGACAAATGGACAGTGTGGTGAACCACTATTTATTGTATTTCGCAATGAAAATAACGAAAGAGGTCCTGGCAAAATAGGAGGAGCCATCCCCTTCAGGGACAACCCTTCCAGGGTAGGAAAGGGGTTACCTCGAGTGAGGACTCACTCCCTCTCGCAACTAACCCTTCGTTATAAGGGCGTACTTCGGCCCTTGAGGCACCATTCAATTCAAAAAGTTCCTAGCCTTCAGCCAGTTACAAACCCCCTATTCAGCCTATCTTGATCGGTGTTTTCCGAAAGAGTTGAAGTTTTTCTTTCAAGATTTCCCAAGTCAAATCTTTGCTTACTCCAAACCTTATAAGACTGCTTACTACCCTTTTGATCGAAATTCCTATATTACTATATACTGGAAGGGAAAGCTGACGTACCTTTGGTTCTGATTGCTATTCGACCATTAAATAGTAATTTGCTCAAGTAAATTTAATTTTAAACTAGTTGTGAGGTTGAAATGAGACGTCGTTAAGTCAGTTCCTATATCAACCTTACAACTTGTACTTTGCAACTACGAAATTGACTACCGGCAGTTGAATTGAGATGTCGCCGAGTCAGTTCCAGTCAACGGCCAGTAGGAACCGGTAATTGTAGCTCCAAATTGGAATGCTGACGTCACTTGACTTTTCGTTACCAATTTGGATGCATTAATATCTAGTCAGTAAAATCGTGCAGGGTAGTAAGTAGTCCAGTAGGGGGAGGAGTAACAAAATTGTCCTGAGTCAAATTGTGTTCCCTTGGAGTCAGAACAAACAACACGTAAAATTTCCTCATTGGAAAATGAGAGATTTGTTGGATGTGCTTGAAAAATTCGAAATTATTGAAAATGTCCAGTGAGTGTATAAATGAGGCAATCGCTCAATTTTATTTCATAACTGGTTGTCTGCTTAGTTTTCCACTCTTCACAATGTTACTCTCACAAATAATATTTGTGAGCTCTCCTTTTCACATTATTATGTGAGCTCTCCTTTTCACTTTGTCTGCTTTGAGATTTGTTGATCCTCTTAGGAATTAAAGTGATACCCGTTCTTGGCCAGTGTGATTCGAGCTCCACTTCTCCGTGGATCTAACAAAGCTTTCGTTCGAAATCGATTTAATGCTGACTTAGGTTTTCCAGGAAATATGATATATAACGTTCTGCATGCTTCATTTTCAATTGCTATGGGTTTCTACAACTTCGTCGCGAGTGATTTCGTTCATTCCGTCGGTGGGGGAGACCTCATTCATATCACAAGACATTCCAGGTTCCTCGTGATCTTCTCTGAAGAAGTACATTGAAGTTGTGAGTGGTTTTACTCCTTCTTAACGTCCGTTCTATTGAAGTTATCTTCTGGAGCACGAAAAAAGAAACGCAGTTAGTATATTTATAGTGAAGGGATGGAAGGAAATGGAACTGCGTCTCGTAATGGCAGCCGACTAGAACTTTCTCAGGTGCCGCCAACCTTTGAAGGCGACCTTCGCATTTGTAGTGCAAAAAGGTCATCTTGAGATCTCGTCAACACTTGGATAGTTCGAAGATAAAAGGAGTAAAAAATGTCGTCTCTTAGAGCGATCTACGATTATGCAATTTGACACAAAATGGAATAATTTACAGTTAAATTATAAAGAAAAGTCAGCCAAGTGGGTTTGGCACATAGGTTCCTCGTATTCATAACACGCTTTTAAATTGTTAAAATAACTAAATAACTCAGAACTTTAATCTCCAGGTACCTGCTTAAGACTGCCTTACAAATTCGATAATCGGATGACGATGATATTCATAGGGGATCAAGAAAAAATCAATCATAGTGCGGATTTTTCTGTCTCAACAGAATCTACCCACCAAACTAAGTAGACGTATTTCAGTATGTCCCTTATTTCACTAGAAGTATTTCATACATCCACAGTGTAATTCACAAAATTAGGATGTTGATGTATGGAATAATACCCATAGAAATTATTCTGTGTTAGACAATAGATCCATTCAAATTCAAACAAATTGGATTTTATTGTTGCCAGAGGGAAGCCGGACGAAAAACACAACTCTTCAATTGCAGTAGGGTTTTATTCGATGGGTTGGAAGGTATTTCAACTGAAACTATGATTTGCGAGGCGAGCTACAGGGCAGACTAATTCTATAACAAAACAGAGAGGAGAGACGCGACCCATCCGCAATAACAGATCAATAAAAACTGAGTCAAATAGAACGTAGTATATTTTATTCAAAAAACCCATTTTATCCACGAAAGTAATGAGTTACAGAGTTAAATCGATTTCGAGGTTAATTCAACATCAGTAAAAAACAATAATTGAAGGTAAAAGTGGCAGTCACAGGTGAAATAGAGTTTGAATACTTAGTTCGAGATAATGACACGCTTACCCAATCAGAATGAAGGAAATATCAGTGAAAGGAGAACTTGAATCCTATTGGCTAAGATAATTTAAAGAGAAGAGGAGGATCAAAAATGTCAATCAAGGAAGACAAAATAAAAGAGAGCTCTAAAAGTGGTGAGGGTTACATTTAAAAAGTATATTTCCACAAAATTAATGAGCTACAAAGTTAAATCTATTTCGAGGTTAATTCAACATCATTAAAAACAATAAATGAACGTATATCACTGAAAGCACAGCTTATTATAGCACTGGTAAAACGGAGCTTGAATCCGGTAGGTCGAGAGAGTGAAAGGCTTTCCCAATCAGATTGAAGTAGATGTCCGTGAAAGGGAACTTGAATCTTATTGACTCAGAGAAGTTGTAGGGTCTGAGCGGATCAACAAATATGCAATCTACGTAGGCAGACAAAGTGAAAGGGAGTTCAAACAGTGGTGAAGATAACACGTGAGGGGGGAATCAAGTTAATGCAAGAATGAATCTATTAATCATTGTGTGTGTAGGGCCTTTCTTCAATTGAATTGGGTGGGTTGAGGGAGGATATACTGCGGCAATATCCTTATAATTTTGAACTAAATGTACTAATGAAGTCTAATAAAGAAATTATAAGGATATTACCGCAGTATATCCTCCATAAACGAACCTATTGATGGTGAAACATGTAGAAGGACCCCCTCATCAAGACATTTACCTCTTAATAATTTCGAACTTTTCAAGCTCATCCAACATACGGGCAAAAATGAGAAAACTCTACTTACCGTCTTCACAAACAGAATTTTTTTAATTTTTGCTTCCTCACTACCGAAGGTAGGGAAGCTTTGTATTCGTGAAAGAAGTGAAAAAAAAAAATGTCCTCCAAAATCAAAATTTCCACTTGCTTTTTGCGTTTTAGAGCTTCCCGAACAATTTTGGTTCCGTGTCTGTCTGTCTGTCTGTCTGTCGGTCTGTCGGTCTGTCGGTCTGTCGGTCTGTCTGTGGTCAATCCTTGTCCCGGGCAAAACTATACCAACCTGTGGTCCGATTTTGATGAAATTTTCAGGGATTGTGCGGGTTAGGTCCTAGACGGTCCCCTATAAATTTCAGCCCCTTCGGACCAATAGGAGCGAGTGCGCATGCGCAAACGTGAATTTCCTGGAACCTCGGTTTCTCGGTTTCTAATGAACCGATTTTGCTCAAATTTAGAGGTTAGTTAGGTACTAACTTCTAAGAGACACCCTATAAGTTTCAATCAAATTGGTCAAGCAATAGCCGCTGCGCATGCGCGAACTTTAAATTTATTGTTACAACCAAAACTCCGCAACTATTCAACCAATTTCGATGAAATTTTCAGGGATTGTGTGGGTTAGGTCCTAGACGGTGGACCGCTAATATTTTGGTATTCAATAACTCTTTGAATCATAATTTTTTCGCCAACTGATTCTGTACGTCCATGTTACAATGAGTGAGGAAGCTATACTGCCCACCCAACTTGGCAGACGTTTTTTTAAAGGGATTCTAAAACTTTATTGCCAGTGATATAATTCTTACAATAGAACCTCATTAACAATCAGCAACAGTCTGTGCAGGGTATGAGTGAAGTGACATGAAGATACCCCACCCTTGTAAAAACGCTACAAATTATTACACAATGGTTTATTAATTTTCTATACAGATCACTCGTCTGCAAAGCCACCAACCATCCAACATGAAGAAAAACATCGATCGCATTTCGGTCAGCTATAATTTGAACGGAGATTAGGCCTCTTTTGCGATTCACAATCGTGTTTCTGATTTATCGTACGCCCAACCCTTAAATTCTCGTAGGGAGCGAACGGTTTGTCCTTCAGAGCTCCGCGTGGTCTCAAAAAATTCTAAAAATTCTATACTATCTTACAATGTAGGGCGATTTCAAAATTCATTTTTCGACCCTTAGAAGTGACCTACATCAACCAAAATCCTCGGGGCACAAATATACCCCCAAATGGAGCCCACATACCAAATTTTATCAAAATCATTCAATGCTAAGTGGGGAAAGTGCCGCGTACGGCGTACGGAGGACCAAATTTCTATTAAATTTTTGGATTCTACATACCTTGAAACGTAAACCAACAAATTTTGAGGGGTGTTAAAACATTTTTTTTTTTAGTCGATTCCAAAGGTTCATTATTGAAAATAATAAACCAAAAGCTTCAATCGCTTGGTATCCTGGATTCACATGCCACCTTGAATTCCCAGCTGCAACCCACTTAATTTCGTGGAACAGATTATGTTTTTCCCCCCATCTCCAACTATGACGTCATTTACAATCAGTGGCCGAACGATGGAAATGCAGTCGAAGCTTCTCGAGGCCTATCATCGATAATTCGGTCCCTCATTCCTCCGCTCAATAACTCCCCTGAATTACTCCACAGACCCGAATAAATATTCATCATTACGTCGATATCGTGGTGTAGAAGCCTCGAGTTTTGATAAGGTCGACCCGCCTGTTTTTCGGGGTGAATTGAAGTGCGCCCATTGAAAATTTAATTTCGTCGGGAGTCCTCTTTATTCCGCGGAAGAGAATTCTTTTTCTCCGATGAATCACTCAAACGGTTTATTGGTCTGGAGCCAGTAATTACATGAAGAGGGCAGAGACGGAGAGACACAATTGAGATTTCTCCTATAAAAATTTGTAAATGAAGTGAAAAAAACCTATACAGGGTGTCCCATATGTTATCCACCAAACTTCGGGAGTCGATTTTACAACTAATTTGCAGCAAAAAATGTCTCTTAGCAATTATTTTTAACCCCCTTCAAATCCGACTTTTTTCACCTTTAAGATTTTTTTCGTGTTTTCGACCTTCCACCTTTAAAACGGTCATAACTCCCTTAAATTGCACTCAAAAAATAAAAATAAGGATACCGTTGGAAAGAACGTGAAATTTCTCAATAGATGAGCGGTTGACAGATTGAGAAAAACTGAACTCTAGAGTAGTTTTTTTACCTCAAACTTTGAAATTTGTCAATTTCTGATTTTTTCGAAAATGTTGATGATTTTCCCCATGGAAACAAGGTATTTGCCAGAGAGGCTCAAAATCTTAATAACTTTTCAATTTCATCAGCTTTTCAACGGTCATCCAATTTTTAGTTTTACTGTGGAATTAGAGGGAGAAAATGGTGTTCCAATGCGAAAAAACGTGCATTTTTTTCAACGAAATCGACACTGTTTCTATTGAGAAAAACATTGTTGAGGGAATTTATGTTACTTTTGAGTGAAGATATTTTGTGGGAACTTATGTTACTTTTGGGGGAGACATTTTGTTACTTTTGACTGGACAAATTCTGAGGGAAATGATGTTACTTTTGAGTAGAAAATTTATGTTATTGTTGACGGAAAAATTGTTGAGATGAATGTTATTGTCATGTTACTGTCCCGTGGAAAATGTTTGAGGGAATTTATGTTACTTTTGGGTGGGAAATTTTGAGAAACATTTTGTTAATTTTGAGTGGAAAAATTCAGAGAAAATATGATATTTTTGAGTGGAAAAATTATGTTACTGACGAGTGAAAATTTTTTGAGGGAATTTATGTTTCTTTTGAATGTAAAAATTTTGGGGAAAATTATGTTCCTTCTGAATGGAGAAATTTTGAGAAAAAATATAATACCTTTGAGTGGAAAAATTATGTTATTTTTAAGTAGAAAATTGTTGAGGGAATTGATGTTTCTTTTGAGTGGAAAAATTGACAAATTTTGAGGGAAATTATGTTACTTTCGAGTGAAGTCATTTTGACGGAAATTGTGTTACTTTTGAGTGCAGAAATGTTGAGAGAAACTACAGTACTTTTGAGTGTAGAAATTTAGAGAAATATGACCTTTGAGTAGAAAAATTATGTTACTGATCAGTGGAAAACTTTTTTGAGGGAATTTATGTTTCTTTTGATTGTAAAAATTTTGCGGAAAATTATGTTACTTTTGAATGGAGAAATTCTGAAAGAAAACATGATACTTTTGAGTGGAAAAATTAGGTATGTTACTGTTAAGTGGAAAATTGTTGAGATTTATGTTTCTTTTGAGTGGAGAAATTTTGAGCGAAATTATGTTACTTTTGAGAATAGTCATTTTGAGGGAAATTATGTTACTTTTGAGTGGAAAAATGTTGAGAGAAATTATGTTACTTTTGAGAGGAGAAATTTTGAGAGAAATTATGATACCTTTGAGTGGAGAAATTATTTTAATGTTAAGTGGAAAATTGTTGAGGGAATCGATGTTTCTTTTGAGACGAGAAAGGTTTGAAATAATTATGTTACTTTGAGTTTATAAATTATGTTCTCGTTAAATGAAAAATTGTTTAGAGAATTTTTCTTCCATTTGAGTTAAGAAATTTTAACGGAAATTATGGTACTTTTGAGTGGAGAAATTCTCGACAAAATAGTGTACGCATGAGGATTGGCACGATGATAGGAGGTAAGTAGTACTATCTTCTCCTGAAGAATCCGCCAAAGGGATGCGGACTTCCTGTGGCAGACCTGTTGACCAACATTGGGTTTTAGGGCCTGATAAAGCAGTTCCTCGAGTGCAGTAGGTATGTTCTGGCTGATGTTCAATTATCCGATACACAAATCCTGAGCGGCAAACTAACGCCACACCGTCGTCTGCACCCGGGACGTATCTATTTATTTTTCAATAATAAATTACATTTCGGAAGTTGGAATTTACGCCGCGGCGTTCCGGGGGAGTCTATTTGTATTCATCAGAGCGGCCCGCGGGTATTATAAAGCCCGAGCATGTACCTTATGGTTGTATGCTGCGAGTTGAATACGTAATAATATTGGGTACCTAGAATGGTGGTCGGGGTAGGGGGGGGGGCTTATCTGCCATCTACCAACTTGTTGGGAGAGGTTTGTTTGTTGTCCTCAACACTGGTTCCCTCGAAATATGAAATAATCGCAATGTTATTTCAAAACTTGGAAATAATACACACAAATTATTACGCAAGAGTGTGAATAGATAATCTGTAATTTTCAATGAACGGAGAATTCATAAATCCGACGATAAAATTAATTTCCGTGATTTGATTAAATATCTCTCCATTTGGGGGTTTGGTTATTGTCAGTCACTTCAAAGGGGTGAAAAGTGGGGGGAAATTTCAAAACAGATTTGCTCGAAACTTTCAATGTGTCGGTACCTAATCAACAATTTATGTTGTGGTTTTGTACTTTTTTCTTTTATTCAAATAACTGGAGTCTTTCTGGCAATAAAAGTTCAGTCCTCTGTTGAATCCAATCACTTTCATTTTCGGAGAGCTCCCAACAACCTTCTGATTGTCATTGTTATTCGTGGAAAACAAAATGAAAGAAATACTTAAGTAGAACTTAAAAACGTTGCAAATTATTACACAATGGTTTATTATTTTTTATTTTTCTATATAGATCACTCGTCTGCAAAGCCATCAACCATTCAACATGAAGAAAAACATCGATCGAATTTCGGTCAGCTTTAATTTGAACGGGGATTAGGCCTCTTTTGCGATTCACACTCGTGTTTCTGATTTATCGTACGTCCAAACTTTAAATTCTATAGAATCTTAAATTCTATAGAATCTTAAATTAGAGGAAAAACAATACCTTTATATCGGAATTTTTTGAGTTAGGGCGTTTCCAAAATTTCAAAATTGATTTTTGAACCCTCAGAAGTGACCTACCTCAACCAAAATCTTCGAGGCACAACTAGACCCCAAATGGAGCCTACGTACCAAATTTCATCAAAATCGGTCAATGCTAAGTGGCAAAAGTGCCGCGTACGGCGTACGGCGGACGGCGGACGGACGGCCAAATTTTTATTCGATTTTTGGATTCTACGTACCTTGAAACTTAAACCATAAAATTTTGTCGGGGTGTTAAAATTTTTTTTCTTAGTCGATTCCAAAGGTTCATGACTGAAAATGATGAACCAAAAACGAGAACATGCTTTTCTAGGTTAAAAAAATCGAAAAAAATCAACAAGCGACGCATTAGGACTGATGAATTTTTCCTAAAATTAATACCTAATTTAAAATATGGAAATCAGCAACTTTTTATGTAGATATTTCAGCTTAGCAGAAGTTAAGGAGTGGCCACAGTTTTAACAATTTTTATTGCTTTCGTTAAGAGTGGAAGCCCTTTGCAAAGTCCTTCAAACTCAAAATTTTCAATTTGAAGATCGCATACTGTTGACGACTTTTCTGAACTCTTGCGTCTTCAAAAAAAAAAAAAGAACCACGAACATCGGTTGAGAACTAAGGCCTGTGCAGACGACACACACACACACACAGACATTCACCTATGTTTTTTTTTTGTGGATTTGGATTCAGAATGGTCTAAAACGGAATAGTGTGTGGTCATTTTATTATTATTTTTCTGTTGATTGTTGTCCAACTTCCCCCCAGATCGATCGCATAAGGACGCCCAAGTCTTACTGTGGGACGTCCTAAAAATTGCAAAAAATGGATATAAGCCCGTTTGAGAGAAAACTTGAAGAGAGAATTGAGTGGAAAAAACTTAAAAAATTGTACCTAAATTTGAAATTTTAAAGGATTTTTAGAAATTTGTTAAAGCACGGCCCTAGGGAATTGAATACGGAATCAATCTAATCGAGACGCTTATGGCCCAATGAAACAAAGACAACAAAAAGATATTGACTTTGCAAGAAATAGTAATTCGACCTATTACAGATCAGAAAAATTATTGCGGGGAAGCCAATTTAGGATGGTGTGCAATTTGGAAGATTTCTGAGTCGAACAAAAAAAGAAACACGCAAATCGGTTGGAAATTGAGGCCTGGGCAGAGTTTACAAGATTATGCCCGCAAACGCACGTTTTCAAAGCATTACCCCCACCCTCCCCTCCCAATATTCGCTCACCCATATAAGGCAAGGTCTCAGTCGGTCGCCGTTCGTTCCTCGCTCCGGGTCAGATTTTTACGAAATTGAAGGCGCAAAAACTTAAAAGTTGTACCTAAATTTAAAATTTCAAAGGATTTTATAACTTCATTCGTGCAGGGCCCCAGAGAATTGACAAACTGAAATATTGCCCCTGGAATCATCAAAATCGAACAATAAATGCCAAAGAAAAATGGGAAAAATTACTGAATAAACGGGTTTATCCATGTTTTCCCCATTTTTCTCTGGCAATGGAGAGTTCCTAGTGGGTTTGGTTCGGCTTAGATACGGCGTGACGTATTACACACACACTCTCAATCCGGCGCCGTATCCGATCCGGCGCCGTAATATTACGGCAGGATACGTCACTCGGAGGCAATCCGGCGCGCCATATTGAAAACATGGCAGATGATCCGGTTCCCGCGGCGCCGTATCGACCCTACTGGGAACTCTCTAATTATTGTTCGATTTTGATGATTCCAGTGGCAATATTTCAGTTATTCAATTCCCTAGGGTACTAATGAATTTTTAAAATCCTTTACAAACTCTAGTTTAAATACAACTTTTCAAGTTTTTGCACCTTCGATTTGGCCAAATACTGACCCGGAACGAGGAACGAACGTCGACCGACTTTAGTTTCAAAATTTAGTAATTTTTTTTTTTTTTAACCAGATAAGCATTTGTGGGATATGAGGGAATGATCGTGTTGAAATGCCGTTGAAGTGAGAGTTCAGTGGTCTCAGTTTAACTTGGGTTTCACCACGTGGATAGAAATTCGGAGTCAGCTCAGAGACTATAAACCACGTGGTGAGATGGAAGGTTGGAAGCATAAAGGGAGATCTCTGGAAGATCTCAGAAAACCTACGTAGACCTGGAATACAGTCGAGAGAGGAGAGAAAAGCAGACGGAAACGGCGGACCGTTGGAATTGGAAGTAATCCGGGTTTTACGAGGTCTGCGGAGGGCTGAACGTAACGTAACTGCGCGTAACGTAAAGCCACCCATCAAATATTCCGTAATGGACTGGGCGGGAGTGCGTCGGGATCGGGCGGGGGGTCAGCCGGTGCAGGAGGGGGTCAGTGGGACAGTTTTTACTCGCTTACTTTCACGGAGCACCAGCTGCCTCGGGAGTTGCATAATTTTCCAGAGTGCGCGGAGGCCTTTCAAACGGGACGGCTCGGCAACGGGGTTCGCCCAGTCCGACAGACCATTTGGTTTTTTATGGGCGACGAGGAGGAAGTGCAGAGTCAGCTGATTGTTGATAAACACCTCAGATTGAGGAGGAGACCTAATGGAGCAAGATGGCGAAGGAATAGTGATGGAGTAGAGGAGTAGTGACTGATAAGGGGAGTAGTGACTGATAAGAGGATTAGTGATGTAGTAGAGGAGTAGTAACTGATAAGAGGAGTAGTGATGGAGTAGAGGAGTAGTGACTGATAAGAGGACTAGTGATGGAGTAGAGGAGTAGTGACTGATAAGAGGACTAGTGATGGAGTAGAGGAGTAGTAACTGATAAGAGGAGTAGTGATGAAGTAGGGGAGTAGTGACTGATAAGAGGACTAGTGATGGAGTAGAGGAGTAGTGACTGATAAGAGGAGTAGTGATGGAGTAGGGGAATAGTGACTGATAAGAGGAGTAGTGACGGAGTAGGGGAATAGTGACTGTTCAGTCTTGACGAAAAACGCTGGAAATTATTACACAAAGGTGTATTATTTCTGTTATATAGGATTTCCAAGTCTAATTCGGAATTTTCCAGACCAATTTAGGAAATATTCAAATCATGTTCAGAATTTTCCGTTCCAGTTTTAGAACTTTCCAAGTCAAATACAAAATTTTCCAAGTCAAATTCAGATTTTTCCAAACAAATTTCAGTCAAATTTTCAAATTATAAATTTTCAAATGTTCCAGTCAAATTAATCTTTTTCCGAACCAAATTAATCTATTTCCAAATCAAATTACCTAATCCTTTCCCACAACATAACAATGTATTTCCGTAAAGTACCTAATCTCACAAAGTAAATGGTTCCCTAGGAATTGGCGACCATTCTCCCCATTCATAGGGGGCCATCTATTTTGTGAGATTAGGTACTTTACGGAAATACATTGTTGTGGGAAAGGATTAGCTGATCTGATTTAATGCTATATACATCACCACACAGAAAGATTAATCACGTTCTGAAATTTAAACGGAAAATTCTGATATTGTTTTGGAAAAATCTGAATTTGACTTAGAAAATTTTGTATTTGACTTGGAAAGTTCTAAAACTGGAACGGAAAATTCTGAATACGATTTGGAAATTTCCTAAATTGGTCTGGAAAATATAAACAGAACCTGTATAAACAGAAAATATAAACCTATAGGTATAAACAGAAATAGTACACCTTTGTGTAATAATTTCCAGCGTTTTTCGCCAAGACTGAACAGTCACTATTCCCCTACTCCGTCACTACTCCTCTTATCAGTCACTACTCCCCTACTCCATCACTACCTCCTCCTCTTATCAGTCACTACTCCCCTACTCCATCACTACTCCTCTTATCAGTCACTACTCCCCTACTCCATCACTACTCCTCTTATCAGTCACTACTCCCCTACTCCATCACTACTCCTCTTATCAGTCACTACTCCCCTACTCCAGCGCTTTTCCTCTACTCCGTCACTACTCCTCTTATCAGTCACTACTCCCCTACTCCATCACTACTCCTCTTATCAGTCACTACTCCCCTACTCCAGCGCTTTTCCTCTACTCCGTCACTACTCCTCTTATCAGTCACTACTCCCCTACTCCATCACTACTCCTCTTATCAGTCATCACTCCTCTACTCCGTCACTACTCCTTTTATCATCAGCCCCTACTCCCCTTGCCGCTGGAATCGTCAATATCGAACAATAAATGCCAGATATAAATGAAAAAAAAAAAAACATGGGAATAACCGTTTATTCATAGTTTTTTCCATTTTTCTCTCGCAATTATTGTTTGATTTTGATGATTCCGGCGGCAATATCTCAGTTTTTCAGTTCTCAAGGGCCGGGCACTAATGAATTTCTAAAACCCTTCAAAATTTCCAATTTAAGTACAACTTTTTAACTTTTTGCCCCTTCGATTTGGTGAAATACTAAAAACGAACGGCGACCTACTGAGACCCCTTTAAGGTTTGAGATTGATGTTTTGAGATCACCTACTATGCAATCGGGTTATGGATACGAGGAAGCTATGTGCCACACCAACTTTTTCTCTATCCAGGTAGCGTTTCAATTTGTGTGCCAGTGGGTTGCAAATATAAAACCGGTGAATTGAAAAGAGACGAACTGGTCTCCAGAATTGCTCTGGTTCGTCTCCCCAAGTCTCGCCAGCGGCTTTCAGGCACTGAGTGTCCTTTGATCTGCTCAACCCGCGCGACTAATGGAACCTGCCGTGCATTTTCAGTGAAGAGAAATTGAAAGCTGACGTCAGCAGACTTGAACAATATTGAATGATTCAATCAGCGTGTCTTGTGATGTTGAGAGGTATTCCACGATCTCATTCAGGAATAGATATTAATATTGAAGTGGGTATTCTGGGTGTCTACACTTAACCCATAAGTGCCGTTCGGCATCGCTGAAGTTGGGGTCACTCTGGTGAGTTTTGTGATTACAATTTGAACTTTTTCTTCATTTTCTTACTTGTTTATCTCTCTTGACGGGTTTGTTTATTTATTTTTCACCTCAGTGATCAGTGTAACCTCGTGTAGTGCAAGCATAACGCGTTTGAAGATGAGTCAAATTTTCGACCTCGACCCCCTGAGACATTCTTTGTCGTAAGAATAAATTTTTAATATTTCGGCGGAATACGAATACTTTCTAATCACCCTGAGATATTTTCTGGGCTTAGTATGAAGTTTTCGGATTGAATAAATAGGATATCCGGCTATGGTGGCCGTGTTCATCTGTGCGATGCCAAACGGCATCGTTGGGCAGTTACTGACAGTTTTGGTTTATTATTTTCAATAATAAGCCTTTGGAATCGAGCAAGAAAAAAAAATTTAACGCCCCCTCAAAATTTGATGTTTTACGTTTCAAGGTACGTAGAATACGAAAATCGAATAAAAAAATTTCCGTCCGTCCGCCGTACGCGGCACTTTTCTTAGCAACACTGGACCGATTTGGTTCAAATTTGGTATAATGGCTCCATTTGGGGTCTAGTTGTGCCGCGGAGCTTTTGGTTGGTGTAGGTCACTTCTAAGGGGTGAAAATTCAGGGTTGAAATTTTCAAGAGTGCCCTAGCTCGAAAACTCTCGAAATAAAGGTTTCGTTTTTCATCAATTTAAAACAGTATTGAATTTTTAAAAATTTTTGAGACCACCCAGAGCTCTGTAGGACAAACCGTTCGGTCCCTACGAGTACTTGAAGGTTTTCCCTCGATAAAACAGAATCATGAGTGTGAATCGCAAAAGAGGTCTAATCTCCGTTCAAATTTTATCTGACTAAAATACGATCGCTGTTCATTTCTTCGATTTGTATACAGTTTTGCTTTCTGCGTAACCAGTAATCAAATTTCCATGTGAAGCTTTCTATTTTTTGAATCGAGTGTGAAGCGTTTAGTTCTTTCTAATAAACTTGACTGTGAAGGTGTGAAGCAGTATGGTGTGGTAGGTAGTACCTACCAATAGTTGGTAGGTAAAAAAAAAGTGTTGGTAGGTAAATTTATAGGTTTATTATCTTCTGTATAGATCACTGGTTCTCCATCAATAGCACCTACCACCATCTGTATTCTCCCTTGACCTTCCCTCTCAAATTTCAGCTTCCTGCGTTCAATAGGATTGAAAATGGCTTCGGAGCTCACTCAGCTGATCAGTGATCTGAAGAGTGAAGAAGCCTTTGAGCAATGATTTGCAGCGTTTTTTACCCACCAACATTTTCTTTACCTACCAACTTTTTTTTACCTACCAGCTAGGTACTACCCATCACACCATATTGGCTTCACACCTTCACAATCAAGTTTATTAGAAAGAACTAAACGCTTCACACTCGATTGGAAAAATAAAAAGCTTCATGTTGAAATTTGATTACTGGTTACGCAGAAGGCAAAACTGTATACAAATCGAAGAAATGAACAGCGATCGCATTTTAGTCAGATAAAATTTGAACGGCGATTAGACCTCTTTTGCGATTCACACTCATGATTCTGATTTATCGCTGTATAGATCACCCTTCTGTATAGATCACTGGTTCTCCATCAATAGCACCTACCACCATCTGTATTCTCCCTGGACCTTCCCTCTCAAATTTCAGCTTCCTGCGTTCAATAGGATAGAAAATGGCTTCGGAGCTCACTCAGCTGATCAGTGCTCTTCCAGGCGTCTCCAGCATTCGAGAAGATCTTCTTCACTCTTCAGATCACTGATCAGCTGAGTGAGCTCCGAAGCCATTTTCAATCCTATTGAATGGAAGTGCTCTTCGAGGCGTCTCCAGCATTCGAGGAGATCTTCTTCACTCTTCAGATTACAGATCAGCTGAGTGAGCTCCGAAGCCATTTTCAATCCTATTGAACGCAGGAAGCTGAAATTTGAGAGGGAAGGTCAAGGGAGAATACAGATGGTGGTAGGTGCTATTGATGGAGAACCAGTGATCTATACAGAAAATAATAAACCTTTGAGCAATGATTTGCAGCGTTGTTTCCCTATTCTGATTGCAAACGAGACATACTTCGGTCGCGCATCTCAATACTGCTTTAGGCGCTGTGTGTCCAACGATGCCATATGGCATCGGCCAATATTGACAAATTGGCTACAGATAGAATTTTTTAGATATTTTTCCATTGATCCTCGGGTCAAAAATAGTAAGAATATGAAATTTCACAAAATAATTCGAACAAAAATAATTACGGGCACTAATGAGCATAACTTCAGTGTTTGATTTTACAAGGTATTTCTTACAAACAATTTCTCAAAGCAATTTTGTTTCATATAAAACTGTGATTAACGTAATTAAAACTGTCATAACTCCTGTTATTTACCAAGTAAATTCATCGTTGAGGATATCGTTGGAAAGAGCGTTGAATTTTCAAACTACCTAGGGCAAAACCAAAATCTTTTCAATTTATGTTGTTTTTTCGAGTTTTTTTAATTTAAAGATTCGTTCTTGTTTTCGACCTTACGCCATTAACCCATTTATGCGGCACCGCTGGAGGCAACCTCCTTTGAACATCATTTAGAAGTAAACTCTTGACTTAATTGTTTACTTCGGCTTATTTTCTTGATCTGGAATGTTCACCATCTACCGGCGATAGTTTAGTTCAGAACGTGATTCAATACAATGGGGGGTGCGCCCGATTTTTGACATTTCCATGTCTTTGCTTTGGCACATAAACTGAAAAATCGTCACGAAAACTTGCTCACGGGACCAATAAACACTGTGTTGCGTAGAAAACAATAAACTGTTTTCTTATTTTGATGCTAGGTTACATGAACTAACAACCTTACTTCACTACCTTGTTGTGTAGTGGTTGACATGAAAATGTCCCAATGTGTTGCAGACTCGTATGCAAGCATTTATAATTTAACCATCTAGGTAGCACCATGAGCTTGATCAATCCAGTGGGAACTTCACTCCCGTGAACTTTTGTACAACTATCCAAGTTTTTGCCCCTTCAATTTCGCGAAATATTGACCCGGAACGAACGGCGACCGACTGGGACCCCCTTAATAATTATTTTTCACAGAATTGAAGATTTTGCAAGTAACAAAACTGGCTTTACCGCACACCCAACTTGGTAGCAAAGCTGCATTACGAATAATATGAAGGTTCACAGACTCTCCACTATGGAAATGGAGTTTGACAAAATCGGTTTTCAATTTCAACATTTTTCTTCTCACCTTTCAAGTTGAGGAAAGTCAAATGATTTATAAATGGTAATCAACACTAAAACAACTCACTTCACCGTCATGCGAGCTCCTTTCCGGGAGTCCGATGTTACTCTCATTCTAGTCTGATTATACTGGTAGCTTACCTGGGGAAGAAGGAAAACAAAATATTAGGAAAGAATTTTGTGATGAATTATATTATTCACTGGACATATTCATATTGTGGTGAGTGGGGTTTACTAGGAATTCTGGCCGCAGGGATGTATTGGGATCTAAACACCTATGAAATTGTATACATTTTCATTGTTTGTGCATTCAGTTGAAGAATGACATAATAATCCAATTACCTATAATACCTAATAATTTTCCATACTTCGCATTCATTTTCATAGTATATAACAGTTCAAATCCGGTGATATTTATTTTGAAATAATTATCAAAAAACAAAATTAGTTTTCAACATAACTTGATAAACGCTTTTTTGGAGGTCGAAATTCAGGAAGATTCCTCTACAACCAATGAGCTCTTCTTGTTTTCGTGTGATCTTTCTATCACTAAGAACGCGAGTAGTTTAATTATTTATTAATTAATTAATTAATTTTCACTAAATTTCTCATCCTGAAATTTTCGACACCAGGCATTCTCTTTTTTTAGGATTTTTCAAAGTTTCGAATGTTTATGAGGTCACGCGCCCCTCCCGCCTAGGCGGGACCCTCACTGTGACGTCATAAACATTCGAAACTTTGAAAAATCATAGAAAAAGGTATTTTCACGCTAGAAGGTCGCGGTTGGTGTCAACATTCTCAGAATGAGGTCTACCTTGAATTTAAAATAACAATAAACAGTTTTTCCGACCCATGCGCACACTCCATTGTTTCTCATTTAAAACGCTGCAAATTATTACACAATGGTTTATTATTTTTCTATATAGATCACTCGTCTACAAAATCACCAACCATCCAATATGAAGAGGAAAAAAAAAAAAAATTTTTAAAAATCAAAAAAAAAAAAAACAAAATCACCAACAATCGATTGCGTTTTGGTCAGATCTAATTTGATCGGAGATTAGGCCTCTTTTGCGATTCACACTCGTGTTTTGATTTATATATATATATATATTTCAATATAAACCCTTAAATTTTCGTAGGGAGCGAACGGTTTGTCCTACAGAGCTCCGCGTGGTCTCAAAAAATTCTAAAAATTCTATAGAATCTTAAATTGAAGGAAAAACAATACCTTTATATCAAAATGTTTTGAGTTAGGGCGTTTTCAAAATTTCAAAATTGATTTTGGAACTCTTAGAAGTGACGTACATCAACCAAAAGCTTCGAGGCACAATTAGACCCCAAATGGAGCCTACATACCAAATTTCATCAAAATCGGTCAATGCTAAGTGGCAAAAGTGCCGCGTACGGCGGTCGGACGGCCAAATTTTTATTCGATTTTTGGATTCTACGTACCTTGAAACGTAAACCATCAAATTTTGAGGAGGTGTTAAAATTTTTTCTTCTTGGTCGATTCCAAAGGTTCATTATTGAAAATAATAAACCAAAAATAGACCAATCTGTTGGTGTTGAATCGATGCTGAATTGTTTGGTGTGAATAATCAAAATATATATTTTTTCAGTCTTTTTTTCATTTTCTTATTACCGGAATGTTTATTTATGAGATAAAACTGTTTTGTTGGAATTTGTTCCACTCATGACTTCACAATAAGTGGTTTTACATCAGGGGTGCCATACGACAACCTTTTAATGACCAGTGATATGTGAGGGGGACTATTCAATAGCTCACAGGGGCCCTCAACGAGATAAATTTCACAATAAAAGCATTTAACAATTTTCATTCGTCCGGGTTATTTTATATTCTCGAACCACGTCATTAAACGAATAATTATCCCCATTAAGAAGATTTTTTTGGTCCTTTTGAGCTCTTGGCGGTGTCAATTAAAATTCCTGGAAATTTTAAACTATTAAAAAACTCATTTATGCAGCATGGCATTATAAGGTAGGGAGGAGAGTAAAGGTGGTGGAAGGGAGAAGGGATATCCTTAAGGTTCCACGGTGAGCGGAAGAACCCTTGCGAGACTTGGAGAAATCGATCAAACACTCCGAACGGCACCTCCTCGAGAACGAAAAGACTGCAGAAACTTCAAGATGAATCAATATGAGGCTTCTCGCCAGTCACAACTTCCGTCGCTATATTTCTCATACATCTCAGGACTCTATCAAGAATGAGGTAGATGACATCAAAGGTTGTCTTTGCAGTACTTGGTGGATATTATCGGTTAATAATTGAATTTCAACGTCCGAAAGGTCCCGATGAGGGCTTCCCCAATGCTATAAGAGAAATACTGTATTTACTGATAATTTCCTAATATATTTCCTAAGGTACCTAATTATTAAAAGATTATGCCTCGAGATTAGCTACTATGCATCGGATCATCTGTACAAAAAAAAATTTAATGCCCTAGTAGGTAGTAGGTACCTACGGTTGGTAGGGAGGGATCCATACAGAAGGGTGATCCATACAGAAAATAATAAACCTTTGGGCAATGATTTGCAGCGTTTTGGTTTATTATTTTTAATAATGAACACCCCCTCAAAATTTGTTGGTTTACGTTTCAAGGTACGTAGAATCCAAAATCGAATAAAAATTTGACCGTCCGTCCGTCAAACGCCGTACGCGGTACTTTCCTCACTTAGCATTGACCGATTATGATGAAATTTAGTATGTAGGCTCCATTTGGGGTCTAGTTGTGCCTCGAAGATTATAGTTGATGTAAGTCACTCCTAAGGGTTGAAAAATGAATTTTAAAATTTTGAAAACGCCCTAACTCAAAAACGCTGCAAATCATTGCCCAAAGGTTTATTATTTTCTGTATAGATCACCCTTCTTATAGATCCCTCCTTACCAACCGTAGGTACCTACTACCTACTAAGGCATATTTGAAAATTTCAACCCCAACCACCAACCAAATAGAAATGAAGGGTTGAAATGTTCGAAAATGCCCTAGTAGGTAGTAGGTACCTACGGTTGGTAGGGAGTGATCTACATAGAAGGGTGATCTATACAGAAAATAATGAACCTTTGGGCAATGATTTGCAGCGAATTTATTATTGAAAATAATTACAAAAAATTTTGATATAAAGGTATTGTTTTTCCACCAATTCAAGATTTCATAGAATTTTTATAATTTTTTGAGACCACGCGGAGCTCTGTAGGACAAACCGTTCGCCCCTACGAGATTATACAAAGATACAATCGTTGGTATACAAATACAATCGTTTTTTGTATCTTATTGTCTTCAGTTTTGCATCCTTAGCATCCAGTAATCAAATTTGCTATTGATGGCATCGACAACTCATCATTTCTTCGAATCGAGTGTGAAGCGATTATTTCTTCCAAACAAACTTGACTGTGAAGCAGGTATGTTGTAGATTGGTAGTACCTATGGTTGGTACCTAGGTTGTGATTATGGCAAAGCCATGTTCTTTGCAGACGAGTGATCGATACAGAACTCAAGAGTTCCCCCCCCCCCCTCCCATCTGCTAAAATCGTCCAGATAGAGGTTAAAAAAAATTTTTTCAAGAATCTTCATGATTTTTCCAGGGATCTCAAATATAACCTCGCTGCGCATTGCACACGATTGCGCACGAAAGCTCACCAACTTTGTTATCTCAAGTGGAAACCCCTCTTTTTATTGCAGATTTGGATTCTACGTGAAATTTAATGATTTTAGACCCCTCGACCGATTTTGTCGGTTGCGCACAACCCGTCCAGTGAGCCTGCAAACATGCGCAACCCCTGGACTGTGCCACAATTGTGATGAGTGTTACACTCATAGTAGTCTACAGTAGACGCCAAGTGTGATACTTGTGTTTTCATTAATTCTCAACGCTGAGTCTCGTGGTGGTATCCATTGTTGGATTATACTAGAATTTTTCGAAACGGCGGCCGAAAATCAGGTGGTTTTTAATAGAAAATCGCTCTTTTTCCATCCTCATGAGTTACGACGCAATGTTAATTAGTTCGGGTGGCTGACTCCACCCCTAAATTTGGTATGAGGGAAAGGCAATATCCTTGGTAAAAATAGACAAAATCCTTCGGAAAAATAATTGAAGGTTTAAAAAATATGTTTACTACCATCTGGACGACTTTTGCAGGGGGGGGGGGGGGGGGGGGGCTCGTGCGACACCCCGTATAGAAATAATAAACCTTTGTGTAATAATTTGCAGTGTTTTTTTTTTTTTTTTTTTTCATTTCCATCTTCACCAGTTGCAAAAAATACACAATTTTGGCAGAAATAGATTTTTAATTTTTTTTTTAAATCTTACAACAATCGGCGGGACGTGACTTCCACCTACTTTCAATAGCTCCAACTAAAAGGCTAACAATAGAAGAAATTGATACTTTGGAAGCCTTCTCCAACAAAGAACTTAGAAATACCACTTCCGGGGGAGACTTTTAGAATTACCGATAATGCGATTAGGAAGAGGAAAGGTTCGGTCTGGGGAGTTTTCCTTGAGGGGGCACCAAAGAAGACTTTGGAGGGATTCCGAAACACCTACAGTCAGCGGAGAACTTCGTCGGGACGAAAACAAACGGGCTGCGTCGAATTACGCAACTCAGCTCCCTTCAGAGATTAGAGATGCGATCCCCGAGTTTCGCTTTCGACGGACCGCTCCTTCAGGGAAAACGCTGACAACAGGAGGTCGGACTTCGCCTGAGAGGGGAATTAGGCTCAACTAGATGGAAATCGGAAGCAATAAATTACCTTTCCCGTCGATGGTGAATTAGTTAATGAAATATCCGTTTGCCGAGTTCCCGAATCCTAGGATTGAACGTACAGGACGACCTTCCATTCGGAATAGTTTAATTTGGAGACGTTTCAAGCTTGATTACTGTCAGCGTCGGATTAGCTGAAATTACCTGATTCGATAATTTGACGACTAATACGCCAGATGATCGTAAAAATCACACAGAAAACAAATGAAATTCGGAAAAGTTGTGATGTGACGTAGCACAAAATTTCCGCATTCGAATATAATCAATTTAGCATTATAATCTCAAGTAGTAATTCAAAAGTTTTAATATTTCAGTCTTGTTCATTATTTTTTATAGTTTAAAGTAGAAGTTAGTGATCTTGAGTAGGAGTTCTCACGACAATTAAATTTGAGGAGTTTGATTCCAGAAGGTACTGAAGACCAATTTTAATGAAAACGAGTTAACACTTTCTCTGGGTTTTAGGGGGGTGGTTCTTCACAAAAATGCGATCGTTTTGAAGCGAAAATTTCTGTTACCTTGAAAAACGAGGGTGAATATTTGTTTAATTTCAAAAGGTACTACATCCAGCACAATGGCGGTCTCTCATCCGTTCGTTTTCAAAAAGTACTGTATCCACTTTGTTTGATTCCAAAAGGTACTAAACGCCACGTTCTGTTTCAAAGAGTACTTTATCCATAAATCTGAAATTTCAAATCTCGTTCAAAATTATTTTAAACTTTGAACTAAGTAATTTACTTACCTTTTTTCCAAAAACATTTGTTATAATTTTAAATTATGTAAAAAATTACATCATTGGTTTATAGCACGTTTTAATGGTCGCCATGGTTTTTTGCGTTTTTCTCACTTTTGACCAAAATTAATATAGTATCTTTTAGAATGAAACTCTTCATTTAAAAAAACCCTGCAAATTATGATCACTCGTCTGCAAAGCCACCAACCATCCAACATGAAGAAAAACATCGATCGCATTTCGGTCAGCTATAATTTGAACGGAGATTAGGCCTCTTTTGCGATTCACACTCGTGTTTCTGATTTATCGTACGTCCAAACTTTGAATTCTCGTAGTGAGCGAACGGTTTGTCCTACAGAGCTCCGGGTGGTCTCAAAAAATTCTAAAAATTCTATAGAATCTTAAATAGAAGGAAAAACAATACATTTATATCAAAATTTTTTAGGTTAGGGCGTTTTCAAAATTTCAAAATTGATTTTGGAACCCTTAGAAGTGACCTACATCAACCAAAATCTTCGGGGCACAACTAGACCCCAAATGGAGCCTACATATCAAATTTCATCAAAATCGGTCAATGCTAAGTGGCAAAAGTGCCGCGTACGGCGGACGGACGGCCAAATTTTGGTTTATTATTTTCAATAATGAACCTTTGGAATCGACCAAGAAAAAAAATTTTAGACCCCCTCAAAATTTGATGGTTTACGTTTCAAGGTACGTAGAATCCAAAAATTGAACAAAAATTTGGCCGTCCGTCCGCCGTACGCGGCACTTTTGCCACTTAGCATTGACCGATTTTGATGAAATTTGGTGTGTAGGCTCAATTTGGGGTCTAGTTGTGCCCCGAAGATTTTGGTTGATGTAAGTTACGTCTAAGGGTTTTAAAATGAATTTTGAAATTTTGAAAACGCTCTAACTCAAAAAATTTTGATATAAAGGTATGGTTTTTCCTTCAATTTAAGATTCTATAGAATTTTTAGAATGTTTTGAGACCACGCGGAGCTCTGTAGGACAAACCGTTCGCTCACTACGAGAATTTAAAGGTTTTACGTACGATAAATCAGAAACACGAGTGTGAATCGCAAAAGAGGCCTAATCTCCGTTCAAATTTTAGCTGCCCGAAATGTGATCGATGTTTTTCTTCATGTGGTATGGTTGGTGGCCCTGCAGACGAGTGATCTATATAAAAATAATAAACCGTTGTGTAATAATTTGCAGCGTTTTTAATGTGGAGATGTAGGTGCTTCATTCTCGAAATTTTTCATAACATAAATGTTATGGAAAAACGCTGCAAATTATTTCACAAAGGTTTATTATTTTCCTGTATATAGCATTTTCACGTCAAATTGGAGGTTTTCCATTTCAATTTGGAGGTTTTACATTTCAAATTGGAGGTTGTTCATTTCAAATTGGGGTTTAACGTGAAATATCTGCCCCCCTACTCACCCAACTTGAATCCAGTGGAGCACTGCTTTTCAGAAATCAAGTTGTCAGCAAGACAAATCCTCGGTGAGCCCCAAACAAACTGCACTGCACCCAAAAAGACTGCGCAAATTATGTTATAAGAAGGATGATAGACCTGACAGCCGCTGCTGCAGGGAGAGAATTACGTTGAAAAATTTGTTCATTCTTTTCCGTTCATTATGTTCATTCTTACTTGTTGAATGTTAGGTTTCACTCGCTAATTTGTTGTTATTGCTTTCCCAGATTTAAATCATGTATTTCCTTCAACCTCCAATTTGAAATGTAAAACCTCCAATTTGGAATGCAAAATCTCCAATTTGAAATGCAAAACCTCCAATTTGAAATGCAAAACCTCCAATTTGAAATGCAAAACCTCCAATTTGACGTGAACATGCTATAGATCACCCATCTGCATAGATCCCTCCCTGCCAACCATGGGTACCTACTACCTACTGGGGCATTATTGAAAATTTCAACCCAAACTACCAACCAAAGGGAAACGAAGGGTTGACGTTATCAAAAATGCCCTAGTAGGTAGTAGGTACCTATGGTTGGCAGGGAGGGACTCCAAATAATTTTCAACAAATAGTGGACTACGTATCTATGACGTGTAGGCGTTAAGGAAAACCAAGATCCTGACGGAAAGAAGTGGAGATGAGGTCTTGACACCACAAAGGTCATTTCACTGCTGGGTACCGATAGCACTGGAGGAGGCCCAGTTAAAAAGGCTGAGAGGGGGGATTGTAGGGGTCTCAATTTCCCCACTCATTACGTAATTTTTACGTAGTATATCACTCTAGGGTTAAAAAATAACCTACCGGTATCATCACTTGGATAAATAATGTATCGAGATATTCTGTGGCGATGGATGTAAAGGGCGATGAATCTGATGGACAAAGGGCTGATGAGGAAGGTTGTGCGCTCCATCGGCGTCTGATCCGATTAGGGATGTGTGCCAGGAAGAAACGGCTTCAACGGGAATCGAGTCCCGGACGTCCCTGCGGTCGGGTCGTCCTAGACCGTGGATGCTATAAAGGACATCCTCCTTCCGCCCCGCAGTCGTCTCTACGCGTAACATCCACGCGGAGCCGGCACAAACTGATCAATGACGAGCCGCTATCTGTTACTGCCAGGACTCTCTCGGTCACCCCCCCCCCCCCCCCCGCACTCTTTCAACTTCACCAAACTTATCCGAAAACTTCCCGACATTCATCTATATCACTCAGCTGGTGGTGGTTGAGAAGGAGGGGGGGGGGGGCTTTCCCGTGGGGGAGCGGATGATCAACACCAGAAACTTCAGCGGTGAAATGAGGGGCCGCACTCGACGCCTCGGACGCTTAAAAATCGTTGACCGTTCCGTCGAGATGAAAAACTCGAGTGCCCCCCCCCCCCCCCCTCCTCCTCCCGCCACAAGAGCGCTCTGGCGGAAGCGATCACGCCGTCGGTAAATCACTGAAACTATCTGGCGGAAGTACCGATCCCTCAAGCTGTCCATTCGATGGACTCAATTTCGTGCAAAAAGCACGTCATTTGGTACTTGCAATCGATTTGGATGCCAAAAGATATTTCTGAGCAATTTTCACGCTATTTCGAGTAAAACTTATCGTCCTGTTTTTGCAAAACGGGTTTATTGGAGGGCACAACCTGGGGGTTCCGAAACAAGTCAAAACTGAAAATTGGGAACTCGACTGTTTCGTTATTATTTTTGGATATATTGAATATGACCTTCATTTAAGGGGGTCTCAGTCGGTCGCCGTTCGTTCCTCGTTTCGGGTCAGTATTTCACGAAATTAAAGGCGCAAAAACTTAAAAAGTAGTACCTAAATTTTAAATTTTAAAGGATTTTAGAAAATCATTAATGCACGGCCCCAGGGAATTGAAAAATTGCCGCCGGAGTTATCAAAATTGAACAATAATTACCAGAGAAATATGGGGAAAACACGGAAAAACGTCTGCCAAGTGGGTGTGGCACATAGCTTCCTCGTATCCATAACCCGATTACTTACACTACCCTCACAGGGGACCTCCCACACGCTAATCTGGACAATCCTAGAAAATTTCATCAAATTCGGATGAATAATGTAAGTGAGTAGATGTATGTGATTGGATCAAAAAAATGCTTAGCCTCGGCTGGGATTCGAACCCGCGACCCCTGGGGGACAGTTCTATGCTCTACCTCTGAGCTATTGAGGCCTAGCAATGTAATGAATAGGATTTGAGATTCTCACAGGGGACCATCCCTCTATGAATGAATACCTCTATGAAAAACCATTCTCTATGATTTTCATGGGGGACCATCTACACACTATTCAGTAACATCGCTGGAAATTTCATTGACATCAGATGGAAAATGTAGAAGTTATGGCCGTTACAAGGAAATTCACGTTTGCGCATGCGCAGCAGCTATTAACAGTCCAAGGGTGATGATCTTCATTGGGGACCATCTACAACCTAATCCTCACAGTCCCTGAAAATTTCATAGAAATCGGACAATAAATTCGTATAGTTATGGCCGTTACAAGGAAATTCACTTTTGCACATGCGCAGCGGCTACCATCAGTCCGAAGGTAGTGATTTTCATAGGGGACCATCTAAATAATAATCTGTAACATCCCTGAAAATTTCATCGAAATCGGATGAAAAATGTGGAAGTTATGACCGTTACAAGGAATTCACGTTTGCGCATGCGCAGTCGCTTCTATCAATCCGAGGATGATGTTTTTCATAGGGGACCGTCTACACACCAACCCGCACAATCCCTGAAAATTTCATAGAAATCGGACAATAACTTCGTATAGTTATGCCCGTTACAAGGAATTCATGACAGACACACAGACAGACAGACATGGAACCAAAATTGTTCGGGGAGGTCTGAAACGTAAAACGCGAGTGAAAATTTTTATTTTGGAGAACTTTTTTTGTTCGTCCTTGAAAAGTGAAAACAAAGCTTCCGCTTCCTTGGTAGACTCGGAAGCAAAAGGTCCGACAAACCCAAACGATGTTTTTCAGCACCTCAAAAATAAGATTAGGACTGTCCATCTCCCAGTGTCTTTCAAAACTGGAGAATGATTGAAACCCACCCCCTCTAACCAAATGTACGAAAGATGGAGCACATCCTAGTCAAACCCAGATTTCACTAAGCAAGCGTTAAAAAGTGCGATTTTTTTTTTCAATATTCTTTATTGCACCAAGTATAACTTATTAACAATATTATTTCGAAAATATGGACACATCTTCAAAACTAAGATACATCACTGAGTTTTGTTGATTATGGTGGATGTTTCCCTTCACTGCTCCACAAGTAAGCTAGGTCAAGTGGTTTGGTACGCTTAAATCTTGTGATGATATCACTTGTATCGAGGAGTTGGACAGCTTCCTCGTTGATGTGACATCAAAGCCGCTGTAGGTGTCTCACAGCTTGTCGCTTTGTAGCATCGTTTATTGTTTCGATCCGAAGCTCATGGTGGAGACGTTCGTTTCGAAAGTACCATGGTGCATTGACCACCGTTCTTAGCACATTGTGCTGGAATCTTTGGATGATGTCTCGATTTGACTGAGCCGTACAGCCCCAAAGCTGAGCTCCATATGTCCAGACTGGTTTAAGGACCTGGTTGTACAATGTACCTAAGCTTGTTCTGGATTGACAACTTCGACCGTCTCCCCGTTAGCCGATGCATTTTTCTGAATTTTAGAAGGAGTTCTTCTTTCTTTTTTTTTGACATGGGCTTTCCATATAAGTTTGGCGTCTAGTGTCATGCCTAGGTATTTGGCTTCAGCAGCATTTGGAATAACTTTTCCCATGAAAAAAAAAGAAAAAAAAATGAAAAAAGAAAAAAAAAATGTAAAAAATTTTTTTTTTTTTTTGTACCGGAATATACTCGATTCTCTTGTTAGTGAAATCGACAAGTACCGACTTGATTTCATTTATTTTGATTCTCCATTTTGCTAGCCACTTTTGTTTGCTGGATATCGATTGATTTAACTTGTTGGTAGATTCAATGTTACATTCTCCGACTGCCAAAATCGCTGTAAAAAAGTGCGAAATGGCTTCATTTTGAACATCTTATCATGTGCACTGACCTGACATTATTATCAATAACTTTGAACCAATTTAGCTGACGTTTTTAATTTTTGAAGAGTTTCGACCTTGTTTTTGTTTTTCGTCCAAGATGGCGACGAAGGGCTCTGTTGGTGTTGCAAAAGGAAATTACGTGGGATGCTGGAGATTGACCTCAGTAGCTGCTAGTGTGAAGGACCCGTCCACCTCAGTTCACCCTGATGAACTCTCATTCTACGAGCTGGTTAGTTCAAAGACTGATACTTCCCCATCACGCTCCGAGTTGAGTAAGCAAAGTAATAATACCCCTGTATCTTTCCAGGCTAACGAAAAACCATTCTTGCATTTTTTTTTTTTTCGATTCAATATTTTCGAAACGAACCTGTGGAATCCAGCATTACATCAAAATATTACTCCTTCTAAATTTTTTGTTTCACGTTCATTCAGAAAAATAATACGCCGATGTGTAATGAATTGCAGCGTTTCTATGTAGATGTCTTCATCTATATTCAGATATTTATGAGGGTCTATACTAAGTAGAGATGCTACCACAAATAAATGCGAACTTTGAAGAAAAAAAATCATTAATGAAAACCGAAATCCAAAAAATCTATTTATAGCAAATTTTGGTTCGTCCGATGAAATAATGACTGGTCACACTGGTTTTTTTTTCTTCTTACGGTTAAATTAAATTTTGGTTAAATCGCAATTAAATGAAATTCTGGTACTTAATTGAAAATTTTTGACTTATGATCTATCATTTTTCACGAGCAACAAAGGAATGAACATCAAAACTTTGTTGGAAAAACTCAATTTATTGTGTTAAACGCGCAGTTTAACTCATTTTGAGCATCAAACACTTTAAAGATTAGTTTGTCGTTTAGTTCCTTGAATTTTGAAGGATAGAGCTGACATGTCAGGCATAACGGTTGGCGGTTTATGTTCGAAGACCACCGGGGAAGAAGGGAAAATGTCACTCTTCCCCCAAAATTTTATTTTATTTATTTATTTATTTGACGGGCAAGCCCAATTACATAATTCACAATATATCATCAGGAAAAGGTAATAAAAATAAAAAGTTCATATGACAATCAGGTGTATGAGATAGGGGAGCTAGAGATGGTAGATTTGAGATTTGAGAGGATCGGAAAAAGTCGAAGTCGGGATTGATGGACAGAAATAAGTTGGCGCTACGTGGAAGTCTTCGGAGTGGACGGTTCTGCTGGTATTTCGTTGGTGAGAAAGGTACGTGGAAAAGCAGTGGAGAACGTGAGGTGGTGCGATGCGCGAGAATACCGATGCCTGACAGTAAATTCGGGCAATCAACGACGCCGTTCAGGATTTTGAAAAACATGGCAAGATCGGCCGAACATCGTCGATTTTCAAGGGTCGTTAGGTGGCACTTCCTGAGCAACTGGTCGTATACCACATCAGCTGAGGGGATGCCCAGCTTGAAAGCGACATAGCTGAGGAACTTGTTCTGCACCCTCTCCAGCCGATACTTATGAACCGTGTAGGCCGGCGACCAAACGGTTGACGCATACTCCATGATGGGGAGAACAAGAGCCTTATAAAGTGCAACAATTGCTGGTATGCTGGTGAACTCTCTAGTGTGACGCTTCACGAAGCCCAGAGCACGCATCGCTCTGCTCGCTATCACCTCGATGTGGAACGAGAAAGATAACTGCGCGTCACAGAGGACACCCAAATCAGTAACCTCACTCAATAAAAATTGAGTTAAAAAATTGAGTAAAAAAAAATTGAGTTAAGGTTGGCAACAAACTCTCCCAAGGATGTAGTTTCACAATATGAGATCAAAATGGGAAAAAAGAGGACAATCTGCTAGAAATAGGTCATGTTGGATCTGAAATTACTGGGAAAGAAAGGGGAAGGTCCGAATAGAAGGAGAAAAAGGAAAGGTTTGAAAAAAAAAACGCTGCAAATTATTACACAATGGTTTATTATTTTTTCTATATAGATCACTCGTCTACAAAATCACCAACCATCCAATATGAAAAAAAATAAAAAAAAAAATTAAAAAAAAAAAAAAATCCAAATCACCAACCATCAATCGCATTTCGGTCAGCTCTAATTTGAACGGAGATTAGGCCTCTTTTGCGATTCACACTCGTGTTTCGATTTATATATATATATATATGTATTTCAATTTAAACCCTTACATTTTCGTAGGGAGCGAACGGTTTGTCCTACAGAGCTCCGCGTGGTCTCAAAAAATTCTAAAAATTCTATAAAATCCTAAATTGAAGGAAAACAATACCTTTATATCGAAATTTTTTGAGTTAGGGCGTTTTCAAAATTTTAAAATTGATTTTGGAACCCTTAGAAGTGACCTACATCAACCAAAAGCTTCGGGGCACAACTAGACCCCAAATGGAGCCTACATACCAAATTTCATCAAAATCGGTCAATGCTAAGTGGCAAAAGTACCGCGTACGGCGGACGGACGGCCAAATTTTTATTCGATTTTTGGATTCTACGTACCTTGAAACGTAAACCATCAAATTTTGAGGGGGTGTTAAAATTTTTTCATTTTCTTGGTCGATTCCAAAGGTTCATTATTGAAAATAATAAACCAAAAACAGGGAAAGAAAGGAGACTATACTCTCACTCTCCTTTTTTTGCATTAATTTGTTTGCTTTATTATACAGTTAAATTACAATCTTTGATAAAATTAAATATTTCTCTATAAATTAAAACGTCTTTCTTATATAAAATTGTTAAATAATTAAAAGGGTTTTGCAGTTTCTCCTCTATGTTCCTGATCATTTCCTCCCTGCGGTCACTAAAACTACAGCACTCCATGATAATGTGTTCCAGCGTTCCATTGGGGTATCCACAGGTGCATGATGGGGCGTCCTTTTTGACCGACTTCAACGCGCCGAAGGCGCGCGAAAGAGGAGGTACTCAATTCGGGTTGTCGTGGGACGATGATTTTTTTTTTTTTTTTTTAAAGGTAGGCTGCATATTCCATGGTTGGATCTTATCCGGGCGATGGTTCTTCCAAAATCCTTTCCCACTTCTTTTCCCACGAACCATGGCCGAGCTGATACCGAGGGTTGAATGCGCTTGTAAAACTGGCCTTCTGGAGTGAAGAAATAGGTTTCCTGCCAAACCGATCGGTGATATCGTGTTATGGATGGGAGAAAATCTTCTACCTCTATGTTGTACTCCAAAAACTGTCCCGCTTCGGCACCTCTCTTAGCCAGCCGGTCCACGATGACATTTCCCTCCAGGCCGGCGTGTCCTTTCACCCAGAGAAATGCAATCTTTCTATTTTCGGCTGAACAGACGTTGAGCACTTCCATCAAGCTTCTGGTCAGCCCACTAGTGACTCGAGCGAAGGAGGATGATCCAAGCTTCCGCAATATGCTTAACGAATCCGTACATATTAAGTTAATTTCTTCAGTATGTTCCTCATTTAATATAAATTGAAGTGCCTGAACAATTGCTGCAACTTCTGCATTGAAACTTGAAGTCAGGGGCGGAAGTTTGTAATTTGCTTGAATATTCCGTTTTCCATTCCAAAAGGCGCAGCCTACCGTCCCCCCACTTTTGGATCCGTCGGTGAAAGTTAGATAACTGTGAGGCCATTTTGAGCTAACAAATTGTCCGAATTCACGGTTTATGTCGAGTGCAGAATTAATTATTGGGATAAAACGTGTGAATGAAACTGGATTAATTAGTACATCAAATACAAGCATGAACTTTGGTACTCTTGGAGAGGCATATACTTTGGAGAAATCCCACTCTTCTTGAGTATAACTGTTTATAAGCGTGGGGTTTTCCTGATATGCATTTCATCACTCTTCCCCTTCGTTCCCTGTTCTCTCTCTGACCCTCCCTCTTCTTCCACATTTTTTTTTTTTTTTTTTTTAGTAAGGGTGGTTTTTTATTAATAAAAGTATTTACAAATTGAGGATGTTTATTAATTTATTTCTCTTATCGTTATATCGTTAGATGAAAGTTTAACTAATGAGATTGAAGTAGGTAGGTTGAGGGGGATATGTATTGCGGCTATATCCTTATGATTTTTATCATATTTATTATTTGATATACCTAACTTATTCTTTAAACATAAATGAAATGAACACACATGTGCGCTCTAAAATACGCAGTTTTTTAAATTAAAATCAGTGCTAAATTATGCAGACCAGGACACCCTGATGTATTTACCAGTAGAGCTTCCCTTCTCTACATAAAATTGAGTTATCTACCGCAGAAATTTGTACTCCACCCAAAACTCAAAGCTATCAAGAATCTACATAATAACTATTTCCCTAAAGGAAATACCCATAAGAACCCCGTAAAAAGCCAGATGCACGGAAGCAATAGCCTGTCAAAATATCCGCTAAGACTAGAAAATATGATCTCAAAAAGTGTGCCTCACTAGGGAAGTGCCCACTAACTAACAAATATCAAAAGTCCTGATGATGCTTACCTACAAGCGAAAGTGCACTCGACTACTAATAAAAAACGCTGCAAATTATTACACAATGGTTTATTATTTTCAATAATGAACCTTTGGAATCGACCAAGAAGAAAACATTTTTAACACCCCCTCAAAATTTGATGGTTTATACGTTTCAAGGCACGTAGAGTCCCAAAATCGAATAAAAATTTGGCCGTCTGTCCGCCGTACGCCGTACGCGGCACTTTTTCCACTTAGCATTGACCGATTTTGATGAAATTTGGTATGTAGGCTCCATTTGGGGTCTAGCTGTGCCCCAAAGCTCAATTTTGAAATTTGGAAAACGCCCTAACTGAAAAAATTTAGATATAAAGGTATTGTTTTTCCTTCAATTTAAGATTCTATAGAATTTTTAGAATTTTTTGAGACCACCCGGAGCTCTGTAGGACAAACCGTTCGCTCACTACGAGAATTTAAAGTTTGGACGTACGATAAATCAGAAATACGAGTGTGAATCGCAAAAGAGGCCTAATCTCCGTTCAAATTAAAGCTGACCGAAATGCGATCGATGTTTTTCTTCAAGTTGGATGGTTGGTGGCTTTGTAGACGAGTGATCTATAGAAAAATAATAAACCATTGTGTAATAATTTGCAGCGTTTTTATTCGATTTTTGGATTCTACGTACCTTGAAACGTAAACCATCACATTTTGCGGGGGTGTTAAAATTTTTTTCTCTTCGTCGATTCCAAAGGTTCATTATTGAAAATAATAAAACAAAATCATAAGGATATAGCTGCATTACATGTCCCCCTCAACCTACCTACTTCAACCGAAGACAGGCCCAACACACATGATGTTTAACTTATGAGGAAACATATTGTTTAGTAATGCATGCATTCCAGGGGACGTCCCATTGGATAAGCATTAGATCAGTTTAACCAGTTGGTAAGCGATAAAACTGTTTCACTGGATGTAATTTGGTTTATTAGTTTAGGCAAGAAATAGTGACCCCCCCCCCCTTACCATTATCTACCAAAACATTTCTAGCGGCATGGGAGCCTCGAATCTGAAGAGCATTTTAAAATCCATGATCTACGATACCCAATATGCGATTTCGAGTTCACCCCCCCCCCCCCCTTCCATCACCAATGGTGCCAGTCTGGCACCAAATCGGGAATACGTCGTAACATTGAACTTTCATCTATTAGTTTTAGTAGGCGGTCCGTCGAGGTTCACATCCGTATTCAAGGTGAAACACAAAAAAAAAGAAAAAAAACAACGAAATATGCGGTTTATGGTGTCCTGGCACCACGGTGGCACCACTATTAATTCCATGGTGGTACAGAGAATAATTCATGAAAATACGGAGGTATAATGAGAATTTTTCATCAATTTCAAAGCTTGGGTACAATTAGTAAGCAGTGAAGGAACAGAAATAATGAAAAATCGGATATTTTATGAATATTATCCCCCACTTGCCCCCTCCCTTTGCAAATTTTGGTACTCAGGTGAAATTATGTACAACTCGGAAGTTATTTGAGTCAAACAAAAAAGAAACACTCAAATCGGTTGGAAATTGAGGCCTGGGCGGAGTTTACAGGATTATGCCCGCAAACGCACGTTTTTTAAGCATTAACCCCCCCTTTCCCCCCCTTAAAAAGCAAAATTCAAAATTTCGGCGCCGTAGTGCACAACTAGATAGTTTTCCGCGTCGATGAAAAAAAGAACCACAAAAATCGGTTGAGAACTGAGGCCTGGGCAGACGACACAAGATTATGCCCAAAAACGCACGTTTTTTGAGCATCAACCCCCCCTTTCCCCCCCTTAAAAGGCAAAATTCGAAATTCCGGCGACGTAGTGCACAACTAGATAGTTTTCCGCGTCGAACAAAAAAAGAACCAGGAAAATCGGTTGAGTACTAAGGCCTGTGCAGACGACACAAGATTTTGTCACACACACACACAGACATACACCTATGGTTTTTTTTCGCGGATTTGGATTCAGAATGGTCTAAAACGGATTACTGTGTGGTTATTTTTTTTTTCTGTTGAGTGTTGTCCAACTTCACCCCAGATCGATCGCATAAGGACGCCCAAGTCTTACTGTGGGACGTCCTAAAAATGAAACAACCCAGCCGTTTATGAAGATGGATATGAGCAGACGCGTCACACGTTGAATTTAAGTTTTCTCTGATTGGAATAATTCACACATTCCCCCTTCTTTCCCTTTGATCTTCATTTGGGTAATTCGAAGTCAACGTGTGTATTGATCAAGCGTAAGTAAGTGCTTTATTTGAATTTTACTCAGTAATGACGCTGGGATTAGTAGGTAGTTGGAAACTACTATTTTGAGTATGAACTGGGCAGGACGTAGTTGGGGCCTACTGAGCACCAAGGCTCATCATACTCCAAACGGCTGTGTTCGTAAGAGGGAACTATCCTTCATTACGGCATACTTGACGAATACTTGCATCGGACGATGGAAGGAGTGGGGGTAATGAAAACGCCTATCAAAGGTCGTACCGAGTTTGTATTGCCGGTATCCCATCAACCTACGGGGCTGGTTAGCAGACTCATCGATCTCGTCGAACCAATATCGAGCCAGTCGGCGACCAAATTGATCACGGAAGGTCGAGTTCGGAGAGGATTGTTGCGATGGAATGAGACCAAGAAACTCTCCCTTGAATCCCCTGAGACCCCCCCCCCCCACCTCTGTACTGAAGCAGGACAGACAGGAGATGACCCTATTCGACAATCCCCTGTTTTCTACTCGGGAGGACGGAGGAAACAACCGGGGGTTTGCTAACTCTTAGCCTTCTCTAATCAACGGTATACGTTGCTTCCTCGCTACAGAAGTGTAGTTTCTGAACTACAATTCGATGACAGACCCTAACTGTGTTAGTGAAAGTATACAAAATTATCAAGAACACAAGATTAAGGTGAAGTCATAATTGGCTGGCGCGGGGGTGGGGTGGGGGGAGAGGTAGGTCATTTTTTGGTGAAAATCGAGATATCTTCACTGTAGGCGTTATTTTGTGTCAGCTTTCGTATGCGAGTATCAACGTAAGTCCACCATGCTTCCTATTGGCTGGGGCGTAAGTGATTATTCGGTTAACTCTCATTCCCGAAATTTATGTTTCGAGCACAGACCGGTAACTGAGTTTACCTACTTTTCCCCAGTGTGCTAAAACCAGGCAAGGTTTTCTTATGGTGGGTGAGCAGGTTAGTCTAAACTTGGTTGCTCGTAACCAGGTAAGTATGGAAATTAGACTGCACGTAATCAAGTAAGTATGGAAATTATACTCCACGTAACCAGGTAACTCGAAAATTTTTAAAAACCATCGAATAACCATTAACTTCAATTGGACCATGGTGTCAGTAGTGTCACCGGAAACGTCTTATGAATTCTACAGTTCTCCCAAGGTGTCACCAGATTAACTAGGTTTAATTGCAATTTAAAAATTAATGGATAAAGCTGATTTTTTAGAACCACTTTTTGTAAGTTATTAGAAGACAAAAATTGATTTTACCTATGACAAAAATTTTGACATTTTTCGACATCGATTTCATTTTTTTCATCGATTTTCATTTTTTACATCGATTTCATTGTAAATTTTTGTCAAAACTTGAAACTTTCAATAGCTCACAAAAATTCCAATTTAATCTTGGTCACTATAGTGACATTAGGGCAGCAGTGGAGTTCCTGAGATGTTTTTGGTGACACTAGTGACACCATGGTCCGATTAGGGTTAAGATGTAATTTGAGGGGCAGTTCGAGCTATCGTTTCGGTTTAAGGATACTTTCATGAAAAAATGGCAAGGTTAAGTATCAATGGGGTATTTCGGTCAATTTTTTTTATTTTTTTCTTCAAAAGAGTATGGCTCAGGAATAACGGTAATCGGGTCTGTTCGTCGAGAAAATGTTTTTAAAAAATCAGAGAAGCTAAGGAAAGTTGAAGATTTGAATGGTGTGACGTAGCTAGCCAATCGTGACGTAGCTAGCCAACTGTCTTTGAAAAAAGTATCCATGCACGGAAACCCTTGAAAGACCTCTTGGATACTACAAAATAGTACTCACACACGCGCGCGGCGTTGTCCGCGGCGTAGTCCTTGCCTAGTGTGTGCGCATTTATAGCGGCCCGCCTTTTTCAAACGTGTGATCTCTTTAATTAATTTTTCTACCACATGTTATAGTATCATTGGGCTTAAAGTTGTAGTATATAGGTTTTCAAGGGTGCTGAATCCAAATTTGAGGTCAAAAACCTGAATTTCCGACCCACCGAAATACCCCAATGGGGTTCCCCAATTGTGGATTCCTGAACTAGGAATAAAATTTGAAACTTTAAGATGCTCTCCTGAAAATTTAATTTATTGTACTTACCTGCCCCCCCCCCCCCCCCGCCAGCCAATTCAAACTCAATATATTTTATATTTCAATAATTCTCATTGTTTATGTACACGGTATTAAGGTCTTGACAATATCATGGCTACTGTAGTAGCATTACAAAAAGGTAGGGACGTCTCCCAATGAATTTCAGTTGTAGAAATAATTAATAATAATTTTAGTAATCAGCTCTCTTACCGAAACTATCGATCTGACAACAGTACTTCAGTTCAGAGAGTTTATCTTCTTGAATTTGAAAGGTTGTTTCCAACCATCGGAAGATCTCACCAGGAACTCCTCCTGTCAACAGTCACTTGCCTTCGATCTCAGAGCTTTTAAGACCATCCTCGCACATCTGCTCCGAATTACTCGAGAGATAAACACATTAGTGCGGGAATGCGGGAAAAGGGTGGGAAGGACGGCTTTAGAGCCCTTGTTTACTTAATTCAAGCTGTATCTCTTCAACGAAACGAAAATCCCCGCGTCTATTTTCGAGAGTGAAATTGGTGGGGCGACAGGAGGGGGCATGAGAGAATTAATTAGAAAATTAGGAGGTGAGTAATTCCGGAGGCCGTTTAGAATTAAACGATAACCTAAAAGAGCCAAAGGTAACTTGTCCGACCACTCACGATTACTTGTCACCCATTTTGCATAAATATCCGAAATTTTCTCTGAATATTTCTGACTTATTAACCCTCGGGGACCTGCGGGGCGGCAGTTGTTTCCGGTATTTTGGACCTCGGTATCTTTCCATCAACTAATGAGTGAAGCGGGAAGAAGAGGAAGATCTTCTCTGAACAGTGATTTGCACGTAATATTTCAGCTTTCAGTTTACCCGAGTGATTTTATTCGTTTCAGTTTACAAAAAAACTGTACTCGTTTCAGATTTTGAAGTTTTTAGTCATACCTCTTTTGAAGAATCTCAGAGATAATATTCATGATATTTTCTGTATTACCCTATAGTTATTTGAAATGTTCATTCCTAAACATCTTGACATTTTTTTCTAATTTGAAGCTTTTATGACTCACGATACGTTTATAACAAAAGAGTTAGTTAATTGAAGTTTCATTGAGTTGTTATAAATAAACAGTAAGTAAGTAAGTAAACAACCATTTCAGGTTGGGTTTTCGTCCGACTGCTATTCCTGGCGTCGCGGACGTCATCAGCAAAGTCTCCCAAAGAAAACGTCTTCCAAAGGGAAGATCAGAATTTGTTCTGATGATTTCGCTCATGGCTTCCCATTGCCTCACCGCCGACAAGGGGGCGATGAGAGCCCAGCCGCCGAAAAATGCACGCTGCGAGCAATGAGCCTTGAACCCACGATTCCCGCAGAGGTCGGTCCAAAGTCCACCGCGAAACAACGACACCAACGAACGTAGCCACACCACTGTCCCCATAAATTAACAGTACCTACCTATCGTTCTAGAAAGTCTCTTTCATATAGATATGATGAAATTTTCAGACATCTCTGATATTTTCATCAAAAATAACAGGACCATTTTTCCGTGGTTTCGGTATTTATTTCAGAGTAATAAACTAGATGCATCGAGAACCGCAAAAATCAATTTCACCAAAAATCCAAATTATTTGAAATTAGATTTTGTTTCGTGATTTTTTCTGAGGAACTAATATAGAGAAAAAAAATGAAGCCAAAATGATCATTTCATTTATTTTTTGATCTTGAATAACGTGGTATATTTTATTTGGCCTCAAAACACTAAATAGAATAGGTTGTTATCAGTTTAGGAGTAAATTCCGCAGCTTGATTGCTTCGTCAAAGACCCGCCAGTTCCCGAGGGTTATATAAGGGAAGAAGGAAATTTGGGTTCATTACCTTGAATAACAAAGTATTGATGCTTTAACATGTTTGAATTGAGCATTAAATTAAAACTAACGGTAGAAAACGTCTTCCGAGTTGGTGAGCAGGAGGTTCTTCTTGCTTCTTCACGTACAACAACATTGATATGTACCATGGGCAATAACGGCTGTTTCTGGAAAGACCTTTGTGAGAGCTCCATAGAAAGATGCCGTGTTCTAGAAGTACGCCTCCCTTCTGATGATCGCCACACTAAATTATTCTCTCGCCTTTTCCATATTATATTCCAACTTAAACGATATTTCGAACTGAAATGTGTTACTTAATCGGTGAATTTGGAATTGTAGATTTTTTTAAACCTCCAACACACAGGAATTCACCTTTGAGACGATTGATTGTATCATAAATACCTCTATCAGTACCAGCCAATCATGAATTCTTCGATTTGAGACATGAATTTGACGATCTTGTTGATGATTTTTTTGTTACAGCCCTTATTGTTCTCTGAAAGTGTACGAAGTTCGTGATACCTATCGTTCCTCTGTCAGACCAATATTTAACTTTATAGATCTAATTGAAGTTGAAATTTCGAAAAAATGGAAATTCTGCAAATTCCCTTTCAGGCCCACGAGAAGTTCACTTTTTGGGTGACGTAGCGGATGTGTTAAAAGTCCGAATTTTGACTATTTTTGTTGACTATGTTTTGACTATTTTTTAGAGAAGAATGTGGTTGTAATAACGTGAATTTTTCAAATTTTCAATTATCTGGAATCGTATTTACGTAATTTTTCAAGTCCTTTGTATCCTTGTAGCACTCTGCTCCTCACAAGCGTTTGAAGGTGAAGCAATACGTCAGAACAGAAGAGAATCCGAATAAGCTTGAGAAGTGTAGGTTCAGATTCTAGTGTAGGCTATTCCTAGACCTGAAGGTCACTACCTGCTGAGGATCGCCTACCCCCATTCCTCCCGACCAGTGTCACCAACCCCGAGCCCAGCACATCAATGCACAACCTTCTTCAGTTTTGTCCCACGTTTGGCCAAGTGATCCTATAACGGGCTATATCTGTCAGTGTTTTGCAAGGGTATTCCGATGTGTGCGTCACCAACTCGGCTCAATAGTTCTTCTTTCTCAACAGAAAGAGATGGTTCATCACTCACGGTAAGGTAACAGTTTTATCAAAGACACATTTTCGTTCCAAGTGGTCCCTATATCTACCCTTAACTTTGTTAATAGCTCTATTTCGAGAGTGACGTTTTACCGACTGTCACTATGAGTCATGACGCCATCAGGCTCGCTCCCAAGCGGCGAAATAGTCCCAGTTTTGGGTTTAGTAATTGTGAACCACCAGCAAAAATTCCGTGTGGTTTTAGTACAAAGAAGAAAGTCACAAACCGTCTTAAAATGAAACCGGATGGGTTAATTGTTTGCGAAATCGAAGAAGAAGAAATCATTGAAGATGTTCCCAGTCGAGTCAGTTGCAATACAAATAAGTTAAAAGACAAAATGCACATACAAATTGATTTAACTGAAGAAGATGATGAAATAGGCCCAATACTACCAGTTGAAGACTTCAACAAATTTGAGCTTCCTTCTATGAGAGTATCAAAATTTTCAGGGCCCTTGAGATTAGAAACAGATTCCACCATTGTCGATCTGACTGATACGAGTTCAGAACCAGAACAAGAAACTGAGTTGGATCACAAAAGTCAAATTGAACCAGACGTAAAGCCTAACGAATCGGACCTAGCCATTTTCAATATAGCTAATCGTTTTGCCCGAAAAACACTCACAACTCGGAGAGGATTTTTCTCAGAAGATTCTTCTTCTTTACAACCGGATTACTTTCCCTACTCAGATACCGAAGTCAGTGATGTAGACACTCAACCAAATACCACGGTCCAAGAAATAAACAGCTTAACAGATTCTATGGTCTGTGAAGTCGACACTTTGGTAGATTCAATGGTGCATGGCAAAGCTTCAACGGGTGATTCTGTGACCTGTGACAAAGATCCTTCAAAGCAAAAACCGGCTGGGATTGTTATCTGCAACTCTGATGGCGTAATCGATAATGCAAATTTTGTTATCTGCACATCTGATGGCGTAGTCGAGAACGCAGATATTGTTATCTACGACTCTGATGATACGATCAATAACACAGATGCTGTTAACTCCAACTCTGTTGATATGATCAATAACGCAGATATGGTTATCTTAAACTCTGATAGTAAAGAAGAAATTGTTATTCCTAAATATGATATAGAGCCTCCATCAGGTACACTTTTTTCTTTTAACAATTTCCTATCCATCAAGTCTGAGAATATTGAAAATACTGATGGGTGTCCATGCATCATTGAAGAACTGTTAAAAGTACCATTCGCCGATTACACAAAACGATCACCCGACGATAGGAAGGCAATTGTTTTCAAAGGAAAACCAACCCGATTTCCAGTCCATTTTACGGTAATTCCTCATAAGGAAATAGACTGGTTGACGGGGTGCACAGCTAGAGAAGAGTTGTATTGCTGGCCTTGCTTGTTATTTCAGCCTAACATAGTTTGGTCTTCGGCACAATGCTTGCTTTCCGAGGATTACATCATCCATGACAACGCGAGAACCCATAGAAGATCAGTCGCGATGCTCAATCAGGTGGAGTTGCATTTTCGGCAGATGGGTAAGGATAAAACAAGCACTGCAGAGCCTACTATTGCCATGCGTTCTGATTTGGATGTTTTCCCTTCAAAAACCAAGAGATCAAACTCCTCCATAATCCCAGAGTTGGTTGCTGGTTCATTCAGTGACTTTGATAAAGAAAAACGTGATGCTATTCTTCTCAGAAGAAGGCCACGTCTACCCCCGGGGCTATCGTCGTTGCTCAATGAAAGACAAATGGAAGCTTTTCAAGACGATGCAAATCACTGGTTAATAGGCTCTGATGAGTTTCGAAGCTTTTTTTGCTGGCCATGCCTACTCACTTCAAACAAGTCTGACAAGTGGGGGAAGTTTGGGTTCAGAGACTTTCAACAACTTGATGATGGTGTAAAAACACATGAAACATCTCAGGCGCACATGAGTGCTTGCGTTCAGTTGAAACTTTGGGAATCTGAACTTGGTATGAAGTCTACGGATTCGACTAATCGTGTCGGTCAGATGAGTAAAAACGATCAGAAGCACCGTGATTTTCTCAAGTACGTTATAGATGTTGTTTGTTTCATGAAATTAAAAATCACCAACTCAACCCTTACCATCGATGAGTACGTCGACGTGCTAAAACTGGTAAGTTCGTGTGATGGAAAGTTGAAAGAGTTTATCAACGAAAAGTCCGTGACATCCGATGAAGGTATCAAGACTTTGTTAACACCGTACTTGGAATGCATTTCGAAGTGTTTGCAAGCAAGGATACTGTCGAGGATAAAGAGTGAGTTGAAAAAGACATTCTTTGTATCACTGATCTTCAACGATGTGTCCGTAAAAGATAAGATCCGAAGCACTGATGTGGCCGTTATTGTACGTTACACTTCCGAAACTGGGGATTCGTGCGAGAGGCTCGTCAAATTCATCGTAGCAGACACGAATAGTTCAATTCTGGATTTTGTAGAAGATGTAAAATCACTCGTGCAAAATGATCTAGATTGCGCTCTTAAACTCGTCGGTTTTACCTATGATGGTGGAGTAGTTCCTTCGTCTATGATGCGATTATTCAATAACGTGATGAAAGAAACATTCCCCCGCTCGAATTTCTTTCATTACAAAGAACACAAATTGCCCAGAGTAATCACACAATCTCTTGGTCATCTCGAGTGTTGTAAGGATTTTGTCAACGGTCTCGCAAAAATATCAAGATTTTTTGAGAACAGTCCGAAAACGAAGTCTTCATTCATAACCATGAGTAAGAATCAAGTTAAACAGCCATTTGAATGGGATTTTTCATCGTTTCTGGTTGTCACGATTGCGGAGAATTATAGTCATATCATCAATTTCTTTGATGAAATCAAATGGAATGAATCGCTATTTAAACGGAATAGAAAGGTGATCGCCCAAGCTGATGAATTCGTCGAGTTTCTCCTTTGTTTTTCGAACTGCTTTCTGATATTTCTGTTATACGAGATATTTTCCGAAGTGGATCAACTTAGCAAAGTATTGCAAGGGGACTTCGATTCCGTTTCAAGGATCAACGGTGGTAAAGATGCAGTAACAAAAATCAAAGGCATCGAGTTCGAAGATATTTTCAAAAAGGCCTGCAGTGTTTCCACAACTGATTCTCGCATCGACATACCGGATGACGAAGGTACTCACCGAGATATCTACTCACAAGTGATACAAGATTTATCAACGCTCTTGTCAGAAAGAACTGCAGACCTGAAGAAGTGGGAATTGTACAACGTATTGCCGGATGATAAGAATTGTATGGTGTATTTGAAAGCTATCTGGAAACGACTGATTTCGAGTCGTCTTTCGCTCTATATTACCCCGCAGCTAAAATTAATTAGACTGCTACCCGAATTCGAGCAGTTCTGCTCGAATCAACGTTTCCGTGAATGTCAAGACATAGTCGAACTTATCAAGGACTTGAGAGGCTCTGACATGTTCGACACTGTAAATGAACTGTACAGATTTCTTATGTTCATCAGAACCATTCCAATGATTGCGAACGACCCCAAATCAGTAGATCCGACTCTTAACAAAGTTAAGGCTTACATCAAGGGGAAATCGGATCTATGTGAATCGGACACTTTGTTGTGGGTGGAAAAGAATCTTCTCTCCCAGCTGCGATCTGAGCCGAATTTCCAGGACAGTGTCATCGATGACCTAATGCTTCAGCCTATAAGGATTCCTAAATGACTTACCAACATTTTAAAAGTTTACCTACTGTGTTGAATGAAGATTGTATTATACTGTAAAAATTTATGTACATATATAAATAATATTCCTGTATATATAAACTTTTATTATGATTTCAATTTGTTGATTTATTCACATGGAAAAATGTCTGATTATTAGAGGATATTAGGGAGTTTTCACATATGAAATAATTAGACCCAGACCACATTACTGAATTAGGTAGCTTTATTGAATACAGACGGTTACTAAATTCCTTTGGAAGCAAATTCATGATTGGTTACTATCAAAAATAAGAACGTTCTGTATTCGTGCAACAAATCACTAGGAAGGGTCGTCCAAATTAGGTACCAAAAAATCGTGTCATTCAAATGTCTGTTCCAAAGCTTTCTTAATAAGTTAAGACAGTGTTGTATATTTATGGTCAGACGTCCGCCCCTGGCAAAATTATTCAAAATCAATTTTCCCGTTGTACTCGAAAAAGCTATTTTACTGCTCACAGAACTTGGCAGAAGACTGGTTTGCGATTATGAGGCAATTGGAGAATCTGGGTTAACGTATGAAAAATTTCATTAAAATATTCAGGACTAAAATTTTGCGATTAACCCATTAAAAACTTTATTAAAATATTCGGGACTAAAATTCTGCGATTAACCTATCAAAAATTGTATAAACAAATTCGGGACTAAAATTATCCAATATCAATTTTCCCGTTGTACTCGAAAAAGCTATTTTACTGATCACAGAACTTGGCAGAAGATTTTGGTTTGCGATTAACCTATCAACAATTTTACTAAAATGTACGGGACTAAAATGAAACGGAATTGCCATATTGTTATGAAAACTCAATGTGAAATTGAGAACTTAAAAATTTGAATGAAAATTTATGAAAACTCGGGATAAGACAGATTGACGTGTCAGTGGGTTCTGTGAATGCCCTACCGGCCCATGTGAAATAACAGTTCTAAAGGTTTCAAAAAAGGCAATGAAATTATAGACAATTTAGGTACAAATTACGATGTTTTCAACAATTTTTCATTAAACTATTTCCCAGCAATTTTTTTTTTTTTTTTTGGAAGAAGAAGAAGAATTTTGGAACATGAACTATTTGATGGGGTATTTTTTGAAGGGAACTAACTATAAACTACCATTTTGCTTTTGTTACCTAATAATTCTCTGGAGAAATGGGTTTTCAGGTATGTAGTTGATGCCCTTCACGTTTAAAAATTTTACCTTTAAAATGATCCAAACATTTGAACAAATAGACCGTTTTTTTCGGGGTACCTTTCGCAATCATTTGGGTTCCTTTTCGGGCTATTAGGACCATCTTTAGTGTTAATATAATACCCAAACCTTCGCCTTAGCCAATGAATAAGCATAGACGTCGATTTACAGACAATATAACCAGTATATCATTAAATGATATGACTGCATAAATGTTATGTAGTTACTTTCTGGAACCATTTCAATTTCATTCTTTAGTAGAACTCAACATAAGAAGTTCTGAATCGTTATGAATAATGACACCTGATGACATTTTGCAAGTCTGAATAAATCTCATTGATTAGCAATATGAATGAGCCTTTCAACCCATTTACTACTACACCCGAGTATACTCGGGCTCGTAATACGTGACTGGTATACTATTCGCGAGTGTTCTCGTTTTCTGTTCTGCCATCTATCGGCGCCTTTAATAACTAGGCAACATAAATATGATGGTTTCATCATAGCACTAAAGGGACAGCACTTTACTTACTGGCGATTGTTATGATTTTTCGGCGGGCATCTACAACCAGTTTTTCAATTTTTGGTTTGTTCGTTAAAAAAAAAAAAAAAAAAAAAAAAAAAACACAGTTTTTTCGAAGGGGGTTTGACTGTATCTTTTTTGGGCGATTTTCACGCTATTTTTCCGTCTTACCGTTTTATAATGATTCGTTTCCCTACTTATTCTAGTTTTTGACATCATATTTATGTTATTTTTATTAATGTAAACTCATTTTTTTTAATTAAGGTTCTTGGTTCATAAATATCAAACTAGCCTTCTGTTTTTCCATTGGGTTTTCTATTCTATGAGAGGTGTGGTGCTACAAAAAAAAAAAAAAAAAAAACACGGCAAATTATCACACAATGGTTTATTATTTTTCTATATTGATCACTCGTCTGCAAAGCCATCAACCAACCAACATGAAGAAAAACATCGATCGCATTTCGGTCAGCTAAAATTTGAACGGAGATTAGGCCTCTTTTGCGATTCACACTCGTGTTTCTGATTTATCGTACGTCCAACCCTTAAATTCTCGTAGGGAGCGAACGATTTGTCCTACAGAGCTCCGCGTGGTCTCAAAAAATTCTATAGAATCTTAAATTGAAGGAAAACTATACTTTTATATCAAAATTTGTTGAGTTAGGGCGTTTTCAAAATTCATTTTTCAACCCTTAGAAGTGACCTACATCAACCAAAATCTTCGGGGCACAACTAGACCCCAAATGGAGCCTGCATACCAAATTTCATCAAAATCGGTCATTGCTAGGTGGGGAAAGTGCCGCGTACGGCGGACGGACTGCCAAATTTTTATTCGATTTTTGGATTCTACGTATCTTGAAACGTAAACCAACAGATTTTGAGGGGGTGTTAAATTTTTTTTCTTGGTCGATTCCAAAGGTTCATTATTGAAAATAATGAACCAAAAACGAATTAGTTGGGTAAAATAATTAGAAAAAATGCCAAACTAATATTTTTACTCATTCTCCAAAGGCGAAAAGGCATTAGAAAGCATAATGACACGCAGCGTCTAGCGACAGTATCATGTTTTCAGTGTGGCGGGATGAACAGGCATTCAGTGTCACGGGCCGCCGAGCGCGCAGGATTTTTAGTAAAGAAAAGGTTAAGGGCATATTTATCTAGAGAGCTAGCCAGATCTTTGAGTAAACACAGTCAAATGCTCGTTCGGGCTAATGAATGGAGCTGCTGGGTTTCAATCAAGATGCCAAGAAAAATGAGTCTCAGCAACACTCCTGCTCAAGAGCAAGAGATCGTTTCACGGTAAGTACCACAACTTTCTGTAGTGTCTGATGAGTTTCACAGTGAATCAATGGGAACCTTAGCGAAGAGCATCAGCCCGTAGGGTTCGTTTGGTCAAGCGATGGACCGTAGAAAAGCTAGGAACTGTGGGGGGGGGTACCGGAACAAGATCGCCTGAGACCGGAGAACCGTGACAGGTGTGGTTCGCAAGAAACGGCTCACTATGTGTCACGCTGACCTCAACCCAACCGGCATCTCTTCTTCATGTCTTCCCTCCTTCTTCTTTATCCAGGTTGTGTGACTGAGTAGACATCACCAATGGCAGTTGGTAACCCCTACTCACTGCCTAGTTGTACTTCTACTTCAAGCTCTTCTCCTCCTTTGGGCAGCAAGCTGACCCAAATACCACAAAGAAGCTCTCGTTGCTTTTCTAACGCCAGCACAGGAAAACTAAGTTCCTTTCATTTTTTCTTGTTTTTTAATGTCTCTGATGGTACATTTCACATAATTTTTAATTCTGGTTCATTATTGAATACGTATATACCTACAACCCGTTATTTTTTCTTGAATAGAGTTTCATGTAACTCCTTAGCAACCAATAATGACATTTCGTAATGAAGGAACCTAAGACAGCTCTGAGGTAGCGACGTTTTTGCTACAGATAAGTAGTATTAATGGAAAAGTCGAATTATCAAGAGACAGGTAATCTATAAAGTAAAATAACAAAACAATAATTTGCAACGTTTTCAAAAAAAATGTTTTAGATATGAATTTGACCGCCACTATAAAGTAAACGCACTAGTATTTGACACCTTAAGACAATTTCGACAGGTATTCTTTGCTCTAACCTACAAAATTTAGTTTTCCGAGTTATTACCGGCTTAATGTGGACACAAAACCCTTCCCTATGCGAGAAAACGGGCAATTTTGTTCAAATATGAGCTTGATAGGGTAAAAAAAGAGTTTTTCTGGAGTCTAATGTTGCACTTGAAGTCAATAGTGAGACAAATGATTTCTTCAGAAGTCGGCAGTCATAGGTATGCTAGTAGTCGAGAGGTGATTCATGATTTGAGGATCAAAATTTAACAGGTTCTAATATAAACTCACTTTATTTTGATTATATAAATCGCAGTAAAACTCAAAGAAAATTATTAAGTCAAGGTTCTTACTTAAAGCACAAAATCGATTAAATCAGACTTTCTTTGGCAAATCATAGCTCACTGTGAGTATACAGGCACAGGCACAGTAATAATGATTCGGAGGCCATAGGAGGATCAAAACCATGACCTGTAACTGCAAATAGTGTCCTATAGCCGTTGCTTTTCTCATTTATTGAACGAGGTACCGTCATCTCAAGAGTTTTCAAAACACAACAAGAAACAGTCTAATATTTATTGATTAAAGAAGCGTTTCTAATACGTAGTTTACTTTCGATGAATCAAATACGAAAACAATTGGGTGTGGCACATAGCTTCCTCGTATCCATTACCCGATTATATAGATGATCCGATGCATAGTAGTTAATCTCACCAATCTCTTAGTACCTTTCACTACCCTCATAGGGGACCATCTACACGCTGATCTGGACAATCCTAGAAAATTTCATCAAATTCGGATGAAAAATGCAAATGTTATGGCTGTTACAAGGATTTAACGTACGCGCATGCGCAGAGGCTTCTGTAAATTTTAAAGCCTAGATTTTCATTGGGGACCATCTACAACCTCATCCGCGTAATCCCCAAAAATGTCATCGAAATCGTGTAGAAAATGTGGAAGTTATGGCTGTTACAAGGAATTCACGTTTGCGCTTGCGCAGCTGCTACTTGTTGCTGCTGCTTGTGGTCATGATCTTCATTGGGGACCATCTACAACCTAATCCGCATAATCCCTGAAAATTTCATCGAAATCGGGTAGAAAATGTGGAAGTTATGGCCGTTACAAGGAAATTCACGTTTGCGCATGCGCAGAAGCTACTATCAGTCCGAGGATAATGATTTTCATAGAGGACCATTTAAATACTAATCTGTAACATCCTGAAAATTTCATTGAAATCGGATGGAAAATGTAGAAGTTATGGCCGTTACAAGGAATTCACGTTTGCGCATGCGCAGTCGCTTCTATCAGTCCGAGGATGATGATTTTCATAGGGGACTGTCTACACACCAACCCGCACAATTCCTGAAAGATTCATAGAAATCGGACAATAACTTCGTATAGTTATGCGCGTTACAAGGAATTCATGACAGACAGACAGACACAGAACCAAAATTGTTCAGAAAGGTCTAAAACGCAAAACGCGAGTGAAAATTTTGATTTTGGAGAACTTTTTTTTTCGTCCTTGAAAAGTGAAAACAAATTTTCCGCTACCTTGGTAGACTCGGAAGCAAAAAAAAGAGCCATTAAACATGAACGTAATTATAACGGAACAACAATTAGAAGACTCATACAAAAGATATGCTTTAGTATGCCTGAAGGATCTGAAGGTATGGTTTAGCATGTCTTTTGATTATTATGTAATGGAGGAAGCCGAATCAGCTGTAGGTACAGAGAGCTGAACGTTGGAACTTACATTTCCAATTGCTGGGTCGTGGCTTTGACAGGGTTCTACATCAGTATCGATATAGTTGAACGTGATTCCAAGTGGTAGTTACAGCTTTACCACCTCTGGGGGTTGAGTTCACCTACTGTTCTTGGAATAAAAGTTTTCAAACTGTTTTGACATGGTTCCATCTCCAAACAAGAACCTTGGTTTGAATAAGGTGTAAACCGCGTCGCTCTTACTGAAGCGGATATTGGAATTTTCAAACGCTCACTACGAGTATCTATACATTTAGCTTTCTAAGTATCTTTGAGAGTTTGTCAAGACAAAATCAATTCAATCCGCCGAGAAATGTAAAACTCGAGTTCAGTTACTTCCAGCACCAGACTTGAGTTACAGTTACCACCAGTTCAGTCAGTTATCATTAAAATGGAGCGGAGAACTTTCGAGGCCTGCATAAACAAGGAGTCAAGTTTTCAAATAACGGATTGTTGGAGCTGAAAAAGACTTTGGAACGCGGGAAAACCGCGGAAGGAAAATTACGGCGACGATGAAGATCCGAGACTTCAAAGTTTAGGAATCATTTCTGGCCTTAAAAGAAAATATTCTTCTCGGGCTAGCAAAGAACTTCAAAGGAGTTGAGGATCTTTGATTAAGATGGAGACTCATTACGGCTTGTTTTAGAACTCGAGTGCCAATAAGAAGTTACTGAAAATGTGCGGTTCTCTTTGTATGTAGTCAAGATTTTGAGGACCCAACGCCAATTTTTAGTTCAAAAATTATTCAAGAGAATTTTAAAACAAAAAAAATGTTCATTTGCATTTTAAATGTTTGCATACGTTTTTTGCATAATATTGAATATTTTTTTAAATCAATAAGCATACTCGTACCTACTGAAAAGAAAAGATGGTGACTATGTTTAGGATGGTAATTACTTATCATTACAATACATATTTTAAAATATCATGATTTTAGACTACTTTCTATTCAACGATTCGGAGTAGTTGAAAATTTGTTTGTTGAAACTCGTCCTTCCTTCTGTTGGTAACGTAGGTATAAATAACATTTTGGCTCAATTTTCCCAAAACGGATTTCTATAAAGAGAAATTTTCATAATTGAACATTTTGAGGCCATTTCAATAAGTTGATGTTTTTGTTACCATGGTACCAGTGCATCAGAAACTTGGTAGGCATGTCGAATCATGAATTTTACCTCAATCAGGTCATCTTCCACTTTAATCAAGCATTTCGCTACCTAGATTTTCGTCGCCCTAAAGGTCTGTCAGCTTGGTATCGAACAGACACAATGGGTGCGCCACTCAGATTTTGTGTTTAGCATGAAGGATGAATTATTTATGAAGTACTACTCACAAGAACACAAATCAGCATAACTACAATCGGAAGAGACACCTTAGTTTTAATATTATGAGACAGATTGGTTGAAGGTATGCTTTCTACCTCCTATCTAAGTTAACGCCCCTTGAAATATATTCCTTCCAGAGTAGAATTGTTGCTGTTGGCTCTGAAGAAGGTGTACAACCACATAAAAACGTTGGGAAAATTTTAATGTTTAACTTTATCTGCCGAGTCCCTAACCTTTAAATATATTGGTAATTAAACCTCAATTCCATTCCAAATTTAAAATCAAATGAAGGGACCCTGTAAATCAAATCATCGTTTCCCGACTGATTCAATTTCAACCCAATTCATTCCAATCGATCGAATGTTATTTCACAGCTCCTTTTAAGCAGCTAATCGCTTGAAATCGTCAGCCCGGACGTAATTTCCTGTACCGGAAAAGAACTGAAAACTTTGGCTCGGGGTTGTACAGCTAACTTTTAGCGGTATTGCTCACGTTTTTTCTCGGTTTCTCAGTAATGTATTCAGAGCTGTGAAACTGCCTCTAAATCCTCATTACACGGTTGGCGCTCCGTGTAAAACGCCATTCCGTATTAAATTCGATAAGGCTCTCCGGTGGGGTTCATTCCATGGAGCTACAGAGTTCTGTTCTGGTCTCGAAGCTTGTTCAACGGTTGGTTCTCTACACTTCTCTCTATATAATTTAGGGATGAATAGACGGAGAATGGGAGAGGCGGATGAAGAGATGGAGAATGAATGGGGGCGAGCACGGCGCTAATTGGATGACTTGGAGAGGTCCTTTGGAGAACGTTGCCGACGTTACTATTTACCTGTGGGGAACAGAAGGGAGGATTTCGTCGCAGTGGTACGTTTTCCAAAAGTCGTCTTTCTGGATCGCACAAACATCGCACTTTTAATCATACTTCCTTAGATTCGATGATAAATTAACTATGTCCATTAGGGTTTTTCAATCGAAGGCACAGAGAAAAGGAGGTTCCGACCCTCCTCAATTCTATCTTTTCTTATGAATTGAAATTCCAAACATACCCTGTAACATCGGCATATTTTCTCACTTCGCGTAGTATACCCGGTGTTTATGGGATGTCATCAACTCTATACACTATCCAAAATTAATAATAGGAGTTATTTAACCCTAATAATTAGGGTCTAATTAATTAATTAGGGTCACCATAGTCTAATTATTAGACCATGGTGTCACTAGTGTCACCGAAAACATTTTAGGAATTCCACAGCTGCCCCAAGGTGTCATCAGATGAAGTAGGTTTAAATTGCAACTTAAAAATAGAATTTAAAGGACGTTAATAGAAATCAAAAAAATGACGTTAGGACAAAAAATTTTGGGAATTTTTTCATCGATTTCCTTTGAAATCTGTGATAACTCTATTTTGAGGCTTCTAACGGCTCACACAAAATTCTACAGTCCGGTAGTTTTAAAATTGCCATTTAATTTTGGTTACTAAGTTGACACTTTGGGACAACTGTGGAGTTTGTGAGATTTTTCCGTGGTCTAATTAGGGTTAATATTCTTCTTTCTTAGCACATGAATCTTGTACACTATCCTCCCGATTGAGATCACTTCCAGATGCGAAAGTTGGGGCATAGCCCAAAAAGCGCCAATAAATCGTGAAAATATTCATCTCGAGCTGATTTTTTCGATTGGAATAACTTTTCGATTGGAATAACTTCTTGTCATGGGACTTACATTTTTTTAATTCTGTATTTCACCAAGTATAACTTATTAACAATACTATTTTGAAAATGTGGATGAGCGTACAAACTATGATACATCACTGAGTTTTGTTGATCATGGTGGATGTTTCATTTTACTGCTCCACAAGTAAGCTAGGACAAGTAGTTTGGTACGCTTTATTCTTCTGATGATATCATTTGTATCAAGGAGTTGAACAGCTTCCTCGGTGATGTGACATCTTAGGAGATGGGGTTTATCTATTTCAAAATGTACATGAGTTATCTCTCCAATGTAGTTCGGTTTTTACAGAACTTAGGAGAGGTCTTACTCTTGCCGCTTGCTTGTATGGTCTACCGGGGTCAACGCACTTTCAGCGTCTTACAACCGGATTTCCATTTCGGCTCGATGTATTGTCGTGGCTTCCTCGTCTCTGTGAACCAACTTGTGGACGCCCTAATACCTAATGAAAGGACATTTGCACACACCGCGATACAGACGCACCTGGCCAACCGTGAAACCTCAGACTTATCTCGGTGTCTCAACATCCTCGTTGCGCAGAAGAGTCGACGCATTGCACAGCGTCGGAAGAGAAAATAAAATCTTGGCTCCGAATCAACCTTAATTAGAGGGAAGGTGAACGAAAGTTCAGTTAGACGCATAAAGAAGTAGCTCCCATACCTGCTCCTACAACACAATAATATCGCTGTTAATAATATCGTTGATTTGTCCCAGGCAAACAGAACCAGCTTTTATTTTGGAAAACCAATAGCAAAACTTGTGCAAATGCACGAATGAAAACATAACTACTATCCGAGAAGCCATGATTGTAAAGCTTTCCAAAATTGAATTCAACATTATCCAAATTAAGTTCAACATTTCCTAAATTATGTTCAATATACTTGGGGAATGTTGGGGAAAACACCACTTAAGGGTTTGCTATATGATGATACCTCTACTGTAGTACTGTTAGACATTGACTAGGTCAATTTCCTGTGTTAATCTGAGGCCCCACAACAACCAGTCTTATCTACCAACATTTTTCTAATTTCCTTGTAAATTTGCGATTTTCTTGAGATGGTCATAAAAATTATTGTTGAATCGATTCTGTAACTCAAAAACTCCGAAAGATCGATCGATTTTCCAGAAAGTGAGACATAGACCCCCGTACAATTCAATGTTTAATATAACAACATTACGATATAATATATCGTAATGTTGGTATGTTAAACATTATTGGACATATTATGTCCAAAAGAAAACTTGCTGTGTTGATTATTGAGACGTTTTAAGGCATAACTACCTGTTTTTTGTTTTTATTAATTTTTCTCAAAATTGCGTGGGTAACTAAGATTAATCAGGATTGATAGTGTACAAATCTTGTACTATAATGTCTTGCACCAGGGTGCCATTTTTATTCCACTATGGCGACCAACGTTCCATTGTTCCATTACACCACTGGAAAATCTCTCTTTCTTTGGATGAGGGTTCTGTTGATTACCCCCAAACTTTGACTCAGTGCTTCGGATCTAAAATTGGGTAGTTTTAGGCACAGAATTATTCAATACAGCTGAACTTAACCGTAAAAAACCAGCACTAAAGATAAATGTGCGGTTCATGAAGCTTTTTGTCCTCTCGATCGTGCCTACTAGATGAATGATTTCAATACCTCCTGATGAATTTAGTACATTTATCCGTATACGAGCTTCCACTGGAATTTGTAAGACGGAACTGTCACATCCAATGTACAAACAGAAGAGGGGTAATGGTGGGTGGAGCAGCAGCTCACGGACGGCTCAGCTCAACATGCCAGGTTCTCTATTCTATGAATAATTTAGGGAGAGGAGAAGATTGTCACCTAGTGAGTCTACACAGCGACCTCCGTTAAAGTGATATCAATTCAAAGCTCAGGTGTGTGTACAATGCGAACTGACAAAGCAACGTGAATGCGGAGTAATTATTCACCCTCAAAAGGTGTGGATTGAATTATACACTACGGGTCGGGCTGCTTTAGAATTCCGGCGGCACTGTCGATTGCTGGACCTTGGAATTCAAGGAGCGTGAATTACCAGGTTCTCACAATATCTAGATGGTGTAATTTCACCGAGGAGCGGAATACAATTTTCAGGTATTCAAAAACCTCAGAATTAAAGAAAATAAACCATGTGTCCCTATTTTTGTACTACATGTTATGAATGCTTTCGAAAAAGCTCAAATAATATCAGATATTATTCTTTGTTGAAAACAAAGACAAAGATTCTTTGTTGAACGTTTCATTACAATTCACACTGTACTTCTGAAAAGTGAATACAATTTCGCATTTCAGACCTTTCAGTACATATTGGTTACTGTCAATATGTATGTGGTCAATGAAAACCCGAAATTCCATCCGATTTTGATGGTTAGTGTCAGTCAGGGGTTGTAATTTTCAAAACCTCGCGAGATAAACGTATTGTTTTTTTTTCACCGATTTAAAATAAATTTGAATTTTTAGAATCAAATGAGACCACTCAAAGCTTTCTAGAATAAAAACCATTTCCTCCCCATGATGACGTCAGGGGTTGGACTTAAAATAAACCTTCAAACACTAGTGTAAATCGCAAAAGTTTCAAATTTCAGCTGATAAAATTCTTTGAATAGAGTTAGGAGGTTAGAACCGGTTCGTTTGTTCAAAAATGGAGTTTTATGTCACTCAGTTGGACTTCCTTAGCAAATTTTGTAATGAAGGCACTCACAGGTCTCGGATATCGATGCTTTTGCTAATAGGTTGTCAATATTATAGGGAAAGCCAAGTTCTATGCATGCAAATGATTTCATTTTAGTTCTAATAATGAGACCCGGTAACAAATTTGGAAATGTATTTCATCTTGATCGAACGAGCGAAAGAGTCATTTTACTCAAACAAATTTTGAAGATTTTATCGAAATCTTTACAGTTGGGGTCAGTTTTTGATTTCCTCTAAATTTATTCTCAATTGCTATGACATACTTGACTGTGTGTAATTAGTAATTAAAATCTGAGTATGAATTTGAAGTTCATTTTTTAAAGCATCCTAAGGATAGGTTATTTTAATAAAATAATTTAGTCAATTTCAGGAAAGTTTGGTTGGTCCAAGTTACCAGACTTGAGAAACTACTAATTTTGATTTAAGAAATACCGACCTATCTGCTATTGGGAACGACTGATATTCCATTTTGACGTTATTAAATATAAATAATATTTTTTACTGCAGTTGAATTCAAATAAAACCTACTTTTTTACGTATTAAACATCGTTTCTACTGTAATCTGACGTATGTCCGCCTTTAGGGCATTGGCTGTCCGCTACTCCAACATTCGGAAATTTTCGTGTCCAATACTGGTGAGTCATGGTCTGACGAAAGCAAAAAAAAATTAAAGCAGAAAACGACGATTTATTACATATTTTACCATCCTGAACGATAAAACAACTATGGATGATTAAGAAAAGCTCTCAAAAAACTGTTTCATGTTTCACATGAGATGTAGGAATTCGAAAATGGTCAATGAGTCCTTAAAATGTCCGCTATTGGGGCTTTTCCTTACAGTAAAATAATGAACCATTGTGTAATCATTTGCAGCATTTTCTGTGTGAATCGTTTGAAAATTTCAAGATTTAATAGAAGACAGTTATTTTGTATGGAACAACGCTAAGTCTTACGCACAGGAATCTGTTCGCTAGGAATCACTCTTGAACTTCTACCGATGTCATCGAAACTAAGACAAAGTTCCTTGAAAGTTACATCGTCAGGATGAGACGAAGTTAACTTGATTGACGGGATTGATACAAATCATCACAGGTACGTGAGGAATACACCTAACTTCCAAACTTGCTTCATCAGACACATTATGATGGACTTGCTATTGAGGAGCAGTAGAATTGATATTAACTCATAATCATTGTTTCAATTACTTAAACACACATTAAAAGAACCAATCTCATAAAATATCGTAATAATGAAATTACCATCAGTAGGTATTCCGATTTTCATTCGTTTAATTTCGTAATTCCGTATTTTTTTTGTATACGTAGAATGTACAATATATTTTTTCGTCACGTGGCGAAGAGCGACACAAGTACCACTATGAGAGCAGTAGTTCGTTTCACAAGACATCCCATACTTCTGTCATCTTCTTCAGGAGGTGGCTTCGAGCAGTCAGTCTCGTAAATTTGGCTACCCTCAATGTTACCAGGATCAGCGTAGTTGCAAATCAAAACTTCGTTCAGCAATCTTTCCTTAGGTCTGTATTGTTTCGTCATTGCGCAGCCAATGCGGGTTGTTTCTGCCCATACTATCTGCGTACCCTTATACCAGGAACCATTCTCGTAGTTGGACACCAAGTTTGCAACGTTTGGTGCTGGAAGGAGGATATTTGTTGAATGAGTACCCAAGATTTGAGGAGTTTCACTCGAAAACAGCACAGGTCAACGTGAAAAACTATTAGGTACCGTTTTTGGTTTCGAGGTACGTAGCCAATTTTACGTGCATTAAAAAATGGGATTAATTCTTCCCCCGACAGGGAAATCCTGAAAAAGTCATAAAATCAAATTCCTCGGAAAAATTTAGCAAATTTTGTAAAAAATCTATAATACAACTTTTGGAATGTGAAGCAGGGTGACCCCTCAATCTTTAAATCCGGAAAACTCAATTAAACTCCAGTATTTTTGTTGCATATAAGTAACTAATATGCATCTGATAACTGTTATCAGATGGAAATATACCCAAAAGCTAGACTAGATATAGAGGTTCACTAGGATCGTAATCTCACGAATGATTAGCACGATTTGGTTACCATCACGAAAAAGACATTCTATTTTTCGATAAATTCCCAAAATACATAGGTAGGCTTTTTCAATAATGACCTCCACTCAAAGGCGAAGAACATCGTTAAAAAGAAAACAATAATGAGGAAGACCCCAAGAACCCACTCGACGCTGGCTAACCAGACGAGGAAGGTGTGGGGGGAGAGGGATGAAGTGAATACCACGGAGTACACCCGCCGAGACGCCCAATATTAGTGACTCCGTGGAACTTTTCCTACACCTCACCCCCCCCCCCCCCCCCCCGCAATGAAAAGGTTGTAGCCATGACACTGATTTTATTTGTTGTTGTGTAGCAATGTCCGACATTGCTTCCCGTAAATGATTTTTCTATCATACTTTCTTATCTTATAAGACTTATAGTCTTATTATTATTGTCTTAAATGATTTTTCTATCATACTTTCTTATCTTATAAGACTTATAGTCTGCCTTTTCTCCACCTACCTACTTCGTGCAGGTCACCAAAAGTTGGGTTCTCCAAATTTAAAATTGTCTGTAGCATTTTACGGTTTAGCTTTCCAAACAGTTTCGTTTCCGTCTCCATTAGGGGTTAATTCAAATTACTTATTGAAACAACAGCTACCGACAAAATCATGTTCCGATTTTGATAAAATTTTGAAGATATTTGTGCTGGTTAGCAAAGTTCTATCGACTCGTATCCGATCTATATCGAAAAGCGTTTACCTGTACTTCGATAATAACGAAGAAAAATCTGTAAAACGTTCAAAATAGTTAATATTGGAAATATTTCATTGTTTCTGTTGAACAACTGATTGGTTCATGATGAATGAATCTGGACATGGGTATTATTTTTGTGTATTAACATTTAATTCTAACAGAATTTTTATAAAATTCGGACATATATGGAACAGAAGATAGAAGAATAGGAGATTTTTTTTTATTTGAAAGTTACGGAGCATTCATCTCAAATTTCAAAAGTGAAAGAACTCCCTATTTGTTTTATCAGGCTCGTCATTTCATTTGTTTTCATAAACAATCGACATTTTACTAATAATTTCTGTATTACTCTCTACTCACCGTTATTGAAACTCTCCAGCCAAGTACCAAACATCTCAGTGAGGGTCTCTGATGGGTGAAATTCTTCAGGGTTCGTGATATTAAACGAAATTTCAACACTCCTAGCGACCTCCGGATAATTTTCTGTTTTTTGGCAACTGCCATCGATCAACATGCATGACAATCCATAATATTCGGCCATATTAGCCAGTTCTTCGTCCCACTTCAAAGTACTGCATGTAAAGTTGAATCGTTAATAGGAAAAATAAAAGTATCGTAGTTGTTTACTTTGTAGAATAAAGCAAAATTATTATGAAATTGTTATTGAATATTACTAATAATGGTGTAACAATTTGTTGCTGTTTATTTATTATCGTTAAAAAAAGATTCAGTTTTCTTCGAAAATATTGTTACGTACCTACCTGAATCATTCCCAAATTAGGAATGATACAGGTTTCAAGATCAAGAGGTTGGAGAGAGGGCTGGGAAAACGACAGGTTTGAGATAATCGAAGGCCAAGAAAAAACACTTCAAATGTTTGATCCCTTTGGGTTGGAATGAAAGCGCTAGAACCAGATAAAATGTTTTGATCTGTCGGATTTAATGAGGCTTTCACTGATTCGGTGAAAATTTACGAACTTCGAACCAAAAGGAACAAGACTTGTCTGCAAACCGAATAAGCTTATTCGTCTAGAACTGCAAGCATTGACGTCCTGCTGAGCATGACGATTTCAGAAGGATCTGGGACAGTTTGTACGATGCCAGACTGATCGTGATACCAGCTGACCCTCGATCACCTGACGAAACCATTTCCCAACTATGACTTTCTGAAATATTATTGAATTATGAGAAGTTTGAATTCTTGACTCCATGCGACATACTCGTATACATTCACAGCACCCTTTGATACCTCCTCAGCAGGGTCTTAGGACTGAGCTATTTAGTAAGAAAAACAAGTCATGGGCAACGCAACAAAAATGACGAATTTGCAATGCCGACGAGTGGAAGGCACAAACACTCGAAATACCCATGCAGTTCAAATCTTTTTTTTTCTTGGTTCAAAACCCGTATGTCTATATCAACCCAAACTAATGATCCCCTTTTTGTTCCTAACCTGTCAAGTTCCCGCCCAATGATCCCCCAAGCCAGGAACATACAGATTTCGTCGCCAGTTGAATCAATCTGTACTACAATCAATATATATTATTTATGGCCATTACCCCATCCAACAAGATTTTGGCAATCCTTTTAGCTCAGTATGATCTGCTCTTTTCATGTTGTTCCGAGCGTTTCTGTGGAGTTTCAAGATCAAATTTTTTGGTTGAATACTCTGAGCAATACAGTCTCCTCTTCCCGGCTTAGGCTCACACAATATATTTTTCTGATCGTCACACTCGTATTTTTCGGCACAATATTTTTGATTAAATTGGGCATTCACCGCGTTAAATAGTAAAAAAATTAACGATGTTACAGAATTCCTTTCCATTTTGAACTTATTTTAGAGTTAGAATAATAATTGTTTATGATAAGTAGTTATGGACTCCGAGTTATTCATAATTGTGTTATGATTACACCATGATGGCGAAGGTGTAAATATCTATTTCTGGGATACAACGTTTTGTTTTTGTTAGTGTTTTTAGTCAAATTATGACGAGCCTCTCTAAATGAATAAGTAAATCAATTGTGACGGTGTTTGATAACTTTGTTCGGGTAGGTAGAAGAAGGATGCCTACTAGGTAAACATATAGGTGGAATGGCTCTAATAATCAGTGATCTTATGATAGGAAAACAAAACTTTGAAATGCCTTTTAAAAAGGCATTAAAGGCAATTTAAGGCCCTTCGGCCAGCCTTGTGAAGTCTCTTAGGATGAATGCTACAATCTTTCAGGCAGAGGTCCATGCAGTCCAACTGTGCGCCGAAGAAATGCTGAATAAGCATCTCAACAAAGCTGCTTAGTAAGGCTGCCTTGAAGGTCATTGCTTCATACGCTGTAAGTTCGAAGCTGGTCAGGGAATGCCTGAATACCCTCAAGACTGTGGCCCAGAAAAATCTGATCACCCTTCTCTGGATTCCCGGACATGAGGGTAATGAAACTGTTGATCGTCTTGCCAAAAGAGGATCAGAGTCCCTGCCAATAGGGCCGGAACCGATCCTGGGAACCACCAAAAGCTGTTTACAGAATGTGGCTAACAAGTGGGAAAGGAATGAGCGAGTAAGATACTGGCAGAACCTCCCAGACGCAACACTATTTAACGAACTCATCGCTATGCCTAAAGAGGACGTCAGAATACTTGTGGGTCTGTAGGCCACTGCCCACTTCGATATCACCTAAAGAAGATAGGCAACTTATAACGGACACCTGCCACTTCTGCGACATGGAAATGGAAGATGCCGAACATATCATATGCTACTGTGAAGCATTGGGTCGAGCTAGATTCACAACCCTCGGAAGTTACATCTTAGCTCCTGACACCATCTCTAAGGTGACCCACACCGACCTTCTCTACTTCGCCAAAAAGTGGGGGGAAGAGGTGTTTAGTAAACCCTTCTTAGTAGGCTAATATAGCCTGGAGGCACTTCAAAATAGACCTCGTTAGGTCGTAGTGGAAGGAGTTTGTGATTCCACTCATTAAAGACCTCCTACTTAATAAAAAATTAAAAAGGTATACCTAATCCTGCCTAGGTACAATACCTCATTTTATCTACCTATACATTTGTTTAGTACCTACATTTCGCTTAGATCCACCGACCAGACAAATACTAACAAATTGTATATACTTACCATAGATGTCGTTATGGACCAGGGGTATCCGATAACCATAGGATGTTTATATTTTTATTCTTCGAGTATCACTTGAGTAAGAGTTTGATGATAAGGGTGATGTAGCGTTATTTCTAATAATAAATAGGCGAAGGAAGCTGTGAACCATTTTTACGCTGTCGAAAATATTTTTCCAACCAAGGAGGGAAAATTTTTTTCTCCTCTCAACGATATCTGAACAACCTCCTTTCGTGGGGTTACTTCAGGTGTGGGAGGAATTCTTTTTGAAAAGTACAAAAGTAGGTTGTGAGTGAGGATAAGGAATGGAGAGAGTTTGGTGAGAAAAGAGGGACATAGAGGTGTGCCATGGAGGGGGAAATGGTATGATATCAAGAGTGGAGTGAATGGGTGGGCGGGGGGGGGGTCAATAAAGTGTGGTTTTGAGGGTAAAGAATGAATGCGAGGCTTAGAGCTAAGCTGAGGTGGCTCTCCTTCCAGTCACATTTGGTGAAAAGCAATAGGGGTCGTTCGTATCAACAACATCTTGGAAAGGAAGGAGTGAAAATAAATCGCAAGGCAGAACGAAGGGCTGGGGGCCATTAGACCGAAAAAGGTTTCATGAATGAATGTTATCATTACGGTTTTAAAACCAGAAGGAATCAGAATGAAGACAACCTGGAACAGGTATATCCCCTTTCACTGAAGAAGGGGCTGCTCCAGAAATGGCTGGATAAAATATTTAAAATTTTCAGATTTTAAACATTTTTCAAGTTTTTTGGGAATTTTTTCATCATTAAATGATGTTGATTGAAAAATTTTGTCAAAGAAACGGACACTTAACCAATCTTGCGATAGAACTGTCAACTCAACTGTCTTCTAAGGACCTAGTTAGGCTGGCATCCACGTGTTTTGATAAATTCCACAAACAAACGGACATTGTAGACATTGTGGACATTGTCCAAAGTTTTATTATTGATAAAAATAAACCACAATAAACTTGATAAATTCCACAATAAACAATAAACACAATAAATTGATAAATTGATTCCACAATAAATTGATAAATTCCACAATAAACGAACATTGTAGACATTGTGGACATTGTCCAAAGTTTTATTAGTACCTATTGATAAAAATAAATGGAAAGATAGAAAAAACACTTGATACCCAGTACCCAGCGAAAAGACCCTTTTGTTCTGCTCTTCATAGTTCTGTTAGTTGATATATCAAACAATCAACTGCTCTTGCAATAAAATACATCCGGAGAAAACCGAACTGTTGAACTGGGTGTAAGAGAGGACCTTTTTGCTACCTTTCTTTTGCGTTCCTAGTAATTTTTTAGTCTTTGAGAAGCATGGGGTGCACAGAGGACAATCCCTTTGCCTTGAGGCAGAGAAACCAATCGGCTTCTACCTACATTTATGACTTCCGAAAATATTATAGATTCCTAATTAGAAGACACCCCACCTGGAAGGAGACTTACCTATTATGTTTTCTGAGGCAAAGTGAACAGTTTCATTTCAAAACATCACTTCACGCGTCCCAATACCGGATTATAGGTGGCATTGCTACCTGGCTTTGGCCTTCTTTTTCTATTGTACTGGGGCATTCGAGTCAAACCACTCCTTTCAATTATTCCTGAACTGGTATATCTCATTTTGAGAATTAGAAACGAGTTTTTTAAAACACCAAGATTCGGTATTGTTTATTCATATGCAAGATCGTCTGAAAAAATCAGTGCCCTAAAAACAAGTTGATACAAATCTTGAATTATATACGTAGGTGGTCAATTCTGACGTATAAACAAATAATGCAGAACTGTGTTCATAATAATCGATTGACAATACATTTTTCTATCGAAAAATCACGATAAGTGGCGTTATAACATTAAATTCCCATTGTTCGCTCGTTAGGAGTGAGTGACAGTGACGTTAAGCTTTGCATCTGTGATATTATTACCACTCTATCTTATGTTAGTGGTTACTACGATGCTCCTCTCCTTAGTTTCACCAATTTCATATTTCCATTCATTGTTCGTTCTTTGTCGATTAAAGCCTAATTCAGGTTCAGAAATATATTCATTCATTTCAATTTAATCGACAAAGAACGAACAATGAACGCAATGGCAGTTTGTATTGGACGAGGTCCTCCATTGTATCCGCTCCTTACTGTGCACAGCCACAAACGCTACGCCTCACGAACGTATGTTCGTACATCAGAGACGGTCACATTATGGGACAGCATTAGCTTTTTGGTTGTTGACACCTGGCCCAGTTCCAATGCGACGATTCAACCGATTGTCAAAGTACGAACCGACTGTGGAGGAAGTAGAGCTTCTAGAAGCCAATCCAGAGTACGCCTTTGTACGTCTCCCAGATGGACGTGGGACGTCAATCTCATTACGCCACCTTGCTCCATGTGCTGAACAGGCGCCTGAGTCAACTCCTCCATCAGAAAGGCCACCTACTCCGCAATCATCCCTAGAAGCACCCGGTATTCCAACAAATGACGACATTTCCGGCGTTCAGGACACTCGATCACCCACTCTCCCGCCTGAAGAAGAATCTCTAATCACTACCACTACTAGACCCCAAAGAGAACGGCGTGTACCTGGATATCTTCGGGATTATGTTACTTTTCTGTAAGGGGGGTGAATGTGATATTATTACAACTCTATCTTATGTTAGTGGTTACTACGACGCTCCTCTCCTTAGTTTCACCAATTTCATATTTCCATTCATTGTTCGTTCTTTGTCGATTAAAGCCTAATTCAGGTTCAGAAATATATTCATTCATTTCAGCATCACACTTCTAGACTCCAAATCGAAACCGCACACCAGAGTTTATGAAAAAATTATTCATTTCAGAAATATGGTTTCAACGATCATGTAACCAAGACAGTTAACAACAATATAAATGAAGTTGTTTAAATTGATGTTTTTGCACATGTATGTATGCATGTATGCACTTTGACTCCAACTGATCGGATCATGATGTAATCAATATACATTTTTTTAGACCTCCACCTCAAATTTCCCTCCGCAAAATCGAGCCATCGCGTCGTAAGAAATTGATCTTCAAATGAAAATAACAAAAAAGAGTTTTGACGGAGTAGACACAATTCATAGTCTAACCCACATCAATCCTGAAAAGTTAATCAAAATTGGATAATGATACAGTTATTCCTGAAATTGAAACATGGAACCAGAGTTGTTTAAAAACTGTAAAACGCAAAATGCAAGTGGGAAATTCGGTTGAGGAGCACCCAAGTTTGTTCGTCTTGGTTCACGAATACGACGCTTCCCTTTCTTTTATAATAAAACAGCAATTTTTTAGGTACCTATTACCTATTGTTTTTTAAATTCCGATTTTTGGTTTCAGGAGAGTTCACTTTGTGAGAAGAACACCAAAAAAGAGAGCTAGAGAGTTTTTTTGGGCCGCTGTATCTAATTCTGGGGGTCAAAATGGGGTATCTTGACGTTAATTATTCGAATGGAATTAATCCCGAAATGTATTCCATCGTGCCAGGTAGATAGTTGGAGAAGAAACAACAACTCCAATAACCAACAATGGACACCTAGGAAGGGTGAACGAGCTGTGAAATTATTTAACCCTCTAAATGAACAGTAAAGAACTTGTGGGACAGCCCTCAGGTGGAATTTCGACGTTGAAGCGCCACTCAAGTGCGCGAAAGTATCTCCCAGGGAAGCAAACTCACTTGGAATGCAAGTCGTACGTACGTAACCGACTTTGCCCATGAATAAGTGAGGAGGGAAAGTTTCAACTTTGTAATCGCAAGTAGCAAATGGCAGAGAAAACTATGCGATCGAATTGAAATGCGCCAAGCTGCCCCACGGAGCCCATAAAAATGGATATACCTACGCATTAATTTTCTTGGGCGTATCGCAATCAACGATGCTAGTGAAGCTTCGATGGTTTCCCGGTATGATTTTGAAACACAACTCGAGATAGAAATGATCGATTTAGTCATGTCTTGAACTCTCCAATTAAGAATCAGTATTTTAACTAGTCTGGTTGACATTTTTTTGCCTTTCTTATTGGATAAGTGGCTCAGTTGAATGCAATATTTTTGTTCTCATAGAATAGTATTTTGTGTGGTCGTTTTATAGACCAATGAGACCTCTAAATAAGTCAGTATTACGTCCAACGTGATCGTGTGAGAGAAGTCCATTATTAAACCGGTAGTCTTATTCAGGCCCAAGAAAGTCCGTAGGAGAGGGGTCGTAAAATCGTAAAAAGGGCAAACTGAGAAGGTGGGATAGGTGATAAAAGCGTTATAAAGGGCAAGGAAGGGGTGGAACTAGGGGAAAACTGGGTTAGACGACAGACGTCAGGATTCGCCTTACCGGCTGACAAGGGCAGTTTTCTCTCCCTTTTTAGACAGAGAGACGCCCTTCGGCGAAGAAAGTGCCCTTTTCCTTTACATTTGAGAGGTGACAAATAAAACAGTCTCTGGGACAAGTTGTCGGAATCCTAAATTGACAAGGAATTGGAGGCAATGGGATTGGATGGAGAGGAGAGAGAATATCGTCTGGTATAAGGAAAAAGTTGGACAGCTCTTTTTTTATTCGGCATTTGGAAAAGTTTAGCAGTACTACAATTCAGCTGTGCTTACCCATAAATAGAAGTGCCTGTAATACCTGGTCATATCCATCCAAAAGCTTTAATTCACTACAGTTAGGTGCACTCGTTGGTCTTCGCCATTGATCCTTATTCGCTCAACTTATTTACCTCTTTCGGAGAAAAAAATAAACCATGAACCAGCATGAATCTGACTGTCAAGTGAGTGTGGCACATAGCTTTGTACCTACATAATGACTGATCCATAGCATCATAGCTTTGACCTATTATTTGATCGTGATTCATAGATCACCAGGGGAAGAAAGTTAGAGGTACTTAATTACTTGAGTGGTAATTAGGTGTTACTCTTCTTTAAAATGGGTTGGAATATATCATATCAATGCTATTTAGCAGGAAGAAATTTTGTTTATTATAATAATGTTTTCACATTGTGCAGTATCGTCAAATTTTGATAACTCCGCGGATATGCATAGAGCTCTAAAAAAATTAATCACCAATTATCTCCCAAGGCTTATTATTCAACATCGGATAATTAGGTAGTGAGACTTTAGAAGGATTTACGTTTGAGCCGCCGTTGATTGGGCGTTGGCGTTCATTCCCAGCATGATTCCTGGGAATTCCATAGAACTCTAAGTAAATGCACTTTTGCCAGTTACTAGAATGAACGGACCCATAGACTGACAGCCATGGAGGAACAGTCAGACGAACGGTTTGAAAGATCTTCTGGAAAGAGACTTTGAAGAAAATGAGTTGATGATTTCACATAGAATTTTACATCAAATCGTTACATTTTCGTATATCCGTGCAACACGAATTTTTCGCTGATTAGTAAATTCTGATACAACATGACATTTTACAAACCAAATTGCACTTAAATTAAATTGATTAGTACGAAATTTATAGATCTAATAGTAGATAGAAATTTATTGGTTGTTGACTGTTTGTTGACATTTGATACCAGCAACACGATCGTGAAAATAATATTTTGCAGTTAGGAATTTACCAGTAGTATTGTTCAATAGTGCTATCACCAATTTCCACAATAGCTAGTTCTATCATGTATATTATGCTCTGAGAGGTAGCCAACCCACTTGCCAGATGTTTTTGACAAACTATCACTTTTCACCCATTTTTGATTAACTTTATACTCGTATCTAATTTACGTTAAGTTTAAGCTAAGTAAATTTTCCCTGATAAATAGGAATTACGTCACATGTTTACCTACTCTAATTATTCACGTAACAACTGTTACATCATCATCAGAGTCAAATTAAAAGGCAATTATGGGATTTAATGTGATTAAGAGGTGAAAGAGATTGAAAAAACGCTCCAAATCAGGCGAATGATATTCAAACAAAGTCATACAAAAGAATATTTTAAGTGTTTCAGGTCAACAATAGAATGGTGACATTACATTTCCAAACAAAACGAATTATTAATAACGTGAAATTAAAATAACGGAAGTAGTATTTTTCAACAATTACCTCAGTTCCATTTAACTCATACAATACAGATAATATTATATTTACTCTATAGACATTTTATTTCATAACAGAAAATTTCGATGGTTTGTATATTAATATCACATAATATAAATTGCTAAATACCTAGAATCAGATGGTTATCAATACCTCGATGCTTAGAAACAAGCTTGGAAAAAACTAATAGAGAAAAACCACTAAAATTCCAGATGCTGAAAGAAGACCTGTGTGATTTTACCTCATTTTGAAGGATTGTTGAGAATGTACCGTGGGAATCTCAAAGAGTTTGAGTGACTTACCTGTAACAAAATCAAAAACAAATAAATAAAAACCGCCATAACAATAATCTACATTAGGTAAGCATTATCAAGACACCGGAAGGCGGTTGTGCAGAGAAGTCATGGATTTTTCTGAATGTTATTGATACTTCTAACAAGAGAAGATTTACGATCTCGGGATACAAAATAATCAAGAACAGCCCACCAGAGCCATAAGGTTATTTTCAAGAAACCGAGTTACGTCTAAAAAACAAATTACTTGCAATCAATTTTCAACCACACAGCTTCTACTGGTCACGAAATACTAGGAAGGTGCCCCTTAGGAAAGACTGAATTTTACTCCATCGGATCCAAGCTGAATGTTTAAACTTTTGAAATGCGAATTATTTTTTCTATTAGAGATAATTTTGTGATTATAATTTAATATTTAACTTAAAATGTCGATCAGAAAATTAGTGGTGAAAAGTAAACAACAACAAAAAGAATTCGGTGAAATTCCTCATTGACCTGCATCAACCAAAAGTTTCGGGGCACAACTAAACCCCAAATGGAGCCCACATATCAAATTTCATCACAATCGGTCAATGCTAAGTGAGGAAAGTGTCGCGTACGGCGGACGAACGGCCAAATTTTTATTTGATTTTTGAATTCTACGTACCTTGAAACGTAAACCATCAAATTTTGAGGAGGGGGGTTATTCCAAAGTTTCATCATTGAAAATAATAAACCAAAATTATGACGGTTGATTCGACATTTCAGCAAGCCCACAGTCAACCATCAATTCGAGGGCGACGATCGGATCGATCTGAGATTATCTAAGGCTAACCCGCATAATACTTTAAAATTTCATCGACATCGCAATGTATATTAGTAGCTTGCTAGTAGATCGCTACATCGATTGTTCAAAAATAGTGTCGTTAAAAACTGCTCAGATACTTTCTTTTAACGTTATGCAAAAAGTTTTAAGAACATGAATTTTGATTTTGAGGAAAATTGTGTCAGTATAAACTGAGGTAGTTTCATAATTAGTGCAGAGATACTTCAAAAACTCAAAAATTATATACCAATAAATTGTTAAAATATCGAATAAACGAGACGAAAATCAGCGCCCATCATGAGTCATGAGGCACTGGATGACTACAAATAAGAAGGAGACACATTTATGTCTAATCCACATGACATATGTATAAATAAACATTAAAATAATAAACATTGTTTATTTCCATTATTTGCCATATTTGTTTGACTTTTATCCTTATCAACATAAAATTTATATTCTACACTCGTTATTTTCACTAATTCGATTTCCGTGTTGTGTCACAGACCTTCGCCAGCCGCTTTATCACCAGAACTATTCATAGTCATCTGCTTGTATCTTTGGTTTGGTAGATTATTGAGGTCAATGACTCACCGAGGCCCACTTTTTGTAGCAGTAGTATCGTGTTTTGACTGAACGTCCTCGTATTCTCTTCAACCAAAGTTCGTGATATACTGAGATTGTCAAATTGATTTCTGAGAATTCGCAAGTAGCCCAGTCAAACTTTACAGAAAAAAGGCAACATTTTACATTAAAACGTGCATCGGCAGACTTTTGCTCATGAGTTTTGTACCTATACTGGGAGTATTCATCCAGATTTGCAACCCTCAGGAAGGCGAGTTAAACTTTTGACAGCCAAAAAACATCGATTTTTTCGCACTTTTTTTGACAATTTTTTATTGGAATAAGCGACTTTGAAAAAATTTTATAATGAAGATTAAATTGATACGATTAAATTAAATGTTGATGATTAAAATTCCAATAAAATGAGACCAATTTCATTATTCTAGATCAAACCATAACCGAGATACAGAGCGTCAACAGGGTGTCCAGCGACCTGGAAAACCGGTAAAACCTGGAATACTCCGGAAATTTTACTCTACTAGAAAAATCAGGGAACATACCTAATTATCTACCAAAAAAAACAGGAAAAAGCATGAGAGCCAAACATTTTTGTGGGAAGTTCCGGCAGTCTGAGGGAGACAAGTTCAAGTACGGTTTTACTAGTATTTTTCAATTATAAATGTTCCCAATGCAAGTGGGTGTGGCACATAGCTTCCTCGTATCCATAACCCTATTGTATGGATGATCCGATGCACATTAGTTAATCTCAAACCATCAGTCTCTCAGTACCTTCCACTACTATCAAAAGGGACCATCTACACGTCAACCCGCTTAATCCCTGAAAATTTCATCGAAATCGGACGAGAAATGTAGAAGTTATGGCTGTGGCAAGGATTTCATGACAGACAGACAGACACGGAACCAAAATTGTTCAGGAAAATCTGAAACGTAAAACGCGAGTGGAAATTTTGATTTTGGTGAACTTTTTTTTTCAACCTTGAAAAGTGAAAACAAAGCTTTTGCTACCTTGGTAGACTCGGAAGCAATATTTTCTCAAATGTAATATTCCAAATAGGTATAGATTTCTATAAAAATAGGTAAAACTTCTTTTTACATTTTAGTTATAACAATTCATAATTCGGTTGCAAAATTGCTTAATTTTTTTTCCAAAATAAATGCTAACCTCCTCAACTTACTACTCTGATTTTGGTTACCTTATTATTTTTCATAATGGGATTTCACTTCCGAGTCTATCAAGGTGGCGGAAGCCTTGTTTTCACTTTTCAAGGTTGGAAAAAAGTGTTCTCCAAAATCAGAATTTCCACTCGCGTTTTACTTTTTTGGTTCCGTGTCTGTCTGTACGTGTTGTGTCTGTCATGAAATCCTTGTGGCGGGCGAAACTATACGAAGTTATTGTCCGATTTCACTGTAATTTTCATGGATTGTACGGTTGAAGTGCAGATGGTCCCCGAAGAGGAGTGCAAGGTACTTAGTGATTGTTGTTTTGAGATTAACTACAATCTGTACAATCAGTTTATTGATACGAGGAAGCTATGTGCCACACCCTCTTGCCAGACCTTGTCTAGTGCTTTTTCATTTCGAAATGTCCATAAACACCTGAATAATTGACAAGTTGTGACCACATTTATTTATATTTTAGTTCATTTATAACCATGGAAAAAATGAATATTGACCCTGGAAAACCTGGAAAACTCAGGGAATTTTTTTTCGGGGAATCGCTGGACACCCTGGTCAAAGATGAATAATATTCTTCTAAAAGTGTAGATTTTAACTCATCTTCATACTTCGATCGTAATTTAAAGACGCGTCCAACGTTAAAATCCATTGGAATAAAAGTTGTAGAGAATTTAATTAGCTTCAATTTGAGCTCAAGTAGGGATCTGTAACTATAATATTCTTAATAGGAATGCTGGAAAACAAAAAATAAATGAGGAACCGTTTTTTGAATATTTATGTTGGATATTGTTGTTTCATCAGGTTTTTACTTCTAAACTTAACGAATAGTTGAAAGAGATATTTTACATCATTATGTACCTAATAATGTACTTATAGATTGAAAGTAGATATAAATGAGTGAAATGTCCTATGTAGAGGTTCAAGGTGCGGTTTGAATGTGAGATTTTACCTGGCAGGTACTACCTATTTAAATATTACTTCGTTCTCAAGCTGATTAGGATGTCAATACAATTTCCAGTCAATAATTGTACAGCTATTGGGAGTCAAGTTTGTGATCTGATATGTTACTGCTATCAGGGGCCCTCTTATTATAGTTACTGATCTGTTCTCTCGAACTCCAATTTAGTGAGATGCAGATAGATAATTGAGAGGAAGGCTATCAAAAGTTAGATTATTACCCACCACCAGAAGTAAAGAATTAATCGTTTTTATCCATTCACTGTAACTCAAATTTCATCAATGATTAAATTCCACCATCTTCCCTCCTATTTGCTCGTCGAATTATTCACTGTCGGAGCTAAACTAAAACAACTTGTGACGAAGGAACTCTTAAAAGTATCGTAATTATCTTAATTGCCCGAACTCTACTGTTCAGTTCATCGGTTTAGAACGGAAACTAAACGATGAGAATCGATCGTGGGAGGAACCTCCGGTGTCGGATCCCGTTTACAATATTACAGCATTACAATATTACAATATCCGTTCCCGCAGTCAACAAGGCGATTGTTTCCAAGTTTGTGTTCAGAACAGCGGTTATTCATAATTATAATGGAACTCATCCTCCAGCGTTGATGGGGTCCGGTTGCACGTTTACCATCAAACTGTCGTACCCATGGCCATCAAATTATAACGAAGCAATGGAAGCAACAATGTGGTACGATTTACTTTTGTTCCTCATTACCGATGGTAGGGAAGCTAAAACACTTTTTCGCTTCGCGCATTTTGCATTTTTCAGCTCGTTGAGAAATTATGTGCCAGTCAGCATCAAAACAGTTTTGATCTGTTGTTTCTCAGTTCTTAATAATTGAAAATCGCTTGACTTCAGACTAAATTTCGGTGCCGAGTCCAAAATAAACGACTAAGCGTCTGCCCGTCGATCATCAATGAATGTTATTTGTTTCGTGAAAGAGATAATCGTCCGATATTATGGACCGATTTTATTACTGGTTGTAATGTATTGTGTTGATTACAATTTTCATGTCTTCTATGAATTTTATGATGGTTGTACAAATTATACGATGTGTCCTGACGCTACTGTGGTTTTATCGTACCACTGATTGCTCGATTTCTGCTTACAAATAACGTCTGCCAAATTTGTTGGGAATTAAAAGCCTTTTCATATATAGAATAATTAAGGCGTTTTGAATTAGTTGGTGTAAAAATGTTCGATTTTTGGGGTCATGTTACTGGTTATCTAGGTTAATAAACGGCATATATTTAGTATTGTTATATTGGGATGTTGGAAATAATATAAAATGTATAAAAATACTAAGCAGATTCCAAGTTAAATGTTAATCAGTAGCAGTGAAGCTAAATTATTGTAATTTATTAAAAAGGTAAATTGTTGTAAGTATTATAGATAATCTATATGGGTGTTTTAAAACACAGTCAGCACTGCAAAACTATTTGATTCACTATAAATTTATGGAGAATACGATTGCCTCCAAAATTAAAAATTGGTTTTAAAAAAAGGCTCTTCCTCCAAAACGGTTTGTAACCCACGCCGTATAAGAGTGTTCTATGTTGCCCCCAATGGAATAATGTAAAGAAATAAACACACTCATCTATCTATCTATCATGTTGAGGGCTTTTTACATTTTCACCCACCTATACAGTTTTGATAACGACGAAATCAATGTTCCTTGGGCCCATCCCCAAACGTCCCCCAAGATCGAAAGGAATTGGTATTTGGGCTGTTTCTCGTTTTCGATAAACATTTATCGGATACAGTCTTTGAATTAACCCGCATCAACACTGATAATTTCTTCATGATCAAAGAATGATTTTGTGTAGTTATGTATGGCTCAAAGAAATGACCACAGACCGACATAGAACCAATGTTTTTCAAACAATTCTGAAACGCAAAATGAGAGCAATTTAAATTTGGACGCAAAATTCTTTCTAAAAAATACCTTCACATAAAAATATTTTATAATTAAAAAAATATATAAAAATATTTTCTAAAATATAAATAAAATAAGTATTAAAAATATGAAACAAAATATAAAAAATTTATGAAATTATTATATAAAAAACATTATTTAAAAAACATTTAAAAAATATTTGAATAATAATAAAAATACATAATTCTAAAAATATTTGAATTTTTTCCCCATTCTCGTCTATTAATTTCGATGATGAACCTTCGGAATCGAGCAAGACATTTTTTATAACCCCCCTCAAAATTTGATACCTAGTTTACGTTTCAAGTTAAGTAGAATCCAAATATCAAATAACAAATTTTCCGTTCGTACGGTTTTTTGCCCAATTTTTGTTGGCCGGCTTTGATAGAGATGAAGCAAAATTTCAAATAATGATGATAGTGTATTATCGGTCCTAACAGGTCGACTGCACGCATCAAATCATGGCAACATCAACCGCAGTTTCATCGAAGTGACCAGCTTTTCATTTGGACCATCTCTAGACGAGGGAACTTGGAAATGGGGAGCGATGATGTGATTTCGATGGAACTGCCGACGAGTCCGAAGAAACTCACGTGATTTGCCGGAGGAAGTAACGAGATTTGGCGGCCCCTCGTAGGATCTCCTTCCAATATTATCGGATTAACTGCCTGCCAGCCTTCAAATCCGAAGGAATAAGTTACAGATCGAGCACACGCTACTCTTGAGCGTTTCCGGGAAAGGATCGATAACTGAGTTTGTGTTTCCCTTCGTTCCGTCAAAACGTGGGACTTCTTTTTCTTGAGAACTCGAGGCATCTCGAACTCCTCCTCTCAACACCGAACTTAGTTCTATAGGGGGGTATGTTCCATACTTGTCGTTATTCTCCATATCAATTCCATAGAATTTCCATTTTCCATATTTTGGAGAAGGAAGAAGAGAAAAACGTGTGCCAAGTGGGTGTGGCACATAGCTTCCTCGTATCCATAACCCGATTGTATAGATGATCCGATATAGTAGTTGATCTCAAAACATCAATCTCTAAATACCTGGCACTACCCTCATAGGGTCATAGGGGACTCTACAAGCCAACCGGCACAATCTCTGAATATTGTTGGAAAATGTCGAAGTTATGGCTGTAACGAGGAAATATACTTTTGCGCATGCCCAGTGGCTACTATCAGTCCGGGGTTGATGATTTTCATAGGGGACCATTTACACGCCAACCCGCACAATCCCTGAAAATTTTGAAATCGGATGAGAATTGTAGAAGTTATGGCTGTGGCAAGGATTTCATGAAGGACACTCGGACAGACAGACAGACAGGGAACCAAAATGGTTCAGGAAGGTCTGAAACGTAAAATACGAGTGGAAATTTTGATTTGGGAGACCTTTTTCTTCAACCTAGAAAAACAAAGTAGAGAAAGCTTTCGCTCGGAAGCTAAAGTTATATAATGAAAATGGGCTGGTCTGTTCCAAAGAAAAATGGAAATCGTTCATTTTGAAGCTCAACGAGTTGAAACTCTCTTAAAACTTAACCAAACACATCAACTTTATTTTGTAAAATTTCGAATAGATATGTACACCTCCTGTATCGAGCAAATCAGCATCAAGACTGACGGCAGGAGTTGTTTATGAAAATTCCTGATGTACTCAACTTCCCCATACAAAATTGATTATCCAATTCATTCCAATGAAGTATTCATAGAAAAAATAGTCGTAGTGGGTTTATAATTCAATTAACTTGTAGTGTCTGTGAGCGATCGTTGTAGTGAGCCAGTGGTCACTTGTAGTGGCTCCTGTTGACGGAAATCTCGAGTACCGTCCTACTATCCTTAGAATGTCGAGAGCTGACTTGGTTTTACTTGCTCATGAATAGGGAGAGAGAAGGAGAGAGGTAGAGTGAGGGAGAGGTCGACGGAGCGTTGAAAGGACGTGGTGGAATGTCAAAGGCCTCTCAATGTAAGTAGTTTAGGACACCCCCCTCCCCCCACCCGCTCCACAGTCAACAATCGACCCACGTGCTCTGAATTATATCTTCTCAAACTCCGGAATAATTATGAAGTACACATACATCTTTAAACTCGATTTCTAAAGTCTTACTCGGAATTCCTATTCCCAGTTGTACTCGTGTATAATTTCTGTTCCGGTTGTTGTGTTCCCGGCGTTTTTCTCTTCATCCCAAGAAAATCATAGTAAGAGGAAAGCAAGTAGACTTCGCTCCCGTGACCCCCCCCCCCCAAAAAAAAAATCCCCCCCCCCTTAAAATGTAAATTATTTATATTTTATTTCATCAGAATTGTAAATCAATGATTTAAATTTCTCTAATTTTAAATTATTTGAACTTTTAAATTTTTTTAAAAAGTGATAAAAATAATATTTTTATGCGAGGCTTGGCGAAAAATGTTCAACCATGTACATAAGGTGTCACAGGAACCTAGAAAACAGTTTTTCCTCTCCCCTGAAAAGTTGGGATTTTTATGCATGGCTTGAATCTTTACAATCTTGAACATTTTAAAAATTTGATAATTTTATATATTATATAAAATTTATTATTATTATATATTTAAATAAAAATGAAAATTAATTTTTATTATATATTTAAAATTTATAATTATATAAAATTTAAATATTATATAAAATTATCAAATTTGTAAAATGTTCAAGATTGTAAAGATTCAAGCCTCGCTGGTGTGGCACAAACAGGCTAGTTCCCAACATGCATTCAAATGCATAGAAGGGTTTTGAATCAGTTGACATCATAATCATATCATCGTTTAACCCTCAGTGCACGACATGTTTTTTGGGCGCTTATGCCTTACCAACTGTTTCTCAGACACCTACTTCCTAAATTTGGGTTAAATTATCATAATTTTCCAACGAACGAATTGATAACTCCAAATGACAAGTTGACAAGAATACGTAAAATATTACCCACAAGTTGACAAGAATAAAGCGTAAGTGCCTCATTATCACATGATACCGACGTAAAACTATCTTATGTTGGTCAATACTTTAGCAACTAGAAAAATCACATCATTTGAACATTGTGTGAAGGTTCATTATTCAAAAATCAATAGTAAGTAGGTAAGTAGGAATAGCAAATGTTCTGAAAACACATTAGAACCTAGAAACCTACGACCATTCCCCACGACAAAGTGTCTCACAGACACTTACCTTCTTAGCAGTAATCGATCTGAGCAAGAGCAACGTATGAAGAAAACAAACCAACTTCTCTAATGTCATCTACGAGACTGGGGGAAAGGTACTGACCGCGTGAGACTGCTCATAAAGCCAGGGGAGCCAAAATTGTGTGTAGAAAATCCCTTTGTGTCTATATGACAATTGTCGGGCACTAAGGGTTTAGTCGCTTGAGAGTCATATACGCGGTATCTACGGTTCATGCCTGCTCAGTCAGAAGTAATCGAAGTTGGAAGATACGTAGGAGAAGCAATCTTTTTGTAAAATATTTTGCCAGTGGAAGATTAAACTTTCAATCTAGGTAGAAACAAACAAAATATAATGTCTCATTGAATAATACAATAGTAGAGAGTTTTAGCAGACCACTCACGGGCACCGCGAACGCGTCATCATGGATGCTATATCTCGCGGTGCCCGCGACTCACGGGCACCGCGAGTCACGGTCGACGCTCAACGAGCGTCCAACGCGAGAACACCGCCGCGGGTACCGCGAGATGTTATAACCTACGCCACTTATAACCCCTTCCTATCAAAAGGCGGAAAAATGCGCATTTTCTCGCATTTTTTGTCATTTGTTCCTTCAATCTTTCAAACAAAGCACATGTTTTACAAACTTTCTTCAGTAACAACTACATACCTAGTTATAATTTTTACCTCATCATTTTACTTATTCACGATTGCTCATTTTGTACGTAATTTAATTCATTCATTATCGTTCTTTTCAATTGACTTTATTCATTAGGTACATTCTCTTCCTCTCTTTTTCATAGATATTTTATTCATTCATAATCTTCTTATGAATTTTCTTTGCACTTTGAAGAAAACAAAGGTATTGGGGGAAAACCAAAATTGTGTCTCAAAATATACCTACTGTAGGTATCTATCTTTGAAAACTATTTTGATAATTTTTTGTAGATTTTCCAAAGTAAACATACCTTTGCTAAAATGTCCATAATAATGAGGGAAACTATTAGTTTGTTGGCCAACATTTGAGAACTGTCCTAAGTAGTACAATTTTCAAAAAATAGGGTTCGAAAACGTGTCTCTTCTAAAAATTGTGGTAGGTATAGTCGGTATTGAATATTCCAACCTTCATGAATAGTGGTAATTCGACGTTTTAATTTGTTATCGAATTGATTTCAACGTTATGATTTTGCTTTCCTAGGTAGGTACCTACCTACGATTATTTTGAACAAAACTCGTAATAATATTCTTTCACGTAACTAAGTACTCACTACCTGATTGTGAATGAAACCTCAATCCAGGAGGTTTTGTCAATCCAGGAAACTATTAAGAGAATCTTCTATATGAATAATTTAATGATGATGTCCATTGAAAAACAATAGAAATGTTGAAATAAAAAAGCCTAAATTCATCATTTTCGGGAAATTTTCAAACTTTGATGTTATGTAAACTTTCCGATAAAATATGCCTGCTAGCGCAAAAATAGTATTTTAAATAATAAATAATTACCTACTCCCTAAAATGCAGAAACTCACAAAAATTGAGACTTTTTTGCGCAAATATTTGAGCTGGAAATCCTCTTCTTATCACTATCCTACCTACTTTTAACTGCAAAAATATTTTTTGCCTAATACTGTTTGCAACCAAGATCAACGTAGATAGGTGAGGTGAGAGGCAGGTGAAAATTGTAACATAAAGTTATCTTGTAGGTAGACGAACAAATCAATTAACAAATCTCATGTTATATTAAAAGCAATAGGTATATATTTCCATTCATTTATTTTCAAATTCATTCTGGTTTCATCATTCAAATTCATTCTTGTTCCGAAAAGACGTCTAGGGACTTGTTTTCCGGAATCTGAAACAAAAATTAGTACCCGCAGGCAGTTAGCTATACTCTTCTCTCTCCAAGTACCTAGTTGAAAGTACCGGTAAGAGGGTAGTAATATGAGTATGTAAACTATGTACCTATCACACATAAATAAATTTTAATACGATTTCTTACCTCGAAGTTAGGTGGATAGGCAGTTGATTGTTCGACGGACGAATTAAGTAATTCGGACGTAGACTGATGAATGATCATTAGATAGGTATTCCATGATAAAAAGCACGAATCACAAAAGTATCGTTCTGGCGTAATACACTACAGCAAAATAATTGCTATTGCAAATGAACCATTAGGTATTTCCGAAATGATTTCCACCAAAAATGAAACTCGGGCCACAAGACGACAAGACAGAAATACAGAGTTGGTGTGACGCTTGACGTTACTCTAGGTTTGCAGGGTCACGTTGATCCCCAAAAATGAAGGTTAGCATCTCACATTGCTCGTCCTAGGAGAATCTCACGGTGACGTGAATCTCACGGTGCTTGTGGCATGCTAAAACTCTCTACTAGAGAGTTTTTGTTATCAGTAATATTCTAAACCCTTTAAGTATCTTCGAACCATGTTATTCCTGTAATCAAAACATTCCAATTTAATTGGTCAACATTTGTCACCCGAATTGCGGAACCAATTTCCACTTCCAGCGCTGTTGTTTACAGCCAACGGAAATGAATTAATCTATGAATAATAGATTATGTAAATGTGCCTACACATAAATGAAGTATGGTATTGTTACAGAGATGAGAAACGCACTCTGAAATGCAGTATCGAATGCTTGAGTTGGTATGCTGTGATCAGATTTGTCAATAAACCGCAATAAATATGAGAAACGTTAGTGATAACAACCTCAACTCAGTACCTGCTGAAAACTCGATAGAATGATTTCATAATTAGGTTCTCAGTATGATTAGGAAACCTTTGAGTTTTGAATTATTTGAAACCATTCATGTCTGATCACTATTAGGTATAGTGATAATTATAATAATACTGTATTATAATACAGTATTATAATAATACTGTAATCAATTATATTTTTATCGCTGTAGTTACTCAATTACTCCAGAGCAGGGTTCTACTGCTGAATACGTTTTTAGCTTGATTCACGATCATTTTGATATCTAGTCGTGATACCTAGGTACTTGTTGGGTTGGTCGGAATTAAGGCTATAGTGGACAGTCATTAGTGAGATTCTCAAAAAATTGATGGCGTCAAACGATTTCCTTCTTTTAAATTGGTGGATGTACTCAGAATTCATAAATGAAGTTAGATGTAATTGTCGTTTTTTGAGGATCCACTTTAATTTCGAAAAAAAATGTCTGTATCTCTTTATTTTTTAGTGTTATGAAGTAAATCAGATTCAGCTCATAATTCTACATCATTATCATGAGCATCCAAACCATCCCTAATAAAATCAATTCACTGTTGGCGACGGCAGTTGAAGTATAAAATTATCTTGATTGGGGAATGAGAAATCAATCAATTCAGAGCATATGAATACCCCCCTTCCTTCCTGGTAAACCTTCCAAGCTACCTGTCCGTGACACGCTGGTGAAAACCATTTATTCATGGATTAGTCATGTTCGTGTCAATATTTTATATACCTATTACAATGACAAACTAAACGGACAGAATACATCGGGCGAAATGGCTCTCTGAAAAGGTTGTCTTGAAGATGTGCGGGTTTGGGTGTTATTTATATATTTCTTTGTAGGCGAAGACCTCCTCCGAAGGGTCCCACACCTTCACTATAAGACCCGTCCCTTTCAAGCGAGTCGGCGAACTGAGTTTCTTACGAGAGCCCTTTTTGGTGCTACAGAGAAACGTCTGCTTATTCCGCTTCTCTAAGTTCCTATGGAGCACTTTGTCGTAGGAGGTGCAAGTCGAATTCAGGACTTAGTGAGCGAACGAATTCAAAAGAGGATGTTGAATTTGGAACGTCTCATCAAGAAGTTACTTAGCATCTAGTGCCTATACATGTTCAACTGTGATGAATTAAATTGTGAAAATTCCTGGTGAATATAAATAATTTTATTCTAATACTAATTTTGATGAACTATTTACAAGGCTAGTCATCGAGATGGTCACTACTATGCTGGCGTTTGAAGGGACTGCTGGTCTTGACTTCAATGTTTACGAAAATGGAATTTTCACAACTCCCCCTCCCCTCCACACCATTTTTACACGCTCTTTTTGATAGCAAAATCCAAATTTCAAAATTCGATTTCAGAAAATTTTGTGTTTTTGGAAGAAAATGCCTTATTTTTGTGTTTTTGGAAGAAAATGCCTTATTTTTGTGTTTTTGGAAGAAAATGCCTTATTTTTGTGTTTTTTAAGGTGAAACACTTCAACTTTTGTTTCTTCGAACCCTAGGAAAACCTAGGAAAAAATTGAGAAAGGTAAGACGTTTTACTTTCAAATTGTTACTAATTTTTGGCCTCAGATTTATGATGAGGCAATTATTGGGAAATCGTGAAGCGCTTCATATTCAAATAATTTCATAACTGGTCGGGGTTGGAAGTGTTTAGTGTTTCAGCAGCTGTTTATTTATTCGTATATTGTTTCCGAATCTATCAAAGTATCGGAAGCTTTGTTTTCACTTTTGAAGGTTGGAAGTAGGGAAGGGTATCGTTATAAAAGTATCGATATTTTGTATCGATATTGTATTGTATCCGAGTATCGATATCCCAAGTATCGATGGGCATGAGTATCGATATTTTAAAATATCGAGTATCGATACTTTAGTGTCACTAACTATCAATATCATCCAATTTTCTCAAGAAGAATAATTTTTTCAACAACAGTTGTTGAAAAGTTACTTTTATTCATTTTTCACTATGTAGAGTCCAAGCAGAGTGATTTTTCCCATGATATAAACGTTATTTGTGCAACCAAAGAGTAATGACCCAAAAGCCTCTCTATCTTCTTCATTTTTTAGCCATTATGTTGAATTTTCCGGGAGAACTGTATCGATATTCGATATTTAGAAATATCGGATCCAAAGTATCGATATCCAAAAATATCGGATAGTGCAGTATCGATACTAAAATATCGAGTATCGGTACGAAAGTATCGATATTTTGAAATATCGAGTATCGATACCCATCCCTAGTTGAAAGAAAGAGTTCTCCAAAATCAAAATTTTTGCTTGCGTTTTGCGTTTTATACCTTCCTGAACAATTTTGGTTTCGTGTCTGTGTGTCCTTCACCTATGAAAATCACAACCTTAGGACTGATAGTAGCCACTGCGCATGCACAAACGTGAATTTCCATTTCGTGAATTTGCCGGCAACTCCATCTCGCCGCTCTGGACGTCGCTAAGGCCTTTGACACAGTCAGTCACCTTGCCCTGACCGATTGCCTTCGTGGTGTCGGGGCCCCATCTCGATTAATTGAGTATGTGGCCTGTCTGTACCGCGAAGGCGTGACGGTCCTCGAGGCAGGAGGTGAGGTGTCAAGGGATATAGTGATCGGGCGCGGGGTACGCCAGGGGGATCCCCTATCGCCACTCCTCTTTAACCTGGTCGTGGATACGGCCTTGGGTAAGCTGCCCACAGAAGTAGGGTTTGATCTCGCCCCTGGGGTGCGAGTAGGAGCATTGGCCTTTGCCGATGATGTTATCCTACTTGCAGAAACCCGCGAGGGCTTGCAGATTGCCCTCAATGCATTTGCTAAGCAGCTATCCAGGTGTGGACTTGTGGTCAACCCCGATAAATGTGGGTCGGTCTCCTTGGTCCCGTCGGGTCGCCAACACAAAGTGAAGGTTGTGGATGGGGGTTTTGTCATAGGACAAGCCCCCATTCCTTCTCGATCTGTGTTGGAGGTCTGGCGGTACCTTGGAGTCGACTTCATGGGGGTGGCCACCATCACTGCCAGCCGTGTGGACCTTGGTAGAGCGCTAGCCCGCGTTACCAAGGCTCCACTGAAGCCACAGCAGAGGCTGCGCCTCCTCCGCACGTACTTACTGCCGAAGCTAACCTATGGGTTAGTCTTTGGCAGGCTTACGGCGGGGAGGCTGCAAGAATTAGATCGAGAAGTCCGCTCTGCTGTGCGCTCTTGGCTGAGGTTCCCACCTGGTGTCCCAAGTGCCTATATCCATGCACCGGTCAAATCCGGTGGGCTTGGCATTGTGTCTCTCTCCGCATGTATCCCTTCTCTGCGCCGCCGGCGCCTGCTAGCCCTTCAGGGGTCGAGCTGGGAGGTCGCCCGTGTTGCTGCTGGTCTTGATTTTGTCAGGCAGCAGTTAGCATGGTGCGACCGAGCAACACCATCTGCTCCAAAACCCAGTTCGTCTGCTGAGTTCGCTGCTGCGCTGCATGAGTCAGTAGATGGTAAAGAACTCCGACAGTGCTCCGAAAGCCTTATCTCATCCCAATGGGTGGATTGGGCTTCGGAGGGCATTGGGGCCCGCGACTACCGGAACTTCCACGCCGTCCGTGTGGCAACACTGCCAACAGCGGTACGGTGTTCAAGAGGTAGTCGTGGGATGACAGATACCCTTTGCCGTGCCTGTCGGAGTGGAAATGAACACCTGTATCATGTAGTGCAGCAGTGTCCACGAACTCATGGGGGCCGCATCCTACGTCATGATGCGGTCGCCAAGCAGATAGCAGGTGCCCTGTCATCCAGCGGCTGGGATGTTGAAAGGGAGAGATTATACCACATGCCAAGTGACCAGGGCAAGAAGCCTGACATTGTTGCCGTCAAACCCGACAGGTCTTGCATTATCCTGGATGTCCAGGTTGTTAATGGCAGCATGGACATGGAGCAGACCTGGCGGGCTAAGATAAGAAAGTATGACAGAGATGATTTACGGCAAGCAGTGTCAGAGCTAAAAGGAGTGGAACCCAACAACATCAGGGTTATGGCTGCGACCTTGTCGTGGCGCGGAGTGTGGTGCGGGAAAAGTGCCACGGAGTTGCGCGAGTTGGGCATCTCAGTAGGCGTACTCCGTGGTGTCACCAGACGCGTACTGCTCGGCTCATATTTAAACTGGTGGTCATTTTATAGAGGCACTTCCCTTCATCCCTCTCTCCCACCCCCACCTTCCTCATCATCCCTCATCCCTAGGGCCGGCGTCGGGTGAGTCCTGGGCGTCCTCCCCCTTATATTTTATTTATTTATTTATTTAGTTTTATGGCGTGCCCCCTCCGTCAAATAGACCTTCAGTCTTTGAGGGGAGATTCATAAAATAATAATAATAATAATAGCAGCCATAACTTCTACATTTTCCATCCGATTTCGAAGAAAAAATGTTCATAGATGGCTCGGGTTCACGTGTAGGCGGTTCCTTAATACGGTAGTGTAATTGATGTTTTGATATACACTACTGTGCATTGGATCTTCTACACAATCGCGTTATGGATACGAGGAAGCTATGTGCCACACCCTGAGCAAATCCATTTTTCTCTATTTTTTCAATAATTTAGTAAATTTATGTTTTAAATAGTGATTTCTAGTAAATCTAACGCCAGCTAAGCTAGATATTTAGCATGTTGGGTACCCCAATCCTCCCCCCTTCTTCCCCCATCTCAATATAAACCTGCCCCTGGTCCTCAGAAGGTTTCTCTGCATTGGACAAATGATTAGTCAGAAACAAGAAGAATCGAAGAGCCTAAGTGCCTAGGCCTGCCAGTCAGCAAATGCAAGAACAACATTGTGAAAACCATTATAACGTTACGGTAAGTTGAGGTACCTATACTAGCCAACGGTCAACGGAGATCGCCAGTAGGTACTTGGATCGGTTGACCCTCTGCTGGAACTTTTCGTTCAGTCGAATCGTTAACTCTCCAGTTTGAGTCGAAGGGTTAACTCAAATTAACCCTCCAGAGCCATCAATCACAACCAATTCTGACCTTCCATTTGGAGGACAGCTGAGCATCAGAACTCCCCGTGCTCAAGAGGACGCCCACGGTTCTGGGAGATGCTTATTCGAGTCAAAAGTTGAAGTGCTCAGCTATACTTTATAGCAAACAATCGTACGTTGAGGGCGAACAACAGCGAACGTTCGGAGCGAACATCGACAACTATTTGAGCAACAATCATTTGAAGCCATCGAACCCAAAGCAACCTCGAGAGCGTGTGTTCTTTCGAAGAAATGCGTCGCCCTCGAAGACGTCACGTGAACGACCCATTATGCGGGTTTCATAGACGTTGGTGAGCCGGTCGGCCGATGATCACTAACTCCGATAATTGATGTAATTTTTACGTGCGAAAGAACATGACATATTTTGTAGGTGGTTGAAATCATGCAGTACATGTAAGTATTTACATAAAATACAGGTGAGCAGAATTTTCGAAAAAGTTTATTTAAAAAACAAATAGATTTTTAGCTAGTTGTTTACATACTATGCGATAGTAGAGGTAAATTTTGAGGGGAATTGTAGAGTGGGGCACCTTGTAGTATAGGCTATGAAACTAGTAGCTCAGTGAATTTGAGACGTAAAGAAAGGTTTTATCAGCCCTTATTGGACCATGGCATCACTAGTGACACCAAATTTCGACGATTTTTCATGGTCTGAGTAAGAATATGGACCATTCATACCACTAGTGGCTATACACCCCCAATGGCAACTTTATTATTTTTGAAAACTCAATTTCTTATAACTTCCAGCGATACATTAAAGTTTAAATTTATTGCTTTGATTTATTATTCTCTTAAAAGGAACCCACCCCCCTCCCGCCATAAACAGGGGTAACTTCAGGTATCTTTTTCTCAGGAACTAAGAAAGATATTGCGATGCGGGTTTTTTTCTAATTGTAGGTGTTTTCCCAATAGGCAAATTGAGCGCAAAATATTTGTAGAAAACGGATTCAGGTGAGGCGGTATCTCAGTCATGGGCGAGTAAAAAAAATGACTCCAAAATTTCACGTATAGGTACATGAAAATTGATTTTTTTTTTAACGCCCCAAAATGACGAAAGTATCATAAAAATCGGTTGAGCAGAATTCGAGAAAAAGATACCTGAAGTTTCCCCTTGTTAGGGTGGAGAGGGGTGGGTTCCAGGTCCCCTTAATAAAACCTTGCTATAATTAGTTTCATTTTTTAGGAAGTTGCTGTGAAAATGTGAACCAAAATCTATTCGTACGTGGTACATTTTTCTGTGGTTGAAAGGATCATTTTTTATCGTCTACATATAGCTTTATTATTAGGTAATAATAATTATTCATTTACTAATAATGAATTATTATTGAATAATGAATAATAATGAATTATTCATTTACAAAAACATTAGATAGTAGTACTCATTTATTCTTACCTTTTTGCCCATAGCTCATATGGCGGGCTATTCCCATGATATCACTGGTGGAACTAAAAAATCCTAGGAATTTCAAAGATGTCCCAAGGTGTCGCTTAGCAAATTTAAATTACAATTTTAAATTTAATGGACAGATTTGAATTTGTTTAGCTATTGGAAGTTCAAAAACAAAACCAAAATTTCCCCAAAAATCGATGAAAAATGTTGATGATCCAATCGGGTGAATTGTTTGTCTCAGATGATTCTGTACGAGGAAAAACTGGTGAAATGCTTGTCAAACGGAATTTATGAAAACCCACCTTTGGTCAAACCGTCTGACGACCAAGTTTGTCAGCGAGCTGAAAGCTAGTGGAACAAACTATAATAATATTACAGTCTGGTAACAAGCTTTAGGTCTCGAGTAACCTCACAAAATGTGCAGGCGAGGGGTCGATTCCGTCACCAGACGCCAATTAGAGGTCAGTTGAGAGACTGACAGATCCAACAGCCTCCCCTTGACATTTTTATCAAATGCCAGCTGCTCAATTTTCATTTCACGCTCCGCTCGCACTCAACGAACTGTCCAAGCGTTGTTAAACCGATTAGAAAAAACGCCGGTCGAGCTACTAAGGATCGACGACCAGTCCTACACATACCTAGCTAATAGAAATGAGTACTGATTATCGTGTTGATAATGATATACAGCGTTAGGAGCATTTTTCCCAGTACACTATTTACATTACAGTAAAAACAGTACAGCTTTCACGTCTACTGTTACAACAAATTTACATAATAGTCAAAATAAAGCAAAAAATCGGATTTTAAGAGGGATAAAAAAAAACTCGAAGAGGCGCTTTTTGTTGCAAATTAGTTGTAGAAACTACTCCCGAAGTTTGGTGGATAACTTATGGGACACCCTGTAGATCATTCACCTACAAAGATTACGGCTTTTGTAGATACCTCCAACCATATTTTCGCGCAAGGTTCACTGTAAATTTTATTTTGGCAAAAAGTACCTACCAGGGAAACCCCTTTATCCGAAAGTCGCGGGTGCCGTATGCATAACAACTTTTTTGATTGCTAACGATGCACAACTGAATAAACACGAAACTCTAATCGAAGAAAGAAAAATACCGCGTAATTCAGCTAAATTTTGAACGAAGATTAGGCCTACTTCAGTAAGTGCGTAGTTCAATCATTTGCGATTCAGACTCGTGTATTAGCTTCATAATGCGTAACAACTTCTAAGGAGTGAACCCAAATGGGTGGTCCCATTCGATTCGACAAATTCAATACAATTTTAAACCGATGAAAAAACCTTACCATCCACTATAATAAAAGTTTTTGAGCTTTAGGGCGATTTGAAAATTTCAACTCCCATTTTTCACCTCTTGAAAGTGACTAACAACAACTAAAAGCATCGGGGCACAACAGTTGGTCTATTTACTAGACCCTAAATGGAGCCCATAATGTGGGCAATATATATACTAAATTTCACCAAAATCAGTCCACGAAAACCAGGCTTACGGGGTACGGTATTGTAGGAGGGATCTTTCGATTCTACATACGAAACGTAAACGAACAAATGTTGAAAGGTTTTTAATTAACAGAGCACTGGATGGTCTCATTCGTTTCTGAAACTCGAACACTATTCCGAATCCACGAATGAACGTCAGTAATTAAATAATTAATTATCCTCATCAACAAGCGGTTGGTTCCACAGAACTCTGAATTTTATCAACAAATCGTTAAGTCGCTATTAGTCGCTAATAGTCGCTATTTTTAATTAATAAAAAAACAATACTTGTACATCGAAAGTTCTGAAGGTAGGACGTTTTAAAAATGTGTTCCTCACTCTTCACGCTTTAGAAGTGACGAGCAATGTCCAAAATCTTCGTGGCACAACTAGACCCTAAATGGAGCCCACACACCAAATTTCACCAAAATTTGCCCATCGGAACTGGGGAAAGTTTCCTGTACGACGAACTGACGAAATAATTTTTATTGAATTTTAAGATTGTACATACCTAGAAACGTACACCATCAAATTTTGAGGAGGAAGGTGGCGGGGGTTCTTTCTCGATTCGACAGGTGTGACGGAAGTAGCAAGGGTTTTTCTTTGAGACAAGACTCCTCATTGGTAGGTACCTGTTCAGAAGTCTGAAGCAGGATCCTTGTTTAATTCTAGCCTTGGATTTTTCCGTTCGTGTACTAGGAACTTTGTTAAAGGATTTTATTAGGAACCTCTGGGGTATTCTCAAATTTTAACTGAAAGGAAATTAATGAACATGCGGTTCTTTTGACGCTGACTTGGTTATCGTCTGATGCCACAAGGAGCGCTACGCAACAATGGGGGCCTTGATTTTTTTAAGATTTTTAATCGAAAGTAGACTACATCCTGAGAATTTTAGCACCAACCGCGACCTTCTAGCGTGAGTAGATCTGTTCCTATGATTTTTCAAAGTTTCGACCGTTTATTACGCCACGCGCCCCTCTCGCCTGGGCGGAACCCCCCAGCCAACTGTGACGTCATAAACGGTCGAAACTCTAAAAATTCATAGGAAAAGATTTACACACGCTAGAAGGTCGCGGTTGGTACCAAAATTCTCAGAATGAGGTCTACCTTAGATTAAAAATAACAATAAACAGTTTTTCCTACCCAGGCGCACACCCTATTCGATTTTCGACTATTTGACGGGGGAAAATGTGGGAGCCTCATGAAACCCTCGAGTTACCGCCATTTCGATATACGACGATTCGACGATCGAACCAGACCATGAATACCCCTATTATTGAAAACAATAATACAGAATTTTCCTGATTGCTATCTTTTACTTTTTACGTTTTAGGTGGACAGAAAAAAATTAATATTCATTCTATGAAACACCGACATATTAGGCGTCAAATAGCTCTTCGAAAGATGGCGGACTTCCGGTGTCATCGTGTTGGTGTGTTGTAACGCATTTGTGTATCGCGTAACCCGCTGATGTAAAACGTGAGTGTTACAGAGAGCGAGTGTTTTTAAGGTAAAGCGTAATTTAAAAGGCCCTCGATCTCGCATTCGGAAGCTGCGGAGATCGGATTAACGTGCGGAGGCGCACCGAACACTCCCATCAATGATTCAACGGCTCTTTTGCTTACTCGAGATCTTCGGAGGTTCGAAATGGGGGACCCCGGAATCGAAGTTGGGATCCCGAGTTTAGAGTTACCGCGAGCAAACACGATTGATTTCCCAGGTGAAATTGGAGTTTAAGTAGTACTTTTTAAACAAACCCGTCGAAGTTGCAGTTGAGACGCCTTTGATTATTCATTGAAGGAACGAGTGAAATCAGAACTCCACTTCGTCAAAATTGGCTCTAGATGAATTTTTAGTAATTTAAATGTTTACTTGGAAGTTGATGTTGAAACTGAATAATGCAATTTAAACATGAAAATACTTTTTCAGTCAGGAATAATGTTCCACAACGTACTTATTTGCTATCACAAAACTTACACATTTATGAGGCAACTCTCTCAGTTGAGAGAACATTCAAGTCAGGGGAAGGAATGACTCATTATTAGTAAAGACATCTAGAAACAAAAACAATTGAGAATAATCATAGCACAGCACGTAGCCAGTCATAAAGCTTTTACAATTCTTTGATCGAAAAGTGAAAAACGCTGCAACTTATTACACAAAGGATTTTTTTCTATATAGATCATTCGCCTGCAAAGAACACGGCGTTGCCACTGTTGCCAACAACCAACATCGATCGCATTTTGGTCACCTAAAATTTGAATGGAGATTAGGCCTCTTTTGCGATTCACACTCGTGTTTGCGATTTATCGTAAGTTCTCACAACCCTTAAGTTCTCGTGAGAGCGAACAGTTTGTCCTACAGCGCTCCGCTTAGTTTCTAAAAATTCTAAAAATTCAAAACTATCTTAAATTGATGGAAAAACAATAACCATTACATCAAAATTTTTGAGTTAGGGCGTTTTCAAAATGTCATCCCTTATAAGTGACCTACATCAACCAAAAGCTTCGGGGCATAACTAGACCCTAAAAGTGGAGCCCACATACCAAATTTCATCAAAATCGGTCAATGCTAACTGAGGAAAGTGCCGCGTACAGCGGATGGTGGACGGACGGCCAAATTTTTATTCGATTTTTGGATTCTACGTACCTTGAAACGTAAACCAACAAATTTTGAGGGGAGATTAAAAAGAATTTTTCTTGGTCGATTCATATGGTCCATTAGGTACCTATTGAAAATAATAAACCAAAATCCTGCCTTCGGCTGAAATTCAATAAACATGGAACATGCTTTAGCCGTGTTTTGTTTATTTGCTGTTTCCTTTTACTAGGAATTTGTTGTCTGTTGTTTTCATTTAGCTCTTAATGGGCCTGCTTTTCGAAAACAAGATCCTTGGTTTCAAGATCCTTTGATTACATTTGTGAAAACCAAGCCAACCAACAACATCAACATAATCCACTAAATCGATGTTGGTTTTTACCGCCAATGTTTTTTACAGATCTCTTAAATCGGAGGTAGGTAGGTATATCTCAGCTTCGTCCATATTTACTGCTGTTTTGGCAGTATGTAATTTGCACAAATTGAGGGCTTTTCAATGAGTGGCGAACGATTTTCGCGAAATGAAAACTAACGGCGATAAATTCCCCTAGAAACGGGGCGCTTGTAAGTGAAAATGATTACAAAATTCCGCGCTACTTTCGTTCTACGGTTTCGTCACGTTTTTGCCCAGTTATGTGATGGCTAAAGCATGTTCTATACTAAAAATCTACAGCACTTACCCAATTCCTAATTGGTTTCATCATCTGTATCTGAATATTATGTAAATAAATAAACTATGAATAAGGCGTTTTGAAGGTTTGTTTTGAGCAGGGTTTCAAGGACGGGAGGGTCAAAATGAGATAATCAGGGCACTTGGCAAAGGCCGATGAAACCGGGTGGGAAGAGAAGGTTTGGTCGAGGAGGGTGTCGGGAACTGGGGGGGGGGGGGGGGGCAGCGACTGGGAATATCCCGCGGAGCCGCGATCGATAAAGTGCACGCTAGAAAGACGCGAGCTTCATGCGGACTATCGATCACCTTCTCCGCTTTCGGAATTTCGCTTCAGCTCAACCCTGATTTCTCTTGCTACCACGATTTGGTTTAGATGAACGAACCCTGTGTTGAGAACTATCAAAATCTAAGTTGGTTCAGAATTTACGTGTTTTTCCTTTGAAGAATTGTGTGTATGTTTTTTGTCAGTACTCATTGTTTCTTCCGATATGTAGAAGTATAGTGTTAGAGATCATTAACTTGGAGTTTAGAGCCTAGAAGACATCACATATTTATAGTTCAGTTCATATATTCAGAGTTTATAATCTAGCGGTTTTTTTCCAAGTCCAAGTAAATTTTCAACTAGGGATTTTATTCAGCCTACTCCCATCCCTGTATACAGACGGTTTACATTATTAAATATTATAAATTAAGCTTCAACTTGATTTAAACCAAATAAAATAGGTTTTAAAATCATCACAGAACACTGCTAATATATTGACATGTCTTTTGGCTTGGGGTCAAGGAATTTTCGCGACACTTTTTTTGCCAACGGGATACCAGTATACAAATTAATAGCTACATATCGGTAGCCATGAAGCAAGGTTCTGTAAAATACTGCGATATATCACGTGCGATCAAAATTCTGTTTATTTATAGAAACAATGGACATATCCATGATCTATTGTTTTCCCCTCTAAGGAAGAAATTTCTGGTAACTGTCCCAACATGTCCGCACTGCCAGAAGAGAGAAGATGATGATGCGCTGCAGACCTTTTTCAAATGCACCAAATGGGCGGCTGAAAGAAGCCAGCTGCTAGCAGAGCTGGGATTAACTCCCCAAATTCCAACACCAGAATCTGTCATCAGCAAGATGCTGGAAGGTGAGAGGAGCTGGAGTCTTGTGGCAGCGTATGCAGAGAGTTCCTGACAAGGAAGACATTGTTAGAACGAGAGAGACAGAGAAGGGAACACCTGGTCCGTCCCGCCATCCAGAACTGATGAAGTGCCCCAGGACTCAGCCTGAAGTAATGTGTTAAACAGTTCCAGGCTGATCATCCAACGTGGGAGAAAAGGAGGTGTTTTTTTAGTGGGTTTGAATCCCCCATAACCTTGAAGTCGCGGATCCTTGAAGGTATCTAACGAGATCCAACTCCACCTGTGGATCTTAAGGATTTTCTCACCTGCCTGCCGAAAAAAAAGAAAAAAAAGGAAGAAATTTCATGGCTCATTTATCAAATAATTTTGATCAGGTAAATGTTTGTAAGTAGATAAAGCGTTGGTACCCAATTTCTATAGAAAAAAATTGTAAGTAATATAATATTTTATCGATGGCAAATTTAACCAATAAATTATTCAGCTCTCATCAAAATAAGCATATTTTAATGAACGTGTCAGTGAGTTTCATTCATCAATCAGGGGGAAACAATGCAAGTAAACCTGCTCCCTTCACTCGATGATTCAATTGGGTTTATAGATTGGGGTCACATCTCTATATAACTAAGGCTCGCATTTTCATTACTATTGAAACTGTAGTTTTTTTTTTGGTTTGTAAGTTCACAATATATGGATGACCAGCGTGTTCAGTCCATGGTTAGGTTAACTATGGTTAGCACTTATCTACTTGGTGCACTGTGCAGGTATTAGTTCGATTACGTTCCTCATTTTCAGCGTAATTTGACCATTAAGATTCGGAAAGGAACTTGATAGTGTTGATATGCAAGTAAAACTGACCAACACCCGACCTTATTCTAGTAGGTTATGCATTTCATTGATGAGATTCTTTCAGAGGTCTTCATAGAACACGAATATAGAGAATATTCCTTTCATTATTGATGTATGAAATGAATTGAAATTACTATTGTACCTCCACGTATCTACTGACCGATTTCTTCGCTGGATGAATAAACAGAAAGCAACTGAGAGAACCGAACATCGCGAATATCATCTTTCTTGGCTCCACTTTAATGCGGCGAATCGATCGCCCTGAAAGAGCCGGATTTAACTTTTTCGAACCCTCAGGAGAGGGGAAAAAACACCTTCCGGCAAGGCTTAAACACCCGTCTCCCCTCCAGGTCCATTATCTCCTGACAATAGCCTGGTTCGAAAGGGTATAAAAAAAACCTCGCATCTGAACCGTATTTTATGAAGCGAAAAGGAAAAATACAGTAAAATACGGTGAAATACGGCAAAGCGTTTTGTTTATGGGAATATTCGGGTTCGAAATATTGAACGACGTTACGGCGAAGTTTATGAGTTTTGGTTTATTATTTTCAATAATGAACCTTTGCCGCGATTTCGTGGCCAATTTTAGAATTACTACTGGCCACGACTTCCTACAGAGCCATCTGCATAGGATTGGCTTTTACAACCAAGACAAAATGACGACTCCATATGGAGGAATAAAAATATAAAGTATTGGGCTGCCAGGAAGGAGGTGTCTCTGATGTCTCCATACGGCGAAGGATAAAAAAAGAGTTTTTCCAAGTGGTACAACATCTGTACCATTGACCTTCTTCCACGATTCTGGCCCTCTGGCGATCACTGGTATATAGGTGTGTACCAACCCATTCCCCCCACCCTAAATGCTTCCTTAGCCAGAAACTCCTATAAATGTCTCACCTAAAGTCCTAATAGGCCAAAAACAAAATTTTAGGGCATCCAGGAAATTTTCCGCCCCAAAGGGTTAATGTAGCATAATTTCCTCACCCTCACCTCTAATTATCAAGAAAATGCAATCTGACGACCCAGACCTGCCGATTTTGCTCCATATCTACTTCAGTAGGACAGCGTAGGTACGCCTATAGCGAAAGAAAGATCCCAGGTTCGAATCCTACTAAAGTACCTCCTTTTTTCGACTCATAAACACTTGGTACAATAAATAAACATGTTTTCAAACAACACTAAGGATTGTGTCATGGTAGATCTTATTGAAATGGATAACCTACCAATGAGCAAGAGGGTAAAGTAGAGAGTACTTATTATTGTAATGAAAAGTGCCTCCACATAGTTGATTCAGAAGAGTCAAATTTCAGTCAAGTATGGGTGGTTTTCGCATTTCATCACAGAATGGGCCAATGATTCTGGAAATAGGCCTAGAAACGGCCTAACTCTTCGCCAGTTTACCGAATCTTACGTCTAAAACGTTTAACGAACTCCAAATACAAAGAACGGCGGACAACTCTTCTATTGAAGTTATTATTCACATTTCCTTGCTTTTGAACTCAACAATTTCAAGGTAGAAATTACAAATTCAACTATGTTTATTTCGGTCCAGCTCAGTAGGTAAACGGTATATTTGCGCGATTTCGGATGGATTTTGAACCAAATGAGACCAAATGAGACCAAGTTTTAAACTATGATGCTTACCTGAACGCATAATGTATGGGCGGTAGGCATCGAATCCCACTTACCTGCAAAAAATCAAATAATAATCAATATTAAAATCTACTGAAACTAGATAATTGTTGTTGAATGGAGAAATCTCGTACTAACAGTGGCGTCTGGTGAGAATATTCGTGAGGCAAACAGCTTGGCCAGTCACAGAGGAATAAACAATAATGAAAAACGCTGCAAATTATTACACAAAGGTTTATTATTTTTCTGAAGATCAAGCGTCAGCTTTACCCTCGTCACTACCTACCAATCATGTTTTCGCTTCGAAATGTTGTTTATTTAGATGAAATAAACCCTTCACACTCCATTTGAAGAAATAAAGAATTCCTTGGTTTAGAAATTTGATTACCGGTTAGTTAAGGAAGCAAAACATGTACAACCCAAAGAAACGAACATCGATCGCATTTCGGTCAGCTAAAATTTTTAAGGTGATAAGGCCTCTTTTGCGATTCACACACGTGTTTCTCATTTATCGTAAGTTCAACCTTCAAGTTCTCATGGAGAGCTTATAGTTTATCCTCTGGGTGGGTTCATTCGATTCTAAAAATTCAATGGTACCTATCTCAAATTGGTGAAAAAACAATACCTTCATAACGAGAGTTTTCGAGAGAGGGGGCCTTAAGACGTTACAGCCCTAATGTTCCACCGCTTAGAAGTGACTGACAAAACCTTTGGAGCACAAGTAGATCCCAAATGGAGCTCTTATACCAAATTTCATCAAAATCGGTCCATGATAATTAAAGAAAGTTTCGCGATTTTTTTAGATTCGATTTTCAAAATATACGTAGTAGCTACCTAACTCAAACGTAAACCATCGGGGGGGTCAATATTATGCAATTATTTCCAAGTAGGTACCTATCAACAAGAAAAACGATTAGGTACAGTAAAATCGAGAACGAGACACCAGTCAGCGCCAGGCAGCCGCTATTTGCGGTGGCGAAAAAACAAAGTTTTCCTTCCTTGAGATAATGTGGTTGGATGGATATGTTATGTCTTGCCATGCATGAGTTAATTACTATCCATGACTCATCTTCCAAGTTTCTCTGCTTTCAAGGTCACGAAACAGTTGTCCGATTGTTTGCAACAGCTGATAGCATGGTAGTGGGGGTATGGTAATACTTGACACCGCGATGACCCCCCGCCAACCCGCCATTCGTCGCCTCTCACTCTAAACAGTCCCAAAAATTCATTTTTTTGAACTGCTTGCCTCGCATCGCTTTGCTCCGCGCTAGTTCGCTTATCATCTGCAATCATCTACATTACCGACATCTCCAATTCTGTGGTGTGTTGCGGGCTAGTATCCAAGGCAAAATACGTACTTTCTTATTCCATTCTCCTATTTCATCTAATTTACTTAGTAATAATGAAAAAATACCTAAATTGTATTAAAATTTTCCAAAATTGGCTATTATATTACTTGCAAAAAATGGGAATATAGGAGAATCTCAACAAAAATTAATTTATTCATTTTGCTTATTTTTAGTAAGGCAAACAGTGTTTGCTATGTTTGCCTGGAGGAGGCGCCACTGCGTACTAATAGTCTCAGTTTCCAAGGAGTAATGGATGTTTACTCCATCCTTCCTAGATCCTGATCGGACGAGGTAGCATGCAGTGGCGTCTCCTCCAGGCAAACATAGCAAACACTGTTTGCCTTACTACAAATATGCAAAATAAATAAATTAATTTTTGTTGAGATTCTCCTATATTTCCATTTTTTGTAAGTAATGTTTAGCTGATTTTGGAAAACTTGTATAATATTTAGGGACTATTTCATTATTATCAAGGAATTTAGATTAAATAGGAGAATGGAACAAGAAAGTACGTATTTTGCCTTGGATACTAGCCCGCAACACACCACAGAATTGGAGATGTCGGTAATGTAGATGCTTGCAGATGATAAGCGAACTAGCGCGGGGCAAAGCGATGCAAGGCAAGCAGTTCAAAAAAATGAATTTTTCGGGACTGTTTAGAGTGAGAGGCGATGATGGGCGGGGTGGCGGGGGGTCAGCGCGGGGTCTAGTATTGCTATACCCCCACTACCACTCTACCAGCTGTTGCAAACAGTCGGAAAACTGTTTCGTGACCTTGAATGCAGAGAAACTTGGCCTTGGATACTAATTAGCCCACGCATGAAGACAGAACATATCCATCCACCCACATTATCTCAAAGAAGGAAAGCAGTTCGTTTTTTCGCCGCCGCAAATATCAGCTGTATGACGTTGACTGGTGTCCCGTTCCCGATTTTACTGTATTTCACTGTATCTAATCGTTTTTCTTGTTGATAGACACTAGGAAATAATTGCAAAACATTGTAGAATGAAGGTTTCACATCGTATTAGGTCTAAATTCAGAGTCTCCCTTTTTGGTTAATTATTTTCAAGAAAAAAGTTTGACCACCCTCAAATTTGATGGTTTACGTTTGTGGTAGGTAAGTACGTGTACGTGTGTAGATTTTGAAAATCGAATATAAAAAAAATCCGTCCGTCCGCGGATCTTTCCATGGACCAATTATGATGAAATTTGGTATGTGGGCTCCATTTGGGGTCTAGTTGTGCCGCAAAGCTTTTGGTTGATGTAAGTCACTTCTAAGCGGTGAAACGGAAGGGCTGAAACTTCCAAAGGCACCCTCTCTCGAAAACTCTCGATATAAAGGTATTGTTTTTTCACAAATTTAAGATTGTACCATTGAATTTTTAGAATCGAATGAGACTACCCATAGCTTTGTAAGACAAACTGTTCGCTTCCTACGAGAAGTTAAGGGTTGGACTTACGATAAATTAGAAAAACGAGTATGAATCGCAAAAGAGGCGTGATCGCCCTTCAAATTTTAGTTAACCAAAATGCTTTCGCCGATCGTTTCTTTGAGATGTACTCGGTTTTGCTTCCTTAGCAACCAGTAATCAAAGTTCTAAACGAAGGAATTCTTTATTTCTTCCAGTGGAGTGTGGAGCGTTTAATTCTTCCAAATAAACTTGATTGTGAAGGTAAAACATGGTTGGTTGGTGGTGACAATGGCAAAGCTGATTTCTTTTCTGGCACGTGATCAATACAGAAAAAATTAACCTTTGTGTAATAATTTGCAGCCTAGCTGTTTGCCTAACGAATATTATCACGCGACGCCCCTGGTAGCATGGTTGATTGATTTTATTCAGCATTATTTAGTGTGATTATGTAGATGATAAAATAAATACGATGTTTTCTGCAGCATAACAACCACCATCAATGCTCCAGACCGAACCGGCACAAAAGACCAGTACTGTTATCCACTAACTATAGTTATTGGGGATATCGAATGGGCCATGAATCCTAATCTGAACAATGGAAAATAAGAATGTAAAGCCGAACACAAATTCATGTTTCAAGCCATATCGAATTGTTATTTATAGATCCGATAGTACGACAGTTGGAACAGCTGATCATCTCTACGTCAGCCGAAATATTCACCTTAGGAGCGCGCGCTATATCTGGGAGATAAAACATCGGAATTAGGGGTTTAAAAATGTACTCTTCAGCAAAAATAGGTTTCGTTGAACAAATTTAATACATTTTTCGAAATAGAATAGTTTCAGTCTTTGTAGGCGGAATCAAAATTGCTCAATAAGCACTGATTGTTGTGGTTTTCATTAGTTTTCCATAAGTAGTGTAGAATTCACGGTCTTTCTCCCCTGGTTCTCTGAGGCACATCTTTCCGGAATCTTCATATTTTCTAGCATCACTCAGTTGGGATTTTGAATCACCTCCACTTTTCCGATCATCACCTGCATGAACATCAGGGGGGTCAACTTCGTTCTTACATACTAGATCCAAAAGAAGTCGTTGTAGATACTTCCCAAACATCACTTGCGTCATCGAGGTTGATTTTCTCTTTTTCGTGAATTACCAATTTTCTGAAATGAAACTTGAAAATTAGAGTCAAAAGTACTTTGTGGAACTCAGTAACGCGTGGTATCTCTGATATAAATATCGTATTTCAATACACAAACAGAATTTTTTAATCATAGTTATGCACAAGCAAACGATCAAAGGACTACAAACAAGTGCAAATAAAATGCAATGCATGTAGAAAATGCAAAATACAATGCCAAGAAATTAGAGAAAACTCAATTGTGAATTCCTTACCTGGCGGCGCGCGCTGTATCCAGGAGGTAAAAACGGATGTCAATGGAGAGTAGTGACGGGCAAACTGAATTGTTACAGATTGTCGAGATGTAGCAACAAAAACCCACAGCTTTCCTACCCTTCCCTTTCCAAGTGCAATTCACGAGAGAGTAACACGCTCGTATCCGCGAGATACCGCGCGTTCCCGAGGGTTAAGGAAATTATGAATGGAAACGAGAACAAACTTCGAACCTAATCTTGCAATTAATCGATAAGTAAAGAATCGGTAGAAAAGTGTAACATCGATGTGAACCATCGAATCAGTCTTCAACCAGAACTTCAAATGTCACCATCCGACAAATCACTTGCACGCGAGAAAAATGTTTGTTCACATAGTGAGAAGCAGCGTTCCATATTTGGCTGTACGAGTATATTAAATGTAGATACATGAAAGGTAGGTATTGGAAATCGAGTGTTTCTTAGATAACAGCGTCGTCCCACGTCTCAGCTTTTCCAAAGCGAGGTATCGACCGATCGTCAATTTTCCAACCCTCTCAAGAGCCAGATTGGTCTCTCACAATAGGTTGAAAAAATTCTTCCCGACGTCGCTCATCTCCGCGACATTTTTCAAAGCGAGAGATTCGAAGAGAAAAAATGAAATGACGAGAAATCATGCGAAAACGAGTTCATTCAAGAGTAAATCCCTTCGATTTTTAAAAAAATACTTCGTTACTGCAAAGGAAAATATCAAATTTTACGTTATCAAGATGGGACATCTCAAAAACGTTGAAAGAGCCCTTTTTTGGGTAACGAGTTTTTTCATGCAATTGTTTATGATAGATTCGATGGAAGGGACATTGTTTTCCCTTAAAAGAGGAATTGGCAGCACATGGTTGGCAAGAAGGTGAAGGTTGGTGTTGTAGAAGCATAAACGTAGTTTCATATCAGTCGGTGATGGTGCCGATTGTATAGCTAAGTACAAGCAGTGTCCGGCTTATGATGGATTTTATTTATTCATCTAAGTACCCTCAAATGTTAAGTATCGAGTTTTGAAGTTCGTTATCTTTGGAAAATATGTAAAAACCAAAACGTTGTAAGAAAAAAAGAGAACTACGAGTATATTAACATGTTCGTTTTGGAATACATTAGACGTTGTTGAAGCTCGCTTGGAGAAGAAATAAGGAGAGAGAGATGACTAATAGATGTAGAATAGGCGGAAGATTGAATTAATGTGGAGTAACTGCGCATTACGAAGGCAAGTGGGGCACGAGAAACGTAGAATCCATCGTCTGTGGGCAGGGAGTGGGTTGCTCAGGGTGTCACCATTTAAGATTACCGTTGACAATCATATTGGTGCAGTTGAAGTCCTGACCACTCACTCAAGTGGTCACACTTTTCATGACGAGTGTAGGAAATCAATTACTATAGTATTTCATCCTAACAAACTTCAAAGAAGCCGATGGATCTTCCACCAGCTCATCAGGTCGACCACCCTCAGGGTCTTCAAACTCTTGGTTTTTCCAAGTGACGAGAGTGGGAAACCTCTACAAATCACCTAAGTTCCAAGGCATTAGGAGTTAGTCTGGTGTAGGATCTTGAGCCTAGTGCTTTACAGATTGTATTTTCTATCAACCCTGAAATTTTGCAAAAAATTTGCTTGCGCTATTAAATTCAAATTGGTCAGTTTTAGATACCATTAACTTATCTACATACCTACGTCGTTCTTCAACTATGTAGGCAGTCACTGTCCTACGTGGCTGTTACCAAGCGGAAATTGTATTCCCATTAAATTCAAACACTCCACTATAAACCTCATCTTGACGGGCTACTATATTCGTACGAGACAGGTACTAAGTGGAGTTAATATCACCTCAACCTCAGGTGCAGCGGGGCAAGACTTTCCTGATACCAGAAGCTGAATTACTTCATACAAAAAAAAATGACAAATTTCATACTCTTGCCTTTATTTGAACAGCTCTCGCTGTTTGGACCCTTTCCCTGTCTGGAGGTGACAACGTTGCAAGGTCGCCTTCGGGTTCCTCATCTATCAGCACACATTTTAATTTATCTTTTGGTTGACATTTTTCGTAATTTAAATTCGTAACGTAGTAATTATTCCGATGAAAATGAGCCCAAATTTCCTGTAAGTTGGCAAAGAAACAATTGTACCACGCGGAACCCTGTAGGACAAAGCGTTCGCTCCCTACGGGAATTTATGGGTTTGACGTACGAAAAATCAGAAACACGAGTGTGAATCGCAAAAGAGGCCACATCTCCTATCAAATTTTAGCTTACCGAAATTCGAACGATGTTTTTCTCAAGTTGGTTGGTGGCAAAACAATGGAAAAGCCGTGTTCTTTGCGAACGAGTGATCTAGGTATATAGAAAAATAATAGACCTTTGCGTAATAATTTGCAGCGTTTTTAATTTTGTTTATTTCTTGATTAAATATAACAATTTATTAACAAGGATGAAGCTAACAGATGGGCACAGAAGAGGCGCAATAAAGGCATTGAGAGATCTTCTTTTGTATTGGTTATGCGCTTGATCCACATCTATATTTCAACATTCCTTTTCTTTTTAGAGCATCCCTTCGTGCATTTAACTTACGTAAATATGTAAAAATAAACCAAAATGGAGCCAAATATCTGAATGAAGAAGAGTGATGAATATGAAGGAACAAAATATTATTAAAAGTCAGTGATGCCAGAGAGACAGATTATATTAATTATCAAAATGACAGCAATGCTATTAATCACGAAAAACTACGAACTGAACTTTTCATTGTTTACCATCAACATGACTACTAAATGTCCAGGTAACTTGCCTGGTTCCTCACACTGTCTCCCCCTTTGGTTGAGTGAATGCTCCTGGGCCTAAGTAAGGGGTCAACCTATCGATGTGAACCACCTTGCAGGGTCTGCGCCCCTGTCTGATACGTACAACAACGTCATTCAGCTTCTTGAGGATCTTGAAAGGACCCTCCCAAGGGCACATCAATTTGGGGTTTCGGCCCTTGGTCCGGCGGGGGTTATGCAGCCAGACTAAATCTCCCTCAATGTAAGGTCGAGTATGGCTCCCACGATCATACCGGCGCTTCATCTCATCGGCTCGTATATGGAGTTCTTTTTGGGCTTTTTCGTGGGCTTCCAAAATTCTTTCCCTCAACTTCGCAGCATATTGATGCACTTCTTTTTCTTCGGGAGGTCGGCCAAATAACATTTCTAGGGGCAGCGTCAGTTCCTGCCCATAAAGTAGATAGGCTGGTGTGTAGCCTGTGGTAGCATGCTCGGAGGCACGGTATGCCAACAGGGCAATAGGCAGCTGTCGATCCCAGTCTCGTTGATGGTCAGCAATCATCTTGGCTAGCCAATTATACAAAGTCCTGTGAAGTCTTTCTACTTGCCCATCACTTTGTGGGTGAAGAGGAGTTGTTCTGGTCTTGTGAATCCCCAATTGAGCTAGAACTGACTGCAGGAGCTCTGATTCAAAGTTTCTGCCTTGATCTGAGTGCAGTTCCCTGGGGACTCCAAATCTCGAGATCACATGTTTAATTAGGGCATCTGCTACAGTTTCTGCTTTTTGGTCTTTGATTGCTAGGGCCTCGGGCCATTTAGTGAAATAATCCACCACTGTAAGGATGAACTGGTTCCCCTCGTCAGTTTTTGGTAAGGGGCCAACTACATCAATACCAATTCTTTGGAATGGACTACCACTGATGTAGGTTTGCAAGGGTGCTCGTCCTTTACGTCCCCCTCCTTGTCGCCTTCCACACTTGTCACAGCTTCTACAAAACTGGCGCACGTCACGATGCAGTCCTACCCAGTATACGGATCGTCTTAATTGGGCCACCATTCGTCGTTCCCCATAGTGAGCTGGACCATGGGCTAATTGCAAGTGCTGCTTCCGCAAGGTCAGGGGTACAACTAGCTGCTCTCTTATTTTTCGGCCATCAGGACTTTCCCACTTCCGGTATAGAATTTCATTTTCCAGATGCAAAGAATCATACATGGCCCAAAGAGCTTTCAGTTCCACTCCATGCCCTGAAACCTGCTCCCAACCTGGTCGCTCGTTAGCCTGCAACCATGATATAACTTGTGCTATGGTGGAATCTGTAGACTGCTGATGTTTCATGTTTGCTGCATCAATCATTGGTTCAAGTCTAACAGCACGTACCTCTGGTTGCTGTGAATTTTCTTCGTGAACTTCTCGCCGCTCACAGTAAACACAACCATCGCTAGCACATGGCCGCCTTGACAATCCATCAGCGTTTCCGTGTTCTGACCCTGGTCTGTACTGGACATTCAACTTGTGAGGGCTGAGTCTCTCTAGCCAGCGTGCCATTTGTCCATCTTGGTTCTTCAGGCTCTTCAACCACTTCAACGATGCATGGTCTGTCCGGACTGTGAGTACTCCTGTGTCAAGTCCATAATGTTCAAAAGCTTTTACAGCTTCCACCACACTGAGGAGTTCCCTTCGAGTGACACAGTAGTTTTGTTGCGTGCGAGAAAGACATTTGCTGAAGTAAGCAATTACTTTTTCAACTCCGTCCTGCTTTTGTGACAATACAGCACCAATTGCAACATTGCTGGCATCAGCATCAATTATGAATGGCACTCCAGCGCGAACATGACTGAGGATGGGGGCTTGTTGAAGCATAACCTTTAGGTTATCAAATGTACGTTGGCATGCTGTAGTCCACTCGAAGTCCTTCATGTTCTCAGCTTGGTAAAGGGGCTTCATTTCCTCGGCCATATGGGGTAGAAACTGACGGTAGTACGAACAGAGTCCAATGAACGATCTCAGCTCAGTTGCTGTTTTGGGCACTGGCCAAGATGCGATAGCCTCCACTTTCTTGGGATCTGTCTTGATACCCTCCGGGGTAACCAGGTGCCCAAGGTACGTCACAGTCTCCCTGAGGAATCCACATTTCTTAGCATTCAGCTTCAAGTTCACTTCTCTAAGTTTCTTGAACACAACCTCGATGCCCTTAAGCTGTTCTTCAAACGTAGTGGTATGGATCAGTACATCATCTAGGTACACAGAGACAATTCTTTGGACGATGAGATCTTGTAAAACCTGCCGCATCACTCTCTGAAACGTTGCTGGTGCATTGGTTAATCCAAAAGGCATCACTGTGAACTCCCACAATCCATCTCGAGTGCAGAATGCAGATAACTCTTGAGCATGTTTTTCCAGTGGAACCTGCCAATATCCGGCCTGTAGGTCCAATGAGGTGAACCACTTGTTACCTTCCAGTGCTCTCAGTGTGTCATCTATGTGGGGTAAGGGATGGGCATCTTTAACAGTGACATCGTTTAGTCTGCGGTAGTCTATACAGAATCTCCAGTCGCCAGTCTTCTTTCTTACAAGCACCACAGGACTCGCCCATGGACTTTTAGACTCTACTATCACTCCTTGATCTCTCATCTTTTGAATTTCTTGAAGAATGATCTTATTTTGTTCTGGACTCACTCGTCTTGGGGGTTGTTTGATTGGTCTGTGACCTTCTACTTCTATTGAGTGTTCCCCTATGGTGCAACGCCCGATTTCCTTATTGGTGGCAGCAAACACATCTTGGTAGTTTAATAACAACTTCTTGAATTGTTCCATCTGGTTCGTGGTCACTCGCTCAGCAACCCCATCTAGTAGTGTCATCAAATGAGCGGGCAGCTCTTGCTCTGTCACCATTTGCTGGCACTGTACTTTACACTGTGTTTCAGGATGTAACTGGAATTTGAGGGTCTTGCCTTCAACATTGATGGTCCCAGAACCTGCATCAATTACACACCTCTTGTCTCGCAAAAAGTCCATCCCTACTATACATTCTCCTTCGATAGGTGCGACCACTGCATCCAGGCAGTGTGAAACCCCAAAGCCTAAATCCAACTGAATAGAAGCCCTTCCTAGGATAGGTGCAGTACCACCTGTGGCTGTCCTTATTAGTGCAAGTGATCCTTCTTTTCGGACTCTCACCCCAGCTTGGTCAAGTAATTGTGGATTCACAAAAGTGTTTGAAGCTCCAGTATCAATTATGAAGGTACAGGGAACTTCTTCTACACAGCCATTTAGGCACAGGGAAGATCCACCACCTAGTTGGAACAGTTCTACTTTCGTAGGTTCGGGGTCATCTTGGTGCACCAAACCTTGCCCCCTCAGTTTGGCCGCCCCTCGTTTCCCGACTGTTGGGTCTGTCTGCCCCAAGTAGGACAATTCCTTAATAAATGCCCACGCTGATCACAGCGCCAACATTGTACAAAGGATTTGCTTTGCCACTGATCACGTTGAGGCCGGTTCTTCTCCCATTGATTTGTCCTCACCCTTAATAGTTCCACATTTTCTGAATTTTTCCCTCCCACTTCTGACACCACTATTAAAAGTCAGTGATGCCAGAGAGACAGATTATATTAATTATCAAAATGACAGCAATGCTATTAATCACGAAAAACTACGAACTGAACTTTTCATTGTTTACCATCAACATGACTACTAAATGTCCAGGTAACTTGCCTGGTTCCTCACAATATCTATCAAACGCCTCATCTCGATCAGGGGCGATTTGTAGTGGCCGGATCTCCCAAATTGCCCCCTTGTGACTTTGGTTAATAATTTTCAATAATGAACCTTTGGAATCTACCAAGAAAAAGTTTTTTTTAACCCCCCCCCCCTCATAATTTGTTGGTTTATATTTCAAAGTATGTAGAATCCAAAAACCGTATGAAAATTTGGCCGTCCGTCCGCCGTATGCGGCACTTTCCTTGGTTCCCATGGACTGATTTTAATAAAATTTGGTATATGGGCTCCATTTGGGATCTAGTTGGGCGCCGCAGATTTTGGTTGATGTAATGGTTAAATTTCGATGTTAAGTATTGGTTAGCTCCGTAGGATCAACCGTTGTGAATAGCAAAAGAGGCCTAACATCCGTTGAAATTTTAGCTGACCAAAATGCGATCGCTGTTTGCTTCTTCGAGTTGTGCTCAGTTTTGCGTCCTTAGAAACCATTATTCAAATTTCCTGATGAAGGTACCCGGAACTCCCTATATCTCCGCATTGAGTGTGAAGCGTTTAGTTCTAATAATAAACTTGATTGTGGAGGTAGAATTGTCGAAATAATGGAAGCGAGTGATCTATTTTTAAAATTAAAAAAAAACCTTTGTGTGATAATTTGCAGCGTTTTTTATGGGATTTTTGTACATTTCAAAAACCAAATTACGAATGTTTCGATTCATACAATGCCTTTTTTCAGTTTTGAAACATTTTGTTTAGTAATGCATGCATTCCAGGGGACGTCCCATTGCATAAGCATTAGGTCAATTAATACCAGTTGGTAAGCGAAAACACTGTTCACTCGATTAAGCATTTTAGACAAGAAATAGTGATCCTCTCCCCCCTCTTCACCATTATCCACCACAACATTTCTAGCGGCATGGGAGCCTCGAATTTGAAGAGCATTTTAAAAACCATGATCTACGACACCCAACAAGCGATTTCGATATCAACCCCCCCTTCGATCAATGGTGCTTGTCTGGCACCAGACTGGCAATACCTCGTAACGTTGAACTTCCATCTATTTGTTTTGGTAGGCAGTCCGTTGAAGTTCATTTCCGTATTCAAGGTAAAACACACAAAAAAAAATTAAAAAACCCATGAAATATGTGAGTTATGGTGTTCTGGCACCATGGTGGCACCACTATTAGTTCCTTGGTGAGACAGAGAATAATTCATGAAAATCACGAGGTATAATGAGAATTTTTCCTCAATTTCAGAACTTGGATACAATTAGTAAGCTATAAAGGAAACCAAAATATTGAAAAATCGGATATTTTGTGAATATTATCCCCCCACTCACCCCCTCCCCTTGCGAATTTTGATACTCTGGTGAAATAGTATGCAATTTGGAAGATTTATGAGTCGAACAAAAAAAAAGAAACACTCAAAACGGTTGAAAATTGAGGCCTGGGCAGATTTTACAGGATTATGCCCGCAAACGCACTTTTTTGAGCATTAACCCCCCCTTTCCCCCCTTATAATTCAAAATTCGAAATTCCGGCGCCGTAGTGCACAACTAGATAGTTTTCCGCGTCGATGAGAAAAAGAACCAGGAAAATCGGTTGAGAACTAAGGCCTGGGCAGACGACACAAGATTTTGTCACACACACACACGTACACCTATGGTTTTTTTTCGCGGATTTGGATTCAGAATGGTCTAAAATGGATTACTGTGTGGTTATTCTTTTTCTGTTGAGTGTTGTCCTCCTTCAACCCAGATCGATCGCACAAGGACGCCCAAGTCTTACTGTGGGACGTCCTAAAAAAGGAAGTTATGCTGCCGCACTCTGTACAATGCGGTGAGTGGTGAAACAACGATTTCAGTCACCCAAACCGACTAATTGGGATTCGTATTCCAGTTCGTATTCCAATCCGCGGGAGGCGGTTTCTCGCCGAACAAAAGACGAGAAACAGGACGAAATCGCCGCCGAAGTGTCGAAACTTGGAGTTGAACTGCGCGCTCATCAGTACTGAGCTCCGTGAGAAGTTCACCATGAGAAGTGTGACGTCGGTATTTTAGAGTTCAGAGGCGCCCCTTCGAGTGTTTCTTTTCGGGGTTGAGCGCGAGTTCGGGCGTTTGAAAAAACTGCGGTTGTGGGAGACTGACGTAACGACTTTCTCACGGCGGGAGATAAGAGGGCGCGTAAAGGATTAATTTATTGTATAAGCAGCGGGTTCGGCGGCGTCTGGGGTGACGTGATTCTGCGGAGAGGTGGTTGAGGGGTGAGGAGGCTGACCTGCACTCGGCAAGTCGGTCAAGGACGCTCCTGCGGCGGATCATGTCGCTCCTACGGGAGCTTCTCCAGGGGCGCATTCTGCACCTCCCAGCCTGAGTGGAGAGTCCCTAGGAGGATACGTCGCTCTGAACTGCCTCTCAGTGCGGTGGAGTCCACATTTGTAGTGAAGACGTGAAAACGCCGTTGCGGATCACCTTCAGCTTGTTGTTTTCTTACAAGCATTACTTTATGTTTATTTATTTATTTTGGATACACGGGTTAAATGCCCAATTTACATAGTAGCGGAAATTTAAAAGTCTGCCAAATGGGTGTGGCACATACGAGCATAGGTGAACCGATGAATAAATTCAACAAAAAACAATTGAAACAATTGTTAATGTCCTGTTAGCGACATTACAGCTGAATCTGTGGCTAGAGCGTTTTGCATGGGCTGGATCAGTCGTTTTGGAGTGCCTTTGCGAATAACCACTGATCAAGGTCGACAGTTTGAGTCTTCCATGTTTCGAGAGTTGACGCGAATCTTGGGAGCTCGACGAATCCATACCACCTCTTTTTATCCTTCTTCGAATGGTATGGTTTTTTTTTATCGTTCGCCGGGTGGGGGCAATAAAGCCAACTCCTTCCGTGCTGCCCAGTAGAGTTTATCCCGCTTTTTCAGGGGAGAGTCATTAGTTGGATCAATGTAAGAAGTTAGTTTAGGGCATTCTTCAAGATGCCCGTCGTCCATGGCAGCTCTCATGTCACATAGTGGGCATATTGGTGAGCCGAAAACCCCTATTCTGCATAGGTGTGCCCGGAGAAAATCATGCCCAGTCGTTAGGCGGAAGTTCGCTACATAGTCCTTCCGTGGGAGATCGGGCGGAATTGTAGCTGTCAGCAGGGACTCCCATTTTTTCCCCTGTGCTGAGACTTCACTGAGCTGCTTTTGCCTTTGTGCACATATTTCTTTAGTTGCAGCTATGCCTTGGGCGAAAGTTATTGGTTCGACTGGTGGTGACTGGCCTGTGGCCTGCTTGGCTAACTGGTCTGCCCTTTCGTTGCCCGGGATCCCGCAGTGGCTGGGCACCCACTGGTACGCGATCAGCCATCCAGAGTCCATTAGTTTGCTTACAGTTTGGCGAGTTGACTGTTCCAGCAGGTTTGATGGAGGGACGGTCGAAGTTAGAGTCCGGATGACCGACTGAGAGTCAATTAGAAACACGCACCCCTGTGCAGGTCCTGTCAGCCCATCAACGTGTCTGGCGGCCTCCTTCACCGCCTTGATTTCAGCGACAAAATTCGTTGCATAAGATGACAGGGGAACACAGCCCTCGAAAAGCTCGTGGGCTGTAAATCCAGCACCTGCTCTGCCCGTCTGTCTGTTCTGGGAGCCATCTGTGTAGACATGTATCCAGGAGGCAGTAGGGAATCGCGTGTACACAGTCTCAAGGGCGAGAGCTTTCAATTCGGAGGATCCGATATCACCTTTTGCCCCTTGGTATTCAGTAAGTGATAAGTAAGACAGAGGGGTCTTGAGGTTTGTGTGGGAGGCTTCACTTAAGAAGGGTTCACGCTCAGGCCAGTTCAACTCATATTTATCCAACAGTTCGTCATACATTGAGAGTATTGCTTTCTGGGTCTTGAGTCGTTGAGTTGGCGGTCTATACGTCCTCCAATTCGAATGGTATGATGGAACGATGGAACCGTAGTCTCAAGGCAGCAATTCGGTGCCATGCTACAGAGCACTGTGTAGACATCCTTCCAGTTATTCTGCTACGATCAGCAGTCAATGAGGATTTACGGTACCAGTAGCGTGTCATGGTTCCAAGCACACCTTTGTCCATAAAGATTTGTCTTCTGCTAGCCATGTATTTGTACGCCATGACGCCGTTCGACGTCCGCTTCAACCTCCATACGATGGTCCATACTTTAACTAGAACAAGGTGAGAAGATTTTCCGTGTTCGCATCAATGGAAAAGACACAGCCATATCAGTCGACCGCCTCAAGCCAGCATTAACTCTCGGTGAAAGTTCGGAGATATCTTCAAGTGCTGATGACACCAGATCTCAGCCGTGTACTCCTGCTGCCCGTCGCAAAAAAAGTCGTTTTTGCTGGAGGGGGACTCCTGTAGCGGTTACTACAGTTTATTTTTGTGTTTTTACACCTGTTGGATTTTTGGTTACTGTTTTTGAATTCAAGAAATTTCGTTGTTATTCTGTGTCAGTCAGTCAAAAGTCAAGTTTCAAGATTCAAGATTCAAAAAGTTGTCAGTTCTAATTTTCAAATTGCGTTAAAAAAATATTTTTACTCTCTCAAATATTCCCGGCCATTTTGCATATATTACTGGAGTCAGATTTGTAAATTACTAAATTAAAACCGTTGTAGGTCACCACTAAACCTTCAGCAGCTTATCTCGAAACATCAATCTTCAAGTAGGTAAACTCTCTCTTCCACTACCCTCATGGGGGACCATCCACACGTCAACCCGCACAATCTCTGAATATTGCTGGAAAATATAGAAGTTATGGCTGTTACAACGATTTCACGTTTGCGCATGCGCACAAAATACTTTTAATTTGGGGGCCATGATTTTCCCAGGAGATCATCTCCACCTCAACTCACACAATTCGTCGAAATTCCATCGAAACCTAATGGGAAGTGTAGAAGTTATGGCTAAAACAAGGAAACGCACGTTAGCGCAAGCGCAGCGTCTACTATAAGTCTGTGGCTGATGATTTTCATTGGGAACATCTACACGCCAACTCGCATAATCCCCGAAAATTTCATTAAAATAGGGTGATAATTGTAGAAGTTATGGCAACGAATTCATGGCAGACAGACACGCAGACAAACACGGAACCAAAATTGTTCAGAAAGGCCTGAAACGTAAAACACGGGTGGAAATTTTGGAGGACTTTTTTTTTCATCCTTGAAAAAAAGTGCACTCGGAAGCAATAATATTCCAACTCCAAAGGAATAAAAGTAAGAATATTATGATACAGGGTGTCCCACTAGACAAAGACCCCCCTCTAAAAACCATCATTTCTGAGGTAAAATATTGTTCTGCTTCCGAGTCTACCAAGGTAGCGGAAGCTTTGTTTTCACTTTTCAAGAATGAAAAAAAAGTTCTCCAAAATCAAAATTTTCACTCGCGTTTTACGTTTTAGACCTTTCTGAACAATTTTGGTTCCGTGTCTGTCTGTCTGTGTGTCTGTCATGAAATCCTTGTAACGGGCATAACTATACGAAGTTATAGTCCGATTTCTATGAAATTTTCAGAGATTGTGCGGGTTGGTGTGTAGATGGTCCCCTATGAAAATTATCACCCCCGAAATGATAGTAGCCGCTGCGCATGCACAAACGTTAAATTCTTGCCACAGCCATAACTTCCGGATTTTTCACCCGATTTCGATTTCAGGGATTACGCGGATTAGGTTGTAGATGGTCCCCAATGAAAATCAAGGCCTTAAAATTTACAGTAGCCTCTGCGCATGCGCAAACGTAAAATCCTTGTAACAGCCGTGCATTTGTCGCCCTCCCAATTCTTTCCCCGCGTAATTTCACATGTGATACGTAACGATCTCAAATCCTATACATCCCATCACCGGGCCCCAATACTTCAGAGGTAGCGCATTGGACTCCCATCCAGGAGTCCCGGGTTCGACTCCCAGCCAAGCCAAGAAATGTTTTGATCCAACCACTACTCACTTACATTATTCATACGAATTTGATGAAATTTTCTAGGATTGTCCAGATTAGCATGTAGATGGTCCCCTATGAGGGTAGTGAAAGGTACTTAGAGATTGGTGTTTTGAGAATAACTGCTATGCATCGGATCATCTATATAATCGGGTTATGGATACGAGGAAGCTATGTGCCACACTCACTTGTTTTAACTTTTCGAGATTGAAAAAAAAGTTCTCCAAAATCGAAATTTCCACTCGCGTAGACCTTCCTGAACGGTTTTGTTTCCGTCTCTGTCTGTGTGTCTGTCATGAAATCCTTGTAACCGGCATAGCTATACGAATTTATTGTCCGATTTCGATGAAATTTTCAGAGATTGGCGTGAAGACGGTCCTCTATGAAAATCATCACCCCCGGACTGATAGTAGCCGCTAGAAGTGGATCAAATTTAACTTGCAAGATTTTATTACAGACTGACAGACAGTCAACGGGACAGGCGAAACTAAATAAAAGCTTGCAATAATTCACCCAAATGTAGTTAGCGGAAGACAATATAAGTTTCATTGTCTGCGATACATTGCGATGAAACCGTTTTCCTCACTAGTTGTGTTCGCCTCGGGACAAGTGGACCACATCCGCCATTGTCCCCTCGGATTTTCCAATCAACCCTCGAGTAGAAGAAGTGAAAAAAAGGGAGAAAAAAATGAGACCCGGAGAGGACGAAAGTGGGTGAAGGTCGGGTCTTTCACGCGTTTCCCGAACGACCGAGGTGGAATTTTTACCACGACGAGCAGAGACGTCGACTGGTTTCAGAGGCAGGTTGTCTACACGAGCACAAAGGCGCACCTAGTAGTCTGGAATGGAAGACGATCAAGCGGAAAGTTCTTCACCCTTGTAATCTACATTTTTCAGCTAAGACAGTTACGGTGAGCCGAATGTAATTAATACGTGTGTGGTTATTACAAATTAATTTAGAAAAATAAATGAGAAAATAAATTTAGATGAATTCTGTTGTTTTTATTATCTTCGGGGGATCCTACTTACTTTGGGAAAATTCGCTAAAAACACGACTACTTTGGAAAAGATAGGCGACTATTTAGGGGAAGCACGGAAATTTAGAGTTTGAGAAAACGAAAAATGAGCTCAAAATGCAGGAATATATCCCTGTACGGTATATATTTACCGTACTTTTGACCACTGTCATCGGAATGGATTTTCAATGGGGTTATTTCATTACAACACGTCGTCATCGTTATTCAAATTATACCTCCTACTGATTCCGTCCAGGTAGGTAATTAAGAATATTTGTGGCTCCTTAATGGAGGAGATTGGTTCTGAGTGGTAGATGGACGGAACATAATAATGTAATGACGTGTTGTTGTTTAATATTATTCAACAACAACAACAACATCAATACAACATTGATTACGAAAAATTATGAAACCTACCTTTCTGGATTTCCCCAATATATACGCCGTTAAAGTGGCGTTTCACTGCCAGTTTCCCCAAAGTATTCGTCCTCTTAATTTTTCAAAATTTTATTTTTCTATTTTTTAAGCATTCGATAAGAGTATGGAACTACAAACTTCAAAAATGCTGCAAGCAAAATATTCAGATCTATTACAATCCTAATCTATGATCGATAATTCCGAATGAAGCATGAAGATGCCTACTCAAAAGCTCACGAAATAATTGCTGGTGTTCCGCAAAGAAGGGAACTTGGCCCATTCCTGTACGTCCTCCACTAATGATTTGCAATAATGAAAAAAGAACACAATAGCAACTTTTGCTAACGTCACAACTGTCCTCACAGTATAGGTGGAACAATTCATGCAACAATCCCAAAACTAAGGTATGTTCCCCATCAAGACTGGACATAAAATGCAGGTACAAGATGGACGAAACCAACTTAATTCAGACGACTCAACAGCACAACAAAACTACGTGTCAATAAAGCAAAATATATCTGGGAATGACCATGGATGATAAATTGCGGTGGAAAACGGATGTCAAGAACAAGAAGGTGGAATTGGCACTTAAATTTACAAATAGGTACTGGACAAAGATATCGAACTAGAGGACTGCAAGCCAAATCCCATCACATGCGTTACCTGTATGTACACGTCAACGAAGAAGCAGCCCAATTACTTGACGATGACCACCTACTCAGACGTCTAGAAAGGTAAAGCTTCATGACCTCTGGTAATAGTATAAAATAATAGTGTTCCCGCGATTGCAAAATCCGTTCAGTGAAAATACAATCAACTTCACAAGTGCCGCATAGGACACTTCTTACATTATCAAACTGACAGAGACTTAGATAAAATACCTAGGCACTCGTACTAAGAAGTTTTAGCACCATGGTGACTAGTGGTGAGAAAAAGCAGAATTCCTCGTCTCTCCAAAAATATTCTAGAACATTATCCGATTTTGGTGTTATTGATAGACTTTACGTGTATTAGTCCCTGATGGTCCAATATATCAAGTTCCATCCCAATTGCGCCTACAGTACGAATATTTCTGTAATCAGTTTATTTTGTTTCAGCTCTGAAGTTTCAAATTGTTCCTAGAATTCTTGCTCATGAATTTCATAGCAAATCTGATAAGCAGGGAGAATATCAACATACTCTAAAAAACCCAGAAAAAAGGATTTTCGATTAATACTTACCTACTAGCAATAACATCGCCATCTTTTATTTTTTTTAAGTGTCTTTTATACGGAATTTGGCTCTTGGGTGCACAAACGATTATTTACATCAAGAAACTCTATTCTTATTTCTTATTCTATGCTTATTTCGAAACAGTCTTTTAAGATTCACTATTGTGTTTCTGATTTATCATAAGTACAACTCTTAAATCCTCTTAGGGAGCGTACGGTCTGTCCTACAGAGCTCTGGGTGGTATCATTCGATTTAAAAATTTCAATTCTATTTTTAAATGTATGAAAAAAACAAAAACTTTATATCGAGATCTGATTCTATACTTTAGAACCTTAACATCATCTGTACGACTTGGCCCCAAATGGAGCCCTTAAACCGGATTTCATCCAGATCGGTTCATGGTAACCAACTAACTCAACTTGTCTCCGGTACTCTGTGATGGTAACTAAGGAAAGTGCAGCGTATTTTGAGATGTAAATCATCCAATTTTGAGGGGGGATTCAAAATTTGTTTTCTTCAATTCCAAAGGTTTATTAACTAAGAGCAAAAAAAAAATCCTCCTCCTTTCCTTAATAATTTACTAAAATCTTCATGAATCACAACGAATATTCAATGACGTTATTGTTTCTAAATCTAGAGAACCATAAATTTGTTGATGATTTCTTGAAGTTCATTAACGGAGGATTTAGGTACCTACTTATTAATAACCTGATTAATGCGTTCGTTAACGTATCAAAACATTCCATGTTAGTTTTCACGAACAAGACTTATCGCCCAAAAAAGGCAGTGAGTTTTATTATGATAAACTATTCGATTTGAGTGAGAATGTTTTTATCCTTCAAGAAACATTCCTTTCAGCCCGCAAGAACGTAATGAGGCATTCGTCTAAAATGTTCTTCTCTACAAAACTATCTGGAGGATGAGTAAATAGACAATGGAATTGCCAAAACGTTTACCTATCTACTTAAAAAGGTTTTTTCAGCTATGACGGCAGTAAAAGAATCGACTCAAACGGAAATTACCAACTTCGGAGTTCTTGTACCTGAATAAATTTGATTCGACAATGCAGAGGGCAGATATTGACAATTCAGATGAGCCAAGCCTGTAAAGCGATTATTATTGTTTGTTTTTTGTTCACTTTGACTTCGTTCAGCCCCATGAAATGTCCTATCTGAAGAGGATAGGTCCTATCAGATCAATCCTATCAGATCAATATACCAACTTGTAATGACAAAAGTTTGGGATAGAGGATGGTTTCTCTAACATTCCTATCACTGGTTGGGAACTAGCTTTTTCTTGAATAAATGAACCATTCTTACCAAGTCAATTCTTTCCCAGAATCGAGAGAACCCAAAGCCGAATCGAAGGTCCCAGAATCCAATAAATGATATTGCTAAATGGCATTCCTTACTAGCCACATGCATGAACGATAATTATGTATAAGTGCGCTTTATGTTTCGTGTCATATTGCTAGAACTATCGAAGGTCTGAATTCATTTTGTTGAACGACATTCATGAGGTTGGTGGATACAAATATAATTTTCTGCAATGATATTTCAATTACAACTTTGTTCATAAATTATTCAACTTTTCTCACTTTGGATTCCGATAAAGTGCTGAACGAATCGTAAAATCGGATATAAAATTTAATCACGTCCACACTTTCCTTCTGTTGAGTGAAGTCGTCTCAGACGTCTTTAATTGCCTCTGTTGAAAAGGAGGGTTGCGAAATGAACTTTTCACTTATATCGTTAGGCAACTTCGATGTCTTCTTATTATTAGCCATTCTATTTATTAATCATACTATTACTATTGATATACTTGATTATTATCAATAATATTACTTAATTAATATATTTAATTAATATTATTAATTATATTGTTAATATACTATTATTAATATTCCAGGTTGATCTAGTGGTTCGTATTTACCAGCAGTAATGGTTAACATGTAATTTCTACCCTCTGGGGGCACTGACAACTTAACCTTAATCATTTAAATAAAAACCACACACATACAAAAAAAGTTGAGTTTGAACCAGAAAAAATATAACTCCCTTTAAAATGTCATGTTTATTTTATGTTTTTCAAAGTAGGTACGTTGGATTCGAAAATAATTTGGATAAACTAGATGTACGGGCTCTATTTGGAGTATAATTGTGCACAAAGCACTGGTTATTGTCATTCACTTGTAAGGGGTGAAGATCAGTTGTTAAATTTCAACAACTCCTCCAGCTCTCTCCTCATGTTCTAGTTCAAGTTCGCTCGCTAGAATGCAGTAGGAGGCTGAGCTTGTTTAGAGAACTGACTTTTGTCTTCTTCTCACTTCTCACAAATTCTTGTCATTAAATGATATTATCTCAATATCATCATTATCTGAGGGTGAAGAAACAAATTTTGTTTCTTCACCCTCAGATAATGATGATATTGTAGGTAATTATGCTTTCTGCCAAAATAAATTTGATTGTTTTTCCTCACACGATGATAATTTACTTTAATATCTGACAAGGGTTCTAGACTGGTTTTCTTTAGTGAATGTATTAACCAATGAAAAATCAGTGTTTTTGGCAGACGGGTGGTGAATACTGAAAAATTATGAAACGTCGTGTAATGATTTGCAGTTTTAGCGTCAATCCTGCCCTTCTAATAGTCCTTGAGACAATTCAAAATGACAATAAAAATCACAAATTGCTGAATGCCTTTTAATTAACTTGGTTTTCAATTAATTAATTACCATTCGCTCATAAACTCGACAATATCAAACTCCTGAATGGCATTGCGCAGAGTGATAGACCTTGGATCATTCATCAATCGTTCAATAGCAGTGAGGCACAATACGTAATAAATTTATGACGAATTACGTCAATCGTAACTTGAGATTGCCGCAAAGTCGAGCAACTTTCAGCTACTGGAATTCGTCAGAATAAGACATAAATAAACCGACATAAAACTGTCAGTTTTTTGAATTTAGTCGGCTTTCGGGTCATCGTTTCAGGTAGTGAAATCCTAGAATTTTCAACGCAGTATAATAGTGCCTTGGGGTTACTATAAGTTGAGACAATTATTGATTGCAGCATGTTACCTTTCAAGGAAATGTCCGGTCCTGTCATAATTACTTCCAATCCAAACTACTTCATAACCAGATCGAAGTCAGGAAGGAACTCAGTCCTGGATTTGTCTCTATCCGTTTATAAATTACCTCAGTCATTTATCCCTCTTTGTTTCTCGTTAAACAAGAATAAATATTCGAGGATAGTAAAGAAATATAGCCAATCATTTGCAACCTTTCTCATTTTGCTTTGCTACCAAGTTATATCCTCTCGACACATAAATAAAATTCGTAAATTCTTTTGATTTTCAGTACTATTGGATACATGTTAATATTAACATAAATGTTTATTGTTTGAACTGGAGTTTTAATTTAACAATAACTACGGAGGGTGTCTATATTTTGGCCCTATCGTAGTACGAAGGAACGAAGGATGAGAACAATTTTCCAATTGGTTCACAACCTCGCACCCTCATTAAACTCGCCTGCAGCTGCTCACGAATGAAGTAGATCAACAAGTTTTAATGTTGTTCTGTAAAAGAAAAATCATAATACGAGATGTGTCGAAGGTACCTATCATATCAAAACAACTACTCATATATTTATGATTTTTATTTAGGTATTATATTATTAGGTATTTGTTTAAGGCAATGAGCGATGGATTCTGCTTCATCTCGACTTCCTTCAAAGATTGTACCTAAATATACTGTTCTTTCCAAAACAGTGATCCTTTTCTCTTCTACCTAGGTGAGATGGAACTTCACAATTCAATTATTTGACAAATAATATCACCTGTACTAGAAAATCAAAACTGTCTCCCCATTCAGGATCTTCTTGAATATTTTTAGTTAATTAGTGTCTATCTGTTACTAATAACACATTGTGACTGGTGATTCAAAGAGTCCGCTCCTTATCTACTCTGTAATCTTTATTAGAGAACTTTGAACTTGAAAATGAAGCACAATATGGTGAACGTACTCCTTATCAGACGATGATTTTTATTATATACCCAAAATTGATTCATCGGTCTCATAATTGTAAGAACTCTAACACACAACATTATTTTGATTTGCGTTATGCGGTGAACTATTCAATAGCAACCGAACAAAAATCAAAAAAAAAAAAAGAAAATGAAAAAATCGATTTTTTAGAAAAATGAGATAACATTAAACGTGCCATAACAATAAGTTATTCTCATTAAAATGAATAATAGGATCGAGAAAAACGTTTCAAGGACCAATATAAATCGGAGCTTGAGTGACGAGTTTGAAAACAAAACGTTTTACGCCATCAGTTATGAGAGCGACCGATCAGCCGATTACAGCAATAACCAACTCGATTGCTTTCAAGTTGTCACACCCGTCCGTTTAATTATAACTTGGTTAGAAAAGAGGAAAAAAACGAACGCAATCAACGGTCACACGATCTAGTCACACACTCCACCTAAGTTCCATCATCTCGGGATGTCAATCAATTTTTCGATTTATCTTTCACAGCTGCTGGCAGGATGATGAATCACTTAATATACTATAATCTCTATAATATCCTAACCTCCCTGTTTTCATCACATAAAAAAGGGATGGGTGATGGCTGTGTATTGAAATTTGATCATAATATCTTATGATATATTCTTGAAGTATATATACTTGAAGAAGAAAGAAGGAGTAAAGCAGTAAGATTTGGAATGTGAATGTAAGGAATATATCGCACCACAACTACACTCCATTCCTGTTCATCAGGGACACGACTCGCATCTCAGAGTGGGAACACAGCACATCATTCCCTCGTCAGTTTGGTGATTGTCGAGTCACGAGAAACTCGTTACCTTCCGGCAGCTATGGAACCGTCCTCCTCCAAACCACTTCAGAGCCCAGCAATGCCGAGTCGTGTTCTTGTAAATGCAAATTTCACCGTGGATGCGGTTTACTTGAGAACAAAAGACGAACATGTTTTGAAGGGAGCAGCAACTTCCTGGTGAATCTTGAACAGCTATTGGCCCACAATTTCAAGAGTCTGCAATATTTAGGTGCTTCTGAATAAATTCATATCTTTAGGTTAGAACCTCGATTATACTCACTTACCAATTCAAACAAGAAGTAAGTTTTAAAAAATGCTGGATTTGCTAAATCCTTTCAGTTTTTACAAGCTCTCTGAGCAATGATGGATCCATCATTGTCGATAAGTCTATAATAAACAACCAATAAGGATTATACAGGCACACTTGATTGATATGGTTCACAAGGGATTTTTTGCACCATCATCTATCCACTCATCTAGAATTTTTACATTTTCAAACCATTTGAAGATCACTAGAAGCAAATTGGCTTAAAAAAAAAATAATAAAATGAAATAAAATAACAGACTTTGGGACTAGGCTATTACTTTTTTATTTCTTATCCCAGAAAATATCTGGAATGGAATCTAATGTAAAATGAATCTAATTGGAATGAATTCATTTTAGATGGTACACTTATGTTACCATGCTGAGCACATATATTTATAGTGTAGTAACACAACATTCACTCTCGGAACTCAATAGTTTTTCAGATTATGATCATGTTTATGATCGTATTTTCGAAAACTAACTTTCCTTCCAACTCCATGTGAATTTGAATATTCTAACGGAATAATGCACAATTAAAAAGATGTTTAAGAAAAATAGCCGAATAAACGAAGGAACATACAAAACGTTTACAAATTGAGAACTGAGCAGCGCACACGCGTCGGAGTTCGTCCTACTTCCTTTCTAGTTTCACCTACTAGAATGCAAATTTCGACGTTCCACTGACGTAGTGCACAACTAGACAAATATTTCAGTCAAACAACATAATAACTTCGAAAATCGGTTGAAAATTGACGGATGGACAGAGTAGGTACAAAGGGTTTTGTCTCGCTCACACATGAAAACGTGGAAACCAGAGATCTCTAAAGACCTAGAGATCTACTTTAAAAACTATATGGAGCCACACGATTGAGTTATAAAACTCTGTTGATTTCGATCGATGCTTCGAAGTTTATCTCAGGATCTTATTGATATGATAGGATTATATATTATATTTGAATAGAAGTTCATTGCATATAGAAAATCCGAAGAAGTTGTCTTTATAATTATACACGGTAGAAACGACCGAGTGTGGGGAAAACGCTGCAAATTATCACACAAAGGTTTGTTTTTTCCATATAGATCACTTGTCCGCAAAGAACACTGCTTTGCCTTTGTTACCACCAACCAACATGAAGAAAAACATCTCTTTTGCGCTTCACACTCGTGTTTCTGATTTATGGTAGGTCCAACCCTTCAGTTCTCGTAGGGAGCGAACTGTTTGTCCTACAGAGCTCCACGTGGTCTCAAAAATGCTAAAAATTCATTACTATCTTAAATTAAACGAAAAACAATACCTTTATATCAAAATTGTTTGAGCTAGGGCGTTTTCAAAATTTCCACCTTTAATTTTCACCCCTTACAAGTGAGTGACATCAATCAAAATCTTTGGGGCACAACTAGACCCTAAATGGAGCCCACATACCAAATTTCATCAAAAGTGCCGCGTACGGTGGACGGACGGCCATATTTTTATTCGATTTTTGGATTCTACGTACCTTGAAACGTAAACCAACAAATTCTGAGGGGGAGTTAAAATTTTTTTCTTGTTCGATTCCAAAGGTTCATTATTGAAAATAATAAAACAAAATCAGGCGATCGTTTATTCATTATAAATTTGAGCGCAATGCCGTTTTCCCCATTACCAATTTTTTTCTCTTTAGATCAATTTTCCTCAATCATCGACCAAATTTTTATCATGATATTATCTAGTATCTTCCACGTTATGCTGTAGACGTTCATCATAAACATTTAAAGTTAGTTATTCGAATGTTGGTATTTTTCAAAATTATGAAAAAAAACACTGTCAAAACGTTGTGGAACATGTTTATTGTATCCATTACACAATTGTACGGGTATATTATCCAATGCGTTGAATTATGAAAACCTCAATCTCCAAATACCTAACACTATCCACCAAACGTATAGGGAGCCATCCAAACTTGAACCTTAGAGTCCCAGAAAATTCAATCGAAATCGAATAGGAAAAGATTCCACTTGGCGCACGTGCAGTTGCTATCGGCGACCCGATGAAATTGATAGAGAACCCTCTAAATACCCCAGCACTCTCATATCTGTCTGAAATCGGTCTGTAACTTAGTATAGTTTTGCCGGCTACAAGGATTAGCGGACACTCAGACAGACACGTGCATATAATAGTTAAACACGTGAAATGCGAGTTGGAATTTTTTTTGAGGACGCTCTTATCATGTTAAAATGTGAAAACAATGCTTGGTACCTACTCTGAAGCAAAAGGTCGATTCAACAGAAAAGGTAGGCATTTCGCGTAAAGCTCAACAGCTTTTTGCCGAAAATCTTGTGAATACGAATGTCAGACTAAATGGCGTGTTATGTCCTCGTAGTTGACAAAGCAGGTATCTGTCAATCCAGTATTATACCGCTCCATTTGATGGCCTAAGTGGAATTCTAACCGCGTAATCTCGTCATTCAATTAACGTAAAGCGGCCACTCCTGCGGCTATGTGATACGTCCCAGTTCAGTCACTAGTCAACCGGGCACAACGTTGATTACACTGTCACCCTCTTCCCTGGTTATGTACCATAATTATTGCTGACAAGATGCCAGAACAATAATTTTCTAATTATTAGAAAAATGCTACCGAAATTGAAAGTGATGCCTCATGAAAATTGTAGTAAATTGGCACTAATTGGACTTTTTACATGAAGACATAAGATACGAGAACTTTTGCTGTGAAGGGTCCAAAGATCGATGGACGGAAAAGGTTAATACAATTTCTGTTTAACCTTCATCCGCTCGCGTGGGCGGCAAACTGCCGCCCTCGATGAATTTTGCGTGGCAAAACATAACTGGCACGCAAGAGATCGGGAAAGTGCAGTTGTATTCTCTAGTTGGACTTTCCTCCGCAAGATTTCGTTAACCTTTTCCTCCTGCGTTATGTTGGTGGCTGTCAGTACACGTTCAAAGTTTGAGTGAATAAGTTCGGCGGCTAACTGCCGCCCCGCGATCGGCAGTGCATCATTTTTTTGAACGTCCACGGTGAAATGTAAGTATATTTTTTTACTTCATTCAGCCTCCTTATGAGTAGCTATGTATGTTTCGGAAGAAATGCCGATAAAAACCTGAGTTTCATTTATCATTTGTGATGTTTACTTTGGTACCTACTCGTATTGTTTCTGAGTCTCTTAGGGTAGCGAATCATTGTTTTTACTTTTCTATGTCACTTCTTCCAATTATATTCATTTGAAATATTTTTTGCCAATTTTATCTTGAAAATGTATTGTACAAATAAATAAGTTTTTGTATGTACACACTTTCAAACCTAGTTTCAGAGCGTTTCAACATGAATGCCTTAGAGCATAAAAAAATTAAACGCCTTTATTCATTTTATTTATCAGTTTGTTTGTTTTTTAGGGAAGAACAATTTGATTTATTGAACAGAGTGTGATAGTTTAGTCACTAGGCAGTAAGCCCAGAAAGAATATTATGACGTTATTTTTTTTTAATTTTTGTTTACCAAAGTTTATAATTATTTTCAATGAAAGTTTTTCATTCTAAATAATGTGTATGAACTCACTTACAAGATGACCAACCCAAATCCTTGTCGTTTTCGAGTTGAAGTACCAAAAAATCCGTTGAAATAAGGAAAAATTTGACGGGCGGCTATCAGCCGCCCCGCGATCGCTAGTGTGACTCAGGGGGGCGCGAGCGGATGAAGGTTAAGGCAAAAACAGTCTTATTTACATTCTAAAACGATCACAAGGCTTCAGGGGCGGCAGAAAGGCACCAGGGAAGGTAAGTACTACCCAGTCCGTTTCATAGATTTGATACCCGGGAAGAATATACTATATTAGGTACCTATTAGTACCTATTAGTACTTATTAAGTACCTATTAGGTACTTAAGAAAATTTCCGGTTAATGAGCGAATTTTCAAAGAAATTAAGAGCTATGGTTGAGAAAATCGAAATATTAGCTATATGAGAGAGTAGTAAGCCTTGAAGATGTGGCACATAGCACGAATCGTTAAAATCATACCAAGGGGTTTCCTTGGTTAAAATTTTTAAACAAACTCAAAAAAAAAATACTCTCTTTGTCACCCCAAACTCATGGAAATCCCACACTATCATTGTTACTTTTTCCTACTTTCTTCATACCATACCACAGAATATGTTTTAAAAGTTGTGGAAGTTCAATTTAAATTTTACTCACCTCTTCCAGTTAGAATACCTACTCGGCTATTGAATTTTAGGTACAAAGAACACCTATACGCTTGTTTTCATTATTTATATAAACGGTTCAAACTACCAACATAATATAAAGGGTGTTTGACGGAAAGGTTACACTCCCCCCCCCCTTCATTTCCTCAAATACATCGTAAAACGTCTGCCAAGTGTGGCACATAGCTTCCTCGTATCCATAACCCGATTATATAGATGATCCGATGCATAGTAGTTAATCTCAAAACACCAATCTCTAAGTACCTTTCACTACCCTCATAGGGGACCATCTACACGCTAATCTGGACAATCCTAGAAAATTTCATCAAATTCGGATGAAAAATGTAAATAATATGGCTGTAACAAGGATTTTACGTATGCGCATGCGCAGAGGCTTCTGTAAATTTTAAGGCCTTGATTTTCATTGGGGACCATCTACAACCTAATCCGCGTAATCCCTAAAAATGTCATCGAAATCGAATAGAAAATGTGGAAGTTATGGCTGTTACAAGGAAAGTCACGTTTGCGCATGCGCAGTGGCTACTATCAATTCGAAGGTAATGATTTTCATAGGGGACCATTTAAATACTAATCTGTAACATCCCTGAAAATTTCATTGAAATCGGATGAAAATGTAGAAGTTATGGCCATTACAAGGAATTCACGTTTGCGCATGCGCAGTCGCTTCTATCAGCCCGAGAATGATGATTTTCATAGGGGACCGTCTACACACCAACCAGCACAATCCCTGATTTTCGTCCTTGAAAAGTGAATACAAAGCTTCCGCTACCTTGGTAGACTCGGAAGCAAAAATTGGGACCAACGCTATTCTTCAAGATTTTTTCTGAGGAGACATACTTCCGCGCAAAATATTTGCGCGCAATTGACACTAACTTCATTTTGGTTTATTATTTTCGATAATGAACCTTTGGAATCTTTTCAAATGGAACCCCCCTTTTTTATTACAGATTCGGATTTTACGTCCTATTTCATACCCGAACCGATTTTTTTTTTTAATTCCACGCAACCTTGCTTTTTGAACACTCTAAGTTGCGCAACTCCATAACTGCACAAAAATTAGGTTTTGGAGAACCTATGTGGCACATCTTTTTTCGACATTTTTTGACGCTGAATCACAGGGTGTCATCCGTTTTGAGGAAGACCAAGATTTCAAGGGGAAAATGAATATTTTTTTCATAAAATCATCAGTTTCGTGGTAGAAACATATGTTTATTATTTATTTTCTGAGAAAAAATGCACGGGACCGTCTAAGGTGGAGTTGAAATTAAAACGCAATTGTTCTTAGGGAATCAAAAATTTGAACAAAAATAAAATACGTTTCTTCTAGTTAACATAATAAACCTGTGAGAACGTGTTCAGTAGAATGAATGGTCCCAATTTTTTTACGCCGTATTTTAGGGAAATGAAGGGGGAAGCAACCTTTCCACGGGACACCCTATAGTAAAAACTGAGTTCAATCTAGAAACTGATAGCACGACCATGCTTGAACTACATAAAATTGCATAATAACTCATAAAGATTAAAAAAGAGCGATTTTTTACTAACAACAACCGAATTTTCGGCCGCCATTTAGAAAAATTCCAGTCAAATTGAAAAACGGATTACACTCTGTGATTCAGCGTCAAAAAATGATGAAAAAACGTGTGCCACACTTAGGGTTCTTCAAAACCTAATTTTTGTGCAGTTGTGGAGTTTTTGTTGAGCGTTCAAAAAGTTAGTGACAATTGTGCGCAAGTATTTTGCGCGAAATATTTCAACTTAATTCCTCAAAAAAAACGTCTGCCAAGTTGGGTGGGCAGTATAGCTTCCTCACTCATTGTAACATGGACGTATAGAATCAGTTGGCGAAAAACAGGAGAGGAAATGGCCTTGGAGCTCACTCAGCTGTTCAGTGACCACTCAGGCACCTTCAGCATTCTCCATTGACCCTGCCTCTCAAATTTCAGCTTCCTGCGTTCAACAGGAGAGAAAATGGCCTTGGAGCTCACTCAGCTGATCCGAGGGTGCTGAAATTTATAGGGGACCGTCTAGGACCTAACCCGCACAATCCCTGAAAATTTCATCAAAATCGGACCACAGGTTAGTATAGTTTTGCCCGGGACAAGGATTGACCACAGACAGACAGACAGACCGACAGACAGACAGACAGACAGACACGGAACCAAAATTGTTCGGGAAGCTCTAAAACGCAAAAAGCAAGTGGAAATTTTGATTTTGGAGGACATTTTTTTTTTTCACTTCTTTCACGAATACAAAGCTTCCCTACCTTCGGTAGTGAGGAAGCAAAAAGAATAGCGTTGATCCCAATTGTTTACGCTGTATGTTGGGAAATGAAGGAGTTGTAACCTTTTCGTGAAACACCCTGTACATATCCCATTGATTAAAAAAATTAAAATTTGATACCCTTGGTGTTGTCCTCAATTCCTGGCTAAGAACTCGTCTTTTCGTTAGTCATCATGAACATTTTGGCAAAAACTTAAAACATTTGCGGAACAATTACTCAAGTTATTGTCCGGAGTGACACAGACATATTATGTATACATAATATGTCTGTCACTCCGGACGATAACTTGAGTAATTGTTGTATATTATAATTAGTAATTGTGTATATTATACACTCTCAAAAGAAATATATCGTAAGAGCTTTAGGAAAAACTAGGTATTTTTGTAGAATGTTCCAAAATGGATTACAGTGAAAAAAAAAATTCGAAAATGTTCATGCTACTTTTTTGAACATGATGAGTCCAGTGCGATAGCTTCAATTTCCTTGAAAATTCGATAACAGGATATAATCATAAGAACTGTTCGGACTGAGATATTATATAAGTACTTTAATGACAATATTATGTCATCATCACTTGGTCACAGTTAACAATAAGTTATAAATTCCGTTGATGTGGGATAATGAAATAATTATAATTGTATTTCAGTTTAATAAGGTTATCACCTGGTAATCCAGGTAGTTTCGGAATTTCATCAGACTCGTGTGGGAGTGTTGTTGGCTGTTCTTCCCACAGTTACTAACTATAGATGGATTCTTCTACGGAGGCGCAATATGAAGTGACCAAACATAATGCAGGCACATGCAGTTACGTCATCGGGTGAATTACGATTCTCCACGTTCATATTTGTATGTTATCATTGTATCAACTAGCACACCAATGGTCACATTCATTATTGCTTCCGAGTCCACTACAGGACTTTAGTTTTTCACTTGTCAAGGTTAAAAAAAATCCTAAGCGCAAAATTCTGACAGAACATAACATGTTTTTGCATCTATTAAAATTGTTAACTGCGGAGATTTAATTGGTTTTTGCAGTAATTGTTAATGGCGGAAAGATCCTGTTGCGCAAATGTAAGAACCTTGTAACAGCCATTACTTGTACGTTTTTCATCGGAATTCGATAAAATTTTCGGGGATTGTGCGGGTTATAGGGTAAATGGTCCTCTACAAGTGTAGTGATTGATGTAGAATGTTAGTTAATAATAATGTATGTTAATAGTTATAAAATGTAATATAATTAATATTAATAATAACGTATGTTAGAACTTAGATATTGATGTTTTGAGATTAGCTACTGTGCATCTGATCATCTATGCCTACTTACAATTGGGTTACGAACACTTGGAAGCTATGTGCCACAGCCACTTTCTTCATATTTATAGTATCAACAACAAACAATTTAGGTGCCAAAGTCATAATTTCAACATGTAGGTAGGCTATAGGTCAAAACTACGGTTCGGTAGAGAATATCTTCATTCAAATAACTTCCAGACCAGCCTTGAATCTCAATTGAGGAGGTCTGAGCAATAAGCGATATTGCTCTATACGCCCTTTTTGGGGAAAATCCAAATATCGATGCAAAATACAAAGAGGATGAGCCCCGAGGATTGGAGAGGCAATATTGGAATGTCCTGATTGATGAAAACTTTGAATTCGTGATTTGGATTGAACCTGAGATAGATTAATGCTTTTTCGAATGAATAAAATCATAAAATAATGTTTTAAAATTTTATCTTATCTTTAATAATATTTTTCTCATTTCCCTATCCTACCATTCTTGGTCTGAGAGAAGACTATTTGGTCTCCTTCCAATAAGAACGAATAAGTCATTCGTTATTTATTAGATTTGGTCTATTACAACTTATTTGTAGTACTCAAAATGCAGTAGAAGGAAATGGTTTGGCAAGCGATTAACTTGATGTAGCGGTGTTTTTTGAAAAAACTTTAGAACGCATTTCTCCCGAACGCTGGTTTCGTCAATAAGCCAATATTCATGGAACTCTTCGTCCCTCTTGTTGTCTCTTTGGGTCATATCGATACCTTAAAGCACAAAGGTGCTATGTCCGAAAACGGAGTTTTGAGATGAACGCAAAATAAAGTATCACCAGTGCACAATTCCTAAAATAATGGCTTTTTACACATAACTCTTTAATTTCTTTAATACATTTTTAAGCTGTAATCGTCAAGATGGTCAATAATAGTTTTGTTGAATTTGGGTTTTTCTGAAATTCAAAGAAAATAAAAATGTGGAAGATGGATGGACATAGCGTCTTTGTGCTTTAAGGTATCGATATATCAGACAGCCAAACTGATGTTTGGTTGTTCAGTAAAGAAGCAGTAATTTTATTAGTGTATTTGTACAAAGACCAAAGAAGATTGAACCGAAGATTGATAATGTACAGAACTGATAATTTCAAAACTGTCCACGAAGATCGAGAACTCGACCAGAAGAAGTAGACCGATACTTGAGCCTTGAGGTACGCCGGACGAGGCTGTGAAGGGAGGAGAGGACAGCACATTTTTCTTCACCTTACCTCCAACCAGGTAGCTCCTGATCCAGCGAAGGGATGAGCCGAAAGGACCCAACGACTGAAGGAGAACTAGGATGTGCTCTAGTGAATGAGAGGGAAATTATCAAAAATTCTGATCTTAGCTTTGGAAGACGTTTCATGGTCCGCAACGCAGGGAATAGTAGTCGGACGGAAATTCAACCTGAAATGGTTGTTTACTTTACTTACTTACTACTTACTAGTGAGTATCAATTTATTTACCGAGAGGGAGCGATTTCTCAAAGATCCTACCCCACAACACGGGCTGAACAGGAAATTTGAGCAAATCGCATACCTTCACGCATTTTGCTTCCGAGCCCACCAAGGTAGGGGAAGCTCTGTTTTCACTTTTCAAGGTTTAAAGAAAAATTATCTCCAAAATCGAAATTTCCACTCGCGTCTTACGTTTCAGACCTTCCAGAACAATTTTGGATCTATATCCATATCTATGCATATGAGAGTTAATGTGAATTAATCCTGTCAGCAATACTAGGATAGTCGTCATCGACCTCACTCTCCCACCACTCCTTTTAAAAATTCTTGTTAGGATGGAGAATAGGGGGGCCTTCACAATTAACTTCTTCATTACCTCCAGCTGGAATTGACGGGGCGTCAATGTAGGGCAGATTAGTTACATTTTCGGAATATCGATCTTTTTCAGGATTGGTGTGATGAAAGATTGCTTCCATTCATCAGCGAAGACTCTCGCTAAGGCTGCACTGAACAGTGAGGTCAACTCAGTACACAGTGCCTCAGAACATCGTACCAAATAACTTCAGGCACTACGTCCTCAAAATAGGGGAAAACAAGCTAACAGTGTTGCCAACTGCTGGTTGAGGAACTGCTCAAGGCTCAGATCGAGGAGTTCCTCGAGTCGAGGAGATCCTCGAAAGATGGGGAGTTCCTCATCTGAACTATGAATACCAACATTCGAGGAGTTCCTTATCCCTCTGAGGAGTTCCTCGACGCTCCCTTGAGCAATGCCTGTGAATTCCGCCCTACGTCCTCAAGCTTTCCAAGCACTCCGACTTCCGGGAAGCTCAAGGACCAAACTCATGGACACCACATCTATAATTGTTTATTTACAGGTGCAGGGCGTTAAAGACCGAAGAAAATAACCTCGAGAACAGGTGAGCTGATTCCTATTGCTCAGCATTGATACCCTATTTTCGGTATTTCTTGTATCAGAGGTTGCATACTAACAGACTCGTTAAAGTTGAAGCGGAGAAATCTAAGTAGGTACATTGAGGTTTTGATGAAATATTTCACGACTTCACGAGGTACCATTGAATAGAACCTAGGATGCCAAGAAATGTCACCTATCCTGAGGAAATAGAGGAACATATCTGTCACCGACAATAGTTATGATTGTTATATTTGTTTACATCAGTTTTATAAAAGTTCGTTGCTCTGTAAATCTTGAATAGTAAATACTGTTCTTTTTGCATCTCTTCTAAAATCGTGATTTATCGCTATTTCTTCAGTGGCACTATCCATAGATCTACCCTGCTAAAAATAACAGTATGACCAAAGCTTAGATTTTCTTACAAATTGTTTATGATATTTTTGATTGAAGGAGGAAGGATCAATTATGGTGCAGGAGAGTGGCGACACACTGACCTTTCGAGAGAGCACTATGCATGGCTGGTGCTTTGCGGTACGGTTACAAAACATTTAAATTATAGAAACACAGCCTGAAAATTATAATCGGTTTTGCGGCGCCTGCAGCCTGCGAGAGCTTCTGTAATCTACGAGGACATGGCTTTAGTAATCTTCGGGTTTGATCAGAGATCAACCGCTTCCTAGAGTGTAACCTGTGATTAGCTTGTGCCCCATATTACCGCTGATCATCTCTCTGGCGTTATACTACGGACGTAACTTCCATTTAACGTCGCGTAATATGTCAATCTACAGAAAATCGAAAAACCGGACAAGACACACAACTTCCTTACATGCGAGTTGTGAAATACATGAGCCTCAAAATCATTCCAGAGCATCCAAATATCCAATGGCACTTGTATTTTTATTTGATGCCCCGATCTGGTCAGATAACTTTGCAACTTAAGCCCATTTTATTTTATAATTTTCAATAACTAATCTTTGGAATCGAGCAAGAAAAAAATTTGTTTGATTTATTCATCCGTGTACTGTGATATCCCCTTCTCTACCATTGGTAACCACCTCACAATGTATTTCAACATTATTTTGATTTTCTATCACAGATTAATGACTGACACCCATTTCACATTCATCTTTCTCAAGGACTCTGTGATGGCTGACTCTGGATGCTGATTTTATATCTTGCAGTCCCCAAGAAGCCCACACCAGTACCTAAAATTGTTGAGTACAACCCGTCCTCATAAATTTTATGTTGGGGTGTCTTAACCTTCTATTCTGGACGTCCCTCAGTGAGACTGGGCGTCCTTATGCGATTGATCTGTAGTAGAGCAAGACAACATCCAAGGTAGAAAAAAATAACCACGCACAAATCCCTTCCAGACTTTTCGGAATCCAAATTTTTTTAAATCTATAGGTGTGTTTGTAACTAGATCCAATTATATTTTCTGTCCAAGTCTCATTTTCCAACCAATTTGTCTAATAATGTTTTTGACCCAAATATCCATTTAGTGGACTACGTCGACGGAAATTTCAAATGTTGAGTTTAAGGTGGGTTAACAGGGCGTATTTTGACAATATTTTGAAGGTTTGTCCAATGATTGTTTTTTTGGTTTATTATTTTCAATAATAAGCCTTTGGAATCGAGCAAGAAAAAAAAAATTTTAACCCCCCCTCAAAATTTGATGTTTTACGTTTCAAGGTACGTAGAATCCGAAAATCGAATAAAAAAATTTCCGTCCGTCCGCCGTACGCCGTACGCCGTCCGCCGTACGCCGTACGCCGTCCGCCGTCCGCCGTCCGCCGTCCGCCGTACGCCGTACGCGGCACTTTTCTTAGCAACACTGGACCGATTTGGTTCAAATTTGGTATATGGGCTCCATTTGGGGTCTAGTTGTGCCGCGAAGCTTTTGGTTGATGTAGGTCACTTCTAAGGGGTGAAAATTAAGGGTTGAAATTTTCAAGAGTGCCCTAGCTCGAAAACTCTCGAAATAAAGGTATCGTTTTTTCACCAATTTTAAATAGTACAGAATTTTTAAAAATTTTTGAGACCACCCGGAGCTCTGTATGACAAACCGTTCGATCCCTACGAGTATTTGAAGGTTTTCCTTCGATAAAACAGAATCATGAGTGTGAATCGCAAAAGAGGTCTAATCGCCTTTCAAATTTTATCTGACTAAAATGCGATCGCTGTTCATTTCTTCGATTTGTATACAGTTTTGCCTTCTGCGTAACCAGTAATCAAATTTCCATATCAAGCTTTCTATTTTTCGAATCGAGTGTGAAGCGTTTATTTCTTTCTAATAAACTTGATTGTGAAGGTGTGAAGCCATTATAGTGTGGTAGGTAGTACCTAGGTACCAATAGTTGGTAGGTAAAAAAAATTGGTAGGTAAAAACAATGTTTGTAGGTAAAAAACGCTGCAAATCATTGCTCACTGATCAGATCACTGATCAGCTGAGTGAGCTCCGAAGCCATTTTCAATGCTATTGAATGGAAGTGCTCTTCCAGGCGTCTCCAGCATTCGAGGATATCTTCTTCACTCCTCACATCACTGATCAGCTGAGTGAGCTCCAAAGCCATTTTCAATCCTATTGAATGGAGGTGCTCTTCCAGGCGTCTCCAGCATTCGAGGAGATCTTCTTCACTCCTCACATCACTGATCAGCTGAGTGAGCTCGAAAGCCATTTTCAATCCTATTGAATGGAAGTGCTCTTCCAGGCGTCTCCAGCATTCGAGGAGATCTTCTTCACTCTTCTGATCACTGATCAGCTGAGTGAGCTCCGAAGCCATTTTCAATCCTATTGAACGCAGGAGCTGAAATTTGAGAGGGAAGGTCAAGGGAGAATACAGATGGTGGTAGGTGCTATTGATGGAGAACCAGTGATCTATACAGAAGGATGATCTATACAGAAAATAATAAACCTTTGAGCAATGATTTGCAGCGTTTTTTTTTATTCGACTTGAACATCTTTGAAATTCTACATTACTTCGCTAGAGTATCTAAATTAATATCGTGAAAATCTTTTTAAAACTAGGCGCTGCGCGCCTCGGCGGGGGCTTCGCCCCCTGCACCCCCGGATGATTTCCGCTTAGAGCCTAATGGCTAAAATGTGACATACCTTGAAAAGGTTTTTGCTCCCTCTCCCTCTTTATCTTTCTTCCACTGTAATATTTAAGCTCACTCAGCTGATCAGTGACCACTCAGGCACCTTCAGCATTCTCCATTGACCCGCCCTCTCAAATTTCAGCTTCCTGCGTTCAACAGGAGAGAAAATGGCCTTGGAGCTCACTCAGCTGATCAGTGATCACTCAGACGCCTTCAGCATTCTCCATTGACCCTGCCTCTCAAATTTCAGCTTCCTGCGTTCAACAGGAGAGAAAATGGCCTTGGAGCTCACTCAGCTGATCAGTGATCACTCAGGCGCCTTCAGCATTCTCCATTGACCCGCCCTTTCTAATTTCAGGTTCCTGCGTTCAACAGGAGAGGAAATGGCCTTGGTACTCACTCAGCTGATCAGTGACCACTCAGGCACCTTCAGCATTCTCCATTGACCCTGCCTCTCAAATTTCAGCTTCCTGCATTCAACAGGAGGGAAAATGGCCTTGGAGCTCACTCAGCTGATCAGTGATCACTCAGGCGCCTTCAGCATTCTCCATTGATCCGCCCTCTCAAATTTCAGGTTCCTGCGTTCAACAGGAGAGGATGTCAAGCATATTTGTCGTCAATCATGTGATAAATCATAGCGCTTGTTCGAAGTTAGCTACCTAAGTTCGATGGCTTCAAATTATGACTATCAACGAATGTGTCGCGTTGCCAAGGAGTCGTTAGAAATGACGTGCGACTTCGAAATTTGTCCAAAAAAGATTATTAGAGAAAAAGTTCCGATTCCGATTGAATGTATGTTAGCATTGTAAAAAAGTTGCAAAAGTACTTATAAAATAAAGTAGTTCAAAATTAGTTCTCAAAACCAGGTTTAACGTTTTCCTTTAGTAGACTACGTACAATAGACATCTCCGTTCCGAACAGCGCTACTTTCCTGTCGCTTTTTCCTGTCGCTTTTTACTGTCGATTTTTCCTGTCGTTTTTCGGCGGGGGGTCCCATCGCTAAAACCTTTTCAAGGTTAAAACCCGATTTTCGATATTTGTTTGGCTATTTCACTCAATCTTGGAAATTAGGGAATTACAATCAATATTCCTCTAGATTATCATGAAATATTATTTTTGTCTGTTTGGCAGGAAGCACCAGAAACTGCATCACAGTCTGTGTTTTTGGGTGTTTCATCGTGATCAAAATCGACTACTTATCGTACTAACAGACCCAAGCCCACAGTGATACCAATGGAAGAGGAAGTGGGGGGTGGACTCGGATTATTATGTGGGTACCTGTCCTTTCCAAGATTTCAAATTTCAAAATTTGCGTTTGAGGTGGGGATGGAGAGGTATTCTTTTTAGAAACTGGGCGCATTTTGACAATATTTTGCAAGAGCGGCCATGTCCAATGATTGTTTTTTGGTTTATTATTTTCAATAATAAGCCTTTGGAATCGAGCAAGAAAAAAAAAAATTTTAACCCCCCCTCAAAATTTGATGTTTTACGTTTCAAGGTACGTAGAATCCGAAAATCGAATAAAAAAATTTCCGTCCGTCCGCCGTACGCCGTACGCGGCACTTTTCTTAGTTACCATGGACCGATTTCGATGAAATTTGGTATATGGGCTCCATTTGGGGTCTAGTTGTGCCGCGAAGCTTTTGGTTGATGTAGGTCACTTCTAAGGGGTGAAAATTAAGGGTTGAAATTTTCAAGAATGCCCTAGCTCGAAAACTCTCGAAATAAAAGTATCGTTTTTTCACTAATTTTAAATAGTACTGAATTTTAAAAAATTTTTGAGACCACCCGGAGCTCTGTAGGGCAAACCGTTCAGTCCCTACGAGTACTTGAAGGTTTTCCTTCGATAAAACAGAATCATGAGTGTGAATCGCAAAAGAGGTCTAATCTCCGTTGAAATTTTTTCTGACTAAAATGCGATCGCTGTTCATTTCTTCGATTTGTATACAGTTTTGCCTTCTGCGTAACCAGTAATCAAATTTCCATAATCAAAAGTCAATGGAGAATACTGAAGGCGCCTGAGTGGTCACTGATCAGCTGAGTGAGCTCCAAGGCCATTTCCTCTCCTGTTGAACGCAGGAACCTGAAATTTGAGAGGGCGGGTCAATTGAGAATGCTGAAGGCGCCTGAGTGGTCACTTATCAGCTGAGTGAGCTCCAAGGCCATTTCCTCTCCTGTTGAACGCAGGAAGCTGAAATTTTAGAGGGCGGGTCAATGGAGATTGCTGAAGGTGCCTGAGTGGTCACTGATCAGCTGAGTGAGCTCCAAGGCCATTTTCTCTCCTGTTGAACGCAGGAACCTGAAATTTGAGAGGGCGGGTCAATGGAGATTGCTGAAGGCGCCTGAGTGGTAACTGATCAGCTGAGTGAGCTCCAAGGCCATTTCCTCTCCTGTTGAACGCAGGAAGCTGAAATTTTAGAGGGCGGGTCAATGGAGATTGCTGAAGGTGCCTGAGTGGTCACTGATCAGCTGAGTGAGCTCCAAGGCCATTTTCTCTCCTGTTGAACGCAGGAACCTGAAATTTGAGAGGGCGGGTCAATGGAGATTGCTGAAGGTGCCTGAGTGGTCACTGATCAGCTGAGTGAGCTCCAAGGCCATTTTCTCTCCTGTTGAACGCAGGAACCTGAAATTTGAGAGGCAGGGTCAATGGAGATTGCTGAAGGCGCCTGAGTGGTAACTGATCAGCTGAGTGAGCTCCAAGGCCATTTCCTCTCCTGTTGGACGCAGGAACCTGAAATTTGAGAGGGCGGGTCAATGGAGAATGCTGAAGGCGCCTGAGTGGTCACTGATCAGTTGAGTGAGCTCCAAGGCCATTTCCTCTCCTGTTGAACGCAGGAAGCTGAAATGTTAGAGGCAGGGTCAAAGGAGAATGCTGAAGGCGCCTGAGTGGTAACTGATCAGCTGAGTGAGCTCCAAGGCCATTTCCTCTCCTGTTGAACGCAGGAACCTGAAATTTGAGAGGGCGGGTCAATGGAGAATGCTGAAGGCGCATGAGTGGTCACTGATCAGCTGAGTGAGCTCCATGGCCATTTTCTCTTCTGTTGAACGCAGGAAGCTGAAATTTGAGAGGGCGGGTCAATGGAGAATACAGATGGTGGTAGGTGCTATTGATGGAGAACCAGTGATCTATACAGAAGGGTGATCTATACAGAAAATAATAAACCTTTGAGCAATGATTTGCAGCGTTTTTTTAATTTTTTTTGTTCGACTTGGACATCTTTAAAATTGTACATTACTTCGCTTGAGTGTCTAAATTAAAAGGGGGAGAACTGATTAAAATCTTTTAAAAAAACAGATTTTTGATATTTGTGTGACTATTTCACTCAATCTTTGAAATTAGGGAATTATAATCAATATTCCTCTAGATTATCATGAAATATTATTTTTGTCTCCTTGACAGGAAGCAGTGGTGGCTCCGTGGTGCCAGGGCACCAGTAACTGCATCACAGCCTGTGTTTTTGGGTGTTTCATCGTGATCGAAGTCGACTACTTATCAAAACTAACAGACCCAAGTCCACAGTGACACCAATGGAAGAGGAAGTGGGGGGTAGACTCGGATTAATGTGTGGGTCCTTTCCAAGATTTCAAATTTCAAAATTTGCGTTTGAGGTGCGGATGGAGAGGTATTTTTTTTAGAAACTGGGCGCAATTTGACAATATTTTGAAGGAGCGGCACTGTCCAATGACTGTGTTTTTAAAAATATTTTTGTTGTTCAACTTTGACGTCTATAAAATTGTAACTAAGTTAAAAGGGAACAATTGATTAAAATTTAAAAAACGCTGCAAATCATTGCTCAAAGGTTTATTATTTTCTGTATAGATCACCCTTCTGTATAGATCACTGGTTCTCCATCAATAGCACCTACCACCATCTGTATTCTCCATTGACCCGCCCTCTCAAATTTCAGCTTCCTGCGTTCAACAGAAGAGAAAATGGCCTTGGAGCTCACTCAGCTGATCAGTGACCACTCATGCGCCTTCAGCATTCTCCATTGACCCGCCCTCTCAAATTTCAGGTTCCTGCGTTCAACAGGAGAGGAAATGGCCTTGGAGCTCACTCAGCTGATCAGTTACCACTCAGGCGCCTTCAGCATTCTCCTTTGACCCTGCCTCTAACATTTCAGCTTCCTGCGTTCAACAGGAGAGGAAATGGCCTTGGAGCTCACTCAACTGATCAGTGACCACTCAGGCGCCTTCAGCATTCTCCATTGACCCGCCCTCTCAAATTTCAGGTTCCTGCGTCCAACAGGAGAGGAAATGGCCTTGGAGCTCACTCAGCTGATCAGTTACCACTCAGGCGCCTTCAGCAATCTCCATTGACTTTTGATTATGGAAATTTGATCACTGGTTACGCAGAAGGCAAAACTGTATACAAATCGAAGAAATGAACAGCGATCGCATTTTAGTCAGAAAAAATTTCAACGGAGATTAGACCTCTTTTGCGATTCACACTCATGATTCTGTTTTATCGAAGGAAAACCTTCAAGTACTCGTAGGGACTGAACGGTTTGCCCTACAGAGCTCCGGGTGGTCTCAAAATTTTTTTAAAATTCAGTACTATTTAAAATTAGTGAAAAAACGATACCTTTATTTCGAGAGTTTTCGAGATAGGGCATTCTTGAAAATTTCAACCCTTAATTTTCACCCCTTAGAAGTGACCTACATCAACCAAAAGCTTCGCGGCACAACTAGACCCCAAATGGAGCCCATATACCAAATTTCATCGAAATCGGTCCATGGTAACTAAGAAAAGTGCCGCGTACGGCGTACGGCGTACGGCGTACGGCGGACGGACGGAAATTTTTTTATTCGATTTTCGGATTCTACGTACCTTGAAACGTAAAACATCAAATTTTGAGGGGGGGTTAAAATTTTTTTTTTCTTGCTCGATTCCAAAGGCTTATTATTGAAAATAATAAACCAAAATACCGGATTTTCAATATTTTTGGCTATTTTACCGATTGAACCCAAGCTTTGAAATGATAATCAATATTCCTCTGGATTGTCATGTGACTTTGTGTCACCTTGACAAGAAGTAGAGGTGGCTCTGTGGTACCATGGCACCAGAAACTGCATCATAGCCTGTGTTTCTGGGTGTTTCATCATGATCTTTTCTATACTACTCATCAAAACTAACAGACTCAAGTCCAAAGACACCTTGTATCACTGATGTGGTGCCACAGTGACACCAATGGAGGAGGAAGTGGGGGGTGGACTCGGATTAACGTTGGGTACCTGTCCTTTCCAGGATATCAAATTTCAAAATGTGTTTAAAATGAAGGAACTGGGCTTTATCAGAAACTGGGCGCATTTTGACAATATTTTGAAGGAGCGGTCCTGTCCAATAGTGTTTTTTATATATTTTTGTTTGACTTTGTCGACTTTAAAATTGTACATTACTTCGCCAGAGTACCTAAAAAAGAGAGAAAAATTTATTAAAATCTCAAAAATTCTGGATTTTTAATATCTATGTGGCTATTTCACCTATTCAATCCAAGCTTGAAATTAGGGAATTATAAGGTGTGGGTAGATATATGTAGTATAGATATATGTTTATTTGGCGCCATTTTGTACACTTTTACAAGAACATAAATTCATGATGCGATGCGATTCGCTCAGATTTCCTACCCGACGTTTGGCCCGTGTTGTGGTGAACCTCTGTAGGGTTCGTTGTAGGGTACCTTTCGAAGGTTTCAAATTTCAAAATACTGTCCCCCTGTGATCTCATGATGCCTGATAACATGATATGACATGTTATGATACTTAACTCATTATCAGGCGTTTGATGGAGTTCTACTCCTCTTTCAATGAGATGTACCCTGAAATGCATGCATTACTGAATGTTTATTTGGTAATTGCTAACTGAACTCACTTGAAATAATAAAGTCGGTTGTCAGCTGTGGCGTGGACGGTCCATCCCGGCTTGAGATGATCTTGTATCGACTGAAGAGTCACAGGGCCGTCAGATGAATACTGCAGGTTCGGGTTCCAGGCGGATTGTAGCAACATGGGCAGGCCATACAAAACCACAGTATAGAAACACGGTAACAACCCGATCCGGAACCAAAATTCGAAGTTCGATCGAATTTGACTTCAGTTGGTTAATTTTGGTTTAGTACATCACAACGCACAGCCGCACAGTATCGACGATTCATGATGTTTGGGTGAGTTTTGACATTTTTGGGTCGTAAAGGGTGGTTTTTTGGGTCGAGTCTGAGAGGGTGGAACGTCCCTTGAACAGGAGGGTTGGAACCTCAATACGCCTCGATTCCCTGAAAAAACGGATTTTCGGCGTCAAAAACGCATCGTTTGAACCGAATTGCGTCCCGGACGGTGCGGACGAACGACGGAGTTCCCGCTCGACGGATGGTAAGTCAAAGAGTTGAATTGACAGAAGGCCGGAGCGCGGCGGGTGTCTGCGGTGATTCGACTTTACCGGACGGCAGCTACGATAAAACTGCACTGGCGCCGTCGGCGGCGGCGGCGGTAAGTCCGGGAACTCCTCCGGGAAGACCGCAGGCGCGGGCGCCGACGGGGAAGGCCGTCGCGCCAAAACTCAAACCCACAGCATCCCACTGTAACCGAGAAGCTACTAGGCTACGGATCGACCACCTACTGACTCGAATGAATCAATCAGACTAACACTTTCTCCTAAAAGATGAGTTTTGAATACATTCAATGTGATCTCAAAAAGTTACATTCCTTAAATCACCAAAACAAGCGGAAAATTTAAACATATTGTTTAGTAATGCATGCATTCCAGGGGACGTCCCATTGGATAAGCATTAGATCAGTTTAACCATTTGTTAAGTGATAAAACTGTTTCACTCGATGTAATTTATTTATTACTTTAGGCAAGAAATAGTGACCCCCCCCCCCACCATTATCCACAATAACATTTCTAGCGGCATGGGAGCCTCGAATCTGAAGAGCATTTTAAAATCCATGATCTACGATACCCAACATGCGAATTCGAGTTACCCCCCCCCCCCCCCCCCCACCTCCCCAACGCCAACAATGGTGCCAGTCTGGCACCAAAGCGGAAATACGTCGTAACATTGAACTTTCATCTGTTAGTTTTGGTAGGCAGTCCGTCGAAGTTCACATCCGTATTCAAGGTGAAACACAAAAAAAAAACCACGAAATAAGCGGTTTATGGCATCATGGCACCATGGTGGCACCACTATTAGTTCCATGGTGGTACAGAGAATAATTCATGAAAATTCGGAGGTATAATGAGAATTTTTCCTCAATTTCAAAGCTTGAGTACAATTAGTAAGTAGTAAAGGAACCAAAATATTGAAAAATCGGATATTTTGTGAATATTATCCCCCCACTCACCCCCTCCCCTTGCGAATTTTGGTACTCTGGTAAAATCATGTACAACTCGGAAGTTATTTGAGTCAAACAAAAAAAGAAACACGCAAATCGGTTGGAAATTGAGGCCTGGGCAGAGTTTACAAGATTATGCACGCAAACGCACGTTTTTTAAGCATTAACCCCCCCTTTCCCCCTCTTAAAAAACAAAATCCAAAATTCCGGCGCCGTAGTGCACAAATAGATAGTATTACGCGTCAAACGAAAAAAGAACCACGAAAATCGTTTGAGAACTAAGGCCTGGGCAGAGTACACAAGATTATGCCCAAAAACGCACGTTTTTCGAGCATTAACCCCCCCTTTCCCCCCCTTAAAAGGCAAAATTCGAAATTCCGGCGACGTAGTGCACAACTAGATAGTTTTCCGCGACGAACAAAAAAAGAACCAGGAAAATCGGTTGAGAACTAAGGCCTGTGCAGAGTACACAAGATTTTGTTACACACACACATACACACACACACACATACACACACACACACACACACAGACATACACCTATTGTTTTTTTTCGCGGATTTGGATTCAGAATGGTCTAAAACGGATTACTGTGTGGTTATTTTTTTTTCTGTTGAGTGTTGTCTTCCTTCACCCCAGATCGATCGCATAAGGACGCCCAAGTCTTACTGTGGGACGTCCTAAAAAAGGTAGTTGTGGCACATAGCTTCCTTGTATCCATAACCCGATAGATTGAAGCTAATCTCAAAACATCAATCAATAAGTTCCTTGCACTACCCTCATAGGGGACCATCTACGCGCCCTGAATACCTGAAAATTTCATCGAAATCGGACAATAACTTTGTATAGTTTTGCTCGATACGAAGATTTTATGACAGTTAGACAGACAAGGTACCCAAATTGTTCAGGGAAGCCTAAAACGTAAAACGCGAGAGGAAATTATGATTTTAGAGAAAACTTTTTATCAAACTAGAAAAGTAAAAACGCTGCAATTTATTACACAAAGGTATATTACTTGTCTGCACAAACACTCGTCTGCAAAGAACACCGCTTTGCCGTTGTCACCACCCACCAACAAGGGGCATAAGTGACTTTTTTTGAGATTTCCCAGCAGCTGATTTCGCAGCTCTACCTACGAACATTACCACCGGAAGCACTAAACTCTTCAATGATGAAATTTGAAGCCAGACAGAGGCAAACAGAATTGTAAGGATCATAAGGAAATAAGGAGCACTCGATCTTGCACTCCAAAGAAACAGCAGGCGGAGGAATCAGGTAGAAATAGAGTATCCGTTTGGTGCATTGCCCCTTGTATCCCAACCAGAAGAAGAATTTTTTGAAAGTCCGCCAAGTGGGTGTTGCACATAGCTACCTCGTATCCACATTACCCGATTACATCCGATGCATAGTAGATAATCTCAAAACATCAATCTCTAAGTGCACTGTCTCTTCCACTACCCTCATAGGGGACCATCCACACGTCAACCCGCACAAATTCTGAATATTGTTGGAAAATGTAGAAATTATGGCTGTTACAACGATTTCACGTTTGCGCATACGCACAAAATACTTTCAATTTGGGGGTCATGATTTTCATAGGGGACCGTCTCCACCCCAACTCGCATATTTCCTGAAAATTTCATCGAAATCAGATGGGAAATGTAGAAGTTATGGCTGTAACAGGGAAATATACGTTTGCGCATGTGCAGCGGCATCTATCTATCATGTTGGTGGTCAAAACGACTCTGGGTCCTCTTTGTGAATAAAAAGGGGGAAAACGTTGACTTTTTGGTGTTTAATTTTCAGCTACAGTTTCGCTGGGCAACTTGCCAGCACCTTCAGGCTTGTCAGTTTTAAGTAGAATATACTTCTTGTCATTTCAATCATTCTCTATTCAATCAAAGCGATCTTAACGGATCCAAACTTGTTTGATTGGTAAAATTGGCAGGCAACACACCTATAACGTTTAGGTCTAACATTACTTTAAAAACATCAATTTTCAAAAACGGAAAAAAGAGATTTCACATCGAAAAAACAAAGGGAATTCAATATCTATCTATATTCATCTATCTATCTTCTATTTATCTACATTCATAGGAGACCATCTACACGCCAATCCGCACAATCCCTGAAAATCTCATCAAAATCGGATGAGAAATGTAGAACTTATGGTTGTGCAAGTAATTCGTGACAGACAGACAGAGGAACTGATTAGGAACAAAATTGGTCTCAAAAACGTGAAACGCGAGTGGAAATTGTGATTTTGGAGACCTTTTTTTTTTCAGCCATGAAAAGTGAAAACGAAGTTTCCGCTACCTTGGCGTCTCCTCCAGGCAAACATAGCAAACACCTTACTAGCAAACACCTTAATTAGCAAACAGCCTTACTACAAATATGCAAAAATTTTGCATATTTTTTGCATATTTGTTTATTTTTTTATATTTGTTTATTTTATATTTTGCATATTTATTTATTTATTTATTGCATATTTTTCATATATTTTGCATATTTATTTATTTAATAAATAAATAAATTTTCGTTGAGATTCTCCTATATTTCCATTTTTTGCGAGTAATATTTAGCCGATTTTGGAAAACTTCTATAATATCGATAACTTAAAGCACAAAGGCGATATGTCCATCCATCTTCCACTTTTTAAATTGTTTTCAACTTCAGACAAACTCAAATTAAACAAAACTATTATTGACCTTCTTGACGATTATAGCTCGAAAATTTCTTGAAGAAATCAAAGAGTTTGGTGTGATAAGCCATTATTTCAGGAATTGAGCAACGGTGATAACTCCTTTCGCGTTTTTCTCAAAACTCCGTTTTCGGACATAGCCCCTTTGTGCTTTAAGGTATCGATATTTAGTGACTATTTCATTATTATCAAGGAAATTAGATTAAATAGGAGAATGGAATAAGTACGTATTTTGTCTTGGAACACACCAGAGAGTTGAAAAGGTCGGTAACTACGATTGCTTGCAGATGACACGCGAATTAGCGCGGAGCCCGGCGATGCAAGACAAGCAGTTCAAAAAAATGCTGCAAATTATTACACAATGGTTTATTATTTTTCTATATAGATCACTCGTCTACAAAGCCACTAACCATCCAACATGAAGAAAAACATCGATCGCATTTCGATCAGCTTTAATTTGAACGGAGATTAGGACTCTTTTGCGATTCGCACTCGTGTTTCTGATTTATCGTACGTCCAAACTTTAAATTCTCGTAGTGAGCGAACGGTTTGTCCTACAGAGCTCCGGGTGGTCTCAAAAAATTCTAAAAATTCTATAGAATCTTAAATTAAAGGAGAAACAATACCTTTATATCACAAGTTTTTGAGTTAGTGCGTTTTCAAAATTTAAAATTCATTTTTGAACCCTTGAAAGTGACCTACATCAACCAAAATCTTCGGGCACAACTAGACCCCAAATGGAGCCCACATACCATTAACAATTCATATTTGGAAAAAATACTTGGATTGTAGATCCATCAATTATTGATGGTATTGTATATAAATATTCACATCAACGTACTGTATCAGCACTCAGCAGTCATGTCCATCTGGATGCTTGGTATCGGGGTCCGAGGTCCGACCTCGGACATTGGGGTGAGGGACAAGGTTGATTCACCTTATCCCACAAATGATGGAGGGAGGATTGTGCCTCTTTCGGCTATACCATCAGTCGACGCTTCTAGTCGGGTTCGAGTTCAGCTCCAAGTCCCACGGGACCCATTTGCTCGAGCCGCGGCACGCCGTCGAGTGGCCGTAGCCCTGAATTTAGACCAGATGAATGATCCTCCTGTTAGGATTCGGGTGGTCATCCACTCCAGGATGTGGGTAACCAGCCCGAATCAGATTTGGCTGACTTGCCATGCCACATCCCTCTCCAGGTGATAGTTGCTCCAATCACCTTCAGTTGATTCCGCTGAATGTTTGCAAGTGCTGCTGCAGCCTCTAGTAATGCGCCAACTTCATATTTTTGAATTTTAGGCCATCCTTTACGGCGGGCGTAGGCTTCTAGTAGGTTCAGGGCAGAATTGTGACGGGCACACCTGGGTCTTACCACGGCTGAGCATTTAATCAAAATCGTTCAATGCTAACTGGCAAAAGTGCCGGGTACGGCGTACGGCGGACGTACGGCCAAATTTTAATTCGATTTTTGGATTCTACGTACCTTGAAACGTAAACCAACAAATTTTGAGGGGGTGTTAAAACAAATTTTTTCTTGGTCGATTCCAAAGGTTCATTATTGAAAGTAATAAACCAAAATGAATTTTTCGGGACTGTTTAGAGTGAGAGGCGATGATCGGGCGGTGGCGGGGGGTCATCGCGGTGTCAAGTATTGCTAAATCCCCCACTACCAAACCATCAGACATGCCAAACAACCTAAGAACTGTTTCGTGACCTTGAAAGCATAGCAACTTGGAAGATGAGCCATGGATACTTACTTAGCCCTGGCATGGCAAGGAAGGAAAGCAGTTCGTTTTTTCGCCGCCGCAAATAGCAGCTGTTTGACGTTGACTGATGACCTTTTCCGATTTTACTGTATTTCACTGTATCTAATCGTTTTCCTTTTTGATAGACACTTGGAAATAATTGCATAACGTTGTAGAATGTAGGTTTCACATCTTATTGGGTCTAAATTCAGGGTCTCCTTTTTGGTTTATTATTTTAAATAATACCTTTGGAATCGACCAAGAAACAAAATTTTTCAACACCCCCTCAAAATTTGATGGTTTACGTTTCAAGGTACGTAGAATCCAAAAATCGAATAAAAATGTGGCCGTCACTTTTGCCAGTTAGCATTGACCGATTTTGAAAACGCCCTAACTCAAAAAAACGTCTGCCAAGTGGGTGTGGCACATAGCTTCCTCGTATCCATAACCCGATTATATAGATGATCCGATGCATAGTAGTTAATCTCAAAACATCAAAACAAGTTAATCTGTAACATCCTGAAAATTTCATTGAAATCGGATGGAAAATGTAGAAGTTATGGCCGTTACAAGGAATTCACGTTTGCGCATGCGCAGTGGCTACTATCAGTCCGAAGGTGGTGATTTTCATAGGGGATCATCTAAATACTAATCTGTAACATCCCTGAAAATTTCATTGAAATCGGATAGAAAATGTAGAAATTATGGACGTTACAAGGAATTTCACGTTTGCGCATGCGCAGTGGCTACTATCAGTCCGAAGGTGGTGATTTTCATAGGGGACCATCTACAACCTAATCCGCATAATCCCTGAAAATTTCATCGAAATCGGGTGGGAAAAGTGGAAGTTATGGCCGTTACAAGGAAATTCACGTTTGCGCATGCGCAGTGGCTACTATCAGTCCGAAGGTAATGATTTTCATAGGGGACCATTTAAATACTAATCTGTAATATCCCTGAGAATTTCATCGAAATCGGATGGAAAATGTAGAAGTTATGGCCGTTACAAGGAAATCACGTTTGCGCATGCGCAGTCGCTTCTATCAGTCTGGGGATGATGATTTTCATAGGGGACCGTCTACACACCAACCCGCACAATCCCTGAAAATTTCATAGAAATCGGACAATAACTTCGTATAGTTATGCGCGTTACAAGGAATTCATGACAGACACACAGACAGACAGACAGACAGACAGACACACAGACACACAGACACACAGACACTGAACCAAAATTGTTCAGAAAGGTCTAAAACGCAAAATGCGAGTGAAAATTTTTATTTTGGAGAACTTTTTTTTTTCGTCCTTGGAAAGTGAAAACAAAGCTTCCGCTACCTTGGTAGACTCGGAAGCAAAATGTGATATAAAGGTATTGTTTTTTCTTCAATTTAAGATTCTATAAAATTTTTAGAATGTTTTGTGACCACGCGGAGCCCTGTAGGACAAATCGTTCATTCCCTACGAGAATTTAAGGGTTGGACGTACGATAAATCAGAAACACGAGTGTGAATCGCAAAAGAGGCCTAATCTACGTTCAAATTAAAGCTGACCGAAATGCGATCGATGTTTTTCTTCATGTTGGATGGTTGGTGGCTTCGCAGACGAGTGATCAATATAGAAAAATAACAAACCATTGTGTAATAATTTGCAGCGCTTTTTGGTTTATTATTCTCAAGAAAAAAATTTTGACCACCCTCAAAATTCGATGGTTTACATTTGAGGTAACGTGTAGATCCGTACGTGTTGAGGTACGTGTAGATTTTGAAAATCGAATATAAAATATCCGTCCGTCCGCGGAACTCTCCTTAATTATCTTGGACATATTTTGATTAAATTTGGTATATGGGACTCCATTTGGGGTCTAATTGTGCCCCGAAGCTTTTGGTCACTTACTTCTAAGCTGTGAAACGGAAGGGCTGTAACTTCGAAAGGCGCCCTATCTCGAAAAGTCTCGATATGAAGGTTTGGTTTTTTTCACAACTTTAAGATAGGTACCTACCATTGAAATTTTAGAATCGAATGAGGCCACCTAAAGCTTTGTAGGACAAACTGTTCGTTCCCTATGAGAACTTGAGGGTTGGACTTAAGATAAATCAGAAAAACGAGAGTGAATCGCCAAAATGGCCTGATCACCGTTCAAGTTTTAGCTAACCAGAAGGCGACCGCCAATCGTTTCTTTAGGTTGTTCTCGGTTTTGCTTCCTTAGCAACTAGTAATCAAATTTCTAAACGAAGGAATTCTTTATTTCTTCGAATGGAGTGTGAAGTGTTTATTTCATCTAAATAAAATCAATTATGAAGCGAAAACATGGTTGGTAAGTGGTGACAATGGCAAAGCTGTGTTTATTGCTGGCGCTTGATCTATACAGAAAAATAATGACCTCTATGTAATAATTTGCAGCGTTTTTCATCACTGTTTATTCCTTTATAACTGACCAAGTTTTTTGCCTGACGAATATTATCACCTGACGCCCCTGCCAGCGACCTGGAAAACCGGGAATACTCAGGGAATTTTCCCTACTGGAAAACTATGGGAATTACTTTTCTTTCGAAAAACGCTGGAAAAGCCCTAGTGCCAAACCTTTTAGTGGGAAGATCCGGCAGTCTGAGGGAAAAAAGTTTCAGTCAGGAGAAATACTCACACTTGAAAGTTTGACATGGTAGTTATTTAATTTTATTCCATTGAACTAGTTATAATAGATAGGACGTGTCCCAATATGAGGATTTTATGCAAACCCACCCAAAAGGCTGTTTTTTGGTGCATTGACCGATTTTGATGAAATTTGTATGTAGGCTCCATTTTGGGTCTAGTTGTGCCCGAAGATTTTGAGTGATGTAGGTCACTTCTAAGGGTTCCAAAATAAATGTTGAAATTTTGAAAACGCCCTAACTCAAAAAATTTTGATATAAAGGTATTGTTTTTTCTTCAATTTAAGATTCTATAGAATTTTTAGAATTTTTTGCGACCACGCGGAGCTTTGTAGGACAAACCGTTCGCTCCCTACGAGAATTTAAGGGTTGGACGTACGATAAATCAGAAACACGAGTGTGAATCGCAAAAGAGGCCTAATCTCCGTTCAAATTTTTGCTGACCGAAATGCGATCGATGTTTTTCTTCATGTTGGATGGTTGGTGGCTTTGCAGACGAGTGATCAATATAGAAAAATAATAAACCATTGTGTAATAATTTGCAGCGCTTTTTGGTTTATTGGCTGGAAGTGTTCATAAGGGCACACCTGCAACTAATAAATTAATGTTAACCCGCACCGCGTAATTCTGAAGTAATGTGTTAAACAGTCCCAGGCTGAGATCCAACGTGGGATGAGGAGGTGAGGTTTCAGTGGGTTTGAGTCCCACATAACCCGTGCGAGCGGTTCCCTCGGGTATTACGAGATCCGATTTCCACCGCAGGATCTTAAAGATTTCCTCACCCTCCACGAAAAAAATCCCCGCACCGCGTAAATTTGTTGTCTGATTTTGGTTACCTACCTCATTCATTTTCATAGTGAGATTTTTATATTGTGTTTAATAAGTGGAAGCTACAAAGATCTCACTTAGATTTTAATTTACCTATTTGAGTAAACTATTGTTGTTTCCTTTCATTTTTTCGGATTCGTATTCTAGTCAACGAGAACATTCAGGATAAATAAATGAAAGAATATTATTGAAGCGCTTTTAAGGAGAAAACAACCTTTGAAGTGGTCGTTTCTCTCGAGTAAACCAACGAATTTCGATTAGTTCAACGTTCGTTTTCGACCTTTTCAAACAATCGTAGGTTAAAACAAGCCTTTGAGGTGGTCGTTTCTTGGAGGATAATACAGCTTACCACCCTACCTTTAACAGTTATCTCAGGCAGAAAACAATGTTAAAACCTCATCTAGATTGCTAATAGGCCCAAAATAATTCGAAAAATTTTCTGGTTCCTCGTAGAATTTTACGTCTCAAAAGTTTAAGTCAAACTCCTAAACATCCAGCACCATTTCAGTCGTCACAAACGAGAACAAACAAGACAAGGGAGCAGGAGAAAAAAAGGAAAGGATGTCGTCAAATCACACAAATTAACTTCAGGTAATATTACATTTATTTCATAATTAAAATTAATAATATATTTTCAAAGCTTCATGTACACATTTGATTAAATATTCAAAGAACCACTTTTTCATAAAATACAAACGTCGGCAATAACAAATTCCGAACTATAATCATAACCATTATAATTGTTCAGGTAAAGGCACATAATTTCAATATACAAGGGTGCACTGAATGCAGGGCACACCATTTTACATGAATTTTACAAATTTTGGTCTGTTCAATTTGCAAAGCTGATATCTACAACTATTTCAAGATAATATGGTATCTATATAACATATTGAAACAATACGCAGCTTTTTACGCTTCCTATATACATAATAGAGATGTTTTAATCCTAAACGAATTATGCTTGTTTCTACGTATCGCTTGAGACTTATTTTCCTTTATACAATATATATATAGAACTTTATAAAATACGATGGGTAATTTTAAAAAAATAAAAAATTCGGACCGAAAATATAGTACTAAACTCCTTATTTGTTCGATAAATTTGATAATTATAGTCGTCGTTCGAGTGGCACCTAGGAAAGGGAACAACGAAAAATCCGGATGAATAACAATATCGTACCAACAGTGCAGAATTTGAATTAATTGTAATGAGCGAATTTTCTTATTTGAAATGCACTTTCCATGGTTTTTTGGTAAGTAATTCTTGAATACGCTTTCGACGCGTAAAAACTCAAATTTACATCTCGCTAAACTCAGATTTTTTCAAAAATTTGTTTTGAAAATTGGGTTGTTCTCGTTTTGGAAGGTTACTTCAAGCATTTTGTGAACCAAAGTCGCTATCTCAATCGAAATCTGTGAGTCGTGATATAAATCCGAATTCGGCTTTGAACACTCCTGAATTTTTCAAAATCAGAACCCATAACAAGTTGTATACAACCAAATTCGGTTCTGAACCCTCTAAAATGATTCGCCGAACTTTGCATCTATCAACTCATGGCAAGAATAATTTTAGTTGAAAATCCACTCAACTACTGTGAAACTAATTTTTTTTTTGTCAATTTAGGTTTTCGTAATGTAACAGAAAAATCTCAGAGTGCCATGAAAGTACAATTAAATCCTCAAAAAGTTATTCAAACCGAAATAATAACTGTGGGATCGAAATTATACCTTAAAACTTAACATTAAAACATCCTATATAATCCTAACTTTGGATACAAATCACACTAAAACGTGGTTTTCAAGTGAAGTGATATGGGAAATTCGATATGGAAAGTGAAAAGTGACGGTGTTTTTGTTCATGTATCAAAAAGTGAAAAAACACGATATGACGATTTTATCGATGCGATATGCGAATAATTTTTAGGTGGGAATATTTTTTTTACGAAGGCATGGGAAAGCATAAAATGTGTTTGACTAAAAGATGCCACTAGTGTGATCATATCAAAGATCGTGGAAATATATCACTAAATTCAAACATGTTCCATTTATAGTAGTTGACATTTTAGAGATAATTGGAGTTTTGTTCGAAATTACGAAAGTAGGTGAGATACAGGTTCTTGAATCGCAGGGTGATCCACAAACTTGAGATTGAATTTTGAACTGAAGTGAAAACTGAAATCTGGAATAGAGTGGAGTGGGGCAAATACGGAAATGGTTTTGAAAATGGCGCCATTTGAGCGCCTTGTCTCGGAAACTTCTCAATGTGTACCCAGTTATGTTGGTAACCCTTACCTGCCGGAAAAGGCAGGCTCCTGCCAGTCAGCTGCTTAGTCTTGACTGACTTGAGCTTCGTTCTTAGTGCAGCCCGGGACAGTTCAAGAACAGTCCAGGCATGCGCAGTAGGGCTTTCGCGTTTGCATTGCACGAATTCCGAGTTCTGGAACTGAGTCCGCTGTTTGCAGAGACTTTTGGACACAGTTCCGTACTAGTTTGGAACATGGTTCCAGCGTTCCAGATTTTTTCTCAAGCTCAGTTTCAGAACTCCAGACACCTACAGAGGAGCTCTCTGGTGAGGGTTTCAAGAAACTTTAATAAGAGGCGGCTACGTGGCTTATCAGACATTTTTGGAATTCAGTACCTCTGATTACTTAATGACTTAATGATTACTTATGAATCGACCATATAGCTCAGTCAATTTATGCATTGCAAACGCGGAGGTATCAACAAATTACTATGTTTTTAGGATCCTTAATGACTGGTAGTTTATCCCCAAATGTGCAACGTTAACACCCTCTGTTACTGACAAAGTGCGCTGAAAAACATTAAATTGTTGCACTTTAAAACTTGCCTGGTTTTTAAAACTGCAATATAATTTTGAACTAAGTATTATGATTTCAATATTTATGCCTAGTAACTTTTTGATGTGGGTTAAATTTGCTACAATTTGATCAACCTGAGCTCTGTAGTTAAAATGATCGACGGAGATACAATTTAAAATAGGTACCTAAATAATTTATTCCATAAAGTGAAATTTTCGTGTTTAGGCTCTCCGTTCAACTTTCAGATGATCAATTGCTTATTTCATCGGAATGAGATTCACGCTGCTCAGTTGGGCTTCAGCTTCACTAACAACCAAATAACAATGCATTACTCATAGAACCTTATTCGTTTCGAAATGAACCGGACAATGGAGCTGTCTTCGTTGCAAGCGTGTGATCTATTTTTTTAAATTTTTTAAATCCGCTGTGTGTAATAATTTGCAGCGTTTTATCTCAGTGAAGGAGAAGGTTGAGCGATAACAAATTAGGTACAGCAGTTCTAAATCATGGAACGCTTCCATGTAGAAAATCTGAGAACACGGTTCGAAATTCTGGGCGGCCATTTTTCGGAACTCCTCCAGTTCTTGGCAAGATCCTAACTCACTAATCACGAATGATTAGCTTTGGGTACATTTACCCTATTAATCCAACTCAAGGTTTTAATGGGCTTTCCAGTCCGTTTCTGCATTTGCCCCGATTTGTGGGACAAATGCGGAAGTCGGTCGGAATTTTAAAAACCACAGTTTGGACCAAGAGAAGTAAATCTTTTGTACAATTTGAAGAGTGCATCGTAATCTACGTTAAATAAGCTACTCATAAAAAAGTCAAAATAGCGTTTCAAAGGAAAGTTACAGAGGATCAATTGCCCCACTACTCCCTAACCCTAATTCTTGGGAGATGGAGAATAATACTGATTACAGGAGGCGCGCAAAACGTGCGCAAGTTACACAAAACGGTGTCAGTTTCGTCGTCAGATGGGAACATTCCTTACCTACCCTTTTCAGATTAAATTGTCAACACAACAAGAAAAAATTTAAAATATTTTTGGGTAATGTTGCGCAGATTTCGATTCGAACTCAAAATTAATTTATTTCCAACTCTCTTAACAGCACAAAATCACACAAATGGCACAGGAAATCGATGCACCTACGCGTACATAAATTTTTGAAGGCATTCTGTGAAACCGATTCCATCAGTTAGCGCATAAATACCGGTACTAGCAGTGAAACCTCACAGCTCGAAATTTCTTTTGAACATGGATTTTTGTCTTGTGAATCACCCTGTTTTAACTAATTGTTTTGTATCCAACACGTTTTCTTCAATTTAGAAATAAAATTCACTCTACAGGGAATAATACATACGTCAACTGCTATAAAGGATAGCGTAATGAATTTTCCAAGGCACTAAAAATGTAGTGAGATAATTCTTCAACAAGCGAAATACTTAAAAGTAGATTTTTGATGAATTGTAGGCCTGAAAACGAAGTGTAGTGGCTAGAGAGACGCGTTTTCTCTCTAGATGTGACCCTGTTTAGGTGCCGTTGCGCGGTTTTCGTGTTGCGCGTTCTAGTAGAACGTTCTTCATTCTTGGCTTCTGTTCGGATGAACTCTCGGGTACAGCTGAAACAGAAAACGAGATGTTGACATTCTCAGAAAACTACGTGACAACAAAACACTTAACATAATTTACATTATGTTCGCCACGTTTGGTGTAAAGATCGATGACCCCAGGAACGAGGAATAACAGCTAGAATGGGATAGTATTTGGCGAGTGCATAACTACTGCACTTCCGAAAACTGACGATGAAATGTCCGTCTCATTTCTAATAAATCAATGATGAAAATAAGTAAAAACATTGACGATATTCAGTTAAAATACTGTTAGATGGATTCCTGATCTCCAAAACCTCATCGAGTATCCTGGAGAGGCCAACAACGTAGAGCCCGTGAAGAGAGGAAGATAGGAACAACCAGGTACAGGTACCTGCGGAGATTATGCTACCTGATCCAAAACCTGACCTCTCCCCTTCCTTCTCCCCAGGGATGAATCTACACAATAACTCCAGCGTTCTTTCCAAGAGTCAGGTGTTTACCAAAGCTACTCGTATTTCCAAGACAGGTCATTACAAAGCTCCACATCCCCTCCTCTATTTTCCTCCTCAGTTATCAAAAACCCTGTGTATGGCTAACGCTCGGATAATATTAAGAGTGGGTAAGTTGGGTGTGATAAGAGTGAGGATTGGGTCAGTGAACGAGGACAAAACAGCACAATCCTTGGATGACCTTTCAACTTCTGGAGCCATCAGCATGCAGCAACAACTCCGTGGTTTCCATAATTGGTCTTCAATATCTGTAATTCGTGGTTCCCTAGGCTCAGCGAATCAGTTCCGAATTGTACTCGCTGCGTCAAAGCGCCAAGGTATTTCCTCCTTGAGGCGGCAGCCTCACCAAGTGTGTTTAATAGCGGTCAAGTTCTGCAGACAAGATCTGATGCTCTCTACAAAACCTTGTAGGCATCACCAAAAAGATTCAGGATCCAGTCTTCATCGCATCGATTCCTCTGATACCATTACTTCATCCATGGCTTGCTATCAACCTATCATTAAACACCGTTTCTCCATCAGATTCGAATGTACCTATATCGCATTCTCTTACACATGCCTCAGATAGGAATTATTATTTCGCACTTGTAACTATGTAATATCCTATACTGTTGACTACCTCCTTCTCAATCATAACTTGGTAATATTTTATACCTAACAGTTAGAGTTTTTTGAGATCAGGCCATTTCTTTAAAGTGTCATTCTTCTCTCAACCCTCTATTGTCGGCAGAAACCGTTTTGCAAAGGCAATATTATGATCCTCATCATGAGCCCAGGTTAAAGGCAGGGACCAAAACTAGCTCCTATAGCCTTTATACTACCTTTAGTCTTGTACAAAATTCAAAATTTATAGGTGTTTGCGGAGGAAGTAACAGGGAATACTTATCAGAAGGCAATCAATGTTCAACAACAACCAACCTACAAACATGGCTACTTCCTTCCTCTCCATCACTTCTTCGACCATAAAACATATTTAGGCCCGGGGGCCTCGTGGATTTCCCTCGTTTGTAATTACCTAATGCATTGCAAACTTGGCCGTTGCCCATTTGGGTGTACGGTCTGGGAGCCGCCATGGTGGGTGGGTCCGGGCCCAGCTGGGCACCCCCTGCCGGGCTCCGGTGCTTTTGTGGCTTGGAGTTTTCTTATTACTTTTCTTTTTCCCCCTTTTTCTTTTTTTATAATTACCTACGTTACCTGTCTTAGTATTATCACTTGTTGTATTTATGTTGACTATTGTTAATGCACTATGTATTACACAACAAATAAAACATTCATTCATTTATTCATTAGGCACAGGACCAATCTATATGAAGATAATACAAAATTCCACAGCAGGATTCGGTAGAAGACCGCAGCACAAGACTTGGCAATGCTGCACTTGCTTCCCTATTCAGACCAACTGAATTATCCCAAGCCATTTGTTATGAGTGATGCGACGAGTTAAATAGAAAACAACCATGATTAGGATTATTCTATAATAACCAACTTATAGTATCAAAATTTTACAAAATCACAGTGCAATTTTTATGAAAAAATTGTTTGCGCAGGTTTATGAAAAACTTGGATGTCTTCCATGATTATTTTAAATACCTAAATAATTATTGAAGTATTATTATTTTAAATAATAATAACAATTTTAAAGAATATTGGTGATTTTATAATATAAAATGAAGCCAGAAAACTCTTGTAAAATATTCCATTATCCACACAACACACATTTTTTACTTGAAATTTTATTTGTGGAAGCTAGGCACTCATAATTTTGGAATATCATTTATGTAGAGAAATTTGAAAATCGGGAATAATAATATCATCTAACATATAGGTGAATCAGGCTGTGTTGCCCACATAGCTGTTTTGTACACCCAATATGCGACGTTGCCCATTCTCGCTTACTGCGGCCTTCTACTGGAGCCAGCTACGGTATTACTATCTATGATACGTACCCCTAGTAGGTTACGAGGGATGTATCCTTCCTTGTCATTAACACGAGCCCACCACCACTCCCTCTCCCACTCGTCTCCTTTCCGAAGGACGATGAGTTTGTCACCCTCCTTGAAGTTGAGCTCATCCGTGTTGTGGGCCTCGTAGTCGAAAACTGCGAAGACTGCACCGTTGTTCATGATTCCCAGCTTCTCCTGTACGCCTGGAAACAAAAGGATTGTTGAATGGCTACTCAAAATGGAGGTTGCAAAGGTTTTCAGCTCAAGAACTCAATTGGGGTAGATGCTCATACCAGAACAGTCCTGATAAAGGCTGATTCCAGAGTATAATGCAAGTGTTTTTTGGCATTGAAAGTTCTCTGACAAACATTCCAGTATAGAAAAAGTAACCAGGCGCCAATCTGCGCCTAATGAGACCAGCTACATCTTAATAGCAATACAACTTATATTCTATTCAATTCGATAATAAACTTTTCCAACACTGAAGTCCTGAAGGTTTAGAGCTACACGACGGCTTAAGAGGCATAAAAAACCAGAACCACCCAAAAAAAAAACAGCAAAATCTATTCTTTTCTCAACTTACTATACAAATATTCGGAGCAGCCGTCGAATCCTTCTTCGTCTTCTTCACACTTTTCAGCAGCAGTCTCGTGGTCGCTGAGGGTCGTGGCGAATATGCAGGCACCATGCTCTACCAGGAACCTGACCATGGCGACGTTGTTACACGAGGCAGCACAGTGCAGTGGCGTCCTGTGAACAAAACCAATGTGCCAATAAGAACTCTCTTCAACGTTGGATTAAAACAAAATAGAATCAAAACAACCCAATTCTTGAGTCCACCTCTTTCTCAAAGGAATTCTAGGCTTATCAATGGTAATAGTTTGACCCTTGCTTTGCGGAATCTGTGAAAGAGATGGAAACTTTACCATGAGTGGAGCTGGATCAATTTGTAATGGTTCTAAAAACAGAGCACATTACTAGGAGGAATGAAAATAACGGTCTACAGCAAGGAGCAAAGTTATGTGGGGCATCGAATTATGATTGTCTCAAGTTTACCCCTTACTGATTGAAACTGCCAAACAGCATATTATTGTCACTGAATGTTTCTTAGATCAGGGAGAAAGCCCTCATGTAGAGTGGGAAAATTGACCAGCCAAGAGTGTCGGGGTTTGAAATCAGTTCCAAAAACCTCCGCTGTTTGAGATAATGATTTTTGAGGCTATTCATCTGTGTACTCACCAGCCATCGCTGTCTTGAGCATTGACGTCGCAGCCAAACTTGACAAGGAAGGTGACGATCTCGAAGTGGCCTGCACAGATGGCGTTGTGGAGCGCAGTGATGCCTTCGTCATTGGCAGCCGAGGGGTCCCTCACCTGTCCAGCTGTTCGCATCACCAGCTCTAGTTCGCCCTCAAGAGACGCGTCGAGCAGCAGCGCCAGCGGGTCAAAGGAGACTCGCCGGGAGAGAGGCTGCTTCTCTCCACTGCCCTTCAGGTTGCCCTTCTTCACTCGTCGAGCCACGCCATCGTTGCCTGGAATATTTTGCCGAAGATGTTTTTTGTAGATAAATAATATAATAATAATAATAATTGTTTTTATTTGTTGAAACCAGAAGGCAATACAAACGTCAGTGCAAAATATATATAAATTCAACATGCATACTATAGTAAAAAAATCACTTCGTCAGAGGGACTATTTATAACAAATAGAATTGAAATTATATTAATACAACTAGTTATTAATCTGGCCGAATGCATCCAATGAGTACAGTTTGGCATCGAACAACATTCTTTCGATGGTTCTCTTGAATGAGGCAGTCGGTAGGATTTGAATGTTGAATGTCAAGAGGAAGAATGTTGAACAGGCGAACTCCAACCAGAAGAGGATTCGAAGCCATCGAAGTTGCAAGTCGGACGTATGGCGTGACCAGATCTCCTCTAGCATGAGTGGGATACCTGTGTAAGAGAGCTCCACTAGGCAAAGATGCTTTTCGCTCATGTACATGCACCAGACATAGAGGCACCAGGCATAGAGGCTCGGTAGTGTCAAAATTGTTAAATCTATAAAAGAGCCTTGGCTGCTCCCACTCCCACCTTGGCCCCTCGAAACTCTGAATTGCTCTCTTCTGCTTGATGAAAATTCTGTGTGCAAGTGAGGAATTGCCCCACAGAATAATGCAATATAATGCTATGAACGCATGAAAAGTACACCATCTTCGAAATATCAGGGGACACTACATCGACAAGTCTGCGTAGCATAAACAGATAAAGAGGAAAGCGTAGACGAAAGGGAGTGAACGTGCCTCAACCATGAGAGTCGGCTATCGATCTCCACATCCAGCATATTAAAACAGTTACTAAGGCGTCCATTCAGATTGAAATTTAGACTCTGCGTCTTGTCTTTTTTGAGGAGGAGAGCTTTCAACAAGAGCCGAGTCCGGATCCCTGATTAATTCCAAAACGAATGGGTTCCTGAGCAGAGTGATCACAATCGTAAAACACAATAATTTATTGTATATCACGGGCATAGGTAACTCTAGAGTTGGGTAATTTGAAGGATTAGAGCGTCCCTTCATGCTGACATCCCATTGGGTACAAACAAACGAAAATGAAAATTTCATTTTCACTAAACACCACTAAGCACCAATTTCACTAAACTCTTTTTAGGTGTGTACGTAAATACTTAGTATACTTTGATTCATAAAGTCATTATCAGGTTACCAAAGACAGTATGAACTACAGCACAATTTGTTTTGACATTTTCATGTCTTTGCTTTGGCACATGAACTGAAAAATTGTCACAAAAACTAAGCAAATCTTGCTCACGCGACCAATAAATAGAATAGACTCACTGTGTTGCGTGGAGAACAATCAACAACCTTACATTTTGCTTTGGCACATGAACTGAAAAATCGTCACGAAAACTTTGATGCTTGGGTTGAACTAACAACCTTACTTCACTACCTTGTTGCGTAGTGGTTGACATGAAAATGTCCCAATGTGTTGCAGACTCGTATGCAAGCATTTCTGAAGCATTTATGATTTCTTTCATTATAAACTCTCTCAACTTAAAATCGTACCGTGGACTGGGGTGATACTGATATGCTGGGGTGATACTGATATGCTGGGGTGATACTGATCAACAAGTTCAATAATGAGCCTTCGGAATCGAGCAAAGAAACTATTATTATTTTCTAAAACGAATGAGACTAAAGTCTCTGAAGGTTGTTGAACATGATAGAGAATTCAAAACTAAAAAAACAAGAAATGCAATTACTCGTTGAAGGCTCCTGTAAGGAACTCCTCAGAGAGGGCAGTGGGAGCCGAAACCTTACGTGATTCTCGAAATTATTTCGATCAACTGCAAGAGATGCAGAATTCTCCAAGGATTACAGGAATGGTTTTGAATACCTACTTATAATAGCTTCAAAAAGTATCTACACTGCATGCAGATTCATCTGTACATGGATATGTCTCATGATGGCAATTTAAATGATGAGCTCACTCAGCTGATCAATGACCACTCAGGCGCCTTCAGCATTCTCCATTGACCCGCCCTCTCAAATTTCAGGTTTCTGCGTTCAACAGGAGAGGAAATGGCCTTGGAGCTCACTCAGCTGATCAGTGATCATCAACTTTGATGATGTATAGAAGTATGTATCGATTGACCCTGCCTCTCAAATTTCAGCTTCCGGAGTTCAACAGCATCAGAAAAAAAACGTTGCATTGTTTTGTGTGTCGACAATTTTGGAATGACCCCAAGAACTAACACATATCCATGTCAAAAAGCAATGAAAATCTCACTATTTTTGGATTTCAATACTTCTGGATGAATTTGGTAATTTCCAATTAATTCGAGTAATGAACACATGTACATAATATCTAGCAAGAGAACCACTTTTACTGTGAAGTGATTGCTATTGAGTTTATAGATTAGGTTTCGAGGGCAAGAACACCCACACTGAGGGTGTCTCTGAGAGGAGTGAGAGACTCACAGGTTGGGGATAGTCCCCCTAGATGGCAACCGCGTCCACCCTTTGCATCCACCCTTTTAGAAAAAGAGTTTTGCCCACGTGATGTTCTTTAGAAAGAGAACGGGGTTTTCTGTGGATATTAGGCGAACACAGGATATATCAAAATAGCTTTCTTTAGTAGGTACACAATAAGGTAGGTACAGAAAGAGGGGTACTCGATGAGCGGCAGTAGATTGGTTGAGATATATCTCATGAGATATATCTATATGAGATATATCTCTTGAGAATATTCTCAAGAACTCGGAGGAGTGAATCTCCAAAGCCCTGAAAATTTGCACTAGGGCTGTTTTAAGGGAACTGCATCCGATATTTAGGTGAAAATATAAATAAGTGAAGATTATTCAAAATTCTTCCTGATGTTGAATCACCAAAAATTAACTTCCCTCGACCGGGGATTGATCTCCTATCGTTCCAATCTGAATCGGAGCCACTTGAGCCAAGGAAGTGGACGGACAGAAATGCGAAGTGGTAGCTGATCACAACATCTCCCCCCGTTAGGAAATCTTAGGTACTCCGTTACCTAGTCAGGGAGGCAGCTTTGGCCAGCGTTTTTCAACCCAGTGAGAACGCGTATTTTTTACTGGCTTCGGAGTTTTTGTTATAATAACAAAAACTCCTTAGCCAGTAAAAAATAATTGTTCCTCATTGACGGGGCAGCTGACCTCAACGTTTGTCCGAATAGGCGGTGGGTCGACTCGTGTCTTGGGAGGGAGTTGTTTTGATGACCTAATCTTAATGAATTATTGTTTCTCCGAGAAATGCTGAGGAGACCATTCGGGTCCGGTACGACAGCACCTCATTGTTGAATCATCAAAAATTAACTTCCCTCGACCGGGGATCGATCTCCTATCATTCCGATTCTGAATCGGAGCTCCTATCACTAGAGCTAAGGAAGTGGATGGACAGAAATGCGAAAAGGTAGCTGATCACAACACTGATGTGCTTCGGTATGATTCTATGTTGATGCCGAAGCTATGTTGATGTCGAAGTCAACAATTAACTTTGTGTTGCTGATCCACAATGCTTGCTCATAACAGTTGTTAGGGGTAGTAAATACCTGGGCTGGTATCAGACACGTCCGAGTCCTCGGTTATAGCGCTCCTGTCCGTCTGGTCCTCCCCGGGCGATTGTGATCCGGATCCGGACACGAGGTCCGCTGGTGGTGCCTCGTTTTCGGGGAAGAGGAATTCCGGCGGCATCTCGATCCGCCTAGACGTCCGGACGCCCGTCGTCGCCTCGTCGCTGTCGTCCGACGCCGTCCCTCGCTGCTTGTTGTATTGGTTAACGTTATCCTCATCCCCACTCCTCGACTGGGAGTCTTCGTTTTGATTTCTGTAACATGGAAAAATATTACATAATATTATTTATTATACAATTTTCGATTGAAACTCTCGTAGACTTTAAAAATATGATGCTCTTAGTAGAATCAAATTGTTAAGAGTGACTCTAAATTGAATAGAGAAACTTTAAAAATTCGTCAAAAACTTGTTGGTATTTGATGATTCTTTGAGATTTTGCACAAATTGGAAGACTGATATTTTATTTTCTCCTTCATTTCATTCCTGGCCTTGTTGGATGGCATAAATAGGTGAATACCTACGCAATATTCCTTAAGCATGTATCAAGTTTTAGTTCAAAATCTACCTAACCGAGAGGTAAATTTGCTAATAAATCAACGAATTATTACCAGAGCTTTTGGAGCTACATTTATGGTATTCACACCATTACTACTACGGACTTTACGTTCAAACGTTTCAGATAAGCAGCTGGTTCTTTTCGACAGCTTGTTTGGAAAGGAACTTCAGAGATGTGGTTTCTGGATTCCTATTTGTACTCTTGCTTGTCAGAAGACTTCATATTTATTCGTATGTCTGGGTCTGGGATACACAAGTAAGAAACCGTGTTTATAGACTTTTACCTTCTATCGTCGGATTCATCTTTCAAGGTGAGTGCCCTAAGGCGTGGTAAGTCCGACACAGACTGCTTTTTGATGGTGAGCGGTCGAGCTTTGATGACAAGGTCGGTCGTCCTCTTTGCTGCGGGGTCGTCGGGCGGCGGGTCCGTCGTTGGAAGGGGAGGAGGTTCGTCCGTGAACAGTTTACTGTAATCGTGGTAGTGATCATTAGAAGGTACCAATATGAAATAATTGGAGCAATGAAGTAATGTATTCTCAATCACCACCTAACAAGAAAAATCAATAGGTTTGTAGCTTTAAAAAATAGTTAACTAAGCAGCAGGGATACATACAATGTAGTAGGGAAATTAAATATAAAGATTCGGTTAGGAATGTTGGTTACTATCTATCCCACATTGAACACCATCAAGGTGATATACCTATTTTGTACACAAGACATCTGTGAAGTGGCAAAAGGTGCACACTTGGCCCTGGCTTCTGACCTAAGAATTCCCGATCAGATCAGATCAGAGAAATTTTGATCGGACAGAAGAGGACTAGGGGACACCAGGATATAAGCTGACTATTTTTTCATGAGTGAAGGCGAAGGATTCGTGTGAGCACAGGATCACCGATCCCTACTACCTACCTAGTCAAAATGATAAAATCCTGAGAAGGCCCTATCCTGTAGTGGATAGGAAACCCTATTATTTCACGAGAAGAAGGTCAATCTGAGACCCTTCTCTCTGGGAATGGCGACTCCAAGAACCATTCAAAAGTTCAAGGGCACTTAACCCTAATTCGACCATGGTATCAGTAGTGTCACCAAAACATCTCAGGAACTCCACAGTTGTCCCAATGAGTCACCAGATTAACAACATTTAAATTTCAATTTAAAAATGAATGGACAGAGCTGAATTTTTTGTACATTAAGTATTATAAGTCAAAAAATGATGATATGACAGAAAATTTAAAATTTTTTCATTGATTTCTTTGACAAATTTTGTCGTAATTCTATTTTGAGACTTCAAATAGCTATAAAAAAATTCTGCTGTCAATTAAATTTAAAATTGCAATTTAATTGTGGTTACTCCGGTGACGTCTTGGGACAGCTGTGGAGTTCCTGAGATGTTTTGGTGACACTAGTGACACCATGGTACAATTAGGGTTAACAAAAACAACTTCTGAGGATCAAACGTCCAAAAAAATGTTCACGCTGGTGTACGACGAAAGCGTGCCAAGAGAAGGGTCCCTACTCAGGATTATTCCGTTTCAGCGACACATGTGTAACGGTTACCATTAAGCGTTCCAGTTCCTTCAAGATTTTCATCCCAGAATATCATAAAACAAGTGGGTGTGGCACATAGCTTCCTCGTATCCATAACCCGATTGTATAGATGATCCGATGCATAGTAGTTAATCTCAAAACACCAATCTCTAAGTACCTTTCACTAACCTCATAGGGGACCATCTACACGCTAATCTGGACAATCCTAGAAAATTTCATCAAATTCGGATGAAAAATTAAGTGAGTAGATGTATGTGATTGGATCAAAAATATTCTGAGCCTCGACTTCGAACCCGCGATCCTTAAAGCACAAATCAAGACTCTTTTCGTTTCCTCTGTGCTATTGAAGCCTCGTAATGTATACGATTTGAGACTCTCACAGGAGTTCGTTCCTCTATGAATGAATCCCTCTATGAAAAACAAATCTCTTCATGATTTTTATAGGAGACCATCTAAATACTACTCTGTAACATCCCTGAATATTTCATCGAAATCGGGTAGAAAATGTCGAAGTTATGGCCGTTACAAGGAATTCACGTTTGCGCATGCGCAGTCGCTTCTATCAGTCCGGGGATGATGATTTTCATAAGGAACCATCTAAATACTAATCTGTTACATCCCTGAAAATATCATTGAAATCGGATGGAAAATGTAGAAGTTATGGCCGTTACAAGGAATTCACTTTTGCGCATGCGCAGTCGCTTCTATCAGTCCGGGGATGGTGATTTTCATGGGGGACCGTCTACACACCAACCCGCACAATCCCTGAAAATTTCATCGAGATCGGACAATGAGTTCGTATAGTTATGCGCGTTACAAGGAATTGATGACAGACGGACAGACAGACAGACACACAGACAGACAGACAGACAGACACACAGACAGACAGACACGGAACCAAAATTGTTCAGAAAGGTCTAAAACGCAAAACGCGAGTGAAAATTTTGATTTTGGAGAACTTTTTTTTTCATTCTTGAAAAGTGAAAACAAAGCTTCCGCTACCTTGGTAGACTCGGAAGCAAAATGAACTTCGGAGTTTTCGATACGAAACCAATTAAAAAATTGGTAAATAAAAACCTTGGCGTCTCGCCAGGGGGGCAAACCCCCGTGGTCTCCCAATATGCTATCTACTTAAAGCCTATGGTGTTGATTATAAAAACATGAAACATGTTTGAACCAAATTTAGTGCAGAACCTTTAGTCGTAGGTAGGTATAATACTAAAGTTATATAATCCCTAGCAACACACCTAAAATGAATGAAGAAAAACTAAGTTCGGAAACCGGAGTGTCGGAAAAGGCGCGTGACCGTCGCGTGTCCCACTTCCGCGTAACGTTTTTCCAATGCCTGTTCTCAGAAATACCTAACCTAGCAGTCTATTAAGGCCAATGTAAATTTATAGGTCGACCAATTGTTTCGCAAGATCCCAAGAAATAACTTCTTATGTAATGATGATTCAAACAGGACTCTGCGCAGACTTTGCTTTTTGGCTAGAGTTCCACTGAGCGTTCCATCTTAATTTATTGGCTTCCACTGAGCGTTCCATCTTAATTTATTGGCTTCCACTGAGCGTTCCATCTTAATTTATTGGCTTTCATTGCCTTTCCATTGTAAGCTCCATTGCTAATCTTTTCACATTCAATTGGTTCCATTGGGACAGGTAACTTCTGAGAGGTGAGATCGTAGATTGAGAATAAGGTAACGACTCCAGTTGAGACCCATCTCTGGTAGCTCGCATAATTAGGAACTAACTTTGGCGACTCTAATTTCAATCTTCCACAGCTATACAGCTAAACGTTGATAAACTGTATACATAAACGTACTTGGTTAAGCTATTTGAGGTGGGAGGTTGTGCTCTAAGGACGGTGAGGCCCGTGTCCGGTAGTTCGGCGGTGGTGACTTCCACCGAGTTGTGCGACTGCCGAGGTGGCGGAGGCGGCGTTGGCTTGACTGGCATCGCTGGCTTCGGAGGCAGCGCTGGTTTGCTTGTCTCAGACTCCTCCTTCACGCTCACCTGCTCGATGAATCATAAAACATCATTTAATCACAAAAATGCATTAATTCTGACTAAGAAGAAGTACTGTGATAGAAATTTTAGTAGGTAATATTGTCACACAACAAGACAAAATGCTTACTAACAAATCTATATACTGAATGAGTACATATTTGTTGATTGTACGTCTTTCTTCATGTTATGTATACATTTATTGTACGAATTGGAGAAGTAATCGACCAATACATATTGAGGCTGAGCTCTTTCCAAAGCGGTGAGTTTTAAGACTGTCCGCAACCATTATTGGCAAAATAAAGTTGAATTCTGAAAACCATTCGATTCAAATGATGCTTCCAAAATCAACATTTATACGATCGAGATGAATAAAACATGTCCCATGGTGTACTTGGCTATCAAACAGCAATTTTTACCAGAACTCTTTTTCATGAATTACTGTTTCTAAAACTGGTCCGATTTGTATACCATTTTTGGACTCTACAATGTGGCACAAGAGAATTCGAAATTTCGATGAGATCAGCTAAATTTTGTGGACATTTTTATTCGATAGATGAGGTTTAACCCCTTGAAACTAAGGCCAAAAAACTATAAATAAATAAGTAAAATTCAACACAAAAATACAAATCATATAACAAATAAGTAAAATGCAAAAAGAACAATAAAAATTAAACTACTGGCATTGTAAAAGTCTTGTAATTGGTTGGTAACTATACGTTTGATTCCATCCTATATAAGTTCAGATTTACATTTTTTAAATTCTACTCTGTTCTATGAACTTTTCTTGTAGTAAAAATTAGTTAAAATCAAGTATCACTTCTCAAGTTATTGGTGTAATTTGAAAATTAAAATGATGAAATAAAATACACACAAGATATTTTATGAATAATTTATTAGCATGAACTAGGTTGATACTTTGTTTCAATTTTTGTGATCAACAACGTAGCATCTATTCTAATGATATGTACCTGCCTATTTACTTTTTCTATGAAGAAACAGTTTTCTTTTCCTAAAAAAAACTCTCCGACCGCACGTAATATTTCGCAGTATTCTAGAGAACAATGCTTCATAGCTACCGATATGTCGCGAAAAATTCCTTGACGCCCAGCCAAAAGACATCCACGTCAAAATATACGAGTAGGTATATAATATCGTAAATCGACTTTCAGAATTGACTCGGTTGAAAATTTGCGTGACCGATTTAGGTTTACCTTTTAGAAAGATTTCTCGTTTGGTGTCGTGGGCTCATAAATAATAATATTAAACATACTTGTTCACAAAATTAACAATATTTGGGGGAAAGGCAGGTATCGAAGACATCCAAGCTATATTGGGCTGCAAAAGGCCGCGGAATAGCCAATATCCAATGGCCAAATGGCGTAGGGGAAAAAAACCAGCTCCAATAAGGGTCAATGCATATATTTTCTTTAAAACAAAAACTCTTGGGATGGGAAATTCATAAATTTATCGATATGCCATGAATACTTTGGACACTTATCTCAACCCTAACAGTAAAGAATCTAATTATGATGTATTGTAGGATGATCCATCATCTACCACAACGTTAGGTAGCATGCGTGAAGTATGAAAATTATAGTAAATTATAATTAGTTACGGTTTTGACATGCGTGTTACTGTTACTAAAATTAAAATGAACATAAATATGATGGCATGGTTGACAAAATACGAGATTGATGTGACGTCTAGTTTTGAACTATTTGCTCGAGTATGCAAAACAAACACCTTTTACTGGACACGATTTGTTTGTGTGATGCATCAATCACGTGTTTGAGTAGATACGTCCTCATAATACACGCACGTAGCATACAGCAGTGCCACACTTTCATCAGAGAAAATTCACGAGTTCGTATTACATAATCTTTTTGTTTCATAAATCTTCTCCTAAGAGTCAACTTAAAAACCTCAACTATTCATAAAGCAAATTCGGAATATGAAACAAAACGTAGGTTTTTTTTTTTAAATTTAGTACCAATCAGGAGTCTGAGCTTTGAAATGTTCGTTTTGCTTTATCGGAAAGATTGTTTGGACTTGATTTTTTCAAGTGTGATAAACTCAGAGGTGACGCATTGAACAGGGTAGCAATGAAATGTTCAAGTCAGGGAGTTTGATCACGCTCGACGCACGTAAATAACAGATTTATCATTTCGGCATTCGAGAAGGGCAAATCGTGCCCATCAACCACCAGTTCAGGTGTCAGGCTATTCTAGTTACGGGATTCGACACACGTGCCCGGGAGGACAAATGCCACGTGTCCCAAATCCGAAAAGAGCTTTCTTGTTTGAAATAATGGAAATCCGCCCGATACATACTTCTCCACTCTGAATTATGTCCTGAAGTGTCCTTTTTTGTAATAGACGCGGGAAAATAATTGATCGATTGATTTGGGTTTATGCTGCTTCAAGAACAGTTGTAGAAAATTCACGAAAACACAACGTGTCCGAAATTACAAATAAGCCACACAGTCTAGAACGTTTCCTGGAGTTCAAAATAATTCAAATTACGAGTATGTTCCTATAGTATATTCATTCCTTTATGGAAGTTTAGAAATTACCAATTTAGTCTTCAGAGAGAGTTCTTTATTTAATTAAGATTTCTGTTCTAAATCAGAACTGATAAATAACAACATTTTATGGGTCAGATATTGAAAAAAAGGATAAAAATAGCTATTGATACTTCACAAAATGATGGTATATTAATTTGAAATTAACGCTAAATTTTCTTCCTAACCTAAAAAATTTGTCTTATCCAGGAATTGCTGAAAATCGGCTATAAAAATGATCGCATCATTTTTGAATTGTAAAAAACTGGTTCAGTTATGTTGCACGAAAGGGACCTTAGCCCGTTTTACGGACCGTTCTAACGCAAGGTGAGACCAGTGTTGGAACCAACCTGAGATTGTTGGGTTGAGTTGACGGTTTGAGGTTGAACTGGATGTATTTTCGTCGATGACGTTTGGTAGATGTTCGACAAATGAGGCAAAGGAGTTGGCGATACGGTATTTACAGGTTTTTGGAGGACCGGCATCTACAAAGAACAAACTTACGGTTACTAGTAATCTTTAGTGAAGTTACGGTAAATAGGTACTTCATGGATCATCAAATTAACTTTATATCAGTAATACGAATGATCTGTGGACAAATTTTGAGTTGCTCTTATGGGAGTGTGCAATACTTTTCAAATCGATATTTACAGGAGTTTTCTGTCAATCATAGCTGGAGAACAACCTCTAGTGCAAAATTCCATGCAGAGAGAACGAATGTTGTTCCGCTCAGACAAACGTACCAATTCCTTGTTATCAAAGGGAGGTACGAAAATGAGTATACACCAAGTGTATGAGTACATTATTACAAAAGGGGTTTGATACTGATTATCACTAGGTGGATACTGTTTGGATTATCGTCTCTTACTGATGCATAAAACAAAACATCCTAATCCAATTCATTCCCTAGAATAGATCAGGTGATTACAAAAAGGGGTGTAAATCGTCCTTATAAACGAGTTCCCGAAGAGTAAGTTCATTGAAATTACCTCAACAGCCTGCAATTTATTTTCGAATCCTAAGTCATATATTTCTGTTTCTAAGCACCAATGAGCGGAATTTGAATTTGATATTTTTATTCAGAAGTTTGCAGAATATGTTTCCAGGAATTATTCATAATGAACTTCAGTAGCAAAAACAAAAGTACGATTTTACCAAACTCGGTGCTTTTCTTCGGTAATTGCTAGGGACAAAAATCAGTCACGAACAGTTCATTAGAGAAATGTTTCCATTTAAATAATGTTTCATTAGGGACATGTTTCAATTTATTATTGATTTGGCGAAAAATTGAATCAAACTTCTTTAATATGCCATCAGCAAATTAATGTAGAAGAACATTATTCAGTGGGTGAGGTTACCCATAAAATATTTTCAAGTGTGGTAATCGAGTAGGAAAGTAATTATTCGAAGTACCTACTCCAGCTGATTATTAATTACGACTTATATTATGTAGGTGGTTTATGGTTGTCTCGGGAATGATGAAAGATCAATCAATGTCAGTTAAGTTGGTAGCTTGGAGGGCTGAATTAGAATATGGATTAAAAAACTTACATGAAGATGAATGGGAGATGATGGAGAAAAAAACAGAATGATGATAGATAGTTAAGTGTAGGTATGTAGGTATCTTACAACCTGTGTTAGATAGAACTCAGGAAAATTTCACGCATTCCGAAATAATCAGGGTAGTCCCGAATCAACAGAAACCCCTTAAGTAGTGATGTAGTGAAGACATTTCACGGAATCATCCTTGAATCCTTGATGAAGCAACTCAGTATAGTTGATTCAATACATTCACTTGAGGAATCAGCACAAATTTGATGAGATATAGGTAAATGTTTTCATAACATTCTAAGATACATTAGAAAAGTTGTTCAACACGAGGTCTTTACTTGGAATTTTGTTAAAATTTAAGTAAAAAAGCTTTTAAGTCGGGTTTAGTCTGTAATTTATTCAGGGCACTCGAGGGATTTTTTAGTCAAAAATGATTGATTCGGGATCACCAATTTCATGCACCAACAAACTAACAAAATGAAATGAACAGTATCATTATTAAATTAAATTAAAATGAGTTATCAATCGCTTATGACCGTGACCATGACCGTCGATCTTACCTGAATATCAGATATGAGAGGCGTAGGAGGGAGAGCCAGCCGAGTCGAGACGTTGGATTGGGTCAGAGGTAAACTTCCGGCAGGCAAACTCGTCGGCACCTGAGGAAACGGAATAAGTTCGGTGAAAATATTTTGACTGATTGAGTAATTCCAATTCGCTTCGTTATTAGCGAAATCGTGACCTTCGACTGGTCATTGAACTCACAAGGAGACATGGAGTGTGCAATTTGATGCGATGAAAGTTAGTAGGTAATTATTAAGAAGACCCAAAACAAAAGAACGCGGAACTCGTTCGTAATATAGGTACATAAGTAATGATTAAGTCAGTGCTTAATATAATAATGTTTCGTGATGTGATGATGATAATTCGGTGCTGCCAACTGAAGAGATTCGCGTCCCCGGGGATATTTTTTAGAAGCTTTTATTGGGTAAATGATCCCAGTTTATCTTCCAGATGACAATTACCTACCTACATCGTGAAGTTGAGGTGTGAAACTGACCGTTGCTGGTTTTCAGATCCAAAAGCGTACAAGATGGACACCTATTTGTTTAGCAGGAACACAAAGTAGCAGCGAACCACATCCAATCCTCGCTTCTGCCCAAAAACAAATAAATCCCTTGACTTGTTTGGAAATTTTGTTCACTTACTTTCTGAACTTTCTCATCACAAAATGAAATCCAATAAGATCATCAATTCATCAGTATTTTTTCTTTATTAGGTACATATCTACGACCTATCCTTAAAACTAAAATCGTAGTATCTGTCGGTACATAGGTCAGAATCAAGAACTTTCACTGAAAGACAGCAAAACTATTTTTTAAAAACCCGTTTCTTATAATAGGGATCAGTTCACGTTTTCCCTCACTAATGACATCCGATTGAAGGACTCTCTCCGTTATGCCCGCTGATTGGCCAAGAACAGACGGAAAGAGCCAATCAGCGGGCAGAACGCAGAGAGTCGGAAACGCAGAGTCGGACGCTTGTGAACCCAGGGTAATTCACGTATCACGAAGTGTTCAAAGAATTTGTACATAAATCTGTACTTCATTCGGAATTTTGCCGCTATAAACCATTGTTTAGAATCTTATTGTAGTACATTTTTGTTGGGTTCGATAGTACAAACCAACGGCTCATCTCATAGTTCATTTATGAGGACTCAAACCAAATATCCTCTAATCCAAAATTTGGATTAGAGGATATTTGGTTTGAGTCCTAGTTGGGGGACTCTCGAATATTTGTAACTTTAGCTAGACAGAAATATTTAATATTTCTGTCTAGCTAAAGTTACAAATATTCGAGAGTCACCCAACTAGATAGGAATGCTGTGGAATAGTATACGGCGGTATGCATGGTAAATATCGTATTCGATTGCCATTCCTTAGACCAAGTTCATCTAAACACCCTGTAGAAAATAATATCGAAGGTAAAAAAGTATGTGCGAGTATTTTATTGGATGTAGCACAGGGCTACGACTAGGTTTGATGCGGAAGACGATGCACAGAGCGATAAAATTATACCAGGGCAATATTATTTACTAGGTACCTACTAAAGTCCTACGTTGTAATCGATAATTCTGGATGAAAAATTAATGAATTTTCAGTCGCAATAAGTTAATACTAAATAGAATAAGATCATCATCAAGAAGTAGAAATAAAACTTTATCGAAATGCAAAGCTCCTCCCCCCCTTCTCACTACCAATTAACGGATAGATGATTTAATCATAATGATGTTTGTATCATACTGATATGATTTTTACATCGAGACAAGATTAATTCAAAACTTACAATTTTAGTTTCAAAAATATCCTGAATTTTCTATGATCCCTGAGCTCTCCTGATTCTCCGGAGTTCTACACGATGAGCTTACCGAAGATTATTACATAAATATTACACGATGTGATTGGATAATAATATACGTTATCTACCCCCGCGTAATAATTGTGTTAGTGAAGGGATACCTGGGATGAGCTGGCGCTGCTACTCGTCGCTAATGAAGACGTCGACGAGGTGGTAGAGGATGTGCCGCCTACCGGCTGCCCTCGGGCGAGCAGAGACGACCCCAGCGTGTTGCCTCCGAATACCCTGAAACAGATACTTTAAATACAGACCACAACATTCTACCAAACCGCAAGAAAAACTTGCATACAATTAAGAAAAATCCCCGAGCAAGACACTGAAAGATAAATTCAAAATATTTCTAGTCGCCTTGTCACAGTAAGTTTGAATTCCTTGGGGAAAAATATTTGTAACAATTCTTTGTTATCTACAATTCTTATTGTTAAATTAACTAACTATACAATCACTAAATTCCTTTAAAAAATATCGAGTTGTCTGGATATCGAAATGAATAAAACAGGTAAGTACTTAATCTGAATGGATTTTCAAAATTAATATGGTTAGTTTAAACCATACTAATAATCATGCTACTAAAAACTGCAGTATCGCCACAATAAATGTTGGATCTGAATTGGTACGAAATTTCAAAAAATATGGTACCTAGCAAGATTTTTGGCGCAAAGTATTGACTTCTTTGGACGATTTTCGAATACTTATCAGAGGTCAAATTCAAGTTTCGAGTAATTCGAATAGGTAGTACCATTTCTAGAGGAAAATAATTATTTTTCCATTTGTCCGACTAAATTGAAGACATCCAAGAGCAAACTATTATTCGTGCCTTTTTGGAGATCAAATTTTAATTTTACGAAAATTTATTTTGTATGGATTTTGTATTTGTATGGATTCTTATACAGGGTGTCCGAAAAAGATACGGCCAAACTTCAGGAGTCGATTCTACAAGATATTTCCAACAAAAAATGTCTCATCGCAATTTTCTTTTAACCCCTTGTTTTTTCAAGTTTTTTAATTTAAAGATTTTTTTCATATGTTGAACTTTGTCTCACTAAAATGATTATAGCTCCCTTACTTTACGAGTAAATTCAAATCTAATTACACCGTTGAAAAGAGCATTAATTTTACCATCAGACGAGATTACAACACACATTTTTAAACTCGCACCTAGTTGGATTCTTTCTAGTCCAAACTTAAAGCATTGCAATTTACGAGTTTTTTGACGAACTTCTGAAGAGAGTTTCACCCATTTCCTGTTGAGGAAACTCGATGCAGTTTTCAGCAAAAACATTCTCAAAATCTCAGCTTTCTAACGGTAAAATCAAAAAATATTTGAAATCAAATTTTGGGGAGAAATTCGTGTTTGAACACAAAAAACGTGGATTTTTTCAACGATATCGACGGTTTTACGGGAGGATTTGGGCGCTCCTCTCACTCACTAACCTACCCTGAATCTTCACGTCAAAACGTCGATTTCGTAGAAAAAAATTCACGTTTTTTCGCGTTCAAACACAGATTTATCCCCAAAATTCGATTGTAAAATATTAAATATTTGTATACAAACAAATTTTGTTGATTATATCGTTGAAAACCTGAAATTTCGAGAATGTTTTTGATGAAAACCGCATCGAATTTCCTATGCAGGAAATAGGTGAGAATATCTTGGGAATTTCCTCAAAAAAACTCGAAAATTGCAAAGGTTTTAGTTTGGACTATACAACATCTAACTAGATGCGAGGATAAAACTGTGTGTTGTAGCTCATCTGATGGGAAATGTAATGCTCTTTTCAACGGTGTAATTGAATTTATTTGTTGTAATTGCATTGAATTTACACGTAAAATAAGGGTATAATCTTTTTAGTGCAGGGTTTATACAGGGTATAAAGATGGTTCTGGTTTGAGAAGACCCAATGAACCATCGAATCTCAACAAATTCCACTTAACAGAACTGTAAATTAATCAAATTTCAAAGATACTTCTCCACAGGTCAACAATAATGAGGAAGTCAGTATTAAGATTAGAAACATAATAATATACTATGTTATGCTATACCTACAAGCACCTCTAGTTTTTCCAACCTGTTGAACCGGAGACCTCGCTATAATAATTGACCTCGAACTGTTCGGGCCTTAGCGGTGACAGGAAGGGCCAAGTTTGTCGGGCGAACAACTTAGTTGAGAATCATAACTAGAAGTTGATAGTTGAGTGGGAACGTCTCCTACAAGTTGGTCAAACTTCTCAAATCCGAGATGAACTCAGGACCTTCTTGTTGGGTCGGACTTCCTGCGTTTTTCTCTCTTTATTGTTTGAGACGGCCGGATTTAAAGTTTGTACGCTCCCAGGAGATTTTGTACCCCTCTGCAATGGTCAATGGAATAGGAAAGAGAGAAGGGGGGAAAATGTAACAACATGTTATTTTATTTGTCAAATCAAAGTTGCCAAGAAAACTGTGAACGATGGAAATATTCAGACGTAAGAACTAAAATTTAGTTCTTACGTCTGAATATGTCCATCGTATTCAAATACAATAGTATTTAATACTATTTGTACCGAAGTGATTCTAAAATAAAATTATTTTTGAAATTCCGAATTTGAATGGTACAAAAAATTTTGGGTTTGAAAAAATTCAAATCACTATTCAATTTTCATGGATTTAGTACAGAATTAGGAGCTCACAGGTTGCAGAAGTATTATCCGGTTGTCAAAGGTTGTTCGTTTGAAGCCCAAGACAGTACATCGTAAATAATATCAGTACCTACTTGTTGGATATACATCCACTAATTATTCAATGTTCCTTAGTTACTACATTTAGTATGTTAATGTACGAACCGTCGCAGTTTACCAAAAATCACGAATCACGTAAGTCATTATAATATAAAATTACACTACTTTTGGATCAATTTTATTTTAAAATCATAATTTTCTGTTTACTGATTGCTCGATTCAGTTCAAACTTAGTTACGCCAAAAGTTGGAGAGTAAGGTAACAGCTTTCTAGAGGAAAATCCTACCTAAGTACCTGGTTCTGTCTGAGATGAGGATGCAGGAGACTTGGGAAAGATGTACTAGGTCTACATCGATAATGGAAAGTTGAGGTGCCTGAGATAGTCACTTTATAAGACTGGAAAAGAGCGCACAAGGACTGAATGCCTAGATCGAAAGACTCAGTCCAGTTTACAGAGCAAAATGGAAGGGTGTCTTGAAGGAACCCCAGTTCCACAAAAAAAAAAAGAACTTTAAAAACTGCACATCTGTTTATACTTAGTATTCCATGCACAGGCAATTATGAATTTTAGGAAGACTGTTGAACACAAGAGTACCACGAAGAAATATTTAAGGATTTACCTCGGCCCCATATGAGACGAATAGGAACTGGTTGAGGACGTGGGAGACGAAGACTTCTGGTTTGCGAGCGCCAGCGCGTGTCCTTTGCTGGCGGCAGAATGGATGGGGATGCTGTGCGCCACGTGCTGCTGATTCACGTTGTTGTTGAGAAGGTTCAAATTGTTGCTGTTGTTGTTATTGTTATTCGATTTGGACACTTCGAGGTTTTCCGTGAAGTTTTCATTTCCTTCGGCGTTCGCCCGCTTGTTCATCAGGGCCTTCAATGTATTAAAATCATTGAAATTATTTCATATAAAGCATTAGAATTTCATGTTATTAAAGATATTGAATAAAACTCTAGCATTTTTTCTATTAAATTACTAATTTCAGCCAAAATTGCAGGTTTTTGGGCTGATCGATTTGCGACGCACAAATATTTTGATTGTTAATTTCCCACGGTCCACTGAATCGTAGGAATGACTAACAGCAACATCGACTTTGTGGTAAAACTTAACCCCAAAAACAGCACAAAATTAATACGAGATATTTCAATAGGGCGGGGGCATTGGAGCAAAGGTTAGACCTTACAGTAGGTAGCAATGCTTCCAAAGTTAACAATAATTGTAATAATAACAAATAATTGTAGTAATAACAAAAACAAATAATTATTATTTGCCGGAGAAACAATTGTTCGTTAGACATTGCTTTCAACATTGAAGGTAGGTCGGGAGTATGGAAAACTGTTCGGCCGAATTGGCAACGATATTAGGTCAAATACAGACCTTGGCCATGAAAGGCTGCGACTGGTGTTGAGGAGGCATATTCCCCGTGAACTTGGTGTTATATGGTAACGTTTGGTATTTTGGGTCGGACTTGGAAGGGCCGAAGAACTGGTCGTCCTGCTGGCCCACGTGGAGCTCACGTGGGTCTTTTGTCTGCTTGGTTTCTTGGACGTAGTGATGCACTGCGGGGGCGGTAAGGCTTTGCTTTCTTGGTCCCATCATCTCATCTTGACTAGGCACGCTGAACCCTCTAATATTTTGATCTGACTTGATTATCTGAAACATTGCATCGTTGGAATTAATTATGATCTAACGAAAGCACCCAGAAAATAAAAGGCTTGGATAAAATAATAATGACATTATGGTGATTATATAGGAACTGCAATTACCATTAAGGAGGTCTCAGTCGATTGCTGTTCGTTCATCGTTGCAGGTCAGTATTTTCCTGAATTTTAGGACCTCAAACCTTAAAAGTTGTACTTAAATTTGAAATGTTGAAGGATTTTCGAAATTCATTAGTGCATGGGTGTAAGGAATTGAAAAACTAAAACATTGCCGTTGGAATCATCAAAACCGAACAATATTTTCCAGACAAATATGGGAAAAACCTAACTGAGTAAACGGTTTTCCATTATTTCTCTGGCAATTATTGTTCTATTTTGATGATTTCAGCAGTAATTTTCTAGTTTTTTAATTCCCCACACCCTGCACTAATGAATTTCGAAAATCCTTGATCATTTCAAATTCAAGTACAACTTTTGAAATTTGAGCCCCTGCAACTTACGGGAATACTGACCTCCAATGAGAAACGAACGGCGACACCGACTGAGAACCCCTTAAATTACGTTCAAAATAAAAGCTTCGTAACGTTTTGTTACGTTGTAAATTTTTTACACTGTAACGAATCGTTTAGAAATTAAAATAAAATTTCGAATAAATAGCTCCGGAGGTTCTTCTAATTGGCTTATTCATAGGCATCAGTTGTCAATATAGTGGATAATCCTAGCTGAAAGTTGCCAACATTTTTATTGCTCGTAGCTTCCAGTTCTTATCGGGGAGGAATCTGCCCACTTGGAAATCTCCTGGCTATTAGTCGTCATTGGGGTTGAAAAGATCAAGGTTGTCATCTAAACATGCTCCTTAACATCAGTTGTAGGGTAGTAAAGTTATAAGCTACCCCGGAATCAGCCACTTACAAGCATTTATGACCAACCTTGCGTCTAGGAGTGAATCTCGAACGTGGGTACGACTGCACATTGCGAATAATAAACCTAATCGCCATCACTAGGATTTTACCATAGACAACTGAATACCTCTTTCTTTATTAGCCAGTTAATGTTATTTGAGTCGTCGTTTCACGGTATTTTACCTTTCACAGACCGCCGGAAGAGCCGCTCCCAACCCACATCCTTCACTGTCGCATCGCAGACCGCAAAAACTTCTCTCTCGACAGAAAATGTGCGGTCATTTCCGAAAGAGTAGTCTTGGTCTCACTTTTTTTCACCGTTTACTCAACTTTTCCACCCCCCTTACCGCGAGCTACTTGACAAACTTTGGTCGTTATTTTCGGTAATTTGTGTGCATTTCATTATGAAGACGAAATTAAAATATGTTGTTTCGAACTTCATGGGAAGTATGTATACTTCAAACTTCATTTCAGTACCTACGTTTCCCGAAAGAACTCTGGGTTAGTCAGAAATAAGTCCAAAGATTACAGAAGGTACCAGAAGAATAAATTCAAATACAGCCTAGGTATCGATAATTTCTTATACCTACTTAATTTACCAATTTTCAATTTAAATTAATTAACCAAAAAAAAAAATCGAATTTAAACACTATCTCACAAATGAAAATTACATTTGTCTAAAACTTAAGTACCTACTCCTCTACGGTTTTGATTCTTTAGGGATTTTTTAATCATGGAACACGTGTGCTGATACAATAAATTCCGAATTTGAAGAGGCGGAAGGTCACACGCCATGTGTTGAGAAAGACTCCCATGAATTATTCGGAGTTTCTTCCTGTGAATCCGTCGCACAAGAGGAAAGTAGACTTTACGATTCAGTCTTCCGGGGAAATCGGACAATAAGTTGAACTAAAGCTGAAGGTCCCGCCAGACCCGAATCGGAATATCAAGTAGAGGCGAACTTTTAGTGAGTTTGTGACTTCACGAGGTCTTGGATACTTCTCAGGTAGGACCTGAACTATTTCCACAGGGAACCCATTCAGTCTCAGGTGAGTTAAGTTTCAGTCATGCAGGATGAGAATTTTCAGGGCACTAAAAGCTTTTCTTCGCTTCGGAAACCTAAACTAATTTTTGAACTTTCATTTTAGGAGAATGTAAAATTCAGACGCGTTCAAAGAAACCCAGTACAGCATAAACAGCATCTATGCATCCGTAGTCCTTAGATGTGTGTGATACATGGCTTATTCTATGTTATACGTAAGTGTTCTGGAATGCAAGTTCTATAAAATGATGATACAGTTTAATTCATGCTTGTATTACGTTTAGAAATTTTAAAAAAGTATAGTAGGAACAAACTCATCCTTTATTCTATTGTTATTGCAATTTTTTCGTTTGGAAAGGAACATGGTTACATGTGGATAAGAACAATGGGGTTTGTGCATGAATTTTCAAAGATTTTTAATCCAAAGTAGACCTGATACTGAGAATTTAGAAACCAGCCATTCTCTTTTTGGGTGAGTAGATCTTTTTCTACGATTTTTCAAAGTTTCGAATGTTTATGAGGTCACGCGCCCCTCCTGCCTGGGCGGGACCCCCAGCCAACTGTGGCGTCATAATAATTTGAAACTTTGAAAAATCACAGAAAAAGGTCTTCTAACGCTAGAAGGTCGTAGTTGGTGTCAAAATTCTCAGGATGAGGTCTAGTTTAGATTAAAAATAACAATAAACAGTTTTTCCGACCCATGCGCATGCCCTATTGGCATGTAATTCCTAAACACAAGGTCTTATTAGAAATAAGTATTCCAAGACAGATTTCCATGAAGAAAATATTCAAAATTTTCTCTCCGAAAGTGTTGAAAAGGTTCCAATTCTTTTTCGATATTATTTATAACAATCCTTATTATTTCTAATCAATAAAGTCCACTCAAACTTTTCATAACTTCTGCAGATTCCTTTTCATGTTCCTCCAACTTATTTCTCCTTCCAATTAATTTTTAATGATGATCATGTTGAAACACCGGAAACTTCTGGTTTGTCTGTTGAAAAAACTTGATGTTTTATTGGTACCTAAAAATCTTCCCCTTTTTCCGAACAAACGTAATCCTTCCAACGGGAGTGTCCAAACTGGTCTAAATGTAGCCGCTTCTGAAATTGGACCAGTTTTTCAGGAAGGTCCTCAGAAATGACCACGAAGTTTGTGCCAGTTTCCCCACCGGGTAATTTGCCCAATCAGAGTAGCCGTCAAGTTTTGAAAATTTCACTCTCAACCAAATTAATCACTGCCCTTCTCCCTCAATAAGTGGGTTTTCATGCTTTACTCGAAGAGCTGTTTATTACTTACCGAAAAAATATCTTTTTAAAAATAGCTTTCTTTTAAACAAAGTTTTTGACTTTTTTCGCATTTGAATTCGAGTTCAGAATTGTCTTACAACAAAGTACTTTTATTTCCTGATAAAAACGCCAGAAATTTGCTTTCTCCAGAAAATTTGCTTACTCCAGAAAAAAAGCGTACCGAGAGGGTAAAATTTGCTTACTCCAGAAAAAAAAATCGTCGTCCCATGACACATCAAATTGAGATCGCTCCTTTTTCGGGCCTACGGCGATTTTGAAGTCGGCCAAAAAATAAATGAATGAATTCAGTTTTGTCGGAAGGGTGGTTATAAAAAGCCCCTTTTTTTCTCCTTTAAGCTATTTTCATATGCGATTTAGCTCTCATTTCGAATATATCACAGTCCTATGTTACTATGTTCAACATGTTTACTTCTGCCAAAAACCTTGAAAATACGTTTTCAGTGATTTCCGCCTGATGTTTTCCAACACTTGACTCTATGGACCTTGTTTTGATATTACTTATATTTTGAGCGTTTTTCAGGTAAGTAGTTCAAGGATCAATTTAATCGATCAACGTCAATCAAATTGAATTTCACTGAAAAAGTGGGTCCTCCAAGAACACAATTTCCACTCTCAAAGCTTTTTGAACAACTTTGGTTCCGTGTCGACTCAAAAATCATCACCAACAAAAACGACCATTATTTGAGTGGTGAAAATCAAGTTTATTACTAACAACTTTATTAATCGTACTGTTTAATAATACCTACTATTAATAATGTTTACACCAAATCCAACTTATATTCGTGTTTTTATGAAAATCGTTGTTACCTCGTTCTGTTTACTGAACTCATGTTCAGTGGGTGAGGGGTAGGAGGTACAGGTAGGCACGTGGTGATAGGGCTCGACTGCGGCGATGTTCCCACTCGGTACGCTTCTCATCATCTGCTTTCCGCCGCTGGTCTGATAGAGGCCGCCCTGCTGTTGCATCCCGGGGAGAGGAACCCTAAAATTATTACAAGTGTTTTTATTATTATTTATGTAGCACTCAAAACCTACTCAACTGCAGTTTAGGAAAACTTTGAACAATAATGTTTCTATTGGATAATTTAACTGTATTTTAAAAAAAGGATTTTTAGTGGGTGTGGCTGTTTTTTAAACCAATAACATGATTGTGCAAATGATCCAATATTAATAGAAATATCCAAGATTTATCGAATTTGAAAGATAGAGAATCGAGGTTTTAGGAACTAACGGACATGCGCAAACTAGTGGATCTAGGGTTCAACCTCCTGGACTTCGGAAATCCACCAGATTTTCTTTACAAAATTCATCGGCATAGGCTGTCAACAATAAGGAGATGAAGATATGCAAATACGAGAGATTCCGCATTTGCGCATGCTACTGTTGATCTCCATACAGTAGGGACGAATGTCTCGATCCAAGGTCAGCAAGTTAATACGTCACAACAAGTTGCTACGTCACATCATTCACATCTTCAACTTGCATTAGCTTCCCAAATTTCTTCTAAATATTTTCTCGACGAACAGACCCGATTACCGTTATTCCTGATTTCAATTCACAAAACTCGCTCGAAAAAGTTGGTTTAAAGTGGCACTAATATCCCACACGAAATCTCATTTGAAAGAAAAAAAAACCTGCAAATTATTACACAATGGTTTATTATTTTTCTATATAGATCACTCGTCTGCAAAGCCACCAACCATCCAACATGAAGAGAGATTAAGCCTCCTTTGCGATTCACACTCGTGTTTCTGATTCATCGTACGTCCAACCCTTAAATTATCGTAGGGAGCGAACGGTTCGTCCTACAGGGCTCTAAGTGGTCTCAAAAAATTCTAAAAATTCCATGCTATCTTAAATTTATGGAATACAATACTTTAATATCAAAATTTTTTGAGTTAGGGCGTTTTCAAAATTAATTTTTCAACCCTTGGAAGTGACCTAAATCAACCAAAATCTTCGGGGCACAACTAGACCCCAAATGGAGCCTACATACCAAATTTCATCAAAATCGGTCAATGCTAAGTGGGGAAAGTGCCGCGTACGGCGGACGTACAAAACACAAAATTTTTTTCTTGGTCGATTCTAAAGGTTCATTATTGAAAATAATAAACCAAAATTTAAAAAATAATTGACTGAAATACCCCATTCTTTCATGGCAGGACCTCTGCCTCTGCGTTTGATGCCGTAGTGCGCGATGGTAGGAAGGACCGGATCAATTGCCACTTGTAATAACGACAGGGTTGAGCCACATGAAAGTAACTGTTGATCTCCGTCAGACTAGATGTTTCTGGTCAATTCGCCGTACCTATTGAGTTCCAATCAAAATCAACACGTAGCGAAGCCCTTTTTGATCGGTGTTTATTGAATGACTTTATTCCGAGTGTGATGAGTTTAGCTACAGATAAATTGGCTGATGAAACTCGGGACTGTACAGCAGATCGAGAATGATCACAGCGGGATCAACAAAGACTTCAGAGACACCAAAGTGGAGGTCAGCGGGGGCTGTCGGAACGATGTTTCTACACGAGGCTTCGACAGTCGATTTGTTGAATCCAGCAGCTCAAAGGTTCGTTCATTACCGCTCTAATTTCCGGCTCACCTCACCGAGCGGGCTGCGGGCGACTGATCCGTTTTTCCTTCATCATGACTAGAGGTAGACAATTTCGAGAGCATCATGTCAAATCATGTCTTTAATGTAAAATCTGTAGGTAACAATAGAAAGAGATGGCATCACCGAAGTAAAGGAAAAATAAAATGTAAAACTTCAAATATATGGTAACAATTACCCCTTCTGACCTCACTTAGATATAAACCACTGTATCTTTAAAGAGTACGTGCAATATTGGTACAGAATGATTTGGCGTAGGTGGAACGAAGGCTTACATTTTTCACCATCGTTGAGCTCGTATCGGCTAAAACAATCAATCGAACTCGAGTCTCCCGCGGATTGGCCTCCAGTTACTGCTCCAATAAAAACCTTGTTTTCCCTCACGTATCCTACATCGCTCTCTCTCTCTTTCTCTTTCTCCGGCTATAATGGGAGCCATCAAATTACTGCTTTCTGGTAGAGTTGAAATGAGAGAGTGAGAGGAAGAACTGTTTGAGGGGTGGGGGTGGGGGATGAAAGCACGGCCGACTGGACAGAGAGTGGGGAAGGCGCTAAAGAACTGTTAGTAAAGATAAACGGTTAGTGCATTTTCCACTCGCGTTCCTCGTAATTGGCTTCCCATGTTTCGTTTTTTTTTTCTCCTGCTGAGAGAGCGAAAAGTGAATCTTCGGATCGATAGTCTGTTAGTGTCTCGCTTCAGAGGATTTTTTTTTTCGAGGAGAGTTGGCCTTTCACGAGCATGCGCTCAGACATTTTTGATTTGAAATAAAACACCGTTTTTAACATTTTACAAACATATTATTGGTCATTAAACACCTACGTACTTGTAATCGTCAGCTCAAAAGTGAAACGAAATGTTTAACCTATCTGCAAAATGAGGGAAATGTAGCTTCCTCACTAAGAATTTGAAAAATAAATAATGCAAATAAAATCTGCGGATACAAAAATGATGGTCGGACCATCATGAAATTCATCAAAAATCATCTTTAAGTTTGGAACCAACTCATTAGCAACTCTTAGAACTATTCCTCTAACTATCGTCCGTATTTATACCTAATTTTAAATTTTTTGAATAAGCCTACACTAAGTCACTAATTCATTTTGAGAGCAAAACAAAAAAAAAGTGTTTACCATATTTATTAAAAAATATAACCATCTATAAAGGGCTCTAATGAAGTTTGTCCTGAAGTTAAGTTGTGGCCAATTGAATGTTGCATAGATACAGCCCAAACTAAGATATTCAGCTCAAATTTTTCTTGCTATTCGGAAAAGGGAGAACTCTGGAAAATCACTTCAATACCTAATGGATGAGAGAAACTTTGGACAAGTCCAGGGAAAATGTTCGCTTTCAGTTTTTAATTCAGCCGGAAAAAATTGTGAAATTAATTATTTGCTGGACGAAGCTGGGAATCCCTAAAATAGACCCCTTCATTTTAGCCCCTTTTTATTTTATGAAAGTTAACAGAAATAATCAAAGACAGCTATCACAGTCGATCAAAGAAATTTTTGTCTTGAAATATTTAGAACACGGTCCCAAAAATCTCCAAATGTTCAGCACTCTCGGAATTTGGAAATAACTGTTTACCTCTGTTGTGTTTTTGATACCTACTTGAAAAACTTCCAATAAAACAAAATATAATTTTTGGACCAACTGGGAAACTGTTCGTTACCTGACTGAATTTACTGTTGACTCAGATGTGGTTTGAATTCGGATCAGGAGGAGAGCTTTCGATGATAAAGGAAATTCGGTCTCTGGTACACACAAAACTAGCTTACCGCGTTTTTAGGCATCAGTTTCTGGATTGCACAAAATCAAAGATTTGCAACTAGATTGCTGAAGGTTGAGAGCGAATTGATAGTCGAGGTTTGGGTTTGTATAATGGATGGAAATGGACCCTCGACGTGCGATATACGGAAAGTCTCGCAGCCGATTACTGGCCTCGCATTCAGTTACTCGGGTGGGAGAATATTTCAAGCGTCGGTCAGGCACATTGACTGAAACAGACCACCTGCAAGTCGAGTGAACACCAGTGTGCTACATGTTTCATTTAGAAGATACAACTAAGCAGTTGAAGTTTATTAAAGCTTCAATGACCGCAAAATTGTACCAAAATACGTTTTCAACTAAGTCGAAGGACTCAGCATCCTGCACACAACGTATCTGCTGCCGAAATAATTGTGAATATTCCGATATGTTAGAAAGGTACTCTTCAAGATACCAATAACCAGAAAGTGTACAGATCTAAAATAGTATTGACTAATGGAAAAACTACTTTGAACTTTGTAGATAACTGATGTAAAAATATAATAAAAATTGGTTGTGTAATAGATTGTGAGATTGGATGAGGGATCATTGAGCCAGAAACTCATGAATGATAATCAATATCCTACGATGTATAGTTAATTTAAGTTCAATTGTCAACAATGTACAATGAATGTACTTTCAATTATTGTCAAATTCACAATGTATGTAACCTCGTACAATACTCACAAGCCTTACACATCTCTGACAAGTGTTGCTGAACCATATTGATATAATTGTCCTCAGTTGATGGCAGATTTGTTGAGCTTACACTATGGTGCAATACGGGTTTCATTAACGTTCTAGCAAAGAACCTACGTTCTCAATCCCTCGGCTTCTAAATAAGGACCAGACGGGAGCTTGACAACAATTACATGCAATACGGATAGCAGGGCCAGACACATTCCTCACTCGAGTTGATGGGACTGACGATACTGGCTATTTCAATTAAACGTTTGGCTTCTGAAGATATTGTGGAGGGAATGGACATTAAACTGAATTATTACAGATGCTACCGTCGACAAACGTTTACCACTTTTTTATAACTTATGTAATGACCCTATGCTGACACTGTATTAGTTACTTCACGATGATGATACAAAGGTCATAGTAAAGTTCGGAGCACTATTTTCAGTTCATATAATAGTGGAGTTTCAATTTTCACCTCACCGTATTTCAGCACTATCCTGATTAAACCATTTTCATTTCATAAGAGAACCTGTATTTTTATTACTGCTCATAGCCTATCACTATAGACAAAAAAGAAGTGGAAAATTGAAGGATTTTTTATTTCAAGAATGGGTTTTATCTTGGAGCTATCCCCAGAGAATTGTCACGGAGGGGTCTAAACGGTTGAATCACGCCTGAAAGGGAAAATTACGTTCTGATGACACATGTGTCACGGTGGATGGTGCATGCAGGTGAAGAGTGATCTATCCGCAAAACTGAAACTATACGGACTGGATTTTATACTTGGGGTTCACTATACAAGACAGGTAGCCTTTAGGGGTTATACTTGAACGCTTAACTAGGCAAGAAAAATGCAGGTAGACCAATCGCTTCAATATTTATTCAATTGGTGCCAAATACTCTAACAAGAAAAATGCTTTTGAAAAAACATTATGGCCTTTGGCCATTGCAATAGTCAATTTTACAGTTGTAGCCAAGATATCTATAGATCCGATCATTATGAAGATACTAATGCTCATGATTCATTTAAGGGGACACGGAACCCACCCCCCTCCCGCCTGTAATAGAGGTGTTTTCTGGTACATTTTTCTCAGTCCCTGTTCAACCGAATCTTCTAATTTTTTTTTGGTTTGTAGGATATATTCTCATCTTGCCTTTACCGGATCGTTTTTAGATTATCTTAATTACTTTTTATTTGAGATTCTGTTTTATAAAATAGAATTATTTTCTACCTTCGTTACTCTTTTTGGAATAGTTGGAATTGGAAAATTGGTTAAAGGATCCGATACAGCCTTCGTTTAGGTGTCTTCTTTCATAAAAAAAAAGAAATAGAGGATAGGATTAGTAGTTCCTGAGAAAAAGGAACATTTATCATGAAAAAGTGAACTATTCAGGAGAGCAATTTGAAGTTGAGCGGGAACAAACGAGGGCGCTTGCAGATGAAACTATCGATTCTCACCTCACGTTTCTCGAATTTTGATTGGTTCCTTGATTTTGAATTGTCTTTGCTTATTGGTTGTTCAACCAAAGACAATTCAATATTTGCCTTCCGATTTATAGTATCGATTTTTCAGTATTGCATTGAAATAGTGTAACAGGTTGGTAGGTTAGTTTCGTTAGTTTCGGGGCTGCACTAGGTACGCAAAAATTAATTTCCTCGTCATTTGAGACGGAATTTTTCGGTAATTCTTGTTTAAATCTATTCTCAGCATGTTCAAGAATGATTTTCAATTTTTAAAAAAAAATCGAAATTTTCATCATTTTTTGGGTTCCGTGTCCCCTTAAGGGGGTCTCAGTCGGTCGCCGTTCGTTCCTCGTTCCGGGCCAGCATTTCCCTAAATTTCAGAAAGTTGTACCGAAATTTGAAATTGTCAAGGATTCTCGAAAATCATTGGAGCATCAGTCTAGGGAATTGAAAAACTAAAAGATTGCCGCAGGAATCATCGAAATTAACAACAATTGCCAGAGAAATATGGGAAAAACCAAACTAATAAACGGGTTTTCCCATTTTTCTCAGGCAATTGTTGTTCGATTTTGATGGTTCCAGCAGCAATCTTCTAGTTTTTCGATTCCCTAGACTGATGCACTAATGAATTTCGAAAATTTTCGGGAAATCCAAACTTAGGTACAACTTTTTAACCAGAACCTTCTTGAAACTCAACATTAAGACAAATTCTAAAAATAAAGTTAAGAAAAACCATTTCCACCCAATTTAACAAGAAATTACCGAAATTTCGAAAGACTTGTTCCCGAGTATACAAATGTAAACCACGATAACAAGCTCATTCGATAATTTTCCTTCCAAATGAACAAGAAATTAAGGTAATTTCGCAAGATTAATCTTCAAATATCCGAAATTGAACCATTCAACCATCCGAGTTTTGGGATTTTTTGATTGACCTGGGAAGATTTATTAATGCTACATTGCCAAGTTAGGGGTTAAGTTTTAGTTATGATAGGCTCTCTTCGGACCTTAGGCTAGACCATCTACTCCTACATACAGGGTGACTAGTGATAAGATGTCCAAACGCTAGGAGGACCTCCTACTTTGTGAATTTCAACTCAGAACACCTGGTGTTTGTGCATTTCAAATGCAATGAAATACTCTTGGCCCATGTCCGATTCCTTGACCTATGTCCTAGTTTAATGAAGATATTTTTAAAAAATCGTGTTTTTCTCAAAAACTTCTTGCTCAAAACTAACCTCATTTTCTCAAATATCAGTCGTTCGCCAAAATTTAAAAAAATATTAAAAGCTCATTTTCTTAAGGAACGTAACTTTCCAAGATCCCCACTCAATGATTGTAAGCACAGAAACATTATTCTAAACTTTGGAAATTCCTAAATTTTAGAAAATTTGTCTTGGAGCAAACAAATTTATTTATATTATTTCCATTATTCTGGATCACTGAACGCCGCCCATCTCACCCTTCTTCCAACCACGGATTCCCCCTGCCAGAACGTTTATTTTGTTTTTAAACAATCACGTTTTTCCGCGATCAAACACAAATTCCCCTAAATTTGATTGTATTTTTTTTTATTACCAATACCGTTGAAAAGCTTATGGGTGAAGAAAGTATTACTGAAATACGCACAGTAAACAGTGGAAAAATTAATTTGTTTGCTCCAAGACAAATTTTCTAAAATTTAGAAATTTAGACATTTTTCAAATTTATGTTTTCATGTGTGCTTACAAGGATTGAATGGGAATCTTGGAAAATTATATTTTCTTGAAAAAATTTAACGAGCTTTTCATTGTTTTCTTCTTTAAATTTGCTGGGGGACGAATAGTTAATACCTACATAAAATGCGAATAGAAATTACTTTCCGAATTAGAATTTTATGTTTAGGAACATTTAAATAATCAACTAATGCAATCGAGAAAGTTTGTCAAAAATAGATAATTACGCCGAGATTGCATGGACTAACGGTGTAATTACTCGTATTGGCAAGGGACGCCTGTGTAGAATAACCCACCATTGAGTATAGTAGATAGTATTGGCGAGTCAAGGTTGGGCGGAGAGACCATCAGAGTCAACCTCGTAAAAGCAATCAACGGTTTCGGGAGAAAACTTGAGTTTCAGAAAAGAGATGTGACAACAGTAGTTGTCGAAAGAACGTAAAAATTGCCAGAATTTTCCTCATGGTGGGAGGGAATTGGTTCTTCGAAAAATCCGAATGGAACATTCCAGTTTAAAAATAGTACATAAGAGGTGATATCATGGTTCGAAGTGAAAGAATGTAATGAACCGTCCCTCGGGGACGTGTGGAAATGGAACTCGGGAGAAGCCGTATCAGAGCATCGAGGGACTTTGGGACCTCCCTGGCAATCTCGAAGCAAGATGAACTGAACCCTTCCCAATCCACCATGCTCTCCCATCTTGTTGATAAAGTTAATGGACAAAAGATAACTGCTCTCGAAGTTGCTTGTCTCTCTCTCTCTCTCTGTATCTGTCCAACTTCACACAACCTTCCTAATGACTTAATTGGAGATGGTGTAATGATTGTAACGTCACAATGCTTTGTTTGTACGATCGGAGTGGAGAAAATTTCGAACCGATTGAATAGTAATTTCGGAAATAGGATTGCAAATTTCGAACACACCTTTGTTTTGAAACACTAAAAAAACGAATAAATCAAATTGGTGACTGAATCTTTCTATAATTTAACCCCAAAAAATTCAGGAATCTAAAAAAAACTAGAAAGAAATATAACTGTGATTCCAAATATAGGAATCCTTTAGTATTATAGTTTTCACAATACGTATCAAAAACGCGTAAATTAAATATATTTCCGCGACTTTCAATATTACTTTCAATATTATTTAGTTACCTCTAAACAAATTTGAAAAACTAATTTTGGTTTATTATTTTCAATAATAAGCCTTTGGAATCGAGCAAGAAAAAAAAAATTTTAACCCCCCCTCAAAATTTAATGTTTTACGTTTCAAGGTACGTAGAATCCGAAAATCGAATAAAAAAATTTCCGTCCGTCCGCCGTACGCGGCACTTTTCTTAGCAACACTGGACCGATTTGGTTCAAATTTGGTATATGGGCTCCATTTGGGGTCTAGTTGTGCCGCGAAGCTTTTGGTTGATGTAGGTCACTTCTAAGGGGTGAAAATTAAGGGTTGAAATTTTCAAGAGTGCCCTAGCTCGAAAACTCTCGAAATAAAGGTATCGTTTTTTCACCAATTTTAAATAGTACAGAATTTTTAAAAATTTTTGAGACCACCCGGAGCTCTGTAGGACAAACCGTTCGGTCCCTACGAGTATTTGAAGGTTTTCCTTCGATAAAACAGAATCATGAGTGTGAATCGCAAAAGAGGTCTAATCGCCGTTCAAATTTTATCGGACTAAAATGCGATCGCTGTTCATTTCTTCGATTTGTATACAGTTTTGCCTTCTGCGTAACCAGTAATCAAATTTCCATATCAAGCTTTCTATTTTTCGAATCGAGTGTGAAGCGTTTAGTTCTTTCTAATAAACTTGATTGTGAAGGTGTGAAGCCATTACAGTGTGGTAGGTAGTACCTACCAATAGTTGGTAGGTAAAAAAAAATTGGTAGGTAAAACAATGTTTGTAGGTAAAAAACGCTGCAAATCATTGCTCACTGATCAGATCACTGATCAGCTGAGTGAGCTCCGAAGCCATTTTCAATGCTATTGAATGGAAGTGCTCTTCCAGGCGTCTCCAGCATTCGAGGATATCTTCTTCACTCCTCACATCACTGATCAGCTGAGTGAGCTCCAAAGCCATTTTCAATCCCATTGAATGGAGGTGCTCTTCCAGGCGTCTCCAGCATTCGAGGAGATCTTCTTCACTCCTCACATCACTGATCAGCTGAGTGAGCTCGAAAGCCATTTTCAATCCTATTGAATGGAAGTGCTCTTCCAGGCGTCTCCAGCATTCGAGGAGATCTTCTTCACTCTTCAGATCACTGATCAGCTGAGTGAGCTCCGAAGCCATTTTCAATCCTATTGAACGCAGGAGCTGAAATTTGAGAGGGAAGGTCAAGGGAGAATACAGATGGTGGTAGGTGCTATTGATGGAGAACCAGTGATCTATACAGAAGGATGATCTATACAGAAAATAATAAACCTTTGAGCAATGATTTGCAGCGTTTTTGATTTTTCATCTAGAAACCGCTATGTTTTTACAACTAACGAGAATATCAAATTTAGAGTCAAATTAGCTGAGCTTTGTCCAAGGTTTACACACTTTTTCGAATGACGGTAATTTCCTTCTCATTCTCATTCAAGTGAAAGAAAGATTTGTTTTGAGGTACACTATATAATACCGGTGTCAGTCGTTAAACGAGACGGCTTTTAGAAACTATCAGGGCGTTAATTAACAAAACTCAGTGTGAACTTGTTATTCTAACTTTGTGACCAAACAGCTCTGTTCCCATCTATCTAGATGAGCTTAGTTGTCAAGTTGGGAATATCGTTATCTGTTCTCACTATAACTTCAAGAGTGCTTTATGCTTAATGATTTATTTCATTCATTTCATTTTGTTTTTCTCACCCCACTAATGAAAAACTTAAACGTACTGATGCAAAATCTGAAAAGCTTTTCTCTTCAAAATTTACGAAGAATTTCAGGTAGCAGTACATTAAAAAATTTAATAAAGAATTGTTTCACCTACCGGTTTGGGTGATGAGCCGCCTTGCTACTGCTCGCCGCCTGGTTGATTTGGTTGGCGAGCTGCTGGTTCAGCAGCCTCTTTCGGTGAAGTCGCTCTTGCAGCTCGGCGATCCGCTTGTCGATGCTCGCCATCTCCAGCTGCCGCTGACAGAGCACCTCCCGCTGCTCGTTCAGCCTTAGCGACTGCTGCTCGTTCAGCTTGTTGCGATACTGGAAACATTGAATTTTTAAATTTTAAAAATACAAAAAATGGTAATTTGTTGATGTTTGAAATTTGATTTCTATGGGATCGAAAAACTTGAGGAAGAACGATGCAAATGCGGTTTTCCGGCCATCAATATCATCTTAACATCATGACATCTTAAAAACGTACAAAACAACCAAATAAAACTACCGAAGAGCATTAAATTCATGTTTATATGCAGAGTGTCCAGTGACTCCCCGAAAAAATTGACCGTTGAAATCATCGAAACCTGTTGGTTTACTCGAGAGAAACGACTACTTCAAAGGCTTATTTTCACCTTCGATTGTTTCAAAAAGTCGAGAATGAACGTTAAAATGATCGAAACATATATTTGAAAAAAATACTTAGGTTATACAATATTTTTTTCCTGATTGACCATCATGTATGATAACTTGAACCGTGAACCATTAAACTGGAATAGGAAACAACGAAACAAAGTTCGTAGGTCTATGCTTTAAAATTCACCAAAAATCAGCCACTTTGATGGGTTTGCATGTCACTTCCATATTGGGAACTTTTCCGCATTTTGGAAACAGCCTACATTTTGCGTAGGATGATACATCCAATCTATTATAGCTAGTTCAACGGAATAAAATTGGCTACCAACCAAGTCAAATTTTCATGTGTGAGAAGTATTTTTCCGTATTAAAACTTTTTCCCCTCTGACTGCCGGAACTTCCCACTAAAAGGTTTGGCGCTAGGCCTTTTTCCAGGGGTTTTCGGGAAAAAAATGAAATTCACTGAGTTTCCTAGAGTAAAATTCCCTCAGTATTCCCGGTTTTCCAGGTCACTAGACAGCCCGATATGTCGTATAAAAATATATATATATTGTTTAGGAATGCTTGCATTCCAGGAGACTGGATAAAGAGTAAATATTTGAATTTCAACCAGTAATCGAAACGATCTTATCCACAAGTACTATGATTTTTAAGACGTTCCACTTATGCTTATTCAAATACTCTGGGGTGAAGCGGAACAACACTCAATGAAGAAAAGTCATTGTCAGACCATAGTGAATCCAAGTCTGAAGAAAGCGAAAGGTCTGTGAGAGTGTGTGAGAGACAAAATCTTTTGTGCTCATCCCAGGCCTTATTCTCCAACCCATTGGTTTCTCTTCTTGTTCGACTCAAAATCCCCGATTGAGCAAATATTGAATATAAAATATCTGATATTTAATATTTTTGTGTCTCTTAAGGCTTACCAATTGAACGTATAATCCCATGGAGAGCATGCATTGCTAAACAATATATTTAATTTTCATTATTCAACGTCGCCGTTGGAGATGCTTCAGCACCAACTTTTTGCAACATAAATTTGCAGGAAGTGGGGCCTAATTTTGAATGATTCTTTAGATAATTGCATATGGTGCCCCTAAATAGCAGAGGAATTTTTTATAGGACGGTACATCCAAAATATTATTACGTGTTTTCTCTGATACCAGGTGGAAACCGCGGATTTACTTCCCGCATGGGCAAAAGCCCGATTAAGCCACCGATGCTTCAACGGTTTGGGTCAACAGACGGCTGATGTTGTTGACTTTCACTTAAACCTGTTTCCTGTATTTGCAGTTCTCTCGATGTTATGGCTTCACGGCAATTAAAGGGGTTTTCAAAATTGGTTCGTTTCTAGTACAGGTAACACACGAAGTTGCCGTTGGATTGAATTTTCGGTAATCAGCAATCAATAAGCTGCCTATATGCCGCATTAAATTTAATGTTATAGTTTGTTATTGAATTTCTCACGATTCGGTTATCTTGAAAATAAATTCTTGAAAAAAAGCCTTGGTATAGCGAAAATCCTAATGTTAGGAGTTTAAAACCTACTTTTGGATATTGAACCATTTAGGTACAAGTTGGGTTTTCCCAAGTGGTTGGTATTTTCCGTTGAAAGATAATAACTAAAGAGTTCGTTCAATTAGGAAGGAATAAACATTGTCACTGAAAAGGCCATTCTATAGAGCTACCCCGATTCGGACAGAAATAATTATGTGCGGTTAACCAGATTCCTATTTCAAAGTTTGTCGATTAATCGAGTTTCTAATGTGGTTACACAGTTTATTGTCTTTGTTTATCGCTTGCCTTCAATGGGAGGATGTAGATTATCTAGTTTCATCACGAAACATTCTCTCTCATATTCAAGGAGGTTCAACTCACCTGGAAAAGAGGATCATAAAACCGCTCTTCTCGCGTCTGCCTATTTTATCAGAAATGCCAGTCTCGTCGGCCTCTCACATCCCCTCAATCTGTTTCTTGGGATCTTCTCCGTTCCACCTTCCACTTATCTTTACCACCCAAATTTTGATTTCGGAAGATTTTCTTCAAAAATGTGGAACTATCTTTAATTGATGATCAAAAGATGTGACGTTTTATTCCATTTCCGATAATACGAGTATAATGATCCTATTATTTAATATTTTTGAAATATCCCCATAGATAATCCAACTCCGTAATTTAGCTCTCGTATGTCCTAAAGAAGGAAAAAATGCATGTATTTTTAGACAGATTCTTAATTGATTTCATATGAGGGAGACTTCGTAGATAGAATACGAAAATTATTGGCTATTTTCTTTTCGATGTCACCTCCCTGTAAGAGGGGTGTCATCGAAAAGTTCTGACAGGACTAGCTTTTACTAATCAATACCTATTAAAGGAAAATGCCGAAAATGCAATAAAAATTATAAAAATCCATTGGGTGAAGAGGTAAGGAACATTATAATATAATATTATTATACCTACTGCGTCTTCTTTTCTCAATTATAAATTGCAGAAAGAAAAAATCCCGATAACTATAATTGGGCAACAAAGGTAACAAACAACAACGTGAATAACACTGGTGGTCTCGGTGCTTCACTGTATTTCAGAAAAAGAACGGATCTCACTTATTAATGGAGGATGAGAACATCAAAGAAGTGATAAAATCAGGTCCTCACGCCTGAAGCAGAGCGTTACCTGCCGGGAATACCTGATACCTCCGTCTATGTGATGAACTGAACTATTAGACTACGAGTATATGAACCGGCGAAAACTGATAATATGTATCATTCCCAGCACTGGTGCAGAGACATACCTGGTGAGTACCTACACGTCTACCAATCAAACCAATATCATACCACTCATACCAATGACTCTTTAAAAATATATTTCCGAATCTATTTCAACATTGAATCCACATCGTTTGGAGTAAAATCATTCGTGATGAGATTGTGGACTCCCATTTTAATGAAAACAGAGTTAAGAAAAACGTTATCTATTTACACGAAAATAATGGGTTACAAAGTTACCACTAACTTATAACTTTGTAACTAATAAATTCTGTGGAAATAGACTACGTTCTTCTTAACTCCTTTTTTTTTAATTTCACATCGTAACTACACCATTATTCAATATTGTAGTTGAGCAAATCCTAAGGAAAGGAAAAAGTATGAAGATCACCACGATTCTGTTGACACTGGCGGCAGTGATTCTCGTCAGCAATGCGCACCCAACTCCAGGAGTAAGTGAAAAAGTAATTAAAATTCATACGAATTAGTGTTAACGTCTTTATTCACTAAGTTCCAACTTTTGAATAATTTTGCTACTTTTGATGATGACCTATGACTAGGATTGAACACACCCAAAAACACTTTCGTGAAAATTTTCATTGTCGGAATCTGAGAAGATCAGCTGAAATGAAGTGACGAATACCGAATGATGTCGTTTGTTGAGTCAATAAGAGAAAAACTGAGCTTTTGATTAAAGTCAGAAAAATGTCCTGGCTGATGGGTAAAGTTATTGCACGAATTCCTGGCTTCATCGCCTTTGTTGAATAATAAAATGTTACCAAGTATAAAACGGAAACTGGAGAAATGAACCACTATCAATAAGTTCAACCATGAAAATTTCAAAAATTTCCCGAAAAACCAAGCTTGGCATTCATGTCATAGAATCTCTTAGCAAGAAGTCATACGGTCGCCAAAGTCCAAATCCTCCAATGTCTCCTATACTCTACTGGGTGCCTCTCCTTCTGTTACCTTTCTCATGATCTTGTCTAGTACCAGCGTGAAAAGGGTAGGTGAGAGTAAACAGCCCTGCTTCATACCTGTGTTCACCTGTACCGGATCGGTCAAATTTCCATTGAGCAACACTTTACATTGATACATGCTATACATGTCTGTTTGTCTTGTCGCATTCGTAAAGCAAACTCTTCCTCCGTCCAATTATACCCACTGTGAGGAAATCGCACCATATCTGAAAGAGTCAAGCTCCGTATATCAAAACAAATGTGAAATCTGTTCTCCTATACGGGTGTGAAACTTGGAAGATAACAAAAGCACTTATAAAGCAATTGCAAGTTTTCACGAACCGTTACCTTAGGAGAATTGTAAGGGTCTTTTGCCCGGACACCATCTCAAACAACGATTTGTGGGAGAGGACACGTCAGGACCTTTTAGAGCTGCAGATCAGAAACAGGAAATGGGGGTGGATTGGTCTCACTCTTGGGAAGGGTGAAGAATCCGTTGAGAGGACATCCTTAACGTGGAACCCTCAGGGTTCCCGAAGGCCTGGACGCCTTAGAACGACCTGGAGGCTAACAGTTGAGGAGGAAATACGAGAAGTTGGAAAAACGTGGAACGAGGTTGTTGGACTGAGCCAGAATTGGGATAGACGGCGAAATTTCGTTGAGGCCCGATGCTCCTCTAGGAGCAAAAGAGTAAAAGAAAAAAAGAAGAAATAACCAAACATAGCTCCCTAATCACTGTTGAGAACATGCTATCTTCTATTATGTATTCGATTGGTACAGTTATTTGTTTCATGATTTATTATAACTATGCGTCATTATTTTGAAGGGTGAGATCGAGTATGGAGCGGATGCTGACGGTCATGGCGGCGTGAAACCTGTAGCGAAGGCATCTCATGAGTGGGAGAGCGATGACGGGAGCACAAAAGCCGAAGTTCACGGCAACTGGCAGAGGACGTACGGCGGCCAACTTCACGGTGACAGATCGTACGGTGTGGGGTTTAGAGTGAGTCATACGTGGTGAGAGGCACGAACCAACAAATCCTTGGAGTTAGTAATATTTAACTATAATAATTTAAATAAAATAGCATCAAATAAATACCTACTGAAAATAGTTGATAATCCTTGAACTAGAGGGTAAATTACCCATCACTAAACTCAAACCCTTGTCTACGACTGGAGTGAGCAGATAATAGCTCAAACATTTAGTTCAAAAATTCATTTTTTATTATTATTACTTTTGCTTCCGAGTCTACCATGATGCGGAAGCTTTGTTTTCACTTTTCAAGGTGGAAAAAAAATGTTCTCCAAAATCAAAATTTCCACTCGCGTTAGAAAACGCTGCAAATTATTACACAATGGTTTATTATTTTTCTATAGATCACTCGTCTGCAAAGCGACCAACCATCCAACATGAAGAAAAACATCGATCGTATTTCGGTCAGCTATAATTTGAACGGAGATCAGGCCTCTTTTGCGATTCACACTCGAGTTTCTGATTTATCGTACATCCAAAACTTAAATTATCGTAGCGAGCGAACGGTTTGTCCTACAGAGCTCCGGATGGTCTCAAAAAATTCTAAAAATTCTATAGAATCTTAAATTGAAGGAAAAACAATACCTTTATATCAAAATTTTTTGAGTTAGGGCGTTTTCAAAATTACAAAATTCATTTTGGAACCCTTAGAACTGACTTTCATCAACCAAAACCTTCGGGGCACAACTAGACCCCAAATGGAGCCTACATACCAAATTTCATCAAAATCGGTTAATGCTAAGTGGCAAAAGTGCCGCGTACGGCGTACGGCGGACGGTCAAATTTTTATTCGATTTTTGGATTCTACGTACCTTGAAACGTAAACCATCAAATTTTGAGGGGGTGTTAAAAAAAATTTTTCTTAGTCGATTCCAAAGGTTCATTATTGAAAATAATAAACCAACATAAATTAATTACTTTTCAGTGTCCCGTGATTACGGCTCTACAAAATATTGTTTTGCTTGGGACTAGGAAATATCCCTCGAGAAACCCGACATGCATGGAAACAAGATTTTTCAGGAAGCTCTAACTAGAATTCCTAGTAAACATATGATTTTGGAGGATCTAATTGGGATTGACTTACATTTGGGATCGACTTGCATCCTACATGGATTAGAAAATGGTAGGAAAAACCATTCCAAATGATGCTATCACTCCTACCTAATATCAATTATTAATTGGATTCGGATACACCACGGGGAGAAACGGTGTAGCACGACCGTTTCATGTTGGGTTGTTTAATTGAAGGCTCAACCCCCCTCATCACACCGCCAGATACCATAGGTAACCTAATTCCTTCAATTAGCGAGAACAACCGGTAAGAAGATTAATCTCCCTTCCGATCGTCTCCTCATTCAGGGCGCCGTTTTGCTGATTAGTCCATCCCTTTTAGGCACCTTCCGGAGGATATCAGGTTATTTGAAACTAATAATACTTCTTAGCAACTGAAACTTGATATTCTCTAATATTGATCAAAGGATGTTATGGAAAACGCCCTGCAGTAGCGATACTTGTGCCCATTCTATACTATATCACAGATTTCGTGACAGTTGAATTTTAAAAATAATGACATTTTTCTGTTTCCCAATACTAGGAGTTCGTAACCATCGTACTAGCTTCTTCGGAATTCGGCAAACAGAGAGTTAACTATCCACATCACCTTGCTATCCAATCCTCTGCGATGGTGATTTTAAAATTTTGATATTCTAGAATGTTGATTTTTTGTGGATATTCTTGAGATTTATATAAATCAATTTTATGTATCCGTATGAGAATTTTTCAAAAATTGAAATGAGTTTACTGGATTTTATTGTGATGGTACCGGAACATTTGCAATATATTCAAACATATTCAGCAATTTGAAATGTGTTCGAACTGAGAACTATTGTTAATAAAGAAGGGAAGAATTAAATTTCACTGTAAACTTTCACTTTGAATAAAACGGCTTGGCAGATAATATATTTCTCCAAAACGAAGTAGGTACAACACAAAAAGTTTCTTCTTGGTAAGGAACACACATCAGATGAAAGTGTTTCTTTGAGGAGCTCTTCTGACTCGCTACTGACGCAAAGGTCCGTCAATGAATTTGGGAACCAAACAAAATGAATTGACGGAAATACCTAATGATCTGATCCCAATTTCAATATTAGAAAAATTGTTATCTAAATTAATTCTGTCTAGATTCTGAAATTAACTTGATGGTGCTGTCCAACAAACTACATCTGAGGTAGAAACAAAACGGCGACGGACGGGAAAATTTTCATTCGATTTCCGAGTTCTACGTATCTTTTTGGTCGATCCCAAAGGTTCATTGTTGAAAAGAAACAAAATAAAAGTAAATTTTGGAGGGCGAAAAATATTTTTGAGTCACGGCACTCTGCTGGGAATGGAAAATTCACCAGAAGGAATTCGCAAAAGATTGTTGAAAACGCTGCAAATTATTACAGAATGGTTTATTATTTTTCTATATAGATCACTCGTCTACAAAATCACCAACCATCCATATGAAGGAAAAAAAAAATAAAAAAAAAAAAATTCAAAAAAAATCATAATCACCACATATCGATTACATTTTGATCAGCTCTAATTTGAACGGAGATTAGGCCTCTTTTGCGATTCACACTCGTGTTTTGATTTATATATACATGTATTTCAAAATAAACACTTAAATTTTCGTAGGAAGCGAACGGTTTGTCCTGCAGAGCTCCGCGTGGTCTCAAAAAATTTTAAAAATTCTATAGAATCTTAAATTGAAGGAAAAACGATACCTTTATATCAAAATTTTTTGAGTTAGGGCGTTTTCAAAATTTCAAAATTGATTTTGGAACCTTTAGAAGTGACCTACCTCAACCAAAAGTTTCGGGGCACAACTAGACCCCAAATGGAGCCTACATACCAAATTTCATCAAAATCGGTCAATGCTAAGTGGCAAAAGTGCCGCGTACGGCGTACGGAGGACGGACGGCCAAATTTTTATTCGATTTTTGGATTCTACGTACCTTGAAACGTAAACCATCAAATTTTGAGGGGGTGTTAAAATTTTTTTTCTTGGTCGATTCCAAAGGTTCATTATTGAAAATAATAAACCAAAATCGAGCTCTTCCGTTTTCGGCTCTACAGACGATTCTGAATATCCCCGTGGAAACCGATCAAACCTCATCGAAGTCGCCCGAATGTCTCATCCGTGTAAATCCCTTGGTATTAGAATGGCATTTCAAATGAAGGTGGAAGCAATATTTTCAGGATATAGGATTTTTTTATTAGAAGGGTGGCCGAAATGCTGCACATTATTACTCGGGTTCACTTTTTCCCGTAGGTACAGAATAATGAGATTTTTTTCAAAACGTCAAAAATCCGTTCTGGGGAATTTTTCAAGAAGTTAAAAAACAGATGAGAACACTGCATTGGTGCTCCCGTTATCTGGATTAACAATGCATAACATGCATAAAATGTTTGCATCCAAGGCCATAACACCATATTCTAGAACTGTGAACTTTTGATCAGTAGGCGAGTAAGTATTTGTTTCATTTCGAAAATACGTGAGATTTGATAACTAAATTGTTTTGAAAATTTCCATTGCCTTCATGTTAATATGGAAAATCATTGGGAACGTTGAGTGTGGGTAGTAACAGGATACCGTGGGGATTTATTCCATTTTCTTTTCTGATTGGAAACTTCTGAAACTGATGTACGGGTAGCCAAATTCAGAGTCAATTTTTACCAGGATGTGTGTTCTTTTTTGATGTACACAAGTTGGGAAGCTCGATAAGCTCATCCGAACATAAAACATATAACTACTTGATAGAACATAAAAACATCCTCATAAAAATGGATTTGAGCCCAATTTAAATTTGATCTTCAAATTATATTTAAACACAGACCGCTTCATGAGACGTAAGGACGTGAAGAAGGTTGTATCTATGTATCTACTTAGATTCTTCAAAACTAGCACGGACTCTAAACGTGCTCAAAACTAGAGTAATTACGTTTTTTGAACACCTTTGTGAAAATGAATTGCTACACGGTTTTCCGGGGTCTTCTCTAACACTGACGAACATGGTGACCACGACCTACATGGTCACCATGAGCTAACAATTATTTTTGATTAGCATTGTTAGGACAATTCCAGATCGGAAAGTAGTCCTATTCTCTATTCATGAAATTTGAGCAAAAAAAATCTAAAACGGTTCTAACTCCAAATCCTCCGAAGGTAGCAAAAGGGAGGACATTTTTTCACCCCTCAAAATTGAAATCAAAATTTTCTGGAATTTGACACTTTAAATCTTTTTGAACAATTTCTGTTTCAAGTCAGTTATCATCATTAGCATCATTCCGTTTCCAAGTTTCAGTAATGGGTACAAATATAAGCTATTTAGTTACAACTGAATTTCCACGTAATGGGACATTTTTATTCTACGACGTTGACATATACCTACGAGTTTCATCGTTTTTGAATCGTTAGCGGCCTCAGCGTGATTTTGAAAGCCCCACTGCAACACTCCAAAATTCAGCGAAATTAACCTATTTCATTAGCAGTCATATCTTAATGGTACAGTAAGATACAAACAACACAATTTGCGCCCAAATGTGGAGACGATTTATTCTTCTCTAACAATTCCGTCTTCGTTTTAGAGTCTGGTGTGTTTTACTTCCAACGGGAGTTGTCGATGTTGAAGGATTTCTAAATATAAGTAAGACCAAAACGACAGAACTCGGATTTCGAAACCAGAATGAATTTATATCAACGTTGCTATGGCAATCTAACACAACTAACATAATAGTTAATAAAGTGAGACCCCATAGATATTTTTTTCAAAAAATCATGAACATGTTCAGTATGACTGAATTAGGATCAGATACTCACAAATTGCATGATTATAATTTTATTAATATTATGGATTTTGACTTGGATGTCTTTTAGCTTGGGGTCTGCGAAAAAAATGGGTGACGTTTTTATCAGCCCGAAAAGTGTAACATAAGACCGATGAACAACATTTTTCTGGTCACTCGATCATGGTATAGAGATCGATTAGAAAGGTTATGCCTGTAAACAACTTTATACCTGTTTCTAAACAATGTTTTTGCGATTTGGATCCGTTGTAAACAAATTCATAACACAATCAAAAGTCGCTGATATGAACAAGTGGAAACACTTAGATCCATGTATCCATCCACGTGTCCATGATCTGTTGTTTTTCTCATCAAGGGAAGCATTTATATTTTTCACATAATTTATCACAAATTTTATGTTTTACTTCCATAGTTGGAAATTACTGAAAAACTCAATAATCTATTATACTATCTACCTATTAGTGTTGTGGTACAACAGCTTTCTGTGATGCAGCATAATATGAAGGTCGCCGTATAAAGTGAACAATGGAGGCCGGCATGAGACCTTAATATCTGAGTTAGGAAGAACGCCGTCCGCTAAATTGTGCCATAAAGGTAAATCCTTGCATTCCCTTGGAAAGGAAGGTGGCAATGAGGTGTTGAAAGGGGGCTTACAGAAATTATGGGGGAAGCTAAATGGAGGAAAGAGATTCTCTCAACGAGACCTAGCAGAACTCCCAAAGTGAGGGGTTTTTTTCATATACAGTGGAGTCCATTACGATGTAGGTTCCTATTAAAGATGAAATTATCTTTTATACGGTGTAAGAGAAGACTGGCCAAATGAGTTTCTCACCTCGCTGAAGACATCAAGGAACGAGTTCAAAATGGAGGATGAGGGTGAGAGAGAAAATTTGTCAACATTTTCTTCAACTTCTCACGAAAAGCGAAGACTGCAGAGCCGCTACAGAATCTTACACAACTTTTATTATTTTTCGTGTAGCTAATTATTCACTCGTACTCCCGGTTCCCTATTAGTATATTCAAAGAATTTCAAACACCTATGAAAGTTATTTTCTCCAAAGAGGATCACCATAAAAGTTGAAAAGGCGAAATAAACTACAAAACACAACATACCGGGTGTAACTCAACGAGGCGGCGCTTTTATCTTCAGTCACAACTTATGATGATCATCTACATATTTCACTTCATTCCACCTACAAATCAGGGATAGTGACCATCTGGCACGAGAGAAACCCGATAAGGGAACGGCCGAGTTTCGATTGAACGTCAATTTGAAAGACTCGTAAAACATTTATGGAGGATTTGTGGTCTGCGGGTTATGTCATGTACGCGAGGGCGGAGAATTGACGACGAGCCTGTAGGTTGATTATTCATTTTTATAGAAAGAGTAGAGAGAGGAAAAGCGAATAAATTTGACGGTGCAATAACCCTTTCAATCATGCAGTACCTTTCAAGCTACCTATGTAGATATGCATATGACATTATGTAAAAAGTAACTACGTAACTGAAGAACAAATTAGTAACGAGAAATGATTTTAGCTAGAGTCATGGGGAGCAGTGATAGCGATGGATTTTTGTGGAACAACAGTTCAGGTTCTAACTAAATTTAGTGTGATGACTTCTAACGTAGTTTGAAGGGAAAGGGAAGTAAGAGTTTTAGTGACAAGAAGAGCAGTGGTGCATTGAGTGTCAACGTCTACTCTTCTGAAATGAACGACTTCCCTTCGATTCTTCGTCTTTCCCATCAAAATAATTGGTCACCTTGCCATTAGTAGAATGATGTTTCAGTGGAAGGCAGAGCAGAGCTGTTTCAACCAAGGTGTCCATGTCCATCGCTTAGTTTTTTTTTGCTTCCGAGTCTACCAAGTTAGCGGAAGCTTTGTTTTCACTTTTCAAGGTTGAAGAAAAATTTCTCCGAAATCGAAATTTCCTCGCGCGTTTTAAGTTCCGGACCTTTCTGAACAATTTTGGTTCCGTGTTTGTCTGTCTGTGTGTCTGTCATGGAATCCTTGTCACCGGCATAACTATACGAAGTTATTGCCCGATTCCGATGGAATGTGCGGGTTGGCGAATTTACGGTCCCCTATGAAAATCATTACCCCGGACTGACAGTAGCTACCGCGCATGCGCAAGCGTGAATTCCTTGTAACAGCCATAACTTCCACATTTTTCATTCGATTTTGATGAAATTTTAAGGGATGTTACAGATTAGTATTTAGATGGTCCCCTCTGAAAATCATCACCCCCGGACTGATAGTAGCCGCTTGTAGAAGGTATCCAAAAAAAATCAATGCCTCAAAATTGACAGTAGCCTCTGCGCATGCGCAAACGTGAAATCCTTGTAACAGCCACTGCACTTACATTTTTCATCCGAATTTGACGGAATTTTCTAGGATTGTTCATATTGTCGTGTATATGGTCTTCTATGAAAATCATCTCCCCCATACAAATAGTAGCCGATGCGCATGCGCAAACCTGAACTCCTTGTAACAGCCTCAACTTCAACTTTTTCCATCCGATTTCGACGAAATTTCTCAGGATTGTTCAGATTAGCGTGTAAATGGTCCCATGATGAGGGTAGTGGAAGGTACTTAGAGATTGATATTTTGAGAATCACTACTAAGTATGCATCGGATCATCTATGCAATCGGGTTATAGATGTGCCAAACCCACTTGGCAGACTATTTTTGGCATGGTTTATTCAACATTTAGCCATAATTCTTACAATCATTACATTCTATCCACAGTATAATCATCACAAATTACATTAATAATTAAATAATTTACAAATTAAAAATAAAATAATTTACAATTGAACATTTGCATCTCTCATGAAAGCAATCAGTTCCTTATAGAAACGCTATTCCTTGAGCCGATAATACATGAGTACCTGAATGGGTGTTTGATCATTTTGATTATCCCGTTATAGAACCTATTCCGTTCACTATTGTATTCAGGGCATTCTATTATTATATGTTCTAGTGATTGGGTTTGTCCTCCGCAGCAATCAAATTACTCAGTATATACAGTATAGTACCCATATTCTGTATTTATATTCTTGACTGAGCCCATGATTGGATCTTAGGCGAATTATTTTGATGAATGAGTGCCTTTCCAATCCATTGCATCGAAACCAAGGATTTCATTGGATTTCGGGTCCATGAAATTTATAAAATCCCTAAGTCCTCCAAAATTCTCTAGCTATTCCTCTCATTGTATCAGTAACCTTTGACCCATTAACGCTCGAAACTTTAAAAATAGATTCTGACTCCGAATATTCTACTGAACACGGAAAAAATAATTTTAAAATCTCGTGATCGAATTTCAACGTTTTGCAGCACACTGCCGTATGTTTTGCATTGATCGAATTATGTAAGGTAACAAACCATGATAAAATGAGATGAACATTCAACTTTGAAGAGAAAAAAATCCAACTTCCTTGATTTTAATCATATTTATTTATGAGGCACAGATAGGCGATCAATTACGATTCCATGATAGATGATTATGGGGGGGGGGGGGGGGGGTTATGAGATTCATTAAAGAAAAAATGGTTCAAAAAATCCTGCCAACTATCACCAAATGTTATTGAAGAAATTCACTGAATTTTCCGTTTCTGGTTTTTTGACCAAATCTATATTTTCTCCTAGACAGAATTCTCTGACGATTATTCACTGCACTTCTTAATAGAATTTTTCGACTTTTTCCAGGGTTTTCTGGTTGAATGTTCAGAATCTAAATCAACCATTTTTAATCTCAGATAGATAGAGTAAGTAAGAGGTTGAAAGGTGAACAGGAGTGAAAGAGTTGTTTCAGTGGATGCTTTGTAGTGGGAGGAATACCACGAATACCTTACTGCCTACGAACTTCTCTCCCTCCCGATCAAGTGAGCTGAAGATTAAGAGTTGTTGGGCGAAAGCTTCAGTAGGTTTGAAAGGTACAAAGTTAATGAGTAAGTAGTAGGCTCAATCTTTAAATAGTCGCTCTTTTCATCATTATATTATAACTCCTTATAACGTTCTGGACCAGCGTCAGATCCACTGCTGTTCGGAAAACTGTCAAGATTTAACCCTCCAGCGCTACGGTGGACCTCGAGGCCATGAATGCTACGGTCTGGTTGGATTCAACCCAGCATACGTTTTTAGAGTAAACAATTTTTTAAATTTTAATATAAACGGCTTTATTTGCTCAAACTATGCGTAAACTATTCCTAAAGGTATTATAAACATTTTACATAATTTTATGATACTAAAATCTTAGCAAAATGACTTCTTTCCATTATGGATCATAATATGACACATTAATAATAATTGACATATTATGTCAATTACTCGCGAGATAGGCGGTAGTCCCAAAAATAACCCAACAATTTTAATATTTAAATCTTCCCCTCCTCATTCCCTAATGAATTTGGAAGTTGATAATTCTTGGACTAGGTACTTGTAACTAGTAGGAGCAAAATGGTATAAACCTGGTATAAACAGACATTCCCAGTGATTGATGTGTAGAGAGGGGGGAGGATTGTAAAAAATGTATCAAAAACGTTTGGAGTCACATTTCGATATCAATAATAAGATGAACAGTTTTATAGTTCCTCACATTTCGATTGACGAATTGACTGTCGGGTTGAGGCCAACCCTGCCTCTGACTTGCTGCGCAATAACTGCCCTAAGAAATACTGGTGACTTACCAGAACTATGAGGCCGCTTCCACGTACTCCACAATACTTAATGGTAGGGTACCTGGTCCTCACGGCCGCCAGAAAGAGTGTGGGTGGGAGTTGGATGCATTGGATGCTTCTAACCAGCCCTCGGGTTGAGGGTTAATAAGGTCTGTATTTCCATCTTCCTCGACCCACCCTGAATATTACCACATCTGCTATGAGTATGTTGTACTCACCATGAGTTCTCTTCTCAGTCTTTCGAGCTCTTGAGACGCGGGGGCGGCGGGTGGCTGGTTCTGCCGCCCCCTCCGAACGTCTTCCAGCTGTCTCGTCAGTTCCTCAACTTTGGCCACCGCCAGCGTCAGTTCTTTCTCCTTTTCATTGAAGAGGGCCCGGATCGAGTCCAAGTCACTCGCTGAAACAAACCAACACAATCGAAGTCAATATATCAGCCAATCTAGTGGATACTTTGCATTTTTCGACTTCAACATTCTCGGAGATGATTTTTGCACTCCCTCAACCTAAGGAAAGGTCGTGAAACTTGTAATTTACCAATGTGAGCACTTTGAACGTTTATGAGAAAATTCGAGAAGGACAACGTGCTGATCGGGAAAATTTTTGTGAAAAATAAAATTAGCTGGACTTAAATGAAAACTTTTTGATGTTCATATAGTCTTCAAAAGTTGAGTGGTCTGTAGGTACCTGACAGTGAAAAGGATGTAGAGAATTAGAGTATAAATATTTGCAGAAGATTTGAGATCCATTATGGAGTTGGTTTTTTAAAGGGCGTAAGTCCTTGCAACCAAACTTTTGGGGAAAAAAAACTTCCTATTGAACAAAATTGTGGATTTTCAAAAGCGTTTTCTAATCTGCGACTTCATTCGCGTATTGCAAACGATGCGTATAGGGTTTCAAAACAGAAAAATTTAAAAAAATAAAAATAAAATGAAACGGCATTCTTGTGGACCGTTTAAAAAACAAATTCAATTACATTTTGTACATCATCATTATTATCCTACATTTGTGATATTGGTGAATCACCCCACTATTTAAAAAAAAGAACTGTGAAAGAGGACCTAGTATAAATAGCAAATTTCATATGTTACTACAGAAATGTATATATTTGGTAGTTGAGATAAATCCTGATAAATATTGTCATTGATTAATTCCGATAAGGATGGTTGAAAACTGATCAGATCATGGACTAGAACAACTAAAACGAGTGTTATTGTAACAGTAACATATTATTACAATAGTCAATTTAAACATATTCTTTAGTTAAATCGGCTCATGTTGGAAGACCTACCGTTCCTTCGATAATTGTGAAACATCGTGCATATAATATTATCATGTGACAAGAACCGTCAGATAATTTCTCCAAATCTTTTTTGAATTCTCAAATCCAATATAATATACATACAAATTATGTGTATACAAGTATATACATACATAAATATGTACAAGTATATATGTACAAATTATATATATACAAATTATAAGTACATACATATTATGTATTTACTTTAATCGGGGGTGCGCCTTTTTTTTTTTTAATCGAAAATAGACCTCATCCTGAGAATTTTGACACCAGCCGTTCTCTCTTTGGATGAGTAGATATTTTTCTATCATTTTTCAAAGTTTCGAATGTTTATGACGTCACGCGCCCCTCCCGCCTGGGCGGGACCCCCCCCCCCCCTGCCCACTGAGACGTCATAAACATTCGAAACTTTAAAAAAATCATAGAAAAAGGTCGTCTCGCGCTAGAAAATCGCGGTTGGTGTAAAAACTCTCAGAATGAGGTCTAGTTTGGATTAAAAATAACAATAAACAGTTTTTCCGGCCCATGCGCACACCCCATTGAAACATCTCCTCCAATATTACACGTATGAGTAAGTGCTCACTATGAAATTAGAGAAAAGGAATATTTTATCAATACCAGCAGAAAATATTGTCTTGCATCATGAAAACAAAAACCCAAATAGATTCCTAAATGCACATGCATTTTTAAGGATAAATTTTTACTAATTATCGAGATAATAATTAGCAAATAGAGCAAGGTGTGCCCATATGGACAATTTAAATGTATAATTTCACATCTTCCAATAATAGAATTAGTAACTTGCAATAACAGTATTATTTTTGACATGGACATGTCTTTTGGCGGGGGTCAAGGAATTTTTCGCGAAGTTTTTTTTTTTGCCACAAAAAATGCAACGCTGCAACCAGTAAACAAACTCATAGCTAAAAAATCATAGCTACATATCGGTAGCTATGAAGCAAGGGTCTCTAGAACACTGAGATATATTACGTGCAATCGGAGTTGTTTTTTTTTTTTTTAAGAAAAACATTCTGTTTATTTATTGAAAAAGTAATAGGTAGGTACATATTATTCAAATAAAGTAATATTTCGACATTATTTCTTCAAAATTCTGTTTATTCATTGAAAAAGTAATAAGTAGGTTCATATTTTGTGTATATTTTATTTCATTTTAATTTTCAAATTACACCTACAGCAATGGAGATTTCCATGATCTATTGTTTTTCCCTCTAAGGGAGGAATTTCTTCGAAGGAATCTTACTTTCGAGTTTTGCCCGTTTCAGGTAAGCGTTGCCAGTCAGGTTCGTGAAAGACAACTACAATACCAGTAATATTTCATAACCTTCAGTTACGAGCTTCGTTCTGTACTCTGAGGCGCTGAGTTAGCTATAGTCGTTATCCCCTGAGTGTACTAACTATGCGGAATCATCGAACCGTTCAACTGCAAAACTCCCTTCAAGTCCCGATATCTCCAACCCAGCTTAATACCTTCCGACTTCTTGGACCCATTAAACCGTTTTGATTTCGAAAGTGGTGAAGTGGTAGGGGGAGGGGGATGAAGGCCGGCGAGAGAGGAGGAGAATCGAATTTTCATTTCGTACCGTTTAATTAGTTTATACAAGTTGGCCCAGACATTCACCTTTAGATTCTTTCACCGGTACAACTTTATTCTCTTATTCGTTTAAAATTCGCAATACCCTAAAATCGACACGCTGTACAAGAAATTTCATCCATGAAACAAGATCTTCTTGGTTAGGTCCAATTGGGAATTATATTTCCTATAAATCGATTCAAGTCTCAGTTCTGAAATTTAAAAACATGGCTCGAGTGGTGAATTTTGTTATGATCATCTTTAATTTTATTGAAATGAACTAACGCTATGCAAGTGGTTCTCCTAATGACCTAATCACAATTTAATTAGACGTGGAATTATAGGATGTTGGTCCTACTGAGCTCTCAATACTGAATACTGAATTTAAATAGATTTTAAATGTTTTAAATTAATGAAAATGAATAGCTTTGTATCAAACATTTTCTAGGAGTTTTGATGATAGTATGCTTCTGTTCCCTGCCGAAGTGTGGCCAAGGCTACCCAGCATTCCTCCTCAGAAGTTATACGAATTAGGCAGAATGGGCTTTAGGAAAAAATAATATCGACAGAGTAAAAAATATCAGTTTTCCCACAACTTAGAATATTACTGTTACTAATTTAACATTAGCGTATATATTTGAGTCCCAAAGGTTCTGAGGAAGACGACGCCTAAACCAGCATGATAATAATCGTAATAGTGCAGACATTCGAAAGTTTTTTTGTCTCATGAAATAGTGGGGAGTATCTAAATGGCCACATGAGAATATCATGTACTCATTAAGAACTTTTAAAGGGATGTCATATTTTTTGGTTATTTTTTGCACCCTCGAGTAATTTTATTACTATGAAACGTGATACTGCCTGGTTAAAAGTGGGGGAAGGGAAAGGTTTTCAGCAAAGAAAAAAATACTCGGGGCTTTAGCTAGGACCTGAGCTTAAAGAACCTGTAGGGCTAGCCCCTAGGCTGCGGAGAATGAGTGGGATGAGAAGTAGGGGATGTTTTAACCCTTATGACCCATAAATTCACACTGACTACCCAACAATACGGTGGTCCCTCTCTTAGTGGTAGTGAAGAGCGGGGGCTGTGCCATCGTCATGCGGCGCGCTTCGTTTATTCGCCTGCCCGACCCCCGCCTGAAGGTTAATTAACCCATTTTAGGGGAGTTAGAGCCCACTGACACCTGCTCCAACGATGAAAAAACCTCATATTTCCTGGGGATGCGCAGGAAAAAGCGGGAAGAGCGGGTTAGGTGATTTTTTAATTGAACCGTATACAACGTACTCCTCCGAGAACGAATTTGAAATATGTCACTTTTTGCCTCTGTGAATTTCCCTTTTGCTAGAAACGTCTTTTGACTTCCACCAAAAAGCTCACAAATCGATATTCGACGATTTACCAGGACAAGATTCCAAATCATCGTAATAATACTCCGCAGAAAATTTGAACAAACCTCAGCGAATACAGGTACCATCAGTAACATGCCACGCTCTTCAAATCGAAACAAGGAACATTATATGACAAAATTTATTACATTATTACGTCAAAAGAAGTAATTTTAAACTGGTAACCAAGAGGTTTTCAAAGACACTGAATCAGGTTTCGATATAGAAATGAAATTATCAAATGATTTCAGAGAGACCATTCCCAATGTCATCTTAAAGCAGGAGCAACATAAGACTACAATGATGTCTAAATCATGAAAACATGACTACAATGTTGTCTACATCATGAACACATGACTACAATGCTGTATAAATCATGAACACATGACTACAATGATGACTAATGTATTGTAGTAAAGTAAAGTAAGTAAACAACCATTTCAGGTTGGATTTTCGTCGGACTGCCATTCCTGGCGTCGCGGACGTCATTAGCTGTCTTCCAAAGGGAAGATCGGAATTGGTTATGATGATTTCGCTCATGGCTTCCCATTGGCCTCACCGCCCTGGGTTGGGAAGAGGGGGAACTGCGACCGACTTACCCAAAAATATGCTCCCGAGCCGAGCCCCGAACACACGGCCCCCGCAACCGGTCCGAGTCTTGTCTCCAAAGACACATGCTGCAGCTAACCCGCCAATTAGATGACGTACGAACAGAAAAAAAAACATGTTTCTTCTCTATTGGATGAGAATTGGCATCGTCGGTTCTTCCCCTGTTTTTGGGAGGTTTGCTCAGTTTTCGAATTTTTTAATAAGTAAGCAGTAGGTATAATAATAGCAAGAAATTTTGTTGAACACTTCAATAGATTTTTTAGTGCATAATAGGATATATTTCAACTTTTTATTTGCGTCTAGCCAAACACAATCGAGTTACAAACTTTCAGAGTGAGTTTTCTCATTTTCAAGAAAAAGAGACTCAGTCGGTTCTCACCCTGGACCCTTCAATCGCTGAAAGCCACATTTTATAGTGAGGCCTTTATTTAGCATTAACTTCAGCACAATATACAAGTAGTTGTGGTTTCAACATGTGGTTTCTGGGGCATTGATGACTTTGTGAACTATGTCAATCCTCCAGATTGAATCTTGTGCGCTCCACAAGCCTGATGAACTGACGTCCATTTTTCTTCATTGTTCTCCACGAATTCGACCTCTAATCAATGTAATGGCCTTCTTTGTCGGAACGGAGGTTTCTACCGACAGCGCTCCAGCGCAACGAAATTCTGTTAGCGAAATAAAAGGGGAGTCGGCCGCCCGGGGCGCCACAGGCGCGAGGTCCTCCCTTCCGCGCTAATCCTGGCCTTAGCGAGGCTTAGCGGAGGCGCCCTAAATTCAGTTGCCGTCGGCTTGAATGCGAATTTCCGAGGGGCTTTCTGTACCTTATAAAGGCGGTGGTTTGAATCTGGAGCGCTTCCCTTGTTCCACAGAACGATGATGAGACGCCTGATAATCGGATATACCGCTTAAACGCCACGAGGCCCGTCTGTACACTTCAGTGCAGTGGTGTGCAGCTGGTGAATTTCCTTCCCTTACTTTGTATATCCAAATGTGGTTCTAGAGTGCTGTTCTTCATATTGGTTTATTATTTTCAATAATAAGCCTTTGGGATCGAGCAAGAAAAAAAAAATTTAACCCCCCCTCAAAATTTAATGTTTTACGTTTCAAGGTACGTAGAATCCGAAAATCGAATAAAAAAATTTCCGTCCGTCCGCCGTACGCCGTACGCCGTCCGCCGTACGCCGTCCGCCGTACGCGGCACTTTTCTTAGCAACACTGGACCGATTTGGTTCAAATTTGGTATATGGGCTCCATTTGGGGTCTAGTTGTGCCGCGAAGCTTTTGGTTGATGTAGGTCACTTCTAAGGGGTGAAAATTAAGGGTTGAAATTTTCAAGAGTGCCCTAGCTCGAAAACTCTCGAAATAAAGGTATCGTTTTTTCACCAATTTTAAATAGTACAGAATTTTTAAAAATTTTTGAGACCACCCGGAGCTCTGTAGGACAAACCGTTCGGTCCCTACGAGTATTTGAAGGTTTTCCTTCGATAAAACAGAATCATGAGTGTGAATCGCAAAAGAGGTCTAATCGCCGTTCAAATATTATCGGACTAAAATGCGATCGCTGTTCATTTCTTCGATTTGTATACAGTTTTGCCTTCTGCGTAACCAGTAATCAAATTTCCATATCAAGCTTTCTATTTTTCGAATCGAGTGTGAAGCGTTTAGTTCTTTCTAATAAACTTGATTGTGAAGGTGTGAAGCCATTATAGTGTGGTAGGTAGTACCTACCAATAGTTGGTAGGTAAAAAAAAATTGGTAGGTAAAACAATGTTTGTAGGTAAAAAACGCTGCAAATCATTGCTCACTGATCAGCTGAGTGAGCTCCAAAGCCATTTTCAATGCTATTGAATGGAAGTGCTCTTCCAGGCGTCTCCAGCATTCGAGGATATCTTCTTCACTCCTCACATCACTGATCAGCTGAGTAAGCTCCAAAGCCATTTTCAATCCTATTGAATGGAGGTGCTCTTCCAGGCGTCTCCAGCATTCGAGGAGATCTTCTTCACTCCTCACATCACTGATCAGCTGAGTGAGCTCGAAAGCCATTTTCAATCCTATTGAATGGAAGTGCTCTTCCAGGCGTCTCCAGCATTCGAGGAGATCTTCTTCACTCTTCAGATCACTGATCAGCTGAGTGAGCTCCGAAGCCATTTTCAATCCTATTGAACGCAAGAAGCTGAAATTTGAGAGGGAAGGTCAAGGGAGAATACAGATGGTGGTAGGTGCTATTGATGGAGAACCAGTGATCTATACAGAAGGATGATCTATACAGAAAATAATAAACCTTTGAGCAATGATTTGCAGCGTTTTTTTTCAATACACTCGTACAACTTAGGAATGGGTGTTGAGTGGTGGAGGGAGGTGTAAGGTCTTTGATCGCTTTTGGATTTTTTTTTCAATAATGAACCTTTGGAATCGACCAAGAAAAAATTTTCTTTAACGACCCCTCAAAATTTGTTGGTTTACGTTTCAAGGTGCGTAGAATCCAAAAATCGAATTAAAATTTGGCCGTCCGTCCGCCGTCCGCGGCACTTTCCACACTTAGCATTGACCGATTTTGATGAAATTTGGTATGTGGGCTCCATTTGGGGTCTAGTTGTGCCCCAAAGATTTTGGTTGATGTAGGTCACTTCTAAGGGTTCAAAAATAAGGTTTGAAATTTTGAAAACGCTCTAACTCAAAAAATTGTGTTATAAAGGTATTGTTTTTCCATCAATTTAAGATAGTATAAAATTTTTAGAATTTTTTGAAACTACGCGGAGCTCTATAGGACAAACCGTTCTTTCCCTACGAGAATTTAAGGGTTGGACGTACAATAAATCAGAAACACGAGTATGAATCGCAAAAGAGGCCTAATCTCCGTTCAAATTATAGCTGACCGAAATACGATCGATGTTTTTCTTCATGTTGGATGGTTGGTGGCTTTGCAGACGAGTGATCTATAGAAAAATAATAAACCATTGTTTAATCATTTGCAGCGTTTTTTTCAAACGTGTGATTTCTTTTTTAATTTTTGGTTTAAAATACTGAGCAATTTATTCATACGAGGTATGATCAAAAAGTTCCAGACTGTTTTAAATGAGAAACAATACAACATTACCAAGTGTGGAATAACACATTGTGTCTATCAGACTGACTGCATTTATTTAATATGAACTGCTTCTGAGAATAGAAGAATATTCATATATCACCTTTTACCATCCACCTGAATACTCGAGAGCTTCTGAAACTGTTTGAAATAATATATTCAGAACTTAACTCTGAATTGATGATACCTACACCGGTTGAAATGAACATTAACTCAACAATGCTTTTATTTTTTTGGGGTTGACAATAGTTTTTCTACAAGGTAATAAATTACAATCGTTAGCAGAATGCCTTTAGTGAATTTCCTATGTAACACCGAAACAAGCTCACATTGCTCAGTTCACTAGTAGGTAGATAATTAATTCGGAAATGCCATCAATTTGTTTAATTATCGATAACCGGTGGACGACGACAGACGAGTGAGCTAAAACTATGGGACGGGTGGCGTCATCAAGTGAAATTTAAGGGAAGTACAACAACGTGAACTGGCGTGTAGCCAGAAGAGTTCCATTGTTTATGGCCCATCATTCGCATCCCTCCTCCAATTGCTTCTTTCGTACTTCATTCAGAATATCAAAAGATAATTGAGGTACGTACTATTTTATTGCAGTAATCGATAACCATAACAAACGATAGAAATTAAAACCTAAAATCAAGAATATCGGTGATACGTTGACTTTAGCTGAAGTACTCGTTCTCTGAATGTTCGTTATTCGGTGGAGGATACGTGTAATTCTGAAAATGAAACGAAAACGGTGGTCCTGATAACGATGGTTCAGCGTGCAGGATTATCACTGCAGGGTACCCTCCAGGGGGTCGGAAGTTCCTTATAATGAAATTGGCCCTCGTAGTGAGTCATCAATGCGCTGTATCAACAATAACAGGTCCACAAAAAATTTGTTCGATCAGCTGCATGGAATCTTTCAACTAAATTTTATGTTTCTAGGTGTGCTGAATCCAAAAATGACCGCCACTTTTCTCCATCACGTACAATTTGTTTTCAAAATAGTGGTGAAGGGGACATAAAAACAAAAATTAAGAAAAACGCCATCTTTTATATTATGCACAAACTCAAAATAATAGAGTATTTGTTCAATATTCAATACAAAAAACTCAAAAAAATCATTACTAACTTAAGGCACTAAGCTTAAATTAATGACGTATTTCTTGCCAGGAGTCAGTGTGTTTCGAAGCGGCCAGTCGGTTTTCACCAGTGGTGATCTCGGGCTCGACAGTCCCACAACCATAAGAAACAGAGGTACCTACTTTGTATAGCCTGACTGGATAGCCCAACAAAATGGTTAATATCTTAAAATTGCCATAAACCATCCAGCGATTTTTTAAATTTTTTTCAAAAATCAGTTCTGATTTCTTGTACTCTTTTGGTTTATTTTTTTCAATAATGAACTTTTGGAATCGAACAAGGAAAATTTTTTTCAACACCCCCTCAAAATTTGTCGGTTTGCGTTTCAAGGTACGTAGAATCGGTAAATCAAATAAAAATTCGGCCGTCCGTCCGCTGTACTTTCACCACTTAGCATTGACAGATTTTGATGAAATTTGGTATGAAGGCTCCATTTGGAGTCTAGTTGTGCTCCGAAGAGTTTGGTTGATGTAAGAGTGAAAAATAAATTTTGAAATTTTGAAAACGCCGTAACTCGAAAAAATTTGATATAAAGGCATTGTTTTTCCATTAATTTAAGATAGTATAGAATTTTTAGAAATTTTTGAGACCACGCGGAGCCTTATAGGACTAACCGTTTGCCTCCTACAAGAATTTAGGGGTTGGAAGTACGATAAATCAGAAACACGAGTGCGAATTGCAAAAGAGGCCTAATCTCCGTCCAAAATATAGCTGACCGAAATGCGATCGATGTTTTTCTTCATGTTGGATGGTTGATGGCTTTGCAGACGAGTGATCTATATAGAGAAATAATAAACCATTGTATAATAATTAGCAGCGTTCTCTCGTACTTTTTCCTCCTCCGAGTGTGCTATAGGAATCGATGCAAATGTAATTACTTCATGCAATAGCACTGCATTAAGGTTAGTTTCTGATTAAGCCCCATTGAGAGGAAACCTATTCAAGTTCAAAGCACTCCATGATCCCTTGACCAGCTCTACAATTTACAGAAGCCCTTCTTTGGAGGGAACTGAGTGAACTCTCTCTCTCTCTCTCTCTCTCTTTCTTTCTTTGGATACCAGTACCATGAATATCTCAGCAATTCAGCAGCATCTCTTGAAAGGCAATTTGAATCATGATAATACCTGATCTGTTGAATCATGATCAGAACATGTTATAAACTGTGCACTATTATTCAGCTATGCATCCTGACTTATCAGAAAATCAAGTAAACGACGAGTTATTACAAGATTTTGAGCATCCTTACGCTTCTTTTCCTTGAAAAATATCCCACCCTCCTTCCCCCTACCGCCTCTCTTTCATTTCTTATAATTCCTGGGAGTGACATGACTAAATATGATGGTGAAAAAACTGATGCAATTCATAAAATTGACAATTTGAGGCCGAATTGAGGTTCAACGCTGAATTACACCATATGTGGCATTCAAAAAACCAGTTTTGCTGAAAAACTAGACGTGATGGAATTTTTTAAGTATTTTTTTCGGTTGTTCCATGAAAAACCCATGGAAAACTGTAAAAAAAAAAAATTGCATGCAGTTTTTTGGTTGCAATAATCAGCGTGATTGTCAACGAAACTAACAAAAAGAGATAAAAAAAAATTGAAGTCACTATGACAAAATGTTTGTCACATAGCTGGACGAGGAATTCCCATATTTTATAATCTGTAGCCTAGCAGGTGGTATATTTCAGACAAAGACAGACATTCTAAAACACGCCACAAATTGCCGATGTAGCTTAGTACCAGTGGGTCCTAAGCATTCTTAACAGTAGGTAGTACTCAGTGCATAGGTAATGGTCTGGAAAAAGAGTTTTCGCATTTGAAAAAAAAATCGTCTCATCAATAGAGGTTGACGAAAATGTGATGGACTAGCGAGGATAAATCCAATATACGGATTTTATACTACCCGGAGGTAAATAAAGTCGTTCGTCACCTTGAACATGAATGAAAGTATGTGCTGGTTTAGAGTTTCTTGTTCATAAATTCATCATGGAAACAAAGTTCTTGATCTCAGAGACCGCTCAAAACAGTTTCGAGTTTCCACTATCGAAGTTACTCATCGGATTCGTCAAGCGAATTAAATTCTCAACCATAAAAGTTTAAAAATTGATTTTTTCCAATGATTTAAAAAATTCAATCTTTCCACTGATTTTAATAAATTAAGTTTTCAACCGATTTTCTTAAGTTAATTATTACACTGATTTTCTAAAACTAATTTTCAAAACCAAATTGTCAACCATCGTCAGGCAAATCAAATAATTCAATCTCAAACATTCAAAACAAATTTTCAAACATTTGTCAATTAATTCAAATTTTCTACTCATCCTATGTCTATCTTAAGTTAATCTTTATCCTGGGCATACCTACAGGAAATCATTGAATGAGTTTTGGTTAATTATTTTCAACAATGAACCTATGGCATCGAGCAAGAAAACACATTTTTAACCCCCTCCCCCCCTCAAAATTTGTTTTACGTTTCAAAGTATGTAGAATCCGAGAATCGAATAAAAATTTTGCCGTCCGTCCACCGTACGCGGCACTTTCCCTAGTTAGGCACCATGGAACGATTTGGCTTTTGGTTGGGAAAGTATTTTTTTTTCATCAACTTGAAATATTATTTAATTTTTAGAATTTTTAAAGACCACCCGGAGCTCTGTAGGACAAAACCGTTTGCTCCCTACGAATACTTGGTTGGACTAACGATAAGTCAGAAACACGTGTGTGAATCGCAATAGAAGCCTAATCTCCGTTGAAATTTTAGCTCACAAAAATGCGATCGTTGTTCATATCTCCGAGTTGTACTCAGTTTTGCATCCTTAGCAACCAGTAATCGAATTTCTGTATTCCACAACTCTTTATTTCTCGGAATTGAGTGTGCAAAAATTTGGTTGGTAGGTAGTGACAATGGCAAAGCTGTATTCTTTGGAGGCGTGTTATCTATACAGAAAAACAATTAACCTTTGTCTAATAATTTGCAGCGTATTTTGAAAGATCGATGGCATTTTCAGAGATAATAAAAAGTTTGCAACTTTCTTATTCGTATTACTGGTGGTAAACTAAGAAAACCACCAATATGGTGGTAAGAATCCACTTTCATATAGAGGAGTATATCAGTGAAACTGCTCAATAAACCCAGCAATTTAGCGCAAATAAATTCTATACATCCGCGTTACTTCAAGTGAGGTGGCTTTACTGCCCACCCAACTTGATGGGTTGAAAAGGACACACGAAATATACGTAAGATGAGACAAACACCACCCCATCATGACAATAGAGCAGAATTGGCGATTTTAAAAAGTTGATTGCATGACACCAAGAAGACGAAGTTGTGCGATCGTAATATCAAGGTTCCAACTTTGAGATGCGTAGCGACTTTCAGGCGTAAAGAAGTGAGAATTATAAAAGTTTAATTTCATTACACGTCGTTAGTGGGCCGAGAGGAGCCTAATGCTCTTCCGTAATCGACTTTGTTGGATCCTAATTCAGAAATTATCTGAGTAACCTCCCCTCCGAGCTGAAAATTATGTCTGTCGTTTCAGAGGAGATTCCTTCTCCCAACAATTTGCATTTGTCAAGTTCCCCCGTCAAACACCCGAGCCGGACCGATTCTATTAGGCAGGCATTAAGCGCGGCCACTGTGGGAAATCGCTACGAGATTGAGAACCAAAACTGATCGGACCTATTGGCAGGTGCCCAGAATAGTGTTTCAATTGATCGAAGTAGCACAACCGGAACGCCCTCCTCCGATCAACAGAAGGAAGTGAGATTCAATACAAATTTGATGAGACGAAACCAAAGAACATAATTATCAAAAATATATACATTTATTTCCCTCAAAGCCTGTAAATTGGATGGGAGGCATTTGATATCAAATTTTCAGCAACTGCTCTGGAATCAACTGCTATTTCTAATTGTGAAAAAAGCAAGCAATTTAAAATTTGGCCATCGATGTAGTGAAAGATAGTAGTTTTGTTTCATCGCATGCAACGGGATGCAATGTTCAAATTTACACTGATACTATTTTTTTAATTTGATTTGTCATCTACCTTGATTAATGAATTTTACATGACGTTTTTACATCAATTTAAGATAGTATTAAATTTTTAGAAACGAATGAAACCAAAGAGATGGTCATTATTGATTTTTATATAATAATAGTTTATTGTGAAATTAATCAGGACTCGTGGGCCCTGGGAATTAAGCCCTTAAGACCCCCCCCCCCCCAGCCGCACCTATCCCTGGTCCTTAGAGGAGGCAGTTGGCAGTTGGTTCCCTCGCAACCCATACTTATCATTACTCTGAGGGATGGAAGTGGTGAGTCAGAAACACGATAGTGAATCGCACATAAACGTTACGCATCATGAAGCTACGTTGGAATATGATGGCATTACAGGGGCTTGAAGTAAACATATTGTTTAGTAATGCATGCATTCCAGGGGACGTCCCATTGGATAAGCATTAGATCAGTTTAACCAGTTGTTAAGTGATAAAACTGTTTCACTCGATATAATTTATTTATTACTTTAGGCAAGAAATAACCCCCCCCCCACACCATTATCCACCTTAACATTTCTAGCGGCATGGGAGCCTCGAATCTGAAGAGCATTTTAAAATCCATGATCTACGATACCCAACATGCGAATTCGAGTTCACCCCCCCCCCCCCCCCTCGCCACCACCACCAATGGTGCCAGTCTGGCACCAAAGCGGAAATACGTCGTAACATTGAACTTTCACCTGTTAGTTTTGGTAGGCAGTCCATCGAGGTTCACATCCGTATTTAAGGTGAAACACACAAAAAACCCACGAAATATGAGGTTTATGGTATCCTGGCACCATGGTGGCACCACTATTAGTTCCATGGTGGTACAGAGAATAATTCATGAAAATCCAGAGGTATAATGAGAATTTTTCCTCAATTTCAAAGCTTGGGTACAATTAGTAAGCAGGAACCAAAGGAACCAAAATATTGAAAAATCGGATATTTTGTGACTATTATCCCCCCACTCACCCCCTCCTCTTGCGAATTTTGGTACTTTGGTGAAATCATGTACAACGGGGAAGTTATTTTAGTCAAACAAAAAAAAGAAACACACAAATCGGTTGGAAATTGAGGCCTGGGCAGAGTTTATAAGATTATGCCCGCAAACGCACGTTTTTTAAGCATTAACCCCTCCTTTCCCCCCTTTAAAAAGCAAAATTCCAAATTCCGGCGCCGTAGTGCACAACTAGATAGTTTTCCGCGTCGAAGAAAAAAAGAACCACGAAAATCGGTTGAGAACTAAGGCCTGGGCAGAGTACACAAGATTATGCCCAAAAACCCACGTTTTTTGAGCATTAACCCCCCCTTTCCCCCCTTAAAAGGCAAAATTCGAAATTCCGGCGACGTAGTGCACAACTAGATAGTTTTCCGCGTCGAACAAAAAAAGAACCAGGAAAATCGGTTGAGAACTAAGGCCTGGGCAGAGTACACAAGATTTTGTTACACACACACATACACACATACACACATACACACACACACACACACACACACACACACACACAGACATACACCTATGGTTTTTTTCGCGGATTTGGATTCAGAATGGTCTAAAACGGATTACTGTGTGGTTATTTTTTTTTCTGTTGAGTGTTGTCCAACTTCACCCCAGATCGATCGCATAAGGACGCCCAAGTCTTACTGTGGGACGTCCTAAAAACGGATTTTCGCAGTACAATATTTTACCTCGTTGGAATTCAAAATTTCTTTTTCAAATGAAGAGTGACATCATGTTCCAAAAGAAGCTTATAATTATTTCCTTCAATGTGTGCTTCTATTGTAAAAAATATAGTTTATACATTTTTGAACAAGTTGTTCTACTCTAAACATGAATGTCCTCAAATTTAACAAATCACACACTAAAGGAAGTAATTAGAAGCTTCTTTTGATACATGACGCCATGCTTTATTTGAAAATGAAATGTTGAATTCCAACAAGGCAAAATATTGTGCTCGAAAAAATCCGTTTTTACTCCCAGCCACTGTAATGCCATCATATTCCAACGTAGCTACATGATAATATCATCATAATATGATAGGAGGTACACTCACCCTCAAATCTGTGTTAAAAGATAGGGGGAATGTTTTTGAATTATAATAGGTCGGAATGGGGGCCTCCAATCGAAAAACAATCTGGAATAAACGTGAAAGAGCATCGAAAAATCCATACATTCATGTGCATAATATGCACATGATATTATCATGTGCATATTATGCACATGAATGTATGGATTTTTCGATGCTCTTTCACGTTTATTCCAGATTGTTTTTCGATTGGAGGCCCCCATTCCGACCTATTATAATTCAAAAACATTCCCCCTATCTTTTAACACAGATTTGAGGGTGAGTGTACCTCCTATTTTGCGGTGTGGGTGAGAGGGGGGTGAACTTCCACTTTCATTTCCTGACCAAACCCCAACGTAGGCAGTTATAGGCAGTTCCCTCTCTACCTTCTAGCTCTATGGGTGACATCCCCACCAAGACACAGGTAGTAGTGTAGCTACCGCTCCCAAGCGATAAGTATTGACACTAGGCTTGTAACGATACTATCTCCATGTAGAGCTCGTTGAGATCTATCCGCCTGTAAGTTTAACTCAAAACTCGATTTTTCGGACTTGTCTCACTGCTATTCTCAACGTGCGATATTTTCTCATTTCTTCAAATAGAATTTCATTCCAACCATTTGTATCTCCCTAACTTAGCTCCCAGAAAATTGTATGTAAATTGTTATGTGAATTGTATGTTGTTCAATGTATGTTTTTTCTCCCTCACAGAAAAAGAATTTCGTGTCAACCATTTTCGTGTTTTTCTAACAATCACCAATCAAATTTTGTATAGATGGCACCCTCAACTTGGAGTAACGAACTTTCACCGGTTGGGATGCCGAGTTTTTCGCGGAGGGATGATGATGATGCAAAAAAATAAACCAATGAATAATAAGTTGCAGCGTCTTATTTGTGGACCTTTTGTACATGAATCATGTACCACAAGACATGTTCCTACCTATGAAGCATACAGTAAATACCTCAGTTACTTATTACTCTTAGAGTCGTCACAGGCGCTACAACCAAGTACTTGTTATTTTGAAATGTTACCAGTCACTCCCTCCATCAAAGGGACAAGACACGCAGTAGTATATCACGAGCAGCAGTCAGGTTCGGATCTCCTTGTCGTACTTGGGTGTAGTAACTGAATGTAACTTTACTGTTTTACCTAAGTGTCGTACCTATTAATATTCGCTCTATGATGTTATCACCTCGTAAATTAAACTCGGACATCGAACTATCGTGGTCGCGGTATCTTTCCCATCCCCTTGATAGATCCTCCTGAACTGGAGGAAGGACAGATTTTAGAAGAAGATCCTTCCAGTTCCCGAGGGTCCTGGGACATATTATTATTGTAATTATGTTTTAAATTCTTCTTTTAGGTAGCATAAAGGCAGGGAAAGTAAAAATTCTAAATACTGAGGAATGTTCCGACGATAGCTACCCTTTCTCCAGCCTAATGGATCCTGGGAAGGATAATATCGAGAACAACAACCCAATAGGTTGGTTCACCGTCACCGTAGATGTTTATCGTATCTGGTGAGGGCTGAGTTACAACTTAAAATCAGTTCGCTTCGCGAGTTCAGGGGATCGAGGGGGAGCTCGAAATGGGAAACTTCGCCCCTCCCTGAAAACCGCAACACTGCGTCTTCGGTAAACTCGGTAGTTACGGCAATATCGGGCAACCGAGTCTGCGCAGTAGATTTTGATAAAGTCCCTAACCGAGGATCCTCCGTTCGTGATGAGATGGGAAACTCATCGGATTGTGCAACTGCAATGCACAAATTAAACGGGCAATAATAATTGGATTCCCGAGGATCTGTAGGTAGGTAGGTAGTGAATAAATATACAGGGTGTAACAGTATAAGAACGTCAACCCAAATAATTTCGATTTTACAACTAATTTCCGATCGAAAATGCCTCGTTTAACCCCTTGTTTTTCCAAGTTTTTTTCAATTTTAAGATTTTTTTCGACCTTACGTCACTAAAACGTCACTAAAAATTAAAAATAATTATACCGTTGAAAATAACGTCAAATTTCCTATCTTCCTCATGGAGAACCAAAGTTTTTTGAATAGGCAAAACGGGTGAAAAATTAGAAAAAAACGGGAAAAATTCACATTTTTTCGCATTCAAACACAAAGTTCTGTGATAAATCCTGCTTTAAAAATGAAAATTACTAGAGCGTTGGAAAGCTGAGATTTGGGTGCATCTTTTAGACTTACAGACAATCATTTACACGCTGGAAACTAGGGACTAATGAGCGGTTGAAAATTTTTCCGATTTTCAAGATTTGACAATTCTTTCTTTTAAGTTTATTTTTCGCCCGTTTTGCCTATTCAAAAAACTTTGGTTCTCCATCAGGAAGATAGGAAATTTGACTTTATTTCCAACGGAATAATTAGTTTTAATTTTTTATTGTATCCAAAGGGAGTTACGGACGTTTTAGTGACATAGGGTAAAAAAAAACGAAAAAAATCTTAAAACTGAAAAAAACTTGGAAAAGTAGGGGTTAAACGAAAATTGCCAGGAGGCATTTTCGATCGGAAATCAGTTATAAAATCGGAATTCTTCGGGTTGGCGTTGTTACACTGCCACACCCTGTAGACAAGGACTCATGTGACTAAGGACTTACACGGGGTGCAAGAAGAGAGGTTGACGACTTTTCTCCCACGTGTTCTACAACTAGTTCCCGACAAAAAGTGCCTCTGTCATTTTTCGGTATCTCCTCTCAAAATATCTTTTTTCACTTCGAATTTTTTAAAAAGTGTTTTTGATCTTTGCTTAATGAATCTACCATAACCCCCTCAATTCGAGAGTTAGCTCAAATCTAAAAAGTTCGTTGGAAAAAGCGTTAAATTTGAAATCTTTTTGATGCCCAATAACATATGTTAAGTGGAGTTGAGATGTGCAAACGACATATGAAAATCAAAACTCGTCAAAATCTTGAAATCGCTTGTTTTTTCAGTCGCCTGGTAACCACATCAATTCTTGAGGCAGAATTGTGAAACTTCCCTAAAAAGTGCGCCTAAATCTCAGTTTTCCAACGGTGTAATGAAAAAATATTTTACAATCGAATTTATGGAGAAAATTTCTGTTTGAACGCGGAACGATCAAAGTTACATAAACAATTTTCAATGTGAATGGCATTTTGAGTGGGGATACCCAAAAATATCTCGAGGCACTTTTTTTCGGGAATCAGTTGCAGAACACGTGGGTCGTAAACCACTCGTGTTCCACCCTGTACATGGGTCGAGACGGTCATAAACCTAAGTCAAGTTCCAAGTTGGAGTTGCTTATCTCCGGATATCCAGAATAATTGATACTGCTACTTCCACTAAAATAATTATTGTGGTGAACCTCCCAACAGCTTCTGACGCGAGATGCTTGAGGCTAGTTCAGAGCGATGAGACTGTAGCAGTTACTTCTTCCAAGCAAGGTATTCTTCATTTCTCTGGGATCATATCTGTTCCAAGGGTCGTTGCCTTCGATGGCACGTGGGCGGTAGCAAAAAACTACTTCAGCTGAGAAGGGCGATCGATAATGATGCTATCTTGTCACGCAACGCACTTTGAGGACACGGAAGACACACTTTGTCTTGTGACTTATTCGTTGGTTCGGTAATATGAGAGCCTCAATCCAAGAGCTCTGATCAGAGTGTTAATAAGACGAGGTAAGATCAGAGTGCAAATACCAGTCAAGAGGAGAGAAAATTTATTGTAATCTATTAAACCAGTAAAATTGTCAAGTTGAATGAAATTTGCGCCCCATTTCCTCAAATCAAATTACTCACATTGAGTGCTATTAGCTCAGAGGAGTGAAAGGGAAGATTTGCTCTTCTGCTGAAAGGGAAGACTGTCAATCAAGGCAGACAAAATTAGAGGGCTCAAATAGCGATGAGAGTAACGCAGTAGTAAAGTGAAAACCAAGCTACTGCAGGAATGAACCGACTAATGGTGGAATTAGTTGAATCATTTGTAAATAATTTAGACTCTAACTACTCTATCCTATATCGATCACAAATAGTTGGATGGTCGATCCCACCTATAAATCGAATGGATTAGTGTGAGCAAAAATGACTAGAAATCGTCATCCATATGCTTCTTTAATTTTTTTTCAAGTTTGAAAATCGGGGTTTCCAAAACTGTGAAAGATTAGTGCAGTAAATAAGCTGTTAGTTGAGGCCTCGTTTTGACTGAGGCATTTCAGCCATGGTCATCAAAGTCAATTCCCGTAACGTAATTAAAATATTAAGTTATGTATTCAAAATTCCATAAAAACATTCCTGATCCGCTCGTTTTATAACAGCTATTTAGTAGCGTACCAATAGTTGGCTTTTCATGACAATGTAAGTTGATTTTGGTATGAATCTGACAATCAATCTTCTACCGTCGATTGCAGTGGTTCCGATTTGGATCCGTAGGACCATCGTTGGATGGTGGATGAACTAGGTTGGTTGGAATGATGTAAGATGTAAGATCCAGCAGAAATGATCATACAAATACAAATAGCAGCAATAAATATTTAAGATGAGGATATTGTATTTAAGATGAGGAATTATATTGAGGATTTCGTAGCAGAACGGAATGCAAGCCTTTTCTAACGAGAAAAACTTCCAATACTTTATTATACGAGTGGTCTCAAGTTCGTCAGACGATAGTACCTACTTAATCATGGTATTTATTACTGTACTAAGGACTGGAGTTTCTTTTTTCTCATTCACTTCATATATGCCGGAATAATGCTCAATTATTTTGAATTGGGTGCAAAAGACGTCCAAGGAAGGATGGACTCCACTTCCTATTTCACGCCATGTTGCATGCAGTGGAGTTGGGTTAGTACCTCGACTTTTCCTTTTTTCGAATCAAGGATTTCAATGTAAAAAGACTTTTCGATTACACTGGTTCAACTCTTTAATTCATTTAAACCTCTACGTTATGAAAACAGCAGCTTGTATGAATGCTTGGTGAAAACCTGTTTGTAGAGCTCTATTCAAAAACTACGGCTCTTGTAATACAAATTCGCTTTTATAAATAATATGCCTTTGCTGTAATTGCGAATTAACTTATGCACCCTGATACTCATGAAAAGGAGAATCGTCTTGTTATAAATTAAAACTTGCCGTCTCAAGTGCGGACTGCGTGAATAGAGCGTCTGTGTTGGTGGAGGGGAGAGCCTCCAGATGTTAATAAAAAGGTGAGTGGAAGTAAAACCCACCGACCCGCCCGCCATCTACCGGATGTTTACACTCATTAAGCCCGACCTGAAGCCATATCCATGGTTACCGAGTAATTTGAATACCCAGTCAAACACAATCAACAAGGCGACATTCCGTCGGAAAAACTAAATGGCAAGTGGGCCCGTTCTATATCTCTCCTGTTCTCTTTTCTCTTCCCGGACTAGCTGTGGGATCCGGAAACCTTGCCTCATGGGACGGCTATTAATTAAAAAACCGAAAGACTTAGTAATGGGGTTCGTTATGTTCCAATAAATGAAAGGATTCCCACACTCTCTGCGCGGACTACTTCTCGAATCTTGTGGGATAATAGGATCAATTCACCAACCGGATACCATCAACACTCTAAACCTTCGTTCGTACTTTCCACCTTTCGATACTTCCTCATTCAATATACTCATGTAAAATAGGTTTACACGATAGGAGACGACATCAGTTGAAGACATTTTGGAAAAATATATTGGACCCGAAAAATCATCATACAAAATTTTAGAAAAAATGAGCGAATTTCTCATGGCTAACTAATCTGCACCACCACTAGACGGCTTAAATTCTGACACGAGTATGTAGTTTCTTTCTAAAATGTATTATTGTGCTACAGTTGATGAACGAACAAAGAAAGCATAACGTTAGCAATTAACTGTCATTTTCCCAAAGAGTTCCTAGCAAACGGTCATAACATGAATAGGAATCTCTTTCAGTTTCGGAAATAATTTTCAAAGGTCGTTCTTTATCGGTTTCTTCGTAGATTCTTGAGTAAGGATCAGAACAAGGTTGGTTCGGTTTGATTATTTCAAGTAATTTTTCATGCATATTCTTCTAGGCCAATCAATTGTATTCCGGCTTAAAGGGTACAGCTTACCCTGACGAGATTGCAGAAGGACCACGCACTAACTTCACGAAAATCCGAAAGGGAAAATGTAGTATGATCACTGATATCACCACTTCGAACTTCCTTCGATCCAACGAACCTACGCCTAGGTTCTTTAAACATGAATGTAAGTACATTATTTGGTCGTTTTTTCAGCTCCCTAGTCAAAATAAGGTAAAAAGCATTTAGGCCAAATTCCGACCAGCATTAGATTTAGCAAATTTTGAAGGACCGAACAGAATTTTTGGCAATTCTCTCATTTGCCCCAAACGCCCATGAGGTAAGAAACAATTATATCCAATCATCCCAGTTTGAATCATACCCATCAAAGACTCGATACCAGTATCATTTTTTCTTCAACACTTCCTGGTACAACTTCCGAGTAGGTAAAGTAGGTTTTTATCTACCATATATTTTGAATACAAGCCATCTCGTGCTGCACACCAAGGTGAAAGATCTCCCTTGGATCCTGCACTTTTACACCGGGGGCCTGAAATACACCATTGACTGTACCAAAAGATGCATGAGCAGCAACCAGAATAAGGCTGAGTCGGTGATTCACTTCCTGTTTTTGTGCCCTCTCTACAAATCTTACAGGAATTTCTACTTAGCTCCTCTCATTTCCAACTATTCTGCCACCGACACACTGCCTTTGCTCCCAGCCTACCAGACTCTGGAACACCTGCTGGCTCTCGGTTCGCCAGATTCCTATCAAGGTATCCGCGAATATTATAGTCCATTCCTTGAGGCTAAGAGCATTCTCATTGAAAGAATGGAACGAATAAAAATCGAACAAATTAAGGGGGTCTCAGTCGGTCGCCGTTCGTTATCGTTCCGGGTTAGTATTTACCCAAATCGAAGGCCCAAAAACTTAAAAGTTTTACCTAAATTAGAAATTTTTAAAGGATTTTAGAAATTCATTAGTGCACGGACCTGGGGAATTGAAAAAATGAAATATTGCCGCTGGAATCATCAAAATCGAACAATAATTGCCAAAGAAATAAGGGAAAAACATGGGAAACCCCGTTTATTCATAAGTTTTTCCCATTTTTCTTTGGCAATTATTGTTCGATTTTGATGATTCCAGCGGCAATATTTTAGTTTTTCCATTCCCTAGGGCCATGCACTACTGAATTTCTAAAATCCTTTAAAATTTCCAATTTAAGTACAACTTTTTAACTTTTGCCCCTCTGATTTGGCTAAATACTAAAAACGAACGGCGACCGACTGAGAACCCCTTAATAGTAAATTGATATACTTAGGTACAAAAATATTAATTAAGTCAATACAAATGAGATCATCGTTTAATTTTTCCCCACTTTTGAAAACTGTATTTTCTCTTATTTTTATGAAGTTTTTCTTTATTATTTGTACCTACTCTGGTTACCACTATACTCAACAATAATAATTTTGGACGCAACTCTTTGCAGTTTTTTTTTCTTTTTTTTCAATGCAAGCGTATTGGATTGAATATTTTTTCTCAAATTGAATTGAATTGAATCATAGGTAAGTACCTATCAAAGACTCGAGAGCACTATCATTTTTTCTTCAACACTTCCTCGTCGAACTTCCGAGTAGGTAATGTACATTTTTATCTACCATATATTTTGAACACAAGTCATTCCATATATCGACGGCTAAGAACCAGCATAGCATAACTCAATATTCCCCAACTTTTCAGGAGAGGGAAAAACGTCTGCCAAGTGGGTGTGGCACATAGCTTCCTCGTATCCATAACCCGATTGTATAGATGATCCGATGCATAGTAGATAATCTCAAAACATCAAAACAAGTTAATCTGTAACATCTCTGAAAATTTCATTGAAATCGGATGGAAAATGTAGAAGTTATGGCCGTTACAAGGAATTCACGTTTGCGCATGCGCAGTGGCTACTATCAGTCCGAAGGTGGTGATTTTCATAGGGGACCATCTAAATACTAATCTGTAACATCCCTGAAAATTTCATTGAAATCGGATTGAAAATGTAGAAATTATGGAAGTTACAAGGAAATTCACGTTTGCGCATGCGCAGTCGCTTCTATCAGTCCGGGGATGATGATTTTCATAGGGGACCGTCTACACACCAACCCGCACAATCCCTGAGAATTTCATTGAAATCGGATGGAAAATGTAGAAGTTATGGCCGTTACAAGGAATTCACGTTTGCGCATGCGCAGTCGCTTCTATCAGTCCGGGGATGATGATTTTCATAGGGGACCGTCTACACACCAACCCGCATAATCCCTGAAAATTTCATTTAAATCGGACAATAACTTCGTATAGTTATGCGCGTTGGAAGGAATTCATGACAGACAGACAGACAGACAGACACACAGACACACAGACACACAGACACACAGACACTGAACCAAAATTGTTCAGAAAGGTCTAAAACGCAAAACGCGAGTGAAAATTTTGATTTTGGAAAACTTTTTTTTTTCGACCTTGAAAAGTGAAAACAAAGCTTCCGCTACCTTGGTAGACTCGGAAGCAAAACTGATTCCCTGACAGCTTCTAACGAAAAATTTAGTTCTTAAATATTTTTCGTTAGAAGCTGTCAGGGAATCAGATTTTTCCCTCTCCTGAAAATTTGGGGAATATTGAGTTATGCTATGCTGGTTCTTAGCCGTCAATATGCACACCCAGGTGAAAGATTTCCCTTAGATCTATTAAATAAAGACACTCGCTTTTCTGTCTACGCACTCCTGAAGCGCTGAGCTGAATTACAATTCCTATAGGATTGAACATACTTAATTTTTGAGAATGAGTCATGTGACGAGCAAAATCGATAAAGCTGACTTTGTGTGATGATTTTTTCCCATATCCAAACTTTCAAAATGGTTTGGAGCAGCCGGCTTCTTGGACGGGGCAAAGTTACTGGTAATATCTGCGTCATAATTTGATAAAACTTGTTATTCACCGTAAAATAGAGTTAAATATAATAAAAATCGAATACAGCCATCGTACACTAGAGAATTTAACTACGAGTATATTTACAATTACGTAACATGTCAGGTCAATCCTATCGTCCTGGTTTCGGGTAGATAAAACCTTCTCCTGTTAATATTTCTGATTACGCACCCAGTGAACGTTGGTATGACTGTACGTGGTCCAACTTACCTGCAAAAAATAAGAAAAACATTAGGTACTTATGATGAAGAAGGGACAACCTCTTTGAAACAGGCAGGAAACTTTGTATCGATACCTTAAAGCACAAAGCTGCTATGTCCAAAAACAGAATTTTAAGAAAAACGCAAAAGAGGTTATCACCAGTGCACAATTCCTTATTAAACTAAACTCTTTAATATCTTCAATAAATGTTCAAGCTATAATCATCAAGAAGGTCAATAATAGTTTTTTCTTTTTTATAAAATAAAAAACAAGTGGAAGATGGATGGACATAGCCTCTTTGTGATTTAAGGTATCGGTATGTTCGAGTGAACTGTGTTGTAGCTGTATTTACGATATAAACTCCAAAGGAGTGACCACGGAAGACCAAAAGGAAACAAACTGTAATGAACAAACAAGTGGTATAAAATAATACATTTTGGTAGAGGACAGGACGAACACATCACAATTATGTCCTTGAAATTTCAAATTTGTACAGTATCTTGTGACAAAAACATAGATTCATTTTATCGAATCATACTTGAATAAATTCATTCTCTTCAAAAGTCAAGAGAAACTCGAGTGTATTTTGAGGTCACATCACAAAACATAAACTCCAATGGATGTGTACTTGTTTCTGAACATCTAAGATAGTTATAGGTACAAGAATTAAGTTAGGAAATTCTTGATGGTGATCCTTTGAAAAAACGTGATCTCTAACCCAAGGATGACTTTTTTCAAATCAAACACTATTTTTCCTGTTCGATACCGTAAAAACACCGTTGAGAATTAATTGAGCTAATTTTCGGGAACTAATAGGAAAAAAATGAGCGTATACCTAAAGAAGTAGCTCGTAGACGTGACCTATTAGGCGAACGATAACGTTTGAAAATGTGAAACACCTACTAATTACCGTTTGGAAAGTTAGAAATATTTGGGAATGTTTTTCTTCCACATAAAATAATTTTTGAGAACTTCTTTAACTGTATAAAAAAATATGTTGAACTAAACTCGTATATTGACAAGCAATAACTTGAGGAGTTGAGGTTGACTTTCTCCAAACATATCTTGACTGTTATTTATATGTTTTTTAAATAGTTTTATCATTTTTTTTAGCTCCTTGTCGGCAGATTCCTTCAAAAAGTGGCGAACTTCGTTCATGAAGCAAAGAAAATTCAAGATCGAGTAATTCGAGGACGCGGTAAACCGAATTGCCGTCTCGGAGACCACTTTGGGTACCTTGAAAAAAACGTCTGCCAAGTTGGGTGGGCAGTATAGCTTCCTCACTCATTGTAACATGGACGTATGGAATCAGTTGGCGAAAAAATTATGATTCTTTATTTAGCGGTCCACCGTCTAGGACCTAACCCACACAATCCCTGAAAATTTCATCGAAATTGGTTGAATAGTTGCGGAGTTTTGGTTGTAACAATAAATTTAAAGTTCGCGCATGCGCAGCGGCTATTGCTTGACCAATTTGATTGAAACTTATAGGGTGTCTCTTAGAAGTTAGTCCCTAACTAACCTCCAAATTTGAGCAAAATCGGTTCATTAGAAACCGAGAAACCGAGGTTCCAGGAAATTCACGTTTGCGCATGCGCACTCGCTCCTATTGGTCCGAAGGTGCTGAAATTGATAGGGGACCGTCTAGGACCTAACCCGCACAATCCCTGAAAATTTCAACAAAATCGGACCACAGGTTAGTATAGTTTTGCCCGGGACAAGGATTGACCACAGACAGACCGACAGACAGACACGGAACCAAAATTGTTCCGGAAGCTCTAAAACGCAAAAACGTCTGCCAAGTTGGGTGGGCAGTATAGCTTCCTCACTCATTGTAACATGGACGTATAGAATCAGTTGGCGAAAACTCGGCGCTGCGCGCCTCGGCGGGGGCTTCGCTTAGAGCCTAATGGCTAAAATGTGACATACCTTGAAAAGGTTTTTGCTCCCTCTCCCTCTTTATCTTTCTTCCACTGTAATATTTAAGCTCACTCAGCTGATCAGTGACCTCTCAGGCACCTTCAGCATTCTCCATTGACCCGCCCTCTCAAATTTCAGGTTCCTGCGTTCAACAGGAGAGGAAATGGCCTTGGAGCTCACTCAGCTGATCAGTGACCACTCAGGCACCTTCAGCATTCTCCATTGACCCTGCCTCTCAAATTTCAGCTTCCTGCGTTCAACAGGAGAGAAAATGGCCTTGGAGCTCACTCAGCTGATCCGAAGGTGCTGAAATTTATAGGGGACCGTCTAGGACCTAACCCGCACAATCCCTGAAAATTTCATCAAAATCGGACCACAGGTTAGTATAGTTTTGCCCGGGACAAGGATTGACCACAGACAGACCGACAGACCGACAGACCGACAGACAGACAGACAGACAGACAGACACGGAACCAAAATTGTTCGGGAAGCTCTAAAACGCAAAAAGCAAGTGGAAATTTTGATTTTGGAGGACTTTTTTTTTTTCACTTCTTTCACGAATACAAAGCTTCCCCACCTTCGGTAGTGAGGAAGCAAAATTTGTTTTTTTTTCATGGAAAGAAAATGTTTATTGATACCAACCTGTTCTCACACGCACATAACAACATTCCAATCACAACAACAACACAACATTACAATTTCCAATTTCTCTCATAAACTGATAGTCTCATAAACTGATTTTTCACAGTCGAGTAAAACCCATTGATCAGAATCCATGGTTCCAAGGGCTACACTGTCTGCAGCCAAGAATCTATCAGAAATTAAGCGTACAGATCGAAGGAATAATATTAATATAAAACATTATTTTCATCGTAATACCTTTTCCAGACAATATTGAATTTTCCTCGACCTCCTGGTTTTATAAACCTGAATTAGTTACAGAATTAGTTCTTCCAGTTACATCAGATTCGTTGATGAGGATAATGTGTAAAATTTTCCATTTTAATTAATTCATGACATAAATCATGAAAGTTTTAAAAAAGGATCTTGGAGGAGGGTTTTCGGAAAAGTCTACTCAAAATGTTTGTATTCTGCAACAATGAGAGTGTTAGTATGGAGAACGTTTGCGTTCAGGAAGAGGGTAACATTGGAATATCAACAGTAAGTCAGGGAAGTAGTAAAATAGCTGAAGTAGAAGAGGGTAGTAGTAGTAGATGAAGGAAATGGTGGGATAGTGACAAATCTTGGTAGAAATCAATTCCTAAAAATTTATTCATTCATGATTTTTCAAAGTATCGAGCGACGGTGACGTAACGCAGGAAAAGTATAGTGTTGGAAACTAAAGAATATCGTCGGTCAATCCGAGTCCCAGCCCCTAAACAACTACCTTTTTGCTCGACACCTAGGTGTCAAGTCTCTGACGTGGGACCTAGGTAGGATAAACATGAATTGAACCCTTCCCCTTCACGCCAAAGTGAAAATTTTGTCAAAATGATCTGATAATCCAGACTTGAAAGTTCCTCTCTTTGGAAAAAACATCCACAATTCAGCCACTTGTCAACGGTGCGTTCAAATTAATTTTTATCTGCGCATCGTTTTGAGAGAACGGCGTAGAACGCGGAAAAACGTGCTGTTGTTCAGCGAACAAGGGCTTGGTTGGAAAAACGACTCCGTCCGACTCATGCCACGTCGCCCGAGCTGTACCTTCGCACGTTTTGCTGCGTTCAAAGGCCGTTTCTCAGAAAATTGCACAGATGAAAAGTAATTCAAACACACCGTTAACGAGTTGCTGAATTGTAGATGTTTTTTTTCGAACAGAGGAACGTTTGGGAATGGGCAAAAATATAGTTTTAAAATACTCTTAACTTCTACTAAAAAGTTAAATTAAGAAAAATTCATTTGGCGTGATTTTTTACGAACCTACACACCTCGCATGAAAAATTTCAATTGAGTAATGAGCAGATAGGACATTTAGTGCTCTTTTTTATCGGTGACCTCAAATTTACGGCCAAGGGAGTAAGGGACCATTTTACGAATTAAGATCGTAAATACGAAAAATATATAATTAGAAAAAGTTAGGTTGGAAAAATGTTATAGCACAGAATTAGTTGCAAATTAGTCGTAGAATCAGTTCCTGAAGTTTGGACTATTAATTCTGGGATTAATTGACCTTGTATAGGGTGTTAACCTCATGTAACTGGTACAGACGAGGGTTTGATTCTATTACTAGAGCCAAGCAAAAAGTGTCTCGTAGCTTTATAGATTGATGTAATGACGTCCAGGGTGCGCGCAACTTCAAAAATTATAAAACAAAAATTGGAAACCGTAAAAAAGTACAGTCGTTGTAAAAATTGTCAGAGACGAATCTATTTTCATTTGAAAATTTAGAAGTTGAATTTTCAGATTTATGGGTGACGTTGATGAATCACCGGACTTTTTTTTCCTAAATGAGTTATAATTTCCCGAAAACTTAGGGTGGTTATCAAAAATTCGTTCTCTTTATCAAAAGTTGAAATTTCCGTTCAAAAGACGTTGATTAAATGAATAAAGGGTTGATTAAAACTCAGAGTTCAAATTTGAAGGGTCTGCGTTCCTGCTACATCTCCTCCCTTTGATCTCAACTCTTCGAAGAGTATTGTATCGACTGTCCATAATTATCACCTTCCAGTTCCAAACGCCTCAACTCTACTTTGTTGGGGAGTTTCCTCTTCCTTGTCGACCAGTTTCCTCTCTCGTTTCGACCCGGTAATTCGAGCACGGAGAAGTTCTTGGTTGATTCGAATGCGATAAAGGGTTCCCTCGAACACGAAGAACTTCGGGTTCGGACGGACTTTCGACAAGTTGGTGGATGACGGGGAGGAGGGCTCGCGAGAACTCAACTTCTCGACTTAACTAGTAGTTTCTGGGTGGACCTAAAAGAAAATGTACCTACTTTATCAGCTGTGAATGAATAGAGAATGGAACTGCCCTCCGTCTCGGACTTAGACATGCAAAGTTTCAACAGACCAACCACAGTTTCGAAAGGAAGAAAGTAAGTACCTTTCGGTTTCTATTCACAGATTACAATCCAATTTTCATTGGAAAGTTTTGTTGTTTCTACCATTTTGCTTCATCACTTGTTGTGAAGTTAGTGAGATCTTTGTATCCATGAAGTAGTTCAAAAAAATGTGCCTTCTCCGAAGTCCACATTTTCTCTCACAGTTTGCGGTTCAACGATTTTTGAACAATTACGGGTCCTTGTCTACCGGTTGTAAAATTCTTGTTCCAGTCATATATCTATCTGAAATTCTAGTCCGATTTGGACGAACATTTCCCCTACGAGTTTTACCAACGAATTCCGCAAGTATCAGAAAGCTGTACTGCCCACCCAACTTGGCAGGTTTCTTAGAAGTTACACAAATCATGACGTTTAAGGCCCTTTCAAGATTCAAATTTTTTTTTTTCAGTAAGACCATTGCAAGCTCCTTTTTAAACCTACGTGAGAGGAACACGATTTTTCAAATCCCAGTTGAAAATAAATTCAAATGAATCAATTATTAAACTATTAACCATACTAACTAATAAAATAAATCATACGGCATAAACCTTCAGAGTGCCATAACAACCGAATATTATCCAAGATCTTGGAGACGTCCTTTCAAGTACTTCAAGGAGCAAAATTGCCAAAATTGTAAAACATTTTCCCCGAACCTACTTTATGAGGGAAATCACATTGAACAGGGTTCTCAAATACTTCAACTAGCTGTTTCTGAAAGGAAAAAAAATCAATAAAAAAATATCAGGTAGGTAGGTATGTCAAAATTACCAGTTTTTCCCTGAAATAACATCCAAAAATGCCTTTAATTTTTCCAAAATCTACCTGAAAATGGTTCTAATCGTTTTTCGCTTCTGTGAATTTATTATGGGCACCAGAAAAAATTTAGGTGGGTAATAATTCAATAGAGGAAGAATAAATTGAAATACAATGTGGACAATTTTAAGGTTTGAAAGAAAAATGCAAAATAGAATTTTGCTTCAGAAAATCTTGATAATTTTTCAGAAAAACTAGACGTGAATCATGTTACTCATCGAATGGTGACTCGAGTGAAAACAGTTACCTACCTGTTATCTGGACTCCCCCGACACTCATCGATTAGCGCCCGAAACTGTTTTTCTCCAATCACATTTTTAGACTCTCGAATGGGGTAATAAAAAAAATGGTCCAGATGGGAGGGGTGGCCTAACTAGCTTACAACTACCGCTAACTGTTCCCGAGGACTATTTAAACCTCATTTTGGAAGAAGATGCACAACAGTCGTCCAGCCTTCCTGACACCCATCAGGATGATCGCTCTATTGTTCTGCCTCGTAGCAACGACTGCAGCTTTCCCCTTCCCTAATGGTAATTTGAGTTTTTTAGTTTGAGTATTGTAATGTTAATCATAACATAAACAAAATAATATTATAATATAATACAAATAAATTTGAATATTAAGTCGTGTAAATTTACGCGGCATGAGCGAATTTCATGATTACAACTGCCCTAGAATGTCGACTCTTAAAATAGGAGTTCAATGAGTAGGTACTTAATTGCACAGATCCAGGCACAATTTATAGACATATATCACAAGTGCAACGGCACAATTCGGTAAGAGAAACAGTCGAAATAATATGACTAAGTTGTCTCTTTTTTTTCATTTAAGCGAGAAATATTTTGAAAAATATTGTTGATTTCAGGGTTGGCGTTGACAGGGAGTGGAGCGAGCTCGTCTGCTCAGGCCAGCAGCGGAGCGATCGCTGGCGGTTCAGCCCCATACGCAGTTCCTTATGGAGCAGGAAGATCTGGAGCTGTGGCCAGCGCTGATAGCAGCGCCTACTCTCAAGGTAATCACTGATCTCGTAGATATAGTATAAGTGATTAACAGAACTCACACAAAGCTATTATCAAACAGTGCAATCCAGTACATTTATGTAGGTACATTGATTTCCACGATCATCATCATAGTATACGATTTGATCAGAAACTTCCAAAACTTTTGCCCCTGCACACTGAAATAGAAGGTTGCAGAATATGATGTTTGGTAAATTATTCATATCACCTCTGAAAATCATTTAAATCAGTAGAAACCATTCGGAAAAACCGCCATTTGTTCAGGAGACAAAAGTCAATATTAATTTTACAGGCAATGGCAATCAACGATTATTTCATTTTAGTCCAGCAATTAAAAATTGGCCTCAACTCAACATAAATATTTCTCGCAAATCAACATTGTTTATAGAATTAGATGAAGAATATTCTTCTGAACTTTGAGCCAGAAAAGCCCCAATGAAACACTCGTGAAATCCCAATCATCTTCACTTCAAGTGCAGTGCTTAATTTACTGATTTGGTTGATGAAAAGTCCAATGGATTAAGCCAGGCCCGCACCTTCATGCTGGCCACTTCAATGGTGCGGGTACGAAAACTTGTTCGGTCGTTCTTAGGTGAATCAACCTGTGATCTAACAGGACAATTTTTGGTTTATCATTTTCCTTTAAAATCGAACAAGAAAAAAAATGTTAACCCCCCCCCCCCACCTCAAAATTTGATGTTCTGCGTTCCAAGGTGCGTAGAATCCGAAAATCGATAAAAAAAATTTTCCGTCGGTCCGCCGTACGCGGCACTTTTTTTAGCAACTCTGGACCGATTTGGTTCAAATTTGGTATATGGGTTCCATATCGGGTCTAGTTGTGCCGCGAAGCTTTTGGTTGATGTCAGTCACTTCTAAGGGGTGAAAATTAAGGGTTGACATTTTCAAGAGTGCCCTAGCTCGAAAACTCTCGAAATGAAGTTATCGTTTTTTCACCCATTTTAAAAAGTATCGAATTTTTATAATTTTCTTAGACCACCCGGAGCTCTTTAGGACAAACCGTTCGGTCCTCACAAGTACTTAAGGGTTTTCCTTCGATAAAACAGAAACACGAGTGTGAATCGCAAAAGAGGTCTAATCTCCGTTCAAATTTTATCTGACTAAAATGCGATCGCTGTTCATTTCTTCGATTTGTATTCAGTTTTGCTTTCTGGGTAAACAGTAATCAAATTTCCATATGAAGCTCTCTATTTTTCGAATCGAGTGTGAAGCGTTTCCTATTGAACGCATGAAGCTGGAATTTGAGAGGGAAGGTCAAGGGAGAATACAGATGGTGGTGGGTGCTATTGATGGAGAACCAGTGATCTCTACAGAAGGGTGATCTATACAGAAAATAATAAACTTTTGGGCAATGATTTGCAGCGTTTTTTCGTTCAAACTACGTAAAACCACTTGCACAGTATATTCTCGAATTATTTTTCTTCCAATTGTTCGAGGGGGGTTATTTACATTGATTAATTTCTTGTGAACTGGTTTTCAGGGTATGTCCCCGGTTACGTTGGAATTGCCAGAGATGTCGGAGTCGGGTATGCTGATAGCCCAGTAGGCGGTGTACATGGAGGACTGCTCCAGCTGGGAGGCACTTTGGCTTCAGGTGTAGGAGCTGGAATCGGAACTGGAATCGGGGTTGCCAGAGGAGTTGCAGGTTCTGTTGGAAACATCGTGAAGGGAGGCTTGTCGAGCGCTCTCGATTTCGGAACTACCATTGCTGGAGGGTTTACTCAAGGTTTGGCTGGAGGAGCTCGAATTCCTATCGGAATTCAAGGAGGAGCTCATGCAAGTAGTGATTCAAGGGCAGTTGGCTACGCTCCTGGTATTATCGGTTATCCTCAAGGCATTGCTGGCAGTCACGCTGCGGCTCAAGCTGGTGCTACAAGTGGCGCTTTGGTTGACGGTAGATTTGGATATGGAGTAGTCGGCTACCCTCAGGGCATTGCTAGCAGCCAAGCTGGAGCTCATGCTGGTGCTATAAGTGGAGGATTTGGTGTTGTCGGGTACCCTCAAGGAATTGTAGGTAGTCAAGCTGCAGCTCAAGCTGGTGCTACAAGCGGTGCTTTGGTTGGAGGCAGATATGTTGATCATGGCTTTGTGGGATACCCTCAAGGAATAGCCGGTAGTCAAGCTGCAGCTCAAGCTGGTGCTACAAGTGGCACTTTGGTTGGAGGCAGATATGTTGATCATGGCCTTGTGGGATATCCCCAAGGAATAGCCGCTAGTCAAGCTGCAGCTCAAGCTGGTGCTACAAGCGGTGCTTTGGTTGGAGGCAGATATGTTGATCATGGCCTTGTGGGATACCCCCAAGGGATAGCCGGTAGTCAAGCTGCAGCTCAAGCTGGTGCAACAAGCGGAGCATTGGTCGATGGCAGATACGTGAATTACGGTGTTGTCGGGTATCCCCAAGGAATAGCCGGTAGTCAAGCTGCAGCTCAAGCTGGAGCTACTAGTGGTGCCTTGGTTGGAGGCAGGTATGTTGATTATGGCCTTATAGGATACCCCCAAGGGGTAGGCAGTAGTCAAGCTACTGCTCAAGCTGGTGCTGCTAGTGGAACCTTGGTTGGAGGTAGATACGTTGATTATGGTGTTGTTGGATACCCCCAAGGCATAGCTGGAAGTCAGGCCGCAGCTCAAGCTGGAGCAGCCAGTGATAGCTTGGTCGGTGGAGCTGGTGCAACAAGCCAAGCTGAGGCATCGAGTGATGCATCAACCGTTGGAAAGACCATCTCAGGAATCGTTGCCAGTGAAACAGGCGCTACAAGCTCTGCTTCCGCTTCAGCATCCGCTGAGACTGGTTCAGTATCAGATACTTTAGGACGCGGAATCGCAGGTGCTGAAGCATCATCGTCCTCTCAAGCCAGTGCCTCAGCTGAATCTGTTGCTCTGACTGGAGGCCTGTCCGGAGCCAGCGCTGGAGCCACAGCAGAAGCTAGCAGCTCTTCAGAAGCTGTGGCTGTTTAATTTCAGGTAAGCTACGGATCATTATGATTTAATGATGATAAATAAAATTATATTGATGATTTGCAACTTATTTATTGTTGAATGATGTTTCTGGTCAATTATCTCTTTATCTCTACATTTGAAGAACTAAACATTGTTACCCATATAATTACTTTGATGTATTGCAATTGATTTTTCTTTAGAGATTTCGAGCCTCAAAATTCTGGATAACAGCGTGAAACGAATAACCTGCACTCCAAGTACACTGTGAGAACGAGTTCAGAAGAAAATTGATTCGACGAAGAGAATCACCATACGCCGCAATAAACTCATGATCTTCAAGTCATAAATTTTGTTATAAAATCTTGAATAAAATCAATAAAATTCATCTACTACTTTTCTTATAAGCTTATCTAATGTTCTAAAGCTCCCATCCCTAGTTCAAAGTAACAAAAGTGAAAGACTAGAAAAAAATTTAGAAATATTTCTATATCACAGTTCATTCTGTTTCACAAGAATTAGTCCAAAACACAAAAGCTCTAAACATGAACATATTCTAGTGGTTATTAATTACGCTGCAGCTTCACTGAACTCAAATTAATTGCCTGAAAGGAGGAATTAAGCAGCTAAAGAGTTAAGATAAGACTGTGCATGAATTTTTTGTAGCAACAAAAACAATATTTTATTTAATTTGAGAATTTGGACCTTATTGAAGAATATCTGCGGAAGATCGTGATTTAAGAATATGACAAGAATGTTGAAGAAATTTCGCTTGAATATTGTCTTTGTTCAGTAGACGTCATTGTTTTTCAACTTCTTAGATACAAGTATACAAGGAGTCGCAGCATCCAGATTATGATTTCTTGTTTGATAGAGCCCAAAACAAAGGCCCAAATTTGAGCAGTTGATTGTTTCTGGGATAGTAAAAATCACAACTATATTCCTTTGAGGTATTTCTAAGGTGTCCAAGTTGTTTTTCCATTGAGCAACTAGTTGTAAAAAAACCCACTTCTGCAACTGTTATATACAATTTCAAGTAATTGAAGATCCTCCAATGATACTTAATATAATACTGGGCTGCCGCAGTTAATGTTAGGTATTCCTCCCAGACCTATACTGACATAAAGACCCGAACCTCATAATTCGCAAGGTTGACAAGAATAAGTGAATAGAATAAGTAAAATATTACCCACGTTTCATCACGAATAGCGTAAGTGCCTCCACACATGATACCAACGTAACAACTAACTTATGTAGGTTAGTCACATTTTTTAGTTAACATTGTGTAAAGATACCTCATTCAAAAATCAATTAGGTACAAGAAGGTATGAATTACAAATATTTTGAAGGCACATTAGAACCTAGAAACCTATCGCATTTCACCGTTCCCCACGACAAAGTGTTTCACAGACACTTACCTTCTTAGCAGTAATCGGTCTGAGCGAGTTCAACGTTCGAAGAAAACAAACAAACTTCACTAATGTCATCAAAAGACTGAGGGGGAAGGTACTGACCACATGGGACCGCTCAGAGAGCCAGGGGAGCCAAATTTGTGTGGAGAAAAATCCCTAGGTGTCTGTAGGACACTTTTCGGGCACCAAGGGTTAACGGCAGTATGAAAATACCCAAGAAGCTGACTGGAAAAATACAAAAAACAATTATTGTAGTAATTATTGTAACAACATTTTGTTAACTTAGCTGTTAAACAGCGTCTAAGTACTATAGTAACATAGAATTCACTTAGTATAACAAACAAAGTTTGCAATATTATTGAAATTTTCTGATGTGCCGAGTCAGTAAAATCATTTCAACAGGGGCTAAGCCAAATGAAGGGGTAAGAAATCTGAGCAAGTCGCATCACCTCTGTTCATGCATTTTTCACTTTTAAACTGTAATAAATAACAGTTTATTATGGAACACGGAGCAGCCATTTGGCTCCTAGAAGATGGTCGCCTCAGGTATGCACCAAAAAAAAAAAAAAAAAAAAAAATAACTCAATTTGAACTTGTGGCAAATCGACAACTACAGGAGTCCTTGCCCAATTTTTTACTCCCAAAATGTTCAATAGTTTTTATTTCTATCCCTCTCTCTCTAAAAAACTGTGTTTGCTTCATAAAATAAATATTTATTCATCTTTACCCAGCACATATAGAATGGTTGTTTTTTTGTATTGTATTGTTTGCTGTATTGTTGCAGTTTGATGGATAAACTATTGTGAGATGTATGCATTCATATTTCACCCGTCTGCTCTTCTGCAATATTTGAAAGCCTCATCAACATGTTATTTTCCACTATAGGGCAAATATCTTAATTATTCTACCAGAGGCTCTGAATTTTCTGGTCTTTCTGATAACCTCGATAATTCGAACTAGTCATCACGAAAAGTCTTTCAACTAGAATGGTGAGTTAAGCACACATGGAATAACAAAAAATTATTCTTATTATTTTATTATTATGATTATACAACAGTATACAATTATTGAATTGAAATTGGATGAGGTAGAAAATTTGGAAGTGGTAATGAAAAGTAACCACCGAAAAATTCCCGTCAAACACAAATTTCACTACATTACCTACAACTTACGGGTTGATAAAAAGCAATACAATTGATAAGTTTTTCAATATTAAATTGATGAATTTTTACTTTCAAGTCTACCATGGCTCTCACTGACAGGATCGTCTTGAAATAATGGAGGTACATCCTCGAACTATCTTCTAAATTTGAGTAAAATCGTGTATTTAGATCGTGCTATTCATCCGGTGTTGATGAATTTATCAATTCAATATGCTTTACGATTATTAAAACTAATGATAATCAGGTTACAACTTTTTGATAAATAATACAGGATACATAATATACAAGTGTACGGAAGGGAAGCAGAAGGCGGCCAAACGGCTGAACCACGTTTCAAAAGACGCCGAGATGACTGAACGTCTGAAATAATCCGAAGTTGGAGAAACAAGAGAACCAGTTCGACGATTATCAGTCCTTCGCCAACCGTTCTTAGGAAAGACTGTGGCAAGAGAATAAACAATAACAACAGGCTACAAAAACAAGAGAATAAACGGTAAATATCTCTAGTTCAAAAACATTTGTGGGTTCGAGAGAAATCTCCTAGAGCCTAGTTCCAACCATCCTTCGAATTCGAGCAGATTCTGTCAATTAAACGTTTGAGCAAAATTATGTTTGAGCGTATGCTGACGGTACTATTGGTCAGATGGCGATTAAATTCGTAGGGAGCGTTTATAGGAAGGAACTCGAACTTTTGGCCCATGACAAGGAGTGGACCACTGAGACTGCTCAAGGGGCATGAAAGATAGAGATCACATCAGGAGCTTCTCAGGGATCAGTGCAGGGTCCTCAACTGTGGAACACTTCATATGATGGTGACTACGAATGGAAATGCCTGAGGACTGTTTCCTTGCAGGATATGCTGATGATGTGGCGGCAATAATACTGGCAAGGACAATGGATTCAGCCCAAGTCAAGCTGGAGCTGATCATGTCACGAGTAATGGAGTGGATGGAAGACCATAGCCTTGGACTAGCTACAGCAAAGACTGAGGTAGTAATCTTCACGCGTAAGCACATACCTACCATCATCCCAATGCGGATTGCAAATGCCGAAATAACAACTAAACCAGCAGCCAGATATTTAGGAGTCATGTTGGACACCAAAAACACTTTTGGTGAACATATAAGAAGAACTGCAGATAGAGCAGCACAAAAAACAGCAGCTCTTTGTCACGTGTTAAACGGTTCCTGGCACAATTCCAACGTGGGAGAAAAGGAGGTGTTTTTTTAGTAGGTTTGAATCCCACATAACCGGAAGACGCGGATCCTTCCAGGTATCTTACGAGATCCAACTCCACCTATGGATCTTGAAGATTTTCTCGCTTGCCTGCTGAAAGAAAAAAAAAACGCTGCAAATTATTACACAATGGTTTATTATTTTTCTATTTAGATCACTCGTCTACAAAGCTACCAACCATCCAACATGAAGAAAAACATCGATCGCATTTCGGTCAGCTTTAATTTGTACGGAGATTAGGCCTCTTTTGCGATTCACACTCGTGTTTCTGATTTATCGTACGTAAAACACTTAAATTCTCATAGGGAGCGAACGGTTTGTCCTACAGGGCTCCGCGTGGTCTCAAAAAATTCTAAAAATTCTATAGAATCTTAAATTGAAGGAAAAACAATACCTTTATATCAAAATTTTTTGAGTTAGGGCGTTTTCAAAATTTCAAAATTCATTTTTGAACCCTTAGAAGTGACCTACATCAACCAAAATCTTCGAGGCACAACTGGACCCTAAATGAAGCCTACATACCAAATTTCATCAAAATCGGTCAATGCTAAGTGGCAAAAGTGCCGCGTACGGACGGACGGCCAAATTTTCATTCGATTTTTGGATTCTACGTACCTTGAAACGTAAACCATCAAATTTTGAGGGGGTGTTAAAAAAAAATTTTCCTTGGTCGAAAGGTTCATTATTGAAAATAATAAACCAAAAGAAGTAGGCCACAGGCAGACTGACAGTATCAGAACCAAAGTTGTTCAAAAATCACAAAACCCCAATATCTTGGAAAACCCTCTTTGTTTTATGCTGCACTAATTATGGAAGAAAAACAGCTAAAAATGTATTTAAAATTGACGATTTTCACGCTTTCGACGATTGTGAGATGGCTTATCACCGCCATAAGTCAGCAAGCACCTGACGAAGGATGTAGAAAGCAAAGGGAATCCCCGGATCCCGTACACACCTCAGAACTGTTCTGAGAATCTGATTGATCGACTGGCCACAAGTCGTAGCAGAGCTGATCCTCAGATAACGTCCCCACATTAAGGCGTGTAGTAATAATGGGGTCCCGAAATACATTGTTTTGTGGACGCTCAAATGGGATGTTTTCTTCTCCGCCCGAGACACTATTTTTCTAGGACCAGACGTATTTACGTATTTTTGTAGGTAAATTACACCTCGTTTGGGGGCATTAGTGGGCGAAGGAGGTGCTAATTTGCTGACTGAGCTGATGGTCGTATATAAAAGACCTCCAGGGGTCGAGACGTCAGATCAGACCGACAGCCCTCGCAATGATCGCCTTCGTCTTGTTCTGCCTTGTCGTCTCAGCTGCAGCTCGCCCTCAATGTAAGTCTCACAAGGAAATATCAAAACTTCAATTCCACCAATTAGCGGTAATATGAGGTGTTTAATATCAAAAACAAATAACTCCAAAACGCCATGAATTTTTCACATTCTCCAGAAGTCTTGTGTAGTAATTTTATACTTTGATAAACTTAACCCTTCGAGTGATGGGATCTTTCGGATACCTACTTGATGAGCTTCATTAATTTCCAAATATTTCCAGCAGAATAGGATAAAACATCGATGAAAAACAATCTCAGAGTAGATGTGGTGCCAAAGATACAGATATCTGGAAGCCCAATTTACGTACCAACTACTTTTTTCTCGCTGACTTTTCACTATCCACCAGTTTTTGAGAATTTTCAAGTAAAGCGAAATTTTTTTCGAGAAGACGAATTTTGAAATAGATCCAAATTTCAAATAATACACCAATAACACGTGGATATTACCATCATAACCATAGTAATATACGGTATATTCGGATTCAGCACAAAAATTTCTGACAAAAGTAGGCACTATTTAAAAAATACAATTGTGTCCAAAAATACACAATCAGAACCTGCGTATTTTCGTAGTGCTAAAAATTCAATAGCCGAATGGGTACTATGAGTTCGTGGAGACGAGTAGAACATGAATATGGACTCCTAACGTCTTAAAATACACCCTTTGTTTACAGTATGTTGGTATGGTATACTGAAACTCGAAAAAACAACAATATACGTGTAGGTACTCTATGAGTTCGGGGTGACGAGAAGAGTATTTTTTGTGGTTTTTGAAATAAATATTTAACCTAGAGTTTGGTTGAATAATTTTAACGATTCGTGCTATGTGCCACACCCACGGGGATGACTACTCTGTCAAATAGCTTATAATCCGATTTTCTTAACCATTATTTTGAAGATTTCTTTGAAAATTCGCTTACTAACTCACACTGCATGATTGGACTTTTTTGATATAAGATTGTCCAATAGAAAATATTTTTAATAAATAAAAAAATTGTTCTTTTACAAATATTTAAAATTATAAAAAATAGGGAGAATGAATAAAAACTTGAAAATGTTCTAAAAGTAGACTAATTGCATTATAGGTAAGTTATATTCAAAACATTGAAAATTCTATTGAGGAAAAGATTGGAACTTCTAAAATAATAAACCAAAATGGAAGGGAAGTTTGGTCTTCCTATGGGATGAACTTCAGAAGGGAAAAAGAAGAGGGGGGGGGGGAATATGGGGAGAGAGGGTCAAGAGTCGTGACCTCTTTTGCGATTCACACTCGTGTTTCTGATTTACTGTACGTAAAACCCTTAAATTCTCGTAGGGAGTGAACGGTTTGTCCTACAGGGCTCCGCGTGGACTCAAAAAATTCTAAAAAAATCTAAACTATCTTAAATTGATGGGAAAACAATACCTATATATCAATTTTTGTTAGTTAGGGCGTTTTCAAAATTTTAGAATTCATTTTTCAACCCTTAGAAGTGACCTGCATCAACCAAAATCTTCGGGGCACAACTAGACCTCAAATGGAGCCTACATACCAAATTTCTCCAAAATCAGTCAATGCTAAGTGGCAAAAGTGCCGCGTACGGCGGACAGACGGCCAAATTTTTACTCGTTTTTTGGATGCTACGTACCTACCTTGAAACGTAAACCATCAAATTTTGAGGGGGTGTTAAAAAAAATTTTTCTTGGTCGATCCTAAAGGGCCATTATTGAAAATAATAAACCAAAAAACGCAACTCTTTTGGTTGCCTTGAACTGAAATTGATGGTTTCGCATAAGGGCACCATGTGAGGCTAGTTGTGCCCCGAAGATTTAGGTTGTTGTGACTTCTAGGAGGTCTTCAAGGGAATCTTCAAATTTGAGAGTATTGAGTTTTTAGAATCGAATATGACCATCTCGAGCTCTATAGAACCAATGTTTAGCTCAAGTATAGAGAAATCTTAATTTAAACGTTTCATTATAGCATTTTTAAATGAAATTTAAGATTTTTCAAACCAAATTGTAGATTTTTCATACCAAATTCAAAATTTTCTGAACATAATATGTTATGGAAAATCTTGAATTATACTTGTAAATGCTATAATTAATATGTTATTTATTGTAATAAATTATAATGTTTTGTTTGGGTGAAGCGGGCGCCAGCGCATCTTCTCAGGCGCAGGCGATCGGGGGCTCGATCGGTGGAATCGGCGGCCACTTTGGGGTTGACAAGAGCCTCGCTCACGCCTCCAGCGGCGCCCAGGCGTCCGGCGGCGTGGGTTACGGTCTTGGCGGCGCCTCCGCAGGCTCCAACGCCTTTTCGGGCGCTTCGGGCGGCGTCGGTAGCGGAATTCATCAAATCGGCGGCGTCCTCGGCGCTGGAGCCGGCGGTCTCTTGGGAGGCGGAATCGGAATCACCAAAGGAGTTGCCGGTGGCCTTGGAACCGTGAGTGAAATTTAATCCATGGAAAGTCAAAACCATCAATAATTTTCATCCCTTTTCGAAGAAACAACTCCATATAAATATGATTTCGAATTGAACAAAAGTGATATGTTTCTTTTATATACTGGTTATTAGAAGGGATGAAGAATTCAGCTTCTTTTCTCATCAAGGACTGAGGGAATTCACTCCAACAACCAGGTGCGAAAAACAGTATTAATATTAGATTCTTTTCAGGCGGTTCAGGGAGGTCTTACCGGAATTAGCCAACTTGGAGGCAGCATTGGCGGTGGATTCCAACACGGACTTGTCGGCGGCAGCCAGCTGATCGGTGGTGCCGCCCAATCTGGAGCTGGAGCTCACTCTCTGGGAGGCCTTGGAGGATATGTAGGAATCGGTGGACAGGCTGGCGCCGGAAGTCAGGCTAGCGCCCATTCTGGCGCTCACTCTCTGGGAGGCCTTGGAGGATATGGAGGAATCGGTGGACAGGCTGGCGCCGGAAGTCAAGCTAGCGCCCAATCTGGCGCTCACTCTCTGGGAGGCCTTGGTGGATATGGAGGAATCGGTGGACAGGCTGGCGCCGGAAGTCAGGCTAGCGCCCATTCTGGCGCTCACTCTCTGGGAGGCCTTGGAGGATATGGAGGAATCGGTGGACAGGCTGGCGCCGGAAGTCAGGCTAGCGCCCAATCTGGCGCTCACTCTCTGGGAGGCCTTGGAGGATATGGAGGAATCGGTGGACAGGCTGGCGCCGGAAGTCAGGCTAGCGCCCAATCTGGCGCTCACTCTCTGGGCGGCCTTGGAGGATATGGAGGACTCTCAGGCGCGGGTAGTCAAGCCAGCGCTCAAGCTGGAGCCTTCTCATGAGTCATCGGCCTCTGAGATGTTAACTTGAGGTAACCAGTTTTCACATATGAAGATCCTACAAATTAGATAATATTATTTATGGTCTCTGAAATATCTCATGAATTCTATAATTTAGTTCCTACCTACTGATTATTAAGAATAATTTATTAAATTATTAAGTAAACCATGGTGTTTTTTGCTACCTTGCTACTAAAAAAACACAAAACAAAAAAAAGTACCTTCGTCAAAGTAATTTAGCTGTGGACCTGGTTTATACCTCCTATCCAACCACAAAATCTATTAATTTTTATTGACACGAAAAATTCCTCATATCAATGGCATCATATGATAACCTCGTATCTCAATTTTTGGCCAAATGGGTTTTTTTGGATTCTCTGAATGAAAACCTCGTATCCCACCCACCTGTAATTCAATTTTTAGCGGGAATTGCATTTTCTGCTCTCTAACGCCCTAAATGATAACCTCGGTTTTGATCAAGAGGGCTGAGCGTCACTGATAACCATGGTTTCTTATCGCTAAAATTTAATTACAGGTGGGTGAGATACGATGTTATCATGTGATGCCATCGATATATTGACTGTGCACAGTAGAAACTTGTATCTGAAAATTGTTCTAATACGACAGTAAAACGCTATAGATACATTCAACTAAAAAATTCAAAAATAATATTCACTCCCCAAATCGTGATCTTTTCGTTTCGGGCCACTTTTTATTCCCCACAAATTAACATATGTTTCATACGTTTTTTGGATGATGTTTTTCATCAATAAAACACCAAATATTACACCGTTCCCGAAAATAGTGGAAGATTGTCTCTGTGGGCATACTGCATCGAATGATACCAAATCCAGAAACGACATAACTCACGTTTCTTCATACATTCATGATCGATGAGGTGGTACACTGTCATCGAACCGATTGACAGAATCAAGTCGTCAGAAATTTCAATGGCGGTTTATTTATCCATAACATCCCTATTAGAATACAAATCTGTAGTAAAAATCGAATTTCTGGACACTTTTTTGACTAAAATAGATAAAATTATCATAAATTGAATACAAAAATATTGAGAAAAAAAGTGTTTGTCACACTGAACTTAAACTCACTCGAAAATTGCTGATTATATTTCGTTTTGAATATACCTTACCACCATACTGTACGCCGGAGATGGGCGAATTCTTATTCATAAATACGATTATGAATACAAATCATATCTGCGATTTTATGATTATGAATACTAATACAGATATGAATATGAATATGAATACGAATACAATCGTATTCACACTTTGAATTCAATTTTTCCCCGTATTCGTATTTTGAATACAATTTCACGATTTTTCCTATAATTTTCCTAAAAGTCGAATATTTTTTACGATTTTCCATGAAAATCATACTTTTTTAAAATGATTTTTTCCCAAACAATGGACCTAACATTTTATGTTGTGTCATTTTATGACCTAACATTGTCAAAATAATCAATCGAAATTCGAAACACTCACAAATTCTTATAGGATTTTTCACGCAGAATCGAATGAGACCAACCCCAGATCGCTGTGATCAACCGTATAGAAACTAAGACGACATTTCCGCTAAAAATCGTATTTTTTAAAAACAATTCGCACTAAAAATCATTAAAAAAATTATGATTTTACCGGAATTTTTATTGATTTTTTTGACAATTTTAGGTAATAAATACAACCAATATTCCGGTAAAAACATAATTTTTCCATGTTTTTCAGTGCAAATTGTAGAGAAAAAAAATGTTTTTAGCGGAAATGTTGTCGTAGTTTCTATACGGTTGGTCGCAGCGACCTGGGGTTGGTCTCATTCGATGCTGTATAAAAAATCCTATAAGAATTGGTGAACTTTCGAATTTTGATTGATTATTTTGACAATGTTAGGTCATAAATATGTCGAGAGTTCGGGAGAAAATCGTTTAAAAAAGTATGATTTTCAGAGAAAATCGTTTAAAAAATTCGATTTTTAGGGAAATTATTGAAAAAATCATAAAATCGTATTCGAAATACGAATACGTATTCAAAGTGTGAATACTATAGTACTCGTATTCATACCTGAATTCGAATTCATAATCATAAAATCGCAGATATGATTTATATTTATAATCGTATTTATGATTAAGAATTCGCCCATCTCTGTTGTACGCACAGGAAATGTTTTGAAGATATTAGAAGTTGATATTCATGTTCTTCTCGCCACCTCGAACTTATAGAGTACCCACTCGGCTTTGCATTTTTGGGTACAACGAATAATCGCAGGTTTTCATTTGATAGGTAATTTATATAAATTCTTTACACATATATCAACAAGTTTTAGACAATTTTGGTTTATTATTTTCAATAATAAGCCTTTGGAATCGAGCAAGAAAAAAAAAATTTTAACCCCCCCCTCAAAATTTGATGTTTTACGTTTCAAGGTACGTAGAATCCGAAAATCGAATAAAAAAATTTCCGTCCGTCCGCCGTACGCCGTACGCCGTCCGCCGTCCGCCGTACGCGGCACTTTTCTTAGCAACACTGGACCGATTTGGTTCAAATTTGGTATATGGGCTCCATTTGGGGTCTAGTTGTGCCGCGAAGCTTTTGGTTGATGTAGGTCACTTCTAAGGGGTGAAAATTCAGGGTGGAAATTTTCAAGAGTGCCCTAGCTCGAAAACTCTCGAAATAAAGGTATCGTTTTTTCACCAATTTTAAATAGTACAGAATTTTTAAAAATTTTTGAGACCACCCGGAGCTCTGTAGGACAAACCGTTCGGTCCCTACGAGTATTTGAAGGTTTTCCTTCGATAAAACAGAATCATGAGTGTGAATCGCAAAAGAGGTCTAATCGCCGTTCAAATTTTATCTGACTAAAATGCGATCGCTGTACATTTCTTCGATTTGTATACAGTTTTGCCTTCTGCGTAACCAGTAATCAAATTTCCATATCAAGCTTTCTATTTTTCGAATCGAGTGTGAAGCGTTTAGTTCTTTCTAATAAACTTGATTGTGAAGGTGTGAAGCCATTATAGTGTGGTAGGTAGTACCTACCAATAGGTAGGTGTGGTAGGTAAAAAAAATTGGTAGGTAAAACAATGTTTGTAGGTAAAAAACGCTGCAAATCATTGCTCACTGATCAGCTGAGTGAGCTCCGAAGCCATTTTCAATGCTATTGAATGGAAGTGCTCTTCCAGGCGTCTCCAGCATTCGAGGAGATATTCTTCACTCCTCACATCACTGATCAGCTGAGTGAGCTCCAAAGCCATTTTCAATCCTATTGAATGGAGGTGCTCTTCCAGGCGTCTCCAGCATTCGAGGAGATCTTCTTCACTCCTCACATCACTGATCAGCTGAGTGAGCTCGAAAGCCATTTTCAATCCTATTGAATGGAAGTGCTCTTCCAGGCGTCTCCAGCATTCGAGGAGATCTTCTTCACTCTTCTGATCACTGATCAGCTGAGTGAGCTCCGAAGCCATTTTCAATCCTATTGAACGCAGGAGCTGAAATTTGAGAGGGAAGGTCAAGGGAGAATACAGATGGTGGTAGGTGCTATTGATGGAGAACCAGTGATCTATACAGAAGGATGATCTATACAGAAAATAATAAACCTTTGAGCAATGATTTGCAGCGTTTGTATGTCAAAAATCGTAGTGTGTTGAGGAATATAGTGCTGAGTCAGGATATTCTGGAAACTTTTGGAAAAAAGGTTAGAAATCGAATCTCTGAGGAGAAAAATGTCAAAAAAGTCCACGGGAACAATTTTGAATTGCGATAGCTTCACTATCTTCGAATATTCGGAGATAACGGGATGTTGTACCTTCGTTTTGGTCATCCTGTACAACCGCAATATCTGTGATAGCGTCGAATTTGACAATTGCACGATCACTACTGTTTTAGACATTCCTTATTGAAAATCTGATCAATTTCTTTTTTGTTCAATTTTCAGAAACTGCCAAGTTCGCTTCCAGTCAGACGTCAACATGAAGTATTCAAATGTGGCTCAAATTCCTTCACCGATTGAATTTGGATTCACCAACAGGACGTCCTTTTGATCACAGAAAACGATTAGTAACTACATTAGTCATTGCTTGAATACAATAAACTCCGTTGTTTACTACGCCTCGTTTCGAGTACATCATCCCAATACGTATTTCAAGTATAAAATTCAGTCTTTATATTTCATAATCAAGCGCTCAGTGAGGCGGGGTATAAAAAAAAAGCCATTTCTGCAATGAGACTAAAAAACAGATGAATTGTAGTTTTTTCAGTATATTACCTGTAGAATTAGGGTGGTTAAGATTGTTTTCACTACCAAATGGAGGCTGAAATATATTTTGAAACATATATGTAGAAATAAGATATTTTTATAGCACTTTGAGAGTATAATTTTAAAATTGTCTACCACGTTCTATTGAAGATTGAAGAAATTCCTAAATGATATATGTTGGCAATAAAATTCATAACGTATCGCTAGGGAATACTAATTATTCTTTCAAAACATGCTGGCTTGGACATTATCTCCAGATTTGGGTTTACATAGCGGAATACAGCGGAAATTCGAGGAAAAAACGAGCCCAGACTCCCGATGGTTGGCTCATTTTTGATAATTTTCAATAATGAACCACTGGAATCGACCAAGGAAAAAAATTTTAACCTCCCCTCAAAATTTGATTTTTACGTTTCAAGGTACGACGTAGAATCCGTATATTGAATATCCGTTCGGCATTTTGGTTGAAATTTGGTATGTGGGCTCCATTTGGGGTCTAGTTGTGCCGCGAAGCTTTTGGTTGATGTCAGTCAGAAACTTGAGTGGTGAAATTTTCGAGAGTGCCCTAGCTAAAAAACTCTCGAAACAAATGTATTTTTCACCAATTTTAAATAGTATTGAATGTTGAAAAATTCCTTAACCACCCGGAGCTCTGTAGGACAAATCGTTCGCTCCCTACGATGGTTGGCTCACTTTTGGTTTATCATTTTCAATAATGAACCTTTGGAATCGACCAAGAAAAAAAAAATTTAACACCCCCTCAAAATTTGATGGTTTACGTTTCAAGGTACGTAAAATCCAAAAATCGAATAAAAATTTGGCCGTCCGTCCGCCGTACGCGGCATTTTCCTCAGTTAGCATTGATTGATTTTGATGAAATTTGGTATGTAGGCTCCGTTTGGGGTCTAGTTGTGCCCCGAAGATTTTGGTTGATGTAGGCCACTTCTGTAAGTTGAAAAATGAATTTTGAAATTTTGAAAACGCCCTAACTCAAAACATTTTGATATAAAGGTATTGTTTTTCCTTCAATTTAAGATTCTATAGAATTTTTAGAATTTTTTGAGACCACGCGGAGCCTTGTAGGACAAACCGTTCGCTCCCTACGAGAATTTAAGGGTTTGAGGTACGATAAATCAGAAACACGAGTGTGAATCGCAAAAGAGGCCTAATCTCCGTTCTAATCATAGCTGACCGAAATGCGATCGATGTTTTTCTTCATGTTGGATGGTAGGTGGCTTTGCAGACGAGTGATCTAAATAGAAAAAGAATAAACCATTGTGTAATAATTTGCAGCGTTTTTAGTTCGACGAAGAAATTTATCTATTTGTTCTACCACTTCGCTGGAATTTCGAATCTAAGTTCACGGGGTAAGGTAATTTACTGAAAACAAGGTGCATTCCGGCATCACCTTAAGTGAGATGCCCAGTCCTCAAATCTCAACCGATTTGCGTGTTTGTCTTTCTGTTCGACTCGGAAAATTTCACAGTTGCTCGTTACTTCACAAGAGTATCGAAATTCGCCTGGTGAGGGGGTGAGGGGATATTCACAAAACACACGATCTATCAATATTTCAGTTATTACCAAGCGTTACTGAAGGAACCCAAGCTTCAAAACTCAAGAAATATAGTATATAAATGAAATTGGGGGTCAGTTGTGGCCGTAGTCGCTGCGGCGTGCGTTCTTAGGTGGCGATTCTCGGACCAGCTTCTGCGGGGGGTCATAGGTTCGAGTCTCGCCGCTGGGGCGTGTTTTCGTGCGTCCGGGGCTCAGCCTCCCTCGTCCCAACCCAAGGGCGGTGAGGCAATGATAAGCCATGAGCGAAATCATCGGAACAATGAATTCTGATCTTCCCGTTGGAAGACAGATGATGACGTCAACGACCGCAGGAATGACAGTCGGACAAAAATCTAACCTGAAATGGTTGTTTACTTCACTTACTTTACATTACTTTAACATCATGAACTTTGTATTACTATGGGCAAATCAGTTCTAATTATTAAACTATCAGTTCTAATAAGAAATAAATCACCTTCTAAAGACATTATCTTTCTGAAATGGAGCACCATTTTACTGTTTATTGTAGGTAATATTGCTGTGCATCGCAAGTAGAACAGAGCCATGACTAAGATTTCCATTGTAACGCTAAAAGAGCGGATGGATTGGGAAGATGGCCAAAGAGCCTGAGATAACGCTCGAAATAGCGAACGTCGAAAAGACGACAACGTAAGTCCGCCTTACAATATGGAGTGACAACTCGGAAGGACCTTCAGCACTCTCAAAAACGCCATTCGACGCTCAAACCAGTAAAATCCGAAGTAAATACCCGTAGAGAATCGGACGAGAAAGGTTGCAGAGGCAATCAGGCTGAATGTCGACGAGCACGGTATCTGCCGGTTCAAGGTGGAGGTGCCAGCGGGTCACGGGCATCATTAGCATTCCCACTTCACATCTCTCCTACGCCCGAGTCACATTCAAACCCGTTTTCTCCTTCGAAGGAAGGCACAGCTTTTTGCCCGGTTTTTATAGGGAGATCTCGCGTTTACTCGTTGAGCTCTTCGAGACTTCAGAAGAAGTTCGGGACACCCTTTTTCCAATCTTGTCGCGACTCAACGAGATAATTTGCGATATAAGAAACAGAACGATGGATGCATCAGTCCACTCCAAAGAAATTCGAGTACCTACTGATTGTGGAGCCAGTAAAGTTTGTCAAAATTCAAATCGAAAAAAAAAACTTTTTCCGGCAAGCTGATCAAAATTTTCAAGATCCAAAGGTAGAGTGGAATCTCATAAGATAACTGGAGGGTCAGCAGAGGAAACGCTGCAAATAATTAGGTACCCAGCAGTTATTATTTTCCTGTAAAGATCGCCAGTTTACAAAGAATACGACTTTTCCATTAATTTTTAATCGTTCATGGTTAAAATTCAAGTTTATTCTACTTACTAGAAAGTACCAGCAAAACATCGTTATCCTAAAATTGTGGGTGCCTTCAGTACAAAATTTTACTAGACGTTAGGTGTCGGACCGGCGCTAGTTCTCCCTGGCCCCACGGTGAGCGCAGGATAATCGAGATGACCGATGTTACCGATAAATTTGATGTTAATGAGCGATTGACAAGGTAAGTACCTACCCACAACTCAGTCGTATACCTACTAACCCAGTCTCAAACAACAAAATAGGAGTAGCTATCGTAAATAATGAAGAGGTCTGAGTGAGAATCACAGAAAATAATTGTACCAATCCTTTTTCCTTATTGCATTTTGGAAAAACGCGACTAGTGAATAGAATCAAATCACAGAATTTTAAACGAAACATAGACTTTTTCAAAATGGTTTCACAATCTTCAACCATTAAAATCGTAAACTGACAATTTTACAGAATTTTAAACGAAACATCGACTTTTTCAAAATGGTTTTACAATCTTCAATCTTTAAAACCGTACATTGACAATGTCATTTTTTTACAACTTAAAACTAGACCAGTCGATAGTTCAGCTGGGTGAATATTAGTGAATATAATCAAATCACAGAATTTTAAACGAAACATTGAATTTTTCAAAATGTTTTTACAAAACTTGATAAAGCTTATCAGACAAGCTGTGCTGTTGTTGGTGGGGCAAACAGGGGTAAGAAGGAATGGAATGGCGGCCATTTTGACTAGCGACCTCAAACAGCCAAGTCACCAGACTTGGAGAATCAACGTTTCCTGTGTTAGTATTCGGTCGGTGGAAGAAGAGAAAGCAGAAAATTTTTGAAAAACATAAATTAACTAACAATAAATCGGCTTTCGGCCATTATTTACAAAAAAAAACCCGTAGATTTCACATACATTCCCGTAGATGGATCAAAAAACCCGTCGATCCACGGGAAAACCTGTAGTGTTGGTAACGCTGTTAAAAATCAAGTTTATTCTGACAGAAAGTTCCTACCAGCGGAACATCGCTATCTGAAAGTTGCAAGTGCAATCAGATTCATACTAACGAAATTTGGTTCTTGGGTTGCTAGGGAAGCACAACTGAGTGACTTAAAACTCTAATCGGAGGAAGAAATAGACCGCATTTCATCAGCTGATTTCTGATTATTGTATCTAATTTTGATAAGGAAAAGTAGGACTGATGATATCCAGCCTGCGGGAAGGAATGCAGGGAAGCCCTAGTCTGCAAAGCACGGCCTCAAGGGCGTAGCCCCCTCCATTCTTACGAGCAGCTCGCAGAACCGCCATTTCAAGTCTCAGGACGAGGAGTCATGGGGTCTGGGAATACCCCACCACCATCCCTCCAGTCATGGATAGAGATAGACCTCTGCCAGGACTCCCCCAGGCCTGCCGGTCCCCCTACCAGGCCCGCGCCCCACATACCAGGTCCCCCAGTCTCTGCCTCAGCTCTCTCTCCTTCGATTGACCCCTTTAGGATCGCTCTCGCTCTTGACGGCGAACGGAGAAAGCAGAGACGGCCTCAACTATACTTTCCTGAGAAAAGAAGAACCGCCTCGATCGCAGGCTGCGCGGTGACAATGGGGCCCCAACGGATCAACACTTTTTCCTATTCATGACCATCCGGTATACTCGTGATTTGCGGAGGACAATTTTGATGATACCACGATAGGTAATTTCCAGACAGTTGGAACCAAACATCATATGTGTAAAGGGTATGGAGTAAATAGTGGCTCCTGAGAAACCAACGAGCTATATTGAAGAAACTTGGCCATCCTGGAGAGCTTCCGTTTTTAGAACAGTTTCTTTAGAAAATCAGTGGACTAGTTTATTTCTCAAATAAGAAAACTACCATATTTGGACCTCCTGAAGGGGATTATTCACACAATCAGCACCCTTGCATAGTTGCAAGTACCTTTTTTAACATACAGGTTGAGGCGCCCGTCTTAGCACTTCCGTGCTAGTCAAGGACCAACTGGAAAATTCAACGCTTGTCTTTCTTTGTCGAGCTTTCGGTAGATTTATTACCTTTTTCAGGGCTCAAAGCATGTTTTATTCAGTGAAACCACCAAACGTCTTTTGAAATAACGAGCGTAAATTATATTAAGTACACCTTTTTGTGTTTCACAAATTAGAATGACTTTTATTAAAACATCAACATGTGGTTATCAACTAAGCCACATGAAACTAATAACAATGAACTCATTGGAGTAATCACTTGACATCACAATACGCGCCCTCAAGTAGATACTTCAATTAGTCCAGCCATCCTCCTGCAGTGGTCGTGTTTCTGATGAGAGACAGCCTTCGTAAGAAAATCAGCCGGCATATGCTGTGTCGGCATGTACGTCACGTTCGTGTGGCCCTCATCAGTCACCTCGCGAATCATGATACAACATAAAAAGAGAAGGTGGAGACCCCACAATAATTGTAGAAGATAAAATTGTATGGCGAAATGAAAAAAATGAACAAATACACCGGCTTTTTGTACAGAACCATAATAACGACAAAATCAACGAATCGCAGCTTATAAAGAAGAAGATGTTGCGAAGTTCCAGTTTACCCCAGTCCCAATCAATTGACGTAGTAAAGACTCAAATCTTGAAGAATAACGCATCGTGTACTCCCTCCTTTACCCCGAATCTTCAGCTTTGAATCTCTGACAGGTAAAAGTGATATGGATCGATCAGTTTTGGTTTATTATTGCCATTATGGAACCATTGGAATCGAGCAAGAAATTTTTTTTTTTTTTTTTTTTTCATCGAAATCGGATAGAAAATGTGGAAGTTATGGCGGTTTTTTTTTTTTTTTTTTTTTTTTTTTTTTTTTTTTTTTTTTTTTTTTTTTTTTAAGAACTCCCCTCAAAGACAAAATGTCTTTTTTGACGGAGGGGGCACGCCATAAAGATAAAATAAATAAATAAATAAAATAATGGGGAGGACGCCCAGGACTCACCCGACGCCGGCCCTAGGGATGAGGGAAGATGAGGAAGGTGGGGGTGGGAGAGAGGGATGAAGGGAAGTGCCTCTATAAAACGACCACCAGTTCAAATATGAGCCGAGCAGGACACGGGTGGTGATACCACGGAGTACGCCTACTGAGATGCCCAACTCACGCAACTCCGTGGCACTTTTCCCGCACCACACCCCGCGCCATGATAAGGTTGCAGCCATCACCCTGATGTTGTTGGGTGCCACTCCTTTTAGCTCCGACACCGCTTGCCGTAAATCATTTCTATCATACTTTCTTATCTTAGCCCGCCAAGTCTGCTCCATGTCCAAGCTGCCATTGACAACTTGGACATCCAGGATAATGCAAGACTGGTCGGGCTTGACGGCAACGATGTCGGGCTTCTTACCCTGGTCACTTGGCATGTGATACAATCTCTCTCTCTCAACATCCCAGCCGCTAGATGACAAAGCACCTGCTATCTGCTTGGCGACCGCATCATGACGTAAAATGCGGCCCCCATGAGTCCGAGGACATTGCTGCACCACATGATACAGATGTTCATTTCCACTCCGACAGGCGCGGCAAAGGGGTAGAGTTGTCCCACGACTACCCCTCGAACACCGTACCGCAGTTGGCAGAGTTGCCATGCGGACGGCGTGGAAGTGTCGGTAGTCGCGGGCCCCAATGCCCTCCGAAGCCCAATCTACCCATTGGGAAGAGACAGGGCTTTCGGAGCACTGTCGGAGTTCTTTACCATCTACTGACTCATACAGCGCAGCAGCGAACTCAGCAGACGAACTGGGTTTTGGAGCAGATGGTGTTGCTCGGTCGCACCATGCTAACTGCTGCCTGACAAAATCAAGATCAGCAGCCGCACGGGCGACCTCCCAGCTCGACCCTTGAAGGGCTAGCAGGCGCTGGCGGCGCAGTGAAGGGATACATGCCAAGAGAGACACAACGCCAAGCCCACCGGATTTTACCGGTGCATGAACATAGGCACTTGGGACACCAGGTGGGAACCTCAGCCAAGAGCGCACAGCAGAGCGAACTTGTCGATCTAACTCTTGCAACCTCCCCGCCGTAAGCCTGCCAAAGACTAACCCATAGGTCAGCTTTGGCAGTAAGTACGTGCGGAGGAGGCGCAGCTTCTGCTGTGGCTTCAATGGAGCCTTGGTAACGCGAGCTAGCGCTCTACCAAGGTCCACACGGCTGGCACTAATGGTGGCCACCCCCATGAAGTCGACTCCAAGGTACCGCCAAACCTCCAACACGGATCGAGATGGGATGGGGGATTGTCCTATGACAAAACCCCCATCCACAACTTTCACCTTATGCTGGCGACCCGACGGGACCAAGGAGACCGACCCACACTTATCGGGGTTAACCACAAGTCCACACCTGGCTAGCTGCTTAGCAAATGCATTGAGGGCGATCTGCAAGCCCTCACGGGTTTCTGCGAGTAGGATAACATCATTGGCAAAAGCCAATGCTCCTACTCGCACCCCAGGGGCGAGATCAAACCCTACTTCTGTGGGCAGCTTACCCAAGGCCGTGTCCACGACCAGGTTGAAGAGGAGTGGTGATAGGGGATCCCCCTGGCGCACCCCACGCCCGATCCGTACATCCCCTGACACCTCACCTCCTGCCTCCAGGACCGTCACGCCTTCGTGGTACAGACAGGCCACATACTCGATTAACCGAGATGGGGCCCCGACACCACGAAGGCAATCGGTCAGGGCAAAGTGACTGACTGTATCAAAGGCCTTAGCGACGTCCAGAGCAGCCAGATGGAGTTGGCGGCGCTTCATACGGGCCAGCGAGATGACAGTTTGGAGAACTATAAGGTCCTCCGCCGTGCCATCTGCTGGCCGAAACGCTCTCTGGACGTCACCAATGATACCAGCCACCTGGAGGCGAGATGCCAGTACTTTCTGGAAGTGGCGGAAGACTACCGAGGACACAGAGATCAGTCGATAGCCTCCAGGCCCACTTCCCCCTTTCTTTGGGATGAACACCGTTCGGGTACGGGTTAACGCTTTCGGGGGTCTTCCCGCAAGGAGGAGTAGGTTGAGGAGGAGCAGCTTAATCGTCCTTGGTGCTTTATTCCAGCGACGGGCGGAAATACCATCAGGTCCAGCGGAAGTGGAGTTCTTGACACGGCACTTATGTGCCTCGTCAGACAGCACCGGCGAACACATGATGCTGCGTAAGGAATCCCTGGTAGAGACTGGGGGAACTACACGCTCTCCAGGGTCGTGGCTGGGAGCACTCAGAAGTGGCTCCCAGAAATCCACAAACTCCTGGAGAGGGGGTTGAACTTGATTTTCCCCAGGCTCTTCCAGTACCTCCGCAGCCACACGCGCCGGATGCTTCCTCCACAAACTCTGAACCCGGTGGTACTCCCGCCGTCTTGCTTGTTTAGCTGCTCTGCGACCTCCACGCAACACCACTCTAGGAGGAGGTCCCCCCTGGTGTTGCGTCACGGTCGCGTCCCCAACCTGCGGGAAGATTCTCCCTAAATAGGCTGCCACCTCATTTTCCAGGTTATCCAGCCCTTCAGCAGCCCGCCTCGCCAGATCCTGCAGGTAGGTGCTTTCATAGCCTTCAATACGACCTACCTGCCCCCCGAGCCTCAAGACTTCGGTCTTCAGATCGGCAAGAAGACCGGAGGTCCCGGGGGAAGGATGCTGAATGGCAGGCTGCTGCTCCACGTCAGCAACAGGAGATGCGGGAGAAGCCCCACTGCTATTTGCCAGGATAACTTCCTGGACAAGCTGCTTATAGTGGGGCTTCAGGCGGATGTTCTTGATGGCAATGACTGTGCGCAAGGGAAAACGTTCGCTTAAATAAACATTGATATTACGTACCCCATTGCGCACAGCCACCGCCTCATCTGCCGCCATCCTGCGCAATTCCTCGGAAGCATACCTGTGCTGTATTCGTTCAATATCAATAGCAGCATTAGCAGCAACAGGATGCTTCCGTCTGACGTGGAGACCAAGGCCGGACCTGGTAGTGAAAGCTCGCTCACAATGGGCACACTGGTGGTTCAAAGAGGCAGTGGAAGAGGAAGAGGGTAGGGAAATTCTCGTTTGCGCATGCGCAGCGGCTACAGCGGTCTGTGGGTGATGATTTTCATAGGGGACCGTCTCCACGCCAACCCGCACATTTCCCGAAAATTTCTTCGAAATCGGACAATAACTTCGTATAGTTATGCCGGTAACAAGGATTTCATGACAGACACAGAAGCAAAATTGTTCAGAAAGGTCTGAAACGTAAAACGCGAGTGGAAATTTTGATTTTGGAGAACTTTTTTTCAACCTTGAAAAGTGAAAACAAAGTTTCCGCTACCTTGGTAGACTCGGAAGCAAAAATAGTGACGATGGCAAAGACGATAAAATAGACGATTTATCGGATCGAGTGTGAAGAAAACGCTGTAAATTATTTCACAAAGGTTTATTAATTTCCTGTATATCATCCTGTATATCAGCTTTGCCATTGTCACTATTATTTATTATTTTTTGTTTTTCATCAACCAATAATAGGTAATATCATTTTGGAATCCATATGGAAATTAGGGGTTGAAAATTTCAAAAATGCCCTAATAGGTACCTACGGTTGGCAGGTGAAAAATTAAAAATAAATAAATAGTGACAATGGCGAAGCTGTGATCTTTGCAGAAGAGTAATCTATACAGGAAAATGATAAACCTTTGTGAAATGATTTGCAGCGTTTTAAGGAGAAGATGGTACCCAAAATCCATCAAAATGAACGAGAGTCCATTGGTACAGATAACAGCATTGCATTTTCTAAGCTAGAGACCCCCGATTTCTGAAGTTTATGGTTTGTTCGATATCTCTGACTCAGCTCGAGTCGTAAACTCGAGAATAAAATAAGTCCGTGAATATGACGTTGCGGGTTACAACCTCACCGTTCTGATCTTACCTGTATGATTTTATTTCTTTTCTTTCGGGAAATAAAGTTTGGACGTTTCAATAAACTTGGAGGGAGCTGGAGGAACTAGTTTTTTATGTCTTTCAGTTTTTAGGTTCAACAACATGAAGGAACTAAACAAATTGGACGTTGAAGTAGGAGTGCTGGGATGTTGGATGGGATGGGACTGGTGGGGAGCTCTCAGCGAAGAGGGTGGAGCAGCAGGAGAATTCGGACCGTAAAATGTTGAGCAGGCTGACATGAAGTGCGCGACAGAAGGCCGCCGTATGCGCTAGCGGATTTTATGAACCTTAAAGGGAGGTCGGCCTCTGATAGGTCGATATGACATTACCTGGAGGGGAAAATATTATAAAAACTGCGACATCAGCTATCCCCCCCCCCCCCCCCAAGAACATCAGATACACATCGTCATTTGACAATAAGTGCGCTTCTCCTTTTCATAGAAGCCTCTCTTTTCCTCGATAAAAGGTAAGAATAGCACCCACCGGAGCACCCTTTGGCCCTGCAGGACGGCTACTGGGGCATATGTATTCATTTAACGTTACTCTGGATAAGCGGTTTAGGAGGAGGGGCACAGCTTACGCGAAGAATAATAAGACCGGGTTATCCGGGAGTCTCTCTCTTGAATGAATTTAAGGAAGAAACGTGCCTCCCTTGTGTTGTCTTTGAGTTAACCTTCAGTAAAACATTGTTCTAAAACTAATCTCACAACAATTATAATGTTTTAAAAACTCTCTCCATGTAATGGTATCATAAATTACAGATTCCAGAGTGATCGAAGTGTACCGTCCACTTCTTTGATCCAACAGAACTAAAGTTGTGGGAAAAGGAGGTGAGGTTTTAGTGGTTTTGAATCCCACAAAACCCAAGCGAGAGGTTCCCTCGGGTATCTTACGAGATCCAATTTCCACCCCTGGATCTTAAAGATTTCCTAACCCCCTATGGATGAGCTTCATTAGTTTTGTCTCATTAATTAATTTAATTACTTAAATAACAAACAGTTTCTTATTATCATGGAACTTTAAGAGTGATATGGGCGTGGAAAAATCTGTGTCGATTCTTCTCATCGATAGGATATCAATATCGACCTGCGATATCGACTGATTACTTCAATGATGGCGTCAGTCTGTCTCCCGCTTCGCCTCGACCTTCATGTGGAAACCATCGTCTCATCTCATCACTATTTTCTCGAACATTTTCCAACGGATTTTTCTGACGTCGTGTGCGCCCTTCTTGACAGTTCGATCAAAAGTTTCGATCGGTTGTGTGGCGGTAGTACTCCGCGTGTTGTACGAATATTATTCGCATTTACTGGGTACCCAGGTAGGAAGTGCCGGTTTAGTTCTACCAGCTTCTCGCTCCGCCATCGTCCTCAACAGGTGAATCAAATCATTTCAATATCATAACCAGTACCTAAGTATATTTTTACCAATATAAATTACCACCCTCACAGTCCACTTATACTAATCCCTAAGTTAACACCCTACGAAAAAAAAAAATTCCAGACGAGGAAGCTCCAAGTCAAACTGATTTGGCGGACTTTAATATAGGGATGTGTTACTAATTTAACATTCCACGACTGGTTTAATCGGTATGAGATTGTAGGGTATCTCGGTTGTAGAGTATAGGTATCTCGGCAAAGGTTAGACGATAGTCAGGCGGAACGTAAGCCGAGTTGAATGTATAACATACCTCACTATATGGAATTTGAATATTCGACCTTTGACGGTGAAAACCCACTTCACCAGATTCCCCGAAATAACTGCCGAAGCATCATCGTGTGGAAGCTGGGAATTCCGAGCAGATTGCAAGTCAAGTCAGCTTCGGATGCCCTGCAGTCCCATCAGTCCTGCCCTTTTGCAAAACCCTAGAACTAACAAAGGGCCAGAAAGCGCCTGTCTGAGGCAGAGGAAAGGGTTCACAAGGGGCTCAAGCCCTTCAACTATTCCAAGCATCCCCCTCCAGTACCTACAGGGCAGATAATCTCTCTCGTTTAAACGTTATTCTCTACATAATCTTTTGGATTTTCAAGGATCTCTCATCCGGGACAACGATGGTAGCTCGAGAGGCGGTTTCAAGAAACGGGAAGGTCTTGATTAAATTCTTTTGTGCAGAATTATTCCTCGTCGGATAGTATTATCAAAATTGAGAGTAGTCGAGCTTTTTATCACAAAATCTTCTGAGGAGAAGAGATCCTACACGGCCGAAGCCCGATTTTTAATATAAATATAGAAATTGCTCAGGAATCCTCATGATAAATTTCAAGTTGATTTTGAATGTTCAGTTTGAAGGCTCTATTAACATTTACATACCATGAAACTTAGGGTCCACGTTTTGATGATTGTAATTACAATTTAAGTGCCTCAACACTTACCCACATAAAGGACTTAATTTCGAAAACTTCATGGGAAATTTCGATATATTTGATTACCAAATTCATCGTAGTTTATCGGGTTATCTCATATCATCATTACCCCAGCTGAATACTAGTAATTCATCACCATTTTCGATGACATTCAAAGCAGCGACTTTTTGGAAGTGTCTGAATAGGTGCACGAAAACGGATCTAAATGTGGTATTATACAGGATGTCTACAAAACAGGTTTCATTCCTTGAAGGGATCGATATTACAACTAATTTTCAACAAAAAAAGTCTCATAGCAATTTTTTTAGTGGCTTCTTTTCCGAATTATTTTAATTTTAAAGTTTTTTCCGTGATTTTGACATTATGTCATCAAATTGGTAATAACTCCTTAAATTCGCTGTGATAATTACAATTTGAGGATACCACTGGAAAGAGCATTAAATTCACTATTTCCCTACTACCAAATACATTTTTTTCAGTCGAATTTTACGGGGAATGAAAAAACTTAAAAAGTGAATTTACCTAGTAACTTTTTGTTTTTCAACTCTCGTAATGCCCAAAAAGGGAATTCGAGACAATGAACTATTGCCGGTAAGCCTAAAAACTGCGCCAAAATCTCATCTTTTTAACGATGTACTAAATCAAAAAATATTTTACAATCGAATTTATGGGGAAAATTCCTGTTTCAACGCCGAAAAACGTGCATTTTGGTTTATTATTTTCAATAATGAACCTTTGGAATCGACCAAGAGAAGAATTTTTTAAACTCCCCTCAAAATTTGTTGGTTTACGTTTCAAGGTACGTAGAATCCAAAAATCGAATAAAAATTTGGCCGTCCGTCCGCCGTATGCGGCACTTTCCTCAGTTAGCATTGACCCATTTTAATGAAATTTGGTATGTAGGCTCCATTTGGGGTCTAGTTGTGCCCCGAAAATTTCTGTTGATGTGGGTCGCTTCTAAGGGTTGAAAATTTGAGAACGCCCTATCTCAAAAAATTTTGACTTTGGTTTTGATATTTGAAAATAAAGGTATTATTTTTCTATTAATTTAAGATAGTATTGAATTTTTAGAGACCTCGCATAGCCCTGTACGACAAACCGTTCGCTCTCTACGCGAACTTAAAGTACTTACGATAAATCAGAAACACGAGTGTGAATCGCAAAAGAGGCCTAATCTCCGCTCAAATTTTAGCTGACCGAAATACGATCGATGTTTTTCTTCAAGTTGGTTGGTGGTAACAATGGCTAAGCCGTGTTCTTTGCAGACAAGTGATCTATATAGATAAATAGTAAACCTTTGTGTAATAATTTGCAGCGTTTTTTACTCATACTGCTATAACTCCCTATGTGAACAATGTAAAATCGAAACATCATGTTTTGCGTCTATAATAACGCAGAACAACAAATTTATCAAACGTACCTAGTTACTTACTGAAATTTATGTATTCAAAAATTTGACAGCCCTGAGCTTTTTTAAATGAACTCAATTGCCCAACTTCTATTTATGGGCTATAAAAACGCGCTCGTTTACATTCCGTGAAGGGGAGGAAAGATATATTTATCAAAAAACCACATTCCACCATCTTTAGTTAGTTAAGCCGAGGAATTGAAATATGACGATGTATTCTCATAAATTAAACCATTCTGTAACAATTTATTATTATTGGCTGACATTGAAATGGAAAGTATACTTCGAAGAGAGATGTGATGGTTTTGTTGGGAAAGGGTGTGCCCGAGGTCTACCTGACTCCAGCGAGTAACTCAATACTTCCATTTCCTCGTAATGGTGACTGGCAGGAGCGGTGACAGTCAGGCATCGCGGTTATTCTCGTATCTCCTCTCCCCACTAAGAAATCAACTCTCCTCTATATAGTGGCAAACTCAGTCCTTACAGTTAATTACTTTAGTGACAGATCTAACAAAACATGATCTTTACAATAAAAAATTGTTGTCAATTACGAGTAAGATTGCAAATTAATTTAACTGATGGAAGTTCGGAGAGAATCCTTTTCTTTTTTCCATCGCAAACAAATCAATGAAATATTATGATCATGAGTGGATGGTATAAAATTATAATTGTGTTTATAATTCAAAGAATCGAAAAACTAAGTGTGGTTCCTGCATAGGATTTTATTTCAAGGAACTCATATTTTATTTTATTTCGACTCCCATAAAACTATATAAAGCGAGCGTTGTTTTCGTAAATGTCTAGACATTGCAGAAGAACTACCTAAGACCACCTTGATTCTAACATAATTCATCTGGGATGGAACTACATAATATTATCAAAGACCTGGAGAATTTCCTTCAGAGATTCTTTCACTCATAGAAGTGAGTACATTGCACAAACACCAGTGAATTGAAAAATGGAAAATAACAAATAATAAAGAACTAAAGAATGATACCAAAGAATAAAGTAGTAAACCAACAAATTTTGAGGGTTAAAAAAAGATGTTTGGTCGATTCTTAAGATTCATTATCGAAAATAATAAACCAATAAGTAATACATTTTGAGGAGGGTGAAACAATTTATCTATCTATTTGATATTGATTATTTACAATGAATTTATGGAATTTATCAAATGTTCATGTTTGCCTATTGCAGCAAGCAGCTCAAAATTTAGTGGTAACAAAAACTCAAGTGGAGTAGTGTGAAACTAGATCTGACTGAGAAATATCTACTCACAACTCTACTACTAATAATACTATCAAACTCTCGTAATTAAGCTCAAGTTATGTATAGCTAGTACTTACTGATGGTAGCATCATGAAACTTATTACCCATTGTGTGAGCATACTATTCCAACTTACCTGAAAAAAAAAGAGAATCAACTTAGTATAATTTCATCAGAAAAGTACAGAAGGTTGTAGATCATACAAGCCGTACAGGCACAATCGGAATCAACAAATATCATGGTGACGCCTTAACAACAGTTATAGGACCTTAACAGCTTCATATAGAGAGTCTCTTGAATAATTAAATAAAATAAATCATGTAGTTTCGTTTCCGTAATGGAAAATATAACTGGATTAGGTGTTGGGATGAAGCCGCAGGTTTGCGGCTCAGTTAAATAACCAGAGTAGAGTGATAATGTGATGTGATTTGAGATAATTCCCTGTTGACAAAACTGCTGCAAGCTGAGTTTGATTTCAAGGTTGACAAATGTACTCCTTCAACTACTGCTGTCCATGAATTATCATATGAATTTGGTAAACCCAATTCAACACATCTATTATATGGATCGACGTCGTTCGACTCCGTTGGCTACAGCACATATGACTACCAAAATCTGGTGTACTCCTTTACAATTTCGATGACGTCGTCAAATCATCGGTTGCCGCAGCGCCTAATTTATGAATACGTGATTACACGAACGTGAAGCCTTGAAACTGTGTAATGCAGAAAGTGCGTTAAAGCAATCATTTGGTTGATTGACAAAAACGCAGAAGCGCGCAGTAAGTTCTGTGCAGAATTATTTCCAAAACAAAATAATGATTCGGGTTGTTTTGTCAATAAACGAAAGCGAATCAATATTCTTGTTGTAAACAAAAAATTACAAGAGTTTGTAACGAAGTTTACCGAATTTATCGAATTTTGTCCGTAATGCGTAACATATCCAATTTTTCAAAACGATACACTCCGCTCCGAAATTCGACATCCGCAAAGATCTGTCCCGCCCTATTGGCTCCAGCCGATAGCATCCAATTACGCACAAGGCATTACGGACATTACGCGCCTTTGTGAACCAAGCTTAACCCGCACCGTAGAAACACAAAACTTCTACAATGGAAACACTCGGTGAAAATGGAAGAAAGTATTCCATAATGTGACAGAACACAACTATTAGGAACTGCAAATTGCTTCGAAAGAATATTTACACCTCAAGTGTTTTTGAATACAAAATGTGATGAATTCCATGAATTTTGCATTTCCTAGTTATGCACTGAGTTACAACAAAGAAATATTACGCGGGACAAAGTAGTAAGTGTGAAATTTGCAATTGCATGTGCGCAGCTCGTACAGCGTCTACTCGGAGGTAATTTCATCGCCAAACAATGGTAGTGCGGAGCAAGAGAAAAGGAGACTTCAGAGTGTACAGACTGCGCTAATAAAGCAGAGAGTATTGTGCGCGAAACCGCATTATCACGCTGAGCATTAAGTCTGGCTCGTGCTTCGAAAGAATTGCGTGAAAACGAAAGGGCCGACTCGACTGCGGACCCAGCAAAGACTCCCGAGGCAAAGACGCATTATTCGGCCAATTTGAATAGGGTTCCTTTTTTTGACCAGTCCGGAAACTGCCTCCAGGAAGTCTCTTTGAAGCGAAGAACTACCTCCTGGGGTCACGCAGGAAAGGCTTTTGTCAGAGTCGTGAGTCTCCCAGAATGACCGGTGGCCATTTCATGAATATGATGGTGGGAAAATCAGCATCACGACTCGCAGGTTTCCAGACGATTAAGAAAAATAATTTTCTGGAAAAGGTAGCAGAGAATCACATATAAGACGGGTATTCGGAATGATATGCAGTAGCAAGGCAGAATTGTATCAACTCCATGAAGAATTCTTGTCCTTATTTTCATCGATTTTGTCAAAATTGGATTATTATATCGTGAGAATTCGATTTTTATCCATTCATTTCAGATACCCAGTACCCACCTACCTTTCCGCGATTTCGATCAAAACCGAATTATAAACATTTACTCATGGAAATATGTATAGGTCGGCGGCATCACCTGTATTCAATACATTCATCAATGTATTCAAATTAGGCGCCACGCAAGCTTTACAAGACAATTTGTGGATAGTACTCTGGATTCCTGCAGAAAGTACGAAAGCGCACCCAACCCATCATTATCACAGATTCTTGAGTAATGAGAACACCAGAGCAATTTTGATATCTATATTGCCAATCTGTTTTGATCGAAACTTTAAAACGTTACGTAGGAACTAAGTACCTGTAATGCGTGGATTATAGTGAAAATCGAGTTCTCAAAATCTAACGATCTAATTTGCTCAAATTAAAATAAGGGAAATTAAAAAATGAAATTTATTAGAAATATGAAAAATTGAAAAAAGAATCTACCTTGCAATATTGTATTTTAGAACTTGACTGTTGATAATGGCAGTGAGTGGTCGTTATCGACCTAGGTTCGATGTGGACGAAGAGAAACCAGCAAGAGCGCTCGGTCGTGCGGGTTTAATCTAACTGGAACTCCACCAAACCTAAAGACTCGCTGGAACTAGATTTGAAAGAGAAAGTACTCACAAACTACCTCGTTTTCTACCATATATATCGCACACATCTATGTATATATACTTCACATATCTGAAAAACAATTTGTGTAAAATGGTGGCCATTACTTCCGACTTCACTACTATTAGTCCTATCAGCATCATTCTTAGTATATTATAGTAAATATTCCTGGTAATAGTATGTATTCCTGGCGTCACGGACGACATCGGCTGTCTTCCAAAGGGAAGATCAAAATTTGTTCTGATGATTTCGCTCATGGCTTCCTGTTGCCTCACCGCCCTGGATTATGACGAGGGGGGCGATGAGAGCCCCGGACACCGAAAAACACACGCTGCCGGCGATGAGACTTGAACCCACCACCTGGGAAGTCGGTCCAAAGTCCACCGCCAAACAACGACGCCCCAACGACCGTAGCCACAACGGACCCCCTTCTTGGTATTATTGTCTTTCTCTACTAACTCTCTCCGGTTCAATCAACAAAAACCAAGATTTTGACATTAATGGGCTCTCGATATCCAAAAAATCAGCAACATTCAAACGAGTTAACTTTTTTCTGGTAAACGAGGAGGATTTTTTGTACTTTCGTGTGTTCATTTGATGGTTATTTTTATTAAATTACAATACAATAAATACAACAACAAGTAGGTACAGAAAATAGTAAAAATTCACCGAAGGAAAACGTCACTTTCGAAATTCAAAAGATTTTCGGATAATGAGGACGATGAATTTTTTAAATCATACAAAAACTCTATCATAAGCTTGGGGGTTGGATAGTCATCGTCTTCGGAGGTTCTGTTTTTTTTCCTCCTCAATGGGATTCAGGTACATCTGCTCCTTGAAGGCATGATACTGATGATGACTATACAGGACTTCAAATCAATGTCAAACTCAAAATGACCAACATATTAGATGTTGCTAAGGTATGTTCAATTATGATATAAACTGATTCAATGGAAGGTAAGTGGTGAGCGAGCGCTTCCAGCATAAGCGAGACACCGTTGACAGCCAAGATAAGTTCTAGGAGAGTAAATAGTCGGATATTCAATTGAGAATGGATTGCACAGTTGTAGTACCAAGCGAGGACCTTGTATAACCAGTATCGGAGGGAAATGAGCTACACAATTGTCCGTAAGGGCCGAAAGTTATGGCTACCTCATCCGATATCCTGGTTTCACGCGTACTCGAGATGTAACACCAACGGTTATATTAACATGTTTAATGTTTTAGGGCTGGGGGTCGTTCTGTGAATTCCGAGAAGAAAAACAACGTTTTTTTTCTTAGTTACCACGGACCGATTTCTTAGTTACCACGTTATATCGGCTCCATTTGGGGTCTAGTTGTACCAAGATGGTCACTGATCAGCTGAGTGAGCTCCAAGGCCATTTTCTCTCCTGTTGAACGCAGGAAGTTGAAATTTGAGAAGCAGGGTCAATGGAGAATGCTGAAGGCGCCTGAGTGGTCACTGATCAACTGAGTGATCGGCAATCTAATTTCTCCCTTGCGAGGGAAAAACATTAAACATGATTTAATGTTTTTCCCTCGCAAGGGAGAAATTGAACAGTTTCAAATACAGTTATCAAATTTGAAAGGAAAATAATTATTTTTGTTATGACGCGGTGATTATATAAGATTCTGATTTAGTGGTAGGAAAGTAGCGAAATTATGTGAAACGCGTAAGCTAAAACACATTCTGTGTTTCAATAATTTCGTCCGAAGTATGTGAATAGAGGTAACCGGGGGTCCAGGGGGATTTGATCAAAATGCAGTCAAATTAAGAAATTAACATCATCATGTGATTTAGCGTAAAATAATACTAAAATATAATGTGTCACACTAGGGTACTTTGTACATGCACATTTGTGAAGTATACCCAGTTTACGATACGTGTCATACTGATGAAATTCAAAATTTTAATTCGATTTCTCAAAAGCTGAAACATTCCAGTCCATCTTGACACCTTTGAAATCACTTTTATGCTTTCGCAATTGTGACTATAGTCAAGAACAAGGCATACAAACATAGAAATCATAGTTTAACACAGATTTCCAGGTCTCATTTTAAAATTTAAGAATCAAACAAATCCGGGAAATTGTAACGCTGTGGTTGAGACAATTTTAATGTTTTAGGAAGGTGCCTATCATGTTTATTTATTAAACTTCCAATACCAAGCTCTATAAATTGTTTTGAGATGTTGTGCGATCGTGAAAGTGCAGTTAACATCAGAAATTCACGCCCATCCAATGTCTTCTCCTCCCTTCTTCTGGGCTTCCAACAGTCAGTTCACCTTGAAAAGCTGCTTAGTTTAATTGAATGGATCTAGGAAAGAGCTAATAGGCAGGATATAATGCTGGAAACAGTATTGTTCATTTCTTCGTAATAAATATAGACTTGGTTTGATTGGGTTTTCAAGTAAATTGAGAATGTCCCCTCTCAGTATAACAGAGGGTGTTTAACAGAGTTAAACAGAAATAGCGAGAAGAAACGAAAAATTCAACGATGAATTGCCTGTTAAAATTCCAAACGTTAATGTTAAGTATTTAAGCTTTAGTAAACTTTAGTAGTAAACTTTTAACTTTAGTGTAGTAGTTTTAACTTTAGTTAAGTTAATGTACGAGTATTATGACGGGTCGGTTCGAGTCATGAGACCAGGCATTTATATCAATCGAGTAGATTGTGTAGGTATACTATACCTGTCCATCTTACCGTACAATGAGGTGAAATATCGGATTTCAGGATTTTTTCAAAAGGTGGTTTGAGAATTTGGAAACCCAACTGGTTTTGCGATGGTGAGAGTTCGGTTTCAAATCGTGAACTAAAGTTTGACTTCGGACCGAAGAAAGAATCAATTAGGTGGGCGGTATCAGATTTCTCCATCTCAAAGCGAGTTCCTTCACAGTCGTCAGGTTTTTTATTCAGACTGCTACAGATAAATATCAAATTCAGAGAAGCTGAATTCATACTAAGGTGAGCTTCATACTATGAATAGAATCTCGATGCGCAGACAATCGTGTAGTTTTCGAGTAGATGACGGAACCCTCAGCAAGGAGGGATAGTTCCCATCATTATTATCCTCCTAAGCAACTGAAAGGAGGTTGAATAAATAATATCCAATACAATTGAGGTTGAATATTTAATGAAGGAATACTAGTTAAAACCACTGGATTAGAAGTAAGACTCAACGGGGTAACTTTAAGTAGTTACCCTAAATTCCGATAGTTTACCGATTTAAATAATAAACTGTCAGATTATTTCCTGACAATACATTGAAAAGTGGTTCCCCAAAATTACAGTGTGCTGTCTCTGGTTTGGTAAAAAGTGGCTGGCCATTCAGAGCTTGACCAGAGGATACCGGAAACAATGCGAGAGCTGGGCTATGGCGATATGCTGTGCTATAAATTATCTTTGAAGTAAAACAGTCTAGCTGACCACTCAGTGCCAGACAACAGGTCATCAGGGCCAATGCAAGATAAGGGATGTGGCGTCATTCTGTGCTATAAATTATCTTTGAAGTAAAACAGTCAAACTAACCACTCAATGGACCAGTGGATACCAGGGATTGCACGAAATGTGGAATGTGGTATCATTCTGTGCTATAAATAATTATCTTTGAAGTAAAACAGTCTAGCTGACCGCTCAGTGCCAGACAATGGGATACTAGGGACAATGCAAGATGAGGGACGTGTCGATATGCAGGATGGATATTGGATCATAGATATATTTTACAGCATATACAGTAGTATATATCTATGGTCTGGCACTAGGGTACAACTGTATAGAATAGCGGTTCCTTCCGCGGATAAAGTGAGTTTATTTTACCATTCAATACCTGAATAGTGGAGCTCAGGAATTTTACAAAATAAAAGGCTGAAGCTCGCTTGCCGTGCTATAACTTCAGATCTTGTATGTCACAAATGAAGTATTGCGGTGATATTCGAGAATCGATTCCCAAAGACAACTGTTATACTAACTCCGTCACATTCAGTTACGCTATGCATGTGATTTCCAAACGTCGACCTCATTTTCGTTATCAACACTAAAGAGTACAGAGCATATCAACAAAGCGTTCAATTTATTCCAATCAAGCTCATCGCGCGATCCGCCGCTGAACGGTTGTCATACACAGGAGCAGGTGTCACTTCGCACACACCCACAAACCTTCATCCGCAGGACGCACTCACACAACCTACAGCTCTTATTACTACGATCGAGCGGGGAAATGCTAATATCGGAATGAGATGAGGGCGACCGGATTTGATTGATCATGTTTGAAATACCACCGATTCCACCCGGAACTTCTCTCCCCCCTTCACAATCACTTTCAACCTCCACCGACCAATGAAAACACATTCGTCTGTGTTATTTGTTTTTAAGTTGATGTTGAACCCCGTGTTGTCTATTTACATCGGATACGATGCCAATTCACTTACATTTTCATTGCCAGAATATCGTGAGGCTCGCTCGTTCGTTCGCCTGGTTCATTTGCATAATACAATTATGTAGGCATGCCCCCTGATTGGCACCAGTTCTACATCAGTCAGCAATTTATCGTTATTTACCGTAGCTTCAGTTCTTGCTATTGCTGAGAAAGAAAAGAAGGAAAATAGGACTACATACCGATAGGAATTTTCTGTACAATTAACTTGACAGTTATCCTTGCCCGAAAACATGTTAGGTCGGTACTCTTTATGGAAAGAATATACGCGTTCTTTGCAGGAAAGTGATCAATACAGATAAATATAAACCGTTGTGTAATATTTTGCAGCGGTTTGGGTACCAAAACCGGACTTTTGACATTAATTTTTTTCCTACAAAATTGAGCTCGGAAATTTTTAAAATATACCAAATCTTGAGAAAAAAAATCTATTTTTAAACACCTTAATTTGAACAGTGAAGAAAAAAACCGCTCAAAATCATTACAAAAAAGGTTTATTATTTCTATATAGATCACTCGTCTACAAAGAAAACGGCGTTGCCATGGTCACTACTTACCAACCATAGGTACTACCAACATACCACACAATCAAGTTGGTAACTATGAAAGAAATAAACGCTTCACACTCAGTTCGGAGAAATGAAGAGTTGTGGGTGCCTTCATTAGGGAAACTTTATTACTGGTTGCTAAGGAAACAAAGCTGAAGACAACTCGAAGAAACGAACAACGATCGAATTTTGGACAGCTGAAATTTGAACGGCTATTAGGCCTCTTCTGTGATTCACACTCGTGTTTCCGATTTTTCATAAGCTCAACCCTCAAGTTCTTGTAAAGAGCGAACGGTTTGTTCCACAAAGCCCCGCGGGGTCTCATTCGATTATAAAAATTCAATCCTATTTCAAATTGATGAAAAAACAATATCTTTGTAACAAACGTTTTTGGGCTAGGGCGTTTTCAAAATTTCTACCCTCATTTCCCAACCCTTAGGAGTGACTGACATCTACCAAAAGCTCCGAGGCACAACTAGACCCCGAATGGAGCCTACATACCAAATTTCCTCAAAATCGGTCAATGCTGTTGAAAATGCCGCGGACGGGCGGCCAAATTTTTATTCGATAGTCGGATTCTACGTACCTTGAAGCGTAAACCAACAAAGGGGGGTTAACTTTTGTTTTTCTTGGTCAAATCCAAGAACTATCACCGATGCTTCAGCCATATCATTTAACTACCAATGATCGGTTAACGAAACGTGGCCCGCACATACATGACAATGCATTTGAAGGGTTTATGTGCAAATAAAATATTCTATGCAAAGGGGTTAACGGTTTTAACCTCCATCCATGTAGAAGATATTGAAAGGGTGAAAAGGTTGTTGCACAAAATGTATTAGTTGTAGCCTCAACCCTCGTGTCACCTCTGTTACTTTGAGGATAGGGTGGCGCATCATGGGAGAAGGGATACAAGGTCTGATGGACAAGAACATGCAACACAACTTAGCAGGTAAAAGAACAGGATCCTCCGGGGCGAATTTAACCCGACAGGAACGAAAATCTAAGCAGCTGACACCCCCTCGTACACTTCACAACAAAAGACACGACGACTACATTTTACGAGTATGACACACACTACCAGTGTTTGCAAGTTACATACCATAATCAATTTAATGTATGTAATTGAATGAATTATAATCCAATTCAAGTACCGTATTTAGTACCACCAGCCCTTTTGTAGGCGAAATATCGTGAAATGGGGGAGAGGGTGGAAGAGTACTAGTGAGAAGTAGTTCACATAAAAATAAGAAATATGCTTATATTATCAAATACATACCAATACATACACCAATATGGTGTATTGGTATGTGTTACCTCCATACATTCCAATTTTACGTCGACTAATACTTCTCAGCCATGATTTTTCGCGATTCTTTTGAAGCGACGTTAATTAAAATGTTCCAAAATACCTTTTAAGTTTCAGGGAAGTTGCAGGAAACTCGAAAACATCTCTGAAGAGCTACTGGTGGTTATTGTTATCAATTTGGTAGAAATTGTGCTCATTTCTTCCCACTAAACTAAACCGGTTTTGGGTGACTACTAGCCAAAAAACTGAGTTTTAGGAGCCTCAGGGTTCTCGTTTAGGAGCAAAAATGCACAAAACCATGGAATTTCATCACGGTCAGACTAGAATCTCGTACGACCGGAACGTAGAGACATACATGGGACCAAAATTGCTCAGAAAGCTGTGAAACACAGAAGTATTGATTTTGGAGCACCTAAATTTATATGGCTTGCTGCACAAATTCACCTGTGGAAGAGAGGAAGTAAAACGAATCTTGATCATACAAATTATGGTTTTCTGAATTGACTTTATAGTTGAAGATCACGTTAAAAACCCAGGAATGTTCAAAAGATCTAGCCAATAAAAAATGAAGCTGAAAAGGAAGGCACCACAGGTTGAACAATCCAAATAAATTACATGAACAACTTATAATGCCTACTATAGGCTGTAAATACACATCTGTCAATGGTATCTAGTACTATCTAAGTAATGAACAGGTATACGACACGCTTTCCTCTGATTGCCGTGCACCGCAAGATAACCGAGTCAGCAATTCAATTATGGACGAGAAATTTCTCAGGAACGTTACAAAAGCCGTTCAATTGACGTCGCAACTTCCTCTATTAATACAATTCACCTCGAGGAATCTCCAGATGATGGATAGTAGAGATGGGATCGAGAATTATTCTGTACCAGCAGACTCGCTGACATTCATGGCGAAGTTCACCTTCGCTCCGAAGCTAATGGGAAAAGTTTAGGCGGGAAGGACGGACGAAGGTACGCGATATGACACGTCCTTATTTTGATGACAATGTCGACCTAATTTCAAAACGACACGATCTCGTAACAACTCGTAAACAAACGAGAGGAAAGAGTTTAGAGATGCATTTGCTCGCCTGTATCACGAAACTATTGTCCAACCATGGTTCATTAGTTGGTGTGTTGAAGTTCTGCTATGTTCTGTTCTGATTCAGCATAGAGCAAAACTTCAACGGCCGTTAGCTGGTTTATTAAATTTCCGTGAGTTCACCGAAGTTATGGCCTGATTGTATAGGTGGTCCTCTAATACGGTAGTGCAATTGATGTATTGAGAGAAAATACTGTGCATCGGATCATCTATACAATCGGGTTATGGATACGAGGAATCTATGTGCCACACCCACTTGGCAGACGAGTTTTTCATCTTAGTTCTTTAAACTATTCCCTTTGCATAGTACTAAATTCTAATGCCTTTGTACTTACTTATAGCTAAATTTATAATGGTGTCAGGGCGGAAAAAACTTGGAGAAAAAATGTAGTAAATTAATGCCTCCTCAATACTGAGGGCAGTTTTTCTCGACCAGAGACTCTGAGCTGGCTCCGTCACTTATGAATCTGTGTTCTTCAAGCCTGAGATTTTCCTTTTCATCCAGTATACACATTTAAAAACGAAGTAAGTTTAAATTCAACGGAGAGTGTCCCAAGTAACGTTTGCCCGTCGGAAATCATTCGTTCCAATTTGACACGTAAATTTATACCTTAATTTATTACCTGAAAATATCTTATTTATACTTTAATTTATTTACCTGAAACTTTTAGAGTATACAAGCTTCTATTCGTACCACGAAATAAATACAATTTTCAACGTGTCACTGAACCCTTTTCAACAGAGAAGCTTCAATCTCGATTTCCCACACTCATGGAGTTGTGTTTGGCCATCAATCACTTTTTTATACCCGAGCGGCTATTTATAGGACCGCGATGATTCCCTCCAGAGGCCAAGATTTGTATAGAATTGAAGTTTCACGCTTATCATTAGTCGGAAAAACGGGGAGGTTATCATGAAGGGAAGAGGAAAAAAAATATCCGAAAGAGGTTTTCATTACAACCGAAAACACTCTCGTTTGGTGGCGGGAGGGGAGTAGCCGTTTTCCCGAAAAAGGGGAAAAAAGGTTGAAAAGATTGATGGTGAAACTAGGGGGAGCATTTCGTGAGAGGTTAGGACTGCCACTGAAAGGATATTGGTACTGGAGTGGATGGTCCGTCCGCCCAGGCGTTTATCGGCTTCCGTTTTTTAGCCACCCCTCCTCACTGGCCCGTGGTTTCGCCTAATTGAGTCGATGAGAGTTTCCGCTAACGAACCTCGAATTAGTAGTGTTGAAGAAGAGGAAAGAAGGTAGTATGATAAAGAATATAAAAGGAAAAAATTGAAGTAATTCAGCTTGGAAGAGATACAGCGTATATAATTAGGATATCTCAGTAGTAAATAAACGTCCTATTCCAATTTATATAGGTCAAGATAAAACCTCAACCGAGAGAAAAAAATCTGTCCACAGGGCAGTATAGATTCCTCTCAATGAATAACATGACATAAGAATCTGTTGGTTTAAAAAAAAATGAAAATAATTATCTAACAAGGTAATCTAATAATTATCTAACAAGGTATCTTTGATAATATGTTGACGGTTCTCTTTTAAATGTTCAAATTACAGGACAGTATTCGCACGAACTCAAGAACTCACTTTTTGACATGGATATGTCTATTAGCGGGCCTATGGATACCTCAATTATCATGGAGAAGTTTTAGTCTACTTACCGACAATAGTATACAATAACATGTATCTCAGAAAATAATTAACCTAATTATGTAATTAAATGAAATTCGCAAAAAATCTATATCTATGCCATGATTTTTTTGTGTGTCAGCGGTAAAAATTCAATTTTTCAATTGAAATGATTGATGATTGATTTTTCAAAATTCAATTTTCAAGTTAATTTCCTGAATTCTCTCTACATGTTTCCTAGTAGGTAACGAATAAACAAATAAATAGTTCATACGAAGACATGTATAAAGTAACATCTTCATAATTAGCACTAACCGAGAGTTTTCAAGTTATTTTCCTATTATTTCTATTAGTTTTGGTTACCGCGGTATCCTTCGATTTTAGTTTGATCCAATAGGTTTAAAGTTATTCCCAATGACAAAAGTGTTATGAGTTTCTATCCTCGTAAGCAATATAACAATTTCCAAGTTTTACTAGTGAGGCCGATTTGACGTACTCGTGTTGTCTCTATCGGGATAGGCTTTTGTTCGAGACGTCTCAGCCTAGGGACGAGTTGGAAAAATTCGAATGTTTCAAGATGAAAAATGAACTAAGAGCCAGGTAAGCAACGGGAGAATTCGGGAAGACTGCCAGCCTCCAAAATTGGGAACTCACATTGGCTTCACTAACATTGGCTTTTAAAGGGTTAACCCTTTACCTTTCCCCTCGTCGAGGATAGAGCGAGGATTTTTCCCACGGGCCCTGGGAGAATGGTGTGCCTGGCTGATGGTTTTTAGTTATATTGCTCAGAAATACATGCGAATTATTAATACGAGTAGTTACAAAACGTTGAAAAACCATGACGAAAAAGAAAAAAGGTGCAAGAGTGGTTTATTGGCCCTCAGGTCAGTCTGATGCACACCAAGTGCCGTTTTCCTATGAGTTTTTCCCAATAAACGGCTTTATTTTTATATTGTCCAACCAAATTCCTTCTTCATCTCGTAGATAAACAAAAAACGAAAAAAAAACTATGTGCATACCTCAATAATGACCATCATGGGGCGTTGACTTTTTTCTCTGCCCAGTCGACAAGTGGTTTAACCGAAATGTAAAGAGTATATGACGTTTCAGTTTATTAGTAATATTTCGCCTACTTCCAGAATGGGGACATTTTATTTATCTCTCTAGGGTCACATTATGATGAACGAATTTTTTCATATTGTTGTATTTTCGGTTTCTACTTTTTTTTTTCTTTTGGTTTTAAGTAGGTAGGGTCATTTTGCTAAATGAATATACCATTCTTTCAGAACACTTTTTAAAATCATTGATCACGAAAAAAATGGTAAATGGATAAATCGGTGGTGCCACTCTTAATGTTGGCACTTGTGCGGAACGGCGTTCTTTAAATATGAAATTCATCTTGAATCCAAATCATTGAAAAAAAAATAATAATAATTGGTGGGTCTCTGAGGAATGATCCTCAAATCTTTGTTACAAGCAGAACTAAGTTGTGGTGGGATTTCTGTTTATGAAATCAACTGGGAACTCTAACCATTATGAACTACCACCACTACTATCCATCACTAACAATCAAATTTATGCTTTTAGCAGCAATTGTGCAACCATTAAATACCTTAATTTAACCAACTACACAGCACTACAGGCCGATGTGGCTTTCCGAACTCCCTTCCGCCACCGGGCACCGTCACCCGCCTGAGACCTCCGCAATCCCACCACCGGGAGGTCGCTCAGGACATCATCAAGCCAGCACCTCCGAGGACGACCTCTTCGTCTTCTACTTTCCATCCCAGCTCGCAGCATCATCCTCGGGCAGGCCTCCATTGGCATGCGGTCGACAATGTCCTAGCCATTGGATGAGCTCAGCTTTGATGGATTGGACTATGTCTTCATGTTTTAATAATTCATCAATTTCAGCATTCTGTCTTGCTCTCCACCCTTGGCCCTCCATGACCGCTCCATAGATCCTTCTTATAATCTTTCTCTCAAATATCCGCAGTCTAGCCTCATCCTCAGCCCGCATGGTCCAAGTCTCTGATCCATAACAAACCACAGGCCGCACTAGGGATCTATATAGCCTCATCTTCGTTGATCTGGAGATCACACGGCTCTTGAAGAGTTTTATATTGGAATAAAATGACCTACTCGAATTTACGAGAAAAAATGGGTGAATCGCTTTGTCCAAGTGTGTTCGGTATGTCCACTCATATAGGGTGGGTCAAATGACAACATTCCTTTTGTTGAACACCGCCAACCGCCAAAGTAGGTATACTATTTGTAACAGTAAATCATGAAACGTAAAACGAAAACAATAAATAGATAAAATGTGCCCTCGTGTATCCTTGTTTCAATTCGATAGGGGTGTAGTAAGGTAAAGGGTAGACGAAAAGTGGGGAGAGAGAGGTTGTGAAAACATCGTAAACCCATTAGAGTGGGAAAGGAACGCTCTCGTTTGTCGACATCGCTAAAAACGGCTGATGAATTACAGAAAAGTAAATCCTTTTTTCCCCTTCAGGCACTTCAATATTCAATCTCGCTCACAATGTCTATCATCGAGTCGAGTGAAAATTGAAACACTGAAAATGATTTATTTTTCATAACGGTTCATGTCATGTTTGAACAAATTGGAGTAATTTTCACGATGAGACGTCAAACAGCGGTAGTTTTCCATTCTTTGAAGTCATTTTGTGAATAAAGTTTGGCATAAAGGACTCCTAGCAAAAAGGAGACCTCTCAATCCTCTATTAACTATTGACAAAATCGTACTTATCAGAAAGACTCTTCCGAATAAAACATGAAGATGAATACTCAACGTTGAGGAACATAGCAGCTGGAGTACCCCAGGGAAGTGTACTTGGATCGGTTTTGTACCTTTTGCACACAAGGGATCTTCCAGAATCAACAGAAGCAGTCACAGCAACATTTGTGGACGACACAGCAATCCTAGCAGTAGGAAACACAATTGAAGAAGCATGCAAAAAAAACCAAACCAAAAACCAAAAACCAAAAAAGAGCAAAATGAACCAAAACGAGGAGAATCAAAATAAATGAAACAAAGTCTACGCAAAAAAACTTCTCATATCGGAAAGTAAGTTCTATTCCTAATGAAATTAATTCTCAAGCTATAAGTACCATATGCACATACAGCTAAGTACTTAGTTATGACGTTGGACACCAAACAGAGATGGAAAGAACATGTGAGGAAGAAGGAAGAAGAAATCAACCTGAAATTTAGAAAAATGTACTGGCTGTTGGGAAGAAACTCTCAACTCCCTGTACACAATAAAGTGCTACACTACGAATGAGTCACAGAGCCAGCATGGATTTACGGCTGTTCCAAATGGGGATGCACCAAGAAGAGCAACGTGAAAATCATGCAAACGGCGCAAAACTATATACTCAGGAGCCTAGTTAATGTCCCCTGGTACATTCGAACTAATGACCTCCACCGTGATCTCAAAGTTGAGACGGTGAATAAGGTCATAAAAAGAAGAGCTGTGGAGCACGATTTTCAAGTCGCCCTAGCTCAGAAAATATCGATATTAATTTACTGTTTTCTCTTCAATTTAAAGTAGTAGTGAATTTTCAAAACCGAATGAGACCAACCAGAGCTCTGTAGGACCAACCTTTCGCTTCCTATGAAAATTTATAGGTTGGAAGGGTTGAAATCTCCTTTGAAATTTTAGCTAAACAAAATGCGATTGCTGTTCGTTTCTTCAAGTTATGCTCAGTTTTGTGTCCTTAGCAACCCGTATTCAAATTTCCTAATGAAGGCACCTGGAACTCCCTATTTCTTCGCATTGATTGATATCTTCTGTATAAACTTGATTGTGAAGGTAAAATTGTGGAAATGACGCAGGCGAGTGATCAACAAAAAATAAAATAAAATAAACCTTTGTATAATAATTATATACCTTTGTATAATAAACAGCGTTTGTCTTTTTCAGGTGTTTTTGTTATCCTTTCCTCTCTGCCGTAGAGCGTGACTCGTTTCATTTTGAGTGCTATGACATCCTTACCTGACCAGAAATGGATTGGTGGCCCCGGGATCCCCGTGGTGGATGGGTCTGGGCCGGCCGAGATGCCCCCGCATAAATCGCGTTTCAGAGCATCTGTTCGTCTGTTTGCCGTGTCTTGGGAATAAATATACAAAATAATGGTTCGATTGTTATTTCGGGGTTGGCGAGGATTGTGGTTGAGAGAATCATAGAGATGGTAACAAAAATTATCAACATAAGAAGAATCTACTTGGAAATCGCGAATAATGACGTTACGTATGCGTATATTGATTTGTCTTTATTGTTTTTATGTGTGCATATTATTCTATTGAACACCTGTCTTGACATACATTTTTCACCTTCACATGTTATCAGATTCCTATTGCCGAAATCATGTGTTAAATCAATGAAGTTGATGGTTGGGTGGACGTTCGATTGATTCAGCATTTCGATTACGGTGGAGTAAATACCTCGTATCCACCCGTTTGATTCAGAGTGTGGAACCTAAGAACCTGCAAGAGGCTAAAAGACGCGAATTTCGACTGTTGGGAAGACGATCGGAGACAGCCAATGTAGGGGATCTTACAACTATTCTACCACAAGTCTACCTCTAGTTTGCCACCCGTACCTTCTGCCTACATACCCGCCTCTTCTATCACCGTCTTCCATTGAGAGCATTAGCCGAGCTGATACGGGCAAAGCACGCAATTTGAGCTTTGATCTCTAGCCTGTGTGTTCAGACGTCAGTTTCCCAAGTGGGGAACCGCCTTCACTCTAAGGAAATCTCCGTTCCCGAGTTATGTGAGGTATCTTCGTCCTTGCATTTGTCGAAATTGCATTTCCAGGAGGTGAACAATTAGGCCCTTTGACCGTACTCACGAGGCGTGTAAGTCTTATGTATTTTGCTCTCAAAAGGCATTAGTTGGATCTATTATAGACGTTAATTTCCAACAGCGGGGAGTCACAATAATCAATTTAGTACTTCCACAGAAGTATGACTGTTTGTTAGTAGTAATCTCTTGTTTTGAAAACCCTTGAGTAATTGGATTTCGTTGTTAGGAAGAGGCGATTTTTGCTCCATCAAGTTTTTCATTAATCGTTTTTGGTTGAAAAGAGCTCTTAAATAATTGACAAATCCTCGGTCTCGGATTCGCCACCCTTGTGAACCCCTTTTAACCTTTTCACCACCAGAGCCTGAAATGGAAAATTACCGATCAGTGCCAAACGCACTTTTCACTTGTGCGGCCATATTATTGCATAATATCGTACCAGGGTGTTAGGTGTGAGTCTTGCACCTAGGATACACTACACCCTGAGGCGTCCGGCAATCCTCAAGGCACACGAGGGTAACAGTCACCTTGTGTGCCAATGAAGTCGCCGGCGAACTCAGGTAGCTACGCATATTTTTATTGAAAAGTGAAGCAGCTCATGGCACAGGTGGTAAATCATCACATGATCGTAAGAGTAAATCGCTTGTGATCCTCAAACGTGGATACCATTCCGTGCCTGGCTACCTTGGTAACGCATAAACATGATAATACCTGGAGGAAATCCAAAAGGTTAACTTTTCATAATGTTTCTGCGTGAAAACCTGTGAGTATTCAAATATAAATGCAATATTAAAGCACGGTATTTGAGTCGGCCGGCAGCCTCATGGCAGTCAAAAGGTTAACCATACTTTCTTTGCTTCACAACTGAGAACATAGTTTTTAAGAATTGAAAGACAGTAAATCTGTGACGAAAAATCTTAAAAGATCTTTTGAAGCCGTAGGTAGTTTTCTTATAACGTCAATAGTTTATTAAAAGGTAGTTTTATCTTCCCAAATCACCCTGTTCATCAGTTCAATCCGAACCTCCAAATTGCGATTTTTAAAAAGCTCTCCAAAATCAAAATTGTATAAAAACTACAAGAAAATCCCATAACTCATTGAAAATTGTATATATTTTACAGGTATGTTAGCTAAATATAACATAATATGCAATAAGGTAACATTATTCATCAAAAACTCAATTTTTCCACGAAAATATTCAAGCGTTTTACCTTTTATTAAGGAAAGAAAGACGAAAACTATCGACTTCATTTTGAAGAAGTAGCTAGCTGGGAGGTTATTGAAGGTTAAATGGATAGAGTGGGTGTAGGAGGGGAGTTTCCCACAGGTGTTTAGAATTTCAAATGCCGAAAGCTGGAAGGGTGGAAAGCGGTATATGAGGCGACATGTTGCTCCTTCAAACTCGGTGATTCCTCTTTGAAAACAAAGTTGAAGGCGTTTGAAGGTATCGGCGTTTCCAAGGTAATCATTCGGTGGGTGTCGAGGTGGATGCAGAGGTGGATACAGAGGCAGAACAGAACCTAATCAAAGACGATCCGGAGGAGGCAAGTTGAAGGGAGCTTGTAGGAAACGCCCGGAGGTGATTTTGGGATGTTTGGAGAAGGTTGGGACACCGAAGGAGAATCTCGAGTCGGTTAATAATGAAGAGGAGTCTGCATAAACAACCAAAGACGAGATGTCTCTCAGGCAGTTCAGGAAATTTAACTGGGGGACATCCGAATTTACTGCCGACACAAAACAGAGATAGAGTGCTCGTAATGGATGGACCACGTAGCATCAACACATGAGAGACCCAGTTTAAGAATTATTCGAAACAATGAATTGACAAATTCAGAATGGAAAAAGCAGTCCGGTTTGGCACGTAGTTTTCTCGTATTCATAACATGATTGTACAGAAGATCTGATGATGGAGAACCAGCAAAATTCAACCCCAGAGTACCTTCAAATTAATGGAAACAACACCATTATGCTTGTAACACGAATTTCTGTAACCAAGAACATGATTCGATCAGAATAAAGTTCATAAGGCACAATTCCAAGTCCTACCTATCCCTGATAGGTCGTTTCAAACGGACGGTAGCTGTTAGAAGAAAGTTATACTGAAATGTGAAACGTAATAGTTAACAAGAAAAATCTTATGAACATTATATTCTACCTATCTGTCCATTGATTGGGAATGAGGTCCTCAGGAATAAAACTCCTCTTTTGCCTCCCTCTCGGCTCAAAGGATGTGTTACCGAGTGATCATCACATCAGCATCAATCAACAACCGGTACTTGAAGATGCCACCATAATTGGTGAGAAATGAGATTTGAAGCTATTGCAGGTAAAATGAAAAACAAAATGGGGAGGATTTAAACCACCATTATCAGCTATAAACATTAGGTAAGTAGAGAGAACTTTGAGAGAACAGTGATAATTGCATAACTTAGATAAACAATAATCTCACTTAATTATCTAAGTTATGCGATTAACACTGTTCTCTCAACTTAATATTAAATAGCTGGAAATTGTGTTTCAAATCTTCCCCCTATTTTTTAATATTTTTCATTTTTCCTGCAATAGTTTCAAATCTTATTTCCCACCAATTATGGTGGCATCTTCGACGCTGATGTGATATTCACTAGGTATCACACCCTTTGAGCCCTAAGGAAAGTGATAAATTTACCGAAAGCTCGGAAGAGGAGGTTTATTCCTGAGGACCTCATCATTTCTCAATCAATTGATAGAGAATTGTTTGCTGGGTCGATTATCATATATTTGCTATTATATCCTATCCTCAGGAAATATCATCTACTTTGATTCTATGTTGGTCGATTCGACTCAGGTTCGGGTCCTCTTCTTAATTAAAAAAAGGAAACGTGGGCTTTACTTCTTTAATAGCGACAGTTTCGCTGGATATGTCTTCAGCATCTTCAGGCTTCAATGATGATAAAATCAATATTTTTATATTACATTTAATGATGATAAGATATAATTTTTATATATATATATTTTTTTGTTTTCTTATTACTATTTGGTATGAGACTTGAGTTTATCGTATTTTTTTTCCTCGGTTTTATAAAGGGGTTTCTCCCGGTTTTCTCTATGTAAATGTATCGTAAAACAATAAAAAAAATTAGATTTTATCATCACTAAATGTATTGTAAAATTTTGATTTTATCATCATTAAAGCTTGAAGGTGCTGGAGAGATATCCAGCGAAACTGTCAGTATTAAATAAGTAAAACCCGTTTCCTTTTTTTAATTAAGATGGGGACCCGAACCTGAATCGAATCGACTAACATAAAATCAATATTCTCCCGACTCCACAAAGTACATCAACCATCATCTACTTTCTTCATGGAAACCAATCCTAGGAAAATATATCTTAAATAGATACAAGTAGTGAAGATAGATGGATATTTATTGCCCTATAAGCAATGAAGCGTCTATCTATGTATTGGGCTGTAGAGAGGGGGGGGGGGGATAGTTATCACAATTAATGGTTCCACGTATCACCCAGATTTTCGGATATAAACCACGAGGGTCAAAGAAAAGTAACCGTTCTATCAAATCACGAATCAGATATCACAGCAAGTGTTGCTCTATCACAGATGCTAAAATTTTATACTCGTAGAATCCGAATGTCATAAAATCTATAGGGGACCATCTAGGCGTTATCCCGCAAAAACATTGAATATTTGAAGAAATCAGCGGTGAAGAGGTGAGAATTCATCTCTGTCACATTATTCATAAATTTCCCATTTTGTTTGTTAGTAGGTTATTAAACTTATGGAGCTAAATAGTGGTTCACTGTCGACTACTTTTACCTTGATTAATCAATTTAGTATCAACAAATAAGTAAATAAAATATGTATGTAGGTGAAGTAAGGAATTTATATTTTTTTAGAAAAAGCTCTCTTAATCATTATTCATCTATAATATAATAAGCCAAATATTATCCACCACATATAAGGAGCAACACGTTTCGAGATTCACCGCTTTTGCATCAGAGCGGGCTCTAGTATTTGAAATTCTAATCCTCGGACGCCCCTCAGCTCCATTCAACCTCCCTAAAACCTCTCAGCCGCTCCTTCAACGGAATGAAATTCAATGGCTTTACCAAGGATTTCCCTTCAGAATAAAACTGTAATTAACTTTTTTCTTTTTATTTCATTTTTCCGTCCTTATCTTCTCTTCTTTTTCTCCCCTTCTTCTTAAGAATAATACCATTTAATCATTCCTTAATCCCTTTTAAATGGAGCTGCGGTTCCGCTATCGCATTCAACAGAAATTCGCGGTGAAGGTTTTGAAGATGAGAAGACGTTAGGTACATCAAAAGGCGAGCTGATTAAAAATTCACTCGTCAAGGAGCTTGAATTGGTTTAACTAACAACCTTCATAATATAATGAGGTAAATGAAGGTAGATATAATTTGTTAACAACGTCAAGATATTAGATATTCATTCGAGGAATAATATTTCCCGCCTATTAAGAACTGCCTTAGAGAGAGAAAAATATTTCATATACAAATTAATGCTACTTCTGTATTTTGAAGGAAAAATTGTAAAATTATTGTAGACCGAGACTAGGGCTACAAATTTCCCGTACTTTCTTTCCCGAAATTTCCTTGGCAGGATTCATCTTTTATGATTTTGGAACCATTGTTGGACCTCGAATAATTTTCATCGATTTTTTTTCTTTAAAAATGAATTCATAGACTTGAGTTAATTGGTAGTTTAATTATTTATAAAAGCCACTACTCAGTCTAAACACCAAGGACTTCCCTTCAGAATCAAACTGTAATAAACTTTTCCCTTTTTATTTCAATTTTCCATCCTTATCTTCTTTTCATCTTTCCTCTCCTCCTTATGAATAATATAGAAAGAGAAAACAAATTTCATATATACAAATGCTACTGGCTGTGTTTTGACGAACAGTCAAAATTATAGTAGAGAGGGCTTGGTAGAGGGCTACCAATTTCCCGCACTTTCTTTCCTGAAATTCCCTTGGCAGGATTCATCTTTTATGATTTTGGAACCAGTGTTGGACCTCGAATAATTTTCATCGATTTTTTTTCTTTCAAAGTGAATTCATAGACTTGAGTTAATTGGTAGTTTAATTATATACAAACGCCCCTACTCAGTCTAAAAACCAAAGACTTCCTTTCAGAATAAAACTGTAATGTTTCAATTTTCCATCCTCATCTTCTCTCCTTTTTACGAATAATATAGAAAGAGACAAATAAATGCATATATAAAAATGCTACTGCCTGTGTTTTGATGGAAACGTTCTAAAATTATAGTACAGACTAGGGCTACCAATTTTTCGCACTTTTATTTCTCGAAATTTCCAGGGTTGTAATTTCGCTACTTGAGAGACATTCAGCTTTTTAACACACCTATAGCTCGTTGAAAAATTCCTGTTTTTATTTTGCATAATTTCTACGACTTATTCATATTATTATTCACTTGAGTGAAATTTCATGAGGCTTAGAATTATATGTTGATCAAAATAACCGACACTCAGCCTACGAAGGATAATCGCATTCAATTTTGGAGAGGAAATAAAGCATGTCGTCTTAGTTAGGAAAAAATAGGAGGTGCATACATTTAAAAATTGTGATATTCATATTTTATGTTCTATTCAGAACAATAAATCATCTTTCTAAAAAATAACAGATTGGCTTGAGAGATTTCGTAACAGAAATTGTATGTAATATTTCTACATTTCATACTAGGACTATCTATCCCATTCATTTTTGTCAGAGAATATAAACTTTTACTTCAAACCCATATTTTTGCACTAGAAATTAACTAAAGTTAATTTTAATTATAAAAATATGAAAAACAACGATATAAATCGTGTAAACTGTAAATGCCTAAATTAGAAAATCATGATCCTATATTTACCATTCTTACTAGGAGTCATACGTTTTCCCTTTCATCATTTCTCGCGAAAATCAAAAAATTTGTATCTGCGATAACCTTAGCATACAGGGTGTAAGCCTAACTGGTCTGCCATACTGTACGAGTCGATTCTTCAACTAATTTGCAACAAAACATGTCTGTTAGTGATTTTTTCAAAGGCTTCGTTTTCAAGTTATTTTGATTTTAACCTTTTTTTTTCTTGATTTTGAACTTACGTCAAAATTGGTCATACTAAACTCCTTTATTTAGCTGAATTGCAATTTGAGGATACCGTTGGAAAGAGCATTCAATTTTCTTTCTTATATGTTCCTTACCTTTTTTTGAGTCAAGGTTTAAGACATGCAAAAGCCCTCTAAAAAATTAATTTGACGTAATTTGGGAAACCTCGAATTTTTTCAATCGCAAATTGAACTACGAGAACCAATATTTTTTCAAGATAAAATAACAGTAACAACTCCGCAAAAATCTCAGCTTTCCAGTGGTATAATAAAAAAAATATTTTACAACTAAATTTGGAGGAGAAATTTGCGTTTGAACGCGGAAAAACGTGCATTTTTCCAACGAGACCAGCGGATTTGAGGGGTCGCACGATGGGAGTGGGTGGGCCGGCGAAGCCTCCGGAAACAGGAGGTTGGAGCGCTGATTTCGTTGGAAAAATGCACGTTTTCCCGCGTTCAAACACAAATTTCTTCCCGAAATTTGATTGTGAAATATTTTTTGATTATCATATTGGAAAGCCAGGATTTTGGCGCAGTTTCTCCTGTTCTTGCATCTTGAAAAAATGTTGGTTCTCGTAGTTTTATTTGTGATTGAAAAAATTCGTGGTTTCCAGAATTACGTTAAATTCTCTTTTCATAGGGCTTTTTCATGTCTTAAACCTTGACTCAAAAAAAAAGGTAAGAAACCTATCCTATAGAGAATCAAATGCTGTTTCCAAAGGTATCATCGAACTGTTATTATCACAGCTAATTAAATGAGTTATGACTAATTTAATGACGTAAGGTCAAAATCTCGAGAAGAAAAGTTTAAAATTGAAATAACTCGGAAACGAATCCTTCAAAATTAAATTGCTATGAGACATTTTTTTGTTGCAAATTAGTTGTAGAATCGACTCGTACAGAAAGGCTTACACCCAGTATAATTCACTAGATGTAGTGACGATCAGTTTTGATCAGGAACTTTTTAAAAACTTATTCATCAGCTAACATCGCACTTTTCTGCAAACTCTTGAATGAAAACAAAACAAGATGATCAGGAACATGTATCATCTTGTAATCCATAATATGTGGATTGGAAGATTCCCCAGAGTAAGTATAATATATTCCATATAATTTTTATTATAGAACATTATGGTATCTTATTCTCACGGTAAAATGTTCAATTTCCATTGTCAACCATTATTTCAAGTAAGACAAGAAAGAAGAAGGAGATGAAAATATAGGTACTTGCAGAAAACTGTGGAAAATTCCAAAATTTTCTAGAAGCTTTTCTGCCAAATTTCAGCGCAAAAAGTGCTAGAAATGGGAGAATGGCAGCCCTAGTAGAGACTGATAGTTCTTAAAACATGCTCTGGGAATAATTTTGTAGACATACTCGTACCTTAATAAAAGGTGATATCCGATATAGTTGAAAACAATCTACGGTGGTCCGATCTAATTAGAAACATCGAGTCTCACGTATTTTCTCAGGCACCGCTCGAAGAAAGGGGAGGAGGTCTGTTGTGGGTCTATATAGCCAAAGAGAAGATATACTGGGGGGTTGTATGGCCAGGAAGGTCTAACGGGCAGAGAATCTAAAGGGCCGAGGGAGGTTCTGATTAAACCTCTTTAATAGCGAGTGAAATGTGGGGGAAACCCCTCCATTGTGGATTTCAGTTCTACGGAGCATTTTCCGTTTATCAAGAAAAGCGAGAAAGTCCAATATTATCAGGATCAGCCCTACAGGAGCCACCAACAGCTCTTCACGCCCTCCCTGATCACTGAAGCAGCTTCAGCTGTATTGCCTATTGTGTGTCTTCTTTTCTTTTATTGACGTTTCCCAGACCGTCACGTTGTGAGCTTTACAAATAATTTTGACTTTCTTTTTTCGAACTGGAGGGGACAGCGGTATAGCTACGGTCGTTGGGGCGTCGTTGTTTTGTAGTGGACTTAGGACCGACTTCCTCGGGGGTCGTGGGTTCAAGGCTCATCGCCGGCAGCGTGCGTTTTTCGGCGGCCGGGGCTCTCATCGCCCCCATCGTCCCAACCCAGGGCGGTGAGGCAACGGGAAGCCATGAGCGAAATCATCAGAACAAATTCTGATCTTCCCTTTGGAAGACAGCTGATGACGTCCGCGACGCCAAGAATGGCAGTCGGAAGGAAATCCAACCTGAAATGGTTGTTTACTTACTTACTTATTCGAACTGGAAGATGAAGGGAAAGTATCGCAATCAGCCAGAAATTCAAATGGAATATCATGATCAAACATGTGTGCTATCTTGGCCAAAATTGAACGCGAGAAGGCTTTTGGTGAATATATTTCCTTCTCAGGGCTCAAGGATGAAGCTAGTGTGTGAAATCCACACTGACGTCAACCACCAAATTTTGATTGGCCATCAATCCTTTTGAAGAAGTGATGGAGCCTTTGGTGATTCTAGGAATTACAGAACTATTTTCGGTTAATCTGAAAAGTCTCGATTTGTAAAACACAAAGGAATAAAGATTTTAACAAACGTCTAAATCACACCTACAGCATTAGTTCACATTTCTTCCGCTAGGGATAGTAAAGCACTTTTCCCTTGAATCAGCTGCATCGCATTATCTCAAGCTTTACCAAAAACGCTGCAAATCATTGCTCAAAGGTTTATTATTTTCTGTATAGATCACCCTTCTGTATAGATCACTGGTTCTCCATCAACAGCACCTACCACCATCTGTATTCTCCCTTGACCTTCCCTCTCAAATTTCAGCTTCCTGCGTTCAATAGGATTGAAAATGACTTCGGAGCTCACTCAGCTGATCAGTGATCTGAGGAGTGAAGAAGATCTCCTCGAATGCTGGAGACGCCTGGAAGAGCACCTCCATTCAATAGGATTGAAAATGGCTTTGGAGCTCACTCAGCTGATCAGTGATGTGAGGAGTGAAGAAGATCTCCTCGAATGCTGGAGACGCCTGGATGAGCACTTCAATAGGAGAGCATTCAATAGGATTGAAAATGGCTTTGGAGCTCACTCAGCTGATCAGTGATCTGAAGAGTAAAGAAGATCTTCTCGAATGCTGGAGACGACGCCTGGAAGAGCGCTTCCATTCAAAAGGATTGAAAATGGCTTCGGAGCTCACTCAGCTGATCAGTGATCTGAAGAATGAAGAAGCTTTTGAGCAATGATTTGCAGCGTTTTTTAACCACCAACATTTTATTTACCTACCAACTTTTTTTACCTACCAGCTTTGTACTACCTACCACACCACACTGGCTTCACACCTTCACAATCAAGTTTATTAGAAAGAACTAAACGCTTCACACTCGATTGGAAAAATAGAAAGCTTCATATTGAAATTTGATTACCGGTTACGCAGAAGGCAAAACTGTATACAAATCAAAGAAATGAACAGCGATCGCATTTTAGTCCGATAAAATTTTAATGGAGATTAGACCTCTTTTGCGATTCACACTCATGATTCTGTTTTATCGAAGGAAAACCTTCAAGTACTCATAGGGACCGAACGGTTTGTCCTACAGAGCTCCGGGTGGTCTCAAAAATTTTAAAAAATTCAATACTATTTAAAATTGGAGAAAAAACGATACCTTTATTTCGAGAGTTTTCGAGCTAGGGCACTCTTGAAAATTTCAACCCTTAATTTTCACCCCTTAGAAGTGACCTACATCAACCAAAAGCTTCGCGGCACAACTAGACCCCAAATGGAGCCCATATATCAAATTTGAACCAAATCGGTCCAGTGTTGCTAAGAAAAGTGCCGCGGACGGGGGACGGCGGACGGCGGACGGACATTGCAAATTTGGATTCTACGCACATTGAAACGTAAAGTGACAAAGTTTGAGGGGGGGTTATAAAAATTTTTTGTGATACGATCACATAGGCTTATTATTAGAAATAATAAACCAAAAGGTAACTGAGCTCATCTCATATGATTCAAAGGAAAAACGCTTTATCATCCCTAGCGGAGGAAACATAAACTAATGCTGTAGGTGTGGTTTAGACGCTTCAAAAGATAGTAGTAACGCATTGCTCACGTTTGCGGTCGCAAATTTAATTTCTGAAATGAGTATTTCTGTACCTCACAGAACCTTCAACATGACTCTTTCCGACAGATCGGAGGAGAAGATGGAAGAATTTGAGTGGGATCGACCCTTCTCAACCTCTCTCTTTACCCTCCTCCATTACCCCCTCCACTTCCCATCATATCTTTGATAAACTATCCAATCAATTAAAAACCTCCGATGAATGAGCCTCTAATTGACGATGGCCGGATGAGATGAGGCTTCCCCTCCAGGAGGCTGTTGCCAATCAGACCGTTTTTCTCTCGAATGCCCTTTTCAATTCGAAAGTCCCAAGAAAAAGAGTTTCCCCTTCTTCAACACTGGAAGTATTCAGAGCCTTGAAACTGAGAGGAAAGGGAAAAACTCGAGCTAATTAGGCTGATTCGAAGGATACAAAGCCGTTCTAAAGAGGTTTAATAATCAAACTTGGTTAATGACGAGGTAAGACAAGCGGAAGACTGAAGAATTCGTTTAATTTTAACGGGAAAACGACTTTTGTGAGTCTTATCGCTTCCAGTCGTGCGTTCAGATCATTTCTACCAAAGTGAAAAAGTTTTCCGTTCGAAAGAACCCACCATCAGCAGATCATCAGATCGTATTTGAATTATTGAACTTGGGCGAACTGGGCTCTGAGGAGGATTATTTTGGATTCATGGACCATAGACATTTGAATGAATTTACTAACTGTTGGAACTTTACCAATGAATTTCTAGAGACGATGAGGAACTTTCATCATATCTCCATATATTACACAGATTGGCTACGGCGATGACTTGGTGGTGGTGATAAGAGCTCGAAGGATGGAACACCTCCAGTTTAAGCTGAATCAGGCAATGCGCAGAGTGATGGAGTGGATAGAAGCACACACACTGTCACTGGCGATCCAAAAAACGGAAATTGTACTGCTAACCACAGCGCGAATTGAGAGATCTATACCTATGAAATGTGGATGGGCAGGAAATCATCACCTCTCCAGCCATTCGCTACCTTGGTGTGATGCTGGACGGGAAACTAAGCTTCTGGAGGCACATCAGTGGAGCAGCAGATAAGGCTGCAGATATTGTAAACAAGCTGAGCCGACTGACGGCAAATCTAGGGGGCCCATCACCCGCTAAGAGGAGACTCCTTATGCGAACTGCAGAGGCAATTATGCTGTATGGAGCAGAAGTGTGGGCAGACTCCCTTAGGTACCAAAAGTACAGGGCACGTATGGAAGCTGTACAGAGGAGAAGAGCTCTGAGAATCAGTAGTGCATTTAGAACTGTCCCAGGTCCAGCGTCACAAGTGATAGCGGGAACTATCCCAATATACCACCAGGCACTGGAGCGTAAAAGGATAAGAATGAGGAAGGCAGAGACAATTTCCATAGTAAAGAAGGAAGAGCGGGAGGAGACCATCCGTAGGTGGCAAGCAGATCTTCTCTGTGAAACCCGTGGAAGGTGGACAGCCCTCATAATTGACGATCTAAAGGTTTGGTTGGAGAGAAAACACAGAGAGGTGAACTATTACCTGACTCAATTCCCCTCAGGGCATGAATACTTCCGCTCCTTCTTAGTAAAGATCGGGAAAGCCACTGACCCAGAGTGCAGATACTGTGGGATAGAGGATGTCTGCCACACCTTCTTCACATGATATAAGGATATAAGGAGGAGTGTGGAAGAGGTCATTGGAACGTGTAACAATATAGGATGAATTTCCATCTGTACAACAAATGAGAAATACACCTAATTGCTCATATTTGAGTCAGAGGAGGGTGTGACGACCCTACCCCCTCAAACCAGTGATTAGATTAATCACCCGGCCTGAAGAGAAAATCGATTGCATATTTCTATGAATCGGATATCCCTAAAGGCGTAGCTCCAACAAATCAGGAACAAACCAATTGGATTGTCCCTTATAAAAATGTAGGATCATCACACTCCTCTCCCTAAAACATACTTCTGGGTTTCAAAGAGAAGTATGTTAGAAGTATGTTTGAAAACAAGTCAAAGGGACTGAAAAATAGTATGAAGTCCAGGAAAGGACATCTGGAAGCTTCAAGGGGATTCCTCCATCGTAATGGTACTATTGCAAAGAAGAAGAAGAATGCCACAAATGGGTCATTTATGCCACGAATGGGCCATTTATACATAAAAGAATAAATCAATGGAACTGAGGAGAAAGCAAACTAAATAAAGAATACGAATGACGAAACATTCAAGTGTAATGATTGAAAAGGCAAATGCAGAAAAGGCTTATATAAAAGAAAAACGTAATTGAAATTAATAAAATGCCAGATTGGCAAAGCCTAACAAGAGACTGAATTTAATGCCGGATTGGTGAAGTTTAATGTATGAATATAATCTAACATAGAGATTCCTTCTGGAAATCTCTTTGAGTAATTCCTTCTGGAATACCCAAGAAAAAAGTGGAGGGGAAATGATGAAGTAAATTCAATGCATTTCCACCTAACCACGCCCTGCTACCATGCGATGTAACAATATAGGTTGAATTTCCATCTGTACAATAAATGATAAATACACCTAATTGCTCATATTTCAGTCAGAGGAGGGTGTGACGACCCTACCCCTTCAAGCCAGTGATAAGATTAATCAGCCGGCCTGAAGAGAAAATCGATTGCATGTTTCTATGAATCGGATATCCCTAAAGGCGTAGCTCCAACAAATTGGGAACAAACCAATTGGATTGTCCCTTATAAAAATGTAGGATCGTCACAAACGTTGCGTCCACAGACAATCATACATGAGATGATTAAGAACAAGTCGAGCTGGGACGCAATGGCAGTATTTGTCACATCAGTCCTCAAAGCAAATAAGCTGGATGGAAGATGGGAGGAAGAAGATGAGGAATAGAATTGAAGGAGAGACCAGAAGTAGGAGCAGCCTTTTGGCACAAAAAAGGGCTCAAATAATAATAATACTGAAGGGGCCCTGAAATAATACTGTTAAAGTGGTTCCGGGGTGAGTCCTAAGCAGAGGGAGTGGGGTTTCAGTTGGTTGCCCAATGCATGGGGAGTCCAACACTGTTGGAGTGAACTTCCCCTTCGCTCTTAAAGAGTTTCCCCACTTCCGTAACAAACAAAAAAAAATCATATCTCCATATATTAGGAGTCCAAAACTACAGAACATGAGAAGAAAAAAGATTTTGGTTCTCCGAATGTAAAATTATGACTGGTAATTCAGAGTTTTCTGGTCAATTTTGGTTCTGTTCGTCGGTCCGTCTGTGGTCTAATCGTTCAACAACGTTTTCGGGGTGAGTTTTAGACTGGAGATGGTCCCGAATGAATTTTATCACCATCGGAGAGCGCGGTAGCAAAAGGCGACGTTTCATTCGTTCGAATTCAGAGAGAAGTTCGAGGGCTCCCCCCGAGTAGAATTATTATTGATTCTACCGCGAGCTGGTTAGTAGGAACCAAAGTACGTTAGAAGAAGTGAAAATTCGTACAGAATCCGAGAATTAAAGTTGTCAATTCAGGAAATATCAACATGATTGTGAAAATCATTGAGCGGTTTCAATCATTCTTGTATAATATACAAGAATCCACCCAAAACAGTCTCAGGACCAGTAATCAACGGTGAACGGTTATCTAATTGAAGAATAATACAATTTTCAATCATTATTATTTTTTGAAGTTTTGTAAAAAAAAAAGTCTCAAGTTCATTGGAAACAAAATTATAAATTGTAAAATTAGTTATATATTATGTAAGTAAATTTACAATTTATAATTTTGTTTCCATTGAACTTGAGGGATTTTTTTTTTTTTACAAAACTTCAAAAAATAATAATGATTGAAAATTGTATTATTCTTCAATTAGATAACCGTTCACCGTTGATTACTGGTCCTGAGACTGTTTTGGGTGGAGCTGAAGGTGTTGGGAGAAGAAAGAGGTGCTGGGATGAGGTGGAGGTATGGGGGGGGGATGGAGGTGTTGAGAGAAGGTGAACGTGTTGGGAGGAGTTGGAGGTGGAGATGTTAGGAGGAGTTGGAGGTGGCGATGTTAGGAGGATAAGGAAGGTACAGATGTCTACTAGGAGATGGAGGAGTTGAGAAGCAGTGAAGATGTTATTAGAACGAAGGAGATGGAAATGCTAGGATGAGGTGGAGGTTTTGAGAGGAGGTGGTGGTGTTGATACCAGGTAAAAGTGTTGTGAGAAGGTGTTGGTGTTGGGAGGATGTGAAGATGTTAGGAGGATGACAAGGATGAACATGCTTGGATGAAGAGGAGATTTCGGGAGAAGGAGGAGGTTGAAGTGTTGGGAAGATGTGGAGGTGGAGATGTTAGGATCATAAGTAAGGTGGAGATGCTCCTAGGAGGAGGAGGAGTTGGGAAGGGATGGAGGTGTTGAGAGAAGGTGGATGTGTTGGAAGATGGTGGAGGTGGAGATCTTAGGAGGATAAGGAAGGTACAGATGGCTACAAGGAGATGGAGGAGGATCAAGTCGGGGTTTTGGGAGAAGTTGAGAGGTGGTGGAGGTGTTGATACCTGGTAAAAGTGTTGTGAGAAGGTGTTGGTGTTGGGAGGATGTGGAGATGTTAGGAGGATGACAAAGATGAACATGCTAGGATGAAGAGGAGATTTTGGGAGAAGAAGGAGGTGTTGGGAGGAGGTTGAAGTGTTGGGAAGATGTGGAGGTAGAGATTTCAGGATGATAAGGAAGGTAGAGATGCTACTAGGAGGAGGAGGAGTTGGGAAGCAGTGAAGATGTTATGATGATGAAGGAGATGGAAATGCTAGGATGAGGTGGAGGTGTTGGGATTAGATGGAGGTTTTGCGGGGAGGTGGTGGTGTTGGGAGCAGGTAAAGGTGTTGAGAGAAGGTCGAAGTGTTGGTAGGAGGTGGAGGTGTTGGGAAGATGTGGAGGTGGAGATGTTAGGATGATAAGTTAGGTGGAGATGCTACTAGGAGGAGGAGGAGTTGGAAAGCAGTGAAGATGTTATGATAATGAAGGAGATGGAAATGCTAGGATGAGGTGGAGGTTTTGGGATTAGATGGAAGTTTTGAGAGCAAGTGGTGGTGTTGATACCAGGTAAAAGTGTTGTGAGAAGGTGATGGTGTTGGGAGGATGTGGAGATGTTAGGAGGATGACAAAGGTGAACATGCTAGGATGGAGAGGAGATTTCGGGAGAAGGAGGAGGTGTTGGGAGGAGGTTGAAGTATTGGGAAGATGTGGAGGCCTTGGTAGGAGGTGGAGGTGTCGGGAAGAAGTGGAGGTCGAGATGTTAGGATGATGAGTTAGGTGGAGATGCTACTAGGAGGAGGAGGAGTTGGGAAGCAGTGAAGATGTTATGAGGATGAAGGAGATGGAAATGCTAGGATAAGATGGAGGTTTTGAGAGGAGGTGGTGGTGTTGGGAGCAGGTAAAGGTGTTGTGAGAAGGTGAAGTTTTTTTTTTTTTTTTTGAAGGTGTTGGGAGGAGGTGGAGATGGTACTAGGAAGAGGATGTGACGGGGGGGGGGGCTGGAAATGTTATGAGGATGGGGAGAGCGGAGGTACTGGGATGAGATGGGGGTGTTGGGAGCAAGTAAAGGTGTTGTGAGAAGCTGTAGGTGCTGGGAGGAGGAGGAGGAGGAGATGTTGGGAGGAGGAGGTGACAGCACTTGAAACCAAGGAAGAGGAAAAGTGGGCTGATTTGGATCAGGCATTTTCGCCCACTTCCCTCTCCCGACAGCCGCGCAAATGTATCTCCTGAAAAGGTGGGAAAAAGAGGAAGCGCGGAGTGAAGAGCGCTTAGCTCACACAATTGTGGCGCTCGTTGAGGGAAAAGGCGAGTGCAAACAGCGAAGCGAAGGTAGCAAAGAGCCCTTTGGCGTCGCTAAACGAGGCATTGAGAAGCCTCCCGGATCGAGGCGCCTGAAGCCTCGTTACAACTAATACAAAGCAAATAACGCGTTATCGTTACTGTAACTCATCCCCTCCTGCCCCGGAACCTTCTGCACCCGCTAAACCCGTCACAGCGGGAATATGCAAATAGCGCCCCAAGAGGACATTTGGGAGCCCGCCGCCTCCCCTGATAGCCGCTGATAATGGCAGCCTCCGCCTCCACTGATAGCCGCTGATAATGGCGACCTGTCAGCGACTCCACCGCCTCTCTTGTCCCAACACCTCGCCTGTCTGTGATTAACGTTGTTATACAACAATTACAACCACAAAATTCGAGTCAGTGAATAAGCGGGATTAAACTGGAATCAGCCACCTCGTATTGCAGCCTAGCTGGAGCGATGTTTTCACGATGGACAGCATTGAACCAATTTTCCCTATCGTAGCAAAATCGGAATACCTGGCTTAAAGTATTTCTTTCATGATCCGAACAGAACCAATTTTCATACAAATTATTTGGACCAGTTTCCTCTCAGGCAGGAAACTGATCCAAACAGCCCCAGACTATGCAAAACCAGTCACCTTCTGTTTGCGCTTTCCTATTATATCTAAAAGTTATTCATTTGAGGCCTACAACTGTCTTTTGTATTTTGCCAAAGTGGTTCGCATTTCTGCCATTTTGAGCCCTCACTCGTTGGAAGGGCAGACATTTGAGCGAATTTTCAAGGAAACTGAAGCTATTGCAATGGCCTCAAAATTTGTAGAATGGACTTTTTCGAAAAATTTTCACATTGAAATCCGTTTTGGAACATTCTGAAACGATCCCTGAAGTTTTTCCAAAAATCATATAATACAGGGTGTCTACACTTTCGATGGGCATAACTTCAGAGTTCGATTCTACGAGGTATTTCCAACAAAAAAATGTCTCTTAGCAATTTTCTTTTAACCCACTAAAAATACCTTTTTTTTCGCTTTAAAGTTTTTCTTAGCGTTTTCGACCTTACGGCACTGATATGGTCATAACTCCCTTATTTCTCCTGAAAATTCAAATCTGACTACACCGTTAGGAAGAGCATTAAATTCCTAAGCTACCTAGTGCAAAATCAAAATATTTCAGCAATAAAATAGTTTTAAAAAATCAAGTCAAAAAGCCAACTTTGAAAAATTTTCGAAACTTGACTTTCCTCGACCAAAGTTTTCACTCTAAATCCCTGCCCATTTCGATGGGCGCTCTTCGGAGAAAACATGCTTAAATTGTCAGCTTTTCAACGGTCTATAAATTTTTCTTTTTAACATTCAAATTGGAAGAGTAAATTAAGTTGGAATGCCAGAAAACACGCGTTTTACGAGCAAATCCAGTGTTTTAAGCGGTTTATGATCCCCCTCGATCTCAAGATGACTTGACGAGTTTGGTAACATTTCCTATGTAATTTTTTACGCTGAATCAAATCGTGATACTTCCGAATGGTTCCGACTGCTAAAAAGTGGATTTTTTGAAGAAAACCTTCGTTTTCGGTACATAAAATACACATTATTCGTAGATATAGTCGTGAGCATGAAGTAACACCTTTGAACTCAACAAAAACACCGAATTTCTAGCTGATTGAAGTTTTTGTTTAGTTCAAAGGTGTTACTTTATGCTCACTACCACATTTACGAATAATGCGTATTTTATGTACGAAAAACGAAGGTTTTCTTCAAAAAATCCACTTTTTAGCAGTCGGAACCATCACGATTTGATTCAGCGTAAAAAATTACATAGGAAATGATACCAAACTCGTCAAGCCATTTTGAGGTCGAGGGGGACCATAAACCGCTTAAAACACTGGATTTGCTCGTAAAACACACGTTTTCTGGCATTCAAACTTAATTTACTCTTCCAATTTGAATGTTAAAAAGAAAAATTTATAAACCGTTGAAAAGCTGACAATTTAAGCATGTTTTCTCCGAAGAGCGCCCATCGAAATGGGCAGGGATTTAGAGTGAAAACTTTGGTCGAAGAAAGTCAAGTTTCGAAAAATTTTTAAAGTTGGCTTTTTGACTTGATTTTTTGAAAATATTTTATTGCTGAAATATTTTGATTTTGTACTAGGTAGCTTAGGAATTTAATGCTCTTCCTAACGGTGTAGTCAGATTTGAATTTTCAGGAGAAATAAGGGAGTTATGACCATATCAGTGCCGTAAGGTCGAAAACGCGAAGAAAAACTTTAAAGCGAAAAAAAAGGTATTTAGAGTGGGTTAAAAGAAAATTGCTATGAGACATTTTTTGTTGGAAATACCTCGTAGAATCGAACCCTGAAGTTATGCCCATCGAAAGTGTAGACACCCTGTATATGATTCTTCTTACATATATTATATATGAATGTGTATGTGTGCGTCATTCCGCACGATAACTTGAGTAGTTATTTAGAATTTTTTTTAGTTTTCGCCAAAATGTTTGTAACAACAAACCATAGGTCAAGTTCGTTAGCCAGCAATTTTGGACAATCCAAAGTGGTCCAAAATATATATTCTGACTCAGCACAAAATTTCTGATATCAATTTGTTGTGCCCAGAAATACAGTAGCCGTGTGGGTACTCTATGAGTTCGTAGAGACGAGTAGAACATGAATATGGACTCGTAAGATCGTCAAAGCATACCCAGTGCATACAGTATGTTGGTATGGTAGGTATGCTGAAAATCGGAAAAACCAAGAATCGTGTAAAAAAAATAATTTCAACCTCAACTCATACCTTCAACTGAAAGATTTCTTTGAAAATTCGCTCATTATTTCATGCTGCATGAGTGGACTTTTTTAGCTAGTTCTACGCAAAGCCTCTTCACCTAATGATCGCTCTGCCATCTTGTTTGTGCTTCCTGCTAAGAAAATCTTGTATCCATTTTGGTTTATTATTTCTAATAATAAGCCTATGTGATCGTATCGCAAACAATTTTTATGACCCCCCCCCCCCCCAAACTTTGTCACTTTACGTTTCAAGGTGCGTAGAATCCAAATTTGCAATGTCCGTCCGCCGTCCGCCGTCCGCGGCACTTTTCTTAGCAACACTGGACCGATTTGGTTCAAATTTGGTATATGGGCTCCATTTGGGGTCTAGTTGTGCCGCGAAGCTTTTGGTTGATGTAGGTCACTTCTAAGGGGTGAAAATTAAGGGTAGAAATTTTCAAGAGTGCCCTAGCTCGAAAACTCTCGAGATAAAGGTATCGTTTTTTCACCAATTTTAGATAGTATTGAATTTTAAAAAATTTTTGAGACCACCCGGAGCTCTGTAGGACAAACCGTTCGGTCCCTACGAGTACTTGAAGGTTTTCCTTCGATAAAACAGAATCATGAGTGTGAATCGCAAAAGAGGTCTAATCTCCATTCAAATTTTATCGGACTAAAATGCGATCGCTGTTCATTTCTTCGATTTGTATACAGTTTTGCCTTCTGCGTAACCAGTAATCAAATTTCAATATGAAGCTTTCTATTTTTCCAATCGAGTGTGAAGCGTTTAGTTCTTTCTAATAAACTTGATTGTGAAGGTGTGAAGCCAGTATGGTGTGGTAGGTAGTACCTAGCTGGTAGGTAAAAAAAAGTTGATAGGTAAAAAAAATGTTGGTGGTTAAAGAACGCTGCAAATCATTGCTCAAAGGCTTCTTCACTCTTCAGATCACTGATCAGCTGAGTGAGCTCCATTTTCAATCCTATTGAACGCAGGAAGCTGAAATTTGAGAGGGAAGGTCAAGGGAGAATACAGATGGTGGTAGGTGCTATTGATGGAGAACCAGTGATCTATACAGAAGGGTGATCTATACAGAAAATAATAAACCTTTGAGCAATGATTTGCAGCGTTTTTATCTGGTGTTTGAGCGCCACCTACAAGTTGTTTTGCCTGAATTAACATTGAATTTGGTGCAAATTATTGTTTTCAACGTTGTTCAATCGTAAGTCCAACCCTTAAATTCTCGTAGGGAGCGAAAGGTTTGTCCTACAGGAATCCGCGTGGTCTCGAAAAATTCTAAAAATTCTATACCATCTTTAATTGATGGAAAAACAATACCTTTATATCAAAATTTTTTGAGTTAGGGCGTTTTCAAAATTTATTTTTGAGCCCTTAGAAGTGACCTACATCAACCAAAATCTTTGGGGCACAACTAGACCCCAAATAGAACCTGCATACCAAATTTCATCAAAATCGGTCAATGCTAAGTGGGGAAAGTGTCGCGTACGGCGGACGGACGGACAAATTTTCATTCGATTTTTGGATTCTACGTACCTTGAAACGTAAACCATCAAATTTCGAGGGGGTGTTAGAAAAAAGAAAAATTTTCTTGGTCGATTCCAAAGGTTCATTATTGAAAATAATAAAGCAAAAGAACCAGGAAAATCGGTTAAAATCTAAGACGTGGGCAAGATTTTTCACACACACACAGACATACACCTATGGTTTTTTTTCGCGGATTTGGATTCAGAATGGTCTAAAACGGATTAGCGTGTGGTTATTGTTTTTCTGTTGAGTGTTGTCCAACTTCACCCCAGATCGATTGCTTAAGGACGCAAAGTCTTACTGTGGGACGTCCTAAAAATCGTGGGCTTAACGTCAAAAAATGTTTGACAATTATTTTGTTAATATAGGTACTCGTATTAACATAATATGTTACTACAATATTATTGTAGTGACTTCTTAGGTTACCATCTCCACTTTGATACAATAACTATAACTGTTTGTTCGTTGTCAAATAAAAGTTCAGTTCTATTCTGGAAACAGATCGACTTGTGTTCTGTTCACAACAATATTGTTGGAAAAATAGTGATTCCTACGGATATTGAAAGAAAAAAAAACTGCGTTGCAATAATTTGAGTTTTGTCTCCTAGTTTATTTGACGGCTTCTCGGAAACCGTGGGAAAGAGCGGTAGAGCCGGAGGTGGAGGTGGAGGTGGAGGTGGGACTTATCGCACCACTAAATCCCGCAGTGACCCCTCGCGGGTCTGACGGTTTGGAGAGATTTCACAATGATTTAATCAACTCGCCTCCGAGCGCCACTGCTGACTCCGCTGTCCTCACAATCATAGCTCTCCCCCTCCACCTCCACCTCCTCCTCCTCCACCTCACCACACAACTATCGCTCCACCTCAATCATAGCGCGCTCGACCTTCCATCGGGTGTCATCCGCCAACATGAACTAACTAGATTCCCTGGGAGCTAGAAAACGCTGTATTCGACCGCAGCACGAAAAACACTCCCCTATAAAGTTCATTTTACCGCAGTATTTACGATTTCATTAGGGACGAACCACGATTTACTTATTCTTTTGTTGGTAATAATTAGAGACGAGATGATCATGCAAAACTCGGTAGCAGGCTCTCTGCACCCCCGGATGGTTACAGCTTGGAGCCTTCGGCTAAAATTCAAGAAACATGGAACATGTTTTGTTTGTTTGCTGTTTCTTTTTACTCGGAATTCGTTATAAAAACGGAGTTGAGTAGATCGTTGTCTATTTCCACGAAAATAATGCAAGTTGAATCGATTTCGACGGTTAGTTCATCCTCAGTAACAAACAATAACTATAATACTGATGACGATAATTTGCATAATACTGATGATGGCCTAACCGACGAAATCGATTTAACTTGAAACTCATTATTTTCGTGGAAATTGACAACGTTCTACTCAAATCCGTTTTTATTAAAAAGGTTTTCCACAATCTCATCGCGAGTGATATTATTCGTAGGAATTTGTTCTGTTGTTTTAATTTAGCTCTTTATGGGCCTGCTTTTCAAATTGCTCGTCATTTCATTCACCTCTTGATGTCCCAAAGAAATTGTTATCATAAAGAAATCGAGAACATCTTTAGACGTTTCACTCGGCATACCTAAATTGATGGTAGTTCTACAGGTGCACTTCCTTTCATCACTCCCCCACCCCCGTCTTCCTCATCACCAGCCATCTCTGAGAGGCCTGGGCGTCCTCCTCATGGTAATTTACCGCATTTATTTTTATGATGTGTGAGAGTGTGAGAGAGTTCTTAAAATGAAACTTCGATGTTTAGAGAAAAAAGAACTGATTTTACCTTATTTCGAGGGACTGAAAATACACCATAGAAGATCTGAGAAAGTTTGAGTGACTTACCTGCAACAAAATCACAAAATCATTAATAAATACTGCAATAAAAACGAACATTATTGATTATAATCAAAATTACGTAATAATAAACATCAATAACTACACATATTAGAACATGAAAGTTTGATTTTGGCCTACGAGGTACCTACATTCTCTATTCAAAAATAATACAGAAGGAAGAATAATCAAGGGAGAACAAGACGCTAGACACAAAGCAGGTTATTTCAGGGCTAAGAGACTGCTCATTGGCCTGCTCTAGAAAAGTCGAGAGGCAATCACAGTGATTTTAAGGAATCCAACATGATGACAGGACAGTTGCAAATAAGTATATCAAGAAACCTCTGGTCGAAGGAATCAGATTAACTTGCTAATCCCCTTTTAGAAGGTCAACAGACTTCGCGAGGTGTAACTTGGGGGAAGGGGCTTACAGGAGACAGGCACGGACTTCATCTCTCACTCCTCATTGCTTGGTCTTGGCAGAGGAGTAGCGCACATCGCTCACTTCTCGTTTCTTGGTCGTGGAAGACGAGTAGCGCTGGACGTTGCGGGGATTAACTCAGACTGCGGGGATTAGAGGAGAGAAGAATGAGGGTACGACCAGCTCTGACAGCAACCAACAACACTTTTCTGTTCGCCACGAAGTCCTAACGTTCCAACACAGATTACTTCCTTAAATGATTGAGAATACCACACTTTAAATTATATCTTTGTAATAATGATCACTAAATGATTTTCGTCACTTCATATTCCTTTAGAAACTGGGAAAATATTAAACCTGAAAGAATTCTAAGATGAAATTTTAGTTCAAAAGATGACATCATACAGGAGAAATAACCCAAAATCATGAAAGTATTATTACTCCCAACTTCACGATGCATAAATACCACGATTTTACAGTATTTTTACAATTTCAATAATTTGATCATGGATGAGGTAGGTTCTTGACGAGAGTAAGTACTTTCAACAGGAAAATTCTCACCATTTTCATGCCAAATACATGCATTGTAGCTGGCTCCTAAATTGAAGGCAATAATAAAAATCATTTAAGCACGGATAAATAATGTTACGCTAGGGGTGGACCTCGAGTATTCATTCTTCCAGGTCAATACCATAATTCCCATTTTCGGTAATATTCAGTTCTCGATATGAAACGATGGGAAAACCCCCTTTTTTCAATATTCAAACAAAGCGGAAAGCACGTTTTCCGAAGGGCAGGCAAATCGAGGAAAGAAACGGGGAAAGGGGTATGCAAATGAAGTAACGAAGACTCTCGAGAGGAAGAAAACCCGGTAGAACGATGAAGCCGTGAATCACCATTAATTTGGAATTGGGGTCTCCGAGGAGCGCCCTTTGCTAATTCAGGTTGCGTCGAGAACAATAGCGACGGTATATTGTCGGATCTTTATTGGAAAAGAGGGGTAGGCGGAGGCGGACCAGCCGATAACATTGAAAATGAAGGGGATCCTTTCTGTTTAATTTGTAAGAGAATTTTTTTGCAAAAGTATGAGGGTAATAGAGGCGGAAGGGTGTGCGAATGGGAGGACAAAGGGAAAACTGAGATAGCAATAAAATATTGCTGAGTTTGCTGAACGTTCTGCAAACGAAGACTTGCTAATAAAAGTTGAAGGGGTAAGGATTAATGTAAATTTACACAAGTCACGTTATAACTACTTGATTAAGTGATTATTTCAGGTCTCCAAGAGCTCTGACGTCACAAGAGTGGACCTGTGATTTTTTTAAATGAATCTTCATGATTTACAAATTTAATGTACGTCCATCTGGAGAAATACGGGTAAATCGAATTCTGAACACGATGCGCTGATAAAGCCCATAATCGGGGATTCAGGGGGGTCAGTGTTATGATTTTGACTAAGGTGAATTTGAAAAGACTGAATGGAGTGAGACATTTACTGAGGTTAATTTTGGTAAAAAAATTTTGGTAAAAATCATCAAAAGGAAATTTGATCAAAGAATGAGTTGTTGAATTTTGGTCCGTTAAAACCAGCTTGCAATTTTCTGAATTTACTGAAATGAAATTTTGATTCTGGTCTGTTAAAACCAGCCTGGAAGCTACTTAATTTACTAAATGAAAATTTGGATCTAGTCTGTAAAAACCGGCTTGTGGATTTAAAAAAAATTACTGATTGGAATGAGAGTTGAGTCAGGGTCTGCGTAGAAATCGACTATATGAGTTTAGAGGTTTCCGGTAAGTCAAAACCGGGTTACCGAATTTTCTAGGTCTTTTGGCTTTTCTTTGAGAGGAGTTGAATGAGAAAGAGAGAAGAATGGTTTTCAGATTTTGTCGTTGGTATGAGCTGGTGAGACCCCGACAGGGATACATACTGTTTGCAGATGAAAGAATGCGGATGGTTTGGTGAGGTGTCCATGAGTATAACAATCCCAAAAACATAGTCCTTCTTCTACCTGCCATTCAAGCTAGGAAAAATGAGACCGAGGGTTGTTGACTACTAACCAATGATGAAGTGAAAGGATTGAGCGACTCGAGTAGCTCGATGCCTGGATTACGATTACTGAGGCTCTTCCCTTTCCCCAGCCCGACTCAACAGGCTACCTAAGATTTTGGAACAGGTAGTCGTCTATGTTAGCAGGTATACCCTTCGGGAAATTGACCAGCCGCATTCTTTCTATCTACGAACAGTAGGTGTAGTCTTCCCCTTCTCTTTCCCAAATACCGAATTTTCGGTAGGACCTCAGAGAGGTGGAGAAGGGTTGGCCTCAGTTTGTCGGGAATGTGACCGTTGTGGGACGACGTTTGTATTTGATAATTCTTAAATGTATACGTTTGGGGGCACGACAAATTTGGCACAGAAAACACAGTTTGTACGATTCAACAATGGATAAATGCAAGAACAGAAATACGGAGAGGGGAGGGGGAGGCTCGTGGTTCCAGAAGTTCCAGGACTTCAAAAGCGGATCTGTGCTGCTTTTGACGACGGTGCTCTTATGGAAGTAATAGCATACAGGGTGCAATGCTGCAGGGCTGGAACGAAAGAATATTTTGAAGAAGTTGTTCATAAGAAGCTTATAATAATTGGATAATGAAATATGTATTGAGGGTTGAAATAACCTACCAACCTCTCCCGGATTTCTCAACAATACTCTTATGAAATAGCTTCTTTTCCATTATGATCTGATCATTTATTTCAAGTATGCTTGGCATAATACAAAAAACACACACGAACGATGATTGTCCCCAAATTCACGTTTTCAATATACATTACACCAAATTCGTGAATTCTTACGTATCAGTATTTTATTAATTTAATATAAATTATAAAATTATTAAAACCGATTATTTTAATATAAATGATTCTAAAACAGTCAAAAGTGCGTCGTAGTTATTAGTCAACAAACAACCAGACTTTACACCATTTCGATTTATTATTTTGAAAAATGATTTTTCAACACTCCCTCAAAATTTTATGGTTTACTTTTCAACGTACGGAGAATCCAAAATTCGAATAAAAACGAGTATCTAAACTGCATGCAGATACATCTGTACATGGATATGTCTTATGATGGCAATTTAAATTATGAGCTCACTCAGCTGATCAATGACCACTCAGGCGCCTTCAGCATTCTCCCTTGACCTTCCCTTTCAAATTCTCCAAGGAAATGGCCTTGGAGCTCACTCAGCTGATCAGTGATCATCAACTTTGATGATGTATAGAAGTATGTATCGATTGACCCTGCCTCTCAAATTTCAGCTTCCTGCGTTCAACAGCATCAGAAAAAACACGTTGCATTGTTTTGTGTGTCGAAAATTTTGGAATGACCCCCAGAACTAAGACATATCCATGTCAAAATTTGCTCCCGTACGCCGTACGCAGCACTTTCCTTAGTTACCTTGGACAGATTTTGATGAATTTTGAGATGCGGGCTCCATTTGGGGTCTAAATGTACCGCGAAGCTCTTCATTATTATCAGTCAATTCTAAAGGGTGAAAAATAGGGGCTGCAATTTCCAAAACACCCTGGCTCGAAAACGCGATATGAAATTATTGTTTTGAAATTATTTGTTGAATGATATGTACGACCTTAGTTTTTATACGAGGTTTTTAAATTTGGATTTATTTATTTTTAACTTTCATCAATAATTAAAACATAATCAAGTATAATACACAATCGTAGGGTACCTATGAAAATTATTTCCTGAATCATCTTATCGACGGTACCCCGCTGGATTCGTGGGTGAGTTTAGTGTTCATAATCACCACAACAACACTCACAGTCATCTCGACTGTGGTAGGTCGATTTTCTGAACCTGGATCGTCCTATATTTTATTCACTGAGTACCTACGCCCATTGTAATTCAAAATTCTAAAGTTTTGGTCCGTACATACCTGAGTACACTAGTGTTGTAGCTTAACTTGCTTCTTAATTGATATGCCATTTTTTTCAACTCGACTATGGTGTAGGTGTAGATATTATCTACTATTCCATTATTCTCATTAAATTTCTACCGTATTAAAAGACCATCGAGGTGGATTTCTGAGCAACTTTAATATTTCATCAACATTTTTTTTACTTCCCGTGCCTTTCCGTATACGTTTATAATTAAGAGGTGCTCCCAACAGTGCATACAACTTCAAAAACAAGGACTTGAGGGTTGAAGTTACGCATGAGATTGTTCATGACGGAAATAGGTAGGCCTAATATCCATTCAAATTTCAGCTTCTCAAATTCTTATTGAGTTAGCAAGTTTTTTAAATCTACATTCTCATTGATGTACATTCTCTTGATTATTAGATGTTAAAAAAACAATTTTTCACCCCCAACCAAGCAGTTTTTTTGTTAAACTTGTTAAATTAAACAAAATATTTTACAAATTTCATACTAGTAGGCTGCTTAAAAGGTAAGGTCTTGTACTCATGTTACTTCAAAAACTCATATAACTTCATATTTTCCTGCTAATGACATGTAGTAATGATTTTAATAATGGAGGTAATACTCAACTAAGAAACGATATTGAATCATTAAGTGGAATCCTTTTCCAAACGCCGTATTGCCCTCCAACTGCTCGGAAGAAGAGACACGAATTTGTGAAATCTGGAGCGAAAAGGCAGCAGACGGAACTAATCAAGGAAGTGGAGTGCAGTTAGGCGTCAATCCATTAGACTGTTCTGTTAGGAGATAAAAGCCAGAGCTAATTCAGTTAAACGAGCGACTCGACAGGTGAGATGAGAGGGGCAGTGGCACAAGGTCGTGATCCCTGAGTAATCGGCCGTGTTTTTAGGCCCCTGCCGGTCTTGGACTGGTTGAATAAACCTTGGAACCGGTCCGGATAATCGGTTCAACCGAACGAGGTGTGAAGAGTTCAGAAATGAACGCAAGGAGCACATTGCTTCTTATCTACAACATTCGTTGCGGTTTTTCACACTGAATCTTCCGCTTAGCCGTGCGAAACCATGAAAATCATAATCGGACCATGATTTACAATAAATTCGCCCAGAAGAGAAACAAGGAATCGAACACAGACCAAGGTCGACCAAGTATCAGTCAGAAAAGCTTTAAAACGCGAAATGCAAGTGAAGATTTTTATTATGAAGGACCCAAACCTTTAATCCTGTTTTGAGTTGATTTGTAAGAAGATCGAATCAGCTTGGTTCACCACATACTGAAAAATGAACTTGTCTAAATCGGAGTAGCAAGAAAGATAAAACTTATCATTATCATGAATAAATTCCCTGATAATAGGGGCTTAGAGCACAAATGGCATAAGTGACATTATGACTGAGAAAAACGTTGTCAAAGTTTGGTCAACATGTCAATTAGCATGGAATGAAAGTGGCGGTTATAGTATTTTGGAGTGTCTCCTGAGGGCATAAATTTCAATTCACATCTTGAATGCACATATTTTGAAGTCTGCCGCATCAATATTTTCCTGAAATTAATAGAAGTCCGCGGTAGCACTTACTCCGTTTGTGAACAAACTAAGGAGCACTTGTACCTACCCTTTGTGATATTGAATTATAAAACAACTTATTTGTATCATGCCATTCAGAGTCATGTTGAAAATTTTTCAAGTTTATAGAAGACAACACGATTAAGAATCTCATCCTCGTGAGTTTTTTGAACACAACGGAGTGTCAGTAAAACAATGACGTAACAGCAAATCGACATAAAAATGGTTCAAGTTAGCATATCAATATGATCAGAAAGAGGTAGCGAACCCGATACAATTATGGCCCTATTGCTATTTAATACATATGACCGGAAGGAAGGCGCGTAATTCTTCGATTATTAGCTGTTCTCTTGCTGTTTTCAGAGAAACAACGTTTCATCTGCTACTAGTGCAGCTGATTCCAACGTTTAATCTTGGATCTTACCCTTACCCCTTAGTAGAGGTGTGTAAGACAAGGTCATTTGGCAGATTCGAATCCCAAACGGTCACTCATTACAGAGACCAGGTCTTTTGAATCCGTTCACCCGTTCACTCACAAGACAAAAAACCAACCGGTCAGAGGTCCCAAAAACAAGCGAGTCTGTAAACCAAACGAGTCGAAACGTTGGGATCCAGGTCGAGACTCGAAAAAAAGCTGAGTCGAAAAACCGAACGAGTCGGGATAGGTTGAGTAGGCGATTTGAATGAACCGAATGAGCTAAAAGACAAAAACAAAATTCGTTTAATTTAATGAAAGATCGATTCGAATCGTATGAATCATTATTCCTTATTATTAGTCCTTGAGTGTTTTTGGTCTTTCCGTTTTGTATTTCTAGTCCTCAGTTCATTTGAACGTAATTCTTCGCTTGGATGATGGAAGGTTTTGCTTAGAAAACCACTTCCTTCTACTTCTTTCTATTGATACTTCCTTGTCATTTTCACACACTAATGATCAAACAAACAAACATACAAACATGCATGTATATAAGCATACATTATACATCCATATTGCGGGCAATTAATTTATTTTGTTCTCGGAATTTAACCGGAAAACTCGATTGGTGGGTTGATGACCGAATGACCGTGTTCATTTTGACAACTCGTTCAGTTCTGTCAAGGTCATTTTGAAGATAAGGTCTTTTCAATACGTTCACTCCTGACTGACACACCTCTACCCCTTAGGGAGAACATCGTCGCAACTGCAAAACGCGCCATTTCTTGTCTTCCCATCACGGAAAAAAAATCGAAAATCACTGCCGTAAGTAAACTTTTGGTCATTGTTCTGTAAATAATGATTATTGATTTCAAAATGCTGCGAAATCTTGGAATAACAATGACGTTAGAGTAAGTTGTGTCCTATTTTAATGAAATTAGGGGTAGGGAGAGAGAGGAGATGAATTTCACCCCGAAAACATTATTTACCCCATAACGAACACTTGTTACAACAAAATGCTCGAATAATGATGCCGAGGCTACTTGCAATCTCAAGGTTTTTCATGAAATTATTTTGTTTTTTGTCTCTCCCTGGAAAAAATTGGTTTTTTGCAGTTACGTCATGGTTTCACTGACATGGCGACTTGGTAGGTAAAGGATTTTAATGATTATAGACGACCATTCTTTAAAAAAAAAATCATTCTGAAACCAATCCCATTAACCCTCCAAATATGAACAAAACAGGACAATATATCTCGAGATATTTTTGTTTATGGTAGTTACACAACTTTCTATCTCGAATCAATCTATGTAAAATTCACAGGAAACCTCCCATGGACCGGCCTAAGTAACATTTTAAATCCGGGGCAAGGGGTTCGAAGTTTTACGGAAAATTGTCGGTAAAACCACATAATCATTGGACTCCCATGAACTAAAGTACCAAAAATTGAAGAAATTCAAGACGCCAACATGAGACATAGAAAAACATTTATGTAACCCGAATAATCTCTGAAAATTAATTCAATATATTCCTTAAAATTTACGACAAGGGTTTCATGACTTACGCAGGACCCAAATCATTCCCAAACTGAGAATAATGTAAGGATTTTGACTTCGGAAAACCAACCCAAATTTTCTTGACCTGCTGCATGAACAATTTATAAATAGAAGAATATCTCACCATTGAAATCGATGCAATTGCACATACATAAATACATCAAAGTAATAACATAAGCACTTTTAGCACTAAGCAACCATATCCATCAGGCAGTTTGACTTCTACTATTTCTGAATTTTGGCAGCCAAGAGATCAGAGTGCGGAGAGAGTGCTGCTCAAGGAGGCAGCCTTATTGCAGGCCTAACTGGTTCGTACCATAGAAGGGCATATCTGGAGCACATCAGTGGCTGTTTGGAGCGTTTGACACTCCATTTGGCCTCTCGTCTTCCTCAATATTGTAGAACCCGAAAGAATTTCGGTCCTGCCCAACGACAACGTCCTTGTAAAATACAAACCAAAGGTAGGAACTTTGGTATTCAGGAGGAAAATGAACTGCTCAACCACCTTCCTCACAAAAAATCAAAATTTCCAGCCTTCCAGCAAATTATGGCTCTCAAACATTTTCCTGAATTTAGGAAATTGAACGAATATTAATTTGAACAAAGAAACTGTCAACTCCAAGATAACGACACGAGCTTAGTTGATGCCAAAATTAGGATGGTGGAAATTCGAATAAGACTGTTAGTCACGATTTGGGCCACTCAAAGTTGAGATACCACAGCTTCTCCGCAATCCTTCGTCCACTTAATAAATGTCCCCCCAATACGAAGGGTGAGCCAACGAACCACTTTCTTCGTCGATTGATAATTTCCAGGAGACCACATGTTGCCCTTAGAGAAATCGCCTCCAGTTTATCAAGGTGAAGTCGACTCTCTTCGCCTTTCAAGTCGAAGAGGGTGTTGACTTTGAAAGAAAACGGAAGATGTTCTGTCCTCGTAGTTTTATTCCGTCGGCTTTTTCGTCTCGAATGAATAATTCAACGTCAGCGTCTCACCTCGCCTCGTCCGTCTTCGCTTTCAGTAAATTAAAATCAAGTGCGCCCCTTGGGCCGCGGAGTTACAAATTCGCGGGGAAACCAGACCGAACAAGTAGGATTATTTTGGTTTATTATTTTAAATAATGAATCGACCAAGAAAAATCAAATTTCAAAGCGCCCTAGCTCAAAAACTCTTGATGAAAAGGTATTGCTTTTTCACCAATTAAAAATAGAATTTCATTTTCCGAATCGAATGAGACCACCTGGAGTTCAGTAGGACAAACCTTTCGCTCTCTATAAAAACAGAGTTGGAATTAAATCAGAAAAACAACATATTATGTTGCGATTTATTAAATCGCAAAAAAGGCCAAAACTACGAAAAAGATTTAGGTGACCCAAATGCGATTTGTTTCTTCAAGTTGTACACAGTTTTGCGTTCTCAGTAACTAAAAATTCCCTAATGAAGGACCCACAACTCTTAATTTTCTTCGAATTGAGCGTGAAGCGCTTATTTCTTCAGAATAAACTCGATTGTGAAGCGAAAATATAGTTGATATGTAGAGACAATGGCAAACCTGTGTTCTCTGCTTGCGAGTGATCTGTACAGAAAAATAATAAACGTTTGTGTAATAATTTGCAGCGTTTTGTGTTGGTTGTAATAGAAATAATCGACAGCATGATCTTGATTTTCACTTGTTGGAGTTCATCAAGGATCGAAGAATCTAAAATACAAAGAAGAAAAGTGGCTGCGAATGGGAGACTGGATCGACATGGGATCTAAGACCCTCACAAAACCAATTTTGGCGTATCAGAATGCTGGACTTGGACCAGGCCTCAAGATAGTGATTCTATCATGAAATGTCTTTTCGTTTAATTCGTCATATGATTATACGCTGTGACTGGTATGTGCTTTGCCAGCCTATGACGGATGGTATGCCAGGTTTGCTGATGCGAAATTGAATCAAAGGTTTGTCAGGAATAAAAAGTTCAAGATTAAAGTTGAAACACACAATCAGCCATTATCAGGTAACTCACACAACATGGACTCGTCCTGGAAAAGAACACTAGTTGTTTCATCCTCCCACAGTTTCTGTCTTCTACCTTTTGACTCAAATGAATAATGCAGTGTTAGTGCCACTTTCAATTAATCAAACATTAAATCGAGGGAGCTTGCAAAGGTAAATGTTTATTTCTAAGGAGATTCTCTTGTAGGAGTGAATTACTATTCCATTCGTTTTCCGAGTCATTAGGAAGACTTAAGTTCGTTTGGGGTGTCGGGGCTTTAATCACGACCTCCAGGTTTTTGCTAGGCGCTGCAGCTTCTCGGTGACCCGTCAAGCTAAATTGAATCGAGGGCGCCGAGAGCTTCGAAAATCCTCACTAAGAAGCTCCCTGCATTCATAGTCAACGATAATATACACTCAATACAGAATACAACTATTGAGTCCGAAAAGTTTACCATTTTGAGAAGCTCAATTATTGGTAGAACATGCAAAAAGAATCAGTTCAAGCACTACTGCTAGGTACTACTTGAGTAAGTTACTCTTACGAAGAGGATTTTATAGCTCAATCCTCCGGTGTTCACATGAAACTAGAACCAATACTTAAACTGGAAAAATTGAAGTATACATACTTCTATGAGGTCTGATTGCTAGTAATCAGGAAAAGAATCTTTTCTGATACTGATTCGAGCTCTCCGTCCTGAACAGGGCTACTTTGAGGCAATGCCTATCCACTCAAATGAGATTTTGGTTAATCTACCATGTCTCTGAAAAAACAGTTGCTCTCAATGGATCACAAACGTTTATCGACGAGCTGATGCTATTGGAACTCAGGGCGTACAGATTAAGTAAAATAAAGCGGTCTGATAGAAAATTAGTAAATGACCCATTTTGATGGATGTAGGATCAATAATGTTTGGCAGGTTGTTTTAAAGATATCCTAGGTCCGGAATGATTTTTTCGAAGGCACGGTTAACATTGAGCTCAAATATTGCTGAAAGAGTTGTAATACGCTATTGATATTATTATCTATATTATCTAGAGATGAGTAGTTGCAATCTCGGCCTAATCTCCGTTTAAATTTTAGCTGAAGAAAATGCGTTCGATGTTTTTCTTCATATTGGTTGGTCGTAACAATAGCAAAGCCGTGTTTTTTGCAAACGAGTGATCTATGTAGAAAAATAATAAACTATTGTGTAATAATTTGCAGCGTTTTTATTAGATTTTTGGATTCTACGAACATACCTTGAAATGTAAACCAACAAAATTGGGGGGGGGGGGTGTTAAAATTCTTTTCTGGGTCGATTCCAAAGGTTCATTATTGAACATAATAAGACAAAAACAAACATTTCGACAGCAAAAAAGGCAATTGTTATGTTTGTTTTTACAAACTTACACTTTATTACAAGTCATCACAGAGAAGTAACGACGAACTCACTCACTTTTCTCGATGCTATTGCGAGCAATGCCACGGCTGTGCCATGGAAAAACTTCAACATGAGTCGATTTGTCACTAAATTCTTTCAGTTTTTCGTTTCTTCGGTTCATTTCTTGTGGGTTATTTTCTAACACATTGGGCAACCTTTTTCCTCTCTCTTCTGTTCAGTTGACACCCTTCAGTTTTCAAAGGGGTTCACTAACGAAAGACAAAGCCGGCTGGAGCCGTTGGAACCTGTCACCATCAGGAAGTCCACGTGAGGGGAACGAGGAGACGTCTGAGGACTGCTGACGAAAGCAGTACGGGAAAAGTACTCGTGTGGGGCGTAACGGTTGAGAGAGTTTCCAACGTGCCGATACGAGCACACAGACGTAGTGGCTTGTCGTCCGTAATCGTAGTAGCACGTCGGATCCACCTCAAGTTGAGGGAGGGAAACTCGCCAATTGAATGAGACCTTCCTCACGTCCTGCGAGGGTTGACGTGACTCTAACTGTGGGCCATTATCGCGTTTCTCAGCCTACCACTCCTTTGATGGGTTTACGTTTCCTCTCGACACGAGGATCCATTGAATAGAAAACATAAATACAAAAAAAGAACGCTGCCAATTATTCCAGAACTATTCAAACTAGAGTTTCTGATGTGTTGTAAGTCCAACTCTTAAGTTATCATGAGGCAAGGTTCGTTTTACAAAGCTCTGGTTGGCCTGATTCGATTCAAAAAATTAAGATACATTTTAAATCAGTGAAAAAAACAATGCTTTTACATGAATAGTATTTGAGCTATGGCATTTGAACAACCCTTATTTTTATTCTTTAGAAGAGACTGACAGTAACCCAATATCAAATCTCAAAGCAAATATCTCGGTATAGCAGTAGGGGAGCTTCGTACTCCTGAGTTATTCGTGCTATTTCCATGTTTTGCTAGTCATACCTGAAAAATGAGTGTACTTGACGCGAATCCGATTTGGGGGGCAGAAGATATCTCTCTTTGAAATCCCATTGTTTTCTCGTACTCCAAGTCGAAACGAAAAAAAAAACCGAGAAGGGAACAAATCGCTTTTGGCCCAGCACGCAGGAGACAATACGCCCGGATCATCTTCCGGTGCTGACTTCCTGTGATGTGAATGTGAATGAAACCACTCCCGTCCTAGAAAAGGGGTTTCAATTTCAGCCTGCACTGCTGGTTGCTATAGCAATTCACTCTTGTAGCAGTTCGCTCTTGCGGTAGTTCGGATTCCACAGTCGCTCCCAACGGCAAAAGGACCTCATCAGTCGTCGCTTTGAGCCATGAGGGATTTTCTTCTCCACAGACAGGCGGAGCGAACGCCGCAAGTAAAGTAAGGAGGTCCAAATGAATTCTTCAAAAGGCGCGCAGCGAGTATGAAACATCAAAAGCGAAAATTAAACTTTCATTTCAACGGTAGGGGCCGGTTGGAAATGCGGAAAGAGCTCTTTTAGAGGAATTTGGACGGGAATGCGGTGCAACATCTTTGAATCAATTACGAGAGAAAACGTTGAACGTAGAATGAAGTTAGTGAATTTTAAAAAGACCCTTATAAAACCACCTATTACTTGCGTATCGAATAATTATTTACTCCGAAGACAAGCTTTCATTCCAATTCAACTACCATAAAATGTTGTCTTTCAGGCAAAAAAGCTGTCAGGTAGAGTCATAACGTACCTCCTCTGTATAGCATTTCCAAGTCAAATTCAACCTTTTTCACCATTATTAGGGAAATGACGAAAAATACCCTCAAGCCCCAAATGTAGTACCAAATTCTTGCCTGTGATTGGGGACTGGGCTGAAAACAATAATGCAAACGCAGTAGGTATACATAAAACAAAATCATGTTTTATTTTTTTAAATCAACAAAAAAACATGATTTTAAAAAATCATAGTTTTTTTGAAGAAAAACTTTTATCACTTTTTTGCATAATTACTAGGTATATTAAAATTCCTACAATTAAAAATGTTACTTGTAAAAAGTCTATCTTCGATTTTTTTCACTTAAAAAAAAGTACAGGTACCTACAGGTACTTTTGTGAAATACGAGTAGGTACCTACATGTAATAAATTGACAAAAAATATGACATCAGTGGAGAGCCTGTCCAACTGACGCTTGAGGGAGCAGGTTGAATTTGACATAGAACTACTTCAAATTGATTTCTCTTTTACTATATAAAACATGATTTTGTTTTAAGTATAGGAACCTATCTACTCCGAACGCCCCAATCACCGACAAGCATTTGGTACTACATTTAGGGCTTGTGGGTATTTTTCGTAATTTCCCTAATAATGGTGAAAAAGGTTGAATTTAAGTTGGAAAAGGTTGAATTAGTTTTGGAGAAGGCTGAATTTGTTTTGGAAAAGGTTGGATTTGAGTTGGAAAAGGTTGAATTTGACTTGGAAAAGGTTGAATTGGAGTACTGGAGACAAACGCTGAAAATCACGGTGATGTGATGTTCAGTCGGTAACACATCCTTTAATCCCCGAGGAAGGTTAAAAATTCACTGCAAGCTCGGTAAAGGAGGAGTTTTATTATTTCTGAAGACCTCATTCCCAATTAATTGACAAATGAAAAGAGAAAAATGTCTCTAAAATCAAAATTTGCACTCGCGTTTTGCGTTTTAGACCTTCCAGAACAATTTTGGTTCTTTGCCTGTCCGTCTGCCATGAAATCATTGCCACGGCCATAACTTCTGCATTTTTCATTCGATTTCGATGACAATTTCAGGGATTGTGCGAGTTGGTGTGAAGGTGGTCCCCTATGAAAATCATCAACCCCGCACAGATAGTAGCCACTGCGCATGCGCAAACGTGAAATCCTTGCTACAGCCATAACTTCTTCATTTATCATCCGATTTCAATAAAATGTTCAAGGATTGTGCGAATTGACCTGTAGATGGTCTCTTATGAAAATCATCACCCCTGGACTGATAGTAGCCGCTGCACATGCACAAACGTTAAATTCTTGCCACAGCCATAACTTCTGCATTTTTCACCAGGTTTCGATAAAATTTACGAGGATAATGCGCGTTGGCGTGTAGATAATTCCCAATGAAACTCATGGCCTCCAGACTGATAGTAACCACCGCGCATGCGCAAACGTGTACTACCTTGTTAGAGCCATAACTTCTACATTTGCAATCTGATTTCGATGACGTTTTCAGGAATTATGGGAGTTGGGGTTGAGATGGTCCCCAACGAAAATCATGGCCCCCAAAATGAAAGTATTTTGTGCACGTGCGCAAACGTAAAATCCTCGTAAACCCATAACATCTACATTTTCCAACAATAATCAGAGATTATGCGAATTGACTGTACATTGATTGTGGTGATAGTGGTAGGTACCTACTTAGAGAATGATGTTTTGAGATCAACTACTATGGAACGGATAATCTATATAATCGGGTTATGGATACGAGAAAGCACTTGCCAGACGTTTTCGGTCTTCAGTGCTTGGAACCTCCAATGCAATCTTGTTGCGTAGAATGTCGTGAATCTATGTTGCATAGGGAACCTATATCTTAGATCCATGTTGCATGGGACATATTGTGAATCCATGTCGGATGGAACATCTCGTGAATCCATGTTGCATGGAACATGAGGCGCAAATAGAAACCTCATTCAGCTTTACCAAATAGTATCCTAGTATTAAACACCAGTTTTCCAGTGTCTAAAATTCAACTTGGAAAGCATCCACTGTACGACCAGTTATCAGGGAGTTTCTCCTAAATTAAATGTAAATCTGTTAGTCTCGTTCGTCTTTATTAGTTTCTATCCTCGTTTTCCCTCGAATGAGGTTACTCAATACAATTTGAAGCATTGCAGAGATGGAAGACATCACTCTTGTGTGGAAATAGGGAGTTTCTTCTCATGCAGTCGGCGTGAGCATCGATCCGAGAGGCCTCACGAGAACAAGGTCTTTTCCAAAATTAATGGGTCTGATTTTTTTATGCCGGCAAAGAAAACAGACAACGGCAGTTCTGCCACCTCGGAACTGGATGGATACTTTTATACATGAAGGTCGTTGCTTCCATCTGCTGAGGTCACACGCGTTTGAAAGCTAATTTAGTTACCTTCAGTTGTATGAAATAGCTCTAAATCCTTCCTCTCTAAGGATGCCACCGCAGAATTTTTAGTTTGAAAATGATCAGAAACAGCAACTCCGCGATCAAGTTGCTTGCTTCGTACATGTAGAATCAACAGCACGCTTGACGTCGATTTTTCAGAATATTTTGCTATTCTACCAGAACTCCCTTCCTGACTCAATTGATATTAAATTAACCTGCAAGTATTCCATTTAAAAAACTTCAAAATTCTTCCCAAACTGGAGCTAATTTGAGCGATTACATCGTGAGAAGCCAGCCAGCTTGAAGAATCCAGTTTGATAATAGTATCCGGTCCGGCAATAATAGCATGTATGTTTGCGACTGTCAGTAGTATAGAAGTGCCCCGGGGTTACACCTATATGGGGCCATCCAAAGATGGAAAGATGTAAAGCTTGACAATTTCATAAAAATCAAATCGTGTTTAGGACAAGAAATTTGAATTTCTTTTCGAATATTGCATTTTTTCTTCATTTGAGACTGTTTATTGAACATTCCAGTAGGATAATTCACTTGCTTGTACGTACGGTGGTCATTCACTTCACAATACCCTTTATTTCTTTCATCTAATCCTGAAGATGTAGGAAGGTAATGTCGTTCATAGTCAACGTATAAACATTTTTAGTTTAAATATGTCACTGGATAACCTTCAAATTGATGGTGGATTGAACCCTGCAGATGCAGATTGATGGTCAATTTTTGGCTGTGTTTCACCAAAATTTCCGAGGACTTATTATTATTTTATTTATTTATTTTATTATTATTATTTTTTTTTTTTGTAAAAAGGAGTTTTTCTGCCTTTACATGCTCTTAAGGGCACCGGGTAACCCCCAATCGGGATAGACAATTTTTCAATTTCCATGTCTTTTTTTCTAGGTTGCTGCTCGTTCAAATTTTGATGACATCAGATGTCATCAATGTAGTAGATTCTACTACACATTTTTTTTAAATTCCATAAAAATTAACTCAGTGTTTTCCCAAAAACTAGGTTTGTCTATTCAAAAACATTTCATACGGATTTATCGTTGTTCAGGCTGAAACGCAAAATATAGAAAAATAATAAATTCAACACAATAATTGTTGATTTTGTTGACCTAGTGCACGAATACACAAATTTCACACAACCGAAAGTGACAAGGACAATTATTTTGGCTTGTTTTTGGGTAATTCCAAGGACTTGGGTACAAAATCATCACCGATACCAGTCTAAAATGAGGAGGAAGTCTATTAGACTAGAGCCTAGTTTTACTTGCATTACTCTTCGTTTCACCTTCTATGTAGAATGAAAAATGAAAGAATATGATGAAATCCTGAGGTGAGACGGAGCAGTAGTATTCGAAAAATGTTGGAAAAATATTGTCCAAAGTTACTCGCTTTAATATTTTTCAGACAGTAATATTTTTTAAGAACGTTGAATATCCGACAAAATCTTTTCAAGCTGATACTAAGTTTGGTTAAGTAGTGGAGAAAAATATCGTGGAACGCGAGCAAAAACACGCCGATGCGCTCACCGTAATTTACTATATTCAAATTAGGCAGCTCTTAAGGGCGATTTGTAGGAGAAAATTCTACACACCCCGCTTAACTACGAGAAGAGAACTAACCCCAAAACTGCCATAGGAGAGACCACAAAAAATACGGGGGTTTTTACCCTGTAAAACATCCCTTCCGCTTGTTGGGCCATGAAGGATCGTGAGGTTTTATTTCGTGGGCGAAGGTCGATCCTGAGTTCATATTTAATAGGATTTCTCGTCTCCATTCTTCAAGCGGGCTATGAGGAGGGCTTGCAGGTCTTTATTCCCTCTTCTCACCCCTTCTTCACAATGGGCATAAATTATTTAACGCTGGGAGTCGCTCGGAGTGTCCCCCGTACCCCTCGGGAAACGTGTTAAGCCGGAGCCATCCCTTACGTCGTTATCTTATAAACCGAAGTCTCCTTTTTTTCTCGTTTCCTGAGTCGACAGAATTCTACTATTTTATCGCATTCTCAATTTCCTTTTAGCTTTATTCTTCTGCTTTTTTCAGGTACCAATAGCATTTCAAGGTAGAGTTTACTGGAAAGGCTTCTTCCAAGAACCATAGCCCGGATTTAAGTTTAACGCAAAGGTACTGATACTACTAGTACCATAGTACTACTAGTGTCACCGAAAACACCTAGGGAACTCCATAGATATCCCAAAGTGTCATCGGTGTAATCAAAATTAAATTGCAATTTAAAATTTTTTGGACAGCAAAATTTTTGAGGGTTATTGGAATTTTCAAAATAGAATTGTGGAAAAAAATGTCCAAAGAAATCGAAGAAAACATTTTCAAAATTTTTTTCATAACATCATTTTTCGAGCTTTAAAAGGAGAAAAATTCTCCTGGATTCTTCTTTTTGTAAGATAGAATTTTTGACTTCTATCTTAATAAAAAATGTTTCAAAGAATTCAGCTCTGTTCATTAATTTTTTAATTGCAATTTAAATCTAGTTGAACTGGTGACACCTTGGGGCAGCTGTTCCCAAGATTTTTTCGGTGACACTAGTGACACCATGGTCCAATTAGGGTTAACAGAATCACAATGCAACGAGGGCAACTCATTGCACTCCGTTAGCTGTGTGTTCCATGTTTGTATGATACTTAGGAAATAATACCGATCCATACCAAGACAATTCGAGATTTTCAACGTATCGGGAGAAGAATAGGTGTTCAACAGCTACTCAACTGATCTGAATTCGTCTCAAATTTGCGCTGGTGTACATTTTTGACATAGATGTGTCTTTTGGCTGGGGGTCATGACAAAATAAGATGAGAGTCCCCAACAATCCTTGACGTGTTTCAGCGCCTACGCCTGATTACCATAACTACCATCCTAAAGATTGTTGTCTCGTAAGCGTTTTCGTTTCTCTTACTGTTTTCTCTCTGAACAGTTGTGGACGTGAAAATGGTGCCAAGTGTCGTTTTATGTTGCGAAACGAACCCAAAGTCATTCAATTTCAAAGCTGATCTCCAAAATCGTCATTTGTTCGTGTTATAGAAATATGAGAAACGAAAACGTTTACGAGACATCAATCTTTAGAATGGTAGTTATGGTAATCGGGAGTGGTAGTTCGTTTAAGTGGCAGGAGGTAGCGCTGAAACCCGTCAAGGATTGTTGGGGGCTAGACTCTCATCATCAAGCTAGACTCGTGATCAAAAAATGTTATAGGTAACAAAGTTGTTTACTGTTCAGTACAACGTTCTTCTTGGATATTAAACTATCATATTAACGAGTAAACTGATTTCACTTCATACTCTTTCTTATCTTACCTACAAGTCAAGTTTCGAATCAATGTATTAATAGTTTCGTACAAATCACGCAACTCTAGTCCAGTAAATGAGGAAGTAAATTTTTCTTATTTGAGTACTCAAAACCCTTTATTATCTAAAACTATTGAATTTCATTTGAATTGTATTATATTGTAAATACATAATTTCCAAAAGATATACCTGACTATGCAAGAGTTTTTTCCGTGCAAGCGGTAAATTTTTGTTGTTAAATGTCTGTCGGTTATACTGTTAGTTCAATAGACCTTTTTATATTGTTATCCGAAAAAAATCACGGTTAGATATTCACTGTCACCATCGAAATAACCAACATCTGAAGTCACTCATCGCTGCTTCTTTTCGTCCATTCCCATACTGCTGTCTACATTGAATTTTTCTTGCTCGATTTCAATGGTTCATTATTTGTTTGCTGTTAATTTCCTACGTGAGTACAGGTATTCGTCTACATTCCCGGGAGCCAATGAAGATTTTCTTACTTCATCGACGCCAAAGATTTACATAATGAAATTTTTGTTTATCCTTGAAAACTGAAAACAATGCTTCAATTACCTTGGTAGACTCGGAAGCAAAATGAATGAGTGAAACCTCTTGAGGAACTGGCGCATACAAGGCTCCCGGTAACCATGGGAACATTCCTCGGTAATCCAACTTCCTTGACGAACAGACCACCTCTCGCCACAGCTTGGCCACTGTCCACCACAGAGCTCCCTTCTCAGTGTCAATTTTGCATTGCACACTATCAATGTTTCCATTTTTGCCGAATCATCGAAATTGATTATTAGGAAGGGATATTCTGAGAGCTATATGTATACGCCCGGAATATATACGGAGAATGTAAGCGTTTTAGCGAAGAAAAAAAAATTTCAAAACTATACCTATTTACAGACAGAATGAAAATACACTTTTTTGTGTGAAATTTTTGAAGTGTTCATAAGATGGCTTAAATAATATTCAAATTTGAAAATCGATTGAGAAGATAATTGAGAATAAAGTTGGGTATTCTTCCTCTCGTCACGACCCTTTTACTTGTAACTGGAGGTACTAGATGTGATTTTAAATTCGCCAATGTAGGGTCTAGATTTACCTAATAAGAAAATGGCCCAAAAAAACGTCGGAAAAATAGTTTCTAATTCTAACTGAATTTCAAATAAGTTGATACTGAATTTAGTGCTCATCCGTACGAATTTATTGAGAAATTATGTTAATAAATCACTATCTTTATTTTTTGCTTCCGAGTCTACCAAGGTAGCGGAAGCTTTGCTTTCACTCTTCAAGGTTAAAAAAAAATGTTCTCCAAAATCAAAATTTCCACTCGCGTTTTACGTTAGACCTTCCTGAACAATTTTGGTTCCGTGTCTGTCTGTCTATCTGTGTGTCTGTCATGAAATCCTTGCCACAGTCATAACTCCCACATTTCTCATCCGATTTCGATGAAATTTTCAGGAATTGTGTGAGTTGGTGTGTAGATGGTCCCCTATGATAATAACCACCCCCGAAATGATAGTAGCCGCTGCGCATGCGCAAACGCTAAATTCTTGCCAGAGTCATAACTTCTGCATTTTTCACCCGATTTCGATAAAATTTACGAGGATAATGCGGGTTGGTGTGTAAACGGTCCCCTATGAACATCATCACCCCCGAACTGATAGTAGCCGCTGCGCATGCGCAAACGTGAAATCCTTGTCACACCCATGACTTCTACAATTATCATCCAATTTCGATGAAATTTTCAGGTATTAAGCGGGTGTGTAGATGGTCCCCTATTACAAAATACTTTCAATTTGAAAGCCATGTGTCAAACCCACTTGGCAGTCTTTTTTTAGTGCATTTTCATTTATTATAATTTATACTTACTCAGCAGAAACTGAATAAATGGTTCACAAGCTGTTTCATGTCATTTGTCTTACTTTTTCTTAAAGTCATAGCATGATTTGTCTAATTTTTGCAAACGATTTTTTGATTAGGAAATTTAATGTGGAAAAGTTTTTATTTGGTCTGCAAAAGATTTAATTTCACATGGAAATCCTATGTAATAAGTTTGTTGTCTTCTCTTCCTGCCTACATATTCCTACCCTCATATAATTTCTCCCTTAATGGGGAAAATGATACTTGGTTTATCCATAATCTATTGTTTTTCTCATCAAGAAATTGGATGATTTCTTTCAAACTTCGATATTTCCTTTTTTATTCAGCTTTTTCCGAATCTTAGTAGAAATGTTAAAAAACAGGAAATATCGAAGTTTGAAAGAAATCCATATTATGGAGTTGAAAACTGGTTCAACTACCTACTAAAAAATATGCAATACTGTAACTTCATCTTCCCGTATTTAGCTTTGATAGGGCGAAACAAAACTCATTAAGTTTAACACTAATGATGAATGAGGAACGTGAATATTAGCTGGGTGCTCCATCCCGGCCCCTGGAGTCACATCCCAGCAATCGAAACAACTCACGACAGCTCCTTTCGCATAAATATCGTAATGAAAGAGTAATATATTATCATAGTGATATCCATAACTCTTTCTTGGCAATGCAGGAGGTATCCTCTAAGTCTCGTACCACTGGATTTCACGTCAGAGCAGCACTCAGAAACGCCTTAGCGGAATATCTCATGAAACGAACACTCGAAATGGAACGTACATTTGGTACGTGATATGTTATGATGCAGTAATCCGAGCCAACATCAACCCGGATTCCCCTAATGAGTCGGTAATGGCGTCTTCATGAGGGGTCTTCAAGCGGGGGCCTCGTTATCGGCTCTACAACGTCGACCGCGAGCGGCACTTTGGGACGTCGCGTTGATGCTGACTTGGAGATGATGAGGTGACTGTGTGGGGTCCTCAGAGGTTGAATCAAAGGATGATGTCCTTCTCTTTCAACTATCAACCCGAGTGTGTGTCCGTCGTTACCCGAGTGTAACTATCTATTTCCGGGTCATAGTTAGAGTACGTTACAAACTACATTGCTAACCACCGAGTCCAGATTTATGGTTGATGACATCGTACCTTGATCTGCGGCGCATACATTCATGACTATAACCACACACAACCCAAAATATGGTTTGGTTATAAGGTAATTCTATATACATAAAACCCCAACCGTACGTACGTACGTATGTCGCCCGAACGTGGGAGTCCCGGGTTCGATTCCACGCCGTGACATAATTTTTTTCTTCTAATAAATTACGTGTTTACCTACGATTTGTAGATAGAATTTGTAGATTTGTTGATAAAAAGTGCTTTCAGCAGGCTTTTCAGCTAGTCACTAGAGAGTTACAGCAACATCTGGAACCGTTTAGACGTGAGAAGCTGCTAGGGCGAGCATCGAGTGGATGCTAATTTTCCACAAGACACAAGATTTTGTCACACACACACCTACACACAAACACACACTCACACACAGACATACACCTATGTTTTTTTTTCGAGGATTTGGATTCAGAATGGTCTAAAACGGATTACTGTGTGGTTATTTTTTTTCTGTTGAGTGTTGTCCCCCTTCACCCCAGATCGATCGCATAAGGACGTAATAAAAAATATGTACTTTAGAGAGTGTCCAGAATCTGAGTAGAATTTTGTATAGTAATATGCATGATTATTGTCAAAATGAGTCATTTTTGAGGTTTTTGGTGTACAATTCTACAATGATTATACTAGGTAACATAGAATATGTTACTACAAGATTATGAAGTATCTTCGAAAAACATTCTACAAAAAAGAAGTAACTTCTTATGTTATGTTATGTTATGAATTTACTAAAAACTCTACCAAGAGGGCGAAGCACGTTGCACTTCTTGCGATTGTATGGATGAGTCGGTGCACAGTAAAACATCTCAAAACTTCAACTTCTCCGAGAACAACTACCCTCTAAATCTGATGATTGCATGACAATGGGGAGTGCGCCTTGATTTTTTTTAGATTTTTAATCGAAAGTAGACTACATCCTGAGAATTTTGGCACCAACCGCGACCTTCTAGCGTGAGTAGATCTGTTTCTATGATTTTTCAAAGTTTCGACCGTTTATGACGTCACGCGCCCCTCTCGCCTGGGCGGGACCCCCCAGCCAACTGTGCCGTCATAAACGGTCGAAACTTTAAAAATTCATAGGAAAAGATTTACACGCGCTAGAAGGTCGCTGTTGGTACCAAAATTCTCAGAATAAGGTCTACCTTAGATTAAAAATAACAGTAAACAGTTTTTCCTACCCAGGCGCACACCCTATTGGAATCCGGTCAGTAGGTGCCGCTTTCCAGAGGACATTGAGTGAAAAGCCTTCAACAAAATCGCGAATTATTTCACAACCGTGTTGTTGTTTGATCACATAGAAACCCAGCAAGACGGGGACCATTGCAACTGCTGAACATTCTTCTACGTGACGAAGCTAAGGTTGGGTATCGTTATAAAAGTATCGATATTTTGTATCGATACTGTATCGTATCCGAGTATCGATATTCCAAGTATCGTTGGGCATGAGTATACTTTAAAATATCGAGTATCGATACTTTGATGTCACAAACTATCAATATCATCGAGTGCGTCGGTGGTCTAATGGGCAGTGTACCCGACTGCGGTGATAAGATAAGAACCGTCTTGCGGGGACGCGCGTTCGAATCTGGTCGCTAGCAGAAAGTTTTCTGTCTATTAGACGATCGGCAATCTCTCGTTCCAACCCAGGGCGGTGATGTTTGGGAAGCCATGAGCGAAATCATCAGAACAAATTCTGATCTCCCCTTAGGGAGACAGCTGATGACGTCCGCGACGCCAACAATGGCAGTCGGACGAAAATTCAACCTGAAATGAGAGGAGAGTGACTCTCCTGTCCAAGGAGAGTGATTTTCTCCATGATATAGACGTTATTTGTGCAACCAAAGAGTAATGACCCAAAAGCCTCTCAACCTTCTTCATTTTTTAGCCATCTTGGTGAATTTTCCGCGAGAACTGTATCGATACTCGATATTTAGAAATATCGGATCTAGAGTATCGATGTCCAACAATATCGGATTGTGCAGTATCGATACTAAAATATCGAGTATCGGTACGAAAGTATCGATATTTTGAAATATCGAGTATCGATACCCATCCTTAGACGAAGCCGTACTGTCTATCCAACTAGTTTCGGTATTAGCATTTGAACTCAACATTAATCATGTAACAAGTCACAACAATATAATTATATTCTGAGAGAAAATGGAGTCCCTTTTCGGGAATCAGACTCCTCCCCATGAATGCTCACTCCTGTCCGAAATAATAATTAGTCCTCCCGACTAATTATGGTAACGAGCTCCCGTTCGAACTCGATCAACATAACCACCAACGTATGAATAAACGGTTCGGTTCACTGAAACATTCTTGCATAGCGAGGACCTTCGAGTATTTCTCTACCAGTTTACACGAAGTTCGTTCCTCGAATCGAGGTTTTTACTCATGCTCTCATTTTACACGTTCCGGTAATTATCGTGAGGTAAAAGAGGAACCGCCGCTAATCTCGTTCTACCGCGTTTTCAACAGCACTCTTCATCAACGTTACGCTGGAACAAAGGTTGAAGTGAGAGGATCTCATCGATTCTGCTAAGCTGTGCCGCCCAGAACATCGACGTATTCAACCTTTCAACACAAACCTGACACAGGCTGTCGGGATCATCGGAGAAGATTCCCACAAGTTTGGTGGAGAAAATCAACTCGACTATCACGGTGCCTCACGCCACAATCAGACGTCCGTAGAACCCAAAACGTCCTTTCGTGCAATATGAGCGAATAATGAGCGAATTTGCAAAGCAATCTTCAAAGCTATGATTGATAAAATCGAAATATTAGCTATATGAGAGAGTAGTCAGGGTGTGGCACATGAATAGTTAAATTATAAGATCAACCTCTTGGTTAAAACATCTTTAAAAAACTCAAAACATATTCTTTTCGTCATCCCGAACTCATGGAGTCCGTATGGGTACTGACGATATTGTTCGACGATCTAATATTTATTTATGTTTTTCCATTTTAGTTTAGGTATTATACCAACATACTGTATGCACAGGGCATGTTTTGTAGACTTCAGGAGTCCATAGCGATACCATAAAGCACAAAGGAGTTATGTTCATCCATCTTTCACATTTTTTTTTTAATTTCAGAAAAACTCAAATTCAACAGAATTATTATTGACCTTCTTGACGATTATGGCTTGAAAATCTCTTCAAGAAATTGAAGAGTTTAGTGTAATAAGGCATTATTTTAGGAATTGGGCACTGATGAAAAATTCTCTTGCGTTTTTCTCAAAACTCCGTTCTTGGACATAACTCCTTTGCGCTTTAAGGTATCGATATTCATGTTCTACTCGTCTCAACTAACTCACAGAGTACCCACTCGGCTATTGTATTTTTGGGTACAACGAATATACGCCGGTTTTCATTATAAACATAAAAATTGCATATATTACATTGTTCGGACTCTCTTGTTTATAGGATGATACCAAGTTGTGAACCGTACTGAACCCAAACATTTCCTGTTGTTAACCTCTCCTTCGCTGTACCTTCTCCACATCAACCATTTTGCTTTCGAGACTACCAAGAAAATCAAGATTTCCACTCGCGTTTTACGTTTTAGACCTTCCTCAACAATTTTGGTTCCGGTCTGTCTGTCTGAGTGTCTGACATGAAATCCGTGTAATGTGGAAAACTGCAGGAAGTTTCAGTCCAGTTTCGATGAAATTGTCACGGATTGTGCGGGTTGGCCTATAGATGGTCCTTTATAAAAATAATCGCCCCGGGTCTGATAGTAGCCACTTCGCGTGCGCAAACGTTAATTTCCTTATAACAACTAGTTTTCCTAAATTTTTATCCGATCTCAATGACATTTTCAGGGTCTATATGGATTGGGTGTTGATGGACCCCTAAGAAAATGATAGCCCATTTCAATTTTTTTGTAGTTTCCCTTTGTTTTGGAGAATAAGGTCGGGAAGGATGGTCCCGATTTCCCCAAAACAACCATCCCGACCTTCTTCTCCAAAACAAAAAAAAACTACCAAAAACTTGATTTTTTTTTTTTTTAATAATACCTTTTGAAATATAAATGTATAGTAGGTATTTATGATGATTTTAACAACTTTTTATAATTACCTACTTGAAAAATAAATTATTAATAACAATACCTTGATAGTTATAAAATATAATCTTTTCTTTATTACTAAGCAATTTTTGCAGTTTATGTAAATAAAAAGAAAATTCAGAGTTGGTGTTTTTGTTTTTGAAACCTATCAATACTCATCTTAATTTGGACAGCCATGGTGATGTATTTCGTTTTCTGACCAATATGACGAAGTTGCCTCTAAATTGGAATACCTGGACGAATATTTTCGGGGATCAACCTTTGGAATTTTGGGGTTCAACAGTCAAGTGTATTTTTAAAAAGTCTCTAAGCGAAACTTCAGTGTTTTGACTAATTTTGGGCTTTTGTGTGTATCTTTGCCTGGGAATGAGCAAATTCGAAAAGTTAAGAGTCTCATTTACGCAGAATTTTATGCCCTACATCTTTCATTATATTGCATTTTTTGATAAAAGGAGCCGTTTTCTGATTACAGTCAAAGGACTGTGTGAACATGAGCATAACCCAAATTTTAGCAATGTTGGTAAAAATTGACGATTTTTGACAATTGACTGTGACTAAATTGCTCGGTCAAATTTGACGTTCCAGAAGTCATTCGACGGGGAATCTAGTGCTCTTCAATTTAGTATAGTTACGTTTTCCCTATAATGAACCAATTTTGAGTTATAAGCCAAAAACTAGAAAAAGGGCAACAATTTATCGGTTTTTCGGCTCTCACTACCTAGTTAAGGCGTGGTCAGAAACCGACGTAAACTCATACTAGTTTTATTTGGGATGCCCAAAGTGGAATAAAATCACAAGGTCATTTTTTTGTCAAATTTGCCTGGGCTGTAAGGAAAATGATCTTCTGTGAAAGCTAGTAGGTAATTACAGAATCGATGTCTGGAATAAGACTGGGAAACACTGAGTCGCGATTCGATAGATCGAAAGTAATTATTGTTCTATTGAGTCACGAATCTAGTGTCAGAGTAACTGTAGCTCTATCACAGAGCTGAGCAAATTTTCATGATGGACCCCCACACAAGGCAAGTGATACCTCCACCCAAGATATTGGTGGTTGGTTGACACTTACTTAGAGTGTGGTTGTTGGACTTGTTGTGGTCGAGTTGCCCCCTCAGCGCTCGGAGTTTGGTGAGTTTGAGCTCCTGAGCCTCGACCCGGTCCCGCAGGCGGCGCAGCCGGTCGGTCTCATGGGCGACCTGCGCGTGCCGCACCTCATGCTCCTTGAGGTAGCGGAGCCGCTGCTCTTTGACCGCGAGGAGCTGCCGCTGGTTGGCCATCTCCTCCTGCTGGCGGACCGCCATCGCCTCCAGCTCCGTCACCGTCAGCTCCACCCCCCCGCTCCGAACCTGCAAAATACAAATTTTTCATTCTAAAAGCAGTTCTTTTCTGGTACCTGAGATTATGGAACATCACACCAACGTTTTACATGTAAAATTTGGTACTCTACATAATTTTGAATAATCAAAAAAATGAGACTTTTTTAATGGACACAAAATTCTTAGTACCTGTGACCTTTTTCGTTTTTTCCCCAAAACGTTGCAAATTATTACACAATGGTTTATTATTTTTCTATATAGATCACTAGTCTACAAAGAACACGGCTTTGCCATTGTTACCACCAACCAACATGGAGAAAAACATCGATCGCATGTCAGTCAGCTGAAATTTGAACGGAGATTAGGCCTCTTTTGCGATTAACGCTCGTGTTTCTGATTTATCATAAGTACAACCCTTAAATTCTCGTATGGAGCGAACGGTTTACCCTACAGGGCTCCGCGTGGTCTCTCAAAATTCTAAGAATTCAATGCTATCTTAAATTGATGGAAAAACAAAACCTTTTAATCAAAATGTTTCGAGTTAGGGCGTTTTCAAAATTTCAACCCTCATTTTTCAACCCTTAGAAGTGACATACATCAACCAAAAGCTTCGGGGCACAACTGGAACCCAAATGAAGCCTAAAATTTAATCAAAATCGACAATGCTAAATGGAGAAAGTGTCGCGTACGGTGGACGGACGGCCAAATTTTTATTCGATTTTAGGATTGAAACGTAAACCAACAAATTTTAAGGGGGGGGGGTTAAAAATGATTTTTTTGGTCGATTCCAAAGGTTCATAATTGAAAAAAATAAACCAAAATTAAAGAATGCTGCAAATCATTGCCCGAAGATTTATTATTTTCTGTATAGATCACCCTTCTGTATTGATCTCTCCCTACCAACCACAGATACCTACTACCTACTAGGGCATATTTGAAAATTTCAACCCAAACCACCAACCAAATCGAAATGAAGGGTGGAAATTTTCAGAAATGCTCTAGTAGGAAGTAGGTACCTACGGTTGGTAGGGAGGGATCTATACAGAAGGGTGATCTATACAGAAAATAATAAACCTTTGGGCAAAGATTTGCAGCGATGTGTTTTATCTACCAACTTTTTTTTACCTACCAAACATTCCCTCAACTTTCCCTCAATTTTCACCCTTTAGAAGTGACTGACATCAACCAAAAGCTTCGCGGCACAACTAGACCCCAAATGGATCCCATATACCAAATTTGAAACAAATCGGTCCAGTGTTGCTAAAAAAAGGGCCACGTACGGCGGACGGACGGAAATTTTTTTATTCGATTTCCTGATTCTACGTACCTTGAAACGTAAAACATCAAATTTTGAGGGGGGGTTCAATGTTTTTTTATTGCTCGATTCCAATGGCTTATTATTGAAAATAATAAACCAAAAAACCATTTTTAATAACAAGCTTTTGTTTTTTGTTAATTAAATGAACTGAAAAGTTAAAAATAAATTACCTCTAATAAGAAATGTAACAATTCATAGAGATAACACATTATCACAGTCCCAATTGTATTAATAAAAGCGTGTTACATTTAGCATCTTCTTTTTGCTCTTGCTATTACAATGTAACACGCTTTTATTTTATTTTTATACAATTGGGACTGTGATAAAGTGTTATATTTTTTATTTCGAGGTTATTTAATAGTTTGAGAAAGTTAATAAACGTCTTTGCCAAATTGAGAGTTATAGTTGACACGAACGGCCTACGGATGATTTATGATGCACTGGTCTCATCTATATTGCTATATTGCCTTCCAACCTGGAGTGGTAGATATCCCACAGCTTACAGGTCGATAAATTCAACACAAAAAACTATTATCCGTATAATGACTCATTCTGGATACCGAGCGCCTTCTCTGCCCCTCTTCAGGAAGATGAAAATATTGCCATTCTCTTGTATGATGGACGTTAGTTGCATATCGCAAATGCTGCGAGAAAATGCTTTAGCACCTCCTGATCATCAACTTTATACGAGATCAAAGGAGTCATGTGTAATAAATTTACCTCTCTACCGAACTACATTAGCACAACTGAATTATATATATAAAGGTATAATATGTTTTAATAAGTTAAATCATGAAGAAAAGAAAAAACTATTGTTGACCAAGAAAACAAAAATTATTGCTTTAAAAAATATCAGATATTTTTTAAAACAATAATTTTTGTTTTCTTGGTCAACAATAGTTTTTTCCTTTCTTCATACACATATTCATACACAATAACATACACTTCTCTATAGTTCATTAAGATAGATTCTTTCTTAATAAACTATAGAGAAGTGTATGTTATTTTACTTTCATAGCAATAATTAGCATATAAGTGAATCAGGAGCTTACAGCAACTCATTTCCCAACACAAGCTAATGCAGCTCATATGAGAATATTAAATTTTCCAATTTATGTCATGTACCTATTTAAAATGTTCTGTGCCCTAATGGAAATAAATTAATTAAAAAAAAAATTTTAACTTCTTAGTTCATTTAAATAACAAAAAATAAAAGCTTGTTTTTAAAAGAGTTTTTTTCTTTAATTTTTTCTTACATAGGAGTTGATTGTACAATTTTATCGATTCGTGCTATGAGCTACACCCTCAAGGCTGACTACTCTCGCACAGAGCTTATATTCCATTCCATTCTTAACCATAGCTCCAAAGATTCCTATGAAAATTCGCTCATTATTTACATGCTGTACGGATGGGGTTTTTTGGCCCTTCATATTAATCCGCGATTAAATTTTTGCCGAGTTCGAACACAATATAACTCTCTCCCCAGAGTTCCCCGCAGTGACGTCGACCGCCTCCCCAAAACCCGCAACTCCCTCGGCGCCGGTAACCTCTCATTAACCACCTCGACCTGAATTAGTGGCCTCTCGCTCCTCCGATATGAAATACCTGGCTATAAGGAGGAAGGAATTCCCGCGGAACCTCATAAATTCCTCCAGTCGACGTTTTCTCGTCGCCGCCTGGTGGTTTCTCGCGGATAATTATGTTGTATGTTGTTGTGTTTTCCCCGAGAGATTCCGTCAAACTCTGAGCTGAGAGAAAAGCTTTCCATAAAGAGGACTTGAAACTCATCGCAGGCTTCTCGTGGCGACGAAACTGAAACTTCGTCAGTTTCAATCTCACATTTGTATGATTAGCAGTAGTTTATAGTCTCGCAGAATCCTTGTCTTGCACGACTATAGTTTCAAAGGATTGAAGTCTCAGGACGCAAGTTTTTAGGGGTTTTCGTGGATTTTCCCGTCATAGCCACAGTGATATATCGTCACCAATATGGCAGAGCATCGAATTTTTTTTGCACTCAAAAACTAACGAATAAGCAATTTTTCGAATTTTTAGGAGAGCATAATTAAAGTTTGACTCGACCTTTAAATCCCTTCCAAGATGTACCTTTTCCAATGCTGTTTGCTTGAAATGGAAACTACATACGTACAGATGACAAGCAATTGGAAATTTTATGAATTTGATTTGACCTTCAAACCATGGAAACAGCGACGTTGTTCTGTTTCAATACCCAAGCACAAAACAACGCCCAAGTTTCATCATATTTGGATGATTAAAGGAACACAAGTAGGTTTATTCTGGATTATTCAGATGAAATTAGGAAAACAGGTAGTTAAGTAATGTATGCATTGGATGAGCATTAGATCAATTTGAAACCAGTTGGTAACCAATAAAACTGTTTCAGTCGATGTAATTTATTTAGTATTTTAGACAAGAAATAATGGTCTTGTAATTCGAACAGCATTTTGGAAACCATGATCTACGATACCCAACATGGGAAAATCGAGCCCCCCCCCCCCTCATAACTAATGGTGCCAGTCTGGCACCAAAGCGGGAATACGTCGTAACGTTGAACTACTATCTATTAGTTTTGGTAGGCTGTCAGTTGAGGTTTACATCCGTATTCAAGGTGAAACACAGAAAAACCCACGAAATATGCGGTTTATGGTGTTCTGGCACCATGGTGGCATCACTATTAGTTTCAGAGATTAATTCATGAAAATTCGGAGGCATAATGAGAATTTCTCAACAATTTCAAACCTTGGGTACAATATTAGTAAGATGCGAAGGAACCGAAATATTGAAAAATCGGATATTTTGTGAATATTATCTCCCCACCCGCCCCCTCCCCATGTTGATCTCGATACTTTGGTGAAATCGTGTGCAATTTGGAAGGTTTTTGAGTCAATCAAAAAAGATACACGAAAAACGGTTGGAAATTGGGACCTGGGCAGAGTACACAAGATTATGCCCGAAAACGCACGTTTTTTAATCATTAACCCACTTCAACACTTCAAAGGAGCGTAAAAAAGATTCTGGCATCAGGAGTTAGAGTGGAATACAACATGAATTATTGAATTATATATTTTGATTACCTGAAGGGAATAATGATTGCGACCTTTATAAATGCAATTCATATTCTGTAGGATTATACTGAATTCGATACTTTCAGTCCCGATTTGATCCTAATTTGGTAAAACATAGATTATACTGAAAACTGAAGGAACTTTCCGATTAGAGGATTCATCTTCAAATCGAACAAAGATCCCTATGTTCCATCGTCAATAAATGGATTTCTCAATGAAATCAAAGCTGGACACCGTTGGCTATTTATCCTCAGAGATACTCCAATGAACCCATTCAGAGCCCAATTAGCGCAAACCAACCGCCGAATCGTTCGTTTGGTCCAGAGCCATAACAATCTAGCCCCCCCTTTCAGAACCATTTGAATGCATCGACTCCATCCGTCTGGAAATCATCGAATCGTGATTTCTTCGTGGTTTTCCTCATCATCTAGACGAAATCCGCTCCGACGATTTCCATGCAAATGAGTCTGTTCTGCCAATATTGTTCTCATTCCTGCGGGTTGGTATAAACCGGTTGTGTTTACTTTCAATATGAACCCATGGAATCGAACAAAACCGTGAATTTTGAGTAACTACAAAAAAAAAGTCTGCCAAGTGGATGTGGCACAGCTTCCTCGTATCCATAACCCGATTATATAGATGATCCGATGCATAGCAGTTAATCTCAAAACATCAATCTCTAAGTATTCTAAGTCTAAGTCTTCATAGGGGACCATCTACTCGCTAATCTGGATAATCCTAGAAAATTTCATCAAATTCGGATGAAAAATGTAAAATTTACATAACATTTAACATTTAATAACATTTAATGTTATGGCTGTTACAAGGATTTTACGTATGCACATGCGCAGAGGCTACTGTAAATTTGAAGGCCTTGATTTTCATTGGGGACCAGCTACAACCAAATCCGCATAATCCCTGAAAATTTCATCGAAATCGGGTGGAAAATGTGGAAGTTATGGCCGTTACAAGGAAATTCACGTTTGCGCATGCGCAGTGGCTACTGTCATTCCGAAGGTGGTGATTTTCATAGGGGACCATCTAAATACTAATCTGTAACATCCCTGAGAATCTCATTGAAATTGAATGAGAAATGTAGAAGTTATGGCCGATACAAGGAATTCACGTTTGCGCATGCGCAGTCGCTTCTATCAGTCCGAGGATGATGATTTTCATAGGGGACCGTCTACACACCAAACCCCACAATCCCTGAAAATTTCATAGAAATCGGACAATAACTTCGTATAGTTATGCGCGTTACAAGGAATTCATGACAGACAGACAGACACGGAACCAAAATTGTTCGGAAAGGTCTAAAACGCAAAACGCGAGTGAAAATTTTGATTTTGGAGAACTTTTTTTTTCGTCCTTGAAAAGTGAAAACAAAGCTTCCGCTACCTTGGTAGACTCGGAAGCAAAAAAAATTAACGCATCGATTTTTGGAAAAGTGGAAAATTCATGTTTGATTCCGCTGAATTTACTGTTACAGTAGGTAAATTTACTGTTACATTAAATTTACCTACAGTAGGTACAAATTATTTTACCTGCACGTCAAACTTTGTTTCTTTTAGCGAATTTTCAAGGAAAATGAAGCTATTGCAATGGCCTCAAACTTTTCAGAATGGACTTAAAATGGACTATTCCGAAAAATGTCTTCACTGAAATATGTAATGGAACATTGTGAAACGATCCCTGAAAAATGTTTTTAAAAAGATTTCTTTGAAAATTTGCTCATCAATTCATGCTGCATGAATGGACTTTTTAATGTGACGGGGCTACCTCGAAGTCACTTAGACCCTTGATCTATTGTGATAAATTCCTCATTTGAATTGATTTGAGACATCTTCATAGCAAATTGAAGGAGTTTTACGGGCGTTTCTCGAGGAATTTCTGACGGGACAGGGGTAAAATGTCGGAATCTGATAGATGCAGCAGCAGGGCACTCACTGAGTACGTATTCTCCTGTCTTGACTCCTTCGCAGCAGGGGCGAAACCTACTGCCCATCTTGAAGGTTTTTCCGCCTCAATCAGCAAAGATTTACTCTTTTCTTGAAAATGGTGACCAGCTGCTTGGCATGCCTCTGATTTGGAGTATTGCGCTACTGTACAGCTCTGTTGTTATCCTCCCATTCTGGATCTGTAGAGTTATGAAACCCTTAGGAACCCCAACCAGGACCAAAATATTGGAACTCCAATTCCTGTTTGACAATGCGATCGGCTTTTTCATTTGCCTTCAACTCCCTCACGTCAAAGACCCTTGGCAACGTCAGCCCTTAGGGAGTCCAGAGAATCCCAGGATAGCCTTGATGTTATCAAGTAGGCTGCAATTGCTCTTAGAAATACCTGGCTATCGAACATTAAGGAAATTCTTGCACCTATGAGTCGTTTCCTGGCGATATTTTGTGCACAAAGCATGGGTTTCAGCTTGCTGAATGGTCGCTGTTGATCCTAATGGTTTAGTGAGGCTTTTACTTCGCCCTTACATCCCTAGGCCAGCTAAATATAGTACGCCGAACTACTGAGATACAAATGAAATTCAAGAATTTGAAACCAGGAACTATTTCGAGCTCCAATTTCTCTCGCCTATGACTTTTACTCGGTTTTGACTCCCTTCACACGATGCAGTTCCTTCATTTCTCTCGTCGAGTTCACGACGCGAGCATCAAAATGCACGGAGAGGTAAAACACAAACAAGGCTCAGCATGTCGGTAGCACTTTCCCGGATTAGCATACGAGTTCTCGGTAGTAATTCAGAAAGTACAACAAAGTGGGGGAGCAGACTTGGCGAGGAATCCGTTGAACGAGTTTCTCTCGTAGGCGCGGAATCTCGTGATTCGTTTTCTAAAACGAAAAGAATGTTGTCATAAATCTTTGCCATCGCTGTGTCTGAAAGAATCCATTCTCATTTAAGTAGGTCGTACTTGGCAATTTAGCACCACTACTTGGTGACTTACGGTCCTCCAGAGCAAATTAATCATTCCAGAAGAAAATTACGTGAATGGAAAACGATAGAAATGATTTGATAAACACGGGCACTCATAAACTGTTCAATAATAGCCATGATATCACCCTCCTGGAACATCACAGGTTCCTCAATGGCTCAATACTGTCCTACTATTAATGTTGAATAAGCCCAATATCGTGAACTGGGGTGTAAATGTGTCGTTCAACGTTCTTCAGTTTTTTTGTTGCATTCTAGGTGGAACTAGTCTAGACCTCTATACACCTGTAGCGAGTGAGGGCAAGCGAATTTTCAAAATCGCTGATCGTATTTCTGATTGAAAAAGAGCACTGGATGGTCTCATTCGATTTCAATAACAATATCTAAAATCGAAGAGAAAACGATTCCTTCAAGTAAATTAAAACTTTTCGAATTAGGATATTTTTGAAAATCTGATCCTCACCCCTCTGATTTTTCACCCCTTAAAATTGACTGAGAATAACCAAAACTTTCGGGGCACAGCCAGACACCGATATGAGCCCACAAACCCAATATCAGTGGGTTTTTCATGATCTTTCACACGTGTGAAGGTATCTTCCGATCGCGAATTCAGGAAATTCATGATCTCAACATCGAGGCTGCCCCAAACTACCATAACTAGACACAGGACAGTGTGACAATCAGACAGACACGAAACCAATTTTTTTGGTTTATTATTTTGAATAATGAACGTTTGGAATCGACCAAGAAAAAATATTTTCTAACCCCCCCTCAAAATTTGTTGGTCTACGTTTCAAGGTACCTACGTAGAATTCAAAAATCGAATAAAAATTTGGCCGTCCGTCCGCCGTACGCGGCATTTTCGTCCGTTAGCATTGACTGAATCTGATGAAATTTGGTATGTGGGACCATTTGGGGTCTAGTTGTGCCCCGAAGATTTTGGTTGATGTAGGTCACTTCTAAGGGTTGAAAAATGAGGGTTGAAATTTTGAAAACGCCCTAACTCGACAAATTTTAATATAAAGGTATTGTTTTTCCATAAATTTAAGATAGTATTGAATTTTTAGAGACCAAGCCGAGCCCTGCAGGACAAACCGTTCGCTCTCTATGGGAAATTAAGGGTTGGACTTACGATAAATCAGAAACACGTGTGAATCGCAAAAGAGGACTAATCTCCGTTGAAATGTTAGCTGACCGAAATGCGATTGATGTTTTTCTTCATGTTGGTTGGTAGTAGACGAGTGATCTACATAGAAAAATAATAAACCATTGTGTAATAATCTGCAGCGTTTTGGTTTATTATTTTCAATAATGAACCATTGGAATCGAGCATGAAAAATGTAAACCCCTTTCAATTTTTTTTTCTTGCTCCATTCTAATGGTTCATTATTGAAAATAATAAACCAAAACCTACGTTGCCTAGTCTAATGAAATAATATCTAGTTCAAGGTCCTTCATATGGACGAAAGTAATGATTGAATGAGAAGCGGAAAGAACGTTGTTCGTCGCAGATCGCTCTTTTGTCTTTGTAGAATTACGTCAAATGCACAAGTTCGAAAGCGTTCTTCTCGTTCAGATTCGAATCCAGGAAACGCGCTCGCCATTGCTGAATCCCCAAAAAATAAAATCTGAGGAAGAACGTTGTATGTTGTCCGGTCGTAATCTTGCTCTCAACTTATTTCGAGTGGTTATCGTCGTTTCTGACTTGTTGAGGTTATGGAAGAACGTTGTACATCACTCAGAGGCGCGTTAGAGTACTTCAATAACGTCAAAAATCCACCAAAAGACCGATGAAAACTTGCCAAGAAACCCTTTCAATTACAGACGAACATAGAAGTAACAACACACTTGAAATTTCTGCTGATTTGAATTCAAAAGGTACGAAGTAGGTCTGGAAACAATTCGTGCTCGAGGAAACGATCATTTCGTGTGCAGTGAATATGAACGAGCGCATGCATCGACCTATCTGAGCAAATGTTGAGCAGAGGCAACAAAAACCCGTCTCAATCGAAATAAATTCGAATGGAGAAGCGGGAAGCACGAACTGGTAGTAAAATCGGTGCTCCGATGTTCGCATTTGAGTGAACTTCAGCCGAGTAGACCTCCTTTCCAATAGAAAGGGAACGATGGGTTTTATAAGAGATTTATCATGAACAGCAAGACCTACCGCAACACGATGCACATCAAATGTCGAACAACAGTAAAGCAAACCCGTAAAAAAATTACTTACCGCATGCAAGATTGCAACTTTTGCGGCCGATCAATATAATAGGTACATCCGTCTCCATCCTTTCAAGTCCGTGCGGAATGGTCTTTGAATGGTTATTTTCATAAGAATCGCAGGGAAATGACTTTTAAGTACGAAAAGTAGATTGTTATGGTTCCACTTGATGATAATATCATACCTATTTATATATATTTATATTATATTCATATATATTTATATATTATATAAATATAGCAAGGTGGTTTTTTAGCAAAATTATAGTAGCATGTGAATCTTTGGAAAGGATTTTTAGCCAGATGCGTCCGATGCTTGCTTTTGGTTTATTATTTTCAATAATAAGCCTTTGGAATCGAGCAACAAAAAAAAAATTTTAACCCCCCTCAAAATTTGATGTTTTACGTTTCAAGGTACGTAGAATACGAAAATCAAATAAAAAAATTTCCGTCCGTCCGCCGTCTACGGCACTTTTCTTAGCAACACTGGACCGATTTGGTTCAAATTTGGTATCTAGCTCCATTTGGGGTCTAGTTGTGCCGCGAAGCTTTTGGTTGATGTAGGTCACCTCTAAGGGGTGAAAATTAAGGGTTGAAATTTTCAAGAGTGCCCTAGCTCGAAAACTCTCGAAATAAAGGTATCGTTTTATCACCAATTTTAAATAGTATTGAATTTTTAAAAATTTTTGAGACCACCCGGAGCTCTGTAGGACAAACCGTTCGGTCCCTACGAGTACTTGAAGGTTTTCCTTCGATAAAACAGAATCATGAGTGTGAATCGCAAAAGAGGTCTAATCTCCATTCAAATTTTATCGGACTAAAATGCGATCGCTGTTCATTTCTTCGATTTGTATACAGTTTTGCCTTCTGCGTAACCAGTAATCAAATTTCCATATGAACCTTTCTATTTTTCCAATCGAATGTGAAGCGTTTAGTTCTTTCTATTAAACTTGATTGTGAAGGTGTGAAGCAAGTACGGTGTGGTAGGTAGTACCTAGCTGGTAGGTAAAAAAAAGTTGGTTGGTAAAAAAAATGTTGGTGGGTAAAAAACACTGCAAATCATTGCTCAAAGGCTTCTTCACTCTTCAGATCACTGATCAGCTGAGTGAGCTCCGAAGCCATTTTCAATCCTTTTGAATGGAAGTGCTCTTCCAGGCGTCTCCAGCATTCGAGGAGATCTTCTTCACTCTTCGGATCACTGATCAGCTGAGTGAGCTCCGAAGCCATTTCTAATCCTATCGAATGGAAGGGCTCTTCCAGGCGTCTCCAGCATTCGAGGAGATCTTCTTCACTCTTCACATCACTGATCAGCTGAGTGAGCTCCGAAGCCATTTTTAATCCTATTGAATGGAAGTGCTCTTCCAGGCGTCTCCAGCATTCGAGGAGATCTTCTTCACTCTTCAGATCACTGATCAGCTGAGTGAGCTCCGAAGCCATTTTCAATCCTATTGAACGCAGGAAGCTGAAACTTGAGAGGGAAGGTCAAGGGAGAATACAGATGGTGGTAGGTGCTATTGATGGAGAACCAGTAATCTATACAGAAGTGTGATCTATACAGAAAATAATAAACCTTTGAGCAATGATTTGCAGCGTTTTTTAATTGCTTTCAGATGCGATCTCAAGGAAGTTCAGATCGCATTGAACATTGCAGATCGTGGGAATGTCTCAGACGATGCCAGATCTCATATATACCATTATGGTAACTACAAACCTGTGTAACCTAGGATTACTCTTGCTTACAGTCCCCTTGCTTGGTAATACACTTTTCTCAACAAACCGTAAGTTTTTAATTCCTTTTTCGAGGACTGATTTCGGACGTGTCATCCTGTTGCGCACGAATTACTGTACTAGTACTTGCTGCTTGGTCGAAACGCTCTCCACCAAGTGCGTCCACATGTGGCAATCGCATGGGTAATCTGGAAAGTGAGGTCGAGGGAAATTCAGCCAATTTTTGGGTGGTTAAGTGCAGTGTCATGCAAGAGCAGAACATCTTTGCTATCGGACTTTTGCGCCTTGTTGAGCGATATGTCAAGAAGGCTGCAATAGTACTCACCATTTATCGTTCAACGGTCATGGAGAAAACCTATCAACAAGATCATTTCTCATATAAAAAAAGGAGTCATCATCTTTCCAGCAGACAAGCGAGTTTTGGCCTTTGATGGCTCAGCCTCCCCCTTCTTCGTGTTTGAGAAAGTCGAACTCGGACATCAAAGAAGCGAGAACAATCAACAGGTTCAGCTCGTGCGCAACTGGATGATGACACCTCCGAAATAATTCTTCGAGAAAAGAATGAAAACTTACGATTCGTTGGGAAAAATGTATTACCAAGCAAGGGGGCCCTAGAGGTTTTTTTTTTTTTGTTTCCATTTGAAATGATATTGCAGTAATATAGGCCTGTTTATTTTTGAAACACCCTCGTAGATTTCTGTGGATTTTGAAACGATATTATACAACAATGAAAAACCTCACAGATTCATCATCAGAATATACGAGCAACACAATAATTGTATCACACAATTATTGCCCAATTGTGAAATGTTGAATGTTCATCTTCGCTGAAACTACCTAGCCATAGGTGTTTCATTTGAGACGTGATGATATGTTTAAGTAGGACTTACTGTTGATGAGACTTCCCATGAAAAATAGTTAAGAATGAAATCTACTTCAGCTGAAACTTTCAAAACTCATCCAAAATCGAAAGAATGCTCTTATTAGTGTAAAGTAGTCGTTGGTCTCCCTCTAAACATTCTATTTCTATGTGTTTTGTTTGGCATACGGATTTAAACACTCAAAAAACAGGAAAACTAATTATTGCCGCAATAAAAGGTGAATTCGTCTTGAGAAGGGCCTATGAGACCTATAACATTGAACCTGAAATTTGGCATTTAGCATAAGATTATAGTGAATATTGTATAAGTTTGATATTGATCTTTCCCGTATCACTCGGCAAACATAAACTTCGTAAACGTAATGGTCCAGTCATCTTGACAACCAATTCATTAACAGGCAGCTTTTTGAAGTAAAAATCTTGTTCTTCGCGCTGCAGTTGTGAGAGAAACGTTATCAATCTTTATAACCTCGCCAAAAATAAAATAGCTGTCTCTCTCAGCTGCGGTTCCTCCATTAAAAGATGAAACCTTCAAAACCCCTTCTGGGCGGGAGAAAAACCTTATCGGCTCGGGGAGCTTTTATCTTGACTATAATGTTCTTAGGTGGTTCTCGTTAAATCCGAAATGTTTCCCCACCTATAGGGAAGAGTGAATAGAGAGGGAGGGGGGGGGTGGTGTCACAAATCCCATCAAAAGTTTAGGAAGACGTCGCCCTTCCCATTTGCAAGCGAGAGAATTAACTTTCAATTTTTCCATTCTTCTTTCAGAACATCAATAATTGATAGGTGAATATTTACTTAAATCCTATACCTATATGAGCCATGATGAAATTTTTCAGGTTGTGAAATAATTGCATACGATTCCACAATGATGAATTTTACAAATGATGAAGTTCCTATGGCAAACAATTCGGGTTGAGATGAGAAGATCGATTATTTCGAAAATAGGAAAAACAAGTATATTCAATTGAGATGCTTCAAACACAGCCTCGAGAAGTTGGATACCTCAGTACCACTAGTAGCCGAGAGTATAAAGATGACGGTCGGTGGACAACTCAGACCGCATCAATAGTAAGTATCCATACTCATCTAATTTTTATGATAATAACGGATATTCTGTTACAGCATCGTAGTAAAATTTCCAACTTTGTCAATTTCAGAGAAATCTCTTAGGGGACTTGGGGCCAGTTAGGAAACTCGAGGCCAGTTGAAGAACTAGAGACCACCGTCAGGCCAGTTTTACTCATCAGTGACTGCAAAGTGAATGAAGCCTACTGAGGCCAATCTCTGAGGCCAAGTTTTAGGGTTGCAATATTTTTTAATACCTTTTCAAAAGTTGGCGAAAATCTCGAAAATCTCTCGTTTCTCTCTATTGTTTCGGTTCCATACCATCTAACGCCTATCTCTACTAGTATGTTATCATTTTCACATGCGAAAACAAATGTTCTTTAATTTCACTTTTTGAAGTTATTATTGACTTCATAGAGTTCATATGTGTTCATAGAGTTGTTTTCTGAGTTCAGCTCGAATCAACGTCCTAATCAGTCACTGAAACCTCCATAACAAAGCTTCGGGTACGTGAGTTTTATTTCTACTGTTGATAATCATGAGCTATGTTTTCTCAGTCCTCGAAGTCCTCCCAACAATCCACGCGGGGTCCGGTACAACCGCGATCGCTCGGGCATGCTTTTTAGGGGCGAGACACGAACTGACTACTGCGGGAGGTCTTGAGTTCGAATATCACTCATGGGGCGTATTTTCGGGCGTTAGGGGCTCGCCGCCTCCCTTGTCGAGAGGCAATGGAAAGCCATGAGTGAAATCATCAGAACATATTCTTATCTCTCCTTTGGAGGACAGCCGATGACGTTTGCGACGCCAGGAATGGCAGTCGGTCGAAAATCCGACCTTCAATTTAGTGTTAATTCAGTTCAATTTACTTTCAGGTACTATTACTTTACAATCCAAGCATTCGTCAGTGCTTCCTTTCGATGAGAGGGTTTTTATCAAAAGCTTGGGGCGAGCGACTCCTCTACTTACTCTAACACAAGAAGACAAATCATGAAAACGGTTCAATGCTAATATCTACCAAAAGTATGCATGGATTACTGGTTGTTCGAAACGGAATGTTATATTCTGCTTTCTATGTGAATCATTAGGGGTGCGAATAATCTCATCCGCACTTCGATGGAAAGATCAAGTCACATGAACCCAATAGGTAAAATCTTAAATGACAGTCCTGAATCAGCTTTGTTCTCTGTAGTTATTGAGTGAGGTTGTTAAGAGATATCCGTTTTATAGCGAAACTTTTGTGACACACAGACGGACTGGGCTCTGCAACTCTTCCTATCACTTCCAAAGCAAAAAAAAAAAAAAAAACCGAACGAGGTTGGGCAACCCACTGAGCATCTCAAATCAGCATCCTTATAAATCAGTTAGACCCTGAAGAGTTCTGTACTGTTTTAACTAAATGTACTTTAATTTTAAAGTATATACAAAATTATTACTAGAATAAATAAATATTCACAAATTAGAAACGTTATCCACCCCTGCGTTCCACTTAAGATTTTGTGCCTCAGTCCTGATTCGGACCATTGACCGCCACTGCTTAGAATGCAGAATAGAATGAACTCCTCTTATTTATTTCTCAAGAAATTAATGTTCTTGGTTTCGTGGCTATCCGTTCTAACTTGACCGCATCTGAGGGATTTATGTCGTCGGATGAACTTGGACAGGTCTATAGTCTATAACCAGCCTAGAGTCCGATCAATACAACCCGAGTTGCATCTCATCTGATGTCCATTCATGTTTCAGCATCATTTATCCAGCAATTGATCAATCAGAGGTTGCAAATTAACTGTCACGCCCGCTGATGAATATTAGGTGGTCCCAGTGGGCGAAAATTAACATCCAGACTTCATTCATAATTACCACAGTTGAACCGCTTTTATCACTCAAAACAACAACTTACTGAAAAATCTTGAAAATTTTACATGTGCCTCTTAATAGAGTGGTTGGTGAGACTCGCCATTTCAGCTCCTATCTTCGGACAAAAGGGAAGCACCCACCACAGGCCCGGAACACTATCGCTTTATGAAGGTTGTCGAGGTATCCATCGGCGATTGTTATGTAGATTCATTTTTATTATGAAGAGTCATTGTCATTTCTGTCGCAGGAAGATTGCGGTGAAAGTAATATAGTAAAATTACCTATCCTTGCAGAGCCAAAGTTGAACTCTTATTCAACCATGAACTTTTTCAGCCTAGTAGTTGTTGATTGAAATATTCGGCTGTGTGATTTGGTTGTGGGTTAGATTGATTGGGACTCAGCCGAGATGGCGCAATAACTAAGCATATTAAACAATCTGTATGAACATATTTGAAAATTGAAGTACTTTCATTCGATCTATCGGTGTAGAGTGAAGAAAGTACCAACTTATTTTACGGTCTTATCTGAAGGAGAGTCTTGAAACAGATTTTTGAAAGGGTGGGGTTGAGACCTCGACTTATGATGATAAATGAGGAGGGCACCTCATGGTTGAAACTTCAAGGACACTCGAGGGTGGCCGTAAAAACCGCTTGAACCGTCTTATTGAAGATCCTCTCGATGAGTTTCATTTGAGGCGACAATTTCTTGAAGGTGAAACGAAAGCTTTCTCTCCAGTTCATTGAAAACGAATTTGTTCACGAATCGGTAAACTTTCTAAAATACGTAGTATTAGCGATTATGCAAGAAAATCATTAATCGATTGAATCCATCCAAAAAGGAATTCATGAAGAGTCGTTCTGAATATTTGGCCTGTTTCACAATACCTTTTGAGTGGTGCAAAACTTGATGATAAATAATGAGTATGTATTAGGTTAGTAAGAAAGTACCTACTATCTATCCTATATGTAACCTTAATACAGAAAAAACATGCTATGGAAAACATTCCATGGCTGTAAAACTTCAATACAAACTAGGTATAAATAAAATGAAGCTATACACGAGGTGAGGTAAAGGAAAATAAGAACAAGAAGAATAACTAATGAAAGACTGGACGACCTTGAAAGACACAAGGTGACCCATCCCGAGACAATTTGACTGATTCAATCGCTGAGAGCCTATCATGATCCAGATCCACCTAGGCAAGGGCGCCTGGACAATAAATAAGGTTCCCCTGGAACCAGCTTTCAATTCAATATGGTATGATATGAGCACTTGTACGATCAAAAACTCCTGGGAACTGCCTTCTTCCTTACTTTTACAACTCGGAGTATTGTAGCGTTCCACGGGAGTTAGTCCTTTACTAATAACCAAGTATTCACGGCGAGTGACATTTAAAGAGGTGAAGATTATTATGACAGGGTAAAAGTACGAGTACTTAGGTATTGCAGTCACATTAATTATTGCAATAATGGCTCATGCACCAATTTGAGTGATCCAAAATACCCTAATTCTCTTCCCATGACCTTCTAGTATAGTAAAAATAGCACTTTTGATCGGAGCTAATTCGTCTACAGTTGGAACTTGGTGCAAATGTTCCTTTTGGCACCAAATTGTACTTGAAAGAAGTCACCAGTGAATGGAGGGGTAGAAGGGGGTAACATTTTGGAAAAGCCGGGAAATATTGGTTTTTTAAATAATTTTTTGGCTTATAACTTCTGATTGGTGCATTTGACAGAAATATTTATTAGTAAACAAACTGAAGATCATTAAATGTTGTGTTTAGATGTTTTGTAAAGATCTGCGATTTTTAGTAACTTTGAAAAGTGGGGTATGCTCATCAGACCCCTCTTTTTATTTACACATTTCTAAAGAGATATAAAGATACTAAGATATATTAAGATATGGAAAGATACAACAAAGAGATATAAATGTATATAGACACACATTTCTAAGGAGTAACTCCCAAAGTAGTCATCGCGCTGATTGATGTTTTTGGAGGTACACAAATTGTAAACTCCATTATCATCCATGAGTTAGAAAACGGAATAATACCAAATATTTACCTTTTTTCTTACTGAATCGATTAAATCCACTGCCAAATCGGTAAAACACGCCCCAAACGAGACTTCTTCGGTTTATAAACCTACTAAATTAGAAATTCAAAAAAATATAGGTGAATAGTATAATACAAAAATGCTGTGTCGTTGATTCAAATCGGCCACCAGTGAGATCGCCTTCAAATTCGCTTCCATTGTCATCGTTGGTGGAAGATTCTTCATATCTAATTTAAAATTGGAGCAACCGCCTCCACCAGAGTTCTTATGAAGAGCACTCATTTAAGAATACTAGAGACGAACGTGGCACTTCAACTAAACAGGCCTTCCTACCACCATTACTAGGTAACAGATATGCTCTTGTTCGGGACACCCTTTATTGAGTAGTATAGTGGGAAACCCATAAAAAGGTCAAAACACAAACGGTGGATACAGCTTTCGTACAAGTACGCAACCACGAGAAACATTTTATGTCTTATGTTTAATAAATTGAGAGCTTTCCAATGAGTGGTGAACGATTTTTGTGGGGTGGAAAATGAGGAAGTTAGTTTTCCCTAGAAACGATTGGTTGTACGTGAAAATCATCAGAAATTTCCGCGTAACGCTCCCCTCGTAACGCTCCCCTCATAACGCTCCCCGCGTGACGATTTTTCATTTATGTGCCATAGTAAAGACATAAAATATCAAAAAACTGTACATTCTTTTCAAACTTCATTCGACTGAGCGCTTCGGTAATTATCTGGAATCGCGTTTCAACAAGCGTGTACACCCGTTTTGTCTTCACGCTAAGCCGTTGCTAATGAGCTCAAAAATGCATCCGCTATCCGAATTTCCACCATGTGGCGGGAATAATGGAGCGATTTTTTTAATGTCCCTTTGCATTTTCTTTTCGCATTTTTCCGGTGATGTTTCAAATGGATTCGCAAAGTGTGGGGGTGACCTCTGCGGGAAAAGTGTGGGGACCCGCAACCGCCGCGTAATTATGTTATCCTCAGGACCGTCGAGTGGAGAGCTCGAGTCGAAGTCGGGTTTAACGGTGCATTAAGGGTAGGAGTCGGCTGTCACCATTCTATAGCGTTTCCGAGTCGCATTCAAGGCTTTCATAATATAATTCAAGGTTTTTCAAACCAAATTCAAGGTTTTTTTTTTTAAATTAAATTCAAGGTTTTTCTTTTCAAATTCAATGTTTTTTGGTTTATTTTTAAAAATAAACCTTTGGGATCGAAAAACGAGTGATCTATATCGAGAAATAATAAACCTTTGTGTAATAATTTGCAGCGTTCCGAACACATTTTATGCCTCAGAGGCGCTTTTTTAGTATTGACGGAGCAGCGAGTCTTGTTAGTATTTTAAGGTTGGTTGTGAAAGGTTCCCCACAGAAACCTAACAACGTTAGAATGAGGGATGATGATTAAACTCATGAGTCACCATGTGTAAGATCGCGTATTGCAATCAAATACTTCAAGAAGAACACAGTTAGCTTCGGCATGCATACTCCGCTAGGTAGGTATATTGAACACCAGATTGGATCAATTATTCAGCAGGTAGGAATATGGAAAGTTGATGGACAACCAAATGACTGTGACCCTCACGTTCATACAAGTAATGTGAGGAACGAGCTGAAAGATACTCAGAGTCGCGCGTTGAACGAAGACTATTTCCAAACGAATACCTTTGCGCATTCGATTAAATTCTGAGGCAGATTTAGCCCAAAAAAATGTCAATCCTCCAGTGAGACCTCAGCCCACCAGGAAGAGTTGGACGTTATGGATAACAAGGAAGTCTTTGAAACACGATTTGCAATATTTACTGTAATATAGATTAGGTGAAGATTGAACTTTGGTTAGAAACCTCTAGGGAAACTTTGGATCAATTTTGAAAAAGGTACAATGTTAGGGAATGTTTAATAAATTCAACTAGAAAAAATGCTCCGTTTGAGACGATAACCTCCCCCAACCCTCACCAGCTAAGCCGATCCAGAAATTAAGCGAACGTTTCTTTGACAAATTCAAACACTTTCCATCCTCTCGGGAGAAGCAAAGTTTGTTACGAATGAGTTTTCCACTCGCTTCCATAACTGTTACTCCACCCCAACTTACTCCATCATTCATTTTAGATAAATCACCGGAAAATTTCTCGGAAATTCTCTCTTCGGTCTCTGAACTTCCCTTTTCACACGTCATGATTATCTACATGGAACCTTTATTAGTGTCTCATAACGAACGATCATGTGCTTAAAAAACACTTGTTGGGGCCCAAACCAGATACTTGGGAAAATAGACAGACATTTGGAAGGCATACGAAATGTGATGTAAAGTCTAGAAGTCTGTTGTAAATTAAGTATGAGAGTAGCTCCAGGGATAATTTATTCAAATCAAATATATTAGGTATTATGTTTCAGAACCCTTAGAAATAATATTATGATTGATTTATTGTTGGTTGTTTGCCAATCGCACAACATTTTCTTTAGAACAAGTTCTTCTTAGAAGGAAGCATATCCACAGGTGAATAATATACTGCATTCAGTGAACATCCACTCATTAGTTATCCTCTTTGAGTCACGAATGTATCTTAGCTGTAAAACCACGACAAGTAAAGAGACTGAACATAGCTTCTCACTACAGTTAACTCTCATCACAGTAGTTTTCAGTTGAGATCATTTTCAAATCACCAGATTATTATTGCACCACACAAAAAACATAAACGAGTCAGACACATTTCTAACTCCACCTCTCGTTGAACTTTTTTGTCTCAAAACTTAAGCGTCACTACAAATATTTATCTACAGTTACTCAAGCAGTACATTACCTTCTGAGAAGCATAATAAATTATTTTGGTTCAGTATCATCAGGCATGAGTAGGTGGTAATTTAGCACAAAGAGTGTCATGCCAAGTTTTCTTACCATTTGTTCTTTGAATACTATTTGAGAAGTGTAGTAGGGTTTTTTAAAAATGTATGTCCTCATTTTTATTAAATTGTCGAGTGTCCAAAATTGATTAATGTGGCCTGTGGGGGAGAAAGTGATACTCGTTGCATTTCGACACCGGAAGGCTACGTGTTCCACATATGGGGCACAGTGATAATAACTACAATAACTTGAAAGGTTTCAGTATTTATCCATGGAAGAACCCATGGAGGAAGAACTAATGGAATGTCGAAAAACCGAGTTCAATTTCATCTTTCCCGTCCTGTCACCTGACTTGTCAAAATAAGCTGTGAGAAAGCATGTTACCAATCCTCTTGGGACCAGCCATTCAAAGCGAAAATCATTATAAACTGCGTTCACAGAGATTGTAAGAGAAGCTCGACTGTGTCCCAGTTTGCCACGCGCTGTCCCCTAGAGGACACTGGACTGGACATGTATGACACATGGCGCTCATCATAGTAATTGATATAAAAATTGGTTAATTTAAATCGATGAAAATGCTACAGTATCATGTTTAAAGTGTGTTTTACGTTCCGAGACGGCAAATCCTAGTAATGAAAGTAAGCCCTACCCTTGATCTTCAAAATGTGGATGACGGTTTAACTCAGCGTCATGTTTTAGGAGGTCTACATAGGATTTTTTACTCCGTTTTCAGGTCTATAAAGAAACTCATTACTCCACCAGTGAACTTGTGAGGGGGCTGACGACCCAGTGAATGGCTGTTGGTAGAGGCGGCACTTGACTCCATTGAGTCGGAATGAGGTGTCAAGGACCCGCCACAGAAGGAGTTTCACGGACCACCCGCAATTTTCTTCCTCTGTCTCGGAGACGGCGCAAAACTGGGGATAGATGTTGTTGAATAAAGAAATGTTGGATTGAAAACTGATGGTTGAAAGCTGCTACTCAGAGCAACTCCCGACCATTCTTAACGATGTGCAAGCGTATGAGGAAGATCTATGACTCAAGTAAATTGCAAGATGAGGTGACGACTGTTTTCCTAGCATCGACCAAATAAACACCATATCAGAGGAACGCACAGCATCCCTTCTTCAAGCCCTGAGATTACGCACTCTTGCTGGGAGTACTTCCCCTATTTCAAATATCCCTGTTACAAAACAAATGTCAAAATAATCGTATAATCGTTGGTTACCCCTTGGCAGATGATTTTGAATAATGATTAATTTTATTTTCTACACAAATGACGTGTTTTGCCTCGATTTACCGGTTAAAACTTGATTGTAACGAAACGATGACTACTTAAACACATCGTTCCATTATCTCAGTTTCCATTGACAAAACCTGGCTTCAGTTCATTGAACTATCAAGTCTCCGAAGATGAAAATATTAGCGATTTAAAAAAAAATCGAGCCGATAAGAGCGTTTCAACCTACGAACGTAAACTTTTAGGGAACCTTATGAGCAGGTTGTATTGACAGTTAACCAACTCTTTAGATAGAAGAGATTGGGGGGAAAAGAGAAGAATGAGACACCATGAGAAAAAACCGACAAAGTTTTAAAGGTTGAGAAAGATCTGGCAGGCAGAGAACAGAACCGGAGAAAGAGAACCCGAAAAAAAACGCACTGAAGGAAGTTGGTTTTATGAAGATGAACGGCTAGAGACGAGGAGGAAGAAGTAGGGTAAAGACGAAGTGGAAGAAGCGTTTTTCCCGCCTTGGCAGTCCCTTTGGCCGCAAAGAGGAATAAGGATGATCGAAGTCAAGCTAGTTACTCAACTCTCAACTCAGCCCTACATCGAAGAAATCTCTCGTCCTCCGGAAAAACGGATTTTGTTTCAATTTGGTTAGGATACAGCGAAAAATAAATAAAAGAAGAAAATAAGTTTAAAAAGACCGCTTCATTCCCCTCATCTCCTCCCCGAAAGTCGACTTCTTAGTCATATAATGAGCTCGCATAGAATGGAAGGGAGAAAACTCCATAATTGAATTTAACTTCGAAACGCCGTATTTTCTTTTCTCCCGCTTTATTTTGTTTCGTATTTTACGTGAATATTTCAAAAAAAGTATCCTTGTCCGTGAAATTCAGTTAATTTTTCGTCGCTTTCCCGAGAATCGGATTATATTATAATTTATGATTCTCTCGGAAAGAGGATCCTCGTTTCATTTTTCGAAATAATTCACGAGTGTAGCTTTATGAAAGTTTGGAGCCAAACGAGTCAAACTAGGACGGAGCCAGCTGATTGTCAGAGTCGATTTTTGTGATCCAGACCATGTAATCACCGTCACCCTCCTGAACGAATAACTTTGCTTTACTTTTTCTTTTAGTACGAGTACCTCCAATCGATGAAGCCAGAAAAATGACACTTGTCGCTATGAATCTTAATTTTTCAAAAAAAAGTATGGATTGATTTGGTTATCAAAAATATTCGAGCAATTCGAAATGTTATAATCCAATATGGCTTCGTTGCACAATAAAAAATAAATAAAATATTTTTAAAAAAAACATCAACTTCTAAAATTTCATTGCGGGAACATCATGAAAACTAAGTTTCATGAAAAAACTTCTAGTTTTTTAACACTTCCTCCAGTCCTAAGGGAGGAGATGTAGCTCTTGGAATTGACAAAGCTCTTATTCTTGTCACATTAACTTGATGTCAAGTAACTGAGGCTACGAATCGGGAATGTCATTTTCACTTTTTCGAATTTCCCCTTCTTTGAGACCATGTACCTAGTGAAATTATTGGATGATAATTATATCATAATTTATTGAAATACTGATAATTACTCGAAATGGAAAAGAAACTGGTTTTTGGTGTTTGTTTGTTCCGGGCAATACGGTTCGATTCTATGTCCTCATAATTTAGCAAATTTGTTTGATTTTGTTGAGAGAAAAACTAAGAAAGAAGAAGAAGAAAAAGAAGAAAGAAGAAAAGAAGAGAGAAAAACTGTATCTACTAGGCAGTTTCTTGATTATCTTCCACATGGAGCTTGAAATTAACCAGCTGTACTTATAGTGGAACATCTAAGGTAATTTCATGAATAATTGGGTTTAGGTGACCAGCCTTGTAACTGGTGGTAGGTTTCACATTGATTCTTGCTCGTTCGATAGGGTCCCAGAGGAAACCAGATTCGTTTGGTTGTCGGACAGGACAGTAGGAGGACCTTGCGGTGCTGTGAGTGTCAGTTGACGTTGCCCGGAGTCCTATCAAGTTGAAGGATAGAGCCGCCAGGGACAAAAGTCGGGGTCTGCTACAAGCGGAGACTTAACAGTGTACGATCCAATTCCGTCCTTGTTTCTCAACATTACGGGGAAAATATCAAATCGTACCATTTGTCCAGAATATGGAATGAAATTTTTAAGTACCACGTACGTGGTAAAGTACGTAAAACCTGATGTACACGGTACTACGTGGCTTACACTCCCAAGACGATAAATGTGCTGTAACACGGCGAAAGAAGATTATATTGGACTAGTCTTTCGGTTGGTGGTCAATCCGAAAAATTATACGTGACAGAAATACCAATGCACCAAAAATTAATATTATACGGATCGACTGTCGACGTAACTTTAGAAACTACAAGCACAATTTCCACTAAATCACAGAATCGAGAATCTACAGTGTCAACGGCGATGTGACGAATAGTTTGAAATTCTCGAGGAGAGCGTTGCGTCCCTGGAACGACCCGGGTCACGTCGGACCCTCGTCATCATCAGGGCACGTCATAATCAGCGTTTTCATAAGTCTGTTGACATGCCCAGATATGCCCCTGTGGTTCCTTCGTCCGATAGATCGATTAACTATTCCGGGGTAAACGCCGAAGGGTAGCCCTTTCCCTCTGTCAAGCACGCCAGGCATTTCTCGTGTGGTCGTACCGTGACCATTCCAACACTCAAAATTCGAACGATGGAGATTGACAATTTGGTACAATATTTGACAAATTTCTTTCGTTTTGACAACCACTGGAGTCCTTGTCCAACCTTTTTACTCCTAAAATGTAAAATAAAAGTTCTTAACTCTCACAAAATTGATTTTTGTATTTACTTCTAATTACCTATTACTTGGGTCTACAAAAATAATTATTCTCGAGTTACCAATTCAAGTATGTCAATTAAAGGTTTTTTCATAGAGCAGAATCCAGAAATAATGACCGGCATGAAAGGAAGTCAATCAGCAGGACTTCTTATGCAATCAATTTGGAGTAGATCGGGACAACATGCAATCCAAAACATGATAACCGCTAACAGATCTGTTCCAAACCATTCAGAATACGAATTCGGGTACGGATAGAAATGAAATTCACAGGGTACCGCCACTAAGAATCCCTGAAAATGTCATAATTTACCACAGATACCCAACTTGAAAATACTCACAACATCCTTATAACCAAATCGTAACCTTTGACTACGTTTTGTTAAATCTCTCTAAATGCTTGCATACGAGTCTGTAACACATTGGGACATTTTCATGTCAACCACTACACAACAAGGTAGTGAAGTAAGGTTGTTAGTTCATGTACCCAAGCATCAAAATAAGAAAACAGTTTATTGTTCTCTACGCAACACAGTGAGTCTATTTTATTTATTTATTGGTCGCGTGAGCAAGACTTGCTTAGTTTTCGTGACGATTTTTCAGTTTATGTGCCAAAGCAAAGACATGAAAATGTCAAAAACATTTCTCGACATGTGTGGTAGGAACTAATTTCACATTTTAATTATGACATTACGATCTTGAGAACGAAATTCAATAGAATAAACTTAAAACATGAATGAATACTCGAGGCCTTCGTACCTGTTGGCTTATTCGCTAATTAAATAAAATTGTTGCCATTTGAAAGATCAAGTGATGAACATTGTGGAAAAGACGGACGTATAGAAGGGGTTAACGAACTATTTTCGATAGACTTCGACGGACGTATAAAAGGGGTTAACGAACTATTTTCGATAGACTTCTAAAAACGAGGCCTGGGAGTAGTGTCGTGACCTGAGGTCGATGGAAGCACGTGACTTTGAAATCGATCATTCTCAGGCACTCACGCTACATTGATTGACCCCGGACAATTACTATAACTCTGTCCTCCCGCAGGCCCGTTTCACCAGCTTTATTCGTGGCTTCATTTTCGACTTGTTTATTTTCTTCGATCAAATATTTTTTGACGTTGTTTACTTTGGTCGCTGATATTCGAGACAAAAAACACGCAGACAGTTTGACGTTACTTAGATTGTTACGCCGACGACCGTCCTCGGCACCTTTGACATTTCAGGCCTTGCTTGCCATCACCGTTTCAGCCTAAGTGTTACTGTTAGTGATATAGTGGAGTTCAGACATAACCTGTACCTTGGTAATCTGTACCATTACCAATCCATTATCAGTACTTGCAACCCTGAATATCTTCTGATAAGCATATAATAATACTGTTTTACCAGGGGATACGGGTAAATGAGAACGGCACTTTCGGTATAGAAACGGTATAATAAACTGAATCAACAGCGGTAATAAACGGGATATAAACGGTTATAAGCAGCGCAAAATGTAACAGCGGGTTATCGGGGGAACATTTTTGCCTAGACTGAGGAAAAGATGGCGGGGTGATTCGGAACCAGGGTGTAGCAGTGTCGCTCTAAATTCGTACTAAACTTACTTAATTGGTTTTAATCGGTAATGTTTAACGTTCTTCCATTGTACAAAATTATAATCGTACTGGTTCTTGTAATCCGGTTTATGGATTATCGGGATATGGGTTTTAATCGGGTTGAGAATGGGGCGGTAGCGCTGACCTCTGTCAGGGCGCCTTGGAACCGGGTCTAGGTGGTTGATTTGAAATCACCATTCGTGAAGCGGGGAGTTCAAACAAATACTTTAAACTACATATTATTATGAAGTCGGCTAACTCCTTCCTCTTCGTAGCTTATTCCCACAAACCTGAAGTAGCGTTTGTGTTGTGTAATGAAGTAGCATGGATAAGTATGATCTCCTAGCCACGTTATTCAGAAAATTTACTGTGGAGAACGATATGCCCACTCGTTTCAATTAAGATATGATATGACTCGGGATCCATTGATTGGCAATGGTGTCCCTGAATTGACTTTGAGTGGTAAACAATGAATGATGATCATTCCGAATACGGAAATGAACCCGTATGTTTAACGGGTTCGTCCATAACGCTGGGTAAGGAAAGTGAAGGGGTGAGAGGAATAACCATAATCAAAAAATTTGACGTTAATTATATTCAGACTGGGTATCACATTATAGAAAGGGTTTCAACTTTTACCTATACGAGTGGACAATGTTCAAAAAATTCATTTTTATTACATACATAACTTACTTCCAGTTTTTATGAAAAAAATTTCAATTCAGAAAGAATAGTACATTTTCAGTTTAGGAAAGAAACTGTGACTAATGATCTAACGGTAACATATATGTAAGGACGAGGTTATTTATGCCACTAAAAATTATACATTTAGATACGAAAAAGCTATTTCTACTTGGGAAATCCTTTCATTTATCGTTTTCCCTACTTTTGTTTCAATATTTAGCGTTGTGAGACTTTTAGCTGTAAATGTAAATGATGAAATTGATAAATTGGGAGTTATTCAAATAAATATGTTTTCCCACGTTTTCATCCAATGCTAGGACATGATTTAGGACGAAAGTGGTTCACCCGACTCGGACACTGATGAGGAAAAATGCATTTTCCACCCAATTAATTTCCATCATGCCTGTGAAGGAAGCAACTTGAACCGAGAACCTCATCCCCCTGGAGGTACTGAAAGTGTCCAGAAAACGAAATACCATCAAGAAAGGCGCGGACGTTGCGGCCGTCCTTGCAGTGTATTACATCACGTTTGAGAAATTGCAAAAGTTACGAGTTTATACTAGCGTTTGGAACCTCCAGCTTCTACCGACTCCTGATATAAAACTTGAGAAGCAACTTCGACCCCATTCCTCTTCCTCTTATCTTGAGAAAGGCAATTATCTCGGAGAAGTGGGCGATAGACACTTTTACCTATACCTACACTAACAACTGTAGTTACTGTGGAGAGTTTCATTTCAGCCTCTAAAAATAGGACGAGCTCGAAATGTCGGATTGTAAAAAGTTCAATTTTTTACTACTTCTCGGATAGTAGACATAAAATCACTCGGTAGGAATCACTACAATAGGTATTTAACTTTATCAAGCACTGTCAAGATATATGCCGGCAGAGAGAGTGCATAAGGCAGATTTTTTACGCAAAAGGAAGAGAGAAGTACAGATAAGTACTTGCTTAGTCTGAAAATATGGCTTTGTATTCATAGCATTCAAACATTTTAATGCAAGTTGGAAATTTTAATTTGACTCTAAAAGAGAAAATATAAAATTTCACCAGGAAACACGGATCAATTTTTAGGTATTATTCAAGAATATCTCAGGGAGTTCATTCTTTCCAGTCATGTCTTTGGAGATTTCCTGCTTCTGATTATTCCAGATATTTTTCAACTTGCTCATATGAGCTCCTGGTAGCAACACAAATTTATACAACAAATTTATACACAATTTGTATGATTTATCCTACGAAATTCCGTCATACAGCTAATGCCACACATCCCAAACCTCATTAGCTCCACGCATGACCCTCAGGACAGTTTCTTTCGTAATATTCATCATCAGAGCTATTGGTATTGAAAACCGGGGGTTACTTCACGTACCTAAGCATTGGTTCCGACCAAGAAAGCGGCACGTGTATCTTGTGGCTTTTGCAACATACCCTGAATTGAATCCCAAGTATTCGAAGGAACTCCTCCCTTGGTCATTGTACTACCATGTTGCCCTTCGATTAATCACATACTAACCTTACAAATTCCACTCTCACTATTATCACTTCCTACTCAAAGTACTGCCGACACAGTTCAACACTACACCCAATAACGAATAAAGTTGTAATGACAGAATATCACATGAAAACAAAAATAACTTTTATCCAAGATCTTTTTCGGATCTTAGTACAAATGTACAAAACATAAAATTTTTCTGATGGAGTTAAAAACTGTACGAACAACCAAATACCGCAGAATACTCGTACTTGATAGTCAGGTGACCACTATAATCAAGATCGTTTTTCTGATCTCATACTACGAGACTCGTAGTGCACAACTAGATAGATATCGACACCGAACAAGAAAATAGCAAATTATTACACAAAGGTTGATTATTTTTCTATATAGATCACTCGTCTGCAAAGAACACGGCTTTGCCATTGTTACCACCAACCAACATGGGGAAAAACATCGATCGCATTTCGGTCAGCTAGAATTTGAACGGAGCCCCCAAATTGAAAGTATCTTATGCGCATGCGTAAACGTGAAATCCTTGTAACAGCCATAACTTCTACATTTTGCAACAATATTCAGATATTGTGCGGGTTGACGTGTTGATGGTACCCTATGAGGGTAGTGGAAGGTACTTAGCGATTGATATTTTGAGAGTAACTACTATGCATCTGGTCATCTATACATAGTCGGGTTATGGATAGGTACGAGGAAGCTACGTGCCACTCCCACTTGGAATTGTTGTCTTAGTTAGGGCGAGGTGGAGATTCAAAAGGAAGTGATTTCGGTTAATTATTTTCAATATCAAAGCCTAGGAATCGGCAAAGAAACAAAAATTAACCCCCTCCCTTTACCGACATATTAATTATTATAAACCAACCTGACAGTTTATTATTTGAGTCTCGAAACTCCTTGTCGGCCACATAGCGAGTGAGTAAGTTCTTTTTTGAAAGGGGTTATGTGGCTCACATAGCCCCTTTCGAAAGACATCGGAAATTTCAACCTGTTTTTTCTATGGGAAGCGTCAATGATACGAGGTTCCTTTTAGTCGCAATCGATGCAACCAAGTATGGAGACCCAGAAAATTAAAAAAAAGGTGAAAATATCCGAAAATGTCATATAGCCCCTTAAAAAAAAAAGAGTTCAAATGTTTTACAAATTTGGATTCAAGATGGTCTCAAATGGAATTTTCGTGTATTTTTTGAAATTTTTTGTGCGATATTTTTCTTCAATCTAGATCAATTGTAGCGGGTCATTCAATTCTACGTCCTGAAGACTTTAACTAACTTGATGGGCGTTATTAGTTATAGAGACATCAAAAAAATGTACGTGCGATTAAGTGGGTCCCTAAGAAAGAGATGCTAATAGACGTGGTAAAAACGACCACATTTTTCGTCGTAAAGTAGAATGAGGGAGGAAAGAGGGACACCACATAACAAGAGGGTAAGTGAGATGATCAACTTTAGAGCTCCCTAAACCCCGCCGTAAAAGAAGAGAGATGGTCATTTAGGGATTTACGGCTTAGCTGCAAATGATACCAACATCACCAGAATTTCCATTCCAACGTTCTCCAGGAGTGGACATTTATAGCTAAGTTTCATAGTAATTATTAGTAAATAGATACGATTGAAATAATAGTGGAACAGGTTTTTGCATTATCGACTAATAAAGATTGGGTTTCGACTTAAAAGAAAGACAGCCTTAAGTCGCCAATTACTCTTTCATTCTAAAAATAATAATATAAATAATAATAGTCTAATTTTCTTTCGCTATAAAATTTTAGTATAATAGGGTCTGAGATTTCCGTGAAAATTTCAAAGAAAATGCAGCTATTGACTCAAAATTGTGGACTCTTTTCCACTGAAATCCATTTTGAAACAGTCTAAAACGATTCCTCAAGCTTTTTCAGAAATCATGTATTAGGTAATTAAAACGATATATACCTACATATAAAAATATATTTATGTGTCATTCCGGACAATAATTGAGTAATTCTTTAGCAAACGTTTAAAGTTTTTGGAAAAATGATGATATTTACAGTTAGCCAAAAATTTTGGAAAACCCAAAGGGGTCAATACATTTTTTAAATGATCCAAAAACGTGTTTTTATGGGTTTTTTAAATGGATAAAAGAAAATGATACTTAGATAATAAATGATAGTAATATAATAATAAATGAAAATAATAAAAAATTATAATAACATGAAATAATAAATCATAGTAATATATGGTAAATTCGGATTCAGCACACAATTTCTGACGTAGGTACAATTTCAGGAATTAAAAATTGTCAAAAAATTGTAAGTTCAGTAGTTTTTTTGGTAATCCGGCTGGACGGTCTTAAGAGAGTTCCCTTGCTGTTCGGCTAATGATAAAAGCGAATTGTTCTAAGCTCTTTTAATATGGGAATTCTCTTTAAGCATGATTTCTCTATTCATACAGTCCAATATCGCTCAAAAACCACTTCAACTATGTTTGCTGACGACCATTTTTCATCTGTAATAGCGCCTCATCACGACTTCCCTCAACAATCACAGCATTCAGGAAAAAGCGGGAAAACAACCAATTTCTTCAAAGCGAAACAATGAGAAAATGATCCGATTTATTACCATAATAAAATACTGATTTACTAAATTTTCCAATCATTCAAGAATGTACCCCTCCCCCCCCTCCTTCTCCCTCAATCAAGAACATCTACTTAATTCTTTAGAACGAATTCTAGAAGTGTTTGGCAAGGGACCGAGACATAAATTAAAAACACGCCACCTGAAGTAGAAGGGAAATTAAGGGGTTGTGAAACTCGGGGGATTAAGAGTGGTTGGTGGTGGAGGAGGAGGTGAGTTTAGGGCTTATTGACTTCCGAGAAAGGAATCGGAAGGGGGTTAGTTATTCCTTTCAGGAAGGAAGAAACTAGAACGTTATCGGACCAAATAATACATCCGAGGAACAACATCATTCTGTAAGTACAGTTTATTATTAGGAACACCGACTAGGCCAGTTGCAGTTCAGATTTCTTCTTGATTTTTGTATGATCATGGAATGGGGTTTTTACCGTAGACAGATAAGCATCCTTGTTGGATTCGAATGGCTTCATCAACCCTAAAATGGAAACATTCTTAATATTGGCTCTTTTCAAATTAGAACGGTGGAAATCTTTTAAAGCTCAGAATGTGTGACCCAACACTTTGGTAAAGCTCGACGTTAGTTATTTTTGGCTACGAAATTCTCACTAGAGTAGTAGCCACATCCATTAAATAATTCAATAAAATTGTTTAAAATGTAATCTAATTTTCCAAAAAGAAAAAAACATTTAGGAACCGCCATTGTATTTCAAAATGTTCAAGATCCAATCAATTGATTCTATGGACAAAAAATTAGTCTATCTATTCTATGGACACATGTCTAGATCATCCAGACCCTAGCTTGATGAACTACAGCGTTAATAACACTAGATTACAAAATTTAGGGGTGGTCTGGCTGCCTCGTTCTTTCATCACTTTTCTTATGGTATTTGGTGCGCTGAATCCGAATCTGACGTCAGTTTTTTTTGTTTACGTCGGATTTTCAAGATATAGCTAGTTTTAAGATTTTTCTAGTTCTCACTTTTCTTCATTTTTTAGCGAAAACTCATCTTGCTCAAATCTCCTCAAAAAGTATTCAGACTTATAGAAAATTTCATGTAGAATCCGAATATGTACTTAGTTTTTAAGTAAAACTGTGTTAAACCCCCTATTTTCTACAAAACGTTTCAAAAAACACCGGTTCTCAACGTTTTTTCTTCGGGTTTCCCTTACATTTTGCCACTTGAAAAAAAAATTAAGGCTAAAAAAAATGTTCTCGGGTTTTTACTTTGTAGGGGGGACACCCCAGAGGAGAATGAGACCAATCGCAGCCTCCTAAACCCATTAATATCGAAGGAATGAGCTTTTTCATGGCACTGAGATGAAAATTCACAAAAACCTCCACAGGGTATTGGGAAGTTCACATGATGGCGGACTATTGTTGGACCTTAAAAAGAGATTTACCTCAGGCGGCGAAGTTTTCTCTACATAGATGCCGGCGATGAAACCTCTGAGGTGGAGGAATAACCAAACATTGTACCAACTATTGATTCATCTGAGCCTTCATGAAACAGATTTGCCCCGTTAACTTTTCTGCAGTTTATTGTGTTTCGTTTGTAAAACTGAATTAAAATCACTTAACAAAACAAGAGTTTCCCAATTATGATTTACTCCCCCTTTGAGTCCCTATTTTCGATCTTACTCTTAATAGGTGACAAGCATAAAAAATGTAGAAGAAAGGAAAATCCATTTGAGGAAAACAGATTTAGGAACGCACATACTTATCTCGAAAAATTAACTAACGGTTTTTGTGAATTTTCATCTCAGTGCCATGAAAAAGCTCATTCCTTCGATATTAATGGGTTTAGGAGGCTGCGATTGGTCTCATTCTCCTCTGGGGTGTCCCCCCTACAAAGTAAAGGACCGAGAACATTTTTTTTAGCCTTAATTTTTTTTTCAAGTGGCAAAATGTAAGGGAAAACCCGAAGAAAAAACGTTGAGAACCGGTGTTTTTTGATACGTTTTGTGGAAAATAGGGGGTTTAACACAGTTTTACTTAAAAACTAAGTACATATTCGGATTCTACATGAAATTTTCTATAAGTCTGAGTACTTTTTGAGGAGATTTGAGCAAGATGAGTTTTCGCTAAAAAATGAAGAAAAGTGAGAACTAGAGAAATCTTAAAACTAGCTATATCTTGAAAATCCGACGTAAACAAAAAAAACTGACGTCAGATTCGGATTCAGCGCACCAAATACCATAAAAAAAGTGGTGAAAGAACGAGGCAGCCAGACCACCCCTAAATTTTGTAATCTAGTGTAATCTATACTGACAAGTTCGGACGGGCTGTATAATTTCATCGCCTGTCACAAATGTCTATTCATAAGGACGTTGTAGATAGTGTGCATTCTTTTATTTTTGAGTAGAGTAATTCGTGGAAGATTTATTAGTTCAACCGTGAATTCAATACATTTTGGAAATGTTTCACCAGCAATACTTGAGCGTGGTAGTAACGTCGCTCTTACTGCATCGTAACGATGTCTTTTCAACTCCCGAAAAAACCCTCATTAATTTCGAAAAGTCCCTAGCAAACTAGCGGTCTCGGCTTGTTATTCCCGATGTCCTCACCGTGCGAGGGTTGAGGCTATTTCAAACCTCTCACCACAATCCTTTCAATATTTCCAAGGGTCGTGAACTCGAATTTTGTAGTATCCGAATTTATCCAGAAGAGCTGGGGGAGGAGGTGATTATTTCCAATCTTAATGATCCACCACTAGTTTGCAGTATTAGTGACGGTATGATTATGTAGATTGTTTCCACACTTTATGAACGTTACAAATTAGCTATTTGAAGGGTCTGATCCCCAAAAATTAAGTACACTAACATTTTTGACTATTTGAGGGAAAGCCTGAGAATATGACGAAGTACCAATCCAGCATAAAGGTCGTCCTTCGACATTTTTTCATCCTTTAATATTAAAATGCTTCCAAACGGATTTCCAATTTTCCTTTTTTATTTCATGATATCACAGACTCGGCTGGTTTCACAGCCCTGGCAAGGCGTCACTGGTAGGGCAGGTCATGGCTCTGGCATGACGTTGCAGACCTGGCAAGACGTCAGAGCCCTAGCAAGGCATCTCAGACTTGGTAGATTTCACTGCCTTGGCAAGATATCACACACCTGGCAGGTTTCACAGCCCTGGCAAGACATCACAAACCTGGCAGGTTCCACAGCGCTGGCAAGGCGTCTCATCCCTGGTAAGGCTTCACAGACCTGCCAAGACGTCACAGACCTGGCAAGACGTCAGAGCCCTGGCAAGGCATCTCAGACTTGGTAGGTTTCACAGCCCTGGCAAGACATCACACACCTGGCAGGTTTCACAGCCCCGGCAAGACATCAAACACCTGGTAGGTTTCACAGCCCTGGCAATACATCACACGCCTGACAGGTTTCACAGCCCTGGAAAGACATCACACACCTGGTAGATTTCACCGCCCTTGCAATACATCATACACCTGACAGGTTTCACATCCCTGTCAAGACATTACACACCTGGTAGGTTTCACCGCCCTAACAAGACATCACACACCTGACTGGTTTCACAGCCCTGGCAAGACATCACACACCTGGCAGGTTTCACCGCCCTGGCAATACATCACACACCTGGCAGGTTTCACTGCCCTGGCAAGACATCAAACACCTGACAGGTTTCACAGCCCTGGAAAGACATCACACACCTGGTAGGTTTCACCGCCCTGGCAATACATCACACGCCTGACAGGTTTCACAGCCCTGACAAGACACCACACACCTGACAGGTTTCACAGCCCTGGCAAGACATCACACACCTGGTAGGTTTCACCGCCCTGGCAATACATCACACGCCTGACAGGTTTCACAGCCCTGGCAATACATCACACACCTGACAGGTTGCACAGCCCTGGCAATACATCACAGACCTGGCTCGTTTCACAGCCCTGCCATGACATCAGCACCCAATTGTTTTTCTACAAAATATTCGTAAAAGTATAACTAATTCCATGCTCAAAATTGCTACAATTAGGTAAATAAACTTGATTGAATACTTTGTCACTATTTTGGATACTAGACTATTCCCGAACGGACACACTGGGATAGTTTTGATTTCTTCTCGTATTATACACTAAAATTAAACGTGAACCAATTACCTATCCACCTCAAATTAAGTGTTAAGTGAGGACGAGTTTCAGGCACTGGTTATCAATCATAGAACCGACATTGCATGTGTTCTCCACGTGATCATAGAACGGACACCTCGCATCGGCGTGAAATCAGGTTACACTCAATCAACCTGCGAGATTCAATCGGAACGATCGATCCTCTCTCCTTCCAGAAACCCTCTAAAATAGTTTACGGGAAACGCGATCAGTTGAGGATGTTGTTTACCATTTTAATCTAGTTTGTCCACCGGGGTTTCAATCCTCCGTCTATAGCTCGGTCTACGGCCTAAGCTTGATTAGACTTTCAGGGGGAGTTAGTAAAATCCCTTTATAGCCTTTAGAAATTACTTAATGCTTCCCCCTCTCCTGCTAACTTCCTCGGATAACTGCGAGTTCGTTATCCGTTCGAGCGCTACTTCCCTAGCGGCTGTGTTCAGCGTTCACTGCACTAATGGTAGTTACCATTAGCTTTTACCGCGACCGCTTTACCTTTGGTTAATATCTCATGATCAACCCAGAACCTGCATTGAGGCTTACCAGCGTGGGCACCTCAAACATTCTCGAGAAAGCGACAATTCATAGGAAATATTTCTCAACTAAATAGGTGGCATGAAAAACAATTCGTGCAACAGACGGCCATTTTCTTTTAATTTAATTTTTGTTTTTTATTATTAAAGATAAGGCAGGTAATAAACAAAATGATACTACAAAACAGATATTCGCATTTTGCTTTTAAGTGCGTTTAGACTCATGCTCATAGGTAAATTTCCAAGAAAATAAATATCTGTCTGCCGGAGGCAAAACCCTTTTTAAGGGCTAACCATGCAAACTATGGTAAGATATTTGATGGCATTGTCTGGATATTGTGCAGATCAATTTCGTTTGAAATTCATTTCAGTTATACAGTGGGACTAACGTTGGCGTAAGGGCTTGCGTGCACGTGAATTCCTGTTGACTGTGATTTCCTAGTCCTTAATATTCCAAAATCTGAGTTGTGCCTCTGAAACGATCAGTCACAGCGCTCGTCAATAGCAGAAAAATGTAAGATATGCGAAGAAATAACCCGATTTTCGAATCTTTTCTAGGCATGACGTAGGATCAGTTCCTACATGGTCCCATAAACTTCAACGCCGTCGCACTTCAGCCTGTAAAATTGGAACGTCTGGGAGTTTGGGAGCCCCGGGTTCGATTCCAGTCATCAAATGTTTTGTCAAGTTTGTATATATATACAAATTATATATAATTTCGTTATTTCGTTCATTTCGAGTATTGATGCAATAAGTGGATACCTACCAAGAAGTCTCTGTTTCCTGTGAAAATTCTTCGATATTATTTTCAGCGGAAATAATGTGACTAAATCGGTACAATAATAAGCAAAGAGTGGGAAAACTAATTTCCTGTGAATTAAGGTCCGCCGGGAGAAAAATCTCAAGTCTGCTCTCTTGGAGGGGCGTCTGACCGAGTCGACACTTCACTTCTCCGAGGAATTTTTTAATATCAGGACCTCAAGAGAACCTTCTCCGTGAATAATTAGCTGGTTTTCCCCTCTTTTCTCCTTCCAAGAGCTGCAAGTCACGAGGGTGGAAGAATGTGTAGGAGGTATTGAAGGAGTTCCAATTAAGGGAGGAGTGAGGGTGGACGTTGTTTCTAGAAAAATACAATTATTATTGTTCTCATAATATTTGAACGGTTTATATAAAGAACCAGGTAAATCAAATTATCCGTTGTATTTTCTCACATAAAAAAATACCAAAAGTAATAAACAATTCAGTTTTAATCAAGTAAATAACTTAATAAATCAAATAGGAAAAATCAAAATGGGCACAGATGTATCCGAACAGTTCAGTGGAAACGCATATGGACTCTGAAGAATAGGATCAAAATATTGAAGGAGAACCAATTTCAATCTACAAAAGAGTCAAATTTGAAATGAGTGGACGTCATAACAGGACTAAATACCTACCCGACGTCTCTAAGTCAAAAACAGAGTTCAAGCAGTTTTTTTTTTGGGGGGGGGGGGGAATTTCCTCAGTTACCAAAAAGTTAGGGAAACTCCTCTATAATTGACCTAGATGAAGGCAGATCAACTAGAAGAGAAAAGTGGAAATAGCAAGAAGAAGAGGCAGAAGAAGAGGTACCTATATCTAGGAAGGTGATAAGTGGTATCAGAAGAAGCTAGCTAGCTGCAACGGATCCGTGAAGAATCCAAAATGGAAGAACCCGAAACTTCTTTAAAAATTGATGGGCAAGTAGAAGTGGTATGTTAATGAGGACACAAGAGTGGTACAAATAAAAAGTTCATTTATGCAGCATGAGTAGATTTTGTAGACGCAGCATGAGTAGACGAATTGTCAAAATTCTACAATCAACTTCTCAATTAATTAATGTAAACAACCTACTCACACGTTAATCTAATAGTTATAGTTATGTAATTAACACTGTTTTCCCAAGGCTGTTTATCCTAGTATTGTTGTAGCTGACATGATGCTTTAAATTCCCCTCTCCTTTTTTTTCATTTTACCTGCAATAGTTCCCAAGTTCATTCCCAACCAACTATGGTGGCATCTCTAGATGGTTTTTCGATCGACGCTGATGTGATGCTCACACATTAATACACCCTTTGAGCCCTGAGGAAGGCGATAAATTCACCGAAAGCTCGGCAAAAGAGGAGTTTGATTCTGAGGACCCATTTCCCAATCAGTTGACTGATAATAATTATCAATCAATGGTCTTGGTCAATTAATGGTCTTGGTGACAACTCTAACAATAACAGCAAGTGTGATGATCGATCATCACACTTGCTATTATTGTTAGAGTTGTCACCAAGACCATTAATTTACTATTTTTGGTGGTTGAAAGTACCTACTCAGTTCTTGTTTGACTCCGAATCGTGTAGTTGCCTAAATTTATAATAACCTGAGTTCTCTACAATGCCATTGACCTGGATGAAGGCAGTTGAACATACTGAAACCGGAGGTCGTTCAGAGAGAATTTTGTTCTCTTCAGATTGAATAAGTCGCAGTTTTTCATAACAATTGTCCATATATCGTTTACAACAATGATATCGTTTATAACAATGATATCGATACCTTAAAGCACAAAGGCCAAAATGTCACTTTTGAGATAAATGGGTCAGTCACATCATAGGACCATACTCTTTCATTAAGATACATGATTGTAGCTCTAAAAACTTTGAAAATTGCTTAAAAAAGGAAAAATTGACAGGGTTCTATGTCCTCTCTCGAATAATTGTAAATGTCATTCGGCGCTTTGTCCAAAAGAGGAATGCACAATCGTTCTATGTCCAATAAGATAGCTATAAAATTCAATCGTATTGTGGACACTAGAGCTTTGTCCGGACAGAGCTCCTTTGAGCACCAGGTTTAAGGAAGGCGGACACTGTTTCTTAGAGAAAAATAAACCGTTCTCTCCCTTCAAGAAATCAAGGGTTGGACTTGAAATTAACCTGAAAACCGAAACTGAACCCCAAAAGATTGTTCACTATAGGAAACTGGCCTAATTTCCGTTCAGATTTCAGCGTATTAAATGCGAGTGTTTCATTGAAATGAGTTTTGTGTAGTACTCAGTTGTGCATTCTTCGCAACCAAACAGGATACCGATTTTATTGCAAGTAGGTAGTATTCTATGCAGATGGTTAATAATAATTAACAGTTGTGTAGTAATTTTCAGCGTTGTTAACTTATACCCAGTGTTTTTAAAATCGTCATTTTTAAAATCACATTTTTTTGTGATAATTAAGTACAAACTTTGATGATAGTTCATTTTTAAATAGCTTATTTAGTACGTTGAATTTCCGTGATTTTTTATTAAACAGTAGGCAACTTACGAGCAGATAGGTAGTTAAAGAAGACGATTTTGGTGATCCTTTGAAAACCAAGAGTTCCTTCAATTTTCGTGTTCCAAATTGATATAATATTAAGATTTTGTAATTAGGAGAATAAAAGAGTTGAAAAATATAATTATTGATATTTAGTAATCTATGTATTATGCATGAATAACTTTCCAAAATTCCTGATCAACAATACCTATCCAACACGCGAAACCTCCTTGCGACACCACCCTCTGGTGCCAGTCTGTCACCAAAAAAACTGGTGGTGACGCCAAATTATGATCGAAAGCGTGATAAAGTCCTTTACCCAAAGGGAGCATATCCACAATCGAACTTGGCTAGAGAATCCATGTCCTTAACCTTATTTGGCCAAAAGAGCTATGTCCACCCATCTTCCACATTTATTATTTTTTTAATTTCAGAAACACTCAAATTCAACAAAAATATTTTTGGAAGATCTTCTTGAATAGTATAGCTTACAAGAAATTAAATAGTTTAGTGGAATACGCCATCATTTTAGGAATTGTGCGCTGGTGAAAACTTCTTTTGAGTTTTTCTCAAAACTTCGTTTTTGGACATAGCGCCTTTGTGCTTTAAGGTATTTATGCTTTATGCTTTATGCTTTTAAGGTACCTATCGATATTTATGCTTTATAACAAAATTTGGTGCGTCAGCAGTCAGTTGGCGAGAGAACGGAACATCAACTCTCCTCGTCAACCGGGTAGTAAAACAAACCGAAGCTCCTGCGGCCCCCTCTTCTAACAGACACGACCAAAGGGATCGGTGACTCGGAGGGGGAGTCGGTGACTGGGAGAGGTGCTCAACTTGTGATCTGTCAGAAGCACGCCCCCACTCGGAGCCGTTCCTCGCGGCCTGTCATCCGATCATTTACTGGTCCTTCCGGCCCGGCCATTCATTTTCATGGCTTCATCGCAAAGTCCGTTCTATTCATATCACTGACAGTCCCCCCCACCAGGTCGCCCTAGAAAGAGACTTGTGCCTATGTAGTATACAATTACAGCCAACTTAGGGTCGTTTTCACTAACAATCCACGATCTCCGTTCAACGTGACCTGAGATTGGTCGCAGTTCGAAATTATTTTGTGTTTCACCAAGCTGATGAGTTTTCAGGAACGGAGTTTTCATTGAACTCGGATCAGCTGTTCTTTATAATTAAAATCAAAGTGGGTGTTTTTACCACGGGATACAGGGAAATAAGCACGGCACATAAACGGTATTAGGACGGGTTAGAACTGGGCGAAATGGTTACATTTGCGTATTAGGTTCCCCCGTTACTGCTCTTGGTTGGTAATAGGTTCCAATAACCTGTTATTTATTAATAGGTTATTCTGGGGACCTTCTCACAAGCTCATTCCGACATACCATTCCAAGGTATCGTTTCTTTTCGATTCTGACCTTTGTTCGTTTGTTTATCATGTTATATTGTTATTCCATTCCGAAGCATCTCTAGTTGATCTCTAGTTTTCGTTTCCTACTTTAGTTGGGTTTTCTATCAAGTTATTCCTGACATATTTACGTGTTAGTGTATTTTCCCTCTTTTTCGATAATGAAAAACACAAGCTATTGTTCTGGCTCCACACATTTTGAAGCCTTCCCTGAAACGTTATTTAATAACAGGGTTATTTTGGTAATAGGTTCCAAGCGGAATTTACGAAACCCGGTAATAGGTTATTTCTAACTGTTACATTAAATACCGTCCATCTCTAGAACGGGTATATTAATCGGTATAGTGCGGTAATTAAACGGTTTTAAGCAGCAACAGAGTAAGATTTCGGCAATACAATGTTCTGGACTGAGAAAAAGATGGCGGGGCAATTCGGAACCGGGTCTAGGCGGTTGATTTGAATCACCGTGAAGCAGTGGGGAGTTCAAACAGTCGGTATTCGTTGAACTATGATTTGGAACCATGGACCTAGTATCCATCTCAATACTAGGTCCATGTTTGGAACGCAGCGAGTTGGTTTCACGTGAGATAACGAGATTTTTTCGATTCATTATCTTCAATAATGAATCTTTGGAATCAAGCAAGAAAAAAATTACCCCCCCCCCCCCCCCACTACAAAATTAGTTTGTTTCAATATACCTAGGATACGTAGAGTCCGGAAATCAGATTTAAAAATTCCGTCCGCCGTACCCTTTCCTTAGTTACCATGGACCGATTTTGATGATATTCGCAATATCGGCTCCATTTGGGGTCTTGATTATTGTCAACCTAAGGAGTGAATTTATTTTTCTGACTTGTTTTATTGCACCAAGTTACAATTAATAAGCAACATTTTTCTGATACATAGTTGGTGAACGGTAAGAAAACTAAGATACTTCACTTAGTTCTTATTGTCCTGAAATTTGCACTTCATGATGGTCACAATAAGTGAATTAGATTGTGTGGATTGGTTCTCTCAAGTCTTCTAAGCAGATCATCTACGTTGAGAAGCTGGATGACATCCTCATTTACATGATCTTGGAGCCCCAAAAGGTGATTCATGGCTTGGCTGCGAATGACCTCATTGACAGATTCAATCTTCAGCTCGTAGTGAAGTCTGTCATTTCTATCAACGCATCAACGCAGCATTGCAGTACATTATTCTGGAACAGCTGAATTATGTTTCGATTTCTCTGGGCTGTGCACCCTCACAGTCGTGCCCGGTAAGTCCAGACAGGCATTAGGACTTGCTTGCACAGTATAAGTTTATTGTGGACAGACAATTTTGACCGTCGGCTTATCAGCCAGTATATTTTTCTGAATTTAATCAAAAGCTCTGCTTTTTTCTTCTTGACGTGGGACTTCTACTCCAGTTTGGCATCCAGCCAAACAAAAGATATTTAGCTTCATTGGCATACGGTATCACCCTGTTATCGAGAAAGGCGGACACATAGTTGATCCTTTTGGGGTGAAAAATGGGGGTTGAAATTTTGCAAAAATGCCCAAACTTTTAGAAAATGTTTGATATAAAGGTATTGCTTTATCGTCGATTTGAAATAGTACTGAATTTTTAAAATCGATTGAAACCGAGTGAGTTTTACAGAGCTCTGTAACAGTAACCGATCGCTTCCTATGAAGTTTTAGTAGGAACGAATGATAAAGCAGAAACACGAGTATGAATCGCAAATGAACTTTTACAGACGGAATCTCTGTTCAAAATTCTGCCGATAAAGTGCGACCTTTTTTCTTTCTCCGAATAGAGTTTCAAGTCACTCAGTTGTGCTTCTCTAGCAACCAAGGACCAAATTTCGTTATTTATATGAGGTCACCCACATCTCCCAAATAACGATGTTTCAGTATTGAGTACTTTCTGTTAAAACCCATTAAGTACGTCCTGTAACTATTTTTGATCGATTTCAACCCAAAACTTTGAGAATTGTTCAATTTAGCATTTTGTACTACAAGAAACATGGAATAATATATCACTACGATACTCAGGAGTTGAGCTTTAAGTCTGATGCCAGTTGGCATAACACTCATCCCGATCCTTGACGTATAGATTTAGAGTGTTCACTAAATTGGAGCAGTTTGTTGGTGGAAAACGACTTGCAGACGATCATGATGTTCATAAGTGGTTAAATGAGGAGGCGGCGGACGTCTAAGAAACTAGCATAAAAAAGCTAATGCTTAGACTACTGAAATGTTGTTTTTAGAAATATTGTAAACTTACTTTCTAGATAACTCGCGTTTGTACAAACCTTATGATCTCGTAGTATAATTAGATACTCTCAGTTCTGAACATCTCTTACCTGAAAAAAAGGAGAAATAAATTGTTAGATTCGTACGATCACCCATCAAGTGTTCAATAAACACTTACGCTGAAAACTCAATGGAGTACCTACCTACTTTAGAAAGACTTCAACAGTATCGAAAATAAAATTATAGGACAAACCAAAAGTCAAGGTGGAAACAACAAAATGGGAAAATGACAGGAGATATAAAAACAAGCTCTGTAATCACAATTACATGAGCTGATTACAAAGCTCTGTAATCATCTAAAGAGTCCGTCGCCAAGGCCGCCGGAACTAGATTTTGGACATCCCAGTACTCAGGTTCTTGTGTCAGCAATCACGTCCCACTCAAGACCATTCAAAAGTCCCATTCCCTTCTTACCTCAGTGGTATGGGCATACCCCAGATCGCCAAGGATGCAAGAGAAGTAAAGGGACGAATTGAGCTGAGTATTTTCTTAACAAGGTATTACAATCCGTGCTATTTTCTTTTACGTTGTGAAAAAGGCACTTCGGAGAGACAGTTTTAATAAAAGTATTTGATTATGTAGTTCAGTCAACGAATAACTAGCCTAGTTGAATTCGTTTTCATCTCGTCTTTTGGTTTTCCCACGGCCGGCTCAAGTACCATGTACCTTCTGGAGTGAGCCGTGGTTTAATCCAAGGTTCAATTCGGTTGCTGCCACTCATTATTCAAATTCTCGTCCCTAGAAACTTTTTATGATTTTTCGTTCCAAAATTGGTTCAGTTCGCTAATCAAGCAAAGCTCTATTGACATCATCGTGAGTTCATTAAAACGGATGAACCAGAGTTGTAACCTGATTACGGAAGAGTCAGACCGGAGAGTGACAGAGGCGGCTGGGAAAGGTAATGTAAAATATATATAGGTATAATTTTAAATTACAGTAATGGGATTATTTGCGGAATACGCAACTTAAATATTATTTTTTAATTGTTACTTTCTGTGAAGTATTACAAACATATAAAAAAACGTCGAAACCCCAAGCAGGAAGGATTGTTGGGAAAGTAGGGAATGTACCTTCAGAGTAGCAGCAACAACTAGTTTCTTTCGCAAAACCGATACAGTGATATTTGTCCTAGTTCCCCGTTACAGGGGCCATGATAACCCAATCCTACTGGCACCCATAGAAAAGAAACAATCCACATTTTGTTTTGTTTTAATGGCACGGGTTCTTAGTTAATAAATATTATGATTGATTATTGTGTTCATACCTACGACACACTCCATTGGTTCATTGGCTCCCATGATATGTTTCGAAAATAATCTACAACCTATTCATAAGCAAGTGAAGTTTGACCTTATTTCCTCCGTTCAATAAGCGGCTCCTCCCCACTGGAATGTTACATGTCCAACCTAGACAATTTTTAACGCACAAGCCCTCCTCCTCCTCCTCCCTACAAAAAAAATCAATATTAGTTCTCTCATAGTGTTTACTAGGATCTCATGAGTAATTCGGTTGTCATCTCTAACAGACACCCTGCTGTTTCCAGTCAATGTGTACCTTTAAAACCAATTACACCAAATCTTTATTGCAATCCAATCATCTCAAATTCAATATAATTACTACTTTCCCTTCATATTGGGAATCAACTTTATGAACTCGTACGAACTCATTATGTGGGAACACACTAATATATCGACCCGGGAAAGATTCTAACACCAACAGGGGTTGGCGAGTTTTCCATTAATCACCATCGACCTCGAAGGTCACACTTTTTCCGATCAAACTAACGAAATTTGTAACACAACGTTGTTTCATAATTCTTCTCAATGTAAGAATGAGGGTTGTTAATGATCGATATATAGGAGAAGAGAGATAGAAAGGCAAAGGCCGTGAAAGTGACGAGTGGCGTGAGGTCTTCCATTAACCCGTCATTTTTTTTTTCTATCTGAAATCGAATCAGCAGGCTTCTTCGTACCAGTCACTGGTTCCTCCCGCCTTCTCCCAACTTGGAATGTATTCCTTCCATTTAGAGATGATATTATTTCAGCATCTCAACGATTCTCTGGAGACTTTAAAAATCTGGAGAGAATATTGTGAACTTGTTCCAAATCTTCCTATCAATTTCATTGGAGCTAGACTAAGGGTACAGCGCACGCGCGAGTACGTAGTTCCTTCAAGCTTCGATTTCACAGTTCCTTCGAAAAAGTTCAAATTTGTGTGGTTTTATGAATAGAACTCCAAGATTATTGCATACAAATTTCATGTCATTTGAACCAGTAAGATCCACCGGTAAGTTCGGGAAAAAACCTTCATTTTTGATGAAATTCTCAGTCTCTCAATTCACGTGAGTGAAAAAATTGCATTTTCCTTGCACCAATATTGTGGAATCTGACGGTCTCAAACCAAACCAATGATTAGAGCCACACGGGTATGGCGACCCTCCGATCACCAGTATCTTAAATTAGAGGTCATCTTCAAATTTTTACTTGAAAATTCGAACAGACGTAATTATGAGCACTAATGGGTTCAGAAGATTGATTTTTCGTGAAACATCGATTTCCCACGATGTAATCGGCCAATAATTGAAGAAGTATTCTTCTCTAACTTGGTGGGTAGATAGAAGTTGTTCCAAGAATAGTTGCTGATTAATTTTACATAATTTTCGAACAGCAAGATAATTCCGAGAAAATTATCAACACGCTCTTGATGTTGCCATTTTTCATATGAAAGAATTTAGGGACCTTGATATACGCTGTCGTTTTTGAACCATCAGAAATTGCAAATTTTATACTTTACGAGGAAAGTATACTCCCGACTCGACTTGACAGTCCTTTAATTCATACTATAAATTAATACGTGTTTTTTTAAGGATACATTAAGAATTTGACTCAAAATTCCGATTTTCAATCCTAAATTTTGAGCATTTGATCATTTAGTAGTTCAGAACTATAAGCCAACAAACTCTTCTTTTCGTTCAATGCGTACTTTTGAAACGATGTCACAATTTTGAAAATTTTGGGAGCAAATCCTAGCTACGTATAGTCCATGTAATTCTATGTGAGGGAGTCTCGCACTATTGTGTGTGCCGCAGGTATTTATTTTCATGTAGATTTCCATAACTTTCCTCTTCATCCCTTGGAGAGGTGGAATTAATACAGAGGCTGAAATTGCCAACTCGTCACTCAAGCAGACATCGGGATAATACACTCGCTTTATCTAAGGGTAGTCGACCAGATTTGATTCCATCTTATGACCCTACAACCAGTAACCCCTTCGTAACCCTTTCCAGAGGAGAGAAACAAAAAAGGGTCGCTCAAGCGAAAGACTGTGATAGCAGATTCACAAAGAACTTCACCCAGCTCTGGTCTGGTCTGCACGAGAGACCTCGACGTTTTTTTAATTGTCTCCAACGAATTTTTCGTTTTATTTTCCGGCCGTTTTGAACACCCTAAAAAGGTTTTCCATGTCAGGGTTTGATTGGTACATTGTCGAGCACAATATAACAGAATGGTATGAAACACATCAACGGTGAACCTGATCTTGAATGAACTCTTGAAGATTCTTCCACCCAGCACCAATCTGTACAGCTGCACCTGTATGTCTCCTCTCAAAATTTGGTTTTAGGAAATAGAAGACTCGTATCCTCGTTTCGTTGACCCCCTGAGGGATGTCGGTGTGACTCCAACCATCGGAATGACTCAGCTGGTGAATGCGGTTATTGTGCCCTTCAGGTAGTCGTGTTTCTTCCACCCGCATTTCTTAGAGGGGACCTGCGAGCCCTTTTCTCCCCTTCGAAAGGGACTCGGAAGATTCTGTAGGGCTGCCGCACCTGGCGCTGGGCTACGCAATATGGCTTGACGTCGGCTGGCTTCCTAACATCACTCCCTTCTCAGTCGATAACGAACATGTGTTTTGCGTTGGAGTGGGCGGATAGAATTTCATAACTTTTTAAAATCATCTATTCCTGTAGTCTAAGGATAAATTCCAGCTAATAGTAGGTAAATACCTACTTACGGAACTTCTCTCATACTCCTTCAATGTCCACCGAAGAAAGCATCGTTTTCGGCTGATCCGGGATCAAACCTTCCTACTACGTTACAAAACGCGTTTGCAAAAAAAAATTGTTTAAAGCGTAACTTTGATAGTTCTAGTCCGATTTCGATGAAATATCTGGGAATTTTGTCCCTATCAATCACACAGGTCATATAAACTGAGAAAAGTACTCGTAATTTAGGATGGGCAATGTGAAATATACGACATCGACAAAAAAAAAACGAAGAAACTATCTGCTACGACCAAACTTTTTTCCCCTAAATATATCTATCATGCCCATCAATGGATCTATCCGAATTCCGGAGATGGAGTCTGAACCCCGGAAATGATTTTCGAGGTCTAAAGCAATATTTTATCTCCTGAACAGTCGATTTGATTAGAGGAAAACAATGTCGCGTTTGGGTTCATCAATTGAATACACCCTGAATTGAAAGTACCTAAGGTGAGATGGCTGAATCACAGTTACTACTTCACATAGCCCGGTAATCATTATGGTCAGATCTGTTAATACTGAATCCCTCAGAACGTCATAAGAAGGCTTGATGGCAGCGAATCAGCCCAGCAAAGACTCTGTAATTACGGAGGGGAAACCCGCTACGCTCAAATGTCTCGGTAGAGGTTCATTGGGGCTCTACGTGCCCCACTAGACGAAGTCCGTAATAACGAGTCAGTAACGGCCAGAAACATCCGTCTTCAGCATGTTCCATAAGAAGTCAAATGACGGTTCTGGCGGCCTCAAACTTCGACAACGACTGCTAACTGGACCCCGACGAACTGGAGCGAGTTGAAGAGACTGCGGTCGGAGAAAGAAACAGGAGAAAAACCCCTTTCATGTGCCGAGCGAGCAAATTTCGGAGAGCAGAGAGAGTGCCACATTGGTAACAGCATATCGGTGATTACGTGTAACAAGTAATCAAGTTACACCAAACCACCAGGTATCACACCAAAAAACTAAAACAATCAGGATGGAGGAAACTCATGATTCCATACCACCAGTATACAACCCTCCTCAATACAAGTATGATGAATACTAACGATTGCATAACAGCACAACACCTACAATCATTCCAATACTACAATCAGGATAGGGAGAACATGATTCCATAACACCAGGATGATAGTAATCAGTCCATACTACCACGAAATAACATCCTTCTCCCAATATAAGCAGGATAGAGTACGAATTTATATCCATAATACCAGAATAGAACCCCTCCAACGCTAGCAGAATAGAGAACAAATGGTGAGCCTATGTCCGAAATTACATTCAGGTTCTATGTCTCACGAGGCGAGTGTTCGAATTATATGAAAGACCGAGAAGGTAGGAATCCATTCTAGATTGAGTGGAACAACGAAGTTGTGGTATATTTTCCCAAAACATGTCAACTAAGAGAACACGCGAAAAATAACTAAATAAACCAAGGGAGATCCATTTCCTGAGGTGGTTCCCTGATGCTTTGTCCGCAAAATGTGCCGCAGTCGCGTCGAACTGACCTCGAAAGAAGACGAGGCCGAATTCGATTATCTTGATAGAAGCAGGTTTATTTCATAATTGAATTCGGGAGTGAAGCTCCATCGATCTGGCGAGTCCAGGTAAACTAATAAATTGTGGAGGTGGAGAGAGAGTCGACTTTGATCTTCCGTCTTCAGGAGCAGCCATCGACAGATGTGTATTACATCTCCGGTACCGGGTCCGTCAAAGAGAACTCGTGGATTTCAAAGTACCTACCTACTGAAAATTTTAGTAAAGTGGTTCCTTGAGGTTGGAGAAGATTTGAGCAGATTTTTTTTGTTTACAGAGTCTGAGCGTGGATTCTTATACATAACTGAAACTCTGAGAGCCACTAGATTGGATAGCTTAATTCTATCCACGACAGATTATTTGATAGCGACGTCCCTCCCGAATAAAAGAACCTCCTTGTGATTCAATCAGCTAATAAGCAATATACGATCATTTGTCAGTTTTTAGCAGTCGATAATAGTAAATGTGGTATAAAGGTTGGGGGTTCTTGCAAACACACCCAGCGGTCCTGGCTCCTCAGCCACAACTTTGAATCGATTCCAGTTCTGCAAGAAGGACAGACTTGGCCAAGAAGAGTGTGGATGAAGAACGACACAGCGAGAAACGAGCACAATTGAAAACGAGTGGAAACAAAAATGGTGAGGTGTTGATGTAGAGGTCTGCAAGAGTAGATGGATCGTTCGTTGGAATTGTGACCAGGAAAAGTTGCGCATTCAACCCAAAACTACCATTGCTGAGAATACAGACGAGTAGGGACTTACTGCAAACCTCAAGGAGGTTCTATGTCTAGAAGTAGGAGACTAAGAAAGGACGAATAAAATCACTCGCGATGAGATTGTGGAAAACCATTTCATTAAACGGAGTAGAGAAAAACTTTGTCTGTTTCCACGAAAATAATGAGTTACAAGTTAACTTGAGTTATTACTCGAATAATGAGTTATAACTTGTTATCCTAACATCCAGTTCTTGAGAGTCGGTAGGATTGATTAATATTAGTCAATTTTCGCCAACGTTTGAAAATTGCCTAATATTAATCACCACTACCGACTCTCAAGAACTGGATGATAGAATATCTTCGATTCAGCGGTAAAGAACCACAAACCCTACAGTTATAACTTGTGGCTCATTATTTTCGTGGAAATAGGCAACGTTATTCTCAATTTTATTTTTTACTAAGACAGAAATAATTCATCAAAGAGAAATTTCCCAACCGAACCAACCCGATATGGTGAAATAAGAGATGATGACTTCGAGACGTAAAGGGGTATTCCCGGCATCCACGGAGATGTCAACAGCAGTAAAGGACAGAATTGTATCAAAACTCTTTCCTGGTCATGAGATAGAGGAGAGACCACCGATTGCAATATCGGGTGATATATCTCTCTTCACTCTAGATGAATTTGCACGAGCGGTAAAGTCAATGCGCAATAAAAAAGCCCCAGGCCCAGATAGAATCCCTATAGAAATATTAAAAGCAATAGCAGATACACATCCAGAAATTATGTTAGATATGTACAATACAATGTATTGTCATGCCTCAAAGAAGGTATATTCCCAGAGCGATAAAGTTGGCAAGACTCGTACTGATTGGGAAAGGCAAAGGAGACCCCAATACAGCTTCAGCACACAGGCCTCTGTGCCTATTAGACACAGCAGGAAAACTATATGAGAAGTTGTTGAAGTGAAGGATGCTGACAGCCATTGCTGAAGCTGGAGGCCTGAAGCTGGAGGAGGAAAGAGCGCTGATAATGCAATGGTCATCTGTCCTCAGAAGTCGCCTGTTTTTCATTTCATTTTTCTACCTTCATCTTCGACACCACGGGGTTCATGGAAGTACTTGGAAACAATATTGTCCACAATGAGTTGAATGAATGGAAAATTAGGATTTTAAAAACATTATTTACATCTAAAATATGACTCGTGCTCTACATAGTGGTTAAATGAACTCAAGAAGTATGTAGTGAATGCTTTTGCTGGATGGCTGCAGTTAGATACAATGAATATGCTGAAATTTTTTAATCAATCATTTGGCCGGGGAGTACGTTTGCAGATCGTAGTTCAGAAAAATAGCCAATTTCGTGGTAATGGTGTGCATTGGTCGGAAATACTGTTTGTTGTTATTTTTAATCTAAACTAGACCTCATTCTGAGCATTTTGACACCAACCGCGACCTTCTAGCGTGAGAAGACCTTTTTCTATGATTTTCCAAAGTTTCGAATGTTTATGAGGGGCGCGTGACCTCATAAACATTCGAAACTTTGAAAAATCATAGAAAAAGATCTACTCATCCAAAAAGAAAAACTGGTGTCAAAATTCCCAGGATAAGATCTACTTTCGATTAAAAATCTAAAAAAAAAATCAGGCGCACCCCCATTGGCAGGGCAAATTTATTCTAAAATATTTGAGCTATTCAAAATTACACTGTGATACTGTGAAGTACCTTTTTTTTGTCTTCCTGAGAGAGTGAGTATTGATAGGTTTATATCCACACAAAATAGGCCGAGGCTGCCTATTTGAACCTACATGATAAACATCGGATGTATCAGTTGAGTTCGTTTTCTATCAACCTAGATATTATACTGACGAGGAGACTTTCGACACTGACCTAAAAGATCATTTGTCTTATATTTGTGTCACGACTCCCAAGCCCTACGATTAATAATCTTTTAACTTCGCCATCTCAGAATTGTGACATATGAGACTGCAAAGACGTATCGCAGAACGGCTTCGGTTCAGCTTGAGAGCCCCCGAAGACATTCGTGTGAGAAATGATTCCCGTCGGGCTGCGAGGCAGGAAATCAAGGAAAAGCTAGAATTTACCTCTTCTTTGAGGAAATAAACACTTGCAAGAGAGACGAAGCTTGTGGACGCGAGTGTATACGAAATGGTTGAAGGCGAGATTTCGAACACCGGAAAATGGTACACTCAATAAAGGAGAAGAATCGAAGAGTTTCAAGGGTAGGATTTGAAATGTTTTAAGAGGTTGATATAGTTAATACTCAGATACAAACGTCTCTTTTCTCACATTAGACAACCATAGTTTTGAAAATAATTAAGGTCAATGTGTTGGAAGTAGGTAACGTAGAAAGTAGGTTTTGATTTAAAAAAATCAAAAAATTATATGAAGAAACAAGTGATGATAAAACTCGATCAAACTATTAGAACTATTCTTGTATTTCATCTTTGAATTAAGGTTAATTAATTAATTGGTTAAGATTTATTCATGATGATGGTGTTTCTGTTGTTTCCATCCTCGAGAGTACACTCAAACCAAGTGGGTCTGGCACATAGATCCTTCGTATCCATAACCCGATTGTACTAAATGATACGATACACAGTAGATAATATCAAAACTTCAATCTGTAAGATCTTTGCAGTAACCTCATAAGGATCATCTTCATCCAAACCATCACCATTCTTGAAAATGTCTTCCAATTCAAATGGAAAATGTAATGGTTTTTTTAAGGGTTTTACGTTTGCGCATGAGCAGAGGCGATGCGGAATCAACCGATATATCAATCAATATAGGTAATAACAATCGTGAATATTTGAGTGATGTAATTTCACTCCTTAATTTGGCACGAAAAGTAAAACAGTTAAAGTAAACAACCATTTCAGGTTGGATTTTAGTCCGACTTCCATTCCTGGCGTCGCGGACGTCATCAGCTGTCTTCCAAAGGGAAGATCAGAATTTGTTCTTCTGATTTCGCTCATGGCTTCCCATTGCCTCACCGCTCTGGGTTGCGACCCAGTTGGTACAGTGAACTTGTACAGTGAGAGCCCCGGCCACCGAAAAACGCACGCTGCCGGCGATGAGCCTCGAACCCACGACCCCCGCAGAAGTCGGTTCAAAGTCCACCGCTAAACAACTTAGGACAGTTTGTAAAGGTGATTTTTTCAGGTCAGTTGAAGGTCACTGTCTCAAAATTTAAGACCCATCTGACATAGTTTCCATTAGTCATCGCAGAGGTTTACCAGGGCTTCATCAAGATTGAAGCCCTGGTGAGGGCTTGATTGGTTGATTGCCATCTGTTGGATAGGCGGCTGCTAGGTAGCAGATATACAATCTTGGCAACATCATCCATTATTACTAATTCTTACTTTTTACCAATTCTTTTCATACAATATTATATGTTTGTTACATAAATGCAAACGAAACTTGTGGCTACGCGGTGTGAATTATGATTAGCATTTTAATATGTGCGCTACGACGAAAACTTTAAAAAGTGGTTTTTGTGAAAATTCTACGAATTACAAAGCTTAAAACGAACTTTTTGGATCAGAAATATTGAAATCAGGAAATCTTCCAACAATATTCTTCCCTGTTTCCATCCTTCAAATTTTGAAATCAGGAGGCGTGATGACTACAAAATAGACAGGTGATTCGAAAAAAATACCACACCAATCGACGTACAACTACGAATTTTTCACTTATTTGGGCTCATGATATTCACTTATTGGGGCTTGCGGTTATTTTCTCTTACCAGTTGATTATTGTTCTACAGAAAGATGTCTAAAATCCATGATATTCCGGAGAATCAGCAACTCTGCGAAATGAAATAGGTAGGTAGGAAGCTTTGTTGTTCTTCCTCAACAAACGAGCAAAAATAAGCGAAATCACGCCGGATTCAGGGATATGCTGACGGCGCGGAATAATTTATAGCGGCGAATCTTGTGAATAAACAGGAATCTGAAAGTGCTTGGACTTGTAAAATACCGAGGCACAACAAATAAGGTTATTTTGTAAAGATAAACAGACGAGGGGTGGGGTGGCGGACCTAAAGGCATTTCCCGGCCAAGGTGGAAAGGAGGGAGGAAAGGGGTACTAATAGGGGCAACTCGCTGACGATGTAATATCATTTAGCCCGGTTCAGCGTTCAGGCTTTCCATCCGACCACTCAAGCCCTCCGTCTCCTGTTACTTGGAAAGTCCTCCCCTCCGATGATTATTACGTCAGTCTCGTTTCCTCGAGATTATGTACTCCAGTCCCAACACTCCCTCTTACTAAGGGATCTTATGAACCAAAGGCCTTTCCTTTTCAAGGGCCTTCGAATAACAGATACTAAGTACCTATGTCAATTACTATGAACAATAGAAAACGAACAATAATTACCTAATGTGAGTAAAAACTCTAACCACAGCGAGGAAGATTGGACCTCACAATCAGAGACATGTCAGGTAGACAATAGGCGCTTCTTAGCGTGTATTTAGGATGTTTTTACAATTTAAATCAAAATGGAGGAAACAAATTTTGTATACCTATGATATTACCAGGTTGTTTATACTACGAAACCTTTCGTTTCACATCTCATTTTACGTTCACAATCAATTAGATGATCAGCTACATGAAAGTGAAAGAGGAGAGCGTGAAAGCACGAATAAGTATGAATCTACTCAAGATTTCATAGGTCAAAAGGGCTCAAATTGTTGGTAAAGACTGTGATAACTACTCTACACAACTCATGGATGATTTACACCGGGTGTCCAACGAAGAGCTTTTCGAGCAAAAAAATTGTGAGCAGGCGACTACCGGCAAAAAGATGTCGCACTGTGCAATTTGAGTCAATTTTTGTAGGTAAATTTCAAAAATTTAATGAAGATATTAGGTATCTAATGATGTATGATATCGGTTGGTGAAAGGTGATGAATAATCATCAAGGAAAGTACCTACTCACATTATACTAAGGGAATACTATTCCCTTTATTGTATTCGTAATCATCACTATCAATGTTAGTTACAATTTACAATATTCCGATTATGACTTCAATTATAGACTTAAACGATACGTATTGATGAAATTAATACCTTATTACGAAAAGATGATGTTAATTGGATCATTATCACTAAAAATGCGTGATTTACAATTTCGTTTTTTCCACTGCCATTTTGAAAAATATCCTGGAAATTTGCTCAGATGGTTTACATGTTTATCAATTTGAGCGATCGGTCGCAGCGTTGAAGGATAGGGACAAAATGACAAATTGCACAGTGCTAGATATTCTTGCCGGTAGACGCCAGCGTGGTAACTTTTTTCGGCCGTTGAACATCATTTTTGTAAACCATCCAAGCATTGCAATTGCTAACTCTCATGGAAGCTACTAATTCATGGATTTTCCAATCGGGAACAGTTATTTCTATAGATTTCCCCTAGAAACAAGAATACTAGAATTTAAAACACTGAAAGAAATGCAATACTGCCAAAAACGAAGACGACCAAGAATGTGAGCAGCATAAAAACCAAAGGTAGGGCGTGTAAACACGGAAAAGTACAAGTAGAACCGAAATTCCGAGAAACTCTTTTTCATGGGAGTCTCCAATCCTCCAATCTCACGGGTATGCAAATCACGACTATATGGAAGATCTATTCACCCACTTGGGTGAGCCAGCGAACCAGCAGACATGCAAGTTCTTGGTAAAGGCCGCTCGACCGCCTTTCTGCACGGTTTATGAAATATTTTATGGAAAGGTTGATACCAATATAAAAATAATTAAAAGTACTTGCAGTAGAGATATGAAGTATTAGTTTACTGAGGTGAAATTATGTCGAAATAAGTCTCATTACCTACAAAGAATTCAGCAAATCTTGTGGTACCAAACACACAAGTTTCATTTTCTACACGCCCACTCTTACTAAGGGTTTCCTCTCCAGGACTAATAGGGCCTCGTGGAACTTCTCGTTTCTAGAGCTCCTCAATTAAGAGACACTGCGTTAATTAGAATGAGGACCGGTGTAAAAGACAGGGAGGGAAGGAGTAAACACAAGTTTTATGGGATACACTCAACAACTCAAACATCTTGACGTGTTTAATTGGAAACTAGACGTTTTGCGAAGTAGTATAGACAACACGGGAAAAGTGACTTACATTGAGGCAAAGTATAGTACTTATAACTTGGTTAATTCAGAGTCGTATACAGCGAGGATTAACTTCGAAACTTCCTTTATTCTGGAAAACATCAATATTCGTTCTACGTTCTACAGTCCAACTAGGGCCTCAACTTACTGGAAGATATGCATTAAGTCCAAAGGAAACTAGTCGTAGTATAAAAATGAGGGTGACTTTCAAAATTCCACTTGTGACTGACTACAGAGAAGTGGTCTTATGTTCAGTTTTCGACGAGATTCCCTCTATAGCTAGACATTCAATAAGCTGGGAATGGAGGCTAAATTTAGTGATTCAATTTAGAACCACTTGGTTTGGACTAGATTAGCTACTAAGAGGACAACTAGCCCAGTGCGGCAATGAAGAAAATGGTTGAAAGTGGTTCAAATTAATGTTACCTATTAAAATAGGGATTGGACGAGCCCCCTACCAGCTTTTGGTTTATTATATTCAGTAATAAACCTGTGGAATCGAGCAAAAAAATATATTTAAAAAAACTCCCTCAAAAGTTGGTGGTTCATCTTTCATGTACAAAAAGTGAACCACCATGTAGTTTTATCATGTACAATCCAAAAACGGAAAAAATGGATGGTAGGTACTAATAATTCGTGGTCCTTGCAGTTGGGTGATCCATACCGAATAATAACAAACCGTTGAAGTAATATTTTGTAGGGTTTTGAATGAGCTTCTCCCATCGGTTAACGGACTTCCTTTTTCGTTCAGTTCCTACATATGGTTTTATGATTACCTGATCAAATGAGTTTTAAATAGGACTTGGGAAGTCTTTCCACTTAGCCTCTTTTTGACCAGTTATCCTACCGGGAGGAGGGAAACTGGTCAAATACCTGAAGTCGAAAATGGGGAATTTGCCTCAATTTTATATTCTGGAATTTTAAGTCAAATCCTATAATAGGGCTCGTGAATAACGTTTAACACACACAAAAAAATTACCGTAGAAGATAATGCCTAAACAAGTGAAGCGGTGTCAAAAAAACACTGCGAAGATCGAGAAAAACTGATTACGTCACTCCCTGGGGTTCCTTATGCAAAACTATGCTCTGACGAAGCGTAAAAGGATTTTCGGCAAATAGTGTCAGAGAATGTCAACAGGTAGAGTTGTAGGCGCCCTCGTCACCACATGAAACGATCCACTCAAGTAATATATGATTCAAATATCAAAACTAACTAATATTGAAACTAAATAGAGTCGTATTGTAAAAAAAAGTGAGTAACATTGCTTCTTTTCGTCACTTTCGTGTCTGGGTTCTTTCTGCCAGTTCGCAGTGCACTTGTGTATTCGATCACGTAAGCTAGTTGTTTCATGTGCGCTATCAGAGGTAGCACTGCTGTCGTAAGGGGAAACTCTTTACATCACATACTCCCAGTATATTTGAAATTTCCATCTTCCTTAAATTCTCTAAATTTTTTGGATGCGTTTTCGAGCAGCACACTAGGGTTTTCTTCCATATCAGTGAACCTTCTTTCGAAAAAAGAAAATTGTGAGGCAAATTCCCTATTGTTTTACCAGTTGTTTCTTGTTGGTTGTTTTTCACCTTGTACGAACCCTGAAACGCAATTTTTCTCTCTTCTTAGAGAAAAGGTACATTAGATGACGGGTAGATTCCAGATCGCTTTATATTTACAATAATTATTTTCAGGTTTCTATGTTTTCAACGAGTTTTGATTCTGTAGTCCAAAAATTATTTCAAAATTGGTTTTCAAAACTGGTTTAATTAAGAACCAAAAATTTGGTTCTCAAGTTAGTGTTTCCAAGCTGGGTTGATTTGTTCATGGTTCAGGTTAAGAGTAGTAGGTCTTCCATTATTGGACACTTTGAACAGGTAGAATGTTGAATGTACACTCGGAAACACGAATAGATCGGGCTTTCAGATTTTCCTTTTGACGCTAAACACGTGGTTCCGTCGTCAGACACAATTGGAGGCATTCAAAGGCCGCGCTTGACCGCGTCCAGCGGGCTAATGTGGCGTGCCTCGGTCACAATGGGGCGGCCCATCCTTGATTTCCAGTATATTCTCCATACAAGAGAAACCTCGCCTATGAGGATAACCTTCTCCTGTTAGGCGTGACGCTAACGTTAACAAACTTCGCTAGCTGAGGACCACCCATCTGAGACTTAATCATTGCCTGTATTTTAAGTGAATCTAGCATTTAAGGAACGTAATGTGAGGAATGAAGATTTTTAGAAAACTCTATTCAATCATGATAATAATTATCACTAATAAAACATGTGGTCTTGGACATGGGGAAACAGTTTCAACGGCTAAGCCATCAAAGCCGCCATAATGGAACAAGTTCTACCTTCTCCCCCGGGGTTCAAGCCATAACAAATACTCGGTGATGAGGCTAGAAAAGGCTATTCATTCGTATCTGAAACTCGAGCTACACTTAAAAGAATCACAAGAAAGGATTCAGAAACCTTAAAACCTAGTAGTCTGGTTATTATAGACCAGAAAAGAAATTCCCACAAGTACTTTAATTTCTTCTTTCACAAGTAAATTCACCTTCTCTCAAAATTCCTTTTCAATTTAATTTCAGTCTATGAAGTAAGCACAGTCAATTTATCTTTATTAAATTCTTCATTGCAAATTTCATAACCGTTACAATAATGATAACTATAGCGTGAGTTATTCATTTATGAAAACACGAAGAATCAAAATAACGAATATTGGTGGCCTCTTTTTCGACTGAACATGTAAACCTGTAGATTTGGAGCTGTTTCTGTAGATTTGGACCTGTTTCGTGAATTCTTCGAGTTATTTTCTCGCTACAGTGATTCATAGTAATCGCGATATTAAGGAACCGTTCGAAGTGATTGAAACCTTCATATCTGGACGATTACGTATTGTTTGGTGAAGAATCAATTCTGCAAGTCTCAGCACCAAATAGTTACGATAAAAATTATATTTCTAGATTGGGGGAAACAGTCAGGAAGCACTGAGGTACAGCCGTGTGACAAATTTTGACACAAAAAGGGTCTACATTTAGCAGGAGATTTTTCTACTCAAAACGAAACCTTTTTCATTTTTACGACTTCAAAACCCCCTAGAAACGAAAGAAAGTCTCCTTTTCGTATTATGGAAAACATTTTTTTTTTACTCAAAAAATAAAATGGCACTTAATCTTGCGGTACAAATGTACTAAATAGGTACCTACGTCCATTTATAACGTCATTCAGTGTAGAACGTACAGAAAAGCGGATAAACGTTTCTTAGCAGTTTTATCGATATGAAGAAAGAAAATAATGATTTTTCTCTAGATAACAGCACCTACACGTCACGCTTGTGGTGCAAATATTAACGGAATCAACTAAAATGTCTAAGGAAACTAGTTGATAAAAGGGTTTTTACAGATAGTTTGGCTATTTTCGACATTCACTGTGGCGACTCCATCCCGACTGTTTCAGTTAATTTGCCGTAGGGCGGCGAGAGACGTCGTTTCTGAGAATAATACTCGTATTATGCAACCCGGTTCCGGGGCGGATGATAAATTGTGCTTTTGCCACCCAGTTTGTCTTTCTCGGAGCCTGCAAAGCTCCGGTCGTCTTGTTGATCGATGTTTTGTTTTGTTAGCCGAGATTGGTTTCAGTGAATAATCACGGGACGAGACGTCAAAGTTATACAGCATCGATATTCAACATAGTTTTCTCCTCGATTGAATTGACATAAGCTGCTCGGCAACAAGTCCTCCATTTTTAAGTCATGTCCGAGATAATTCAGAAAGCTCTGACTGTGGCTGAATGAGAGTGAAGATTATGTTTCAAAAGGACATTTTTCTTGTTGAAATCCTGCACGAAGATAAGAAGAAACGATAAGGTGTTCAACATTGTTCTCACACTTCTTCGTTATACTTGAAACGTATGCTTACATTAAATACATTCAATACCTCTGCTCAATAGGTGCACATGTGTACAGCTACTATACGAAAATCTATTCTGAGACCTGGTCTAACTTAATTACTCAATCCTACACTCATACTGACATGTTACGTAAGTGGCACACTTACAACTGATTAATGTTTCTCCACGACCTTGACGAGAAGCTTTGGAGTAAGAGCCGTCACCGTCATCCAGGATTTCGGTGAAGCCTCGTGGGAACCTCAGTAGCTGCATCTTCCGTCTGACCTGTTCCCTCCTAGATGGATCTCATTCTCTGAACTTACTCCTTTCTAACCTTGCAGTTCACATCCGTTTTTTTCCAATTTCCTAGGCTACAACAGTTGTACGCAAAGTAGTTACTACTTTTGCATCATGGTAATTATCCGCTTTCAATACAGATCACATTCGAAACTCACCACTCGTTTTTTTTTGCCTTGTTCCGTCATTAGATCGGTATTCCTATCGAATTCACACTACTATAACTGTACTCACGTTGCTTCCCAGATCTTGGATACAGTAAACTACTATTATCACCACAGAGAAATTTTAATTTTAATTTCCTGTTTTACACTCCTGCTGTGGTGCGCTCATCATTATCCGTACCATCACATTCTTCGAGGATTTTTAATGGTCTCATTCCATTGAAATTTGATGAAAATACTTTAGCGATTTGATTCATGCAATAATTTGCAAGACCGCCTCAACGGTTTAGCATAAATGCCCACTCTGATTAACCCAGCACTGAGCTTCGTTGAAAGATGGTTGAAAGATGGAAGCTCTCTGAATCAATCCAATAATTTATTTAAATATTCAAACGTCTGAACACATGAATACGAGTGAGTCACAGGAAATTTTGATTTCTGATGTGATTTTTGTAACCACATTAGCAGAACTATAATTAACAAGCCGATGAACTTTCACGAAGTATTCACCAACCAAGTTAACATCCTCTGAAAGAGTAAACCTCAACTCCAACAGGGACAGAGCTAGGTAGGTTCTCATTTGCGAAACTCTGTTGTATTCCGGTACATATCCTATGAGTTAAAAATTGTATTAAGGTTAATGTATCATTGATTCAAGTAGCTTGTTTTCGTATTGAGCACCACATAACTTCATAATATGAGGTTATGTGGTGCTCAATACGAAAAGATATTATCTTTAAAAATTCTCATTCATTTTAGGCTGGTACCTAATCCTGTTGGGTTTTTCCTAAACTTTGAGGAGGTGCTTCGTGTTGACTAATATCCCGCATAGTTTGTCCCATCAAACCATTTAAAATCTCATCCCCCCCCCCCCTTTTCGCTCTAAACATCTATAAATCCGAATTATTTCATCACTACAGCTTGCAATTCTGAGTTTCCTCCTATTTTCCTTCAACTCCACTAGGAAGGAGCTCATAGACAAGGTCGAACAAAATGAGCGAATGATATTCGCAAATAATTCTCTGTTTTTTGAAAAATAACAATGCAGAGTGAGGCATGCAAATGATAGGCCAATTCTTCTACAGTCAGTCTGATTTCTTTGGTCAAATTAAAGATCAGCAACTTTTTGATACATTTAAAAACCAAAGAGTATACTATTCATTATTCACCATCTTGCACATCAATTGGCCGCCTGATAACGTACAATACCGAACCATACATGTGTCGGTTACGGTCTTTCTGTTATTTAAAGTTTTGAAATCAGGATAATTTCACAATATTCATATTCCCAACTTTTTTGAAACGAAAGACAGTAACATGAAGCCCCGAAAGTTAAACCTAAATCAAACCTGAATACATTACATACCTAATGTAAGACATTATCAATACACTTTCCCTTATCTACTCAATAAACGTGATATTGATACCTACATGAATTGTATATAGACCACTGCTCTTCCTTGAGGTCAATAAGAGAAAAGTAGTAATATCGATTTTGTGACCGTACGCCGGAGGTTGTTAGTTCAAGGCCGTCTATCGGTTATTTTCTTGTAATTCATGCGGTTCCTGCACTTTCCCCTTTGTTTACCTAATCGTTATGAAACAGAAATGGTAAGTAATCGATCCAAGATTATCACATAATCTTCGTTCGGCGTAGTAGGTAGTCACCCTTGAAGACTGTATTACAATCTCATAGTTTTGGGTCTAAATACCGTTTGAAATGCAAAGAAAACAATAAAACACAGATCTGCTTTATTTCAAGATCTTTAAGTTGGGAAACCATTGAAGATGAGATAATTTCGGATTTCACGTTCCACTAAATATTTGTTGATTACTTAATAGTGTGCGGAATAATACTCGTACTTCGGTATCATACCGAAGTATGAAGTAATAAGAACTGAGATTTAAAGCCCCAAAGCATTTCAAATCCGTTCGGAGAAGAGGAGGTCGTTCGGCCCTGTCAGATGGCAATTATAATTGCTTCGATCGGACGTTCCATCTGTCCTTCTAATGACTATTGTTCCAGAACAATGAGCGATTAGAGAGACCACGTTGGGCGAGGCGAGTGGGAAGATTTGAGGTGGGTTCAGGGTGAAACGTCAAGGACTCTCAAATTTGAATCGTAAACCAAAATTAGAATAGCAAAACTACTAATGATTGGTAGGCCGTATATTCAGAATAAAATGTAAAATTATTAAGTTCTTAGAATTTGATTGGGTTGGGATCACATTTCTCCGATGGTAGAAGTCAAATTATGTTCAATATTAATAAAAATTCTGACAATTTTAATACATAGGTAGGATGATTTAAAATGTTGGGTATTTTGATACGTTGGATTATTCTGATACTTTGGACATTTTGTTACATTGGATAATCAAATAAGTAGGACGTTCAGATACTTTCGATGATGGGCGCTGGAGATTTTAATCTTAATCTTTTAATCATTTTTATTTTATGATCTTCTGTATTCTACGGTAAGGTAAGTGAAGTTACTCAGGACAAACCAATAGTATTTATGATTTCAATTTTTAAAAAATTTATTGGAAATGATTTCTAATGATTTTTAACGATGAGAAAAGAATATGTTTAAATTTGGTATTTAAAATAACTATACTTCAACATTCTAAGGATGAATTTTCCCAAGGCCCTGCTACTTACCAAAACTATTGAACTTTCTGTAGAAAATAACTCTCAATTTTGATGAATTTCAAATTTAAGGGTAAAAATGTGCCAGAAATGTTTTGGAGAATGGGACAGTAAGTAATCCACACCCAGTTAAATATACAACATCATCATTATTGGCGAATCCTTCGTGACTAGCAAGTCAACGGCCTTATGTTGATATCCTTGCAACGGAAGCGCTTCCCTTCTGTACTTACTCGACTAGATGGTTACTTTGGCGGATCCAAAAGAAATATTGTATTCAGCGGATCAATCCCAAATATTCATTTCCAGATAACTACGTCATCTTAACATTTGTGATCGTTAGCACAAAATTATAAAAGATATCCATGAAATATAAGGGCCTCCCTCTCACTCGTTATTATACTCCAATGATTTTGTATTAGGTTTTTTTTAAGTCCTGAAGTCACAATAGTTCCATATTACAAAAAAAGTCCGTTCATACTGCATGAATTAATGAGCGAATTTTCAAAAAAACTTCCAGTATGGTTAAGAAAAGGAACAATGGTGTCAAAATTACTTTTAGAAAGTTTTTTTTCTCACAATTCTTGGTTTTTTCGATTTTCAGTATTGCATACCAACATACTGTATGCACTGGGTATGCTTTGAAGATGGTAGGAGTCCATATTCACGTTCTACTCGTCTCCACGAACCCATAGAGTACCCACACGGCTACTGCATTTCTGAGTACAACAAATATACGCCCGTTTTCATTATACATATATAAATATATACATACTTTTCTTAATTTTTGGATAATTTTCATTTTTGAAAAACGCATTGATATCAGAAATTTTGTGCTGAGTCCGAACATACCATATATTACCATGATTGTGAAGGTAATAACCACAAAAAACGGGGGAAACCCCGTTTTTTTGGACTTTTTTAGAAATTTGGACCACTTTGGATTGTCCAAGATTTTTGGCTAACAAACTTGACCTTTTGTTATTGTTACAAACATTTTGGCGAAAAAATGTTCGAAAAAGTCCATTCTAAAAATTTTGAGGCCATTGCAATAGCTTCATTTTTTTTGAAAATTCGCTGTAAGTGATAGGTACTTGCAAAATTGGACCATATTTTATCAATAATCTAATAAGATCGGTAAGGTTGGACTAATCATGGAGGATACATCATGGAAGGGTACATACCTTGTCCGTGTGGTGTGGCGGAAGGTCGCATGTCTGGACTGGCCGGCCTGGGGGCTTGGGGGCCAGGGGGGCCGCCCCGCTGTTCGCCACCATCACCACCAGCCTGGTGATACCAGTTCGAATGAGACGACAAGAAAAATACACCATAAAACAAGAACCTGCGCTCTCTCCATGTGATCGGGAAGTTTGCACCATCAGATAAGTATTTGCGAAAATCCCAAAAGGAATATTATAAGTATCTGAAATTGACTTGAAAATGGAGTTTTCACTGAGTGAAAAAATGCTTATGTGTAGGCGATACGTAAGATACCGAGCATCGTGCAATGTTCCACTCGAGCACAAGCAATGCAGAAGGAAAATTGATTCCCACAACAGGATCATTTTTTCAATAGGTAATCGAAAATTATATAACTAGAAATTTCCATCGGAATCGGACTAGTCGTGAAAAAGTTGCGGACAATATCGCACTGCGCACGATGTCCGCACTGCGCCTACACTTTTTCGGCGGACAAGCAAACAGAGTAACGGGAAGAAGAAGAAAAAAAAAATTCATTTCCATTCACAATCTAACAAATAAGCGCTATCATTTACAACGGAAATCACTCATATAATTATAATTAGAAATTGGGTACATACATAACTTAAATAATTTGTGTGTTTAATGGAGATGCAGAGGATATCTACATGTTAGAGTTCAAGAAGATTCGAGAATAAGATAGGATAAGATTGAAGAGATTTATCAATCAGACCACACATTGTGAGTAATTGATGGTCATTCACGATTATTGAGTTTAAACGGATACACCCACCAAGAGCCCTTCCGGTCGCCTGTAGGTGGTTACATCGTGGAATGTGTCGCCAATGTACTTGATACACTCGGGGCTCATAAATTCAGTTAATGCAGTCATTACTTCGTAATTAATGCGTGTATTGCAGTAATTACCCTCCTGTAGTTCTAATAGGATAACGATGTTCCCCGACCTTGAAGTACAGATGTGACCTACTAACACATTGCCGTCCGACTAATGAGCAGAAGTTATCAGCTCTATTACATAACGGCATTCTACATTGTTCGCACATTGCCATCAGTAATACGTACATAGTGTTAACAGTTCTCTATGAATTTCATCAATACCTAAAAACATTTTGTGACCGCACACTCGAACGTGATTTCACCAAAAACGTTTGTAGTCAACTATACCCAAAATGGGTCTAGCAGAACATTCCCTTCTGGAAATAGGCGCGAATGTGAGTATGGGTTGTTATTTGGAAATCCTATCGATTCTTTCAAGTAAGATCATGCAAATTTGTTTCTTCTCTCACACTTTTAGCATCCATTGCTTTTCTTAGCGACACAAAAATGTGTGTTGGGCTCATTCCGTCAGCTTTAAATTCACTTGTTCCTCAGTTCCTAAATACCAAGTTTCTTCATTTTTTCATTATCCTTTTCAGTTACCTAATGTTTACCTTCATGTGATATTCTTGTGTTGATTGCATTTAATTCAGAGGACATTGGGGGGTGTCTGTTGGAATTGGAGGAGCAATACGATAATTTAAGTGAATTTGAAGCTGCTGATTAAGAATTTGGTTCATTATAAGACTGAAGAGATTCTGATTGCGATGAAAATGAACATTTCGTTTCAATTAAAATGTTCAGTGGTGTACAGTAGAAACTGAAGAACAACTGTTTCCAGTTCAATCTGAACAATGAAGAGGTACGAGTGACTCAAGATATTTTTGACACAAGGATGATTGCTCAACTGCCAACTTTGTTGGATTGTTTCAAAAGAAATTATTGGAAGGGTAATTTTAAGGAATAAACAGGTATGCGAACCAACGGAAAGATGACCATTCTCTGTCGACTCCTCATTCTCGAATAAGAATATAATCATTTTGGTTTATTATTTTCAATAATGAGCCTTTGGAATCGCCCAAGAAATTTTTTTTTTTAACCCCCCTCAAAATTTGTTGGTTTACGTTTCAAGGTACGTAGAATCCAAAAATCGAATAAAAATTTGGCCGTCCGCCGTACACGGCACTTTCCCCACTTAGCATTGACCGATTTTGATGAAATTTGGTGGCTCCATTTGGTATCAAGTTGTGCCCCGAAGCTTTTGGTTGATCTGGGTCACTTCTAAGGGTTGAAAAATAAGGGTTGAAATTTTGAAAACACCCAAACTCGACAAATTTTGATATGAAGGTATTTTTTCCCATCAATTTAAGATAGTATTGAATTTCTAGAATTTTTAGAGACCTTAAGGGTTGGACCAACGATAAATCAGAAACACGAGTGTGAATCGCAAAAGAGGCCTAATCTCCGTTCAAATTATAGCTGACCGAAATGCGATCGATGTTTTTCTTCACGTTGGTTGGTGGTAACAATGGCAAAGCCGTGTTCTTTGCAGACGAGTGATCGGTATAGAAAAATAATAAACCTTTGTGTATCAATTTGCAGCATTTTTACGACATGAAAGCTCAATAATTGAGAATTATTCTGCTCATAACCTCCACACTATGACTCGGAAAATACTTATTCCGAGGATAGTAAGTAACGGAAAGCACTCAAAAATGGTCAATTTTGAGACTAGAATGGTATAGAAGTACCCTGTTGGCAGAAACGTATCTAGATAGTTCATAGTATCTCTTCACGTACTCAACTTACACAATTAAAGAAATCTAAACCACCATGAACTGACCTATTTCTACATTTCTGTTCAACTGTGACTCAACAACGTACGAAAAAAAAAAATCGAAATTTCAAAATACCCAGATAGGCTATACCCCCCATGGATCCGCATGGATGGAGTAGAAGGACCAAAATAATCAGCTGGAAGTAAACTGTTGTAAAGTCACCCTTGAGTACCTCAAGTAAACGAAGTCGTTTATCCACTCGAATTTCCCTAGTCTGCAACTTGTTTCAAACGTTTACCATTTATTTTTTCACCCCTCTCCTCCCTTCCAACCCTTCCTTCTTAACATCCAAATTCACTTTCAGAAGTGCTGACAAGTAAATGAAAGCGATTCGTTTGAGCAAACTCGTTCATTTAAACCCCCGTCCAAGAAATTCTCAGTTCAAACCCCTTTTCGCTTCTTTCAGTTCACAAAGCTCCCTTTTCCTGCTGATTTCTAAAAATCCTTTTCAACTAGTTGGGAATCTTATAAGAAGAAGGCACCACCAAGACGAAATTACTGGATACTGTATCCAGAAAGTTAGTACTTAGTTCAATTGCAATTAGTTATTTTTTAATTCAAATTAAGGTTGCGTTTGTCTTCTCAAAATACGTAAAGAGAAAAACGCGAATATGTATCCACTGTGGAGAACTTTTCCGGGGTGGCTACAGTACGAGCAGAAGGGGAGCGAATGGTGACTAACTTGATGGAGAGTTCCAGTCACTTTCGGATTTCGGATTTGTCGTAAATCAAAAGTTTGATATCAAATCACGGCTGATGATTAATAAATATAATAATTCATTGGAGCAGTTTCGTTTCCGGCTATTTCGCCATTGATGTAAATCCTGATAAGCCGGAGATGACAAAATGCAATATTACTTTTGCAAGTTGTTTGCATATTGTCGGTTCTTTGAAATTCATGAGGTGACGAATTTCAAGAACCCAACAGCCAACACTTTCACTTCTCAGACAAAAGGTTGAATCGGAGGTCATTTTGCAAAAAGGGTCTTCAACGGTTGCTCAATAAACCATCTTCGTGAAAAAACGATGCGGCTCGATTCTGTCGGGATGTTTTATTCATGAATTTCAACTCCTCTCGTTGTTAGATGGGCTTTAGAAAAATAGATTACTTTCGTTCGTCATGTAATTTTTTGATTGATCGATTCTAAGATGATGATTGAGGGATAATATAATATATAGCAATCAGACCCCTTGTTAAGGTCGAATGTTCAGCGGAACCGTGTGATAATGTTGACGAAATGGAATTCAATTTCAGGATGAAAATTTTAAACCAAGTTTTCGAGGGTACCTTCAGAATTAACCATACAAGACGAATCTTACCTCAAAGCAATGTGAGTTTCGTGAGGTACTGGAAGCCCCTCGTGAGTGACAGTACAGTCCGTTCCCACCACAAATAGGATGAGCGAAACAAAGGTCCATTGTTCTGGGGAATCCCATCCAGCGGTGGACCGTCTATGACAGACACAAGTCAACCCAATCGCACGTGATCATCGACGATTTCGACATGCGATTTCCATTTGCGATAGTTGAGTCCGCATCTGCCATTCTAAATCGTACTATTAACGACATCGACATGAACTAATTTCGATATTGATTTACGTTTCGAATGAAGACAATCACGGTTCGATGATAAGAAATTGAGTTGCGCAATGGTTGTTGCAATCCGACGAACCATCTAAGTTATTGTGATTAATCACCATTTGATTCATCCTTGATAGAACAGTGCAAAACAAAGCAATTAATTATTTTTCGTTGAGATATCCTACCACATGAGTACTATTGGTGCTTTAGTCGTAGTTGGGGTCTGAATACTAAATGATCGCGAATGGAATTCTCAGTGTTGAAGTTCAAAAGAAGAAGTTTCATGGAAACTGCTCTAAACACCTCTTGTATTGGACTTGGTTAGAAAGGAGTCTTATGGAGAATCATCAAATGTTCCGGTTTTATGTTGAGGAAACCTAGGGGACTTACTGGACAAGTTCACTAAACTACAAGATCCGCCCTCCCTCCCACCGTCTAGTCATCGTAGCCACATTTATTTATTTTTTTAAAGCTTTTATCAGTAAGAGTCCTGTTTGTCTACCTTTTCTATAAAGCGGGGTTCGTCTTTTTCAAAATATAGGTTATTTACGTGGATTGGGCCGGTCCCAAAACTAGAGGAATGTTCTCTGAAACAGTCATAGTGATAATATCAAAGTAAATTTTTCATAATAGATCCCAAACTCCCTCGATTTTTAACCTGCTTTCCCTCTAGGTTTGATAAGTAGCAGGCCAAATGACACCTCACGGGGTGATACGTGAGGGTGAAGCAGGTTGGAAGAAAACTAGGTCAAATACCAGTGTTCATAGGTAAAAAAGGGGAGTGGGTGGTCTAGAAAAGCACCAGGAAATCTATCGAAGTCAATTTTCAGTTCAAATTGTTTTCCAAACATCAAGCTTTTTGGTGCTCACCGTTCGATTTTCGGCGTACAGTCATGTTTACTGAATTGCAATCTTCCTAATATCGTGATGAGGAGGATAATTTGAGCAACAGTGAAAAATAAATATCAACATTATCGGAAGCTGATCCTTGGTAGTACTACCGTTTGCCAATTTTATATCAGAGATCATATTTCAAAATTGATTGGTGATTCCAATGGATTCAATATGCCCATAATATGGGCATATTGAATCCATTATGAAATGGATTGAATGTATTGAATTGAAATGTATTGAAATGTATTGAATAGAAATGTATTGAATCCATTGAATCCTCATAATATATTATCCTCATATTATGAGGATAATAATATGATGAGCAATACATCCCAGTGATGTTCTGTATGAGTCTTTCTGGTTGTGATCAACTGAAAGTGCATCCGATCACATCGATTCCGACCCTTCGAGCCCAAAAACAGATCGAGTTACCACCCAAGGTGGTTACAGAGTGCCTTGGAAGACGAGTTTTGTGATGTATCGGACCAAGGATGACCGGCTTCGCTCCTGATAAATGTAAGGGAAGACCGCAGAGACCTCACATTAGCACACAATGACCCCCGACAACGGGCCTCACAACCTTTTTTCATTCTACCATATCGATTCTCTCCCACGGGCTGTCCGACCAGGGTGTGGGCTTACCTACAACTCCTGTCATGAGATCTCTATGAATGGTCCATCGGTGGGAAATTAACTTTGAATAATGTCATTGTCCGCGTGGTATTTATTCGAATGGTTCCAACCAAACGGCGGAGTGGTCTATTGTGATCGTTCGGGGAACGGTAAAACGTAAATAATGAACGAAATTCAAATCTCGCAAAATTATTTAATTTTAATTAAAATGAGACTAGGGAAGCAAAAAAAATCAATAGGTACATGTTCTCCTATTTCAAACCCAATTCGACTTTGTATTCAGCCAATAACACATTATTCCTTAATGGTAGGTAGTCAAAATGTAATTCACTGATTATTGACAAATATCATTGTCATATATCTATGAACAACAATCATGTACAGTAGATCCCAGTAATAAGGTCCCAAATTACGTTCGTACAAAGGGGCAAAGTCTGCACTGTCTTCATGCATAGTTGGATGATCCATGAGTTGGAGCAAGGGTGAGGAGAGGGTCTAATATGAAACACGGGGTAGAGAGCGAGGAGTCGCATGATCCCCAATGAGGTCACAACATTGACATTCACATCAGTTCTCACGGTATGAATCCGTTCGTTCAACTTAACTAGATACTTGAACTACCTAACAAAAAACTTTATTTAATGAAAATAACTTGACACGTTCAGTGCTGACGACGCACCGGGAGCGTGATTGCAGTTCCAATTCCTCATTCTCTCTTCACGGACCTGGCGCTGTCTCACCCTGTGTATTTCAAACCATCCCTCATCACTCTGAGAACATCAAATGGGCTCAGTTTTTTTTTTCCAGCACCTAAGGAAGATTGAGAGAATACCCAGCAAGAATTGGAGATAACTATTATAAAATTCATCTGAAAATATCATGTCTTCCACAATGTTGTTGTAATAAAAAAAAAAAACGGAGTTGAGAACAACGCTGTCTATTTCCACGAAAGTAATGAGTTACAAGTTATAAGTTGAACTTATGTATATCACTTTTATAGAATTGTAATTGAACTGCTAACTTGTAACTCACTACTTTCCGGAAATAGACAACGTTCTTCCAAACTCCGTTTTTTATTAAAATGGTTTTCCACAATCTCGTAGCGAGTGACTTTATTCGAAATGTTGTTATAAATCATTCCCTCCTCTCCTTCTCCGTCTTCCCAACTGGTATTGTCTTCCAAAGATGTTTCAATTATTTATATCAACATAGCAAACCAACAAACATCACGAAAATTTTGAAGATACGGACATGCTAGTTGAGGTCAACGCCATCTTTCAATCATAGCGCGGATATCAAGGCGTCATGAATAGCTTGGAATGGTAGCACGGGTGCAGCTCGTCATTGGAGGTTGGCAGAGAACGTTCCATCAGATCGCATCAAACTTGACTTGGATAAATAAAAAATAGATACAACTGCTAGTAACACCGTTTTGCCACAAACGAAAATTGATAACGATGCTACTAATTTGATTCAGTAATGTGCGAGATAAAAGTAGACGTAGGATCAAACTCGTTCAAAATGTAACACTTGAGAAGGAAAATGTTTGAGAATGTACCTATGAAGGAAATCTGTTGAAAAAATTAGAATCACGTAAACACTCGGTGGCCACCCGGTAAAAGTATCACACGGTGTAGAAAACTGAAACCCCAAAAGTACCGAGCGATTTAACGGATGAATAGCTTCATTTGAAAAGACGAGCAGAGAGAAAAAATCCGGTTAGCACCGTCGGAATGAAAAATAACTCTGGTGGTTGTGGGCCATTGTGTGAAAAAACAGATTTTGGCATTGTTCCGGTAAATAAATAATAGGGGATCCGCGAGAGGGGGCTGTTCTGTTCATAAATGCGAGTTTTCATCCCTTTGTTCGGCAGGGGAATCGTGATTTTGATCCTGGAGCCTTGAAATGGGACGAGGTGCCGCTCTGTGGGACAAGTAAAAGTGAGAACATCAAAAGCGTGGAAAAAGGGGAATTGTGGGAGGTTCGTAGAATGATCTCAAGTTTGTATCGTGAAGTTTTTCGATATTATTTATACACGAAGCATGGACTGTCTAATCAGAACAACAGATCAATGTGAAATTACAAGAAAATACCTACCCAATGATGCAAACACGGTACAGGTATGTAGAAACTACTAGATATTTCTTATAAGTAGGATATTGTTTTAGTAAGTACAAAAACCTAATATCGCACGAAGGAAGAATCAACAGGGTCATTCAGAACTAAAATCCAAAGATATCCAATATCCATAGACCTCGAGGAACAATATTTTATCAAGAAGTCGTATTTCTACTTCACCACCAAAACCTTTTGAGTTTTGGCAGTTATAGGTGAGCTATAGATGTTAAGTCATCAACTAAGGTCTTCTGCTAAGCGAGGCGAGTCTATAGAATTTTCACTCTCGTTTTATGCGCTTTCAGCCAACTTGTGTAAAGAGCAGTTAAGCTATAAGGCGGTTGTAACTAGTACATGCAGCCGATCCATAGATTATGCTGTGGAAGAATTACAAAACATTTGTAACACTTTTTTTTTATAGAAAAGTGCGCATAAATGAACATTTAGCACAAGCACGGATTGATTATTCCCCATACAAGAGATATTCATCCGTCCGAAGTTCACGCATAAGCGCCATTTTGATCTCCGTTTACTGTTATCATGGCTAACTCTGAATGATTTTAAATTCTTATGGATTCCATATTGTAATGAATCACCTCCAGTAGTGTCTTGGTTTCATATTCTTCTTCTTCTTCTATGGCGCTACAACCCGTCGAGGGGTCAGGGCCTCCTGTAATGATGTCCGCCAGTCCTCTCTGTTTTGTGCTGCTGCTCTCCAGTTTCTTGTCCCAAGGATGGAGCGGGAATCAGATGTAACACCATCCAACCAGCGAAGTTTCGGGCGCCCAATTCTTCGCTTGGCATGGATTTTTTCGTCAAGGATCTTTCGAGGGGGCTCCTCTGGGTTCATCCTGGCAACATGTCCAGCCCACCGGAGCCGTCCCACCTTCATAAATTGGATGACGTCTGGGTCCTTGTATAAATCCATCACTTCTTGGTTAGTTCGACGTCTCCAGGCGAATTCCTCTGGATCATAGATTCCACCCAGGATTCTCCTCAGAACTTTTCTCTCAAAGCGGCGTAAATCTTCTTCTAATGCCTTGGTCAGGGTCCACGTCTCGGAACCATAGGCAAGGACCGGTCTGACTAAAGTTTTGTACAGGCGCAGCTTGGTCGTTCGTGAGATCACCCTACTTTTAAGCTGTGGAACCAATCCAAAGTAGCATCGGTTAGCCGCCTGTATTCTTCGCTGCACTTCTGCTACAACTTCATTATCACTTGTTACCAGAGATCCCAGGTAGACAAATTCATTCACAGTGTCGAATGTGTATCCGTTGACTTGAATTTGTGCTGGTCCTCTCTTTGTTGCATCAGTTGTCATGTATTTGGTTTTCGACTGGTTGACTTCCAGTCCAAACCGTGCAGCCGCAGCTTCAAGATTTGTGAAAGCTTCACTCATGGCTGCAAATGACCTACCCATGATGTCGATGTCATCAGCGTATCCGAGGAGCTGCGCTGTGTGATTAAAAATTGAGCCACCAACCTGTATTTCGGACTGCCTAATGGCGCCTTCCAGGGCAAAATTAAACAGCAGACAGGCCAGCCCATCTCCCTGCCGCAAGCCCCTACAGGTGGTGAAGGGATCTGACAGCTCACCCTCGACCCGCACAAAGCACTGGACAGAGTCCATTGTGAGCTTGATCAGGTGGACCAGCTTAACTGGGACGCCCATCCCCATCATGGCCCCGAACAGTTCCTCTCTTGATATACTGTCGTATGCAGCATGGAAATCGATGAAGAGGTGATGAGTCTGAATGTTATATTCACGGGCTTTCTCCAGTATCATCCTGAGGGAGAAGATCTGGTCCGTAGTGCTTTTACCTCTCATAAAGCCTGTTTGGTACTTCCCTATTTCTCTTTCGGCGTGAGGAAGAAGCCTGAGAAATAGTATCCGTGACAGAACTTTATACGCGCATGACAGCAAAGAGATTCCTCGGTAATTCCCACAATCATGGACATCACCCTTTTTATGGATTGGGCATATTATTGTCTTGTACCACTCAGACGGGATTCTTTCCCCTTCCCATACGTCGATTATTATTTGGTGCAAGGCTTTGGCAAGTTCTTGGCCACCACACTTCAGGAGCTCTGCTGGTAGGCCATCAGCGCCAGGAGCCTTGTTATTTTTTAAGCTTTCAATGGCCTCCATTACGTCCTCAATGTCTGGAATCTCGAGGTCGTCTGCCTGCATGTCGGTGGTATGGGTGGGATTATTGGTGGCTCCTAGGAGGTTACTGAAGTGGCTCTTCCATCTGTCCAGTATCCTGCTCTTCTCATTGAGTAATGTGCCATCAGAATCTTTACAGGCAGTAACCTGAGGCTTAAAGGGCTTTCGGAGTCTATTCACCAGGTTGTAGAGCTTCCGAATATCGTTTTGGCTCCGGAGTTCCTCAATTGCTTGTAGCTCTTGACATTTCTGTTGTCTCTTTTTCCTTCGGTGAACGCGTTTTTCCTGTCTTCTCAGAGCCTTATACGCATCTTCCAAACTCCTGGTGTGCCTTCTTTGGAGTGTCAGCTTGCGTGCTTCGTTCTTTAAAGCTGTTATGGTTTCACATTCTTCGTCAAACCATGACTTCTTGACAATGGCGGGCTGCAGTCCAAGCACCTCATCGGCAACGATCTTCACTGACTCTTTACATTCTTCCCACTGGTTGTCAGTGTTCCCATCCTGACTTAGAGAACGCAGCTTTCTGTCCATGGTTTCTGCAAACTGAGACTTCACTTCAGGGTCTTTGAGCTTCTCAAGATTCCATTTAGGTTGAGGTGCTCTTCTTCTTTGGTTCCGGGCGGTGGATATTCGAGCCCTGAGTCTGGATATGACCAGGTAGTGATCAGAGTCTACATTAGCTCCCCGAAAGGTCCTTACATCTCTCAGGCCTGAGATATGCCTAGAGCTCATCAGGATGTGGTCGATCTGGTTTGACGTTCTCCCATCGTTGGACTGCCAAGTTGCTTTATGTATTCTTTTGTGTGGGAATAAGGTGCTACCAACAACCAGACCTCTTGAGGAGGCCAAGTCTATCATTCGCCTACCATTTTCATTTGAAGTGTCGTGCAAACTGTTCATCCCAATTGCTGGTTTGAAGACCGATTCCTTGCCGACTTGAGCGTTGAAGTCCCCGATGACGATTTTGATGTCGGATTGTGGGCTCTGATCAAGGCTCTGTTCCAGTGCTGAGTAAAAGGCGTCTTTGTCTTCGTCTTCAGATGGTTCTGTGGGCGCATGGATACTCCAAAGACTGTAATTGTAGAATTTACCTTTCATGTGCAAGTAGCAGATTCTGGGATCGATTGGTTCGAATCCAATTACCAGCTTGGAGACCTTTCTGTCAACTACAAAGCCAGTGCCAAATTGGTGCAACCTTTCATGGCAGCTGTAGTATATGGTGTGCCCACTCTTTTTAAGTGTTCCAGTCCCTGTCCATCTTATTTCCTGGATTGCAGCAATGTCAACCCTAAAGTTGTTAAGTTGGGTTAAGAGCAGTTGGAGTGCTCCAGGTCGATATAATGACAGAACGTTCCATGTTCCGAGTCGAAAGTCAGTTAGGCGTGCGTTATGTCGTAACCGTGAAATCAGTCCGGCTTTTTTCGTTTCAGGCTTCGCAGTGTTGAGTTTTTTCCATGGTTGAGTTACCAGCCCAACGCACAACCCCCAACCTGGAGGGCCAGGCTAGCTGAGGTCCGTGCCTCTCAGAGTTAGCCAGCATCACTCCCTTCCTGCTTCGGAGCAGGGGATGGTGTCGCTACTCCTACTGACCTGAGACAGGCGATCAGGGTCAACCCCATTCAGGCTACAGGAAGGTCTCCTTTTAGTCGCCTTTTACGACACGCAGGAGATACGTCAGGGAAATTCTTCACTAGGCCTCATCCCTGCAGGGCCGCTTGGTTTCATATTGATGGTTGTTAATTGTTGATTTGGATTTTTTTTAGAAAAAAGGTTGTTGCGAATATATTTCAGAAAAGTTGATTCTAAAAGTTGTTCTCATTATAATTTTGGGGGCCCGTCTAAACCAGTGAGTCTTTTTTTTTTCTTTCACGAGAGAGGAGGGGTGGAGTGAATGCCGCGTCATAGGACACCACCTATCAGGACGGTTTCAACCCGTCGACGAGCCGCAGATCCACTGGAAGAACCTCCCTCGTTGAATTTGGAAACTGGAATGGCCAATGACCAGTTGGTAGGAGATACAACTTCTGAACTGGTACGCGAAGCAAGTGTCAGTTCAATGCATCGTCAACAAGAAGATAGAGTGGATTTCGGAGAAGAGCTGAGACGACTCCAAGCTGAGAATAGTCGCTTGCGTGCTGAGCGTTCCTTCAGCAGCACCATGCTGGTTCATGAGGCACCTCTTCTACCTTACGACGGTAAGTCAGAGTGGGAGGAGTATCTCACTCATGTCGAAGTAGTGTCCACGTTGAACCAATGGGATGAAGATAGGAAAGCCCAACGTGTAGCCAGTTCTCTTAGGGGTACTGCACTAAGTGTCTTAAATTCACTGCCTATCAGAGATCGCACTCAATGGATACCTTTGACCACAGCTTTGAGTCAGCGATTTGGTCAGGAGGCTCTTGCTCCTAAATGGCATGCAGAACTACAAAGCCGCCGTCAAAGACCAGGAGAATCTCTGGTAGATCTTTCAAATGAAATAGAAAAGCTGACACGCTTAGCGCATCCAGGGTGGCCTGACTTCTGCAAAAATCAGATTGGGGTACGTGCCTTCTTAGGTGCCTTAGCAAGTCACCAAATTCGTGGAATAGTCGCAGCAGCTGCCCCAGTAACCTTACACGATGCACTTTATCGGGCACAGCTGGTGGAAGCATCCATGCGTGGGTGTGATGGTACACGTGAAGGTTGTTACGAATGTGGCCAGAAAGGCCATTATCAAAATAGGTGTCCTAACAAGAAGAAGGAAAACTAGTTGGGGTCTGGGCCAGAGGGCATTCCCAGGCTCAAACAAGAGAGCCCTCCTTGTACGTAAGCTCAATAGGGTTGAGGGGGGAAGCGTTGTTCGTCAAGGCAGACATAAACGACAGGGAATGTTTCTTTTTGGTAGACACCGGTGCCACAGTATCTCTTCTTCGTCCAGATCTGGCAGAAACACTTGGAGTGAGGGTGAATCCATCAGTCAAATCTGGCCTTCGAACTGTCCAAGGAAATGTTTTAGAGATTACAGGTGAAAGTTTGATCCGACTGAAATTAGGGGATAAGTTTTGGGATCAATCGTTTCTCATTGTACCTATTAGGGATGAGGCAATTCTTGGTCTTGATTTTCTACAAACAGCTGAGGCTTGTTTGGATTTGAAAAAACAGCTCTTGTTTACGGGTGGTTCATCCGTTCCTTTGGTTCCACGATGGAAGTGTGTTGAACGGGTCCTGCAAGTGGCAAATTACAACAAGAATGATTGGGCCAAACAAGTTCTTTCTTCATCGAGTTTAAATCCCAGTTCAGATCAGTACAAACGAGTTGTCAGTTGAAGATTCAAAGGTTCATTGAAGTCCAAAGCACCTCTTCGACAACATGTAGTAGGAGCACCTTTTGATCGGCTGGGTATAGACATGCTGGGACCATTCCCAACTTCTAAACGAGGAAACAAGTATGTGTTAGTTGCAGTGGACTATTTCACGAAATGGCCCGAAGCCATAGCTGTGCCAAATCAAGAGGCGAAAACTGTGGCAGAAGCTCTGGTGGAACATGTATTCTCGCGAAATGGGATACCGGTTGAAGTACACACCGATCAAGGCCGGAACTTCGAGTCTCAACTATTCCAGGAAGTGACCACTTTACTAGGAATTAGAAAAACAAGGACCACTCCCCTGCATCCACAATCCGGAGGACTTGTGGAAAGGTTGAACCGGACAATGACCAAATTTCTTGCAATTTTTGTAAATAACCACCAGAATGATTGGGACGAGAAACTTCCGTTGTTTCTTCTGGCGTATCGGTCGTCCCCACATGCAACAACGGGGTTTTCACCAGCACAGTTGGTCTTTGGACGGTGTTTGCGGTTACCTGATGCCCTCTTTCGAACCAGTTCACCAGACGAAAAGACCATAGCAACTGTGCCGTACACACTAGAGCTGCGAACTTCAATGGAAGAGATTCACAACTTGGCCCGCGACAGTGTACGACTAAAAATGAAACAACAGAAAGAGAACTATGACCGGAGAACGAAATTACCACTGTTTGCAGTTGGTGATTGGGTGTGGGTCCACGACCCAAACCGGAAAATAGGAAAATGTACAAAATTGATGCCGCAATGGACAGGTCCCTGGGTCATTGTCCAAAGAATCAATGACGTGCTGTTTAGGGTGAAGTTGGGAAACAAGAGAAGATTGCTGCATGTTGATAGACTGACGAAGGCGGACGTAAGGCCTGAGGACAGGCCTTGAAGAGAAAGGGAGGATAATGTAATGAATCACCTCCAGTAGTGTCTTGGTTTCATATTGATGGTTGTTAATTGTTGATTTGGATTTTTTTTAGAAAAAAGGTTGTTGCGAATATATTTCAGAAAAGTTGATTCTAAAAGTTGTTCTCATTATAATATATTCGGATTCTTATGGATTGGAAATATTCGAATATCCGCGTAGGTATTTGGATTATGAGAGAAACACGATTGATAAATGAATTGTGGAAAAATGATCATTTTGAGAGAAACTCGCCGTAATGGTGGCCTAGTTTACGATAAAACGGAATCAAATAATTTTACAGGAAGAGAATCGGCCAACTTGTAGCTGAGAAAGTCTATCTTTTCTTGATGTAGAAACACTCGGAGAGAACACACTAGAAAGCACTAGAAACACTAACTAGGACATTTATCGTCCCCTAGAAAGCTGTTTTCAGGCATTGTTTTTCGACTCTAATTCCTTATCTCACTGTAAATTGTGATTAACATCACTTGCTCATCCACGTATGAGTGTAGATCACCAGAGTTGCCCATCCATGTAGGAGTAAAGATCAATGGTGCTGCCTATCCAAGTATCAATGGAGTTGCCTATCCAAGTGGAAGTATAAATCACTTCCTCATCTATGTGGGAGTATAGATCAATGGAGTTCTCCATCAAAGTAGGAGTATAGATCAGTATACTTTATCATCCAAGCGGGTTCACTGAAGCTTTCTATCCAACTGGGGTTGCCCATCCTAGAGGGTGTTAGAAATGTGACTCTTATCCTTCAAATACTGAAAAACTGAGAATTCCAAGAGGATTTGAGTTTCTCATTAGGTACACCGTCTCCAAAACGCTGAAGAGGCATAAACGCTATACTTTGTCACGAGACGGCATAACGTATACCAAAAAAAAAAAACCTCGTCGTGGAAAACAAAAAAGAATTTACTTCGATATTTAAACATGTGTAGGTAGTACATGATTGTGTGTGCACAAAAATATAAAAAAACAAGTAACCAAACTGAACGGAAATACAGCCGTAAACCAAATCCGTGCCTCTGCAGCTACATTATTTTCTCTCCGCTGTTGCGTAAAAGAAACTAAGGAAAAAAACCATAGAAAGATTTGTCGAGCTCGTATATTTTTGTTTGTCTCGAAACCACGGGTCCCTCAAAGATCACGTTTCTCTTTGTGCTGTACGACAACCCAACCCCCCTTCTCCTCCTCCTCTTTCTCTCATTTATACATCCCCTTCATTCACCATCTAAACCCCGATCTGTTGTATCCTTGGTATCCCCTCCCCTCCCCATACCCCAACCAGTCGATTTCCGCAGTTTTCTTTATAGGAACCGTCTCTCACGAATGACTCGTGCAGTCGACCGACCCTTTTGTTTAGCCTAGTTCCTCTTTCTCTTTCTCTTTTACTATATTTATGTAGTTTTTCTTCCTCTCTCTTTATCATACTTCAACTTTTCCCAACCCTTCCGACACAAACCACGTCAGCGATTCTGTATAAATAATTCAGTAGCGCTTCAAGTTTTGCTGCCTAACGTCCATCGTTTTTCCCGCCTTTTGAGTTCTATTTAGTTCATTTTTTGTTTTCCTCTTTCGGACTCACTCTGTCAAAATACGAAGAAAAAATACTTCTTGATAGATGAGAATTATCCGCTGTGGCAGCTGCCAGTTATTTCAGTTGAAAAAAGTTGAACATCAAATAACAGGAACTGGTGGGTATTATTCTCCGATCACTCTCAACACTTCTATAAACTCTAGGATTTTTTTTTTTTTTTTTTTTTTTTTTTTTGTGTATAATCTCTTTGGTTTTTTCCTTAAAGAATAGAAACTAAAATTGATGGCTCGGCGCAAGAAAGGTGATTGAGGTAACTCTCCTCCATCTCATGCTTAGATTTTTAATGATTCAGTTTTGTTATGACTTCTGATATCAATAAAACGATGCTTCTGAATAGCCTCATTTTCATCGAATCCATTTTAATGTAACATTGAGTGAGATATGTGGATTCCCGGAGATTGTATTATGTACGGGAATGAGGATGCCGACCGACAACTGGGGAAAAAAGAAAAACCCCTGGTTCCTGTATGATTGGAATATACTGACCAACCGCACTAACAAAGGAACCATAAAGAGCTGCAAGGTGAGGGTATTCAAACGTGAGGTAGTGTCAATTGTGACCTCCTCCTAAACTCAAATATTTAACTAATAAAACCAAAGATGTGAAGGTGCCTCGTGCAGACCCACGAGTTGGCTAGTAACGGTCTAGACTAGAGGCGCCAGCCTCCCTTCGTCTCAAGCATATCTCAGGAGCATTGAAGGTGCAGATCGACGTACCACCAGTACGTATTTCAGCCAAAAATTCGTATTGTTAACTTCCCAATCATAATCCTCCCCGAAAACGATCATTTAGAATATTTTGGATCGTCTTGGATCCATAGATACAACATAAATTTGGAGAGTTGAATGGGGACTAACATCTTGACGACCAGAAAGAAATTCATCAGTGTCGCTTTCAAGGTTGCCATGGCATTCGTAAACTCGTAATGGATGCTTCAAAGCAGTTTCACACCCAATTAGGAATCGTTTTTGAATCCATTCACGAAAGCCTTTTAGTCGTACGAGAGTAGTGGAGATGAGTCTGGAAGTACTATACTGAATTCTTGAAATGACTGGGCAATTTTTCATTCCCGTTCAAATGAAAACGGCTACGACACACTGGGAATTGCATAACAAAGTTCAATTATAGTTTGACGCAAAGCCGCTCTTTCAGCCGAGAGCGCTGCTGACTCTTATTAACTGTTGTCGAGGAGTTACAAAGGACGTTTCCCTTTCCACCGGTCGACCTCCAGGGAAATATTAAATTCTTGCGTCGTCCCCCGCTTCTCTATCACACCAGGTCATCAGATACCTCCCCGCGTGACCCTGGAGGGCATTTATCAGGACGTAAGGTATAAAGCGAGAGGTTGGTTGTCAGCTCTCTCATTTTCTTCTATGCGTGGTAGGTGGTTTTGCTTGCTTCGATTCAACCGAGCATTGCGGTAGGAAATATTTCTAGCTAGGTACTGAATCCTATATTTTAAATCTAATGTTGAAAACTAAAAGTTAAGTATCTCCTAAACGCACAAATTCTATTTTGAAGATGACACACATCCACAAAACAAACATGTAAAACAAAATTAAAATTGTATGTTCAACAATAAGCTCACCTATAAGCAAATTTTACTTGATACACTTCTTTCTAATTGACCACACCGAGAATAAATCCGAGTTTATCAAGTAAACTCCACACTTGAAGAGCTACAGCAGCTGGTATAGTCCAGTGGCAAATGAAGATCTTACCTACCCAGCACACGACCACGACGATCTCCGACTTGGTTTTGGCTTGGGGAAGAAGTTTCATTGTTTTTCGATCTGGGGATCTCGCAGGGAATGTTCTGTGGTGTCATCGCCCACTTCCTCCGGGCTACTACCGGCACTTCCTTACCATTAATTTTCTCTCCCACTCACAGCTTCCTCAAACTCCACTCATTCTTGAAGCCGGTGTTGAGTAGTCCTAGCCGACATTTCCATTATTATTATAATTTATTTGGTTGTCATTTATAGTGTGCCCCCATGATTTTCGTGGGTTTTAACTAAGGGCACAAATACATGAACTCGTGAATTGATTACTAACAGGTAATCAACACCGCATACTGTTTCATTGTTAGCATTGATACTCTGAATCCCTGAACCCAAAGAGGTGATGCGAAGGACACACGGACTCTCTCTTCAACTGGCTTCCTTGTGGAGGGAGTGGCTCACTGGAGTACTAAATAATACTCTCCGTCCAGGGCGTGACCATGAATAAGGAAAAAGGGTCGCGAGATCAAGGCAAGATTTGTTCCGCCCATCATGCTTTATTATGGTTTGGTGCTACCTGGTTAACATGCTACTTGGTGATCAATTTTGTAAACATTCGTTGCGTAACCAGACGGTGCTAATTAGGCAAGATGGCATTTACTAAAATGTAATTATTGTCTGCAGTTCCAGTCAAGGCTTTAGGGATCAAGAGCGGCCTAACATCAAAAAGTACCTATATAAAAAATATACGTACACACTTTTCCAACAAGTTAGCTGCTTGTGTATGAAAAAATACTATAATCCAAACCGCCATATCTGACATTTTTTTCCACTAAAAGTTGAGAATGTTGGAAATTGAGAAACTTACCTGTTTCAGTAAACACTCGCGTTTTAATTGTTAGACCGACTTCGATGAAATATTCAGAGATTGGATACAGGTAAGCTATGTGCCACCCTCACTTTACATACGTTTTTTCTTGAGCTAATCCCATTAAAAACTGCAGAAAAGGAGAAAATAATAGAAGAAATATCAGTGAAAAATGGTACATTACCTACTACTTCGGTCGGGTCTCATCTGACCACAAAACCGTATGTCTCTCAGGAAAACTGATCTACAGAAGAAACAAAAGTTCTTTTACCTTCTGAAAAACTGCCTGAGACCTCAAGGAATTTCACAAATGTATTGAGGGGGGGGGGGGGAGACTAACCCTCTAATGGTCGGATCCGACCAGCTCCGAACTACCAAACTCTCTTACTCTAACCAACATTCCGTAGTTTTAGTTCATCACCTCTTTTAACTGTGATACATAACTAAAAATTTTGTGGGGTTGAACCCACAGAAAGGAGAGCTCAATCGGAAAATGAAGCAGGAGTACAAAAAAATTTTAACAAAATTCTGAACTGAAATTTTCAGGTTTATTAAACCAACGTTTGGTTGCTCCCAAACATAAATGAATAAAATAAAATTTAATCCTCAGGGAATCACAGATATAATTGATAGGTACGATATAGACTTAACTTTCTACCTACCTATAAGCGAGAATCCTATCGATTATAATAGTTCTGAGACTTACTCCAACGGCCGTGGAATTTAATACTATTTGTTCAAATATTCGGTACTTAGACAATATGACTTATTTTCGGAACAGAAGCAGATCAGTCCTCGAGAAGGAGAAGGGGAAAGGAGTCCCAGGAACAAAATTTTCGCCTCGATCTTGGCTGGTCAGGTCTGGTACCTGAAACTGAACAACGAACCATACTGCATTATAGTTTCGTTGTTACCGCTTGTACAAATCAAGAACATTCGACATTTGACGAGAATTATGCGCCTACCGGTACGATAATGTTGAATCCTTGGATAGGCGATGTCAGCTTTGGGTTGACTCCAAAACGATGCTTTCCGAAGTAATGCGAAGTGATGCTTGATTCCTTCGGCGATCAAGTAGACGAAAGGTTGAATCTGATACAGAACGAACGAAACCTTTGTTGAATATTTATGGATCTTTCATTAAATTTTTGGGTAGGAGTAACCAACAGCGCAACAGGTAGGTAGGTCTTACCCTTTTCAGTATAGAATGGAGGAGGCCGCAGTAGGACGTCTTATCCCCGATATCCAGGAAGATGATCCTCACGAACTGAAGAAGAACGGACAAAATTTTCTTTCGAAAAATTTTGTACAACGGCAAAAAAAACGGACGAGAGAACAAAGAGTTGAGATGGCATTCAACGGCGAACGAGAGAACAAAGGAAACGTAATTTTCCCACTTCTTCCAGCAGGCGGCAGCAGCTCCGAACCGTACACGTGCTTTCCGTGCTTTCCAAATTTGCTTTTTCCGTTTTGCAGGTCCAAATCAATTCCACATTTTTGAAAATAATACGAATAAAATAAAGAAATTAACTTTCTCACTAAACAAGAGAAGTTATGACCAAAATAATTCATTCGGTTCCGGACCCAAGGAGAAGGCAGTGGCCAGGGGCGCCATCACCGCTCAAATTCAAAAGTGGCGGAAGATTTAAATTTTCTTCACGGCACACACCCCTCTCAGCGGTGAAGGTGGAAAATATGGTTTGAGCAACGAAGGATGCCACATTCCAACTTCTTTACCCGCAGAGTCTTGGAGCTTACATACTCCTCCTGAAGTAACCTGCATTACCGAGAAAGGGCCTTTATACTTATGGAAGAGCTTCGCTGCAGCACGATCTTCGGCAGATGACAAGTTGAAGGATTTATGCAGAACGAGATCTCCCACGCTGAATTTGTCCGGACGCCGACGGAGGTTGTAACGCTGTCCTTGATCAGTGCTAGCCTTCAGCAGATGTTTCTCGACAAGGTGCTTCAGTTCATCCAGTTTCTTCAGGCGGAGAGCCCACTCATCTTGAGAAAGAACCGAGACGTCAGGAGGTAATGAATCCGTTGATTTCAAACTGGAACGTAAAGAATTGCACGCTCTTAGTTCGCGTCCAAAATTCAAGAAGGCAGGAGAATATTTAGTGGAACCGTGGACCACACTGTTTAACGCGAACTGAAGTTCACCAATATATATATCCCACTGAGTGTGACGGGACTGGTCAATATAGCTCCTAATCAATTGCCGAATATTCCGGTTAACTCGTTCCGTAGGATTCGCTTGGCAATGATATAGCGGAGTAGTTCTATGTTGAATTCCACAAGATTTGGCTAGCGAACTTACAGCGGCGCTAACATAATTGGATGCATTGTCCGAAATCAACACAGTTGGAGATCCATAGCGATTCAAGATAAACGAACGAAATTTTGACAACATAACGGCAGAAGTTGTAGATCTTATGGGAATGAGTTCTACCCATTTAGTGAATAAATCTTCGAAAACAAGAAGGTGAGTGTTTCCAGCACTACTACGAGGAAGTGGACCCATGATGTCCGTCGAGACTGTTTCCCAAGGTGTGCACAAGTAGCGAGGGAACATTAATCCTCGAGGAGCCGAATTGGTAGGTTTGACACGCTGACAAGTGTCACAACCACGAACGTAGCGAACAATATCATGATACATCCCGGGCCAGTAATATAGCCTTCCAATTCGCCAATGGGTTTTGGCAACTCCTAGATGGCCTGATTGTGGATCATCATGACACTCTTTCAAAATCCGAGCACGAACTCGCCAGGGAACCACCAATTTCCAGTCCTCACTGGGATCTTCCAATTCACCTTTTAGAAATGTTTTACGGTAATAATAAAGATGATTACCTTCAATTCTCCAATCAGGATGATTTTCAGGATTGGTTTTTACCTTATACATTTTCCTCTTATACCATTCATCATCTAGATGATTACTTTTAACAGAATGAGTATGCTCAGTACTGTCACCAGATTGTTCAATAGAAACGGTAGCTAAATCAACTTGAGGCGGTAATCGAGATAAAGCATCAGCTACACAATTTAGTTTCCCTTTCCTATATTCGATTTGGAAACTATAGGGTTGTAACCTCAACGTCCAACGGGCTAGTCGACCAGTTGGGTTTTTCAATTCAAGAAGCCATTTCAAGCAAGAATGATCAGTAATGACGCGAAATTCACTAGCTTCTAGATATTGCCTATTCTTCTCTATTCCAAAAATAACGGCAAGGCATTCCTTTTCCGTAACGGAATAGTTTCGTTCCGCAGCAGATAAGGATCGGGAGCAATAAGTTATCACTTTCTCATCTCCATCTTGTATTTGGACCAGAGCTGCACCAATACCATATTGGGATGCATCGGTTTGCAAAATAAAAGGTAAATCGAAATTTGGGCGGGCCAAAATTGGAGCTGTGGTTAAAGCTGTTTTCAAAGTCTCGAAAGCGGTAACTTGTTCTTTAGACCAATTCCAGGCCTTCTTCTTACTCAGAAGCGAAGTCAATGGAGCCACTATAGATGAAAATTGAGGAATGAAGCGACGATACCATCCGGCCATACCCAAAAAGCGACGGAGTTCGGTAGTATTTTTGGGAGGAGGGTAGGACATAACCACTTCAACTTTTCCAGGATCTACACTGATTCCCTCGAAATTGACCCGATACCCAAGGTAGCGAACCTCGGTACATCCAAATTCGCACTTTTCTTTATTTATTTGAAGACCTGACTCCTTTAATCGTTTGAATACTTCTCTTAATAAGGAGCAGTGACTCTCGAAATCGGGTGTGCAAAGCAGAATGTCATCCAGGAAGACTATAACTTGTGGATATAAATCCAAAAATACGGAATCAGCGAGACGTTGAAATGTAGCGGGACTATTAGTAAGACCCATCGGCATAGTACGAAATCTATATAACCCTCGACCTGGGACAATGAACGACGTAATATCTTTGCTTTCTTCATCGGCAATAGGTACTTGGAAAAAAGCTTGTTTAAGGTCCCATTTTGACAAGTATGCAGCTTGACGTAGACTATCAAGGAGCATATTCATATTCGGTAAAGGATATGAATCCTTCTTGGTTACGGAGTTAATTCGGCGGAAATCCACACAAAACCGATAACTAGAATCTGGTTTGCGAATCATCACTACTGGGGAAGCCCATGATGAGTGACTCTTCTCGACAATACCAGCATTGAGCATTTTGTCCAATTCCTGGTGCATTGCTTCCAGAACTTTAGGGGAATAGGTATATGCTCGTTGCTTAATTGGAATAGCCGAACCAACATCAATTCTATGTGATATTCTCGAAGTCAGACTTGGAGAATTTACAAGACTAGCTAAACCTTCTGAAATTATTCCGTCCAAAAGGGTTCTCTGTGCCTCAGACATCTCCTGTATACCACAACAAGTGAAGAGATCAATTGCAGAATTATCGATATGTGAAAAACTGGGAAGTACGAAGTTGAACTTGAGAGCCGGATTCTCAGAAAAGTGCCAGGTATTGTTCAAGGCATCCGTCACAATACCCGTTTCCCGGATGAAGTTCAATCCCAATACGATAGGAAACGATAATGAGCTTAAATGGTAGAAAACAAAATCAATGGTTTTGTTTTCCAGTGAGAACTGAAGTTGATATCGGGAGGAAATTGTAGTGAGATTTCCATTTGCCATTTGAGCAGAAATGGGAACTTCAAGATTGGATCGATTAGGCTGTCCCTTACTGTCACTTAATCCCAAAAGTTCTAAACCATAGTCTCCTATAAATGAGAGAGATGATCCAGTGTCATAAAGTCCAGATAAGACAGTTGGCTCAGTAAAGGTTGATGAGCTATGAGGTAGCGAGAACGATAACGGCAAAATCCACAAACTGCAATCTTTTCTTTGATTTGCACTTGGGCAAACATCAATACTATTCGAAGTACATGGACTTCGACAAAATGACGAAACGATAGTCGATAACGATAGAGTTGGGGTGGTAGATACGGTAGACGATAGGCTGGACGGTAAGGTGCAACTAGACGGAACAATAGACGGTATTTGAAGAACTTGAGATGAAGTAGACGGTAGAGAGGTTACAGGCGATACGACAGACGAGGCAATTTGAGAAGATGCGGTAGGTTCTGAATTATTTGGGTCATTCATAGATGTGGGAACACAGGTGACCCTCAAAACTGGTTCCCGTTCTTGTTTCCCGAATTGCATTTCGGACAAGAGGCGACATTAACGTCCTTGAATCCGCAGCGAAAACAGAATTGACGAGTTCTAGGAACGGAACAACGGGAAAACACATGACCACTGGAGTCGCAGTTCCAACACATGGGTTGAGGACTAGAAGACACAAGGTTACTAGTACTAGCAGATTTGGCGGTAGAAACTATTTTTCTGGAAGATGGTACCTCGTGAAATTTCCGACTAGGTTCTTTACAGGTAACATTATAAAGTTCATGAACTTCAGGAATCAACGTAGATGACCTTTTCCCAGTGGAATTGCTTTGTATTCCAGATTTAGAGCGAGATTCTTTACTGTTACCACTGGAACGACCAGTACTTTCTACAGCTAATAACTCCTCTTTTCTAGCGTGATCCACAATGAATTTTATCAAATCATCATAAGTCGGAATATTATTTGACGAATGTTGGTCCTCGAACTTACTACGAGTAGACAAGTCTAAATGGTTCAACGCAATTTGAAGTTTCATAAAGTCAAACGGATCAGCTAGACCTAGCGTAGTGATGGAATTCCAGTTGTGTTGATGAGTAGTCAAGAAACGCTTGAGTTCTGCCAAGGAAGGTTCTCGAATGGGTTTGAATTCGAGAATTCCACTGATGAAATGACTAGCCAACCTACGTTTGTTATCATAACGAGATTTGAGCGCAGCTAAAGCCAAGGGATAGCTAACGTCATCAAAAGTGAAACTAGATATTACTGCTAACGCTTCACCCTTCAGACTAGATCGTAGGTACTGAAACTTCTTAGTTGGAGTCAACTTTTTATCGGAATTGACCAAACTTTCAAAAAGCGCAATAAATCCTAACCAATCTTCGATTTTTCCACTGAAGGAAGGTAAGGAAATACGAGGAAGTTGGTTAGAGGAATCGAGGTTGATAACAGGGGGTTGAGGATTCTCCGTTATAGTCTTACGATGTTCATTATAACATCTAAAATAGGTATCTTGAATAGTATCTATGATATCCTTAAACGAAGAAGTTACTTTATCTAGTTCAATTATAAGTTTTGGATCGGTAATACCAACATTGAACTGCCTAATCTTAACGTTCAATGAAAATAACTGATCTTCTATTTTCAAAACACGATCATATTTAGTTTTAAACTGCTCAACATTCTCGACAGAAATTTTCTTAAATCTATTATATAAATCATTCAAGGAAGAGAATAATTCTTCTCTTTCTGCCACTAATGAACGTTGATATTTCAATATTGCCGTTTGATCAGTCATTTTAGACAAATTTGATCAAAACAAAAATTTTTTTTTTTTTCCAAAAAAAATTTTCGAAAAAAAAATTTTTTTTTTCAGAGAATATATTTAAAACAGGAAATTGTAAATGTTCTTAAATTTAGCAAAACGTTGGGCGCCATTAATTATATCTGTGATACATAACTAAAAATTTTGTGGGGTTGAACCCACAGAAAGGAGAGCTCAATCGGAAAATGAAGCAGGAGTACAAAAAAATTTTAACAAAATTCTGAACTGAAATTTTCAGGTTTATTAAACCAACGTTTGGTTGCTCCCAAACATAAATGAATAAAATAAAATTTAATCCTCAGGGAATCACAGATATAATTGATAGGTACGATATAGACTTAACTTTCTACCTACCTATAAGCGAGAATCCTATCGATTATAATAGTTCTGAGACTTACTCCAACGGCCGTGGAATTTAATACTATTTGTTCAAATATTCGGTACTTAGACAATATGACTTATTTTCGGAACAGAAGCAGATCAGTCCTCGAGAAGGAGAAGGGGAAAGGAGTCCCAGGAACAAAATTTTCGCCTCGATCTTGGCTGGTCAGGTCTGGTACCTGAAACTGAACAACGAACCATACTGCATTATAGTTTCGTTGTTACCGCTTGTACAAATCAAGAACATTCGACATTTGACGAGAATTATGCGCCTACCGGTACGATAATGTTGAATCCTTGGATAGGCGATGTCAGCTTTGGGTTGACTCCAAAACGATGCTTTCCGAAGTAATGCGAAGTGATGCTTGATTCCTTCGGCGATCAAGTAGACGAAAGGTTGAATCTGATACAGAACGAACGAAACCTTTGTTGAATATTTATGGATCTTTCATTAAATTTTTGGGTAGGAGTAACCAACAGCGCAACAGGTAGGTAGGTCTTACCCTTTTCAGTATAGAATGGAGGAGGCCGCAGTAGGACGTCTTATCCCCGATATCCAGGAAGATGATCCTCACGAACTGAAGAAGAACGGACAAAATTTTCTTTCGAAAAATTTTGTACAACGGCAAAAAAAACGGACGAGAGAACAAAGAGTTGAGATGGCATTCAACGGCGAACGAGAGAACAAAGGAAACGTAATTTTCCCACTTCTTCCAGCAGGCGGCAGCAGCTCCAAACCGTACACGTGCTTTCCGTGCTTTCCAAATTTGCTTTTTCCGTTTTGCAGGTCCAAATCAATTCCACATTTTTGAAAATAATACGAATAAAATAAAGAAATTAACTTTCTCACTAAACAAGAGAAGTTATGACCAAAATAATTCATTCGGTTCCGGACCCAAGGAGAAGGCAGTGGCCAGGGGCGCCATCACCGCTCAAATTCAAAAGTGGCGGAAGATTTAAATTTTCTTCACGGCACATAACATAGTGAACTTTTTGGCTCAAATTTGGATACGTACGAACGAGTACGAACGAACACGATAAAACGATATACCTGCTTAAGAAAATTGATGAAAACCAATTGATGAGCCCATAAAACTATAAGAAAATTGGTTTTCATCAATTTTCTTATATTTTTATGGGCTCACTTCATTAGATTCATATTTTTCAAAAATTAAATACTTAGTTAAATATATATTGAAAACTATATATTATATTGATGAATCACCTACAGCTATCTCAGATAGTCTCCATAAAGCTATGTGCCACACCTTATTCGGAGAACGTAAAATTTTTTCATGGTCTAAGTTTTAAGAGGAATATAGTCGGGAAATCTTTTTCACCTTCTTATAGGAACAACGCTTTCACATAACCGAATACGACATCATTGCAACCTTAAGAAAGAGAAAATCAATTTGCGCGGTGGCCTCCACTGAGAAATGGAACATCAGATCCGATCTAAATGCCGCTAAGCTGAACCATTTCTCAGGGGAAGCCAGGTTGAGCCTGATCATCTAAATTACTGATTAATTAAACGAGTTAAGAACCCTCCTCGGTGCCGCCCCACGTCACCCCTCCAGTATCATCTTCTGCACTACGACTAGGTACTACACACCACCACTAGGTACCGACTGCTACACTCCTGACAGCCTCGGAGGGGGATGATCGATATTTAATCCCGGAGTGATTGAATACAGTTTACAGGATTGACAATAAGGTAGAAAGTCGGTGTGGAGTTTACTTCCTTCTTCAACCAACCATTGATTTGAATAGAATAAACAGGAAAGGAGAGAATTGATTGAAATTAAAGAAATTTCTATCCAAACGTGCATTTCCCTCAGGGCGTCTGAACTATCGGGTAGAGGAGGTTGAGAAGGTAAATATTTTTATGATTATCAGTCGTTGAAAATTACAACTTATCCCCTCCTCCCCCCCCCCCCAAAAAAAAGAGCAAAAACCTACAAGAATCTAACTACTTGAATGTAGAAAAATCCGTTTTGCGCTTCAAGATTTATCATTGTGCACAAGCACAAATATTCATACATTTGACATTTTATACGCTTAGTCACGCAAATAGATAAAATACTGATTTGTTATTTTCGAAAACTGAAAACATGATATAGAGAGGTCAGTCAACTCTGTAAAGAATTTATTTTTGATTTTCGAAGATTTTATATAATTTTGATTAGAGGAAAATTTTAGAGTTTCACAAAATTAGTATAAGTAACTACAAAATAAGTAAACCTACATACATAAATTAGACAAAGAAAATGGCAACTGTCGATAAACAAATTTTTTAAAACGGGCAAGAAGGAAACCAAAGTTTTGAGGATTACTCCATCAAAAGCTGTCGGTGTATCGGAAATGAGACCATCTCGCCGAGAAGATAAAAAAAAGGCCGCCTCAGTCGGTTGTAACTGCTTTTTAGCTTCCCGACAGCCCCCATCTCCGGATCAACGATGTTTGCTTAGATATTTCCCTGAGATGAAACTTTTTTAATAAAACCCAATGCCTGGCCTTGGTGGCGAAACCTCGTTTGAAAAAATAGAACTTTCCGCCCCTTCCATGTGAGTATGTAAACAACAACGGAAGTTCCTGTCATTGTTTCTGCCATTCATTAGTGAATCATCAAAGAAGGTTGACGAATAATTAAAGCTTCATAACAACTGAGAGACTTTGGGAATATAGTAAATCACAGAATAACGAACTAGAAAAATCACACTTTAGAACGAACTCCAGAATTGGTCTAAGGAATCGTTGTTAAGAAAACCAAGGAAGTAACCAATCACTAGGTACTTTCTGTACGGTAAATTGTCATAAAATGAACTAGGACATGTTCACTATTCCATATTTATATCTAAAAAAACTGAGCCAAGTTTGGAAGAATAAACTCAAAAAATTATTGTACACAAAGAGAACACAATAACAAAAAACCCATTTGGAACATGGGATCTAGGGGTTCTTACATTATCATTGATCTTCAATCTACTCTCATTATAGATCAGTTCACCACGAAAGTGCAAAGGACATAATTTTTGAATCATTCACACTCTTATTCTTTGAATTACAACCATGTCTGATAGTTTTAGAGAATCAAGTTTGGAGGGACGAATTAATTTGTGTCATGAATTGTGTTTTTTTTCCTTTCTTTTCTTGAGCCTATACGAGGAAAACGGCTTGTAATACTCCAGTTATCGAATCGTATCACTGTGATAGTATGAATATATATACGAGACAAAGGCCTTTGACTTTGCCAAGAACCCTGCTCATTAGCTAACTGACAAGGTTTGTACCATTTCTTTATTCAGACAGCAAATCTAGACCACCCTATCAGAGAGCTCTTTCGATAAATACTATAATCGAACTTTTGACTCGTCATCGAAAACCGTAAAAGCTAAAATCCTACCTACTCATTCGGAATGTATAATTGCCAACCTCTCCTTGCGGAAGTGTCTTAGAAGAGACACCTATTCATGTGTCTAATTTCAGGAGAACACTCAGTAATAAGTCCTCAAAATACGAGTATGTTTTATGTATAATCTACTAGGAAGACAGGATAAGCCTCGCCAGAAGAGATATTTCAGGTATGATTTTTGTGGATATTATTTTCCGGTCTGTAGGCATCAGAAAATTATGTATCCTGGAACACGAGCCTTTTTTTATCACTGGATTTGAATCCACTTTGAATTTGGATATTTATGCTCCCTATCGATAAAGACGCCATGTAAGATCGATTGGAAAGCCACCTGAAGAGTCCAAGGAAGCACTTTGTTGTGACCGGGAGTATAAACAGTAATTAGCCATCACCTCGAACACACAATCTAACGTTCTACGAAAATAACGATCCCCTTGGTCCCTCAGATACGTTGGCATACCACAGATGGCCGACAAATTAAAGATCAGTGGTTAGAGCGACAAGTGACCCTCGTATTGAAGCCCAGGCATATTAGACTTATAACGCCTACAAAATATGCACAAGCTGGAAATAGTATTAATCCATCCTGGCCCCCTAAATAAGGTCCATATGAGTTCTCTACGGTTTCTGAGTAGTGCTTTCGTAAGCCAAAAGATCAGGAAATTTGGGCATTTTTTACAGCTCAATGATGGTGCATTCTACAGATTTTTTGCTCCTGCCAAAGTTAGTTTGCATAAAATCCTGCGACTAGTGACATACTTGAGATCAGTTCATTCAAACACAATCGACCGTCAAAGATTGTAAATTTTGAAAAGTGGGTTGTGGTCATGTTGAAATATCTTAATCACAAAAACGACTATTCCAACAACAAAAAATCACAATTATAAGTTGTAGAGCATGAAATTTTGCGTTGTGAAAGCACCTAAATTTCAAAATTCAGTCACTCCCACAGAGAGATAAAAATAAAAACTCGAGAGCATTTTCGAGAGAGAGAAATTTTTAAACCCCTAGCCATCCACCTCAACAGTTTATTTCCATTTAAGGCCAAATTTGTTTTCTATCTAGTTGTCTGAATGTTTAAATATCAATTAGTTCATCCAAGTATCATTAGTTTGTTAAAGAGTTAGTGCTCTACAATTTCAAGGGTCCTTTAGACCTACGAACTACTCAACACTTTTCGGTGGATCGAATAGACCCTGTTGATGTGATAAATGAATATCAGAATAACTAGACAGAATACGAGTTATCGACCTTTGCTGTTCGGTTTCACATAAATGATAGTACACAGGGAGGCTGAATAGGAGATTAGGGAGATAGGGTGATCATAATGATTACGTGCAGAACCAAAAATAGAATAGCGGCAAACACAAATAATGAGTAATCAACCAGCAGTTGAGAATAGAGTGATGGCCGGAAAAGCAGGTTTGTTTAATCGGAGTACAGAAGTGATAAGTCAATTGACACGAAAGGTCCAGTGTTTCAATCGGTCATCAATCAACATGCCCGTACCGCGGACCAGCGATGTGGCAAACATCACAGCTTGATGACTGGAAAGTTTGAACAACACCTCTTCCTTCAGCTTCTATACAAGCTGTCGAAATCATTGACGAGGGAGTGTTCCACCTCAAAGGTTAATTATACAACCCTTGCGAGTTTCATGTGTTTTCAAAACGTTGAAATGATTAGCATTCAACCCTGAGGAAACCACACTTACACTCAGTATGAGGATTTGTAACTTAGAAGCCCCGTGCATAACATGAATGGATTGAGATTTATGCATGTAACAAGATAAATATTGTACTTAATACATGAATTTCGCAGATTTAGTATTTTATGTGGATTACAGCAAGGTTACTACTTAATTACGAGTAACTAACTTAAATATAATTCAATTAAAAACAACAATATTGAAGTTGACATATGAACTTCAGATTTAATTATCATTATTTTAAATGATTAAACTATAATACTTTAGTACACAGGTAGTACCTAGTATGGTACTGGATAATCAGGTCGATAAATGTACATGAACGTGAACTCAAACCAACACTATGACTTTCTAGAATAAAACATTCTGATTTGATTTTTCTTCATTTATGATCATCCAGAAAAATGGATTTAAATTTGAGTGAAAAAAACCAATAGATTAGCAAAACTTAACATTAACTGAGAGCCTAATGTGGCAGTCATGCCCCCACGTAACTACTTCAAAACAACCTACAATGCGGTGGTTTTATAATTCATGAAGCCATGTTACAAAGTTATTACAACGGCCCACTCAACTCGAGAAGTGAAGTATTTGTCAAACTCAATCATGCTCTAAATTCAACCCTTATAGCAACTAATGGCTTGATTCGATCGAAACAAATTAATATTGCAGTTACGCTTCTAAAAACCGCGCTTCGTAGTTCATAAATTAATAATTCTGTCGCTTATTTCGCATAATTCGGTGTCGGGTATTAACGAGAGAGGTCGAAGAAGAGATGCATAACTATGCAATAATGCAAAAACCCGCCTGCTGGGGGAGAAGCGGTTGTGGTTAACACGGCGCTCTGAGAGGCAAAACCGCAACGCAGAAAGCGCTGGAAATGGCTCCATCCACTCTAAGCTTTCACGAGCGTGCATAAAACACTCTGAAGCATAAATCATCGTTTCATACTATTTAGAAAACGTTACCGGGGATCTGTTTTTCTTCTAAATTATTTCATATGATTTGGAAACTCTGACAGCAACGAAATTCTGGACTTTTTTTAACGCTTTCGCCTTCAGTCAGAAAATTCTTACTGAAAATAACCTATCTGCTCTTTCTACTTTTTCTGCCTTTTCTCGATTGTTGTTGAAAGTAAATTGAGTTGAATAATTACTCTTTTGATGATGTTTAATTTCCCATAAGAAATGAGCCAAGGACGATTCCTAGCTACTTGTGGGCCAGTTGTGTACCCACGAACCCATCATTCCTCTAGAAAGGCTTCGATAATGAAAATCCATCACAGGCGGTGAACTGGGGCACGAGATAGGCAAATTTGTATTTTTGGTCGTCAACATTTTTAAGGGATATTAGCGGTGATGTTTTATCAGGGAAGTTTACTAAGCGATAAGTCGATGATGGAAAAATAACAGGTTTTTACGAGAAAGTTTAACATTCCTTTAACCCGTGGAGTATAAAAAGGAGAGCAAATTATTTATTCAAAACAGCAAAATAATTCATTGGTAATGCCATCTACTCTGTGATATTAACAGGTGATACGCTGAACCACCCTCTTCAATTCAGAGGTTGGAGACTTGACTATCTCAGCGCATCGATCATACCGCGTCTACACCAATAAACGAGGTAGATTAGGCAAATCCTCAAACTCGGGGAATGTCTGTGATGGTATTCAGTTTGTTCCAACAAAACGCCGCCAGATGGCATGAAAATGGGGCGATAACTGGTGGAAAGCGAGTAACGACAATCGCATCTCCTTCTGGGGGAAGTTGACATTGTAACTGCGGAGGAAGGAGGGGGTAATTTGGGTACATTATGCATATTGTGACACCGGAGATCCGTACCGGGGCATTAGCAATGCAAACTTAAGCCTAATCTTAGTGACCCCCTCAGGTACCTTATGTTAATTTCCAGCCACAATAACCGAGGAATTCTGGTTAGCCTCCAAGGCTTTGGTAATACGCTCCAGTGCTACGTGCTGCTACATTTTTCCGTAGCTGTTTTCTGCTCACGCTAGGTGAAAGTAAATAGGAAAGGAATTTATTATTAGTATAATAAATCCACCAAGGTAGCAGCATTTTTCGCCTCGCTTGCTTTCACTTGATTCTCTAAAATCCTAAGACGGGTGAGGCGCGAGAGTTTTGGACTCGAGAAAACGAACAATATTAAGTTCCGAATAATTCATTGAAGGAGATTCTTCAATAAATAACAGTAATAATTACAATTGCTATTACGCTTTGAAGACTCTCCTCAAGAGGATGAAAACTGGAGGTCGATACGATACTAGAGAGGCTCACCAGAAGCCCTGACATCGCCTAGATCACCCTTAGATCCTCTAGGTAGCGCTGGAGCACATTCTGTTTATTATTTTCAATAATGAACCTCTGGAATCGAGCAAGGATAATAACCGAGGTCCTTACGGTAAGCCTCAGGGAAGTTCTGATAAATTGCAGAATAATCGGAAAATTGACATAGTTGATAGTCTGGGTTGTACCATTCGTTTCTTTGAATTTACCATTATTTTAATCAATTGTAAAATTTTCTCCCCTTTATTATCAGTCAATTTTTTTTCTAGGTCGATTCCAAAGATTCATTATTGAAAATAATAAACCAAAAATCCAATGCAAGATGCCTGCTTTCAAATGGTCTCTGGGCCCGTCCTTCACCTATGTAATCGACTCGTCATAGATGGTAAGTTCCCAATGGTGTTCTTAACATAACATTCGCGAACGATAATCAGACTTGCATTTAATTATCCTTCCACTTCCAAGGTATCTCCATTAAAAGTGATTGAGAATGACGTGGGAATGTAAAGGCCTTGCACCACACGAAAAGACGTGGGAAATCTAGCGATTTCCATGAGGAATGTTGAAGATTAAACCGAGTATTTGGTAAGGCAAGCACATGCCAGACTCGGGCATTATGATTATGACCTGGCCGGTTTTTAGTATGCCGTAAAGGGGTGCGACAGCTATGTACAGTATACCCATAGCATCAGCCCCACAGCTTTTAGTGCAGGAGCGACGAACGCCCTCCTATATTATATACGGTCCATTTGGTTCACAATGGATTCCTTAGGTAGTATAGCGAGTGGTTTATTCCGTTCCTGCGCCTCGGAATATAGCCGTGACAGAGATGCAAAGGCATGGTAGCAGGTGTCTCCCAAAGCACCTCATCAGAAACCCCGCTTGTCTCGCCTGGGCCTGTCGGTTGAGGCAAAAGCGAAATAAAGGTTAAAATTGAAAAATTTTACTTCGGTAAAAGCCGTTTTTCCTTCCCCCACGAAGATTTTCTCAGGTGGTTCACATTAATCTCATCTTGAAGACCAGCCGTGCTGCCATTGTTTATTCACGGCCCGCAACGCAACCCATCCTTTAAAAGCTCGAAAGAGAAAGGACTTCAGTTTCGTTCGGGGAGAAAAACGGCTTGCAAAACAGAAAAATATCACAATAATTCCATTTCCCAAAGAAAAACTATGAGAATTATAGAGCACAGTGGGACATTTACTTGGTTATTTTTTATGCAACTTTTGAAAAATGACAGGGTATCCAAAGATGTACGTTTTCAGAGTTATTCGACGAAACTATAATTATGAAGGTATGAACGAATTCATGACGCCAGCTGTGAAGTTGAAATAAGTGTCCCCGATTTTGATGAGATTTTTTTCGATAGATTGTAGCTTTTCGAGAGAAAAATTTGATTGCTCATCATTTGGAAACAAAACAGAATATTAAACAAAATGTTGACATAGTATTATTTAGACTACTCTCTCGACGGCCTGAAGATGATGTCCTCACATCGAAAGTGCTCGCCTTCTGTACTCGACTTGCTGGTTACGACGGATTCTCCAATGCGGTACGTAGATAATAATTGTATTATTTAGGAAGCCATTAAGATCTCGGCGCTCACTCTCGACAATGGCAATTAAAAAAAGCTGTTTTTTCTGCCTTCATCCCAAATAGGACCTTCATCAACTACAGCAGGGCTAATAATTATTAAGTTTTTAATTACACTATCACAAAAATAAGCATGTGGTCGTGTTTTTGCTTCCGAGTCTACCAAGGTAGCGGAAGCTTTGTTTTCACTTTTCAAGGACAAAAAAAAATTTCTCCAAAATCAAAATTTCCACTCGCGTTTTGCGTTTTAGACCTTTCTGAACAATTTTGGTTCCGTGTCTGTGTGCCTGTCTGTCTGTGTGTCTGTGTGTCTGTCTGTCTGTGTGTCTGTCTGTCTGTGTGTCTGTCTGTCTGTGTGTCTGTCCGTCTGTCATGATTTCCTTGTAACGCGCATAACTATACGAAGTTATTGTCCGATTTCTATGAAATTTTCAGGGATTGTGCGGGTTGGTGTGTAGACGGTCCCCTATGAAAATCATTATCCCCGGACTAATAGAAGCGACTGCCCATGCGCAAACGTGAATTCCTTGTAACGGCCATAACTTCAACATTTTCCATCCGATTTCAATGAAATTTTCAGGGATTATGTGGATTAGGTTGTAGATGGTCCCCTATGAAAATCATCGTCCCCGGACTGATAGAAGCCACTGCGCATGCGCAAACGTGAATTTCCTTGTAACGGCCATAACTTCCACATTTTCCACTCGATTTCGATGAAATTTTCAGGGATTATGTGGATTAGGTTGTAGGTGGTCCCCTATGAAAATCATTGCCCCCGGACTGATGGAAGCGACTGCGCATGCGTGAATTCCTTGTAACGGCCATAACTTCCACATTTCCAATCCAATTTCAATGAAATTTTCAGGGATGTTACAGAGTAGTGTTCAGATGGTCCCCTATGAAAATCATCACCTTCGAACTGATAGTAGCCATTGCGCATGCGCAAACGTGAATTTCCTTGTAACGGCCATAATTTCTACATTTTCCATCCGATTTCAATGAAATTTTCAGGGATGTTACAGAGTAGTGTTTAGATGGTCCCCTATGAAAATCACAGAGAATTGTTTTTCATAGAGGGATTCTTTCATAGAGGAATGGTGTCCTGTGAGAATCTCAAATCCCATCAATTGCAGGTCATCGGTAGCTCAGAGGATAGAGTCTTGATTAGAGCTCCTAAGGTAATGGGTTCGAAACCCAGCCGAGGCTATGTATTTTTTGATCCAATCACATATACCTACTCACTTAATTTTTCATCCGAATTTGATGAAATTTTCTAGGATTGTCCAGATTAGCGTGTAGATGGTCCCCTATGAGGGTAGTGAAAGGTACTTAGAGATTGGTGTTTTGAGATTAACTACTATGCATCGGATCATCTATACAATCGGGTTATGGATACGAGGAAGCTATGTGCCACACCCACTTGGCAGACGTTTTTTTTTTCTTCAACACCAACCACATGCTCATTAGTGATAGTGTGATAAAAACTTAATAAAGTGTATTAGTCTTCATTGGTGGTTAACAACTTGATAATTATTAAACCTGCTGTATTTGGTGAAGGTCCTGTTTGTGATGAAGGTAGACGAACAAGCTTTGTAAATAAGAGGTACCATAACATACCATATGAAATTGCATGATACCGTGATTTGTGGAACCGAGAATGAAGAGGAACCATATATATTGAAACTAAGTACATTCACAATGTATAGAATTAAATGGAGATACACTGCCCTACACAAGCAAAATCGAAGAGGAGATATATGATAAGACTAAGTACCTACATGCACTATATAGAAGAGAGGACATACAACCCGCTAAGAATGGAGAGATAATATAAAAAACGTCTGCCAAGTGGGTGTGGCACATAGCTTCCTCGTATCCATAACCCGATTGTATAGATGATCCGATGCATAGTACCTAATTAATCTCAAAACATCAAAACAAGTTAATTTGTAACATCCCTGAAAATTTCATTGAAATCGGATGGAAAATGTAGAAATTATGGACGTTACAAGGAAATTCACGTTTGCGCATGCGCAGTGGCTACTATCAGTCCGAAGGTGATGATTTTCATAGGGGACCGTCTACAACCTAATCCGCATAATCCCTGAAAATTTCTTCGAAATCGGGTAGAAAAAGTGGAAGATATTGCCGTTACAAGGAAATTCACGTTTGCGCATGCGCAGTAGCTACTATCAGTCCGAAGGTGATGATTTTCATAGGGGACCGTCTACACACCAACCCGCACAATCCCTGAAAATTTCATTGAAATCGGATGGAAAATGTAGAAGTTATGGCCGCTACAAGGAATTCACGTTTGCGCATGCGCAGTCGCTTCTATCAGTCCGGGGATGATGATTTTCATAGGGGACCGTCTGCACAACAACCCGCACAATCCCTGAAAATTTCATTGAAATCGGACAATAACTTCGTATAGTTATGCGCGTTACAAGGAATTCATGACAGACACACAGACAGACAGACACACAGACACACAGACACACAGACACACAGACACACAGACACTGATCCAAAATTGTTCAGAAAGGTCTAAAACGCAAAACGCGAGTGAAAATTTTGATTTTGGAGAACTTTTTTTTTTCGACCTTGAAAAGTGAAAACAAAGCTTCCGCTACCTTGGTAGACTCGGAAGCAATAGCAAGTGGTAGAAAAATTTAAACATTCATAGGGCATTTAAACATTCCACCTCCGTGGAAAAATAACCATGATTGAAACAAAAGCGCTAGAATTTGAAGAACAAGAGGATTAGCACATTTTCTTCTCACCCTCAACCCATATGAAATATGAAATTCAACCTCAACCATATGAAATTGCATGATACCGTGATTTGTGGAACCGAGAATGAAGAGGAACCATATATAGTAAAACTAAGTACATTCACATTATATAGAATTAAATGGAGATACACTGCCCTACACAAGCAAAATCGAAGAGGAAATATATAATAAGAATAAGTACCTGCATACTATATAGAAGAGAGGACATACAACCCGCTAAGAATGAAGAGATAATATGAAATAAGCAAGTGGTAGAAAAATTTAAACATTCATAGGGTATTTAAACATACCACCTCCGAGGAAAAATAACCATGATTGAACAAGAGGATTAGCACATTTTCTTCTCACCCTCAACCCAAAATATTGATCGATAAGGAACTTAAAAAAGAACAAGTTTGCAGTCAGAAACACAAAATTCACTCATTCCAAGCAAGAATAAGCATTGAACGACGAAGTTTCTCCCTTGAGATTTGTTTGCTCTGACGTACGTGTAGCTTGTTGATTACAGTATCACAAACAGTACTGCAGTGTTAGTTCGATACCTAATCCCTCATCGGTTCATCTCCTTAGATAACTAAATCGTCTACAAGGACCTCATCAACTCTCCATCAACAACGTGTTTGGTCTCTTCGGGAGAGCGCTAGTGTCGTATGTAGCTCGAGGTTGACTGGCGCATTGTTACAGGTCGTTCATCCTCATTCCGCGCCTCGCTTTTTTTCTACTACAAAACGGGGTCGAACACCTTCAAACAACGTAAGTCATAATTGACTGTATATTTAAAAATTTAGCAGCTCGTCGATCACGTTCAGCAACGTCAGCAATGCTCTACCACAGTTCACTACTCCAAGTATGAAGAGGAGTATGTGAAATATGAATGAGAATTCATAATAAAATTTAAAAGGACATTTTGCATGCTTTCTTCAATTTTCAAATAACAAAACAATTCTGGATGGCGTAAATTTAATCAACCTACGTTATGAAAGTTTCTAGCCCGAGACATTTCATCAGGAATTTCACCAATTATAGAGTGGTTTTGGGAGTAGTGAATTGTTAATGTCGTTTTTAGATTTTTCTGATTCTTAGGGCACTACCAAACTTGATGTAACATGGATTTTAAAATTTAACAAATAAAACACTATTTTCGTTATATTTTGAACAAATTGTTCTAATGTACCTACAATGGCACTTACTGACGATTTCAAAAACCAAAAATTCAAACAGTTCGTTGTACCAAACTTTGGTTTTATACATTGCATTCATATACATCATAATGCTGGTAGACATTGACAGATTTATCTATCTAATACTGGCGCAATATAGGAAGCTATCGAGCTGGAATCGAGATCCTTAAAGGACAGACCAGGTCCCGACAGAGTTCTGCTTTTCCATCCAGACAATCGCCCGCTCGATTGGAGATGGAGACGGATGCCTTCAAATATCCAATTCCGCCTCTTCGCATCCATCAAGATGTGATGAGAAACCAGTTTACTTAACCCCCTTTTGCGTCACTCATTTCCCGAATAGGAACAAACGTCAAAAGCCCGTTCGATCGGAAAATAAGCACGAACGGAACGTAAATCGTGCACAATATCGAAGAGCCAAAGAAAATGGATGGAGGGTCGCGTGATAATATGAATAAAAACCAACAGCGGTGGGAGAAATGGGAGGGGAGGAAGAGAAGGAAGGTAAATCCGCCGTTAAATTGGGTAAACAGCAACAGGCGGTAATAGCTGGCCTTATATCATGAGAGAAGCGAAAGGGGGAAGCCGACGAACCGAGGAAGAGCAAGAGGCGATAAAGGGATGAAGCCAGAGAAGACCGTTCACCGGGATGAAGAATGAAATGGAAAGAAAACTCGATCTTCGTAGCGCCTATATTCCTAAGCCCATTGATATTAAACATCACATTATTTATCGTGTCACAACAAACCAAAAGGACAAAATTGTTTGTTTGGGGTACATACCTACATAGATGGGGGGAATTTTCCAATCAGAAAATATTTGTCTGTATACAGAATATTTCGTGATCAGTAATTTAATCATAAAAAATTACGCAATAATCTAGGCTTAAAATGGGATACAATATTCTCTGATCAATCAATTCACCACCTAAAAGCCTTGAACAATATAAGCTTGAAATGGTAGAAGAAAGAAGATAATTTCTGATGAGACAGATTGTATTGCTAATTAGTATTTTAGCATGTTGCCTTCAAGGCCACGATAAAACGACTTCAGGAGGTCAGAGTGATTGCGGAGTCGCTCAGCATCGAGTTGGTTCTCCCAAATCTGCTTGATGTCGATAGAGCGAGTGTAGTTGAAAAACTACTTCTCTCACTCCGCTTTCTTCCTTGCATCTACTGAGTCAAAATTAAAGCTCTAACAGGTATCATTCCTTCACTCACTACGGCTAAATCCTGCTGATCTTCTCCCAGACTGGAAGATTTGCATCTAAAACGCTGCAAATTTTTACATAACGGTTTATTATTTTCCTGTAAAGATCACTCGTCTGCGAGACATCGCATTTGATCAGATGAAATTTGCCGCACTTTCGTCATGGAAAGTTGGTATATGATTCACAATTGTGTTTCTGATTCATCAGTCTCTATTCTACGTAGCAACAGAGACGAAAACTGCCTAAAGAGCCCCTTCTGAAGTTGGGAGTGGAGGGCGGAGTGCGGCTGCTCTCAGGATAATTGAGGGATACTAACAAGTGGGTCTGATGAATTTCACAATATTTGCTCTTTTAACAATAGTTGATCGGCTAGGTGGTACCATTCCTTTTTAAAAATTGAACACTATCTAAAATGTTTGAAAAAAAGGATTGAATAATCATTATTAATGTAATTAAATATCCTCATTAAGCGATGGGTTGGTCCCACTAACCTCTGGATGATGTCAAAAAATTATTTAAAAATATTGGAAATTTTGAATTATTGAAAAGACAATATTCTGTACATCGGACGTCTCTAAGCTAGGGAGCATTGAAAACATTTCCCCTCATAGAACTGACTGACAACAACCTTCGGGACACAACTAGATCTCCAAACGTCATCAAAATCGGTCCATGGGACGAAACGACAAAGTTTTATTCGATTTTCGAATTCTACAAACGTACCTACTTTGAAACGTAAACCATAAAATTTTGAAAAGGGGCGGGAGAGGTGGCTGAAGTTGGTTGTTTTGCTCGATTCCAAGGGTTCATTATTGAAAATAATAAACCAAAATAGTCATTTATTCTATGGTTAAAGGGGAAGGTTCATTCCAATCAAAGAACTTGAGAACTTCTTCCAGCCAGCTTAGGTTCTACACTAATACTTAGGTTATATTGAAGTTTAGATGTACCTCATTCAAGTCCAGCAATTGTGACAGAAATAGACTGGAGTGAGAACGCAGAGCGCCGAGCTCAGGCTGGTCCAGACCTTCCAGCCATTGACCCGCCCCAGGTGTTCCCTGGAAGGCAGTGAGCTCATCATATTCATTCTCAATACAACATACCTAGGTGTCCAATAGGTCCGTAAAGTTGCTGTCAGTCAGGGAAAGTGTAGAGAAAATAAGGAATAAGGTGTAGAGAAAATAAGTGATAAGGCTTGGGTAGTGACAATTCTGTCTACTTTGAATCATCCAAATAGGTAACGCTTGAAAAGCCCTTGATGATAACTATCCTTTCCTGCCAAATAATGTTTTTGGCAGGTAAAAACACTAGAAGATTCTATCCCCATAGTTCCGCCCATTATCCAACATGATAATCATCTGAACTAATAATAGGTACCTGAACTGGTAATAGGTTCAGTATAAATTGGATCTGACACCATATCTTCCAAAAATGTTGACCGATACCCAATGAATATTTATACCCAATGAATAACCGATACCCAATGAATATTATACCCAATGAAACATTTTTTTAAATAGAAAATACGGTTTTTTTCTCACTGCAATTCCAGAAGATTATGGTTTCACTAGGTTCCTGTCACTTCCTCCAAAAGCAAGATCGCAGGATTGAAGGCCCGTTACCTCTATTCTCTCCCATCAACTGTCATGGTTCGGCGGATGAAAATTCCTCTTTTATTCTCCTGAAATTAATCGGACCTCGATGAGGTCACGTTAACAAAAGGACGTCTCGAATCAGGTCGCGAACGTTAATGAAGAACCGATAGCTTCACAACGACAGGATTTCTATGGCTACGACGTCGAAAATCTCCGGAAAATACGCTTCTCGGCAGGAATGATAACGAGGTTTTTTTTTTTACTTGACGTTTTACATGAGAAAGCTATAACGAATACTTTTAGCGACCTCTTTTTTTATTGTAGGGCAGAATAGAAGGTAATTCGCGTGGGGCCATTGTTCGAATTGATAACAGGCAGGACGTTCAAGCGCCCGAATATCACGCTCTCGTGAATTGATACTCTCGTGAATTGGATGACATACATTTTCAACCACAACGTTACTCGACAAAGTGAATGCCGAGTTTAAGCAGAAGGGCTTTAGATATATATACTTTTTTATTGCTGCTCCTATTTTTAAAAAAGCAGAATAAGGCAAGCCAGGTAAGCCACAGAAGTATCGGACCTTATACTCCATAAGGAGTTGGATGTTCTCGGGTATGAAGAAAAAGATGGGGACCTTTCCACTTACTGGATGAAGGATCAAGCCTAGTTGAAAGGTGAAGAACGTAGATAGTTTGAACGGACAAATATCTGGAGCTTACGTGGTAAATTCCGATGGAGTAGGTAACAAATATCACAGCTCCATTTTAAAGGACGAAGAGGGAAGGTTTGGTCGGAAGGGAGACTAGGAATGTAGCAGCAAATATTACAAATTCCGCTGAAGTAATATAGTTGGATCAAGCAAATTGCTTGATCATATTGGTGGAAAAGTAGCAAACTGCAATAAGAACAGGCAAATTGGAAACTGCTGGAGAAATATAGCAGGATCTAGCAAATGTATTAGGCGGAGGAGAATCATCAAACATCAGCGAGCAGAAAAGAGCTGAAAAAACTCATTTTTGATACTGCTGGACTGAGTAATTCGCGTGGGGCCATTGTTCGTGATCCAATAGCAGCTCAGTAGGGTTTGAAATAAGGAATCATCATTATTTATTGGTAATTTTATTGACCTGATTCGGAGAGGAGGTCTATAGGAGAAAAGAAAGAACAGAGTAAATACTACCCCTGACTCTGATCGAGTAAGAAATACTGCACTATTAAAGGGCGTAGAAGAAACAGTTGACCGAAGAAGTGGTTTAGGTGGAAGGAATGCAAGGATTCCCTGCCAAGGAATCCAAGAATCCAGCAAGAATTTATCTAACATTGGAGTTGCTAGGAAAAATTACAATTTTCACTTCTAGTGGACAGATTTCTATTTAATCGGCACTTATTCCATTGAGAGTAATTACTATTTAGTGATTTTTTTAAAACATCAATGAATAATTTAAAATGGAACTTGGGTATTGGAAACTTAACAATGACTTGATCCAGATTCGAATTTATTCAGTCAGCAATGCCCCAATGATTGATTCCTTGACGAATTTATATATCTTTCGGCCTGTGTTCTGGTGAGCGTGGGGACCGACATGGTCGATCGCTCCTTTGATTTACAGTCAACGCGTAGTGAGCCATACATCAGGCTGGAACTCCATGTGGGGCGGACACATTGTATTTTGCGACTGGAAGAGAGTACCCATTAAGATTCCAGTCTGGGTGGTCCCAAACTATTCAAAACGCTGCAAATTATTACAAAATGGTTTATTATTTTTCTATATAGATCGTCTGCACTCGTCTGCAAAGCCACCAACCATCCAACGTGAAGAAAAACAGCGATCGCATTTCGGTCAGCTATAATTTGAACGGAGATTAGGCCTCTTTTGCGATTCACACTCGTGTTTCTGATTTATCGTACGTCCACCCCTTAAATTCTCGTAGAGAACAAACGGTTTGTCCTACAGAGCTCCGCGTGGTCTCAAACAATTTTAAAAATTCTATTCTACCTTAAATTGATGGAGAAACAATACCTTTATATCAAAATTTTTTGAGTTAAGGCGTTTTCAAAATTTCAAAATTCATTTTTGGACCCTTAGAAGTGACCTACATCAACCAAAATCTTCGGGGCACAACTAGACCCCAAATGGAGCCTTCATACCAAATTTCATCAAAATCGGTCTATGCTAAGTGGGGAAAGTGCCGCGTACGGCGGACGGCCAAGTTTTTATTCGATTTTTGGATTCTACGTACCTTGAAACGTAATCCAACAAATTTTTAGTGGGTGTTAAAAACTTTCTTTTCTTGGTCAATTCAAAAGGTTCATTATTGAAAATAATAAACCAAAAGGAGCGATGCTTAAGATACAAACTGATATTATACAATAGTTACGATAACGTGATTAAAATACGACCAGATCACCTGTGGGAGAGAAATGAAGAAGGGAACTAGCTTCTACTTTGTCTGTTGTGAAAAACGGAAATTTGGAATACATACAGCCTCTTGAGAACCTCTGGAAGTGACTCAGAGAATGTCAGATCAGCTATACCCACGATAAAAGTGTTCATCACTTTAATCCGCTTCCAGGAGTGAATTTTAATAATCTCGATTCTTCTACGATCTAATTCTTGCACAAATATTCCTGCACCAAATCAGTATGAAATGTCTCTATTCAGGAACACCCAATCAAGTAGGATCATTCGGAGGGAAGTTGGATTTTATGTGACCAGGGAGTTCACTTGCTCTGGCGACTACTGGTAGATCGATAAAGTGCTTCACATCCGTATTCAAAGACCGACTCCAACAGAAACGGGGTGGAAATGAACCGCAATTAACATTCAACCGCAACTGAAAGGACAAACCGAAGGCAATATTGTACTTGATTTGTCTTCAGAGACGAGGGAAGTTGCTAAGGGCCTACTTCTAACCGTGATATAATCAAGTCAGCAGAGCACTAGGCACATTGCTGTACCTTCCAGTCAAAGGGTAATGGAGCCCGCCCAGGGTCATTAGTGGGACGGCGAGCTGCTGGAATAAGCATGAATCTTCAGTTTCGGAATTAATTTTCGCAAGAATGTTCAGGAATTGAAATGAACCGTGTATGAGGGCACCCTATGGAGATGTTGGAGATTATGTTAATGATTATGACGAAACTATTAAATGTACGATTCTTTATCAAATTTAGGTTTTTTCCTGATATTGAAGCACTACGTGAGTCACATCGATCTATTCGCTCGTGACCCATTTCTCATTTGATTCGATGATGAACGAAAAAATCTGTTAGTATACGAGGAAACGGGTCCACGTTTGCGATGCGGTATTCAAACTAGAATATAACTGCTAAGAGCAGAAGCGAGAAAGCCTACGTTTGATTCAGATTGGTTATTGGCGCGGAAAAGCGGATGTGCACGTATAAAAGCCTATCCCAGCCTCAGTTGAATGTATGTATTTGCACTACATTGAACACTGGCTTAGTACATTTGCGTGCGAGGCACTGTTGCGCTATATCTACCTACATGATTTTACCAATATAATATTCGCTTCGTCCATCTATTCCTACTGAATTCTAGTGGCACAGCCCTGATCGCTCAATCTGTTTTGTGAGGTATCATTAAGTACACTTGATTTTTACAAAAGGATCAAGAACGAATGGGAGTAGATAATCTAGTCTAAATATGAGGTTCAAGTATTGGGATTACGCCAGTTCTTATCGGAAGCGTAAATTTGTCCGAAGAGGCCTTGAGGGAAAGTCATAAAACGTGATGTTTTGGATCGGTCCCCTCCTTCGACTCAGTTCGCCGGATAATATTCAAGAAAATAGTTCTCGTAGTAGTAGTCTAATCAAATTCTTTTGTAAATAAGGGAAACAGTTCCAAAGCAGACTTGGAGAATTTCATCCAAAAAATTTGTCAGAATGTTTCTGTTTTTTTTTTTTTTTTGTAGGTTGTTCCTTTAGAGAGGGTGAAAAACGGAATTATCTTCCAGCTATTAATTTATCAGTTTTAAATTATGAACACCAGGTACCTAACAAAAAATACTTTTTTCAAAAAAATCGTTCCAAATTTCAATTTTGCGAAAATATTCAATTGCGTAGTAGTAGAAACTAATTGATTTTGAGTAGTTCTTGGATCTTTTCTTTTTTTTTAAATCAGATCTTTATTAAACCGGATTGTTTTCTGAAGGAAAACTACTCAAATTCAAGGCGTCGACAAGGTTGAAGCGGTAATTCCCTGATGAGTTCCATGAATATCCGGTAAATCAACCCAAGAATTACAATCTTATCAATATCAGAATTCCTTGCATTAGCAAAATTCTAAAACAATTCTGAAGTCCAGGTAACCCTCACAGCCGATTCGATTCAATGGATTTCAGAGCCCGGAAGATCCCTCGAATATTTCAATACTGCAAAAATTCTCAACTGCCAGAGTAGAAAATACTCATTCTAGATTCCCCCTCGACTTCTATAAGGACTTCCATTACCGTGAATTCTTCGCCTTCCGAGGGTCCTCGGATAATGGAAAATCTCGTTCTTGGAGACCCTATAGGATAAGAAGTCTTCGGATTCCTATTCTCTCCTCCCCCAGACCGTATTTTTCCTTTACCCCACCAGACTTAGGCACTAAGGCAGCCTCTTTTTTCGAGAAAAAGAAGAAGCGAGAAGGCAAAGTATGGTTAGTGAGAGTTTTGTCCGAGTTTCTCTTCACCTTTTGGGGTCGGCTTTAACCCCTCCACCCATCTTCTGGTGCAGAACATCTTCAGCGGTTGTTAGGCCAACAAGTTATCGAGCAAAGGTTTGGCTATGGGGAAGTTAGAGGCCCATTCCAACAGCTCTTCCCGGACTATTACTCCGCTTCCTTCACATATTTGTATTTCCACCCCCAACTTTGTGTAGACAATACACAAAGTCCTCATTTTGCTCAATTTTTACCATAAAAAGTCCGATAATTTAATTATTAAAAACGAACATAACGTTCTCAGCGTTTTGCCCATTACGAGGAGTCAGAGGTATAAACGCAGTTACGAATAAAATCACTTGCGATAAGATTGTGGAAAACCATTTTAATAAAAACGGGGTTGAGTAGAACGTTGTCTATTTCCACGAAAAATAATGAGTTACAAGTTAAATCGATTTCGACGGTTAGGTAGTTCATCATCAGTAACAAACAATAATTGATTGTTTATTTGATTATTGTTTGTTACTGACCTAACCGTCAAAATCGATTTAACTTGTAACTCATTATTTCTCGTGGAAATGACAACGTTCTACTCAACCCCATTCTTACATAAACGCAGAATCAAAATTGAACAGGAAGGACTGAAGGTGTGACCCGTGGACCGAAATACTTTGGGACTACAATAATATTACAACTAATTTGAGTAAGAAAATGTCTCAGCAATTTTGTTCCAACCCATGTTTTCAAAGTTTTTGACATTTTATGTCTTTACTATGGCACATAAATGAAAAATCGGCACGCGGGCATTGTAACGCGGGCATTGTAACGAGGGGAGCGTCACGCGGAAATTTTCTGATGATTTTCACGTACAACCAATCGTTCCTAGGGAAAACTAACTTCCTCATTTTCCACCCCACAAAAATCGTTCACCACTCATTGGAAAGCTCTCAATTTATTAATCATGGTACACGGTCCCTAATATGAATGCACCTGTACGGAAAGCTTGTGGAATACTCCGTGCTTGGGCGGAAGTAGACCCGGATTCCTCCCGTCAAAACGTCGATTTCGTTGAAAAAAATTAACGTTTTTCCGTGTTCAAATACAAAATTATCTACTAAATATGAATTTAAAATATTTTTCGACCATTCCATTGGAAAGCTGAGATCTTTTCGCAGTTTTTGGTGTTGGGGCTCGTGTAAAACCATTCGGGAGAAATACCCTAACAAAGACAGCTGATGACGTAAACGACGCTAGGAATGGCAGTTAGACGAAAATTCAACCTGGGATGGTTAACTTTACTGTTACTTATTATAAAAATTCAAGAGATTCAAACATTCAGTTGGGACTGACACAGGACAAGAAACTCATCTGGCACGAACCATCAAGAAAATCTGATGGGGGATTCACGTCCTCATGCTTCTGCTCGCCACCTCGCCTAGCGCTCCACTCAAAGGGTCAATAAGGATGTCTTATCAAGGGTTCAGCTTCACAGCCAAATACAAAAAGTTCAAACGTTTCAGAATCGAACCCTTCGGCTAATAACGAAAACACCTTGCTAAATTATTAACAATGCAAACCAACATTTTGATCCCAGTAGCATCTCAGTGGCAGTAGCACTCACCATACTTAATATGGAACTTCACCAACAATTGAACAAGCAACCACCCAGTCGTGATCTAAAAAATACTAGAAAAAGAAAAACCATTGATCTGACCTCTATCTGAACATTACCTGTGAGACATACTTGTGACCATCAATGTTAACTATCGAAGGATTCAACATATTATCGCCCACCTTATTGTGAGAAAAAACAATCTAAAAATCAACATGATTTGTGCAAAACTGAAATGTACATACGTAATACAAATAAAGTTGGACCTTAAAAAAATGCAACTCTGTCTCTGATAGGTCTTGATTCGGCTCAAATACATCTCAACAAGGGTCTCTGAGACGTCATGAGTTTTGACACAGACCCTTCTAAGCAGAGTTCTATGACGTCACATTGTTATTTTTTAACAACGTTGAAATGCACATTATTTCATTCAAGACGTTGGTCATAAGTCCTTGGAAAACGGATAAATAGTTCCTTAATAAGAATGCTATAAAAGAGAAGAGCAATCAAAATCGGAATTAATAAGAGATGACTATTTAGGACCATATTACGACGTTATGACTAAGTTGTCGTGGATGTACTAACTCTGGTGGCTATGTTAACAATGTGATGTTTATAAATTATCGTACACCTACAAATACATCTCGAAAGTGTGGTAGGTAGGCACTGTAATACGCCTCTAGTCTGAGAAGACATCTCTTGTGACGTTCCAAAAAGTATCGCCAAAATTTCCATGACAGATCTTTGAGCCGATTTGGAAACGTCTCACAAACAATCTATAGCATGTTGTAAAGTTCTCATCGTTAGCCAAACGAGTTTGTCAATTCAGAATTTCCTCAAGTGACTTCGCGAGATGAGGCGTCAGAGATGAACCTTAAGTTGCTGATGGTGTGTCAACGAATAAACTTTCTCTTTGAAGAGGCACCGTTCGCTAAATACATCCCAAGTTCCCTTTTAAAAAATGGCTCCTTTAAATAATTGGACCAAAAAACTCTCGTTAAAAAACGTAACAACCCGACATTTTTTCCTCAAATTATCTTTGGAAAGACTAGAGCAATTAATTTTCCTCTTTGTGGATATTAATTACGCGTAGGTTCATTACTTTTTCTTGCCCCCTCCATCTGGCCTCCTTCATTCTGCCAGGTACTGGAACGAATGCTGTACAATTTTAATTAGCCGGCGGTTGCGCTGCCCAGCAAAAAACCTTGATCCGGAGTTTCATACTGCTCGTGAGAGTACCTTTTATTTATTCCTACACCGTTAATAAGGATTTCATAAAAGAGATATTAAGTTTTAGGAGCTTCCATAATTTAATTTGAGGTTTATTTGAAAAAGTCGCTGTCAGCACATTTTTAACTTGATCGGACGAATCATTATAAAAGAGAATACTTGGCATGAATTGAATGAAAGAATTCGGATGTTAGTAGAACTTGGCACTTTATCCGGAATGACGCATTGAAGAAGAGCCACATATGTATATAAAAAATGTATGTACCTACTTTGTGTAACAACATGCCAGGAGGTTTTAGTGAGATTCTGAGATAGAAGAATCTATCTAATCTTGGTGGGTAATTGGTTCAAAAAGTGTGCAAATTTTTCTGCTCACTGTTTCAAAAAAATTGTTCAAATTTTGAACATTTTCAAAGATAGATAGATAGCTGTACCTAACAAGTTTTACCAAGTCCATATTAAATATAACACTTATTTAAAAATATATAACCATGAAGCTACAATAAGCGTGACAAGGATGTGGTATGATTACCTTGAGCCAGGACTTCACCCTTACACGTTTAATACATTAATATTAACTGTTTTCAATTGTTAATATACAGCATCAAGCAAACGAATTAAATTACTTTCAATCGATGCTTTGAATTTGATTGAGTAGGTAATGTATGACTTACATGTACTTATTATTATTTTTTTGAATTATTACAATAAGGTACCTACTTCTTTTTATAATTACAAAAAAATATAAAAAGAAGTACCTTATTATAATAATTCAAAAAAATAGTAATAAACCTAAAAATAATAATGTAAATTTTACATTTCCTTTGTTCTAAGTTTATCGGCCTACCTTGGGGGGATTCAGTCCCAACATTGTAATTGTAATGAGAAACCAAGGATCACCGGTAGTCCCAAGTTGCTACCAAGTACCAAGAAGGGCCTCCCAGTTCCATCATTTCAGAAACCGGATTACCTCTTCACGATCCAGTAAGGATCTCTTATAGCTTGTGCGTCTATAAGGGGACAAAATTAGACAGCGCCTACAAGATGTACCTATTACTTACTGGTCTCTGTTCGCTCAAGTTACCCAGAGAATTTTCAAAGGATGGCTTCATAGACACTTGTATAGTTGCCTTTAACATTGGCTTGAGATTGAATGAACTCGATGTAATGGCGAATTTGCATAGAAATGCACTTTAATTATCATTATTTAAAGATGCGTTTTATCTACAAGAAATGGTTTATAAAAAGTAGGTCATGCACAGCTAAATAGATGGTTCTGAATGAGTGGTAATTTTAGCTTACCTTTTGCTTTCGAGTCTACCAAGGTAGAGGAAGCTTTGTTTTTACTTTTCAAAGTTAAGAAAAAAAATGTTTTCCGAAATCTTTTTTTTTTTTTATTTGCGTTTTACGTTTTAGAACTTCCTGAACAAATTCGAATCCATGTTTGTTTGTCAGTCTGTCATGAAATCCTTGCCACAGCCATAACTTCTACATTTCACACCCGATTTCGATGAAATGTTCGGCGATTGTGTGGGTTGGTTTGCAGATGGTCCCCTATGAAAATCATCGCCCCCAAAGTGAATTTATTTAGTGTGCATGCGCAAACGTGAAATCCTTGCAACAGCCTTAAGTTCTTCATTTTCCAACAATGAAGGGATGTTTTGAGCCCTAACTTCGTTTGATTCTTGAAATGCTTAATATTTTACTATGTAAAATTAAATTTAAAAACCTAAAAAATTTAAGTTTTAATTGTTTTTTAAATTTGAAAAAAAATTAATTTTAATTTTTAATTTTAAATTTTTAAATTTTCAATTTAAGTACATTTAAATGTTTAGTATTTACTGTGTAAAATTAAATTTAAAAAATACTTTTTTTGGCTTGATGTATATCTTACTTACGACAATGGTGCATTCAATATTCTTTTAATGTAACCCCCCTCATAGAGTCCTACTATCGAATCAGAATAGAAAATCAAATGAACTCGACAGTCTTGAACATCAGGGATAGGAACATCAATACATGATAACCGATGGAATCCTGAAGAAATCGGTCCCGTGTAATAAGAATTTGTTGATATTATTCCGGATCGTCTCTAGAAATCAGAAACCTTTTCAGGGCGTAATCAGGATAAACTGTTTCGATTCTGTAGAATAGTCAACCTATCTCAGAGAACAAAAAGGAGTAGGTAGGTTGTTGATACAGTGGTCGATGTTTGAGACGACAACATCCAACGGAACAAAGTAGAACAGACAAAACGGATTTCCACTTGAAACGTGGAAGGAGAAAATAATGAAAACGTCAACCAAACAAGAATGTTCGCGTAGTTGCCCGAGACAGTTTCCTGTTTTTGCCGAGTCGACTTATTATAAAAGCTTCCTTGAAGCGGGATTTCACGCCCAGGTATCTTTTACGTTTAATTTGCCTTTTTCCCGATGAGTATAGTTAGTTTTAGCTCTGTATGACAGAGTATGAATTTTTATAACGTTGTGTTCAAACAATGGAGAGAGCGCAGTATTATTTTTTTTAATTACAAATAAAAAAATTGCCAAAATTGAAATAAATATCACATACTACAATATCATAATATTATTGTTAAAAAATAAAGCGAATGTAGGTTGGATCAATCTACTTGAAATGTCAATACTAGTAGATTCCTCACAGACTACCTCGATAATTCGAAACTACAATGACCTTCAAGGAAGTTCGAATGATAGGGTGTTGAATAACTACATATCATGTACGTTCTGTTTGAATAATTAGTAGCAATCAACGAAGGAGAGCCAAACAATTCGATCAATATAATTATCTGTGCATCGGTCCACCAAGTCTTGATGTATTTAAATGATAGAATCGTGAATTATCAAACGAACATAATTGAATGGGTGTCATTTCGCTTACAATCATCAAACTTTGCCTTGACAAGAGTTAGAAACCGCTTGTAATTTATACATTTCAACTACATCAATTTTTTTTCATTTTCAACAAATAATTAGACTGCATGGACGAAAATATCCAAAATTATTTTTAATTTTCACGCTGAGTCTTCAAAAAGATGGCTTCTCAGGTCAACTCAAATGTAAGCCAAAAAATTTATATAGAACGAGATTTTTCTTTTACAAATTACGTAGATAAATAAATGTTGTTGGAATTATCGGATGGCTAAAAAACTATTTTTTTCCAATATAGCATCTTTAGTCTACATTCTCTATTTTTACAGCATATTCAGCAATTTGATTTCTTACTACTGCATAATTATGTATGTCATTTTCACCCAGATCAGTCATCTTCTGATAATTCACATTAAACAGCAGTATCTTTGCGGTGTGGGGTTTTTAGGGGAATCAAGAGGTAACGTCGATAACAGAAAATTCGACAACTTGAACTTTAAAAGTAAAAATAGAGGTTATTAACAAACTACGGACGGTAGACCTACGGTTCTAGTCAGATCATTTAATGATGATTAATTTTACGTCATTTTTTCCACCAAAACTGCTTTTGGAAGTTTATTTCGCGACAAATGTTCAAATGACATTCTTTGTTAGATTGAACATTGGAACGCTTTCTTGAGTCGTGACGATCGGAAAAATAATGGAAACCTTCTGTTAATCATTATTAAAATAATTATAAAAATTGAACGATTGTTTTAAATTCACCAGTTGTAACAAAGATCCAGTATAATATTACCCCTGATTTTGGATTACTTAGGTGTTCCCAAATTTTCTGAGTTGAAACGGTCTTTTAACCCTAATTGGACCATGGTATCACTAGAGTCACCAAAAACAAATCAGGAACACCACAGATATCCCAAAGTGTCACCGGAATAACCAAATTTAAAAAGGAATTTGAAATTTAATGGACAGCATAACTTTTTTGTCTCAAATTTTGTCTCAAGTCTTGTTATGAAAAAATTGGTGAAAAAACTACACCTTTACTTCGAGAGTTTTCGAGCTAGGGCACTCTTGAAAATTTCAACCCTTAATTGTCACCCCTTAGAAGTGACTGACATCAACCAAAAGCTTCGCGGCACAACTATACCCCTAATGGATCCCATATGTCAAATTTGAACCAAATCGGTCCAGAGTTGATAGGAAAAGTGCCCCGTACCTACGGCGGACGGACGGAAAATTTTTTATTCGATTTTCGGATTCCACGTATCTTGAAACGTAAAACATCACATTTTGAGGGAGGGTTTAAATTTTTTTTCTTGCTCGATTCCGGTTCATTATTGAAAATAATAAACCAAAATTGGTCAAATGGAAAAACTAACTTTTTTTAAACGCGCAAAGGTTCTGAAATCCGGCTCATGAATTTTTGCCTGTAGGCCTAAAAGATGCGCCAACATCTCATCTTTCCAACGGTATAATCATTTTTATTTTGAAAGTGGGACATATCACAGACGTACCTTGAAACGTAAACCATCAAATTTTTAGGGGGATTAAACAATTTTTTTTTGGTCAATTCCAAAGGTCTATTAGGTATTGAAAATCGATGAACAAATTTTCAGAATTTTTGTCATAACATCCTTTTTGACTTTAAATAATTTACAAAAAATGTTTCGAAAATTCAGCTCTGTCCATAATAAATCTAGTTAATCTGGTGACACCTCGGGAAAGCTGTGGAATTCCCAAGATGTTTTCGGTGTGGACCAATTAGGGTTAAATTGATGGTTTGTTTGGATCTACCTGGGAACATAGGTACCTAATTTGAAACTATTTGCGGGAAAAAGAAAGATTTCAATGTATTTAAATTCAGAATAATCAAAGGATTAAAAAGTTACTGATGGACAATTACGAGATTCGAACTATCGAGGGTCGACTGAATTTTTTGAATTAATTTTTTTCAGATAACGAGAGAAGTAAACAAAGGTAATTACGGCGGAGACGCACCTAAAGCCGAGTGGAGCGCAGTTCCGGTCGGATCAGCCCGTCCCTCCATCACAAATTCCAACGGTCCGAATTCATGCGGCGGGCGGCGAGCAGGGAACCTCGACTTCACCTCGCTGGCGGGATTTGACGCGGTCGGAAACTTCGGCGCGAGCAGAACGGAGGAGACCGCGTAGCGAGCTCACCCGACGAGTCCCGAACTGTAACTGGAAAAGAGGACGAGCTTTCGGAGCCGCCTCCCTCCTCCTCGGTGCTCGGCTCGCAGCCGCTCGGCTCCTGTCACCGGCGCACCCCTTTCAGTGATGTCCCCACCCGCTTTCGGTACTTTTACTTTCCTTACCCAAACAGAACGTTCTACACCGAAACAAGAAACTGGGCAATATTTTTTTAAATTCATTCATGAAGTATGAGTGAAAGAGGTAGGTCCTAGCAGTCGGAAAACCGTACTTCCCTGGACCTCAACTGGGTAAGGAATGTATAGTGAATATTCATAAGAGTGAACCTGATTGGAGATAGTGCAAAAAAATAGTGGCAAAAAATACAAGGAAAATCAAGATACGAGTGAGTATCCAGCCTTGTGGGTATGGCACATAGCACGACTCGGAAAAATTATAAAACCAACCCCTTCGTTGAACTTTTTTTAAATCTCATAAAATATTCTCCTCGTCTTTCCATAGAAAGTACTTCGTACTCGTGTGTATTGTTGTTATTTTTTTGTTTTTGCCAGGACCGTTTCCATTAAAAAGCAAGCCAAGTATTCAGTCCCAGTACTTATATTAGGTTTTATTCATTTCTAACACGCAAAAAGTTTAAGTCAAATCACAACAATTTCTATGATTATGGTGGTAATGTTCACAAAAAGCCTTAAAAACACGATGCTTGGCCATTATTTGACCAAGCGTCCAAATTTGTTGGCTAATGAACTAGCATCAATTTTGGCAAAAATTTGAAATTTTTGCGACTCAAAAATTATTCCCGGAGTAACATAAATACATTTATATTATACATCGTTATAACTTCAGCAATCGTTTTAGAATGTTCCTAAACGGATTTCAGAGAAAAATGTTCAATGCTAAAATTGCTGTGTCCATTCCAATAAGTAGCTTCATTTTCTTTGAAAATTCGCTAAAACAACTTGAAGAATAATTCTTGCACAGTTTCAGGAATGCGAAGAAACTTGGTGTCTAGCCGAGTTTGTCGATTTGCATCTCACTTAACCAGATTAGTTTTCCCGAGTCCTTTACTTCCAAAGAGCTATTTTAAAATTTGGAGAGTATTATTCTCTATTATATCCGTGAAATAGGAATGATCTAGCTTAAGCAGGTCGCACGCATGAGGCATTCGCCAAAAATAGCGAATGTTTGGAAAAGACCTGGTTGCTATTTGGCGAAACACGAGCACCTGCACGAATATGCGTGGTTCGAGGTGACAGGATGTAAATTTGTCTGTTATTACAATGAAGCTTGAATGCGTTTGAATACGTTTTGGACTTTTTTTAAATGGATATTAATTTATACACGACTCTACTCTTGTGACAACAAATGAATTAAGACTTGGTACGACTTGCCAGAATAAGAAGCTGACTCTCTTGATGAGTTGATAAGCATATGAGTTCAAATAGGTTATTAAATAAGCCAGACAAGCAGGTTGTATGAGCAACCTATCAAAGGTGTTTCACCTGATTGCTTGGTACTTTTATTGGTATTATCCAAACTGGATATTAAGTTCTATTGCACGACTGTAGAAGACAGGATGATTGAGAAGACATGTGATTGACTCTCTCAAAGTTATGAATGGATTTCGGAAGTAATTCCAGTGATCACCTCCACTCCACACGCTGGAGCCCAAGATCTCCTCCATTGGTTGGGTGAGAGAGTGGAAGAGTTGTCAAAGTACTGGATGAGCGGAAACGATATTTTTAAGAAAGGTCTAAACGGAGTTCTAGTGAATGGAATAGCCGTACTGCCTTTGTGCACTTCGGGTTTTTATGGTTTCAGGTATTTTTTTCTCGCTCAAATCCCTAAACAATTGAAGGGACTACGATCATTTCTCACTAATAATAAAGGACATTTTAAAAGAAGAAGAGAATGAATTCGAAATTTCTGGTCAAACTCACAATTCTAATTGAGCACGCTTCTGCTAATTTCGAAATAAATATTGTAAGAATCCAAGTTTCATGCAGGAATGTTTGACCAGGAGCTCCTTGTATCCATTCAGCCTGTTAGAGCATGTATCACAAGGTCAAGGTCTGTGATAGCAGCTAATGCGACAACATACGCTAATCGGTCACCGTTGTTTGATGTAAACAAGTCATCAGAGACCAGACTGTAACCCTCCCCTCCCCCCTCTTGACACCATCTGATAACGTTTACCAACTTGCGGGCGTCTGCACTAACTATCTCATTCCAGGCTCTGAATAAATCAGCAACTAGGTACTGATTTGTCATATGAACTGTTCCTAGTCCAAGAATAATCAGGAAATAATTATCACAACAAATTATTTATTGGAAAGTTGTAGTAGTATTTTCTTTGAATCGATGCAAATAAATAATTATTGGAGAAAACGGTACGAGAGAAAATGAATGAAGAGCATAATGTTAGTTTGAAATTCTCCCTCTTGTAATGAAGAATTTTACATCACTCTACTCTTCAAATTGTTTATCAATCAGTAACAGAATGAGGATTGGTTGTAGGTCATACATTTGTTAACGTCATATTTTTAGCGAATATAAGGAGGATGTGTCAGATCTGCTTGCAATAGGCAGACAATAAAGGACAAACTTCTGAAATACGATCATTCCGGTAAACGTTTTGATGAGCCGATTATTGTTGTTATTGATGGAAGAACCTGGAGATTCTGGCCCTCATGGGTACATTCCCAATTATTGATCTTGGTAAAATATTACTACTACTTGATTTTGCGTATTTGTTAATAGTCACTGAGTAATTAGCCCTTGATGAATGCGTGAAGAGACAAGGAGGAGAGCTCGGACTACTGTCACGAGTGCTTTCTTGAGGCTGTCAGGAAGGGTAAACCAAATTTTCAATGGTTTCTTTCTTTTTCTGTTCTCAGCCTCGGGCAGCCTTTCAACTAGTGGACGCGGCAAATTGAGGGCCATAATCTGGAAAACCTCGACCTCGAAATTTATTTTTCGCAAGCAAAATTTGTTATTATTTATGTGAGGGAGTCTATCCATTAATTTAGTAATATGTAGGTAGATCCTATGAACATTTTGGTATTTTTGATTGTTTTTTCTTAACGCAGAAAGTGTTTTACAGAGGTTTTGTGGTTTGAAAATATCTTGTCACATAAGAACGTCTCAAGATGCCTTGGTGATGAGCATAGTTTATCCGATGGAGTGTTACTACAGAACCTACTACAGTCAAAAACTATAAAAAGGCTGTTAATTGTGAATAACAAACTGAGCTCTCCCCTGATCAGCTTGGAGAGCCAAATTCGCTCCTGGTGGAACCAAACAGTAAAATTTCACATGGCGCCTATTTCATTTAAGACTTCTTCCTAAGCTTCTGTATGTACCTTTTCCGAAGGATATCCGAACTCGTTTAAGTTACCGTTGACAAGGTGAGGAGTTAGTTGTTCAAATACTCTCACGTACCACGTGTTTGATTACTCTAAATTCGGAGCCTCCTCATCCAGACAGTCAAATCCATTCCAACCCACCCATCTGACTTGATCAATTCTCAAAAAACCTCACTCTTCACTCTACTTCTTACTTTACTTTCCCTACCTTTCTCGATTCCTAACGGTAGCTTACTAGGTGCCGGGGTTTCTCTCTCCCATTTCCTCAATATTATAATACGATATTTGTTAAGGTCGCCCAACCGGCGTCGGTCAAATACCTAACCCACACCTAAGACTCGTTAACTATTAGAATGGGGTTTAGATTAAATTATCATTTCGGCGCGTAAAACAGTCAAATGGGTTTTAATTGAACGAGTTTGTGTGATCTCTTATAACTGCAGAACCTAACAATCCGAGCTGCTCCCTGATCAGGTATGCGAGCTAAATATTCTTCTCGTGGCCCCATGAAGTTGACATTTCACAGAGACTCTATTTAAGTCTGCTGAATCAGAATAATAAACTGAGCTTATCCCAGGTCAACTCACCGAGATAAATTGCTACCACAAATGTACTATTTTACAATGACCACTGGCAGCTCGACACCCCCAATGGTATAGTTTTTCTTAATTTAATAATAAGAATTGGATTTATTTATATTTTTTAAATAAATGTATATTGAGGCAGATGAAAATAATTAATATTTTTCTAGTATCCGATACATCGTCGATCTCCTTGAATCCAAACAGCTGAATGGAATGAGCTAATTTTTGTTCCTCAACACAAAGGATCGACGGAAGAGGGTGTCGGAAACCCGAGTGCTCTGATTAAATTAACAGGTCGAACTGATTTGTTGACGCCAGGAGTCCCCTCCTTCCTTTCACGACCCTAGCCAGTATTTACCGATGGGGTGGACTGAGGATCAGTGTCAACTTGACACCAACCGCAGGGGAACTGCACCCAATCAAGTGCTTCTAGTTCCAACAGCCACCTACCAGATCCTCGAAGATGATTCGAATTGTACCTATTAGTCTCAAAACGTTTGGACCCCGAAGATTCCGAAATTTCAATGATTCAACCATTCTGCAGCCAATTTAGAAGAAAAACCACTTAGCTTTTGTTACCCTCAAAATAAGGAGTTGGTTCGTTTCTCATAGAATCAGTGCTAAATACAAACTAGACATAAAAGAACGAAATAATGTTATCAAAAGAAGGAACGTGGTGTGGATTACTCACGTTTCGCACATAATTCATTAATAGTTTTACCAGCTTGATAGATAGGTAAAGGATAATAATTGCGTAGGTACTTAATGTTCATATACGACTATGTATTGTCAGTCGTGTACCTCCATAGGTACTGAATGTTTCACTTTGAGACCTAACAGGTTTCTGCATATTCACGAAATCACTATAGAAGTCACGGGAGTAATACATTTTGGCGGGACTCAGAGTCAAAACTGCCGAAAATCAACTGCTAACCACCTTCAATATTTCAAATAGTTACGAAAGGCATCCCTTGCACGAGCAATGTTTAATCTTACTCACCAATCTGGATGTAGATAAATACTTGATTTCAACTCACCTGAAACACAAAAACAAATAAATGTTAGTTGTTTCATATTTATTCATAACACTAATGACATAAAGTACCAATCACTCAGAAAGATCCACACTCGACTTGAAACCAAAAATTAAACGTCGATTTCCCACGATTATCCTCTCAATTGGAGAGAGTTGACCATCATAATGTAAATCATAAAAAAAATTGTATTCATTGAAATATGACCATAAATACTGTTAATTGTATTATTGTATTGTACTGTTATTACTATTGTATATACAATTATGTACCGTGAGGATGGAGAGGATACAGTATGCAGTAGTTCATGAGGACAGATCAGTTCCAAGCTGATCAATACATTCACATCACACAGAAAGAACAAACTGCCCTAAGCCGGATAACTCGATTTATACAAGTAGGTAGCAAAGGGAAAACACGCTGTTACAGCAGAGGTGTGAAGAAATGCCGCTCATGTGTGAATAAACACCGATACGTCTCAGCCGTTACCCATCCAGGCGTTAAACTATATTATCTTCTTACCAGCGCCCTTGCCAGATACGTTCAGATCGGACAAAGAACACTCAAGATATATTCAATATAATGGAATAAGAATACTCAACATTCAATAATCAATTCTGAAGAACCATGGTTGAATACGTCAGGGAGTGATTCTGAATCTTAACTTTATACTTTTTAAACTTCTAGGTGCATTTTTTGTCACGAATTTGTACCTAATAATTATGATTTATCAGTAATATTAGAATTAATCTTTTGAAAATAACCACTAATTATATTAAAATGTCTGTCAAGATGGGTGGGTAGTACAATACATTGCCAACAAAGAATAGCATGAATATAAATAGCATAACGTTGAATGATCATTTCACAATTTTGAATCATTGACATTGGGAGCCCTCGCACCTCACAAGATTGTTCCCGTCACAGGAAAGTATTAATAGAAAATGAAGAGGAAGATCACATATGCGCCAGTCTGCAGGATCCTCCACTTATCAACCAGCGTCAACTTGCACACCAAATATCATTCAGCGAATAGATGCTGTACTTCCTCCTATCCCTTAACCAGGGCAGATTGACTTTCCACAGCACCAGCAGCTCAGGGTGGAGGAAGCCCCCTCAACCTTTCAGTCAGTCCCTTACTAGCTTGTGTCAAGTTATACTCTTCCATACGGTTCTCAGTTGCCCCTATGAGATTGCTAAGTAATTGTGTCGAGTCAATGGGGTATTTCGGTGGGTCGGAAATTCAGGTTTTTGACCTCAAATTTGGATTCAGCACCCTTGAAAACCTGTATATTACAACTTTAAGCCCGATGATACGATAACATGTGGTAGAAAAATTAATTGAAGAGATCACACGTTTGAAAAAGGCGGGACGCCATAAATGCACACACACTAGGCAAGGACTACGCCGCGGACTACGCCGCGCGCGTGTGTGAGTAGTATTTTGTAGTATCCAAGACGTCCTCCAAGGGTTTCAGTGCATGGATACTTTTTTTAAAGACAGTTGGCTAGCTACGTCAGGATTGGCTAGCTACGTCACACCATTCAAATCTTCAACTTTCCTTAGCTTCTCTGATTTTTTAAAAACATTTTCTCGACAAACAGACCCGATTACCGTTATTCCTGAGCCTTACTCTTTTGAAAAAAAAAAAAAAAAATGACTGAAATACCCCATTGAAGACACTGACAGTCCAGTCGAGTCAGTCCTTGTGGTAGGTACGAATTTCTGTTCTTGAATTTTACCTTGTTTGTTCACGTTCGTAAGATCTAATTTGATCTCGTCTAAGAAACACTATATCTCTCATACTAGTAAGAATTCCATTCATTACCTATTTTCATGTTTGAATTGCTTTATGTACAATATAATGACTCTGAACGGTTTCCAGTGGCACTTCTGACCTGAGTCCCTTGTGTTTTGAAAGATTCCTATTTTGATGCTAACACGGAGGTAGAATCAAGTTTAATAGTCACAACGATATTAGCACGCATATCAACGTTTAACTATCAAGCCTTATGTCACGCCTTTTTATGGCATTCTTCGATAGTGAGGAAAGTAAATATCATAATTATTAAAACGATGCAGGTACATTTATTACATAGGTAACAATTATCTTAGGAACAGCAAAACTAGGTTATTCTATACAAGAAAAGAAAGTGTAGAACTTGTTCATTACTATAGAACTATCTCGTTACAATTGCTATGTACAGTTCATTGAGATGGCTTTACCTCAATTAGGGGTTCACAGAGAATTCCAAATGATTTTAATAACCAGTCAAGTTTGGGGCCTCGACAGCTGAGTTTTTTTAAGAGTTAGAATGAAGCTCCTTTTCAATTATGGAAAGGTATTAAGGGATTTGGGGTTGACTCACTGTAAACTCAGTACGCATCAAAACCGATATAATTATTCTGAGCGTTCGAGAACTGCTGAGAAGTGCCTCTGTAAGTTCCATGAAACCCGTTTTCTCAATAGAGTCCACAAGATACCACCAAAATTTAAGAAAGTCGAACTAATCGGTGTTAATGATTGGTAATCAGTTTGGCGCACGCACCGAGGCCAAAATTGGTCAGTCAGCAGTGACATAAAATAGAGACTCGAGAAGGAAAAAGTTCGATAGAATACCTAATAGAACTAAAAATGATATATTAGATACATAAAATTTGTGCATTCTACAAAAAAATTGTGTTGAACACCTATAACCGTAATTTGACTACAATATACCTAAACAATTATTCCCAACATCCCACCTACACGGACCCTAAAAATGTCATCAAAATGTGAAAATAATTGGGTGAAAAAATTTGCTGTGCCAAAGTTTTTTATTTTATTTATTTATCTTATTTTATTATTATTGTTATTTTTTTGTTGTAGATACGGTATCCATGTACTGAGTTGAGATCAATCGCTACAATTACCTGAATATCATAGATAGAAATGAATTTATTAAAATGAAATAAATTTCATAGATCCTGTAAAAATCTGTGAGTGTGAATGTGATCATTACCTACCACCCTGATCAAAATAATCTTAAACACTCACAAAAAGCCGTAACATTCTCGAATAATAGAGTTATCTTATGTTGGTAAAACTGTATAAAGTTGAATTTATTTATTCATACCTACATGCTAATATTCTCGTATAGTCTAGAATATTTCAAAAAGAATATAAACGACTCAATGGTTGATGTTACAGGCACGAGATTTCTGAAGCCTCTAGGTAGATGTTAAATATTGTCACTCCAATTTCATCGAGGAAGGAAAATTCAACAAGATGGTAAGTCGAGAGAACTCGGCATTCAAAGCAAATGGAAGCACTGAGCTACATTTCATCAACCGTTGACTTTACTTTATAAAAACAATAATGGGAAAAACGTCAAGAATTGAGAAAAATGTATCGTTTGCCGCTGGCTAAGGAAATTTCGTCTTGGAAAGCTACAATACAGAAATCCCTTCAAACTCAAATGGCAGGTCAGATCGGTTCTGTCAATTCCATGTAAAAGGGAAGGAGAATGAATTCCTTTAGAATCGATTCAGTTTATATTAAACAAGGAAACAGACTCAGGGAGGAAGTATTGAGAGGAGAGGGGTTTTCATTCATCATAATGCAGTAAACGGAGAAGAAAAATCTTTTGAGGCCCTTCTACTGGGCTTATCTACTGTATAACCAGACCCAATTTGAGATACAACCACCAGATTTGATTGAGAAGTTGTTCGCAATTATGTCAACTAATTCCACTTTTCACTTGTGCCGTGGCCTTTATTGATTAGAGCGTCATAAAATCAATTTTTTTGAGCTCAAACTACACTTCAAATTTGAGCGAAATGGGTTGCGTGTGTGCTCAAAGCAATGAGTTACCCGATTCTTCTCCGAATACAAACATGTTTACTAAATGAAGGTCACAAAGAAAGTTAAATTTTTCGACGAAGAAGAAAATTCGAGAACACCTAAGTAGCCTATAACATCTCCATGAACTTCATCATCATATCTTTCTACTACTCTTCGAAATCGGTGTAGTTCGAGCGTCACTGAGTAACAGAAAGACCAACCCACGATCGACAATAATTAGATGGTTAGAAATTAACGTGCGAATTGCCTATTAATTATATTTTTATCGAACCAACACTTCCGGCATATTTGAAAAATGCAAAGCACCTCCTCGTCGAGGGATACGAAGAAATAAGACACCAATTTTTCTCCCTAGGAACCTCGCAAACCATTTGCCTCGTCGGCCACCCCTCGCGTTTTTAATGAGAAATAAGAAACGTCCGCACCGCGCGAGAAAAGTCTCGTTAAAACTTTATTAGTGGAAGACAAAAGCTTCTTCCAGCCGAGGAAGACCTCCGGTTCGTGCGAGACATCCAATTAAAAGAATAATAAAGACATCTCGGCACTATACCGAGGTTACCATCAAATTTGCTTTCTCTAGAATTGAACCGCTAAATATTCCAGCCCTTTAAAAACGTTGTCCCTGAAGAGAGGTATTGTTATAATTTAGGATTGCGGTTTTGTTTTTCTGCTCGTTGAAAACCTCGGTTTTTATTGGCCCCGAAGGATGTGTGAAGGGGAGTTTAATTAATTAAAAGGAGTCCCTTCATTGTAAGTGTGGTACCTCGCTCTTTTTAGACCTTTTGTGAGTTCTTTTAATTCAAAGAGATCTTTGGTGTCGAGAAGGCGAGAAAACAGTATGTTACTTCAGGGATGGAATTTATACAAATGTTCTGTTTGTTTGTTGAGTTACAAAGAGAGAATTTAGAATTAATATTCATGTTCTTCGTTCTTCTCGATGTTTGAATGACCACAGTTATTATTTATTTTATTTTTCACGACTTGCTAGTGAGAACTCTATACCTTTTTTCATCTCAAAAACTTGGTACATTTATTAGCTATTCTACGAAACTGACATGCCCATAGTAATCTGAACTATGATAAATTCGAAGGGGAACTCTAACGACCCTCTTCAAGGTCAACTGAAAGCTGACAAGTCGAAAGAATGATCCCACATTGGGGGTCTTCAGAAGGGCTAGGAGGTATCCTGGTCTCCTCATCCTACACCAACGAGAAAATGACTCCTTTTTAGGTCGTTCGAGATGAACCCATTAGGACCTGAGAAGGTCACATTCCTAGGACCTCGTTGCGGCGTTATCGTCCGTCTTCCCTTGACCTCAGTTATAGAAAGTGCCTTTTTCTCAATCTTTCACCGGTAACTGGCAATCCAAAGGTTGGGTGTTTCTCAGCTTGATTGGGTGAATAAATAATCATAATTCACATTTAGTTGCTATTGCTGGGTTAACTCTTAGGATGTGATATTACAAATGGTTATGTGAGTCATTTAATGCTTTCTAAATTTCTTGGTAAGGTAATTCTGTTTTATTATATTTTTTGTAGAGCCAATTTCAAAGATCAGTAACCAAAATAACCTTTTGGAAACATAATAACTGGATTTTTGTAATATAACTCAGTAGTTGTTGTATTTCAAAATTTGATTAGGTATGTTATAAAACGTCGTAATAGTCACATTGCCCGAATAATTTTTCTTTTCGCAGAATAAACCCCAAAAGGTGAAGGAATTGAAATTTGCAAGAAGCATCATTTTAACAAACTTCTCTTTAATTCAGTTCTGATCGCTCCTTGCTGCACTTTGCGTTATGGTTTCGATGAGACAAACGCTGGAGAAATCTCAGTCCACTGCTCGTCTTCTGCCAGGAAGGGGCGGCGATAGGCCCCGTTTAGCCTCACAAAGGACGCGAGACGGGACGAACTTGATTAAAAACCGCAATCTCACCACATCAATGAACCACCTTCATCAATCCTGGAGACAACTTTGATCCACTTCGCTACTGATGGTCGAGGCTGTGCAGTGGCTGAGTGGACTCCTCAAGAAAATTGGTAAGGTTCGCGACAAGGATTGGACCACAGACGTTTTCCAACCAAAACTGTCCATCTACCTGAGAAGCGGCAGAAAATGTGGATTGTGGAGGACGTATTTTTTCTTCTTCGTCATCAAGCAGTACTAATGATTTTTCTTACGAAATTGTAAATAGATTTGATGGTATTTTCATGAAGTAAACAAGATAAACAAAGATGCACTCCAAACGTTTTCTCGAGTGTTGGTTTTAATTTCTTTGAGTGAATCATATTTTTATAAATCGAGTGATACCAAACGTCCTTGGATTTTCTTTCTCTGATACTTTGAGGAACCCCATTGAACATCTTGGTTCCAAGGTCGTCAGAGTTCTTATTTTGGATGAGGAATTTCTGACCTTATCGTCCTGCAGATCTTTCATCACTTTCCTTTCGTATGACAGACTATCTCCTTTCTGAGTATGCCGCTCTTTATAGTGTATGAAAAGATGAGAAGATGGAGACGCCCATTGCCCTGAATCTGAGGACTTGTCTTGATATTAAGAGATGTCACGAAGTTGAAAGTATCGTCAATCTTTGAGGATAAAAAAGGGAAAGTGAACTTCATAATCCGGATATCATGGAAAGCATCCACTCCTTCCAAGATGGGGGTTCCTGATTGTGTTTCCTGACTACCCATCCTGGATGTTCCTTGCTACTTGCAGTAAGAGGGTAGACCATAATGGCTTTACCACAGGTTACACATTGAACCAGGAAAAAAGTGGTTTGTGGACTAAAAAGTTTGAATTTGAAAAAATGTTTCGAGATTCCCAAAACCACCGAAAAGGAAGTTATTTTAATATCGCAACATACCCTTCAATAAATTCTCAGAACCCTCTCTTTTTCTTTGTGTATATATCCTAGTAACCTCGAGTTCTATCAAGAGGAGAGTGGCTGGGTGAAGTTATCAACCAAAAGAAACGAGAATTATTTATCATCCTCCCTTTCTTTGACAGTTTGCATTTAGGTAATGGAACGAGCGCTTTCCTAAAAATTATTAGGAAGAAAATTCCTCCTCACCCTTCTCCGAGAGGGAATCTTTTTTTCTTCAATGATGTTAAAACCCCGTTATTCTCCAGGATTACCCTTTTCTTTCAGCGAAAGACTCTGATTTCACGTCACGTCTAGGGGTTTACTCTGCTATCGTTATCGTCGAAGTGGCTCCATGAATACGTTCGTTTGTTCTGTCCCTCTTTCGGTCCGGTTTCCCATCGAATTTCCACCCTCTTTCGAGTCGCTTTTATTAGATTTCGTCTTCATTGGCTCTTAGGAATCAATCCGTTTCTCTTAAGTGGGTTTTAATGTTTCAGATAGCCCATTGTCTTCAAAGCCGGTAGATCGGCACTCTCAGTCGTAGCTCATGTCCAGGGAGACAAAATTTGACGACTCGCTATACCTTAGAAATTTATACTTGGAATACGAATGAGTCATTTTCGCTCAAAACTGTTGATTTCAACATGGAGCCTCTCTGTATTGATTTCGTATAACGCGATGTGATTAAAATGGAATGAATGAAAATGTTCCTACTCCTTCGAAAATAGTAGGTTACAATGTCGGAAAGATTCCAGTAGAAACAACATCAGCAGATTACAAACTTGGAGTAATTCTGAAAATGTTAAAATCTATAAGATGTGAGTATGAAAAAATGGGTTTTGAGAACCTACAATTTTTGACCGGCTACATTACCATTTTATGTTTGGCATAAATTTGTCATCCCAGTAGGATTCATGATGTGACTCCTACAGGAAGGTGGGATGCGAATTAGTTGGTTCCAGACCAGATGGAAGATTGAGTCTTTTGGTTATGCCCACGGCCGACGTCCCCCCCCCCCCCACAAATTTTAATGGTTTACGTTTCAAGGTACCTTAAAATCCAAAAATCGGATAAAAATTGTCCGTCCGTCCGACAAACGCGGCACCCTCCTTAGTTGCTATTAACTGATTTTGATGAAATTTGGTAGGTATGTAGGATATATTTTTGCCATCCATTTGGGATCTAGCTGTGCCCCAGAGCATTAAATACACTAAATTGGTAACCAAACTTTGGTTATTGGCAATCACTCCTAACGGGTGAAAGTGGTTTAAGTAGTGGTTCAAATTTTCAAAACGCCCTAGCTCAAAAACGTTTGATGTTGAGTTGGACTTTCAGAAACACGAGTGTGAATCTCGAGAGAGGTGAGTCTCCATTCAAATTTTAGCTGACGAAAATGCGATCGTTGTTCGTTTCTTCGAGTTGTACTCAGTTTTGCATCCTCAATCAGCTTGAACCGTTAATCAAATTTCCTAATCAAGGTAACCACAACTTTCTTCTAATTGAATGCGTAGTGATAATGAGTAAGCTGTGTTCTTTGCAGGCGAGTGATCTACTTAGAAAAATAATACATTTTTGTGTAATAATTTGCAGCGTTTTCTTTCCTCGGCTAGAGTTCTTCCATGATAATAATGAAAAATGGATTCTTTTAGGCGGGTGATTTATATAGAAAAATAATAAATCGTATTTTTTTTTAAACTTTTATTCAAAATTCACACCTGCTCCCATAGTGACTACAGGTGTTCTAAAATACAAATAAAATCATACTATACTCTTGCCTTTATTTAAAGAGCTCTGGGATTTTTGAAGGCCCCGAAGGTTCGGCATCGCTGCAAGAATCCGAGCCCCAGCTGAAGGTCGAGGTATACCTGCGCGACCCCTCCGCCCGTGAACCCCCCCAACCCCCCAACAGTTTACCCTCTTCTGCAAATGCACACTTGATTCACAAATTATTTCGATCATCCCATCACCAAAATCGTGATCAGCGAGAAAAATTGAACATATCGAGTATAAACTCGAGGCAGGTACAATTAAAACTCAGCAACCCTCTCCCGGCCAATCCACCCAAACGAATTACGCCCTCTTCACCGAATTACAGGAAATTTGGACTCATTTTCATCAAAATAATTAGTACGTTACGAATTTAAATTACAAAAAATGTTCACCGAACGATAAATAATTAAATTGTATGTTGATAGAAGAGGAAGAAGGAAGAGGGATGATGGGTTTTGACCGCGAAGGGTTGTGAGTTGAGACCCCAAGGTGAGCACCTTGCAACGTTGCCACCTCTTGGCAGGGAAGGAGTTTTGGAACCCGCGGTCCAGAGCTCTTTAAATAAAGGCAAGAGTATAAATTATGAATTATTTAACAATGTTAATAGAGTAAAACCATTAAACATTAAGATAAACAATCAACAACTAAAATATTTAAAATTTGAGCAAACACATGGATAACATCACTTACAAATTGTCAAAGTCAATAGCGTTTATAAAAATCAACAATTCGTCCCGATGGCCGCAGTACAATTCCTGGAATGAGGCTGGCCTGGAATTCTTCATATCTTGGGCACTCGTAGATAATATGATCCCAAGTCTGGGGCACTCGCATGGGGCACTGACAGGCATCATCATTTAATATCGTAGTGATAAAAACTATAAAAGTTTAATAAATCGTTGTGTAATATTTTTCTTTTTTTCAAGGGGTTGCTTCAGAAATTTCATTCTTTGTTACGAAAATTCGAATGAATGAATTCGGTTCGGTTCATCAACTGGTTTATCACTTGCAGTCAGTCGAATGGGAGTAAGCGGTAAAAAAAAAAGTTATGAGGTATCTACAATCAATGCTGTCAAGGATAATATTGAAATCAAAGTTATGTCCGCCTCTAAATGCAGTTAAAATCCAGTCTTTCGAGAGTTGTTCGCATTGAATGGTTCGTAAATTGAATGAGATGGCTCCTCTCCTTCTCCACCCGAATTCCGCACCTCTTATTTAGTGGCCGTTAACTTTTCAGTGCCCCGTTCCCAAGGTCCCACCGGTGAGGGCGGGCAGAGGCGCGGTCGGTACCTGGGCTTTAGTGGGTAGGCATACTCTACGGAGGATGGGTCCCTTCGGAATTCTATCGGATAGTAACATCCACTAATCTTCTCCCTAAAAGCATCCATTTTCCCAACAAGAGATAATTACTTCCCCGACCCGTTCCCATTTCGTTCGTAGTTTATTGAAGTTGTCCCAACACTCCTTCGGGTTGTTGCCTTTCACTTTCGACCTTCCCGTAGATTCCTCGTTTCCAGTCACAGTTGAACTTGTCGACCGTGAACCGTTTTGTTGAAACTGATCAAAGTGAAATTCATCCCTCTTCCTCGTTCTTCATGAATAACTGCGTTAGTCAGAATCAGACGAATTATTTTCCCCCGTTCCTGCCCCTTTGCTGTGAGATTCGTTTGCATTTACTGATATGGTATTAATTACAGAAATGGTGGGGACGGAAATAGTTGTTGAACTTTGCATTCAAACCCGTTTCATCTCTTTACGTACGGGTAGATGCTGCTATAAGTGAGTCTGCATCGTTCAGCGTGCTTGAGTTGAAAAGTGGATGCTGACAGGAAGAGCCAAAGCTTGAGTGAAGCTGTTCAAGTGATCATGCATTATCACAGGTGCACGAGGGAAACGAATGCGTAAACGAAATGATGCTTCCAAAGCATAAACTTTCAAATGAATTTTCATCAATTCCTGTAAGTTTGAGAACGATCAACACGTGTAATAGCGATAATGCGAATGTATATGATTCTGCTGAGAAATGGAAGTGTGTAAGAGGAAGGTTTCTATTATTAAACTAGTACGATAAAGGCAATAAACACACTCACAGGCGACTAACACTCACATACACAGACAATTTCAACTTCCATCGCCGTCATTTCGGGTTCTCCAGCTCATTTACAAATCGGACGCTTCGAATAATTTTGTGTACTTTATCCCAGGAGGGGAAACACAGCGATGTAACTGCCCTTGTCATAACACCTGACTAATTACCCCCTCCACTCACCCACACTGAACAATGTTAGGTGACCCACTGCAGCTTTCCCAGGACTCAGCCAGGGGGGCTGACCTAAGTAATAAATGACGCCATTATCTCCAAAACTCTACCCCGAGGGCTGCATATTACCCCACACGTTCCGACTTTCCCCCACCCTTCTAACCCCTATTTTTCCCTGTCTGCTCTTAGTAAGGGTCTCAACTTTTTCACTTTCCACTTTTTGTCGACCTCCTTTGTATCATTCGAGGGTTATAAATTTCTCTGGGGAGGCCCTTGATTATAATTTGCTGAGACATAAGTTGCTCCATCATCCTTAGTTTTCTTCTAGTTTTGGGACTGGCACGAATTCAGAATAGAAGCATTTACACTGTCCTACCTCTCAAGTATACTAACGACTTATAGTCTAGTTTGAGGAATACTAACGAGAAGTCTAGTTTGAGGAATACGTTCACTGCTACTCTCCCAGAGCATAATCACATAATCACATTCAACCATGGAATCCTAGTGTTAGCAACTTTGTTTCATGTTGCAGACGTTATGTTGCATCATTTTTGAACAAAGGTCCTTACAAGGTTTGAAACGAACTGAAATTGTCTGCACAGTAAGATCATTTTAAAAAATGATAAAAAAACTAATAATGATGGGAATCGACACTCACCTCTCCTTTGAATTAAGTGCACTCCTTAACGGCTCAAAATAAATGTATGTAAGAAATAACCAACGAAACTATTTAAGAATTTGTTATGTCTGCGTGTCGGCGAGTGAAGGAGCTGACCTTCTCGCTGCGGCGTTTGTTTCTTCTTTAACTCCTACTCAACTAAGAGAGTGTTCCCTAGCCTAACATGAAGTGCTGTCGCATCGGCGGTTCATAACCACACCGAGGTGCTAAGCACTGTGAAGGCGGCTAGCCCGTCAGTCTCGGCGGTTCATAACCACACCGACGGAAAGACGGGATATTTACCTAGTGAGCCTAGTACTTCGAGGAGATTCCTGTTTGAGGAGAAGGTTTGAGAGCGAAATGATAAAGGCGATAGACTTGACTAGATTGGCATGAGGAAGCATCCCTGAGTGAGCTTATATACTCATATCGTTAGCTCGGGAGAGAGAGAGGTGGAAGGGTGACGTCATGTCGGCGTATCCCCCGTACCTCGTCTCTCCCTAGTGGGTGATGACTCACTCAGGGATCCTTCCGGTAGCTTCTTTATTTAAGAACTAATAATTGATGAAATGTGGGTCATTACATAGGTCCCCCTAGTTCTTAACATACAGAAGGTTATTACATATTGATGTTCGAATATTTGCTTCAGAAAATTAAAAAATACATGTGTACGAGAATAATTTTCAAGTGTTTTCGTCCGCAAGGTTGAGCTGTGTAAAGGTAGAAAGAGCAGATATTTGGGAGTTGAAATTGCGAGACGAGGACGAGTGCTGTTGGCGTTGGTCGTAGCGCAGAAGCGGCTGATGTACGCTGCGTCGTCCTTCGTTGTCTGTGGGTGTGTCTTACTCGCCGTCTCTTTCTGGAGAGGGCGGTTGTGATTATTAAAAGTTGCCCGGACCGAAGTTTGGATAAGAGAGCCCTGGCCTTTCGGCCTCGACGGCGGCGTCTCTTCGGTCCGGGGCTTGGGGAAACTTGGAGAGGGATAGGACGAGGTGAAATAAGGGATGTGATAGTTTTGTGGATGAGTTCTTCAAACTCTTCCACCTCGCCTATTTCATCCGCGATTTGAAAGTTGTTTGGGTGCACGAAGTTCGGAATATATTCTTCGAATCTTCGTGCATTTTTCGCCTGGTAGTAGTCGATCACTACTTTCGCCCTTTTTGTGGTCTTCGGTATATCGATCGGCCTGATGTTCCATCTGGGTCGGGGCGGTTCGCTGTACATGATGGCTTCGTGAGCGGCCGAAGTGAAGGTTGTGAGGGTTCGCTTCCTCGCTGGAATAGTGTAGAGAGGCTTCGATGTAGCGGGCTGAGGCGGCTTGCTTGGTGACCTCTGCGTAGGTCGGAGGGCGGCTTTGGAGGAGGCCAGCGGCTTCCCCTTTCTCGTGTTGCGTCCTTTTGGCTGCGAAGGACGAAGGTGCGGTGCTGACGGGGTCAGAGCATGAGCCGAGGGTGTAGCGGTCCTCGGCCTGAAGATTTCTCGGAGCTCCTTCCTTGTGAAGAGGAGGTTCATTCTCGGGATGTTGTAAGCAAGTAGCTTGTATGCGGAGTAGATCTGTATCGAATGAATTGTCCGAGTGAAGTGTGCTCACCGAGGGTGCCGCAGTGGGTATATCTAAGGCGTTTAGAGAGGGGATGAACCCGTACGCCGGCCGACACCTGTTCATTGTAACTGTTACTTTTGAACCGTCCATTTGGAGAGTAACAGTTCTGTCCGTTCGGCTGATGACGTCATATGGTCCGGAGTATAAGGGTTTTAACCCTTTCTTGAGTGTTTCCTCTCGCAAGTACATTTTCGGAGTTGTGTGGAACGTTTCCGGAAATGGTCGGTTGATTTTCGCAGTTGTCATGTTTTCCTTTTCAGATGACAATTCTGTGGGCAGTGGGGCGAATAAATCGGCGGGTAGTCGAAGCGGAGATCGGAATGTGCGTTCTGCCGCACTATAGCCGTCCGAATATCGCACTGTTGTTCTGAGACCCAGAAGGATTGTTGGTAGATCTTTCGACCAAGATGAGGAAGTGGTTGCAGTGCGTAATGCATTTTTAAGGTCGCGATGCCATCGTTCTACTTTACCATTTGATTCGGGGTGGTAAGCGGTTGTTCTATTTCGCTGTATTCCGAATTTTCGTAGAAATTCTGAAAACTCCGCGCTTTCAAATTGTCTCCCCTGGTCCGTTGTAATGAGAAGAGGGCATCCGTACCTGGCTATCCAAGTGTTGATGATGTTGTCGATTATTGCCTTGGAGTTGATTGTTCGCATTGGTACACATTCAGGCCAGCTTGTATTCCTGTCGATCATGGTTAGTAGGTACTTATAACCCTCAGAGGGTGCAAGTGGTCCTACGAGATCTAAATGGATGTGATCGAACTGTAAACTGTGTTCGAATTGTTCTGGTGTTGTTTTGGGGTGCCGAAATTCCTTAAATTTGGCGCAGCGGTCGCATGCTTGAACCCATTTGCGCAAGTCGGTATTCATTTTCGGCCAAAACGCACGTGTCCGAATAATATCTCTTGTGGCCCTTATTCCCGGGTGGCTTAGGGAATGGTAATGCTGAAATATAGATTTTCGGAGTTTTATTGGAATGTACGGGCGTGGTTGATTTCCCGATACATCACACCATAGTTTGGTGGAGGATGAGGGAATTGTTGTTTCTTCTAATCTTTCGTTTTCGATTAGTTTTTGTAACTCGAATGATTTGTCTTGTTGTTGTTCGAGTGCGATTGTACGTCCCGTCGGGAATTCCGTGAGTTCATGGAGTTCGGGAGTAGACGGTCGAGATAGAGCGTCGGCTACTATATTCGATGTTCCCGGTGTATATCGGATGTCCGTAGTAAATTGGCTGATGAACTCCATTTGGCGTAGGCGTCTCGGTGAGGCTGTTTTTCTGTCTTGGTGCAAGGAAGTCGTGAGGGGTTTGTGGTCCGTAATGACACAAAATTCCCGGCCTTCTATGAAGTCGCGGAAATGTTTGATGCCTTCGAAGATAGCGAGGAGTTCTCTATCGAAGGTTGAGTACTTCATCTGAGCTGAGGTCAAGGTTTTTGAAAAAAATCCTAGAGGACTGATTTTTCCGTTGACCTCTTGTTGAAGCACCGCCCCTATTCCTACTTCCGATGCGTCTGTTGTGAGAGATAACCTGCCCTTAGGTGAAGGGTGAGCCAAGAGTGCCGCTGTTTGTAGATCCGATTTGCATTGTTTGAATGCTAATCGGCGTTGCTCCGTCCATTCTATAGGTCGTTTGTCCTTTTTTTTCGAAGGTTGTGGAATCGCTTCGACTAAAGGTTGTTGGTGAATGGCGGCGTGTGGAATGTGCCGACGATAAAAGTTCAGCATTCCTAAAAAACGGCGTAAATCCGTTACTGACGTAGGTAGCGGAAATGTGGTTAAATTATCCACTTTTTTGGGAAGTGGTTTAATGCCGTCTTTGTTGACGAGATGGCCGAGGCATACGACCTCGTTTTTGGCCATGACGCATTTTTCTTTATTGACTGTAAGGCCTTCCGCTGCGAAGATGTCCAGTACCTTTTGAACGTGACGTTTGTGTTCGTCGATTGATGTGGAAGCTATTAGAATATCGTCGAGAAAGCAGAACACGAAGTTGAGACCTCTGAGTATTTGGTCCATGTACCTCTGCCATGATTGAGCGGCGTTCTTGAGCCCGAAGTTCATTTTTCGGTATTCATATAGGCCAAACGGTGTTATAATGGCCGTTTTTGGTATGTCCGCTGGATTGACGTCTATATGGTGGAAAGCTCGAGATATATCTAATGTTGTGAACACAGAACATCCGTGAAGGTGAGATGAGAAATCCCGTAGGTGAGGAACGGCGTATCGGTCACCGATAGTGCGTTCGTTCAGTCTTCTATAATCCCCACAGAAGCGCCATGTCCCGTTAGGTTTCGGAACGGCGTGTAGGGGGCTCGCCCACGGGGATTTCGATGGTTGTATGATTCCGTCTTTAAGGAGTTGATCGAAACTCTCCTTAGTCTGACGAAGTTGTTCTGGATGAAGGCGGCGGCTTTTAGCTGTGACGGGAGGGCCTTTAGTCTCGATGTAATGTTTCACCGATGAGAGAAGTGAGGACGGTCGCTGTGCTGGTTTATATCGCGCCAGCATGTTTGAAAAGGCCGGAGGGGTAGCTTCTGTTGAGACTCCGGTGTTGACCGTGTTTACGTATCCCTGAATTGGGCGTCGTGAATGTGGGTTGTACAATTGTCTGTTTTTGAGATCGACGTGAAGTCCGAAATAACTCAAAAAGTCCGCGCCGATGATTGGTCGTTTTACGTCGGCGACTATGAAAACCCATTCGTATGCCTCGTTCTCGAGAATTACTTTCGTACGATATTGTCCGTACGTTGATATGGCGGTACCATTTGCTGCGAAGAGCAGTTGATCGTGAGTTCTCCTTTTCCAGTTGAGAAGGTTGTTGGGAATGATTGAAATGCTTGCTCCTGTGTCTATGAGGAAGGGGATGTTGTTCTTCCGGCATTTGACGAAAAGTCTGTTGGAAATGTCGGTGTAAGAGGTGCCCGCCTTGTTATCAGGCGGGCCTCCTAGTTTTCCTGCCAGGACACAGTTTTGAAGGAGCATGGTTTTGAGCATTTCAACGCCTTCTTTTTAAAGGTGAAATGGTACCAGCAGAGTCCTCCTTTCCGCGCCGGGGATGGTGATCGGCTGCGCGGACGTTGTCTTTCCGGCTTTTTGACACGAGAGGGTGGCTTACGATCGACCGTTTCGGTGTGCGGTGTAGGATCGATCTGATGTACGGATGTTGTGCTCCGTATCTCGTGAGCCGCGTCGGCGATTGGGGCGAGGAACTCCGCATCTTTCGTCATCCACGGAGCGATGGTGGTTTGCACTTCTACTGGAAGGGCCTTTATCCAGAAGGCTTTAGTGAGGTCTTGCGGCATAAGGTCCCCCAGTTGGTGTTTCATCTTCCGAAGGAGTTGGGAAGGTTTTTGGTCCCCCAGTTGTTGTTGTTGGGTGAGGGCCGTGATCCGTTGATGACGAGAGGGCTCGAAGATGTCAATGAGCCTAGCCTTGAGGTCGTCATAAGGCGTGACGAGTTGAGCCGCTGAGAGGTCTGCCGTTTGTACTGCTACATCGTAGGGAAGCAGAGGGAGCGTCCGGGTGAATCTGGCCCTTTGAGTGTTGATGTGTGCGCCGGTGTAAGCTGCATCGAGTTGAAGGAACCAGAGGCGCGGGTCGTCCCTGTAGAACGGTGGTAGTGTCAAGGGGATTGACACTTTGGCGGCTTCTGCGAAGTCAGGCTGCGGCGGTGGCGCGGGAACTCCGTTGTCGTCCATCTCTTGTGCCGAATAGGAAGTTAAAAACGTGCGGGGTCACCACTGTTATGTCTGCGTGTCGGCGAGTGAAGGAGCTGACCTTCTCGCTGCGGCGTTTGTTTCTTCTTTAACTCCTACTCAACTAAGAGAGTGTTCCCTAGCCTAACATGAAGTGCTGTCGCATCGGCGGTTCATAACCACACCGAGGTGCTAAGCACTGTGAAGGCGGCTAGCCCGTCAGTCTCGGCGGTTCATAACCACACCGACGGAAAGACGGGATATTTACCTAGTGAGCCTAGTACTTCGAGGAGATTCCTGTTTGAGGAGAAGGTTTGAGAGCGAAATGATAAAGGCGATAGACTTGACTAGATTGGCATGAGGAAGCATCCCTGAGTGAGCTTATATACTCATATCGTTAGCTCGGGAGAGAGAGAGGTGGAAGGGTGACGTCATGTCGGCGTATCCCCCGTACCTCGTCTCTCCCTAGTGGGTGATGACTCACTCAGGGATCCTTCCGGTAGCTTCTTTATTTAAGAACTAATAATTGATGAAATGTGGGTCATTACAGAATTAATAAAAAGTACTGTGAATTCTGAAGTATCCAGTAACATTCTAGTCAGAAAATCTTTTCTATTCTCCTACCGAAGAAGTTTTTAGGATACTTGATTGAAACTAAAGTTAGAATGAAGAGATAGACGGAATTGGAATTATGAATCAAATTTCTTGAAGAAGACCAACTGTTCTCACTGGGTTTGAAACGTAATGTCATTTGAAATCCGATTTTGATGGCTGGATTGTTTTTGTGTTGTTCGTCTTGGGTGTTTTTCTCATTGCCTGGTCATTAGTCAATTAGATGTGAAATAATATTGAAATTGCGATGTTGCTTACCTATTTTAGGATATATCTAAATAGGCATCGGAATTCTGACGTGTAATTTTCACTCAACTTGATGGATGGCTTCACTACGGGGTAAACCGCTCACCAGCGCTAACTCAAAAGATTACGTGGAATCAGGGAAACAATTTGCACCTTCCAGCCTCATCGGGGACTTGCATTTCCTTCGCACGCTCTCTTTTACACGATTCCCACAAGAAACGGAGATTGTTAGCAATTAGAGCAGGAGATTGCAGTTTTCAGGAGTAGCTGTGGGAAGAGAGGGAAAGTGCAATCGACTCTCGGTTATTCGTATTTCTTGATAACTCTCTCAAGAAACTCTTGGACCATGGAAACTTCCTGTCGAATGGAATAAATCCTGCACAATTTGTTGAACTTTCAAGTGATTCAAGGTTTTTTCATCAGGACAACACATAATCCGCATTCATTTTCAACTCATTTTCTGGTGAAACTGGACGTAATAATACATCCCCTGAAGATCATGAAATGTTCAGGTTATGTTTGGGATATGCCGATACTTAATAGTCTCAGCACAAGCGCCAAGTCGTCAGTGTCAAATTTTGAATCTGAGCTTGTCCAAATGCATCTGCAAACGTTGTGATTTCCATACCCAAGATAAACTGAGGACCTTTGGCCGGACGTATTATTCGAGGCGTAGTACTTGACGTGAAGGAAACCTCGCTCTAGGTTAATACAGCGTTCATCCAAATACAATCATTGTCAAACACAATGTCCATCCAAGTGCGAGCACTTGCTCGCAAGTAGAAAAAAGCTCAATATACTTATCTAACTACAAGTTTTTTTTTTGTTTTAATCTTCATGATTTTTCCCAAGGATCTCAAATATGACCATAGTGCGCAGTCGTTTGTTTTTCAAATGGGAACCCCTATTTTTTATTGCAGATTTGGATTCTCCGCAAAATTTCATGAGCTTTAGACTCCTCAACCGATTTTGGTTTATTATTTTCAATAATAAGCCTTTGGAATCGAGTTTTGGTTGCACACAACCCGTCCAGTGAGCAACCCCTGCGCAACCCCTGGATTGTGCCAAAATTGAGATTAAGATAGACCCCAAGCGTGATACATGTTTTTTTTTCATCAATTTTCGACGCTGAATCACGTGGTGGTATGTATTTTTGGATTTCACTGGAATTTTTCAAAACGGCGGCCGAAAAAATATTTATGTGGTTTTAACGATAAAATCGCTCTTTTTCTATCCTTATGAGTTACGACGCAATTTTAATTAGTTCAGGTGACTGACTCTACCCCTAAATTACTACTTAAGGGGGTGTAAGTCGGTCGCCGCTGTTCTTAGAATTTCTAGAAATTGAAGACGCAAAAACTTGAAAAGTTGTACTTAAATTTGAAATTTTAAAGGATTTTAGAAATTTGTTAGTGCACGGCCCTCGGGAATTGAAGGACTGAAATATTGCCACCGGAATCATCAAAATTGAACAATAATTGCCATAGAAAAATGGGGAAAACTACTGAATAAACGGTTTTCCCCATGTTTTCCCCATATTTCTCCGGCAATTATTGCTCGATTTTAATGATTCCAGTGGCAATTTTTCAGTTTTTATATCCTCAAGGCCCCTGCACTAATGAATTTCTAAAATCTTTGAAAATGTCAAGTTTAGCTACATTTTATGGGAAAAACATAACTGAATTAACGGTTTTTCCCATTTTTCTCTGGCAATTATTGTTCAATTTCGATGACTCCGGCGGCAATATTTCAGCTTTTCAATCCCCTAGGCCCATGCACTAATGAATTTCTAAAATCCTTTAAAATTTCAAATTTAGGTACAACTTTTAAAGTTTTTGCGCCTTCAATTTCGTGAAGTACTAACCCAGAACGAGGAACGAACCGACTGAGAAGGGGTCTGCTACCTGAACTAATAAAAATTGCGTCTTAATTCATAAGGATGGAAGAAGAGAAATTTCCTCATTAAAACCACCTAGGTACTTTTCGGTCGTCGTTTCGAAAAATTCCAGTAAAATCCGAAAATGGATACCACCACGTGATTCAGCGTCGAAAATTAATGAAAAAACATGTATCACACCGCAATACGCACCGTAGTCATATTTGAGATTCTTGGGAAAAATCATGAAGATTAAAAAAAAAAACTTTGTTACCACTATCTGGACGATTTTAGCAGGGTTGGGGGGTGAGAACAACTCGTGCGACACCCTGTATATACATTATGTATATACGTACAAATAACATAAGTAGACGTCATTCTAATGAAGAGGCAAACGAAGGACAACTACCCTTCAAACAAAATTCCTGAGTTTACGTTTCCAACATCCTCCAACGTCGAATATCGTACAAACATGACGGTTTTTCTGGCGAGGCGTCGGGCTTGTCAACCCTCCACTGGATTCGACGCTTTGTGGAGGGCGGAAAACCCCTTGACGACAAAGTTGATTTAGGTCGGTAGTCTAACGAACTGTGCTCCGCCAGATAGCGGCTCTGGTATTTTTCTTTGTTATCACCTTTTTGAATAGATGGCTGTTACCCGGTGTCAACTGCTTCGTCCCCGCGGGAGTTTTTTCAATCTTTGTGCCGCTTCCCTCATGATTTGAAACGAGAAACTCTCCCGGACAATCGTTTGACGCAGGTAAATGAGTTGTTACTGACGTATCCAGTTTCTCAAACTTTTTTTTGTTCTCAAATCAGTTTAGCAAAATTACAGGTTTGTTCCTACCTGTGAACAAGTAACGGTCTGATCGATTCAATTATTTTTCCACCGATAAATTCGGTACGCAAATTTAATTTTCAAACGAGAAAAGTACGCTGCCAGGTATTTTGCTTCCTTGGCAGGCTATTTTGTTCCTGAATCCAATGGATTTTAAATAATCAAAATTATTACATTAATGGAATATTTGGTTTTGGACCTAATTTTGGCAATCCTACATTGAACCGAAAGAGCAATATTTGTAAAGTTTCGTTTATTTTGTTGAATGTATTTTATAGTGAATGTTGAGTATTGCTCTCGAATCGCAGTCCCAATGAGTAAAGGAGACCACCAAACCAGTAAGTATATATAGGTGAAGCATAGGCTCTCAAACGAGTTAGCGAGGAAATCGCTTGTCACATCAATCCTGTGGGGCCCATGTCGTCAAACGCTCCCGTTTTAATAAGATTGACTGATGTGGCGGGTCGTTTCCATTTTTACGACTCCTCTCGTTTTATGTGATGCCTTCAAAAGACCTTCAAAGGGAAGGGTTGGATTACGACGTACAACTCTACATATGCGAGAACCAGTAGCCCCAAACCCAGCAAGCGCTTTGGAGTCGAAAGGCTCTAGCTTACAGTCTAGCTCTATCTCACAGGCAAGGCCCCAGCTCCACTCTTGGAATAGGGTCCGGGACTCCAGGAAGGGACTTATTGTGTATACTAAACCTCGTTTAGTAGCAGGACTCCTATAAACCCGGGTGTTCCGCCCCCGAATCTACATACGGGTATCCAGAGGAGGGTGGTGTATATTGTAAGGGATTCCAGACTTTACAACTGGAACAGCTTTGAGGGTGTCAGAGGGAGAAGGATTGAAAGATTTGTACTCGTATTTCTCCTTTTAGAAGATATCAGATAAAGAAGTTAAAGATGTACCTTCTCACGAGGAAACCAATAAACCACCACAGCAATATTTTCAAATAATTTGATAACGAATTTTTGAAAAGTCTACAGGATCAATATAGTCAGAACCGATCCTTCATGCAGACAGCGTACAGAGGTCACCAGACCAACGTACAAATTTTATTGTTCGATTTTCAGATTTTTCGTACCTACATTGAAAGAAAACTATCAAATTTTGAGGGGGTTAAATGTTTTTCTTGCTCGATTTCAAAGGTTCATTATTGAAAATAATAAACCAGTAAATGGCATTTCATCAGCTGAGCTTCGAACGGAGATACGTATATTTCCATAATTGAAAAACGCCATCCATAGGCCTGTAATTTACGTTTCCCCCTCAAATTCTGCTTTATAGTTCATCATAACTTTAAGACTTCTTAATGAACGAACGGTTGGATGTACAGAACTCTGAGTGGTCTCATTCGATTCATTAAAAATTCAATACCATTTTCTAATTGATGACAAAACAATACCAGTATTTCGACAGTTTTTGAGCTAGAACTTTTTTAAAATCTCAACCCCTATTTTTCACCCTTCAGATAGCAATAGCTAGTGACTTCGGGGCACAACTAGACCCCAAATGGAGCCCATATACCGAATTTCATCAAAATTGTTTAATAATTACTAAGGAAAGGGCCGCGTATTATATAATTGTATATATATGACGGCGGATAAGGTTGATTATCCTGAATTCCCTTTTCTTCAGAACCCGAATAATCACCCATGATGAGGAAGTCTCAGAATAATCGGAATTCTTTCATTGTCTTCAGTAATGAATTATTAAGAGGTTTTTTAATTGAATATCAATATTGATTAGATTTATAAATTCAGCTCAACAGACCCAGAACACTCCCCCGTCGATAAACGTAGTGTGAATGCAGTAGTATGCGACCAACGAAATAGCTAGTACCTTCTCAAGGCAGAACTCTCATAAAACTGTGTCACCAAGGGCCTCGGCGAAGGGTTTAGGGGCTGCACCCCTACCATGTGAATCCAAAATAATACTACCCAATAATACTGAACTAATAATAATAATGCACTAATTATAGGAATCCTCTGAGTGGTTTTCTCGAGCGTCCGTAGACGACGCCTGTTTTTGCCTTCAGAGATGACTTCAATCCAATCTTACAAATTAGTAATTAAATTATCAATAGTATTGATATCATATTTGATAAAACATAAGGAATGAACAGCGTAGGAATGAATATTGAATATTGTAGGAATTCTCCGCCGACATAAATAAGCAATCGGAAAATTGTGTATTTGATTTTCGAATTATACGTACATTGATATTTTACCATCAGATTTGAAGGGGTGGGGAGGGAGGGGGGTTATCGTTTTTGACCGACTTCAACGCGCCGAAGGCGCGCGAAAGAGGAGGTACTCAATTCGGGTTGTCGTGGGACGACGATTTTTTTTTTTTTTTTTTTTTTTTTTTTTGTATGTCCGAGTCGCTTGCATTTCTTTATTCTGGTACCAATCTGTCTGGTTCTTTTTGAAATTTGTTCTACAAGTATCCGTGGTGGTCCCGTTCCAAACAGATTTCATTTCGCTTTGTTAGAAGTATCGAAAATTTGTGAATGAAGTTGAAAAACGTGGGTCCCGTTTTCGGGAATATCGGTCCGCATTCACTCTTCTTGCCCTGTGACTTCCGACTGAGTCGATGGAGGACCATTTGTGTATAGTCAAATTGAAGGTCTGATTGTTAGCTTTAAATTGATATACTATATGAGGGGGGTTCCGATAACTATAAGGTGCTGCGGTGATGAGAAAGGGGTAATTATACTGGGTTATTCGCTCAGAACCTGCATGAGCCATATCAAACGTGTTTATCAATGCTCGAGTATGTGAGTTTTCCTACCAAATATGAAGGATAATCATAGTACTGTTAGTTAGGTATTCTACCATGTGGGTGTAGCACATAGCTCTCTCAACACAAATAACACGATTGGGTAGGTAACAGTGTAGGGGATCGTCAGATCTGCATAGTGCCGTACCAAATATTAGGGATATAATTGTACAGTTAGGTGATGAGAGGGTATTCTACCAAGTGGGTGTAGCACATAGCTTCCTCGTCATCCAAAATATAGTTGGGTAGGTAATGGTATGGGAGATCGTCAGAACTGCATAGTGCTGTACCAAATATTAGAAATGAAATAGTACAGTTAGGTGATGAGAGGGTATTCCACCAAGTGGGTGTAGCACATAGCTTCCCCGTCATCCATAATATAGTTGGGTAGGTAATGGTATGGGAGATCGTCAGAACTGCATAGTGCTGTACCAAATATTAGAAATGAAATAGTACAGTTAGGTGATGAGAGGGTATTCTACCAAGTGGGTGTAGCACATAGCTTCCTCGTCATCCATAATATAGTTGGGTAGGTTATGGTATAGGAGATCTTCAGAAGTACATTGTGCTGTACCAAATATGAGGTATATAGTACAACTTGGTGATGAGAGGGTATTCTACCAAGTGGGTGTAGCACATAGCTTTCTCGTCATCGATAATACAGTTGGGTAGGCAATAGTATAGGAGACTGCCATAACTGCGTAGTGCCATTCCAAATATGAGGTATATAGTACAACTCGGTGATGAGAGGGTATTCTACCGAGTGGGTGTAGCACATAGCTTCCTCGTCATCCATAATATAGTTGGGTAGGTAATGGTATAGGAGATCTTCAGAAGTACATTGTGCTGTACCAAATATGAGTTATATAGTACAGTTAGGTGATGAGAGGGTATTCTACCAAGTGGGTGTAGCACATAGCTTCCTCGTCATCCATAATACAGTTGGGTAGGCAATAGTATAGGAGATTGCCATAACTGCGTAGTGCCATTCCAAATATGAGGTATATAGTACAATTCGGTGATGAGAGGGTATTCTACCAAGTGGGTGTAGCACATAGCTTCCTCGTCATCCATAATATAGTTGGGTAGGTAATGGTATAGGAGATCTTCAGAAGTACATTGTGCTGTACCAAATATGAGGTATATAGTACAGTTAGGTGATGAGAGGGTATTCTACCAGGTACCCACCTACACCCGTAGCACATAGCTTCCCCGTCATCCATAATATAGTTGGGTAGCAATAGTATAGGAGATTGTCATAACTGCATAGTGCCGTACCAAATATGAGGTATATAGTAGAACTCGGTGATGAGAGGGTATTCTACCAAGTGGGTGTAGCACATCGCTTCCTCATCATCCATACTATAGTTGGGTAGGTAATGGTATAGGAGATCTTCAGAAGTACATTGTGCTGTACCAAATATGAGGTATATAGTACAGTTAGGTGATGAGAGGGTATTCTACCAAGTGGGGGTAGCACATAGCTTCCTCATCATCCATACTATAGTTGGGTAGGTAATGGTATAGGAGGTCTTCAGAAGTACATTGTGCTGTACCAAATATGAGGTATATAGTACAGTTAGGTGATGAGAGGGTATTCTACCAAGTGGGTGTAGCACATCGCTTCTTCGTCATTCATAAATAGTAGGGTAGGTAATGGTATAGGAGATCGTCAGAACTGAATAGTGCCGTACCAAATATGAGGTATATAGTGCAGTTAGGTGATAAAGGGTTTTCTATCAAGTGGATGTAGCACTTAGCTCCCTCGTCAATCATGTCGTGGTTGAGTTGTTGAATTGTGTTGTCAGAACTACCAAGTACCTACGATATGTGAGGGAAGTCGAACAGTTAAGGAATATGAGAGTAGATGGCTAAGAAGGAAAGTGACCCAAATACCTCCTGAAACTGATCCATAAACGGAAACTCATCTACACGTATGGAAATTGATCCGGATTACAAAATGTCGTCCACCCTATGGTTTCTAGTTCACCTTAGTGAAATGATGCACAGTATTGAAGTAGATCTACATTGCGAAAACTGATCAAAAAACTGCGGGTAAATTAATTTCTGATTCAAATTGAGGACCACTAAAAAGTGAAAAATAAAAAATAATATAAAATGGAAAAATAATAAAATAAAAACCTTTTTAACAAAAAAATGGACCGACCTCAAAAATGATGTCCGTGGACACCAAAAAGGAAAGAATAATAAACTTAGCGAAAACACACTGATGTATTAGGTTTTGGATATAAATATCTTGTCAACAGATGGTATGTTGGAATACCAAATATTATTTGTAATGTGATTCACACTCATTGTCAAACTCATATCCTCCATCATACGATAGCAGTGAGTTTTGGAACACTTATCTCTACTCGTATTCATGTTTTGTAAAAACGTCTCCTAGATGTTCTACTTTCCAACATTTTGTTCGTTTTCGGAAATATAGGTACATACCTCCCATACCACAGACATGCTGCCACACCGAGTATGAACGTATATATCTTTTTGTCTAAAATTGTGGACGGTTTTGAACGTTAATTAGGTAACAACGATTCCGAAGGTATGTTGCTACAATATAATACATCCACCAATAAAATAAACAGTCTCATGTAATAATAGAGTCTCAAATTACTCGTCACAACCATTCCTAGGGAGGTTCACACTTACTATCATACTCATATGGCAGCAGAGACGTACTAGGTACCTGATAGTTTGGGGAGCACATTGTAACTCAATGGTAGGTACTTACTCTTGTAATGCTAACCAGATCTTCGAGTAAGGAAGGTGATTAGTTTGTGTCTACAGGTGGGCACGGCGGCGACTTCAATGCGTACCTACCTACCTATCTGGATACACTGTGGTTGTTAAGTAATACTCACATGATCTGGTGAGTATTACAAAACATGAATACGAGTAGAGATAAGTGTTCCAAAACTCACTGCTATCGTATGATGGAGGATATGAGTTTGACAATGAGTGTGAATCACATTACAAATAATATTTGGTATTCCAACATACCATCTGTTGACAAGATATTTATATCCAAAACCTAATACATCAGTGTGTTTTCGCTAAGTTTATTATTTTTTCCTTTTTGGTGTCCACGGACATCATTTTTGAGGTCGGTCCATTTTTTTGTTAAAAAGGTTTTTATTTTATTATTTTTCCATTTTATATTATTTTTTATTCCTACTTGGTCGATTCCAAAGGTTCATTATTGAAAATAATAAAACGACAAATATTAGTAAAATCAAGAAATGCTATTTAAATATCTATTCTTCACAAATAGGGATAGCGGTTTTTTTCGGACGGGAGAATAACATACAACTCACCATTCTGATCGTAATATCAACACATACTGAAAACTACTCTGAAGACAGGTAATAGTGGACGGAGTGTCGTACCTATCCATCGTCACACCACTTCCTGGCTGGATCTACTACGGTCTTCTTCCGTCCTTCAGAACGACGATCGGATGTCCCGACGAGGGTCAAGAAACCCACATTATTCGTGGGAGTACGTCTAGCTTTCGAAAGGTAACTGAGAGGTTAGGGTGAACGAGAAAAACGAGGTGACCTAGAGGATCGTGATGGAGATATCGCAGAGCCCAAGATAAATGCGAACGTTATGAAGGGCGAAGGGATCCACTTCTTTAGTACCATAACGACTGGGAGGTTTTTATAAAGAAGGGTAACCAAAAGATGATACGGAGTATCATACGATTACTGTACACAATTTGTGAAATACCTGCTAGACATTGTGGAACATGACTCAATTCCAACCTCCTGGATTGGTTGACATCAGTCACACACAGAACTATTTTTTCCGCTCAAAACAGGAGGTCACCCAAAATGTTGCTTGGAATAAGCCTACTAGCTTGAAATTTTTGCGAGGTATGTAACAGTATGCATTAACAATGCATGAAAAAGAATGAAAAGAGGTGGATTAAGTAGTTAGTTCGGAATTATTGTCATGAAGCTGAGCTGCCTACATGATTAATCGTAAGATCGGTAATGTCTTCATCAGTACGGTACTTCTCCTGCGGTCTTGCGATAGTCTCTCAATGACCCGTTGTGACCACGTTTTGCGAGGTCATCTCCTTCAGGACTTTTCCTGAACCGCGAGGCGAAAACGTGATCAAGACATTCCCGCGTTATTGAATTTCCGATGGAAGTCTGACAGTTTCCCACGGTGTTGAGTACTTTAGATACCAAATTTTGAAAAAATAGTGCGACCTCAATATGAATTCTCCAATAGTGAAAAAAACTATAGCTGTAAACTGAGTGACAAAATTACGTTTGATATGATGACGCATATAAAATAGATCGGATCTCTCAAAGAATACAAATTTGGGCATGCATGGACAAGTAAGGGCTATGAATACTCCTAATCACCACCAACCATACACCCTTTGCATGATAGTTTGGGTAAGATACAGCAGTTTGATATACTTGTGATTGAGCCGTTTGGACGTGGTTTGTGTACATATGCATGTCAACAGACCATATCCTCCGAAATTCGCTTCACCTGGCGATACCAACCAACTTCAAAATCAGTTTCGGGAGCTGCTCCCAATCGATTTTGCTACGGACTTATGACGTCATTCCAGAATGAACGGGGGCGGGCCTGGTGAAGGTGAAGCCGCGGAATTTTCATTTAGGCGAGAAGAAATAAGATGGCGAGGACCCAACGGTGAATCAGGATTCAAATGGAAAATCGAGGAACGCGAAGGATTCCAACTTATCAGTCATTCTGGGCACACAGCTCCTTCACCTTCGTACTGATGAGTGGGTAACCGGTTGCCTCTACCAGACTACCTGCGTTTCGGGGATTAATATCGAAGTAAAACGACATTATTTTCCAACTGGGCTTCATAATTTCAATTTTTTTAACCTTTATGTTTAAACGCTGCAAATTATTACACAAAGGTTTATTATTTTTCTTTATAGATAACTCGCCTGCTAAGAACGCGGCTTTACCATTGTCACCATCTACCAACCAAGGATACAACCTACCTACCACATACCTATTATTGTTGCTTCACACTCAGTTCGAAGAAACAGGGAGTTGAGGTTGCCCTGATTATGAGGAAATTCAATTACTGGTTGATAAGGACGCTAAACTGAGTACAACTCGAAGAAACGAACAACGATCGCATTTTGGTCAGCTAAAATTTAAACGGCCAAAAACCGGCGGGTTTTCAATTTATTTTGGCCTCTTTTGTGATTCACACTCGTGTTTCTGGTTTATCGTAAGTCCGACACTTAAGTTCTCGTAGGGAGCGAACGGTTTGTCCTACAAAGCTCCGGGTGGTCCCTAAAAATTTTTTAAATGCAATACTATTTCAAATTAGTGAAAAATAATATCTTCATTTCGAGAGTTTTCGAGCTCGGGCACTTTTGAAAATTTCAACCTTTTTTTTCTTCCCTTAGAAGTGACTGACATCAAACAAAAGCTTCGCGACACAACTAGACCCCGAATGGAGCCCATATACCAAATTTCATCCAAATCGGTTCATAGTAACAAAGGAAAGTGCCGCGTATTAGGTATATAATTATAAGTATATGCGGGCAGAAAATTTCGTAAACTATCAAATTCTGAGGGGGGAGGGGGGTTAAAAAAAATGTTGTTCGATTCCAGTGGTTCATTATTGAAAATAATAAGCCAAAAAATTGTTAAATCACTATGTTCTGATAAAAATTAAGTAGCTACAATGGAAATCGCTTGGAGTAATCCGGATGTACTTTAAATCACGAACCCCTATTTGTGGAAAGATCCACAACCACTTACCCTATTCCGATGATATATTCATTAGGGATGGTGGGTGTTGAGCCGTAGATGGTCCCGTTTAAATTTCATTTTAGTTAACGTATTATTTTTATTTAGCATGAACAAAAGTGAATATCTCTAAAACGTTTCTATCTTCATCTGTTATTGTCCAATTTACTCGTATTTAGAGGGAAGTGTCCGACATTTTGATGATCCGCTGTGTATCGAATTACTCACCCAATCATGTCAAGGATCCGAGGAAGCTATGAGCAACCACTTGGCGGACTTTTCTTCTTATTTTTTGAGTCTTAGTCTGAAGAAAACCAACATTATTCTTCCGTAGACAGGGGTCAAGTAGGATACCAGGACCGGGCTGTACGGATTTTTCGATCCATCATTCCCTCTATTGACACTTACTCGCCGAATCACTTGCAGGTCAGCATCAAGTTAGCTTCTTCTAGCAAGATTCTCTTGGCCGACACTTGCAAAAACATGTCTTCTATTTTGTATTATGATCTAATCGCGAAAAGACGAATTTATACCGGTGTGGGCACACGTGTAACCTCAAATAACACAATACCAAATGTCATGGAAAAAGGGGTAATTCTCCATGAAGACCCATGGAGTCTATCGATTTTCGAGTTAACGTCCTAGTGAAAGTGTCTATAAATAGGCTTCTGGATGTAACAACTTTTGGATTTGCTTACAATTATCCTTGAACAGTCCTCTCCATCATAAGACAACGGCGCACAGTACTTACACCGGTTGAAGGGGGTCGGGTAAGAATATGAAACTAGGTACTAATGTTTGCCTCATTTTCTTCTCAACCACCGGACCAATCATCAAAATTGTTTTTGAATATTGTTCACCATGTCCAGTGGAACATTTTGATCGTAGATTAGTACTTTAGGATGATTACAATTATTTTTATTCAACGCTTGAAAAAATTTTTTTGCTTCCATCGGCTGAAGCCTATGAAGTCCCTCTCAGTTATAGGAGGGGGAAACCAACCTCCAAGCATTTGAAAAAAAAATCATCAAGATCGGTCAATTATTTTAGGAATGAGAGAGGCATTCGTCTGAGAAAACACTACTTTTCAGGAGAGCGAAAAAAGCAAGGAGAGTCGGGCTCCTTTGGTTGCGTCTTCACTGTATTCAGTATTGCGTCCTAAGCAACCAGTAATCAAATTTCCAAATCAAGCCACCCAAAACTTCTTATTTCTTCGAAATAAAGTTGATGATGACGTATTTAGGTAGGTAGTACCTTTGTTTGGTAGGTAGTGACAATGGTAAACTGTGTTTTTTGCAGACGAGTGATCTATATAGAAAAATAATATACAATAACTCAATCTACGACTAAAAAGAGTAAATGGCAGTGTTCCCAATGTCCGAATTCATTTATGAAAAAAAGTCTGTTCGTGAGTTTGTCTAGTTTTTAAATATATGTTTCACTCCAAATTTTCAAATTTTTGATTTTTACTCTTACTCGACCCCCTTGATATTTCTGTACAAGATACTCATTTGCAATGGTCACAGCATTTCCATAGCCATATTAGTCACATTTGATAGAAGATAAATATTATTTGAGACGCAACATCTTCAGTACTGGAAGCGCAGTATTTTGTGAATTTAGTTTTGAGACATGCGTAAGAACGAAAAAATGAGAGAATTCCGTCAATAAAAATAAAGTAAAACTCTACCGGAGAAGTTTTGAACTCCTCGGAAAAGTTTGGCTCAACTTTAATTCGGGAATCGTCATGGAAAGGAACGAGACGAGTTACAGGTCACCCATTCACGAAGCTACGCTAATTGAAAAAGGCCGAAAGAACAGCGTAATTTCCTCGAGTTAGCACTGCTCAGTTTTCTTGAAAACATTGCTTGAAGTTTGAGAAAGTAAATGTTAATGAAGGTAGAGGAAGTATGGAGTTTGTGGGGAGTAAAACTGAATATTATAATTGATTTGGAATTTGTTAACTCCATGCTACTAAGGTAGATCCCTGATGTGGCTGGACTGGAGAGGGGAAAACACAGTGTGAAAACGAATTAGAAATATAGGTAACACCCTCCAAGACCGGGTGAGAAGGAGGTAGTTAACGTCAAGCGCCATTAACTTCCGCTCATTTTCTTCTAACTATTCAGATTTTGGATCTGAAAATCGGTACTCTTTCCTCGTATTCAAAACCCTCTTGCATCCTCTCATTTCACAAGAAATAAATTGTAGCGAATTTACCACATGCCGAATATTAGGCGAATAAAGTAAAGGAAATACCATACAATACATAATCTAAGAGCGGCGACCTATCTATAATATTCATGTTTTTTTTATAGGTCTCTACGCTGCCTGTAGAATGGTGCGAACAAAGATTCTGAAAAACTGGAAAAAAGTAAATGGATTTCCCATTTTAATCCCACGCGAAGGCACACGTAGTACAGGGTAAGTAAAGAAACAGGAAATGAAGCCACCAGCCGACCTTTGACGAAGTGGCCACAAAGGGAACCCTACATAAAGAAGGAATATTGTGTCTGGGGGCGATGATACCTGTGTGCCCTCTCCTTTACTTCGAGATCCCCACTCGTATACGCGTCCCACTGTGATTCGAGGAGATGCGATGAGATGTATTGAATCTTAATAGAAGAATCACCCCTTGGCTTCCTCCTTTCTCATTTCTCCAATTTCATTTCCTCCAAGCTTTGGTTGTTCGATGTACAAGCGTTTACTCACATTTCATATAAAATTTACATACTATAGGATATCTTCTATACTTCACACAAATTCAGTTTTAGCAAAAATTAATGTATTTTATACATATTTTTAACACTCAAATTTCATCAATCCACTCTCGGATAATAATTTATAATTTCTGTTAGGCAGTTACAATGAAAATAAATTATTCATGGCTGAAAGGCCAATAAGTTGTTGAAACCAACAACAAAAATACTTTGATTATTTTTTGTTTTATTATTATTTATTAAAATATCTGATCATTACCAATGAAATAAATGGGTTCATTGCACATTGGTGATCTATACAGGAAAATAATCAACTGTTATGTGATGATTTCCAGCATTTTTAGAAATGATCCTTCACGGCGTCGTTATTCAAATAGTTACAACTCCGACAGTGCTCCGAAAGCCTTGTCTCATCCCAATGGGTAGATTGGGCTTCGGAGGGCATTGGGGCCCGCGACTACCGACACTTTCACGCCATCCGCGTGGCATCTTTGCCAACTGCGGTGCGGTGTTCGAGAGGTAGTCGCGGGACAACGCTACCCCTTTGCCGTGCCTGTCGGAGTGGAAATGAACACCTGTATCATGTGGTGCAGCAGTGTCCACGAACTCATGGGGGCCGCATCCTACGTCATGATGCGGTCGCCAAGCAGATAGCAGGTGCATTGTCATCTAGCGGCTGGGATGTTGAGAGAGAGAGATTGTATCACATGCCAAGTGACCAGGGTAAGAAGCCCGACATTGTTGCTGTCAAGCCCGACCAGTCTTGCATTATCCTGGATGTCCAAGTTGTCAATGGCAGCTTGGACATGGAGCAGACTTGGCGGGCCAAGATAAGGAAATATGACAGAAATGATTTACGGCAAGCAGTGTCGGAGCTAAAAGGAGTGGCACCCAACAACATCAGGGTGATGGCTGCAACCTTGTCGTGGCGCGGTGTGTGGTGCGGGAAAAGTGCCACGGAGTTGCGCGAGTTGGGCATCTCAGTAGGCGTACTCCGTGGTATCACCACCCGTGTCCTGCTCGGCTCATATTTGAACTGGTGGTCGTTTTATAGAGGCACTTCCCTTCATCCTTCTCTCCCACCCCCACCTTCCTCATCTTCCCTCATCCCTAGGGCCGGCGTCGGGTGAGTCCTGGGCGTCCTCCCCATTATTTTATTTATTTATTTATTTTATTTTTATGGCGTGCCCCCTCCATCAAAAAAGACATTTTGTCTTTGAGGGGAGATTATTTAAAAAAAAAAAAAAAAAAAAAAACCAAGTAACTGGAGAAGCATACCATGTAATGAACGCCAATTTATAGTTTTCTGATATGTCTCCAATTTATTGTTCCCAGTAATTTTATAGGTTGTTTTCGGTCGTTTATAATGTTTTGTGAAATATGTTTCGGGTTTCGGGAAAAGCTGCGAGGTAATGTGTAATGTGAACCCAACAGTGTTGTAGTTTTCGTAATTTATACGAATAAAATTAACAAGTGTGGGTCAGGTGTTCACACGATGTGTATGAAATAATTATGAGTCTTCGAGTATGACATTTTAAGTGCAAACGTTTGAGATCAATTTAAAAAAAGAATGCAGTTTTAATTGTGTTCATATTTCAGGAGAATTAAAATTAATGCCTTCCTCGGATGATTCTCCAACTTCAAATGCACTTTTTATGTTCGGTTTTTCTCTCCATCCACCTTATTCTTCGGTCTCCCAAAACCTACTTGAAAGAGATTAAGCTCATTTAGAGAGAAGGTTTTTGATCCTATTAGGAGAAACTCCTCCGTGTGACTTCGTGGCGAGGGGTGGCCTAAGATGTGGTACCAGCTCCTCAACTAAACCTCTTATGCCCGACCTTCTTCTTCGCCCGAATTCGGGTAAACTCTCTCAACCTTCCCAACCCCCCGATATTTTGTCAGCCCCACTGAACAGTTATAAAGGATGAGAAGCTGCTCAGAGTCGCCGTTTGGTTCGACCCCAGGCAGGAAGTAACAGATCGCCCTATCATGTTCAAACGTCACAAACCAATACGGTCGATAACCAACTTTTTCTCAGTAGAATTCAGTCAACTATCTATCGTAAACTACATAATTTTATGATTTAAGAAGAAAAAGGTATTTTATTGGATGACAATAGTTGCGTCCAATATGAAGGAAACAACAGTACCGAAGGAGATAGGTAATCCCTTATCTGGGAGTGGAACCCTCTGTGATCTGCATCCACTGTTTACACCTAAGGTTCTACAATGTTGAATCCTCTTCTTTTATAATTTTCACCTCCCAACGGCGATTCTCAGCAGTGTGTGGGTGCTAGTAGGTGCACCGGCAACCGAGAAGTCATGGTCAACTGAAGAGCAAGGATTGGAAAAGGACCTGAAGGGAAACTTGGTTGAGGCCCTTTGCTCTAAACAAAAGTCGTAACACGTAAGACGTCATATCACTAGCTCTTGATTTCTCTGACCTGCAGCCAATTCCTACTGAAGTTTAACAAGGAACCACTTTTTCTCATTATTTTAGAGACACTGTTTTATGTCACCTAGGACATAGTTTTTGGTTCAAACCTCAGTCATAAGACATCCTATTCATGTAAAAACTTGAACATTAATACAGGCAAAACTTGGCATATTGTTTTTATTTACATTTTGCTCTTTGGTCTTGTATATTATAATAATAGCTCTAGCTTCATTTTATGCGATGTTAACTATGAGGCCGGTTTCAGAGGAGATTCTAAAAACCTGGATCTCCGATTCCATGTATTTCAAACAGCCTATGGAACAAGTTTCAAGACTAGAGGCAACTCTCTTCACTAAACAATCCTTCCGGATTCTGTTTGCTCAAATCTTATTGCACCGGAATCAGAGAGACCGACCTGGAAAAAGGGGATCGGGCCTCGACCATGGTTTCCGAAGAGAATGCTGCTTCAATCTCAAGAAAGATAATTACAACGTTCGCTCTCGTTCCTAAATCACTCCCCTCCATGACTCCCACCAGGAATTGGGGCAAAAGTCGAGTGCGTCCTTTCATCATTTCCTGCTCACCACGTCCTGGTCTATCGCCATTTCCCCTCGTGCGAAACCTTTGGAAATTTCTTCTTTGATTTATCACTGGCCCTTATTGCACCAATACTTTTCTTGAGTCCTCCCCTCTTCGGAGTAACAATTCTCTCGATTCTACCACGAAACGCTTCTACACTCAATCTCGATGATTTTGGAAGATATTAGAACAAGCAGTGACCGATAGGTACAACGCTTACATTGGAGGGCCTCAAATCCCCACATAATCACCATTTTTTGAATAGCATAACATTTAAAAAGTTTAAATTGTCTGAAAAGTCTTAATAAAATAAGTCTAATTTCTGAAAGTTTAATTGAAAAGACTAATTCTAATTGAGTGGTAGCCTAGTTCTGTACTTGAGCCCAACTCGATGTTCTGTTTTTGGGATTAATGTCGCGTTGATGATACACTCTGATAGTTTGTAACACTGGCGGCTATGGTTGGTTGAAGTTATTTCAACTACAACACCACACCTGAACCAAAGAGATTGCACCAATCACCAAGAGTGCAAGAAGAGAAGACAATCCCAGTATCTGTACGTAGATAACGTATTCATTTTTGATGCGGAAGTCGGAAAGTCCTGGTGCCCAGAGTGCCATTTGCTGTTTTTCCCCGATTGATGGGTGAAGGATTTGAAAACCCCAACATGATGAAACAGGACGTACGCTTTCAACTTCCGAAGAACAGTCCGAAAAGATTCTGTGTCAGCTTTCAGAATGATTCTAGGGGAATAGTCACCCAGTACAGACGTGGCGCCATTAGAGGAAGGAACTTCGAATCTCTCCTCATCGATATCCGTCGTGACAAGTGCACTTACAAACACTACCTTCAAGGAGGGAGAGATCCGCAAATCAATAGAAATAGATTTCTCGTCCATGTCCCTATGGAAAACAAGATACAGGAACGTATTCAACTTGGGTCGTCACTCAATAATGTCGATTAAGAATAAGCTTACTACATACCATCAAGTCCTCAAACCAGTTTAGAGTAATGGACCAGCGTGGTTGTGGGAACAACACAGCTTCAATTAATCGCGAAATTATACAGTGGTTCCAAAATATTGAGATGCTCTGTGGGGGCACACCGGTACACCAGGAATGTTCGACTACACACTGAGCTACAAGTCGATTCAGTAAACGAAGTAATCAAGGAACTAGTTGGCCCATCTTCAGCTCTGCAAGGTCACATTAAGAGAATCTCAGTCGGTCGCCGTTCGTTCCTCGTTCCAGGTCAGTATTTCTGGAAATCGAAGGCGCAAAAACTTAAAAAGTTGTACCTAAATTTGAAATTTAAAAGGATTTTTAGAAATGCATTAGTGCACGGCCCAAGGGAATTGAAAAACTGAAATATTTCCGCTGGAATCATCAAAATCGAAATCATCATCGGAATCATCATCATCTGTCATTTCCCAGAGAAAAATGGGAAAAACCGTTTATTCAATATTTTTTCCCATTTTTCTTTGGCAAATATTGTTCAATTTTGATGATTCCGGGGGCAATATTTCAGTCTTTCAATTCCCTTGGGCCGTGCACTAATGAATTTCTGAAATCCTTTTAAATTTCATATTTAGGTACAACTTTTCAAGTTTTTGCGCCTTCAATTTTGGTAAATACTAAAAACGAACGGCGACCGAATGAGACCCCCTTAACGAGGAAGCTCTCCGTCCCCTTGAAGTCGATGATGCAGTGATACCATTCAAGTGCAGTGATACCATGCAGTGATGATTCAAGTGATACCAGCAAGGGCAGGTAACTCAGCAAGGGCATGGAAGCTCTTTAATATTTTTCGAAACGAAAGTGAAGTACTTTAGTTTTATTATTTCAATCATAACAAAATTAAATCACATATCCGCTAAATTGCTGATGAGTGTGTAATAAAAATTATATAAGTCCCTTTAATATTATTATAATATTATGGGTCCCTATAATATTAAGAATTATAATAGGACTTATAATAGTACCTATAGGACTATAGGATTATAGGACAGACTTATTATAGGAAGAATTAGTTGAAATTGGAAAATGATTGATCGACTGGACAAACAGAAAGTTTGATAAGAAAATATTGGGGTTCGTTGCCGCTTATAGTCGTTGATGCATTGCTGATGCATAACGTAGATTGTTCTCTGAGGTGAGAGCATATTTATCTACACTCACCCAAGGGTAAATGAACATCAAGCAATTACATTGTGGTTGGTATCCCTGACTAACCGGCTGAAATCTCTTAACCCGTCCACTAGGGAATCCTCACTCACCGCGACGTCCCCTCTGAAAGGAATTCGTCACCATCCCAGAGTGGTTGCGGTGACAGGGGGGGGGGGGGGCTGTCGAGGGCTCCATTTCAGCGCTTCCCCCTTTAAAAAATGAGTCGGACGATATCTGAGGGACGCGGACTTCTAGATTTATGAGAGGCTGTCTCATGAATGGAACCCTCTGTCATGCGGTTTCCCAAGAGGGATGTGAGCTTTTATTAAGTTATGTTTCCTTGGAGTCTTTGTTGAAAATTTCCCCACCTAAAACCTCACCACCCCCTCCTGTGGTCTTTTACTGGGAGATAATCGTGTTAATAGCTTCCACCAAGTCGTTGGAGTGATGACTAAAATTAGGTACCCAACGGTGACATCCTCTCTCGGCCGAATTGTGTGGTTCGAATTGAAATTCTGTTCTAATAAACGTATGATTCACTTTCCTCTAGACTGATTTTGCTTACTAAGTTTGACTTGATGGAAGAAAGTAATTAAACTGTGCCAGGATGTTTGTTCGCACCCAACGTACACCCATATGGGCCCGCATGTGATCGTACGTAGCCCACTGAGGTAAAATGAATTCTGAAGTGAAAAAAAGTCTGCTTAATTTCTTGAACTTTCAAGCACCAATGCTATTATAGAGCAATGAAAGTGGGGTGGTAATGTCGAGTTATGATTAGTGAATACTCCCGCCATGTCAAATACAGGGTGTCACCCTTCGGGCGCACCACCGGTCAGGGTTCGAGTCTACTACTAATTTGCAACAAAAAATGTCTCCTAGAAATTTTTTTAGAGGCTTCGTTTCGAGTTATTTCACTTTCAAGATTTTTTTTCGCATTTTCGACCTACATCAATAAAATGGATATAACACCCTTAATTGATGAAGTAAATTCAAATGTGATTATATCATTGGTAAAATCGTCAAATTTCCTATCTCTCTGATGGGATTTTGAAAATTTTCAAATGAAACGAACGGGTGTAGAATAAGCCAAAAGTAAAAACGCTGCAAATCATTGCCCAAAGGTTTATTATTTTCTGTATAGATCACCCTTCTGTATAGATCCCTCCCTACCAACCGTTGGTACCTACTAGGGCATTTTTGAAAATTTCAACCCCAACCACCAATCAAATGGAAATGAAGGGTTGAAATTTTCAAAAATGCCGAAGTAGGTGGTGGGTTCTTATGGTTGGTAGGGAAAGATATATACAGACGGGTGATCTATACAGAAGTAAATAAACCTTTGGGCAATGTTTTCTAGCGTTTTTTTTTTTACCTACCAACATTTTTTACCTACCAACCATTAGAAGGCAGAAAACGTTCATTTTCGGGCGTAAATCGGCGTTTTTCACCGGAAATGATTTCCAACTTAACAAATCATTTGAGATGAAATTTTAAGTAATTTTTGACGCTGAATCGAATGGTAACAGTTTCAAATCTCCTCGACAAACAAATAGTACTTTTCAAGCCGTTTCTGGGTTGAACAGGTTACAACAACTGAGTCCTCGAATAATTTGATTTCTTGTGTAGGTATGTTTATTGTTTAATCATTCTTAATTATTAAGGACAATTTCAAAATGCCCCCCGTTTTGCATGAGGCATTCGAGGGCTCGTCGTTAATTGAGTATGTGGCCTGTCTGTACCAGGAAGGCGTGATGGGGAAAAAAAGGTAAAAAAAAAACGAATTGAAGCCAGATTTTGTAATTAAGAACTTTGAAGACAGTGCCAGTGGCTGTTTGCTGTTGCCTTCGATTGATATTTCGACGAAGAATCCAAAAATATAAAATTCTCCAATAACTTGTCCAAAATTGCGACTTTCTGCTTTTTTCCGTTGGGCAGCAATTGTTTATGTTATTGGTAACCTTTAGGGAAGGAAAACCAAACAGCGTTTTCCATCGTTGCCCTGCTCAGAAATAACGCTGAAATCTCTCATTCCCGAATCCCAGGGAACGATTTGCATTAATTTGTGATTTCGAGAGGGAAGGATGTAAAGAGAAAAAAAACGATCCATCATCTCATACGTACCGGTTTGAAGCCGAAGTACTTGACGGCCCTGCGGAGCATCGCTGCGGGAGAAGCATCGACGGAAGTGACGTAATCCTCTTCATCACACATGACAGGACTTCACTCGTCAAGTTTTTCTACTTTTCGAAACCAACTTCGAAAAAAAAATAATAAAAATACGGCCACGAGGATAGAGAGATCAACTTTTTTCATAGGGATACCCTTCAGGATTTTTCATAACAAATTTATGTGTGGCTTTACCTCGAAAAGGGGTAGCCTTTCAACGGAATATTCGCCTGACTAACCGATCCAGGACCAAATATATCGTACGAGTGATTCCTCAAATTTGCTGAAGTCGATCAAATTTTTTTTTGTAGATGGGCGATAAACTAGGAAGTATCCAACACCTGCATCGGTGACACTTCTATACGACTTCAGCGGATTCGAATAGGATTACCTAATGCGATTCGTATAGTTCAAAAATAGGGCATTACTCGTCACCAAGTCATCGACTATTGGCTCTACACTATCTATTCACTATCACGGAGTGTCAGATTGTTCGATTTAAAATCTCATTCTACCTTGGAAACTGAGCATAAAATCCCTAATGTTCAAGAAAGTTGGGTACGAATCGACAAAGACCATCGTTGGACCACTCAAGAAAATTCTCCCGGGAAGAGAAACATTTATTTTGGAGGAATCTACGTTTGCGCACGTGCGACGATTGGAATATTTTAATCTAACTACTATTTAATAATGCATAGAAGGCCATTTAGGCTCTTACAATCCTTAGAAACTTCATTGGAATCGCATGAAAATGGAAGTGGAAGTACTCAGTGGCTACTGGTGCTCCAATCACAACAAAATATTCATTGAGGATAATTCAAACACATTTCCTCCAAGTTTGAAGAACTATAGTGAAAATAATCTAGTGAAAATAATTCTGTCGATTCCGTGGAATCCCTGTGAGACCATCTGCAGAAAATCTCGGAATTAGACTGTCGGTAAGTTTAGCACTTTTGGACATCAAAGTGACATACAAACATAAAACTGAAATCATTCAAAAATGCCTAAAAAGTAAAAAAAACTAAAGACGATTTCGGCTTTGTAGACTTTTAAAATGTTTCTTCACATCCCAAATTTAAAAAGTTGCATCAACTAACCTCGCAGACTCGAAAGCAAAATCACCAAATAAACACGAATTGCGCTTGTAGCCATTTAGTTACTTCTGTTCGCATAATTTCTTTTTCATTCAATTTTGTATGATAATGGTACATTTTGAATCTATAATGAATAATATCGATTTCTATTTGGAATAACTAAGTTGATGTTGATGATGCACATTACATTTTCTCTACATAATCAGCAGACTTCGACTTGTAAGCGTTTGTCTGCATAGCTGCTCACCGTGAATTTATATAAATATTAAGGCACTAATATATTTACCAAAATAAAACCGTTCAGCGTACGAAAAACTCGATCAATCCTCCTTTTGTTTGGGGGTTTTATGCTCTACATACTTCTCTGGGGTTTCAAAACAGTCATTTGAAAAGTAGTGGCTATATCTCACCTGAAAATCAAGTGATAGTAATTTGCCAAATAGAAGTATGAGTGGATGAAAATTCACGTCCTACTGGTTTGATTGCAATTCAACAAGTATAAATTGAGAACAATTTTGAACATCGCGAACGAAATTGTCGAGAATTCAGTCCCGATGGACAGAAGAAACGATGGTCGCGAGCCGGTTGCGTCTGTTCAACTGACAAGATAGCCGAGTAGTTACAGAGAAGAAACGCCCCGATTCTAAATCCGGACGAGATGGGTCCCCACTGACTCCGACTACGAGGGGGCCTCACGAAAACATCAACGAATTCGGGATGTTTCTATTTTTATTGAACGGAAATAGGTGCGATTCAACTGAGAGGAGGTCCGAATCACGAGTGTCGTACTATGAAAGACAATAACACAAATAATTGGCCAGTCGTTCCTGCCTGCCCTCTAATCTGTATCTAACTGGGTCCAACGTCTCACACGCTGTAACGTCCATCTCAGCGATTGTATCCTACGTTCAAAGTTTGAAATCAGGTTTTGACAAACACCAGAAGTTAGGTAAAAGCCCGAGATTACACCAAAGGACTGGTATGGTATCTTAAACTCATAAAACCAGACAGACTAACACCAAGATCTCATTCTTTATTTTTTTCGTAAAAAATTGCCTTGGCCAAGAGAATGATGTGCGAATTGTTGAGTCAGCAAGCTCATGTCAATGGGATTGAGGTGAACATTCGGAGTTCTTAAATTCAGGTGATGGAAGATACTCACAGTCCTAGAGTCCAAATTTTCTGCTTCAATCATGAGATTCATCCAGATAACGATACACCAACCATATCAAAGCTCAACCTTTTTGCTGTCTCTGCTCCCGTCTTGAGGAATGGTAATAATGAAGACGAAACACAGTTTTGAAGTTCATGGCATCACAAAAACTTGTTGCTAGGTGACATCTAACCACCCATAGGGTACCCGAGCTTGGGCCTTGACTGGTCAGAGTTCTTGATAGATATTTGAATATTTGTATATTAATATTTTGTTAATTTAAAACGGATACCTCTGCATACACTTTACTGGTCGCTTGTCGGTACTTAGGATTTTAATTAAATTTCAAGGATTTTCGGGGATTGGCTATACCCTCTACTAAGATTTAAAAAATTACCAACAACGAACCTGCCGGAGTAGTAGATTCATACGTCTTCAGGACCAAACATTGGTTGAAACGATATGTATTAATTGTTTCATCCTGATCGGACTCCATCCCACTATTGGAAGACAACCCTTGAAGGAATATCCTGCCACTGTAAATCAAGTCGTCTATAATATCTTGGAGGAAACCCAAGATTGCTCCTCTGTCTCGGTTCTCTTAGCTTTTGCATTTAGCCCGATCGATGCTTGAAGCACCTTTTAGGGCGAGAGATTACTTGGCCCCACTTGGCAAGTGCAGTTACCAAATGGACGAGACGGATATTATTTTCTATGGATCATACTAGTTCGTCTGTCTTCAAGTGCTTGACGGGACAAAATCAAAGGTAAGAAGGTGCAATGGGCTTGGCAACTTGTGGAGTAATTCGACTGAAAATTGAACTTCAAGAATTGGATCAATGATTTTGAACGGTAACGTTGATTTTTCGAGAGAAATCAGCCACGTACCTTTTATTGTGGCCTGAAGGATGGAAGGATGGATCATGATTAAATACCTGCAGACTCTAGAGGCTAATCTACGAATCTTGATAGTTCAAAATTGAAATCGGATTCAAATTGTAGAAAATAAATATGGCATCATTACATCAGGTACAAACTGAGCGAAATAGGATCAAGTTCGGAAAAAAAAATTTTGGGGAGAAATTTACTTTTGCACAATCCTACTCGCACCCATGGAATTTCCTCCGAAATTTACAGAATCGGGAAAATTTAGGTTGATCATAATATATTAGACGGAAACCAGGCCGTCTAAAAGGAAGACTGAAATAAACATAATGAAATCTGTTTAGAGCATTTGAAAATTTCGGAGAAGTCCTCCAAATAAGGGTGGCACAACGAATCCCCGAAGATATTTATTGACTCATACAAATTACCTACTGGAGAATAGCTCGGACAAAGGGTTCTGAATGAATGAAAATCATTTCTCTCGATTTCAGAAAAATATCGTTAGCGGGGTTTTATTTCTCACACACTCTGAGTCTCAGTAACAAAGGTAAAAATAATGAAGTGTACGAAGCGTCGGGGCATTAATTCTTGAGGTGTCCTCCGTGTGGTTGGTTGGTGAGTTGACAGATATAGGGTGGTTTAGAGGGGGTCTAGTTAGGTTGAGTACGTGCTTCGAATCGTTCTTGGTTTCAATAATACGGCGGGGAGACCTTCATTTTGTGGGTCATGCGCCGCACTCACGTCTAAAAGAAACTTTCGATGCTTTCTTCCCTCTATTTTCTTACGCTCACCTGGAAGGTGGCAAGGAGGCAATCAGCTGAACCAATTTTCCTTAAAATCAATTCTCAGAATCTAGACTAACTTCCAAGGCACCAGGAATAGTAACTTTCAAGACACTAGGAACAAAAACAAGCAGTCCCTTGGGTCGTTGACAGTTGCTTAAATTACCTCTTAAAATTTCCTGTTTTCCCTCATTGCTCTTTACCAACGTCGTTATCTGGTTTAATGAACAGGTTCCATTGAGATCACAAAAGTTGGCATGTCGGCTAGGGAGATTATCTGGATTGAGGGCGATGACGCAGGCCACCACTTTTTTCGATGAGTTGAGCGGTTGGTGAACATGAGCGAGGCAATAAGTAGCCAAGAGCAAAATTACCAGAACCAATTTTTATATTCCCTTTGGAAGACAACTGATGACGCCCGCGACACCAGGAATGGCAGTTGGACGAAAATTCAACCCGAGAAGGTTGTTGAACTTACTTACTTGCTTACTACTCCTTTCTTTCAGAGATGGGAACAATTTAGGTCCTCCAAATTCAATACTTTTACTTGCATTTAGCATTTGAGAGTTTCCGAACTTTATTCCGATTCTCACTGTCTGTTTGTCTATCTGTTCTCAATTCCTCACCTGTGCATAATAAGGTAGGTACAAGGTAGGCTGTTCAAGACAAGGTCCTTCAATCCCATCGGAATTCGGCGGAAGGAAAACCGTGGGCTACCCAGCTTGAGAGCCCGAAACTCAAAATCTCCCTCGCCTCGATTCTGTAGCTGCCTTCGGAGCCATCACCGGACATGACTATGAAAACGCACACCTGCATAGAATAGGTTCAAGTCAAACCTCTAACTGTTGTCTGTGTAGCTCATCAAGCTCAAAACAAAGCTTAAATCTACACCCTGACGAGACCACCTGGGCGAAGACTGCAAAATGGGTGCTAGAGGTCTCATGGTAAAGTAAAGTAAGTAACCATTTCAGGTTGAATTTTCGTCCGACTGCCATTCTTGGCGTCGCGGACGTCATCAGCTGTCTCCCTAAGGGGAGATCAGAATTTGTTCTGATGATTTCGCTCATGGCTTCCCAAACATCACCGCCCTGGGTTGGAACGAGAGATTGCCGATCGTCTAATAGACAGAAAACTTTCTGCTGGCGACCAGATTCGAACTCTCATCCCCGCTAGACGGTTCTTATCCTATCACCGCAGTCGGGTACACTGTCCACTAGACCACCGACAACCCTAGACAACCACCTAGACCGTCGGCGTAGGGTAAAAAAAAAATCGTATGAATGTGATTTTATACGATGGAATTCTTCAGGATTCGGGTAGGGTTAGTCCCAAGACGGTCCCTCATGTATTTCATCACCTGCTTAAGCGAGAACGCGATTCATTAACCGTCAACTTTTTAGGATCAAATGACCCGATTACATCCAAATTTAATGGGAGTTGTTGATTCGCTTATTAAAACAAGTCAACAACAAATTCTCGATCGCGTTAACGTAGGTATGTAATTTCAGAACAATCGTTGATAGCATAATTTCATAGTAGGTACATGACTTCATCAGTCAATATCAATAATAAAAATAGTATTGCTCTTTAATATGAGATATCATCAATAATATTCATCCAACTAATTGTAACCTCTAGTGTAAACCCTAGGTACTAGCTAAACGTTTACCTTATTTATTTATAAGCAGGCCCTCTGTGTGGGCTCACAGATGCTGAACCACTTTGAAACAAGTCCGGATGAAGTTTTCGATTTTGGTAAATCTCCATTTTAGTGACCTCTACACGAAAATTAGAATCTATTATCACAGTATTTTCCAGCTCAAGGGACTTCACGAATATTGTGTAGCAATTTGAAAGATTATGGTGATCTTTCAACATGTATAACTAACATTTAACTATTATTACTAATTAAATGTGTCGTTAATTTTGGGTGAGTAGTTAAGAATGATCTTCCCATCGCCTATACATAGAAGAAACCCTCACTACACCTCCAAAGAAATTATTATACAACATGAATACAGAGGTGCGGCTTTTCAATCATGTTTAATGTATCTCGCTTCAATAGAGCGACGAAGTAGGCCGAATCCTCTTTGTATTCTAATTTATTATTGTGCCGCTCGTCGATCTCGATGAGGAAGCACAAGGTGTTGATGAAGCCCTCTTATTTGTTTCGCAAGTAGATCTCGACCTTTATGTTGATGAGTGGGACTCGAATGAGTGGAGCTGGCACGTGTCACAATGTTTCCCCAGAGACAGAGCGTGAGTGGGGCGCTAATGGTCGAGTTGGAGTCCGACGAACGATATGAATCAGAATTGCTAATGAGGTTATAATGAAAAATAATAACTCTATAACACTCAACGTTTGAATGAGTGAGTACCTAAATAACACCACTGATAAAACCCACTCCTATGGAATGTTTATTCACTTCTTCACGGAACCCGCGTAGTGTAATATAAGTGGTACGTTTTAACAACTTCTCCTGAAAACATTTTCTTTAGCTATTATATTTACATGAGGTTTGCTATTCGCTGGAAACTATTTTTAATGACTTAATGACGATACAGAGCTGTTCACTTTTTAAAGTACCTTTTGAGAGGGCATATTGTACGTCTGACTTTTCTCTGTGATTTGAGCAGCTTCGATATGGATATTTTCGACAATTTATGGCAAATATATGAAGGATGGAGCAAGCGTAGGGTGCATGGGAGAGAGTTCTATCAAGAGAAAGCATGGAGAAAGGAGGTGGATACAAGAACCTTACAAATGTGGGTATCACTGAATTTGCAGACTGAATAACCAACAGGACTAGGTGGGTTTGACTACCCATATTCTCATTTTAATGACAACATGGCATCATGGGATTGGCTTAAATAGAGATGGTACTTCATAAAACAAACTCGTTTCAAAAATCTTTCATAGAAAGGAGGAATGTTATTTTACTATACATTTGAAAAGATTTAGTGACGCCACTACCAACTTTTTAATTGATAATTGAAGAGTTGCATTCGAGGTAGACTTCTTCTTCCTATTAGTACGTTGGGCGTCCTTATGCAATTAATCTGGGGTGAAGGAAGACAACACTCAACGGAGAATAAAAACAACCACAAACAAATCCGTTTAAGACCATTCTGAATCCAAATCTGCGAAAAAAACCATGTGTGTATGTATGTATTTGCACTCTGCACAAGCCTCAATTTCCCATCGATTTACGTCCTTCTTTTTTTGCGACGCAGAAATCAATCTAGTAGTGCACTAGATCGCCGAGGAGGAAGGAAGGTGAAGGAGGAGCGAAGTAATTTACTGACAATAAGAAGCATTGAGGCAATTCTTCGAGCGCGCTTTCCAGTTCTTTAATTCTCAACTGATTTGCGTTTCTTCTTTAGTTCGACTCAGCCAACTTCCCAGTTGCACATTACTTCATCAGATATTCACTAAATTAAGGCTTAATAATGGAATCCAAGCTTTGAAATGTCTCCATGGTGCCAGAACAACGAAAATCTCGCCGCAGGGTGCGTTTTCTGAGTATTTCACGTTGAAATTTGATCTTCATCATACCACTTACCAAAACTAACAGTTAAAAGTCCAACGTATAACCGTTGTTGTGTCAGGTTAGCACCATTGATAGGAGGTAAATAAGAACGTATGTTTTATCGCTTACTAGTTGAAATTGAACTAATTCTTATCCAATCCCCTGGAATGCGATCACTACTAAACAATAGGTTTCAATAATTTTGTTTACTCGAAACTAGGGTTTATTTTGGATATCAATCCATTATTACCATCCGAAATTCAGAAAGATAGAGCCATGAAACATTCGTGTTCATAGTTATTGTAGTGCGATCGATAATTATAACTGGACAAATCTGTACGGACACCATTCCATACTTAATGGTCTTAGTAACTAGGTTACTTACGCAATCAAAGAGCAAACAAGATAACTACTGAGTAGTTTGTGATCAGAGGAATTGAATGTGGTTTAGTTCAATTCAACATGGATAGACGAGTTGTGCAAGGTTCCTATCCACACAATGGATTATAGGTTAGCCATCAACGAGGGGTATAGCTGGCAATCGGTCGTTTCCCTCAAGGATAGGCTGTCCCATTCGAGGCAGTAAAGGGGTTTCACTATGGACGGGGAGTGTCTCAAGCACTCGTAGGAATGTTTATGGGGCCTGAGGATGTCGACGGGAATGAAACCCATCAGCGAGGGCTTGTACCTAGTAGACACAACCTCCACCCCTAAGGCTACAAAGGCGCTGGTCACCATCGCACCTTGCAATTGAATAGGATGGGAGAGGAGGTCGTCTCTAAATGCCGAAGCTTCGCAATGTTTCCACATTTGTGGCGTGAGAGCATTGAAAACAACGACCGGAGATTCCCAAGGGTTGAGTCGGAAGCGCAAAAACGAATTCTGTATTATGAAAACGCTTAGTTAGTTTCTACCTATGTAATTTGATACACAAAACCCAACAATCATGAGACAAGTAACAATGTGGCACAGTTCTTTTATCTGGGCCAAGTAGGGAGATACGGAGCAATAATTCCGAATATTTCACTTGGTCAGTTGTAACCTCACTGAATGAGTAGTATCTCACAATTCGAGTAAGAACAAGAAAGCAAAATCGATAATTATTAAAATTTGGAAATTTGCAAAATTAGTTAGGTACTAATGCAATTACTATCAAAATAATTAATGTCAATATTGTTATAATATTGACATTTTCAAGGGACATTGAAAATTTTCAAGGGAAAATGAAATTATTTATATAACCCTTGATTTTCAAAAAAATTAGCTAATAAATAAAAAAGGAAAATCTTTTTTTTTTAAATGAGGAATTATACCGTAGACATCTATTATGCCTTTAACATGACAAATAATAAATGCTGGATAAATAATTTAGTTAGGTAATGACTTGTCAATTGAATGAATTGACCTATTGATCTATGTAATTTTCTAAAGATGTTGTTCTGTTAGTCATCGATTCAAGCCAACTGGTCATTACCGACGGAGCTTCAACTCCTTATAGAAGACTTCTGAGCACCATCCCCTTCAATGAGAATATGGTCAATAAAATGAGTAAGAAGACGTATTGGTAATAAGCACCTACCACTCTTGCCAGTAATTATTGCGAATCGTAAACAGCATTTATTAACTCTAGCTCTAGATAGTGTTATGATGACCATCACATTGTGAAATCATAATATTTATGAAGACTGTGGCCTAAGTTTAAATTACTCATGTCCATCGCTATGATTACTTACGTAATAATTTATTTTTCTCATTCGCCCTAATACCGATGCAATATGACTGAAAATGGGAATAATAATTTATTATCAATACGAGAGTATATATTATTCTTGTTCTCACTGCAAGAAATATTCCAATATGTCTCTTGATATGTACATTTTATATGAACCTTGGAGACATTCAAATACGACCGCTGATCTACGAATTTTCGTGACTAAAACGACAGCAACAATTTTTTATTCAACAAGTAATTACTATTCACTCAAGCTTTAGTAATGTAATCACCTAGAATTGACCTAGAAACCACAGTATTTGAATTATTGACGTTCCTTAGAAACGACCAGGCAAAATATGTACATTCCTCATCAGGTATCGGATGTCCATTTGGTTCCACAATGGGTCATGAATGTATCATGTATAAGTAATACTATTCGTGCTATATCACGATAAATGAATTGTTCTTTGGCTCTAAAATGATGTCTTTTTAAAGATATGTGAGTTCGACAAACAACAAGGTGAATGATGACTCACCACGTTAGGATGCACAGGTGTTCAACTTACCTGTAACAAACAAAGAATATGTTAGTTAGTCTTCGAATAAAACATCAACGAATCGTGATGGTGCAATAATGAACCAAAATGTAGAGAAACAATGTATGAATGACCTGACAGCAACCACCAAAAGTCGATTAGATTAAGGAATAGCGATACCTGCTAGTGTATGGGAAGGAGTTGTTTTTACAGGGAGTCTTGGAGTCGCCTCATAAGTTATTTATAAAGGACCACGTGGAAGGAGTGAGAGAACCTCAATCTAATTCAAGTAAAAGGCGAACCTTTCATTCCTCTAGATCAGGCCAAGAACCCCCCCCCCCTCCTTAACTAATTTATTAAACCGAAATTTATACGTCGGCATCTTGAAGGAGGAAACCTCGAGATTTCGAAGGCGGGGCCTCAAGAGGATTACATCGGTTGAGATGGAGTCGGGGAATATCAATTTGTTGATGGCCCTTCGGCCTGACCACTACTGTAGTTAAGGAGAGGCCTTGGAGTCGACGGAGGTAAAATACTGCGAGAATAAGGAGAGGAGCTCGTGCCAAGACAGGCTGACTCTGGATGTAGGATATTAGTGTATTCCTTTCCCAAGTCGATAATTTTGGTTTGAAGGAGATAGTTTGGATTCACCACGATCGGTTCCGCCACATTATATTGAGGTAAAGACACTGCATAGTATTTTGGTGTTCCAGTAATTTCATATCTCTTTCATAGCGCAATCTCATATTAGGCAAAGTAGACGGGAGTTACTATCTTAAACATATGATTCGGCTATAATACAGAACCCTTGGCTGTGGATATGATCTGTTTTATAACTGAATGTGTATTTATAGGATATGTGGGGGGAAGTTCCCGATAAGGCGTACTAAAAAAAAATGTCAAATACTTCCATGGTACTTTCCCAGGAGTGGGGAATTTTCAGGGGTCGTAACCAAGGTTAAAATAAACATGAAACTAATAAAATGGAGATGTTCTTACAATTTATTGATGTCGCACTGGCTTGTCATTTTGAATTGAATAAATTTGAATTTGCGGGATTTCACCCATTTGAACCCGCGGGACCCCTCGCCTACTGCATATAAACGTATGCTTACGTTATTCTAGTGTCCAAGAATCTATGATACATTTGATTGGGTCTTGAATGAATTTAACAGTGATTATAAATACCTACTTCAATTTCAGAGAAGAGATAAAATTAGGATTGAATTTTCAAAAATTAATTTCAATAGAGTAAATTAATTAAAATTAAAAATTAATTAAAATTATATAATTTTAATATTATATAATTTCCTAAAATTATTATATAATTTTTATGTAATTTATATTTTATAATGGAGATTTATATTTATAATTTCCAGTAATGAGTAGAATTTTTGTTTGACCCTCAACATATAAGAACAAACGATGGATTTGTTTCTTAATCTTGTTCAGAGGTACTTCCACTTATTTTCACATCTACATTGTTCAAGTAGCTAAGATTAGTTGTAGAAATTTTACAGAGCTTGGTAAACATTGTTATTATTATCATCTTATTATTGTTGGGATTGACGTCGTTGTTTATGAGTTCAAAAATTAAGCGTCCGTTGCGATCACCTACAACCAATCCCTTCAAGGTCACCGGAGTCGACGCCAGTCGTCAAAGGCAGTCGGTTATCAGCCTGCAGCCGCATAAGTTCCTCTGTTCGCACTAAATTCGTATTCCCGTGGATGTGCACCCGGTTCATACCTCGAAGAATCTCGAATTTACCTGGAGATTCAAAAGAAATTTCGGTTTTTGAAGTCGTCCAGCTTGGACGGAAGCTTCAAGGCCTTCTTGACGACTTCCAACTTCGAATTTTTATGTTGGATCCTGTCGAAACGGCGATTTCATCTGCCATCCTCATCAACACTTGCATTTTCATCAAGCATCCTCATCAACTCGCTTCACCTTCATCGAACATCATCATCATCCTGACGTCATCCGCTCATTTTCCATACATAAACATTAATATTTCATCTGCGATGGAGCATTTCCTTCAATATAGTGATCTTACCGCATTTTCTTTCGTTTGTTATTTTTTATTTCTCACCTAAAGCCATCTCTTATTAAATAAATAGGTCCTTCGAAACTTAATTACTTTTTCCTGCCCTATTTTATAATATAAATATCAAATATTTTATAATATAAATATCGAATATTATTTGATAATAAGTATGTTGACTGAAAACAAACATGATAGTTTTCCGGACACTTAATATACATACTTACCACCTGGTTGAGGCCCAGGTGTAGGCATTCATTCTTGTTGGTACTTATATGAAAGACGAATCACAGCATTTGAAAAGAGGGAACATTATTAGGTCCTCGATAAATGGTATTTTCAAATTTTATAGTATCATTTTGATGATACATTCTTCATCTCAGACAGTGGAAATTGTCGGTGAACAAAGCAATAGTCGCCACAGAGGAACACCACCAGTACTCGGCCCTGCTGAACTATGGATCATGGAAGTCAGTTACGAGTGAGGCATCTACAGAAATTCCAGGTCAAGGATCCGGCTGTCGTTGAACTGTAGGCCATTCCGTTCTCTTCAGGCAACTTCTCAATACACATTGTGGCGGGATGGAAGACATTTCGCAAAGTGTGGTTTGTGTCATTAACCCTGAAGTACCAATAATAGTTTATTGTCTATCTACTCTATTACGGGCATTATTCGTATTACGTGATATTTAAAGCGAGTTTGAAGCGAGTAATATTGATCGGTTTGATTGATGATTTCCAAGGGGTTGTTAGTATCTTAAGAAAATCAGCATTTCACAATGGGCAGAAGAGGTACTAGTTTTCTTCTTCTTCTGGTTATCTTCTTCGCTCAGCGGTCTATTCTGAATCTCCCTCTACATCCAAAAGAATAGTTTTAAAACTCATCAATTTTTAAGACCTATTCGAGAACCCTCGGTTCACAAATCCTGGCTAAGAACTCAAATATCCTAAGGGAAAGACGATTGGGGCCGTTAGGCATACAGAGATACTAATAAGTAGTTAGAAGAGAGGTATTAATAAGTAGTTAGGTATTGTTCGGATATGACTATAGATGGTGTAACATTAATTTCATTGCTGCCACATAATACCGTAACTCACGCGCATGCTCCATTGTAAAATCTCCAGGGCTTTAGGTCTCTTGTGAATTTCCAGGATTTCAGATTGATGAAATTCTTGCACGAGCATAAATTTAATAGGTCCTTCAAACATCACTACAACACTGCTCCATGACAGCTTGATTCAGCTCAAACTTGAAAATTAGTGGTGAAGAGAGGGGAACCACAGCGCATGCGCTAACGAAAGTTCTTACAACTGACCGATGTACACTGGGCAGGACACTGGGCCTGCTATTGTTGACTGCGGGGTTGACTATAATATAATGGTGTCAGTCAATTTAATTGCAACCGTATCTATCGTGATAGAATCACTTATCATAATACAACCATACAATGGATACGAGTAAGCTGTTCCACCTCAATGTGAACTGCCATTATATTCATTCCTTAGCAAACGTACAAAAAATCCATGAAAGTTTTCTGTTAACCCTATGCCTGCTTTTGTGGAAGGAAGTGAATCATCAGTAATTACCACCAGCTAACAGTTCTCATTATACCTACTATCAGCAGTTTTCGATGATTATTTAACTATAAACATTTCGAATTGTGGAAATGGTATCTACATGAGAAGAAGTCAAGCATCGAAATGAGTGTTTTTCTTTTTTTTCCTCCGTAGATTTGAGTAATAAAATGAACTATCATAAACTGAATGAAAGACAGACAATAAAGACTGGTTCATTCATGCATCACGTTCAGAAAAAGAGCTCAATCCATTTTAACTACCCGCTGCATGATGTCGAACCGTACCGTAGTATTCGCTCCCAACCGACTCCGTTCACTTTGCTAACTAAAACGGTAACTCCAGTAGGTAACGGAATGGTTCGATTCGTGATCGGATTCAATATCGTAACACTAGAGGGAGAATGCAAAGTTACATTATACTCGTGCATGTTACATTATATGAAAATTGAATAAATGTGAAATTTGAAGTTCACGTACCTAGGTCTTATGGGTATATTGACGTAGGTTTCGTCGATTCAACAATTTTGACGACCAGGTGTCATATTTACTTAGTGAAGAAATAAGAAAAGACAGCAGGAGGTCACTACTCAGGCTCTATCGTTTCATCTATTTATCACCGACTTTGAAACATAACCAAGGATAAAACAACGTAAACATCAACAACAGTTGGAAAGTCCCTTTCAGAATCCCGTTTCTTGATAGCTAAACAAAAGCTGGAAAAGCGACTACTCACGCGCACACCTGTCAACCGCAAAACTTGAATGAATATGCAAACCTAGGGCAACAAAAAAAACTTCAAATCTCCTGTAGAGAGCAGAGGAAGCATTACGGGCAGAACTGGGACCTTCAAGTAGGTAAATTAACTTGCTCACTCATCAAGTTAGGAAACAGGACTTTGAGTACCACCTCACTCCTACCTTCACAACCAGGAATAGCTGGACGTAGGTATTTTCACTACATCACAATCAAAGGGAAGCAGATTCTGCTAAGTTAGATGGGCAGTGTATAGCTTACTCAAAGAATTACGCGAAAGAACAGTATTGTACTTCCGTGGGAAGATGTTTTCTTCTGCTTCGATTTTTCCCGATTCAATCAACTTACTTTCCTTAATTTTGGATGGTACTTGATACTTGGTATTTTGTACTTGGTACTTCAAGATGATAGCGCATGAATTGAATTACGATCCGACAAAGATGTCATCAAAATCGGACCAACAATTCGAACTGTTTCTTCAGGCACGCGTTAGCAATACCCTTCTTTGAGAAATTTTTTGGGGAGATTATAGGTAACAATATTACATACCAACCGAATTTGGTTATTGGATTTTTGTTATAGGGAATAACTGGGTATCTACCGAATACATTTTTTGATAAATATTAGACCCTTTTTAAGGAATTATTGAGGAAGATTATAGGTAATTATTGGGTACCTAACCCTTTGGGTGAGCTGCTGCAAGCATTCAAAGCCCTCCCACCTTCCATGGTCAGAAAGCTACAAAAAATTGTCCACTACATTTGAAATGATCAATCAACAATAAGTTCTCTGTCTGCCTATAATAATCTACTTGATCTGACTGTTTGGTGCATTTCTTGCTCTGAAGCTGTTCGGGTAAGAAAATAATCAACAAACTACCTGTATGGGGGACGATTTTTCAGCTAGATTTATTTATTCTTGACAGTTTACCTCGGCTGGCAAATTTCTCTCTTGAGTCCTTCCACTAGAGCTCGTTGTGGTCAAGAGTCGCTGTTACACATTGTTTTTATCATGGAAAGTAGTTGGGAATTGAAACCTTACGAGTCTCGGTGAATGATGGAGCAAGCAAGTTTTGTTAGAGCCGACTGCCTCATTCCACTCAACTCAAGTAGTTCTGATGATAGGCAGGCCAGAAACGTCTGATTTTACGGAGCCCCTCTCAAGCCTATTGTTCAGAATTCGCTCTCTCGGTAACTTGTTTGTAAGGCGTCTTCATGAAGTAATAATTGGGTTCCTACTATAACTAGATACTTCATCAGTTACTGCGTGCTCTATTCCAACCAGGTACCTAACTACTCCCGAAGTCATAAAGATAAATTTCCTCAAACAACTGGCTAACAACACAAGGCTCGTTCAGCTAACATCGCATCTTCGTCTCATGACGGAATACTGATGACCGATTTATTAGAACTGGTGATAAACGATGGGTAGGTAGGTACTTGAAAACGTCTGGATGGGCCTCTTCACATACAATAACGAGGACATAACACTGTCAGTTGGTGCAAAATGCTCCATAGTATTATTGAGTTGGGCCACTGGTAAATTCTTGACATGAAACAGTGTTTGAACGGTCACCTTAATGGATTTCTGAATGCAATTTGTCAAATCATATCGATTGTCCTCCCACCTCAGTGCTGGAGATTAAATGTCTTGGATTCTGCTTGTGCTCAACCCAAAACGACCTCTCTAATTTGCAGCGTTTTTAAGTTTTAATTGGCGAGTAACAATAAAGCGAGTCCAAAAATAATTTTTCGGAAACACGGAAAACGTCGAAATTTTTGGACTCGTTTTGGCTTTTCGTTAGTAACTCAAAAACTTTGCGTCATAGACGAAATATTAATTGAAATAATTGAAGAACATGAAATTTTGCGTCTAACGGCGACCACAAGTGAAAATTTTACCAATAATTGGTACCTAACGTCAGAATTGGCCTTCAAAAATTCACATGTTAAATGTTAAATGAAATTTTGCGTCTAACGGCGACCACAAGTGAAAATTTTACCAATTATTGGTACCTAACGTCAGAATTGGCCTTCAAAAATTCACATGTTAAATGTTAAATGTTAAAATAATTTTTCGGAAACACGGAAAACGTCGAAATTTTTGGACTCGTTTTGGCTTTTCGTTAGTAACTCAAAAACTTTGCGTCATAGACGAAATATTAATTGAAATAATTGAAGAACATGAAATTTTGCGTCTAACGGCGACCACAAGTGAAAATTTTACCAATTGGTACCTAACGTCAGAATTGGCCTTCAAAAATTCACATGTTTCCTGACTTGAGTGAAAACTGCAATTACTCTGCTTTAAAACGCGAAAAACCCATGACATTAAATTCAGAGAGCATAGAATTCTGCGTTCCGGAAATGCAACAATTTAAAAATTAAACCAATATTTCGGTACGCACCGATAATTTTTTCTTTTTATCCCTAAAGAGTCAATATCAAGGATTCCCACAAACAAAGATTTGTATGCACTTATTCATCTTTTTCAGACCCTTTCTAGGTTGAAGAATAGCTTAATGAGGTGGGAAGGTGTGTTTCGGCCAACAACAATAAAAAAATATCTAATTAAGTATTGAAAATTATTTATACCAAAATGTTTATACAAAAATTATACTAACATACCAATAGGTACTTAGCACTACGTATACTTTCCAAAACTAATATTAAGAAAAATGTTCAAAAAATGTGTGAAAAAATCTGAATACTTTTTTCACATTTTTTATCGTTTTTTACACATTTCTTCAACATTTTCAAACGTTGTAAGACACATTTTTAACACTGTTCTTAATGTTTAATTTTTGAGTGTAGGAATAGTAAGAAGAAAAAATTGACAGTGAACCATGCACGAAAATATGGTTGGTTGGTACACTTTTAGGTATTCAAATCGAGGAAACTCTTTGTTCGTTGAAAGTTTTGCTAATGTATAGGAAGAGCTGATGTTTTGAGTGAAGGTCTCTTACCAGGATCTCCTCCTCCGCCGGATCGATTCTTTGCATTACGACGCGGTAATAATTTGAGTGCTGAACGGGTCGGGCGCTGCTTTTAGGTAAACGGAGGTAAATCGGAAAGGCGTCTGCATTATTCAGGCAACCTCTTCTTCCTTCCGAACGTCCCTCGGGCCAAGTTTATAAGCCTCCTTCATCTCGGCAGCCCTTTCCTTTACAGGGGAATTCGAGAACAAAGGGATACGTCTTACAGGGAGTCTGTAACGTATAAAGGGATACCAACTGTCTTGAACGGGATCTGGTTACTAGTGTGACTGTTCAAGGGTACACTTTTATGTTGCAGATTAGAAATTAAGTTAGGAGTAACCGTCTAAACAGTACAGCAAACTTCAATTCTGATATTATAGGTTCTTATAAACTAATGAGTTTCTACATCAGGATGTGAACTTTCATCGGGGGAATCATAGGATCATTATTTTTTTATTTTTTTTATTTATTTTTTTTTAATTTTATTTTTTGTAAGAGGAATAAATGTCTGATGTGTATCTGAGAAGTCAGGACTCAGATTGTGTTGGACGCCAGGCATTATGAACCGGCCAGTACTACCAACTAAAACCCTAACCTCTTTCCTCAGTTTGACCACTCCGGAACTTCTTATGCAGTTTTACTTCTATGTGGCCTTTCTTGTGTTTCGTAAGCTTCTTGTTGTTGATCTTCTTCAACCCTCTTCCTCCCATCGTCGGCTCACCTCCTTATCCTTCAGAACTGTGAATGTTTCTGAACTTTTTCTACGCCATCATTGTCTCAATGACCCTCTTTGGGTTAAAGCTTCATTTTTTTTTCTATAACTTTTATTTGCTGAAGATAGTTTTTACGCCATAAATGAATTAGTTAAGTCATAATAATATAAATATTATAATAATACTACAACGCACAGTTTATAGCACTTAAATATTTTTTGTTAATTTCTTCGTAAGTTTTTTGCTCTGCTGACATCAGATATTATTGAGGTTGAAGGGAGTAGGAATCGTATTCTTCAAATTTTCCATCAGTAGGTAAATCGCGTTCTTGAGGAAATATCGAGTATTCCAGTACCTTGTGCTGTGCGGTGTCACTGACTACGTTTCCAATTCCGAATCGGTGCTTATAGGAAAGTGGATACTATTCACTTTGCAGTCTACATAAATACGGTTTTTATAAAATCTTTTCTTTTCGATGGGTAAGCAAGTGTTCTATAATAGCTGCCTACTGGGTAGATGGTAAATGAATGTTGTCATTTTCGACGCATGTACTGATGGATGGATTGATGGAAATCCGTAAATGGTAAACTTTTGAGTGGAATATTGCTACTAATACCTTCATGTTTTGCCTCAAAGTCTGCAAGTTGGTTGCTGGATACGCCCATATGTGCCCTTGTCCATACGATTTTTCTGTCCATTTTTTTAAACTTCAAATCATCTCCACCAAACAGTATCGCAGCCGTTCCCATCAAGGGCAGGAGAAGAATGTAAGCATTGCTGAGTCCTTCTCTTTGTGGCAGTACATTCATAGGTCGGCTCTAGACTTTCCGATCTTCTTCAGGAAGAAATGGAAATATCCCTCTCCGGCCAGAAACTGGGTTAGGTAATAATCAGTATCACCATGTTCTCTGTCAGCCCAGTCTTTTACATTGTGAATGAGGCAATGAAACCATCGATTTCTTCACTCATTGTTTCATTGGTCTTGACAATTTCTGACAGCCTCTCTTCTTTCTTCGTTTCTCTTTATACTCGTATCTATATTCTCTCTATTCCTGCCTTGGAATAGTGTACTCCAGAGCCGTAGTACTCGACATCGTTGAAGTACTACAATGTAGAATAGGTACTTTACTGTCCAGGTACTTCATAGTTGGAGTACCCACTCCAAACCTTCTTTCCGGCGGCGTTGCGAATGGGATTCGTAATGGGTTCTTGGGAACGGCGACCACTTATGGGGGTCATTGCTCTGCCCATTACTGGGCCGCTCCGAGACTTTCTATTTCTTTCTGAATGCGTCGGAGTTGACGCAACGTCTAAAGGGCGGATTGTCTGGATCAATCCTTTTAACGTGAAATTATAAAGCTCCTAAAATGAATCAATATTATTGTAATATCTGCAAATTATTGAGTTTTAGATTATTTTCGATTTAGGAACAAATGTGGACAAAGGGTACATAATTCAGTTCTAAACCTACCTACTTGGTGACGCTATATGTGACCACGGTTTATTCCAAAATTGAGTTTTTCTTTACATTTTATGATAGTTGAGAAGCAACTGAACACGAAGACGTTTTCACATGTTTGAACTTTACTTCTTCCAGAAGTTTTGAAATTGGAACCTACACAAAGCCAATTTTCAATTTTAAAAAACCAAAACAGGATTCATTTAATTTTTGAACTTTTTGATTTTTTGAATTCAAAGAAGTGGCTAATTAAATTAAAAGCTGCTATAAATTTCCTACAAAAATGGATTTTTCCCTATAAAATCAATTAAAATTTGATTTTTTATAGGAAAAATCGACTTTTATAATACATAAAATCGACTTTTATAGTATATACTACAAAAGTCGATTTTTCCTCTTTAATGATTTTTTATTCCTGAACGACTCCAGAAGATAAGTGATCGACGAAAAAAACTAACTATATTAATAATTATGCACCAAGCATAACACACGAGTGTCTGAATAAATTCTATGAACCTCTATATATTTATAAATTTAAGAGTTTCGATCCTTTCGATAGTTTGAAGCACAAGGTGAGGGTGGCACGAATTTAACCGAGTGGTGCGTAATCAATTATCCTGATTGATGCTCTGTATTTCCCAGTTTTAATTGAAAATAAATTTATTGGTGAGATATTACCATTCAAAGGCCGTAAAAGGGACTGGGCATGGAGTGATATGGTGAGTGTATCGATCTGTGGGGGTCATTTATGTAAAGGTTCGGCAACATTCAAACTGGGATTCAGGGTTTCCACGTATTACGATAAATTAATCAACAATGGTCCGCGCCACGCCTAATGCCGTGGGCTAATTGGGATCAGCGATGTTGGAACCCAGCGTTCACCTGATTTGACTATAATCCCGTCTATCCTTTTGTTCCGAATTATTTTGTCCGTATCTTCAACTCTACCTAACTCACCAGATAGCTCTTTTTCGAAGCTTATTTATTATCATCCTAGATCTATATATACACTCGAACAGATACCAGTACTAGTTGATCTATTCATAGCACCTCTCGTTGAGCAGGGCATTTTGTGAAACTCCATTTCACCCTAGCCATAGTTGCATGGAGATAACCAAATTGAAAAGTCACCTGGTGCGTCAGCAGGATATATCCAAGGGGTATTAAATGTGAATATAAACTGATTGTACTCCGAATAGGTATGCAATTATTTGAGGGGAATTGTACCTTCTCAAACATTTACAACGAGATGCAAGATTCTCCAAAACAATCAGGTCCTCTTTTTGAGGTTGATAGTGTCAATAATTGACAGAGTCAACAAATTATGTTGGGACCAGAGAGAATCTACGAGTCAGCATAGGTGACCTACCCAGAATTACTCTACTGCCCAACTTATCCCCTCTGGCTAAACCAATGAAACCGTTGGATTCTGGGTGTGCTTCACTAAATAAGATGTTGTAGCAAGCAACCAGTGACAGTGTTCTAGACCGTGGTTTGAGGTGTTAACCTAGTTTAGAATGTCCAACACGCCGTTACTCTTGCTCCAAGTAATAATTACTTGTCTCTAAGTAATAATTACAAATTATTTGTCTCCTTCATTTGGATGTACTATAGGTTGGTAATTGAGGAGTTTTTTTCAAAAGGGAACGTATCCACTTTTTGAGACTGTTTTTTTTTTTTTTTTTCATTTTTCGCGTTTTTTTGGATAAGTTTTGTCGAACCCTGAAGGCTGTAGCATCCCAAACGAAACGTATCCCTGTTCATTCAATAGACAAAGATAGGAGTTTCAACCAAAAGGTAACAAATCCATTCCCTTCAATTTTTTCCGATTATATCAATCAAAAAGGAACATATCCTAAGCCTTACACATTGAATCGGAACTCAGTTTTTTTCAAAAGGACACATATCCACATCTCTAAGAGTGCAATCGTCTGGTAATACAAGTAATTGATTGATTGAAACTCCATCCAATAGACTAACGTTTCGTAGACAACGTTAGTATACCTTTCATCGGAGAGAGCGCACTCTGTCCTTCGGCGACCTGGCTATCAGATAAGCTCGCGAGTTGACGTTATTCCTAATGCCGACCCTGTTTATTTTTAGTGCTCAATTTGGTTTTTTTCGTATTTCACGTTTGTTCAAGGTCAACAACTCAACACGCCCGAAATGTACTCGAATTAATTTATTTTTTACTATAGGATTCGTCTTTAGAAATTCTTAAAATTCATCGAAATTCAGGGTTTCAAGCTAAAGGGCACATAATGACATTTTTCGTTCGAAAGGGCACATATCCAAAATTAAAATGGCGATTTCTCCTACATTTTTGAATGCAAACCGTTAATATTTTGGGTTAATATTCTCTATGCTTGTTTGTACACTACTACGCCCAGAAACCCTAAAAAAATATGAAACTTCTTGTGCAATTCGTTTTTCTCTCTTCCTTGCCATTTTTGGAAAATGGATATGTTCCCTATTGAAAAATCATTCCTCATTTGAGAAAGATAGTGACTCCTTGACTTCTTGATCCTTACATTCATCGATTGGTTCTCTTCAGTCAATAGGACTGCTCTTACTATACTACGAGGAGTTGATCATTTAGGAAAAGTAGATAGAGAATAGGCGAGAAACGATGTGCTATAAATAATAGGTACACCTTTGCCGCAGTCAACAACGAGAAAACATCACCAGTGCCGTTGTGATGGAAGTCGTATTATATTGTTATAACAAAAAACAACATCATGGAAAAAAGCCGCCGTTCCAACAAGATGACAAATGGGTACTAGTCGATCTTGAAGTCACCTAGGTGAAGCCGACCATCGAGCCTCTCTCCCTCAGTTGATGTTACTAGAGAAGATGATGGCTCTTCCGGACTAGTTGGTCTGCAGGGGCAGTGCATCACCGTCTACTAGCCCCAAATCTCCACCTCACGATCCGCCTGCCGGTTTTCACCATATCCCAGAGACCTCAGAAGCCTTCGAGACCCTCGAAGCCTCAAGGACACAGCTTTCGTATTCTTTGGATTTAATTTTCCACTTCCAATATCGAACTACTTACCTCTTGAATATTTTGAAAAATTCATATCGTGGAACATCATTATGAACACCAATTTAATAAAAATAACAGTTTAAATAGAAATGTAAGTGTATCATCAATGTGGTATCACACGCCAATAATAGGCCAATAATTGCCGTCCCCCCCACCCCAAACTGGATAGAAGTTCACCATGCAGAAGCCGCTATATTTTTCTAAACTGGAAAACACTCACCTGCCGTAACTCATCCATGAAGTAAAGAAGCTCGACCTTGCTTGACTAACTCAATCCGGCAAAATAGCGTCTACGCGTGACGGTATGCAAATATGAACCCCAGTTGAAAGCGATTGTTATAGTTGTTCAAATCTCAATCACACTCGGAAATACAAGAAATACAACTCGGAAACTTACCGACTCGTTTTGAAGATCCGCCTCCTTCATTCCATTCCTAGGTCTGTTGCCCCCACCTGCAAGAAAAAAAATCCAAGTTAGAACATTCGTGATGGTGTAAACAGTCCTCAAAAATTTAATTTTTAACTGACGAATAAAGAGCGTTATAAAATAGTTTAATTACTGATACAACGTATCTAAGAATGGAATGGAATATTCACACTAACATCACCATAATTGACATTGGGAAAGACAATCATCTACTGGAAGATGGAACAGATAATATTTTTATTAGATGGATCTAGCGATTAAAAAAACTAAACTAATAATCAACGGCAAGATTGACCATCAGAAATCTTTTCTACATTAACCATGTAATCACATAACTCGTGGACTGAAAATCGTAAACGAATATATTATCGAACGAAATTAAGGAGAAAAATCATGAAGGGTGTCCACAAAATAATTTCCTTTTTTAACGAATTCAAGACCTATTTAATAAACAAGAATTATTCTGCAGAATGTCCATTATTCATTTATTTTTTTTATATATATAGGTATAAAACAGCCGGACACCTCAGTGCATTTCGAATACCTTGTGAAATGCCCTCTGCCGCCATCTCGTTGGTCTCTTTGGTGACAGCTTTCTTAACTTCCTCGTCACTCCAAAAGCATTTTCCGGGTAAAAGTTCCCTCATTTTAGAGGAAAGGTAGTTTGGAAGCACCAAGTCGGGGCTGTACGATGGGTGACTCAGAAGATCCCAACCGAACTACGTCATTAGTTGTTGTGGACTGAGCGACATGAGGGCGAGATGCCAATTTTGCTCGTCTTCGGTTTTGAATCGCCCTTCGATTTTTCAGGGTCTCGCAATATCAGGCTGTGTTAATCGTCTCCTCTTTAGACAGAAAATTAATCAAAGTGTAATGATTTGCAGCGTTTTCTCTAAAATGAAGAAAATTGTAAATGCTTGCATACGAGTCTGCAACACATTGGGACATTTTCATGTCAACCATTACACAACAAGGTAGTGAAGTAAGGTTGTTAGTTCATGTACCCAAGCATCAAAATAAGAAAACAGTTGATTTTTCTCAACGCAACACAGTGAGTCTATTTTATTTATTTATTGGTCGCGTGAGCAAGACTTGCTTAGTTTTCGTGACGATTTTTCAGTTTATGTGCCAAAGCAGACATGATAATGTCAAAAAACCCCTCGCTGATACTTGAAAACATCATCCATGAGTTTTCTGCAGGGAGGAGGGTTGTTCCTTCGATTACTTTTGTTTTCTGGGGTGAAGTTGGTCACCCAGGTTTCGTCCTCTGTAATAATCGACTTGAGGAGTTCATCCCTCTCTTCTCTGTAGAGGTCCAGAAATTCACGAGCTGCAGCCAGACTTTGCGCCTTGTGCTCTGATTTCAATTCTCGTGAAACCCATCGGGTGCTAAGTTTTCGAAAATTCGGTTCTTTCGAAACGATCTTCTTTTCCCTTCTTTATCTTCAGGGTAATTCCTTCCCGCCTTAAATTCACGAACCCACTTCTCACTCATTACACCTGGTCCATACACGATATAGGCTGCTCATGGATCTGAACAGTGTTGCAACCACTGGCCAACAAAAATGTGATCACACGTTGCACAAGGTATTCAAAGTGCACTGAGATGTCCGGTGAAAAATAATAGACACCTTGCGGAACAATTCCTGTTAATTTCAACTTTTTGAATTAAAATTGTATTTAAAATAAAATAACTTAATTTTTGGGTCTCCAGATGAAGCAAACATTCTACATGGTTGTTAGGTTCAGATTTCAAATAAAACGATCTACGTACCTAATACTACTCAGGAAAATTTAATTGTGACCATGAAATTCTTTTTGAGGAACTGTACTACCTACCCAACATGGCAGACGCTTTAGCGAATTTTCATAAGGAAATAAGCTATTGTAATGAACTTACAATAGCATGGATTTTCTCTTCTTTCTTCACTGAAATCCGTTATGAAACATTTTGAAAGGATTAGTGAAGTTTTTCTAATATTCATGTTGTGTGTGTGTCACTACAGACATTTAACTTGAGCAATTAATTTGTAAACATTTCAAATTTGTGCCAAAATGTTCATGATAACGAGCGAAAAACGAGTACGTTGGCCAGAAATTTTGCACTACTTTAAGGGGACAATATTTCAAAAACACTGCAAATAATTACACAAAGGTTTATTGTTTTTCTATATAGATCACTCGTTTGCGAAGAACACGGCTTTGCCATTGTTACCACCAACCAACTTGAAGAAAATCATCCATCGTATTTCGGTCAGCTAACATTTGAACGGGGATTAGGCCTCTTTTGAGATTCACACTCGTGTTCTGATTTATCGTAAATCCAAATCTTAAATTCTGGTAGGGAGCGAACGGTTTGTCCTACAGGGCTCCGCGTGGTCTCAATAAATTCTAAAAATTCTATACTACCTTACATTGATGGGAAAACAATACCTTTATATACAATTGTTTTGAGTTAAGTCGTTTTCAAAATTTCAACCCTTATTTTTCAACCCTTAGAAGTGACCTACATCAACCAAAATCTTCGGGGTACAACCAAATTTCATGAAAATCGGTCAATGGTAAGTGGGGAAAGTACCGAGTATGGCGAACGGCGGACAGACGGCCAAATTTTTATTCGATTTTTGGATACTACTTACCTTGAAACGTAAACCAACAAATTTTGAGGGGGGGGGTTGAAAAACATTTTTTCTCGGTCGATTCCTAAGGCTCATTATTGAAAATATTAAACCAAAATAGGGGCAAAAAACCAGTTTTTAAGGTTTTTGCGGTTATTTTCACCATAATCAAAGTAACATAACCAAATTTCTGATAGAGGTACAATTTCAGATATTAAAAACTTTCCAACAATTTTAATATACTTAGTTATATGTACTGTACTATGTATAGTTATCATATGTACTGTACTATGTATAACTATGTACATAGTTCAGAATAAACAATTTACATGTATTATGAAAATGTGTTTATATTCTCTGAATCCTGAAATGCAGTTGCCGAGTGGGTTCGGTATGAGTCGTAGAGACAAGAACAATACGATGGACTACTCAAATGTTTAAAACATAGCTACCTATTTGCTTACACCATGGTAGTATGGATTACTTAAAATCGGGAAACATTACAATTCACTCATGGGCACAGTATGAGTCTAGGGAAACGAGCTCGGGATTGTTTGAAATTATTACAGTAAAAATAGAACCTCCAAAAATTCGCGCATTTTCTCATGCTACACGAATGTTTTAAGTATGTCCACACCGTTTGGTTATTTATTTTGTTATTATTATTACATAGTATTTGGTTATTCGCATTAATTTGGATTAGTCAAAAAACAATTTCAAGGTCGTTGGCGATTGTATTATCCAGCTCCAGCAACGTTTCAAATCTAGCTCATTCGTTTCAAATGTCATCTAATCTTCAAGATCTCCTCGTGAATTACAAGATAGCGTGCCGAAACCAGTTGTTATTCCTCAATTATCGAACAATGATATCAACGTCAGGGTAATTTCACGGTAATCAGTAGATAACCATGTAGACGCTCGTACTTACTCCCTTGAATGTGATACGTCGTACGATTCTTGCAGTTCATATCACGACCACTTCTTGGGATTTGAGAATGATCACGAGACTGTATCTCCGACGCCTTGACCTATTTCTTCAACACTCAACACAAAGCGTTCGGTAACTACCAATCATCAAACCTTCTGTATTGCCGTACGCGAAGCGAGTCCCTCCAAACGATATCGTTCGAATTTGCGCTTGGAACGGATATTGGACCCGATTCGTTGTCATGGAGACCTACCCTATTTTATTCGTCGTTCGTCCTCCAACCCTTGTCTTCTCACTGAATCTCGGAATATCATTCCCCGTCATACATCCATCACTTTTGTTGTGTACCTAATGTACATTCATGCCCTTGAGTTTTTGGTACGTCCCACAGTATTGGGCGTCCTTATGCGATTAATCTGCGGTGAAGGAGGACAACACTCAACGGAGAAAACAAATAAACACGAACAAATCCGTTAAAAAAAATTCTGAATCGAAATCCGCGAGAGAAAAACGTAGACGTACATATGTCTGTGTGTGTTCATGAATGTATGTATGTACATGCGAGACCATTACCGATACTCGTTTACGCTCCAGTATTGATTCAAAATATCGATACTTTCATGGCGTTGAAGAGCCAGCAACAAAAGAGCATGGAATGGTTCTAAGCAGTCAAGACGTTCAATAAGATTTGAATCACAATCATTTTCCTGTCGGAGGCAGAATCGCATTCTGAGCAGGTTATTATAACATAATAATAATATAATCAATAAACTTCATAGAACAATGAAATATTATATTCGGGCAATTTGTTGAAATTTCAGCAGACACAAATTGTATGGACAAATCAGTCATTATGCTTTTTAGATTCAGCAACATGATTGAAGGAAACATATTACGGCGAAAGAAATGTAGCGTGTAGGTTGTCAGCAATCATATGTTTTTGAGTGGCTCGAATCCAAAACTTTTCAATAAAAAGAATAGGTAGGTACAGTGCTTGAGGAATATAGTAGTCGTATAAATTTTCATTGATTTCATCGTTGTTTTTCTGAGTAATAATTGCCGATTTTCGTACATCCCACAGTAAAACTTGGAACTGCTTTTGCTAATAATCTAGGGAGAAGGAGGTCAACACTCAACAGAGGAAGAAAAAAACACACAAAATCCGTTTTAGACCTTTCTGAATCCTAATCCACGGGGAAAGCCTGATGGATGTCTGTCTGTGTGTGTGATCGATTTTTTCTTTTTTGTTCAACTCAGACAACTTCCCAGTTACACCGGAGTATCGAGATTTGCATAGGAAGCATTCAATATTTCTTTTCCTATTAAAAATCTTACTCGTGGAACCCAATCTTTGAAATTCAAGGAACATAATCAGAATACCTCTGGATTTTCATTAACTATTCTTCGTGCCACCGTGGACCAACTTAATGGCGTCAACATGGTGGCAGGACACACCAAAAACCGCGTACTGCGTGGGTTTTTGGGTGTTTCACCTCGACTACTGATGTTATGTTCTAAACTTACCTCTGTCTCTATCTTCTATATCTACCAAAACTGAAAGATGTTCAGTCATCTGTCTTTCAGTGTAGGTATTCACCTTCCGACCTACCTTTTAGGTATCATTTAATGCAAAATGGAAGGAGTCGATGAGTATAGTAGTTATGTTTATAATTTAATAGCATAAATAATACAAACAGGCTTTCAACAGAGATTCAACAGCAAACAGACACCGAAACATCACGGATAGAGGTTAAGAACGAGCCCAACAACAGTACATAGAATATTGGCACACTTGATTAGTTATGGTACCTACCTACTTTTCGATTTAAGTATTGATTCAATCCTGTTATTGACACCAGTCTGATACATCCCCAACGTACATAGGTACGATAATTTTGATAAACCGTTGCGTAATAATTGGCAGCTTTCGTATAGAAGGATCGCTCTTCCTCTCTCGACCGACCATTACAGTTCACATAACCGACACCAGACTTCATGTTTCAAGAACCGTCTAACATTAATCGTAAAAATTGCAGGGGAGCTGAGTTCTCACGAGTATTCGGCGATTCGTACGGTATTTCTTCGTCCAACATTAGCAAAATCGCGTCTCGAGTTTTTGGGAAGATAACCTTGGTAAAGACCAGGAAGGACGGCATGAAAAATTATCTATAATAGGTAAGAATTAATTAAGGCCGCACCAAGGGGGGTCCGGGACTGGCAGACCGAGGACCCTCTAATGCTAGAAACGTGCCAACATCTCAACTCACGAGCGCTTGGGGGCGTCCGACCGAGAGGTCGACATCCGGTCAACTACCGTCTCAATTCGCCTGGAGAGCGCTCTCGACCCAGCATGGGAGGTCTCGAGTCTAGAAGATCACCAAAATCACGCGTATCACTCAGATCTATCACACAGGTATTTCATGATCGACGGAGAGTACAATGTTCCGATATTTTGGGAGAAGTATGCACTCCACCTAACAAGTGGCCTAGGCCAAGAAACAACCAAAGTTCTGAGCCAGGAGAGCCAGGATCAACTTAGAAAGACATTTCATCAGATTTAAGAAAACAAATTGATTCTTTCTGCTGAGAGCAAGATCAAGAACGAACTTGCATTTTTAAGAGAATACAAAACACTTCCCCCAGGACCCACCATTCAGAAGAAGTACATTTCTGAGTCCTTCCAGAAGCGTTGGAAACAGTAGCATTACGGCCTCATAAGGAAGACCAGTCTAAAAATCCGGTCACTCGGAATACACACGTTGGGTAACAGCGCCAGTAAGAGACACAGAATAAATTCTCCATTTTTCTTCAATATATTGAATTATCTTGCAAAATTTCTCTATTTTCAGAACTAAATCCTTATTCAATTAAAAACGAATAATAAGTGAGTAGGTACGCAACTAAACAATGTTAAAACTAGTTCAAAATGTAAATTCTGAAGCAGACGAAAAACACCCAAAATTCTGTTAAACTGTACCCAGACCCGTGAGTAGGTACTGAAACTAACTAACTAAACAGAAGGTAGTCTGTTTCGATCTAAGGTTCCAAAGAAATTGTGGCATGAGTAACTGAGACCCTTTTTTATCAGTAACAGACACACTGTCTGAAACTAGTCACAGTCTATTTTCAATATTGAACAAGTAGGAAAATTTAAATCAGTGAAAACCCTCTCCTGAGAGGGTAAATGGAAAAAACTATAATGACTTGATAGATCAGTAACAGAAGTGCTTGTCGGTTACTAGAAAACAAGGTTTTTGGGGATTAGTAACAGACACAGATAAAACTCGCGTTGTAATCAAATTTACATGAAAGACAACGTTCAAACTTTAAATAAACACAGTTTCGTTTCATTTCGAAATTCTAAAATGGAAAATGATGACAATGAAAAAAAAACCTCCTTAACCAAACCAGCTAGTTGCCGTATCGAACACCACCTGATTTTGGGGTGGACGTGAAAAATCTTTCACTCTGTGAATACAAACTGGCTCAAGAAATTCACTCTGATGCACTAGAAGGCTGCACCGTATTTGTGGACCACAACAACATCAGTTTTACCCGCCAAAACGCTGTTTACTTCAGCGTGTTTGTCTGATACTGAATCCATGTCTACTAATGGTGCCGTCACCCCACAATGGGGTATTTCGGTGGGTCGGAAATTCAGGTTTTTGACCTCAAATTTGGATTCAGCACCCTTGAAAACCTCTATACTACAACTTTAAGCCCAATGATACTATAACATGTGGTAGAAAAATTAATTAAAGAGATCACACGTTTGAAAAAGGCGGGCCGCTATAAATGCACACACACCAGGCAAGGACTACACCGCGGACTGCCCCGCGCGCGTGTGTGAGTAGAATGTTGTAGTATCCAAGAGGGGTTTCTGTGCATGGATACTTTTTCAAAGACAGTTGGCTAGCTACGTCACGATTGGCTAGCTACGTCACACCATTCAAATCTTCAACTTTCCTTAGCTTCTCTGATTTTTTAAAAACATTTTCTCGACGAACAGACCCGATTACCGTTATTCCTGAGCCTCACTCTTTTGGAAAAAAAAAAAAAATTGACTGAAATACCCCATTACTCTATAATGTTAAACATGTTAGCTCATTTTCGAAAAAATGTGGGTTCCTTCAAAATTGTTGGGATAACAAACTTTGAATATATGTTCTCTATGATATGCATTGTTTGGAATTCTATTCCTCACTCTGAACCATTTTGACCATTAAAACCATCCAAAAATGTGATTTCACGAAATAAGTAAAGACCACACGGAAAAAAGGGGGAATGTCACTTTTTTTTCGAAATTGAGTTAAGGTTGGTAACAACTTCTCCAGGGGTTGTAGTTTAATCTTGAAAGACCAAACATGTGAAAAACGAGGAGGAAGTGGGTTAAACTGGTACGTGCCATTAGAAAATTACACAGAAAAAACGGGGAAGGTCGGTTCGTCCATGGAATGAACGAGGAGGGTCTGTAAAAAACGGTAAGAGGGGGGAACGTGTCACAGGTTGTTTGTTTGTTTACTTGAGCAATGAGTGTGTCCTTTGATTGCAACCATGAATGATTGCAACTATGAGGGCTAGGAAGTATTATACCAGACTCAGACACCTCAAAACCAAGAAGAACCATAAACAAAAATAAAGCATTCTAGAATGTCAAGGCATTATTAATGGGGACATTCCCCCTTTTTTCATGTTTTTCGCCAATTTAATACTACTTTTTGTGAATAAAACTTCATTTTCAAATTATATAGTATTCAAAACCCGTAGAATTGTTCATAGATCGTCAGTACATTATTATAGTAAACCATGAAATATCATTTAGTCGTATTCATGGGTCCTCCTAAAGCACCATTCAGTCCCAAATTTGAAATCGTGATTATCTCGGAAAGAGGAAAAATGGACATTCCCCCTTTTTTCCGTGTGGTCTCCAAGTGGTACTCTCATGCCCTGCATCGAATGAAATAATGATCAGTCCAACAACGCTATGTTTTTTAATAAATGTTCAAAGTTTTCCTGAGCTAGTCAGGTGACTTTGCAGAACTAATTAATCTCGAGGAATTTTCTTTTCCTACCCGACCCACAACGTTAAATAGACATACAGTTTGGAAAAAACACAATTCCACGATAACTTCAAGTTCAAATACAGGAAATTTTATTCAGGCTGTTAATGGTTGGAAAAAGAATATAATTAATTAATTATGAGACAGGCACAATGGGTCCCTTATTGATGGGCTTCGGGTGGGATGAAATAGGAATCTAATAATCAAGCAACCATTTCAACTCATCGGATACCCAACATTTTTCATATTTAAAGAAAAGCTTTCAACAAGATCTTACAAATGCGCAGATCCGGGTTCCGAGGTAGGATGGATACTGACAGACAAATTAATTTCATCAAATTTAGCTTGAAACATTTAATCCAAGATTGTACTCGCAGTTTGGAAAGTTTCAAAGACTTTTTGACAAAAGTTTAAGAGTATAATTGTAACTATTATTTTATGAGAGGATACGCATGTTCATTGCACTTCTGAAACCCACTGAACGTTTATGAAACTCGATGTTTATCTTACCTACAGTTACTAGAAAAGGCGCGATATCTCCGACCGCTCCTTGTTTCGGAGTAGGTATACTTTCTCCTATAGGTAGTCGATGAAACGCGATAGTGAAAGTTGTAAATTCTCTCGTAGAAAGTGCAATTGAGGATTTTTCGAGTAAGTTTCATACAGCACGTACTTCAGTCTACAACTTACTTAGTAATGGAATGATTCAATAACTTTTTAGCGAGCATTCAAACAAAATTAACCTGTTTGAAATTGTCGATAAATAACTGCACCACTTCTTGTGCGTCTCTTTAGCTTGCTGAGCTTCCTGCTGTCTGAATGCCTTTCTAAGATGGTAGCTTTCGGGATTCCAACTTTCTCGCGGAATGAAGCAATTTCTCTGCTGAATTGCGATGATTGGTCACAATTGGTGGCTTTTTGAAGAAACGGGTGACGTTACACATCAATAATGATAAAATAATTTACTTTTTATTTATTATGTACTATTTCTTTCATTTATTTATTTATTAGGTATATTATATTTATTTTTTACATTTATTCATTTTTTCTTGCATTTATTTTTTTATTTTTTAAATATATTTTCCTGTTATTTATTTATTTATTATATCATATTCATTTCTTAGATTTATTTCTTTTTTCTTTATTGTTTCTTTTCATATTATTAAGATTCTTGTTTTAATTGAGGGTCTATAATTATGTTTACTTCTCTATTTCCATACCTCCTGTTATTGCGTTATTATTAATATTGATTTTATTTTTATATTTACATAATGAGTTTTATTTTATTACGAGTAAGTAAGAGTTCGTTTATGGTAATTTGAACATTTTCTGTCAGTAGAATCCGTCATTACCGACCGGTTTTTCACAAACCATGTTGAAAGTTTTATTGTAATCACCCACCAAAATAATGAACCAATTTGAAATTTTTTCTAATCAAAATTTGATGAGGCAGGCTTGACGATGAGGCAAGAGACCCATTTGATAGCTGTATTCTGCACGATTTTCCTTGCCTGGGTTACATTACAGCTTGGTTAAATAATTCTAAGGGAAACAACTATTCCAAAAGTGAATTCAGTACATTTCCACAGAAAAGTAGAGAGTTGGGTGGGAAAACTGAAGAAAAAAAAGCTGCCAAGTGGGTGTGGCACAAACCTTTCTCGTATCCATAACTCGATTGTATCTAGATGATCCGATGCACTGTAGTTAATCTCAAAACATCAATCTCTAAGTACCTACCACAAACCTCATAGGGGACCATCTACACGCTAATCCGCATATTCCCAGAAAATTTCATCGAAATCGGACAATTTTCGTATAGTTTTGCGCGTTGCTCTGGATTAGATGATCGACAGACACACACACATTAAACTCAAATTGTTCAGGAAAACGTAAAACGCGAGTAGAAAATTTGATTTAAATCTTGATAGTCTGAGAAGCAAAAGCCTCATAATTGCGAAACGATTTGTTTCTTGAAAAATTGCTCAAAAACGGTAACCATCAACATTTTGAAAATACTTCATTGATGCAAAATTACAGGGCGAAGTGTCGTTGACTTTATTGAATTTACTGCACGAATGTGAAGTGCTGATTGAGAACCCGGCAGAACTGGATACCTGACCGAAATATATAATGTACTAATAGCGCTGTCTTGCGATGTTCTATCGAGATGAGAGGTTCAGAGAACCCACAATAGGGCCGATGGTTCAACTAGATAGAGGAACAATAAAAGTCAGTCAACATTGAACGTGTTTATTATTAACAGCTACTCCCGATTCCCGGTCAATAATACATGGTGTCAGAAGTTTTAGTTTGTTTTAAAGTGGCCAATCTTAATTACAGTGATAGTGAAGAGAGTGTAGAAGGAGTTTTGCAGAGGAGCACGTTTGAAAAGGTTTGTGAATAAAAAATCTTTGTGCTATCTCTAAACAAACGACGAACTCGATCGATTCAGTCATCCGACATGGACACTGATACGCCGACAGGCTCACTTTTTAAGATGTCACCCATAAAATTTGACCATACGATCGCTGTAAAATGGCCTAAATGGAAAACAACATTCGATCAAAATATGGAAGCGACGGGAAAAAAGAACTCGAAGGACGTAAAAGAACCGCAAAAGATCGCCATTCTTCTCACACACATGAGAGAGGAGGCATTCGATATTTATAAAACCTTCGAGGACCCAAAGTCGACCTTAGATCAGGTATTGGAACACTTCGATAAATATTGTGTCCCCGAAGTGAACCTTGCTGTCGAAAGTTATAAATTCCTCAAGATAACGCAAGGCCCGAACAAGACGTTTGAACAATACCTAACTGAGCTCAAAATACAAGCAGCCCAATGCAGTTTCGTTTGCGAGGGTGAAGCTTGTAATAAACAATCCTATGCGGATCGAATGATAATAGACCACATTGTCTGCAATATAAACGATCCAGAGGTTCAACAAACTCTCCTAAGAGAGACTAAAAAGTTGACTCTCACTGAAGTTGAACAAACCTGTAGATCGGCAGAAATGGTAAAATTGGGAAAGAAGGAGATGGAAAATCCTGCAGAAAATACGGAAGTAAACGAGATGCGCAAAAATAAAAAAGGTCGCTCGTTTCCTAAAAATAAAAACCGGAAGAAAAATGAGACAGACGAAGACAGTAAACCTTACGAGTGCAAAAAGTGCGGAACTCAGCACAAAAGACGTGAATGCCCAGCATATGGCGAGCAATGCAGTGTACGCAAGGGTTGGAATTAGGGATGGGTATCGATACTCGATATTTCAAAATATCGATACTTTCGTACCGATACTCGATATTTTAGTATCGATACTGCAGTATCCGATATTTTTGGATATCGATACTTTGGATCCGATATTTCTAAATATCGAATATCGATACTGTTCGCGCGGAAAATTCAACATAATGGCTAAAAAATGAAGTAAATAGAGAGGCTTTTGGGTCATTTTACTCTCTGGTTGCACAAATAAGGTTCATATCATGGAAAAAATCACTCTGCTTGGACTCTTAAGAGTGAAAAATGATTAAAAGTTGTTGAAAAAAAATATTTTTCTTGAGAAAATTGGATGATACTGATAGTTTATGACACTAAAGTATCAATACTCGATATTCTAAAATATCGATACTCATGCCCAACGATACCTGGGATATCGATACTCGGATACGATACAGTATCGATACAAAATATCGATACTTTTATAACGATACCCATCCCTAGTTGGAATCATTTGAAGGTAGGCTGTTTTCAGAGAAATAAGAAATATAATTTCAAAAGAGGTAACCGAAAAATTAATGAAATAAGAAACAAAAATAACGCGTCAGATTCAGAATCCTCTGATGTGTTTGACTGTGACAGTGTTTCCGTCAGTGCGGTTGACAAGCATAAGATAAAAACATCACAAAATGTTTGGAGGGAAATAATAAAAGTTGAAGGAATCCCAATGAATTTTAAACTTGACACAGCCGCGGAAATAAACGTAATGCCCCGTAAGTACCTTCTAAAATGAAGAAAAAACCAGCAATCGAGAATGCCATTTTTAACTTGAAGGAAAGGTGTACTAATAGCGCTATCTAGCGATGTTCTATCGAGATGAGAGGTTCAGAGAACCCACAATATGATGGTTCAACTAGATGGAGGAACAATAAAAGTCAGTCAACATTGAACGTGTTTATTATTAACAGCTACTCCCGATTCCCGGTCAATAATACACATAATATATTATTTAGTTCACAATCTTGCCGCCTGATGAAATTTTAATGTCCCGGTGAAATTTCGATTCCAAACACCAGGATGTGTCAGTTGTTTACACGTGTGGACGAGGTTCGAAGTTCAAACCTCGGTTTTCAACATATAACTCAGCAAAGCTCGTTTCTTTCATAAGAATGCGATTCGTACGGGACGAATCGGAATTGTGCGTTGGACCAAAACGTCAAATGACACGACTCACAAACAGCACGCGGAGCTATGAAGGCGGAAGCCTATAAATTCAAACAATGGATGAACTTTCCCCGTCCCTTTCACTGGCATTGTGTCGCAGGCCGTGAGTGCGACCATGTAATTCTGTTGCGACAGCTTTTGCGCACATGGAGCCACTCAGTCACTCCTCAACTGGCTCCTTTCAAGAGTAGTCGAGTAGACAACAAAACAGGCAACTTCGAGATGTTTCTCGTTCGACGTCACGCAATCTGGCACGAGGTTTCCGACATACCAGGAGACTGAAGGCTCTTGAGATCCATTTCAGATCAAACCTAAAAGATCCAGCCATTTAGTACAAGCCATTGATCGCAGTCAATTGAGCTAATTCCCATTAAAAAAATCTGCCAAGTGAGTGTGGCACATAGCTTCCTCGTCACCGTAACCACTGTATACGTCATTGAAAATATTTATTCAATCAATTTTCTCAATCATAAATTCAATTATCAGTCCGGAGTTGTAGATTAGGGTAGAATGTGGAATGTAGTTTGGTTATCGTTATGCAGAAGCATAACACGAAAAAGGTGAAAATGAAGACTACATGGGAAGAACGCACCATGTCCCATTTTGTAAACTTTTCAGGAAATAATTTTTCCCGGCAAAAACCCAATATTAGTTCGAATTTGGTCGATACAATTTTTTTAAAAATGGGATTTGTATCTCAGCGTACTGTTGAATGCGGTGGTACAATCAAAACTACTGCAAAAAATATTTTAAAACTCCATATTACTATCCAAAGTTGCAAAGGTCTCTGTACAGAGGAAGAACGCACCATGAACGTGTATTGCTGGTTTTATTCATAGTATCCTGCCATAAGATTTCTCTCTTTAGCAGGGCATAACGGTTTCGTGACATTTTAATAATATATATTATGATTTGGTATTTTCAAAAGTGCACTCACGAAGACGTTTTGCAAAATATTTTAATAGAATAAAATCCAGAAGATTCATTTTGGTTCTTGCAAAAAAGGAGAAGTTATTACAAAACAAATTAAGGACATTAACATTGATTTTGAAAAAATGGTTTATTTAATAAAATTTGAGGAAACTGATGTTTGTATTTTTAAAAATCAAGGAAAACCCTTTGTTCTGAAAAAATTACCAAAAAACTCAAGACACGTGTTTTCATTTTTGCAATCCTTCCAGAGATTTTCTCTTTTTGGTGGTAACAAGATTAATCCCATCTTCCTCGCTTTCCTGTTCCATATTCACTTCCACGAAAACAAAACAGTTTTCGCCAACAAAACAAAAACAGTTTCACCGTTTTCAAGAAAACAAACACTAGTATCTATCTCAAATAAACTTATTGGTATGAAGAAAATAATATTTATCGCCGCTAACAATCGAAAATAATACTGTGAAAATCAGGAAAACCGCATGAATCACAAAGATCCATCAGGTAAGGGAATACGACCTGGGGGAGGGAGCCCGAAAGTTGGCACGTTCTTCCCCGGTTGCGCTCGGCTTGGTGCGTTCTTCCCCTGTACGGTTTTTCGTTTCTCGCATTTTTATCTTATATTGGATCGTTTTTGCCCATTTTGGTTGTCACCATCGAGTCCGCTATGAAAATCATTGCTCAAAGGTTTATTATTTTCTGTATAGATCACCCTTCTGTATAGATCACTGGTTCTCCATCAATAGCACCTACCACCATCTGTATTCTCCCTTGACCTTCCCTCTCAAATTTCAGCTCCTGCGTTCAATAGGATTGAAAATGGCTTCGGAGCTCACTCAGCTGATCAGTGATCAGAAGAGTGAAGAAGATCTCCTCGAATGCTGGAGACGCCTGGAAGAGCACTTCCATTCAATAGGATTGAAAATGGCTTTCGAGCTCACTCAGCTGATCAGTGATGTGAGGAGTGAAGAAGATCTCCTCGAATGCTGGAGACGCCTGGAAGAGCACCTCCATTCAATAGGATTGAAAATGGTTTTGGAGCTCACTCAGCTGATCAGTGATGTGAGGAGTGAAGAAGATATCCTCGAATGCTGGAGACGCCTGGAAGAGCACTTCCATTCAATAGCATTGAAAATGGCTTCGGAGCTCACTCAGCTGATCAGTGAGCAATGATTTGCAGCGTTTTTTACCTACAAACATTGTTTTACCTACCAATTTTTTTTTACCTACCACACCTACCTATTGGTAGGTACTACCTACCACACTATAATGGCTTCACACCTTCACAATCAAGTTTATTAGAAAGAACTAAACGCTTCACACTCGATTCGAAAAATAGAAAGCTTGATATGGAAATTTGATTACTGGTTACGCAGAAGGCAAAACTGTATACAAATCGAAGAAATGAACAGCGATCGCATTTTAGTCAGATAAAATTTGAACGGCGATTAGACCTCTTTTGCGATTCACACTCATGATTCTGTTTTATCGAAGGAAAACCTTCAAATACTCGTAGGGACCGAAAGGTTTGTCCTAAAGAGCTCCGGGTGGTCTCAAAAATTTTTAAAAATTCAATACTATTTAAAATTGGTGAAAAAACGATACCTTTATTTCGAGAGTTTTGGAGCTAGGGCACTCTTGAAATTTTCAACCCTTAATTTTCACCCCTTAGAAGTGACCTACATCAACCAAAAGCTTCGCGGCACAACTAGACCCCAAATGGAGCCCATATACCAAATTTGAACCAAATCGGTCCAGTGTTGCTAAGAAAAGTGCCGCGTACGGCGTACGGCGGACGGCGTACGGCGTAGGGCGGACGGCGTACGGCGTAGGGCGGACGGACGGAAATTTTTTTATTCGATTTTCGGATTCTACGTACCTTGAAACGTAAAACATCAAATTTTGAGGGGGGTTAAAATTTTTTTTTCTTGCTCGATTCCAAAGGCTTATTATTGAAAATAATATACCAAAATCTATAAGGAACCGTCATAACCTATTTTTCGCAAAAAAGCGACTTGGTGCGTTCTTCCCCTGTGGTCCAAATATATTTTATTATTATTAAATTATGAAATGACGAAGGAGTGATTGGTTAACGTGTATGAGTGCATCTGTGTATGTGTGAGGGGGGGGGGACTAGTGGGGTGTGTTTTTGGATGGGTTGTAAGTAGGTAGTGGGGGACCTAGAAGGGTTGAAGATCAGGGGTGGCACTCTTTAGGGTCAAAGGCGATAGCTCTTACCTCCCGTAGGTAGCAAAAACAAGTGCATCAGAGGTCAGAGTGATTACTAAGAACGGCTCTTGGAAGAAATAATTTTGTTTTTCAAATTACATAGAACCTGGTCGGTAGCTAAGGCGTCAACCCGCAAGATTTCATACGATTTCGTTGAAAACGGGTGGAAAATATTTAACTTATTTCTGTTACAAGTTATTACGTTTGCGCATGCGCGGTGGTTAAGTACCATAAACTTGGGAGCCATTATTTTCATTGAGGACAATCGCAGTGGCTACTATCAGTCCGAAGGTGGTGATTTTCATAGGGGACCATCTAAATACTAATCTGTAACATCCCTGAACATTTCATTGAAATCCGATGGAAAATGTAGAAGTGATGGCCGTTACAAGGAATTCACGTTTGCGCATGTGCAGTCGCTTCTATCAGTCCGGGGATGATGATTTTCATAGGGGACCGTCTACACACCAACCCGCACAATCCCTGAAAATTTCATAGAAATCGGACGATAACTTTGTATAGTTATGCCCGTTATAAGGATTTCATGACAGACACATAGAAACGGAACCGAAATTGTTCAAGAAGGTCTAAAACGCAAAACGCGAGTGAAAATTTTGATTTTGGAGAACTTTTTTTTCATCCTTGAAAAGTGAAAACAAAGCTTCCGCTACCTTGGTAGACTCGGAAGCAATATCACTTATCAACTTACATGATTTTTACTTCCTCATTACCGAAAAGGGATACTTTATCATCGTAAAGTTAGTCAAAACGTCTGCCAAGTGGGTGTGGCACATAGCTTCCTCGCATCCATAACCCGACTTTATGGAAGACCCGATGGATTGTATCGCTAAGTATCTTTACTACCCTCATAGGGGACCATCTAGACGCCAACCTACTCAATCTCCCAAGAAGGTATGGCTATTACAAGGATTTAACGTTTGCGTATGCGCATGATTTTCATAGGGAACCATCACTAAAAATGTCATCAAAATCGGACAATAATTTTGTATTGTTTTGACAAGGATTTCATTATAGACACACAGACACGGATCCAAATTGTTTAGGAAGGCCTAAAACGTAAAACAGGATTGGAAATTTTGATTTTGGACATTTTTCTTCAACCTTGAAATGTGAAAACAATAACCGCTACCTTGGTAGACTCAAAATTTGAGTCCTTCAAAATAACAATCTTTACTCGCACTTTTCATTTTAAAGCTTTCTCGACGATTGTTGTTCTGTCTGTCGGTTTGCTCCCTAGTTCCAAGCAAAACTAACTGAAATCAAAATTATTCAAGCTGTTGAGAGAAATACACGAATCCACGAACTCGGTCGGCAGATGTTACAGAGTAGTAAAAGTCATTTCAACTACCTACCCGCCTAAAAAAGACGAGTTGGAGCTGGAAATTCTCAAGGATCACACATTTCTTCTCGTCCCATTTGGCAAGCTTCGCATGAGAGCAAGGATACGCCACCGGAGGGACGTCAGGTGTTCATTCACATGAGGGAACCCATTCAATTACATCGGATTAGCCGAATCCGCCTTTCCTAATAGTAATCCTACAACCTCCACCCACCTCCGTCCGAACCTAATTGCAAAGGGCTATCATCCCTTCCTGCCTACAACCGGAGCTTTGTGTCCTTCAAGGGCAGAGAAGGACCTCCCGGTTCAAGATTAGACTCTGCCCCTTTTGTCGATTCTCTGCGGTGAACCTGAGGTCCCTCAGGGCACGACGCAGTGACCCTCTTGTACTTCTTGTTCCCCTCATTGTACTTTTTTTCGCCCTTTTGAAAAGAACAATGAAGGTCAACGATAACCCCGTCCTTTGTCGACTCTAATACATGAGCTGCAGAAGATATGAAAAATGGAAAATGTTGTAGCAAAAGAAATTCTGGTAAGTTTGATTAGATAGATCAGTGTAGATTCTTCACAAAGTGAAACATGGCTGTAAATCACCGTGTTTTTGTGGCAACAATCACTCATCAGAAAATTCTCCGTAATAATCTCAAAGGTATATTATTTTGGATCTCAAATGGCCATAAAAAATATACAGGGTGTTTCAGAAGTTATGGTCCACCTGCCAGCTTTTATTCCAGAGCTGGTTCCTAAGTCAGCGTCAACTCACTATTGTAAGACCGCTGTAAAAGGATTCAGATTCAGGACCGTAGGAGCTGGTGGTAAGGAGTATTAAGTATACCAGTTGTGAACCAACTCATAACTTTAACTTGGATGATGAGTTGAAGTAATTTGATTATATGAAATTCCAGAAGTACCTATTGTAACTCTATTGTGCTCTACAATGTATCCGCTGATTTGGTATTATTTTCGTTCTCCAACTGGGGTGCTGTGACCACAGTACGTCTCCAGCCTGAGTTGGGGTGTTTTCAGGGCACGGCTATGCCAAATCCTGAATAGCCGGGATGAGCGAAGTATACCAGCCGGATTCGGCGCCAACAGGATCTCAAGAGAGCCTCTAACGGTAGAAAGATCGGCGCGGTGGGGAGACTGCGGCTTGGAGGGACGGGGATGGGCTCGCCAAGGCCAGAAGGTTCACTTTCCTTCTAGGGCCGCGATCCTAAGAGACCGGCTTCAAGTCCACCATCGCCTCAGCCTCCGCCGTGTAATCATGGCGAGTTCCTTTAGGATGCAAAGCCCAGTTGATGGACCTTGGAATCAGCGATGGACCTTCGGGGAGTCTGCCGGGTTCGTGACTCCACTATGCGGATCGACTGGACGTTATGGGAAGATCTCGAAGGACCAGAGATGAGCTAATTCCTATTCATAAATACGATTATGAATACAAATCATATCTGCGATTTTATGATTATAAATATGAATACAGGTATGAATGTGAATATGAATACGGATACAATCGTTTTGACACTTTGAATACGATTTTCCCCCGTATTTGTATTTTGAATACAATTTCATAATTTTTTCTTTAATTTCCCTAAAAATCATACTTTTGGTTTATTATTTTCAATAATAAGCCTTTGGAATCGAGCAAGAAAAAAAAAATTTTAACCCCCCCTCAAAATTTGATGTTTTACGTTTCAAGGTACGTAGAATACGAAAATCGAATAAAAAAATTTCCGTCCGTCCGCCGTACGCCGTACGCGGCACTTTTCTTAGCAACACTGGACCGATTTGGTTCAAATTTGGTATATGGGCTCCATTTGGGGTCTAGTTGTGCCGCGAAGCTTTTGGTTGATGTAGGTCACTTCTAAGGGGTGACAATGAAGGGTTGAAAATTTCAAGAGTGCCCTAGCTCGAAAACTCTCGAAATAAAGGTATCGTTTTTTCACCAATTTTAAATAGTATTGAATTTTTAAAAATTTTTGAGACCACCCGGAGCTCTGTAGGACAAACCGTTCGGTCCCTACGAGTACTTGAAGGTTTTCCTTTGATAAAACAGAATCATGAGTGTGAATCGCAAAAGAGGTCTAATCTCCATTCAAATTTTATCGGACTAAAATGCGATCGCTGTTCATTTCTTCGATTTGTATACAGTTTTGCCTTCTGCGTAACCAGTAATCAAATTTCCATATGAAGCTATTTTTCTTCAAAATTCTATTTTCAATAAAATTCTATTTTTCTTCAAAATTATATTTTCAATAAAATTCTATTTTTCCAATCGAGTGTGAAGCGTTTAGTTCTTTCTAATAAACTTGATTGTGAAGGTGTGAAGCCAGTATGGTGTGGTAGGTAGTACCTAGCTGGTAGGTAAAAAAAAGTTGGTAGGTAAAAAAAATGTTGGTGGGTAAAAAACGCTGCAAATCATTGCTCAAAGGCTTCTTCACTCTTAAGATCACTGATCAGCTGAGTGAGCTCCGAAGCCATTTTCAATCCTATTGAATGGAAGTGCTCTTCCAGGTGTCTCCAGCATTCGAGAAGATCTTCTTCACTCTGAAGAATCACTGATCAGCTGAGTGAGCTCCGAAGCCATTTTCAATCCTATTGAATGGAAGTGCTCTTCCAGGCGTCTCCAGCATTCGAGGAGATCTTCTTCACTCCTCAGATCACTGATCAGCTGAGTGAGCTCCAAAGCCATTTTTAATCCTATTGAATGGAAGTGCTCTTCCAGGCGTCTCCAGCATTCGAGGAGATCTTCTTCACTCTTCAGGTCATTGATCAGCTGAGTGAGCTCCGAAGCCATTTTCAATCCTATTGAACGCAGGGAGCTGAAATTTGAGAGGGAAGGTCAAAGGAGAATACAGGTGCTATTGATGGAGAACCAGTGATTTATACAGAAGGGTGATCTATACAGAAAATAATAAACCTTTGAGCAATGATTTGCAGCGTTTTTTAAAATGATTTTCTCTCGAACTCTGGAGATATTCATGGCCTAACATTGTCAAAATAATCAATCAAAATTCGAAACGCTCACATATTCTAATAGGATTTTTCACGCAAAATCGAATGAGACCACCCAGAGGTCGCTACGACCTACCGTATAGAAACTACGATGTAATTTCCGCTGAAAAACGTATTTTTTACGATTTCCACCGAAAATTATTAAAAAATTATGATTTCAGAAAAAATCGGAAAAAACGTCGATTTTTAAGATAATTATAGAAAAAATCATAAAATTGTATTCAAAGTACAAATACGGGGGAAAATCGTAATCGATTATATTCGTATTCATATTCAAACTTGTATTCGTATTCGTAGTCATAAAATCGCAGATATGGTTTGTATTCATAGTCGTATTTATGAATAAGAATTCGCCCATCTCTGCGAAGGACCACTAAACTTAGGTCTTAGTTTCTTCAATGGTTGACCTTATCCATTTAAAGCGGCAGATTTGGTTAGTTACTGATTAGAAAGGCATCAGACTACCAAATATTCAAGAATCTACACCTGCGCTTGGGGAGGGAGTGTGCACTACAAGCAGAAGTATAGTCACTTTGAAATTAACGGACACTCGATTAGAGCTAGATAGGTTCTCTCAAAATCAGCTGAAGAATATAGGAGCAACTGTGTACCTATTGCACTGAATAGTAGCATAATATGATAGCAAAGATAGAAAATACAGTCAATATAGAGGGGGGGGGACTTTATAGAATTTTCAGGATTCAAAAATCGTTATGAATTCAGTGAACATAGGATAGACAGCAGTTTTTACGTACGCTCAAACCACACTCCACTTGAACTTCAATTTTTCACGTTCAGATTTTTCGCTCAACTTTGAACGGAAATTTGGCGTGACAATGATTTCGTAATCGTCCTGCTAATTTTCAACAGGAAACCAGTGATATGATTAACCTATAGCGTGTCCCATGGACAGCAAAACTTCAGGAATCATTTCTACAATTAATTAAAGTTCCAACACTTTTTTAACTCTAAAGATATTGGAATTTTTCACTTAAGATTTTTTGACGACCTTGAGCCATAAATTAGCTTACAACTTAACTTAACTTTAAGTTACATGTAAATTCAAATCTTAACTTAACTTAACTTTAAGTTACATGTAAATTCAAATCTTTTTTCTTTGTTTGACACCCTCTCCAACGGTATGATCAAATTTTAATTTGCATGAGTATTAAGAGAGTTATAACCATTTTTAGGACGTCCCACAGTAAGACTCTGGGCGTCCTTATGCGTATAATCAGGGGTGTAGGAAGTCAACACTAAAGGGAGAAAAAAATAACCACAACCTTATTTGTTCGACTCAGAATACTTCCCAGTTGCACATTACTTCATCAGAGATTCGAAATTTGCCGTGAAGGGGGCAAATGGAGGAATGTAGAATTCCCGATTTGTTAATATCAGAGAGTACTACCTCAGCATACTAGATTACGTTGGATAAAACTGTTCTGTGTAGACAAAAAGGTAGGCTTTTACCGGTTGACATTGAAAAAACTACTTCTTATTCAATGGGACGTCCTCTGGAATGCATGCATTACTAAACGATATATTGCTTGAGGTCAAAAACTCGAGAGAAAAAAATTAAAAGTGAAAAGCCTCGATTTTTTTGGAGTGAAAAAGTATTGCAGGTCACTTTCTTACTTGAATTAGTTGTATTAGTTGTAGAATCGACACCTGGATTCCTACCCACTTTTATAAAGACACCCTGCATAATCAAACATGTTTGCAACTGCTTGCTCTGTGCCCTAGACTTTGAAGTTTTACCGCCCACCGAACCGAGCAAAAGTTTTCAAAGCCTGATACACGTAATTTCTTCAAATCTCATGAGAATGGGATACGCTGTTCGAACAGTTTTGCCCGAAATGATGAATTCAACGCTCTATTGATTTTTTCCAAGCATAGTGGCTGCTATTGATTCAAAAGCAATGAAATATACAGGCAATTGTCTTGGAACGTGAACCTCAAACTGGACAGTCCTACCGCGTCCACAGCCTATATGTACGTCCCTGTCTAAATATTCCGGGAGATACTAGAATATTACAAAACTCCCAACAAACTACACCTTCGTTATGGGAACCATAATTTTTTATTGAATATAGATGAGATTGCTGGATTGATTGCCCACTCATGAAAACTTCGTCAGTAGGTTTGTGTGGGGACAAATTCATGTTAGCGCCACTCCTAAGTAATCAATCTCCAACTAATTTGAAACAAAGCAACCAAGTAAATAATGAAGCTTTGAACTGTAACCATGAACACGAGAGTATATCCAACACAGTATATCGTATTTGGTATCCATCAGCACAGTATTTCTCAAGTATTTGATATTTATCAAAATTTATTAATTAAATTTTTATTTTATTAACTATTTACTTATTTATCTAAGTAACAACTATTTCTACGAACTCTATATTAGTTTCAAGTAAAGAAACTTTGGAAAGACGATTCTATAGGAGAATTGAAAAATTCCGGCTGATATTAAAATATTTTTGGCATTTTCCGTTTCTTAATAGAATTCCGAATCTTGTAGACTCAAGCAACGACGTCCATTGGAACCGGAAACCCGAAAATTACCCCGTGGAAGGTATTCAGTCCGCTAATGGCGCTGCCAGTCCCATCTCAAATGACAAGCCAGGAAAAGGGTCGGAGGTAATTACAGTCTGGTCGCCTGATTGCTCATCGGTTCTCATTCCTAGTACAAATCAAGCCCCTAATCAACTTCCAACAAAATAACTCCTTGTCTCGTGGCAAAATCGTGCTTCCCTAGTTTCATTGCTCCAGCTGTGATTCTTATAAGGTGGATGGTAGTTGGAAATACCGGCTTGGGGGGTCTTGAAAATCCTACGTGACTATCTCTAACCATTGAAATGACTAAAAAAAAGCTGGAAACTAATATTTTTCGGAGCTAATTTACAAACATATCTCGGTATTTTCAAGGCCGGAAGATTAACCTAAGCTCCTAATAAAGGTTTTACCGGTGGGATGGAGCGAAAATTGTACACATTTGAAATCATCTCTCTTCAAACACAACAAATAATGACAAGAGAAGAAGAGTTCGCCCTGTGGACGTGGATACATTGATTCCTCGTATCTATAACATGGCCGTATAGAAGATCCGATGCATACATCAAAAGTTCAATCCCCAAGAATCTACCACTACCCTCCAAATTTGATGATCAGATGACGATGACATTTATAAAGAACCATTCAAATGTTCAACCGAAAATTCTTTTTTGATAAAAAATTACCTTTTCATCTCCCAAAAACAATGCTCTGCTACCGTTTCTTTCTCCAGGTATGAATCTCGAAATCTATGATCAACAAAACCTTTTTTTACTGGACTTCAGGCATTACAGAAGAAGATCTCGAAATCTATTGCTAGAATTTCAATGTCCAACGTAGAGCGCAATCCGTTGTGTTGGTTTAGTGGCCTAGAAACGGGCCTTCTGTCCCCAAGCAGTTTGCACGAATTTGTGTTCTGAGATTTTCTCAAAACTTTGCCATATTTGACGAAGAGTAAGTATTATTTAACATTCATCATTCTTGAAACTTATTTTTAGGACGTCCCACAGTAAGACTTGGGCGTCCTTATGCGATCGATCTGGGGTAAAGTTGGACAACACTCAACAGAAAAAAAAAACCACACAGTAGGTAATCCGTTTTAGTCCATTCTGAATCCAAATCCGCGAAAAAAAAACCATAGGTGTATGTCTGTGTGTGTGTGTGTGTGTGTGTATGTGTGTGTCTGTGTGTGTGTGTGTGTGTGTAACAAAATCTTGTGTACTCTGCACAGGCCTTAGTTCTCAACCGATTTTCCTGGTTCTTTTTTTGTTCGTCGCGGAAAACTATCTAGTTGTGCACTACGTCGCCGGAATTTCGAATTTTGCCTTTTAAGAGGAGGAAAGGGGGGGTTAGTGCTCGAAAAACGTGCGTTTTTGGGCATAATCTTGTGTACTCTGCACAGGCCTTAGTTCTCAAACGATTTTCGTTGGTCTTTTTTCGTTTGACGCGAAATACTATCTAGTTGTGCACTACGGCGCCGGAATTTTGGATTTTGCTTTTTAAGAGGGGGAAAGGGGGGTTTAATCCTTAAAAAACGTGCGTTTGCGTGCATAATCTTGTAAACTCTGCCCAGGCCTCAATTTCCAACCGATTTGCGTGTTTCTTTTCTTGTTTGACTCAAATAACTTCCGAGTTGTACATGATTTTACCAGAGTACCAAAATTCGCAAGGGGAGGGGGTGAGTGGGGGGATAATATTAACAAAATATCAGATTTTTCAATATTTTGGTTCCTTTACTGCTTACTAATTGTACCCAAGCTTTGAAATTGAGGAAAAATTCTCATTATACCTCCGGATTTTCATGAATTATTATCTGTACCAACATGGAAGTAATAGTGGTGCCACCATGGTGCCAGGACATGATGCCATAAACCGCTTATTTCGTGTTTTTTTTTTTTTTTACCTTGAATACGGATGTGAACTTCGACGGACTGCCTACCAAAACTAACAGATGAAAGTTAAATGTTACGACGTATTTCCGCTTTGGTGCCAGCCCGGCACCATTGTGTGTGTGGGGGGGGGGGGGTGAACTCGAATTCGCATGTTGGGTATCGTAGATCATGGATTTTAAAATGCTCTTCAGATTCGAGGCTCCCATGCCGCTAGAAATGTTATGGTGGATAATGGTGGGGGGGGGTCAGTATTTCTTGCCTAAAGTAATAAATAAATTACATCGAGTGAAACAGTTTTATCACTTAACAACTGGTTAAACTGATCTAATGCTTATCCAATGGGACGTCCCCTGGAATGCATGCATTACTAAACAATATGTTTTATTATTGTGATAAATATGATATTTACTGAAAGAAATATCATGAATAAGGTCCAATTTTTTATCATCGCATGAATATATTTACTAATAAAATTGAGCGTATCATAAAAATGGTAGGTACGTTGTACACCTTGCAAATCATTGTTCAATTCATCCTCTGTTCCATCGAATTGGCATCGATAGTCGAACTCGGACTGACTGTTCAACAGGTATTTTATCTTCGCAGATAATGATGAGGTGTTCGACAGGTAGATCTACATTGGTTCTCCTGAATAAAATTACTTGATCGACCAAAATTTTAGCTTTTGGATTGACATCCTCAGCCATCAGGAGTTGGTTGCCGAAGCAGAAGTAAGATCTCTTCATTCCAAAATCAATTCCAATTAAATCTCCAATTAAATCTCCAATTAAATCTCTTCATTCCATTTAAGAGATTTAAATGTAACAGGAAATGGGATTGACCAATAATTATGTACAATCATGGAATCGCTAAGAGGAGTGGTCAATTCGAAGCTGAGACGTCACGTAAAAACTACCTACACTCGTGCCACACCCACTTGGCAGACTGTTTTGGTTAATCGTTACTTTCACTGAGACATTAATTTATGATTGAAAAATTAGATGGAGCAGGCTAATTCGAAGGAAATTTCCTTTGCGCCAGATGTTTCATGTGTGTGAATAGCATCTCAAAGTCCCGTTTAGCTGCTCTCCGTTCCCTTCTCCGGAGAAGCAATGACGACCTCAGTGTTGTCACAAACGTGCTTTACGTGCTCAAACAAGCCCCTCGAGGTTCACCTCACCTCACCTGGGGCCCCTGATTAGCGCATTCCCCGGTTACAGCTCAGCTCTGCAACATTCTCCGAATCCTCGGAACGACTTGCAATTTGCGGGAAAATCTCGGAAGGATTTCACACGAGGCCGTTGCACAATCTGCGATCAACTCCTTTCATATTTGTAGGACAGAAAGGGACCAACACCGAAACATAACGAATTGAGTTATATGGGATATATATATCCATTATATATCCACTCTCAATTAAAATTAACCGTCAACCATCCCAGAACCAAATTAGAGCAGTACTGTACGATTGAGTACCTAACCGTAAGAAATCGTTCACCCGATCGAGAGTTTATTATGTTCACCCGTGTGAAGACGATACTTGTAGGTACATTGATGAAATTTACATGAAACCATCTAGAGACCTATACAGAAAATAATAAACCTTTGGGCAATGATTTGCAGCGTTTTGAAATGTCATTAATATATAAGTATCATTGATTAACAAACTCGTAGCTTTGACAAGGAACTCCCTAAGTAATTATCTTGGAGCATGAATCAAAAAATCATCTAAATTAATAAAACTAATTATGTTGTACTATTAGAAGTAGAGTTCAATGAAATTCGTTGAAGATTCTTTCCATTCGTTGCCGTAGTTCAAACTGCAATGCAACTCAAATCAGAATGTCTTTGGACTAAGCAGCACATTTCGTGAATATTTACGCTGTTCAGAATGATACCAAAATGGAAACTTAATGAAAGTTTCGATTTTGGAGGACCCGTATAGACCAGCTGCAACGAATAAAACGTTTCTCTGTCTTCGGGCGTATGAGACGAAAATTCTGATTTTTATTCCCAAGGGGACCTATTTTTCCTTTTCAAAGTTTTAGACCAGTTTTGGTTTATTATTCTCAATAATGAACCATTGGAATCGAGCAAGAAAAAAAGTTTAACCCCCTCAAAATTTGATTTTTTACATTTGAAGGTACGTAGAATCCGAAAATCGAATTTTAAAAAATCCGTCCGTCCGCCGTACGCGGCAATTTTCTTAGCAACCGTGGACGGATTTAGTTGAAATTTGGTATATAGGCTCCATTTGGGATTGTGCCGCGAAGCTTTTGGTTGATGTCAGTCACTTCCAAGGGTTGAAATGTTCAAAAACCCCTAGCTCAAAAAATTTCGATGTAAAGGTATTTTTTTCATCAATTTGTAATAGTATTGAATTTATAGAATCGAATGAGACCTCCCATAGCTCTGTAGGACCAACACGCAAGGGTTTGCGACTTACACAGCTTGAGCAGTTGATATTGTCACTACTTCATCCAGCTAGAGAGCGTGAACAACTCGATTCAAGAACTAAATCCAATCGGAGCTTGGCTGTTTTCACGTCAAATCAGGTATCGTGAATGTAAACACTTGAGTTTCACAGTAGGTGACTGCCCATGAGATGTAGTCCAGGAATGTAGGACTCTGATGAGATGATGCAGGTTGAGGATTTGACCCAGAGCTGGCTGTGCCTCTTGTGGCCCGCTACGTTTCTGGGGGACCCGTTAGGTCGACTCCTTCCCTGATTACATCCGGATGAATGGCTCTTCTCCTTGTAATCCTTTTCCAATTTATTCCCCTCTTTTTTACGAGTTTTCTTCTTCAATCAGAGTTTTCATTACTTCGGATTCTTTGATTTTCTGTAAGAATTGTCGTGTTATTGGCTCCTTTGTCCAAAGAGAATCTTCCACAATCAAACTCTATTATTAAGTATCGCTACTGACTTTCTTTGGTCTTTTTATAGTTTCCATAAATCACCGAAAACCATTCGAAAAATATCGTGATATCAACTATTTGTGGCTACTATAAGGTAGTTCCTGAAGAAATAAACTCCTGAATTTATTCACAAATTGGAACTGATTGATTTTGGATCAGACCATTTGCAAAATTCTGAAGAAGAGAGTCAAGTACACCTCAACCTATTCCCAAGTGGAGATTGTCCTATATTTGTCAGCAGTTCGTCTTTATTTGTCCCTTACAGTTCTTATGGCAAAACATAATTCAGTGTATATTTTGTACATATTTAGTGTATTTTTAGACATTACATTTAGTACCCATATTATTGGTCAGGTGATTATGACCAATCACTATAACGATCTGGATCTGTATGTCTTACCAAATTTTTATATTATAATGCAGAAAAAATTTGGATTCAATGGAGAGGTAACAATACGTTTATCTCATGAAAGGCAGGTTTACGTGAAAGTAATGAGGATGAATTCATAACGAATCAAATAACCATCAGCCTGAATAGGTATTTTTCAAAATCTTGTTAAATGAAATTGGGGAAAAAATATTGGATTGGAATTCACATTGCTCAGTTTTACAACAATATTGACTGTCGGATAAGGATATTGTTGCTGGTAGATAAGTACTTCCTGTCACAATAAACAAGATTATTATTCAGTTGAGTATGACAGTACTGTTAAGACCTAGATCAATTTATTAAGAACGCGTTGTATCATTCATGTACATAGTTGAAACATCTCCCCAAAAACATACTTAAAAACGCTGCAAATTATTACACAAAGGTTTATTATTTGTCTATATAGATCACTCGTCTGCCAAGAACACGGCTTTGCCATTGTTACCTCCAACTAACGTGAAGAAAAACACCGATTGCATTTCGGTCAGCTAAAATTTGAACGGGGATTAGGCCTCTTTTGCGATTCACACGCGTGTTGCTGATTTATCGTAAGTCTAATCCTTGAGTTCTCGTAGGGAGCGAACGGTTTGTTCTACAGGGCTCCGTGAGGTCTCTAAAAATTCAATACTATCTTAAATTGATGGGAAAACAATAGGTACCTTTAGATCAACATTTTTTGAGTTAGGGCGTTTTCAAAATTTCAACCCTTAGAAGTAATCTACATCAACAAAAATCTTAGGGGCACAACTAGACCTCAAATGGAGCCCATAAACCAAATTTCATCAAAATCGGTCAATGCTAACTGAGGGAAGTGCCGCGTAAGGCGTACGGCACTTTTTTTTACTTTTGTTTGTAAAAACAAGCTTTCATATCCCTTGACCCTTCTAGTTACGGATTTAAGAGAAATTTGTAAATTTTTAGCGATTAATCCAACCACAATCCGTTGACCTAAGCTTTTACCACTAAACCTGAGAAGTGGTCACTTTTTCTGACCCGTTGAGGTTACACATACTGCAGGAAACTCTTTAGACTTGTAACTACTCATCAACCTATAACCGAACATCATGGAGTAATAAAGAAAGGAAGACTCTCCATCACTTTTCTTACCACTACAAAAAAAAACTCTGTATATTATCTATTAAGAAATTATAACAACAAAGCTTTCGTTTTAAAGAAATAGACAAGGACTGTCAACTTCTGGGGAGAGGTGGACAGAACCAAGAACAACCTCGAACTCTTCAAAAGAAGCCCGTCCGGGAATATCTTAGAGCACTACAAAAGTGATGTATAATGAAAAACTTGTCTGCTGAAGGCTGTTCACTGGGTATGTCCTAACTCAAGAGGAGGATCTGTACTACTTATTTCCCTACAAACAACACTAAATTACGTAATAACACTTCATATCGACGAAGCTCTTGTGTCAGAAAATAGATAGAGGCTGGCTACTACTGGGAGGAGCAGGACATTTGGAGACACAGGAATGCTGGAACAGGGAAAGGCGGCACCGGTATTGAGCATCGGCCACGAAAACCGAAGGACTTAGGGGTGAAGAGGTTGAAGGCCTCGAGAGACCGCGGGGAGCACGTGGACCCACTGATTTACACAAGTAACAGAGCGAATTCTCCAGAACCGGTTAGGCGAGAGTAGCAGGCAGGGCTGAAGCCCAGCAAGGACGCCCCTTGGATCCCCACCCTCCTTCTCCTGACCGGCGACATCATTCACACTCCGGGCCTCCTATTCTCTTTCCTCGAGGGTTCACCATATTTTGGAACCTTGATTGTTCCAAACTGCGAGAGATCAGAAGTTACCTAGATTCCATAGTAAGGGCTTAGTAAACAACGTGGGGTTGGTGTGTGGTAGTAGGGTTCAACTTTACGAAGAATGTAAGGAATTGCTTTGTGAGGCATGATGATGAAGAGTGAACTCCAGGCTGGAGGTCAACTTTTTTTGCATGTGAACTTCGTGAATAGGGTCTCAAATGGGATGCTATTGTGGGGAGGCCCCAAACAAGGCCTTTATGATTTGATCCTTCAGAAGGCAGAGTAATTATTGGATACCACCATTCCTGTTGAGGCATTGTCTAGTACTCACCAGTCAGCATTTACATACCGAGTCATTTCTCCCTCTCAAGTGTTCAAAGTCCTTTGTGGCAGTTCTGCGAGCTGTTCCGAGCATAGAGACTTAACAGTGGCCGCTACGTCCCCATGCTACTCTCTCCTCTGTGAGGAAAAGGGGACGGACTACCTTCATTCATTTTGCTGCATTTCTCCTGGTAACTGATCTCCCCACAATATAAAATATTTTGCGGTCTCCTTTGGCACCCGAAATCCATTTTCATTTTATTTCGGACCTTAATAAGATCAAAGAGTCAATCTACATAAACCACACTCCGATTTGTTATTGAACCTTACCCAATTCATATTTATATATATTTTAGTTAATTAGTAGCTTTAAATTATATTTGAAGCATCGGATAAAAATACGAGCTGGTTATTCCAGCAGAATATTCCCAACTCCATTTCACCTTAGGAACGATGGATGTTCCTAAATGAGATGACAGCTGTTACTACAGACTCAAGAATCTCTGTGCCAACTGAACAATATGGAAGTATAATGTCAGCAATGAGGAGGAATGGAACTCAAGGTGTTGATGTAAACACTAGTCTTGAGGTAGCTTACTTTATGAATAGGACCTGGAATGCAACAAAATCTCCCCCTGTAAGAGTGACGTCACTATGAAACAGATTGAACAGTCTAGTCGGAGCTTTGTCAAGTCATCAGTCACCATTCACATGCAGGGACTCCTAATATTCAATTTTATTCAATCATTATTTTCAATACTAAACCTTTGAATCGACCAAGAAAAAAAGTTAACACCCCTCCCCTCTAGACTTTGATAGTTTCAATCCGTAGAATCCAAAAATCTAATAAAAAGTTCCCATCGGCCGTACGCGGCACTATCCTTAGTTACCAAGGACTGATTTTATTGAAATTCGGTATGACGCTTTTGATTGACATCAGTCACTTTTAATAGGAGAAAAATAAGGGCTGAAATTTTCAAAAAGCTTAAAAACTTTCAATACAAAGGTATTGTTTTTTATCGATTTAAAATAGTATTCAATTTTTAGAATCGAATGAGACCACCCAGAGCTCTACAGGACCAACCGTTTGCTCTCAATGGAACTTAAGGGTTGGACTTACGATAAATCAGAAACACGAGTATGAACCGCAAAAGTCGCCCAATCTCCGTTAAAATTTTATCTGACCAAAATGAGATCGTCGTTCGTTTATTCGAGTTGTACGAGGACAAAGTTCGCGAACAAGTTGTTTTGCGGTCCCCATGACAATCCTGGAGCTGCGGTCGTCGCTTGGTTTCCTCCAAATAATCCTTGAGAAGTGCGGGAATGGGTCGCAGGAGCTTATTTGGTGTCTTAAAAGAGTGACTGAGTTTTTTTATTCGCTCAAAATGTTCCCACGACGATGAATTCAGCACAATGTTCATACTGAATTTGACATTCGCGATTGTTTAACCAAAACAAACGCCACAGTCCTCGAAGACCCCACGTACTCACCGGACCTGCTCCCCTGAGACTTTTTTATTCCCCAAAATCAATGAAAAGTTGAAGGTACACCATTTTCAGGACTTGGAAGCCATAAAACAGGCATCGGCGGAGGCATTGGAGGAGATTTCAGACGACCAGTATCTCCAGTGTTTTCAAGCATGGAAAACACAAATGGAAAAATGTATAAGGGCCCTGAGAGAGTACTTTGAAGGGTGTAATGTAATTTTCTGATACAGTTCTATTGAAAAAAGTTGTCCGCAAACTTTATTGTCATACCTCATACTCAGTTCTGAATCCTAAGCAACCAGTAAACAAATTTCCTAATGATTTTTCCTAGTAAGCTCCCCATCTTCAGAAAGCCTGGATGTTCCTATGTGTGAGAAATCTTCAGTTACTTGAAGTGGAATAGCTATAGACTAACTGAACAATATGAACGTACAATACCAGCAACGAGTAGGATTTAACGGACAACTTAAATGATAAAAGATGAGGAGTAGACCTCCCTTACTCTTCGAGTAGGAATTAAAATGGGATTTCATTGAGAGGAGACTGCTGACAAAGCATTCCAGTGTTTATCCAGCAGGAGAACTTTAGAACACTAAGGCAATGCCAGTCTTGTTGAGGATTTCTTGAGAGCTGTACAATAATCTACCTCACGACCTATGTATAAGCAAAGTATTGAATGGAAAAGTGCCAAGTAAAAAAAGCTTGGCATCCATGTTGTGTCAACAAAATCTCCTGTCTACATCCAGACTGGTACTGGTGGATTTTAACTAGAGATTTTTCCTGATTGGGAGAAACCAACAACAAATCAGGTCTAAAAAGAGAATATTTGTGTATGATGTACTATCGCTGGTCGTTCACCCAACAAACACAACTTTTTCGCATCACTCGGGAGGGAAAGAAGAGAAGTTAAACTTTTTTCTAATTCAGCTGATTTGACATTCCTGAACTCGTTTCTTCAACGAGAGGTCTTAAAGAAGCAGTTCACCAAATTTCACCCTCCAGTATGAATTGGAGAAAAATCAGTTCTATTGCTTCCACAGCATATCGATCCTTTCTACCACTTCAGTAGTTTTTAAGATGCTGTACACCAAATTTTGGTGCGCTAGGATGAACTGACGAAAAGCCAGCTCAATTGCTCTTACAGCTGATTGGCCATTCCTGAGCTTCTTTCTACCAATTCAGTACTTTTCAAGATGCTGTGCAGCAAATTTTGGTGTTAGGATGAACTGACGAAAAGTCTGCCCTATTTCCGATACGGCTGATTCGACATTCCTGAATTCGTTCTTACAACTTCCAGGACTCTGAGAGTCAGTACGTTATCAAAAAATCTGCCAAAATTAACGTTTGTTTCGGAGAGGATCTTTTACTGAAGCCAGGGTGGGCAGTTTTGGGTGCTTGCGGAAGGAGATCCGCTTGCACGGCTTTGCATTTCGGGGTGGAGCTGACGGCGGAAGTTGTGACGGAGTCAACTGAGTGGTTTCCCATTGAGTGACCTGAAAAAAAACTGAGCCCTCATAAAGCCGCTCCTCGAAGTTAAAAAGCTGCAAATTATTAAACAAGGATTCATTATTTTTCTCTATAGATCACTCGCCTGGAATGAAGAGAGCTTTGGCATTGTCATCTACCAACCATATTTTCGCTACTCAATCAAGTTTATTTTGAAGAACGCTTTAGGTTCACTAAATTCGTGCAAATTAGGAAATTTGATTACTGGTTGCCAAGGACGCAAAACTCAGGACAACTCGAAGAGACAACAACGATCGTATTTTGGTTAGCTAAAATTTCAACGGAGATTAGACCTCTTTTGCGATTCACTCTCGTGTTTCTGATTTATTATAAATCTAACCATTAAGTTCCATAGGGTGCGAACGGTTTGTCCTACCGAGCTTTAGGAGGTCTCATTCGATTCTGAAAATCCAATACTATTTAAATTTATGAAAAAGTTTTTGAGCTAGGGCGTTTTCAAAATTACAACCCTAATTTGTCAACCCTTAGAAGTGACTGACATCAACCAAAAACTTCGGGGCCCGAGTTAACTACCCTGGAGTCCAAACTTGGCTATTGAATAATCTAGAACGATCCACCTCAAATAGGCAAAACACCCGAATGCTGATATTCTCGTCCCCAAACCTTCCCAACTGACAAAGCCGGCACATGACCGGTCAAGGCCTCCACAAACCCGCCGCTCAACCTCTTCTGTTCTTTCTGGTCGGACCAGCTTTTTCCTCCGCTCAACTCGTATAATATTTTGTACATCGAGTGATTCTCCAAATCGGGAGCTTTCAAAAATTTTGCAGAAAACCAGGTAAGCACCAGTATAATGGGTAGGTATAAGGATCTAGTGGAGACTCGTTGTGATTAGTACAACCTGGTGGCGGGAAACCACAGAGTACTGGAGACAAGTTACCCAAAAAACCTACCCAAAGGTGGGAAACCTACCCAACGATGAAAAGTGGGCGACCTTCCGAAATCCAGAGTTATTCTCGCACTTGCCCTCAAAATTCAACCAGGAAGCGCATAATTTTCCAATGCATCTTGTCACACAATATTCTTCGTTCTTTCGGGAGCAAAGCAAGAGTTTCACCTCCCAAAAGCGTATTATTGAACTAATTTTCTTCTTTCGCAAACACTGTTGATGATTAATGCTAGGAAAAGTGTAGGATTCTGATCTGCCCATTTGTAACGTGAAATGGATTAGCAGGTAATAATTTTTGTGTCTTTTAAAAGAAAAACATTGTTTAAAATAAACTAGGTACCAACGTAACTTAACAAATTTTGATGTTCTTGCCATATTGACTAAGATGTTGACATTTTCTGATATTAAGGTTCTTCGTGAATATTATAATTATTGATACTATTTCATGCAGGAACAGTAGAAGGTAGTTTCAAGATTTCAATTAATTTTTCTTAAAAATTAGGTTTTATAGGATTGGTGAAAACCCCAAGTCTTCAGTTTGTTCTAAAATTAAAATTGTGAATTTTGTTGAACTGTAATTTGCATGGAGGGGGAGGAGGTTCTGGTGAGAAGGTGACACGCCTGGTCTGTGGTGTTTGAGTGGTATCGTTTTGTCTGTTCCTTGAGTCGTGAAGTTGTCTGTGGTGTCACCTTTTGTCTGTTAGTGGTATCAAGCTCCGCCTATTTGTGGTGTCAAGTGATCTCAGTTGAACAAGATTGTGGTATCCAGTTCTCCCTTTTTGTGGTGTCATGTCTTGGGTGTCTGTGGTGTCATGAGACCTCTGTTTGACATGTTTGAGGTATCCAGTTCTCCCTGTTTGTGGTGTCATGTCTTGGGTGTCTGTGGTGTCATGAGATCTCTGTTTGACATGTTTGTGGTATCTAGTTCTCCGTATTTGTGGTTTCATGTTTTGGGTGTCTGTGGTGTCATGAGACCTCTGACATGTTTGTGGTATCCAGTTCTCCCTGTTTGTGGTGTCAAGAAACCTCTGTTTGACATGTTTGTGGTATCCAGTTCTCCCTGTATGTGGTGTCATGTCTTGAGTGTTTGTGGTGTCAAGAAACCTCTGTTTGACATGTTTGTGGTATCCAGTTCTGCCTGTTTGTGGTGTCATGTTTTGAGTGTTTGTGGTGCCATGTGACCTCTGTTTGACATGTTTGAGGTATCCAGTTCAGCCTATTCATGGTGTCATGTGATCTATGTATGACAAGTTTGTGGTATCCAGTTCTGCCTGTTTGTGTTGTAATGTTTTGTGTGTTTGTGGTGTCATGTGATCTCTGTTGAACAAGTTTGTGGTATCCAGTTCTGCCTGTTTGTGGTGTAGTGTCTTGAGTGTTTGCGGTGCCTTGAGACCTCTGTTTGACATGTTTGAGGTATCCAGTTCAGCCTATTCATGGTGTCAGGGGATCTATGTATGACAAGTTTGTAGTATCCAGTTCTGCCTGTTTGTGGTGTCATGTCTTGAGTGTTTGTGGTGTCATGTGATCTCTGTTGAACAAGTTTGAGGTATCCAGTTCAGCCTATTCATGGTGTCAGGGGATCTATGTATAACAAGTTTGTAGTATCCAGTTCTGCCTGTTTGTGGTGTCATGTCTTGAGTGTTTGTGGTGTCATGTTTTGTGTGTTTGTGATGTCATGTTTTGAGTGTTTGTGGTGCCATGTGACCTCTGTTTGACATGTTTGAGGTATCCAGTTCAGCCTATTCATGGTGCCAGGTGATCTATGTATGACAAGTTTGTGGTATCCAGTTCTGCCTGTTTGTGGTGTCATGTCTTGAGTGTTTGCGGTGCCTTGAGACCTCTGTTTGACATGTTTGAGGTATCCAGTTCAGCCTATTCATGGTGTCAGGGGATCTATGTATGACAAGTTTGTAGTATCCAGTTCTGCCTGTTTGTGGTGTCATGTCTTGAGTGTTTGTGGTGTCATGTGATCTCTGTTGAACAAGTTTGAGGTATCCAGTTCAGCCTATTCATGGTGTCAGGGGATCTATGTATAACAAGTTTGTAGTATCCAGTTCTGCCTGTTTGTGGTGTCATGTCTTGAGTGTTTGTGGTGTCATGTGATCTCTGTTGAACAAGTTTGAGGTATCCAGTTCAGCCTATTCATGGTGCCAGGGGATCTATGTATGACAAGTTTGTAGTATCCAGTTCTGCCTGTTTGTGGTGTCATGTCTTGAGTGTTTGTGGTGTCATGTTTTGTGTGTTTGTGATGTCATGTTTTGAGTGTTTGTGGTGCCATGTGACCTCTGTTTGACATGTTTGAGGTATCCAGTTCAGCCTATTCATGGTGCCAGGTGATCTATGTATGACAAGTTTGTGGTATCCAGTTCTGCCTGTTTGTGGTGTCATGTCTTGAGTGTTTGTGGTGTCATGTTTTGAGTGTTTGTGATGTCATGTTTTGTGTGTTTGTGGTGCCATCATATTATGATCTCTACTTAACATGTTTGTGGTATCCATTTCTGCCTATTTGTGGTGTAGTGTTTAGCCTACCTCTGGTGTTATGTTTCATTTGTGCGTGACGTCATAATTTGTTTGGCGTGATTGCGGTATCATGTTTTGTCTATGTGTCGTGTTTTTAGAGTCATGTTTTGCCCATTTATCGTGATTGTGATGATACGTGTTGTCTGTTTTGTCGAGTCAAATGTTGTCTGATTGAGGTGTCAAGTTCTGTGTGTTAAAAGTGCCATGTAATGCCTGTTTATTGTGTCATGTTCTATTTTCTTCGTGAGAAGGGGAAAAGTGGATCTGACCTGGCGGTGGGCCGTTGGTTGGTGACTGACGATATCCTTGTGACAGCTTGATGTCTTGAAGAACTGTAGGTCAGGAACGGGAGGTAAAAACACCAGTTCAGTCGGCCCGCTCAAGAGTCGGCAAGAAGGAAATCGGTGTCAGATCGAACCGAACTGGAGGGTTTTCTGTCGGCGGATCGCGCACTTTACAAGTTATCACAAGACACTGGGAAATCACTGAACACCCGATCGGTCCCGGAGGTGAACACAGAAAAAAAAAAACGGATAATGATAACGACGAACGCGCCCGACGGACTCACTGACTTTCGGAGCGCGGAACGGACTGCCAGTGCCAGCTTGGCAACGCCGCGGGCTCGGGGGTCCCTCCAGCGATACCTTTCGGAATGGAGGGGAGCGCAGGGGCCCCCCTGCGCGACTCTACAGCCCGACCACCTACCTGTCTTATCAGAATTCAACAGGTCGGACATCGAGATTCAACCGACAGCCACCAAACTCTGGTTTATTATTTTCAGTTGAGTATAAACCCTGTTTATTATTGGATACACTTTCAAAATAAATCAAATTCAAAAATCAAATTAAAATCAAATCAAATTCAAAAGTCTAATAAAAAAAACTCTCCCATTCGGGCCTCGCCTTACTGCTTAGAGCCTTCAGTTAAAATTCAAAAGAACCACGGAACATTATCTAGCAGATTAGAGCAATTATCACCTGGCGTGGGATGGCATAGCAAGTCAGCCAAGGATCTGATGCGGGCTGGTAACCTACAGTTCTTCCCAGAGTGGATGACCACCAGGGTGGTCTACATTCAGGGCTAAGGCCACACGACGGCGTGCCACGGCTCGAGCAAATGGGCCCCGTGGGACTTGGAACTGAACTCGAACCCCATGGGGGGGAGAAGCGTCGGCTGACGGCAAAAGCCAGAAGAGGCACAATCCTCCCTCCATCATTCCTGGGACAAAGTGATTCAACATCATCCATCACCCCAATGTCCGAGGTCAGATTTGGGACCCTGAAACCAAGCAGCTATATGGGCATGACTGCTGAGTGCTGAAAGTGTTGATACAATGCTGTGTTGTAAATATATATGTACAATACCATCAATTGTAGTAGGTACTGAAGTATTTTTTCCAAACATAAATTGTCAAAATACATGGGACATCCTTTATCCGCGCTGTTTTGCGGAGTTGGGATGGGGTGGACAGGTGAAGAGCCCCCCCCCCCGCGTGACGTTTTTCGGGTAGTTAGTCCAAGGCTAAAGCATGTTTCATGCTTAAAAATATGTTTACCGACAAACAGCACTTTAGCCCCTAAATGATGTCCAAAATTGATAAAATTCGGTTACAGAGCTCAAATAAGGGGGTCCAGTTAGAGGTGAAAAATAAGAGTTGGAATTTTCAAAATGCCAGCTCGAAAATTTTTAATAAGTGATATTAAATATCCTTATTAAGATATTCCTAAGAAATCCTTATCCTTATTAAGAAATTTTCCTAAGTGGCTCAGTGAATCATTCTTTGCGATTCACAGCCATGTTACTGATTTATTATAAGTCCAACCTTTAAGTTTTCATGGGGACCGAACGGTGGTCCTACAGATCTCTGAGTGGTCTCATTTGATTCTAAAAATTGCTCTCTGTTTCAAATCAGTGAAGAAACAATAGGTACCGCATGTATCGAAAGTAGGGCATTTTGAAATTTGCAACCCCTATTTTTCAAGCCTTACAAGTGACTGAGATCAATTTAAAGCCACCGGACACCAATTAGACCCCAAATACAGCCCGTATACCAAATTTCATCAAAATCAATCCATGGTTATTATTACGAATTAAAATGTTATTATACAGATTTTGGAATGTACGTACCTTCATAAGTAAACCTTGAAATTGAGGGTGGGGGGGAGGTAATAAAATGTTCTTGGTCGATTCTAAAGGTTAAATATTGAAAATGATACACCAAAATGGAGTCATAGCAATCTTAACCGTAGCTGTGAATATGGGTGAGAGGAAATACTTAGAAAGAAACCTTCAGATACAACGCAGTTGAACGTATAGTCGTTGATTTTAATAATTTTGTTCAAAATCGCTTCAGACATGTTAAAAAGTCTGCCGAGTGGGTGTGGCACTTAGCTTCCTCGTACCCCGATATGTTTAGATGATCCGATGCAGCGTAGCTAATCTCGAAACATCAATATTTAAGTACCTTGCACTTCCCTCATAGGGGACCATCTACAAGGTAATCTGCACAATGGCTAAAAATGTCATCAAATTTGGATGGAAAATGTTGTAGAAGTTATGGCTGTTACAAGGATTTCACGTTTGAACAATCGAAGAGGCCTCAATTTTGAGGCCAAGATTTTCTTAGGGGATCATCAACATGCCAATCAGTACAATCACTGAAAATTTCATCGAATTTGAAAGGTAAAATGTACAAGTTATGGCTGTTACAAGGAATTTCTCGTTTGTGCATGAGCGCTGACCAGTCAGTCCCGGGGCGATGATTTTCATAGGGGACCATCTTTGCTCCGATCCCCGCAACTGAAGTAGGCCGATTTCTTTTATTCGATAATAATTCAAAAAGCCATTTTTTTCCTTTTGTTTCAAAAATTGGTCATTTATGTTTTTGCTAGAAATATGTGAACTTCTGATCAGTATGATGATATCAATTTGCATTTTCCATCCATGAAAATTCAAGACGAAAATTGGACAATTTTGTGTTCAGAATCATAGTTCTGTAGAAAAGTTAAGTATCAATATGAGGCATCTTGGATGCAGTAAGAGGCTAAAATTTTGTCGAAAAAGAAAATACTTCTAGAAAAGTGCGCTTGGTTTAAATTTTTTTCCCCCCAGCCGAATCGTACTTTTAATCAAATAACTAAAAATAATTATAAAATGTAAATTAAATAATTATAAAAATTAATAAACTGAACTTGTGGGCTACGCTCATATAAAGGTAATTTTCCAACAACTAAAAAGTAGGTACCTAACTAGGGATGCAAGGAAATTCAAAAGAAGAAGAAAATATTTTAAAAGAATGGCACGAAGAAAAGAAATTGGAAAGAAGAGAATAGCTTTTGAAAGGAAGAATTGAAATGTATTCAAGGAACCTCAACGTGTGTCCTCTTTTGTGAGGAAAAACCTTCGAGTTGGCTAGGATGGGAAACTGGGGGGAAAGGGGAAACTGAAATTAAATAGTTTACATTTCAATTAACAGTAGTCCATCCAGAACTAACGTGAATTTGAAAAGTTGAGTCAGTCTGGAAATGAATATTTTTGAAAGTATTTGAGATTGAGCGATAGTGTAGCGATTAAACTCAGAGGGGACCATTTTTTACTCAACGGCGGACACTGATAGTCCGATATAAACTCGAATCGCCGAAGAATGTTTACGTAATAATTTATTAAGCGAAATGCGAGTGAAAATGTTAAATTTGAAGCACTGAATCATTTTTTACCGGCTGCACCACTTCAATTGACACTAAATTCTTCATCTTCGATGGAGGAAGCAAAAATATATTAAAATTAGAACTAAATACCCAATTGAATTTACGTTGAGCTCTAAAGAACACTGTCAAATTGATCTTGAAAAAAGATGAAATTTATTTTGAAACATTTTTTGATTCATTCCAAAAGGAATCCAAGTTGAATCAATTTGGTAAATATTGAATGAAAATCTTGAGTCTGATTTTACTTGTTTATTAGTTTAGTTCATGTTTCGGCGTACACCATCGCCTTCTCCAGCCTTTTAAAATTATCTCAAGGATCATCCCGAGGGCTGTTGCATTTGCGGTTGTATCCAATTTAAATTTCAGTCACAGACAGAACACACAACTCTACTTGTTTTTTTTTTTTTAATTCCAATTTCTGCTCCCCATCTCTTTTCAGATTATTGTATAGGTAGTAGTTTTTAGATACAACCTTAGGTACATATCCATGTCTTATCTTGGAATAACTAGTTTCAAATAACTATGAAACTTTTTCGTAATGTAAATTACGTTTGGAGAAACAAGACAAAATTTTGTTTTGAGATTTTTTTTCATTTTTTTTTTTTTTTTTTGCTTCTTCAATCGTGATTTACAAAATAAAAAAAAACGTTTCAGAATTATTTAAAACAATTCATTCCAAGATACCACATGGGTTCATAAGGATCTAACTACTTTACACAATAGGTATTCTGAAAAGACATAGGAATCGGAAATTGAAATTCCAAAAAACAAGTACCTACCTGCAGTTGGTATGTTCTGCCTGTGACTGAAATTGAAATTAGATACAACGACAAATGCAACAGCCCCCGGCATGATCCTCAGGATAATTTATAAAGGCTGAAGAAGGCGTTGAGTACGCCGAAACATGTACTAAACTAATAAACAAGTAAAACCGACTCCAAGATTATCATTAATGCACCAAGTGTTGGCAGCATTGATCGGATACAAGGTTGGTCTTGAGATGCCCGCGACTGAGCTTCGCGCCAGAACAAGGCGGGTAAATTCGAAAAAGAAACCTCCTGGTCGGTGGGGCCTCGTCGGCTACTACCCGACCTGAAAACGTTCTTCGGACAGGTAAATCCGACGGACAGGTGTTTGCATTATAGGAATATCCTCCTCCACTTCTCTTCCCTTCCATTCTCGTCCCTTCTCCTTCTTTTCCCTCTCTGTACGGTAGAGGGCGGACAAGCAGTCTTGGAACTCCCGGATTAGTAATCACGCAGTGCGCGGTAAACCGCGTAATGGGCTGTTGGCGTGCCGTACAGTTTAGGCCCTACGGTGACGACTAGTAATCAGGTTCCCTTCCCAGCCCTACCTTCGTGTACTCCACAGTGAATTAGACGGGAATTTAAATCCAAGTGTCCTTCTGAAACGGCCGAATTCTTCCGAGTTTCGGATAACCGACACCTGAGAGCACAAAATTTATTTCAAAAATCCTCCATCGGACGAAGAGGAGCCTCTGTACAAAATTATGTATTTTCTTGATTCTTTTATCATTACATCGGTAAATTTATTTGAAGTTGAATCCTACCTAGTTTATAATTCATCTGAGGAGTAAGAATTATTTTGGAAAGAAATTTACTATATTTATTATAGTTTACTAATGCATGCATTCCAGAGAACGTCCCATTGAGCAAGTTCAATAAGGGTAAGTTCAATTCTTCAACCAGTAGGTAAGCGATAAAAGATATTTTTTATTTACCCCTCAACTGCACTGCACAGCTTACCCCAACGTAATTTAGTTAGTAAAAAAAAGTAAAATTAAGTAAACAACCATTTTAGGTTGGATTTTCGTCCGACTACCATTCCCGGCGTCGCGGGCGTCATCAGCTGTCTTCCAAAGGGAAGATCAGAATTTGTTGTTTCCCATTGCCTCACCGCCCTGGGTTGTGACGAGGGGGAACTGCGACCGACATACCCGAAAATATGCACCCGAGGCGAGCCCCGAACTCACGGCCCCTGCAACCGGTCCGAGTCTCGTCTCCAGGGACACATGCCGCATCTCGCTCGGCCACAGCTAACTGTGATTTAATTAGTATGTGAGGATGTACCACATCATTTTTAGAATTGTAAGAGCTGAAATTTGACATAATGATATCGGAAAAGAGACCCCCTCTCACCCTTAACCACACATTCCTAGCTACAAGCGAGCCTTGAATTTGAAGAGCATTTCAAAATCCATGATCTTTTTGCCCCCTACCGTTACGTCGCAACACAGGGCTTTTATATTATGTTGGTATTCGGAAATAGTCAGTAGAAGATCACATCTATATTCAAGGTGAAATACCTAAAAAAAAAACCCAATGTTATATGCGGTTTCTGGAGTCCCGGCGCCACTGATTTGTTCCTCTAAGGCACAAACATTATTAAATGAAAAACCACATTCCAGGTAAGTATATTGATTATGTTCCCTGATTGAAAAATCGTGCATTTTGTGGATATTATTCCCCCACCAGTCCCCTCCCCAGGCAGATTTCGATACTCTACTGAGCAACTGGGAAGTCGTTGAGTCGTACAAAAAAAGAAACTCGCAAATCGGCTTAGAATTGACGACAAGGCTACCCGATTAGGGTATCGTCAGAATGCTACTCATCTTCAGTAAAAAACAAAACCTTCCTCCCCCAGAACCTCCAATTTTGGAATTCCGGCGATTCAAGTGTAAAACTACATAGAAAAAATCACGCAAATCGGTTGGAAACTAAGGCCTGGGCAGCGTACACATGTTTTTGACACATACTCACACACAGACATACACCTACCTGTGATTTTTTGGTGGGGGGGGGGGGGGATTTGGATTCAGAATATTCTAAAACTGATTTGTATGTGGTTATTGCTTTCGAGTCTACCAGGGTGGCGGAAGCATTGTTTTCACCTCTTAGACGGTGAAAGGTTTCACCTTTTGGTTTATTATTTTCCATAATGAACCTTTTGAATCGAAAAGAAAACAAAATTTTAACCCCCCTCAAAATTGGTTGGTTTGCGTTTCAAAGTACGTAGAATCCGAAAATCGAATAGAAATTTTGCACTTTTCTTAGTTACCATGGACCGATTTTTATGAAATTTGGCATGTGGGCTCCATTTGGGGTCTAGTTGTGCCGTGAAGCTTTTGGTTGATGTCAATCACTTCTAAGGGGTGAAAATGTAGGGTTGAAATGTTGAAAACGCCCTAGCTCAAAAAATGTCGATATAAAGGTACTATTGTTTTTCCATCAATTTAAGATAGTATTGAATTTATAGAATTTTTAGAGACCGCGCGGAGCTCTGTAGGACCACTCGTTCGCTCCCTACGAGAGCTTAAGGTTTGAGCTTACGATAAATCAGAAACATGTGTGAATCGCAAAAGAGGCCTAATCTCCGTTGAAATTATAGCTGACAAAATACGACCGTTGTTCGTTTTTTCGAGTTAACTTCAGTTTTGCGTCCTCAGCAACCAGTAATCAAATTTCCTATTGAAGGCACCCACAACTCTTAATTTCTTCGAATCGAGAGTGAAGCGTTTATTTCTTCCAAATAAACTTGATTGTGAAGTGAAAATATGGTTGATAGGTAGTGACAATAGCAAAGCCGTGTTCTTTGCAGACGAGTGATCTATATAGAAATAAGAAACCTTCGTGTAATTATTTGCAGCGTTTTTCGGTTTTGTGTCAGTCTGTCATGAAATCCTTGTGAGACTACGGTTATTGTCTGATTTCAATGAAATTTTCGGGTATTGTACTGGTTGGCGTTTAGATGGTCTCCTATGAAAATCATCGCCCCAGGATTCATTAGCCTCTGAGCACGCGGAAATGTAACATCCATAACTTCTACTTTTTCCATCCAAAATCGATTAAACTTTCAGAGATTGTGCGTGTGATGAGGGAAGTGCAAGATACTTAAGAATGATGTTTTGAGATTACCTTTTTTACCATAACCATTACCATTTTTTTTGGATATGAATTTTTTTTAAATATTAGATTACCTATATTTCCCAAGATAATTCGCCAAAATAATCGGTCTAAGTTTTCGATTTTGAGGTTTTTGTTCCAAGAGTCCTCTCTCTCACATCTTGCATTGCCTCCCAAGACTTACATCCCTCGGAACCTTCGATGTAAGAACAGAGGCAATTAATCATTTTCCTGAAAGTAATTTCTTCGCTGGCTGACCTTTTTTCGCCGCTCCCCAGTATTACATCCATCGTCCATTTCTTATTTCATTTTGTCGTTATGAACCATTCCAACGGGTAGCAATTGTTCCAAAATTATTGGACTAGAATAAATATCTATATCCGATAATGTAGTAGTGTATCCTGGACTGATCAGAAACTAGGTAAGTATATATTATATTCCTACTTTCTGATCAGTCCAGGATACACTAGAATAGTTTGCCAACAAAATGTAGATTCAAATTTTGTGCCCAATACCACTACTTACGCCAATAAATAATTAAATAACAAATTGGCGGACATCAACATGATTATTAGCTGTCAGGTTACTTATTCTGAAAACATTCGTATATTTCTATTTGGGAAAAGTGTTCACTGTTGCGTTGAGTTGCTGAAAGAATGTTTGGGCGACTCCAGAGCCACCTCCGATCTCAGAATGGTTCGCTTTACATTCTTAAAAACGCTGCAAATTATTACACAAAGGTTTATTCTTTTCTATGGACAAGGATCTCCCAGATGCTATTTGCTTAAAGCCTACGGCGTGATTTATAAAAACACGGAACATGTTTTAGTCAAATTTAGTGCAGAATCTTTAGTTGTAAGTAGGTATAATACTAAAGCTATATAACTCCTAGCAACATATCTAAAATGCATTGACAAGCTCAGCTCTTCGTCTCCAGCGTACCGTTTTTCGGGTAGTTACCCTATGACTAAAACATGTTTCATGCTAAAATCCGCCCATCCGTGGACCGATTTTGATGGAGTTTGGTATTATTATGGTAAGGTTTTGGTTTATATTAGTCACTTCTAAGTAGTACTGAAAAATAAGGGTTGTAATTTTCAAATCGCCCTTGCTCGAAATATCTCGATAAACAGTTATTGCTGTTTCAACAATTTAAAATAGGTAGAATTGAATTTTTAGAATCGAATGAGACCACCCATAGCTCTGTAGGACAACCCGTTCTCTCCCTCCTAAGGGTTGAACTTACAATAAAATCAAAAACACGAGTATAAAAGGCAAGGGAGGCCTAATCTCCATTGAAATTTTAGTTTACTATATTATGCTATCATTGTTCGATTCTTTGTTGTAAGTTTCGTGTTGTATTCAGTTGAAGTGCGTCCTTAGCAAGCAGTCATTAAATTTTGTAATCAAGGCACCCTTCAACTCTCGGATGGCGAAGTTATGGCTTGTTGGCAATTTTAACGAAACAGCCGCGTTCTATGCAGACATGTGATTTGTACAATAAAATAGTTACTAAAGGAATAATATTTTTTGCAGCGTTTTTCAATTAATTAATGAAGCTGTTCATATGTTCTCACAAAACTAAATTGCGAGGAAAAATGAAAGCTGCAAGTGATCAACATATCTATACAATTTTTGAAAGGGGAATAAAGGAGAAACCAGACTGGGTATGCATTGCAATGAGTGCTGCATCCGTTGGCACTCATGTATGTACCATCTTCGGAAAAGTAGTGGCATTACAATGATCTTCCTTATTAACTCTATGAATGTCACAAAAGAAGGCAGATAGAGTTGAGTTTTAGGCATATTCTGTAGCCTGATGCTTTCCCAGTAACTTTTCTATCGTTTTCCAAAACTTCCTTTCACATTTGGGTTTATTATTTTCAATAATCAACCTTTGAAATCGACCAAGCAAAAAATTTTTTTAACACCCCCTCAAAATTTGATGGTTTACGTTTCAAGGTACGTAGAATCCAAAAATCGAAGACAAATTTGGCCGTCCGTCCGCCGTACGCGGCACTTTTGCCACTTAGCATTGACCGATTTTGATGAAATTTGGTATGTAGGCACCATTTGGGGTCTAGTTGTGCCCCGAAGATTTTGGTTGATGTAGGTCACTTCTAAGGGTTCCAAAATCAATTTTGAAATTTTGAAAACGCCCTAACTCAAAAAATTTTGATATAAAGGTATTGTTTTTCCTTCAATTCAAGATTCTATAGCATTTTTAGAATTTTATGAGACCACCTGGAGCTCTGTAGGACAAACCGTTCGCTCACTACGAGAATTTAAAGTTTGGACGTACGATAAATCAGAAACACGAGTGTGAATCGCAAAAGAGGCCTAATCTCCGTTCAAATTAAAGCTGACCGAAATGCGATCGATGTTTTTCTCCGTGTTGGATGATTGGTGGCTTTGAAGACGAGTGATCTATATAGAAAAATAAAAAATAATAAACCATTGTGTAATAATTTGCAGCGTTTTGAGGTGGAACCTGTTGAAACAAGTAGACAATGTTAGTGTTATAGAAATTGTATTCATTATAATATTCCCTCCACTATGTTTGAAAGTGAATGATTGTTCGAAAATCGCCTTTGATCAGAATTAGTTTGTACCTGCTATACTTCTATTAGTGGTCACTAGAAGGTGATCTGAAGCACTTTCGTGACACTTGTTCTGACAGTTTCCGATTCAGTCGTGCTCCCTAATTTAGGGCAACTGTCAGATGGTGGCGGAAGTTTTATAGTTCCAAAAACCTTCCAAAAAAAGTCCAAAGCGCACCTTCTTCGGACATCGAGTTCACGCTACTCCGTTACCCGGGAGATGGAAGGCGACTTGGCAACATGGCCGCGGCCACAACCTGTTCTCAAACTCCGGCGACTTGTGCTGGACAAGACACTGAGGGGGGTCGAGGCAGCATTCAGCCTTTTCAATGTCCCTCTAATTGAATAGTGTGACCCCCGACGGGTAATCAAGGAGCTACAAGGCGGTGTTTTGGGTCGTGGATGCCCCCACGTGGGGACACTTGAGGCTCGATGCTGCGAGAAAACTGCTAAAGAGACAGGAAATTACCATTTAAGATGTTCTAATTCAGGAGTCCTGCTTGTTGGGGGCGTTCTGGATGTCAGTAACATCGTTGAATACACCAAGTTGTATGGACATTGCCGAAATAAGCCCTTATTTGGGGAATTTATCAAAACTATTTAAATTTTTTCGAAGGAAATAACTACTTCTACATACTTCTCGCACTCAAAACCAGAAATAAACAGTGGGGTGTGCGCATGGGTTGGAAAAACTGTTTATTGCTATTTTAAATCTAAACTAGACCTCATTCTGAGAATTTTGATACCAACCGCGACCTTCTAGCGCGAGAAGACCTTTTTCTATGATTTTTCAAAGTTTCGAGTGTTTATGACGTCACAAACATTCGAAACTTTGAAAAATCATAGAAAACGATCTACTCATCCAAAATGATAACGGCTGGTATCAAAATGTTCAGGATGAAGTCTACTTTCAATTAAAAATTTTAAAAAAATCAGGCGCGCCCCTCATTCAGTTATTAACAAGGAGGCGCATGCAGCTATAAAATCGATCAAATACATCCAATCACATCGTGAGGAAAGGGAATTTGAGGAACCTTTCTCAGATCCGTAATCAACTTGTTTTGGTCATTTTGATGGAAAAGGTTTACTTGAAATCACTGGATCTTCAAGACAAAACTTTAATAATTGGCCTCCGCATCTTTTACTTCATTACCAAAGCGATGACAAACTGTACCCCATAAAGACTAATTGCCACCTTCAAAGCCTTCTTTTGGGTTGCTATGTTTGGGATGACCTGTATGAACATCAAACTCTCTTCCTTCATGATAGGTATGTGGAAGTATTCTATTGATTTTACAATTGCAAGTGCCTCGTTGTCAGTAACTGAATAGTTTACTTCACGTTTGTAAACGTGTGCGAAAAGTAACCTATGACTTGTAACGAATGAGTTGTTGATTTTCTTCCAAGTAATATCCCGTCGTTTCAAAATAGCCCCACAGCCATACTGAGATCCATCTTCTGTACATAGCTCAACAAACAATGTCCAATCAGGAAGCTGCAAGACCATGATTCCCCTGAATATCATCTTGCTGCAAGATGAGATTCAGGGGAATCATGGTGCCTTCATACAGTACAATATCATTCTGAAAATTTCCTCTATCTGTGTGTACCCACCATAAACAATTCAGATTTAAGAAGCTGTCCCAGATGTGTTGGATTCCTGACAAGGGACTAGTTTAGAATGGCGGGTAAGTTGTCCTTTTTGAGCCCCCTAGGCTCTGGTATTGATATTTGGTATGACATTAAGCAGTTTTAAGGTTTGATGTTTTTTTTTATTCAAGACCCTCATTTTTTTTAATGACCCTCTTCTTTCAATCGTCAGAAAGAGAAATTGAGATTGCTGTCAAATTCAAACTTAGAGCATCGAAAACACAATGAAATGTGTAAACGTCTATCAGAATTTGATGGTGATGGGTACAAACCTGATGATCACACAACAATTGTGTTACACTCAAGAGTTGCTACCAGAGATTTTTAGATAAATTTGCTTAGTTCATTCAAATAATTACATCTGCTCGCTTTTATTGTAAATAGTCCGCTTCCCTACTCAAACAACACGGAAACACGGCATGCGTGATTCCTTCCCGGGAACTCAACAGTGCAATGAGCACGAACTCTGAGGGCGCCAGGAGAAGTCTACGAAGGATTTGAGACTGTCGTTGTCTACATTTCCTCTACTCACGCAACCCTGCAATCCTTCCCCCTGAACGTGATGTAGCCTTCAAAAGTCGTTCCTGGTCCCGCCTTGGATAAAATCCCAAAGAATGATACAAATAAATTGTACCTTGTTTATAGCGTTGCATCGAGAAGCAAATCGAAAAGAAAATATTATTCGATGGTAAAATATTCAAGATGGTAAAATAAATTATTGAGAACCTAATCATAACCAATGTATCCATATTTATGCCAAAATTTTCATACCATTGCTACTTCAACATAGTAGCTTCATCGACAGTATAACTGCAAAACGAAATATGTCCAAAATAACCAACCTCCTCTAAAATGCCGTTAAACCCCCAGTTTTCTGAAGTTAAATCAATGATGATTCCTTCTAATATGCAGATTGCTTCCGTATTTCGAGTAAATCCATACAAAACTTCTAGTAGAATAAAAATTATAGTTATCAGGATTAACATTTTTTTTTGTAAATGTTGAAAAAAAGGGGCATATGTGGTTTTTCAGATTTACTGTCGACATAATCAATAAGTACCCTGCTATGGCATGAATGAATGAACTCATCCTAAGAACGGTCAGTCACCATGTTGGAATTATGTCCCTAGCTATAGGGCAACCCCTGAGCGATTTGGGGTAGTCGAATGGGCTTATAAATCTTAAATAATAAAAGTTTATAGAATAATAAAAGTTTATAGCTTATAATAAAAATTTGAAAAAGTATAGTTAAAATATATTGCTAAAATTTATAGCTAATAATAAATAGAATATAGAATATTTATAGAATTCTCAATACATAGGTCCTTAATATTGACGCACTGTACAATGGAAAGAGCACACAGGCGGTCACCAATCTCCCGAGCCGAGTGGTGATCTCATGGAAACCGATTCATCAAACCAGCTAACGGCCGTTGGCCATCAACACAGAAGATAAAGCAAGAAAACAAAGAAATTATGCAGTAAAGTATTCGATGAATATAACCTAAGCATGCAATTAAGAAACTTTTGACAGTTGTCTAGTCCTTCGGAAATTATTCCCGAGAAAATTCTCTTTTTATATTCAGACCGAGCGAAATTTGAGGGCGTCCCCAATTCTGTCTGAAATAAAAATGACAAACAAAGGAAAATATGTTTCGAAATACTCCTCAGTCCTAGTGTTTTAGGGCCAGGTACTTGAGAGGCGAGGCAAAAAATCCAGGATGTTGTTTCAGAAAGTGAAAGAAATTAAAAGAACCAGATCTACCACTTAATACTTCTACTACGTAACCACCATCTACTAAAAGTAATTTAAATCTACCAGCATCTACCAGAATTCAACATTTTGGTAAATGTCCTGGCCAAAATTACTGGGGAAGCTCCTGGTAAGGTTTTTTTTTCTTTTTGTAAAAGAAGAGGTTACTATTACGGGTACTATTGAATAGGGAATTTTGTCACGATAGACAAACATGGTCTAGAAGACTGAGAGGGGAAAATCCCGTCCAAGGGGAAATGACAATAAATCACTTGAAGGTGTGTAACTTATACTGCTGACAGTTACGATGTTTAAAAGATTGAAGTATGAAAAATAAACACTCACGTGTGAAGATGGAGTACTTCAAGGAGAAGGTGATTTCATCGGAGGAGCCCCAAAGATCGCGAAGGATATCGTGAGGCCGTTCGCTTTCATGTAGTGCCCGCTCTGTAAAAAGATAGCAGGGTGTGTAACGAACGTATGAACAATAAAAACACAAGTTATTTCAACTTTATTCCAGTTGAATTGTATAAAAAATAAGTTGGGGGAGTACTACAATTCCACAAACTTTGTAGGCAAACCTAGAGGCAATAAAACTTATTTAGGCTTAAATAGTGAGCGCTTTCCATGGTCCGAATAAACCAAAGAAAGTTGAAAGAAACTCAATATTATGGGGTGGTGAAATAACGCTAGGTATTCCCCAGCCTATTCCCCTCGTGTTCTCAGCGCCTCCACCTCATACCCTCACAAACGAGATTTACGTACATTCTATTTTCCTTCTACTTTGAATATATTTACCTATCTTATTTATTTTATATTACTTGGAAACGATATAAAATAATGATTTGAAACGAATAGCGCAAGTGAAATTGCTGAGATAACAAAAAGGGATACCTATCAGAATGGGTGATGCGATTTTACCGGCAACTCCTTGTTGTCTTGGAATAGCTCTTGCGTCAAATGAACAAGCTTTCTTAGTTCTAAACGTTATAATCTCGGCTAAAGAAGCGTAATCTCACTCGGATTATGCAGCCTCCGAAGGCGAGAGGTAATTTCGTATTGCCTTAACATTTTAAGGGTCTACTCAGCAAAACAAGGTACTTACCGAAACTTCGATTCGTAATTGTTTAGGTTTGAAATTAATCAATGTATTATTTTCTGTATTTAGAATACCTTTGGAATCAGCCAATTAAAAATTTCCAAGTTAATTTATTAAAATTGAGAATAAATCATCTATTGGGTGGGAGGCTTTACACTACTTTTCCTATCCAAAGAAACACAAAATAGTCCGTATTTAGTCTCTAGGACTTTTTATTAAGTATTTTTATTTATTATTTTTCTATAAATTTTATAGGATAGATTGATTAGAGCCATATTTATTAAGCCTTCAAGTATATCTTAATAATGTTATGATTATATCAATCTGGAGTTTTCAATTTTGTATTATAATCAACAGTCACCTCTAAAGCGATTTTTATGAAGGCGAAGTAAGTGACCATCTACTAACAATATTGTCATTCATATGCTGCATCCCCTTATAAATAAATGTAATTTGCCGGGACCACTGTAAGTAAAATGTACCAGGGTCAAATGTTACCTTTTTTGTCGTTCTAATTTTAAAAAAAAAAATCTTGGTAAGTACGAGGAATGGCTGGGTAGCACAGGAAATTATGGAAGTTGGTCGGAGAGAGTATTCAAGGGGCCGGAGGTTTTGTGAGTCCACAGCTGTCGAGTTGAGGTCTGCTCTCATTCATGGAGTCCCTTTCATAAGCCGGCCACACGGCTCCCGATAAGGACCTAGCATTTTTTATAGAGTGAGAACTTGGCGAGAAAAACTTGTTTGTCGTAGAAAAATACAATATGTTTGAAAAGAAAGGAATAACTGATAAACTGGAACGAAGTTCTGAATCATAACAAACGCCAAGTTCGCTGAGAGGAGGACTCAGATCTTTCATGTATTTCAACTTCATCCAATATCATTGGATTCAAATTTGATTCACAGTATCTTTGAAAGCTGACTCTGGAATCTATCTCTGACTTTAAATTGCACTGAAATAAGGGATCTTCTGAAACCACCACAATGTCACCAGTTTTAGGTCATTTGCATCCAAAGCTTACAATTATATATTTTGTATTTGTCCAAATGTATTAACCAAATTGAACGTTTTCGTTTTCTTTTAATATCTCATTGGTTTACTAGTAAACCAAGCCATGTCAGCTCATTTCATCTCACTTTATTGATGGTCGACACCCCTGATTATAAAGGTTTTAATATATTTTCCGAGTTTTATAAAAAATACATAGGAAAAGAAAATCCCTTCAAATACTCCTCCTTCTTTAATCGTTTTAAGATCACCGCTTGCGTGTATGCGTCTATTTTTTCCCTCTTGTGAAGGTTTTACGTTAAAATGAACAAAATTATTCTTAGTTTCTCACAAATTTTTGAATTTTATCTTCACCCATATCTACTTCTAAAAGAGAAAACTACAAGTTTAACAATAGAAGTTACCTAATATGTGCACCGAACTGAGACTTCTAGCACCGCATCAAATTTCATAAATTTTTAAAGACACAATAATTTTGAGGGGTAATAATAAACGAAAAATTAACTTACGACCGTGTCCCCAGGAGTGGACGAGGGTGCAGTGTTCCTCCCCTGGGTCCCTGACGCACTCGATGACGTCACGGCAGGTAGTTTCAGGAGTGAGTGGAACGTCCACCACACCTTCTTCTAACACCACCTTCAGGATCAGCTGGAATGGAAAAAAAACCAATCAATATAATCAAAATGACGGAAAAATACTTGGGCACAGTATTCCAAATATACTTTATTATATCAATGGTCGATATAATGCAGATTAATTCGATATAATTTATCCCTGAGTTTTTTGCGCTCTTACACTTCTAAACCTGCTTAAGAAAATGTGGGCTCCAGTAAAGTAATTTTTGTGAATACATAAGAGCAGTGACTACCTAAGAGAGTTATTAGTGGAAAACAACGAACCGGTTTTGAATCACTTTTGCTGTTTCTCAAATGTCCTAAATCATTGTAAGCACTAGAAAAGAACTTTTTTTAAAAAGTGTTATCTATCAGCATCTCACAACTACCAGTTGCATAATAATAGGGTATAACTTGATAAGATGAATAGGAAGGTATGCATTCTCGCATAACTCAATCCTCGGACCGCCGAGAGCTCTGAATTTGATCACCAAATGGCGTTCACTTGAGTGTTCTTGCTTTTGCCAGAACTGGCTATGTAAAAAAAAAACGCTTAAAAATTAGTCGTAATCAACGTTTTCCTGAATAAACAGAAGGTAAACACACTTGTTTTTTCATGGTTGTCAAAATAAATCGAACAGTGGCTTAGTAGTTATTTTCTACACATCATCGAAAATTGACTCTGCTTGCACTGATCATTAAGAGAAGGGATATGTGAAAAAGTATCAAATTCCAAAGGTAAATCAATTTTCTTTACGATTGGTAATTTTTAATTCAATTTTTGGATTCCTTGGTCGGTACTCGTTTTTGTACGCATAGAAACATGTAACAAGATAGACTTGGCTGCCCATATTTAGACAAAACCCACGGGGGAACCTGATAACTGCAATTCTCGTACTTTTTCCACATTAGACAGTGTTTTCTGTTCTCGACGTGCACTTTTCTCACCTCAAATTAAGTCTTTATTATTTTTTTTTTTTTTCAAGTTGCAGTGTGAAGATACTCGCTAGTCTTCTCTTCAGGTTGTTAATAAAACACCGCAACAAAAATTATTGAAACTATTTATAATTTACTTCTTCCGTTTGTTTCTTCAAAAAATAGAGTCATTATAACTAATATCTAATACTAGACCGAGTTCTGAGTTCTGCACAGTTCAAGCATGATAGGATGCCTGTCCGGTGAAAATTCAGTACAATCAGTTGATTAGTGTACTACCTATGCAAAAAAGAATGAAGTTATCTCCGTCGATCTTCAGTAAGGGAGATTCTGCTTATCGTTTGTCCTTCCTTAGAGACTCCCTGTTAAATTATAACTTCGAAGAGCAAACATGAGGGAATAACCTTTTAACTGTTTTAACCCAGCTGACGGAAGTGATGAGTTTGCAGTTCTCTGTTTGTCACTGGTCCATAATAAGTACCTAACTAAGTGGTACTTACAACGCCAGCACCTAGATACATCTTTCAATATACCATAAGCCATATTATTTCTGCAAAGTCATATCACTATTTCTTGAATTCCACTACGAATCGCAATACGCTGTGAATCACAACTCCTTCTTGTAAAAACATTCCCCCTGCCAACTAAGCAATACAGTTGTTGTTCAGAATTTCATATTAGTATGAGACGTGATTGCAGGAGAAATGTGGTTGTTGCTATCTTGTTCATGAGTCTCGCGATGTTCCAAGAGTACGGAGATTATACTATACCCGCAATACCGTTCAGTCGCGCAGGCTCGATCTCACCTCTTGTAGGCGCTGTGAATCTACCACAACAAATAAGTCCTCTTCGGATCTTTTGCTTATTCCTCCCGTTTGTACGTGTCAACACACAACACGGCATTAATTATCGTGTATAACTTCGTTTTCTTTTTCTTGAGAATAACGCCCTAATTCGGACACCTTCGGATACCTTTGTTCGGCGAAAACCATTAGGATCGTGGGCGTAGGCGACCTTCAAGACGAAAAATGATTTCAGCCTCGAGGTTCATCACAAAGGTAAAGTCCCTTCCGGCAAGTCAGGCCAGTCACGCGATAAAGCCGTGTCTGATAAATCACCCAGAGAAATCAACTGGATAGAGATGCAACAGTACGTACTAGTCACGCAGTATCACGATCACCGAATTTCCTGAGAACCTACCAATTCCCATAATTGTATAGTATCAAACATTTTGGTTTATTTTATCTTATGGAATTTTCTTTGACTGTTCGTTTGTATTTCACTCCTTGAACCGAAACGCAAATTTAGATGGGATTTTGGCAATATGGTTTCAAACATACTGGGTATCATAAAACAGTGATAAATCGTAAAATTGGACTTCCTTAGTGACATTTAGTTGATGAACATTTTAATTTATAGGAAAGGTTCGCCTTCACTTCCATCGAGTAAACGGGGAACTTCGCTGAACTCGGATTTCAGCGGTAGCTGGCAGATTTGGTTCCTATTTGCTTGTGGATTTCAATGATCCATGATAGATAATTGAAAAATTGGTATCTTTCACAGTTATTGTTGATTATGTGCCTGTTGGTCTGTCTGTTAGTTTGACTGACGTACATGAAACGAAATCCGCCCGAGAGTTCTTTCAAACTCAGCTCACGTTCCAAACAAGGAGCTTTGATTACTCGACGTTTCCCGATGAATTCGAACATGCAAAGCGAGACCTACCTCGTTACCCCGTCGAGGGGTTGTTTTATTCGAGAATAAATTGTACGAGTTACTAATAAGGCGCTGGAAATATACTACACCCTTATCTCAAGCCTCATAAACCTCTTTGTGAGGCTTCTAAGAGAAACTGCCTTCGAGCAACGTTCATCAGGATTCTCTGAGCTAAATGAATTTGTTACGTGCTATAAACTTGATACTGTAACAACCATGTTGTTAATGTGGATGAGGAAGTACCACATCACTTCGCCCCTCAAACTCACATTGTTATAGCACATAATAAATCCAGCGAGAGTAGGAGGAGAGGCCAGATAATTATAGCGAATTATACCGTAGGTTTAATCATTTCTTCTTATGCTGCGCAACAGGCCTCCAAATGGAACCAAAATTCACCAAGAGTGAGGTAAGTATTAAATTAAGAACCCGCCCCGGGACATTTCTGGTCACGTATTAACAATTTATAGCAGAGTGCTCCCAATGGTTTCATTCTATTCAAATAGGTAAATAGTTATATGTATGATAAATGCTCGAGAGTCTACCAAAGGTAGAAGGAGCTATGTTTTCCCTTTTAAGGAATGGAAAAAAAAATCCTTCAAAAACAAAATTTCCACGCACATTTGCCGTTAAAACCTTTGGCCGTTCGTCTTTTTTTCTTATTTTGTTGACCTTTGAGCAAAAAACGAACAGCATCGGAAAACATTAGGAAATTATAATACTGGTTACTAAGGACGCAAAACTGAGTACAACTAGAAGAAAGGAACAGCGATTGTATTTTGGTCAGCTAATATTTGAACGGAGATTAGAGCTCTCTTGCGATGCACACTCGTGTTTCTGATTTATCGTAAGTCCAGCCCTTAAATTCCCATAGGGAGCGAACGGTTGATCCTACAGAGCCCTGAGTGGTCTCGTTCGATGCTAAAAATGCAATGCTATATTAAATTATAACTATTAAATCATTGCAAATATTCTAAATTCATGAAAAAACGCTGCAAATTATTACACAATGGTTTATTATTTTTTATTTTTCTATATAGATCACTCGTCTGAAAGCCGCCAACATGAAGAAAAACATCGATCGCATTTCGGTCAGCTTTAATTTGAACGGAGATTAGGCCTCTTTTGCGATTCACACTCGTGTTTCTGACTAATCGTACGTCCAAACTTTAAATTCTCGTAGTGAGTCCTACAGAGCTCCGGGTGGTCTCAAAAAATTTTTAAAATTCTATAGAATCTTCTATAGAAAATTCTATAGAATTGAAGAAAAAACAATTCCTTTATATCGACATTTTTTGAGTTAGGGCGTTTTCAAAATTTCAAAATTGATTTTGGAACCCTTAGATGTGACCTACATCAACCAAAATCTTCGGGGCACAACTAGACTCCAAATGCAGCCTACATACCAAGTTTCATCAAAATCGGTCAATGCTAAGTGGCAAAAGTGCCGCGTACGGCGGACGGACGGCCAAATTTTTATTCGATTTTTGGATTCTACGTACCTTGAAACGTAAACCATCAAATTTTGAGGGGGTGTTAAAATTTTTTTTTCTTGGTCGATTCCAAAGGTTCATTATTGAAAATAATAAACCAAAACAATCCCTATTTATCGAAAGATTTTCAGCTACGGCGTTTTGAAAGTTTCAGCCCTTTTTTTTTCAACCCATTCAAGTCAATTCAATGCTTTAACAAACATTAAAAATGCTTACAGGCACAATTAGACCCCAAATGGAGCCCATTTACCAAATTTCATCAAAATCGGTCCATGGTAATTAAGGAAAATGCCGCGTGCGAAGGACGGAAAGCAAAATTTTCATTAGATTTTTGGATTTTATTTACCTTGAAACGAAACATATTTTGAAGTGGGGGAGTTTAAAAAATGTTTTTTCTAGGACGATTTCAAAGATTATTTATTGAAAGTAATAAACCAAAGTCTCCTCCAACAAACGCATTCTTAAGGAATCGGAGCAATCATGAGATTCTCGCGCCTACCTAGAATAATCTACTCATATTATGACCCGATGGTATTCCATCATTTAAAAAAAACACAGATTATAAAATTATGTTTCTGCAGCCGTGTAAATGAGTGTGTTCGTTTGTGTATGATTTTGAGGTTTTTGGGACACGGACCACTTTTATCCAGCGTCGGAGTACTTGCAACCTTTTTCATGTCACCTTTGTGGTTTACAAAAAATTCAACAAGTGACAAAACGTTCAACCTTAAATTCCTGCGGAGTGACTCGATTCACGCAGCTGCTATCGGGAAGAGAGAAAAAACTACCTCCACGTTCCAGAATATGCCAACAAAAGCTAACTACGTGACAAAATCTCCATTTGGGCAGGCAGGTAGCGCGTCAAGTTTCGGTGGCTTTCTCTTTCCCTGAGACTCACGCTATTAGAAATTTGTACAATTCGTAACGACAAAACAGTCGAATTGATGTTATAGACAAATCTTATATTTTGTATACAATAACTATTAATTATTTCAGCAGGTAAGTACTAATTCTCCCGATCATTCAAAGAGATGATTCATCTTCAATTTCCGCGCACAATAGGATTTAAAGAATGTGACAATTTTATCAATTTTTATCAATTATTATTAAGATGCAAATTACGTTTTTCAACAGAAATTATTGAACTAATACACCAAACAACGGCTCGGATCGCAGAAAATCGACACGGACTGACTTTTTGGTATGTTTTTTGTTATAGTTATGGTAATGGTATGTTGTTTGGTGTATTGGAAGTATGGTAGTAGTAGATTGCATCAGTAGTTTTTGACCAAAAGACAAATTATGACCAAAACCGCGAAATTTTTGGCAGTATTTTTCTTTTTTGCTTATAATTTCATCGGAAAAGTCATAATATTCTTCTTTAAAGTAGACGAGATTTGCTACCTACCATTTGAGCTCGGAGCACCTTCGTAGGTTCAATAGGTCTCGAGATACAACTCTACAAACACCAGCTCAGATCGAAAAAAATCTACACGTTCTGATTTTTTGGTATGTTGCTAGTTATGGTAGTTTGGTAGTTTGGTAATAGTAGGTGTTATCAGTAGTTTTTGACCAAAAGAGAAAAGAGACATCATGACGATACTAAGAAAATCTATCCGAGAGCATTGAATTAGCTTTATAGTGTTCCTCTCCATTTAAAAAATCGAAAACCCTTTTTCATTGCAATGTAACAAACGAGATTATAGGCAGAAGATTTCACATTTCGATGGTAATCGATTGGTTGAGTTTTTAGGACGTCCCACAGTAAGACTTGGGCGTCCTTATGCGATCGATCTGGGGTGAAGGAGGACAACACTCAACAGAAAAAAAAATAACCACACAGTAATCCGTTTTAGACCATTCTGAATCCAAATCCGCGAAAAAAACCATAGGTGTATGTCTGTGTGTGCGTGTGTGTGTATGTGTGTGTGTATGTGTGTGTGTGTGTAACAAAATCTTGTGTACTCTGCCCAGGCCTTAGTTCTCAACCGATTTTCCTGGTTCTTTTTTTGTTCGACGCGGAAAACTATCTAGTTGTGCACTACGTCGCCGGAATTTCGAATTTTGCCTTTTAAGGAGGGGAAGGGGGGGTTAATGCTCAAAAAACGTGTGTTTTTGGGTATAATCTTGTGTACTCTGCCCAGGCCTTAGTTCTCAACTGATTTTCGTGGTTCTTTTTTTCGTCGACGCGGAAAACTATCTAGTTGTGCACTACGGCGCCGGAATTTCGAATTTCGCCTTTTAAGGGGGGGAGAGGGGGGGTTAATGCTTAAAAAACGTACGTTTGCGGGCATAATCTTATAAACTCTGCCCAGGCCTCAATTTCCAACCGATTTGTGTGTTTCTTTTTTTGTTTGACTAAAATAACTTCCGAGTTGTACTTGATTTTACCAGAATACCAAAATTTGCAAGAGGAGGGGATGGCTGGGGGGATAATATTCACAAAATATCAAATTTTTCAATATTTCGGTTCCTTTACTGCTTACTAATTGTATCCATGCTTTGAAATTGAGGAACAATTCTCATTATACCTTAGGATTTGCATGAATTACCTTTCTGTACCACCATGGAAATAAAAGTGGTGCCACCATGGTGCCAGGGCACCATAAACCTCAAATTTCTTGAGTTTTTTGGTGTTTCACCTTGAATACGGATGTGACATTCGACGGACTGCCTACTAAACCTAATAGATGAAAGTTCAATGTTACGACGTATTTCCGCTTTGGTGCCAGACTGGCACCATTGGTGGTGGGGGGGGGGGGGGGGTGTGAACTCGAATTCGCATGTTGGGTGTCGTAGATCATGGATTTTAAAATGCTCTTCAGATTCGAGGCTATCATGCCGCTAGTGTTATGGTTTATAATGGAGGGGGGGGGGTGTCACTATTTCTTGCCTAAAGTAATAAATAAATTACATCGAGAGAAACAGTCTTATCGCTTAACAATTGGTTAACCTGATCCAAAACTTATCAATGGGACGTCCCCTGGAATGCATGCATTACTAAACAATATGTTTCACTTTGCTTTACGTTCATGAATGGGACTAACTTTTTCACAAATATTCCAGATGAATAACAAGTTGAAGGGTTTCAACCAAGCCGACAGGCTGCAACGTAAAAGGACGGATTGGCGTTGTGGAACAACCGCACTACCCCTACAGGATGTCCCCAGAGAAGTCGAGCGAGGAAGAGTTGTTTACCTTGCCTTGGTCCACGAGAGCTAACTAGCGGTTGATTAGGTTACACATAATTCTACACCCACACCCAAGCAGACCTTCTCCCATTTACACTGGATGATCGTAACACCATAATTATCGGGGGAGTTATAATTTTCTACCGCTGGCGATAACTAACTCTCTTAGGAGTCATCAGTCAAATGGAGCACCACGATTCTATTACGTGCATTTTAGCAGGACTCGTATGTACTCAGAAGGCTAAAAGATCGAGTCCTCCAAATAAAGGGCCAACCCAGCCTGGAGGACATAGGGTCTGATTGGAACACCTCCAATTCAAGTACTAAGTACACAAGGTGTGGCTGTGAGGCCCATCTATATTTGGAATTTTAACCCTCCATATGGGCACAGCTCGTGGTGGAGGATCTATGGATATTATTATTTTAAGAACATATTGAAGAGAATTGAAGAATAATTTTTTAAAATACCAGTAGTGTGGGGGTAGCTCGGAGCTTAGTTTTGCCAGATAGTGTTTCTATAATAACAATTTTATTTTTTGAAACTCAACATGAGCGATGCAGTCTATTATCGATGTCCGCAACTATATTGAGAAGGTATTAAATTCTAAAATGCCTTGGTGGGGGAAGAAGTTCTGTGCTGCCGTCGTTTTCAATTTTGGAACAGCCAGACAATCACCGGCAGAAAACCGCGTGTGAAACTTATATGTACGGGCTGAGATTTCGTTGCTTTTCAAATTTTGATAGACAGCACTCTTAGCAAACATATCTCCCAATCTCATCAATCGTTGTTTTATAAACATGGGTGATGAACGTGCTCTGAAGTACCTTTACATACTGCCCCTTTTAAAAACTTTTGTAACACTTCTATTCTAAGCAACGATGACGGATAAGCACTACCCCTTATGGGAAGGCCGTACAATAACTCGGACAAGATAATAGCTTTTTTACTCCAAATACATCATGGATACTTCTAGCTATTATTTTCCCCAGATGGGAGATGTAGGCACGAAGAGAAAACAACAAAATTTAATAAACACGTACCTAATTCATTAAATTACAAAAAAAATTTGATGTCATCGCCCAGAATCGTATTGATTCTTGCAGTCTAGTTACCGAATTTGTTCCACTATTTCGGGCTGAAAAAACGTTGCCCAGTTTTCCCAGACTCTGAGATAAAAGACATATTCATGTCTAAAGGGCACGTTTTCTCCATGTGTTTTTTCTTTGTTGTTGTATTGAACTTACCTACATAGAGACAAACGAATGTGTAATACTGTGCAAGGAATCACTTTTTAGTACCTACTCGGAGGAGTGAAATTACGCGGTTACTGGAAAATACTTACCTCTCTACAAAACACATTCAATTATTCATGTTGACGTAGGCCATGTGCTCCCAGCACTCAAGCAAGTTAGTTGTCGGAACCCAACAAAGTATTTGGATTTTTTCTCCCTTAAAACTCAGCTGGCACTCTTTCAACATGAATTATTACTGGGGAAAGAAATAAAAGAGTTGGCTCTCGAGGATCTCGTTGAGTTGCATTTTTGATGCGATACAGAAGTGACTAGTTTGCGGTGATGGCTGAAAATTCTCCTGCCGTTCGATACTAAACCTCGTACCGCGGGGTCTGAATTATTAAATCACCATTTCCTCTTCGAGGTAAATTCCTTCATCAAAATAATAATAATAATAATAATAAGGCAATCTTATATAATTCTCATGTCGTTCGACTTTCTTTACTTTTTTTGAACTACTGCCCTGAAATAAATCACTAGCATTTCTTCTCGCTTTTATTTCATTCTAGGGGGACAGTTGAGTTTTATACTAATCCAACAACGTGTAAGATCCCGCATATAAGTTACCCTAAAGTGTTCTATCTAGAGCCCTTCCCTTTGGCTGTCTTTATATTACCCACTAAACTCTGGAAACTCTAGATTCTTCCATGTACCAAACTACCCCCTCAGGGTAATGGAAAATTACTTGTGAGAACGCACCTTACATTGTGAGACATCACAATGAGAGAGAGGAGGGTATCAGCAGGAGCCACTCAGGGATTCAATCTAATACGAGTATAATGTTGACATCGCCCATCAACTGCCAACAGAGTTGCATACCTCAGTCTAGTTTTACAATCTAGAGAGAACACTGTATTTTTGGAACGCTCTAGCTCTGGAGTTTGTTGTTATTATTGAACGGGGCGGGGGATCTGCAGAACTCAACAGAATGTCTGATTCTGCAGCGGCTCGACTCGTGTCTTGAGGGAGTTTTGATGACATAACAATAATTTACACAATAATGTCACTATGTTGTGTCATTAAAATGAACTTTCCTCGACTATACATCGATCTCCAGAATTTTTTACTCAACTGCACTGTCGTGAGTCGGGCGCACGCTATCACTGAGCCAAGGAAGTGAAATAGACAGAAATGCGAAGAGGTAGCTTTTTTTCAATATTCTTTATTGCACCAAGTATTACTTATTAACAATATTATTTTGAAAATATGGACTTATATTCAAAACTAAGATACATCACTGAGTTTTGTTGATTATGGTGGATGTTTCACTTCACTGCTTCACAAGTAAGCAAGGTCAAGTGGTTTGGTACGCTTCAATCTTCTAATGATATCACTTGTATCAAGGAGTTGGACAGCTTCCTCGTTGATGTGACATCTTAACCGCTGTAGGTGTCTCACAGCTTGTCGCTTTATAGCATCGTTTATTGTTTCGATCCGAAGCTCATGATGGAGACGTTCGTTTCGAAAGTACCATGGTGCATTGACCACTGTTCTTAGCACATTGTTCTGGAATTTTTGGATGATGTCTCGATTTGACTGAGCCGTACAGCCCCAAAGCTGAGCTCCATATGTCCAGACTGGTTTAAGGACTTGGTTATACAATGTAAGCTTGTTCTGGATTGACAACTTCGACAGTCTCCCCATTAGCCAATGCATTTTTCTGAATTTTAGAAGGAGTTCTTCCTTCTTTTTTGACATGGGCTTTCCATCTAAGTTTGGCGTCTAGTCTCATGCCTAGGTATTTGGCTTCATTATTATTCGGAATAACTTTTCCCATGAAATGTACCGGAATATACTCGATTCTCTTGTTAGTGAAATCGACATATACCGACTTAGTTTCATTTATTTTGATTCTCCATTTTGCTGTTCACTTTTGTATGCTGGATATTGATTGATTTAACTTGTTGGTGGATTCAGTGTTACATTCTCCGACTGCCGAAATCGCTGTATCATCTGCGAAGGGTGGCTGTGGTGTTCATTCCAATTTCTGGGAGATCACTGGTATAAAGGACATACAAGAGCGGTCCAAGAATACTTCCTTGTGGGACTCCTGCATTGATTAGTTTTGGCTCTGAGTAGGCGTCTTCTTGCTTTATTCTGAAGTAGCGATTGGTGAGATAAGACTGAAGCAGCTCAGCATACTTTATTGGTAGATTTTTGCGCAGCTTGTAGTTGAGTCCCTCATGCCAAACTTTGTCAAACGCCTGAGCGACGTCAAGGAAGACGGCTGAGCAGACTTTCTTTTCCTCAAGGGCTTGTTCAATTATATGTGTTATTCTATGGACTTGATCGACCGTGGAATGTTTCTGTCGAAAGCCAAACTGGTGCCTTGGAAACAGCTTACGTTCTTCGATTATGGGTACTAGTCGCTTGTGGATTAGTTTTTCAAATAATTTTGATAATACTGGTAGAAGTGAGATTGGTCTGTACGAACTTGGCTCCGTGGGAGGCTTTCCAGGTTTAGAAATCATTATGACCTCGGCAATCTTCCACAACTGAGGAATGCAACGGTGTTTTACAATATCATTAATAATCATGGTTATTTTTGCAATGGCTTTACGCGGGAGATGCTTAAGGATCTGACCAGTGATAAAAAGAGGTAGCTGATCACAACATTCTCACATTGTTTTCCTTACATTCAGAGCATCAGGTAAATATACCGTGTTCAAGAAAACTCGCCTCAATAGGTACATAATTTTAAGTTTTCTGGAGCGATAATCACAAAAGAAAAAAATGTACAAAAATTGTGTACTTTCATTTAACATTTGAACTCCCTGTAATGTGTTTCTATTATCGTAAGAGTCAATTCGAACAAATTAGTTTGCCTCAGGATGTAGGTAATTTCAACATTCAGGACAATATTCATTTCAACATTATTCGTGAGATTTGGAGGTACTTTGAAAGAAGGGATAGATTCAAAGAATTCGTATACACGTACCTAACTAGATTGTATTTTCTTACAATTTCACCAATTTGAAGAATTCCGTCCTTCGGGAGTCGATTGAGAGCGTTGACTTTTTACCGAGAAAACGCCGGGGTCATTTTCAGCCCGAAGGAAGAAACAATTATTTTAATAGGCCTCGGAAATCCTAGCGGTAAGCGAAATGCTTCGAAGTGCTCGTTTCGTCAACTGGAAATATTATTTGCGTTCAATCGGCGTTTTGCCGCTACCATCTCATTAGACCCGGACGCATGCTAGGCGGCAAAGAAAAACGGTAAAAAAATGGGGATAAATAGAGCTAGGGAGGCAATCTAGGGTTGGTTCAATGGCCGCCCCACATCTCAACGATCCCAGATTGTCACAATTCGAATCATTTCGAGGTGCGGCCCTGTTATTCTCTACGATTTCCCCGCCAACCATGGAAAATAAATAAAAACTGAATGATGCATTAACGAACCGTTCTGCAATATAAGAATGCTCTTCATAAAAATGATAATAAGATATAAGAAATAATAATGATATAAGAATGCTCTTCATAAAAATGAATAGTTGATTTTAAGAGCGTAATTTTATGCTAAGCTGATCTGTGAACTCGAATTTTCAGGACTATTTTTGACTATTTTTGACTACATGTGAGCTCAATAAATTTTTACTTCAAAATATATGAACAACTTGATTCTTGAATCAGCTGATCGGAGAGCTGAATGGTTGATTTAGCTTATAAAGTTCAGCTTCTTATCTGTACTACCTGAACTCAATACATAAATCCTTTCGACTCTAGCTAGGGATTGTAAGCTTATATTTTTGCACTTTAGCTGATCCTGAGAGTTGAGTTACCCGGTTCTTGGAGTTGAGCTTCGAGTTAAAATTTTAATCAAAATTAAGTTAATTAAGTAAATTAGTTAATTTTTTTTTGGTTTATTTTATTTTTGAATGTAACGTACATTGAAACTTAAACCAGAAAATTTGAGGGGAGGTGGGGGGGGGGGTAAACTTCCATTTTCATGCTCATTCATTATTGAAAATAATAAACCAAAATCGATCTTTTAGTATCTACAGTAAAAACAAGACATGAATGTGATCTTAAACATTTGGAGGGTCACCTAACTTTAAGGTTACAGTAACCTCGTGGTAACAGTTGTCTATGGTGGGCAATTAACGAGATAAACTATGTTTCCATACTAGCGTGTAACATATTGTAGCCGGTGTCCACTTTCATTCAGAAGGCAAACATAACAGATTAACTCGCGATGGTGGTGAACCTTTTAATTAGAGATGGTAGCAAAATCCACCTGACCCTCACGAAAGACTGGCCTGATAGCGTCCAATTAATTCTGGGGCTCCTCTGAAGTCTGTTCACAGTCTGGAAGGTTATAGAGTCACTCGGGTCGTTAGGGGAGGTGTCGGGTGGACCTCCTAACTCGCCAATTTAATTATTTAACGTGCCTCTCAGAAACGGGCGATCTCGACCTTTTTGCACCCTCGCCAGCCAGTGGGGCCTACAGCATTTTCCCCCTCCCTTCGACGTCAGCCCTTGGAGGCCCTCCATTACAGGTTAGTGCTCGAGAAAGTCACGTTTCGCGGCCCTATCTGAATGGAAGTGGTGAAACTGTTCTATTGAACATGCGTGAATGAATCGGTACTCTCGCCAGAAACTAGGTCTTATAGTCATTCGCCTTTTCTTAATCTGAAGGAGTCAAAGGCTGCTGATCAGGAGGCTGTCTACGTAGGTTACCTGCACCGTGTAGATGTTCACACAGATAGAAGATGTTTGGAACAGACAAGCCGACTTAATTTCTCGCATCAGCACTTCAGCAGTCCTATTAGCTTATTTTCAAGGAAGATTCAAAGGAAAAAAAGCTATTGAATAGGGCTCAAAATTATGAGGATGGTTTGTTGACGCTGAAATCCGTTTTAGAACATTCTAGAACGATTCCTCAAAATTTTCCAAAGAACTAGGTAAATATAGATATGTATATTGTGTCACTCCGGACCATAGCTTAAGTAATTGTCTTGCGAAAATTTAAAGTTTTTCACAAAATGTTTATAATAACAATAAAAATACGAGATCGTTAGCTAGGAAATTCAAATAACCCCTAAGGGGCCGTTTTTTTTTGTTTTTTTTTTTTTGGACAAAAAAAAACATTCGGATTCAGCACAAAATTTCTGAGATAGGTGAGGTTTCAAAATTATTACATGTATAAACAATGAAAACCTGCGTATATTCGTTGTTCCCAAAAATGCGATAGCCGAGTGGGTAGTCTATGAGTTCGTGGAGACGAGTAGAACATGAATATGGACGACTGACATGTTCAAGACATAGGTACCCAGTGCATACAGTAAGATACATTATTTTTGAGGTTTAAAAAATATTTACTCAAGAACTTGATTGTTTAATTTAACGATTCGTGATATGTGCCACACCCACAAGATCTGACTACTCTGTCATATAGCTAATATTTCGATTTTCTCAACCATGGCTTCGAAGATTTCTTTAAAAATTCGCTCATTAACTCATGTTGCATAAATGGATTTTCTATATTTTGTTCGTAGAACTCCTCACTGAGAGACGTCCCATATAAATGGTGAGGTCCATCCAGGTATCCACTGAAGCCACGAACAACCTCGTTGGTCTTCCGAGCTAGGTATTTCGAAAATTACCCACGAATTTCGAGAACGGATTCGAAGGAAGTGACTCGGCGACCTTGTCAGAGTCTCTTCGTCCCCACAGGACCTCCGCTGATTCAACTCCTTGTTCTCCGAAATCGCTCCACCAACATAATTCCCTGTACTCGCCGACTAAGCTGTTATTTCTTTCAAAGCCATTAACCTGAAATGAAGGCGCTAGCTAAATTACCTTCTAGAAACCTAAATAAGCAGCATGACCGAATGAGCGAATTTTCAAAGAATTGATCACATTGTGTCGTTATTACCAATTTAAAAAAATTTAGTCACTGGTGATCTGACACACCGTAAGCCGTACGCGGCACATTTCTTCGTTAACATGGATCGATTTTGATGAAATTTGGTACATGGGCTCCATTTGGGGTCTAGTTGTGCCATGAAGCTTGTGGTTTGTCAGTCACTTCTAAGGTGTGAAAAAATGCTCGTTATAAAGGTATTGTTTCTCACCAATTTAAAATTGAATTGAATATTTAGAATCGAATGAGACCTCCCAGAGCTCTGTAGGAGAAACCGTATGCTCCATGTGAGAACAAGGGTTAGACTTGAGGTAAATCGAAAACACGCGTGTGAATAGCAAAAGAGACGATTAAATCTTCGTTCAAATTTGAGTTGACCAAAACGCGATCGTTCTTCGTTTCTTTGAGTTCGTTATACTCAGTTTCGGGTCCTTAGCAACCAGTAATTAAATGTCCTAATGAAGGGACCCACAACTCTTTAATTATTCGAATTGAGCGTGAAGCGTTTTCTTCAAAATAAACTTGATTGTGACGCGAAAATAGGGTTGGTAGGTAGTGGAAATGGCAAAGCTGTGTTCTTCGCAGGCGAGTGATCTTTACAGTAAAATAATCTTTATGTTATAATCTTTATGTAATAATTTGCAGCGTTTGTATACACATGATAGTATTAGTGGAATTAACTGTATGATCCCTCAGATTACATTTTGAAACTTCCTGTATACCTGGGTACATTAAAAGTTTTATTCTATTCAGAACTTCTGAATTTGTAGGTAATTTTAGTTTTTTCTAGAGTTTATGGCTGTTTCATTACTTTTATCTTGAATTCAAGTAACTACGTTCAAGACTGACTTCTTGCATTTTTAGGTAGTTTAAATTAGCATTCCATGAAAAAGAAAAAAAGAAAAAATCGCTGGTTTTTGATGTTTTTATATGTTATGGTTGGCTCCTCCTCGCGAAGCTGACCTTCCTCTTTGTCGGAAGACACGGTATTTGCAAAGGAACAACACTTCCGAATTGTAAACTAATTTTATTACCTGAAGAGACTGTACTATTTCAGAAACGGAACTCGAGTTAGCGATACTCCCCCTCGGACAGTATTTACTACAAATTCGATATCAAAATGATCACATGACACCTCAAAGGTTCACACTCAAGCGAGCTACAACGATAACTGTTCGTACAGCACTAAAGGAGGGCTTAACAGGTGCCCCCTCTCTTCTCTCAATAGTTTCAAAACCTGTCACGAGGGGATTTACGAGCAGCTTTTGGCGACACTACTGTGTTTCCCGAGTTTCAAATAATAAAGATTGTTTAAAATAACAATGTCAGTGAATCTGATGATAATGCAAGTAAAATGGTAAACGTTCAATCGGGTTCAATCCGGGTTTGAGTCTTCGTTTTCATCAATCCATCACACGGCGATCCTGACGTTGCTTCCGTCCTCGGGAGCTCAGTTCACCTAGGGGACCAGACACAGCCCATTAGTGAAGAGAATATCAGCCTACTCCCGTCTCCATAAGTGAAGGGTTTCCCCTTCAGGCAAACAATTCAAAATAACAGCAAAGAATTGGCAAGTAAATTAATGCACATGCACAGTGGAGGTAGGAGGCACGAGGAAAATTTCAATGAACAAACAATTCCAAGTAACAATCAAATTGTGCAAGGAGGTACAGGAATTATCCTTTGATCAATATATTTGAGCCAGGTGAATCCAGTCGTAAGGAATCATTAAAGCAACTCGTTCAAAAGGAACTCATTCAAAAGAACTGCTTGGGAAGGTTGTCTATCTCACTTGGGCTTGACAGTCACACTATCAGAAAAGTAATGACTGTAAGACGTAGACCACGTAAAGGGAAGGACATAGAACAAGGGTCCAACTATGACGCAGCCAACGTAAGGGTGCCAAGCAAGGTAGACTCCAGCCCACAATCCAAAATTAGACTCATACTTGACTGAGAAAATGATTATGATGATCACTGAGAAGACTTGGGGCTCCAAAGTCAACATAGGTGGGATAGTCCACATTCAACATGATGATCACTGAGAAGACTTGGGGATCCAAAGTCAACATAGGTGGAATAATCCACATTCAACAAAATAACAAGACTGGGCGAATCCACAGTCACCTTGTAAGAGCAGTGGGTAGTCCACTATGAACAAAAACAGTCAAGAAAGTCAAAATTACTTCGATAAATCCCTGCTATCATCAGGGATAGTGCTAGAGCCATCAAAATTAGGAGCCTTGCGCAACTGTTCGTGAGGGTATTTCAAGTACTTCCTTGATCCTCCAGAAACATACTGCAATAAGTAGCGGTCATTTGGTAAAACTTTAACAATTTAAACGGTACTCGATAAGCGTTATCCAATATGATTAGATTCCTCACCTCCATCTGTGCAAAAACCAAATCGTTTTCTTCAAGCTTTATGCTGTCAAATCGACTTATGCATCAATCGAGTAGCAGTATCTCGAAATTCATGTGTGCTAGTGAATAGAATGCTTCTAAGGTTTTTTCATATCCAAAATGGAAAAGAGACTCTTGTACATTGTTGACAACAGCATAACGTAGTGAATGTTGTACAATGTGAAGATATCTTGGGCGTGTATGTCTCTGTACTTTCCTACACAAAATTCTTCCATGAATTTCATAAGTGTTTTGAATATCAGGATCAATATACGATGTTTTCCATGAGGTCTTAGTTTTTGGTGTTGCTGCTCTATGAGGGTGTTGATTAACAAAGAATTTGCATTTGGATTTTCAATAATTGGTTCCGAAGTTACAGTACTATCATTATTGTCATCAATGGGTTTTCAAACCTTGCAAAAAGGACCACCTTCTTTGGACTCGTGATATTAGTTCTTGTTTATTCTGTGTTGCACGAAGCGAAGCACAGTCAGTTACTACAATGAATTGGTAGCTTTGTAAATAATTATGAGAATGAATTGCGGCATAAACCACAACAAGGGTCTTCAGCTCTTATGAGTGGTAACGTGATTCAGATAGAGTGGTTCTTTTGCTATTGTCAGACGCACATGCTGACAAAGTTTCGTATGGGACAAATCTCTAAAGATTATCAGATAATCAGATAATCAGAATCAGATTCAGATTCTGAACCCAAGAGGATCGCCAGGTCAGTCATACGTCTTTAAACTTCAGCTTACCCAATCCCCGGCTAGGATAGTTAGGAAACTTAGCGCCTAGGCAGGACATTTACTGGCAGGATTTACTGCAAATAATTCTGATTCGCAAGTAGGCGCAAAAATAAGTCAGGCCTAACCACTGAAACAGCGGAGGAGACAACACTAACAGCTGTAGTATGCAACAGGTCTTGGCTTTTCATCAAAAAAAAAAAAAAAAAAAAAAGAAAAAGCGGTTGGTTGTGTACTGAGGAACACCAGAACGGATACTGACCTCAAAAGGTACCTATTTGTGGCAGTGAGGAGTTTGTCAAGAATGGAGGAGGGGGGAAGGGAAGAATTAACTCAACCAGGACCGTTAGGCCCTATTATGCGGCTTGAGGATATGTTCAGGCAGGTATAGGAAATATTTCGGATAGGTATGTCCGAAACATACTCCCCCACCTTGCTGCGATTGAAGAATCAAGCGCGGAATGGCGAGCCAGCATATATGAAGGATAGGTTCAATTACTGGATGCCTGAGAGGGGAGAGGGCAGAGTTTTCTAACTAGGCGAGAATAAACACCATTTGGGGTTGCAACCTCAGCGACTCTGGCTACACCATATCTGTCTGTGACAATCTTTGTTATTCTCCCAAGTCTCCAGTGAGTAACTGGTAGGTTGTCCTCCATGAGGATGACAACCTGGCCAGGCGCTGGGATGAGACCCCTTCGAGAGTCATTCCATTTGCATCTCGCCTGTAAGGTGGTTAGGTATTCGAGGGTCCAGCGCTTCCAGAAAGCCTTTGAAAGTTGAATCACTGCCTTGTACTGTGTCCCTAACAAAGAGCTCTCGTCCAAGGTGTTGTCTGCTTGTAAGGGAGTGCGAGAGGAAATGGGGAGTTGATCATTCATACTGGGAGGAAGTGGCAAATAATTGCTGGGTGGTGGCGCCGTGGGAGGTCTGAGAATAAGAAAGTGTCCTGGCGTGAGGAATTCTAAGTCGTCTGGGGATGTCGAGAGATCTATTAAAGGCCGAGAGTTTAGAATGGCTTCCACTCGAGATAGGAGGCTTATGAACATCTCCAAAGAGAGAGACTGGCCTCTCAACCCAATCCTGAGGAGCCTCTTTGAAGATTTCACTGCAGCTTCCCACAATCCTCCGAAATGGGGGGCGAGAGGAGGAATAAAATTCCATGAGGTTCCTCGGTTGGCAGCTTCTCGGATCAAAACATCTCTGTTATCAGTATTTGAAAGGAAAGTATGAAGTTTATTTAATTCAGAAGCTGCTCCAGCAAAATTCGTTCCATTGTCGGAATACACTGTGTGTGGATTTCCCCTTCGATCGCAAAACCTTCGGTAGGCAGCTATAAATCCAGGAGTGGATAATGAGGACGCAAAGTCGAGGTGAACTGCCTTAGTAGAGAAACATACAAACACCACCAGGTAAACTTTCCTGGTCCTTGTGGAATAAGAGTTGTTTCTAGGGGAAGATCGGAAGGATGAGGATACGTGGAAAGGACCTGCATAATCAATACCTACAGTGAGGAATGGAGAAGCTGCAGCAACTCGAGCAGCAGGAAGCTGACCAATAGGTGGTTGAAAGGGGGTAGGAGTGAAGGAAAAGCATTTGTTGCAATTTGCAAGCTGTCTTCTGACTACTCTTTTTCCATCAACTATCCAGTATCGTCTTCTGAGAAAAGCCAGTGTTGAAGATGGACCCGAGTGAAAATTGGAGATATGGGCCTCGCGAATAAGGAGAACAGTCAATGGGTGGTTAGAAGGTAGGAGTGGGGGGTGGACAGTTTCAGGGTCCAGACTAGAAGCAGTTAGACGTCCTCCAACTCGAAGTAGACCGTCAGTCTCATCAACAAAATAGCCTAATGAACGGCCAAGATGAGATTTTATCAAGCCAGAACGAGCTTCTTTGAGTTGTGGACTTAGAGAGTGTATCTGAGCTCTCTGAATCAGGGAGGTAGTAGCTTGTTTTCCTTCTTCAACCGAAAGAGATGGCACATGCTGTTGGATGAAGATTTTGGTGGGTGTATTACTCCTGAGTTTATTATACATTTGGAGACGTAGACTGTGCTCAGCTGTAGATGACTTTCTTTTGATATTATTGATAAAGCGTTTGAGCCAGGACACTACATTTCTAAGCGTGATGAATGATGAATATTTATCCTCCAGCCGGGAATAGAGTGAATCAGAGCATGAAGTGGCAGGGATAGCTACAGCTGAAGAAGCTGATTTGGCTTCAGATATGACTAGAGGGTTTTCCACCTCAGCTCGAACGCGTATCAACGGCCAATGGAAGGGTTGAGTGTTAAACCAAGATGGCCCATTGAACCATAGTGAGTGAGAGAGCAGTTCAGTCGGAGATAATCCTCTCGACGCGCAGTCTGCAGGGTTATCCTTTGATATTATGTGATACCAGTGTTGAGCTGGAATACGACGAAGGATGTCTGCCACTCTATTTCCTACAAACGTCTTCCAAACGGGAGCGGGAGACGCTGTAATCCAGGACAGAACGATTGTAGAATCACTAAAAGCCAGTATATTATGGGACGGAATTTGAGAATAAATTGAGGCTAAGTGTTCTAACAGTTTTGACAACAACTGAGCAGCACATAGTTCTAAACGGGGAATGGTCAACGTTCCCTTTCCCACAGGTGCCATACGTCCTTTTGCCGCCAATAGACTAGAGTGATTTCCTTCCTCGCTGACAGTTACTGAATACACTACACAAGCATAGGCCTTTTCCGATGCATCGGCAAAACCGATGAGGTAAGTGGATTCCTTCCCTCCTGAAATGAATCGAGGTATTCTGAGCTGAGACAGAACAGAAAAGCTTGAACGCAGTTTGTTCCAGGACTGGCCAATGGAAAGTGGAAGGGGGTCATCCCATGATATTTGGTTCATCGCCACTGGCCTGGCAATTATCCGGGATTGAATAATAGCTGGGAGAAGCCACCCAAGGGGGTCATAAATTCGCGCTATTTGCGAAATTAATTCCCGTTTTGTGTTAGCTCCTTGGATATCAGTGATAGCATAATGAAATGAATCGGTGTGAGGATCCCAGCACAAACCGAGTAACTTGAGAGGTTGCGAAGATGAGTAATCCATGTCATTCAGGAGTGGAAGAGAATTTGAGTACGGGATGATATGCTCTTTAGGGATACCTTGGAGTAAAGCGGGATGGTTGGACGCCCACTTGCGAAGCTCCAACTTCCCTTTTGAAAGGATGTCGATCAGTTCGTCTCTCACTAGTAATGCTTGAGGTAGTGAATCAGCACCACCATTCACGTCATCAACGTATGTGCGGAGCTTTAGACATGACGATGCGGACGGGTGGCTGAGTGAATAAGAATCTGCCAGTTGTTTTAAGACTCGACCAGCCAACCATGGCGCAGAAGCAGTACCATACGTCACCGTTTGAAGGCAGTAATCTAAAATAGGCTCATTGACATCAAATCGCCAAAGGATCCGTAACAAACCTGTGTCCTCAGATCTGTGATTTATTTGACGGAACATCTGGCGGATATCCGCTGAAAACACGAACTTGTCATTTCGGAACCTCGTTACAACATCTCCAATATCAAGTTGGAGGCGTGGGCCTGGCAAAAGCAAATCGTTGAGAGAGTATAATGATGAAGTTGGTTGTGAGGCATTAAATACGACCCGGATTTTTTCGGGAGGGTCATTTGGTCGGTGTACAGCATGATGGGGCATGTAGTAAGATGGCTCGTCGGGGGCAGGTCTTGGAGAAACATGCATATGGTTTTGTTCGAGATAATCATTCATGAAATCATTATAAGCCTTTCTTAGGGTTGGATTTCGTTTCATTCTACTTTCCATACTGTACAATCGTTTGAGAGCTACACTTCGTGATTCACCTAGAAGAGTAGGTTGATGTTTGAAAGGTAGTGCGACAGTGAAACGTCCATCATGGGATTGGGTGGTCGTTTCAGAAAATATATTTTCCGCCATTTGCTCATCAGGGGTGAGAGGATTGTACGCGGGGTCCTGCTCCAAAGTATAAAGCTTTTGCAGAAGCCCTTGTAATTCGGAATCAATACCACGTTTGTCACTGAGTTTTGTGGAATGATCCTCATTCATGGGGGAGAACGATAGAGGTAGGGAGATGGGAGGCGTCGCTTTAACTAGTGCGCTCTGTGGGGTCATAGTTTGGAGTTTGTTTGGTTTTGGAATCGAAACACGTTTGCTGTTAGGGCATTTGAGGAAATTTGGATGATAGGACTGAATATGAGGTGTATTAGAAGAACTAGAGGAAGGTACGTCATGCTGCACGAAAGTAGAGCTGAGAACAGGTGAAGGAGAAATTGGGCGTGAAAAGACTAGTGAATTCTGACCGCTAGTCTTATGACAGGTAATAATAGTGGATGTCAATTGATCTGTTGATTTATGATCTGGGTGTCGATCTTCAGATGCCCAATTAATATGGTGCAATGTTTGATTTTTTGTAGGGGAGTGAAATGAAACAGTCTTTTGAGAACGCTTAGGGCGACAATGTCCAGTTATTACCCAACCCAATGTGGTTAACTTTGCAGTTGGAGATCCAGCAATTGGATGGATGACTTTATAAAGATCTATAGTTTCATATACTGCGCTTCCCAATACTAGATCGACGGAATGTGGTTGATACCACTTGGGATCGGCAAGTTCAAGATTTTCTAGGTGAGGCCAACGAGAGGAGTCTATGAGTTGAGTAGGTACATCGATGGTAGCAGTTTTAATAATCCTGACTGTGATGAGAATATCAGGTCTAGATGGTTGTCTGAGATGTAACTGGGATGTTCCCAGAATAGTGGTGGCTGTGTTACCACCTATTCCACTAATATGAGTAGCCCTGGTTGGTCTTATGAGAAGATCGGCCTCCCGTGCTAATTTTTCGGTGCAGATATTAACTTCGCTCCCTGAATCTAATATTGCGCGTGACAAAATCCAACCTCCATTATTGTGCTGAATATAAACTAAGGCAGAAGGAATAACAGCTCGGTCATGAGAAAATTTCAGAATCGATTTACTATTCGGGGGTTTAGTAATTGAACTATAAGTTCGAGAGAGTGAAATTTCAGAGGAAGGATTTTGTCGGCGCTTGTCCTATTGATCGGAGTTTTCTGAGTTAGTTGGGTGATACGTGGGGAAAGGTAAGTACTCAACAGGTGACCATCGGCCAGAGTTCTTTGATTGACTGATTTGATCTAGGAACGAGGTGGAGTTAGATGAGGATTCAGAAGGGTCGTGGGTGAAAGTATCATCACAAGAATAGAAGGAGTTGTGTGATTGAGCCACCGATTTTGGATCAGTATTGTTCGGAGAACCCTCATGTAATAATGAATGGTGTTTTTTCTCACAATAAAAACATACATATTTAGAAGGACAATTAGTTGTCTCATGGGAAGCTGCCAAACAGTTGAAACATAATTTGTTTTCTTTGATAATCAGTTTACGTTTATCGACAGTCATTTTTTTGAAATGGAGACATTTACGTAAAGCATGGCTCCCAGTGCAAACCTGGCATCGATAATATATGGGTGATGAGGGGCGTGAAGCGCCTTGAGAATTAATTTTATTAAAATTTGAATAATTTGAACGAATTTTATCACTGTTGTTTGATGTATTTTTATGTGATGAACTCCCTTGTTGTGTTGGTTTGGAAGTTGCATGAGTGTTGCGGTTTGTGGCTTCGTTTGAGGCATAAACACGTTGTACATCACAACAGTTATTGAAATGCTGCTCATAAATCTTACCTCTGTCACCTTGAAGCTCACATCCTGCTCGTTCAGCGCCAACCATTGACCTGGGATGCCGTGGGTAGCTGGTATTCATCTTCTTCTGGTTTCTTGATTGTGATGACGAAGTAGGGGAGAGGGTTGAACGCGAGTGTGGTGGTAAGAATGCCTCTTTTGCCCGTTGAAGTTCTACTTGTTCTTGTAGAAAATCGAGGAGTTGATCGAATGTAGGCACGGTCTCAATATTCGGGGATGATCGCTGGAGCTCTTTTCTGATTTCTGGTGGGAGGCCGTGGAATGTGATATAGAACTTCAAGAAATCATAGTGAGAGTCTAGAGGAGCAGCGTCAAGGGTAGCAGCCGTGTTCCTACGTTGGGCAATGTAGCGTGAGAGTTCTTCGGGACTGGCATCATTTTTCAAGGGAAGGATAGAAAGGAAAGAATCAACTGCTGCTGTCACTACTTTCCTGCGACCAGTATACTCATTTACTAGGGTCTGGTAGGCCCGCTCGTAATCAGCATCAGTTTCACCCGTAGTCTGGATTATTAATAAAGGGTGCCCCGAGAGCTTTTCCTTGAGCGAAGTCAGCTTTTTTGAAATGGGAATGTCGATGTTATGGACGGCCTCATCAAACATTGTTTTGAAGTAACGGAATTTGGAAATTTCTCCATCAAAATGTGGCACGGTTGGGAGCAAAAAGTTGTGTTTCTTCATAGCTAGTGAAAACGCGTCCACTGGTTGACTAATGTGTGAGACAACTGGAGAAGAGTCCCGATGTATTTGTGGGGGAGGAGGGACAAACGGAGCTACGTTTAGACCAAACACCTCATGGGCCTTCTCTTGCAACCCATAAAAACAATCAGCCCAATTCGTTGCAGTTTGTAGATCATTCATAGATTGAATAGTCATCATGATTTGATCAATATCAACGTCAATTGAACCTAGAGACCTTTCGTAGTGTGAAGCCATGATTATATCACTATTGGCAGAAGAGTCAAAATTTGAGCAATTTTTAATAAAACGCTCTACTTTATGTTTCAAAAATAATAATGGTCTCACCTCCGGAGAATCATTAACATCAATTCGTGGGGCAGCTGGCCTCCGTCGCATATCATCATTTTCATCTTGGTTTCGATCTGGAGTTCGTGTGGGGGATCGATCTACCACCATCTTTCCGTTTCGCAGAATCAGCTTACTGAGTGCCGGAACAAATTCACAATAATTACTTCCCCGTCGGACCTGAGATGCTACGTACAGGGGATAACTGTGAACTATCGAGCTCGAAGGACCATTTGAACCGTACTTCCAGGTGTTGATGAAATGATGAGGTGTAGATGAAAGTTGGTGTCGATGATTTGATGATTTTATTAATTACTATATACAAAAGTCTATTTACACGGTTGCATAAGCTATGGTTTGGGTGCACGTAATTCACGATGGATGACAGAGGGCAGCGGAGGTGATGCCTCTTAGTTTGTCAACTAGTATTTACGCCTCAAACGTAAGGAGAACCGAAACTTGTCAAGGGCGGTAGTGATTGAAAAAGCGGTTGGTTGTGTACTGAGGAACACCAGAACGGATACTGACCTCAAAAGGTACCTATTTGTGGCAGTGAGGAGTTTGTCAAGAATGGAGGAGGGGGGAAGGGAAGAATTAACTCAACCAGGACCGTTAGGCCCTATTATGCGGCTTGAGGATATGTTCAGGCAGGTATAGGAAATATTTCGGATAGGTATGTCCGAAACAATGATGTTAATCAGTATTGATCCAAAACCTAAAGAACTTTCATCAATATGCAATTCAATTGGGTAAGAAGGGTTGAAAATGGTTAACATTGGCTCTGCGGTTAGGAGGCCAATAAAATGTTGTCTAATCCTTTTCATGATCTTCCATCCTTTGTTGTCATCAATTGGAACAAAGGGGTTGCTAACTGTGCAAAATTATGCACAAATTGTCTAAAATTTGAAGCTAGACCAAGAAATTGGCGAAGTGTACAAAGAGTTGTGGGAGGTCGCAATTTGTGAGAGCTTCGACTTTAGTTTTATTGGGTCGCAACTCTCCGTTCTCTATCTCATAACCTACATATTTGATTTTAGTTACAACAAATGAGCATTTAGAGAAATTGGATGAGAAACCAGCAGCTGTTAATATTCCCAGAACACAATCTAAGCGTTCTAATGCTTCACTCGGAGTGCTAGCAGAAATCAACATAATTATCGTACATGTAGCATGTGACATAATCATGTGCTAAGACTCCTAAAGCTTTCATGATAGCTCGCTGATAGACACTTGGTCCGTTACATACCCCAAAAGGTGAAACCAAAAATTCCCACTGTCCATCTGGTGTTACAAAAGACAGTTTTTCAATGGAGTCTTCCTGAACAGGAATTTAATAAAATCCACAGGCAGCATCCAAGATGGTGAAATACTTAGCTCCACTAAATCGAGCAATTTGATCAGTAATCAACGGCAAAGGAAAATGTTCTGGGACTGTGTTCAAATCCAAGGAACGAAAATCAACAGTCATCCGAAAACCTCCAGTCTTTTTCTGAACAAGAAGTACCTATTGGACTAAAAAGGGGATGAGCTAGGACAAATTACTTTTGCATCTTCAAGTTCTTTTATGTGCTCTCGAACTAATTCACATTGTACAGGAACAGGACTGAGTCTATAAGGACGTTGTTGTACTGTTTTAGTTGAATCAATGAGAAGAATTTTAAATGTTCCAGTGGTAATGCGTGTGGTTAGAACTCCTGTGATGAAGAATTTTGAATATTTTTGTAAAATATTAACGAGTTTTGATTTTTGACTAATAGGAATATCTGTGTGTAATTCGTTGAAATTCACATCATTTACTGGTGAAACTTGACGATTTTCTGATAATGAGTCTGTATGTGTGGGTAAATCAAAGAATGGAACGGTTATGGTGTGACAGCCTGGGATCTCACTGAACAACACAACCACATCCTTTGTAAACCGATCCAGAGAACATCGATCTATCAAAAATCAGAAAATTCATAATTAGATTTGCAAGTGTTATCAGTTCCAGAATGCTTATCTCTCTTAATATCATTATCCAATAAAACTTTTGACTTAATTCCAAGAATTGTGTCCTCGATTTAACACGAATTTCATTCATAAAAAGTCCAGTAGTGTCCAGTAAAATATTCTCAGTAGTAGAAGACATGATAGGAGGATGTCCTTCCTCAATTTGCACGTATTTGGGATAATCACCATATAATAATCTGTCACAAGAATTTCTCGCCCCAAAATTATGGGCACTGGAAGACAGCTCTATCTGCCACTATGTGAAACAAAACATGGTATCACGACCATTGGTGGTAATTAAAACTCGTTTTTGGCATTTAGAAATGGTTACTGCAAATCCTATTCCATGCAAATGAACTATATTGTTAAAGGAAGTGCCTTGTAATTTAGAACTAATGGACATACGAAGGAGAGAGCATTCTGATCCTGAGACGAAAAACGCTGAATATGATTACATAAAGGTTTATAAATTTTCTACATAGATCACTCGTGTTTCTGATTCATCTTAAGTCCAACCCTTAGGTTCTCATAGGGAATGAACGGTTTGTCCTACAGAGCTCCGTGTGGTCTCAAAAATTCGATACTGTCTTAAATTGAAGGAAAAACAATACCTTTATACCAATTTTTTTTTTTTTTTTTTGAGCTAGGGCGTTTTCAAAATTTTAACCCTTAGAAGTGACCGACATCAACCAAAATCTTAGGGGCACAACTAGACCCCAAATTGAGTCCATATACTAAATTTCATCAAAATCAGTCAATGGAAACTAAAAACAAATGCCGCGGACGGCCAAATTTTTATTCAATTTTTGGATTCTATGTAAACCAACAAATTTTGAGGAGGGGGTTAGAAATTGTTTTAATCTTGGTCGATTCCAGAGGTTCATTATTGAAAATTATAAACCAAAAATAGTGGAATACATCACCTCGGTAAGTAAAAGTGCCTTCTGGATTAGCAACGCATAGGCCAACGTGCTTCTCTGCTGGCTTGGGCATCAGACTTCTGTATTCTCCCGGGCCTGGTCTTGATAACTGCTTCTTCTTGGGACAGTTCGGTGCGATGTATCCTCCTTGGTTGCAGGCAAAGCAAGTAATAATTGCATTGGTGATGGGTTGCTTTGATAGGTGACTTGCTGAGGTAGTCTCAAACACTGATGTGTGACGCTCAAAAACTTTGTGTTCAGTTCGTTGACAATGCCCACAGCGAAGATTGAAGTTTTGAGGAGATGAGAAAAAAGAGGTTTAATCATTTGGGCAGCGTTTTGAAGAGGTAATTCTTGATTCAAAGAGATTTTGTCAGCCATTTCTTTCATAACTCTCGCTTGTTCAAATAATAAATTGTGTAATTCATTCCTGAAATAATACTTGTCATGAGCGTATGGTGAGGGGGGTGGAGGAACAGGAGGTCTCCGACGATCTCCACTCGTGTTTCGTCAGCACTCGTAAAAATTCGGCAACATCGCGTTCGGAAGTGCGTGATCTTGGAAGGGTGTACCCCCCTCGCCTCGTCCATCCTCTCTGGTCCGGTGGAGGGTTTTCCCCCTCGAGGTATTTTCGACTCGTCCTGAAAATGGCGGACGTAGACTTGAATGACCGAAGTTTTCACAAACATCCCGAGCGTTTCCGACGTTTTCACGAAATAATTGTTCACAGAGCCACTATTGAATTCACGATTTTCACTAAATCCGGCACGTAAGTTGTTTATCCCACTTCTGATGTTATGGTTGGCTCCTCCTCGCGAAGCTGAGGAGCTCCTACAGAGCTCTGTAGGAGAAACCGTATGCTCCATGTGAGAACAAGGGTTAGACTTGAGGTAAATCGAAAACACGCGTGTGAATAGCAAAAGAGACGATTAAATCTTCGTTCAAATTTGAGTTGACCAAAACGCGATCGTTCTTCGTTTCTTTGAGTTCGTTATACTCAGTTTCGGGTCCTTAGCAACCAGTAATTAAATGTCCTAATGAAGGGACCCACAACTCTTTAATTATTCGAATTGAGCGTGAAGCGTTTTCTTCAAAATAAACTTGATTGTGACGCGAAAATAGGGTTGGTAGGTAGTGGAAATGGCAAAGCTGTGTTCTTCGCAGGCGAGTGATCTTTACAGTAAAATAATCTTTATGTTATAATCTTTATGTAATAATTTGCAGCGTTTGTATACACATGATAGTATTAGTGGAATTAACTGTATGATCCCTCAGATTACATTTTGAAACTTCCTGTATACCTGGGTACATTAAAAGTTTTATTCTATTCAGAACTTCTGAATTTGTAGGTAATTTTAGTTTTTTCTAGAGTTTATGGCTGTTTCATTACTTTTATCTTGAATTCAAGTAACTACGTTCAAGACTGACTTCTTGCATTTTTAGGTAGTTTAAATTAGCATTCCATGAAAAAGAAAAAAAGAAAAAATCGCTGGTTTTTGATGTTTTTATATGTTATGGTTGGCTCCTCCTCGCGAAGCTGACCTTCCTCTTTGTCGGAAGACACGGTATTTGCAAAGGAACAACACTTCCGAATTGTAAACTAATTTTATTACCTGAAGAGACTGTACTATTTCAGAAACGGAACTCGAGTTAGCGATACTCCCCCTCGGACAGTATTTACTACAAATTCGATATCAAAATGATCACATGACACCTCAAAGGTTCACACTCAAGCGAGCTACAACGATAACTGTTCGTACAGCACTAAAGGAGGGCTTAACAGGTGCCCCCTCTCTTCTCTCAATAGTTTCAAAACCTGTCACGAGGGGATTTACGAGCAGCTTTTGGCGACACTACTGTGTTTCCCGAGTTTCAAATAATAAAGATTGTTTAAAATAACAATGTCAGTGAATCTGATGATAATGCAAGTAAAATGGTAAACGTTCAATCGGGTTCAATCCGGGTTTGAGTCTTCGTTTTCATCAATCCATCACATATATGACTGTGATCCAAGTCTGTTTTCATGGTGAAACCTTGTTGGTCTTAGTTATAAGAGTTCATTAGAAGCGAAAAAGTTTAGATAATATCTAACTTATTATCTAACATAATCCTAATATCTGACATATTATGTCAAAATTGTCTAGGTTACCTAGGTACCTACCAAGGAGGAAGCAAATTTATCGTTCCCGTAGCTTTTAAACTTGAATCTTAATTGTACTCAATACTATAATGTTATTTATTGGCTACTTTCTACATCTAGAACCGCTCAGTTACCTACTTGATATGAATTAGTAAAATTCAAATTTCAACGAAAATGCAGCCTTTCCTGAGAGTGATCCTTCAGATCACCATTACCAACCTGATTCGATTTAGAGCCATGGCTAAAGAAGGAAGAACTTGCTTTTGAACGTCACGCAAAAAACGCTGCAAATTACTACACAATGGTTTATTATTTTTCTATATAGATCACTCGTCTACAAAACCACCAACCATCCAATATGAAGAAAAAATAACAAAAAAAATAAAAAAAATAAATAAAAAAAAAAAAATTAAAAAAATCAAAATCACCAACCATTGATCGCATTTTGGTCAGCTCTAATTTGAACGGAGATTAGGCCTCTTTTGCGATTCACACTCGTGTTTTGATTTATTTATATATATATATTTCAATATAAACCCTTAAATTTTCGTAGGGAGCGAACGGTTTGTCCTACAGAGCTCCGCGTGGTCTCAAAAAATTCTAAAAATTCTATAGAATCTTAAATTGAAGGAAAAACAATACCTTTATATCAAAATTTTTTGAGTTAGGGCGTTTTCAAAATTTCAAAATTGATTTTGGAAACCTTAGAAGTGACCTACATCAACCAAAAGCTTCGGGGCACAACTAGACCCCAAATGGAGCCTACATACCAAATTTCATCAAAATCGGTCAATGCTAAGTGGCAAAAGTGCCGCTTACGGCGTACGGAGGACGGACGGCCAAATTTTTATTCGATTTTTGGATTATACGTACCTTGAAACGTAAACCATCAAATTTTGAGGGGGTGTTAAAATTTTTTTTTTCTTGGTCGATTCCAAAGGTTCATTATTGAAAATAATAAACCAAAATCAGTCGAAAATTGATATTTTTCGTAATTTTTTAATGACTTATTGATACTCACAAGGACTTTTTTGTAAACCTTAAATTACATAAATTATTTATCTATTTATTCATTACCATAGACTATTCAGCAATTTCGAACGCAAGATAAACTTATGTATGGAATAAATTCGCATACTTACTTGAACTCAACAATGTTTTTACCCAAATACAATAAAATTATGGTTGACTGTACTTAGGTATTTGGGTGACTTTCCATTTTGACTAAGTTCTTAAGGCATTGTATTTTATGTGTGTCGTATAGAGAAAATCAATGAGCTCACTGTGTTACGTGTTATGATGGTGTCAACATATAGAGATCAATCTCTTATGGAGGTACACGAACTACCTAGCCTCTTGCATGTACCTGAGAATCAGTAATGACTAGCCAACGAGCTCCGTCCATTAGCAAAGAGTCTTAAATTGTAACAAAAAACAAGAGTAGCAGAGTTATAATACTTACGGGCACCATTGTTCGAAGCTAGCCCATGGCACCTGAAACGAGAAAAAAGATGTTCATTAGTTTTCAACTACAGAGCCGAACACAGTAAAGAAAAATGAAGCTGCAAAATACGAAGTTGCGGGGGGATCGTAGCCTTGAGACGACCTTGCCTTTCGAAATATTCGCTCTCGCGAGGTTTAGAAGACCAACAACCTGCCGTCTTCTCTTGACTCACCGATGTACTCGCTCCAGATCAGACTATATTAATACGTCTACAAGAGGGCCTAACCTGAGAGGTTCATAGGTGAGTTGGCGCAAATCGTGATTGATTTGTAAACTGTCCTCAAGGTGTCGGAAGCCCTTGCCAAAAGTAGGAACAAATCACCTTTCAGTGTGCTTCTGTCCTCCAGTAGAGAAGTAATCACAACAGATTTTTTCTTAGGTTATTTTTCAAGTTTCAGTTCAAATTTATTTCATCAACTTGTGCCCTACCTCTAGTTCCCTGATGACTTTCGTTTTCCGTTCGTTTATCCCAATATAGAGAGAAAAAAGCTCCAAAAGTCATCAAGAAAGCCTGGGTGAGTTACGTACAAGAAGCGTAATTCACTAAAATGTGACAAAAATCTATTTATTGAGGGTATTTTCGAAGGAATTATAATTCAAACAGCTTAAGTGTCGACATAGGCTTAATTTTCCTACCAATTGCAAAAAAAGAAGGAATCAACTTTAGAAGAGTCAGAATAGCGATTTGAAAAAGAACTTCGAATGTGTTTTCGAAAAAAGTTAGCTTTTGCTGTTACGTCCCTGGTATTCTCGCAGTGCAAAATATATTATAGCTTATATTGTGATCAGCTTGTAAATGACCATCATTTCATGTTCGGTAAGGGTTGAAAACGTTCTGTAATGCAGAAAAAAACTAGATAAAATCAGGATTAAGTGATGAAAGACGAAAGGGATTTTATCATTCCGATTCCTGAGAAAGGAACCAAACACCACTGGTTTATCTGAAAGAAGACAATTCTTTTGTGGTTTGAAGCGTGTCTTACAATTAATTAAGCTTTTGTATGTTAAAGAACGAAATAACAGCTTGCTTCTTCCAGGAGCATCTCGTCGGCTTCCTAACTTCTGATTCTGAGATCGTGGATTCGTTCTCACGATGAGGCCATCACGGGTGGGAACATAACGGCCGATGGCGACTGCCATTCCATGCCCTTCTCCACAATAATGACGAATATCGTCTCCTTGGAAGAATGAAAAGGGGCGAATATGTGCTTCAAGCATAAAACAAAGTCTTACTGTTTTTTTGTTTTTTTTTCTTTTTTTTTTTTGGAAAATGCTAGACCGGATCATCTCCTGAATAGGAGTAACATGCAACGTCAAAGTGACAGCATTAAGTATACGACATAGCACAAATTTTGTGCTAATTTGAGCGACTCAAATAAGTGCTAGTGAAATCTTCAGAAATGCCCTGAAGATCTCATTCGCCAGTGGCCTTACTAGCACATCCTGATATCCGCAAAGTGAGCAGAAAGCACTTCAGCGCTGTGTGGATAATCATGCGTATAGAATAAAGCAGCAGGCCTTATATGCTTCCTTACGGGAAAATTTTCAAGATACTATTAGATCTGGAGATGGCTACAACATAGGTTTTGCATGCTTAGGTCCCAGAATGAAGGCTGCTCTAGCACTTTTCTCCTTCTACTAGCCCAACCAATATGCAACTTCGATAGCCACAATTACATATACTAAAATGTGTGGCAATCTGAAATGTAACATAAGTAGGAATTAAGAGATCAAAACTTTATTTCACGCTTCCAGTTCAAGAACGTTCAATAGTTCAGAATGAAAAATAGTCGTGATTAACCAATGAAGTAAAGATTCGTGACATTTACACAACTGTTTTCTTATTATCTTAAAAATTTCTCCAAGAGAGATACGAACTAGGTAGGTACTACTCAGAAGTAGATCGTGAATTTCAACACCGTCTCCTCATCGCAGTAATCGTAATAATTTATTCCAACATTATTCTTATCTGGTTTAGTCCCAATCCTTGTTTAAATGTTTCTTACATTTTCCACGACTCGCCCATTCCATTGAATATAGTTTACTATAGAAGGGCTTCAAATACAAACATATCAAAAATGTTGCGTAATAAAGGGAATTGGCAACCGCACAGAAATAATTGGACACAGCACAATGGCTCAATTTCTTCGGAAGTCTTGTCAGTAATAACCAGATGGGTACATCGGTGGCTACCCTGAGGTCGTGAGGCTACATAACAGTCACTTCGCTTGTTCCTGGAACTTCCTACCAGTTTTTTTTTCTGTTTTTTCTTCTCTTCTCTAAATAGCGTCTGAGGAGCGAACGGTCGAGGTCAGTGGAGCCATCAGCGCTGTCAAGCTATCAGGGAATCTACGGCCTCCGGTAGTTCAGGTACGAGCTATGAGCTGGCGATGACCTGCCCTCACCTCGTCATCGGTCGCCTCGTCTACGTGAACTACTTTTCTTTCAACTATATCTGGATCGACCAGTTAATCTTGATCGCTTTGGGGCATAACATGGGTTCATTTGGTGCCTATTAGTAGTATCCTAGTTTTGCACAGTCCGTGGGATGTGTTGCACATCCAATTTCGACCCCTATCGAACAAATAAAAGCTCATTCAATTCTGCGACGAATGATCACCACAAATTTATAATTCAATCAAGAAATGAGGTCGAAATGGTAGTTGAAAAATGACAAATTTTATCAACTCAGGACAAAAGTGAGTTATCGCCATTTTCCACCGCCTGCCACGTAAAAATAACCAATCACACCTAAAGAGCCATCAAATAAAAGTTGTAGATCATCTACTTCTGCGTCCAAAAAGTGTCAAGAATCCATTTTGCGCACAATTACAAAAGCAACATTTAGTGTTGATTGATGACCAAGTTTGCTACAGTTTCCACGCACCCACCTCCTGCTAACACGAGAAGGAGTTTGTGTGTACATAGAAATAGAATGAATTCAGCAGAGATATGATATTACTAAATATACTAAAATATGCTGACAGCCGAAGACTTCATGTATCACCAATTTTCCCTCTTCTTGCGTTTCTGAATGTAGTTCTAACACGTTTTTTACTTTGCCATGTTATTGTAATTGTGATTTTCATGTTCCTTGAATTCTATTCATTATACTTCTAACATTATAATGAAATGAACCACCAGAATCTCATCACTCAGAGCTGATTAGAGTCACACTCTACTAACAGTGTTCAAGTGAAATTTCGAATTTTTATCGAAAAAATATTAGTGGGATGAAGTGGAAGGCGTTCTCATCTCTCCCATGGACTTGCACTATTTTTTTTCTAGCTGCGATCGGAAACTACCTTCAATTGCTTTTGATATCGTTCAGGTTCACCGCCGAAGGATAATAACCGTAGCTGGGATGCAGTTCCAATTTCAAAGGAATATCCTTAGTTCGAAGCCACCCAGCTCCTTCCCACATTTTCTTACATTACTATTTTTTCTGTCTTCGATTGAAGCGAAATTCTTATTCTGTGGTCAGAACCAGTCTGAAAACTCTGATCGGAATAATAGAAGCTAGGGAAGCACATCAAGTGAGCCTTGATGGAAATCACTCGATTCATGACAAAATTGTATGCTATTCAATATGGATGTATACCAGTACCAGCTGCTTACATCATAAAAATACCAAATAACGTTAAATGAATATCTAGATATTGTAGAGGTAAATATATTATATTGTGTAGAAGTTGATATCTTGAGTTCAAGATGCGGTGAAGTGGCACTCCTAACCCGAAAAAAACCCACAAAAGCTCTATCCCACCTAGAAATACGATAACCCATAAGTCAAGCGCGAGACCCGCCGTAAGACCTTCTCTAGCCCCCGTCTCCAGCCCAAAAAAGGGGCTTAGGAGGATTGTAACAGGAGATCTCCTCACGTACTGTTTAAATGTATCACATCTTCCTTAGTTTTCACTTCTGATTCCGACCACGCTGTTTCAACCCATTTTTTGCTGTCTCAGCTAAGCCTTTTGATTCCGAATCAATGGAAAACAATGAAAGTTCATCACGTTTGTATACAGGGTGTCGCATGAGTAGTTTCCCCCCTGCTAAAATCGTCCAGATAGTGGTAAATAAACGTTTTTTTTAATCTTCATGATTTTTCCTAGTATATAAAGACACTCAATACCCACATGTTTTTTTTTTTACCTGTAAATAAAAATGTTGCACATCATGTGAATATTTCCAAAATGGACTGTTATCTACAAAATTCATTCAGAAGTCTTTGTGTAGATAGTGAATCCGATTCAGAATCATAATCAGAAAACATGTTATTTCGACCATCCAATTTTATTATTATTTTATTTTTAGAGCTTTTATTTGTTAATATACCAACTAGTTACATCAGGTAACTATCTAGATATTTACTTCTAGATATTTACGCATTTCTCATTCAAGTGTTAGCCTATTGACTTTCATTGCATTAAAGTTGTACTTCAGCATCCAAGGTCCAGTGGCTTGGTCCTCTTCAGACTTCGGATTTCTTGAGTGTTGTCCAGAAGCTGGATGGCTCCTGGGTTTGTGTGTGCGTGAAGCCTCTTTTCTTAGTTTCTCGCGTATCTTTTTGCTACCTCGCTGATAGTCTCAATTTTGAGGTCCTTGTGGAGGCCATCATTACGAATGTACCACGGAGCATTCACAAAACTCCTCAGTATCTTATTTTGGAACGATTGAATAATTTTCATGTTACTTTTAGCTGTGAATCCCCATAGCTGTATACGTACCGTAGGTCAAAATTGGCATAAGTACTGTTTTGTATCATTGTTGTGTAATCTAAGTTGTGAATGTCGGCCCAAGAGCCAATAAAGTTTTCTGAATTCGATTGTTAGCTGCTCCTTTTTCTTTTTGACGTGTTCTTTCTTGATTCAGCTGCGTATGTAGTATTTTAATTATGTTAGCGGGTGATACTCCTACCTTCGAATTGGGTAAGTATCAAAATCGTATCATGTGGCTGGTCCGAAAATGGTAAAATTGCAAGATACTTCCTGGACAAATAGTCAAACTGGAATAGTTTTCCACAAAAATTGTCAAAAGTTCATTCCTTCAAAATATTCCAGGGCTCTCAAATTTTTCCTACACACAGGCTTACCCGTGGACTTGAAGTATTTGTCCACCGTTGTGACAGGAGTTATCAGAGGGCGACAGCGGCTCTGGCGACCGGTGATTGAACTCACTTCAATACCAGACCACGTACGGACGGATCTGCCTCGCCCATTGTGATACCATCGTGTCCTGCGCTAGTGCCTTCTAGGGCTTCATACCCGCTCAGTGGCATCGCTTCCTCATTCTTCCGAAGGGTCAATGTTTAGTGAATTTAAGATCAAAATTGTGTACACCCTTAATTTTTTTTTCAATTCTCTCAAATATAGCTGACTGTGACGCAAAGCTTCATTGAATCCATACGCCAATGTCTATGTATTCTTCATCACGCTTTTAATAACCGATAATGTTACATAATTAATAATCAGAGCCGAGATTCTCAGTCGTACCTTGGAACCGAAAATCAACTTCTGAGGCGAAAGAGAGATTTGATTCAACTTCTTTTCGATGACAGAAGATATTGAAAGAATTATAAATTCATGAATGATATTTGTGTTTCGCTCTAAGGGGCTTTCAAGTTTTCTTAAGGAGTATTTTCAAGTCCAAATATTTGATTTAAACAAGAATTAAATGTGACGTGGACGTCTTCTGATTTTGGTTTATTATTTTCAATAATGAACCTTTGGAATCGACCAAGAAAACAAATTTTTCAACACCCCCTCAAAATTTGATGGTTTACGTTTCAAGGTACGTAGAATCCAAAAATCGAATAAAAATTTGGCCATCCGTCCGCCGTACGCCGTTCGCGGCACTTTTGCCACTTAGCATTGACCGATTTTGATGAAATTTGGTATGTAGGTTCCATTTGGGGTCTAGTTGTGCCCCGAAGATTTTGGTTGATGTAGGTCACTTCTAAGGGTTCAAAAATAAATTTTGAAATTTTGAAAACGCCCTAAATCAAAAAATTCCGATATTAAGGTATTGTTTTTCCATCAATTTAAGATTCTATAGAATTTTTAGAATTTTTTGAGACCACGCGGAGCTCTGTGGTCCAAACCGTTCGCTCCCTACGATAATTTAAGGGTTTTACGTACGATAAATCAGAAACACGAGTGTGAATGGCAAAAGAGGCCTAATCTCCGTTCAACTTTTAGCTGACCGAAATGCGATCGATGTTTTTCTACATGTTGCATGGTCGGTGGCTTTGCAGACGAGTGATCTATACATATAGAAAAATAATAAACCATTGTGTAATAATTTGCAGCGTTTTAATAATAGAGTAATAAATTAAAGGGAGTACATAGAATCATGAATATTAATGTCAATCAGTGTGTAGTAATATTATCAAAAAAGTTTATGATTACTCATGAGTGCACACAGCGCTAATTACCAAATTTTCTGTCGAAAGGTAAACATTTTTACGAAATCACACAACTTTTTGGTTGCCTCTCAATCAAAAGACAAATAATGAAGAGTCGAAAGGTTGATTTCCGCTCAGGAAGTTGGGCAACGAAACTCACGTTCATGAATGACTTTGAACTCAGTTCTATCTCCATACCTGAGAGGCACCATTGACTGTGATGAATAGTGACTTGTAGTTTTCATTGTAATTTATTTGAGGATAAAAAAGTACTCAACATCCATACTTCGTTAAACGTGACTTGTATAATTTGAAATCGGGCGAATTTATATCGTTTCTTGGACCCTGAGAAGATAACTGTTTCAAGATAAAGACGAGCAATGCAGGACCAACTTGCACGAATAATCTTTTATGGAATGGCTTCCCAAACCAAACTTTGCCTTAATTAAGCTCTCCCATTAATTAGGGAACAAGTTTGACCGCGTAGAAGATGCAGCAAAGCATTCTAAATGATTCGATTTGTGTTCTGCGCTTCTCCAGTTGGGAGGGGAGAAGAAAGCTGGGAAGTGTAATCAAAGTTTAAATAGATTCAAGAGGCCGAGAAATGGGGTTTGAGACTAAACTGGTGTTCTCGTGGGAGGGACTGAATGCGCAGGAGGATGACCTCCCAAGCCAGCTTAACTGAATAGCCGAATCCTCAAGGTGGTATTAGGCGAGTTTAGAGGTTGACTCTGAGCTTAACGTCAACGTTGCCAACTCACAGATCAAAAAATACGAATTCTTCTTCCATCATCGAAGTTCATACTTTGTTTTCCCTAGGTTTTTCAGAGAAAATTTGAAACTATTGTTAAACTTGACACACTTGCTGTTATTGTGCCACAAAAGTTATAGACAGGATGAAGAAACTGATTGACATATTACGTGTTATACAATTATTCCTGATTGGACTACTCTTCATGCATTTATATAGTCAGTGGTTTTCTCGATAAAATATCAATCATACATTTCTCCCTTGATGGGAAAAACAATAGATCACGGTTATAATCAGCAGCCAGCGACTGTCGACTGTGTTATGAATTTTTCACGAATTCAAAACGCAAAAACTTTGTGATTAATTGGTTTGTTAATTTCTTTTCCCATTTTTGACACCCCTATCAAGTACAGAATCGTACATTGTTTTTGGTAGCAGAGCGTGGTTGATGGGTTACAGTGTATAAAATTCAAAATTTGAATTTTATACACTGTAACCCATCAACCACGCTCTGCTACCAAAAACAATGTACGATTCTGTACTTGATAGGGGTGTCAAAAATGGGAAAAGAAATTAACAAACCAATTAATCAAGTTCATTGTTTAATTAAAATGATGATGGGTTACGGTGTATGAATTCTTTTAACATAAATTTCAAAGAAATAGGTACCTACGCTACCTAAGGAGCTCCAAAATATATGAGAAAGAAAATAGAATAAATAAATGTAGAAATAAATTGTTTTCTTATAATGTATCGGAACGGACTGACCGCGTCTCTATGAAGATCGATGAAGTAGGTGTTCTCCCAATCGCCAGAGCAGGAAGCGAGCCAAAAATGGTTGCGCGCATATACGATGCTGCAGGATTTTGAGCTGATGAACGAAGTTCTGAAGCTCTGGTGGTGTTACTTATGAAGTGTGCTCTGTTATGCTGTTATGCTGTTATGCTGCCTCCAGATGCCCTGGATCTGAAATGAATACATCCATGAGCATCATGGAGATAGAGAGTGTGGAGCTGGCTCAAGGCGACCGAAATTTGGTACATATTTACATATGTACCACATATGTACTTACATATTTCGATGTAATTGTGGAGTACGGAGTTGTAGAACATCCATCCATCCAAGAATATAGTCCTGGTTTCCTCAAAATATGCGATTTTGGGAAGAGAGCAAGATGAAAATATGAGAGGTCTGGCGTGTTCGAGGACGGAGCGTAGACTGGCGAGATGAGCGGAGGGGAGCCAGGCGTTGAAACGGACACGCGGGTTGTTTTCGTAAACGTAAACACGGACACATCACGACAAGTCACTATTGTTAACGCACAGGTAGCAGGACAACAATCGGTCGTTGTAAGAGGCGTAAACACTTTGTTTAGAAACAGGCGTAAACTTGTATACAGGTATAATCTTTCTGATCTCGCGGGACACTTTTCGGGCTGAAGAGAGTTTTTTCGCAGAACCCAAGCTAAAAGACAAATCCTTGTCGAAAGAAAACCTAGTGAAGTCCTTATGTGGTCCTCGTTGAAGTATATCTCGATTAGAGCACCAGCCAGGAAAGAACCTGTCCTGCTCTCTTGAAGAAGTTTCTGCTCTCTTACCGAAAATCTAAAAACGTCTAAATTGGCTTTGATGGTCCACCAACCTGGTGGGCATCTCCAGTGAGTGACAAATCTTTAGCTTGTTCTTCTCCTCTTAGAAAAATAATTGACCTAGAAGAATCAAACACTTTTGAGGCTCTTAGGACTTTTTTGTTTTAGTCAAATAAATGGGTTTTTTAAAAATTTAAATTGTATTGTTCACATTTGATGTATCCCCAAAGCTCCTAGTTGACAAGTGCACCCCTGCTACCCAGATTGATTCTAAATTTCAAAGATACTTAATGCCACAGTAGATTAGGATTATTCACCCTCTGCCATGCAATACTGCACGAGCAATGCAAGCCATTTTGGTTTATTATTGTTCATAATGAATCATTGGAATCAAACAAGAAAAACAATTTAACCAATAATTGTTGGGTTCAAACCAACATCATTAAGATGCATCCATTTTCATAATCGACGAAACTTTTAGAAGTGTTACAAGACACAATTTTAATTTAGGGTTGTAACACAAATGTGAATCACAACTGTGTTGATAGCAGTAGTTTCTAAAATATTACACAATGTTTTTGGACTTGTAAAATTATTATCATAATGTACTTGTTTTTGCATAATGTACTGAGCAAGATTTTCGAGGGATGTGCTCCACAAGAAGATCGCCTGGGCTGAAGATGAGGGCTGAACGATTCTGGAGCGGCTCTACGGTATCCCCATCGTGAAATACCCCTGGATCGGCTGGATAGCGCTGGCGCGCAAGCATAAAATAAGACATCCTTTCCAAGAGTTCAAATCAGAAAACGAAATGAGCCACCGATATGACAGCAACTTCTCAAACTCTCTTCGTTTCGTCCTCGCCTCTGCCATTCATAACATTTGATTCTTGAGAGGGAAGTATAACTACCAAGTTGACACGAAATTCGATTTGAAGAGAAAAGATTTAATTTGATCAGGTGTAATTTGGCTCACTCCCGACAGCGAATTCGTGAGCGATTCACACTTGTGTTTCTGACTCACCATTCCGAGAGAACCAACGGGCGGTTGACCTCTGGTAGGTGTTTGTGTGTGAGGAGGGTTTGGGTCTTAAGATGTCCTGAATAAACATAACACATATTTAATAATTATTGTTGATTATATGGGTGGTTTCTTTCGTCCCTAAAAATTGAACACTATCTTAAATCGATGAAAACACTTCATGGAAAATTGATTAGTAAGGTAGTAATAAGATATCCTCGTTAGGCAAACGTAAGGCCTCCAGAACTCGAGATGGTGACAAAACATTCTTTAGAATCGTCGCTATTTTAAATTAACAAAAAAACAATACATATAAGTAGGGCGTTTTGAAAATAACGAAGTGCTTCAGGGCACAACTATAGCCTAAATGGAGCCGATATACCTAATTTCATCAAAACCATTTAAGTGGGCCACCCCTTGGAAGATTTAAGTTCCCATACTCCGTCACTCTGTGGGTTCGATACAAAAGCCTCTGCAAAACCTTATTGTATCTTGTTGACGATAATGCAGAGATGCCAGGAACTGGGGGAAGCGGGCTCGAGGAATTCCACTCTCTTTTGTTTTCAGTAGTCGACCAAACTTCTTTTCTTAATAAAGACCATTGCCGCTCAATATGCATCTCACTTACAACTTTCTTAATTAAACTTGGTTCCGCAGTCCCCGGCTTCAATTCCCTCTGATCCAACAGGCTTCTGAGCTATATTAGTGCTCATTGCACGGATTTTCATTTATTTCCAAGTTCATTATATAGAGGCCTCTTTCAAAACCATTCAATGTTTCAATTTGCATTTTCGACCAAGTGAATTATGATCTGATATTTACCAAGGTGATTGATATGCAGATATGCAAATTTTGAGGAATTATTAAAAGGGCCACAATTTATCATGTTCTCCATCTCCATGTTCTCTGTTTTCTACAATCAGCACAAACGAATGCAAGCTCAAGACACAGGCTCGTATGTGTCCTGCCATTTGTTGAGTTACCTCAACTCAAGATGATATACGAAATTTTATTATGTAAATGATGTGAATGTAAATTATCTTATGTAATTATAAATACGAACGAAATTATTGATCTTAAGCTAGGCTTTGTAATCGATTTTATACAAAGAAGAAAATAAATAAATAATAAACGTATTTTGCTCACACAGGGACCGATGTGACTTCATATGTATTTTATTGTTCCATAGCTAGGTACATTTCAATGGACCATTGGTAGTCACTGCGCATGCGCTATAGTAAAATTCGTGCTTTGCTGGACACCTTCACATTTATCTACCAACCAGTTCCGATGAAATCTCTAGAGGTTGTCAGGGTTGGGCTCTGGGTTATCCCTTACCAGTTCCATTTCATTCAAAATAATTGCTCAAGTAGACGCATATCCATCCGAATTACTCACCATCTATTTTGCATCAACCAGATTTTCTCACTACCTACTTGCTCAAACTTGGCGTGTCTGTAATTGGGACTGAAGGTTGATGTTTCATTTTGGTACCAAATGTGTATTTTATCGTGATGGAAGCACCTGTACAGCCATGATGAGGCCACGAGAAAGTGTGCTATGTGCTAAAATCGACCGACTTTTAAATAATTTTTCCTAATTCTAAGTCTAATATATACTAGCTTATATTTTTAAAAAAATTCTTGTGAAAACGGACTAATGTCATAACAGATAAGCAAAATTAGGAAAAAAGTTTGGGATACGAGATTTTTTGAGGGAGTCGATTCCTCTTGTACTATAGGTATACTACTATTATTATGTTTACTATTATTTATTGCCATAAACAATACTGTTCATTATTATTATGTCTAAAAAAACCCAAAACCCATATTCTGTGAAAAATTGTTGACCCCTTAAGTAAGTCCCGAATTCCTGGATAAGGAACTCGTCTTTTTGCTAGTAATAGGCAAATTTTGGCTCGAACTTGAAATTTTTGTAAAATAATTGCTCAGGTTATCAGATGAAGTGACATATTATATGCAAATGGTTTTTTAAGAACCTCAGGAATTGTTTTAGAATGTTTCAGTGAAAAATAAATTTTGTCAATAACGTTCATGCTAAAAATGTTGAGTTTATTGCAATAACTTTATTTTTTCCAAAAATGCGCTACAAACCAATTCTACAATAATTCCTCATTTTTTCCAAACCATCCAACCCAGAAAAGTGGATAATCCTATAGGTACTGAAATTGGATCATCCCTTTTCTACGTACTTGAACCTATTTGATCGTGGGCCCAACACAAATAGGTATATCCGCCATCTGGCCTCTTCTGACGAGAGTCCACCATAACTCCGCATAGTCCGAACCACTCAATAAAATACGAGGTCTCGGAGCCTCGAAACGGGTCGCCAAACGATGCCTTTTCGGTCTATCGTATTCATGAGATCTTCTATGTCCGAGGAATATTGAAATGATTACAGCCCGACTGTATCGGGCTGGGCCCATTCAGGGGAGACCGGTAGCACTTACTGACTGCTGAGTCAGATCTCACTACCTCCCCAAAGCGGGTTTTGCCGAGTCTGCATCGCTACAGATTTTTCTTGTACAAGAACTGAGAGTTGTATTGGAGTTGGAGATGGAGTGTTGAAATTACCTTGCGATTCCATAAGAGATGGTCGTTATATTTCACCAAAATGTTGAATAGCAATGGTGGTCATCGCTTGGAATTACCGAAAATCAAGTTGAAATGAACATAAATATCCATAGAGTTACGAGTTCATTGATGACAATAATGTACTACTGAGCCACAGTTTGAAACAATATGAAAGTACTTTAGTAGTTCGGTAATATCGGAATAATTCCAGTTCTATTACAACTTCTGGAACTGTAATATAAGCGGCCAGGGGTTTTACCAATGGACCATTTAGCTCTTCGGCAGTAGCTTTAAATTTAGAGCTATGAGGAATTCTACCGAAGGAGAATTGAACTCCTTAGCAGTAGCTCAACCTTAGGAGCAGTAAGAATTTCTACCTAAGAAGCATTGAGCTCCCTAGCAGAAGCTGTAAGTAAGTAGCTCTACCTATTGAGTTTTCGTGAAGGAGTGCAGTATTAAGAATTATAAAAAGTCAAGTGAGTAGTCTGAACCTTACTTTGTGACACACCAGAATTGCTCAAGAACAAAACTAATTATACCCATAAATTGTATTTTTTAAATAATTAAATTGTAATTTTAATATTACACTAAGTAGGTACTATTCAAAAGAAAGCGGTGTTTACCTCATTGCTATTCATTGCAAAATCGTGTACATTTTGCATTAATGAAAGGTGTCGATTGATTGATTTTGAGGGGAATAGCCGGATGTTAGTTTTAGAGAACAAATATTTCCGCTATGACTACTGATTACTAACGGTCGCCTGTTAATTAACACAATAATATAATTACGGGCTGAGGAAAAGAGCTAAAATTAAAGCCCTAACACTTCAATGTGAATTGTAGATTTTACAACTCTCGTTGATGAAAACAAAAATGTATTTATTCTTCTTCAAGTATGAAGAAGTTCTGATCTGATGGACTTAATAAAAAGTACTATTTGATCTTTTGTCCAGGTAAATAACCCCAAAATTATCCACCTTACCTAGTTCCTAATTACCCACTCACATACAAACCGAGTCAATATCATCGAATCAGTTTTTACCAAACGTAGAGGATGCATTATTTCCAATTTTGGGGGATGAAAAAAGTCAGGTTACTTGGATAGGCAGTTTAGTTTACTCAAACAGATCTACCAGGAGGGAAGCGTGTAAGTTGCTATACAACTTGAATTTGGTTACCAGAAAGAAGTGTATTGATCCGAATTAGTACCTACATATTGATGTAGCTTGACGTATTGTACATTCGCTGAAAAATGCTCCTTGGTGCCTGCCAATAACCCAACAAAATGTGGTTTCTAACTCATTCTTAAATTATGATACTTCCATAAATAACAGAGAAATCGTTATTTAATTTACTTTACATAGGATATGAGATACTCTGGTTCACTTCAGCTTCTTGGAGAATGAGGTTTTTTCTACTAGATCTTGTGCAATAAAGTAAATCTGTGAGATCAGCGGTGGTTTATTTCCTGTCTTACTTCCGTAAAGCGTGGATTAAGGAAAGCTTTAGAAGCGTAATGCAAAGAAAAGCGTATAGTCTTTGAGAATGGGAGTGAATTTCATTTGTGTAGGATTCACGAAAGAGCGGGGTTTTTAAGGGAATTTTGGGAGATCCCGGGAAAGGCATCATTTGCGACAGACCAGCTTATACCTCGAGAGAACGAAGGATTCAATAAACTTCCAAAACTGAACGCATTGAAAACATTCTCATATTATCTGTCTCTCTAAACCACTTCATGGATTGTCCAACCGTCATAAACTAACAAATAAATATTACCAATGAATGCATGATCGCAAAAAAATACGTTATTCAGGGTGTCCAGCGACTTGGAAAATCGGGAAAACCTGGAATACTCAGGGTAATTTACTCTACTGGAAAACTCAAGGAAACCTCAGGTAATTTCATTTTTCCCCGAAAACCCTGGAAAAAGCCCTAGCGTCAGACCTTTTAGTAGGAAGTTCCGGCGGTCTGAGGGGAAAAAGTTCTCGACATTTTTGAACAATCGAAGGTGGAAACAAGCCTTCGAAGTGGTAGTTTATGTCGAGTAAACCAACGAATTTCGATTATTTCAACGTTCATTTTCGACTTTTTCATACAATCGAAGGTGAAAACAAGCCGTTGAAGTGGTCGTTTCTCTCGAGTTAACCAACGAATTTCGATGACTTTAACGTTCATTTTCGACTGTTTCATACAATCGAAGGTGAGAGCAAGCCTTTGAAGTGGTCATTTCTCTCGAGTAAACCAACAAGTTTCGATGACTTTAACGTTCGTTTTCGACTGTTTCATACAATCGAAGGTGAAAAAAGCCTTAGAAGTGGTCATTTCTCTCGAGTAAACCAACAAGTTTCGATGATTTTAACGTTCATTCTCGACTTTTTCAAACGATCGAAAGTAAAATTAAAAAAAAAAACCTTCAAGTGTCGACGAATTTAACGTTAATTCCCGACTTAATACAAAAATCGAAGTCTCTGTTGTGTCTGTCATGAAATTTTTGTAACGGGCAAAACTATTTGAAGTTATTCTCCGATTTTGGTTTAATATTCAGGAATTGAGCGAATTGAGTTGCAGATGGTTTCCTATGAAAATAATCACCCTCTAACTGATAGCCACTTCTACAGTTTCCATCCAATTTCGATGAAATGTTTAGGGATTATGCGGAGTGGAGTGTAGATGAAAAGCAACGCCCCAAACTGATAGGTACTCACAGATTGTTTTTTTGAGATAAGCTACTATTTTTCTAATGCTTTTTCATTTCAAAATGTCCTTAAAACCCTGAATTTTGAGGAATTATGATCATATTTATTTATATTGTAATTCATTTAGATTCCTGGAAGAAGTCGTAAATTGACCCTGTAAAACCTGGAAAACTCAGGGATTTTTTTTCGGGAAATTGTTGGACACCCTGTTATTTTAGTTTATTATTTTCAATAATGAACCTTTGGAATCGACCAAGAAAAAAAATCTTAACCCCACTTAGAAATTGTACGTACAATCCGAAAATCGAATGTTAATTTTTGAGTCCGTCCGCGGTACTTTCCTTAGTTCTCATGGACCGATTTTGATGAAATTTGGAATATATGGGCTCCATTTGGGGTCTGGTTGTGCCTCGAAGCTTTTGATGAATGCCATTCACTTCTAAGGGTTGAAATTCAACACTCCCTAATTTAAAAAAAATCTATATAAAGGTATAGTTTTCAAAAAATCAATTTGGAATAATATTGAATTTTTATAATCGAGTGAGACCACCCATAACTCTGCAGAACCAACCTCTTGGTCCCTACGAGAGGGTTGGACTTATAATAAATCAGAAAAACGAGGGTGAATCGCAAAAGAGGTCTAATCTCCATTGAAATTGTAGCTGACCAAAATTCGATCGTTGTTGTTTCTCCGAGCTTTATTCAGTTTTACGTCCTTAACAACCAGTAATCAAATTTTCCCATGAAGGAACCCCAACTCCCTATTTCTGATTTATTGAGTGTGAATCGTTTATTTCTTCCGAATAAACTAACTTGATTGGGAAGTAAGTATGCTGTAATAGGTAGGTAGTGATAATTGCATAGCTTTAATAAATATAAAATTTGGGATTTGGAATGTTCCCTATGTTCACTGTGCTCGATTATCACTTGGTAAATTGATATTTTTAATCGCCCTTAAAGGATCCATATAAAAAAAGGACTGACCTCGAAAAAAAAGTATTGTTTAAAATTTAGTAATCGTACTAAGTTTCTGCAGGCATTTCCATATAGATCGTTCAATATTTAAGTTGTCCGCATAGCTTTCCATTCAGGTACTAAATAGATATATGAGTAGATATCGAAACCACCCATAGTGATCATTGATATCACATCTCACGTACGATCGAAATTGGTTCTCCGAAAACTTCCCAGAACATTCTGCAATTACCGTAATAGCTCCGAATAACGAGGAGAGTTCTGCTAGAAATCATAATAAAAGGAACCCGGACGGGCGACCTAATTCAATTCAAATCGTTGTTTGTGCGACGAAGCTGAATTAATTTGAATTCGATTAGAATAATCATTCTACGGATGAATAATGTTCTTTGGGTCGCCTTCGCGCAGGGTGCTGTCTCCGTTGGACGCTGCCAGCTGTCGATGTCAAAGTTACGCTCCAGTTGGAGGACGAAAGACGTGGGACAATGTCGAATACAACAACACAAAAACTACGTTGCTTCAAAGTTGGTTTCGTTTAAATAAAATATTATGGAGAAACAAAATAAGATAGACCGTTTGCAATGAACCCAAAAAAACATTTGATCACAGATGAAAGCAGCTAGTAGGCCGATGTGCGAAGTCCTGAAAGAATTAGTAAGTACTTCTCAGAAGGCCATTGTAGCCTGGAGGCATTCCACAATAGATCTCTCTAGGTCGCAGTTGACAGAGTCCGTCAATCAGTCCCTACAGCCCATATTAAAAAACGCCTTGGATTTATAAATGAAGAATATCCAAAAAGTGGAAGCACACTTTATTATTGTCTCAAAAGCGATTCAAAACGAGTATGATAATAAATTACATTGCTGGCACCACTGATTGATCTGCGAAAACTTCGCATGTAGCGAATGGATGATATCAATATAACATATCTGATGTAGAACTGTTGAGTTGATTATCCGGTCTAGTTGGTTTAATCTGCTTAGTCAACTGGTTGTTCCTATGGATTAGTTTGTACTACGAGTAGGTACTTCGGGTATCAAGGACCAACCGCAGGGCGGCATTCACCCACAGGCGGCTCACGCTACGAGACCGGACCTTCCATTATTTTAACGAGTCGTAATGAGAGAAGGTTCGTAACCGCTGTAACCTATTCGTCCGTAACCTCACAATTCCGGTGCCTCTGGGGATCTTCGGCCAAACCCTGATGAGATCCCACGCGATTTCACGTCGTGTCACGCCATTCCGACTTGACAACCTTGAGACCGTCTCCACCCCAACGTGCGCTATTGAATTTGCTAAGCTGAAACTCGTCAAGTGCCATTTTCACGTACACGTTAGTAAGTGTGTATGTCCGCACACATTTTCAGAATCATCTCTGATTTGGAGCCTTTTATTGGAATATGTCTAGGTTAGTGGTTAAGTCGCATACATAACCTTTGTGTTTTTCCCAGTATTTAAGAAAGTAGAAAGCAATGATTGTGAGGATTTAATAAAAAAGGAAACATAATCATCTATGTAGACATGCATCTGGTGTTGTTCAAAGTGCATGTCTTAAAAAACCAAATAGCGTAGGTGCCAGGTGTAAGAGGATTGTCCCATTAGTAGACAGTTCCATAGGCGCTACTTTGGGAGCAAGCATGAAAAGTTGCCAATACTTGATTGCGACAGCAAAAGAAAAAAAATGGATGCGGCAAATTTTGTAAAAATAAATCATTTGTATACATGATCCAGTACAAATTTCATCGAATTCGGATTGCAAATGTAGAAGTAATGGCTGTACAACGGGTTTACGATGTATTTTGGAGCAAGCGCGGAGGGTACTATACAATCGTGGGCAATGATTTTTACGGGGTCATCTACACGACAAACCCCTTGTTTATGGCTTCCATCAAAATTTAACAGTAAATTCGTATAGTTTTTCCTCTTACTAGAATTTGCGGACACACGGAAAGGAAGACACGAAACCAAAATTGTTCAGGAAGGTCTAATACGTAAAATTCGAGTGGAAATTTTGATTTTTGGGAACATTTCTATTTAGTCAAATTGCTTCAGCTACCTTGACTCGGATGCAATTGCATAGTACAGCCAATACAGTGTAGCTGAGTTTTGGATCTTCAAGAACACCCAGAACACCCTGTTGCGGAATAAAGTCCAAATTGAACTGTCACTTGCGTGTCTTTTGTTTGTTATCTCCAAACGAAGTTGCACGATTGAGGATAAAATTTAGCAAATCATTGATGAATAATTTATGGAAAGAAGTGGTTCTATAACAGTGCCCCAAGGCATACATGTTTGGAAGAAAGGGTTGCTTCCCAGGTATCTTATAGGTAAACCAAAACTGATACCAAGATGGAACTCACTCACAAGGTTGATAGTTTTCCACATCACAAGATAATATCATGTAATTCGTTTATTCTTCCTGATCATTATATTATAATGATCAGGAAGAATAAACGAATTACATGATAGAGTTCGAATTTCATTCATACCTAAAACCATTAGGTAAACCGTTGAAATCCTGAAGGTGATCATCATTAGGTGAAATATTATTGACGACAAACACGATTTCAATACTAACGCATTTTGAGGACAATTGCGTTGTGACTCTAAGGTAGTGAAACACCACTACCCTTCTTGAAAGAGTAATAAGGGAACCGACACAGAAGGGAACTGATGTCAGAGAGCTGATAACAATTAAATAAATCAATCCCAAGGCCTCCCTGGATTGAATAAATTAAACGTGAGAGCTGCAAAATTATCAATAAATTGGAAAAATGGAATGTACTACCATTCCACCACTTGAAGAGGCACTGCGAATATTATGATTAGGTGTGGAGAGCGCGCCGGGACTTGAATACTTCGTGGTCCCTTCAAAGGAGCTGGAGAGGGGTCGCGACTGAAATGTCAGATGTCAGAGCTGTCAGGGGCTCAGCTATTGTGTTTGATTCAGTACTCCAGAATGGACGACTTGGTCGTTTTCATTCTCTCTTCCCTCCTTCCTTGGAGAATCCTTGAAACAGATTTTGCTGATGTCATAACACTATTAGGGAGTCCACTTCAGAATTCAACCAAGCTTTTGTAGAAAACCTACTACGAACGTTTTTTATGTTCATACGTAATGGTGGTTATCCTATTCGGGTGGGGGGGGGGGATTAATTTGGCGGATGAACTTATGTTCGTAAATCAGATTCCTCCAACAAACGAATCTGTTTTATTTACAACAAACTAATTATTATACTTGTATGTCACCTCTATTCATTTGAATTAATAGAGAGAGTATTCCATGAACGAAAAACTCATTTCATTCATGATTCTGCCACTTTCAGATCATTTTTTTTACTATGTTCCCACACCAAATATTGCCACACCAACGATTCGTTTGAAATTACTGATATGATTTGATAATATGAAATTCTAGGTTTCAACGGGTATCTCGAAGACATTTCAAACAAATATCAACCCCCGTTCGACTCAGAGCGAGAAACTCCCAAACCCCGAAGTGACGAACCCCTACGAGACAGTCTGTTTATCTTGAGTCAGAAGCTTCCGGACGAAACGCTCTTCTCCGTTAGGGACTCGCATTTTCCTTTTAAACGGTGAGACGCCCCAATGAATATTCAGACCCGATCTCCGAGGGTAGTGAGTGGTGTAGCAAAGTTGAGTGCTTTCTGTTGGGCAAAACTAAACCCTGTTTGGAATTACAGATGACCTCAAATCTCGGGTTACTCGTATTTCAAGAACTACACCGACATAGTTCGGTTTTCCTTTCATACAATCGTCATTTGATTCCCTCGTTCCGTTAGTGCTTCAGATCACTCATACAGTAGAACTACTTATTTGATCGAACCTATCGTTAGCCCCGATCTCAAGCGCGGGCCATTGCTACCAAAGGTGTACCTTGCGGCCAGCGATAGATTCTCCAAATGAATGGACGACAAAAGGAAAATAATTATTTTCACCCTCTGACAATAGGCGAACGAATAGTTACTCATACAGTAGTATTATTTATACGCAATCCCGAATTTATTGACCATCCGTTCATGGACTCTTTATACTATTTAAACTAGATATAATAATCACATTTTTTCCTACTTTAAACTCACAGGATAACAAAACAGTGTTGCCCAATGAACCTCCTCACAACCATGCCGGGTACAAGAATAACAATACAAACTTAACCCTTTCACAAGTCGCAGCCACAACAATGAGCAGCTGACCTTTCATAGTGAGGTCCTCGGAGGCTTTCTTCTCCGCACAGGCGATTCTCCCACACGTTTTCCTTCACTGATGGTGATGACACACAATCACCTCCTGCGCGGATGTTTCAAGCTATACAACCTCATTATTGGTGTGACGTTCAAAATTACGTAGTTGATGTATTGGTATAGGGGTGCAATATGTGGTTAATGTTTTTTTGGTTTATTATTTTCAATAATAAGCCTTTGGAATCGAGCAAGAAAAAAAAAAATTTAACCCCCCCTCAAAATTTGATGTTTTACGTTTCAAGGTACGTAGAATACGAAAATCGAATAAAAAAATTTCCGTCCGTCCGCCGTACGCCGTACGCCGTACGCCGTACGCCGTACGCCGTACGCCGTACGCCGTACGCCGTACGCGGCACTTTTCTTAGTTACCATGGACCGATTTCGATGAAATTTGGTATATGGGCTCCATTTGGGGTCTAGTTGTGCCGCGAAGCTTTTGGTTGATGTAGGTCACTTCTAAGGGGTGGAAATTAAGGGTTGAAATTTTCAAGAGTGCCCTAGCTCGAAAACTCTCGAAATAAAGGTATCGTTTTTTCACTAATTTTAAATAGTACTGAATTTTTAAAAATTTTTGAGACCACCCGGAGCTTTGTAGGGCAAACCGTTCGGTCCCTACGAGTACTTGAAGGTTTTCCTTCGATAAAACAGAATCATGAGTGTGAATCGCAAAAGAGGTCTAATCTCCGTTGAAATTTTTTCTGACTAAAATGCGATTGCTGTTCATTTCTTCGATTTGTATAGTTTTGCCTTCTGCGTAACCAGTAATCAAATTTCCATAATCAAAAGTCAATGGAGAATACTGAATGCGCCTGAGTGGTCACTGATCAGCTGAGTGAGCTCCAAGGCCATTTCCTCTCCTGTTGAACGCAGGAACCTGAAATTTGAGAGGGCTGGTCAATTGAGAATGCTGAAGGCGCCTGAATGGTCACTGATCAGCTGAGTGAGCTCCAAGGTCATTTCCTCTCCTGTTGAACGCAGGAACCTGAAATTTGAGAGGGCGGGTCAAAGGAGAATGCTGAAGGCGCCTGAGTGGTCACTGATCAGCTGAGTGAGCTCCAAGGCCATTTTCTCTCCTGTTGAACGCAGGAACCTGAAATTTGAGAGGGCGGGTCAATAGAGAATGCTGAAGGCGCCTGAGTGGTCACTGATCAGCTGAGTGAGCTCCAAGGCCATTTCCTCTCCTGTTGAACGCAGGAACCTGAAATTTGAGAGGGAAGGTCAAGGGAGAATGCTGAAGGCGCCTGAGTGGTCACTGATCAGCTGAGTGAGCTCCTAGGCCATTTCCTCTCCTGTTGAACGCAGAAACCTGAAATTTGAGAGGCAGGGTCAAAGGAGAATGCTGAAGGCGCCTGAGTGGTCACTGATCAGCTGAGTGAGCTCCAAGGCCTTTTCCTCTCCTGTTGAACGCAGGAACCTGAAATTTGAGAGGGCGGGTCAATGGAGAATGCTGAAGGCGCATGAGTGGTCACTGATCAGCTGAGTGAGCTCCAAGGCCATTTTCTCTCCTGTTGAACGCAGGAAGCTGAAATTTTAGAGGGAAGGTCAAGGGAGAAGGTGGTGGTAGGTGCTATTGATGGAGAACCAGTGATCTATACAGAAGGGTGATCTGTACAGAAAATAATAAACCTTTGAGCAATGATTTGCAGCGTTTTTTTAAATCCTGGCAAATTTTTTGAATTTAAATTTCAAAAAATCTCATAATTTTTGGACGGATTGCTCACGGTTTTAATATCAGACTAAAAGTGCCAATCTATGTCCGCTTGTTAGTGTGAATCGGACTTGAAACCCAAAATTTAGAAAAATAATCATGATTTCACCTCCGTTGCTGACCAGTTATCCTCTGCCCCGATTCCTTACACATCCAGATTTCAGATGTCGTCCATTTTCCGACACATGTCATGTCCAATGCAAACTTTCCTTCTAACTCTTGGTGGGTTCAAAATGATCACCTGACCGGTCCACATCAGCACTATCATGAGGGCTTTAGGAGCCTCCAGTTTGAGGTATCACAAAGGTCCGTATCTTCCTTTCACGGCTATCGCCCGCTCAGCCAAGTGTCACAATGACTGTAATCATATTTGAAGTCAGTGGTGTGTAGCTGCCAGATAACCCGTTCTTCATCTAAATCCGCCCATACACTCTCACATGTCAGTCTATAAAAACAACACACTCTGAGTCCAATTTGTCACAATCTATCCCGAAAAAAAATGCTGGTACCTGAATCCAAGGTAAAGGAAACCGGTGTTTCTATTATTTGGACCCCTTTGTACCAAGAATAGATAAGAGCTACGTTCGAACAGCAAGTCAAACAAGTTGGAGTGCGCAAAATCGGATTATGAGGACCTTGAAATTATTGATTGTACTTAGAGTAGAGTTCCCAACACGGTATACGTCCTAATACTCACACTTCATTATCTGTTGAGAAAGTTCATTCATTACCAGATGAATCAAGAATCCCATCGTGGTACCATGAATCACTAACTTCCGAACCCTAACCACCAGACAGGGAATCGAAACTTCTTCTGCTCAACTTGTACACCACCTTTTGCAAACAGGCTAAACAATTATGGACGTTTTGGTCATATAAGCCTTTTATTCAAGAGTATGGTTTGGCTATTTTGGTTTATTATTTTCAATAATAAGCCTTTGGAATCGAGCAAGAAAAAAAAAATTTTAACCCCCCCTCAAAATTTGATGTTTTACGTTTCAAGGTACGTAGAATACGAAAATCGAATAAAAAAATTTCCGTCCGTCCGCCGTACGCCGTACGCCGTACGCGGCACTTTCCTTAGTTACCATGGACCGATTTCGATGAAATTTGGTATATGGGCTCCATTTGGGGTCTAGTTGTGCCGCGAAGCTTTTGGTTGATGTAGGTCACTTCTAAGGGGTGGAAATTAAGGGTTGAAATTTCCAAGAGTGCCCTAGCTCGAAAACTCTCGAAATAAAGGTATCGTTTTTTCACTAATTTTAAATAGTACTGAATTTTTAAAAATTTTTGAGACCACCCGGAGCTCTGTAGGGCAAACCGTTCGGTCCCTACGAGTACTTGAAGGTTTTCCTTCGATAAAACAGGATCATGAGTGTGAATCGCAAAAGAGGTCTAATCTCCGTTGAAATTTTTTCTGACTAAAATGCGATCGCTGTTCATTTCTTCGATTTGTATACAGTTTTGCCTTCTGCGTAACCAGTAATGAAATTTCCATAATCAAAAGTCAATGGAGAATACTGAAGGCGCCTGAGTGGTCACTGATCAGCTGAGTGAGCTCTAAGGCCATTTCCTCTCCTGTTGAACGCAGGAACCTGAAATTTGAGAGGGCAGGTCAATTGAGAATGCTGAAGGCACCTGAGTGGTCACTGATCAGCTGAGTGAGCTCCAAGGTCATTTCCTCTCCTGTTGAACGCAGGAACCTGAAATTTGAGAGGGCGGGTCAAAGGAGAATGCTGAAGGCACCTGAGTGGTCACTGATCAGCTGAGTGAGCTCCAAGGCCATTTTCTCTCCTGTTGAACGCAGGAACCTGAAATTTGAGAGGGCGGGTCAAAGGAGAATGCTGATGGCGCCTGAGTGGTCACTGATCAGCTGAGTGAGCTCCAAGGCCATTTTATCTCCTGTTGAACGCAGGAACCTGAAATTTGAGAGGGCGGGTCAATAGAGAATGCTGAAGGCGCCTGAGTGGTCACTGATCAGCTGAGTGAGCTCCAAGGCCATTCCCTCTCCTGTTGAACGCAGGAAGCTGAAATTTTAGAGGGCGGGTCAATGGAGAATGCTGAAGGCACCTGAGTGGTCACTGATCAGCTGAGTCAGCTCCAAGGCCATTTCCTCTCCTGTTGAACGCAGGAACCTGAAATTTGAGAGGGAAGGTCAAGGGAGAATGCTGAAGGCGCCTGAGTGGTCACTGATCAGCTGAGTGAGCTCCAAGGCCATTTCCTCTCCTGTTGAACGCAGGAACCTGAAATTTGAGAGGCAGGGTCAAAGGAGAATGCTGAAGGCGCCTGAGTGGTCACTGATCAGCTGAGTGAGCTCCAAGGCCATTTTCTCTCCTGGTGAACGCAGGAAGCTGAAATTTTAGAGGGAAGGTCAAGGGAGAAGGTGGTGGTAGGTGCTATTGATGGAGAACCAGTGATCTATACAGAAGGGTGATCTGTACAGAAAATAATAAACCTTTGAGCAATGATTTGCAGCGTTTTATTTACATAACAACTCTGACTTTGCTCAGCATTCGTGATTCCCTAGTATTGCTCTCGGTTATGCTTTCATTTTTGGCCTATTCTTTCATTTTCGAGTCTACCAAGGTAGCGGAAGCTACCACCTATTTTCACTTTTCAAGGTTGAAAAAAAATGGCTTCTGAGCTCACTCAGCTGATCAGTGATCTGAAGAGTGAAGAAGCCTTTGAGCAATGATTTGCAGCGTTTTTTACCCACCAACATTTTTTTTACCTACCAACTTTTTTTTACCTACCAGCTAGGTAATACCTACCACACCATACTGGCTTCACACCTTCACAATCAAGTTTATTAGATAGAACTAAACGCTTCACACTCGATTGGAAAATGAAACTCGATCAGCTTAATTTTATATTGGGTATTATTCATTGTTTTGATGAACATTATTGAACTTACCATTCAGTAGCACGTATGCGTATATTGTGCTTTTTTCATCTCGGTTTTGTCAGTAACAATTTTAGACTTTAGTAGCTAGATTTGTATTACCCCGTTGGATAAATTATTCTCATCACCAAGGGATTCATGATGCTTCTTCATTATAAATTTACACATTCAAACAAAATAACGCTTGCATACGAGTCTGCAACACATTGAAACATTTTCATGCCCCCCCCCTCCCCTCCCGAGACATCTGAGAGCTCGATTTTCGACTCAGCTGATCTGGGAGCTCGTTTTTCGACTCAGCTGATCTGGTAGCTCGAATTTCGACTCAGCTGATCTGGGAGCTCGATTTTTCGACTCAGCTGATCTGGGAGCTCGATTTTCGACTCAGCTGATCTGGGAGCTCGATTTTCGACTCAGCTGATCTGGGAGCTCGAGTTTCGACTCAGCTGATCTGGGAGCTCGATTTTCGACTCAGCTGATCTGGGAGCTCGATTTTCGACTCAGCTGATCTGGGAGCTCGATTTTTGGCTCAGCTGATCTGGGAGCTCAATTTTCGACTCAGCTGATCTGGTAATATCAAACTGTAAAGTACCTACCTAACTGTAAAGTACCTACCTGTAAAGTACCTAACAACTTCACTTCTGATGGTCATAATCATCATTGTGGCGACTTGGGACAAATTTCGTCGCATCAAATTTCGTTGCAACAAATTTCGTTGCATCAAATTTCGTGACGATTTTTTTTTATGTGCCATATGAAAGACATGAAAATGTCAAAAAGTTCTCCAAAATCAAAATTTCATCAACCATAACTTCTACAATTCTCATCCGATTTCGATGAAATTTTCAGGGATTGTGCGAGTTGGCGTGTCAATGGTCCCCAATCAAAATCATAACCCCCGGACTGATAGTAGTCACTGTGCATGCGCAAAAGTTTATTTCCTTGTTACAGCCTTAATTTCTAGATTTTCCAAGAATATTCAGAGATTGTGCCGGTTGACGTGCGCCCTATGCGGGTAGTGCAAGGAATTTAGAGATTGATGTTTTGAGATTAACTACAATCCATCGGATCATCTATACAATTGGGTTATGGATACGAAGAAGCTTGGTAGACGTTTTTTGTATGTCAGCAAATAGGTATAAAGTTTTGCAGGAGCAATAAACTTACCACATTCCAACAGATACGTCGAAAAAACTTAAAATTTGGAATAAATAGACACACTTTTGATTTTTTGTACGAGTGGGCTCTTTATTTTCAGTAATGAATAAGATATATGATTAGCAGCTTAAGTGAACTTTTTTGAAGTCAATACGCTAGAAGCGAACGTCTGATTATGATTGAACTCTTGTTGCTTCCCAGATGGAAATGACTGTCCTTGGCCACCATTCCCGTCTCAAGGGCGTGAGCAATTTGCGAACAATAGAATGATTTTTGAGGAGTTCCCACATTAGGAGGTCTCGAAGTTGTTGGCACGTCGAAATCAAAATCACATGTCCCGTGGACCCGGGAGGGCAGGATCAGGCTCTCAATGGAGTTCGGGAATTGTCAAAACAATCCATCAATACCTGCCTGAATCTTCATCCAGACAACCGATTTTAAAGACCATAAAAGAAATACATCCAGGTTGTTTAATCATCCGAAAACATAACATCTGTTTGTCCTACTGTTTGTGTGTCCTACTGATTGGTTGCTTTAGAAAATTCTCTGACAATCTCTAAACAGCAGGGCTGATTCCAAAGGGTAACATAAATATCGAGCTGATAAACCGTTTTAAATGAAGGAGTGATACCCTGTTGTCTTCCAAAACCGAATATTGGCAAAAGGCTAAACTTTTCATCGTAGGATTTGAAACGTTTTTACTGTATGCCTTGGGTACTGATGAAGGGAATATACCAATATAAAACAGAGTGGAACTTTCAAATTACTTGGCCAATTTTCATCGAAATTTATCATTCCTACCTTAGCTGCTCTAATGGGAGTTCCCATAACGGAATCATTTTTCACCCAAGCGTTGGTTTTCACATTGTTATTCTAAAATTATTCGCATTGGATGAATTTATGGAGTATGCTTGAGTGAAGATGGATAGTAAAAAAAAAAAATAAAGCGCCACTTTTTGACGACTGTGTTTTTTTTAAATGTTGCATCTAACTTAATAAAGCTAAACAGTAGATGTCCCGACGTCAGAATCTATGTTAATCCTTGCGATGCCCGGGAAATGATAGAAGGTGGTTGAAAAATTGTGCGATAGCCTTCCTTTCATCACCTATATAAAGTCCCCTTTGAATTTGCTTTGAATTACGGTGTCTCGTACAATAGGCGCAACAACAATTGAACGTTAAAACTCGCGAGTGAAAGGGATGCCAATTTTAAATTCGGTCCTCCACTGTTCCATCTGGATTTCATGGATTGGCAAGGGTAAGCTGATACGTTCCTGTTGTGAAACTCCAAGTCCACTAGTTTGCAAAAAAATATGAACCTCATAAATGAGCAAGTTCGGAGATCTTTACCCACTTGAATAAACGAGCGGACCTGCTACCAAAGTTGAATACTGCAAGAGAAATTTGCCATTCAGCGAAAAGAAAAGAGACTGATTGAAAGAAATTTGAAAACAGAAATGCTTCAGTCGTGTTTTACACGCCACATACATCTCATAAACCGTTTAGTGGCGTCTACCGGGGAGTTATGAGATTATGCGGTTCGGCGAACAAGAAAGTCACATAAGAGCAACTTTTCTGCAAACCTCGACTTTTTAAGTGTAACTTGGTTGAAGACCGCTTCACGTATTTCCATCGCATCAGCATAAACATCCTTTGAAAACTTCCCTCCTACACGAGCGGATGTCCGTTTCATGGAGATTGAAGCGCACCTTCTGGAGTAATATCAATATTCACAGGAACATCCAGTGAGCCTCAAGGCAACGTATTAAGGCAAGAATATTAGTAGTTTAGATGGACTGCAACCGTCGTCTAACAACAAAATCTACCGTTGATGGGGAACTTCGAAGTTCAGACACCCTTGGTCTGTTTTAGAGTTGAGTTTTCCCACCCCGTGCTTCTGATACTTTGTGATTTTGTTGAATAAGGAATGTCTTATTTATAGTGTGATTGAACACAGAATACAATGAATACGAGATTTTCATACTCCCTACATAAGCAAAACCGACCTGACATTCAACAGGAGCATCTAGGAGAAGACACACTAGAAAGATATGTCTTTAGGAATCTTAAGTCCATAGCACTATTCTGTCTCATTAGAATCTTCTAATAATAGGTAATTCAGTATATGAATGTTCAGCAGAAGGTGTATTCATCCGATACTTGATGGTAAATTTTCTTGAAAAATAATTAGGTATTCGTTTTGAGATATTTCTCTCCCAGATTATAGTAATTAATATAATTATATACTTAGCCCTCCGTCACTAATTTTGGGGTCTGAGTCCCTGTGAGTACGCCATTTTGCTAGTGTAACAAGAAATAGCGTCTCTACATGGTGGACCGTAAGGTACCTTCCCTTCCAGTGTCGCTGAAGCTCCTGAGAATGAAGGAACCTCCATCTAAGGTAAGTAGTTGATGTTACCCTCATACTAGAGTTTTGTAAAGCATGGAAAGGGGTCTTTCAGACCCCTTGTTAGTTCGCATGTTCATCATTAGTGTTAGTAGTGATATATATCCTTTCCAGTGTGGACTGTTAGAGCCTTTAAAAGGTTCCCCATGAATTTTATCGCCATCGGACGCATAGTAGCGTCTGTGTAGCCAAAAACGCGATTTTTTTCAGTCTTTAAATAAATTTTTAAAATCTTCCAATTTCGGTGAATTCTAAACCACGATAACTCCTGTCATGTGAAAATCATGAATTTTCAAATATTTGGCTGGTGGATGAATTTTCTGAGCTCTTTTGGTTCAAGAAGTGGTGACACCAGTAGGTAATCAACGATTTATCTGACACTAAACAGCTCTAACTGAAGAATCCATGAGCCATAAGGGAACAAACCATTAGATTCTTCAATGAATTTAGAAGGTGGTTCCCTCCAATTCTTAGAGAAACCATCCTCCAATTTACAAGAACATCCGCCAATTTATTGGGGACAATCCTCCAATTCATAGGGAAACATCCTTCAATTTATCATGAAGATGCTTTAATTTTCCGTTTGAGATGTGATTCTGATTATGTGAGGTAAGGTATCCCCTCCAAAAATGATCGCAAAGAAAATAACTAGGGCTCAATATCAATAGAGGGATTTCCATGGTTGATGTTGACCGAAGAGGTTACAAAACCTGTTACTTGAAGCAACAGGGTCGATTTTTCTCGAGGTTTTTCGTCACGTGTAACAACTGCTGAAAAAACCGCTCACTCATCCAGAACGAATCCGATAGACGAGCATTACGTGCAAAAGGCCGTCAAACCGTGGGATGAAGTAACAGCTTAATCTCGTAACGGATTTTCGGGGAGTAGGTTTGAATTTTGTGGTCCTGCTCTATGAAAACGTGCACTCCTTCATCTAACGTACTCTATTGTACATATAATATAATGTACACACTAATAGAATATATATAGAAAATAGTCGTAATATAGTCGTCGAATATAGTCGGAACACATCTTGAAACTTCGGTATTCATGAAAATTTGATTTTAGAATACGGAACTTCAGAGATAGATTTTGCACTCAACCTTTTGACAACATTGGTCCTACACATTTTTTTTAGTTCGTTAAAAATCCTACGGTTTTGCACAAAGATTAAAAAGAATACTTTTGATCTTATGTCACTAAATCTATCAACAAGCCTTTTTTTACTCCGAACTTGCATTGTTGTTTATTTCCTGCTACTTGAACAATGATCAACGGTGATTTTCTGCCCTATCACTTTCTGAAAAAGGGATGAGTTCCTTAGTAAAAACATCTACTTTTTTTCAAATTTGCATTAGTTTTTTTTTCAACACTACCGTTCGGTCCCTTCGAGAATTTGAGAGTTAGACTTACGATAAATCAGAAACACGAGTGTGAGTCGCAAAAGAGGCCTAATCTCCGTTCAAATGTTCAACGACCAAAATGTGATCGCTGTAGGTATCCCTTATCATCTACCTGCCAGTAGGGGGTTGATACTCAACTTTCTCTCTCAAAAATCGTTTCAAGATAAAAGTTCAATATACCGATGTAAAGCTGATAGAACGTTGAAGCTTTTAACGTGGAGTCGCCATTGTCATTTGTTTTTTTATCTTACAATTAAAGGGAGTTTTGACCATTTTAGTGTCATAAGGTCAAAAACACAACAAAAAAATCTTCAAGTATAAAAACGTCTAATTTTTAGTTGAGTAAAAAAAAAATGTACGACAAAAGGTTTTGCAAATTAGTAGCAGAATTGATCACTGACCGATCGTTTGTATACCGAACACCTTGAATAGTTACCACTAACCACCAATAACAACTTATTCATTTTTACTAGCTGCCTACCTTTTCAATGTTAACAATATCCGATTTTCACAATAGGAAGTCAGAGAACCACGTTTTTGCATATAAGTTTGAAAATAGTCACTAACAATAGTTATATGATAATGCTATCCCACTTTCCAGTGGCGCATTTCAATGCGGAGTTACATAACTTTTCAGCTGAGGGTTTTTTTTTTCATTTTTGAAAGGGCAATCCGGGGGATTGCTATTGTAGTGGAAAATCTTGGAAAGCGGCTATAGAAAGTTTTTCCTGGTCTGGTGCAGAATCCGATGGTTTGATCGTGGGCCACAATTTACACCCGATTGCTCTCAAAGAAAACTGCATACTCATTTCTCAATAACATGGCGTTCCGGAAAAATTGAAGACTAGAAAAAAATATTTCAATAGCTTCCCTTTAGATTAGACGAAATTGTAGCTACTCGTGGAAAATACGATCATACGAGTGATTTTGAAGGCAATACAAAGTAACAGACCAAAAGGAGATGCTAAACCTACGGGAAGTAAGGGTTCTCTTGTTCATCATTTTCAATAATAAAGCCTTGGAAGTGAACCGAAGAACACAGAATAACTTCCTCAAAATTTAATGTTTTAAGATTGGGTACCTCCGTAGAATTCAAACACTCCCGCCCAACGACCAGACCACTTTCGACACCAAATGATTAACCAAAATCGTTGACCAAAATCATTAACAGTTCATATAACTTGGGTCCCATAAAGTCTAGTAGTACCACAAAGTTGGGTAGAAAAACAGGGAATGAAAATGTCAAGCTCAAGCTCTAAAAGTAATGGATTGTTCGATAAGTCTTCGAATTGGAGGAACGTTAATCGCCCCTTTCCGTCACCACGTTTCATAGATTATGCCGAGAGAAGCCGTTTTCACTGTCAGGATTCTCTCATTTATGAACCACCTACAGGATGGCAACTTTCACTGGTTTCCGCCTCTCAGCTTCCGCATCTCGTCAAAATATAAAGAGATACTATCTGGCAGGAAGCCGGGACGGGCACGCCTACCACTTACAACTGGGACGCGCAGCTTTGAATTGGACTTATACCGGCAGTTTTACCTCTGCCCAGAATATTTGAGTAGATTGGTACTTCATAATTTTCGAAGAAAAATGAAGTCTCGATTATCTTTTTAGCGAAGCTTAGCCAGCTTAGTCTGATCTGGTAATCAAGGATAGGTACCTACTTCACAAGATGGATAATATACCTACTCTATTAATGCTTGAGAATTTGCTAGTGGATTCTATACAAGTTAGGTACCTCAGAATAAGACAAGATCCGTAGTGGATGTCATAAAGGTAGGATATTATATCCATTAGGGTTGATGGGTTGAGATATAGGGTAGCCTCCCTACTTCTCCTTTGGAGTAAGTTTTTGGTCTATTATTTTCAATATTTAGAAACCTAAGGCATGTAAAAGGTAAAACCAAAGGCATGTAAAAGGTAAAACTAACGCCAAGAAACGTACAGTAGCAAGAAGTGACCGGAGGAATGTTTGAAGTTTGAACTCATGATAAACGTCCAATTTCAAAGAGCCTAGAATATGATTTTCCGTGGTTGCGCGACTCACTACCGTGTTCCAAAACTTGTATATGAGATTTTGAATTAGGATGCCAAATGAACATGCATTAGGGATTAGGAATTAATTCCAACTTCCATGTGATACCAGAGCTTCCAACAGGAAAATTCAAGACGAATGGGCAGGAAAAAAAGCCAAATCTAAATGGCAAAAAACATTCACTTGGTATGGTATATTCACTTGATTTATATGGGATTTTGTAATTCCTAGTATAAACCAAATTAGATCGTTGTGTGTACCACTTCGTCTCCAAAAATGTCAATAGCTACGGATTTGTATAGAGTGGTTTCAGGATTATTTTCTACAAGACCTGAAACCAAAAAGACTGCAGTGGTTTTGCTCAAATGCTCATCATTATGACTTGTCTTGTGATCTCGTTACAGAACTCTTAAAAATAAGGGTGTAATCCGGCTCTGAACCGTGAAGCTTAGTAATACCTTGAAAAGACACCACTTGTTACAAACCCTCAGAAATTTCAGATTGAATAAGTGAAACCACGATGAGCTTCGCATTAAATATTACGAAGTCCTCCGCATTTTGAAAAGGTAAGCATTTCCAAGGCTCGCTCTAGAAATTCTAGACGGAGGGACCGGAGCGCACCGGAATGTCGACTTTGCGTTCTTCTAATGACAACCGTGGCATCCTTTGCTCTGGAGTTATTAACGTTGTTCAGGAGCACTGAGTTAAGAAAAAAATTCCCTCAAAAGGTCGGTGAGAGTAAGGTAGACGGGTATAAGGGAAGAATAAGTTGGGGATTAAAAAAATAAAAGTTTAAAAAAGAGGAAGAAAAAATCGCCTAAGATGAGGAAGAATGCGGAAGGGGATTTTCATGATTGTCCGTCTCCCTTGAAGGAAAAGTTGGGCAGGTTGGGAAGCTCTTTTGTACGGTTCATTGCCTAATCCACTTCTTGTTAGCGCTGAAGGTGTATCGTTGGAGAAGTATTTTTTTTTTTTTTTTTTTTTGCAGGCGTCTTTATTGGGTTCACTAGGTTCAGTCACTGCGGTTACCGATCTGCTTTTTCCGGCATTTCCCTTTGCCGAGACTTCAATCCCTACGGCTGAAATGTTCTTCTCATGTAACAGCAAAAAACAAAGGTTTTTTCAACGTAAAAAAAAAAAATAATAATCTTAGGTACTGTCTAGTGATTCATGAATTCCAGGGGACGTCATAGAGGATTGGAAGGAGAACTCAACTAAAGAAGAATTCAATTCAATCAGTGCCTGCTCATCTATTGACACTGAATAGGAGATACCTAATCTAAATTTATTCATTTATTTTTAATTTTTCATCAAATTTAGAATTAGGTCGGGCTTTTGGTTCCTTACGTTTGTAATGTAGGAAACGTTTTGAAGTAGTTTGTGAAGGGAATTGTCTAAATCGAGTGATACAGGTAAGTAAAAATAAGTGAATATAATATAATATAGACATTTCGGGATCGGTAGATTCACCAGAAATAAAAACCTGTGAAAGACGGGCTCTTAATGACAGGAAAAAATGGAAGATTATGGATACTAGTAGCCAGTGGCACTAGAGTTTGGGTTTCAGTAGGCATTACTATGTTAAGCCTCAAAGAAAACGACCTCTGGAGGTTGGATTCTACCGACTGAACATACATTTTGTCTTCACTTTGAGATGAGCCAGCTAACATTCATCATCTTCTCTCTCGCCTTCTCTTTTACATTTCCCCATTCAGCTCCAATAGAACAGTCATAGCCTGCCGTTATTTGCCTGTGATAGTTTTTGACCCTCTGCAGCTAACTTCTATCGACCATTCGCCACAAATAATAATAATGATTCTTTCCATGTAAAGGAGATGCTTCTTCCTGGTTTTTACCAGGCAAATGATTGGGCCTAGGAAGGAATGTGAAATATTGGAAATACGGTGACTTAGATTGGAGGATGGGAAAAATTCGTCGAGTTCAAAAGGAAAATTCTGAGACGAATATCTGGACCAATCTTCGACTAAATAGAATTGGCTTTGTAGAATTAGAAATTCTGAGGCAATGGAACTGTAAAACGAATATGACATTATTCCCTTCATCACGAATCTTCGCTCTGAAGCCAGAAGCACCAGGGAGGGCGAACTAAAGGGAACATTTGATGTGGAGATCCATTCAAAAGCCTGGCAGGGCTGCACGTAACTGCGAATAGAAGATCGTTTGAGGTAAAAAGTTTCTAACTCGGTGTTCAAATCTGGTAAGCAACATCGCAAAATCTACAAGAGTTTCAAACCTTTCGTGGGTTGATAGGCCAAGAGTGAGAAGTTAGTTATGACTTTGTTCTTCAACTAAAAAATATACTAAATTCTAAATTTCTGAAAACATTATGACCTGCCAAGTCGGGAGGGGAGTCTAGAATAACATGGACCTACCTATCAGTATTAGACCGACCTGCAAGGACGTCTAGCGATTTTGACAACGAAAAACAGAAGATAGCCCGTGATCACAGGGGCCACCGCATTGCAAGTAATTTATCGAGTCTTTCCTCAAACGTACAAACTCTATGGATTTCAAAAATTTATGTAATTTCGTGATTTGAAAAATTGTACACATTTTGAGGTCTGAAAATCTTGAAGGCAGCGGTTTTTTCATTATCTGATAGAAGAAATTCTGAATACGTACTTCTGTACGTAGTAAAAAAAAATGTCAAAAGAGCCGACTCCCAAATGGCGATTCTCTTGGCACACCCGTTCTTCAAGCACAGTGGGGGTTCCCCGTTCACCTTTGTGTTTCAACTACAGAGCAATATCGCCGAAACACATATGAATGAAAGGAGTGAACGAACACTCATTCATGACGCTAATTAGAAGGTCGTTGAGTCATTGTTGGCCAGAAAAATGATTAATAGGTAGGGGTAGAACGATTCTTCTTTGCATGGTGGAGGGGAAAATGATTGACAAGAGTTGAAACCATGCCGGTCACTGAAAGGAATGATTCAGAGTTTTGTGGCACCCGTGGATGGAAATGAATACATCAAACCAGATAACAGACTTGCTTCGATAACAGTGGTACTTTGAAGAATATTTGATGCTGTTTAAAATAAAAAAATGCGACATTTCTTATTAAATGAAAAAATTAAACGTTATATCATTACCTGTAAAAATTACTATTTAATAAAGTATTGCGGGTGCAGAAGGCATGCTAGATGGTAGAAAGGGGTAACGAACGCATCGTTGGATAGCATGAAGTGTCAATTATTACAGCATGAAATCACGTTTAGTTGCTGAAGTGTTTTAAGGAGATCTGAAACGAACATATATTTTTCTCCTGCGGATGTCAATCAACCAAACAATATGACGTTTCTTGTTAAATAAAAAAAACTCCGAGTGAGTGCTATAAGTTCTTGAGAGTGGTCTATGGTGAGAATTCTCTATCTGTGTTTTTGAACGGTATAAACAAATTTCTAAAATGCGAAAGAGGACCGGAGATGACCAACGTCCAGGTCGACTTGTCACCGTCACAACTCCGCAAACAGAGATTGCTGAGATTGTAAACACCGATTTTTAAAAAAACTGTCAGACGAATTTTACATGACGAACCGAACATGAAGAGAAGCCGTGACCAAAACCTTGCATGTCGACAGATCTGCTCAGATTTTTTTGAGAGGTTAGAAGAACTTAGAAGAGAATTTAAAGGGAAACCCCCATCACTGGCGATGAAACCTGGATAACTCTCCAATAAGATGGTGAAACTAAGCGGCAAACGGTGCACTGGAAAACTCTTGCATCGCCAAGAATGACAAAATCAAGGATGTAAAAATCAAAATTTAAGGAGAAGAAAAATTAAATTAATATAATTAAAAAATTAAATCGGCGAACCTCCTAAACGCTCTTACGAATGAAAACTTCCAGGATTGCTTTGTCCAATGGAATTCCTAAACGAATAGAACAGTGTGTTGTGGACAGAAAGGAAATAATTGAAGGGGAGCATTCAGTTGTAGAATAATTTTCAAAATAAAACTCTTTTCATAAGTCTCGTTATTTAATAACCAGATCTCGTAAACCTATTGATGGGTCAATAATGAGATTTCTTATTTTCTCATTTGGTAAGTTGATCGTAATTTTATAAACCGAAATGTTTGTCAATTTAAATCCCATCACAAACCAGAAAAGTCACCATCTAAACAAGTATTTTACATTCGGAATTTGGGCGCGAACGAGTTCATTTGCATTGCAGAGATGTCTACTAGACTGTATAATTCATCCAAGCGTTTAAATCAACGAGGCTCCGAGATTATTCCAAAGGGGTATCCTAATTTCCCTTTAAAATTTATTTTTACATCTGTTGAAATCGAGGTTCAGCTATGGGAAAATGTGGGAAACTTAATCGCACACCTTACTTACTGGCTTGAATCGATTTTGCGGTAAACGTTCACTGATGAATCTTTCGGATCGAGCGAGAAAATGTTTTCAGCCTCCATTTCAAGGAAAATAGAATCCGAAAGTACAATTTAAAGATCGGAAAAAATCAATATTTCGGTACCTAATCTTTGTTTGTATATTCTGAGAAAATGGGAATCTGTGTGGGAATCTCCGCTAACGCCAAAAATGGTGTATACTCGTAAAGAATTTGACAGCCGTCAGTGCTCCACATCGAAATGTTGTCATCTCACGTTGGGATGAGTTCTAATCTTTATTATTACTTTATTATCCATATTTCACACATTATGCTTATTGTGAGATGTCAGTTGGAGTGTATAGTTTCGAAATTGGTGATCAGATTGAATAATAATATGCGTGTTTCTCAACAGTCACCAATGACTTTGTGCCAAAACGTGGTAATAAACACCCACTCTTTTCTCATCTTAATTTTACCTAAATTACAACACTTCATGATCGAAATCTCCGATTTACCTATTTTCACCAGTATTCTCATTCACCGCCATCGTCCAAGAGTATCTTCACGAAAAACCGAAGTTATTCGAATGGTAAGATAAGTTATGTTTTCTTGCACAGGGAAAAAACTTTTTGAACTCGATGCGAATTGCTGGTATTTTGAGCCCAATAAACACAGACTGTCACAGAAAAACAATGGATTCTGACAACGAAGACGAGGGCATGAGATGTGGGGCAAAGATTACCAGAATTCTTCGATGTCTGTCCAGAATAAGTCGGAAACATCGATTAACTGTTATAATCTGGATCTGTGACGATTTGAAATGTTGTACTTTGAAAATAAAAGATTTTGAAATCGAATTAAGGGAAAAATAATTAAATTTGTGTGGGAAAAGAATTCACTCAATTTACCTGTCACTTGGATATCATGGTGTCACGAGAGAACAAAACAAAGCCTAACCCATGTAAATTTTAGCAATAAATATTATTTTAATGTAATTTGAGGCTGCATTGGGCGAAAAATCACAAAAATAAATGCTTGCATACGAGTCTGCAACACATTGGGACATTTTCATGTGTGTGAAAGTAAGGTTGTTAGTTCATGTACCCAAGCATCAAAATAATAAAACAGTTGATTGTTCTCTACGCAACACAGTGAGTCTATTAAATTTATTAATATCGCGTGAGCAAGTTTTCGTGTCGATTTTTCAGTTTATGTGCCAAAGCAAAGACATGAAAATGTCAAAATTGTTTTTCTTGATGAGAAATTTATTCCAACTAAGTAATTCCTACGGAATCTAATGAAACAATCCAATATGCCCAATTTAACTTGTGGTACGTTGCTTAGTTACTTTGGAGAGGAATGTATGCCATTCGTATTTTAATTCTTAGTTCCAATTTTGAGTCTTAGTTTTGATAACTGTCAATCTCAACATTAACGGTTTTATATCATTTAATATCACAGCTGTTTATATCAAATTATATAAAAAAGTTTATATGCAGTTTTTTTAGGTTCCTCCAGCAGGGAGAGTGAATCACTCGGTAGTTATTATGATGATCGATTATTATCATGATCTTTATTGGCTTCCATTAGTCAGACAACAATAAAAATCGTCGAGCGTCTGGAGACTAACGAACACATTTCTAGGAAATTCCATCAACTATAATGTTTATTTTATTTCTGTATGGTTTGGCCGAAAACAAGGTTTTTACCTGGGACTGACAGGAAAAATGGAAAACTAGAAACCAAAATTCTTCATATATTTCTGAAACGCAGGATGAGAATGAAAGTTGTTTGGAGTTTCCAGCAGTTCATTTTTAACCTGCTAAACGAACAAGAAGCTTTCTTTCCTCAGTAAGGAGGAAGCGAAATAGTCAAAATCTCCGAAAGATTAAACATAGTTTATAGGAGGCAGGAAACGATACGGAATCCCCAGAGGCTGTCAACTGTTCATCTGGCCAAACGTAAAGAAGCATTTGCAAGTCAGATGAAAGAGATAAACTGCCGAGAGTACGCCGACCAATGAATCAACCGACGGCGACAAGATTAATTTCAATTTGTTTCCACGTTACATGACCGTCCATTCTGCACTGGTAACAGTTTGTAGGCGAATGTCTGACTCCAAGAAGCTGCGTTTCCCACGCAAAACACGAGGGAAATTTGTTCTCAAAATAATCCATGTAATTGATGAAACTAAGTATTTTCCGCAGTGATTTAGGTTTATTGCAGCCGTGTACCAATGTTGGTACCCGTATTGGTCGACGGCTTTGAGTATCTTTATATAGTAGAAAAAAAACTATTTTATACATATAGAGAATATATGTAATATATATATATATAGAAACCAGCAAGGATTCCAGACCCACACGTCTCAATCACTCAAGGATGTGTAATAACAACTACCACATGGGTGAATTCAACAGTTCCGAGTACCCATATTAAGCCATCATCCAGATATTTTCAAGAACTCCATGAATATTTATTCATAATTTATTGTTATTTATTGTTGTTATTTATTGTTATTGTTATATTTATTTATCTATTAGTGGTTCCCGGGGCCGGTCGGGTGGCACCCGGCCGGCACGCGGGAGGTAGGTTCCCCTCACACTCCAGCAATTTGTTTATATTTTGATATATACGATGAGCATGTAATTAAGTAATTGACTATTGTCATTGCAATTATTCATTGTTACGACAAATAAAAATTGATTGATTGATAACTTCACAACTCTTTGTCATACCAACTTCACTCTTGAAATACTGGCTTCCCCAGCTACTTCTCTTCACATCAAACAACGAAACACTCAATATCCCCAAATCTGCATAATTCAAACGAATTACTGCCGTCTCAAAATAGGTATGGCTATTTTAATAAAACACTTTAAAACAGGCGTTGGTAAATTTGTTGAGTGTTTCGAGCATAAAATTTGTTTCAAGTTGAAAATCCTATCCTATGAACACTGTAAAAAAAAGCCGAATCCGAAGGGAACATTGCACATTTTTGATATTGAGAACAAATGTGCAGAAACAAATTATACAAGAAATACTAAAACAAATACGGAGGTCACAGTTTTCGTCAGACGTTTTGGATTTTTTAGCCTCAATGGAATAAAGAAACATCTGCTCTCTGGCAGCCAATAAGGGAATGATGCTTTCGTCAGAGCTTCAAATCAACACCAAATATGAAGTAATTATAAATTGAGACGTTACAATATTCCACGACGAGTGAGATATGGCGTCCCATTCTTTTTCCTTTATTATTTAACGCATTCATGATCTGAGTAAGAGTGTTGTTCGACTTGAGACGATTAGTAACGTGCGCTGTGTCATCCCTGTGTTTAATCAAGCACTGCAATATTTCAAGCGGGATGTGATTCATAGTGGACCATCCAGAGTGCCAACGGAACAATCCAAGGAAATTTTGAGTGACAAGTATTACCTGTTTCCGCATGGGGGATGGCTAGAACAAAAATGTTTTTAAACACGTCGTTCAGGATAATCCGTACACATTTAATTATGATTAAAACATAATTAAATGTGTACGGATTATCCTGAACGATGTGTTTGAAAGAAATTGGACAATTTAGGAAATGAGAAAATTATACTTGGAGGATAACAAGATACAGATTGTGCAGAGGCTGTATTCGATCAGAGAGTGAAGAACTTCGTAGGAAACATCCTAGTTCCCAACCCGCACAACTCTCCTAATATGACAAGGAACTATTATGATCGTCACAGAATGAGCTAAGGAATCAATTCCTAACTTTTTGCAGAGGGTACAAACAACTTTTTGCAAACTGTTTTGATAACCTTTGTTACACAAAATTTTATCTAACGTTTGGGCAACTCTGCCTCAGCCAACTCAGTCACCCAGGGAGGGTTGAATCCGTGGTAAGTAAGTCCTATTAAATGATTGGGCACCACTGCATTTATTCAAAAGAAAAAAATAAACTGATAGGTAACCCAAAGAGAAAAATGCAGAAATCTCTGGCTTTCACCTTTTTATTATGAAAGAAAATAAAAATTGAGTTTTCGAAATTAACACATTAACCTTAGGAAAAAAGTGATGGCCATCACAATAACAACGGTAGATTGAGACACAATATTTCTTCAGAATGCTCTCAGTAGATCCAAACCCGTAAGAATCCAAAACCCGTAAGATCCAAAACCCGTAAGATCCAAAACCACCACCGTTTGATCCGATCCAGGGAGCAGAAGAATCCTCCGAGCGTCGTAATCAAGGAAGACCAACTTCCTGGTATTTCCCTCTTGCTGAATTTCAATTTGGGGAGGTTGCTGGAGTCAAATCCTGTACACAGCAGCGTTCACAAACAGACCTTGTGCTCCGATCGAAACCGACTATCCTCAACGTTTGATGGAATGTTTGTGGGGGGAAGATAGTCCACGGGCTTGACCTAGTATTCGCCCGTCTTATCACCTTGTATGATGAACAGAAAAATCTTAATTAAACTTTGCTTCAAGCAAAAGAGTGCTGAGGAAGATTTCAGACTGGTATTACATTGATAAAGAGAGGAAAGGATAGGATTTTCCGCAAGTAACATAAATATAGAAGATGCTTATCAGAAGGACAGCCCTTGGAAGGTACTGCAGGCCACATCAAAGTTGCGACCTCAGAAAACCCTTCGGAACGCTCCCCCAACCCTTTTAGTTCTGATGAAGAAGTAGAAACCCATCTAAAGTTTTCGGGCCGCGAATCCGTGTCGGGACCTTTCCTGACAGAATGGTGAACTTTCTCCCAACCGGTTGGAGGAAAGTGGCTACTTGAGTCATTCCGCCTCTTAAAAAAACTGAGTCCGATCATCTGGACAGTCATTCCCCGAGAGTTGGTGGGAAATTTGAAATCCGAATTCATCACTTGACGGAGAGAGCTTGTCGTTACGCAGCATTTCCGGAGGACATTTTTCGGTAAAGTACGATACAAACCTTAAGGCTCACCAGCAATATTCCTTATTTATGTTATCTTTTAATGAATTATTTATTCTTATTATATATTAAAAGGCTGGAGATGGGACAGTAGCTGTTGGCTACCTAATAACCGTAGACAAAGTTTTTAAGTCGATTATATTGCCATTAAGATGAGACTTAAATGAGCGTCACTCTAATGAAGAGTGTTGTTAAGAAACATTTTAATGCAGATAGCTGAAGTTCAGATTGATGGAAAGTTCAGGGCTTCAGGCGTTCAGAGCAGGGCTCCGGTTTATGGTGAAAGTGAGTGACTTTAATATGTTGAGTCTCGTGTTTATAATTTACACCTTGTTGAATATTGTTTTGAACAAGCATCACGTTTAAATTCATTTCGTTTTTGGTTGTGAATTTATGTGCTTACAACCAAATGCAGAGAAGCTTTCTGTTATCTCAGGTGGTTTAAATAATTTGGGCTCTCAATAACAAACATTTTTACTCGCATTTAGCGTTTTAGTGTTATATGAACTACATTGCGTTTCAGAGCCTTTTCAACAGTCTTGGTTCTAGACTGTAAGAGATCAATTCATAAATCCGAGCATAACCATACTAGGCCAGGCAAATTAGACTTATGCTGCCTAAGGAATAAGCACAAGCTTGAAATGGTTCTTTCTGGGGCACCCACGTCCAGTCAATTTATACATATAACGTTGCAATGGCGAGAGTATCTACGATGTTTGGTTTATTATTTTCAATAATTAAACTTTGGAATCGAACTAGGAAAAAAATGTAACCTCAAAATTTGTTGGTTTATGTTTCAAAGGGAATCCAGAAATCGAAAAAGAAAAAACTCGGCGCTTTGCGCCTCGGCGGGGGGCTCCACCCCCTGCACCCCCCGGTTTATTTCTTTTTCCATACTCTGTATGAAATCATAGGAACACAGAATGTGTTTTTGCGATACTAGTCATCAGTTAAATAAAAAACAACAATAATAAATGTGGAGTCTTTGGCAATAATAAAATAAATAATTGTTAGACATTTAATTTGGTCTAAAACCCAATAAATGTTATATAAATAAATATGTAACTACAAGAAAAATACTATATAAATTGAGAGCTTTCCAACGAATGGTGAACAATTTCTGTGCAATGAACACTGCGGGAGTTCTATTTCCTTACCAACGGCTTGGTAGCACGTGAAAATCATTATAAAAGGCGCGTAACGGTTTTTTCTGTCGCTTTTTCGTGACGATTTTTTTTCGGTAGGTCATCGCAAAAACACATTCTGTGTTAAAATCGTCCGTCCGCCAATTTGAGTTTTTAACCAGTTCCCGTTGACAGATTTTAATGAAGTTTGGTATGTTGGCTTGATTTGGGACTAATTGTGTCTCGAAGCTTTTGGTTATTGTCAGTCACTTCTAAGGAGTAAAGAGTGGGGTAAACATAGCCCTAGCTCGAAAACCTTCGAAATATAATACAATACCACTATTAGTAATGTTCATTCAATAATTTAAAATTTGCTAAATTTTGAATAATTTTATGACACCACCCAGAGCTGTGTGGAACCAACCTTTCGCTCAACTAAGAACCCCATCCCTCCCACCTAACTCTGATCCTTAGTTGAAGGGTGATATATAAAGGAAAATAATAAATAAAACATTGTGTAATAATTTGCACAGTCTTTTGCATCAATGGATAAATATGAAGAAAAAAATATTTTAAAGCATTTCCTATGATTTTCCCACCAGTAAAAACCGAAAATAATATGGGCCACACACATTTTTGTTATAATATTATAAGGTAGGTATACGGGTTAGAGAAGATTTAACAATCACTGCAGATTGTAATTGTTTTTGTTCTGTCTATGAAGACCGTGCGGGTCAAGCTGTCTTTGTGATGAAAATAAGAGAACGTACTTCTACCAGTACGTACCATCCAGTTGAGTTTGCCACGGCGTTGCCCTAGATGACTTGAAAAAAATAACTGTTGACATCAAATTCATTATTCTCTTTAGGCTAAATGTGCCTAAGCAGGGTCTCAATTACTCAAAACTTCAGTTAGATAAAAAAAAATTGCAATTCTCCTTGGTACTTACTCAAAGAATAATACTTGTTGACTAGAAACTTGAATGAACTTGCCCTCCTAAATCAGCCCGAAAATGAGAAGAAATAGAAATTGAAACTGGAATTTAGTTTACAATTCCCATGTTCTGTCAGTATTAATTTTGTTTTCTTTTTGTTTCTACTATCGTTGGTTCGTTAAGAGAGTGAGTCCTTGGCTAAAGAGAGAACATCCGGTGTTCAACGGACAGACGCAGTGTCGAAATTGTCGGATTCGAGACCTCGAAAACTGGCAGATTGAAATGTCGAGATGGAATTCTTGACCTGATTACCTTCTTCACCTAACTATCTCGCCTGTAAGGATTGCCTCTTACTCACACATTTTTTTCACCTCTCACCAGTTCCCCTAATTCCCCAATTGAAACAACAACACTAAATTACACCATAAAATTTGGCACAAACTTTGAAAAATTCATAAATATTTTACAGTTATTACCCAGAAAAATTAGACCCTCCATATCCCAGAGTAAGGGAAAGTATGTATGAGTTGCGAGAGAATCAACTATCAACTGCCTTCTCTTATGGACCAGGGGTAAGTGGAGTTGGAGGAGGCAAATTCGCAGGATCCATATGTCCTGATTAATTTCACAATAAACGCCTGTTAATAATTGTTGATCGTCTCGGTGGTTTCACTTGTTTCTAAAAATTAAGCAATATCTTAAATTTTTGAGAAAAAAAATGTCATGGAAAATGCATTAATTAGGAAATTATTTACCCTCATTAGCGAACGGTTGGTCCCACATAGCTCCGGATGGTGTCAAAGAATTCTTAAAAATTGTTGCCATTTTAAATTGACGAAAAAACAATACCTGTACATGGAAAGTTTAAAGCTAGACCTCAAATGAAGCCGATATCCCAAATTGCATCAAAATCGGTCCCTGGGAACGGAGGAAAGTGCCGCGGACGGAAAAATTTTTATTCGATTTTCGGATTCTACGTACCTTGGAACTTGAACCTACAAATTTTGAAGAGGGGTTAAAATTTGTTTCTTGGTCGATCCCAAAGATTCATTATTAAAAATAATATTGGTTAATTGAAAATTATTGAAAATAATAAACCAAAACAACTAGAAGTAATATTGTAAACACCTCTTTGATCATGAGTAGCAACGTCTATAATCAAAATCAAACTTACAATCAAAAACAATAAAATTGAAGGTCTTGCTGCTACAATGAGCCCAGTCCAAAATTGTCGTTTTTGAGACATCACACGTTGCGAACTCGTAGGTACTCACTCGATCCAATGGTGATGCGAGAAACTTCCTGAGCAACCAGCCTATTAGGTAGTTTTAGAAGTTTCCTATGTCACCACAACTTCGGGTGAGTAGGTACTTACAAGTTCGAAACGAGTGTCAACCCGTAGATGACAACTTTGGAGTTAGGTTGTTGTTTCTGCAGTGTCTCTAATAATTGTCGAATCCATTTTCTATGCATTTTCGTTTATGCATTTCATTTGTTTATCATTCAAAGGTAATCATTAGGATGATTTAAGAGTGATTTAGTTCTGCAGACCACCACGTGGGTAGAACGGTTACTTGTTTATATTCACTTCACCGGACCTTACGAAAGGAGTTGTTTATTTCTGAATACATACAAACATAGATTAACACAGAAAACACCGACATACGTTGACTGTATGGTGTTGAGTTAGATAATATGTCAGGCATGTATAATACTCGTATGTACCTAATGCTAAGTGGGTGTGGTCATACGCTTTCATCGCCATGAGCCTATTCAATAAACTTCTCCTCCCACTCGTATCAACCACGCAGTTCAAGATTAAACGCGACTTCCATCTATAACTTTTGAATCATTCTACGCATAAACTTCCAATTTGCATTTTACCGACCAAATTCTTGAGTGAAGGTTCCAGAGTAGCTCTGATAAAACCAACACCCTGTAGTAATGCATTTGACTTGTAGGTATCAGCTCTCTCCACATCCCACAGAATACAGTCTTATCTCACCAATCTGCCGACATGGTCACCCCACTCATACGTGGTAACTTCCTCCTATCATATATTTTGTCGAATAAATAGACAAAGAATTTTTGTTGTATCTGCGCTCGGGAGAAGTAAGTATAGTACATTCGTTCTTTTAGCTCTCACAGTCGTATAACCGGGGGTTCGAGAGTTTTTCGTGTTTTTTTTTTATCGATAAAAATCCTTAACATCCTAAATCTTGTATTCCAAGACACATTTTGTCTGTTAGGCCTCTAATCGTGGTGTGATACCTGGGTACGATGCACCCATTCCATTCAATTTTACCTAGTTCCCGATGTGATCTAAGAAAAATTAATAATATAACAATTGTTTTCCAACAGGATCATTCACATAAAAGCTGGGCCCAAGAAATTGGTTGCTGATTTGTAAGCGTTCGATGTGCAGAAATAGCCAAGTGTGGGATTCGTCCGAACAAAACAACATTCAACCAGAAAAAAACTGAAATGACCCTTCCATTGAGATCTCAGAGAAGATATAATAAGATCATGGGGATTTGACAGGCTCCGCGATCTGTAATTTAATCTATTCGCCATCTGTAGGTATTTTTCGGCGGCCTTGAAGCGACGGTGGAGCTGCCACCGCAAGGACCCCCTTCATCAAGTCTCTATTGTAGGCCGGGCATGTGTTTCTTGCGCCCAGGAAACGTTTTTGCACTCCAATGGGGCTCCCAGAGACTAGCTACGCCCCGACGGTCATTAGAAGATCATTATATATCTCCGCATTGTTACCCCTCGTCCATTAGGCTAGGTACTTTAATTTAAACGTCAAACGAGGAAAATAGAACCGGCGGCGTGCAGATATGATGAGTTCATGCATCCATTTAAAATCCCTACTTCTAGGAAAAAAAATAGTGTAAAAATAGTGTTTTCATGCTCTGGCCACTATGTTCTAGTACCCAGAGCATGAAAACTGACTGAGCATAAAAAGCGCAAGGAACAAATCAATCCGGGAGCCATAAAATTCCTAGGATACCATCAAGAGTACATTCATTACCATCTTTGACAATTGCATCGCTAACGGATCAATTTTAAGAGAAATCTGACGATTAGATTGTAAAAAATTTAGGATTGGGGGATTAATCGCCTGCATATGCGAAATGACCTCATAGCTAACACGGTTGTTCCCCATTACAGGGAACTGTTAAGAGAAGATAAGGAAGATCAAGGGCACGCCAACCTGCAGTATCCTCTACCAAGAAACCAGCGTCAACCAACACACCAACTTCATGCGGCAGAATGAATGGATGCTGCTGACTGGGAAGCCTCTCAAGCAAGCGGAATGATCATCCCTCCACCAGTCCCTTACCAGTTCTCATCAATTCTGTAACTTCCGCAACTCGTCAGCCAAGATATATTCGGCAGTGATAGCTATCCCCCAACCGCCTAACACGTTCTCAACGTGCTACTGTGTGCCCCCAGTATTTGGATTTTTCCCCAACTCCAGCCGTGTACTCAACAGTTCTGAACATTCGCCAACCTGCACCAAGATAAAGGACTCAACAGTGCCAGTGTTGTGACAGATACATCCAAACTAGCCATGTGAGTTTAAACTCTCATTTACATTGGCCAATGGTTAGTAGGTTAGTTATTTTTCATTTTAATGCCTAACACGTTCTATGTAAATACAGTTTTTCATGTTCCTCATCATGCTTGGAGAAATCTCAAGTAACGTGCTAGCGCACACCTACAGTCAATTGAAACACAAGTTATAATAGAATAAAGTTCAATAGATTATTGACACATAAGCACGTTTACCAAATTTTCATATCAGCATTTTGAATCACGCATTCAGGAAACAACACTCACGAGGCTTACACTACATCAAGTCTGTCATGTATTTCTAGTTCCCAGGAAACGTTTCTCCACACTGATGAGGCTGTGAGGGACTAGAGCTATGATGGTCCAAGGCCCGGGCGGTCATTATATCCCTGTTACATTTTTGTACATCGGGTCGGGTACCTACTTCAATTAAAAACTATAATAATCGAATGAAATGCCTAGAAATGGCGTTATACAGGTATTAAGCATGGGTTGCCCAAATAAGGATGCCCAACTAAAATATCCCCCAGGAACTTTTCCCGCACCACACCCAGCGTAATGATAAGGAAATGGACCTATTAAGTTACCTATTAAGCACATAATCGTACCTAAGGACTTCCAAACACTTCTTTTCATAAACGAAGAGAAAATTAATCAAATCCTTTTTAACGAGGTGTTTAAAAAATTCTCGTTATGAGTAAAAAATGTCCATCCTTTTTGTGGGCTGTGAGATGTAAAAATGTTATTAGAATGCATAACCTCCAGGTAATTGTCTTCATAAAGGGCGTAAAGACATTTGTGAAATCTATTACATGAGATGAAATTTACTTTTTTGTTGGTTTAAACTATTCTCAATCGATTGCTTGGAAAGATTGTCACAATGGAAGATATCATAATTAAAAATAATTTCTCGAAGGCAGCTCTTCATCCACATCGAAATGATTTCAGAATTGCATTCATTCTACGGTTAGAAATTAATCGATTTAAAATTCCCTTACTCCTAGATTTCTACTCGGGCTAAGCTTCCACAGAGTTTACTTTACCCGTTCTTAAAATAAGATTCGAGCTTGCGCGGACAACTGTTTACTGGAGAACATTCCTTTTAGACATGCAAAAGGAGGGCTTGAAAGTCTACTCACAGCTTTGAGGGTTTATGAAATTAGGAACGGGCTTGAAAAACAGGAGAAAACGAAAAACGCCTACCTTTCCAGATTGACTAACACTTCTTCAAGCGTGGGTTATGTCAACGTTTGCATGAGGATAAACAGAATTAATTTTCCGCTTTAACAAAATTTGCGTAAATGTCGTTAGTTAGAGATGTATGTAAATATGTGTCCTTGAGTAGGTACACTAATGTAAATTTGCATCCTACCAATTCTTTCAACATTTTATCTCTTGTTTTCATGATTTAAACATTGATTCGCTGTTCGCTCATCGTACCTGATTGATGCATCATTATTTACTCATAATTTCAAATCTAAACTTATAGGGGAGGAGGAAAGCGACATGAATTATGCGGGAATGAAATCTGCCGACTATAGGTATGATTCTTTGGTTATCGCCCAACATTGTGATTGGACACCAGCATAGCAATGACACACATCATTATATGTCCATAGTGCTCTTTTTCGTCCCACCGCTCATTGCGCTTAACTTACTCTTTACAAACTCGTCAAAATTTAGGCAACGAAATTGAAATTTTGAGAAAAAACTCAGCTAAATCACCAAAATTTTAGAGAAAAAATCACTCAGAAAGGGGATTCCTCAGATTTTAAAGAAAATTGCATAAAATGAACCAACGAAAAATCAATTAGGTGATCACTCAAAGAAAATGTGGGTTTCTCGCATCTGGAGGACATTGAAATTTTTTTCAAGCATTTGCTTTCCTAACTTCGGTATAAAGGAAGGAAAAATAAGTAGGTACCTTCACAAGCAGTATTCTTTCAAAATTTCAAAGATGGTAGTTCCGTAGTTCTGACTTTCTTTATTAATAGACGATTTAGTGTATACATACGGTATTCTAGCTATTTCATAATTCATTGTTTGATAAGTGATTTTGAGCACCTCGTGATTACGAAATTTAAAACGACGTAACTCGTAAGTAGTGTGGTTGGTCCCAACGGTTTCAGTAGATACATTCTGGATGATATCCATTCGACTGCATCACATATTTACGCCCACCCTCTTCTCCTTATTTACGTACAGAGAAATGCGAAGGTTTTACGTTGTAGTTTTGGTCAGCATCTTTCTATTTTCCCTATGGTGCACCACAAAGATACTTTCTGATCACTGATAAATATTTTATTGAAAAAAAACATACCTACATTTTGATGGAATCGAGCAATGTTTAACCCTCCCTCAAAATTTGATGGTTTACGTTTCAAAGAATGTAGATTCCGAAATTCTAATAAAACCATTGGTTGGTAGTAGCAACTATAGTTACTGCCTCCCTACTATAATAACTACTTTACAAACAAGTTTATTTGGAGGCCTTCATGGGGAAATTTAAATACTGGTTGCTAAGGACTCAAAACGCCGTACGCCGTACGCGAACTTTCCATTGTTAAGATGGATCGATTTTGATGAAATTCGGTGTATGGGCTCCATTTGGGGTCTAGTGCTGTGATGCTTAAGGTTGATGTCAGTAACTTCTAAGGGGTGGAAAATAGGGGTTGTTATTTTCGAAATGGTCCATCTCGAAAACTCTGGAAATAAAATTATTGCTTTTTCACCAACTTAAAACAGAATTTAATTTTTATAATCGATTGAGACCAGCCAGAGCTCTGAAGGACCAACTCTTCGCTCCCTTTGAGAACTTAAGAGTTGCACATACGATAAATGGGAATTTGAGCGTGAATCGCAAAAGAGGCCTAATCTCCGTTCAAATGTTACCGTTGTTAATTTGTTCGAGTTCTACTCAGTTTTGCATCCTCAACAACCAGTAATGAAATTTTCTAATTAAGACACCCAAAACTCTCTATTTCTTTTAATTGAGTGTGAAGCGTTAATTTCTTCCAAATAAACTTGATTGTGAAGTGGGTAGGTGATGGTTGGTAGCTAATGACAATGGCGAAGCTGTGTTCTTTGCAGACAAGTGATCTATGAAAATAATCAACCTTTGTGTAATAATTTGCAGTGTTTTTGAATTAATTTCGTTTTCATATTTCCGAGATCTCGCGAAATTGATTTCTCAACCCTTGTGTAGCAACTTCTTTATCTCTCGCTTCATCGTGAGAACCGTCCAGGGCTCCCGCGTTTACTGCGCCGTTGTATTATTTCGGGATTCTCAAAAATTACATCCTTTTCACGCTCATATTCACGAATTGACGTCGTATTACGTAACCGGAGAAGAATCTCAGGCGAACTCGAGACGTCCTTGAGCCACTCCGAAAAGACCTGCGAGAGAGTCTCCATCCTCTCAGTACGTAATTGATACCAAGTGCGGGTACCTACGTACATCACATGGACAACTCTCTTTTGTATGACCCTCAGCTGGTCTTTTTGTAACGTCACAACTCAATAAGTTCTGTTGTATCCGGGGCTTTTTGTGGATATCTGACACATCTGTACCACTGAGGAGAAAATCAGATCAACTATCTTTCTTTCTCCTTCCATTTGAAGAAGTCGGTTTAATGCCCTCTACCCTGACATTATGGGAGCAAGGGAGAGGGACTTCAGTAACCCAATCACTACTAGTTTGGAAACTCTGGCTCTCATCAGCATCAGCCGCACCGGTGTTCTACAGCTTTATCTCGAAGAATGAGAATGGGGGAGTCTCTGCAAAATAGTGAACACTTTCAACAGAGTGTATAATCAAATCAGCAGTAGGGCTCACCTTTTAGGCGAGTGAGGACGGTTGGAAAAGAGAAGGAAGGTTGAGGACCCTCAGTACCGTGTGCAGGTCACGTGTGATAATGCTAATTTCACAATCAGCTCGCATTTAACCATGATTCATTGTTCAGAGCTCTGGATGGTCTCATTCGCTTCTGAAAACTACTCTAAATTGATGAAATTACATCTGTAACTAATATTCACAAATGGAAAATAATTCATTATCCTATACATTATACGTATGTAATAGGTAGGTAGTGACAATGCCAAAGCCGTGTTCTTTGCATATGAGTGATCAATATAGAAATATAATTCTATAATGTGTGATAATTTACAGCGTTTTTAATTCGATTTTCGGATTATATAAAAATGTAAACCATCAAATTTTGAAGGGGGTTAAAAATGTTTTTCCCTACTTTTTACCCCTTAGAAGTAACTGACAATAACCAAACCTTCAGAGCACAACTAGACCCAAAATGAGGCAAGTACATCAAATTTCATCAAAATTGGTGCACGGGGGGACTGGGCCTTAGTGGGGCGTACGGCAAAAGTGATGTATTCGATTTTTGGATTCTACCTACCTTGAAACGTAAACCCTCAAATTTAAAGGAGGGGTTTCTTGTTCGACCCCAAAGGTTCATTACTGAAAATAAATAATCAAAAAAAGGTAGAGTCACTGAACTCTGACACATAATCATTCCGAGAGATAACAGATGATAGATTGTGGTAGATGGTAGATAATAATTTAGTAATACGTAAGACTAGCAGACTCTAGTTAGAAGAAAATACATTCATCCAACATCATTCAGCATCCTTGAATCGGGAGGAAATAGTTAAATGAGGAACACCCTTAACAAAATTAGCCTCAAATATTTATACGTACAAGCTGTTTGATAAATTTATTAATTTTGCAGTCTTCCGAAGGGTAATAGAGAGAAATGGAAGATTTGGACGATCGATGCTATGGAGGATAGACTACAAGTACTCGAATATCTCGATTTCCACCTCCAAAGATGAACAGAGGAAAAGGAGATGGAAGCAATTTCAATCTGCCCTGGATTCGGTTGGCGTTGAATTATAATTAATGTTCTTCTCTCAGTGTACATTAACATTTTAGAGTCAAGTACTGTTGTAGAAAATGTAGGTACATGTACTTAAACAAAGTTCCCAGTTAAGAAACTCGTTTGAGCGAGGAAGGAAGATGCAAGTCGCACTTTCACCAGATGTTTGTAATTTTGTCTCTAAACTTTTTTTTCCTTTCCTGAATTCCAAGTTACGATTCCAATAAAAACGAAAGAACCTCCAGACATTGTCGGATATCGTTGGGGAATAAACGGCGTGAAATCCCTCTTAATATCTCTTAAGGCTACAAATGATGCTGTTTTTCGCTGCCCAGAGGAAGCGGGGATCAATGAATTACCTGACTTTGTGAGTCTTGTTGCAGTTGGGATACCGAGGAAGAATCCAAGGAGTGTCACCTGGCAGGTGGACAGTATTTACGGATTCAGTAAATCCCGACCCTCGCTTCTTATGGAAATGTATATTTATGACGAAGTAGCTACCCTTCCTCGCACCTTTCTTCTTGAAGCTTTATACTAGGAGTATCGTCAATAATGAAAGACTCGAGCTTCAAGTGAGTTAGCACATATTATCGAATTTGAAGAACGTTCCAACCGCGTAGTCTCTAATATCTGATGTGATATATTCCTAAGAAGGAATATCAATTAGCCGGAAAAATATAAGTTTGGGTTCGGTTTTACTGAATTGACCGTAGATGAGCGGGATAGAATAGTCCACAAGTTTCAAATAATTCGAAACTTATATTCAAGACAAGTTCAATCCTAATCACAGCATACTAAATAGAAATCGACGTAGAGGGGTGGAAATGATAATTCCTTGAAAGGACGATATGGTGGGAAATTGGTAGTTGTGCAAGCGTGATGAAAAATTGGACCCAATGGACTTTCAATAGGAGGGGATAAGATAGGAAATGAGGCATATGAATCTGAGTCTTGCTTATTTTTTGGCGGAAATATGACGAAAAATTCGTGTAACTGAAGTGAAATTGCCGAGAAAAGTAGATGCGCAAACACATTTGACGTGTTGACTCAACGATAATACAGTATCCCCTCAGTCAGCTTACGCCAAGCACTGCAGCTCCATATAAACGTCAGTTGCTGATATCAGTGGTGCTCTACATTTTGGTGTACGTAGCTTTGGTATGGGAATATGCACTAAATTTGACTTATCATCGTAAAAGCATAGCTGCAATCTAGAGAAGGAGATCAGATGCAGTGTTAGTTCTTGCAGGAGTGATACCATTCCACCTTTTAGCGGCCGAAAAGAAAAGGGTGAGAGAAACAAAGAGGAGGCCAAGTAGTGAAGCAGGAGCGTGAACAAACGTTGCAACGTTAGCAGGAAAGCTGTATTGTAGAAACAAGACGGAGATGGTCTGCACGGCTCCTGCATTGAAAGGAAACACGGGGAAGGGAATTCCTACCTCACACAGTTTCTTACAGGGCATGCAGTTTTATGAATACCTGTAAAAAATGGAAATAGTGAGCTCCCTAGCTAGTATTCACTGTCCTTGCACTAAAAACATTGCCTTTCACACTTTCTTTGAATGTGCAAAATGGATGAATGAAAAACAACTGAGAAAGCTGAACGTGGATTTATCCTTGAGCCTGGAGGAGCTGGTCGATAGGATGCCAACGGAGAGGGCTCCTGAAACAAGATAGCAAAATACGTGGAAAGCATTCTGCAAGATAAGTCGTCAGAGACTTTATAACACTGATCTGAGGAATATGATCCAGAGCAGGCAAACGAAATCACCCCGAGCTAACTTGAAACAAGCAGATTGGGGATTTAGTGCGGTTTAAATCCCGAAGGTGAGGTCTCCTGATATCTTACGGAGATCACTAACTACAAGATTTCTCCACCTACCAGCCAGAAAAAATTGATTGTACGATGTGAATGTAACATCTGAAAACCCCAAAACACGATCATTCCTGAGGAAATTTCTTTACAGAGGCTTTCCATCAGAAATAAGTAATTAAAATAATATCACACTTGCCACTTGAAATCTTCAGGATTCATTCCCTTCCACTTTTCTTATCTAGTGTAGGTACCACAAATGTTCTTTTTAAGGAAAGCTTTAAATAAAGAGGAAGAAAGAAAGAGGTTCCTGCATAGACAAACGCAAGAGAATTATATTAATAGATGGTTGATAGTTGTATCTACATAGACGAGTGGGCAGAAAAACAGCCGATCATAGTCTCCTAAATGCAATCCAGAAAACGAACAGTGGAGGCTTTGCTAACAATGAAACTGGAGCTCTCCAATTGAGTCCAAACGTCGGATCAGGGTGGAATCGTAGTGCACGCGGTTCGTGGTCTGATCTCCGAGCCCAGAGAGCGGCTAATCCTGGCGAACACTAATGCGCTCTCCCCGTTTCGCTAATTGATAGAAATTAGTGACCATTAGAAGGGAATCGGCCTGAAGACGGGGATGGGGGGGCTGACCGTATTGATTGGCAATATCCAAACCCATCGCTGATCGTACGGTCTAATATAAACTCTAATGGCTCGTTGGCTTCGAAGCTGGTTGAAAAGGGAGGCGGAAGGGAGAAGATGATTAATAACCTTCTCGTAAACCTATGAAATACTCAAGAAGTTATGATACCAAAAACACGTAGGTACACGCACCAGCACCTGCACACTTCACAAGAACTGACAGTTCATCTAGGTTTAAGTAAATGGGATAATTCCTCCGTATTTATTTGGTTTCATCACAATTAAAAAGTAGGGAACCCTACCAATCCGAGCAGCAAGTCGAAAAAAATGTGGTTCGTCTTTCTAAGGTTGTTAGGTCAAACTTAATTTTGTCTATTGTACGAATTTATCCATGTTCACAACTATTGTTCATTTGACAGAATTTGTTCAAATGCAATCAATCAATCAAACATTTTTATTTGCCGGTATAGGTAACACTGACCTATACAACAATGAGTTCGTAATAATTCGTTTTAATCCCCTAATTTTATAGGTAATTCTGCAGTTTTTTCGAGAGGAATAAAATAGCATTGTTTGATTTATTAGAGTTTTTCATACCACTGTTGTGGAGTTGAATAGACATTAAACTGAAAATTTTCAGAAACAAAAACATTTGTATCTTACTACATAACTAAATGAACAATCCGAAATAAAAAGTTCAGGAACTCGCTGTTATATGTATCAAAATATGTTGAAACTCGTATCAAAATCAATGGAGAACGACATGTTTTTAACAACAGCAGTCTAATTGAATTTTGATGGAATTTATTATTGTTTCAAGAAATTCTTATGACTAAGTTTCTCAGGGCTTAGTTCTCTTTAAATAATGGCATGTTTTGATAATGTTTCTCAAATTTTTACATTACATTTTAGAGTGAGATTAATCATCATCACTCTTTTCGTCAAGTCTCTTGGCTTGGCTGTTGGTGGGTCTGCGTTTTGTGTGGTCTGGTAAAACATGACATGGGACGTATTAACATAATCTATGGGAAATTATCATGGTTTGGCTGTGGAAAGGGTGAAAATCCTCTTGTTGGGTTTAAATTTGATAAGATGTTGTCAACTCTTGCCAGATGCAAGAGATGACAACATGATGATGATGATGCTCTCTTGATTTTTGGACTTACCTTTCAATGCAATACGTAGGTACAATTACCTAGTAGAATGACCATGAAAGTATTTGGAGACTAGTTGGTCTTAGAGGAATCAGCTGTTATTCATATTGTGGGATGATTGGCTGTTGATGATTTGCTGATTCATACCTACCGTGTTGATTAATATGATTTTCAGCAATATTATACTTTATTTGGCACAAGTAGTTCAAGCGGGAATATCTTTCCAGTAGGTATTATACAATTTTTGAAACTCACTTCACTCACTTAAGTAAGATTCTGTTTTAGCAAGAAAGTGAAGTTTCTACAGAATTATGCTCTTGATTAGCTGTAATGAATTAATTTTTTCTCAGCTTCATCAAATATTTAGTGCTTTCCTTTCTACGTTATGTTGTGTTTCTTTTCCAACACAAAATTTAATTTTCCAGTGTACCATATTATTCGATGTAGGTGCCACCTGAGTTGTCTTAAATTCAATATGTGAAAAAATTATACATACAATAATAAACTTTTTCCCCGGGTAGCTGGTATTGTCGATGATATCGGTCATAAATAAGTAGGCATTTTGTCCAACCGTTTCGTATTGTCCCAGTGAATTGCTCAGTGGTAATGAATGACAAAATGAAGCGCCGAAATGTTGAGACTGAATGCTTACTCATTTATGACTAATGTTCGATGAACACAAATTTTTGTATTATTTATGTATGTACCTACTCCTCTCATAATTCATTGATTTTAAAGTTTAGTGGGGGTTTCGTTCACAAATATAATAAACAATTAAATAATTTTAAAATTATGTACCTGGCTTGAAATGATTTTCCAAGTTTTCCGAGGGCTGGAAATAAGTGGGAAACACGTCACTCACGCACAATCAACACAAAATCACAATTGGTTGCGATTAATTTAAAATTCACGAACTTTCTTTTCACGATCACGCACTTCGCAAATGCCGGCTACATTCCGTCCGCGAGACCACAGACACCTTTCACCGACGAGACACCCGACACCACTGAAATAGAGGGCATCCCTCGTGGGCCCCACTGCTGGGTCTAGGAGTCCATTCCCGCTCTTTCTGGCTTCCTAGTAGTTGGGGGACCCTCCGTCGAGAGCGCCACGGATCGACCGCCCTCGAATCCCCGCATAACTCGCGAGAAATGCCTTTGAAGGACTCAAGAGCCTCCCCTGCCACTCAGCAAGTCTAGATATGGTAAGGTCATGTACCTTTCACAATAGCACTTCTAGCTCGATCTATTCATGACTTGATCAATCAAAATAATATTACGAATATTGTGTATTGTATTGTGTATTGTTGTATTGTGTATTGTGTATTTTTACGAATATTGTGTATTCTTCTCAATACCTCAATACCGGGTTTTTCACATTACAAGATTTGTTGAAGGACCAACTCTCTACTGGGCAGAAAATTTAATAGGAGAAGAATAACGTACAATAGTAAGACCAAAAAAAACCAAAAACTTGCGGGGTTTCTCACAAGAACCGACTAAGTCCAAAACTGGAAAGTTGAGAAACGCATTTAGTAAAATTGCTTTTCCTCCAAGATAAAACGCCTCGCTGCTCCCATGAAGTGAATTGCAGATTTTTCAAGTTCAATCACATGTTTTCAATTATTATTACTTTGTTTTTATAAATAATAAACTTGAAATTTTTTTGTTAACTAACTAAAACGGGTTTTACTTAGGTACTTTTGAATTTTTAAAAAGGTTTCTGTAGGTATTAGATAGCTGGTTCAATTTGTACCCATTTGTTTCCCCATCGGAGGAACCAGAGAATTTTCAGTCTGGTTTAACAAAAAGAAGAAAATGCCAACTGTCATGATCTTTATGAAACCGTGTAATTCGTGAAAACCTCCAAACTTTAGGTATTGATGTTATGTAGGTAGGTATACTTATTGTTTGAAAGAAAAATTGCCAAAACGTTCCGATTCACAACTTGACTGCATGATGAGAAAAAATTATGCACGTGGGCTTTTCATGCAGGGGACAACTGTTGTGCGAGATAGAGGGAGAATACCATACTTTATCCTTAATTATCTCCACAACCGATCAATCGATTTTTAATTTTAAATACATTTTGGGTTTGTCGCAACATCACTGAATAAGCTACCATAGGAAAAATTAGTTTTCGTATAGTAGCTATTCTTATTTTGTCTGTAAATATAATTTTGAATGATTATTTTCCGCCAGAAGGCTTTCATCCCCCATTTTCAAAGAGTTTTCAGAATACATTATAGTAATAATCCGCAAATATAATAATAATAATTATTATAGTATTGTAAGATAATCCACAGAATCATAAAAATTGGCAGTAAAAACGTAGAACAAAATCGACGTTGAGAAGGGAGGTTTCGAGGGAAGGGGGGCTGAGACTCAATGTAACAGAACTATAGGCACTTGTTCATTGAAATATTGGGGCGGTTTTTAAAATGAATGTTGGATTCCCAATAGTTTGTCTAAAGAAGAGAGCTTAAGAGATTTGAATTATGATTGGTTGGAAATGAAAGCGAAAATGAATGCTGGCTGTAAGAGCCGAAGATGACCATCTCGCTACCTACCTTACGTGGATACCGAGTAGAAGGCAGGTTTACTTATGTTGTAATTTTGGTTTATTATTTCCAATAATAAATCTTTAGAATTGAGCAAGAAAACATTAAAAAACCCTTCAAAATCTGATGGTTTACGTTTCAAAGTAAGTAGAAATTTTCCGTCCCTCCGTCGTACGCCGTACACCACTCTTAGCCAAGTTCCCATGGACCAATTTTGTTGAAATTTGGGATACCGGCTCCATTGGGGATCTATTTGTGCCCAAAAGGAGTAAAAATTAAAGGAAAACTGTCGATACACAGGAACATATTCTTTTTTCCATTCATTCAAAGTAGCGACGATTTAAAATAATTTTTCGTCTCATCCAGAACTTAGTGACCAGCCAGACCAACCTATCGCTTAAATGACGATAGTTGATTACCTAATTAATGAATGTTACATAACTTTTCTTCTTCAAATTAATATTAAAAAAGGTATTTCTAACCAAAAAGTATTTCTACGTGGATATCTTATGCTTGGATCTGAAACCCAAGACACAAGAGCTTCCCTAGCAGTAATAGCCAAGACATAAAAAATTCACACAAGCTCTCCCACAGTCACAAATTAAATTATTCCTAACCATTAATTATTTTGACACGAATGGTCCATGACATCAATTTCCTAGCTCCCAGTCGCCACCATGGCGTCCAGTATAATTGATACCGCAGTACATACAGTTTCTTTGATAGTACGTTCGCTGTATAACTTCCCACGAAGAAAACTTGAGTAATCTTGATTTTCAAGTCTTACCAACTTAATCATCTCATTGCTTATAACCGGGTTATAAAAATTCAACTTTCAACTTTTTAGGCTTATTTTTGTGGTTTGTATATTTTGTAAGTCTTGGGAACAGTAGGTAGTGAATAACCACTTGAACATGGCGGAGGAGAAAAGATCGAGCTCCATCAAAGCAAGCAGTAAAGCCAGTAAAGCCAGTAAAGCCAGTAAAGAGGGTAGTACTAAAGGTACAGAGGAGGATTCGATTTCTATTACGAGAAGCATTTCAGTCAAAATAGGAGATGATTCAACTCCTGAGATAACGGCAGTACAGACAACGGCCGCAGACGAAAGCGAGTCGGAATTGCAAGCTGCTGAATACGATGAAACCATCACCCCAGAAGAGGCCTTGGCTGACTTACAGAGTAGCCATTACAACTCCATACCCGAGAGGATCAAAAGACACAGAATGAAGTATAAATACTTTAGCACATATGTATAATGACATAATATCTGTGACAGAAAAGGAAGCTTTTACCGTATCAAATTTGCTGGTCTGAGGCGGTTGAACCTTCCACAACAGCTTATCTAAACATTATACTAACTTGTGTAACAGACAAATTTAGGTGAAAGTGCGTAATGAAATACAGCATAATGCCACGAGCCGCACCGTCGTATCCATTGCTAAGTTAATATGATTTATATTTTAAAATTTCTTTGAAAAATCGTGTTTTTCCCATAAAAACCTAAATTTCTCCTTAAACATTTGCTGTAAGTCTTTTATACCTTCCTTGTTAAAGCGTTTCAAGTAAGAAGTACAATAACCACTTATTATCAACAATTGATTTTAAAAAACGTCAACTTCCGGAAAACTTTGACATTTTACCACTTGCTCTAAAAACAATCCTGCACGTTTTCAAATTACTACCCAAAAACTGAAATTCAATCAGCTGCGTCTACAAAGTTAAAACCCCTGGCTTGCTTCAAGTGTACTTATAGGTACCTACTTCAAGTGTCCCACGAATCCCCCACAGGCTCCTAAATACTACAGGTCTGTGAGTATGTTACAAAAGCATATGAGCCCCTGAAAAGCCAAGTGGCATAAGTCATGGAAATCTGTTTTCGAGATAAAGCATTTGTTGCGTCCAGCTTACTGAAAAACTCCCAAATTTATGTTGCCCATCGAACTTGTGATGCCTTCTCTTGGGCTATTCTCGAAGCGCCAGACTTATGCCACTAGGCCAATAAACGAAACTGAATGTTCATATTACGTTTCCGCACATATCTCCGTTTCATCCGAAATTTGACTTATGCCACTTGGCTTTTCAGGGGCTCATATGTACTCCGCCTCATTCTCCAACCGATTTGCGAGATTATTTTTTTGTTGGACTCAGATAACTTCTGAGTTCCACATTGTTTTACTAGAGTATCGAAATTAGCACGAGGTGGGGGTAGGTGGGGATAATATTCTCAATATATACGATTTTTGTTGTAGCAGATCCTGAGCAGTCTTTTCTCGTTCATTCTCATCAATTTCCATGATCATAAGGCTGAGCCCAAAGCAGTCAGATAGACTAATGTGACCTGATACACAAACTAGGGGTATTGGCCCGAGTAGCCATTTTTGAACAAGTTTCCTTTACCAGTTTAACCACTACCCAGTAAGACTGTTAGGGACATTTGATTCTACAGTCACCAGCTTATTATTTGTACATTAGTGTGCATGTGTACGTACCTAATAAAATAAGGCAATCAATGTATATTTTTCAGTGTTTACATTGACGAATTGAAGGCAAAAACGAAACTTCTGTTGCCAAAAAAGTCCAAAAGAAAACCATCTAGTCATCTCATGGTTGACAAACTGTCTCTCGAACACCTGAAAGCCCTGAAAAAGACCTTCCAAGGCGCAGTGTATTGCCTGGCTGTAAGTTTTATTATATTTCATTGCATTTTAGCGAAATAGTTACATACAGCAACGCTTTATACCGGACGTAAGAAGGTATTCAAGGTATTTCATTCTTTGTACCGGAATCCATCAGTATTCAAAAATATATAAATCCTACGAGTCAAAATATTGAGCTTCCGAGCCTATCAAGGTAGTGGAAGCAGTAAAAGTAAGTAAACAACCATTTCAGGTTGGATTTTTGTCCGACTGCCATTCCTGGCGTCACGGACAACATTGTTTTCACTTTTCAAGATTAAAAAAGAAGTTGGTATGGCACATATTCCTCGTATCCATAACATGATTGTATGATGATCCGTTGTATAGAAATAATCAAAACTTCAATCTCCGAATACCTATCACCACTTCCCATCAGGCTTAGTGATCAGATGAAGATGACATTTATTCAGAGTCTCAGTCATACAATCCCTGAAAATCCCATCGATATTGAATGAAAACTTTAGAAGTGAAGAAAACGAATTCTGAAAGAAAACGTAGAAGTTATAGTAACTATAACTTGTTGTTGCAAGAGTTTTATGATTGTCCACACGCAGAGAATATCAAAATGAATTTTATTGGGGATCATTCAGACTCTAATCAGCACAATCCCTGAAAATTGCAACGAATTCGGTCAGAAAATGTAGAAGTTATGGCTGTTACAAGAGTTAGACGTTTGCGCATGCGCAGAGACTGGCATCAATCCGTTGACGACCAATTTGATAAATAACCATCCACCCCCCCCCCCCCCAACCTTCACAATTCTTTGAAATTCCATCCAAATTATTAGTTAATAAATTCGTACCGTTTTGGAGAGAATTTACTTAGAATTTACAAGGAATTTACGGTACTTGAGTATTAAACGGAGGCCACCTAACCTATAGAAATATTTCGTACCGGGTACCAAAAATAACTACATAATTGAAAAGAACACACTTTAATAGATTTACAGGTGAAGTTTAGAATTAATCCGACGCCTGGTTCTGACGTTGTGCAACCCAGAACGCAGCAGTGTCGGTCAGGATGGAGTTGAAAGCGTCGCCGCCGCTAGCAGTCACATCAGATCGCCACATGTATTGCTGCGTTCTGGGTTGCACAACGTCAGAACCAGGCGTCGGATTAATTCTAAACTTCACCTGTAAATCTATTAAAGTGTGTTCTTTCCAATTATGTAGTTATTTTTGGTATCCGGTACGAAATATTTCTATAGGTTAGGTGGCCTCCGTTTAATACTCAAGTACCGAATTTACTTAGACAGACTCTAAACCAAAATTGTTCAAAAATATAACTGAATTTCTTAGAAATTTGGAATTAATGCCTTGTTACCACACTTAGCGATTACTTTATTGTTGGGAGATCGTAAAAGTATTTTCTGTTCAGAAATTAAATAACGATTGATATTGAAGATGGGAAACGCACATCACTGCACAACGGTCCATAATGTATAACAACTTGATGGGACACCTACTACTTACCTAGGAAACCGACAATGAGATTGATTTACAAAGAAAAAGGTAGGTACTATGTAACGAGAACAAAGGCGGCCAATGGCGTCACGTTACATCTTTTGTAAAGATGTACTAGGTAGATATATCTTATCACTGAATGATACATGATCTAAACGGCAACCACAATCTGTGTGGTGGAATCCAAATGAGAGCGTCCGGTTAACTTTAATTTCGATCAATTCAATCAAAATGTTTGCGTTATTGGTAAACGAAGATAGAAAGGTATTTAAGTAGGTATCCTGACTAGTAATAAGAAATGAGAGAAGGTGTGAGGAAAGATTCGCACGAATGAATGACTTTGCATTCGTGTTTCTTGTAAACGATCGTCCACCATTTTGTCGGAAAAACGGACTTGAAAAACCTTCCTGTGGCTCTTCGTGGCAAAAAACTGATTCTCATTTAAATGCTCTAAACTATGAAAGAAATTGAGTTCAACGCTATTATAAAAGTTAATGTAAACGTTGATGTTGATAGTGAATATTGAATGAGTCGGGTACCTACGTACCTCAAGTTGACGTAAGAAGTCCTCAGTTCTTTCTTCATCTCGGTGAGCACTCGAATTCGTTCACTTTTCGTTTCCCCGCGTAGGTAATTTCCCTACCTTTCGTTTCAACAAAACCTAGCCAAAACATTGATACAAAACTGAAGATAACCCGAAAAACGGTACCGTAAACGAAAGACTGTTGCGCGGGCAGCGGGCAGAATACGCGACAGAGTCACTCGACCTCCCAGCTGTTTCTTTCGCATCTCTCCCGTGTGTATATTTCTTCTTCTTCTGCGTGTTTTCTCCTGTTAGACTAGGAGCTGACTCTGTTCTAAACTAATATTTTAATGAAAGCTACAAATCAATTTTCAATTTAATATCCTCCACGACAAGTAGGAAAACGGATCTCTGTCACTAAAACCCCTCTTTCGAAAATAGTCGTTTGAAATTTGTCAAAGTTGCGGAAATTTTGACTAATTTAGTCGATGGTTTGTTATCAATTCACTTGCAAGAATTAACTAATTATTCTTATCTAAGGTAGGTACCTCCAACAGGGGAAATAGTTCAAATTCTTCGACCTTCAGCTGTTTCTTTGTATCTCTTCTGTATGTTTCTCTCTCGTAGGACTAGGAGCCGAGGTCGGAAACAGTAGCCAATATTCTTTATTTTTAATCAAATGTCCTCCACGGTGAGTTGAAAATTGATTTCTATCATTCCAAAATCTCGTCTTTATATAATCGTGACCAATGATGGTTGGCTATCAATCCACTTGCAAGTACAAATTATTTTATTTGATTACATTTCCAACAACGGAAATGGTTCGAATTTGTCGAATTTTAGCTGTTTCTTTTGAATCTTTCCCGTGTGTATCTTCTATGTGTTACTCATCTGTTAGACAAGAATACGAGGCCAGAAACATTAACTTGAGTAAAACATGAACTAATTCTCAATCAGATGTCTCCCAAGGTGAGTGGGAAAATGAATCTCTGCCACTTCAAAACCCCGTCTTATAAAAACGGTACCCGTTTGAAATTTGCGGATATTTTGAATCACTTCGTTGATGGCTGACTGTTCTCTTGTAATAACTAATGATTTAATCGCTGTGTTGTGTTGGAAATGTATGTGACTCGGGTACTTTGAGTTTGGAATGTTAAAAAAGTTCTCTCCTGTTGAACTATCAGGTATTTTCGTAGATTGATAAGTACCCGTGGTCACGTACAACGCACGGGTAACCGACTGGTGATAGTATGATTGTGTACGAATCATACAATAGCGTGAATCTTCTAAAGAATAGGTGAAACGGGTGCGGCGTAGTTGATTCGAGGGAGGTCGGTGCCTGACTGGAGACTGGGGAGTGTAAGATGGCTGCCTTTCACTTTCTTCTCGGTGAGTCACCTATCTTTCCGGGAGCCCGGCCGATACTAGTATGGAATAAGTATATATTCCGTAATTATTATAAAATACTTATTCTACTGAGACTGACGTCGGTCCAGGAATGGGAATCGATATTTTATAATTGATTTTCTTGCTCCGATTTTTTCCGAATATCGATCGTAACATGCGATTGTTTGTTTATTTCATCTCAATTGAATATCAATTTCTGACAATGAAAATAGTGTTCTCTATGATTTTACGGGGTGAATTTTTCCTCCACATCGGATTAGTTTCGCTAAACTACGTTAAATCCACATAGTAAAAAAACCTTTATCCAAAATAGGAAACCCCCCTCAAAACTGATGATGGCAAACCACTAAAAAGGAGAAAATACTAATTACAGCGTATTCAAGTAGATTAGTAGGTAGGTGTGCTTTGATTGTACGCTGCCTTGCCCATGGGTAGATACAAAGGTACCTTACCTACTTGAAAATCTTATTTTCGATGTATCATGACAACGATTTTTTACTTCCGAGTCTACCAAGGTAGCGGAAGCTTTGTTTTCACTTTTCAAGGTTGGAAAACTGTTCTCCATAATCAATATTTTCCACCCGCGTTTTACGTTTCGGGCCTTTCTGAACAATTTTGGTTCCGTGTCTTTCTGCCTGTGTGTGTGTGTGTGCCTGTCATGAAATCATTGCCACAGCCATAACATCTACATTTCTCATCCAATTTCGATGAGATTTTCAGGGATATTGCGGGTTGGCATGTAGACGGTCCCCTATGAAAATCACTACCCCCGGACTGATAGTAGCCGCTCCGCATACGCAAACATGAAATCCTAGCTACAGCCACAACTTCTACATTTCTCTCCCGATTCCGATGAAATTTTCAGGGATTATGTGGGTTGGCGTGTAGATGGTCCCCTATGAAAATCGTTGCTCCAAGACTGATAGTAGCCACTGTTCATGCACAAACGTGTATTTCCTTGTTACAGCCATAACTTCTACATTTCCCATTCGATTTCGTTGAAATGATCAGGAATTTTGCGAGTTGGGGTGGATATTGTCCTCTAAGAAAATCATGCCCCCAAATCCAAAGTATTTTGTGCGCATAAGCAAACGTGAAATCCTTGTAACAGCCATAACTTCTACATTTTCCAACACTATTCAGAGATTGTGGGGGTTGACGTGTAGTCCCTGTGGGTAGTGCAAAGTACTTAGAGATTGATGTTTTGAGATTAATTACTATGCATCGGATCATCTATACAATCGAGTTATGGATACGAGAAAGCTATGTGCCACACCCCTTGGCAGACTTTTTTTACTGAATTTTTCTGTTCTAGTACCAATCTCCCTGTCTCTCTTTGAAATGATTTCTACCAGAATCCACAGTGGTCCCGTTTCATACGGATCTCATTTTGCTATGGTGAAAGTTGTCGAAAATTATTGAAAATAGTTAAAAACGTGGTTTCTGATTTTGGGGAAATTGTTCCGTTTTCACGTAACTTCCCCTGCAACATTTCACTGAGGACCACTGATCCCGGTGGTGAAAAGTCAAGTCGTAAAGTAGTAATTTTTGTCAAATTGGCGAAATTTTCTATTTTTTTTTTTTTTTTTTTTTAATGGTTTTTCACGCACCTCAACACCAAAAACTGCGCAGAGATTCAGCTTTCCGATGGTGTAATCAAAAAATATTTTACAATTAAATTTAGGAGAGAAATTTGTGAAAAACGTGAATTTTTTTCAATGTAATCGACAGTTTGACGGGAGGAATCCGGGAATCTCCAACCTTCATCCAAGCACCGAGTCATCCCGTCAAAACGGCGATTTCGTCGTAAAAAAAATCCACTTATTTCCGCGTTAAAACTCAAATTTCTCCCCTAAATTCGGTAGTAAAATATTTTTGGGTTGTACCATTGGAAAGATGAGCTCTTTGCGCAGTTTTTGGTGTTGAGGTACGAGAAAAACCATGCTGAAGTAAAATTTCAACAACCAAAATAGAAAATAGGAATTTTCGCCAATTCGACAAAAATTACTCTACGGCTTGATTTGTCAAACATCACGACCCCGAAAATAGTTTTTTGTAGGCACTAGAAAGATGGAAAATTTGATGCCTTTTCCAACGGTGCCCTTATTTTTACCCGTAAATTAAGGTAGTTATAGTAATTTTAGTGACTTAAGATCGAAAACACGAGAAGAATCTTGAAAATGGAAAATTTAGGGGTTAAAACAAAATTACCAATAGATATTTTCTTTTTTCTGCTTAATTGTCATCCTGGAGAATAACTAGAGTAGGTAAGTGTTTCGCAAAAATTGTTTTCTCCCAAATGTTCATAATAACAATCGAAAGAACGAGTTAATCAGCCAGGAACTTTGGACAACCCTGAGTAGTTTTCAAAAAATCGTCCAAACAACGTGTTGGGTTTTTCTAGATATCACCATCATAGTTAGTAATATAAGGGGTATTTGTACTCAGAAAAAAATACAGATAGAAGTAAAATTTCAGAAATTAAAAACTCTCTAACAATAATTGTAAAATACATAGATATATAATATTCAATTTATATGTTTAATGAAAATATGCTTATATTTGTTGTATCTAGAAATACAATAGCCGAGAGAAACTGTATGAGTTCGGGGAGACGAATAAAATATGAATACGGACTCTTAACATCTTCAAAACAGTATGTTGGTATGGTAGGTAGGTACCTATAGGTAGTCAAAATGGAAAAAACAACAATATACGTATGGGAAATCAATGAGTTCGGGGTGAAGAGGAGGGCATGAATGGGAAAACTAAAATTTGTATAACATTCCCTGAGTATACAATACGTTTTAGAGATTCCAGACCAATTTTGGTTTCCTATGAGGGTAGTGCAAGTTACTTTGACTTTTTTTGGTTTACTATTTGTTTGAAATGTTGTTTAAATAGACAAAGAATAATGGTTTGTTTACTAACACAAGAACCAGTGAATTTATGTTATTTACTCCATACTTGAACTCCGATTAACCATCTGCCTCAGGATCAAAATATTTGTGGAGCTCTCTCGAAGCAAGAAATGAGGTACCACATCGAAAGAATATGCAAAGTTACTTTCCAAGACGGAGAATGGGATTTGGTTTTTATAAAAGTGAGATCTCAATAGTTGTATTTCAACACAACCAATTGATATTGACGTGAGAAGGTAGGTAGATATAAAAAATGTTCCCGTACTTTTTTTTTAAAGGTAAGAGTGCATGAGGGTTTTTACACCGATCGAACTCTCCTGTGATGAACGGGAAATTGTCATCTAAAAAAGTTTCCATCTCTACCCACTTCATACTCATCCCACTTCACTCTCGAGTATGGGATGGGGTGGCATTGAGGGGATGACGTAATGGATGAGTTAAGGCACAAACTTTCAAATAAATTCTACTTTCAATAAAAAAATATAAAAATCCCCAATCACGACGAAAAAAAATTTTATATTTTATTTGATGACGAATAGTCCATTAATTGCATAGTTTTTTTTAATAACTCGAGCGTCAAGATTAACCAAATTTTGATTCTTTGTGCTACCTAAACGTATTTAATGATATGATGAAGTACGAGTATGATGAAGGTGACCAATATGGATGAAGATTTGAAAACACCATGATGGATTATTAAGAGTGATACTGCAGATCATCATCCCATTGATTCAATACAAAATCTCTTCTTTACCTACGTATGTACTGTTCAAGGGTAGATTAAAATTGTTAGTTCGTCCATCATCTTCTTCGTTAACTGCAGCTTTTCTACAGACTCATTTGAAGTGTGACCTAAACGTAGGTATTTACTGATATGATGAAGTACGAGTATGATGAAGGTGACCAAAGGGGATGAAGATTTGAAAACACCATGATGGATTATTAAGAGTGATATTGCAGATCATCATCCTATTGATTCAATATCAATTATCTTCTATACGTATGTACCCTTCAAGGGTAGATTAAAATTGTTAGTGCGTAATACATCTTCGTTAACTGCAGCTTTTCGACAGACTCATTTGAAGTCTGACAAACAAATTATAAGATTGAATTTATCTCCGTAATTCAAATTTAATTTTGCGCGAAAATTGGGGCCTCCATTGCTAGTTTGTTTGCAGCACTGATCGTTTCAATTATTTCTCGGTAACCATTCAAATTCATCATTGACTCGATACCTACTGTAATTTACTTACTTGTACGGCAGATGGATGTGAACGGTGATGGCTACGTCTTTTACGACGAATTTATCAACTATTTGTTGCTCGAATTCAGAGTCAAAGAGAACATGGAAGAAGATATCGCTTTGTGGATGTTGGAGGATCCCGTTCAAGACTTGCCAACTTTTATAAGAAGTCATCATCGCCACGGTGTGACCGATATTACGTTTTCACCATTGGTCAAAAGACCACGAGGAGGAGGGGTAGGTAAATTTTAGCTGATAGAAGTAACCACTGTTGCTGGGCTGGTTTAAAAAATCTAAGTACTAGTTTCAATGTCTTCTTAACCTCAACAACTTCAGTTTCCTCAAATTTCCGGACGACATTTAAAATCATGGTGATAACGTTCTCCATGTTTAGAAGTTGGAGATAAACTGTAATTTCACCCGAATCCACAAAGTCTCGCAAAGTCAGATTATACTAACTAGCTCGTGCCGTGGCAATACTAAATTTGAGCGATAAAGTGAGATTTTCTAAAGTCGAGAAACTGGAGCTATTGGTGTGCGTGTTACTGATTCTTCTGACTACGATGATCAGCAACTTGAGAAGAAGTTTTGCTGTTAAGTTCACAGTGAAGACAGGTTCACTATAGTAAAACAACTATCTACCTATGTATGTCAAATCGATTGTCATCCATCTCGTCTCTACCTGTTTATTGTACACTTGAATGTCCAATTTACACATTTGAAAATTAGACTAATAAATTACATTATAATCATCAAAATTTGTATTAATCGAATAAATTTTTGACATTTTGAAAAAATCTTCTTATTGTTCCAGTTGAGAAAGGCGAGCTTTGCTAATGGAAAATACCTAACAATCAGTGAGCAAGGAACGATAAATACTTGGTCCCTCAACATGGAGTTGGAAAACACTCAAGAATGCCCCAGCCGTAAGTGGTACCATCAAATATTTAAGGATTACTATACTTTGGCTGTAAAATGTTTGCGTAGTTGATGCCACGTCACAGGCAGGCATAGAACCCTGGCACCCTTTCTACCCTCGTCTACACCATTTTACAGGCACGAGACGTAAAATTTACGTTACCTTTCCATTTCAGGGTTAATATTCACACCGAGGAATGGATTACATCTTTGATTGCTTTTAGGAGTGAGTTCAGTGTTCTGCTTGCACAGTTATATCCATGCAAGGAACCTTGAAAAAAATTGCCCTTCAAACTACACTTTTGTTGCGTTTCAAGGCTTTTAGAACAGATATTTATACTGACGATTGACTGGTCAATTCTTTGACTGAGAAATTGACTGACTGCATCCACCTTGCGCGAGCAAATTTGAGTTTAAGTTTGTTAGGTTTAGATAGGAAGCTGAATAGTTATAAGACTTAGTAGTATGGACTAAACGAGTCCATACTTGTGTCCCTCAGAGTTACTTTGTGGCGATTTAAGCTTTTGGTTTATTATTTTCAATAATGAACCTTTGGAATCGACCAAGAAAAAAAAAATTTAACACCCCCTCAAAATTTGATGGTTTACGTTTCAAGGTACGTGGAATCCAAAACGCTGCAAATCATTGCTCATAGGTTTATTATTTCCTGTATACTGCCGTGCTAAGCCAGAAAGTCGTATAGTGAAAATTTGACCAAATTGAGTTATTGGTACCCGGGGGTTTATGGGGTCGATTTCTATCGATTTTCGAAGTTTCAGAGTCGTATCTCGACTAGAAATGCCTCAAACAAGCCTCCCGATTTTTGCGTTAAGGCATGTTAACTTGATTATGCTAAGCAACTAGTCGTATCAGAGCGAATCAGAAGAAGAAAACTCGTATCTTGACACAGTTACGAGAATCGGCCTTAGTATTTCGACGATACGACTTCTTGCATTCTGATTCGACATGATACGACTTTTTGCCTCTGAAAACTCAGCATTTAGTGGTGACTTTAGGAACCTTCTCACTGTTACCTATCCAAATACTGCCTTGCTAAGCCAGAAAGTCGTATCTTGGCTTCACCCTACTTTCGGGAAAACGACCTAATAGGTTTCGTGGTGAAATAACTCTTTCACGGGATTATTTTTCCTCCTTTTACCGCAACTAATAGTTTTTCTTACCGGAAATTAGTTGCTGAATCGATTATTGAGATCAAAATTAAACATTTTTTAGTGTATATTGTCAAAAAAACTGTAACGGAATACGGTGAATTCATTGTAACGGCCATAACTTCTACATTTCTCATCCGAATTCAATGAAATTTTCAGGGATGTTACAGATTAGTATTTAGATGGTCCCCTATGAAAATCACCGCCTTTGGACTGATAGTAGCCACTGCGTATGCGCAAACGTGAATTTCCTTGTAACGGCCACAACTTCTTCGTTTTCCATCCGAATTCAATGAAATTTTCAGGGATGTTACAGATTAGTATTTAGATGGTCCCCTATGAAAATCACCGCCTTTGGACTGATAGTAGCCACTGCGTATGCGCAAACGTGAATTTCCTTGTAACGGCCATAACTTCTTCGTTTTCCATCCGATTTCAATGAAATTTTCAGGGATGTTACAGATTAGTATTTAGATGGTCCACTATGAAAATCACCACCTTCGGACTGATAGTAGCCACTGCGTATGCGCAAAACTGAATTTCCTTGTAACGGCCATAACTTCTACATTTTCCATCCGATTTCAATGAAATTTTCAGGGATGTTACAAATTAGTATTTAGATGGTCCCCTATGAATATCACCACCTTCGGACTGATAGTAGCCACTGCACTTGCGCAAACGTGAATTCAAGATCGAGATACGACTTCAAGGCTTAGTATATCAGACCTAAATGTAAGTAAAATAAGAATAGAAAAATGTTATACAGTTTTTTGACAATATACACTGAAAAATGTTTAATTTTGACCTCAGAAATCGATTCAGCAACTAATTTCCTATAAGAAAAACTTTTAGTTGTGGTAAAAGGAGGAAAATAAATCCCGTGAAAGAGTTATTTCATCACGAAACCTATTAGGTCGTTTTCCCGAAAGTTGGGTGAAGCCAAGATACGACTTTCTGACTAGCACGGCAGTATAGATCACCCTTCTGTATAGATCACTGGTTCTCCATCAATAGCACCTACCACCATCTGTAATCTCCCTTGACCTTCCCTCTCAAATTTCAGCTTCCTGCATTCAATAGGATTGAAAATGGCTTCGGAGCTCACTCAGCTGATCAGTGATCTGAAGAGTGAAGAAGATCTCCTCGGAAGCTGAAGACGCCTGGAAGCGCACTTCCATTCAATAGGATTGAAAATGGCTTCGGGGCTCACTTAGCTGATCAGTGATCTGAGGAGTGAAGAAGATTCCTCGAATGCTGGAGACGCCTGGAAGAGCACTTTCATTCAATAGGATTGAAAATGGCTTCGGAGCTCACTCAGCTGATCAGTGATCTGAAGAATGAAGAAGGTTTTGAGCAATGATTTGCAGCGTTTTTTACCCACCAACATTTTTTTTACCTACCAACTTTTTATTACCTACCAGCTAGGTACTACCTACCACACCATACTGGCTTCACACCTTCACAATCAAGTTTATTAGAAAGAACTAAACGCTTCACACTCGATTGGAAAAATAGAAAGCTTCATATGGAAATTTGATTACTGGTTACGCAGAAGGCAAAACTGTATACAAATCGAAGAAATGAACAGCGATCGCATTTTAGTCCGATAAAATTTGAATGGAGATTAGACCTCTTTTGCGATTCACACTCATGATTCTGTTTTATCGAAGGAAAACCTTCAAGTACTCGTAGGGACCGAACGGTTTGTCCTACAGAGCTCCGGGTGGTCTCAAAAATTTTTTAAAATTCAATACTATTTAAAATTGGTGAAAAAACGATACCTTAATTTCGAGAGTTTTCGAGCTAGGGCACTCTTGAAAATTTCAACCCTTAATTTTCACCCCTTAGAAGTGACTGACATCAACCAAAAGCTTCGCGGCACAACTAGACCCCAAATGGAGCCCATATACCAAATTTGAACCAAATCGGTCCAGTGTTGCTAAGAAAAGTGCCACGGACGGCGGACGGCGGACGGCGGACGGTGGACGGGGGACGGCGGACGGACATTGCAAATTTGGATTCTACGCACCTTGAAACGTAAAGTGACAAAGTTTGAGGGGGGGTTATAAAAATTTTTTGCGATACGATCACATAGGCTCATTATTAGAAATAATAAACCAAAATCGAATAAAAATTTGGCCGTCCGTCCGCCGTACGCCGTACGCGGCACTTTTGCCACTTAGCATTGACCGATTTTGATGAAATATGGTATGTAGGCTCCTTCTGGGGTCTAGTTGTGCCCCGAAGATTTTGGTTGAGGTAGGTCATTTCTAAGGGTTCCAAAACCAATTTTGAAATTTTGAAAACGCCCTAACTCAAAAAAATTTGATATAAAGGTATTGTTTTTCCTTCAATTTAAGATTCTATAGAATTTTTAGAATTTTTTGAGACCATCCGGAGCTGTGTAGGACAAACCGTTCGCTCACTACGAGAATTTAAGGTTTGGACGTACGATAAATCAGAAACACGAGTGTGAACCGCAAAAGAGGCCTAATCTCCGTTCAAATTAAAGCTGACCGAAATGCGATCGATGTTTTTCTTCATGTTGGATGGTTGGTGGCTTTGCAGACGAGTGATCTATATAGAAAAATAAAAAATAATAAACCATTGTGTAATAATTTGCAGCGTTTTCCATCTGCGTCGACAGTAGGAAAGAAATCTTTATTGACGCATACAGCAATTTGAAATCATTGTTTTGTTCTTCAGCTGTACTCCATTTGGCCAAAACTTGCGTCTTAAAAGCAGTTGCTTTATCTGACATCAACTTGATTGCAATCAGTTCTACGGAAAGAGACCTAAGATTTTATGATACGACTGGTCGTCACTATCAACTGAAAACTAGAGTATGTCCACTTTATTGAGTTTTTTACTATACAGGAATTGAGGGTGTGTATTGTGGAGAAAGTCCAGTTCTGAGGTTTGTTTCAAAGTGGACAACAACATTCTTTACGTACACATCCGTGCGTAGTACTCGTAATGTGTCCCCGGCCGTAACACGTGTTTACTCAATCAGCGTTGCTAAGGAAAGCCTAGTCACTATGAGGGAAGCTTAAGTGAAATCGAATATTGACAGAGACCACCCCTGGAACTCGTTACCTCGGTGGACAACAGTGATAGAATGGAGTGATCAAAATAAAGGACCTAAACTAACGGCAGAACTATTGAAAGATGGGACTTGACTGTTTGTTATGAAAGACAGGCCAATTTTTAGAGGAAAGAACCGCTTTTGATTGCCAATTTCCACAGTTCTACTATGTGTTTCTTTGGAAATCATACCTATCAGCTTTCATTAAGTAGGTTTTCACAACTGTAGTGAACTATCTGCTCTGTGAAGTGCATCGCGATGGACTATGAAAGACACAACTAGCACAATTGTCATCAGCTTGATGATGAAGTTTGAGAGTCAGTTGCACGTCATACAAGAACTAGTACACTAAATTTAACAACTAGATTGAAGATGACACCAATGTAGGACCGAAGCATGTCCTGTTTATAATCAGTTATAAGTTATAACTTGCTTCTACTACCGGGTGAAAAGCAAATTTATAATACTTTACAACAACTGTTGTTGCGTGTGAATACTAAAAAATGTTGGTTTTTGACCACGCTTTTTGTAGTTTATTCAGTATTCTAACCTGTACCTTCATTTTTGTTCTCGTGAACCAGATAAGCAAACTACCATTCCCTGCTACGGCCCTATTCTACCATTTCTACGAAGACATCGAAATTGATTCGCTATTCATATTTGGGGATTCCGAAGGCTCGATATATATTCTGAGATTTACTTGTCAACAAGGAGGACCGCTGAAGAAGTTTGAGCGGTCAACTAAACTGGACTATCAATGTTTGACGTACGACTCGCTTCTGAAGGTAAGAAATTTTTCGTTCTGAATCGCCGTTAAATTTATGAAAGGAGAAAAGTTAGGTAGACAAATTTGATCCTTTTAAAAGAATACCTACTCCTATTCCCATCCACTACTTTTACCTAGAAACGACAGACCGCGAGACACCCTGTGAAACAGAGGTCCTAATTGCCTTCCAATCTAGCCACAAACTTTCCCAGAACACTTTCCTTGATTCGAAAGACAGACAGATACTCACTTGACAAGAAATAATTAGCGAAGGCTCCAAATTTCGAATGCTGAGGTATTTGACGAACTTCCTCTGTTTATATATTGTTTACACCACAAAAGGATTCTTCCAAACATTGGGTATATCGAGGGTTGCCTGGCAGAAGTGACCAAGTGACTGGAAACAAATTTTAGCTGCGTAGGTAGGGGTGGATCGGGGTACTGGAAAGGGCATTTGAGCCCTTTATAGTTCCTTTATCATGGAGTTAACAATACTAGCGTGTAGAGCAGGCTTACGAGATATATGAAGCGTTAAAACCTCAATTTCGGGAAAAAATGGACTTGGTCACTTCTGCCAGGCAACCCTCGATATTTTCTTGTTACCACAGTAGTATTTTTTCTATAAATACCACATGAGAGTCACTTGGGATTGAAACCAATTAGACTACCTGATGTGCTCATAGATTAGTTAATTATGTCATGCTTTTAACGTTTTATTTTGATTCAATCTGATAATTGTAGATTACAAAGTTTTCTCACTTGATGCTATATCTAATATTTTATGAGGATATTAGATATCTAAAAATAGGTTCCCAACATAATTTTGTCCGTCAACTTGCTTTATGCGCTTCATTGTAATGAAGAACCGTGTAAAACATTGATTACTGAAGGAGGCGAACATGGTCATGTAATCAGTACATCTTGAACATCCCAAATTTGGACCCCAAACGTCCCAAACTAGGCTACCATTTTTCAAAGAACAAGAAATACCTTTTTTTAAAAGGATATCCCTAATAAACTCTTCCAGGTGATAATAGTACTATACTTATGAATAGTATTTTACCTTTTAGTGTTAATGAGGTTACTTAAAATTTAAGTTTAAATTTAAGGTTAAAATTTAATTTAATTTAAGGTTAAATTTAAGGTTAAAATTTAATTTAATTTAAGGTTAAATTTAAGGTTAAATTTAAGGTTAAAATTTAATTTAATTTAATTTAATTTAAAATTTAAGGTTAAATTCAGAGTAAATGAGGTTACTACTATTTAATAGTAGTAACCTCATTTACTCTGAATTTAACCTTATTCAGTTTGAATTAAACCTTTTTTGCTTTAATTTAAATATTTTTTACATTGAATTTAAATTTTTTCTATTCCCAAGCAGGAAAGTCAATTTTTGAAGAAAAATAACGCACGGAAACATCATTTAGATTCTCACAAGGGAACGTCATAGGGGAAACTCCTCCAGTTCATACGTGACCACTCCAGTGATAGGAACAGGTGACCACTTCAGTAAACGGTGGATGATGGTCCCCTGTGAATTGTAGGATGGTCTTCTTTATTGGATGATGTTCCCTATGAATTGGAGAATCCCCCCCCCCCCCCCTTCCACCAACGAAAAATGGATTTAATAACTTTAGAAATTTGTGCCCTATGACCTAACTTACTGTCGAAAATAAAAAGGTTTGTCCAAGCTTGATGGGGAGTATTGATTCCCCCCTCCCCACATAGCAAAGCCTGGACCTATGTAGATTTAATCCAGAATGTCATTTCTTTTATTGATAATTATCAACTTGAAGGAAGACTCTAGAGAAACGTGCTTGATGCAACATGCGATTCAAACTTATTTCAATTGGGCACAACCAGGAAGGTCCAAAACGTGGAATAACTTTGACAACTTTCAAGAACGTTCATAGTGGAACTTGGGTTATGAAGATTCTATATTCGAATACCGTCTGGCCTGGAAAGGAATTGGTTGTATCTTGCGCCAACTCAATGAATCATTCCATGGTGGCGATTGATGTTGTTGAAATGAAAATACTGAAAAAATTCAAGATTACTCGCGGTGCAAACACATTTTGTATTGTAGAAGGTTGGTTCCTATTATCACTACATATTGAAAATATTTCATCTAAGTACAGTCGGAGCCTGGAAAGTCGCTGGGGACATTGGTAAAAGGTAGTCAATCTGAGTCGAGCAGAGTATCCAGGCTTGAATGCTGTAAGCATTGGGTTGTATCAGGTTTTTTGGCCAGGCAGGAGCGACAGAGAGAAGCTGTTTTCTGGTCGCTGGCTTATCCTGTTGTGTCTCTTAACCTCCACCGCCAGTCATATTTATGTAAAAGAAGGGTGTGGGCTCAAGTTCCATTTAATGGATCTGGAGGCGAACTAGGCAATTCCAGGGTAACATCGAGCCGATCTGGCATCGCTCAGGGGTCGTCTTTTTGATGGGCATCTTGACATATAACATAATTTATAAGTTGTTAGGGACATAAGTCCATTTCTTTTTCTCTCATTCCGAAAGTGGTGAATGAAAGTTAGGCTAAGAAACTTTGGGTATTATGGTACCTCTGAACACAAGAAACCGAGTCAACAGATTTTCTGACTGTAATTTGTTTAACGACGCTATTTACAAATATATTGATCGCCATTTTCATAACATACTCACGTTGTTGTAATTCTGTGCTTAGGTTTGGACCAAATCATAACTGGAGGTTTTGACACTATAATTAGAATTTGGCATGTGAAATCACAGAAGAAATACATTGCCTCCATGAGCGGGCACTACGCTCCAATCGACGCTCTTTATGAACAGCACAAGGGCGCCAGAGTGTTTTCAATCAGCAGAGATAGAGTCATAAAAGTGTGGGATACTAAAGAAATGGTGTGCATTCAAGTAAGTTCTATTCACGAAATGTTAAATAAATATTAATTGCGAAAAAGGAGAGTTTTTTGAAAGCTCATTTTCTTTTCGACCTTCAACTCTGTCTAGATTGGCATCTTGTTATCAAAATATTGATGTGTTTTAGGGTGGAGGAAAAATAAATCAGGCTCTTAAGTACTTATTCGCCAGTTTGACGGGCACTAAGCGTGCTTACACTTATGTGCATACTTAGGCAACAATACAGTAGATCGGTTAGTAATATCAAATAATCACTGTCTCGACTCGATTAGACCTGTACCAACAAGCTTCAAGAACTTGGCGAAGCACCCATGGTTTGTTTTTACAACCCCTACTACCGCAAATGCATACTGGCTGGAAATAATATAGCTTACTTCAAGCTAGGATCTGAAGTCAACAAGTTTTTCTCCGAAGGATGCACTCATGTTGCTGGTGTCACGAAAGCTCTATACAATTCATTGTTCAAAGTAGTGAGTTTCTACTAAATTCAATTCAAATTTATTAGGCAAATGGATGCAATATAAATTAATTTAATTATATTAAGATATATATCTTCATAGTCCCATCTCAATTGTGCTTGGAACAAAGTATCGCATAAAATTTTATGAGTACTGGAGGATTCACTCTGCATTCTGTTTCCAAAGATTGTCACGGTGGGAATGGATTCCAACATAATGCTGTGGAACCCGTGGAAGGGCAAATTAGTCTTTGTCGTCCGCAAAGCTCACACTAAACACGTTTTTGGAGAAAACAAACCAATGGGAATATCTTCGGCTACATTCAGTCCCTCCAAAGTTTACCTTCTCACCGGTGCTTTGGACGGGTCGATTAAAATGTGGAACTTCGCGATTGGTACATGTTTACGAACGATGTATATCAAAGAAGATTGGTAAGATATTGTTTCATACAAATCTTTAGCAGAATTCAGTTTAGCTTGACTGTTGGTTTTGATCCTAATGGTAGGGACACTACCCCTCTTAGCTACACCCCCGTGGCTTTAAATTCAAAGGAGAGGATCCTTAACATACGGAACGTCGAAGCAGTGCTTTTAGTTAATACGAATCCTTAAGCGCAGGTAGTTAGGATGTTCAGGCACCATGTCCTTACTGAACAGATAAGTAACTTCTTCCTGAAAGGTCGTGGTTCATGTCTCAAGAGATATTCCCAGACAGATCGTAGAGTCTTCACTTCGAAGGCCAGATCTTCCGTTCCGCACATAATTTATTATTCCTAAGAACCACCAGCGGAGTCCGGAGCAACCTTGGGCGTCCCCTAGCAATCAGTAGTATGATTAATGATCACTTTTTCTAAAAATCATTGACTACAAAAGCCATCTCACTTCTTTTTTTTTTTTTTTTTTGAATTCTGTGACGATTGACTTTGAATTCTGGTCTTACGTTTTCCAGCTTTACAGCCCCAAGAAGGCTCATCTAGATGGGTATATTACCAGTAATACCCAAGCATGCTTGCCATTGGAGTTAGTTGAGGAATTTTTGTATTGCATATTGGTTGATTTCGGCCACTTTACCTACTAGGACTGACCTACTTAAATACAAAAATGGGCAAAATTTGCTCACTTTTCAAACCAGCATAACTCCTTTGAACACTTTTAATTAGATTTATTTTATTTTGAAAATAGCGTCGTCACGGGTCTGGTTTGGGTGCCCGGAAGGATTCTAGCATGTGGTTGGAATATGCACGTCAGCGAATGGGAGGACAAAGTCGAGCAGGGCGATTGCAAGGATTGGACCACCGTCCACACCAAAGACATTCTAGCTATGGTGCAGTGTGGACCAAAAGCCATAGTAACGGCCGCGTACAACGGAGAGTTGGTGTTCTACAATTTACAAAATGGACACTATTACAACAGATTCTTCGTTGGGAAACCAAAATTACCGTTGAGTTCATTATCTTATTTCTTCCATCAACATCCAATATAATTGGGCTATTATTGCATTGTACTTGAACCAAGAAAACTCTCCCGACAGACGTACATGATGCACTCAACCTGCTTGTTGTCTCTTATTAATGCGCAATATTATTTATTTCAGAATAACGATGGGGTTTACAGCTGCATTCAAAAAGGACACTGCCGAGGTAATGCAGCTCAGAACCGATCTTTGCGACGAGTCAGTAAGGTTGGCATTCCTAGATCATGGTGAATGATTGGGATATTTTTTTGAAAAGTCGTGTTATGCACGGTATCAAATTTAATTTGTTCTCCCTTACTGATATCTGAAAAAAAATAGTAAAATGCAACCAATCAAGAATTGCATATTCAGACTGAATGAAATGAGTGGACCTATGGAATTCCCAAAAAATATTCTTGATAGTACCTACTTCCTCCTGTTTATCTGAACAATGACTATAACTTCCTCGTCTTGTTTTTTACAGTTTGTTCAGTCTCTCACCATCATCCAGCAACGACGAAGGCCCTATGAAACTTTTTCAACGAAAAGAAAGGGATTCCGTTAAGAATTCCGCATCTCTGAACGAAGACAGCGATTCGATCATGAAAAGAGCTAAGCACTCTGATGCGAGTGCACAATCGGGACAAGAAAATAACACTTCAACGACCTCAGAACGAACCTGCGAATGTGAACCTCCTTGTTCGTGCGAGGCTCAGGAATTCAAAGGATTTGCTGGCGCCGGTATGATTTTGAACTTACTAAAGCTTTTTCTCGGCAGGTAGATGAGAAAATCTTCAAAATTCACCTGAAGGGAATCCTGAAAGGACTCCTGGATATCCTTATGTAGGATTTTATGGAGTAATACCGAACTCCCGATGGGCAGTCCCATATGTCAGAGTTCTGTTCTTGAGCAGATAAAATTGGATGATGAAAGTAGTGCTCAGGGCCTCCAACATATCTGACCATCCCTTCAAAATCAAGAGTCACCAGAAGTGCAAGGTTTCTTGTGTACCAGCGGCCTACCTGTGATTTTCTTACTGCAGTTACTACATCTGTTAGTGCATGCAAGGACAGATCCTCTCGAAAATCATACTATCAGGTTGATAGAACTGTTCTATAGCAAGCAGAAATCGAAGCAGCAGTAGTTTCTCAAAACCCTTTCCAGCTGTGTCCAGCATCCATGTTGTTCTCCAGTATGAGTCCCCCTTTCCTTTGAACTTACTAAAGTTTGAAAAAATAGATACGTGTTTCAGTGGGACATTGGACTAAGCCCTTTACAACGTACAAGTTCCTGCGCATTCAATATAGAGCAAAGGAAAAGTGCTTTCTATACATAGGTTAACTTTTCTGGTTTTCAGACAAAATGGAAGTTCATTGCCTGCTGTTTCTGGAAGTGAGGCCAGACCACCCTGAGGTAGGCTCTCTTTTTGTCGCTTTACAGACTGGGACAGTTCAGTTCTGGTCACATAACCCAAAAGGAGGATACATCGACTCTTTCTACGCTGTTCACATCATTGGAGACTATGTAACAACAATGGCGACTGAAGATGATAATGAATTCCTTTTCACCGGTAAGTGTAAATGCCATCCTCATCTTAACAAAGAGCAAGCACCCGGTTTCCAAAGATTGCTGCTAAGTTGGCAAGGAGTTTGCAGAGCATTATGTGTTGATTGCATGACCTGGCAGATATTTGTCATCTTTGGACCACAGGACTCTCAAAGCGGACATGGAGGTGATGGTTTCAATATTCTTCACAGTCTATCGTGAGCTGGATCCATAAGATAAATAAGCTCGTAAATGATGTTGGGATTCCTTTTAATATGGACGATGGGCTTCCAGATTGCGTGTCGAGTAGTTTAAGTATAATAAAGTCTTATGATACAAACACTCCGGAGGAGTGCTCTGTGTGTAATCTCCCAGCTCGTGAGGAGTTTTTCATTATCTCTGATATACTGCTGCATTAACGCTGTGTTCCGTCTAGCTTCCTTTAACTAAGCAACGCTTGATCGGGATGAGGCTGTTCGCATCCTGAATGGACCGAGTCGGTAGGGATTCGTTTTGGCAGATCTGCCTGGCTGTATCAGGGAATTACATTTTCCACTGTACAGTTTACTTTTCATGTTCTGTTTTATCTATTTCTCCAGTGTAACACAAGTACAACATTTGTTTAATTTTTGTTAGACTCTTCTTCTGGCAGACGGGATAAACCCTTTATTTTTACCCTATATTTTTATTTTTTATACATAAATGTAAGTTTTTAATATTGTTAATAAACTTTTATTTTCTTCTTCTTACCATCCATCTACTCTACTTGGTACCCCTAATCATGTTTACTAGCATCCAACTGTCGCACAGAGCGTTGCAATTTCCTTGTTTGTACCTAATAGTCGGTACAGTTTAGTACAGTATAGTTGGTATAGTTTTGCGTTTACAGGAACAAGGTTTGGTTACGTCAAAATATGGCACATCGTGAATTATTGCGTCCTGCCGGCGATGGTTATACACCGGTGTGTTCCTGCTCTCAGACTCGACTTTCCTTTTCTCATGAACGATAAAATTCTTGGACGAGCCAAAAGGGCTGCCAGGGGTCAAGTCGAGCCGTTTCTCTGCTCTTCGAGCCGAAACCATCTAGACCGAGTGATGCACATTGAGCTCTTGAACAAGCAGAAGATGTATGCAACGTAAGGTTTCAAAATACGAGTAGGTAGGTATAAGTAGGTACTCGAATAGGAGGGCATAAAGGGTGACCCAAATGCAAAGGACTAGCCGCTATCACTCTTAACGTATGAAGCAAAACCATAGAAGAAGTATGTGAGGCTGGCTCAATGGAGCCCAGGTTATAGGAATCCAGTGCGATTTACTTAAAATTTAAATCTTTTAATCAAGCACAAAGCAATTTACCTACTGCTACAAGATACGAGATGGTGTACAGCTCTATGTTTCTGTAAATAAAAGAAAATACAGACAAAATGGAGAAAATGCGACAAACGGACAACTCTTGCTAAACTCCATCAGATCGACAAGGAACTACTCTTGAACGTTCAATTTCAGAGTTTTCCAAGTGAGAGTCATCTGAATGAGTTAGGTTTTAAATCTACCACTCAAGAAACATAATTTTTGCTTGACTATGTGAACTCAAGTATACACTAGCAAGTAGCGACGAGGTGCATCAAGTGCTCTTTGATATGCACCAGACGATTCTGGCTTTAGCGGGGGAGGAGACAAAATGCATTTTGGGCACCATATTATGCGTTATTCACTCCACTAGTTTTCTAAGTAAATGGGCTTTTTGTACACCAGAAGGCCTTTGAGAGGGCATTGGCACAGCATTTCATGTTGATCACAATGAAGGGTAATCTGAGAGTATGCATTGCTTTTGCGGTATTCCTGTCTCAAAGTTTTGGATAAATAGGTGGATCAAAAATTCCTCACAAAATATAGAATGCAGATTGAAATAAATTATCATGATGTTTCCGTAATACCTTTGACATTGATACAAAAATTATTATATTGTTGAGTTTATTGCTGTAGTTAATAATTAAAAACACCCAATAAACGTATAAAAACTGTTTACAAACAATGGAGAGCAGCTGCAATGGAGATCCTACATCAAATACCAAAGTTATTGATTGCAGGTGTGGTCTGGATCGGACAGTTAGAATTTGGACATTTTCGGGCAATTACATCGGAGTGCTGGGTGGCGTCAATCCCTGGAAACCCATTGACGAAAATGAAGTTGCCTCAGTTCCAAGCTCAGAGTGTAGAATCCCGGCTGACTTGACGCGCGTCCTTTCGTCCACGAGTTTCAAAGTAAGCGTTCCCACTACCTAATAGTATCTACTTTCATAACCCATAGGAGAAAGTCCGTAATTTGAGGAGTAATTTGAGGACTACCTACTTACTTGAAGGTCTTACGTATGTAATAATACCTACTTACTTAACCCATTTCAAGCCAAGGGTAGAAATAACTGAATAATGAGAAGAGGAGGATAAATTGTTTTACAAAATGCCAGCCAAAATAAAGCATCATTTGCTCCCCAATCGAGAACAAAATTACTCGATATTTTATGAATTTTACTTTTTTAATGAGATTTGAGAGGCCTCAGTTTTCCAAATCGATATGATTTATCCAGTTCATTGTTTTGGTAGAATTTAAAAGTATATTTATGGACCGGAAATGTTTCTACTCATGGCCCAGAAAGCTCACCCGTCCAGAATCGAATTTGAGCCACCTTACCCGTGCCTTCGCCAAAGAGGCCTCCTTTTCAAAAAATGTCCAAAATTGCATTGAGCTCCTGAACATCAAAGAAAACGTTTTCTGAAAAGTTTAGAAACAGCATGATCGAGAAAAAATTCTCCTGCAAAGATTTAACACTATTTTCAATATTTTAAAAAAATCATAAATATAAATGCAAAAATTCATCAGTGGCCAGAAATAGGTTATATGATCGGAATAAATATCCTGTATATATTTTAAATTTCCAGGTTTTGACATCAAGATCTTACATCACCTCCTCTTGGTCTTCTACACCCGCGACAGATGACGATGTGACCGGGGAAGAACTATTCGAGTACAAGTACACGGAATTCGAAGAATCATTCCGAGGAATCTGCAACTTTCCTGAAGAGAACAAGGACTACTTAGTCAAAACTTCCGACACTTCTGACGTCGACATAATTCAAAATAACATGAAAGAGCCTGTGGTAAGTTATACTGGAGTCGAACACTCCACTCTTGGCAAGGCCATTGAAGCCTTTATCTCTGGGAGGTACATTATATGGTCACCCAGTCTGGAAAAATTTTGGAATTACGACTAAAACTATGTCTCAGTAACTAATAACCAGAGACCTTCAAATGCCACATTGCCACGGCGCCACACTAAAATGCCACATTCGGCCCATTTTTCGGCAAAATGCCATATTTCGTTGATTTCTTTGGAAATGCCACATTTCGCCTTATTTGACTAATACTTATTTTTACTAACACCCGAGAACGCCGAGAAAAATATGAAGAATGGATGTTTGCTAAAACCAGGTAAGATTAACTTATCATCACAGGTCAACGTGGGTCTTCGGCTGTTGTTAGGGTCTCTTGTCCGTTCAAAAATAACTTTCCTGGATGCGGATTAGAAAGTCCGATGCAGGATCATAATGGGAAGTGCATGTGTACCTGAGACCCTCTTCCCGCAGCTTCATTTTTGGATTCAAATTTTAAAAACATTCCAAGCATAATCGAGCAGCTACAATCTCAAAAGATTCTCCTGACGACCTCTGTGGAGAAGATGGAGGAAATCGCCAACACCGACTACCCACGAGCCATTGGATTAAGGGTTAGCGCCAAGGTACAGTCCGTTCTGGACAGGAATTGCGGCTGGGAAGAAATGAAAAGTATAGCCACGAATCTCGAAGGGTAGGAATCTTCTCTCAGGGAAGAGTGGGACGCTGAAGACGTCCTTGCAATGAAGTACGCGCCCGCGACTTCTGCCGATGTAGAGAGATCATTCTCTCTAAATTGAAATATATACTGAGCGACCGTCGTCTCAATTTATCCATGGATAACATAGCCGCACAATTAAATTTGTTTTATAATTGAATTTGACATGTTTTAAATACATGTAAATTTGTTGGAAATACATGTAAATAGTTGATATACATAATACAGTGGTTGATATGCTTTCAAGTTTCATGATTTAATGGTTCAAAATCCCTTTTATGGTGGGGAGGGGGTGGAAAGTTGAAAAAAATAAATACCACATCAGCTGAAATAAATGCCACATTTGGCCACAATAAGTGCCACATTGCCACATTGTATAGTGCCACATTTTATAAAAATAAGTGCCACATTTTGAAGATCTCTGCTAATAACCCCATAAATCTATCATCTCAATTGTTCCCCAAGTGTTAAAATCAAGTGACATCCGCCAATATTGCTTAGCTGTTGACTCTAACGCCAATTTATTAATTTCATGCCAATGATTACCGCCACCTTTGCTGTCTCGAGGTTTGAAAGTGTAATAAATCATCAACACGAGTGTGAATTGCAAAATGAATTATTCTGACTCTGGGTGATTTTACTCGGGACAAATTGATTTCTCTTCGACTGTTTTTAAATCATATGAGTTTTATTGCAAGATACATTGCTTCAAATTACGGGACAGTTAATGACGTGTCCATGGCAATTTGAAGGAGTGAATTTAATTATCGGAAATTGATATGTGACGTCCACTGCTCAGTTCCTCTCAACGACGTAAAACGTGGTAAATTGTTTTCGAGCGGTAAAATTGAAAGGAACTGATTTTTAGGGACGCCTCATTTCAATCTCACTACCTACTTTATGCATGAATTTAGAATTTAACTAAATTCGCAGTTTATAAGTAGGATAGAGTTCAGCCTGCGAGCGTCTACTTTTCCTTCTGATGATTTTTACTGATAAGGCAAGAAATGTTCAACTGACTGGGGAAAACGAGAAAGAATAACTCAAAATTTTTGGACTTACCTTGTCCCGGCGTGTGGGTGCACTGGGTTTACGGTGGGACATATTGCTGTCCCATCAATGAAGTAATTTCACCATTACAATCACTTGTTGGAGCTGTTTCTGGGAATGTGTAGCCCAGGCAAATTAGACTTTTGTCTCCAATAAAATAGCGCAAAGCTGGAATTGATCTTAATCCACTTTGGGCATCCCGAATAAGAGTACCTAATATGTTTTCAGTTTTTCAAAGGTTTTATGGTGGCAGTTAAATATGTTTAGGAGTAATCACGAAGAAGAAATTTATGTACCTTAAGAATGAAATCGACATACTTTAAGAATACCATCGGCCGTCATCTGGTACCAGTGAGATCACCGAAGTGAGGAGTAACTCGGTTTAGTACTTGGATGGGTGGCCGCTCGCGAGCGTGAACAGCGGGAATATTTTGTGTGTTCAGGTTCTTGGAGACACCTCCTCACCATAAAGAATTGAGGCAATTAGTAGCCATGACAAATTCTGATCTTCCCTTTGGAAGACAGCTGAAGACGTCCTCGACGTAAGGAATCGCAGTCAGAAGAAAATCCAACCTAATATATGGTTAATTACTTTTTAGTTACCTTGAATGAACAATATCTTTATTAATGTGGTTCTATTTGAGGATTAAAAAACCTTTGAATTTTTACAATGAAGTAATAAACACCTAGGTAGGAACTTACTCACCTTCACACGCAACAATTATTATAACATGAATGAAGCTATTTTATTTTTTACTTTGCTATTTTAGCTATTTTATACACTATACACTATGCACTTTAAGCTATTTTACCACCAATGTTCCCATTTTAGTTGAGGGTGCTCAATATGCTGAAAACTGTCGGCCAGTACGATATGAACCCACCAAAAGGGGATAGACTAGCTCGCAACATAAAGCAGTGAGTATTTTACCTTATTTTTGATATTCTTGCATCTTAGTTGAACTGTGGTTTGGTAGCAGTTAGTAAAATCAGATTTACCAAACCTGGCAATATCATCCTACCTACCTGAACGTAATAATTGATCTCGACAAAGGTACGGACAAGGTTATTGGTGAGGGGAGGATAAATTGCGGCGGATCCTCAGTATGTGCTTATGTTGTTTATTTTTCATGTCAAAAATACATGAAAGACATGAAAAATAAACAACATAAGCACATACTGAGGATCCGCCGCAATTTATCCTCCCCTCAACAAGAAGGCAACAAACTATGAAAGGTACGGACAATAGGTTGAGGTTCACGAGCATGGATAAAAGCCAAGATTGAAATTAGATCCGCGGTTCAGGATTTTGTCCATTTTACGAAATATTTTCATCTGTTAGATTGATGACCTGTATAAGCCCTGCGAGCCAGTAGGACTCAAAATCAATTCTTCAAAGACTAAAAGCTCTTTTTAACTGTAGATTTAACTGCAGGCCGCCGTGAGGCCGCCCTACGATCAGTGTATTTTGCATCGTATAGTGTATGGGCACCCTAAGGATCAATGTGTTTGCCCAACTGATTTCACAGTCGAAAATGAGCACTTTGAGGAAGACAATTTGGGATGCCAAAGACTATTTGGGCAGAGAGATGGCTGCCGATGGAGAAGGTCTTTTGGGCGTAAAGACTAGGCTCAACTAGGCAACGGGAAATTTGGAATCCCTTTGACTAGTATCATACTAGTCAAATGGAGGTCCTCACAGCTTGGTTCAAAAACCAAACTTCGTACATTTGAATCAAATTAGAAATCCATGCTTCTGCCGATGGCTGATGTCGTCTGAGATGAGCAAGGCAAGTCTACGTCAACAGACGCCTTCAGTGGCCAACAGATTATCCGAGAAGTGGCCGGGAAGTACGAGTAGATATCCAACTCTGAGCTGCAATGAAGATGTTGTACCAAGCAAATAAAATGGAGATGATTAGTTTTAGGGCATATCCTCGGAAGATTGAACTTCCCATGGATACCCCCGCTAAGGAAGGCCTTGACGACTAGTTACCTACCTTCTACCAACGTCTTCGAGACGTTAATTATTGATTATTGAGACGTTATTTACGTATTGTGACTACAGAAAACGGGGAGGCTCGACCCGATTGTAAAGAAAAAAGTTTTGAAGAAATCCACAAGGTACCTTTTCATGTGCCTCGAAATTCTGCTACTTCCCTCAACGTCGAATTGGGATTGTGAATACCATGCTGAGGAAATGGTCGATGGTTTGAGGAACTCCTCGAGCATTCCCTCCATTCAGGACAGTGGATAGCGCTGAGAATGCGACGTTCCTCATCGCCTATTCGAGGATTTCCTTTGCCTTGAGTGAAGACTGTGAACTACGCCTCAATGGCCGGTGGAAGTCTTTACATTGGCACTATAATAACAATCTAGATAATGTTACAGAAATATTGAGTTTTCAGTAAGGCGACAGCTTTAGACTTCCAAGTAATCCATCTGGGAGGATGGTCACAATCGTGATAAGGCTAAGTTGAACTATGATAAATCTCTCACAGATCAACTCTAGTTAATCCGCGTTGGTAAAACCGGTCCTTAGTGTGATATTATTCATATTTTTATAATGTGACAATATTATCTACACAAAAATTCTTACTTATTTATACAAAACTTGCAGGCTTTTGGAAGACCAAGATAGAAAATGGTTGAAGGGGCGTCCTACACCAGTAGGTCAGCCAACCAGAACGAGACCCAAAGAAAGATGGGTCGTTCGCCTGCCTAGCCATCAGAAGTAAATCATTTCAGTTACACAATATAATATAAATATGTAGGTAGTGTAAATATGTAGGTGACGTATGAAATTTTCATCTCGATTGATATTTCGACCTTGGAGAACATCGAAAAAATGTTAGCTCCAGAGCCCGGTATTGATAAAGTCAAGTTTTCAATCCGAAAATCGAATAAAAAAATTTCCGTCCGTCCGCCGTACGCGCCACTTTGCCCAGATCCCAAGGACCGATTTTGAAAGACTTGAAAATTTTTCAAGGCTGAAAAGAAGCAAGAGAGTTGTGTTTAAAAAAAACGTACAAATGAATGGAAATTTTTCCTTTGAATGGCGATCCATCGATCGCATGCGCAGATTTTACGCAATATCACGTTGGGCACAACCTCATGCTTTTTTTCATCACTCCCTCAAAAAGGAAGTGCCGGTTATCTGATGAGAGGGCCGAACTCAACTCACAAAAATAAGAGAACCCTCTGATAGGAGAAATGAAGTAACTAGAGAGGTTGAATAGGCACCACAGTTTCTTTGTGGTTTGCGATGTAAGAATCGTTTTCCACAGTCACATGTAAGGATATGAATCACCTTGAGAAAAATCAAAATTTACTTGACAATTTAAAACTGATGAGTTAAAGTTGAAGGCACCAGATTTTGAAAGAAGAAGTTTTGCAATGAGGAGGATCTAGTCTTGAAAAAATGATGTGGCTGTATTGAAAGTGATATTAAATAATACAACCTTGGTAAGTATACCGAGCACATACCAGTTAGGGGGCATACTTATATTTATATGGGAAAATTTATATAAGACAATTATCTCGCTTTATAAATGTAGGTGATCTTATATTTTTCACCATTACTGTTATTCGTTGCAATAAATGAGTTGATTTAACGACCGTCGTTTATTGGTTCAGCACCCTGTAAATTACTGGCGATCTTAAAAAATCAGCTGCCAAACACTGATGCAGAAACCTATCTTAGGAAAATACAAATATTAGTCTAAATATTGGAGTTTGTGCAGATTTCAAAGTTTTGGTAAACTGCTAGGATCTCAGACAATCCATCAAAATCAAGAAATTCAGCGATGAAGTGAGCCTACAAACTCAAAATTTTCTCAAGGCTTCAAGCACTGGTACATTTACAATTTCAAAATAAGGTGGGAGTGAGATACCTGAGTCATGATTTGACTACTTTCCTTCCATCAAATCGCGACTAAGAACAACGAACAGTAAGTACCTACTTACTTTCAAACAACTTCACATCCCTCACCCCCGCGGTTCAAATCCAAATAACAGGTAATACCTATTGGTTCTTCTCCTCCCAATACACAAATAGAACCCCTCATTGCTTATAGGACGATATATCCATCTATACTTTTCATTTTATACTAGATGTATCTATTTATAATCTCTTTTCCTTGAGTTGGTTTCCATCGAGGAGTGGGTTTATAAAGGTATAATATAACTTATCACTCCGTAGCTAGGGACGGCACGATACTCCAAAGTATCGATACTCCTTTCGATACGATATTTCTCAGGAAGTATCGATACCAGATATTTTTCGATACCGATATAATAAAATATCTATACTTCGATAATATCGGCTCAAAGTATCGATACCACCGATATTTCAAATTAACCAAATAAAAACCCTATTAATTAAGAAAAGGCAATGTATTTGTTAAAAAACAATAATTTCAAATGTAATAAAAGTCAATGGCAATTAAAAATGTAATAATCCAATTTTTAAAATTTAATTAAAATGAATGAATAATCATTCCATTTTATTTCAATTACAATTCTTATTTGCAAGAAATCTCTGTTGAATGACATGATGTTTTTCTTCCACTAGAAATCGAAAGGATCAAGTAAGAAATCAGTTACAATTCAAATAATACTACTTATTATTCGAAAAAAGCCGTTCGCACCTGACTGATGTCGCCATCACGATTAATATTTTGCATGCCTCCCTCTTCTTGTAAGTTTGGGAAAACGGGTTTAAATTCCTTCCAAACTCACATTTGTACTATTTTGAGGCTATCGTGGCGATATATCGCCACACGATATATATATCGTTTCAATTGATACTATTCTGAGCCTATTTTGAGTGTTATTCTGTGGCAGACAATAGATGGTATTGTTTTCTATTACCTATTTGGTATTTTTTTACCAATTTACAATGGCAAAATCTTCGATAATATCGTCAAGAAAGTATCGATACCTCCGATATTCTAGGCAAAAGTATCGATACCAAAATATTGGTTTGAGTTTTGCATCAAAAGTATCGATACAAATATCGGTATCGATACCCAAAAAGTATCGATACTCCGATATATCGGTGGTATCGTGCCGTCCCTATCCGTAGCACGTTGGACCTGGGCTTGATTGCTTACAGTATACCAATTAACAGCTGAATAATTCCCCAAGAATAAACTATTTTCCCTTTGAGAAACAACACTTTTTACAGGTTCTGGAGAAAAGCGACCATTCAAGACCAAGAAGCCGCTCAGTCTGTGATGCCTCAGAGATCCGAAACCAGCGTCAAAACCACGTTGAGCAGCGTCAGCACGAAAACGCGTCCCGGCTTGTCACCTGACGCCAAGAACTTGGAAGTGCTTCTCAGAGCGTACGAGGAAAGTGCCAAAGGGTGGTACAAACAGCAAATGTAAAGTTAAATATTAAAGTGAAAAATTGTATTTTGGGAATGAAATGCTCCATAGTAGTACATTATTTTTTTCTTCTTTTCTTTAAATAGTATAAAACGTTCAATAATAAATTGAAAAAACAGTAGGAATTGAGAATTTTGATTAACGTTGTCATGGAGGAAGGAAAGTACAAAGTGTTGGATATATCCGGTAGGTATACTTAGGTAATGGAAGACGACTACATCGACAGTGGAGTACAATTACATGCAGTCAATCATACAAGATGGTTCAAAATCTAAAGTCATCAAGTCTGTACCAAATTCAGACTTCTTTTGTTTACTCTTACAAAAACGCCTAGAACGTTGAAAGGGGTTGGTGTTTACATAAGTCATTCAAAATGAAGATTAACCTGAGAAAAACTCGATGTCGAAATCCAGTCATGGACGTTATGTAGATAATAAAAATGAAATAGAACACTGGAAAAACGTTATCTACATTTTGACACATTATTTTCGGAATTTGGAATTTACGTTAGAAATATTGTGATTGGACAACAAGATTGTCATGTTCATCTAATAGGTATAGGTAGTATTATTTTGATTGGCTAAAACTATCATATCGCACTGTCTAGAAAACTCCTGGAGAAGGTAAACATCTATCTTTTGTATTCAGAGGAAGTTTGAAATAGCGTGTTGAACTCAACGATTATTTTGAAATTTATTGTTCAATGCTGGTCGTGTCTTGTACCTACTTTTTTGCACTTCTTTGATGTGGGGTGTCCATGTATGTGTTTACAGTTCCGCTTACGAGGTGATGTAAGTCAGTTCACACAACACAGGTCTTTGTATTGATTTGAACTGATCATAACTATTCTGCTCAACAAACGGGTATGCAGGGATCAGCAATTCGACAGCTAATTTGCTACATCTTTTCCCTCTCAACACTTCACTTTGTAATAAGGTAAAAAACCACTCAATTTTCGCAAAAATAGCACGTTTTTTGAAATTGAGTAATTTTCAAGTTTGAGGTAGATATTATATCGACCTTTTGCACAGTTTTACTGAACTGGTCAAGAACTCTCCATATGGGAAATTTAAAGCTCTTTCCAACTGTGTAATTAGATTTGAAACTGCATGGAAAATGAGGAAAGAATGAGTGCTTCTAGGTTTTAAGCGGAGTAAAGTTATTGCAAACTCTGTATAGTTACAGTTTGGGCACTATGTGGAGATACAGGGATGAGGGTACATGACAGCTAAGACTGAGAAGCGTCCTGATTAGGTTTCGAGGCGTAGCTAGAGGTGCCCATACACTATACAATTGCCTGCAGGCTGCCGTAAGGCCGTCGCCTCAACAGATGAACGTTAGATATGCCAAATACACTAGAGAGTTTTTGGTGCCAGAATCTGACGGGGCCCCATTAGGAGGAGACTAGCGCGAGCAACAGAGGATGCTACCCAGTTGAAGGAGGAAGCCCGTTAACTATGGACAGGGGGTGAAGGGAGGGGCTCGTGACAGTAGGCACCTAGGAACGGGTGACTGTCTGGGGGCACCCTTTCATTGTCGTTAATGGTTGCCAAAAACTCTCTCGTAGAAAGTTTTTGGCAACCACTAACGGACCCGTGGAACCTCTTCACAAAGCCGCGGTGGCCTCACAGTGGCCTGCAGTTAAATCGAAAGTTAAAACTGACAGTGTGTGGGCTCCCTAAGGCTCATCTCACAAGATAGCAGGAATCAAGGATTGTTCAATCCCATGTCTTCAATTCCCACTCATAAGCTGTGGTGGAGGATTTAATTTGAAATTTTCACGTAAGTTTTGGAGAAAAGAATTGGGAAGTAATTCCTATTTCGATGATTTGCATGAAAAGAATTTTGAAGTTTTTCAAATGTATGCGATGAAGAGTGGTAGTTAAAGTTCCAACTACCTCGAGGCTCCTACCTTCATCTTGTGATCAGTCCATAGTACCTCAGGCTGGCATCGAACAGCACCACAGTCGCGATAATGTATCCACCAATCTTGCCACCCAACGACAGCTTTCTTCTCTGTTGAGTCAACTCCGATACTCTATGGTAGGAAATACACTAAGCTAACCGCTATACCTACACCTCTATAAACCTTTCTTCACATCGTATTGGGACAATCGATGCTCTCAAGAATACATAAAATCATCTGCCTGTTTACGAGGAGATTCGTCCATTGTTCTTCCACCTTACGAGTAAGATAGGTAGGAAATTGACTTTGGGCTGGGTGGAGGCCCAGGTCAGAATCAGGGGAAACGAGGAGGCAGATGTAAGGGCCAAGAGTGCAGCTGCTGATTACTCACTTCCGGTGGTTTCCGAGCTCAAGCCATGTTCAGTGCTTAGGTCTCAGTTGGGAACGGACAGCAATGGATGCTGGGGAAACTTGTGGATGGCGACTGAGGACATAAGAGGAGGTTCTTTCCTACTGTCTCGTTTGGACATGAATCTCGCCGTCTCCTGGAAGCTGACTCTACTCCTCATGGACACCGGGCATATCTGAAGCGTTTTCATGTGGCGGATGACGATAGCTGTTGATGCCACTTGAGGGTACCCGGGACGTATATTGGCAACCGTGCGAGGTTCAGAGGACGCTGGCCTACCCCACTTCAGGAGCTGCCGCGTGATTTTCGGAAGGTGCTGTTGGAATTCTTGGAGTCCTTAGATTTTGGTGACTTTTAAATGTTGTTATCTGAGTGTTGCTGTTAGTTAACTTTTGTTCTGTATTAGCATATTTTGACTATTTTTATCTACTTATTTAACATTTTAATTTTATCATGCACATGTCTTTTATTTGAATTGTATTTTTATTTGCATAGCAGGTGTTATTGTGATTTAATTTTTTTTAAATCGTATTTAGGAGACTCATGAAGAGTGAAAGTGATGAGCCAGTCTGGTGAGTCCCAAGCTACACTTCTCACCTTGTTTGATGATTGCCAAAAAGAGTTCAACACGCCATCCAACCAGACCTAGTTTTTTTTTCTCATAAAGAATAGTTACAATATAAAGTTTTTGCCGACAAACAGCAGAGAGTTCCCAATTTACAAAAGTTGATTTTTAGTCTAGAAGGAAGATTTCAAAACGGTACGTGCACCAGAAGGTTCACTTTACAAAATGGTCCTCAAGTAATAATATTTAGTTCACTTCTATGCGACACAAGCTATCTATAGAAATCCAACGCTACCTCTACAGAATTCAAAGCGCTATTTCAGTGAACAGCTAGAAAAACAAACATTATTGCTCCGACAGTCTTGTATTTTACAGTGTCCCTTTTATCTTCACATTTTCAATGGTTTTACGAGAAAAAACATTAGATAAAAAATTCGAGAAACGTCTAACTCTTAAATGATTGACAGCAAAGTAATTAAAGGAGATAACACTTGGCCAGATACATCGGCTGAACTGTATGTCACTACTGAATACTGGGGATATCATTACTTCCTAAGTAAACATAGCTAAAAATACTGCGTTGAACATTTACTTTGTAATATATATATTTTTTTACTGAACAATTACTATAAAAGTTGAAGTCTTTCGAAGAAGATTCAAGTTCCAAAGGAAAATTCGATCAGTTCAATGAAGAATGGAATGAAAATTTGGCAAACAGTTTTGTCGTTTAATATAGTTAGATATTATTTGTTTAAAGTCTTCTCAATTTCTAAGACTATTTTTTTATGTAGTAATAAGTTATGAGTTTTTCATGTCTCATCCAGGCCCTAGTGATGATTGTACGAACGAGGAACCTACAAATATGGCGTTCCCTTACAATTTACATACTTTTTATACACCTATATATTTCTTTTAGTAATACCCACAGTCCCACACATCTTCTGGTAAAAAACTGAAGGTAGGCGTTGAATCCATTCATTGTGTAAATATGCCCTCAACATATACGTGTATTATTTTAAATAATTGATATCAAAAACAAAGTTTCTACAATTGGTAAGCAGCATCAAGGTGGTTCATACTGAGAGGGCTTGATTGGGGCTTAATTAAACTGAAATAAAAAGGTTCCGTTCAATTACCAGAAGATGGGCGTTCGTATCTCTATTGTACATTTTATAGAAATACCTCCTCGGATTTTCAAAAAAATACATAGGTCAATAAGTAAAAAACGAAAAAAGTAAAAATAAAAATAAATAAAACTAAAACAGCAAAAGTTTCAACGAATTTTTGCGTCACAATATGGCAATTTTTTACAATAATCTTATCGTATTTTTTTGTCTTAACGCTATTGCATCCACTAAAGAAAAGAAAGGAGTTGCCTCGAATCAAAGACAGACGTCTGTAAGGCGTTAATGTCGGGTTTTCGTAAACATGATTGTAAGTTTAGAATTGTGGCAAGTTGATGTTATTTTGTAGTTGATTGTGCAATCGTTTGGTTGAGCTGGTCACACACGCGGTATTCGCCGAATAGAGAGTGTTCGGTACACGTCAAGTGGCTTTGCTCACCAATGGCGAACCACGAGCACCTTGACACGGATTCGCCGAGCACGGTGGGATGAAAGGCAGATAAAACGGATGGTGGGTGATGTATGAGGCTGGCTAGATTGCACTCTAGTTTCAAGTGACAGTTCGCAGCCACACCACGGGAAGGCCTGCATTCGGCACACAGGCCTTCGGAAATGATTGGTGAAAGTGGGAAGCGCCTCAGCTCTGTTTATTCTGGGCACCCGACAGAGATGAAAACTGAAGTGAGAAGTCGATGGGGAACCTTCGGCTCCCGGGAATCATGGAAACGTAACAGCCGTTCTTATCAATATGAGTTCGACAGTTTTGTTCGAGTGATTCCTAGTTTAAATTTCAATAGGGGTATTCATGGTCTGGGAGATTCGACGTCGAATTTGGAGATTCGACGAGAGTCAGTGCGCATGCGCACCGGCCAATACGACGATTCGATTTACTACGGGCTGAAGGCGTCGTAAATTGAGATTCGACGTCGAATTACAAAATGTGATCCTAGCGCTAGCGGCAGTTCTGTGAAGCAGCTATCATAACATCAACAAACAGAACTTCTCGTCCTTTCATTTTGAGTTTTTCTTTCAACACCTTTTTTTGTTTTTTATTCCGTTTTTCCGTTCGTTTATTTCGTTTGTGTTCTGTTAGAAGTGGGTTTTTTTCTCGATTAAAATTTAATGAGTGGAGCTGAGCCACCCAATTGGCTAAGGAAAAATACCCTCTGGGGTATTATCATTTTTCAGCTATAAGGAAATTAATGAACATGCGGTTCTTTTGGCACTGATTTGGTTACCGTCTGATGCCGCAAGGAGCGCTGCGCACAATTCGATTTTCGACGATGTGGGAGCCTCATGAGACCCTCGAGTTTACGACGATCCGATATACGACGATTCGACGATCGAATCAGACCATGAATACCCCTAACATAGGTTCAGGAAAGTTCTGGAGCCGGAGGAAGTGAGCGATGTGTTTTGCGAGTGGCTCCTGGATAGGCCAAATTTGCACAACACTGTACAATTCGCCAACTATTTGCATCATAATTACGTTGCTGACGACTCCAAGTTCATCACTACAAAAATTCATGAGGTTCCCCACTCCATACTCTTACCTCGCCACCACTACTGCCCTTCCCCTGCCACCCTCTAAGCCCTACTTAACTGCCTCAAGCTGTCCCACCATTCCACCACAGGCCTTAGTCACCCACATGAATATTTGACTTCTAGTACAGAGCACCCAGCCGAATGTGGTGCCTGGCGCTTGCTGGCCTCTAGGCGAACATTCGTCCCCTTTGATGAGGCCGACAAGAAGCGGAGGACTTGAATGCTCGGCCCGACCACAGGCTCAGAGTTCAGCAAGCACATTTGGCGACCACAGGCTCAGAGTTCAGCAATCATATTTGGCGACCACAGGCTCAGAGTTCAGCAAGCATATTTGACGACCACAGGCTCAGACTTCAGCAAGCACAGGCTCAGAGTTCAGCCAGCATATTTAACAGGCTCAGAGTTCAGCAAGCACATTTGGCGAGCACAGGCTCAGAATTCAGCAAGCACATTTGACGAGCACAGGCTCAGAGTTCAGCCAGCATATTTGATAGGCTCAGAGTTCAGCAAGCACATTTGACGACCACAGGCTCAGAGTTCAGCAAGCACATTTGGCGAGCACAGGCTCAGAGTTCAGCAAGCACATTTGACGAGCACAGGTTCTGAGTTCAGCCAGCATATTTGACAGGCTCAGAGTTCAGCGATTACCGCATGTGTGAGAGCCGGCCTTAGATTTCTATGAAAGAAGAGAATGGAAAATAGAGCTCAAGACCAAAATTCTTATACAAAATCATAATTTGAATCAAAACATACGAAATTTGTTTATTTATTCAGATTTTTCCTCATTTTTTGGACTTTTTACCGCTTGAAAAACCTTGACAGAAAAACCACACAATTTTGTTTAGTGTTTTTGACTCTTCCTTCAAGTATACACATTTCGAAAAATATTTGGCCTAAATGTGTTTTAGTTAGAATTACGGAAGTGTCACACATTTGAACAACATTAATTTTTGTTGAATAAAGAATAATTTGTGACTCCATGAAACCAAGATCTTACACGTTGGTAATGGAAGTAATGCTTCGTGATACCCAATTACAAATAATATCTAAATAAATAAAACCAAAAAATGATCATATGCATTCCAAGATCCATTCAATCCACTACCAAAGTTGATTTTTACCAATTTTAGGTAGTATTATTGACTTATCGAAAACTTCCTCAACTCAAAATAAAATTAAATAGGCACTTGATGAGCCTGTATTATTGATATTTTTTTCATTTTTTCATTATTATAGTTTGTCCGTAAACAAACGAAAAAATTTAAGAATTTACGAAAACCCTTTCCCTGAACTTTTAGAAAGCAGCAGTCTTTGATAGGAGGCCACTCAGGTCCTCTTAGAAGAGAAATAATAACAACATCATTGAAGAGAAGTTTTAAAATTTGAAAAACACTAACTTAGAAACAGGAATATTGGACATTTTTTCCTTCTATTTGATGCAAATAAATAACTAGCAAGGAAAAGGAACACAGCTCGATTTACCGAAAGTTGTATGGACTTTAGTTGGTCTGTTGAAGTATGTTTCATAGGGTTAAAAATATTGCTCAGTGGATATGTTCACAATGTATGGTTGTGCATTTTTGTAATTTACTGTAATATTCAGCTATTAGATGGAAATTGTGATTACAATAAAATTAATAAACTATTCCGGTCTTGATTGCCTCAAAGGAGTAATAGAAATATCCAATATTACAACGCTTGAATACAGAAAATCCTACAACAGAATGCGGGATTGTGCCAACCGGAATTGGGTGTCAAGCCCGACGACACAATTGGGTTCGATTCTGCGAAATTTCTACCACATTTTGAAATGGTTATAAATATGAGGTGTTCAGTTTAGTAGTTATCATGTACTTAGAAAGCAGATAGTTTCAATATCTCAACAGTTGAACCTCACAACATCCAAAATGTGAAGCAAGACAGACCGTACAACCCAAGGCTTCTCTCTAAAGTCAATTCGAATATCGTTCACATTATATTCAACCATTTAGAGCCCTTGGTTTACATTCAAATTTCCATCATATTTTGATTCAAGTAAAAATGATCCGAATAATTCATAATACTATCCATTCGAATACAAAAGCACCTGCAATTGAGCACGCATTTTTTTTTCACGGGAAATAAAAGCAAAGTAGAAAATTTCAAAACAACAATACTAAGTGAACACATCCACTGCATTCAAAATAAAAACGAGTTCTATATAATATTCATTTGCAACGGATTTCAACGAAATATTTATCAAGTATCTTGTAAATATATAATTTATAAAGAATAACATAACAAATTTTTTTAGATTCTTCTTTTCTAAAAAATATTTATTATCAAAAACAACTGCTTTTTAAAAGCAGTTTTTTTCTTCTTTCACATTTTCGTGGTATACAGCAATAAACATTGAATGGCCCCTTTTCGCAATAAAACATCGTCATAAAATTTCAACGGGGTTAATAAAAGTGCTTTTTGAAGCATCCGAACAATAAAAAACGTTGTTTTTAACATTTCAATTTTTTTTCAAATTTGTTAATTCAAAAAGAAAAAACGCAACAAGATCACAGAAATCAGCTTAAAATTTTGTTTTTAAAATTTCTCTTTACAGGTATAAATTTTTCGAAATTTCTTTTTCTCTTTTAAAAATATTGTGAGCGATTTTCGCACTGTGAATGTATACCACAAAAGTGTGTCACTGGATAACAATAAAAAATATCAAAACTATAAATACAAAGTTCTTTCAAGTATAAACACCTCCATAAGAAACTCACAGAAACTACGAATGATAAAAACACGATTGATAAAAACTTTTTTTTTTCATTTCAAGTATTAATACTATATAAAGGTAGGGTTTTCTCAAAACCTCTCCTTCGTTACAAACTATAAATGTTCTTTTAATATTTACAAAAGAAAAAACATTCACTTATCATATAAACAATACTTGTAAAATAAGTTTTTTTTTTCATAAAGCTTTTTTGTTAAAAAAAAAGATACTTAAGACGCCTAAGTACGTGACAATGAGGGGATCCATCATGCATTCTTCAAGTCCGTGTTGTGGTGTGAATGGTTCGACCAAGAAGGCACACAGTATTATTTTTCTGTTGTCTGAAACGATGAAGCCACAGTTATTTAAAGCGTTTCAAAACCGACGAAGTATTTACCTGCTTACTAATATTAACCTACCGTTAGTGGCGTGTATGTGAGGCATACATGTCTCTCTTCAATCACCTGTCAAGCTTCACCCAAGTGGTGGGTGGAGGGCGTCTCCTCTCCGATTCTTCTCTAGCAATGTGAGGAGTCCCTCAATTGCCCTGTTGCCGCTGTCCTTTGAACCCCAATCGATATAACGGTACTTTGTATTTGTCACATACATGCCACCCTTTGTGTAATTTTTTTCAAAAGTTATTTTTTCACTTGGAACCAACTCAATTGGTATTTGTCACACACCAATATATTCAAGTTTCAAGCAATATATTCTATTCCAAGTAAACCCAATAAGTATGGGGTGAAAGTATTTGCACTCGTTGATTCTCAAGTGTTCTACACTTACACTGTGGAAATTTACGCCGGACAGCAACCAGGAGGGCCCTTCTGCGTCAGTAATAAACCAGCGGATGTGGATTTTTTGAAAAATTGGAGTCCTAAAGATTTATCTGATGAAGGTATCTGTCTAGTCAGTTTTTTCAAGCGTAGGTGGGCTACTTCTCTAGTCCGAATTTCGGGTTTGGATTGTCTTTTTTTACCCCAAAAAGTGTAGTGTATGTGAGACATACATGCCACCAATCGCGTAAGAATAGAGGTGCCACTAACGGAAGGTTAAGATAAAGAATAATTATGAATTATGCAACCAGTGGCGGCTCCTGTCCCGACTCAGGGGTGCACAGAGATCAGGAGAGGCTATCGAGAAGAGACAGAATAGGTGCTTTTCTCAGCCAAATAGAAATTTCAACGATATGCAAATGGAATTAATCTTGGTAACTTGTTCATCTTAAAATTGCAAACGATACTAAATACGTGCAATAGACACTACAATTGTTCTCTAGTGGTATAATTTGTTAGTCACTTCACACCTACAAAGCCAATCTACCTTCTTATAATATTCAACGTTAAACTTATCGGCACGATTTTTTAATTTCAACGTATGCTGGAGTACAGGTAGAGATGGCAAGGGCTGCCAGTTTCTCGAATGTTGCACTTTTCCACCACCGACAAATGTGAATAGTTTACTTTAATATAATGCACTGAATTATTCATTGTACCTACACTCATAAATAATCACAATACTTTGAAAAACCAGGGACGGAGACTGGCGAGGCAGTAAACAGAACTGCTGATTGAAAACGAAAATCCCTTATCAGTTTTGTTTGCCTCAAACTCGATGAGGAAACCCGGATTGCAGAGCTCTCTGGCGGGGGCGCAATGAATCAATTCTGCTCAACAAGAGACATTTTCCTGCTCTCTGGTTGGTCAATCTCACATGCCTGCCTCCCTCGAAACATGGCACCTTCCCACACACACGGAGTAGATAACTACTGATGCTCCTAACCCCCGCTGATTGGTCAGGAAAGAGGGAGCTCCCGCCTCTGTTTTTGTGCGTAGATTCAACTAGCACAGTACCTATGGTCGTGTCTTCTGCCACAAGCCAACCTACTCTTCAAACAAAGAAGAATGAACTGGATTTTGTTTTTTAATTGGCTGGGGGTGCACATGTGTCTATGCTCCTATCAGTAGCCGCCCCTGTATCCAACTACTTCTGGTGTAGTATTTGCACCCATACCGTAAGTACCGCAAGTTTAACGTCGAATATTATAAGAAGGTAGATTGGCTTTGTGGGTGTGACTAACAAATTAATTTCCTTTGCTTGCCTACTTTGTTCTACTGACCGAAATGAGGCATGGGTTAAAGACGGCATAAGTGATCTCTCATTCAGCCAAAAAATTGAAAAACGCATTGGCTGTCTCCCATAAAAACGCTCTTAGATTTGCGTATATTGGGCCGTCAAAATATAATGCAACAACTCGACAGTGCACATCGTCTTAATCTGATGCAAAAACCCGAAACGGTTAAAAAATAGGTACATTCTATCTCGAATCATTGATTGTGTCAAGTTCTGTGGTATTTTCGAGCTTGCCGTGCGTGGACATGATGAGAGGGAAGACTCTTTAAATCCCGGGGCTCATTAATTTTTCTTTCGAGTTGGACGATGTTTTGAATTGCACAGGCAAATGTACATTTCAGCTATTGAAATTAAATGGATGCATTTCTTGGGTTTAGACATTTGATGATTAACACGTTGAATGCGGATAAAAAACGCGTTGGTCCACTGTGGCGGAGAAATGTTTTTTCGCCGAATCGCTATAGCAGCAACATATATTAAAAAGCATTTTTTTTCTAAAAATTTTGACATAAAAAAAGTTGAGAATTCTGAGAATTGATTCTCGGCGTCAACGCGACGCAGTCCGCGGGAGTGCAGCAGTTGCTCCAGTTTGAATGGGAAATCAGCCCTATATGAGTGGGTTAGGCCGCCCGTCCACTGGACGCGAATTCTGGCGGCCTTTGCAAGGGAGATAGGTAGATGGTGCATAGAAATAGGTAGGAATCAATCATGTACGACAATATAATACCTAGTTATTCCATACCTGGAAAGATAATGAGTCTTCTCTTTTTTGGGAGCTCTGGCTAAGATTTAAAAAAACCGAAAAAAAAACAAAAAACGAAAAAACAGAAAAAACCGAGTCAAACACACAAAAATAGGACTCGAACCACCCGGTCTTTTTTACGATAACGAACTGAAAGTATGAAACTTATGAGAGGATTGAGCTGATTATTGACACAACCAACAACGAAACAATGTCGATCAACCTTAAAAAGAGTGAATAATTCCGTAAAAATGAATGAAAAAAGTGAAAACAACGAAATTACCGGAGGAGCGTGCAAAGATAAGTTGTCACTTTGATAACTGCTCAATTACCTTCAACCTCGACCGATTCAGCAGGAACCCCGGGATTTGCGTGACATAGACGCGATCCGCGTCCAACGTGTTAAGTATTTCAGAATTTCTGTCAACCACTAGAGAACATTTTTCGTTTCTATTGTACGTATTTAGTATCGTTTGCAATTTCAAGATGAAAAAGTTACCAAAATGTATCCCATTTGCATATCATTGAAATTTCTATTTGGCAGAGAAAAGCACCTTTTCTGTCCCTTCTCGATAGCCTCTCCTGATCTCTGTGCCCTCTGAGCGTCGGGACAGGAGCCGCCACTGACCACACCATCAGAGTGCAAAGAACGCAACTCCAAAAATGATGCTGATAAATTGAGTCCACTTACTTGATGGGATTAGTGATCTCCTCTCAGTAACTCCATGAGAAGGTTAAAGCTGGGACCTTCACCTTCGTTGCTCTTTATAGACAGCATTTCTTTCCCAATCTGAAAGTCAAAAAATTGCTTATAAAAGAGATCTCATGTCAGGAGCTAAGAAGGCATTTTGGCCAAAAATCCAAGGTGTTTCTTTGGACAACCCTTCGACACGCAATACGATAATTCAAATGCCGATTGTGGTACAACTTCCCAAGTCCCACACTCTCATTGGGCTTACCTGGCAAGTTCGTTGAAGATCCGGTATCCTGAGGAGAAGCTCGCCGAACTTGGACGGAATGTCAGGGTAGTGAGCCAGAGTGTACTGTTGCAGAGCTTGGAGCGCTTTCTCCTGACTCGCTCGCACCTTGTCCGGCTCTCGCAAGTCACTCGCGTCTGTAAGTCACAAGTCAGAATAGTTAGTTAATAATAGTGGTGTCATAAATATGAACAATGTTTCAGACTGTTTTGGAGGAAAGGTGGTGACAGTTCCAAAGCCCAGTCAATTTATACATCTAAAATTGCAATGGCGGGGCATCTATGATTTTGCTTCCCAGTCTACCAAGGTAGAGGAAGCTTTTGTTCACTTTTCAAGGTTGAAAAAAAAAAAAATCTCCAAAATCAAAATTTCCACTTGCGTTTTACGTTTCAGACCTTCCTGAACAATTTTGGTTCCGTGCCTCTGAATGTGTCTGTTTGTCTATCTGTCATGAAATCCTTTCCACAGCCATAACTTCTACAACTCTCGTCCGATTTCCATGAAATTTTCAGGGATTGTGCGACCTGTCATGTAGATGGTCCCCTATGAAAATCATCACCCACGGACTGATAGTAGTCGCTGCGTATGCGCAAACGTGAAATCCTTGCCACAGCCTTAACTTCTACATTTTCCAACATTATTCAGAGATTGTGCCGGTTGATGTGTAGATGGTCCCCTATGAGGGAGGTGCAAGGTACATAGAGATTGATGTTTTGAGATTAACTACTCTGCATACACAGTCGGGTCTACACAGTCGGGTTATGGATACGAGGAAACTATGTGCCACACCCATTTGACAGACTTTTTGTTTATTATTTTCAATAATGATCTAATAATAAATAATATAATAACTGGAATCGACCAGGAAAAAAACTTTTAACCCCCCCACCCCTCAAAATTTTTTGGTTTAAGTTTCAAAATACCTAGAATCCGAAAATCGAATAAAAATATTCCCTTCCGTCCGCCCTACGCTAGCAAGGTTTTCAGGATTGCAAATTTATTTGGGAATAAACTAACAAGTTGTTAGTTGTTTGTTTTGTATGTTGTTAGTAACAACATCCGAAAATCTCGGAAAAACTCGGCCCTTCGAGGCAAATAATATAATAATATTATATATATATATAATATAATAATAAAATTAAAGAAATATGGAATGCTTTAGCCGCGCCTTTCGGTGGAGTAGAGTTGGGGTGGATGGGTGGAGAATAACCCCCGCGAGACACGCGTGTCACCCCACCCTTCCTTGTGACACTTTTCGGGTAGTTAGTCCAAGGCTAAAGCATGTTCCATGGAGATACCCCAGCCATTGCGATGTTTAGCCATTTTTTGTAGTATAATATTGACAGGCTAGTATGGTGCTCTTTAAGGAGGAGAGTGTGTAGGTAGCTACGTCCGTAAATAGTAGGGACTGGAAAACATTTGGTATCCGATTACGTCCAAGGACTGGAACATATAGCGGAGACTGGTTAAGCCAGTTCTGGAGTAGATGGAGTAAGGATTGGCACCCAACAACATAAGCGTCATGGCCGCTACCCCTGTCGTTGTGCAGGAAAAGTGCCACGAAGTTACTCGAGTTTGGCATCTCACCAGGTATACTTCGTGGTATCTCCACAAGCTTGCTTCTCGCCTCGTACCTAAATAGGTGATACTTGGATGAAAACTCCCCCCTATTCCTAGGGCAGGCGTCGAGTGAGTCCTGGAGGTCTTCCACATTATTAGTTAATTTATTCATTCAATATACAACGAGGGAGAAAGGAAACACTTTATTGAACATTGTAGAAAGAATAAAGGTGGACAAGGACTCCAGTATTTGTTCTTAAAGTAATGGATATTCCGAAAGTTCAAATTGAGATGCCAAAAGTTTGCATAAAATTCAAATTGATTTAAGCCAAAGGTTTTTTTTTGCGAGCAAGCGAGCGTGAATATGTAAGGTTAATCTTGTGGGAGCCAAATTGCTGCTCAGCCCTCCAGTCCGAGTCCTCGGATATGTTTCCTTGGGCCTCTTAGCCTCATGGAAACCGCTCGATGGACGGAGAATTGAGTTTTCACTCGCGTCCACATCATCACTTGAGCGCAGGATTTGGACCATTTATTGGCAAGGCGTAGGAATTCTTACTTGATAAAAGCGTCATACTACTACTGCAATCCTCCATCGCATGAAATTACGATTCGCGTGAAAGACACTCTCAGATCTTCGGCTATTCTGTCGTATTATGCATGTTTGGCTTGGGCAGCATGGCGAGAGATGGCATTCACCCATTTACTTTTGATGGTGAATATAAATTCAGTTAAGCAGCTCCAAAAAACATGTCAGCTCATTTATGATATTCATGTCCAGCAATGATAATCCATCATAAAACTACACTTACCAGAAGACAGGAGGACGATGACTTTCATGGCAACGTATTCGTATTTGTCGACTTTCAGCCGCCTCAGGTGATCGGTGAAGTTGAGCATTCGCTCGATAGGCTGCGCGAGGCCCAAGTTCTTCGCCTCGACGAGTGTGATGCACTTTCCCAGCGACACGCGGATCTCTCCGGGAGACGACATCGAGCGGAAACAGCAGGAAAAGAGGAGGAGCTCGCACCAGGCGTTGATGAGGAGGGAGGTTTGATCGTCGATCTGTCAAAATCCAACAACAAAGATTCAAGGTAGGTTTGCAGATAAACGTATGAGTATGTACTGCTTATAACTAGCTGAATCAACCCTTAGTGAAGGGTCAGTTTTTTGAAAATTAGTACTACCATAGTTTTCAGAGCCAACAACCAATTTGTAACATCGGTTCTGTTTGGAGTTAACTGTTATTAACTTTCTTAACCCCTTGACTCCCAATTTTTGTTTTAATGGGAAATTTTTAATCAAGCCTGGCGCAGTATTTTAATAAGACCCAACGGCCAGAGAACTAGTTCAGTTATGATTTTCTGATTCATAGGTGAGGAGTGGGTGGGACCACATGAAGGCTGGGACCAAGTGTCCCACTAGTATTTTATGAAGGGACGTTCTGGTCCGAACGGTATTGCATTACTGGAATTTTTGTCCCAACTGCAGGTTATTGATGGGAAAAACTGTTCCAACAGTACACCATGGTTCTCCCAAAACTCTCTCTGTGCTGCGATCTACCGAGAAATTGGTAAACTTCTACCCCACATGAACGTTAGAGACCAGTGGGATATGCAGGCATGGTTTTACAAGCGTTTCTGAGACCGCTTTGCCTATTGGTAATTTTTGAAGTTGCACTGGGACGTATTGTCCCACTGGGAGACAAAGGGTTAACATGATCCTAAGAGTAAAGGAAAAGTACCTATTACAATGGCAATCAATCTAAAATCATAATTCTGAGCTTCAGTCTGGGTATCAACTTATTCATGTCTCTTCAACTTGCATCTCTTCAACAAAATCACAGTAAAACTAAAATTAATCGTAGGTACTCTGCAAATAAATAATGATGCAAAATGTCACTTACACATACCGAAATGTTTTTGAAGAGTGGGAGCGATTTGCACCACTTGACTATCTTGTAGAGTCTATGGTCGGCAATGTTACACAAATTGGCCATGAGATCCGTAGGCTGAGGTGCGGAGGGTCTCGGTATCCTGCCTACGTACTTTGGATCGGCTTCGTTGTACTGCCAGAGGTGTTCAACCTCCATAATTTCCTATAACAAAAGATATTATTCGACCTTTAGTAAAAACCGGGAAGTTCCTGACCTTCGACATGATGTGACCCACAAAAAGTCACACATGCTATAGTAGGGAAATAATAAGGAATTTTCGCTACAACTGACGAGCAAACTCGTCTTCTGGAGGTTTACAAATTGCATGTAGTACCGATCTAGTAATTCAAACACGTAACTTATAATCCCCCCCAAAACTTACCTGTAGAAGTTGAGGGACGAGGTTGGTTTGCGGAGCTGATTGCTGCTGCTGCTGAAGCTCCGCACACTTTTGTTCCACCAGACCAGCCGGAACTGTGTACGAGCACTGGTAAGTACTTCGACCACCCCGCGTTCTGTCTTCCCGAATAGCTGCAAAAATGAATATGCACGTCGTGACAGTTTCACTAATAAGGTTATTAAGTAATTCCTAATAAGCTCTCTTGATCTTTCAAGTTGGCAACGGATGGATGGGTATGAAGAGCAAAATTTGGACAAAATTGGGGATACGTGCCGTCAGCTTTTTTGAGTGGCTTCTCCTGGAGTAGGTACGGATCGACACCACCCTGAATTTCCAACAACATGCCAAAAACCTACTTCCTATCTGGACCACTGCCCAGCCCTTTTTCCAGAATCAGTGGAAAGCTACTTATCACTATCTCATAGATCGCCATTTGTGAACCCAATTTCTCTTGAAATCTCTCTCAAAGAACAATTTTTGTTTGGGGTTCATTTTGCTTGGCGTGATTTATTTTGGCAGTTGAGCCTCCTTCAACGGTGGCAATCTCAGATTAAGTTCTTTTGCTGCTGAGCTGAACAAATTATGAAAAGGAAGAAAAAAACATTTTAAAATTCAAGAACTTTAAGGATGCAATAATTCGGCTATCTCAGCTTCAGAGGTAGGTAAGTACAACCTTACTCTGAATAAATGCAAAATCTGAAATACCAGTACCATATCTTTTCATTTGTACATTTGCGGTCATTGTAGTTAGTGAATGCTGTGACACAACTAAACCTTTGAAGACTTCAGGCTGAAGAGAAATAAAGTGTAGAATTGAATCCTTTTCAATCTTTAAAAACTCACCTTCGAGTTTCATACCCATACTGAGGCATTTCTCGAACCGACAAGCCGGACACTTTTTTCTTGTTGCAATGGTGACGGGGCAAGAAGAGCCTCTGAGGCAGACGTAGTTCTTGCGATTCTGCACGGTCCTTTTGAAGAACCCTTTGCAGCTCTCGCAGGAGAAGATTCCGTAGTGGAAACCCGAGATCTTGTCCCCGCAGATCGGACACGGACTGCAAGAATACACTCATATTATAATACAAACATCAACCTTACTGAGGACCTTTCTCAATATTTGATATTCTGAATTCTGTTTTCCAAATGAATACTCAATTAAACCCGATTCACGCCAAAATTGGACTACCCATTTCGGGTTGAATATATACAGGCTTTATCAGCTTCCAAATCCTCCAAAATATCAACTGAAATATCCCCTGATTGATTGGTGTATTCAATGGACCACTTCTTACCTATTGATAAGCTGCTGCCGGCTGATCCCAGGAGACGCCAGTCCCACGTTGTGTTGGACGAAATCAGCGGCCATTGAAGCAAATTTTTCCTCCAAGGCGTTGCTATTACCCTCTTCGTCTGGAATCGAAGAATAATGCGCACATTATACATTTGATTTCTCAAGACTGAAGTTGGGTAGCCTTATATGTGAAAAGTTGTAGAAATGCCCCAAAATCTTAAAGTATAATTTTCGGACTTCAAATTATATGAAATCTGCGTCTCTCGTGAAAAACTGAACGAGAAATTTCTTTCGATTTTGATGGGATCTTCGAGCAGGACAGCATTTGGATAGCATTAAATGGCACAAGTAAACACAACTTAACTCATTCGATCAATAAAAAATCGAAATGTGACTTACTCGGCATTGAAAATTCATGGAGGCCTCTGTTGTTGAGGACGGGCGAAGGGAAACCAGGCCTGTGCATGTGCCTTCCTTGGATCGGCGAGTGGGTGGGGGAAAATTGCGTGGGAGAAACGGATACCGAAGAATAGCTGTAATCATATGAATAGAACTGATTAGGTTTGAAACATTATATTTAGCATTATAATTAGGAATCATGTTCTAGATTGTAGTACATACAAACTTACCAATTTATAGTAAATTATCATATCACATGGCTAGTGAGGTAAGAATGCAAAACGAAACTTGAACTTCTTACTCCACCACTGAAATGGTTTTGGCTCTGAATATAGCTATGGAAATGCATCAAAGTTCAACCAGAAGTTCATTTATACTTAACAACCTACTGATTCATAACTTAAGGAAAATGTTGAATGGAGTGTACAAAGTACGAAAGCCGTGTCTTCAACAGGGTCAAAAGTATTCCGCATTCCATTCCTGGCGTCGCAGAAATCATCAGCTGTCTTCCAAAGGGAAGATCAGAATGGTGGTTATAAAAGAAGCTGACAGACACTTCTTTTTTCCGTTCTCCTTCCATTGTTTACGAGTATTATTTATTAGAAAAGTAAAGTAAACAACCATTTCAGGTTGAATTTTCGTCCGAATTCCATTCCTGGCGTCGCGAAAGTCATCAGCTGTCTTCCAAAGGGAAGATCAGAATTGGTTCTGACGATTTCGCTCATGGCTACTTATTGCCTCACCCACCCAAGTGGAGCAGGGTTCACCAACGGCCCAACCCGAAAAATGATCAAGACCTGCTATACATTGCTGCCCTCGTGCGGTCAACAATCCAGATAATCTCCCGGGAACTGGTTCATTACCAGCTTACAGACCTTGGTTTATTAATTATTATCGAAGTTTACCAAACTAACAATAATCCACTTAATTGGATACATGTTGCATTTGCATTGACTTATACAATCTCAGGTATCTAACAATTTGGTCATCTACAGCCTATGAAATAGGCATGTGGAAATGTAACTACCAGCGATGTAGCAACCTGAAGACAAAAAGTGAAATTTGAAATTGATTTTTAAAAAATCGGTTGAAGCGAAATTTGAACATATTCTGAGCTGACCTTTGTGAAAAACACCGTAAGTCGATTATTCAAGGCTGCATTAACCTTCGGCCTAAGCCTCAACCTAAATAATCGCAGATACCCAATCTTGGTTTTACTCCTAATCCTACATAAATTATGGTTGTAACATCCCGAGTGCTGACATAATGTAGAAATCATTGGGATGCCTGAGCTTATGTGCTCCTACATAGCTGCAACAATCTGTAACCTATGTCTCCTTGTCTCTGTGTACCTATGACTGTAACAGCTCGAGTGCTGACACGACTGCAGCAGTCGTTTGATATATCTAATCCTGTATACTCGTACAATGCAATCTTTAACCTATGCCTAAGCCACGTGAATATAACCAAAGCAAAATCTGACATCTGCCAAGTTATGAAAGTAGCGTCTTTTAGCATAATATGCTAAAATATATATGCTATAATATTATAGTCTGAGCAGCATCCTCTTTCCACCTACGTACATACCCCTCCTGCATGACTGTAGCGATCTATCACGTGTGACTTAGGAAATCTTTGTTCGATGCCTGAGCCTATACACCTTTATACAACTCCTAAAGCCCTTGTCTTTTTGACTTTGCGTATTTATGACCGTAACAGTTAAAGTGACTCGACGGCAGCAATCTTTGTCATACGTAAGAGAATATGTGTAGAATATGTGTTGTAGCTCCAAGAATTGTAAGCCAGTGTCTGCTCGTCTGTGCGTATCCTTGATTGTAACAGCTCCAGTACTGATATGACAGTAGCAATATTTTTTCCAATTCAAGACCCTATATACTCGTACAAGCTGCAACTGTGCCTACATAAATATGACCGAACCAATCTCTAGCCTCGTGTAGTATAGTCGGTTCCTACCTATGGCTGTAACAGCTCGAGTGCTGAGAACCTCCGTATTGCGAGGCATCGCTGTTATTTCGAGAAAGCGACGGCGTGAAGGGACTGGAGATGCCCGACGACGAGGAGAGGATGTGCCTCGACGTGACAGGGCTGGCGGTGGGAGAGTAACACGAGTAGACGGCCGAGTCTGGGCTTGGTGTAGGTCCGGGCCCTTTCAGTACACCACCGCTACCTGAAACAACAATCAATCAACTCATCAATCGAATTAAAATCAATCTATCATTTTAGGATGTTTCTCATGTTCAAGACTGGACGTCCTAATGTTCCCAATCTGGGTGTTAAGGGGGTCTCAGTCGGTCGCCGTTCGTTCCTCGTTCCGGGTTAGAATTTCCCTAAATTGTAGGGGCAAAAACTTTAAAATTTGTAGCTAAATTTGAAATTTACAAGGATTTTAGAAATTCATTAGTGCATGGGCCTATGATGATCCCAGCGGCAATCTTTCAGTTTTTCAATTCCCTAGGCCCATGCACTAATAAATTTCTAAAATCCTAGAAAATTTCAAATTTAGCTACAAATTTTAAAGTATGAGCGCCGGTAGTTTAGGGAAATACTAACCCGGAACGAGGAACGAACGGCGGCCCACTGAGACCCCCTTAAAGGACAAAATATGGCAGACATGGGAATCAACAAAGTTCATCTTCGATGCCTCATCGCCCTTCTGTTGTCAAAGTCATAACATAAAATGAAAATGCGGCTTATTCACTCCATTTTACGTTGTATTCTGTGGTCACAAAATTACCTTTCATCGAGTTTTTGATCAATTTTAGAAAATTTACTACTAAATGCGCAAAAAGGGATTCACTACCATGATGATTCTCCAATGCTTGGTTTACTTTCGTAGTGCTGACCGATTCCTGGCAAGTGATCAGAATATGATGGAGAATCGCTCTAAGTTTTTCAAGTTTCTACAGTTAAAGTTCAGAATTCAAGCTGTTCTAAATTTTAAATAGAAAAAAACGAATTAATTATTGAGATACACGGTAAACTAACAATTTTGAAAACGGTAGTACTGTAAAATACTCACTTAAAAGCTTATCTACCAAAAGTTCAGACTGAGCGTTTAATTGATTTGTCCTCGCTTGGTCCACTACTTTTTCATTCTGCAAAACAAAAATTTCATATTATTAAATTAAGATAACTTCAGAAAAGTGGTTCCAAACTTACAATATGCCTGAAAATTAGGTCGCAGGTAAACTTATGAACAGAGCAATACCTTCGTTCATTATGAGAGTCTGAGTCATTTGGACCAATGAAAATTAGTAAAATTCTTAGTTATCCATTATTAAGTAATAAAAGATGTTGTGTGTATCGACCCACGGTATGAATAAATTGTCAAACATCGGGACTGGGGTCGTCCAGAAAAAACGCTGTTATCACCTAGCTTTCGGAAAATGTATTTCCTTCATCAGGGCTCAAAAGCGGTTATATGTGAGGAGAGAGCACCCACCAACTCATACTCTCTATCCGGTTCTGTTTCAGCTTGTACAAGTGAAAACTTTCAGTATAAATAGCATCAGGCTCTCAACAATAACAAAAACAATAGATTTAAAAATTTATTAGGCGTATAAATAGGCAACAAGCAACAATCAGTGAGTTTAGTTTTGTTTCCGAAATTTGACTGTTGCCTGTTGCCTATTTATACGCATATTAATTTTTAAATCTATTTTTTTTGTTATTGTTGAGAGCCTGATGCTATTTATACTGAAAGTTTTGAACTAGCTGAAAACTGAAACTAGCTGTATTGAAACCTGAAACTAGCTGTTTTGTACTAGCTGAAGCAGAACCGGATAGAGAGTATGAGTTGGTGGGTGCTCTCTCCTCACATATAACTGCTTTTGAGCCCTGATGAAGGAAATACATTTCCTGAAATAATGTTTGTGCTGTGAATATTTTCAGAGTCATTAGAACAGAAGCGATCGCTACCAATCCAAAGACTGTCAACCATGGTTTTTGTTGGCACATTTTTCTACTTCAACTGTAAAAGGCTCCCAAATGAAGATGGGTAAAAGTGAAACTAAAATTTCATTTGAACAAATTGTTATATTTTAATTAATCGTTCAAGTTAAAAAGAGCATTCTGTAACGTAAAATAGTGGAAATGTGTTAATGCTATATTAAAAAATTCAAACTGAATGTACAGATGAACCATATAGAAATTTCATACGAACTACAAATTAAAACAGAACACGAAGAAAACCTCTGTACGATCACAAAAAACGGTCCCAACACTGAAGGTACAATACAATTACACCTCAATGAAGAAGCTACAAAGCAACAACTACAGACAGAATAAATAATAGATTTCATTCACACTACAAGAAGAGTAATTATGTTAGTTGAGAGGCAACAACTTATTGATCTGATTAGAAATGTTTTCATCTGATACCCCCCCTCCCCCAACCTGATAACAATTAAGGAAATTGGAACAAAACATAAAGAATTAATTTTTGATCTTATTGCGTGTTTTCCTAGCAAATTTTCATGGAAAAGTTGAAGGTACTTTGAATTATTTTAATTAATTGAAGGTTATTTGATCATTTAAAATTATACAAGGATATGCTGGTATCTAAACTTTTTGAATTATGGGCTGATTATGAGGGTGAAAACAAAAAAAATTCTGATTCATTACTTTATTTCGAGAACTTAATGTATTAACCTTCCGTCGGTCGCGCCTGCGGTTTTCAAACTTGCCCTTCGACCAAATTTCCGAAAATTCACCCAACCTATATTTTTTGTCTTGGATCCCACTTCCTAAATTGCATATGAGTCGCCCGTACGTCGTACGTAAAAGTTGCCGTTCAGTTTTGCTTCAGGTGTCGTCGAGTAAGGCTGAGTACCTAGCGGTGTTTGGACAGCTGCGCGACGAGGCTTTCTGAGGTTTTACTGTTTTGTTCAAGTTTACACATTCTACCCAATATTATGCAATTGTATGAATAAAAATGTCAACTGAAGCAAGCGTACCTCAATTTATTGTCTCTCAGATTGTTGTCAAACTTTCCAATTTTGAACGAAATACGCAACGAAAATGTCTGCGGTGTAAACACAGCAGCGCGACCTACTTTGTGTGTGGGAAGGCGCGACCGACGCAAGGTTAATGAATCGTCTTCATTAGTTTGGGAATAAAAAAACTTTATTAGTATTTACATATTTGAAGACCCTTCAGTAACAACGAGCCAACACCAAAATTATTGAATATGAGTCAACACTCGTTTCAAACTCGTAAGTAGCCCCCCGATGTAGTAGTGACCGAGAAACTTCCAGAACAACCTAGAAAAACTAACTAGAAGACGAGCAGATCTGGATGTTTTTCGCTTCACCACTAAATACGAGTTTGAAACGATTGTTAACTCATAATCGACAATTTTGGAGTTGGCTCGCTGTAGAATACTGATTGAGTTGATCGATAGGTTTGTTTTTTCACGATCACAAGCGAATGGACAATTTCAAAGAGAAATACCGAGATCAGGTGTGTTGGGCGCTGATCATGGGATTCTTTAAAACTGATACACCCTTACTAAATTAGTGTATTTGAAAGTCAGCGGTTAAGTGAATTTTGAACTGATGTAGTGAAAGTTTGTAAATGGATAATTTGTAAAAAAGCTTGTAGAAGATAATTTTACAAATGGAACATTTGTAAAAGCTTGTAATGGATAACAAATTACAACCAAAATAATAAACTGACAAGCCAAGTTAATAGCAATTTCTGATGAATGATCATGCACGCGGACAAATGCGATAGGTGAGCTCTACTGAAAGTATTGATAACATCGAAGTAGAAGGCGAACATCATGGAGGTGTAATTCGTTAAGGAGAAGAAGGAAGAAGAATTTCTATGAGATTTGAGTTGAGTGAGGATTGAAGAGAAAGATAAGTAGGCAAATAAAGGTATTGCACAGAACGGGACAAAATGCTATTCCTGATTAGGCTGGTACTCTAGAAGCCATAAAAAGATTAATTTAATACCTAAATAAAAATATGAATTATATTAAGTGTACATTTCAAATGGACTTGAAGGAGTGATTTTGAAGGGTGTCTCAGTCGATCACCGTTCGTTCCTCGTTCCGGGTTAGTATTTCTCTAAATTACTGGAGCCTAAAATTGTATCTAAATTTGAAATTTTCAAGGATTTTTGAAATTTATTAGTGGATGAGCTTAGAGAATTGAAAAGCTAAAATATTGCCGCTGGAATCATCAAAATCAAACAATAATTACCAGCGAAAAATGGAAAAAATCTATCTGAATAAACGGTTGTTCCGATTTTTTGCTGACAATTATTGTCCGATTTTAATGATTCCAGCGGCAATCTTTTAGTTTTCAATTCCCTAGGCTGAGGCACTAATAAGTTTCGAAAAAACTTGAAAATTTCCAATTTAGGTACAACTTTTAAAGTTTGAGCGCCGGTAATTTAGGGAAATACTAAACCGAACCGAGGAACAAACGGCGATCGACTGAGACACCCTTAACTAACAAAAAACGTAATAATATTTAGCTTTGCTTCAAATGCGATCAATTTTCCTCATCAAATATCAACAATAAATGGTTAGGTTCTCACGATCCTAATCAGAAATAGCGTTTGCCCCTCCTCGATACAATCAGAGTACTTCGAGGAACCGAATTATTATTGGCAACAACGAATATTATTGGCAAATAAAATCATAAAAATCTCTTGCACATGCGCATAAAAGAGTGAAAATTCCAAGTCGAGGCAAACCAAAAATTAAAAAGGTACCTTTAAAATTTGAGGTTTGTCTTCCTCTGGAGCACCTTGAGGAGACACCTTGCTGCTTTTCGGATAACTACAGCTTTCCGAACTTTCGACAGTGTTCTCCTCAGGTTCCTGGGTACACAATTCAACAAAATGTACTCGAGCTAAAGACTTCATTTCAATGATACTTACTTGGTGGAGGAGAAAAAAAAAAATAAACGTTCGAGGGATATTGTGACTTTTTTGGGACACGTATAATGTACTAAAATACAGGAAGGTGGTACCACAACTATACGAAAACTTCAGTTCTGTGCATTGTAGTTATATTTTTGTGGTGTGGCCTGACATCGCAAATTAGGCAAAATGCTTCATTTGAAATTATCGAATTAGTTACAAAACTTAAATTTAAAAAAATGTTTTGCTTGGTTTGAAAAATAAGAAATATAAAATTAGGACAGCAAAATACCTTTGCTCAAATTATTGGCTGAAAAAAGTTTGAACTGTTTCATAATAAATTTATGATCACTAATACGATCATTGAATGATCATCTGTCGACTAATCATTCAAGTTAAGGGTTCACTCAGGAGCTACGCTGTTTGATGGTTGTGAAATTGCCATAAAACGTAAAAATGCAGAAGGAATAATATAGAGGGGAAACAAATAATACCCGAGGTATTTGACTTACATGAAAAAATGACAAGGTACACAACATGTAGGTTTTCTAAATGAAAATCCTTCCTAGGAGGAATATATTTATGTGGGACATACATGATGGAAGGTACGGACGAAGTAGCATACGATGAACTCTTAGGGACGTACAATTACCTACGAGAAATTGATGAAACAGAGAGCGAGTACTCACAGGTTTGATTGTCGCACACTCAGAATCGGAGAGTTCCCCTTCCCAGGACATGGGCCTCTCGATAGAAGTTCTGGACTCATCTCTGTTCTTATTCCGCAAGTTAACTGCAAACCGAGCAAATAACCAGCATGAGCAACACGGAAATCAATAAAATATTCATCTTGGAAACGAATAAGTCTTGCTTTCTCAGTAACGAAAATAGGAGAGCAGGTCCTCGAAAAGGCGAAAAATAATTTTTTTTTGAAAGGTGGGTAAATAATGTGTTTTTGAGAGATGGAACGTAGTACTCTCGATTCAATGTGTTTTACATTAAAATATATACTTTTCACCACGGAAGAGCGAAATACAAATTATAACAACAAACTAAAATCGGAGAGAACAACTTATTGCTCAATTCAGACTCAATTCAAGGGAAAATGAGAATTTTATTTCAATTTTGATTATTTCAATCGATTTTGTCTTCACCATCAAGAAATGCAACGTAACATAACATGAGTCGATGGTCCATTCCTTTATGATTTGACCAGTTTTCGACCAATTTGATCTTTAGGACCAATTCCACTACCAAGCAGAAAACAAGGATTCTTAGTTGCCAGTCGAGAAATTCAAAACATTGGAAACCTATGTTATACAGAAACGAATAACAAAAGACTACAATAATTGAATAAAAACAAGTCACGTCAACAAAACAATCACACGTAGGTGAATTTACTTATTTCAAGTAATTGAAAATTTTTACGTCAAGTACAATTGAGGAGCTTGATTCCTACATCCATTTTGGTCAAACGTGAGAAAAACGTGAAGAACTACCCCCCTAAAACCCTGGAAAAGTGTTAACTCAATTTCGACAAAAATGGTCTTTATTACCTTTTGGAATCAAATTCCTCAATTATACATGATATAAAACTCAAATGATAGACTGAACTACGAAATTACTCAAGAATATAATATTGAAATTTATTCAATCTAACTACAAAAACGCTGCAAATTATTACACAATGGTTCATTATTTTTCTATATAATCTTCTATAAAGCCACCAACCATCCAACATGAAGAAAAACATCGATGGCATTTCGGTCAGCTTTAATTTTACCGGAGATTAGGCCTCTTTTGCTATTCACACTCGTGTTTCTGATTTATCGCACGTTTATTATTTTTATGGTTTATTATTTTATTATTTATTATTTTATTATTATTATTTTAATGGTTTATTATTTTTCTATATAATCGTCTATAAAGCCACCAACCATCCGGGGATTAGACCTCTTTTGCGATTCACACTCGTGTTTCTGATTTATCGTACGTTTATTATTTTTATGGTTTATTATTTTAATGGTTTATTATTTTTCTTTATAATCGTCTATAAAGCCGCCAACCATCCAACATGAAGAAAAATACTTGGAAAATGTCACCCCACGCATATTTAAGAAACATGAAGAGAAACATCGATGGCATTTCGGTCAGCTTTAATTTTACCGGAGATTAGGCCTCTTTTGCGATTCACACTCGTGTTTCTGATTTATCGCACGATTATTATTTTTATGGTTTATTATTTTATTATTTATTATTATTATTTTAATGGTTTATTATTTTTCTATATAATCGTCTATAAAGCCACGGAGATTAGACCTCTTTTGCGATTCACACTCGTGTTTCTGATTTATCGTACGTTTATTATTTCTATGGTTTATTGGTTTTTAATGGTTTATTATTTTTCTATACAATCGTCTATAAAGCCACCAACCATCCAACATGAAGAAAAATACTTGGAAAATGTCACCCCACGCATATTTAAGCAAAAACCTCTTTTTTGGCCGGTTATTTGCCCATAACTTCTATACGAATTAAGCGATCGGAATAGTTCGACGTTAGGACCAACTAGACCCCAAATGGAGTCTATGTGCGAAAGATCGGGTTTTTTAGACCGATTCTAAGGCCTTTTATGGCCCGGACGGCGAACGGCGGACGGCGGACGGCGGACGGACATTTGGCAAATTTGGATTCTACGCACCTTGAAACGTAAAGTGACAAAGTTTGAGGGGGGGTTATAAAAATTTTTTGCGATACGATCACATAGGCTTATTATTAGAAATAATAAACCAACAGGGCTGAAGGACGGTGCTGGATTACCTTCAATATTTAAAACTACAGAAGCACCATGATAATATTCCAGGCTACAAAAGCAAAGAGAATATCCGATATTCCCTCAGCTAACTGGAGTTTTTAAATGTGAATATTATGTGTTTTCCTTCTCAAAATACTCAAAATATGGTGGAAGTTTTCCAGTTAGTGTCAATGAATGACTTTCATAATCAATTTTCTTGTAGTAATCTGTGGAATTATTTTTGCGTAGTGTTCACTTGATAGTCACTGTGACCTCGTTCAAATCGAACTACATTTTGCTGGGTGAAAAGTTGAAAAATTGCCAATATCATTTGTATTTACTGTAATAATAATTAATTATTTAGCAGTATGATAAACTGAACGTTATGATTCCAAATAATCAACGACTAGGGAGATACAGAAACAGAAATTCAATTCCACTACTCATATGAATTATTTTATAACTCAATAAACTTCATTAGCCCAATTTTTTTCTAGTGGATTATTTACAGATATTTAATTGACTTTTCACATTTTTAAAAATTGTTTTGACATTTTAGTAAAAACGTATTTTGATTCTATGGCTCTAGTTTTACAGTAAATACAGGCTCTCAGAATCCGGCGCAAAGGTTTTTCTCTCCCTCAAGACCTGAACGTCGTGCGTTTTTAGCCTACTCTCGCGCCACCTATATAAACATCAGGTCGCCGCAGTGACTCACACTTTACTTTCCAACCTGAGAAAGTATTGCAATCAATAGGAAACTGAAGGATAGTTTTTGACATTTATGTCTTTACGATGGCACATAAACCAAAAAACGCGTTTAGTTTGGTTTTCTGATGATTTCCGTTTACAATCGAGTCGTTGGAAGGGAAATGGTACTTCGTCATTTGTGTTCGTAGAAAAATCGTTCACTATTCGTTGGAAAGCCCCAAATTTATGCCTAAATTATACTGGCAAAACCGCTGTAATTATGGAAGAAACTGAGATACACCCCTGAGTTAAAAGAACTGTAAACAACATTCGTGGTAAGTAGCGTGGTAAGTACCTATTATAGGTAGGTAGCGAAGGTAGCGGGAATAAGTAAAGATATAAAATGTCCTAAAGTGTTGCAGTCTCGTATGCAAGCGTTTGAATTTCTTCATGAACCTGTAGTTACTAGTTATAAACTTGTTATCACGATTTTGAATAAACCACAATAATATAAGGATTGAATTTTACTACGTATAGCACTTTGCATACGACCAACTCTTCTTTCAAATAATGAAAAATTCGTAAATTGAGGTCGGACGAAAACAAAACAGAAACAGGATTCTGAATTGTGATGGACCAAGAAAAGCGAAAAGGAAACTTTAGTCACAATCGCACTTGAACCTACCTGGTTCACTGGTGAAGGTACTGACTTCAGCATCAGCTGCAGTGGAATCTTCATCGACATTCATCTGTTCGTTGCTGACGACCACGGAACATTTACCACTTGAACCTGAACCAACATAGAAAGGACTTGAAATTGCAGCGATTGTAAGGAAATCAGGAAGTTGTACAGAAAGGGGATATTGGGGAGTTTTAATTTCAGTGGAAACATTTACTAAGAACTGCGTGAGAAAATTGAAAACAATTTAAGAAAAATAACTTAATTATCATATAATATATGATAAGTTTTTATGTTATAAGTTTTTAAGACAATCAAAGTTTTAACTAGATTTTGTCCTAAAGTTTTGTTCAATTGAAATGCAATATCTTACCTCCGTTACACTGATAGTAACTGTCTTCTTTGTCTGAAACAAGCAAAACATTTTACCTTTCAAACAAGAATCCACCAAGAATGAAGAATGACTTACGAATTTGGTACGTTAAACAGATTACTAATGTATCCATGTTCGACTAATTTTTATTAAAAAATTACATACAGTCAACTCCAAGTCGGTAATGTTAAATTCAACAAGTTGTGATGAACTTACCATGGGGGCTGTGATGAATATTGATGGTGGTGACTTGTCCAGACGTGACGACGCCGGTTCTTGTCTCCCCCCACTTGACTGACACTCCCCCCTCCATCCCACTTCCTCCCCGCCACCTTGATGGGTCTACCTCCGGGCATCAACTCTGCTCATTCTTCCTTCCCTGAAACAAAATAAGTAGATTGTGAAAATTATGTACATAGCGTATTCATCAAGATTTGTAAATAAATACATGTCATGTGTAAATAGATTTTTTTAAAGTAAAAAACCATTTCAGGTTGAATTTTTGTCAGACTGCCATTCCTGGCGTCGCAGATCATCAGCTGTCTTCCAAATGAAAGGTGTAAATAGGTAGTAAAACGCTGCAAATTATTACACAATGGTTTATAATTTTTCTATATGAATGCACAGCCACCAACCATTCAACACGAAGAAAAACATCGAGCGCATTTCGGTCAGCTAAAATTTGAACGGAGATTAGGCGTATTTTGCGATTCACACTCGTGTTTCTCATTTATCGTATGTCCAACCCTTAAATTCTCGTAGGGAGCGAACGGTTTGTCCTACAGAGCTCCTCGTGGTCTCAAAAAATTCTATACTATCTTAAATTGATGGAAAAGCAATATCTTTACATCAAAATTTTTTGAGTTAGGGCGTTTTCAAAATTTCAAAATTCATATTTTGACCCTTAGAAGTGACCTACATCAACCAAAATCTTCGGGGCACAACTAGACCCCAAGTGGAGCCTACATACCAAATTTCATTCACATGCCAAATTTTTATTCGATTTTTGGATTCTACGTACCTTGAAACGTAAACCAACAAATTTTGAGGAGGTGTTGAAAAATTTGTCTTCTTGATCAATTCCAAAGGTTCATTATTGAAAATAACAAACCAAAAAGGTAAGAACATGAAATGCTGACCAGATGAAATGAGGAACTTTGACATTTACCGATCCTAAAATCCCAAAAAATGCATCAAAACTGAAAATTTCAGAATTTGGTACAGTCCTGCCTGTCAAATTGACTTGAAAGACAAAGAACCGAAATTGTTTAGAATGTTCTGTGTTGTGTATGGAGGAGAGAGATTGAGAGGGGGTATCTACATTCTGCCAGCTTCTCCGTACACAACATTCTTTAATACGAAATGGGCGACGAACTCAATTGATATTTCTAATGGTGATGGAGTTAGTCCTCTACTCTCGAAACAGTGATCAATTTACAACAACCAGTTTCCATCGGTCTTCTCGATCTACTGGTTCACCTATGAATATCTACAGTGTAGATCCTCTTGGCAGACAAAAGATGCCTTCGAATAAGTAATTAATTTTATTCTATAGGCGTATTCCCTCCCAATCAGCAGACAGTTAAATCAACTCAACAATGAGACCCTGTATTGTAACTCTTACGAATTAAAACATTGTTATGGATTGTTCACAAGGTGATACGAATCAGTCTCTTGTTCCTGGCGATCGGCTCAACGTCCCAATTTACTCTCTTCAGATTTCTCTGCATTCCTCTTTGCACATAATTTATGCATCCCATTTGTTCATTTATCTTTCATTGCACATGCCTTTTAATTGCAAATACCTCGAATTTTATTTGAATTCAACAACCCTGAAATGTTTCTTGTTCATTTGTAAACACGATGAAGTAAAAAAAGAAAGCATGAGTACAATATCGGGGTATTTCTTGATATTCAGTCAACTCAGGCAATCTTCAACATAAAGAAAACATTAGACATTAGCAGTAGGAGGCGCAAAGAGAGGGAAAACCCGTAAAAAGATTTTGTTTACTCCTTATTTTCACTAGAGAAGGATAATTATTTTCATTCAAGCGGACGTAAATGGAAGAATGAACCATGAAAAGGGTCTGCTGAACGGAACCAGGCACGAGAGGGGGTTCGTATGAAAATGAAATCTAATTTCGTTTCCACAAAGCATTAGAGGAGGGTCGGGGGCCAACAGTTTTAATTAGGATTATGAATAATTGGAGCGGCTCCTTTCATCTACATCTCGAGAAAAAAAAAAAAAAAAAAATCTGGCTGAGAAATGCATTTTATGAAGAGGCAAAATTAAAGTTCGTTGGAAGGAAATCCCGTATCATTCCATGGAAGCTTGCAGGTGCTCGTATCAAGTTAAATAAAGGTCTGAAACGGGCTCTTTTCAATAGAATTGCATATATGTACTTGAATGAAAAGGCTGAGTTTGTTGCTGTAAATGTAAATAAGTGAATACTCTTTTATGAAGATTAAAAAAAATCATTGTAGGTAAGTGCATTAGAAAACTTAAAATACTGTACGAATGATTCCTCCATTTTGATTTTTACCAAGTTTTCCTCAGACATTATTACCTAGGTATGCATACATGGCGTGGTTTCTTCGTACTCTATCAGCCATCATGTAATTCATAACAAAGTGTTTATACCTGCTAGGTCTTTGCAGTTGTCTGTATAGTAGCACAGTATATTCGTCTCAAGTCCTCCAAAAAGCCAATTTCATTAATTTAATTTTTTCTTCTTGAACTATGACTATGAATTTTATGTTTTTGAAAGGGTATTAAGATTTTTAAAAAATCAATAAAACCTGCGTTTTAGTAATAAAAAACCTATAAAAGATACCTAAAAAATCAACATATAAGAGCCATACGACCTTTAACAGGGTCGTAAAATTCTATGTTCCAAATAGTAATAAAACCTACTATATATTTAGTCATAATAACCTCGGAAATAAGATTTTCTTTAAACACTCAACATTTTCCATGCCGAACATTTCGGTGTTTGTCTTAAAGGAATCGCTAAAACTGTATTCATATTCACCATAAATAACAATTTGTTTGGGAATACTCGAGGGTTTTCAACATAGACAATATTAACAAAGGTTATATCCAGTAACTACAATATCAAGTTCAGAAATCAGTTCAGAATCTCCAGCAAGAATAGTACTGATAATTCCACTAGCCAACTACAGTCGTAACTCTACGATCGCTCCGCCGTTCGCTGGAGAATTTTATTGAACCTCGCAGACATTTCCCTGTCTCAAGGTGACCTTCTTATAACGGTATTCCCTCCTTTCAAACCTCTACAATCTACCCACCGTAAATTAGCTCTACACAGGTTGATGAGTCACGACTCCTAGGGTGTTAAATCCGCACTACAAGCGGCAGGCATAGATTCCTTCAAGGACTCTCGCCTAGTGGTGCCCTCACGAAGGACATGCGGTTTCTCTTCTCGGGATCTCATCATAATTACGGACCGTTAATATTGCGATGGAAAAGTCACCTCTCATTCTCAACTGTGATACGTTCTGTTCCTTAGAAACTAGGAAGTCTACAATAAGATTTCTCTTATTCAGTCATTCTCGAAGGGAAGGAAGCTTCGTATTCTGGGGGGAGAGGGAGGTATAAAACGTCAGTCAAGAGGGTGTGGCACGTAGCTTCCTTGAGTTCATAATTCGATACACAATAGGACAAGATTTCAATCGATTGCCCTCCAAATTTAGAGAGCCGTCTAGAGTCCCAACCACATAATCTTTGAAAATGCCATCGAAATCGGATGGAAACTGTAGAAGGGTAATCTTCTGTAAGTAACTGGATGTGCAAGTCAACAGGATACCTAAGTAATCATTTTGTTCTTCCTGCTGGGTCCACACGCCCAAATAATTTGCACTAGCCACTCTGTACAAGTAGGTAATTCTAGACGTAGTTTACGCAAGCTTAAAAGTTTGGCTCATTAAAGTCTGTCCTAGACAGAAAATATGACTGAGGATGGGTCGTAGCAAGAGCGTCTGGAAGTCCGTTCAAGCCTCAGCTCTAATCTGGCGCATGCGCACACGCTCACCCAACTTTATCAGTAAAGCTACTTGACGGTAGCTGTCTTTTTCGTTTTGTTTACTTGCAACACCCCAGCAATAGAAAAAAACATCTCTTCTTTATCCATACCTACCGTTGTCAAGCAAATTTAATTACACAGCTTATTTTAGCAATTTTAAGCATATTTTAAAATGATAAGTCCTACAAATAGAGCACTCAACTTCACACTTGCGCAAACACAGCTGAGCGTATGGACGGCAGCCAATCGTTCAGTTCAGTTTGAAGTGCAAATTATTCGATTACTCATCATTCCATTATCATACCATTCAGTAGAAAACCTTAACTAATCATGAAATCTCAGTCGGCAGTTGTTCATATTTTCATTACAAAAGCATGTACGAGTACTACGAGTATGTCATTCGAATTCAACACAGAGTACTCAAAGAAGTTCTCTTTCTCAGCCATTAAAATATATAGTGCTTTCACGAAGACGGTGAGCGACGAGTGAATAAAACGAATGATAATCGTGAACGAGGCAGATCTGGTGTGCCACTTTTAATATGCCAGAGAGACTTGATAGGACGGGAGCTCTGGAAATAAAACGAGTCTCCGCCAAGCTCAAGGCTGGTCGTAAAAATCGAAAAAGGCTTTTTAATATTGCGTGGGCGGGGTGACCTTCGAACAAGAGGAAAAAAAGGCCGCTCCCACCTTCCAGAAGTCTTTAGTAGGGCAGGTTCGCGGTTTTTGGAACCTTATTTGTACACAGATAGAAGAAATCACTCGGCACAACTTAGCATGCAGTCAGAGAGGACTCCAGGCAACTTCAATCAAGTAGTTTGGCACGTCTACACATCCCTGCACATCAATCAAATGTTCCACAATAAGAATTGTACCAGGTCGTCTCGAGGCTCAAATTTACAGTCTCAATATTAAGGCCGAGAAAAGAGCCTATTACGCAAGGCACCTCTCACCTCAAGGACGGCGCCGTCTCACGACCTATAATTCTGTAATCCCTTTCGAAACTAATTTATCGCTTTTGTTCACACGAAAAAATGCCTTTTCCGCTGAATCAATAGAAAAAAAGGCTGTAAATTATTAGAAAACTGTTTACATTCCAAATTACCTGATCTCCCGTAGTACAAGCGGAGAACTGAATGTTGGGTGTTCATTTCGTTTTGGCAAGGATTGCTAGTTAAGAAGGTGTTTTTTGTTACGTTACGTTAGTGTTACAATAATAGGAGCCTTAGTGAGAGCAAATCACCAAGCAAAATCCACCAGCCTATCATAATTCAAGAACATCCTACCAATCAGGATGCAGAAATCTCCAGCCCATCAGAATTGAGGAACTTTTAGGCAACAAGAATGCATCAACTTTCAGAAATAAACGTGTTGAATTTTCCAGCCAATCAGCATGTATTGTATGAAAATCCAGCCAATCAGAATTGGTCAATCTGTAGTCAAAATCTCCATCCAATCTAAATGCAGTAACTTCCAGGCAATCAGAATGCGGACACCCGCAGCCCAACAGAATGCAAAAAATGTCCATCATGAAAATGCAGGAACTTCCAGGCAATCAGAATGCGGACACCGATAGCCAAACAGAATGCCAAAAATGTCCATAATCAAAATGCAGGAACTTCCAGGCAATCGTACAGCAAAGATAGAGGAAGAGGGAAAGGATGGGAAGCCTGTAGCCAATAACCTGACTGAGAGTTTAATGATAATTTTGAACACTTTATAGTTAATTTTTCAAATTGGTTCATATTGAACTGTTTCTGTCTCTAGAGTGTACGATGAGTGATAGGGATAAATAGATGAATTACACGTTTTTGTACAAATAATTTCACAGTTTACAGCGCATTTACTTATGACCTCTACTTACCCTCCTTTTTATCTAATCTTTATTGACTTGAAGCAAACTGAGTCAGGTAGGTTGCGCGGTTACGTACATAAATCCGAAATGCATTTTTTTTTTTTTTTTTTTTGCTATCACTATCCTACAACGTGAGAAGGTCCTAATCTTTTACCTTATTTGTACTGATTACAGTTTCAAGATACCTACCTATATGTTCGCGAAGAACGATTAGTCTTCGATAAATTCCTCGTATGTCAAACTGATAATTCACTTCTTTTTTCGAGGCGCATCGTGGAACGGTTTCTAATAAAATAATGTAGTTGAGATGCCCGCCAGGTTAAATTGAGTGCAACAGGAGGGACTCGATCAAGTTTCCAGCATCAAGTTTCATAGATGGAGTTGATCGTACGATATCAGAAATCTCTGTGCAGAACGTCTGTTTGAAACAGGATCCAAATAGGTACATTTTTTTGATAACATTCACGAAAACTCGACTCAATTTAGGGATTTCAAAGTTCCCATGAGAACTCAGCTGGGCAGGTTTTAGGGTCCCCAAATGTTATAAAAGATAACTTTATTGTTCAAAGAACATTACAGTTTTGATAATTATTTTATGACTTGCTACATCTTGCACTTGAATAGAGGTATGGCCCATCGGCCATCCTCTACCAGAATTAAACAGTTCTAAAAAACATTGTTGGTAAGTAGAATTAGATAATAGCATACTTGTAGGAACAATCGTTAATAATAATAGTTATAGGAATTTAGTGATAGGAACATTAGTATCAATTAGCTTCAGTTCTAAATCCAACTAATTAATAATTGGTATATAAAGTTAATTCGATATACATACATATAGATTTGGTAGATTTTTGGTAATTATTAGTTAGATAGGTGGTCAACCAGTATTTTACGCTTCTCCGAGCAAACTAGTCAGGGTTTGCGTGGTTCGTGTGGTTCAGCAATGATTTATGGAGTCGATTGATTGCATCCTTCACGACTTCTTCGACCATCGGAATCTGGATATCAGTGTGGATTTTTGAGTTTCGAACGAACCATGGAGCATTAAGGATCATTCAGAGGTCGCGGTTTTGTACGGTTTGCATGCGTCTGATATGGCATTAAGCGGCAGAACCCCAGAGACCACATGAGTATTGCCAGATTGGTCTGATTAGACTGAGATACATCAGGCGTTTGGTATGAATATTTATTTTGGAACGCTTATCAAGGAGGTGCTTCAGCTGTTTGAGACGTGTCCTTATTTTCCTTATCAAATACTCAATGTGAGCAGACCACGTGAGCCTTTCGTCCAAGTTCTGTGGAAAAAACAAAGTTTTTCTGTGCAAAGAACCCCAAATATTCTGTGCAAGAACTCCTTCAACGAGAACGTGGCTTTCTTTAGCAACTTTGGTCTAGCATACGCTCTCATAATCACGAGAGGTGCTTGTTTATGCTGAATTCAAACTTGTTTAGAACAATAAGATTCCAACGATACCAGATAGAGTTCTGTGAGTTGATACATTCAGACTCCATGGACCGAAATAGTTTGTTAAATTATATATCAATAGTTGTGTATGTCAGCGTGATGACAAATAGTGGGGTCATCATGTTGCCAGGTAGTGGTGCAGGGGAACCAAAAACCTTATTTTAGCTTGTCAATGATCGGTCTTTAAGTGTCTTGTCTTGAAATTCAAGAGTGATCTTACTTCTTTAAGAACTCTTATCAACAGCCCTACGCTAATGGACTACTGGCATGGTTCCACACAAGTTGTATACTGTTGATCGTGCATTTTGGAAAACTGCATAGTTTTGAGACTCCCAAGAATGATGTAATGGTGCTACTCACTTAGAACTTGCTTTTCAGCATATTATGACATCGTGTGTAACCATTTATGAACCCAGTAATGTGCCAATTTTCTCAAAGCACATCTGAACAATATTTAACAATTATAGTGTAGGAAGTGGTCGAAAGAATCATTGTTATTACATTCGCATTTGAAATATAAGTCTGGTGTTGAGTGCGGAGATGACACATGAGTCGCTACTGCGGAATTTTCGTTTCTAAATTACTCCTAAATCTGTCGTTTGACTACTTCAGTACTTCACAGTCCAAATTCAAAGTCATTGTTTCGGTAAATTGTTATTATTGTTTCGGTCAACTGGGTCTGTAAACGTCAACCGAATTTGTTTCTTTATATTGTAAAAGTCAAATTAGGTACCGGCAATATTCGGAGACGACTTGGAAGATCCACGGAGAAAGAATAGGGTGTGCGCCTGGGTAGGAAAAACGGTTTATTGTTATTTTTAATCGAAAGTAGACTACATCCTGAGAAATTTGGTACCAACCGCGACCTTCTAGCGTGAGTAGATCTGTTTCTATGATTTTTCAAAGTTTCGACCGTTTATGACGTCACAGTGGGCTGGGGGGTCCCGCTCAGGCGAGAGGGGAGCGTGACGTCATAAACGGTCGAAACTTTGAAAAATCATAGAAACAGATCTACTCACGCTAGAAGGTCGCGGTTGGTGCCAAAATTCTCAGAATGCAGTCTACTTTCGATTAAAAATCTAAAAAAAATCAAGGCGCACACCCCATTCAGCAGTTACAACAACATGTTAAATTTTAATGCAACAAAAACGGGGGTAGACCTCGGACAATCGAGGGGTAGGTATGTTAGTGATTCATCTTTTCTCGTAAGACGCAGATCGAGAGAGCAGCAGATTAAGCAGAAACATTGCAGCAATAAACATCCGCCAGAGACTTCGACTGGTCAGATCCGCGTTGTAAAGAGCCAACCCGCCTACCTGCCCGAAACCGGGGCCGCTCAGTGTGGGAACGTTCCAGAAACTGAAGACAGGGAGAACGAGTTTCTGAAGGAGGAAGTGTCCGTCGATTCGGCCAGTCATGTAACGGAGAGGTTGGAATATTCCCAGACTAACCCAATTTTTACTCGTTGACGCGTATTTTATTATAATTTTCATCCGCATTTCTCGCCGGTGAGAAAAACTCCGCCGGGATCGCAGAGGTCAGGGTGTCTTTCTCGTTGAAGGTCGATGAAAGTTTCTTCATCGACTTCTGGATTTTAATTATCGTTTTCAAGAACCACAATTGATTCACATACGCTGTTTTCTGGGTGAACCGCCTTTGAAGACAACAAAATCTCATATTTCTGAGGATGATTCCGTTTTAATTGAAAATTTGGTGAAGGAAATGTTATTTATTCGACTCGACAGTACTCAGTTGACGCCATCGCGTAATAACTTTCATGATCGGTAGGTGATGATTGATGATTGGCTCGGAATCGATTGTGCAATCAGAGAAAAATATAACAAACGAGCTAGTTACGAATAAATGTACGACCATGTTTTTCCCCATTAGATATTTTTGAGTTATCTTATCGAGCTCAACTGCAGGGGTTTCCATGAATGCGGTGACGAAGATCGAGTGGGTTCTCGCGTTACTTTCGGAGTAAAATCAATAAACTGAAGAACAGAGATTGCCCCAGGTATCACGAAACGAAAATGATTTCTTGCAAATAATCACTTTTTGGGCTTAAGGTGAATAATGACGAGAATAATTTGCCAGAGAAGTGTCAAGTCACGTGTGCCAAACAGTTTCTTACATGGAAACTCATGTGTCATCAGATATTTGACCACCATTCCACCTCTACGAACGAGCAAATCATTCTTGACAATATTTATACAGTAAAATCTGTAAGGAGAGAAACGTTTTGACAATGCGAAGGACTCCAGGACTATTTTGGTTTATTATTTTCAAAAATAAACCTTTGAAATTGACCAAGAAAAAAAATTAACCCCCCTCAAAATTTGTTAGTTTACGTTTCAAAAAACTTCCCTAAGTTACCAAGGACCGACTTTGATGAAATTTGGTATAGGGGCTCCAATTGGGGCCTAGTTGTGCCCCGAAGCTTTTGGTTAATATCGGTCACTTCTAAGGGTTGAAATTTTGATAACTCTGTAGCTCAAAAAATGTCGATATAAAGGTATTGTTTTCCATCAATTTAAGATAGTATTGAATTTTTAGAGACCACGCCATTTAATTTTTAGAGCTCTGTAGGACAAACCGTTCGCTCCTTACGAGAACTTAAGGGTTGGACTCACGATAAGTCAGAAACACGATTGTGAATCGCAAAAGAGGCCTTATCTCCGTTCAAGTTTTAGCTGACCGAAATGCGATGGCTGTTGGTACGTGGTGGGTAGTTAGTATCTATGGTTGGTAGGTGGTGACAATGGCAAAGCTGAGTTCTTTGCAGACGAGTGATCTATTAATAGAAAAATAGTGTGTAATAGAAAAACCTTCGTGTAATAATTTGCAGCGTTTTTGTGGGTAGAGCCGTTCAAATTGTATTGGTTGTGATAAAACAATAAAATAATTGTAAAATAATAATGAAAATAAGCATTTGCAAGCCAGAACATAGGAAAACTACGATATTCAGTAAGCCCTCCCAGAATAGAAGTAGAGATTCTACGGTAGAAAGTACCTAACGGTAGACCTGATTGGAAAAATTAAAAATTTTTAACACATATATTTAACATATTAGCAACGTGCGAAACAGATGAAAGGTGGACAATTCGGTACCGCCACTCCACCTGAATTTGAGGGCTACAGCAAAATGAACGTAGTTTGAAATTTTATATTTAACAGAAACAGGGTTTACAGGTAAGCTGCAATTACTCTGGACGGTCAACTACGGACGTTCACAAACACCATTCTTACTACCAGTGTCATGTAAACGGGGTAGAAAGCCGAACGATAAAGTACTATACGATGAGCAACCTCTATGTTACCTGGTCAACCCATCCCAAAAGCTGCAGGACATATCGTGGGGTTGGAGGTAAAAGTGTCCATTTGGCGAAAGAGTTCAGGAGTCTGTTAAAGTTCATCAACACATGGACTGATGGAAAAAATTTGATTGTGAACTTAAAATCAGGATAAATCAAATGATTTTGAATTATGTGAGCTTTGAGTTGAGTGAAAATAGCTCTAAACATTTAAAACATTTTTAAAAAACCGCTCATTTTGCTAGTTTTGCAATTTTTTTGTCATATTTATGTCGGGTTTTTCTTCAATTCACAGCTGCAGATATTGAGTGGGTAGTATCCAGAGAGACCAAAACCTCATTTTCTCAAAAAAAAAAAAAAAAATTGCACTTGATCACTTATACGACCAATACCACGATATGTAGGTAAGTCTCTAGGGTTTTTTCTTATATATAAGTGGCTCCCATTCAACGAACATGTTTACGAACTCATAGGAAGTGCGCAACCGGATCGTGTTTCAAGTCCATGATAATGTTTAAAAACTTCATAGTCACGTTTCTTTCTCAAATAAAATCATTATAGGTAAATAAAACACGTATCCGACCAACATAGACATAATATGGTACCTAATATAAAAATACTGCCGTCCAAAGTAAAAAAAAAGCCGTAGGGTCCATTTTTGACGATTTTGGGTTTTGGTATGAGTGGATTCGTAGTTTTGATTTCTGTTTGATCATTTAGAAAGATAAATTCGGAAACATTTATTAGAAAAGTTATTTTCCAAAAATACCTACGGTGTTTTGCGTTTTGCAAGGTTTTCCAACGATAAAAAACAGTAGAGATTGTTCCATCGAAAAGAGACCTTACGTCCTTGTTCTACGGCGTTTGTTTGTTGTAACAACGTTATTCTAGCAACACATCTATGGACAGTACGCCTTTTTCCTCATTTCTTATCTTGCAAAAGGGAAAAGCCGTAGCGACCAAAACTATGATATTTTATGATTGGCAGTACAACGGAAAAAAACAGTTGCTCACGTTAAATCCAAAATTTGTGCTTCTTTTGGGAAAAGACGTAGAAATGCATTTAGAAAGAATCAGGGGGGAATTTTGAAAAATGACAAAACTGAAAAACTTTGCCTGCGTTTTTCTCGAAAAATGAATTTCTCAATGGACGCAGATCTACGGCTTTTAAACTTTGGACGGCAGAATATGAGGCACTTGCTCACGATCTCAGTTAAGAAGGCTGGAACAGCAGCATAATTCACTCCTACACTGTTCGTTAGGAACGAGAATGTTTATAGTGATTTCGAACTGGATACTTCCATGCAAATTGTCGAAGAACAGTTACTTCTATACTCAGTGAACATGTTTTCCAACAAAACATCACTCTCGTCGGTGATGGTCTCAAAAAATCAGAAGTACGGCGATCAGTACGACGTCGTCATTTCATGGACACGATTACAGCATCATCACTATGTGTACCTTAATTCATAAGAACAGATTTTATTTCTACTTTACGCGACTTTGCATGCAACTCATATAAAGTAGTACTGTTACCGTTATAATGAATGTGTTGTGAATGTCATTGAGGTATGTTTCTGTAAGCGGTCTCATAGTATCATAATAAAAAAAGAAGATGTAGGAGAAGATTTTGGTTACTTTTTGATTTATTATAGCGCAATGGTGTGAAGCTACAGACGGAATTTTGACGTTAATTGGACCACATTTTTTCGATTTTCAAGTCAGCATCAAAGTAATTGCCTACCTTAAGAAGTAAATTTTTCCTTCAGGAATCGCTGACGAGCCAAAACTGCTTCCTGCTCCAACAGGTCACTCCCGAGTCACATGATATCGGTTGACTATTGATTTCTCCTGCGCAAGGTGAGGTAATGAACTGAACCGAAAACGGTCGTTGAGTACTTGTGCTTTTCGAGTGTTATTATTATAAATCACTAAAAACATGGAAAGATTCCTTATTCACTCCCATAAAAAAAAAAAAAAATGATTTCACAACCGGTGTTCGAGACAAATCGCCAGATAAGATCAAATCCCTCCAATCACGAGACATTTTTGTAACAAAGCGAATGATACAAAAATACTCTTACTCTTCAAAATTTGCTTCATTATTTTCGATTATGACCCTTGGAAATTGAGATACTTGGAGATATTTTACAACAAAACGAGGTAATTTGTTTCTTTCGTCAATTATAATTGACGTTGGTGTCCAAGGGGACCAACATTTAACGCTTTCTACCCAACTTGAAGAAGTTCTGAAGCAGTTTTGGCCCGCAAGCGCCTAGGCACTCATCGTGATGCCAACGTCTAATGATAAATTAATCATACCCTAATTCATCCCTAATCATCCCTAATTTTTTTTAATTTTTTTTTTTATTTAAAGTAATCTATTTTCATACCTCAAAGTCCAAACATGGAGACCGAAAGAAGGAAAGATACAATACCTTAATTGTTCAGAAATGATGATGCTGGAGGTCACGATGTCTTTCAAAACATGTATAAGGTGCAAAGTATGTGCACGTGGAACCCAATAATACCTATTGTAAAACCCGAGAATGGAAATGCGATACTCCCGGTTTTCTCGGGAAGTGTAGCGTGACAGAATAATAGGATGAGCAGCTTTGGTGTTTTTGATCCTTCCTACGGGCCCTTAGCGAAGAAGAATGAGGGCTAACAATACCTTGCTGGATCGCAGTTCTCAAGATGGGCAATTATCGTCCATACGGAGGGTACCTAATTGTAAGTAAGTAAAAAGTGAAGTAGGCAATCAATTCAGGTATAATTTTCGTTTAATTGCCATTCCTGGCGTCGCGGACGTCATTAGCTGTCTTCTAAAGAGATCAGGTCAGTCCTAATAATTTCACCCATGGCTGCGAAAAGTATTTTGCTATTCACATTCGTGTTTCTGATTTATTGTAAGTGCAGCCCTTAAGTTTTCATAGGGAGCAAACGGTTTGTCGAACAGAGCTCTGGGAGGTCTGATTCGATTCTAAAAATTCAATTCTATTTTAAATTGGAGAAAAACACTAGGATGTACCTTTATATTGAGCTAGGCGTATCGAAAGTTTCAACCCCTATTTTTCACCCCTTAGAAACTACCTACACTAACTATAAGCTTCGAGGCACGACTAGACGCCAAATGCAGCTGATATACCGAATTTCATCAAAATCGGTCCCTGGTACCTAAGGAAAGAACGGCGGAATACCCTAAGGTTTTATTATCGAATGAATGGAAATAATAAATTAAAATTACCCTGTAGATTTCCTGCACCATCCAACCCTATTACGATCCATACTAATCCCATTCACTACACATGCCATCACCCTTGAATCTACAGACAGAGAAACCTCCAAAACCATTAACCTACAGATCTCCCGCTCTATGACCAAGAGATCTAGTAACTTGAGAAAACCTCAAATTTGCTAAAACAACAGGAAATTACGATTTGTCGTCAGTAAGTGAAGGACAATTAAGAAGACAAAGCTCATCCAACCTAAGAAACCCAGAGCCAAAGTGTCAAATCGTGGAATTCCGCGAGTTTGGTTGCTTTTTATTCCGCTAATGAGTGGTTGCAAAAGTAATCATAAATCAGTAATCAACATAAACTATAGGATTTTTAGTTATTTGGGAAGCAGAAGCAATGTCCATTTTACAACAATTGAATGAAGCTCTTGGAAGCTGTTGAGTGAACGAGTGACTGATGATTCTCAAGAGCGGAATTTGTGGTTACGTTACGTTTGAATAGAAGTCGCGGCCTGAGCGTCTACTGCTAAAATTATCTCCAAGGAAGTTGTCAGCCTGCGAATGCTCTAATAAATTCCTCCTTAGGAAAAAGAATCGTTCTGCCCGTGTTCGCTTCTTTGCTCACTCGCCATCCACACTCTTTTTGTCATAAAATAGTACTTTTTTCAGTCTTCAAAATTATAGAAGTTATGGAGAGCTTCAAAAAAAGGTGCAACATGGGCATTTTTTTTAACATGTCAAGCCCTTAATAAATTGTTTTTTTGAGAGCTTTGAATAAGGTGCAATATGTGAACGGAGAACGAAAAAAAGTGAATCACCGAACTACGAGTAGCCCATTGTTATTTGGTTGAGATGTTTTCTTTGGATTCGCAAGGTGTTCTTCTTATGATATGAACCAAGCACAGATAAGGCATTTCTCACAGATATTGAACAGAATAGTTTAGAAAAAATCTGTTTTGCTCCAAAGGCACATAATTGATCTATAAATTGAAACAGAATTTAAATAGACGAATGTGTTTTCATTCAGAAAAAAACTTGAATGAGAAGATGATATCTCCAACGGTAACAGAGGCCGCATAACCGGATGACACCCCTCACCTCTCTCCACGACTGAATGATGGTGGTGGTTGTCGAAGGAGAGGCTCAAGGCTGTGGAAGAAAAAAAACCCGGTCATCGCGCAATATCGGGGATTCTTATCGACGCATTTATCGTTTCATCCTTTTTCCGGCAGCAACGGAGACGATAGGTGGAGGAAATGAAGGCAAAAACAAACACCGATTCGGACGGGCTGAAAAGATTCTTCTATACGTCAACGTGTGACATCAGGAATACAATCTCTCGCTTACCTCCTACCAGTTTTGTGGATTTTACATAGGCTTACATTTAATTTTAAAAAATCACGTTTTTCGGCGTCCAAACACAAATTTTTGCTCTAAATTCCACTGTAAATAATTTTTTGGAAAGCTGAGATTTAGAAGAAAAAAAATGTTCTTGAACAGTGTCTATTAACATTAACTTTATAAACATTATAAAATTAGGGCTTAAAAAGAGGGCAAAAAATAAAATTTAAGAAAATTGTTATAACCTTTACTTTGAGTTCCTTTTTCACGCATTAGATCTGCTCAAAATACAAGCAGATTATGGTTTGAGATTTGGGAGATGTGAAATTTAACGATCTTTCCAATAGTGGCCTTATTTTTAGATTTTGATGGTAAATTAAGGCAGTTCTTGGTCATTTAAAAGGCATAAGGTCGAAAATACACACAAAATCTTTTAAAAAATCTTCCTTGAGTGTTTTAAACTCAAGGAAAGAAGTGATTGAAAAAATTTAAGAGGGACCTTCTGTAGGAAATTAATAGTAGAATCGATTCCTTGAAGGTTGGACACATTGTATCTGCCCTTTTGCTTTATTATTTTCAATAATGAACCATTGGAATCGACCAAGAACATTTTTTTTCTAACCCCCCCTCAAAATTTGTAGGATAACATTACAAGGTACGTAGAATCCAAAAATCGAATAAGAAATTTTCCGTCCGTCCGCCATATGAGGCACTTTCCTTAGTTACCATGGACCGATTGTGATGAAATTTAGTATATAGGCCCCATTTGACGTCTAGTTGTGCCGCAAAGCTTTTGATTAATGTCAGTCACTTCTAAGGAGTGAAAATTAAGGGTTGAAATGTTCAATAGTGCCCTGGCTCGAAAACTCTCGAAAGAAAGTTATCATTTTTTCACCAATTTTAAATAGTATTGAATTTTCAGGATTTTTAGAGACCACCCAGAGCTCTGTAGGAGAAACCGTTTGCTCCCAATCGAACTTAGGATGAATCAGAAACACGAGCGTGAATCGCAAAGAGGCCAAATCTCCGTTCAAAATGTAGCTGACCAACATGCGATCGTTGTTCGTTTCTTCGAGTTGTACTCAAGTTTTGCGTCCTTTTTAGGCTCAGGTCGAGAGATGACCACCCATTTCGAATCTGAACACTCGAGCTAAATCTTAAAACAAACCTATTTCATACTTAAGAAAGAGTCTAGGATCCTCTTCGACTTATCCAGTAACCTAGTTTTGATAGAACAATTACCACCGACTACAATCAAACTCACAACATCCGTTTATATTGTCTCCCAGTACATCCTAGGGGGTAGCTATTATCTCTTCACCATTTATATACAGTCAAATCCCCTTCTCACAAAACCAGTTTCAATTTAGATTCATTCAGTCAGATGGGCATGACAAATTTCCCAGTAATAAATTTTTTATTCAAAATTCACAACAGGCAAATTCTTAAAAATGCCCTACGTCAAGTCTATCTACTCTCTTCTCATACCAACTTGACCAACTTGAGTAGACGGGTGTAAAACGGACCCTCGACCTTTTAAAGGTTGCCTAAGATGATATTAAGTCAGCTGTGGAAGGAAGCTTAGAAAAGGAAAACCAGTCGTGCAAGATGACCCCACAGCAAACTTCCAAAGAATATCGCCCATCGTGGGATACTATCACAAAAAAAAAACAGCACGTTAGGAATTTTCGAATTTGAAAATACATCACAATAAACAATTAGCAAAATGCACTACACTCTAATATTTATGTAGCTTGCAATAAAGCTTCAAGGTGACAGAGGTTGATCCGGAGAGCACGGCCACACTACCATCGCCGTATATAATAGACTTAAACCCGGGAGTGCGGAGACGATTAAATTCATGGGAGGCCATCTTGACCCGAGTGATACCTGAAAATTTCATCAAAACGGAACCTTGATTTCCTACTGATTCTGAGAATATGAGCGATTTTAGACACTCAGGAACTGAGAAACTTTCAGGTGAACGTCCAGGAGCTTACTCGCACATTTCCTGAAAATGTCGTCAAAATCATAGTAGATATACGGGAATAGTTCTAGTAGCTTCTCCCATAAATACAGTTTCACATTAGGCAGCGACAGAACAAGAATTGTCAAGATGAAAAAAAGATACTTTGTAGGAAAAAAAAACATGGCTAAAACTGTATAACACTCAGCAAATATTTATAGGATTCTGAATTTTGAATTTTTTTTTATCAATAACACGGTTGGTAACTGTAAAACGTGGGAGTGGAGAACGTTTTCGATGACACCAATAAACAGGGTGTATCAGATAATGAGGTTATTACTTCAGGGGGTGATCCTACAACTTATTTGCTACAAAAAAATTTCCAAAGAATAATATACGTAATGTAAGAAAAAACACGTCTTTGGAAATTTTTTTCTCAACTCAAAATCCGACTTTTTTACATTATTAAGATTGTTTGAGTGATTTTGGCCTTTTATATTATATTTATATTATTTTATATTTATCACTAGAATGAATTCAGCTACCATAATTACTTCTGTAATTAAATTTAAGGATACTGTTGGATAGCGTTGAATTTCCCTTCTCCCAGATACCAAACCGAAATTGAGGGTTTGATGGGATTTATTTATGGAGAAAAAAAGAGCTTGAACATAAAATTTTTACGAGTATAGAAATTACAACTTTTTGAACCGGTCTTATTACTGGAATGTTTTTCGCTTTCCTCTACACACACAGATATAATTATTGAAGTTACAGTCGTCTAGCGATAGAAGATCAAAATAACGAGAAAAAATCATGAATGTGAAACAAGTCGGATTTTAAGATAAATGAAATTTATACGACAATTTATTTAACTTTTTTGTTGCAAATTGGTAGAAGAATCACTCCCTGAAGGACTTACCACATATTTTGATACACCCAAAGATATATTATTTAGCACCCCCCCCCCTCCTCCCACCGGTGTATTGCATCAAATTTTAACGGACGCAAGGGCGTAACATTACCATAATCCCAACGTCCCCTATTACTGGGCAAGGACTATCGTAGAACCTGAGGGACAGACTTCATGGAGACACAACTCCTTCCCCTCGTCTATTCCAAGGGGACGATCCCTCGAGAACAATGGTTGACACTTATGGAGCAACTCTAGTTTGTATTTGTAGCGTATTTATTTGTTACTCAATCGAGGCGGCCCTCAGTCTATTCCCAACCCCTCGGCTGGAAGGTCGATGGGGGTCAGGTCAAGACAATTTCAATCGGTGTCCCCGTTGTGTTGATATAACAGTTTGAAAAGCATAGATAAGTAGAGAACTGGTCGATCAGGTTTCGGAACTCCCACCTTAGTTTCTATCGTGGTTCAGTTTCAATCTACATGCCTATCATACAATGTTTTTGCTAGTATTAAGTTGGAGAATTTTCAAAGTTTAAATTTTGTTTGGTTTGTAATTTTTAATAATGAACTATTCGAATCGACCAAGAAAAATAGGTTCCCCCCCCCCCCCCCTTCAAAATTTGATGGTTTCAAGCTTGGTAAAATCCGCAAAAATGGATTTAAAAGAAATGCGGCACTTTCCTTAGTTACCATGGACCGATTTTCATGATATTTGGTAAATGGGCTTCATTCTGGGTCTAGTTGGGACCCGAAGCTTTTGGTAATTTTCAAAACACCCAAGAAAAAATAATAAGTAATGTTTCTCCACCAATTTAAAATAGAATTGATTTTTTAGAACTTTATGAGACCACACAGAGCCCTGTATGACAAACTGTTCGCTCCCTATGAGGGCTTAAGGTTTGAACTTGTAAATCAGAAACACGAGTGTCCATCGCAAAAGACTGTTCACTGACAAAAATATGTCTGATCTCCGTACAAATTTCAGATGATCACATTCTTCGAGTGGAGTTAGCCGGTTGGAACTGGTTCGTTTCTTTCAATCGAGTTTTATGTCATTCAGTTGGGCTTCGTTACCGACCAAGTACCAAATTTCGTAATGAAGGCACCCACAGCTCTTGGATAGCGATGTTATTGCTAGTCGGTTGCGTGAAGGGCAAAACAGAGTTCTATGCAGACGGGTGATCTATAAAGTAAAATATTAAACCATTGTGTAAACCCATTGTAAAACCATTGTCTTCCTGGATTCATTCCCTACACGTAAATAGTTGATTTAATTTACTACTTTGAAATCTATTAACAACAGATTTGTTAATGCTGAAAATATTATCATATTTTCAGTTGCAATTTAGTTGCATTTTCTACGTCAAAACCAACTTTCAGTTCACCTTCAAACTATACGGTAACACACATTATTTTCTATGTGAATAATTCAAAGCATTAGCCCTGCCTCCCACATATTAAAATCTTCACACCAACAAATAATCCTACACGTTCAATAAGAAAGTGAAGAAACGATACAGCCGACCCAACGTGGTAAAATTGATTTTTTTCAATTATTTGAACAAAACTCTAGAGGTTGATGTCCTTGATCCAAACTGCCTTGGAGTCTCCTCGAACGGATGGAGTCCCTCGAATTTGGATTAGATTGATGAGAGTCTTCACCCCCGCCATCATCCGACCACCAACATCCGAAACTTGGAACCAGAGCCTCATTTCGCCATCACCTGGTCGGCCCTGAAGCTTTTACAACAGATATTTAGCTACCCCTACCGCCTCCCATTAGAATGCAAATGAGCCGAGAGACCGTTCACCTATTGCACAACGCTGATTCTAAGTGCCTCGAGGGGACTAACCCTTCCTAGCCCACACGTCCCGTAGAGTTCATCTCGGCTCTGGTCAACATTCAAAATATCCCAGTCAAACCTACCGAATTAGTAACACTCGATTTGGACATGATAGGCCCGAGTTGAGGGGTTATTTTGGTTTATTATTTCCAATAATGAACCTTTGGAATCGACCAAGAAAACAAATTTTTTAACACCCCCTCAAAATTTGATGGTTCACGTTTCAAGGTACGTAGAATCCAAAAATCGAATAAAAATTTGGCCGTCCGTCCGCCGTATTTGATCACGTTTGTCATGTAATCCAGCAACACGTTCGAGTGTGGCATCAGATTTTTCGTGTCTCCAAATTAACTCGCCTAGGTCAAACCTACCGCATCAGTAACCAAGGAATTTTCTAATCTTTGAGACTCATTACTCAGTAAAACTGAGTAATTTTTAACTTGTGACTAGAGCCATGTACCTAATCCTTCATAAGCAAGAGTCTGGAGTCTCTCTGACTTTGTGAGACGAAATTGTCTATGTCAAACCTACCGAACTACGACAGTAATTCGACCTTCGATTGTAAGTTTTATAAGCCAAAGTTTAGGTCAAGATTTTAGATCCCTTGAGTCACGTAACCCAGCACCAGAACCAGAAGTCTGCAGTTTCAGCGGACTACTCGTACCCCAGAAATAGCTGGTGAAGGTCAAACCTAATGAATAGTAACTCACCCCACGATTCTGGATTTGAAGAGTCGGAATCATAAAGGTGAGTCACGTAATCATCAGAACCGGAGAGACAGCAGTTTCATCAAAATTGTCGCACCCCGGCGTGAGGAAGAGAATGACGAGTAGATGCTTAAAAAAAGTGATTCAATGGCACAAAAAAATCTGCCAAGTCGGGTGAATATTATAGCACGCTCAGTTAGCTAATTTTCGAAGAAAATGAAGCTATTCGATGGACTCAAAATTTTAAAAACATGACGATAACTTGGGCAATTATTTTGAGAATATTTCAAAAATTTTGGATAACTCTAAAGTATGGAAATTACGATTAAAATCATAGTAATACATGGTATATTCGGAATCAGTACAACATTTCTAATAGAGGTACAATTTCAGAAATTAAAAATTTCCAAAAAATTTAAACACCTACCTATGTATAAACATCTTTATGAGTTTTTCTTTTATAAAGAACACATAAAAAATGGACTACTAAAATTTTCAAAACATACCCTGTACCTACATGCAGAACGGTGATACGGAGTACAGAAAAACGAATAAATCAGCAATTTACGTATCGGTACTCTTTGAGTTTGGGATGACAAGATGATTTTTTTTTAAGATTTCATTAAAGAAAAAAATTTCATACACTCATGGTGTAAGCGGGATTTTTATAGTTTAATGTGGACTAAGCAGTTCAGTTATGCATAGGAGGTGGCCTTTTGTGATGAATTAGAAATTAGCGTACTGCTCAGGAGGTAAACTGATCCAGTCGCGAAAAATACTGAATACTTCAGAATCCTGAAGGCAACTATTGCAAAACCAGCTCCAATTTTGAGCGAAATTGGGTGTATTCTCAAGATCGAGGTTTACCAGGAAATTCACAATTGAATTTGATCAGAAACAACGTTATTCCGTCTTCTTTCAATCAGATATATGTTTTTTGGGAGGTGGCCAGAGGGGAAATGTTTGATGGCAAAACCCGAGTAACATGATACGGGACTGTTAACACTAATTGGACCATGGGGTCACTGGAGTCACCGAAAAATCTTATGTCTGTATATGTATGTACCTTGTCCAAAGGGTCACCAGATTAACAGATTTGAATTGCAATTTGAAAATTAATGGACAGAGCTGCATTTTTGAAATTTTTTGTAAGCTATCAGACATTTAATTTGGGCTATATGTAGTTATCAAAAAATGATGTTATGACAAAAATTTTGAAAATTTTTTCATCGTTTTCTATGGAAATTTTTGTCCATTAAATTTAAAACATAAACCTGCCATTACACTAATCACAACGAGATGAAGAGGAGCCCATTTACTACTCGTTATTTATAATCAAAATATAAACATTTATTTTTACTTCCTACCCCAAATGTCTAGATGCCAGATAAATACGAACCTTTTTCCACGTCTACGCACATTGAGTTTCAGAATCATTTTCAGGTGGAGGTACATACCTGAAACAAAATGGAGAACGTTAGCTTCATAATCGGAGTAGTAAGTAAAAAGTGAGTAAAGTAAACAACCATATCAGGTTGGATTTTCGTCCGACTGCCATTCCTGGCGTCGCGGAAATCATCAGCTGTCTTCCAAAGGGAAGATCAGAATTTGTTCTGATGATTTCGCTCACCGCTCTGGGTTGTGAAAAGGGGGGCGATGGGAGCCCCGGCCGCCGAAAAACGCACGCTGCCGGCGATAAGCCTCGAACCCACGATCCCCGCAGAGGTCGGTCCAAAGTCCACCGCCAAACAACGTCGCCCCAACGACCGAAGCCACACCGCTGTTCCCCATAATCGGAGTATAAATCATAAAATTATAAATAAACATTATAAATCATAAAATTGATCACGTCTGTCTTCAAATAAAGATGTAAAGGTATTACAACTATTAGTGAAATTTGCGGAAAGTAGAGGTACTATGATTTTGCTGTCGTGTTTGACCTAATACGCATCTTGAACAGGCCGAACTTTCATGTCAAAGGATCGCTGATTAATTTCTATGCTGTTCTATTTCTGAGTCAGGAACATTTGACGAAACGAGGATAGAAAAGGTAGTTATTAAGTGATCCAAGCAACACAATCTCTATTACGGATCAATTAACGTGAATAAATCATTTTTCTGAGATACTTGAAAAGTAAGAAAATTGTGATTTTAGGCGACTAATATGCTTTTTGAAGGAAATTAAGAAACGCTTTTAATTCAAAAATTGATTTATTCAGCAATAAGGATCAAAAGTGTGAGAACAGTACCCTACACAGTCACATAAATTCCTATAACAAAGACCAATCAGAGATCCACAGACATAGAACTTTAACCTATATAACCATGAAGGTTCTAAACTAACCAATTGAATGATAAGTAAACAATTGAATCGTTAATACTAGTTGGAGGAACCCTCTGGATTCTTCAATAAAATGACTCCTGCTAATGGATGGAAGTTGGAGGTCGTTTAGAGGGGGAACTCCGAAAGGAGGTTTTAATAAAGTAACTATTTTGGTTCTTTTAGTGGAGAACAACTCTCACCCGAAACCACTTGAGTGTTTTTCTACTTTCGTCCAGTAGATGTAGTGAGGCGTTGGAGACATCCGAAATAGAAGGATCGAGTAATTTATTGTGGTCTTTTCTTTCAGAAATGATGACAGCCACCATTGACATGTACAAGGACAAGAAGCGTTCCGGAGCTAAGAAAAGGACGGTTCTTCCACACCGTCGGGGTTCCCTGGGTTTTCTCGACTGCTCGAAATTCTAGCTGGAAGTTGACAGGTAGTCAGGGTTTGTTAAGGGTTCAGAGAATTTGTAAAAACATGTTTGTACAAATTAAAATGCGACCAATGATGTCGATTGTAGACACTTGTATTTATTCAAGCAAAAGTGCTAGTAAAGTCCTTCATCCTAAAAGAAAAAAGGCATTTGCAAACATCTGCCAAATGAAGGGGCAGATAGAGCTGAGGCCCCATCATCTGAAGGCCAGTAGGTAACTGAGCATCATGGGTTGAAATCATCAATGAGGTTGAAGGCAGGACATTTCCCTCTACGATCTTCATACAGAACAACGCGAACATGAGTTAGTGGAAATTTTGGGATAAAGTTGATTTCGAGAACAAAATTGTTCGCGTCAACTTCAGTTCTGACCCTTCATAATATACCTACCTACGATGAAAACATAATTATTTATGAAATATTACATAAATAATTTACATCTAAGCTATGTTAAGATTTTCTGGGCGGTCTACATCACCTTTAACAATGCCTATGATTCCAATCCATCAATTTTGGTGATTTCTAAATATTCACCAATCCATTTCTAGTTTTTTAACTCAATTGTCGACATTCTAAAAACAAATTACGTAATTAGCTTGTTTAAGTGTAGAAGAGAAGCCGTTTGAACATCCTCGCCAAATGTTCCTCTGTTGAATCTTAACTGAAAGAGATAGTAATGAAACACTCCTGAAAGTCTCGAGTCACTGACCACCTACAATCTGCACTATCTCTGTTTCTCAAGATCACCTATTACCAGAATCACTCCGTTACCAACCGAACTGCCTAGTGAGCGAATGGAGCACAAAGAGACAGAACAGCCACTCTCGTTGTGATGAAACATAGTAATACAGTGTTGTCGCTCCAAATTTCATCAAAACCGGTCCATGGGAACTGAGGAAAGTGCCGCATACGGCGGATGGACGGCCAAATTTTTATTCGAATTTTGGTTTATTATTTTCAATAATAAGCCTTTGGAATCGAGCAAGAAAAAAAAATTTTAACCCCCCCTCAAAATTTGATGTTTTACGTTTCAAGGCACTTTTCTTAGCAACACTGGACCGATTTGGTTCAAATTTGGTATATGGGGTCTAGTTGTGCCGCGAAGCTTTTGGTTGATGTCAGTCACTTCTAAGGGGTGAAAATTAAGGGTTGAAATTTTCAAGAGTGCCCTAGCTCGAAAACTCTCGAAATAAAGGTATCGTTTTTTCACCAATTTTAAATAGTATTGAAATTTAAAAAATTTTTGAGACCACCCGGAGCTCTGTAGGACAAACCGTTCGGTCCCTACGAGTACTTGAAGGTTTTCCTTCGATAAAACAGAATCATGAGTGTGAATCGCAAAAGAGGTCTAATCTCCATTCAAATTTTATCGGACTAAAATGCGATCGCTGCTCATTTCTTCGATTTGTATACAGTTTTGCCTTCTGCGTAACCAGTAATCAAATTTCCATATGAATTCTATTTTTCCAATCGAGTGTGAAGCGTTCAGTTCTTTCTAATAAACTTGATTGTGAAGGTGTGAAGCCAGTATGGTGTGGTAGGTAGTACCTAGCTGGTAGGTAAAAAAAAGTTGGTAGGTAAAAAAAATGTTGGTGGGTAAAAAACGCTATAAATCATTGCTCAAAGGCTTCTTCACTCTTCAGATCACTGATCAGCTGAGTGAGCTCCGAAGCCATTTTCAATCCCATTGAATGGAAGTGCTCTTCCAGGCGTCTCCAGCATTCGAGGAGATCTTCTTCACTCTTCAGATCACAGATCAGCTGAGTGAGCTCTAGAACCATTTTTACTCCTATTGAATGGAAGTGCTCTTCCAGGCGTCTCCAGCATTCGAGGAGATCTTCTTCACTCTTCAGATCACTGATCAGCTGAGTGAGCTCCAAAGCCATTTTCAATCCTATTGAACGCTGGAAGCTGAAATTTGAGAGGGAAGGTCAAGGGAGAATACAGATGGTGGTAGGTGCTATTGATGGAGAACCAGTGATCTATACAGAAGGGTGATCTATACAGAAAATAATAAACCTTTGAGCAATGATTTGCAGCGTTTTGGATTCTAAGTACCTTGAAACGTAAACCAAATAAATTTTTCTTGGTCAATTGCAAAGGTTCATTATTGAAAATAATAAATCGAAATTCACCATGGAAGCTCTTTCTACGTAACTGAGAGTATGAATCTTTCCAGAGAATGCCTGACCTGACCTTTGAGTGGTTCCTTCAAAAGCCTGCATGACTGGAACTTTTCCTAAATTCGGACTCGATTATTCAGTAAGGGGGTCTCCGCGATTCGGAAGGGGTTGAGTGGCGGACAAAGGCATTGCAAGGACGGTCTATTTAGGTGAAAGTCAGCGTCCGTTGCCATCGGCGGAGCGCACTCCTGTAATGAGAGCCGTCCGGGGTCATCGCACTCTTTCCGCTCTAACTGTAAACTTGTCGCCTCTCATCCTCTTCCCACCTTCCAACATCTCTCGCCAGCTGCCGCCAGGAGGAGCCACCTCCTCAGCTTTCGATGGAAATCAGTGAGATGCATGGCGATTCCTTTAAAAACTCCTCCAGGCATGCAGCGGTCCAAGATGTGCAACGTAGGCCCACTATATAACTTAAACCTCAGACCAACTTGAAAAATATTCCCATTTGTGCAGCCTGACTGAATGAGCAAACACATATTTTGGCTAATTTTCAGCCATTATTGAAATACAATATTTCTACTGTGTAACATTTTTTATTGAAAATTTGACTTTGATTCCGAACAAACCATTAGTTATACAGGTAGTCTACACTTAAGGGTAACTTCAGGGTTCGATTCTACAAGGTATTTCCAACAAAAAAATGTCTCTTAGCAATGCCTTTTTTTTACTTCGAAGTTTTTTAGCATTTTCAACCTTTATTAAAACTTTCCACGGTACCTAGGGTAAAATCAAATTTTTTTTTAGCAATAAACCAATTCTAAAAAATCGTGACATATTTCAAATGTTTTTCGAAATATGACTCTTTTTAAATCGAATTTTCACTATGATTTCCCTGGCTATTTCGATGGGCGCTCTTCGGGAAAAAACATGTTAAATTGTCAGCTTTCCAACGGTCTATCAATTTTTCTTTTTGTAATTCAAATTGGAGGAGTAAATCAAGTTTGAATGCAAGAAAACGCGTGTTTTACAAGAAAATTCAGTGTTTTAAGCGGTTTATGGTCACCCTCGATCTCAAGATGACTTGACGAGTTTGGTATCATTTCTTATGTATTTATTCACGCTGAATCCAATGGTGGTATTTCCAAATGATTCGGGGAGCTAAAAAGTGGATCTTTAAAAAAGAAAACCTTCGTTTTTCGTACATAAAATACGCATTATTCGTAGATATGGTAGTGAGCATAAAGTAAGTACCTATCTACTCAATAGAAACATCCATCATCTAGAAATTTGATGTTTAGTGTAAACACCCTGTATAAATATAGTAATAAGCTCACGGTAGCAGTTTCCACTAAAGAAAACGAATTATTTATTTTTGGACCCTATTAAAAGAAATTGTTTGGTATTTTAATAGGGAATTTTTGGAAATAATAGTTTGTGTTTGCTGGAATATGCTTATAGGGAAATGCTCAGAATATACCATTAATATGTTTATGATAATAATATGCGGAAGAATAACCCTACTAGAGAACTTCTTTCATGAATAACACATCCATTGACTTCTTGCATAAAGCACATCCATGGCCTTGATACATAAAGAATTCAACCATGGGAACCTCCTGAAGGGATCATGTTTTTTTTTTTTTTTTTTTCAACGTTTGAGAGAGATAGATACCCACGAGTAGGGATGGGACATCGAACGGAAAACATCGATGTCGATGTCGATATTTCTTAGAAACATCGATATCGATGAAAAACATCGATGTAGATAACATCGTATGCTAAAAATCGATATTTTTAAAAAGCTGGAAATTTAATTCATTTGTCAACTAATTAGAATCAAGGGATAAAACCTGATGAGGCTGATCTTCCTCCATTCATAGGAAGTGGATATGTTTTCTTTTAACGTGATTTTATTGTACTGGATGACCTACTCCACTATAATTTTTTCATTCATGATGAATTATCCAATTTGTATGCACTTCATTTCGATATCCCATACGTTCCCCATTTCAATTATTGTTTCAAGCATAAAGAGACTTCTTTCTGTTGTTTTCCAGTAATTACCTTGTTATATAAGGTGATGATTGAAAGGTAGGAGGTGTTCTTCTAATTCCAAGTAAATTTAATGAAGATATCTGGTCTGGAATTGGATTTTTTCTAGTTTCCTTGCCTCATAGTCGAAGTTAGAAAATTCCCCAAGTAGATAACCACATTAAATTTCATAGCTATAAATTTTATTCTAAATTTGCCATAGTTAAATTTAGAGCGGATTTATAAATGGATTCAATATCGAAGTTACGTCGGGCAAATGGTAACACTGCATTCTGCATTCTAAGAGACGATAACATGATTTCTAGGTGCCTGGAAGAAAACAATAGAAAGGAAGAGTCCTGACGAGCTCTGAGGAGTTTAGGATGAATAACTAGAGACGTTGAGTTGTGGGTGGAAGGTTGAAAAAAGAAAAAAAAATACAAAAAATGGATGGGGAAGTGAGGATGACTTTTGTTCCGTCGAAAAAGGAACAATGCCGCAGGGAATCAACAGAGGATGGTGGCAGGAATGAGCTTTCGCCAAGTCCTTTGGAAGGGTGAAAACTCGAGAGTTTTGCATGGAGCGGGCAAAGACTTCGGAGGGAGGAGGGAAAAATCAAAAGGGGAAAAAAGTGAAATGGGAGGGAGTTTCTCATGCGAGGGGATGAAGTGTTCCATCAATAAGAGCGCTGGGAAGCCGTCAACACCCTAGATGCAGCCTCTGCGGCTTCCTTAGCGAATCCACGGGGGAAACACGGTCGACTCGTGATAATTCTGAAACTCGAGGGATTTTGGAACAATTTTCGAATTACTGAGAGTTCGATTCATAAGAAACAAATTTATCAACAGATGACACTCGTGTTTTTGGGGGTGTAACGCGTTTGGGGCAAACAGGAAGCAATGGGGCTCGAGCTCAGTTCAATGCATCGCTTCAAGCAGCTTGGGTCAGAGTGCTGCAGATGATGACTGAATGATTGTACCCCTCGACGCTACTTTCCCCAAACGCATTGATTTTTTGACATTTGCAGTATACCCAAATGCATTGAATCTTAGGAGATGCCTTTCCCTCAACGCATTACATTTCTAGAGATTTTCCCCAAACGCAACCCGCCAGTTTTCGCATTTGCCAGATGCCAGCCTTCACATAGATCACAGATTCTGCCAACATTAACAGTGGCTTCTACATAAATTGTCCTCTGAAACTTTGATAGTATAAGAGATAGTATCCCAAATTTGAGCCTATTACCTTATGGTGAAAGTATGATGGATAGGGCAAACTTGGGAGTAGAGAAGTAGAATTGTACGTGCTTACATAATTACATCATTTTACAAATGAAAAGTTGAATCCGCTAATAGTCATCGTGTTCATCGGAATTCCCAATTTGACGTCGTTGACTTTAATTTTGCTCGGATTCAAAGAGAGGGAAGTATGTGAATTACCCTGCGAGGGAGGCCCATCCAGGAGTTGCGACAGCCGTAAATCGATTCGGAGAGACGCCAAGAGCCGCGTCTCTCCCCCAAAGGGTTAAATAATCCACGTTGCGGTGCCTCAATGTCTACCTGGGGAAACCCTTGTACCGGCTTGTCTCTTTATTCACAGATAACAACTCTGTCACGGCTGACGGCCGATTACCAACCACCCATCTCAAAAACGCTGTTCAACTCCATCCAACTTTGATGGGTATTCCAAGTGGACATTTTGGGATTATTTCGAATATTATACGAGAACACCCGACGTTCTGTTCCCTCAAAAATACAAATACTCTGCCAAGTTGGGAGGGCATTACTGAATACTTTTAAATACCCACCAATTTCATATTTACGCAGTTTCTAAGCTAAAATTACCGTGTAGACCAAGCCATTAGTATAGTTCTGAATCATCGCTTGCATGAGAAGGAAATCTTAGTTTTCCGAACATTTTGCCAAAAATATCGATCTACAATTTTGGGATTTATCAGCACCAGGAAATACTATAATTATATTAAGGAGAGATCAACAGATGACGAGACGAAACCAACTCTGCTTCCTGTCACAAATCCCCGTATTGTATGTTTAAAAAATTCTCATGGCCAATTTATAGTAATTTTCGCCCTAATTACCCTATTGTAACAGCTCGTTACAGCCCCAGTAATTTTAATGTACCCTATAAGTTTCACTACCGTCAAATTTATAGTATAAAGTATATTGCATTAGTGAGCTAAATTTATTGTATTTCAAACTCACCAGAGTTCACTCTCAGAAACTAGTTCACTAGTTCACTCTCAGTTAACTCTCAGAGTTTCTTTGAAAGTAGATAATGATCTATACAACTCATAGCATATGGATAAATAGGGACCAAGGATCAGGGGTAAAACAAAAAGGTTTTAAAATCTAGTCCTAGTCGGAACCGTACGATAATTTGGTGAGGTTTTCAGTTAAGACTTGGAGGGACTCTATTGATGCTTCACAGAAGAATTCTCACGGGGTATCCTCCCGATTTTGCTCAAATTCCGAGGATTGGAGGAAGTTAGTTCTTGAGTGATTGTTCAAAGATTTCATCGCGATCCGAACTGTGGATCATGATGTGTTTTTTCGTCAGAAGATCAGATGATTAACAGCTTTGAAAACGCCCCTTGAAATGTATTACAAGAATTATTATGTATCATTTACAGGAATTATTAATATTAGTTGGATTTTTCGCATTCGAATGATTGGCATTCAGGAATGTGTTGAAAAATCTTTAAGGACATTCAATTTCGAGTGTTTCAACTCATCACCGCGCACAGCACAGCTTGTCGCGTGGCACCAGGAAACCTCATCCCGACGCCGACGGAGACAAGCCGTAAGTGACACCGGGAGATGGTGTCGAATGGCGGTATATCCATTTATAGTTGGAGCGAGACCTTTTGCCTGTCTCCCTCGACTGAAGGCATTCCTTATTCATTTCCCTCGATGTTCAATTCTCTTCTCCCAAAAACTGTCAATGTGTTCCATTTGAAGTTGTAGGTGAATAAATGCGGGAGCTAACAGCAATATGCTGGGTGTCCCAGCAATCACGAATCTCCTATTAAATCAGTATTTGAAAAAAAAGGTTGAATTGAAACGCCAATTATTATTTGCTAAGATTCCAAATAAGACATTTTCGCACACCAACTTTGTTCTATTCTTATTTATTTATTACATTATTTATTTTTTTTAACGGCGGATGGGAATTTTTATTGCAGATTCAGATTCTACATCAAATTTTCGCGCGTCTCATTTACGCACGCCAACTTTGTTCTATTTTTATTTATTTACTATATTTTATTTATTATTATTATTATTTTATTTATATATTTTATATTATTTTATTATTATTATTTATTATTATTATATTATTACTATTATTTTTTTACGAGGGATAGGAATGTTTATTGCAGATTCAGATTCTACATCAAATTTTCGCGCGTCTCTTTTACGCACGCCAACTTTGTTCTATTCTTATTTATTTATTATATCATTTTTCACGGGGGATGGGAATTTCTATTGCAGATTCAGATTCTACATCAAATTTCATTTAAAAAAAAACACCTTCCACTCGAATTATTTGCAATAGTGATTTTGGAAAAAATTTACTATGAACGTAGGAGACCAAAAACAACCCGCCTAAAAAACCTGCTTGCTGATTGAAATAAACGTACCTCTTGTTGAATAATTTGGTACATGATTTACCAATATTACTCTGAATCGAGAGGTGATATCCGTCTTTCGATTAGCCCTCATTCAAGTACAATAATTATTACCAAAAGTATCCATTCACTTGGTGAAATTAGACCACTTTCACTTTAAATCACAACAGAGCAACAACCTTCTTTTTATTAGACTTGCAGGTGAGACAAATGAGAGGGTAAATTAACCTAAACGTATGAAAATAATTCATTTCTTTGAATCAAATCAACAGGGGGGAAAAATAAAACTGTCAACACAACTAAGGCAAGCTTCCATAATGGCGAAACCATAAACAAATCCTATGAGAGTGGTTAGTTATTCTGCAGTGATTTAGAGTAGAATGTATGTAAATTGAACGTAGAATGAGTAGAACCCGCCGTGAGTAGGATAGCAATGGTTCCTGTTTTTCATCAACCAATTTTTGAAGAAAAAAAACATTAATTAATAAAAACGTCATACAACATGAGTTGAAGAACAAATCAAGAGTTTTCGATATAAATTCTCTCAAAACGTCAAGAATTTAAACAATACTAAACATTGAAATTTTGAAATAACATGATTTAAAAAAAATTAAGTTCCAACAGTGGCAACTATGCGCAGAAAACTGTGATGAGTTTTTCAAGAACTGTACCATTTTTCTGGAGTTCAACAGTTTTAAATAATCCTCTAAGACCTGGTCTGGGAGAGAGAAGGATTCAGGTCGTTCTTGAACAAATAAAGGGCGGAAATCAACTTCATAAAGGAATACAGCAGTAAGAGTTCGATAACGGTATCAAACGGAGGCTGCGATTCATCCGCCCAATGTCCGATCAATTGAAGCTCAGGTTGGTTTGGATTTGGCGGAAGGCGATATAAAATTGTGATAAATGAAATAGCTACTTTCCATCGACCATTTAATATTCTATTAGGGGGAAAAGTATTGGCAACACGGTACTTTTATTCGATGGGTCACCTAGAGATCCACTGACACGATCTCTGCTTTGCCGATCGCATGCTGGAAATAAACCGAACTTCAACAATGTATCCCGATGAGTTGAATCTGAACTCTTATCTAGAATCGTCAAAAAAAGGAAAACTCGAACCTCTTCTAGTTATTAGGAGGTTCCCTGGAGGGAACACTGCTGAGTGTAACTCAATCAACGTTGCCAAGGAAAGTCTCGTTCACGATGGATGAAGACGTCCTCGAATTTTTACCACAGCATAGATTCAAAATCTCGAATTTTGCAGCTTTGCTTAAGGAACAAACTTAAAGACTGTACTGAGGTGTTCGGCGTATCCGAGTAATACCTACCATTTATTATAAGTCTTCAAACATTTTCACCGACAATTTCAAAAAAAGCAATTTTTAATTCAATTTCTTCGAATTTGAGTCCCAGTGAAGAGGATTTTTCTGAAAAGTCCTACCAGCGTTTCCATATTTTGATGCAGAGATTGAATTTTTGTATAAATTAATCTTTTGGTGCGTCGACTAGAACGGAGGCCAGAAACCTTGTTGGAAGCTAATTTTGTTATCTCATCCTTTAAGGGTGGACGTCAAAAGTCATTTGGAGGTTCGGTAATTTGGAGGGGGAACTTCTCAATTGAGTTATCTGGAAGGAAGGCGATGGAGCGGGAAGTAGTTTCATTCCATCTTAATTAATAATATCCCAGAACTCAGTGCGGCACGGAGGTGAAGGCTATTGCACCGGAGGTCTTCTACGGAATGCAGCCTGATCTCCATTTTCTCTAATCCCTAATCCGTAATCCTCCAGCATCGACTCTCCCTATCTCACCGGATAACAATTAATCACAGCTGAGTTCCTCCTCTGGCAATACAATCACAGGATTTGTCGGTCGGGCATAATATTATCCGGGGCGAATTTAATCTCAGTTACCGGAGAAGGATCCGCTTATCCTCCCTCGACTCAACTTTCACGGGAAATTTCTTCGATGTGAATTGTCATATTTTACCACAAAACTTGATTCGGCTCCTTCAAATACTCAAAAAACGAAAGTATTTTTTTTTTCAAATTTGAATACGGGTTTTTTGGTTTATTATTTTCAATAATAAGCCTTTGGAATCGAGCAAGAAAAAAAAATTTGTTGAATAACAACAGGAACACGTGATCTGCGTGAAATGTTCAACACAAAATTCCAAACCAATGACAAAACAATATTCCTAGTTTTGAAATTTGTGTGGCTTATCCGTTCATTCGAAACAAAAACGAGAAAATCTGAAAAGCGAATATTATTTAACGTCCATGTCTGTACCGTCTGTCTCCTTTGAACGGGATGTACATCTGTAACCCCCTTAGTGAGGGGGGTCATGACAATATTAACAATTAATATCGATACCTTAAAGCACAAAGGAGCTATGTCCATCCACCTTCCACATTTTTTATTTTTTTTAATTTCAGAAAAACTCAAATTCAACAAAACTATTGTTGAGTTTTCTTGAAGATTTATTGAGGAAATTAAAGATTTTAGTGTAATAAGCCATTATTTTAGGAATAGTGCATTGGTGATAATTTCTTTTGCGTTCTTCGCAAAACTCCATTTTTGGACATAGCTCCTTTGTGCTTTAAGGTATCGATATGATGAAGAAGGAGGGAATAATGTTAGGGAGTTTGAGAAAATCATGTGTTTTCTACTAAAAAAAAAATAAAGATACCAGTTAAGGTTTTGACACCAACAAGTACTTTAGTAAAGACAATTTAGACTTAGACAATATAAAGACTTTAGACTTAGTAAGCAATAATAAAAGAAGTGAGAAAGAAACATGCATTCAATACCAAAAACAAATTGTCAAACCATTATTATAGATTACATGAAAATTGGCAATGAGCCAATCCCGTCTGCCAGGTCTTAATGATTTTGTTTAGTTTGATTACATTTCAAACCTACTTCCCATATATCTATGCAATAACTTATTTAGGAACAATTTGTCTGCATCTTTACGAGTATACTTTCTTCCCCTTTAAACTCCCTTACTGTTTCTGATTTGTAACCCCAGGCGGATTGACAAAATCTGGTTACTTGCAGCGACGTAGAACCATTCAAGATGAACAGGAGAGCGTCACGACTCAGCTTGGCGTCCCAAAGTTGGCCCAAAGTAACCAAAATGAGCTATGAGTCTTCTGATTCCCCCATGTTGCTGAGTGAGCATACAACATTATATCCATCGCAAAGCGTACAAGTAATAAATACCTAGTATATTATTGATTTTTTCTCCCCTAAATCAGCTACGTGTACTCTTAGAATTCACTCGCCTCCACAAATCTACTAATTAACAAGATGGAAAATTTCAGGATGCAAAAATCAAAAACCATGAAAACTCCAATGGAAGTGAACCTGAAGCTTGAAAAACCACTTGATGGAGAATGTCCTGACGTACCATACCAAAGTTTGATCGGTTCGTTAATGTATTTTTCGACAGCAACAAGACCCGACATCATGAACTCGGTCAGCTATTTGTCCCAATTCAATGCTTGCTACAGAAATGATCATTGGGGCGCAGCAAAACGTGTTTTGCGGTACCTCAAAGGAACACGTACCTATGCACTGCATTTCAGTAAAACTGGAATTCAAGAATTGGCAGGCATGGCAGATGCGAATTGGCGGAGCTGTATTGACGGGCGCTCGTACACAGGTTATTACTTCAACTTCAATGGCACAGTTATCAGTTGGGAACCCAGAAAAAACGGACTGTTGCACAGTCAACGGCTGAAAGTGAATATATGGCCCTAACTGAAGCAGCCAAAGAAGCCCTACACCTAAAACGCCTGATAAATCACATCAAAATTAAACAAACCACCATCAAAATTCGAACTGACAATCAAGCAGCTATAAGTTGGGCGACCGATCCTATTGTAAATGCCAAGTCGAAGCACATAGCCCTGGAAAAGCACTTTATCAGAGAAGCCATCGAGCGGAATGACGTGAAGTTGGAATACTGCACTACGCAAGATATGATGGCTGATGTCTTCACAAAAGCACTTGCAGGACCGAAATTCTTCATCTTCCGAAAAAGACTAGGACTGAACGCAGCTGCTCGTGAGGGGGTGTCTCACTCGCCTCCACAAATCTACTAATTATCAAGATGTTCGTTGTTACAAGATGTTGAAGTTTTCCACGTAACGACGAAAAATCCACTTGCATTCCAGATTCCATTGAATATAAATCGCACGAAAAATAATTTACATTTTTCTTTCTTTTCATACCGGCACTCTCACATTCCAATATGTACTTCACTTTTTTCAATCAATCTAAATCCTTAAATCAAGAGAACATGATTAATTTTGTTGTACAACATGAGCCTAATGTATTTTAAATTTTTTTTTTAGATATTCCTACTCTCTCAACATTTCTAGTTTGGAAACTTTAGGAAATATTACATACCTCTGATTGTTTATCCCACCTGGTACTACCTTCAGACTCCAAAATGTAATACTTGTGTTGAACATTGCTATCGTATAACTCAAGACTTCTCTCGAGTACTTTATTATTTTCGTTCTTTATCAGCTTCTGAACCACAGTGTGAAGGTTTTATTGATTGATCACCATGTCAGGTGATGTCCAAATTGATTCCCCGGATGAATGAATCAAACCTGAGGGAACGAACCGCGAACTAGAATCGGCGGTGTTTATCCGGAACTACGGACATGACAGAGAAGGGAGGGGAGGGGGGAGATTAGACATCCCAGGAGGACAGGGGGGAAGAGAGAGAGAGATAGACAGAGTGGGCTAGTGAAAGAGAGAGAGAGAGATGAGCTCCACGAGGGAGGGATGGGGGATGTGGTGTACAAGCAAGGTTAGGGCCGCGACCTTGGAGGGTCAATAACACGGCGCAGTCGCATCGGAGCGGAGCCGGGCGGAGAGCGGACGACTATTTCAACCCACCGCCACCTGAAACATCTCTTATAAATCACCGGATCTTTATTTGGAGGTCTCCATCCCTCCTGCCCAGCGTCTCACAAGTACGAGGGGCGTGACCTTCCCAGGGGCTGGTCTTAACGACCTTGAGGCCATGGTTCCTCCATGGACTAGGACATCTTCCTTGTGAGGACGGTGCACAAAACGATTAGGTATTTTAGACTTCCAGCATAGGAACCAAGGTCCCCCTTGGTGGACGTCCACAGAGGCTGTCCATAACGATGTTTAGGCCATGGTTCCTCCATGGACTAGGACATCTTCCTTGTGAGGACGGTGTACAAAACGATTTGGTATTTTAGACTTCCAGCATAGGAACCAAGGTCCCCTTTGGTGGACGTCCACAGAGGGTGTCCATAACGATCTTGAGGCCATGGTTCCTCCATGGACTAGGGCATCTTCCTTGTGAGGACGGTGCACACAACGATTTGGTATTTTAGACTTCCAGCATAGGAACCAAGGTCCCCCTTGGTGGACGTCCACAGAGGCTGTCCATAACGATATTGAGGCCATGGTTCCTCCATGGACTAGGACATCTTCCTTGTGAGGACGGTGCACAAAACGATTTGGTATTTTAGACTTCCAGCATAGGAACCAAGGTCCCCCTTGGTGGACGTCCACAGAGGCTGTCCATAACGATATTGAGGCCATGGTTCCTCCATGGACTAGGACATCTTCCTTGTGAGGACGGTGCACAAAACGATTTGGTATTTTAGACTTCCAGCATAGGAACCAAGGTCCCCCTTGGTGGACGTCCACAGAGGCTGTCCATAACGATATTGAGGCCATGGTTCCTCCATGGACTAGGACATCTTCCTTGTGAGGACGGTGCACAAAACGATTTGGTATTTTAGACTTCCAGCATAGGAACCAAGGTCCCCTTTGGTGGACGTCCATAGAGGCTGTCCATAACGACCTTGAGGCCATGGTTCCTCCATGGACTAGGGCATCTTCCTTGTGAGGACGGTGCACACAACGATTTGGTATTTTAGACTTCCAGCATAGGAACCAAGGTCCCCCTTGGTGGACGTCCACAGAGGCTGTCCATAACGATCTTGAGGCCATGGTTCCTCCATGGACTAGGACATCTTCCTTGTGAGGACGGTGCACACAACGATTTGGTATTTTAGACTTCCAGCATAGGAACCAAGGTCCCCTTTGGTGGACGTCCACAGAGGCTGTCCATAACGATCTTGAGGCCATGGTTCCTCCATGGACTAGGACATCTTCCTTGTGAGGACGATTTGGTATTTTAAACTTCCAGCATAGGAACCAAGGTCCCCTTTGGTGGACGTCCACAGAGGCAGAACTCAACAACGCCCTCCACATCTCATCTCCCTGCTTTTCCACCAACTCCACTCATGTGTGACACAAAACGTCTCTCCGCAGGGCACTATACTTGTATAGTTCTGCTCAAAATTTACGACTTTCCTTCTCATACTTTCCGAACTGGACACCAATATCAGAAACCACACACATGACATCCGTCTTCCTCTCCTCCTTCATCTTGAAAGCGACAAATCCATTCCCAATACACTTTCTGGCCCAGTGGAGTTCAACAGAATTCTACAATTTAGGTACTTTCTCTACCTTAGTAGGTCCATTCAAACAATCTGAACAATCAAGTTACCACAGTAATAACATACCCAATTTAAAATCAACGACGAATATTCTATTATCCCCGGAAAATCTCCCTCCTCGATATTATAAATCTCCAATAAACGCTCAGCCAGGTCTCAAATGACAAAATCTGGCCGCCTAAAACTATTTTCGAGAATATCCATAATTTTTGGTAGTCACTGCTTACACTTGCCTCCTTTGCCTCGCTCACTAAACATTGCTCAGCAGTCTTAGGTTTTCATCACATGAAGACATGTAATGACCTTAAGTTCAGCCAGTCAGTAGAATTGCTGCTAAACAGTGACAGGGTCGAGAATTTCGACTGTTTAGCCAAGAAGAACGCCAACGAACTATCAGCCGACGTACCAGATGGGATTTGGCTTACCAACACATCTTTCATACCTGTATGCACCGCCGAGGTTGAATACCAGTTCCTCTTCACTCCCCTTTTTGGTCAATTATTTTCAATAATTAACTTTTGGAATCTAGCAAGAAAAAAATTGATGGTATACGTTTTGATGGTATAAGTTTTTCAAATTAATGGTATACGTTTCAAGGTAGATAATATCCAAAAATTGAATGTAAATTTTTCCGTCCGTCCTCGGTACACCGAGGACTCTGCCCAGTTCCCATGGACGAATTTTTATGAAATCTGGTATATCTCTGGTACAGGGGCAAAAAGTGGGAAAAACATTTTCAAATTGCCCTAACGTCTCTGAGTCCCTATTCATGGCGTGACCTTCTCAGAGGCTGATCGTAACGACCTTGACGACGACACACACAATTCGGTCTGTCAGAACTGCGTTTCATCATGTTCTTCCTTAAAGGACTTACAGGTCTACCTCCCAAGTTAATACCTCATTGAGTAGACAATGCTGAAAAGGTTTCGTCGTTTCGATGTTGGTTCATCTCAAGCGTTCTTCACCCAGAACTACAGCTCACAAGTTGTTAGCACGGTTATAGACCACCTGAACAATCGGATCTTTTTTGAGGGTAGGTCGATCCCTTCACCAGCAACTCTCAAGTGACATTCTCAGAGGCTAGTTGTCGACCTTAGACACTGGGCCAGATAACCTCATTGTTAGAAGTGAGTAAATTCAATGATTTGTTCTTCCAAACCACGGTCCACTCAGCGTTCTGACATTGGGACCGATCAGCATCCGATGACTGCTGGGGCGTGACCACTCCAGGAGCTGATCGTAAGGTTCGTAAGGACCATGGTTCTTCCATGGATCATCTTCATATTGCAAAGACAATGTATGTCAGGTACCTACCATGAACACCATGGTCCATCATAAGTATGGTTCCCTTCAGAACACCACCCAAGGTTTAATTTCTTGGTGGCCAATTATAACGACCTCGAGTTCCATCCATGGAACCACGCACACACAAGAACTGCGCTACTCATTATACTGACCTTTCAATACTTACCAAATAAATTAATATTGAAGAGTATAGTAGTGAGAACTTCACACAATAGACACCATTCACGATAGTACCGATAAATCATTGACGACTATAGATAATCACAACCCATTCGAGGATACGTAGAATCAAACTCTAAAAACCACTGATCTGTGGAAAAACTCCATAATGACAAATCAGATGAGGGAAAAGGTAATTTACAGGGTGACAACCATCGACAATACTTCGAGGATTCATCCTACAACTAATTTGCAACACACAATGTCCAACAATACACATTTTTTACAGCTTATTACTAGTTACTTTTTTCACTTTTAAATTTTTTCGAGTAATCTACTCCACTCACTTTGGTAAATGTAAGTAACTCTCTCACTCATTCAAAAGATCGGCTTAACGATCTCTCGATTCAATCCTAACCCTATAATAATACCTTGGATTTCATATTTCCCCAGAAGTAGAAATCCTAGGATGTGACGTCAAGACTGCGTAGTTTCAGTTGTTTGTAGTGGTGTTTTCTTCTTCCTGATAAGAAAGTCGTCACGAGGAAAACATCTACGATCAAAGATGACTCTATTTGACCGAGTTCACCATCTTGTTCACTACGTTCCCTGAAATGGAGATATTGCGACTGTAAACTTATTTTTCTTTCTTGAGGAGGTCTGGGAAAGTCGAAAAATTGCGTTTCCCACTAAACGAATAGAAAATTTAAAGTCCATTCCAAGGCATCCTCATATTTGAGTTTATCGAGTAAATTGAGAGAGATATGAACATTTTAGTGATACAAGGTAAAAAAGACTGGAAAAATCTCAAAAGTGGAAAAATTCAGATAGTAAAAAATATGTTACTGGACATTGTTTTTTGCAAATTAATTTTACTCGTCGAATCGATCCTTGAAGTTGATTGACACCCTGAGTAGTTAGGTATAGTAGTAAGAAAAATCTGTTTGAGTACACTTATGAATTAGTTTATTACTTCCCTCTACTTGCCTGGAAGGTGAGGAATCCATTTCTCTCAACCCTCCTCAGAACGGCTCATCGTGAGGTTCATCAAAACACCACCATCATCAAGATGAAAAACTAAGTACTCAGGGCTTTATTTCTAGATGAATTCCTAAAAATGGAAACCATCCAGGTGAATTATTTCGGAATAGAACTCTTAACAAATGAGGAGGAAAAGATCATTGTTACGATTTTTCAACTTTTTAGGACAAAATGGTTCTGAAAATATACCCGCTGTGAAATACCTCAATACTAACCTTCTATATGAACTTATGAGCAAATAATATCATTGAACTGCGTTTGCCGAGGGCATATTCTTAATAAGGACAATGGCACCATGTTCTCAGTAATAGTAGGTTATCGAATTCAGATCCTTGCTTTTACAGGACTCGCTCTCCAGTTTTCTTAGCCGCAACTCAAGGGAAAGGATCCACAGGATTATAAACCGCGGTAACACCTCAAACGCGAGAAAAGTCGCTGGAGAGTGGGAAGACCGTCACCCCTCCACCGCCGCAGGTTTAGCGAACTGGCGGCGTCTCTATGGCAACAGCACGCAGCAGAACACTTTGCCTCTCCTTGCTGACTCTGCCGTTCCCCTCGAGACCCCCCCGTCCTGAAATAAAGAGAGGCTTCCCATCGCGGCCCTGCGATCCTTGTTTCATTATTCCTTCCGACCCGATCATCAGTGCAGACCAGTTCTTGTTCTGGAGCGAATTCCATACGACCGACCCTGAGAGATAAGCTGAGGCTTCCAGGTTTGTATGGACCACGGATCAAATCGTCGTGGATTTTTACGAGCAAATCTACGCATTTCCGAGTCTAATTCTAGGTTTTCCAATTCAAATTCAAGGTTTTGCAATTTAACGTTATTTGAAAAAATTTCGAACTAAGAAGAAGAATATTTTATTCACTAACAGATCAGAACAAAGTGTTAAGCCGAATGAAAAACGCTGCAAATTATTTCACAAAGGTTTATTATTTTCGATATAGATCACTCGTCTGCAAAGAACTCGGCTTTGACATTGTCACCAACTACCAACTACTACCTATCTACCACGTACCAACAGCGATCGCATTTTGGTCAGATAAAATTTGAAAGGAAATTACGCCTCATTTGCGATTCACACTCGTGTTTCTGAATTATCGTAAGTCCAATCCTCGTGTTTCTGATTAAGTTCTCGTGTTAGTCCAACCCTCAAGTACTCGTAGGGAGCGAACGGTTTGTCCTACAGAGCTCAGCGTGGTCTCTAAAAATTCTAAAAAGTCAATACTATCTTATATTGATGGAAAAACAATACCTTTACATCAACATTTTTTGAGCTAGGGCGTTTTCAAAATTGAAACCCTTATTTGTCAACCCTTAGAAGTGACCGACATCAACCAAAAGCTTTAGGGCACATCTAGACCTCAATTGGAGCCCATACACCAAATTTCATCAAAATCGGTCCATGGGAACAAAAGAAAGTGTTTCAAATTCCAAGTTTTTATTCGATTTTTGGATTCTACGTACATAGAAACGACTGTTGATACACTTTGTACAAAATGTGCTAATTTCCTGAATTGCATTGAACTAATGAATAATAACGAATGAATGTATTCACGTCTTTTCATTCGGCATAACACTGTTTGTTCTGATCTGTTCGTAAATAAAATCCTTCAGTTTGAAATATAAAAAACGTTAAATTAGAAATCGTCAAATTTGAATGGGAAAACCTTGAATTGTTTCGGAAATGCCATAGAAGTTCGCCGACAGCATCCATGAAATACGATGAACATGCCCTGTCCGCATTTTCCTCATGATCGCTTGTTTTTGTAGTGGCTTTCATGGCATCAATATTAGCAAGCCAGCATCAGTTTGATAAAGACTTAAATACAGTGATCTGTTTTATACGTTTCGATTCTGAAGGAGATAATCATTAAGAGAATTTAATCCCATCCCCATTAAAAGGGTCTCAGTCGGTCGCCGTTCGTTCCTCGTTCCGGGTCAGTATTTCACGAAATTGAAGGCGCAAAAACTTAGAACATAAGAAGTAGATTTCCGCGTAGAATAAAAAAAGAACCACGAAAATCGGTTGGAAATTGAGGCCTGGGCAGAGTATACAAGATTTTGTCACACACACATTCACCTGTAGTTTTTTCGCGGATTTGGATTCAGAATGGTCTAAAACGGATTACTGTGTGGTTATTTTTTGGTTTATTATTTTCAATAATAAGCCTTTGGAATCGAGCAAGAAAAAAAAAATTTTAACCCCCCCTCAAAATTTGATGTTTTACGTTTCAAGGTACGTAGAATACGAAAATCGAATAAAAAAATTTCCGTCCGTCCGCCGTACGCCGTACGCCGTACGCGGCACTTTTCTTAGTTACCATGGACCGATTTCGATGAAATTTGGTATATGGGCTCCATTTGGGGTCTAGTTGTGCCGCGAAGCTTTTGGTTGATGTAGGTCACTTCTAAGGGGTGGAAATTAAGGGTTGAAATTTTCAAGAGTGCCCTAGCTCGAAAACTCTCGAAATAAAGGTATCGTTTTTTCACTAATTTTAAATAGTACTGAATTTTTAAAAATTTTTGAGACCACCCGGAGCTTTGTAGGGCAAACCGTTCGGTCCCTACGAGTACTTGAAGGTTTTCCTTCGATAAAACAGAATCATGAGTGTGAATCGCAAAAGAGGTCTAATCTCCGTTGAAATTTTTTCTGACTAAAATGCGATTGCTGTTCATTTCTTCGATTTGTATAGTTTTGCCTTCTGCGTAACCAGTAATCAAATTTCCATAATCAAAAGTCAATGGAGAATACTGAAGGCGCCTGAGTGGTCACTGATCAGCTGAGTGAGCTCCAAGGCCATTTCCTCTCCTGTTGAACGCAGGAACCTGAAATTTGAGAGGGCTGGTCAATTGAGAATGCTGAAGGCGCCTGAATGGTCACTGATCAGCTGAGTGAGCTCCAAGGTCATTTCCTCTCCTGTTGAACGCAGGAACCTGAAATTTGAGAGGGCGGGTCAAAGGAGAATGCTGAAGGCGCCTGAGTGGTCACTGATCAGCTGAGTGAGCTCCAAGGCCATTTTCTCTCCTGTTGAACGCAGGAACCTGAAATTTGAGAGGGCGGGTCAATAGAGAATGCTGAAGGCGCCTGAGTGGTCACTGATCAGCTGAGTGAGCTCCAAGGCCATTTCCTCTCCTGTTGAACGCAGGAACCTGAAATTTGAGAGGGAAGGTCAAGGGAGAATGCTGAAGGCGCCTGAGTGGTCACTGATCAGCTGAGTGAGCTCCTAGGCCATTTCCTCTCCTGTTGAACGCAGAAACCTGAAATTTGAGAGGCAGGGTCAAAGGAGAATGCTGAAGGCGCCTGAGTGGTCACTGATCAGCTGAGTGAGCTCCAAGGCCATTTCCTCTCCTGTTGAACGCAGGAACCTGAAATTTGAGAGGGCGGGTCAATGGAGAATGCTGAAGGCGCATGAGTGGTCACTGATCAGCTGAGTGAGCTCCAAGGCCATTTTCTCTCCTGTTGAACGCAGGAAGCTGAAATTTTAGAGGGAAGGTCAAGGGAGAAGGTGGTGGTAGGTGCTATTGATGGAGAACCAGTGATCTATACAGAAGGGTGATCTGTACAGAAAATAATAAACCTTTGAGCAATGATTTGCAGCGTTTTTCTGTTGAGTGTTGTCTAACTTTTCCCCAGATTAATCGCATAAGGACGCCCAAGTCTTACTGTGGGACGTCCTAAAAAATGAATGTGAATTGAATATTTATCCCCGTAAAACTTCTTGCAAACATGTCGACAAATTGGGTTGTTTGGTGCAAACGTGTTTCCCCCAAAAATTAGATAATCTGAAAGTTGATTATACTGTTGGAGAGCTCACTAAATGAAGAAATTTTCAAGAGATTAGCCCGTTTCCAGAATTGTTTGCAAAAGATGTGACGATTTAAAAATTTTAAGAAATTTTACTTTTTCAAATTCACTTATGTTTAAGCTGCTGGTAATCTTCGGGTGGTAATTTTCAAGAACCAAGATATTCCATAAGTATAGAACATTGAATTTTAATGCTGGAATATTTAAAAATGTGGTCAAACGTTAAAATTAAATGAAGTAAAGTGGAGCAATGTGAGTTTAAAAGAAAAAAACACGGTTTTCCTGAAAACCCCTTTCAAAAATCGTATCTCAAGAACGGACTGATACAAAATATGTGGTTGGCGGCATTTCATTCCATTTTTAATGTAGTTTTTTTGCATATACGAGCGGACCAGCCTGAATAAGCTCTACTTCTCAGATCGTCCATGACAAACTTCTCCTTTCATCAACAACGGTTGAGATCACTCGGATTCAATCATTTCATCGATGTTGTTGAACAATCTGTAGTTAGAAATACTTGGCGGAAGAACAACAGCCGCACCAAGAGTAACAAAGCTCCCACCTTGACCGCCGGGTTAAAACGGTTAATTAATAGTAACTTTGGGCTCGGCGTCCTTGGAGAAAGAGGAGCGCCAGAGCTGCCTTGCGTAATCGCTCAGCTATGCTACACTTGGCTTGCGGTTGCGGCGCTCGGCCTGTCAACAATACATCGACGCTCTGAATCGCCAAAAACCCTGCCAAAACTCGAAAAAATAAGCCAAGTAGGGTGGGCGGTATAGCGAACCAAATAGAGAATGTTTTGGAATTGAGAAAAAATTCAGACAAGTGGGTGTGGCACGGATTGTGTACATGATCCGATGCATAGCAGCTAATCTAAATACATCAATCTCTAAGTACCTTGCACTCAAGAGTGTTCTTGCGCATACTCAGTGGCTAATATCAGTCCAGGAGCGATGGTTTCCACAGGGAATCATGTACACTCCAATCCGCATAATTCCAGAACATTTCATCGAAATTAGATGGAAAATGTAAAAGTTATTACTGTTAAAAGGAAATTCACGTTTGCGCATGTGCAGTGGCCAATATCGCTCTGGAGGGGATAATTTCCAAACGGAATACCAATCCGCACAATCCCAGACAATTTCATCGAAATTGGACTAAAATTCGTATAGTTTTGCCCGTTACAATGATTTCATGACAGAAGGAACATAGACAAACACACTCGGAACCAAAATTGTTCAGGGCAAAACCCTAAAACTGGAAGAAATTTTGATTTTGGAGAAAATTGTTGTCTCAATTTCTAAAACTGAAAACAATGCTTCCCTAACTTGGTAGACTTGAGAGCAAATCGGGGCACAACTAGACCTAAATGGAGCCTACATACCAAATTTCAGCAAAATCATCTGAAACAGTAAAAAGTGGACACAACATACCCAAAGCGCTTTAGCTCGAAAACGTTCCAATTTCAATTATTGTTTTATTATCAATTTGAAATTTTCTAAATTTTAAAGAATTTTTTGGCACCATCCAGATTTTGGTGGGACCAACCGTTCGATCAATTAGGATAATTAATAACCTAAGTATTGAATGTTACATGACGTTTTTTTCTTCAATTTAACATAGTTTTAAATTTTAAGAAACGAATGAAACTACCCAGACAATCAACTTAAATTAAATTAAATTCTCGTTTATTATGAAATTTTTGTGATTCTGTGGTTTCTTCTAGCCTTGTCTTGAGGACCCAAACCCACCTCTCCCACCCCGTCGTCCTATGGAGGTAATTGAAGGGTTCACAGAAAAATAATAAACCGTTGTGTGATAATTAGCTTCTTTTTTTCTTTTAATGGTTTAGTGATGGCACTCACCAATCACACGAAGATAGTCAACGAGAAGTAGAAAGTCGTTGGGTTCATACCTGAAACAATAAAAAAATCCGTTAATAACTGCATAAACTGCGATAGATTACCAATTAAACTTGCTTTCCTGATCCTAATCTACTCAAAATCCAAACTCATTATCATTCATTAAACTATAAAAATGAGTATTGTTGAAATTCGTCGGGCGGGAAAATAAAGGACCAGTAGATAGAAACTTGGACTGAAGGAGATCTAGCAACATGCTGTTGCTGGACTAACCCTAGTTACCCATTAATATCCAATCTGTTGCCTGATTAACAATATTAATCATTAATCTTAAGCCCTCTCTCATTACTTCGATCTATTGAAGGTGATGACGTCATGACCCTGCTATAATATTACTATTCTATGGTTCTATTCTTTCTATCCCAATTTTGGCGCAAATGAATTAAATTTAGCTCAAAAAATCGTTATCAATCGGCACACATTTAACTTAAATTTGAATGAGTATTTTTCAGGATATAACAATGAAGAAGTAAGAGAAAAACGAAGTTGTCAATGTTTCTTGAAAGAAACTTTCATGAGGATTTATACTTGTAACTAGCGAATTACTAATTGAATCGACCCTCTGAGCTCAGACACCTTGGCAGAAATAATTAATTCAAGTCTGTTGATATTTCTATAACCACCCTGACTCTCATCAATTAGAGTAATAGGAGAAATAATCATATATACGAATTTTTACCATTTTGGCTCGTTTATTCGTTTTGTCGACATTCGAGTCGTTTATGAGTTTTTCCAAAATCGAATTTTGGATCGTGCCGTGGTGCGGAGACAGTCGAGAATTGCCCTGCCTACTCGGAACCACCCTTGACCTCCCATTGTTCTGCTTATGATAATATCGCCTAGAACCAATTGTCGGGAGACTCCACCGATGTATCGATTCAACTAGTTCTCCCCTCTCGGTGACAACCTGGTCATATTCGTGTTGAATCATCGCATCAGTCAAATGGCTGCTTCCGAATTACAATGGGGATTCCCACATGGGATAGGATGGACAAATAGAATTTTTTTGTTGGTGAGACAATAAACTTTGATTTACGATGTTGATAGTTTCTGAATCGGAAAACATCAACACAATGAGGAATTTCACCGATTTCTGTTTGCATTTTTCCTGAATAGTTAATGGTGTGGGATAGATGAAAATCGGGCTGATTTCGGAAAATAAGTCTCCTGTTATTTTTGGGAGACAATCAAAATTTTTAATTTCAAAACTAACCGGGAAAACAGACGTGCAGCGGGAACGCTCGCTGATTGGGCTGTTCGGATCGCCGTCTCCTCCCAGTGTTGCCCATTGGGACGACGAAATCGTGTTTTCTAAGAGAAAAGTTATCAAACAAAAACAGGAAACCTAATTTTCCCCATCTCGCTTTTTCTATTTTTTTCTTCAGTTTTTCGATTTTGAACTTTACTGTTTCATGAAATTTTGCATCTGGGGACTATGGATTTCTCGATCTCAGCGCTTCAAGCGGCCATAAATGAACTATTCCAGCATGACGTCATTTTCCCGGTTTTTTTTAACATTCGTATTTTCTACACTGTTTTGTTTATTCGGAAATTAGGAAGTTCGGGCTGAAAGTTTGCCTTAGGGGGTTTTTAGAGGTGCTGAATCCGATTTTGGGGTCAAAAATAGGAAATTCCGACATGGTGAAATTCCTCATTCACAAGTTATGTCCAACTATTTGGAGAACTTCTTGCTTTTTGCAAACTTAATGATCAGATCGTGATCAAATCCCTAAGCGTCTTGGGATGTACACTCCAAATTTTGCAGAATCAATCTCATAGAAAAAACGTCTGCAAAGTGCACATAGCTTCCTCGTATCCATAGCCCGGTTGTGTGGATGATCCGATACATAGTAGCTATTCTCTAACTACCTTTCACTGCCTTCGTAGGGGACCATCTACACAACAACTAGGGTTGGTTATCGACCAACGAATAATCGATTAATAAAATCAACGATTATTTCATATAAATTAATCGACTCGCCGATTAATCGAGCCCTTAAACATCGATTACATTAAAAAATTGGGATACAATTGGGTAGGTACAATTGAAACGACAAACTCAACGTAAAAATGATTAAAATTACATCCAAAGTGAGAGTGAAAAAGAGAAAAGATTTAAAAACAAAAAGAAATAATAAGAGTACAATGATTTAATTACTCGCTCCAATGTTTTTCATCAATGTCCTTCAGAAAAATGAGTTTGTTGGACAAGACGGTGGTCAGCCGATCAGTCTGGTTTCTTGAAATTTGGCCAGCTTCAGAAAAAAAAACATTTCTGAAAGAACAGAGGTAGGTAGCCACTTCAGGCACGTATTTCAAGACAATTTTAGAAACCTCAGGAAAAGTCTCCGCCTTCTGTTTCCAATATGATACGATACCAGGTATTGTTGGATTGTATCAAAGGTATTACAAATTGCATCTAACAATGACGTAAGTAGGTTAAAAAAAATAGGTATGATGATAGGTTAAGATGAGTAAAAAATAACGTAACAGAGTAACAACAGAGTACTAATATAAATAACCTAACTAATCAGTAATAATTGATAACGCGAGGGGAGAATAATCGTTAGAAATTAATCGATTATCCAATTGATTGTACCCAGTGGACCTCGATTAAAAAAGCATCAATCAATCATTTTTTATTTGCAGTGAAACACAGTGTGTATGTGCAATAATCAACAACTTAAACTGAATACAAAGAAGAAACAAAAGAATTGTCAACAAATTAAACTAATACAATGAAGAAACAAAAGAAGACAAAACTAACAATGTATTGTACATAATAACCACTACAACCACTATAGCTGCTCAGCTATACTTCATACCTAAGACTTCCCTGAAAAATTCGTCAAAGTTGTAAGGGGCCAGCGTGATTAAGAATTTGCTGAGATAGGCTCTGAAAGAACTAAGAGCTGCACTTCGAAGTTTCAAAGGGAGAGCGTTAAAAAATTTAATGCCCCATCAGGTGTTACCATTACATGTGGACTTTAAACGATGGAAAGGAAGACGGAGGTCTAGCCTAGCCGTGTAGGATAAACATGAGCAAGGTAGGCGTAACATTCAACATTTCTCCTAATATAACAGAGGCATTCCAAAATGTAGGCAGCTGGGATGGTTAAAACACGCATCGATTATTTGACCAATTAATCGATTGCTTCGATTAATCAACACCTATCCTTAACAACAACCTAACAAATAATCATATTTTCATCAAAATCGGACAGTCGTTTTGTACAATAATTGTACAACGAACAATTATTGTGCCCGACACAATGAACTAGGGAAAGGCTAATGGTATCATCGGAAAACTGATATTTTTCTCCCGATATTCGATACCTCTGAATTTATACTTATCAATATACAATACTACTTATAATAATCTATTAATATACTTATACAATATCGGACAATTGGCTTCCTCATCTAGAGAAAATGGGGTGTAATGGTACATAGAGGTACATCCAAAATCGTATTTGTCACCAAAATGTTACAAAAAAAACTAAATGTGGCGGTTTGTGGGGGGGGGGGGGATCTCTCGACAAGAGACCTTGCTGAGAATGTAGTCCTTCAGTGTCTATTCTTGTATATTTCAAACGCATTTGATAATGTTATATTCTTTTGACATACTAACCCTAGTAATACCTACACTACTGCGATCAACAAACAGAAAACACAAAAGTGCAAACAGTAATGATAGGAGTAATAATTAGGAGACAATTATTGTCTCCATCACCTTCCAAATTATGTGTTCTAGTCTTATGGCTGAGGAAAACAACAACTACTATCATACCTTGCGAGGTTTGAAAATTTTCCGCTATTAAAGATCGATATTTTGCATTTTATATCAGATCAGTATCGGATACTCCATTTGATATTCTATTATGCTGACATCGATATTTCTACAATGAATTGACACAACACAGACTAACATTGTTCATATAACTGTGAAAAGCTAAACTACTTCCGGTAAATAGAGAGCAATAAAGTTAAATGAAAAGTTGAATATCATGATGCTAAATAAGGGATCTACGGGGTTTTAAGGGCATATACAGGCTGTCACGAGGTTTTAGTGAGATTCTGCGATAACAGATGGCAGCACCAATGGGGCCAAATTTCGTTTACTCTCCACTTGAGAACGGAACGAGATATTTTAATTTTGAAAGCGGACTAACCTATGAGACTCTCGTAAAATTGTGGGTAATTGGTTTGAATAGTGTTAAAATTTATTTTGCTCAGTGTTCCAAAAAATTTTGAACATTTACAAAAAGTGGCCCTATTACAACTTGCATTAGACTCTAAAGAATGCAAATCCATTTTCAGAATGTTTGTTCACAGCCATTGCTTATCTTTTTCAGGGGGGGGGGGGGGGTTGCAAAGGGTTCTAAAATTCGTGGAAAATACGCATGGCTTCAGGACTTGTGGATTTCATCGCACTCCCCCTGAGTGTCGCTCAATTGTTACATTCATCGAACCTCAATACCTTCGGCTTTCAATCGATTTGTTGTTCAGGAGAGTAGTTGGACAGAGGTTTTTCGACGCAAAATGAATATTCTCGAATCTATACGCAGGTGGATACCAAAAAGTCCGTTGAAATAACATTTTCACCACTTTATTCCCCGAAGCCATCCTTTTCATTATTGATCCCCTCCACTCCTCTTGTACGCCGAAAGCCTATCGAAGAGCTCCCGAGCTGGTTAATTATTTGAACAGTTCCGGGGCCGAAAATTCTGTACGAACCATATTTTAGTACCTTTGGTTTATTCAGCCTCGTCACAGCCACTCTACGTCCCATAATTTTCATATTTTACCTTATGCGTTTTGAAGGTTTCAAAACCTAACAGACTATGAAATTGTAATTTTTGAATCGCAAATTTTGGATCCTACTTTGTGGAATACCTACTAAGCAATGACGGGTAGAAATTTCAACTTATTCGACTCACCAATTTCTAGAATTACAGATGCTAAGCACGATATTACAGGCGATCTTGAACGCATAACTCGTTTCTATGTATGATCTGATGCAAGTACAAAATCAAAACTTCAATCTTCAAGTACGCTGTAGTGAATATTTTCCCGAGTACTAATAACAATCCCAGAAAATTTCATCCAAATCAGATGAAAAGAGTAGAAGTTGTGATTGTGAATTTAAGTTTTCTCATGCGCAGGGATACTATGACCCGAACAAAATTATTGAATTGATAATGTAGAGTCTCAACCGTACAACCCCAAATTCATCGAATTTCCAATAAAAACTGTAAAAGTTATGTTTGTTACAAGCGTGGGTGCTGATATCAAATTGTTCAAGATGATCTGAAATGGGAGATGCGCGTGTAAATGTATTTTGGAGAACCCTTTATTTGTTGACTTGCTGTACGAATGAAAGCTTTCCTATAACCGTTAGTAAAATAAGGGTGATAAACACTTCGAATTCACTCCCGATAGCTCCTAATGTAAATTTCACACCAAGTGGAGGAAATAAGATCTCCTAATACCCGTTGGTAAGTAACTTGAACCGATTGGTTTAGTAGGAAATTAATCTCAATTTGGTTACTTCTAAACTAACAAAACTCTCAATTGCCCCATGGGATCATTTCATACGCATGTGCATATCAACAGGCACGAGGTTCAAAAAAGATAAGAAAAGTAAATTAGAACGTCGATAAACGGTCTTCTATAATACTTTTACGATAGAATAATATTAAGCTAGAAAAGAAATAAGTAGGAAATTCAAGACAATGTTCAGGTAGAATCTAAAGAGTAGACCAACTCTCTTCCCCTTCAGCAGAAAACAAAAAACAAAGTTGGACAAAAAATTGGTATTTTATTCCACGAGGTTATTCATACATATTTCAGGAATCGTAGCGAGAAATTATCATTTCGATTTCATATATCTCTGATACATAAACGTAAAAACATAAGACGAAAAAAATACCGCTCTCAAGTTCTACATCGCTCTTTTTGTACATTGTAAATAGTGAGTCGAAAACAAAAGAATAACTCGCTAAAATCTCTCTAATAATCTCGAGAGGGCGATCTGATTCGACGAGTGCCCCTGAAATTTGACAATTCGCGATGAGTCAAAAGACTCTCAAGGTTGGAGTGAATCAATACTATGGCGTCATGTTGAACGGCCCTGACTCAGCCTCCCAGCTCATTCTTTCAAGTTTACCGAATGATGCTGAGATCACACTGCCCAACAAGATTAGATTCATTGAGTCTCTCATGTATACGTGTCTGTTTTAAAAGGTTTAAATGAATTTGAGTACCATCCGAGTACCATATTTTGCTTTGTTTTTGAGCAACAAGTCAAAAAATGTCGGTCTTCCAAAATTAGAATTTTCATCGGTATTCGACGTTTCAGAGTATTCTGAACAACTTTGGGATTGTGTTTTTTTTCGGGTCTATCTGCGGTCATTCTTTGTCCCGGCCATAACTATTCAACATAAAGGTCCAATTTTCATGACATAAAAATCAAAAAAACAAATCGTAAGACGCTCTCCTATAAAGTTCGTCAACATCCGGAAAATAGCGTGTATAATATTCCCTCGTACTTATATTTTAGGAAATTAGTACTTTCTCGTGCGGACTGTTATCACAGAATGAATTTTTATTTTGCAAATTTAGAAACACCAAAACATTCAGATATGATTTAACAAATAATAACATAATATGCTATTACTTCATATTATGAAGTTTAAAACAATCTAATACATTTCGCCTCCAGCTTTCTTCCAATGGCGAAATTTGGCTGAGAGTTCAACGTATTGTTCTCCGTTTCGTGTTTTCTCCTCGACGACTCTGACGGGTCCATCTTCTCCTGGAATGATCTGTGAGATCCTTCCCAATCACTAATAGAAGGGATGACGTTTCACGTCATGAACCATGACCATGTTCCCTGGTTTCAAGTTTTCAGTCTTGAACTTCCATTTGGAGCGAGTTTGGAGACTTGTCAGTTTGACCAGACTTTGACCATCGTGCCCAGAAATGCTCGAGTAAAGCCTGATGAACTATCCACCTTGCTCTGAGAGTTAACTTGCGCTCCGATATCACTTTTCGTAGGGGTGAGGAAATCTTCAAGCTCGCACTGGTTATGTGGGAGTCAAACACACTAAAACCTCACCTCCTTATCCCACGTTGGATCTCAGCCTGGAACTGTTCAGCACATTACTTCAAGCTGAGTCTTGAGAGACTTCTTAGTTCTCTGCTAGGGGTCGGTCCATGGTTTCCCTTCGCTGCCTCTCCAGTTCTGGAAGGATTTTTTTGTTCATTATTTTTCCACATAATCTGCCACAGTGGTCCAGTATTTCTGGCTTTCCAGCATCTTTCCTATGGCCGCCTCTGGGGTTGTGTCCTGTGCTACGAGATGCAACTTCTCCCTTAGGCAGTTCCTCTCCCCTGTCCATCGTATGCATTCAAAGAATGTGTGGCAACGAAGTGAGTGTGGTTTCAGCGAGGAAATGCGCTGGAGTGAGAGGACTTAGGTCTGAAGGGTCGGTGACACTTGTGATGGGTCTTGAGTTTATCACAGTTTCAATTCGTGTCAGCACTATACTCATTTACATGTAGGTCAACGTAGCTTTCCCTAATACTTTTTTCAGGTGGTTCTTTACCATGATTTCCCATAAGCCGACAAATTGTGGTGACCCGGGGAGTAAAACGCTGCAAATTATTACACAATGGTTTATTATTTTTATATGGATCACTCGTCTGCAAAGCCACCAACCATCAAACATGAAGAAAAACATTGATCGCATTTCGGTCGGCTAACACTTGAAAGGCGATTAGGCCACTTTTGCGATTCACACTCGTGTTTCTGATTTATCGTACGGCCAAACTTTAAATTCTCGTAGTGAGCGAACGGTTTGACCTACAGAGCTCCGCGTGGTCTCAAAAAATTCTAAAAATTCTACAGAATCTTAAATTGAAGGAAAAACAATACCTTTATATCAAAATTTTTGAGTTAGGGCGTTTTCAAAATTTCAAAATTCATTTTGGAACCCTTAGAAGTGACCTACATTAATCAAAATCTTCGGGGCACAACTAGACCCCAAATGGAGCCTACATACCAAATTTCATCAAAATCGGTCAATGCTAAGGGGCAAAAGTGCCGCGTACGGCGGACGGACGGCCAAATTTTTATTCGATTTTTGGATTCTACATACCTTGAAACGTAAACCATCAAATTTTGAGGGGGTGTTAAAATTTTTTTTTTCTTGGTCGATTCCAAAGGTTCATTATTGAAAATAATAAACCAAAATTCCCATTTGATGCATAATTCACCACAGTAGGTCTGGATTTCCTTGATCGCAGTTTCCAGATACTCGAGCTCTCCTTTAGCGCCTACGAAGGTTTTTGCGTTGTCGGACAACATCTTCGCTGGTTTTTAGGACGTCCCACAGTAAGACTTGGGCGTCCTTATGCGATCGATCTGGGGTGAAGTTGGACAACACTCAACAGAAAAAAAAATAACCACACAGTAATCCGTTTTAGACCATTCTGAATCCAAATCCGCGAAAAAAACCATAGGTGTATGTCTGTGTGTGTGTGTGTATGTGTGTGTGTGTGTGTGTGTGTGTGTGTGTGTAACAAAATCTTGTGTACTCTGCACAGGCCTTAGTTCTCAACCGATTTTCCTGGTTCTTTTTTTGTTCGACGCGGAAAACTATCTAGTTGTGCACTACGTCGCCGGAATTTCGAATTTTGCCTTTTAAGGGGGTGAAAGGGGGGGTTAATGCTCAAAAAACGTGCGTTTTTGGGCATAATCTTGTGTACTCTGCACAGCCCTTAGTTCTCAACCGATTTTTGTGGTTCTTTTTTTCATCGACGCGGAAAACTATCTAGTTGTGCACTACGGCGCCGGAATTTTGAATTTTGCTTTTTAAGGGGGGGAAAGGGGGGGTTAATGCTTAAAAAACGTGCGTTTGCGGGCGTAATCTTGTAAACTCTGCCCTGGCCTCAATTTCCAACCGATTTGCGTGTTTCTTTTTTTGTTTGACTCAAATAACTGCCGAGTTGTACATAATTTCACCCGAGTACCAAAATTCGCAAGGGGAGGGGGCGAGTGGGGGGATAATATTCACAAAATATCCGATTTTTCAATATCTCGGTTCCTTTACCGCTTACTAACTGTCCCCAAGCTTTGAAATTAAGGAAAAATTCTCATTATACCTCCGGATTTTCATGAATTATTCTCTGTACGACCATGGAACTAATAGTGGTGCCACCATGGTGCCAGGACACCATAAACCGCATATTTCGTGTTTTTTTTTTGTGTGTTTCACCTTGAATACGGATGTGAACCTCGACGGACCGCCTACTAAAACTAACAGATGAAAGTTCAATGTTACGACGTATTTCCGCTTTGGTGCCAGACTGGCACCATTGTTGGCGTTGGTGAGGTGGTGAGGGGGGGGGGGGGGGTGAACTCGAATTCGCACGTTGGGTATCGTAGATCACGGATTTTAAAATGCTCTTCAGATTCGAGGCTCCCATGCCGCTAGAAATGTTAAGGTGGATAATGGTTGGGGGGGGGGGTCACTATTTCTTGCCTAAAGTAATAAATAAATTACATCGAGTGAAACAGTTTTATCACTTAACAACTGGTTAAACTGATCCAATGCTTATCCAATGGGACGTCCCCTGGAATGCATGCATTACTAAACAATATGTTCCTTCTTAGTGTTCTCACTCAAAAGAGATTTCTCACAATCTAATAGTTCGGTTTTCATTAAAATTGAAGGGAATATTGGGGTCCGCTCAACAAGAATGCACATTGATTTCATTACGATTGAGCAAAAACTCACTATGGCAAGTGAGAAAAAATTTAAATAAACTAATAAAAATCTGTTGGTTAGACCATGATTGAATAGATCGTGATTGATTATTTATTAAATTTACTCTTATTAAATTTACTTTTATTAAATTTACTCTATTTTCTAAATTGCTGATTTGCCGCTTTTTGGAACGACAGCATCATCGAGGACAGTTAATTACACATTATTAATTATTAATTACGGACATTATTTTTTAAAACGTGTGACATTGTTCTTTAGTTTTGCTAATCCGATGCACCAGCAATTGTGATGTTCAACCTCCAGCTAACCTGGAATCGGATCGAAATCGGGCGATTAAATCATGAGAGAGCGATTTTTGTTATTACCATGTTTGTTATTTTTGAGGCTGCTAAGACGGTGCTGCGGCGATAAAATCTTTAGGGGACCATCTAGGGACTGATATACTTAATAGGGGGTGTACAAAAATCCGCACATTACCTTAAGGGGGTCTCAGTCGGTTGCCGTTCATTCCTCGTTCCGGGTTAGTATTTCCCTCAATTACAGGCGCTTGAACTTTAAAAGTTGTACCTAAATTAAAAATTTTCAAGGACTTACAAAATTCATTATTGCATCTGCCTAGTGAATTGAAAAACTAAAATATTGCTGCTGGAATCAGCAAAATCGAAAAATAATGATGTCAGTGAAAAATGGGAAAAACCTAACTGAATAAACGAGTTTTCCTTTTTTTGTAACAACGGCGACCGACTGAGACCCCCTTAAAATATCAACTAAGAGGATATAAATGCTAGTAACAATTTTCTTATCTAGAAGGAAGCATGAAACAATGGATAGAAGGCATTCTACAAAAAAAATGTTTTGGTGTTAAAATAAATAAGAAAATTAACGTGAATATGGGGTTATATTTATAGGGAAAATGCCACGGTTTCCAAGGGAGGTGGGCAGTATAACATCTACCAGAATGTTATGGCTGTAATGTCTGTCAAAGGGCTTGGGTAGTATAAGGTCTGCCTAGACAAGGATAATAATGAATTGTCTTTCATTGAACTCGTAGATGATGAGGCTTACTCAGGATTTACAAAAATTATTTTCCCGAATTGGATAGGGAAGGCGCATATTACGCAAGTATTACAGCAACTACAGCACCATTCTTTTTGAGAACGCAGTCACGTACAAGTAGTTTGTACTTCTTAGAAGCTGGCAAAAGTGATGCAACAGAGTGGGATACTTTGATAGTCTGGATCATTTCAAACGAGCTTCTTTCAGGCCGAAAAAAACATGTTCTTCGAACGGAATTACACCCAGTAAACCGCGCGATTGAACAGTTAATTTCACCGAAGGAGGTCAGGGATTTTGTGGATCGGCCGGGATTTGAACCCGCTCCTCTCACCTTCCGTCCTTGCGGTTTTCCCTGAGGTTGAGTCCCAAACAGCTTTTATGGGGGCGTTTATCTGATATAATCGAGGGTGATTGAAAAGATCCAAAAAAGTCACAAACACGCTCAACTTGGTGGGAAGTAAAGCATAATTTGGTAGATTGGTTTCAAATATCCTGGTTGAAGTTGACTAGTATACCCGGATGTGATCCGGGGATGTTGAGTCAGCTGGGTGAACGTCTATGCTGCTGAAATTCGATACATAACCTCATCGCCAAAAAAGTGCCGAGCAAATAAACCCATTTTCTCCATATTGTGCCAGCCAAACCCTTCTTTTACAACACCCATCCTGATAAGATGAGTTTCGACTATGTAATACATCTTCAATGGAGAAAACATCACATAGAGAAAACACCCATCCTGATGAGTTTTGACTATGTAATACATCCGCAATGGAGAAAACATCTCAAACCGAAACACCAGACAGAGAACATAATCAGTTCACTTTCTTTACGAGTTCGTATAGACAAGTTAAACATGAAAATGGATTGTTTCATTTAAAATGGAGAATAAGTGCCTTCCAAAAACATCGATTCATTTGTCTCTGTTATAGCATCTGAAGGAAGAAAGGTGACTCCATATTCCAAAAGGGGCTAAGTGACAGGTAAAATTATTTATAATGTATTTGTTTATACAACGAAGCTCAACTACAAAAATGGTGCGAGCATGGGGAAACGGAAGCACCACTTTCCTAAGTTTTTCAAGAAAATTTACCATTTTGTCAGTTTTCCGGTTGAAACTGTGTGGTACGTGTTTTCTTATTTCCTTATTGTTATAATTTTAGCTGTCTTTCTCTGCAAACACATGCAACCTGCCTAACATCCAAGATCTAAATATACCCAGCTGATGACAGCATTAATGCTAACCAAACACTGTCTGTGGTTACCGACAGAGAGATTGCTTGAAGACAGGAGATTTTTGAGATTCTGACCATTGCAATTCTTTTTTCCCTCAATTAAGCTGAGTTGAGTAAAGCAAAATTCCTGTGGACGTTGAAGTTCTTCTAGACTCGGAATGTTCTCTCAATCACGAGACGCCTTCAGGCCAGAGGTCTGTGTGTGTAGAGGTGATTGGGATTTACGCATGCAATCCCCCGCCGCAGGCAGTTGAATCGATAAGACGTCGCTAAGGATCGATTTGTTGTCGTCAGCGGGAAATGCAGCAAAAGACCAGGTAACCTCACACGTACCTGCCTAACCTCTCCTTCTCCTGCTTTTCTCGATGACCGCGCTCACAGGCTTTGATCATACAAACGTAGTTTGACGAATTATTTGTGAATTGGTTCGACGGATTAGATTATATAGATTTTGATAGGAATGTAGATTCGTTCATTCAAATGGAAATACCACTCAGGAAGATGTATTAGTAGGTCGTTGTAAGAGCGGTCTCCGAGCAAATTCCCATAAGATAATCCTGATTAGTGTTTTTGATGATTCGCAGGACGATGGAAGATGAAGCAATTATCAAGTAACTTCCAAAAATCTTGAGTAACACGCAATTTTGAGTTCGTGGTATCAGATATTTCATGAAAATAGCAGGCAATAACGGCCATATAATTAGAATATAGGAACCAACGAGCAATCTGCAATGCTGCAACCTAAAAGCAAGATGCCAGTCATTAAGCCAAAACGTCCACCCATTTGGAATACAGGAACCGTCAGACTATCTGATTGCTGGAACCTAAAATTAAGATGATGCAGGAACCTGAGATACATTTTAAAAAGTCTGCCAAGTGGGTGTGGCACATAGCTTCCTCGTATCCATAACCTAATTGTATAGATGATCCGATGCATAGTAGTTAATCTCAAAACATCAATCTCTAAGTACCTTCCAGTACCCTCATAGGGGACCATCTACACGCTAATCTGGACAATCCTAGAAAATATCATCAAATTTAGATGAAAAATGTAAATGTTATGGTTGTTACAAGGATTTTACGTTTGCGCATGCGCAGTGGCTACTGTCAATTTTAAGGCTTTGATTTTCATTGGGGATCAACAACCTTATCCGCATAATCCCTGAAAATTTCATTGAAATCGGGTAGAAAATGTGGATGTTATGGCTGTTACAAGGAATTCACGTTCGCGCATGCAAAGCGACTACTATCAGTCCGGGGGTGATGATTTTCATTGAGGACCATCTACATGCCAACCCGCACAATCCCTGAAAATTTCATCGAAATCGGACAATAACTTAGTATAGTTATGCAGGGTACAAGGATTTCATGACAGACAGACAGACACGGAACCAAAATTATTCAGAAAGGTCTGAAAAGGCGAGTGGAAATTTCGATTTTGGAGAACTTTTTTGTGAAAACAAAGCTTCCGCTACCTTGGTAGACTCGGAAGCAATAGAAATACCAGCCACCAAAATGCAGCCACATACTGCTAATCAGGTGGGCGAGAACCTCAGCCAATCATTATGCAAAAACGTCAGTCCAGGAACCACCAGACAATCTGACTGCTGAAACCAAAACTCAAGATGATGCCAGTGAATTGAGTGCGAGAGTGTCATGCAGCCACCCAGCCAATTAATAAAAGTAATCTTAATAAATTTCACAAATAAATGTAGGACAAACTGCTCGCGAATGGATCTTCCATCACTTTCATACAAGAACAGAGCAGATCTGAATCAAGAAACCTTGAACAATTCAGAATCACCTCCACTCAGAAGATATTTCCAAGGCAATAAAGGAGGATAATTCCAGAATTGTCTACTCATATTTATATCGATCAACGACCTATCAATCCACTTATTGAAAATTAGCTTTTCCCATTCCTAACGGTACCTATGAAAATGGGTATCCTTGACGAGACTGGCAATCACTAACGTGAAACAGATTCCGAGGCCGGGTCTGTAGAGATTGTGAAGCGATCACGTACTCATCAGCAGTAATGATGGTTTCTGAGTGCGGTTACTTTGCGGCACGTTGCACTTCAAGAAGGTCATTTTGGTAAAGTGCATTCGAAGGTGCAGCGATTTTCATCTGGATCGCTCTTGAGATAGAAACCTTGAACTCCGACGATACCATCGAGGCGGTCTCTGACTATCGGTGACGTTGAAGAGAGATCCTCAAGATGACCTTTGAAGAGGCCGGAGTTCCCTTTTAGCCGTTTGCCCAACCGATGGGCGAACTGAGTCAGAGACTGTTCCCAGTATGTTCTGTCCTCGCCTGTCCACGGAGGACTTTCATATTCTAGGTTGGTATATCACGCGATCCCGCGGTGGACGTGACTGGGTCGGCGACACTTCACGAACAACTTCCAGTCCTGAATGGGGTATTTCGGTCAATTTTTTTAATTTTTTTTTTCAAAAGAGTATGGCTCAGGAATAACGGTAATCGGGTCTGTTCGTCGAGAAAATGTTTTTAAAAAATCAGAGAAGCTCAGGAAAGTTGAAGATTCGAATGGTGTGACGTAGCTAGCCAATCGTGACGTAGCTAGCCAACTGTCTTTGAAAAAAGTATCCATGCACGGAAACCCTTGAAAGACCTCTTGGATACTACAAAATAGTACTCACACACGCGCGCGGCGTAGTCCGCGGCGTAGTCCTGGCCTAGTGTATGTGCATTTATAGCGGCCCGCCTTTTTCAAACGTGTGATCTCTTTAATTAATTTTTCTACCACATGTTATAGTATCATTGGGCTTAAAGTTGTAGTATATAGGTTTTCAAGGGTGCTGAATCCAAATTTGAAGGCAAAAACCTGAATTTCCGACCCACCGAAATACCCCATTCTCGCATTTGCAGAAATCACACATTTTGCTTCAATAATCGTAGATAAGAAAGCTTTGTATCGTGCAGCAGGTCCAACATACTGTTTAGTAATCCATGCAAGCCAGGGGACGTCCCATTGGATAAAGGTTAGTTCATCTTCAACCAGCAAGCAATAAAACATACATTGTTGATTTACCTGTCTACTACATAAAGTAGTTTCACCCAATGACATTTAACTTACATTTTACACTAACACTAGACTATCTTTCTCATTTTTCCAGATAATGAAAAAATGTCTATTGCAACATCCATGCATGTTTGTTACATCCATGCTTCCTCCATGTACCTACCTACTTCCATTGACTGCCTACTTCCATGTACCATCAAGGTAATCAGGTCATGATTAATAAAACCAGTCCTGTTCTGTATCTCGCCAAGGTGGCCGTCTTTTATATCTTTTATGAATCCCCGTTCATCCGCTCTAATTATTATAAAACCCCTCAGTTATTACACAAACCCATATTATTGCGCTAGAAATGAAATAAAGTTAATTTTGATTAGGAACATAAACATGCTTATTAGAAAATCATGAGCCCAATATAGGTAACTAACATTCCTTCAAGGAGTAGATTCTCCCACCTTTTGTGTGTTAAACTAGGATAAGGACGACAAGTCTTACGGAGGGTCGTCCTAAAAAGGCCAATTCACTTTTGAATTTAAATTCGGAAGAATAGAGAAGAACACTCTCTCAGTCTCAGTCGGTCGCCGTTCGTTCGGATTACGCGAAATTGAAGGGGCAGGCAAAAACTAAAAAAATTGTACCTAAATTTGAAATGTCAAAGGATTTTTTTAATTCATTAGTGTGGTAATTGAAAAACTAAAATATTGCCGCCGGAATCATCAAAATCGAACAACAATTGCCAAAGAAAGCGCTGCGAATTATTACACTCGACTGCAAAGAACACGGCTTTGCCATTGTTACCACGAACCAACTTGAAGAAAAACGTCGATCGCATTTCGGTCAGCAAAAATTTGAACGGAGATTAGGCCTCTTTTGCGATTCACACGCGTGTTTCTAATTTATCGTAAGTCCAATCCTTAAATTCTCCTAGGGAACGAACGGTTTGTCCTACAAGGCTCCGCGTGGTCTCAAAAAATTCTAAAAATTCTATACTATCTTAAATTGATGGAAAAACAATACCTTTATATAGAAATTTTTTCGAGTTAAGGCATTATCAAAATTCCAACCCTTAATTTTCACCCCTTACAAGTGACACAACTAGACCCCAAATGCCAAAGGGCCTAGGGAATTGAAAATCTGAAATATTGCCGCCGGAATCATCAAAATCGAACGATTATTGCCAAGAAAAATGGGAAAAACTACTGAATAAACGGTTTTTTCCATGTTTTTCCCATATTTCTCTGGTAATTATTGTACGATTTTGATGATTCAGCGGCAATATTTCAGTTTTTCAATTCCTTAGGCCCCTGCACTAATGAACTTCGCTCAAATTTGGACAGAAGTCGGTTTCCACCCAAACAGTAAGAGCTGCGGTACAGGTCGAGATCGAAAACATCATTCAGATTTGAAACGAGATCATGAAAATACCCAATTTTCAATATTCCCAATTTTATTAGCTCTAATCTAATACATCGATACCTTGAAGCACAAAGGGGCTATGTCCATCCATCTTCCACATTTTACATTTTTTTCAACTTCAGAAAAACTCAAATTTAACAAAACTACTATTGACTTTCTTGACGATTATAGCTCGAAAATTGCTTGAAGAAATTAGAGTTTGGTGTAATAAGCCATTATTTTAGGAATTGTGCACTGGTGATAACTTCTTTAGCGTTTTTCTCAAAACTCCGTTTTTGGACATAGCCCCTTTGTGCTTTAAGGTATCGACATAAAATCCCAACCGTACGTGTACGTCGCCGATCGTCTGGAAAACCAGGGTTCGATTCCAGGCCGAGACATTAAAATGTTTTTCAAATTTATTAAATTACGTGTTTATATAATCTAACCGAGTGAAGTGTAATATAATATAATTTTGTAGTTGACATTTTATGTCAGGGTATTACGGGTCTCTTTTCACAAATCTAGGATTTGTTTTTGCCTGCTTTCAGCAGACTTTCAGCTAGTTAATTATTACTTTACAAGACTGGCTGGTACATACCAACTGGCTCGTGAAGTTCACTAGGATGACACAAGATGGCAACAACGTACTCATGGATCTCAACTAACACCAGTTTTACCATTCTAAAAGGCATATTATTTCTGGTGACGTCACCCTTTCGATAGTCTATGACGTCACTAGTACAATCTTGTGGTGGATACGAGGACGCTATGTGCCACACCCACTCGCCAGACGTTATTTCCCTCTCGCTCGACGCGAGCTGAATGGATTTTCCGAAGCCGAGCCTTCCGGGTTCCGGACACTTCCGCCTCCGATATGGCGGACACGTCACGAAAGGGGACCCCCAACCAGCCTCTATTCACCAGGCAGTCGCGATAAAAATAGTCCTACGACGAACGAGGGGGGGAGGGAGGGGGAAAGTGCGAGTGGGTATCACAGGAGCGTGCTCTGATCGCCCATTGACGCCAGGTGCACCGGCGGGGCTGATCGATGGGGCAGCTGGGGGTTGATGAGGGGGTCAACTGAGGGGGGGGGGGGTGTCAACGACTGTGATGGGAAACCGACAGCCCCTCAGAGGTGAATGAGGGGGGGGGGGGCTGATTACGATAGTGCGAAATGTTATTAGCGAGGGGGATCAGCGAATGGAAAGTTTCCTCCTGAGCACTTTTGATTCAATATTTTCAATAACGAAATTTTGTATTTTCAGCACAAAGGTTTATTATTTTTCTAAATAGATCATTCGCCTGAAAAGAACACGGCTTTGCCATTGCCACTACCTATTCACCATAATATATTCGCTTCACAATCAAGTTCGAAAAATAAAGTATAAAAAGTGCCTTTATCAGGAAGTTTGATTACTGGTTGCTGAAGGAAGCAAAACTGAGTAAAAACTCGACGAAACTAACAGCGATCGTATTTCGGTCAGCTAAAATTTGAACGGAGATTGAACCTCTTTTGCGATTCACACTCGTGTTTCTGATTTATCGAACGTCCAACCCTTAAGTTCTCGTAGGGAGCGAACGGTTGGTCCTACACAGCTCCGAATGGTCTCATTCGATTCTAAAACGCTGTTGATTATTTCACAAAGGTTTATTAATTTTCTGTATGGATCGGTCTTCTGCAAAGATCACTGATTTGCCAGTCACTTTTTTTTACCTGCCAACCATTGGTACCTAATACCTACCTACTGCCTTCACACCTTCAAAATCAAGTTAATTTGGAAGAAATAAACGCTTCACACTCGATTCGAAAAACAGGACGTTGTGGTTTCTCAGGGTGTGAAAAAAAATCCCTTAGTTTTCCAAGGTCAATTTTCTACTTTTTCCAGGATTCTAGATGAATTCCTGAATGAATAAATGAGATCATAATTTCTCAAAAGTCAGGTTTTTTAAGTACATTTTGAAATGAAAAAGCATTGGAAATATAGTAGTTCATCTCAAAACACCAATCTGTAAGTGGCTATCAGTCCAGGGGGAAGATTTTCACCTACACTCAAATCCGCAGAATCCCTGAAAATGTCATCGAAATTGGAAGGAAACTGTGGAAGTGGCTATCAGTCAGAGGATGATTATTTTCATAAAGGACCATCGGCAACCCAATTCGCTCAATTCCCGAATATTTAACCGAAATCGAAGAATAACTTCGAATAGTTTTGCCCGTTACAAAGATTTCATGACTTGGTTGGTTTGCTCGAGAGAAACCTCCACTTCAAAGGCTGGTTTTCACCATGGTTGTTTGAAAATGTCGAGAACTTTTTCTACTCAGACTGCCGGAACTTCCCACTAAAAAATTTGGCACTTTTTGGGCTTTTTCCAGGGTTTTTCGGAAAAAAATTAAATTCCCCGAGTTTTCCAGTTTATATTGCCCTTTATAAATATGGAAATTTGATTACTGGTTGCAAGGGATCAAAACTGAATAAAACTTAAAATAACGAACAACGATTGCGTTTTGATTAGTTGAAATTTCAACGGAGATTAAACATCTTTGGTTATTCACACTCGCGATTCTGATTTATCATAAGTCCAACCCTTAAGGTATGGAGCGAACGGTTTGTCCTGCAGGGCTCCGCGTGGTCTCTAAAAATTTTAAAAATTCAATACTATTTCAAATTGGTGTACAAAACGCAGCAAATTTTTTACACAAAGGTTTACTATTGGTTTATTATTTTCAATAATAAGCCTTTGGAATCGAGCAAGAAAAAAAAATTTTAACCCCCCCTCAAAATTTGATGTTTTACGTTTCAAGGTACGTAGAATCCGAAAATCGAATAAAAAAATTTCCGTCCGTCCGCCGTACGCCGTACGCGGCACTTTTCTTAGCAACACTGGACCGATTTAGTTCAAATTTGGTATATGGGCTCCATTTGGGGTCTAGTTGTGCCGCGAAGCTTTTGGTTGATGTAGGTCACTTCTAAGGGGTGAAAATTAAGGGTTGAAATTTTCAAGAGTGCCCTAGCTCGAAAACTCTCGAAAAATTGGTGAAAAAACAATACCTTTAAATCGATTAAATTAAACCTTTTTCCAAAAGAATTAAACCTTTTTCCAAATGAATTAAACCTGTTTACGAAAAATTCAATACTATCTAAAATTGGTGAAAAAACAAAACCTTTAAATCGATTAAATTCAACCTTTTTCCAAAAGAATTAAACCTTTTTCCAAATGAATTAAACCTGTTTACGAAAAATTCAATACTATCTAAAATTGGTGAAAAAACAATACCTTTAAATCGATTAAATTAAACCTTTTGCCAAATGAATTAAACCTGTTTACAAAAAATTCAATAATATGTAAAATTGGTGAAAAAACAATACCTTTAAATCGATTAAATTAAACCTTTTTCCAAAAGAATTAAACCTTTCCAAAATGAATTAAACCTTTCCCCAATACAATGACCAGTGAAATGTCAGTGAGCATGAAGATGACACCACTGTTGAATCCCTTCCGAGTGGTATCACTTGGAAGGGATTCCTTCGTAGGTATGCGTCGACTATTCCTCCTTAGTGACCCAACGTTGTTTGACCACAGTTTCTCCTAGCCGCATTAACAACTGTTAAATTCTGTTTGTGTTTTCATTATTCATTGACCATTCGTTATTTGTTCACGCCTTTGTTGTTCACTTTTCTGCAATTCATTCTACCTAATTCATGATTAAACTGTTTCGCGATTCATATACTTGCAATTCCTTATTTTCCCGCTAAAGGTTTAATTGTTTCGGAAAAAGGTTCAATTATTTTTTTAAAAAGGTTTAATTCTTTTGGAAAAAGGTTTAATTCATTTGGAAAAAGGTTTAATTCTTTTGGAAAAAGGTTTAATTCAACTGGAAAATGCTATCTATGGAAAAATAATAAACCTATGTCTAATAATTTACAGCTTTTTTAAAAAAATTTAAATGATCAAGTCCTATTGTATTTTAATTGTAGAACTAAACAACTCTCATTTGTCTATAAAGAGTTGTGTAGCAATTTCGGGAAAAAAATCGACAGTAAAACGCTTGCATACGAGTCTGCAACACATTGAAACATTTTCATGCCCCCCCCCCCCCCCTCCAGAGACATCTGGGAGCTCGATTTTCGACTCAGCTGATCTGGGAGCTCGATTTTCGACTCAGCTGATCTGGGAGCTCGATTTTCGACTCAGCTGATCTGGGAGCTCGATTTTCGACTCAGCTGATCTGGGAGCTCGATTTTCGACTCAGCTGATCTGGGAGCTCGATTTTCGACTCAGCTGATCTGGGAGCTCGATTTTCGACTCAGCTGATCTGGGAGCTCGATTTTTGGCTCAGCTGATCTGGGAGCTCAATTTTCGACTCAGCTGATCTGGTAATATCAAACTGTAAAGAACCTACCTAACTGTAAAGTACCTACCTGTAAAGTACCTAACAACTTCACTTCTGATGGTCATAATCATCATTGTGGCGACTTGGGACAAATTTCGTCGCAACAAATTTCGTGACGATTTTTTTTTATGTGCCATATGAAAGACATGAAAAGGTATCGTTTTTTCACCAATTTTAAATAGTACAGAATTTTTAAAATTTTTTGAGACCACCCGGAGCTCTGTAGGACAAACCGTTCGGTCCCTACGAGTATTTGAAGGTTTTCCTTCGATAAAACAGAATCATGAGTGTGAATCGCAAAAGAGGTCTAATCGCCGTTCAAATTTTATCTGACTAAAATGCGATCGCTGTTCATTTCTTCGATTTGTATACAGTTTTGCCTTCTGCGTAACCAGTAATCAAATTTCCATATCAAGCTTTCTATTTTTCGAATCGAGTGTGAAGCGTTTAGTTCTTTCTAATAAACTTGATTGTGAAGGTGTGAAGCCATTATAGTGTGGTAGGTAGTACCTACAGATAGTTGGTAGGTAAAACAAAATTGGTAGGTAAAACAATGTTTGTAGGTAAAAAACGCTGCAAATCATTGCTCACTGATCAGATCACTGATCAGCTGAGTGAGCTCCAAAGCCATTTTCAATCCTATTGAATGGAAGTGCTCTTCCAGGCGTCTCCAGCATTCGAGGATATCTTCTTCACTCCTCACATCACTGATCAGCTGAGTGAGCTCGAAAGCCAATTTCAATCCTATTGAATGGAAGTGCTCTTCCAGGCGTCTCCAGCATTCGAGGAGATCTTCTTCACTCCTCACATCACTGATCAGCTGAGTGAGCTCGAAAGCCAATTTCAATCCTATTGAATGGAAGTGCTCTTCCAGGCGTCTCCAGCATTCGAGGATATCTTCTTCACTCCTCACATCACTGATCAGCTGAGTGAGCTCCAAAGCCATTTTCAATCCTATTGAATGGAAGTGCTCTTCCAGGCGTCTCCAGCATTCGAGGAGATCTTCTTCACTCCTCACATCACTGATCAGCTGAGTGAGCTCCAAAGCCATTTTCAATCCTATTGAATGGAGGTGCTCTTCCAGGCGTCTCCAGCATTCGAGGATATCTTCTTCACTCCTCACATCACTGATCAGCTGAGTGAGCTCGAAAGCCAATTTCAATCCTATTGAATGGAAGTGCTCTTCCAGGCGTCTCCAGCATTCGAGGAGATCTTCTTCACTCTTCTGATCACTGATCAGCTGAGTGAGCTCCGAAGCCATTTTCAATCCTATTGAACGCAGGAGCTGAAATTTGAGAGGGAAGGTCAAGGGAGAATACAGATGGTGGTAGGTGCTATTGATGGAGAACCAGTGATCTATACAGAAGGATGATCTATACAGAAAATAATAAACCTTTGAGCAATGATTTGCAGCGTTTACTATTTTTCTATATAGATCACTCGTCTGCAAAGAACACGGTTTTGCCATTGTTACCACCAACCAACTTGAAGAAAAACATCGATCGCATTTCGGTCAGATAAAATTTGAACGGAGATTAGGCCTCTTTTGCGATTCACACTCGTGTTTCTGATTTATCGTACGTCCAACCCTTAAGTTCTCGTAGGGAGCGAACGGTTTGTCCTGCAGAGCTCCGCGTGGTTTCTAAAAATTCTATACTATCTTAAATTGATGGAAAACAATACCTTTACATCGAAAATTTTCGAGTTAAGGCGTTTTCAAAATTTCTACCCTCAATTTTTACCCCTTAGAAGTGACTGATGTCAACCAAAAGCTTCCCCAAAATGGAGCTTATTATATCAAATTTCAACCAAATCGGTCCATGGTTGCTAAGAGAAGTGCCGCCTACGGCGGACGGATGGAACATTTTTTATTCGATTTTCGGATTTTACGTACCTTGAGAGTAAAACATCAATTTTTAGGGGGGTAACAAAAATTTTTTCTTGGTCGATTCCAATAGTTCATAATTGCAAATAATTATCCAACATTTGGGTGTCGTCTAACTCAAGTTTCTCGTACTTTTGATTCATGTTTTCCTCCCATGACGTTATTTAAATGAAGTCGGGTCGTTTTATTGTAATCATATTACGACCACGGGGGTGTATCAAAACTTCAATCCCCCCAAGTACCTCTCGAATCGGATGGAACAAGAAGTTAAGGTTGTAACAAGGGCTTCACTTTTGCACCAATGATGAAATTCATGGAGACCAATTTAAAGTTCCAAACACGTAATCCCCGAAAATATCGTTGAAATCGTATAGAAACTGTAGAAGTTACGATCCAGAAGGTTATGGACCATCTAGACCCTATCCCCCACGAATGGTGAAAATGTCATCAAGTTCGGACAGGTTGAAGCCTTTTCAATTAGTAAACCTTACTACATACAGACAGACACTATCAACACTATCGAGTTACGGACCCGAGGAAGCCATGTGCCACACCCGTCTGATTTGATTTTTGTGCATCACCGTGGGTTATTACTCATCACTGCGACGGGATGCCGGAAACCCGTTCCGCGACTGAACCTGTTCCCCTTCCAAGTTCACATCTGCTTTCCAAAAGCAGTTTTAGGAGCCTTCTGAGTCAGGTTTGTTCCCCGAATATCATTCAACACTCATCGACTTCCTTTCAAGTGTCCGTAAGAAGCACATTGACTTCGCACGGTCTGTCTGTTCTCCGCACTCTCACTGATCCTATGAACATCTGGGCCAGAAAACTATGAAAAACTAGCTCTCAAAAACTGATGTGACTTACTGGTTGAATGAATGAATGATATGATGTCCAAAACGAAGATCACGCATGGAATACAGTACCTGCAAAAAAAGATAGGCAATTAGTACGAAGTTGCCAGAAGAGTAGTATTAATAGGTCATTTATGTCCTACATGTATGACTACAAATCGACTCGTAATTTTCACTCATAACATTATAGCCCAGTAAATAGAGGGGTCCGAGCTTGCAAAAAATGGAACAAGAATTATTTTTTCTAGGATCGTTAGGTATTGTGTGAGTATGGAGAAACCAAGTTTTCGACCTCGTAAGCCCTTGGGAAAACTTTTAATGGGCTAAAAACCACGAAATGTTCGGCCTTTTTACAGTTTTTTTTTTGGTTTATTATTTTCAATAATGAACCTTTGGAATCGACCAAGAAAAAAAAATGTTTAACACCCCCTCAAAATTGGATGGTTTACGTTTCAAGGTACGTAGAATCCGATAATCGAATAAAAATTTGGCCGTCCGTCCATCGTACGCGGCACTTTTGCCACTTAGCATTGATCGATTTCGATGGAATTTGGTATGTAGGCTCCATTTGGGGTCTAGTTGTGCCCCAAAGATTTTGGTTGATGCAGGTCACATCTAAGGGTTCCAAAATCAATTTTGAAATTTTGAAAACGCCCTAACTCAAAAAATTTCGATATAAAGGTATTGTTTTTCCTTCAATTTAAGATTCTATAGAAGTTTTAGAATTTTTTGAGACCACCCGGAGCTCTGTAGGACAAACCGTTCGCTCACTACGAGAATTTAGAGTTTGGACGTACGATAAATCAGAAACACGAGTGTGAATCACAAAACGCTGCAAATTACTACACAATGGTTTATTATTTTTTTATTTTTCTATATAGATCACTCATCTGCAAAGCCACCAACCATCCAACATGAAGAAAAATATCGATCGCATTTCGGTCAGCTAACATTTGAACGGAGATTAGGCCTCTTTTGCGATTCACACTCGTGTTTCTGATTTATCGTACGTCCAAACTTTAAATTCTCGTAGTGAGCGAACGGTTTGTCCTACAGAGCTCCGGGTGGTCTCAAAAAATTCTAAAAATTCTATAGAATCTTAAATTGAAGGAAACACAATACCTTTATATCGAAATTTTTTGACTTAGGGCGTTTTGAAAATTTCAAAATTGTTTTTGGAACCCTTAGAAGGGACCTACATCAACCAAAATCATCGGGGCACAACTAGACCCCAAATGGAGCCTACATACCAAATTTCATCAAAATCGGTCAACGCTAAGTGGCAAAAGTGCCGCGTACGGCGGACGGACGGCCAAATTTTTATTCGATTTTTGGATTCTACGTACCTTGAAACGTAAACCATCAAATTTTGAGGGGTTTTTAATTTTTTTTTCTTGGTCGATTCCAAAGGTTCATTATTGAAAATAATAAACCAAAAGAGGCCTAATCTCCGTTCAAATTTTAGCTGACCGAAATGCGATCGATGTTTTTCTTCTTGTTGGATGGCTGGTGGCTTTGCAGACGAGTGATCTACATAGAAAAATAAAAAATAATAAACCATTGTGTAATAATTTGCAGCGCTTCTCTTTTTACGCCTGAACGACGCATCCTAGCGAAATATTGACCATCTACACAATGAAAGATCATTGAATTATACGTCCAATGAACTGGTCAAACTTCAAATTGAGAATTGTACAACGGTCACAATTTACAGTCAAAAAACATCAATTTTTTCCTAAATTTCTAAAAACCGTGATTCTCCCACTTTGAATGTGTTGTATTATGGTAGCATCAATATTAATCGACACCCCTCTCCCTAAAGGTTGTAGATCATTTATCAAAGAGTTCCAAACGCTGCAAATCATCGCCCAAAGGTTTATCATTTTCTGTATAGATCCCTCCCTACCAACCGCAGGTACCTACTACCTACTAGGGCATTTTTGAAAATGTAAAGATCGGGTATCTATTTCAAAAGATGCCCTCATTCATAAAGAGCTCTACAGAATGAGAATCAAATAGAAATGAATTTTGATGAAGCTAGCTGGAAAAAAATCTTACTAAAAACGGTGAAATTTAACCGTTTATTCAGTTAGACTTTTCTAATTTTTCTCCGGCAATTATTGTTCGATTTTGAAGATTCTAGCCGCAATATCTTAGTCTTTTAATTCCCTAGACTGCTACACTAATAAATTTCGAAAATCCTTGAAAATATCAAATTTATGTACTTGTAAAGTTTTAGCGTTCGTAATTGAGGGAAATACTAACCCGGAACGAACGGCGGTCGACTGAGACTCCCTTAGTATAAAACCGCGTAAGTTGAAAAAACGAAAATTTTTCAGGAGACGTCTTTTAGAAGTTTTTACGCCTCTTGAAAAATTTCGTGTTTTTTTTCAACTTACATGGTTTTACATTGTTACTGTCGATATGACACATACGACCTAATTACCAACTACATGAAGTAAAGTAGATACATCCAACAGGGAGAAACTGGTCAAAAAAATCAGTTTAGACCACTTTCTCCTGGTGAAAAACTAGTCCGATTATCCATTTTCGGGCACCAGGTTACCCACGCACTATGATGATTTTGGGTTTTAAAACGTCAATTGACCACCTCACTAGAATTCAGGCTACAGGCCGGATGCTGCGTGATTGGAAATTTCTGCCAAGTTGTACTCGACACCGCCGACTTGAAGGGCAGCGAGTAACGAAGAGAAAATGAGAGAGGAAGTCTCCTTGCACAACCTCAGTACCTCGACTACCATCACCGAGGGGTGTTGTGAAGTGAGCCGAGCCTGTTGCCTGTTTTGCAAATGGGTGCGATCGGAATCAAAGGCGAGGAGAAGGGGAACGAGAGGGCGAAGCCTTGAAGGTCGAGACAACGGTACTCCTGACCGTCTACCTCGGCTCGTTTCGCTCCACACGAACACAAGACCACCTGTTCCTGTTTGCAGAATAATACCTACGGTTGACGACTCGCCCACCAATTGGCACCATTGATTCATACAGTTGATTTCAATAACAAAAAAGTTACTTTTGGACTGGAAACAAGGGATGGGCGATAGTCAATAGTTACTATCGAAATATCGATAGTTCATGACTATCAATAGCTGTAATATTTATGTGATGTTAAGTTGGCAGCCTTGTGTCGTCTGTTTGTGTATTAGTTCGCCTTATGTCGACCAAGTCCCGTTTTGTATTAATAAACGTTTTTATATAAAGTCAAACGTGTTTCCATGATAATTACATGGTGTCAGAAGTGTCTTCTGTATAGTTTTCGTCGAAAGTGAGTACGTTTTGTTTAGAAGTCGGTCAACCTACGTGTACCCAAGTGACTGTGAATATGAGTGGACTCAATTTGCCGACCCCCGTTGACTTTGACTCTCCGAGTTTGGGGAAATTATGGAAGTCATTCCGCCAGCAATTGAATTTTTGTGTAGCTGGAAGAAACCTACATGAGGCTGATGATGCAGTTGAAGTGGGCATCATGATGACCTGTCTAGGAAGGAAAGGTGTGGAAGTATTCAATATGTTGGGAATGACGGATACAACGAAGTTTGATGTGGTTATGGCAGCCTTTGAAACTCACTGTGCTCCAAAGAAGAATACGGTGTATGAACGTTATGTGTTCAATAAAACTGTGCAGAAGGAGGGTCAAAATTTCGACTCTTACCTTATCGAACTCAAAACACAAAGTTCGTTTTGCGATTTTTCTAACGCGGAACGTGATAGTCTGATTCGGGACCGGATTGTAGTGGGCATTAAAGATCCCGTTTTGACAGAAACAATGTTGCGACTAGCTGACGAATTGACATTGGCCGAAGCAGAAGAGCTATGTCGTGTGTATGAAGCTGCTAAGAGGCAAACTGATAAATTTCATGGCGATGATCAACCAGTTTCCAACGCCCATCTGTCGGTTGATGCGGTGTACAGACCTCGTGGATTGAAAAAGAAATCAACTAAGAATGACTCAAAGCCTTTGTCTTCTCGAAATTGCCAAAAATGTGGATATCGTCATGATTATGGAAAGTGTCCAGCGTTCAATCAAAATTGTCGGAAATGCCAAGAAAAGAATCACTTCGCCAAGATGTGCCCCAAGACTGCGGTAGCTGTCCACACTGTGAATAATCAGGGAGATGGAGGATTGTTTCAGACAACGAACGTTCATGGTATGTTCCAATACTGATAGGGCAAACTGAGTTTCAAGCTAAAATAGATTCTGGAGCTGAGGCTAATGTTATCAGTAAGCAGGTATTCAATTCTTTGATACCTTCTCTTAAGTTGCAAGTTTCTCATACTTTGTTGGCAACTTATGCGAGTTCTGCAATGTTACAGCCTATTGGTAAAATTACTGTGGATACTTGTTGATGATCGATACTGTGATACTTGATTTTAGTATGATACTTTTTTTACTGTGATACTTGATTTTAGTATCGATCCACTATCGATAGATTTATACTTTTTTGTATTTGAAAATCTCAGCATTTGGAGGGTTGTGATATAAAATACTGAGAAGAACAGAGCAGCATCAACTCTGAGAATTCCATTTGAAAGAACTCCTCAAATCACTGATGAGTTATTTGAACTGGTATTCTCGAAGTTGAGGATCGAGTCAGTATTTATTACCTGTTGAATGTTGAGAGTACCTCATTTCGAGAAATGAGATAACACTTGTGCAATGAAACAAAATTGTGCAATTGTGCAAAATTGTACAATAACACTTGTACAAAGAAACAAAATTCGTGGTATCGACTATACCCAGAGGAAACCTCCCTTCGATTCACCTAACTCTCCTCTGTCTAGCTCAGTCACACAAGAAATGCCTTAACCCTGTCTAGCCTGAAACTCTTCACTTCTCACCAAACAATATTCAAAACCATTAGAGTATTTTTGTACTTGCCGTTTCGTTTCACACGTATCTACTCCCACACGCGAAAAGTTCCTTGACGCCAAAAGCCAACTTTTGGCGTTTGAAAAAATCCGCTGTCCACGCGAGGGTGCGCTACGTGAGGATAACCTCAGACTAGATGGAGTTGTTTTTCTTCTTCCATGGACTACCCAGGGCAGAAAACAGCAAGTTTAAGGTTGAACAGAAAATACTATTTGTTTGTACCTACCACTACCTTTCCACTTCGTCATTAATATTGAAGTTATTTCAATTCAATTCTCATTATTGTTTCATTTACTATGGGTTCCAATTTTTCTCCAATAGGTTTTGCTATCATTTGTTAGGTAGGTACTATCATACTTCTTCATTCATTTTACTGGTATCAATATATGTTACAACCGGATAAAGACAAAATAAACTCGACAACTCTTCTCAAATTCGCACAAAATAATATTTCACTTAAACCAAAAATTTAGAGCCAAAAGAATAAAACCGGGAAAGTAACAACAAATATTTATAAGAAATCGAAAAATATAAATAATAATAAAACCATAAAAAATAAAACCTTCGCAAAATTTGGTCTGTAAGGGAGTACTAGATTGTTTAAGTGGTTATGTTGAATCCTCAAGTCAGATTTGGAATATCGTGGGGTTTGACAATAACTTCCTCTTCTACCATGGAAATTTCTGAAATGGGGTGCTTTTTCACTAGCAGAAACCTTAAATAATCATCGAATACTTGCTCAAGTTCCTTCTCAGTGGAGGAACTCTGCTAGATGGACTCATCCATTCTTCCATAACTTTTATCATGATACTAGGAACAAGAAAAAGAAAAAATGAATATCCTATCTGAAAGGGGAACAAAATTTGAAATAGACAAGGAGTAAAAATCCGCCAAAGTAACCTTGCCTACTTAACTTATAAGCATCACGTTAACGTCACTACAGGAGTTCACTTTTCACGATTTCACGGAGGAGATCTGAAAAAAATGACGTGGAAAGTTAGCATCAACGAGTGCTCGCGCTAGCTGCTCTTTTTCACGTCTCGCGTTTTGTCAACACGGGAAGTACAAAAATACTCTATTTATCGGTTTCGGGCCGGGGAGGATCACTAACTACCATAACCACATTATTGTATCGGTTTCTTGCCAGCGTGTTATACCTAGACCAACTTGATGAATTGTTTTCAAATTTTGACAAAACCACAACTTGTTCAGAGTTGGAGTAAAGGCAATTCTAGTAAAAATTGGCTCATAAAATAGGTAACTTCTAGGAGACCAGGCAACAAATAGCTAGGGGTAGTTTCAGTTATAAATTGCGACATTGATGAATCGGACTATTGACAAATCCAATCTATTGACTACCCTAATAAATGGCTTCAATGACGATAGGCAACAGACAGTATAATAGGTCTATAATTCATATTCAATGAGATAATTCACGAATATAAAGGGATTGATACGAAAGAATCCTCCAATTTTGCGTTTCACAGGCCGACGAGGTCAGAGAGGGGTCTTCGAAATGATCGTCACTCGAGCCGGGATTTCGCCTTTTTCGACGAAGTGATGAAACTCCTCGGGTCCGGTCTCGTAATTCGCCAGTTACAAAAACCACTGGTTTACGCATAATTCACCCCAAATAATCTTGCGATCTTCAGATAACGTTAGTCGGGGGGGTCCCTCAAGGACTCTCACGTTACGTCCTTTGAAATCGTGAAACGAGAGACTTTCACAAGTTTTGATTGCTGAACGAAACCATTTTTTTTTTTAATTTTTTTTTTTAAATGAGAGTGCGATTTCCGGCGGGAGTCTCTATCGTGAAAGTAAATTCAAAATCAATTTTTCAATTTTATTCTATTTTATTTATTTATTTTTGAAGGAGAGAGAAAAAACACTTTATTGAACATTTTATTTTGTATTTTATGAAATAAATTCCATCGGGAGTTTTAGTTGAAAAGGATTTTCACGACATTGACTACCCCGCGACAGCCAGCCAATCACAGTTCTCTAGATACTTTGAAGCGGCATTTGGCGGAATTGGTAAAAAATGACGGTTTTCCTTGTCTCCTTATAATGTTAAGGTACAAGTAAGGCGTGTGGTTAAAGTATGGGGTATATGGTTCAGATAAAGGGCGTACGGTATAAGATGTACACCATAATGGTTGAGGTAAAAGGTTTCTGATGTTCCACTCAAAATAATTTCTTCTTATTTAGCTTAAACAGTCCGAATCTTTCAAATTAACACACAACAAAAATTCATTATTCACTAATACATTGGAAAGAACACATTTTACCCAGAGGTGGTGGTTTCACACCCACCTGCGTTTCAAAAGGCTGCAAATTATTACATAACAGTTTATTGTTCTGTAAAGATCACTCATCTGAAAAGAACTTGGCTTTACCATTAATAGTACCGCCTTTTTGACAGAAAATACCAACCAGCAAGATACCTTAATCCCCAAGTTGTGGGTTCTTTCATTACGAAATTTGGTTTATGGTTGTTGAGGAAGCACAACTGAGTGACTTAAAATTCTATCGGAAAAACTAAAAAAGTTGCACGTTCGGCCCAGTTACAAATATTTAGGGGAGTCAACAATTTACGTACATCAAAGGAACTAAGATGGGGGGGGGGAGGTTGAGAGACACTCAGGAGGTTCGTAGGCAGCCACGAGTAAACCCGATAATTTTCAAAAGCCAACTCTCATTTAACCCCTGGTGTGTATAAAGGGTCTGACAGACACGCAGCAACTGTAAAGTTGTTTTTGAGACATATGAGTTGTCTATGGATCATAAGGAGTCATCAAAATGATAAGGATTAAGGTAGGTAATCCGCAGAAGTTCACATCCGAGTTCAAGGTGAAACACTCAAAAACCCACGAAATGTGCGGTTTCTGGTGTCCATGGTGGTACCACTAATTTGTTCCAAGGTGGCACAAATACTTAATCATGAAAATCCAGAGTTATATTGATAATGTCCCCTCAATTTCATGGCTAGGGTACTAGGGGTGTGCGCATGGGTCGGAAAAACTGTTCATTGTTATTTTTCATGTAAACTAGACCTCATTCTGAGAATTTTGATACCAACCGCGATCTTCTAGCGCGAGAAGACCTTTTTCTATGATTTTTCGACGTTTCAAATGTTTATGACGTCACAGTGGGCTGGGGGGTCCCACCCAGGCGGGAAAGGCGCGTGTCGTCATCAACATTTGAAACTTTGAAAAATCATAGAAAAAGATCTACTCATTCAAAAGGAGAACGGCTGGTGTCAAAATTCTCAGGATGAGGTCTACTTTCGAGTAAAAATTTTTTTTAATGCAGGCGCACCCCCCATTACTGAGTTATAAAAGAACTGAAATATTGATAAAATCGGATATTTTGTGAATATTATCCCCCACTCACCCCTTTCCTTGCTAATTTCGATATTATGGTGAAATAATGTGGAACTCGGAAGTCATCTGAACAAAAAAGAATTTCGCAAATAGGTTGGAAATAGAGGTCTGGTCAGAGTAAACAAAATTATGCCCGAAAACGTAAGTTTTTGGTTTATTATTTTCAATAATGCACCTTTGGAATCGACCAAGAAAAAAATTTTGTTAACCACCTTTCAAAATTTGTTGGTTTACGTTTCAAGGTACGTAGAATCCGAAAATCGAATAAAAAATTTTCCATCCGTCCGTCGTACGCCGTCCGCGGCACTTTCCTCACTTAGCATTTACCGATTTTGATGAAATTTGGTATGTAGGCTCCATTTGGGGTCTAGTTGTGCCCCGAAGGTTTTGTTTGATGTAGGTCACTTTTAAGTGTTGAAAAATAAAAGGGTGAAATTTTGAAAACGACTTAACTCAAAAAATGTGTATAGTACTGCATGTGTATAGTAAAGGTATTGTTTTTCCATAACATAGTATAGAATTTGTAGGATTTTTTGAGACCAACCAGAGCTCTGTAGGACAAATCGTTCGCTCCCTACGAGAATTTAAAGTTTGGACTTACGATAAATCAGAAACACGAGTGTGAATGGCAAAAGAGGCCTAATTTCCGTTCAAATGTTAGCTGACCGAAATACGATCGAAGTTTTTCTCCAAGTAGGTTGGTGGAACAATGGAACAATGGAAAAGATGTTCTTTGCAGACGAGTGTTTTTTTAAGTTATTAAAAGTTTTTTTAAATCGATTTCTTTGGAAATTTTTGTCATAACTCTATTTTAAGACTGAATATCCCACAAAAAACGCTGCAAATTATTTCACAAAGGTTTATCATTTCCCTGTATAGATCACTCGTCTGCAAAGATCGCAGCTTTGCCATAGTAACTATTTATTAATTTTTTTTCTACCTACCAACCATAGGTACCTACTAACTACGAGAGTTTTAGAGCTAGGGCGTTATTGAAAATTTCAACACAAAGCTTCGCGGCACAAATGGAAATTGAGGGTTGGAATCTTCAAAAACGCCCTAGCTCTAAAACCCTCGTAGTAGGTATCTATGGTTGGTAGGTTAAAAAAAATTAATAAATAGTGACTATGGCAAAGCTGCGATCTTTGCAGACGAGTGATCTATACAGGAAAAAGATAAACCTTTGTGAAATAATTTGCAGCGATTTTCGTTGCCTGTTTATAAAGTGTCTGAGGGGCACGGAGGTTTTCAGAAACTAGGGAACAAAGTGCATTTTGTGGCGGTAAGATCGCAGCTGAAGGTTTGAAATGTTACCTTCTACAGAGTGGGGACAGGTACTGAACGCCTGGGTTATTCTAGATGTTCACTGCTGTCAACATTCATTGAAATTTCCCCCGTGTCTGTCGGATACTTTATACACACCAGGGGTTAACGACGGTTCATAGTTCAGAGCTCTGGGTAGTCTCATTCGGTCCAAAATCCTGAACACTATTCTAAATTGATGAAAAAAGTCAGTAATCATTTATTCACTAACTAAATAACTAATTTTAGGGTTATGTGGAGGAGGAAGCAGTAAGGACCCAGTTCTCGTTTATCAATATCAAGAGTAAAGAAATGATAACGAGAACTGGGTCCTTTCTGCTTCCTCCTCCACATAACCCTACAATATGACTACAGCAGGAGTACAGAACTAAATAATTAATTAGGTTTTCTCATTAGCGAACAATTAGTAAAAAAATAATACCTTAATATCGAAAGTTTTTATGCGTTCTTTTTTTTAATGTCCAATAATGAACCTTTGAAATCGAATAATGAATGAGTAAACCAAATACGTAGCAGTGTTGAAGTGAATGTTCACAAACACCGAGAAAGCCTTATTAGGTGAGACTGACATCAACAGCAGGGGATTGTTGGTCGCCTTATTACAATTGAATGAAAAAATTCAACGAGGCAGTAAGTCAGGTCCCATTCGATCAAGGTCGCTCCCGCCAAAGGTCTCTTTCATCGCTCATCGGCATAATGTCGTGTCGCTTATAACACGGGGCCCTCTTTAATAGATTCGGAGAATTTATAATTAGAAAACGTGGCTGGGTCCTTGGAAGAAGGTATAGTTTCGCCTGTATAATCCGCCTAATGTATGATAATTAATGTAATTAGATACTTTTTATTAAAATTTCAAGGACTACACCTTTCGTCCAGCAGCGTGTGGTCGTTGCGCAATTTATAGCTCCTTTGTTGACGACCGAGTGCGCCATATGGCGTCACTACGGTACTCTCCGCTCGCCATAAACATGACACCTTTTCTGGTATCAAATTTCAGTAACCCAGTTACATTTCTACCAAAATCCGGTAGATCTAACGATTTTCGGATCAGCAAACGTGGGTCTACAGATCTTTCTATACCTATTATTCGCTCTCGAGCCCGAATAACTTTCACAGGTGACGTAAAACACTGGAATAGGTACCTATTTCAGTATTCTATTGTCTCTAGAAGTATTATTGCTTCCGAGTCTACCAAGGTAGCGGAAGCTTTGTTTTCACTTTTCAAGGATGAAAAAAAAAAGTTCTCCAAAATCAAAATTTTCACTCGCGTTTTGCGTTTTAGACCTTTCTGAACAATTTTGGTTCCGTGTCCGTGTGTCTGTGTGTCTGTCTGTCTGTGTGTCTGTGTGTCTGTCCGTCTGTCATGATTTCCTTGTAACGCGCATAACTATACGAAGTTATTGTCCGATTTGGATGAAATTTTCAGGGATTGTGCGGGTTGGTGTGTAGACGGTCCCCTATGAAAATCATCATCCCCGGACTGATAGAAGCGACTGCGCATGCGCAAACGTGAATTCCTTGTAACGGCCATAACTTCTACATTTTCCATCCGATTTCAATGAAAATTTCAGAGATGTTACAGATTAGTATTTAGATGGTCCCTTATGAAAATCATCATCCCCGGACTGATAGAAGCGACTGCGCATGCGCAAACGTGAATTTCCTTGAAACGGCCATAACTTCTACATTTTCCATCCGATTTCAATGAAATTCTCAGGGATTATGCGGATTAGATTGTAAATGGTCCCCTATGAAAATCATCACCCCCGGACTAATAGTAGCCGATGCGCATGCGCGAACGTAAAATCCGTGTAACAGCCGTGCGTACGTCACAACCTCAAATTCTACACTACCTACTGTCTGGCGCCTGTAGCACATGTACATCGAATCATTTTGTCAAGTAAGAGGTCACGGGTACGATTCCCAGCCATGCCAAGATATTTTTGGATTTTTGCTTCCGAGTCTACCAAGGTAGCGGAAGCTTTGTTTTCACTTTTCAAGGACGAAAAAAAAAAGTTCTCCAAAATCAAAATTTCCACTCGCTTTTTGTGTTTTAGACCTTTCTGAACAATTTTGGTTCCGTGTCTGTGTGTCTGTGTGTCTGTCTGTCTGTCTGTCTGTCTGTCATGAATTCCTTGTAACGCGCATAACTATACGAAGTTATTGTCCGATTTCGATGAAATTTTCAGGGATTGTGCGGGTTGGTGTGTAGACGGTCCCCTATGAAAATCATCATCCCCGGACTGATAGAAGCGACTGCGCATGCGCAAACGTGAATTTCCTTGAAACGGCCATAACTTCTACATTTTCCATCCGATTTCAATGAAATTCTCAGGGATTATGCGGATTAGATTGTAAATGGTCCCCTATGAAAATCATCACCCCCGGACTAATAGTAGCCGATGCGCATGCGCGAACGTAAAATCCGTGTAACAGCCGTGCGTACGTCACAACCTCAAATTCTACACTACCTACTGTCTGGCGCCTGTAGCACATGTACATCGAATCATTTTGTCAAGTAAGAGGTCACGGGTACGATTCCCAGCCATGCCAAGATATTTTTGGATTTTTGCTTCCGAGTCTACCAAGGTAGCGGAAGCTTTGTTTTCACTTTTCAAGGACGAAAAAAAAAAGTTCTCCAAAATCAAAATTTCCACTCGCTTTTTGTGTTTTAGACCTTTCTGAACAATTTTGGTTCCGTGTCTGTGTGTCTGTGTGTCTGTCTGTCTGTCTGTCTGTCTGTCATGAATTCCTTGTAACGCGCATAACTATACGAAGTTATTGTCCGATTTCGATGAAATTTTCAGGGATTGTGCGGGTTGGTGTGTAGACGGTCCCCTATGAAAATCATCATCCCCGGACTGATAGAAGCGACTGCGCATGCGCAAACGTGAATTCCTTGTAACGGCCATAACTTCTACATTTTCCATCCGATTTCGAAGAAATTTTCAGGGATGTTACAGACTAGTATTTAGATGTTCCCCTATGAGAATCATCCCCTTCGGACTGATAGTAGCCACTGCGCATGCGCAAACGTGAATTTCCTTGTAACGGCCATAACTTCCACTTTTTCTACCCGATTTCGATGAATTTTTCAGGGATGTTACAGATTAGTATTTAGATGGTCCCCTATGAAAATCATCATCTCCGGACTGATAGAAGCGACTGCGCATGCGCAAACGTGAATTCCTTGTAACGGCCATAACTTCTACATTTTCAATCCGATTTCAATGAAATTTTCAGGGATGTTACAAATTAGTATTTAGATGGTCCCCTGTGAAAATCATCATCCCCGGACTGATAGAAGCGACTGCGCATGCGCAAACGTGAATTACTTGTAACAGCCGTAACTTCAACTGTCCTCCAGGGGTCGCGGGTTCGAATCCCAGGCGAGCCTAAGTATTTTCTTGATCCAATCACATACATCTACTCACTTAATTTTTCATCCGAATTTGATGAAATTTTCTAGGATTGTCCAGATTAGCGTGTAGATGGTCCCTTATGAGGGTAGTGGAAGGTACTTAGAGATTGGTGTTTTGAGATTAACTACTATGCATCGGATCATCTATGTAATCGGGTTATGGATACGAGGAAGCTATGTGCCACACCCACTTGGCAGACGTTTTTGAGTAGTGACTCACTTACATTCTTCATCCGAATTTGATGAAATTTTCTAGGATTATCCAGAGTAGCGTGTAGATGGTCCCCTATAAGGGTAGTGAAAGGTACTTAGAGATTGGTGTTTTGAGATTAACTACTATGCATCGGATCATCTATATAATCGGGTTATGGATACGAGGAAGCTATGTGCCACACCCACTTGGCAGACGTTTTTTTCCTTACTTCGATAGAAAGGGTAATCCAGTGACACATTGTTTGGGTCATTTAATTTTTCAACAGCTATTTTCAATAATGAACTTTAGGAATCAAGTAAGAAAAAAAATTGTTTAACCCTCCCTCAAAAGTCAATGGTTTAAGTTTCCAAGGTAGGTACGAGGATTCCAAAAATCGAATATAAAAAATCCATCCTCCAGTCGCACTTCATTTGGTTACCATGGACCGATTTTGATGGAATTTGGTATATGGGCTCCTCTTGGGGTCTAGTTATACCGCAGTTTTGGTTAGTTCAAGTCCCTTCTAAGGGGTGAATCATAAGGGTTGACATTTCTAAAACGCCCGGCTTGAAAACTCTCGATACAAAGCTATTGTTTTTTCACCAACTTGAAATAGAATTGAATTTTTAGAATCGAATGAGACCACCTCTGTATAGGACGAACCGATCGCTCCCTATGAGATCTTACGGGTTGGACTTACAATTAATCGGAAACACGAGTGTGAATCGCAAAATAGTGTTCATTGGCGGAAATATCTTCGTTCACATTTCAGCAGACCTAATGCGATAGTAAATTGTTCATTTCATTGGAATGAGTTCTGTGTTCTACTCAATTGTGCGTCCTCAGCAACCAAAACCGGATTTCGTGGTGAAGCCACCCACAGGTCTCTGATAGCGATGTAATTGCTAGAGCGTAGTAATGGAAAAGCAGTGTTTTAGGCGAGCGGGTGATCCATATACTACAATAATAAACCGTTGTGTAATAATTTGCAGTTGTTTTAGATTCGTTTTCAGTACCAACTGCCATTTACGTTTAACCCAAAAATGTGTTTTTTGTTTTTTCCATTTTTTTTTTTTACAAAACTGACCGTTTTACGTACTTTTTATAGTTCAAACGTATTGTTTAGAAATGCGTCCATACCAGGAAACGTCCTATTGGGAAAAGATTAGTTCAATTTCAATCAGTAAGCGATAAAACATGCATTTTTATGTACCTTTCTACTGCATACAACAGTTTCACTCAATGTAATTTGGTTGGTTTTTTTTTTTAGATAAAAAATAGTCTCCCCCCCCCCCCCCCATAAAAACCTCTAAAACGATTTCTGAAGCTTTGCCAAAAATCGTATGCACGTACGATATTATGTATCACTCCACACGATAACACAAGTGATTGTTTCGCTGTTTCGCAAAAATTTCAAATGTTAGCCAAAATATTCATAATAACATACGAAACGACGAGTTCGTACGCCAAAAATTGGACAACCCTGAGAAGTCCAAAATTTCCAAAAATAGGCCAAAAAATTTGTTTTAAGGGGTTTTTTTTGTAGATATTTCCATCATAATCCCAGTAACGTGTGGTGTGTTTGAGGAGCTTGATTCCAAAAGCTACTAAAGACCATTTTTATCGAAATTGAGTAAACACTTTCCCAGGGTCTTAGGGAGGCAGTTCTTCACAAAAATGCGATCGTTTTGGAGCAAAAGATAATCTATTTCCTTGATAAACGAGGGTGAATATTCCGTTTAATATCAAAAGGTACTACATCCAGCACAATGGCGGTTTCTTTTTGTTTCAAAAAGTACTTCATCCACTTCGTTTGTTTTCAAAAAGTACTTCATCCACTTCGTTTGTTTTCAAAAAGTACTTCATCCACTTCGTTTGTTTTCAAAAAGTACTTCATCCACTTCGTTTGTTTTCAAAAAGTACTTCATCCACTTCGTTTATTTTCAAAAAGTACTTCATCCACTTCGTTTGTTTTCAAAAAGTACTTCATCCACTTCGTTTGTTTTCAAAAATTACTTCATCCACTTCGTTTGTTTTCAAAAAGTACTTCATCCACTTCGTTTGTTTTCAAAAAGTACTTCATCCACTTCGTTTGTTTTCAAAAAGTACTTCATCCACTTCGTTTGTTTTCAAAAAGTGCTTCATCCACTTCGTTTGTTTTCAAAAAGTACTTCATCCAATTCGTTTGTTTTCAAAAAGTACCTACTTCATCCACTTCGTTTGTTTTCAAAAAGTACTTCATCCAATTCGTTTGTTTTCAAAAAGTACCTACTTCATCCACTTCGTTTGTTTTCAAAAATTACTTCATCCACTTCGTTTGTTTACAAAAAGTATTAAACGCCTCGTTTTGTTTCAAAAAGTACTATATCCATAAATTTGATATTTCAAATCCTGTCAAAATCATTATAAACTTTGAACTAATTTACCTTTTTTCCAATAATATGTATTGTGATTAGAAATATGTTTTTAAAAATAACATCATTGGTTTATAGCACGTTTTTCAGTTCACTTTGGTTTTTCGCGTTTTTCTCACGTTTGACCAAAATGGATACAGGGAATCAAGCTCCTCATTTGGATTCGAAATTTCTAGAATTTACGTACGGTTTCAAAACTTAAAAAATTTCAAAATGAAGCCTCAAATTTTTTATTCGAATTTGAGGAAATTTTCAGAGATTGTGAGGGTTGACGTGTAGATGGTCCCCTGTGAGGTAGCGCAAGGTTCTTAAGAGATATTAGCTGGTATCGGATCTTGTATGAAATCGGGTAATGGATACGTGGAGGCTATGTGCCACACCCACTTGGCAGACGTTTTCGTTTGTCGTCTACCTCTATAATGTTAAAGAAAACTGATCTTATTAGAAGGGAATCTTATTACAAGATAATGATCCCAAGGGAATAAATCTTATTATAATATGAAAATGGAAGTGGGTTGATAGTTTTAAATTACTTGACAACTGCATTGACACACGAAAAATCCTGAAAATAATTCACCGTTATGTAATATTTTTCAGAGGTTTTTTCATGTAAAATTGAAAACTTTGGAGCTCTCGAGTTCGGAATATCCTCGGCGCGTCAGGATCAGCCAGCGGCAGGCCTTTTTCTACGGTCTCCAGACAGACGCCCTTGGGTCCTGAAATGTAGTTTCACACTGGAACAGGGTCTTTTATGGTCGTTTTATTGTCTCAACGTCGTTAAGCCTCAGAACTGCTCTCCAGCTGCGGGCGATGTAGGTCAGGAGCGACCGCTTCCACCCCCGCAAGTATTTCAACTTTGGAACGGACTCCCGACTCGATCGGATCGTAAGATTTCGATCCTCATTTTTGAATTCTTGCTGAACTTCTCACAGCAAGGTAAACATTAAAACAACATACTAAAGCTACTTTGAAACTTTGAAAAACATAACTAGGAAACCTAACTTCAACGTGATGTTTGTTAGAAATATTCAAATATTATCATTTAATATTTTTCAATTATTGTTTGATATTTAGTTCACCTTTCGTAATCATTAGATCACAAGGGAAAACGGGAAAAGTCCATTTTATATGAGAATTGAATTAAGGTTGGCTACCTAAATGCAGATTACTATAAGTATAAGAAAGTTAATTACCAACTTCACATTTTAGATTATCAGAAGATAAGAACTGGATTTTCATCATTTCTTCATGAAACAACTTGAAGTCTGGTATGTGATCAACAGTCAAGGGGGTCTCAGTCGGTCGCCGTTCTTTCCTCGTTCCGGGTTAGTATTTCCCAAAATTGTAGGGGCAAAAACTTGAAAAGTTGTAGCTAAATTTGAAATTTTTAATGATTCTAGAACTGCATTAGTGCATGAGCCAAGGGAATTAAAAAACTGAAATATTGCCGCCGGAATTATCAAAATCGAACAATAATTGCCAGAGAAAAATGGGAAAACCCGTTTACTCAGTAGTTTTTTCCCATTTTTCTCAGGCAATTATTGTTCGATTTTGATGATTCTAGCGGCAATATTTCAGTTCTTCTATTCCTTAGAGCCGTGCACTGATGAATTTCTAAAATCCTTCAAAATTTCTAATTTAGGTACATCTTTTTAAGGTTTGCCCCTTCAATTTTGCAAAATACTGACCCAGAACGAGGAACGAACGGCGACCGACTGTGGCTCTCTTCAGTTCTCGTAGGGCGCGAGCGGTTGGTCCTACGGAGCTCCGAGTGGTCTCATTCGATTATAAAAATTCAATATTATTTTTAATTGCAGAAAATTGGTCTTTTCTTGTGCGAACTTGCTCCCTATACATTTGATGAATTTTTGAAGCTATTAAACAAGCTAAATCTTACTCTTAATTTATTGATTAATACCTTAGTTATTTTATTTTATGACGTGCTGCTGCCTGAGGAACATTTATCAAAGTACTCAGTTCAGTCAAGCTTATATCTATGTAGGAATTTATTTATTAATGTGATGTTTTGTGATAATAGTAACAATGCTGTGATATTAGGATAGAGTATGTGATATAACTATAGGGTATAATTATTGTTTTCATTTGAGTGGTTTTTCTGTTATTTATTGTTAGTATTTTAGATTTTTGAAAATTTTATTTGATCTTTCAGTTGCTTTCTAGTCAGTTTGTTTTTAGTCATGATTATAGTTACCACTCTTGTTAAATTGTTGATTCCTTTTGTATGTGGGCGTTGGCTGCGGGGTCTTGGCCGGCCTGGGGGCGGCCCCCTTGATGGTTTTCCCCGTACAACGTTTGCATCGCAGACAAGACCGTTGCCCGGTATGGGTACACGGTCCGGGAGCCGCCATGGTGGGTGGGTCCGGGCCCAACTGGGTGCCTTCCGGCTGGGCTCCGCTGCCTTTGTCTTCTGGAGGATGTGATCGTTCTTTTTTTTTACCCGTGTGCCCTTTCTAATGTCCCATTGTTTTGTTTAGCCCTATTACACTGTTATGTTTTGTTTTATATTTATATTTTATTGACTATTGTCGATGCACTTTGTGTGGAGTGGCAAATAAAAAACATTCATTCATTCATTTAATTGATGAAAAAACAATATCTTGCTGTATCAAAAGTTTTTGAGTTAGGGCGTCTTCAAAATTTCAACCCTTAGAAGAGACTGACACCAACCAAAAGCTTTTTTTTTTTTTTGCCTTCATAAAGACAATAAGCGACCTTCACCGACTGGCTATCGCGGCGGCGTCCTCTCAAAGGACGGCCCTCGCTCGAGTTGAACGGCAGCCAGCGTCCTCGAGAGGTCTCAACTGCGCAGCGAAGATAACGTTTCCGCGTCTGCAACCTCCGCCGCCGCTCTTATCGCCCCGCCGCTCGCTCGACTCCCTCGCATCGCTGAATTCACTGATCCGCCATCGCGTCCTCCCGCGGCAGAAACTGCAGTCGACACCTCGACACGCCCCCCGCTCAGGAGCTGCACCTTCACGCAGGTGAAAGTGTGCTGAATTCTTCGAGAGGCAGAAGTAACCAGCAATCTGGTCCCAAAATTACCTTCAAATCTCGAAATATTTTTGTTAAAAATTGGATTTTTATAATTTTTTTAAATTTGAAATGAAATTTCATTTTTTTTTTCAAAAAAAAAACAAAGTTAACAAAAACACAGACAACAGAGAGAGAGATTGATTGATTGATTGATAACGTCTTTATTAAACATCTGGCGAGTTTTGGTCGCACACGACCACTCTTCCAACTAACCAGAAATTTCTTAGAAATAAATTAATTTAAGTCTGCTATACATGTTAAATGAGTAAAAATAACAATCAACTCAAATGACGAATTATTAAAATAAATAGAGTAACTTGCAACGTTAAGATTTTTAAACATGATGAAAAGTGCCAGATTAGTATTTCGAAAATAAATGGATTTTCAATTTAGTTTTAAAACAACTAAGGGTGCTAACCTCTCTAATGTCTTGAGGAAGCTCATTGTACCAGCGTATGCTTTTGCTCAAGAATGATTCCTGTCCTACATTTGTTCTGTATAGCGGTAGGCGGTAGGTATTTATTCTATTTCTAGTTCCAACATCGTGTATGTCGGAGAACAAATTGTACTTTTCTACAAGATAAATAGGCTTTTGGTTAAGTACAATGCGTTTCATGTGAGACAGAACGCTGAGCTTTATCATTTCTTCTACTTTTAATAACTTAAGAGTCTTAAATTTATCGTGAACGCGATCATCAAAATTTAAATTCAACGCGAATCGAACCACACTATTGAGAGCTCTTTGAAGCTTTAGTCTATTTTCGTAGTTCACATCACACATCACTGGAAGGCTATAGTTGAAGTGCGGGGTAATTAGTGAATTTATAAGTGTTTTTTTCAGCGTAAGTGACCTGGAGACGAGCAATTTTGAGAGAGAGAGAGAGAGAGAGAGAGAGAGAGAGAGAGAGAGAGCAAAGTCAACTTGAAATAAAATACAGCAAATCGTCCCTATACCTGGTAAACCATGTGAGTCGGTATTTTTTCGAAAATAAGGTTTTGAGCTTTTCAGGTAAATTAGGGTCGCTTGATTCATTTAGTGAAGCCGTTTTCCAATCTGATGAATAGTTTTTTACCCAGAAGGCATTGAAAAAAACGTGTAAGTCGGGTACCTATTTTTTCGCCGGAAAACCATGTAAGTCCTGTGTATGCCTTCATAAGAGTGAGCAGCTCACGCTGGTGGCAAGTTTCCATCAAAGATAGTCAGTTTTTTTTAAAACTTTTTTCCATGTAAAATTTTACAAAATCATAAATGGAGTTCGGAGAAAGTGATCATAAATAGAAACCTTTTTATTAGTCTCAATTTCAGCAATAAATTCCACTCCTTGTGTTCTGCAGACACGTGATTTTCCATACTGTGGCCAACCTTAAGATCACGACCTACCTACGTGTTATTCCGCATTGTTTCTAAATTATTTTTACGTTATTTAGGAGGATAATTTTAGATGAATTGATTGATTTGTTCGCTGTTTGACGTAGCTGTAATGCTGATGTTAGAAAGAACAAAAAGAGATTAGTAGTCTGCTATTGGTCTGCTTATGTTTTACAGGAAACTCTGCAAAATTAATGATACAAGAGATAATAATTGAGGAAATCCATCTCTGACCAATCCCCTCCATCCTAACCCCTTGCCCATCCCTAACCCATCCACAGCTCATCTCCTACCCAGCCCTGACCTATCCCCACCCCTAATCCGTCCCTAGCCCATCTCCAACCTATCCTTAACCCCTATCCCATCCCTAACCTAACTCATACCTAACCCATCCTCAACCCATCCCTAGTCCATCTCTAACCCAACCCAGCCCTGAGCTATCTTCAACCCCTAACTCATCCCTAGCTCATCCCTAACATGTCCCTTACCCCTAACCCATACCTAACTCATCCCTTTTTTTAATGAAACAAAAGTACCTAGTTACCTAACACTTAAATTCAATGCATACCTACCTAGTTACGGTTGTGACAGGTAAAGTGTTCCTATAAGTAATGGTTTTAATTTAAGAAATGGTAATTGAGGAATTGGTAGTATAATGTATTGCTCAACTCTAGTAATATTAAGACTGAAGACTGTCATTTTGACTCAAGGAGCCTTACAGTTGGATTGTGTCAACGCCTATGAATTTTCATTTAAATATTTTCCTTTTGCATCGATTTGGGTATTTTGTGGAACCTTGAAACCTGGAGAGAAAAAATTGAATAATAATCCTTATAATTGAATAACCCAAGCTGGGTATATTTTCATGAAAATCAAATTGAAAACCATGTAAGTCGGGTGTCAAAGGCTGGGTAAAAGCATGTAAGTCCACTTTTTCGTTCGCTAAAATAAATTTTGATGAAATTAGTCTCAGGCTCTTTTAAATACTACTGTTACCACCTGTTTTGAGGAATGGAACAAAAAACGTATTGCATGTGGAATGAAAACCGAATTATTTAGTTTTTAGTGTCCCCTGTAAAATTTGATAAACTCGACTTACATGGTTTACCAGGTATATGAACGAAATATTGAATATAGTGATCAAGCAATTAGTATAAGGAGGGGGGGAGAAGCTGAGGAAAACCCACCAGGTATCGTATTTTTCAAAAAGAAAGGATATTAACTCACCATGATGAAGGCATGTATCGAACTGCATGAATATATCATTATTTCATTATTTTTCATAATAGTTTGTTACTTAATATAGTTGATGATCGTCGCTTAAAAACCTGCTTCGCACATCAAAGAATTGCCTTCTTTAGGAGAGCAATAAAACCATACTTGCTCCCTCTAAGGGTCGGTTTATCAGTCACCAAAGTTAACGGAGGTTTACGTGTCCATCTGTTAACTTCAACGATGGGATAAATTATGGATACTATAAAGGTGCTGTTTATCAGTGCAAAATTAAACCACTGGTAACTATTAACTGGCTCGTAAAATTACCTGTCTGTTAGGCCGAATAATCGATTATTTACCCAGCTTATCAAGATGGCTGTGGAAAGCTTACAATAAAATTCAGCTTCCTCCACATAAAAAATCGTTTTCGCAGTGTTTTGCGCCAGAAAAAAGAAGAAATTAGAAGAGGAAGAAGCAATGTGCTTTGTTGCCTTTGTTTTGGTGTTTTCCTTTCTCATCTCGGTACCTATTGTTTTTGTGTTTTTTTTTTTATTGAAAATTGTCTGGTGATGGCAAGATCCCGGCTACTCATGCTGCATGAATTCACTTTTGTTTTGTTTTAAATACATTCTACTGGGGAAAACGTTTGATGCGACGACAGCGCCATCTCTTATTTGAGAGTCAAACTAGAAGCTCCAAGTGATGAATGTGCGGGATTCGTTCGTATAGGTGAAGGAGGGTCCGTAGAGTCTCGGAGGAGAGCGCTTGCGATCATCAGGCAGACTCCGTACTTACATGGAAAGCGCTCGCTTCCTGTAGACGGGTTTTGGAGGTTCGTCAACAATAATACTGGAAGTTGGTACTTGGCAGCAGCGATGTCGTGGACGGAGGGGGGGGGGGGACCGTCGTCCACCGTTATTTGGGACGGTGAAAGTCCTCCGCGGCCTGAGAGGTTACCCAAGACTTCCCCCCTCGCCGGAGCGCAATCTGCACCGGAGTTCGGAGGTACCTTCGGGAGTTACCGCACTTACGTCACGCCAGGGGAGGGGAAGGGCTCCCCGGTAAGAGTGCAGATCAGCCAATTAGAAAGAGACGGGGTGAGAGAAAGAGCACGACGAGGGAGGGGGGGGGGGGTTGCTCAAGAGGGTAACAACCCCGAGGCTCCTCCTGGAAGTCCCGCCGGAGGACACTTGGACTGCTCAAGATCTGCAACGATCGCGCTGAAAGACCGATCATGCAGGACTGCAGGAACGCTGTTCAGGAAACCAAACCAGTCAAGAAGTGAGTGTGACTTCACTCACACTTATCGTATTCATAGTTGAGTGCGGTGGTCCACTCAACTCACCGTAAGTTGGCACCCTTGATGTTGAGCAGAGGGGATATTTCCCAGTTCCTTGGATATTTTATGCAAATCCACGCGTTTAGGAGAGAAGGAGGGAATTACCATCATAATCACAGTAATACGTGGTATATTCGGATTCAGCACAAAATGTAATAAGTACAACAAATTCATCAAATTTGAGCTACTTTTGAAGTTACAAGGCATGATTGATGGAAATTAGTTTTTAATGATAAGAGTATCATCCACTATCAATCGTAGTTACCGATCTCTACAACTCTCTGGTCTGTTGCTGGCCAGTATTCTAGGCAAAATATGTACTTATTCCATTCTCCTATTTCAACTTCATTGGTTATCATGAAATACTCCCTAAATTTTATAAAAATGGCTAAAATACTATACTAGCAAAAAACGCTGCAAATCATTGCTCAAAGGTTTATTATTTTCTGTATAGATCACCCTTCTGTATAGATGTTGGTTCTCTATCAATAGCACGTACACGGCAACACAATAAAGGCAAATTAGACCAACAAAAATCGTAGAAATTGTTGAAGCACATGGTAACGTGGCTGTTGCCTATTGGTTTATTCAATTAAACTGCTGATTTTATTAATAATAAATCGTCGATGAAGTGAGTTTCAGGAGGCACTCATTTCCATGTCGGTAGGTACTATTTTTCGAATTGTATGTACCTTGAAACGCGAAACATAAAATTTTTGGTTTGCTTTGAGCAATGGCTTCGGAGCTCACTCAGCTGATCAGTGATCTGAGGAGTGAAGAAGCCATTGAGCAATGATTTGCAGCGTTTTTTACCCACCAACATTTTTTTTACCTACCAACTAGGTACCTACTACCTACCACACCATACTGGCTTCACACCTTCACAATCAAGTTTATTAGAAAGAACTAAACGCTTCACACTCGATTGGAAAAAACGCTTGCATACAAGTCTGCAACGCATTAGGACATTTCATGTCTTTCCCCTCCCTCCTTCTTCCCTTCCATCTTCTAGCAATCTTGTCTTCCTCTGTGAATTACATTTTTTTTTCAATATAAAGCAAACTCATATTTTTATTTATTATTTACATCCATACATATATCGTTGTGGGTAGTAAAAGAACGGTATGTTATATGTTCTACATGACAGTACATTAACCCCACTAACCATTGATTGCGTAGACAACAATCAACTATTTTCATATTTTGATGCTTGGGTAGCATTGATTACCTAGGTAACACTCAACTGTTTTCAAATTTAGATGCATGAGTGAATACTTCCATATACTTCAAGATTTCGGTGTTCCACAATGGCTACGAAAAAGATAACCAAAATTACGTTTAGTTGAATTCATAATGTATGACTACAAATTATAACTGCAACTCTTAGTTATAAACCTAACTTTTTACTTCGATTGAATATAGTATCAATACAACTACTAGGTATCCATGTAAGGTTGACATGGATTTGTTTACAAACCTAAATGGAAAAGTTTAGGAGCTATAATCATATACCTAGGTTCCTAACTACCTCACTTCTAAGAATCATAAATGCTTGCATACGAGTCTGCAACACATTGGGACATTTTCTTCTGTGTATTCGAGCCAGACTACATCACCTACTCCAGTAGCGTTATTGTTCATGTCCTAACGAGACAAATTTCATATTCCTACGGTTGATAGGGAAGAAGTTAGCTTCAGGAGCCACTCTGCTGATCAAGACCCTGTACAACTTATTGTTCACGTCCTAAGGAGGCTACCAGCCAAATTTCAGTTTCCTACGGTTGATAGGAAAGAAGTTAGCTTCAAGAGCCACTCAGCTGATCAAAACCCTGTGCACCATATTGTTCACGGTTTTTAGCACCAATTGGAGGCTACCAGCCAAATTTCAGCTTCCTAGGGTTGATAGGAAAGAAGTTAGCTTCAGGAGCCACTCAGCTGATCAAAACCCTGTGCACCTTATTGTTCACGTCCTAAGGAGTCTACCAGCCAAATCATAATAATCATATAGCCAAATTTCAGCTATAATCATGTAGGTACCTACCTACCTCACTTCTACGAATCATAATAATCATTGAGCATATTTCGTCACGTAACGTAACGTGACATAACGAAAATTTGGTTGTGTGCCATAGCAAAGACATGAAATGTCAAAAATAGAAAGCTTCATATGGAAATTTGATTACTGGTTACGCAGAAGGCAAAACTGTATACAAATCGAAGAAATGAACAGCGATCGCATTTTAGTCCGATAAAATTTGAATGGAGATTAGACCTCTTTTGCGATTCACACTCATGATTCTGTTTTATCGAAGGAAACCCTTCAAGTACTCGTAGGGACCGAACGGTTTGTCCTACAGAGGTCCGGGTGGTCTCAAAAATTTTAAAAAATTCAATACTATTTAAAATTGGTGAAAAAACGATACCTTTATTTCGAGAGTTTCCGAGCTAGGGCACTCTTGAAAATTTCAGCCCTTAATTTTCACCCCTTAGACCTACATCAACCAAAAGCTTCGCGGCACAACTAGACCCCAAATGGAGCCCATATACCAAATTTGAACCAAATCGGTCCAGTGTTGCTAAGAAAAGTGCCGCGTACGGCGGAAGGACGGACATTTTTTATTCGATTTTCGTATTCTACGTACCTTCAAACGTAAAACATCAAATTTTGAGGGGGGGGGGGGTTAAAATTTTTTTTTCTTGCTCGATTCCAAAGGCTTATTATTGAAAATAATAAACCAAAAGGGAAATATAGGAGAATCTCAACAAAAACTAATTTGTTCATTTTGCATATTTTTAGTAGGGCAAACAGTGTTTGCTATGTTTGCCTTGAGGAGACGCCTCGTGGGAGACTGTAAGGAGCAGCTCCTGAGTCGGAGGAACCGTTCCATCAAATAACGACTCCCAGTCGCTCTGTCACAGGTATCACGGCAATTCGATTTTGACCAACCCAACCGTGCAAAGGCCGGAGACCTGAACCGTGCGGAAGTCTCCCAGTTCCCTTTGCACCCTTCGCCTCGCCTTCGCGTCAGTTTCCCGTCCGGTAAAGCTGTTATCGTTAAATATTTTCATAGTTCGGATTGTTGGTTCACACGGAAATTTCCGCTGGGTTGGAAACTGCCCGATGCGTTCCCTCGCGCCGATTCTTCCATCCAAGTGCGAAAAACCTTTTGACTCACGACTCATTAGGCTTGAGTTTGTGCACGCGGCTTACTCGCTCGTTACGGCTTGGTGGTCACTCACAGCCATCCTGGGAGTCGTCGCGACGCAAGGGGTGAATTTTCCGAAGCCAATAACATTTCTGTTGGGCTTTCATTGCAAAAACATCTGCCAAGTTTACGTCCTTGAGGCTTTCAGAGACAATGTAGTATTTTCACTGTTAATTAATATTTTTTAACTTTGAATGAAACCTTTTACACTCCTCCTCAGGGATTGCAACGATTTATCGATATATGAAATACATCGATATTTTACTTTTGATATATCGACATAGATAACCAATATTATCGATCAATATCAATATAATGAGGTCCTATTTTTGGTTTATTATTTTCAATAATGAACCTTTGGAATCGAACAAAAAAAAATTTTAACAACCCCTCAAAATTTGATGGTTTACGTTTCAAGGTACGTGGAATCCAAAGATCTAATAAAAATTTGGCCGTCCGTCCGCCGCACAGTGGGCAAAATGACCAATCTAGGTGGACAAAATTATTTTTTGGTCGGTTTTTTTCAAAATTGAATAAAAAGACGCTGATTACGGGAAAAATAATGAAAAGATTCAACTGTTGATGTGCTTGAAGTTGCTTCTTTCAAGATACGGCTTGTGGTCCTGTCTTCTGCTGAGTAGAGAGCAGTGAGCGCCGCTAAGCATAACTTTTCGGGACCAGCAGTCAACAATTCTTTCACTTTTCTTCTTTTTGTTTTATCGCTTGAGTCCTCAAACAGTTTTTCGGGACGCACAGTTGGTTGTTTCATGATAGTTCGAGTAATTTTGTAAGAAATGACAACTTCAAACTCTTTCACACTCAGCCATGTCGAATATTTGTTGGAAAAAATGTCTTCTTTGCTATAGCTACTTTCCCACCTCTCTCCGATTTTTTGAAAAGTCTATCACAGCATTTTTGATCATTTTTAAATTTAATATTTCTGAAGAATCGTCGAGATTACCTCACCTAATCACATACCTAGTGAGGTTTTCGTGGCCATCTTTCTTCGGTAGCTGTTTTCATTCCTCGACAAATTGATGGCGAGGAATCGTGATATTTATCCCTGAAAATCAACCATTTTATTAAGTAACTCGGAAAACGCATAAAATCGCAAAAAAAGGTGGATGAATACCAAAACTATATCACTTAAAGAATCGAAAAAAAATCGGATTTCCTTGGCAACTCTTGGCCGTGTGCTACTTTAACTCCAAGATGTCAATTATCATTTTTAAAAATACGGTATGGCGTATACTCATAAACATACAGTATCAGACACTATTTTTACAGTTTTAGCAGGAAAAAATAGTACTTACTCCTCTCAATGGTTTCCATTATTGCCGACACCAAGCCTGGAACGATTCTGCCTACAACTAACTGCAGCGTAGACGAGAAAAGTTGGGGGTTCATAGTAGCTGACAAACGATCTTATTCGAACAGGAAACGGCGACACTTTTGATCAAAGTTTTTACAGCCATAGAAGGTTTTGACGATGTAATATTAACTTTTTGGGAACTGCGAACTCATAATGAACAATGACTAATATTAGAAATTCCCATGTTTTGACTTGACTTTTGTCCACCTAGATTGGCCATTTTGCCCACTGTGCGCCGTACGCGGCACTTTTGCCACTTAGCATTGACCGATTTTGATGAAATTTGGTATGTAGGCTCCTTCTGGTGTCTAGTTGTGCCCCGAAGATTTTGGTTGAAGTAGGCCACTTCTAAGGGTTCGAAAATCAATTTTGAAATTTTGAAAACGCCCTAACTCCCTAAAAATTTTGATATAAAGGTATTGTTTTTCCTTCAATTTGAGATTCTATAGAATTTTTAGAATTTGTTGAGACCACCCGGAGATCTGTAGGACAAACCGTTCGCTCACTACGAGAATTTGAGTTTTGGACGTACGATAAATCAGAAACACGAGTGTGAATCGCAAAAGAGGCCTAATCCCCGTTCAAATTTTAGCTGATCGAAATATGATCGATGTTTTTCTTCAAGTTGGATGGTTGGTGGCTTTGCAGACGAGTGATCTATATAGAAAAATAAAAAATAATAAACCATTGTGTAATAATTTGCAGCGTTTTTCGAGCTTGATTTGTACAATAGGTGTTGGGACTCTTGAAGTTCAGTCAGTTTAATTGTGTTGCCATTGATCCATATGTTGCGTTGTTGTTTTCTCCATAATGACAAAATAAGGTTCTATTTTTTCAACTGCCTGATTTATACAATAGGTATAGAACCTCAAGAGCCTCAACACTTATTGTACAGGGTGAGCCCAAACAGATGGTGCAGTTTCAAAGGGTGATTACAAACAAACGACTCCACTTAGAAGAATGCGGTTCATTTTATTTGACTCCACACCTCACCCGATTTTGATAAAAATTACGTCAGGAAGGCGGGCGCCCTCAGCAGCGATACATCGATGGAGGCCACTTGGCGAACTTTTGTTTTGATGAAGCCCACTTCCATCTCTCTGGAGCGGAAAACAAATAAAATTTCCGCTACTAACGTAGCCACAACCCAAGAGAAATTCACGAGAGACCTCTCCACTCCCCGAAAGTCACTGGTGTGCCGTTTCCAAATTTGGGGTGGTTGGACCTCATTTTTTTGAAGAGGGCTGTTACTGTCGACTCTCAGCGTTACCTTTCCATGCTGGAAACATATTTTGAACCCGAATGGGGAATTTGCCTCAATTTTAGATTCTGGAATTTTAAGTCAAATCCTATAATAGGGCCCTAGAATAACGTTTAACACTAGGAATAACCAAGGGGAAAAATTACCGTAGGAGAAAATGCCTAAACAAGTGAAGCCTCTGTTACAAAACACCGCGAAAATCGAGGAATATTGTTGACGTCATACGAAAAAAAACGACGCGAAAACAACTCCGACAACAGACAGAGTTCTGGCACCGCCACACAAAACGATCCAGTGAAATGGCTACTCGAATAATGTGATTCAAATCTTGAAACTAAATAAGAGAAGATGAAGACTAATAATGCTTGATAAACTAGTAGGTAGAATGTAAAAAAGTGAGTAATATTGTTTCTTTTGGTCACTTTTGTGTCTTGAGTTCTGCGTTCTGCCCTCCTTCCTAGTTCACACACTCTTGGGTTAATCCTTGTAAGCTAAAAGTTCGTGAATGTTCCGCTTCTGTGGTAAGCGCCACAGAACATCCTTTGAAGTCAGATTGGTAGAATATCCGTTACGTTTCAAACATGGCTGCCTCTTACACATTGCCACCACATTTAAAATTTCCATCTTCCTTAAATTCTCTAAATTTTTTGGATTCGTTTTCGAGCAGCTCACTATGGTTTTATTCCATAAAAATAAAACCTCATTCGAAAAAAAAAGTGAGGCAAATTCCCCATTGGACCAGTTGTTTGAAGAAGAGGATATGGGGGATTTCTGCTTTCAACAAGATGGGACCACAGCACAAATCTTGATGGTGAAACTGTAGCAAATGTTTCATGGTCGCCTTCTCTCTCTCAGGGGTGATGTCGAGTGGCCGGCGAGACCACCATATTTAGGTGTGTGCGATTTTTTCCTATGGGGCTAATTGAAAGAAAAGATGTTCAAACATCGGCCTCACACTCTGCGAGACCTCAAGACACGAATCAGGGAAGAAATTGCCGCGATTCCCATCGAAATGTGCCAGAGAGCAATTGAAAACTTCAAAAATCGCCTTCGTCAAAGTATCGTTGCTGAGGGCGCCCACCTTCCTGACGTAATTTTTAGGACCTAAGTTGAGGTTAGGTCCCCAATGGGACCGCAATTAGGACCCTAATGAGGTGAGGTGTGTAGACAAAAAAAAAAATCAAGTAATTTTATTCCAAATTTTGTAGGTACCTACATGATAGCTTGATGCCCTGTAGGTACCTTCTGTTGACTTCAGCTCTGGTGTCAAACATGTGGACATTGATGGTTTAATTTAAACCTACAGTTTCGCTCAAGGCTCAATTATTTGACTTGAGCCAGGAGGCGCGTCTAGATTAAAACTACCTACTATACGAAGTGAAGCAGGTTTTCACAACAATTATTTTCAATTTTGAAGGACCATGCCTACCATACCCCTGTCAATTTATAAAGTAACTAGCTGAAAAGCCTGCTAGAAGCAGGCAAAAAAATTGTAGATATGTAAAAAAAATTTGATGTCGCGGCCTGGAATCGAACCCGGGACCCCCACGTTCGTACGACATACGTACGTACGTACGTACGCACGTACGGTTGGGGTTTTATGTAATTAGATATTGCAATGGCGAGGGTACCTACGATTTTTTGTAAATTAAATTAATTAAATTAACTTAAAACTAAATTCATACCCAGTAACCGTTTAAAGTAGGATAAATACTTACTTCAACCATTTTTTGCAATATGTCGAGTATATTGATATATTTCTCCCAAAATGATGATACCTAACGTTTCAATTCACCTATCCACTTTCTTCGACAAGTTTTTCCAAGTACCTAGATCTTCCTATAAGACGATAATTGTCTTCCTAAATGATCTTTGTATTGTTTTAAAACGTTTCAATTCACCAACCAACTTCACCACGTTTTTCTCAAGAAGATCTTCCGATACATCGGAGGTATTTATACCTCATTTACGATATGTACCTCTTGACCAGTATATCGATACCTTAAAGCACAAAGGCGCTATGTCCATCAACCTTCCAAATTTTTTATTTTTTTAATATAAAAAACTCAAATTCAACAAAATTATTATTGAGTTTTCTTGACGATAATAGCTTGAAAATTTATTGAGGAAATTAAAGAGTTTAGTGTAATAAGCCATTATTTTAGTAATTGTGCATTGGTGATCATTTCATTTGCGTTTATCTCAAAACTCCATTTTTAAACATAGCGTGCTTTAAGGTATCGATATAGATATATTTCATTCGATTCTTTTCCTCTTAGAACTTAGAATCTTTGTGGCAGCCCTCCTTCTACATTTTGCATCCAAATTTGATGAACTTTTTAGGAATCGTTCGAATCGGCGAATAGATAATCTTCCCTGGATCAATAGTAGCCTCTGCGCATGTGCAAACGTGAAATCCTCGTGACAGCCTTAACTTCAACATTTTCTTCTCGATTTTGATGAAATTTGCAGGGGTTGTGTAGGTTGCCCAGCAGATGGTACCCTATGAGATTAGTGCAAGGTATTTAGAGATAAATGTTTTGATATTAGCTACGATGCATCGGATCATCTAAACAACCGGGGTATGGATACGAGGGAGCTATGTGCCACACTAACTTGGCAGCCTTTTTTTGTTTCCTCCTCGCTGAGGCAATCGGTTGAACTCGCATTTTTCGTTCAATTCGCCACCTCTAATTTCTCCGCCAACCATTCCGACCCACTTTCTTTAATAGGTATTTCTTTCTTCTGTCTTCACGAAAGTTTGACTCCTTTTATTGAAGAAAAATAGAGTCGTAAATAGATAAGCTATTGGCTGAAACAATTTTGTGAGTAACTACAGAGTAAACATTATGGGGCCGAACCAGTGTATATTTTGGGGGCAAAAGCGCTTCACATGTCATCCAGCTTCCCATCCCCACCTCTGGGACTAACCAGTGTATATTTTGGAGGCATAAGAGCTCTCCAAACCATTCAGACAACGAGCTCAAACGGTGTACATATTGTAAATACGAGGTCAAACAATGAAAAATGACTTTTCGGTGGTTCTATGGAAAAATGACGGTAGTATAGGAAGACGTAGCGGGTTGGAGGATGAACGGGTAGAATTGCAAGAGAAGAGATACAACGAAGTGGAGAATGAAGGAGAGGTCCTTGGAAGGAGGCTGAGCTAACGGTGCGATCCCCTTAGTTAGGGGTTAGGCTCAGCCCGCATAGCGCTCTCAAGAGGCCACCGACATTCTCCCGTCCGCGTTACAATCCGACCTACTATCAGTTATAAAACCTAATAAGTTGGAGTGACCGTACGTCCCGTTCTTACCAGGACAGTGTCGTACTTTGCCACGGATCCCAGTTGTTATATTGGGTACATCATTGTGAACTATATTGGCAAGGAAGTGATGATTCTTAATACACCACTTGTTCGTCTAGAGCACAACCCAAGTCTGAAAATGTCACCAAGATCGGCGCGTTTATTCCAAATAGCTTCAAAACTGCGATAAAATGGAGTCAGAACCAAAACGGATATCATCATGTGAATCACGTTTGAAAAATAGTGCGTAACTATGAGCCACTCTTCAATTTACCAACGTATGAAAATAATAATTTTGAGGAATACGATTATGTAGAGAACAATATTGGCAGGGAAGTGATGATTCTGAATATTCGGAACATATATCGTTCATTTAGAGCCCAACCTGAGTAACGCCTGACAATGTCATCAAGATCGGAGCATTATTACGTACAGCTTTACCAGGGACAATGAATTTTACGTTTTTCTGTTTTTGGTTTATTATTTTCAATAACAAAACTTCGGTATCGGGCAAGAAAAAAATTACAACGTCCCTCAAAATTTGATGGTTTAAGTTTCAAGGTACGTAGAATCCAAAAATGAATACAAATTTTCCATCCGCCGTATGCGGCACTTTTCTTAGTTACCATGGACCGATTTTGATGATATTTGGTATATGGGATCCATTTGGGGTCTAGTTGTGCTGCGAAGCTTTTGGTTGATGTCAGTCACTTCTATGGGGTTAAAAATTAAGGGCTGCAACTTTCAAAAGTGCCCTACCTCGAAATCTCTCGGAATAAAGGTATTGTTTTTTCACCAATTTGAAATAGTATTAAATTGTTAGAATCGATTGAGACCACCCAGAGTTCTGTAGGACCAACCGTTCACTCTTTATAAGGACTTGAAGTTGGGACGAAAGCAGAAACACGAGTGTGAATCGCAAACGAATGATCACTGACAGAAATATGGCAAAACCCCGTTCGAAATTCAGCTGATGAAATGCAATATTTTTTCTTTTTTCGGGATTCATTTCACTCAGTTGTGCTTCCTTAACAACCAACTACCAAATTTCGAAATGAAGGCACCCAAAACCCTCGAATAGAACATGAATGTGGTCTCTTAACATTTTCAAAACATACCCTGTGCATACAGTATGTTATGTTGGTATGGTATACTGAAAATCTAAAAAAAAATATACGTGAGTGTTCTCTTCAAGTTCGCCTTAACGAGGAGGGATTTTTTTCAAATTTTTAACGTGGGGGTTGATTGTATAATTTTAACGATTCGTGCTATGTGCCAAACCAACAAGGCTGACTACTCTCTCATTTAGCTAATATTTTGCATTTTCTTAAACATACCTAGCTCTACAGATTTCCGAGAAAATTCTCTTACTAACTCATGCTGAATGCTTGTACATATTACTATAAGGACAAAGAAAATGGCGTTTTCAGCTTTGAGCTTGAGCAACGTTGCTACTAATAATCCTTAAGTAATGAAATTCACGGTGAATTGCCTTAACGTTTACGCCCAAAGATCTTCGCAATTTTGATCCAAAAGGAACAAGGGTAAGAGTACAGTTATGTTTAGGTTACTACGAGTCTAACCAATAATTGAAACGATGCAAGAATCATTCCAGAAAGCCGACTTGAAAATTGCTCAAAAACATGATAAATCCTCCCATTACCCTCCAAGCCGTAAAGGAGTGGTTAAAGTAGTCTTTCTCAATCCACCAAGAATAACTCTTACCACCAACTTTCAATGTGGAAACCGTAGATGGTACTTTGAAGGTTAAAATACGGTTCTTTTACAAGAAATTCACGTATGCGCATGCGCACACGCTGTCATTCATCAGACAGCAAGGGAACTCTAGACCCCCTCTGGGGGTTCCAACCTCTGAAAGTTCCACCTCAATCAAATATTAATTTCTCACAGTTTTACATACTAATGCCACTTGAAAGTCAAATGAAGCCGTCTATGATGGATTGTGACAGACAGACTTATTTGAACCACTAATTTGCGGCTTGGAAAGAGACGGGAAGAGTTAATATTATTTTTCGAGCAACCTCCCAGGAACTCAAAAACGCTATTCTTGTACTTAATGGGTACTTTATAAAGACACTATCACTTATTAAAGAAGAAGAAGAAATACATTTATTTACATGATTAATTATAAAGTAAATATCGTTTCTCAAATAAATGCATTGTACTACTGCACTACTGCATTGTAATCAACCGTCTGCCGGAGGTCCGGTTTTTTCCGTCCAACAAAGGTGGTACTAAACTGAATTATTAAACTGATCAAATTATACCGGAACATGTACATTTCTAAAATACAACTACGAATTAATAAAACAAATATTAAGAATATTAAAAATTAAACTGTTCCCCGAGGAACCTGAGATATCGCCAAGCTGCTCTACAATAATCCACCACACAAGGCCACCCTCTTTCATCGTTCAGTATGGCTATGGCTTCACCTCGGGAGATGGCACCATAGCCAAAAACAGGCCACCTAAACTCACAGAGAACCGGACAGACACACAAGAAATGGAAGAAATACATCCTCCCGCTCCCGGAGATTCTCACTTATTGAACAGTAATAATAATGAGACTACCTTCATATTTTGTGGTGGATTCAGGTACATTTTATACATTTAGTTACAACGGACCATAATGTAGATGAAGAAACATAACTTATATTTGAGTGGACTCACCAGTCTGGAATGACTGTAAATATAAGAATCCGAAACCTTGACTTGGAATACGGTACCTGCAAAAAAGAAAACACAGTTAGTACGTACAATCAGTAATATTGCTGTAACTCTACCATAAATCTGCAATGTAACCCTCGCATCAGATAACATGCGGTTGTATGAACCATTACTGTCAACGCAAGTACCGTAAGACTTTGCTCCACTTATTCGATCCAGAGTCCAAGTGAATTTATCTCAAAGGAGTTTATCTCAAAGAGTAAAGGAGCAAATTTATCTATTAAATGTATGGGGTAAGTTCCGCTAGTTATAAGAATACAATTATTGTTCAAGTAGGTACCTCCTCCTGTACTCGACTTGCTGGTTACGACGTAAACATTCCCTACATGACGGAAAAATTAAGCAAATTGGATTCTTATTCTTATAGAATATTATTAGGCTTCTAAACAACACAAAATCATACCGAAGCTTTGTAACCGGATCGGATCGGAAATGAAAGGCAGAATACGCACCATAATCCATTTAGGCGAGGGAAAACGAAATATAATCTTCCCCTGGACCATTGAGAAGGTATTCAAAACTTCGCATGGATGTGCGAATGACATAGAATTTATTCCGACTGCCTCCATCCTAACTAGTTTGGTGACATCACGGCAACCCAATTGATTATTATTTATTATTTTCAATAATGAACCTTTGGAATCGAGCAAGAAATTTTTTTATTTAACCCTCCCTCAAAATTTGCTGGTTTACGTTTCACGGTATGTAAAATCCAAAAATCGAATAAAACAATTTCTGTGTGTCTACCGTACGCGGCACTTTCTTTAGTTCCAGTAGATAGATTTTGATGATATTTAGTATATGAGCACCCTTTGGGGTCTAGTTGTGTCTCGAATTTTTTAGTTAATGCCAGTCACTTCTAAGGGGTAAAAAGTGGAGTAAAACATTTTCAAAACGACCTAACTCGAAAACTTTCGATATACAGGTATTGTTTTTTCATAAATTTAAAATAGTAACGAGTTTTTAGAATCGAATGGGACCACCCAGAGCTCTGAAAGACCTACCGTTCGCTTCATATTAAGGGGACACATATGTCATTTCCGCGCTACGGCAGAAATTTTGGTTTTTTCGCGATATTTGTTCAATGGTTCGTCCGATTTTGATGAAAATTTAAGGGACTAATCCTCAATATATTCTGGTTGGATGGTAAAAATCTGAACTCACTCAGACCATCCAAAAAAAAGTTACAATTCCAAACTTGAGCTGTTCTAAACCTAATTTTTTGATATAAATGTTCCTTTTTCTCTGAGAATACTCAAGCTATCGGTCTGAAATTTTGACAGCACCATCAGTATACTTAGTGAAGCAAATATGATTAACAAAGTTTTTATGAAGTTCACAGAAAAAAAGTTATGAGGGTTTTACATTTTTAGCGATATTTTGAATTTTCACACACTCATATTTAGGCTCCATGGTGTTATTCGGAAAAACCCTCCATCATAATTATAGGTACATACTAGAAGAACATCCTGTAAAAATTTGATTCCAATCGGATGAATAGTTCCTGAGAAAAAGGAACAAATAAGTTCAAAAACGTAATTTTACAGGAGAGCGGTTTGAATGAAAAACGCGCGGCCGAGTTTGGGCGGTCAGGTTTATCGAAATTTGAATGACTGTTCCTGCTTGTTTTCAACCAATGGAATTGCGGTATCAACTCTCGATAGTTCAACATCGATATATATCGAATAGAATACATCGTTTAGCATCGAAACCTCAAAGATAACCTGAGTGTATGTTGACAGGAGCACGTCTTATTTTTGTGTCACTTTTGTCTCTTTACCTGCTCTGCGCTTTGGTGTGTTCAATGCCGTTGCATCATTCAATGATGGTTGTATAGTGAAGTGTCGAGTCCTTGATGAATTTAGGTATTGTGCCCGGGAAATATTGTGCTAAGGAACTGTGCGAAATCAAAAAAGAGAGGATGAGATTTGCGTAAATAGCGGCCAATAAAGAATCGCAGCTTGCCCGAAAAAGAAGATCCTGAGCTTGTAAACATCTTGAAGAACAGATGCGAGAACAAGAAGTTGATGATCCCGCTTATGGTCCAAGTCTTTATTGAAATGAGAGTTATAATTTATACCTTCAAATAATTACCTACTTATTATTATAACAAACGTTGATCTAGCTCAGCCTGTGCATCATTCCTTCAACAGCGCTTCCGAGCGCTCCTCAGAAATAGTGACTCCCTAGGTTTTAACCCAAATTTGGAGCACTTCTACTCATCGGATTTAGAATTTTTTTTTTTTGAAATTTCCGGAATTGAGTCTATTTACAAATTATGGAAAAAAACTCGGCGCTTTGCGCCTCGGCGGGGGGCTCCGCCCCCTGCACCCCCCGGTTTATTTCTTTTTCCATACTCTGTATGAAATCATAGGAACACAGAATGTGTTTTTGCGATACTAGTCATCCGTTAAATAAAAAACAACAATAATAAATGTGGAGTTGACATTAACATGACAACCAATAAACATATCACCAGATGTTTTTTCTGTCGCTTTTTCGTGACGATTTTTTTTCGGTAGGTCATCGCAAAAACACATTCTGTGTTAAAATTTTGTGCGTCCGGACCGAAAATTGACATATGTGTCCCCTCAAGTTTTTAATTTGGGATGAATGATAAACCAGAAACACGAGTGTGGATGGCCAATCTCGGTTCGAAGTTATGTTGATATAAAATGCGTGCTATTTTATTTCTCCGAAAAGAGTTTCAGGTCACTCAGTTGTGCTTCCATAGCAACCAAGTACTACCAAATTTCGTAAAGAATATGAGGGTATTCAACTCTCGGATAACGATGTTTCGATGGTAGGTACTTTCTATCAAAATACAACTGATAGTGAACCTTGAATGAAAATGTGATAGGTAGGTACTGCTTATGGAAATGCCATGTTGTTTGCAGGCGAGTGATCTATAAAGAAAAATAGTAAACCGATATGAAGTTTTTTTTTGTTTTTTGGTAATGCAATGCAATGATGTAATTTTATTTGACATCCAGAGGTCGATTCGTCGTTTGAAGTTGTTATTTAAGCATATCGAACCGAGCCCATATATAAAGAATCCTTGGACTATCTTTAGAAATGAAGTAACGGACATTAATCCGGAGAGGCGAAAATAGAACCTTGTCGCCCTTCCTGCGCTCGCCTTCCGATCTTCAGGATCGGAGATCGCACGACAAAGGTGACCTCGAGCGTTATCGCCGCAACTAAAAAGTCATGTCCCTCATGTAACCGAGTTGTCTTATCTGTGAAACTATCAAAGGATATTTCTCGACTTCCTCTCTGATAGAGACGCACGACCTCAACGACGTTGATGCGTCCCTGACTGATTCTACGGGTTTTGTCTTCCACAGAAGTTGGCTTTGTAATAAATAGGTGGTAAAAGTTAAGCAAACAACCATATCAGGTTGAGTTTTCGTCCAACAGGCATTCCTGGTGTCGCGGATGTCATTAGCTGTCTTCCAAAGGGAAGATCAGAATTGGTTCAGATGGTTTCGCTCGTGGCTACTTATTGCCTCACCTGCTTAAATGGAGCGGGGTTCACGAACGAGGGGGTTCAAAACTAGTAAATAAATAGTTAGTTTGAACACGCAATAGCTTCATTTTCGGCGAAAAAGTAGGTACTGAACCCAGTTCTGATTATACTTTTTTTAATTCAGCTTCCTCACAGTACATCCTCCCCACTTAGAACAAAGTCACATGAATTACACATTTATTATTGAGCACTCTAATGCATTTGATTTTTGCGTTCATGTTGCCTGTTATTTTGAATTGAAGAACAGCAACACGATTGTGAAAGTTCGCGATTATGTTGATGATTTTTCACTCTTCCAGTGTAGCCACTAGTAAAAAAAAAAGTAAACAACCATTTCAGGTAGAATTTTCTTCCGACTGCCATTCCTGGCGTCGCGGACGTCATCAGCTGTCTTCCTGAGGGAACATCAGAATTTGTTCTGATGATTTCGCTCATGGCTACCCATTGGCCTCACCGCCCTGGGTTGGGACGAGGGGGAACTGCGACCGGCTTACCCGAAAGAATTCTCCCGAGGCGGGCCTCGAGCTCACGGCCCCGCACCCGGTCCGAGTCTCGTCTCCAGGGACACATGCCGGAACTCGCTCGGCCACAGCTGAACTCAGTGTAGCCACTATTGAGGCTCGTAATAACCGGATCATATTCAAAGTCAATGTGATTTCTTCAATTTTTCCCCGAACTATAATCGGAGAATACCGTAACACCTCCAGAACCTGAAGTGGTCGGAAATCGCGACGTAAACGTAGCCCATTTTAATTACTTCCTCCTTCACTTCTATTTGTACACCATTCTAGCACTGTTGTCATTACTGGTTCTCAGTATAGGAAGATTTGCTTAATTCAAACGATTTACACGCTAATTTTCTGTGTAAATAAAGTTTCTCAAAATTATCCAAGAAACACGTACAGCCAACACTGACCTAAGAAGAGTGGTTTTTTTTACCCTCAATGGAAAACTGATACATCGGCTCTATGACCGTCAATGACGCAATCTACGCATGACTACGTCTTTAGGGGATGAGCTTCAAATCGATACCAAACTCAAAAAGGCAAGAAATCGAGAAGTTACAGGACACTTCAGCGTAGTTGCAATTCTGCCGTTCGAAAGTTCAGGCCAAGAGAGATATTTTTGTGGTATGATGTGCGCGTCTTGAGCGAAGAGCGGTCGGACCTGAAGGTCAGTCTTGGCTCCTGGCAAGAGCGAGATGGATGAACTTTGGGGCAGAGAAGAAACGACGATAGGTGAGGGAGGGGGACGGAGCACACAATATAGAATTTCATTGACCCGGCCTGGCGTCAACCAACCTCTGTCTCCTGTAAACCAAACACTCGTCAACATACAGCTTCTTTTGAGACGTCCGTCTGTTCTAACGAATCCAAAATCATGGAAGATGGTAGAGTGGCCCAAGAATCTCACCTAGAGCTACGCCTATGAGACTGTAATGTAGGTACCACCCTACTCCATCATGTTCTACAAATTACTTGAGATTCGTGAAACAAGAACTCATCAGACTTAGCAAAGATATCAACGCTGAGGTATAATTTTTCAGCAATCACGTCGTTCCAAACCAAACAGGTGCATAGTAGACGTTCAACATGAGAGCTCAGAGCGTGGAGCACTCTTCACGTACAAAAATCTTCACTCCCAGATACAAAAATCACACCTTCACAATCAAGTCTATTAGAAAGAACTAAACGCTTCACACTCGATTCGAAATCATAAACTCAATCTTAAATGGTTGCATACGAGTCTGCAGCACATTGGGACATTTTCATGTCAACCACTACACAACAAGGTAGTGAAGTAAGGTTGTTAGTTCATGTACCCAAGCATCAAAGTTTTCGTGACGATTTTCCAGTTTATGTGCCAAAGCAAAATGTAAGGTTGTTGATTGTTCTCTACGCAACACAGTGAGTCTATTTTATTTATTGGTCGCCTGAGCAAGATTTGCTTAGTTTTCGTGACGATTTTTCAGTTCATGTGCCAAAGCAAAGACATGAAAATGTCAATATAGTCATTCCAACCATCACCTGAAAAACTGGCCTTAATTGATCCAAAGAAGTCAGAATTCGGAGATAGACGTGACTTTATTTATTTTGTGATTTTCTTGGGCAGTAGGAATTCAACTACGAATAACTGCTAAATTCACTCATGAAAGTCGAAACAGAACCGTCTAAAAACTTGTACCGTACCCGTTGTAACCGAAACTTGTACCGTACCCGTTGTACCGGGACTGGTACAAGTACCGAAGAAATTCCACAAATCAACAATTCACCTCAAACTCTGTTGAGCTTCTTCTAGCTTCCACTGCGAAGCATACCTCAAGACCGAATGCTATACCGTTGCCACTTGTCAAGTGACACGCAAAAATAAGAATTCACACTTTACCTGAGGATTACAGTTTCGACCTTCATCTAAGCGGGGGGATCTCAAATATTAACGATTTTCGGTCCAGTAGTTACCAGTTAATTACCTCAACTTACGGGTTACATCGTAAAACCACCCGACTTAATTTTCCATTACACTCGAGACCAGGTCGATGATTACAAGTTGGCAAGTACATCTAGTAATATCAGGAATACTTTGGAAGTTGGGGGGAAACTTCCGAAGTTCCTAACATCTTCGGGCAGCAAAATGGAGATGATGGAGGCGAAGTGATCCAGAAGTTGGGTCGAACTTCGTGTTGAGACCATCCGCACCGAACAACGAATAGATGAGTTCGTGTCTTCTATGCAGTCAGGGATCCACATGATAAAAATGAAAATAAAAGTGGAGTAACCATGGAAAAACTTGAAAATTCTCTTCCTTGAAAAATTTGTCCAACTTGATGAATTTTGAGGACGATCAAATTTTACGTGGAGATTGGAGTTGTTTGCTAGTTGGGTTGAGAAGGCACAACGAGCATAATAAACTACGAGTATATTATCGACAGGCAAATCTGCATTTTTTGGCTGAAGGGCCTAACTGGAAATGCGCTCAAGGTCAAAATGAAAAGGGCCACTGTGCACTCCAGAAAGAAGAAAACATTGCTAAACGCATGATAAACGCAACCAAATCGAGCCCCCAAAATAAGTACATACTCGTGACCTGACGACCCTCTTTAACAAACGGACAGTCCTAGAAAACTTTTTTCTCCCTACAGTCAAATTAATCGGGACAGGAGGAACGTGATGGCGATTGGCACAATTTCCACAACAATAGCATAATTTTTCCCGCACCGATATTCTGCCCACCGTATCCTCTGGACATAGAGCCCTCCAATTGCCATCTCTTCACCAAATCGAAGGAATGCTTGAGTAGTAACTTTGTTTCAGAAAGTGACTTTTAGAGGTGGAGCTAAACAAATACGATTGATAGTATAAAAACGCTGAAGACCATGCTGAAGAAATGTATTGAGCAAGATGGTGATTTTGTAGATAAGTAAGCACATATTTTGGAACAAACCCAGAAAATTTGTTTCAAATAAATTTGCATTTTTCGATTCTTAGCAGCAGTTGTAACCTTATTTTCAGGATATCCCTCGTAGAGATCAGCATCGATGGTCGATAAAATCGATGTTTTGCATCCGATAGTCGACGTTTTCGGGCCGATGTTTTCACCATCGATATCTTAGAACCGATGATTTCAACCAATGTTTCACCACAATTACGTCGATGTGATTGCATTTGGTACTATCGAATCTTTCCGTTATCGTGACTCAATTTATCGTATCAGTATCAAATTCAAATATTCAGATGTTGGGTAGTCGTTCTCTATTCGTTAAGAAGGTAGGAAGGCGAACTGTGCACTAACCGTGTTTTAACCGTGCACTGGGCTGTGTTGGGACAAATCTTCAAACATTCAAATAATTCGGGTGGGGAGAATACGACAAAAAATGTATGATATTTCGATATTGAGTTGAATCCCATTTTTTATCGTTAATGAAAAATTCGTCGTTGCATTTTTTATATTTGGTGGATTTAGGATGACCTGAACTGGCCAATGGTTTCACTCAAATTTGTATCATGCAAATAGCGACGATTACAATAGATACTTGATCTATCCTAGGCAATATTTTGATTGCCACACTTGATCAAAGAAGTATCGATAGTTTAGTACCGATGGTTTTCGACAATCGAAGGTTGACTTCGATAGTTTATTCGATGGTGACTATCGGTAGTTTTCAAACGATGCTCATCCCTAATCCCTCGTAGGTAGGAAAGATGATCAACTCAACGTTATGAGGAGCGGAAGTAGCAAGGGACCGAGGTAGGATCCCTGTGGGACCCCCTACGTTGCCAAAATAAACGTGATAACGTACTTTATTCCCACAATTTCCTGGCGTCAAGGAATCAAAGGAAACCCGGAGTTTCGCCCATTAGAGAAACCAGAGTAATTAATTTCGGTCCAACAAGAAATATCACACTGTTGAATTCGCGTAATATTCCGCCGGATTGCCACAACTGCAAAACCTACTGCTCACTCCCCTGAAAATTCCTGACCCCTCTCTTGATTCATCGCTCCCCTTTTTCGATTGTTGAAACTTTCTCGGGCTTTTGTCTCCTCGTTCATGATGGTCATTTGATCTACGGACAGTTCCGCGTAGGTTCGCCCCTCTGCGAATGTGGCGCTGGTACGTCTGAAAATGTTTGTTAATAATTTTATCGTTGCGGCAACCGAATATTCTCTCCAACAGGGGGGGACAACCCTTCGCAGGTGGTCGCTTATCGCAAGGTGCCTGGTTTTCGCCAATTGATTTGGTAACGCACAACGGTCAACCGTTCCTCTATGCTTCCTTGTTATACATTGGAGTATGACTGAAAACACCGATGGAACCGACTCCTACTTACACAGAGAAAAGTACATATTTGGACTACATGAAGCATGTTGAGATTCATGATTCACTCTCCTTTCAGACAATAAGTATTAAAAACCCAGTCAACTTTATTTTTTTAGTGTATATACATCCTACACCCGTATTTTACTGCATTAGACTACTAGCATCCAGGGCTGTGCACTCCATGAGGTGGTGGGCGTCCATTTCTCCCAGGCTACATAATAAACACATTGGCGAGTTGACGATTCTAATTTATTTAAATGATTTTGGAGGTGGTCGTGGCCAGTTACTGCCATTTCCCTTGGCAGGGTTTGTCGATTTGGAAATCCTCTGAGGTAATGCACTCCCATTCTTTCCTTGCTCTAGCAGCCAACAGGCTTTTCTAGGTACGACATGTTATGGCGACTGCTATCTGTCTTTCGGAAGTATGCAGTGACTGTGGTGGATCTGGCTGAGCTTTATGGGCACCTGCTTTTGCCAGATAGTCAACTTCTTCATTTTTTTCACACCACTGTGTCCACCGAAGGTAGACGACCCCACAATATTCCTGAATATGGGCCAGCTTTTCTAAGGATTCATGCATCGCTGCAGCTTGAAGTTCTACTTTGTGAGAAACCTCGTTCAGTCGTGCACAACTTAACATCCAAATACAATTTTGACCGATGAGCAAGAGGGAACAATTTAGAGCATGTGGATTACTCCTTAGGTAAATCTCTTACCACAGCAAATTAGCGATCATCATTCTCTCGCTGAATCTTCCAGCATCATTATCACTCTGAGGAAGGATTCAGGAACTGGGATGTCTTTACTGTAGATCCCGAAAAAAATTAAAAGAAGAAGAAGTTGATTACCAAGATTTTGAAGTGAATGACACATCCATAGCTCTGGTTTTCTACAACTAGAGGAACTAACGGACCACATGATGTAGGAAATATAAAGGAGACTTGCATAACTTTGATCGAAATGGTACTCGCTGCCAATCATCATAATAACTAATTACCAAATGCTCATAACTAATAGAGCCTAACCAAAAAAAAAAGTAGTTCAGTCCCTACTATTTTCATTACCTTAGAGATTTGAACATAACAAATTTCTGATAGGACGCTTCTTGATTTACCTTTATTAAAATTACAACCATTTTTATAAACCCAACCTGGGAATATCACAAGAGACCAGAATTTGAATTGAGACAAATTGAGTCACGAAACCCCTACTATGGCTATGACGGAAACAATAATTATTAGGTTTATCCTAGTAGCCTCACGATATATCTAAGCATTGAAATATGTAGAAACCCTGCTGTCTAATCGAAATGAGGAAAAGTTACAAGGAAAAGGTGAAGGCAAAGATGAAGCTACTTACCAAGGTCTTCCTTTCAGCTCCTAGAAGTCTGTATTTATGTCAAATGTCAATTACTCGCACCTTCCAATGATTGCTCGAGTCGTTAAAAGTATATAAGAAAGCCCCAAGACATGAACAAATAATGAACATTCAGCCGGTTATGATAGTGTTTTGAACACGAGCCAAGAGTGTTGCCCGACAGAGCTGGAATGCTGGTTAAAAAGCGTCCAAGATGATCCGAAGCGATCGGAAAGCGGATTTGCGAAGGTCAGTGAATTCGTTAGAACAATGGTTGTCTTCGTGATGAATCGCCGAACGAAAGGTCAGGTTTTTACTTTTCTATCGACGACAACCTTTTGCACAGCTGGCTATTGAGTTAGGTTTGCAACGTTCAAAATGAGCTCTTCATTAAAATCAATCTTGCTGAAACCCTATAATATAGTAAGCAGTAGGCAAAACACAGACACGTCCTGATTTTCAACTTCGTTATTTGCCGTACTGCTACTATCTTATATCATAACGTCCCTAGTGTTTACACTAAGTCTTAGTAGCAGCAGGAACCACGAGCCTTTTAGACTTCAGAAATACAAATAACAGCCTGGCGTTTCGGACACCTTCAACAGTCGTTCGAACGCAGGTAAGTCACGTTGAGCTCAGCCTACCAAATTATAATTTTTTCTAGCCAAGATGAAAGCTGGGCTAAGTGATTCTCAGAGGCATGTGAAGCAGTGATAGGAAAAGCGAGACAAACTGAGCTACTAAATCAAAGTTGTCAACGGAATATCTTTCCATATAATGTCACACAGTATAAGGCATTTCTTACTGTATTTTTCTCATGATTGCAGAACTCAATTATACCTGAAACCTCATCTAAGAACAAATCACATTCAGAAAAAATAACACTTCCCAAACTGGTTAATCAAGACTGTCACTTATCGTATAGGAGCACATTCGCAGCAGAGAACAGAGCAGAAAAAGGCTGCGATGCGCAGTTTTGGCAGTTTGGTGCAGCAGCGCGTTGAAAGCAAATTTGCACAAAAATCGGCACTGAGTGAAACTTTGTGATATACAGGGTGTAAGCCTAACTGGTCTGCCATACGATACCACTCGATTCTACAACTAATTTGCAACAAAAAATGTCCCTTAGCAATTTTTTTTTAAACCCTTCGTTCTCGAGTTATTTTAACTTTAAACTTTTTTTCGTGATTTTGACCTTGTCATTAAATCGGTCATAACTCCGTTAATTAGCTGTGTAAATTACAATTTGAGGATACCGTTGGAAAGCGCAATAAATTTCTTATCGGAAAGATACCTCAACTTTTTTTTGAGTCAACGTTTGAGACATGAAAACGTCCTCTAAAAAGAGAATTTTACGTAATTTTGGAAACCTTGCATTTTTTCAATCGCAAATTGAACTACAAGGATCAATATTTTTCAAGATGCAAGAACAGTGAAAACTGCGCCAGAATCTCAGCTTTCCAATGGTATAATCAAAACATATTTTATAATCGAATTTAGGGGAGAATTTTGTGTTTGAACGCGGAAAAACGTGCATTAAATGCAAATTAAACAAATTTTGTTCAACGAAATCGGCGCTCCGCCTAGTCGATCTGAGGGGTCGGACGATGAGATGGGTGGGTCGGCGCCGCAGTAGACCGCGAGGCTTCCGGAAACATGAGGCCAGAGCGCTGATTTCGTTGAAAAAATGCACGTTTTTCCGCGTTCAAACCCGAATTTCTCCCCTAAATTCGGTTGTAGAATATGTTTTGATTATACCATTGGAAAGCTGAGATTCTGGCGCAGATTTCACTGTTCTTGCATCTTAAAAATGTATGGGTTCTCGTAGTTTAATTTGAGATTGAAAAAATGCGAGGTTTCCAAAATTACGTAAAATTCTCGTTTTAGAGGACGTTTTCATGTCTCAAACCTTGACTCAGAAAAAAAGTTAAGGCATCTATCCGATAGGAAATTTAATGCTCTTTCTAACGGTATCCTCAAATTGTAATTTACACAGCTCATTGACGGAGTTATGACCGATTTAATGACATAAGGTCGAAATCGCGAAAAAAAGTTTAAAGTTGAAATAACTCGAAAACGAAGGGTTTAAAAAAAAATTGCTAAGGGACATTTTTTGTTGAAAATTAGTTGTAGAATCGACTGGTACCGTATGGCAGACCAGTTAGGCTTACACCCTGTATAAAGAGAACCTTTACGTGATTAAGGCTATAATCGCCAATAATTCGACAAGAAATGAATTCAGACATTGAGGATTGCCTCATCTCGAACCACACTCGAGGCTTTGAAGTTAGTGCTTGCTGGTGTTTGGAAATCAAACTTCACTGATGGTGTCCTCATAGTCTCTTCTGCTTCAATAAAGCCCTGCTGGTGAGATGCAATCTCTTGAGTGTTGCATCTAGGAACCAGATGTCTAAGGGAGACTGTGGTCTCTTGGCCATGGGGCAGGCGCACAAAGGAATAATATGGGTTGGCTTCAATCAGGTCTACTTCATCAACGCTAGTTTCATACTTGCTGTGACGTACAGGGCGTTTTAGTATAACCTTCCATGAAGCACAGAGCGAACTAGGTAGTGAGCTTCTTTTTGCTGAACGGCGGTGATAATAGATATTTCTTTATGTTAGATTCTTTATCACATTCTTTATGATAGATAAATATAAAGAAAACCTTTCAGAAATTGAGGTTATAATCACCACGAATTTGACATGAATAGAAGTTGGGTTTCTATACAAATGCAATACAACATTTGGTAGTATTACGGTGCTGTAATGATGTTCACCACACTGCGCAACACAGTTTGACTGCCCGCTCAACCACATCTGTGAAGCACAGAGCAGCAGTGCCACAATACGAGTATGTGGATTCCAGCTCAAAAATCAGTCACAAAAACTGCCTTGATCGAGGATGTCTAGTTTCCAATCTAGATTGGATGTCCCAAGCCCCGCCCTGAGTCGTTTTGAACACAATTTGAACTGATTCCGATAGTCTCGAGAAATATCCATGAAATTTTGGAATAACACGAACTTATGAGGGAGAACGTAACAAAACCACTACCAGAACTTTAGTTTCAAGATATTTCTAGTTTTTAATTCAGTTCATACCCTCAAGTTTTCACTCTACATAAAAGGTCTTTGTAGTAGCTTGCTTTATTACATCGCAGAGGATAAAACAAGAAATAAATGCGTAATGCGACATCATTGCACCGTGTCGACAACGAGTTTTGAACCAAATCGATTTTCAGTTGCGAGCCGACAATGTTGTTTGAGAGATGTCGACTAAAACGAACCTCGAATGTTTATTTTACTCTGATAACGAAGTTAGGAGGGCGTCAGAACGCGAATTCTCCCCATCAAACGATGATTTGTGCGAACAAAGCTTCAAACGGTCACCGGAAAAACAATCAGTGGTGGCGTGTACCACATGGAAGCTCAATCGGAAGTTTTTTTGGATGCTCCTGAATTGGATACAAGTTTGATACTTCCGATTCAATTTGGGTACGTTGATCTTTCTTGCGTTTGACATCTAAGTCAACCTAGGTGTTTTAAGGTCATTGTTTTCCGAAAACACGATACATCGCAAACTAAGTATTGAAATTAGAAAAATTAAGTTCAGTTGCAAGAGGGATACATTGAGGATCAGTAACGAAACCAAGAAAAAAAACTGGTTCAAAGTCTTTGGGGGCAAATGCAGCGGAGGTCAGCAGCACAATTTCCAAAAATAACGTCCAAAGCCGAGAAACTCATAGGATTATTTATTAAACCAATTTTACGAGAAACAACAGGTCGAATATTATCGATAAACCCTCAAAATATTCCACGAGACATTGTGTAGGAAGACCAAGGTGTTGCAATATGAACAAATCAATCGCAAAGAAGTTGTTGTAACCCATTTAAATAAACAGTGTAGGAGGGACGTTGCATATTTCCACGAAAATATTCATAATTAGTGAACAATTCAGAGCTTGCCTTCTCATTTCTAATTTCTTGGTCAAAATCCCTCGCCACGACCCAAATGAGATGTCACACACTCCTGCCATCTCACGAGTCGTCAAACGACGATTGAAAAGCACTAGGGTGTTCACTTGGGCACTTGAATCTTCAGTTGAGGTTAAGAACCTTCCAGAATGAGGGTCATCTTGAGTCGATATACTGCCTTCGTTGAACCTCATGAACAACCCCATAAAACGTATGAAAAGTGGCTGTGGCACATAGCTACCTCGTATCCATAACCCGATTGTATGATGACCCGCTGCATTGTAGCAAATCTCAAAATACCTTGCACTACCCTCATAGGGGACCATCTACACAGCAACCATCACAATCTCCGAAAACTGCATCAAATTAGGGTGCAAAATGTAGAAGTTAAAGTTCTTTGAAGGATTTTACGAGACTAATATCATCCCGGGGGCCATGATTTTCATAGGAGATCACTTACACGCCAATATGAACAATCCCTGAAAATGTCAACAAATTCGGATGAAAAAAGTCGAATTCATCGCTGTTACAAGGATTTTATTTTGCGCGTACGCAGAGGCAACTATTGATCTGGAGATGATGATTTCATAGAGGACCATCTACACGGCAATCCGCACAATCCCTGAAAATTCCATCTAAATCGGACAATAACTTCGTATTGTTGAGCTCGTTACAAGGAATTCATGACAGACACGGAACCAAAATTATTCAGGAAGCCTAATAGGTAAAAATCACGAGGAAATTTGGATTTTGGAGAACATTTTTCTTTTCAACTTTTTTTCTCGATTCTAAAAGTTGATTATTGAAAATAATAATCCAAAATGAGCCCCAATCAACGTTAACACGAAGTTACTCATACATGCTTATTACTATATCCACTTCTTCAGAATAGCGGTGGGTCTGAATTTGAATAGAAATGCAACATACTCGACTGTTGTATCCTACAGCAAAAGAAAATTAGGAACACTAGACTTTTAGTCAACAGGCAAACAAACAGTTCCCGATTCAGGTAGTGGAGTCGAGTGGCTGCGACAAAGAGCTGACTGGGTTGTTTGCGGTGGAAAACAACTGAGATGAATCCTCAATGGAGCCGATCAATGGAAGAACCTTCGGATGTTAACCTTTGAGAGAAATGTGAACGCCGAAATAACGAAATAAACCATTCTGCTGGATCCACAAGACTCCAGCCAGGATTGACACAGTGGAATGAAAAATATACCAGGCGCACTTGTTTCCTGCTTTTGGTTTGTTAGTGTCAATAAATCTTTTGAATAGACCAAAAAAATTTCATTTCCCCTCAAAATTTTATGGTTTACGTTTCAAGGTATGTAGAATCCAAAAATCTAATTACAAAAAAAATCTTCCCGTCCGCGGTACTTTTGGTTTATTATTTTCGATAATGAACCATTGGAATCGACCAAGAAAAAAAATTTGCTAACACCCCCTCAAAATTTGATGGTTTACGTTTCAAGGTACGTAGAATCCAAAAATCGAATAAAAATTTGGCCGTCCGTCCGCCGTCCGCGTCACAGTTGCCACTTAGCATTGACCGATTTTGATGAAATTTGGTATGTAGACTCCATTTAGGGTCTAGTTGTGCCCCGAAGATTTTGGGTGATGTAGGTCAGTTCCAAGGCGAATAAAAAATTTAAAAAAAATACGAATAAAATCACTCGCGATGAGATTGTGGAAAACGGAGTTGAGTAGAACATTGTCTATTTCCACGAAAATAATGAGTTACAAGTTGATTCGATTTCGACGGTTAGGTCATCATCAGTAACAAACAATAACAGTTATTGTTTCAGTCAGGGGAGTGAATTAAAAAACTAAAAAGACCTGAGTAACAAATTAAAGGGTGTTTTGGCACATGGTTGCCTCCTTTATATGTAATTGTGCTTGGGGAAATACGGAAGTTGAATTTCGGAAACACCTGTCAACAAACATTGAATTGTCATCATCTTATCCCGTACTGGAGCTGGACATCAAATTTGCGAGATTTTCAATGCATGGATGTTAACGATCCATGCACAAAGTAAGTGCCAAATTATATTGCCATTTAAATTTGCATAACGTCCCTTTTCTCCTGTCTAAATAATTTGTTTGTGGAGAGTCGCTCTGGAGTAACATATTGATTGGATTCAAATTGTGACACATTCTATGAAATTAAATTTGAATTGGCATATTTTGATTTTCATTTTTTAAAAAAACATTCCTGAACGACCTGTTATATTGTATCTTGTTGCTGGACTCAAATTTGCTTTATTTCTTTAAAAGGTAGCCTGCTCACACGCTAAATAAGCCCCACCCCTGAAGATGATGAAGCTCTGTCGCCGTAGTTCATTTCTTTAAGTATTTTAATGACAAAGCAAAGATTTTAAAAATATATATTTTCCATTTAAAAAATTGGAACAAGGGGCATTGCATTTGGCAATTTGGCAAACAATAACAGTACTTGTTTGTTACCGATGATGACCTAACCGTCGAAATCGATTTAACTTGTAACTCATTATTTTTGTGGAAATAGACAACGTTCTACTCAACTCCGTTTTTATCAGTTCTAAGGGTTCAAAATGAATTTTAAAATTTTGAAAACGCCCTTACTCAAAAAATTTTGATATAAAGGTATTGTTTTTCCTTCAATTTAAAATGCAATAGAATTTTTTGAGACCACGCGGAGCTCTGTAGGACAAACCATTCGCTCCCTACAAGAATTTAAGGGTTTTACGAACGATAAATCAAAAACACAAGTGTGAATCGCAAAAGAGGCCTAATCTCCGTTCAAATTTTAGCTGACCGAAATGCGATCGATGTTTTTCTTCGTGATGGATGGTTGGTGGCTTTGCAGACGAGTGATCAATATAGAAAAAATAAACCATTGAGTAATAATTTGCAGCGTCTTTTGTTACCTTGGGAACCGGATAGAGAGCATGAGTTGGTGGGTGCTCTCTCCTCCAGTACGACTGCCGTTGAGTGAGTTAAATGTTTGTTCTTGTCAAGTATCAGTTTTTGATTTATTATAAACAAAATTGTACGCCTGTATTGATCTCGGTAGGTGAATTTGCTTTAACTTGTTTTAACTAGTGTGAGATTTGATTGTGTCAGTCTTCTGTTGCCTGAGTTTGCTCATTGTATTTTTCGGGCCCTGATGAAGGAAATATATTTTCCGAAAGCTGGGCGATAACAGCGTTTTTTCTGGATGACCCCAGTCCCGATATGTGACAATTTGTTGCCACCAGTGGCTGGGGTATTTTTCACCCCACTGTGCAGGTAATGCCCAACTTGTGGGAAATTTTCAAGGAAAATGAAGCTATTGCAATCGAATCAAAATTTTGGAACTTACGAAAAAGTTTTCTGCATTTTTTTTCCAAAAATCAATAAATTTATGTTATTTTATACAAAAACTTGAGTAAGTAATTCTTTTGCAAAAATGTCAAGTTTAACCATAATAAACGACTAGACGTGTTCGTTTTGGACAAAAAATATTTTTTAAAGCCAAAAAACGTGTTTTTAGGGTTTTGGGGACATTGCCATCAATCAGCAATAAATTGACATTGCCAATCAGCATAAAACTCGGATTCACAGAGCTCCGGGTGGTCTCAAAATATTCTAAAAATTCTATAGAATCTTAAATTGAAGGAAAAACAATACCTTTATATCAAAATTTTTTGAGTTAGGGCGTTTTCAAAATTTCAAAATTCATCTTGGAACCCTTAGAAAGTGACCTACATCAACCAAAATCTTCGGGGTACAACTAGACCCCAAATGGAGCCTACATACCAAATTTCATCAAAATCTGTCAATGCTAAGTGTGGAAAGTACGGCGTACGGCCGGTCAAATTTTTATTCGATTTTTGGATTCTACGTACCTTGAAACGTAAACCAATAAATTTTGAGGGGGTGTTAAAAAAAAAAAATTTCTTGGTCGATTCCAAAGGTTCATTATTGAAAATAATAAACCAAAATGGAAGTTAAAATTACACAAATTCATATTTTTGAACACTTTTTTAAAAATCATTTTGGTTTATTATTTTCAATAATGAACCTTTGGAATCGACCAAGAAAAAAAAATGTTTAACACCCCCTCAAAATTTGATGGTTTACGTTTCAAGGTACGTAGAATCCAAAAATCGAATAAAAATGTGGCCGTCCGTCCGCCGTACGCGGCACTTTCCCCACTTAGCATTGACCGATTTTGATGAAATTTGGTATGTAGGCTTCATTTGGGGTCTAGTTGTGCCCCGAAGATTTTGGTTGATGTAGGTCACTTCTAAGGGTTCCAAAATGAATTTTGAAATTTTGATAACGCCCTAACTCAAAAAATTTTGATATAAAGGTATTGTTTTTCCTTCAATTTAAGATTCTATAGAATTTTTAGAATTATTTGAGACCACCCGGAGCTCTGTAGGACAAACCGTTCGCTCACTACGAGAATTTAAAGTTTGGACGTACGATAAATCAGAAACACGAGCGTGAATCGCAAACGAGGCCGTTCAAATTAAAGCTGACCGAAATGCGATCGATCTTTTTCTTCATGTTGGATGGTTTGTGGCGTTGCAGACGAGTGATCAATATAGAAAAATAAAAAATAATAAACCATTGTGTAATAATTTGCAGCGTTTTTGTACATGGTTTGGCAGATTTACTGTAGAAATATTCAGACTCAAAAAAGGTATATTTGATCAATATTTACGATGATCTTTCGGGGAAAAGATTTAAAAAATGGTAATTCTACAAAAAAGCTCAGATATTAAGGGTTCATCGTGTGATTCAGAAGCTAGTTACGGTTTACGGTGCATAGCGAAGTAGGTACTGTGATTTTTAGTTAGGTAGGTCAATATCATCCACTAAATTGATAATCTTTGAGTTGAAACGCGTTTTTCTTCATAAATAGGGTTAAAATTAGTAGTAAATTACTTTTAATGGGTTTATACGGCGAAAAACGAGACTAAACTCAACTGACCCCCAGGAAAGATGAGTACACAGATGTGGATTCCTTGTGATAACTTGGAGGATACAATTTGTTATCAATAAAACTAGAGATCTAATAAACCAAGAGGTTTCTTGCAATATTATACTTGTAGTTGATAGTTCGCCGAGAGCAGAAAATGAGGAAAAACCTCGGAGTTGTACTGAAGAACCAGTTTACGGTACTTTGAGACTCAAGTAGGTAGGTGTACAATTATTTGGTCATTGATATGTACCAAGGAAGTCATTGTATTTTGATTTGAATGGTTTTGGATCCTAAATTACAGTATTGGTCAAGAATGAACGACTGGGAATGAAAATAATTGCGGTAAAGTGCCCACGGCTGGTATGTGGAGAGGAATATTGAGGTTATGGAAGGAGATTCTGCTGGTTCAAACGAGGTTCCAGCTGAAAGGTGTGAAAGTAGATACGAGGAAAGTTATGTGCGAACTGAGTGGGTGTTTACCTCGTGATATCAGCTGAGTGTGAAGTAGGAAGCTCGGATACAGAGTAGTCCACCAATGTCACATGTACACACAAAAGAAACGGGAGAGGGCGTTGACGCGAGGACGGGGAACCGACCGGTACCGGGGTAGAGTTGTGACTGTCGGGCTCCCGTCCCCTGCTCCCGCGCCCGTCCCCCGCTCCCGTCCCCGTCGCCCGCTCCCACTCGCGCCGCTCTCCTCGCGACTCCCGCCCGTCCCCGCGCCGCCGTCCTCCGAGAGGGGGGTTTCACACGAGGACGGGACACCTACACCGTCTGCCCTTGAGCCGCGGCCGCACTCTGCTCGGAGCCCCTTCCTACTTTTACTCCTTTCCCGGCCATTGATTCCATAAGGTCCAGCCGAGCAGCATCACTTCGAGGGCGAATTTTCCAACAACAATGCCAAGTGGGTGTAGCACATAGTTTCCTCGAATCCTTAAGGGGGTCTCTGTCGGAAATAGCCAGAGAAAAATGGGAAAAACCGTAAATTCAGTTGTTTTTCCCATAACATGTAGCTTAATTTGAAATTTTTCAAGAAAATTTTCTGGCAATTATTATTTGATTTTGACGATTCCAGTGGCAATATTTCAGGTTTTCAATTCCCTAGGGCCGTGCACTAATAAATTTCTAAAATTCTATAAAATTTCAAATTTAGGTACAACTTTTTAAGTGTTTGCCCCTTCAATTTTGTAAAATACTTACCCGGAACGAGGAACGAATGGCGATCGACTGAGACCCCCACGATGATATTGGTCATCAAAGCCAATCACTGATGAATCAAAACTTCAATCTCAAATACCCATCACTACCTTCCAAATTTGGTTATCGGAAGACGATGAATTTCATAAGGAACCATCCAGGGTCTCAACTAAGAATGCACTTTTACGCTGGAATTTTCCACAAAATGTTTAAATTTTCCGCAGTTTTCCGCAAATAAATTTTTATTTTCTTCCTCCTTGTGAAGAAAAGAGTTTTACTTTGATAATACACAACAAAAAAGTGAAATTTTTTGAGAAAACAGTCTATTTATGCAGCATGAGTTAAAGAGCGAATTTTCAAAGACATGGTTAACCCTAATTGGACCATGGTGTCACTTGTGTCACCGAAAACATCTTAGGAATTCTAGAGCTGTCCCAAGATGTCTCTAGATTAACTAGATCTAAATTGAAATTTAAGAATTAATGGGCGGAGCTAATTTTTAAATCATTTTGGTTTATTATTTTAATAATAAACCTTAGGAATCTACCAAGAAAAAAATAAATTGTTGGTTTACATTAAATGTAAACCTTGAAATTTTCAAGGTGTGTAGAATCCAAAAATCTAATAAACATTTGGCAGTCCGATTTTGATGAAGTTTGGTATATGGGCTCCATTTGAAGTCTAGTTGTACCCCAAAGCTTTTGGTTGATGTCAGTCACTTCAAAGGGTTGAAAACTAGGGGCTGAAATTGTCAAATCGCCCTAGCTCAAAAACTTTCGAAATAATGGTGTTGTTTTTTCTTCAATTTAAAATAGTATTGAGTTTTTAGAATCGAATGAGACCGCCCAGAGCCCTGTAAAACCAACTGTTTGTTCCCTATGGAAACTTAAGGGTTGGACTAACTATAGGTCAGAAGGTCTAATCTCCCTTCAAATTTTAGTTGACTGAAATCATTTCAGTGAAATGGGATCGCTGTTCGTTTCTTCGAGTTTTACTCTGTTTTGCTTCCTTAGCAACCAGTATTCAAATTTCCTAATGAAGGAACCCACAACCCCCTATTTTTTGAGTAGTTGAAAACTAATTGAATGTGAAGCGTTTATTTTTCAAAATAAACTTGATTGTGAAGAGAGAATATGGTTGGTAGGTAGTGACAATGGCAAACCTGTGTTCTTTGCTGGCGAGTGATCTTTACAAAAAGTAATAAACTTTTTTTTGTAAGTTATTAGAAGTCAACAAATGATGTTGTGACCGAAATTTTGAAAATATGTTCATCGAGTTCTTTGGAAATAAAATTTTTGTCATAACTCAATTTTGAGACTTACAAAAACCCTCAAAAAATTACGTTGTCTAATAAATTTCAAATTGCAATTTTGATTTGTTACTCCAGTGACATCTTGGGATAGCTGTGGGGTTCCTGGGATGTTTTCGGTGACAATAATGACACAGTGGTCAAATTATAGTTAAGAAAATCGAAATATTAGGTATACGACAGTGTATTCGTGTGGGTGTGGCACATTAGATAGATAGATAGATAGATAGATAGATATATGTTTATTTCGCCATTTTGTACACTTTTACAATATAAAATGCATGAAGGGATGCAATTTGCTCAGATTTCCTACCCGACATTAGGCTTGGCCCGTGTTGTAGGGTTGGATCTTTGCAAAATCGCTCCATATCGGTGAATAAATTGATGTATACTTTACAATTACAGTAATAAGTAAATTAATAAACAATACATGATTGGACAGAATTAAGAACGCATTTTGATAAACTCCTACATATACTAACTTACTTTAATATTCTCTAACTTTAATAATCTCTAAAATTAAATAGTCTCCTATACATATATGCTGTTTAATAGCCTTTCGCATCTAAAGCCCCCTTCTGTAACTAGCCAACTTAACACTTAAACATTGCACTTAACATTGCACGAATCGTCAAAACGATACAATCAACATCTTGGTTAAGTATTTTTTTAAACTCAAGCTATTTTCTACTCGTCACCCCGAACTTGTAGAGTACCCACCCACAGGTGCGATATTGTTTAACGATGTTTAAACGATACATTGTTGTTTTTTTTCGATTTTTAGTAGTTACACCATACCAACATACTGCATGTATGGAGTACTTTCTGACAACGGATTTACGCAGGTTTTCATTATATAAATTGTAAATATATATGACGGCGGATAAGGTTGGTTTTCCTGACTTTCTCCTTCAGGGCCCGAATAATTACCCGTGATGAGGAAGTCTTGGAGTTTTCGGAATTCTCGAACAACTCAAATCAAACTGTGGGCTGTATTTGCACCCTTTTATCAGGAATGAATATTAAGAGGCTTTTAATTGAATTAGTATTGATTTGATTGAGTTAGCTCGTCAGACCTGGAACTCTCCCCCTCGATAAACATATGAATGCAGTAAGTACGCGACCAGCAAATAGATGGTACAGGGCGTGGCAGCATAACTTATTTTTTCAAAACTGAATAAAACGCATTGAATGCATCAGAAAGTTTGTAATTTGGTTTTTACGATGCAGATACACCACTAAAGTTTTTACATAGTTTTGAAGATAAAAAGACTTACTTAGGACTTACTTAGACTTACATTCTCAATTCATGGAATATACCGATTTCTTGAGTTTGTCTTGATTCTTTCAAGCATAGCAGGCGTTACGTTGGAAATTCGTTCCTAATGTCGTTCTTTAAATCTTAAAGGATCCTTCGAAGGTTCACATAAACAAAAACCCCATAGAAAAAAAACACCAGGGAAAAAATTGGGAGATCAGGCCACTGCAAATCGCCCCTGACTGAGGTGAGGCTATCTGGGAAATGTTCCCTCAAAACGGCCATCGATGCTCTTGCGATGTGTGCTGTTGCACCGGCTTATTGGTAACAAATTTCCAAAAAACAAAAAAAATCCTGTAACACCCAATAACAACAAGATGGCTGTTTTGAAGGACCACTTCGCCCAGATTTGGACCAGATCTCCTCATCTCAATCAGGGGCGATTTGCAGTGGCGTGATTTTTTCTATGGGGTTTTTGGAAATCCTGTGTTTATGTGAACTTTTCAAAAATCCTTTGAGGTTTAATTAACGATATCAGGAAGGAATTTCCAACGTAACGCCTGCTATGCTTGGAAGAATCAAGACAAACGCCAGAAATCAGTATATTCAATGAATTGAGAATGGGGGGCATCACCTAAATCTTTTTATCTTCAAAATGATGTCAAAAAAAACTTTCGTAGGTAGTATACCTACATTGCAAACCAAATTACAAACGCTGCAAATAATTACACAAAGGGTCATTATTTTTCTGTACAGATCACTCGTCTGCAAAGATCACGGCTTTGCCATTGTTACCACCAACCAACATGAAGCAAAACATCGATCGCACTTCGGTCAGCTAAAATTTGAACGGAGATTAGGCCTCTTTTGCGATTCACACTCGTGTTTCTGATTTATCGTAAGTTCAGCCGTTAAATTCTCGTAGGGAGCAAATGGTTTGTCCTACAGGGCTCCGCGTGGTCTCTAAAAATTCTAAAAATTCAATTCTATCTTAAATTGATGGAAAAACAATACCTTTATATCAAAATTTTTTGAGTTAGGGCTTTTTCAAAATTTTAATCCTTATTTTTCAACCCTTAGAAGTGACCTACATCAACCAAAAGCTGCGGGGCGCAACTAGAGCCAATGCCAACTGAGGAAAAGTACCGCGTAGGTGGACGGACGGCCAAATTTGTATTCGATTTTTGGATTCTACGTACTTTGAAACATAAACCAACAAATTTTGAGGGAGGTTAACAATTTCTTTCTTGGTCGATTCCAAAGGTTCATTATTGAAAATAATAAACCGAAATAAATAAAACACCAAATGACAAACTTTCAGCATCAAACAATGCGTTTTATTCAGTTTTGAAAACGGGAATTATGCTGCCGATCCTTCTCAAAGCAGAACTCTCATGTAACTGTGCCACCAAGGGCCTCGACGAAGGGGGTACGGGCTGCACCCCCACCACTTCAGAACAATACTACTATGTACTCTCTGAGAGGTTTTAGATGACACAATGTGCTTGCCTTTAGTTTGCCTTCTTAATCCAATCTTACAAATCACTAATTAAATTATCAATCATATTGATATCACATTTGATGAAATAAAAGGAATGGACTGTGTAGGAATGAATATTGAAAACTGTAGGAATTCTCCGCCAACATATATTTATATTTACAATTTTTAGACCATTTTCAATTTTCGAAACTGGGCTTATATCAGAAATTTTGTGCTGAATCCGAATGTACCATAATTATATTACTTTGATTATTGACTGAGCTTCTCCCTGATCAACTGGGCAATTGATAGGCGAAGAACATTTAGGACTCTCATGGTGGTAGTGTGAATACTACTTTCACGAACTAATGCTGGTCCCTATTCCCATTTTCCATCTCATGATTTTCCAACTTTTCGAAAATAAGCACATTAGACGGTTTTCAGTTTCCAGCAAGAATGAATTTAAGTTGGCATCATGTCTAAATAATATCACCTGTTTTCTAATGATATTAAAATGAAGTATCGTCTATAGTTACATTTGCTAGGTCACAATTCCGGGGCAGTTTCCAAAATTTGAACGGATTAAAGAGTTTCCTCTGTCATTCATCCTGGGAACCTCATCGATATAGAAGTATCAAAAGATAATATCTTATTGTAGAATAATAATATTATAGAATAATATCATATTATGATCGCTCAGGTCTCAACATCCCAACTGATCTCATAAATCAATTGTAAAATATATTCGTCTACATTTCTATCAATTGTTTTGAAAGCGGTGTCTGAGCGAAATCCTACGAATGCAGGAGTTACTGGATGCTTACACCAAGTAATGATGTAGAAGGATAAAATTATTGTGAGCTACTGGTAAGTAATGAACGTGTCCGTTTGCCAGCCTCATTCTATCCATCCAAGGGCATCAAGAAATCTCTGAAAAGGACCTTCAAGATTTTTTAACTTTCCAGAACGTTTCATGCGCGCAAGCGCAGAGCTGGGAGCGGACGACCTTACTGGTTGACAAAGCAAAATACGAGAATCCTTTTACCCACAACTACTTTCAAGCATCTCGTGATCGGTTTGTTGAGAAGGTTGAGAAGGTAAAATAATAATTTTTCAAGAAAGGAAGTGTTTTCAGACAGCGTTTGTTTTACAACGAGACGAACCCCTGAGGCGAGCATCAGTCTATCATGAAATGTCATTTAGGACAATACAATAATTTCAGTCACGAAATATCGCAGTTGCGAGCCGTTCACTGGCTCAAAACGATTTTACCTTAACCTACAGATCAGCTGGGAGTTACGTAGTTTTTCATTCGTTGGAAGGTTCCAGTGTGAAGTGCAAATGTGAATTTCATTTGATCCAATGGCCAGATTTTGCTGGCTCCAATAAGATAGCTGCTAACAATTACATCGCGATCCGATCATTCCGTTCCACGACCTTGTAGAAAAAATTAAATTTACGTATTAAGAGGTCTTGAACACCGAGTTAGTGTCAGATCGTTTCTATAATGTAGAAATATCTATATTATAGATATTTCAATTGAACTAAAAACGTCCATTCATGCAACATGAATTAATGAGCGAATCTCAAGTTATGACGTCATACGAAATCACCTCATTTCTATTACAGCCAATCAAAACGGAATTTTGAGCTGACAAGAGGTGAGTAAGGTTTCAGGGGTGCTAAATTCGAATTTTGAATCGAAAATACATAATTCTGACTTATTGGAATTCCCCATTCCGAAAAGAAATTGAGCTAGATAAGTGAAAATTACTGAACAATAGCAATGTAGGTACTCATTATCATCGCACTACATCCTTCTTTACTATTAGTGAAAACCAACTACTTATTACTTATTACTGAATACTTAATTACCGAATACTATCTTAGTAGGTACTCGCACTTTCTCCTTGTTTATTATTACTGAATACTAACTACTTATTACTAATTACTGAATACTAAACTACGGATTACTATTTTAGTAGTTATCTAATCATGATCATCACACTTTCTCTTTGTATATTATTACTGAATACCAACTACTTATTACTTATTACTGAATACTAAATTACCGCATACTATCTTAGTAGGTACTCATGATCATCACACTTTCTCCTTGTTTATTATTACTGAATACCAACTAGGTACCTACTTATTACTAATTACTTAATACTAAATTACCGCATACTATCTTAGTAGGTACTCAAGATCTTCGCACTTCCTCCTTGTTTATTATTACTGAATACTAACTACTTATTAATAATTACTGAATACTAAATTACCGCGTACTATCTTCGTAGGTACTCAAGATCTTCGCACTTTCTCCTTGTTCATTATTACTGAAACTAACTACTTATTAATAATTACTGAATAGGGTCAGCTGTGACCGAGCGAGCTACGGCATGTGTCTCTGGAGACAGGACTCGAACCGGTTGCAGGGGCCGTGAGTTCGAGGCCCGCCTCTGCGGCATATTTTCGGGCAAGTCGGTCGCAGTTCCCCCTCGTCCCAACCCAGGGCGGTGAGGCCAATGGGAAGCCATGAGCGAAATCATCAGAACAAATTCTGATCTTCCCTTAAGCCCGGCTTTCCTACATGCGTCTCGCCGCTGCGGCTGCGGCTCGCGTTCAGCCGCATTGACTCCTTCAATGTATTTCATATGTGGCCTCTTTCCTACATGCGGCTGAGCCGCTGCGTCTGCGGCTGGTGGAGCGCGTCTGCGGCTGGTGGAGCGCGTCTGCGGCTGGACTGCTCAAGGGACCAGTGCCTAGCTGCGACCGGGATATGCAAACCCACATCGTACGTCTCCCTCTCTTCAAAAATGGGTATCACGGACGATAAATGTGAATTACAGACTTCGCACTATTTACTTTTTGTCCTCCAGTGACAACAGTTCCCTAACTTTTTCGAAGTGTTCAGTATGTTGACGACAGAGGAGGACGAGGTACTCGTGGGGTTGGTTGAAAAAAATGTTTTTTTGTACGATATGGTCGAGAAAGAACATAAAAATGCAACAAAAAAAGAAAAAACCTGGGAAACCATTGCAGAGGCGTTGAAGAAAGACAGTAAGTATCCAAACATTAAGTATTTAATATGGTACATTGTTAATACAATAAACATTGGTTTATTTATGTAGCTCTAATAAAGTCGTGAGTCTACCAAACAAACAATCTTCTTCTCTCCTCATTCCTCCCATAATCACCCTTTCCTCCTCTTCCACAATCCACCAAGCCAATAGACCCTTCTTTCTTGACATTCTGAACACTACTGAATGCTTGAGCCGCATGGCCGTTGCGTCCAGACGCGTGTAGGAAAGATACCCCCCTGCGGCAGCCGCAAGCTCTGCGGCTCAATGTGATCGCGAGCCGCAGCCGCTGCGGCCAGACGCGTGTAGGAAAGCCGACCTGATGCCGTGTATAGTATGAAAGCCGACCGCGTGTAGGAAGACAGCTGATGACGTCCGCGACGCCAGAAATGGCAGTCGGACGAAAATCCAACCTGAAATGGTTGTTTACTTTACTTTCTTACTAATTACTGAATACTAAGTTACTTCATACTAACATAGTAGGTAGGTACTTATGATCATAACACAATTTACTTCTTTATCACTAACAATTTCTAATTGAGAATTTTCTTGTATAAAAATTTGAAATACCTACCTGATCCTATCGTTTTTAAATTAACGGAACAATCAGAATTTAAAAATTACTTGCTACGTAGGTACGCCTCAACATGCAGGCTGGTGCTGAAAAATAAGCTAAACGCCCCTACACCTACCGGAGAGAATCACGGATGAAATCCGAGTACAAACGATTCCTGAATATAATATTTTGTATTTTTATTCGTTTTTCATATAATCGGGAGTTGCGTCAGAAGAGGCGTTGCGAAACGAGGTGCAGTAGATTTCCAGCTCCTTCAGTGGGGCGGGCTTCAGGGTCGGCAGGATCCAACATTCTTCAGCCCGCGTTGGCAGCGACGACTTCGTATGGTCAGCTCTGTATGGTAAAAGTCCGTCTAGTCGTTAGGTCGAATTAGTCAATCCTGGAGCCGAGAAGGACAACCTTTTTGTTGAGCGGAGGTACAAGAAACGATTCACAAGCTTCATTCACAACAATGTGATTTGGACACCGCTCATTAGAATACATTGAGCTGATTTACAACTAACAGCCCTTTATGATGCCAGATGCGATAAGAGGACCCAAAATCTCTGCGACAGTACCTATTGAGTGAATTACGAGTAAAAAGTATCTATGACAATTATATTTTGCAAAAGAAAATATTTACAATAACCCTGAATAATTTTTCTTTGAGTGAAAGTGCTAATAATAGGTTCACGGATAACGCAGGAACATAATGTTCGTCCATCAAAAATTGAATGCTTCATCGACCATCGCCGTACGCTAATGCACCAATAGTTATATTGCTTTCCCTTTATTATTATTTGAATAACAGAACCATCGGCAATTTTCACAGGAACAAGATTGTTTCTGGTTCATTTTTCTTGAACAGCTCAGTGGCTTCTGAATCAACGTGAAAAGTACAATGCTGATTCATCAAAATTGTAGTAGCTAATCGCAGGTATCCTACAACGCTCGGGTTCATTGACATATGGATTGGTACTTTCCAGAGTCATAATACTGGGGAAAATCCCAGGTTATCACTATAAGCCCACTCCTTTGAACGATTCTTCTTTAAATTCGCCTTAAAAATTTCAATATCTAGTAAAACCCGGGCAGGATTTTTGTTGCCTTAATCTGCGATCTGTATGTTGAGTAATCATTGGATCATACTCGTTCTCAGTTGGAGATGACTCGCAATAGCTATAGAAGAAATTAAACACTGATGGAAGTGTCAACAAAATTTCTATACCAATCTATGCTATTTTTTCTCCCACTAATGTCATCTTATGTACCAAGTCCTGAAGCTCTATGCGCTGTCCACCAAGTGCAAAAGACTGGAACTCATAAAGACTGGAAGGACTGCGACTTTCGCTCATAAAAAAAAGTCACCTCCAAGTTTTGCTTCAATTTGCGCTTCAAAATGTACGAAAATTGAACTCTTTTTTTCTGGAACAGCTTACCGATTTTCATTCTGTAAAGTTTTTTGCGAATATTATTGCCAAACTTAGGTTTGTACATTCGATTTTCATCTTGAAATTTTTTTTCCATGGTGTTCAAATTTTTAGTCCAAATTTGAACATTTTTGACTTAAAGTATTAGGTATCATCAGATTCAAGTCAATTTTTTAGATTTAAATTGAATTTTTTAGATTAGATCGAACGGCCTATTACAACTACGAATTACAAAAGGTAGACACTTTCCAATTCTTTGGGGCAGGCTATGTTGCCAAATTTTACCTCATAGTAAAGCAGCGTAGGAATTGAAAATGACTGTCCTCTGGGTATACGAAACCGGAGAAGTTACCCAGAATTCTACTTCTGAAAAAACCGACATTTCTCTTTCAGGGGGATTTTGCCTTAAAGGAACAGTGTATGCCTCATCTGTCTTCTTAGTCGCACATCATACCGTTCTGCATGAAGCCATCAAATGAAATAAGGAACCAGAAGTAAACTGGAATCAACAAATTAGGTCGACTTTATTTTATGAATGAATATATTATTGTTCATTGAAATTTTTGGGTAAGAAAAGTGTCTACCGAATTGAGTAAAAGTAAGATACCTATATATGTTGATAACTGGTACAGTGCAATTCAAATATGAGCACATAATAGGCTGCAATCAAGCAAAATCAAGATGATGATTAGTTGACTGAATCATTGATGACATCCTGATGAAATCAATAAGCATTAAACTCGGAGGGGGGCAATCCCAAACTACCCTCCATATTTGAGCAAAATAGGGTCGTTTAGTCTGTCGGGCTGCACTAGATAGAAAATATTCAACAACGCTGATGATGAAAAATTTAGCAAATTAGCGAGTAAGGCCCTAAATAGTCCATCCATCAGTTTCATTGACGCCAGATCAATACGTGAATTAATGGAAATGGGAAGACAGTTTCAACAGTATTTATGTTTGTTTCTTGACAATTCACATACTATCAATTTGAGCTCTCATTTTATATTAGGGAACTAATGCTGGGAAGCTACATGACCCACACATTGTTTTTACCTTTTTACCAATATATAACAGGTTTTGGTTCACCAGCATATAACAACAATTCAGTCTTTTGTGCTATGACGGAATGATGGAGAGAAACCACGGTATCATCGTCAATGTTTGGGGCCACGCCTTGAAAAAGATTTCGAGGCAAACTGTTCATCGGAGTCCGAAGGAGTGTTCCAGAATGCGCTTGATTGTGAATCACCAGTCGTCAGTCAAGTCTGAATTACTCAAACCTACCAAGGTGAACTGCAATTTTAACTCGCAGGCTAAAGAGAGAACAACGCTAAAAGAGAGACGTGGGATTGGAACGTCAAGTTGACTAGTTTATGACGCGGAATCCAGCAAATCAGAGAGCTAATATATTTATGCATTAGTTCTTTCCTTGGTGAACCCAACAGGTAAAAACGGCCCTTTTATTCCTCAACAAGCGCTACTCCGTCATGCTAGAAAGCGTTGGTTACTTACCACTTGTCTTGAACTTGTCAAGGAAATCGTGAGTCGCGAATTTATTAAAAACCTTTCGAGCTTCATTTCAGTTAGAAAAACGTCTGTCAAGTTGGGTGGGCAGTATTGCTTCTTTACACAGAACAACCTTTTTTCAATTAGAATCAGTCGGTGTAAAACGCTTATTATTGATGAATAAACCAACCAATGATCAATTCCCCAATACCATATTTGATTTCACATTCATATTTAATATTTTGTTCGTTAGCTAATGGCAACACGATTCTGAGGTCGTTCAGGGTCCTAATAATCGACACAGCCCTAAACTACCCTCGAAACTTGATCGAAGGAAGTTATCAATAAATTGATAGTTCAAGTAATATCACTTTTGGAGCACACACACGCTGTTTGTCCGAGCAATCTCCACCACCCTCCGATTTTGAGCAAGTCATTCATCGTGAGAAACTGATTTTTGAGAAAAATAACGTTTGCGCCGTCAGGTCCAACGGTGAAATTCGAAGGGAGATCCCTTAGGCTACAAAACTCAACAAAATGCATCAAAATTCAATTTCATCAAAGAAGAATATGTTCTAAAAGCTCTGAAAAGCAAATTGCATGTAGACATTTTGATTTTGAAGGACCCAAAGTCTGTTGAGATTACGCACAAAATGAAAGCAGCTATCTTCAAAGATTGTCTTTGATCGTGATGAATCAAAATTTGGAACCTCATAACAAAAATTCAGATTTTGGAGCTGTGCTCAGAATAATGCCACGTTTGTCTCTTCCAGAAAATAACCAAAAGAGCAAGATTTTTCCAAAAGTTGTTACAGAAAATAATGAAAAAAACAAGATTAGTCTGATAGTTTTTGCACCTTACTCATCCTCAAAGGAAATAACGAGTCGGTTTGTCACTGTTTTGTCAACCTATAAAATGAATACTTGGATGGCTATTAGAGCTAGGATAGACGAGGGAAGCTACAGCCGTTATCTTCTCAAGCAGGCCAATTCATTTTTCGCCGTCTGCGGACCGGTTTTACCCATGCGTTGCACAAGATTTCGCACACCTCGAACACAGACACTATCACACTCTCCCTCGGCTTCCTTTCGTATTCAAATCCTCCTTCCTACGAACCCTCACTTCCTCCAACGGACTATCCTTTTGTATGAAACTTGGTAGGTAGTACATAACCATGTACCTCGTCTATTAGTTCCTCGTTGAATACGTATAGGCTAAAGACCATCGATATTGATGAAATAATCCCTTTCGTTCAACACCAGAGGTGATCCTAACAAGAACGGAACATGCCAAGTTGTGCTAAAATGCAATCTAGGTACCACTATTCTACAGAATTTTAGTACTCTGATTCTAAATTCAGCAACCACGTTTGTTTTGAAGATTTTCATCGACTGCTACACGGTTTGCTCCGTTCCACAAGTGATCTTGACAAAAATGTTAAATCCAAAACTGAGAATCCAAGTTTAGATTAATTTTAAAGACTCAACATTCTACGTTGGCTGACCTGCTGAAGAAGGTGGAATAGGATTTCTATCTAAGAGCTACATGAACCTGGTTTTTAGCGACTGACTTCTGCACAGAGCTCAGACCACACCGAAGGTGATCTTATCGGAGAATCCAAATCCAAATCTGGTATTCAAAGCCTGGATTCGAAAGTGCCCCATCAAGGACCTTGGCTTCTCACACATTATGTTTCCACTTTTCCTCTTCCAGCCCTCCAATTGATCTGAGGTCTTACACGCACATCATCTTGAGAGGATTGAAACAGTGGTATCTCGAGCAAATTTCCATGCTGCCCTTACTAAGTCTCATTTGTCACCAGTTTATAACCTACATTAATGCTGAAAGATTTTCAATGGTTCACGTGTTGGGAAGATGACGGTCCATCACCTTCAATCAATTTATTGGTGGGTGTCGAGGCTTCCACAGCGGCAACACCTGGACATCATGACGTGATATTGCGCAACTCAAAAGCCATTCAATAGGTCCATCCAGCTGCCCCAGCTCTGGCTCTTCGTGGGGTGGGAGGACCTCAGAAGGGGTGAGGACAACTTGGACTTGGTTGACCCTTCATTCCCCATGCACGCCCCGGATAACGAGGTCGTGACAAAAAAAAGAGCTCACTGAAAAGGCAAACTCGAATTCGCACTGCCCTTATATTAGGGTAGGTTGAAAACATCACCTCACCCCTCATAAGCCCTACGATTTTCCTTCTGAGCAAGGTCGTCCTTCGGACCTGTCCGGGTTTCCTCTGATGACGTCACAATGGTCTCCGAGTTGGAAAAAACTGGTCCTAAACACGATGAGTGACGGAAAAAAGTGTAAGAATGCGCAACCACATTCCATTGTGATCACGTTACATTAACGTGACGTGAATGAACTGTTTTTTGCTTCCTCTCCACGAAAAGAAGACCTGTATTCGTGCATGAAGTAGAAAAAAATTATGCCATCATAAATCTGAAACTCCTCAGTTGAATTGCATTTCAGAGCTTTCTGAGCAATTTCGGTTCACTTCCTGTCACCACATCTATCTAGGTCGGGCACATACCTAGTGGTTTCTATATAAATTTCCATAATGGGGAGGTAAAATAACCATTCTAGGTAGATTTGTGTTAATCTCCTTTATTTTAACCCAACGTTCCCACTCTGAATCTGGTTCCTGTTCATGTTAGTTATAATAATGGTGAGATGGAGCATCGAAAACATCACGGATTTCAACAATATAGTTTTAAAACATTTCGGCATTTAAATTAAGGCAAGAGCTTTCGATCACTGAACAAAGATGGCGGTATACTTTTGTCGTCTTTTACCTTGTAGAGGCTATGTTTGTCAATAGAAACTTCTAGCCACAGTTTTATTTTTAAACTAATTATTAAAATCCGTGATGTTTTGGATGCTTCATCTCACTATTACTTCAACGAACATGATGAATATTCTGATGCAGGGTAGAAAATAAAGGTGTTTAAAAAATAAGATTAATACAAACCAAGTCTAGAAAGGTCATTTCATCCCTCCAGACAGTTCTACACACTAATATTATATCCATGACTGTATGGCCAATGGCCAACCATGACTTTGGTGTAACTTTAAAAGGTTACACCTACACCTCAGACAGTTCCTCAAGAATTCTATTGACCAATTTTAGTGTTTTCCAGTGAAGAGTGCAATCGTTCCTGAATTCTTTGGTTTTTAGGAAGTCCCACAGTAAGACTAAAAAATTAGGGCCACACTCGACAGAAAAAAATTAATAAATATCCACACACTAATCCGTTTTAGACCATTCTGAATCCAAATCCGCGAAAAAAACCATACGTGTATGTGTGTATGTGACAAAATCTTGAGTACTCTGCACAGGCCTTAGTTTCCAACAGATTTTCGTGGTTTTTTTTTGTTCGACGCGGAAAACTATCTAGTTGTGCACTACGTCGCCGGAATGTCGAATTTTGCCTTTTAAGGTGGGAAGGGGGGGGGGGATACTGCTTAAAAAAAACGGGCGTTTTCGATCATAATCTCGTAAACTTTTGACGATCCCTCAATTTCCAACCGAATTGCGCGTTTCTTTTTGCTTCCTCACTACCGAAGGTAGGGAAGCTTTGTATTCGTGAAAGAAGTGAAAAAAAAATGTCCTCCAAAATCGAAATTTCCACTTGCTTTTTGCGTTTTAGAGCTTCCCGAACAATTTTGGTTCCGTGTCTGTCTGTCTGTCGGTCTGTCTGAGGTCAATCCTTGTCCCGGGCAAAACTATACTAACCTGTGGTCCGATTTTGATAAAATTTTCAGGGATTGTGTGGGTTAGGTCCTAGACGGTCCCCTATCAATTTCAGCACCTTCGGACCAATAGGAGCGAGTGCGCATGCGCAAACGTGAATTTCCTGGAACCTCGGTTTCTCGGTTTCTAATGAACCGATTTTGCTCAAATTTGGAGGTTAGTTAGGGACTAACTTCTAAGAGACACCCTATAAGTTTCAATCAAATTGGTCAAGCAATAGCCGCTGCGCATGCGCGAACTTTAAATTTATTGTTACAACCAAAACTCCGCAACTATTCAACCAATTTCGATGAAATTTTCAGGGATTGTGTGGGTTAGGTCCTAGACGGTGGACCGCTAATATTTTGGTATTCAATAACTCTTTGAATCATAATTTTTTCGCCAACTGATTCTATACGTCCATGTTACAATGAGTGAGGAAGCTATACTGCCCACCCAACTTGGCAGACGTTATTTTACCCACCTTTGCTACGGTTCTTCTAATAAGATTTCGATTCGTTTTCATTTTTCCAAATTTCATTTCAAAATCAAGTTTCATTTCAAAATACATCGTATAATCCGCGATACTCATTGCCGACCTCAGATTTTCATGTAAACATCTAAACCACCTACCTTCCAGGTTACCTACTCTCTAACGTTGCTGTTCGCCGTCTGGACTCTCTCTGTTGATTGCTGATGAATTGAACGCCGCACTGGGGCCCTAGGTATCAATCTACAACAACGTGCGAGGTAACAAATTTGCCAAAATCCTTTTATTCGTCGATTGCCATTTCCATCTCCATTCATTCATTCCCTCATTTACCTACTAAGAAAAGTCCTCAGTAATCAGTAATCCTCTAAACCCTAAAAAAAATTGTCAATGGAAGTTCAGCAGTGTAAATCAGTCATAGACGGGGTGGGGAGTGGCTACAAATACAGCGAAAGGAGTTTGCTAGTATAAAGACTGACAATCGTTTTGTGAAACTGCATCCCTACAAGAATGAACGGCTAAGCAATTTTAATGGTCTGTACACCTTAAAAGACACTTCAGTTCACGGGAACTTTTGATTTTTACTTTTTCCAGATGAGCCAATTGTTATCATTTGAGGATCATCCGATCGAGCGATTTAGATAATTTTAGGCTGAATTACAACTTGCTTACATTTACCTCACACAACTCAATACAAAACGATAGACAACGAATACTACCTTGGTGGCATTCAACGAATTCGACGACTCGCTGGTGATAAATTCAACGAAATCTACTGGTAGTAGAGTTTTCCCTGGTACCCTACCTCTCACCTACTTAAGATTAAAGAGTTCAGCATATTCGATATTAAGGCATCAAGATTAGAAGGCTAGAGATTCACCAAAGTCTATTCACAACTATGATAGATGCTTAAATTAAATTGGTATAATTTAACAAATTCGATTGACAACACATATATGACACCGCAAGGTGACAATCCTTCAATCAAGTTCCTAATCGCATCCAGACTTTAACCATCTCATCTAACGCAGGTACAGATAACATTGATGAATGCGGAAAAAAGAGTCGTTGAGAGCAAGCAGAGGAGCAGGTGTGGCTGGCGAAAAAGCCCGAAGATGGGCGACGACATCAGCCGAGCTGTAAGTTCAAGGGCCTGAAGAAACCAAGGTCAAACACTCAACCAATCAAAAAAGCTCGTTGGGATGTGAACTCCCTCGGGTCTCTGGCCAACCTACCTTAACCACTTCTTCCGGCGGTATTATTCGGGGACACAGATTAGAACATCTGAGAGTAAGATGGGGGAAATACGTATAAAACATGAGGAGGAAATCTGATACATGGAGAGGGCATGTATTGCGAGCAGCAAGAGTTAGACTTCCCACGAGAAATAGCCTAGGAACCAGTTAGTTGTACACCGTTCAGCATTAATAGATTGTTTCAGAGGACGTATCCCTGCATAAGGAGTAGAAATTTTTATGCCAATTACCTTATCGCGTAATCCTTAGTAGCCTCCAGTACTTCGCATTTCCGTGTATATTGATATCGGTTGGGTACATCGAATCGTCACTGTGGAAACTTTATCCACGAACTATCGCTGGGCCCTATTTATATTTCTTTTTTCTATCTATCTATAATTTTCTAACTTTTAGAAGATATAAAACACACTTTTTCAGTTTCTAGCTCGAAGACGTGTTTACATAGCCACCCTGGCCCCTCCCACCAAAATTTGGTAAGTTCCGAAACCTCTTTTCCTCAGATGACAGGGTCAGCCTGATTTTGGTTAGATGGAATAATATTCAGTATATTATACTTAAACGAAATTCCTTCCGATTTTGACCAAAGTAAGCTGCCTGTAACGTAAGTTCTATGTGTGCCTGTATCTAGGATACCTCTTATTTCACTAGACTCAGCTGTGGATGGATTGACAAACTTGGCCGAAACAGTTTACAGGGAGACATCCTCTGCAGCTGTCAATAGTCCTGTCTCAAGTCCTTGATGTTCTCCTGAGGTTGCAGATTCTTGATATCCTCTTGACATGCCAGCCTGCTGACGTTCTCTTGACTTTGGCTGTTCCATCCATGTTGTAACCTCTACTTTTGCTGAGAAAAGCTTAAGGCATAGGCTCCTGTGATGCGCTTTTACTAGTTTGCAGTGAAAGCATGGTTTCTGAGGCCGTTGAAAATTACCAACGGTAGAGGCTGCATGCTCTTCAATGAAGTGTTTCAGCTCCACCACCTTCATGTGTGCACCTTAATAAAATCTCCATCGTCAGGTTCAGGCTGATTTGCTCTTGCACTCCGCGATGTATGAGGAGACCCTACCGAGCTTTTCAGTGTGCTCACTTTTTGACGGTAAAAATCCCGTGAACAGAACATTGAGTAATGCTATACACTCTGCTACCACTTGTTGAAACTTTATCCACGAACTATCGCTGGGCCCTATTTATATTTATGTTTTCTATCTATCTATATTTTTCTAACTTCTAGAAGATATAAAACACACTTTTTCAGTTTCTAGCACGAAGACTGAATTTTATTGAAGTTCACAGGTTTCCAAATATCACCTGTTGCCAAAGGATGAAATATTATTAAATATTATTATCGGGACGGGAGTCTGTGAATAGTAACGGTCGCGGAATCACGTTTCAAAATTCAAATAAAATGATGAACTGAAAACGCGATTCCGCGACAGTCACTATTCACAGACTCCCGTCCCGATACAGAAAACAATGAAATTTCGAAAGAACATTTTCTACCGAATCGAATACAATAATATAATACATCGAAGACCAGGGATATCGACTATAAGTTTAGAGTATTGTATAAATTTATATAGTATTGTTTTATATTGTATTATTGATCAATAGTATGTCGTCCCTATACCTGGTAAACCATGAAGGTCGGTATTTTTTCGAAAATAAGGTTTTGAGCTTTTCGGGTAAATTAGGGTCTCTTGATCCATTTAGTGAAGCCGTTTTCCAATCTGAAGAACAGTTTTTTATCCAGAAAGCATTAAAAAAACGTGTAAGTCGGTTACCTCTTTTTTTCGCCGGAAAACTATGTAAGTCCTGTGTATGCCTACATAAAAGTGAGCAGCTCACGGTGGTGGCAAGTTTCCATCAAAGATAGTCAGTTTTTTTTCTTTTTTTTCATGTAAAAGTTTACAAAATTCATAAATGGAGTTCGGAGAAAGTGATCATAAATAGAAACCTTTTTATAAGTCTCAATTTCAGCAATAAATTCCACTCCTTGTGTTCTGCAGACACGTGATTTTCCATACTGTGGCCCTTAAGATCACGACCTATCTACGTGTTTTTTTTACCTACCTACCTAAGATCGCGTGTTTTCCCGCATTGTTTCTAAATTATTTTTACATTATTTAGGAGGATAATATTAGATGAATTGATTGATTTTGTTGGCTGTTTGACCTAGCTGTAATGCTGATGTTAGAAAGAACAACAAGAGATTAGTAGTGTGCTATTGGTCTGCTTATGTTTTACAGGAAACTCTGTAAAATTAATGATACAAGAGATAATAATGAGATAATAACTAAGGAAATCCAGCTCTGACCAATCCCTAAACCATCCTCAATCCACCCCTAGTCCATCTATAACCCATCCCTAGTTCATCCCTAACCCAGCCTTGACCTATCACAACCCCTAACCCATACCCAACCCATCCCTAGTCCATCTCCAACCTATTCCTAACCCCTATCCCATTCCTAACCCATCCCTAGTCCATATCTAACCCAACCCAGCCCTGACCTATCGCAACCCCTAACTTATACCCAGCCCACCCCTAACCCGTCCCTAGCTTATCTCCAATCTATCCCTAACCCCTATCCCATCCCTAACCCATCCTCAACCCATATCCACTTCATCTCTAACCCGTCCCTAACTCATCCCTAGCTCATCCTCAACATATCCTTAACCCCTAACCCATACCCAACTCTTCCCTTGTTTTAATGAAACAAAAGTACCTAGTTGCCTAGCACTTCACATTAAATGCATTCCTACCTAGTTACGGTTGTGATAGGTAACGTGTTCCTATAAGTAATGGTTGTAATTTAAGAAATGGTAATTGAGGAATTGGTAGTATATTGAATAATGTATTGCTCAAATCTAGTAATATTAAGACTGAAGACTGTCGTTTTGACTCAAGGAGCCTTAAAGTTGGACTGCGTATTAGTCAACGCCTATGAATTTTCATTAAAATATTTTCCTTTTGCATCGATTTGGGTATTTTGTGTAACCTTAGAACCTGGAGAAAAAAAGTGAATGATATTCCTAATAATTAAATAACCCAAGCTGGGTATTATTTTCATACAAATCAAATAGAAAACCATGTAAGTCTGGTGTCAAAGATTGGGTAAAAGCATGTAAGTCCATTTTTTCCTTCCCTGAAGTAAATTTTGATGAAATTAGTCTCAGGCTCTTTGAAATACTACTGTTACCACCAATTTTATGGAATGGAACGAAAAAACTTATTGTATATGGAATGAAAACTTAATAATTCAGTTTTTAGTGTCCCCTGTAAAATTTGATAAACTCGACTTACAAGGTTTACCAGATATAGGGACGATGTATATTGGATGGATATTGAATCATTTTGTATAACAACATAATAATAACAACAGTTATGTATTTGAAGGACCATAATATGGTCCTTCAATTCTGGAAATAGATTATTCAATATATTATATTGAATAATCTATTTCCAGAGTATTTGATGTTCATAGTAGTTATATTCTGTAATCTCCTGGAAAGAAGAAAATTGTGAATAGTTCACAGGAAAATGTATACTTGTGTATTTGAATCTATATTATTTACAAAAGTATAAATCAATCAATTGTGAATTCTTTGAATGCCACCTTCCTCCCTGTTTCTCCAAAAAAAAATCTCCGAAAACGAGCAGTTGAAGTTTTCTGTCGATGGAGTAACCGGCTTCACGACAACTCCCAACGACATGAAGTAATACCAGGCAAATATTGGGAGACTCAATTTATCTCCCAGTAGGAAAAAAATTGCCGACGCAGGGACAAAATGTCCTAGTAATTTTTTCTTGAAGCCGCAATTCCTGTTTGAGTATAATTGCCGTAAAAAGTTGCTTGTCTAAATGGACCTTAAGACTTCATTGATAGCGAACGTAGTTTTACAGAGCTGTGAGAGGTCTCATTCGATTCTTAAAATTCATTAGTTACTATTAAATTGACGAAAAAACTTTTATATCGAACATTTTTGAGCTTAGGTGGTTTGAACATTTCAATCTCTATTTTTCACAACTAGCCCCCAACTGTAGCTCTTTTACGAACTTTAATCAAAATCGGTCCTTGGTAACTAAGGAAAGTGAAAAAATGTTTATTCGATTTTTGGATTCCACGTACCTACCTAGATGAATAAACCACCAAATATGGGGGGGGGGGGATAAAAAATGTTTTACTCGATTCCAATGGTTCATTCATAAAAATAATCAACCAAAAACCAAGGGGTATAAGTGAAGAAAAAAACCCGCTGCAAAATATTACACAAAGGTTTATTATTTTTCTGGATAGATCGCAGCTGTGCCATTGGCACTCCCTACCAACCATATTTTCGCTTCACAATCTAGTTCATTTTGAAGAAAATAAATACACGCTTCACACTCAATTCGTAGAAATAAAGAGTAGGATTGCTTTCATTAGGAAGTTGCTAAGGACGCAAAACTGAGTATAACTCGAAGAAACGAACAACGCATTTCGGTCAGCTCTAATTTGAACGGAGATTAGGCCTCTTTTGCGATTCACACTCGTGTTTCTGAATTATCGTAAATCCAATCCCAACCGTAAGTCTCATGGGGAGCGAACAGTTGGTCCTACAGCTCTCCTACAGAGCTGTTATATATATAAAAATAATAAACCTTTGCGTAGTAATTTTGAGCGTTTTGGAATCGAATGAGATTACCCAGAGCTCTGTAGGACCAACTGTTCGCTTTTTTTCGACCAACTGTTAGATCCACTATACCAACCTACCACTTACCGGTAGTATTTTGTTCAGATAAAATTTGAAAGGAGATAAGGCCTCTATTGCGATTCACACTCGTGTTTCTGATTTATCGCACTGGGAAATTTGTCATGACCATCTGACTGAATGAATCTAAATTGAAACTGGTTTTGTGAGAAGGGGATTCGATAGTAAATGGTGAAGAGAAAAAAGCTACTCCGTGATGTACTGGGGGACAATATGAACGGATGTTGTGAGTGATTGTAGTCAGTCGTTCTATCAAAGCTAGGTTACTGGATAAGTCGAAGAGGATCCTACACTCTTCCTTAAGTATGAAATAGGTTAGTTTGTCAGGATGTCCCCTGATGCATTTGTTTTTTGTTGTTTCATAGTTTTTGATTTTTGTAGATTTTCCGTTAGTTCTAGTTTCTCTACATCCGCAACTAAAGTTTGAAGTTCTGCTAAAGTTGTTGGGCGGGTGCTAAATTGAAATTTTGCGCGAGTGTTCGTTGAGGTCCCTTGTAGAATACTTTTCACAATATCTGTTTCTGAATACTGAGAAAGAATGTCGTTGAACTTGGTTACCTGTTCGACGTAAGCTCTAAAATTTTCATTAGGATACTGAGGTCTCAAAATTTTGTCCTGCACCAAATTTAATTTTGTGTGAGGAGTAGTCAATTCATCCAACAATGTTTGAGCGACGATTTTGAATGTGATAACCTGTTCTGTAGCCATTCTCAGTAAAATTGAGTTTCCTTGAAAAGTAGCAATACGTTGAAAAATAGATTTGAAACTTTCCTGTTTCATACCATTTAATAAATGCAGTTTTTCTAAAAATTTTACAAGACTCCACGGATTGTCCGTGAATAGTTTTGGTACCTTGGAAATTTCATTTTCAATATAATTAGGAATTGTTTCTGAAAGTTCCATTTTTTGAGTCGGTTTAAATTCCAAGGATGATGCATTTTGATTATTACCTCTATAAAGTTCTTCAACTTGAGCTTGGAGTGTAGCGACAATTGTGTGTAACGAATTATTTTGCTCTTTTAACGATACAATTTCTTTAGATTGACTTATAATTGTCTCTTTGAGTTCTTTATTTTTTGCTTTGAAATTATTGCAGTCACTCTTGATCATATTTAAATCTCCCATCAAATTCGTATACCATAAAGGTACAGCAGTACCGGGTTCTGGTGCATTACTTTTACACAAATCGCACTTCCAGGAATCCCTGTCAGTGTATGATTTTTTCGTCCATGCCGCAAGTTCCCCTAAACGAGTGCATGACGCGTGAAAAGATTGTTTGCAGACCGAACATTTGACAGGATCTATAGGTGGATCAGATTTATCGCATTTAGCGCACTGCATTATGTGTGTAATGTAGAGGTAATTTATAATGAAAAGTGGAAGTCGTGAATCGCAGAGTTCTGCTACCAGTTATTACGTTGCCGTAACCAATAAAGTGGGGGTAAGTGTTTTTAACACAGAATGTGTTTTTGCGATGACCTACCGAAAAAAAATCGTCACGAAAAAGCGACAGAAAAACCGTTACGCGCCTTTTATAATGATTTTCACGTGCAACCAAGCCGTTGGTAAGGAAATAGAACTCCCGCAGTGTTCATTGCACAGAAATTGTTCACCATTCGTTGGAAAGCCTTCGATTTAACGAACATTTTCATGTTCTCCATAACATATTGACTATACGAATAGCGGAGCTATGGGCATGACTGTTCTCATATTTTGTTTACAAACTAATGATCGTGACTAAGGAAACGGATGACTAGCATCGCAAAAACACATTCTGTGTTCCTATGATTTCATACAGAGTATGGAAAAAGAGATAAACCGGGGGGTGCAGGGGGGCGGAGCCCCCCGCCGAGGCGCAAAGCGCCGAGTTTTTTAATGAAAATGCCATAGGACCTTTCTGAAGAAATAAAAGTATTTGTATTTTGATTTAAACTTGTGTCATTCTACCTAATCAAAAGGGGGACCTCGCCTTCAAAAATCAATGAAAAGCCCTGACGAACACGGAGAAAACACGGCAGCAAAAGTCAATGAAAAATGAGACGTACCTTGGTGTCTTCAAAAATAAGAAAATCATTACCCGATTACCAAAGGGTTGGTGGACACGTGGGTGTATCCAAAACTATATTAGTAAAAAAGGAACGACCCGTCACGCCCGAGGTGAGATGAAACACTGCTCGCCCTTGTTGTTTTCCAAGGGGATTAACGGGATCTCTAATCTCGGGTCAGGGGACATCCTGACAAGTTTTAAGATTTAACTCGAGTGTTCAGATTCGAAATGGGTGGTCATCTCTCGACCTGAGCCTAAAAAGGACGCAAAACTTTTGTATAACTCGAAGAAACGAACAGCGATCGCATGTTGGTCAGCTAAATTTTGAACGGAGATTTGGCCTTTTTGCGATTCACGCTCGTGTTTCTGATTTATCGTAAGTCCGACCCTTAAGTTCTCGTAGGAAGCGAACGGTTTGTCCTACAGAGAGTGGTCTCTAAAAATTCAATACTATCTTAAATTGATGGAAAAACAATACCTTTATATCAAAATTTTTTGAGCTAGGGCGTTTTCAAAATTTCAATCCTTATTGTTCAACCCTTAGAAGTGAGTGACATTAATCAAAAGCTTCGGGTCACAACTAGACCCCGTATCAAATTTCATCAAAATCGGTCCATAGAAACTAAGAAAAGTTCGTACGGCGGACGGACGGCCAAATTTTGCTTCCGAGTCTACCAAGGTAGCGGAAGCTTTGTTTTCACTTTTCAAGGACGAAAAAAAAGTTCTCCAAAATCAAAATTTCCACTCGCGTTTTGCGTTTTAGACCTTTCTGAACAATTTTGGTTCCGTGTCTGTCTGTCTGTCTGTCTGTGTGTCTGTGTGTCTGTCATGAATTCCTTGTAACGCGCATAACTATACGAAGTTATTGTCCGATTTCTATGAAATTTTCAGGGATTGTGCGGGTTGGTGTGTAGACGGTCCCCTATGAAAATCATCATCCCCGGACTGATAGAAGCGACTGCGCATGCGCAAACGTGAATTCCTTGTAACGGCCATAACTTCTACATTTCCCATCCGATTTCGATGAAATTTTCAGGGATGTTACAGATTAGTATTCAGATGGTCCCCTATGAAAATCGTCAACTTCGGACTGATAGTAGCCACTGCGCATGCGCAAACGTGAATTTCCTTGTAACGGCCATAACTTCCACATTTTCCACCCGATTTCAATGAAATTTTCAGGGTTTATGTGGATTAGGTTGTAGATACTCCCCTATGAAAATCATCATCCCCGGACCGATAGAAGCAACTGCGCATGCGCAAACGTAAATTCCCTGTAACAGCCGTAACCTCAACTGTCCCCCAGCGGTCGCGGGTTCGAATCCCAGCCGAGGCTAAGTATTTTTTTGATCCAATCACATACATCTACTCCCTTAACTTTTCATCCGAATTTGATGAAATTTTCTAGGATTGTCCAGATTAGCGTGTAGATGGTCCCCTATGAGGGTAGTGGAAGGTACTTAGAGATTGGTGTTTTGAGATTAACAACTATGCATCTGATCATCTATACAATCGGGTTATGGATACGAGGAAGCTATGTGCCACACCCACTTGGCAGACGTTTTTATTCGATTTTCGGATTCTACGTACCTTGAAACGAAAACCAACAAATTTTGAGGGGGGGTTACAAGTTTTTTTCTTTGCCGATTTCAAAGGTTCATTATTGGAGATAATTAACCAATAGGGTTCTATGGGGGTGCAGCTGTCCAGCTGGGCTTGGACCCATCACGAGAAATGTCTTGAACTTTTAAACGTTTTATCATCTTTTCTACGAAAATATTCATTCTCTCTTTCTTAATCCTCTTCCACGTGGCTCCTGTTTTGTTTTTCTTCTAAGCTGTAGAAAATAAATTGTGTTTAAAAAGAGAAGAGGGAAAAATTGCTGAATTGACCAAACACCAAAGTTACAAGCAATTTTTTGGTTTATTATTTTCAATAATGAACCTTTGGAATCGACCAAGAAAAAAAAAGTTTAACACCCCCTCAAAATTAGTTGGTTTACTTTCAAGGTACGTGGAATCCGAAAATCGAATAAAAATTTGGCCGTCCGTCCGCCGTACGCGGCACTTTTGCCACTTAGCATTGACCGATTTTGATGAAATTTGGTATTCGTGCTCCGAAACTTTTGGTTGGTGTCAGTCACTTCTAAGGGTTGAAAAATAGGGGTTGAAATTTTGAAAACGACCAAGCTCAAAAAATTTAGATATAAAGGTATTGTTTTTCCATCAATTTAAGATTCTATAGAATTTTTTGAGTCCACGCGAATTCCTGTAGGACAAACCGTTCGCTCCCTACGAGAATTTAAGGGTTGGACGTACGATAAATCCGAAACACGAGTGTGAATCTGAAGAGGCCTAATCTCCGTTCAAATTTTAACTGACCGAAATGCGATCGATGTTTTTCTTCATGTTGGTTGGTGGTAACAATGGCAAAGCCGTGTTCTTTGCAGACGAGTGATCTATAAAGGAAATTATAAACCTTTGTGTAATAATTTGCAGCGTTTATTTCCACAAATTGCCTGGTTTTGGTCATTTTAGTTGCTTAATATCATCGATTCAAACTTTAGTAGTTTTGAACGGATAGAAAAACTAGATCCGTTATCACCTGATCATGAAAAGTTGGGTATCTCAAACTCTCAAACTCTGTGGTTCAAAAATCGTCAAATCGAATGAGCGATAGATTGAGGAGCCCACCAGACCGACATCATCTCGAGTATCCCGGCCTGATGATGCTACCTACCGAGGAGCGAAGAAGATATCCATTGTCATGAGACCAAGGACATTGAAGGACGCAGAGGCGACCTCCGAGGGGAGCGGGTGCTCGGAGAGGACCCTCCCACACCGAATGTAATCATCGGCTCCCCCCCTCCGCGGCTCATCTTTGTCTTTCCTGCCTGCCTCTCTTCGCTCCTCTTCTCGCTGTTCCGTTCTGGTTCATTCTCTCGAGAGCTAGATTCGAGACATCCTCTTCAACATCGCTCGTACAGTTCGTCCCGTCGTTTCCTGCAGGAGGCTGAGTATCTGGAAACATCTACCGCGAGCCAGTCGTGATTTGCAAAGAGCCTATTAGGCCTGTCTTCGGGTGATATCATCAGCTGTCAGTGGGATTCCCCCTCCGAGTGGGACAGAACTCAGCCTGCTTCTAGTTGAAAGATACCACTTTGAAAACTACCTTGTCCCTTCATATGGAATCGGAGTGATGTAGTTGAAAAACGCTGCAAATTATTACACAATGGTTTATTATTTTCCTATATAGATCACTCGTCTGTAAAGAACACGGCTTTGCCATTGTCACCACCAACCAACATGAAGAAAAACATCGATCGCATTTCGGTCAGCTAAAATTTGAACGGAGATTAGGCCTCTTGCGATTCACACTCGTGTTTCTGATTTATCGTGAGTCAAACCCTTAAATTCTCGTAGGTAGCGAACGGTTTGTCCTACAGAGCTCCGCGTGGTCTCAAAAAATTCTAAAAATTCTATAGAATCTGAAATTGTAGGAAAAACAATACCTTTATATCGAAACTTTTTGAGTTAAGGCCTTTTCAAAATTCATTTTTTGACCCTTAGAAGTGACTTACATCAACCAAAATCTTCGGGGGACAACTAGACCCCAAATGGAGCATACACACCGAATTTCATCAAAATCGGTCAATGCTAAGTGGGGAAAGTGCCGCGTACGGCGGACGGACGGCCAAATTTTTATTCGATTTTTGGATTCTACGTACCTTGAAACGTTAACCATCAAATTTTGTGGGGGTGTTAAACATTTTTTTTTCTTGGTCGATTCCAAAGGTTCATTATTTAAAATAATAAAACGCTGCAAATTATTACACAATGGTTTATTATTTTTCTATATTGATCACTCGTCTGCAAAGCTACCAACCATCCAACATGAAGAAAAATATCGATCGCATTTCGGTCAGCTTTAATTTGAACGGAGATTAGGCCTCTTTTGCGATTCACACTCGTGTTTCTGATTTATCGTACTTAAACCCTTAAATTCTCGTAGGGAGCGAACGGTTTGTCCTACAGAGCTCCAAGTGATCTCTAAAAATTCTAAAAATTCAATACTATCTTAAATTGATGAAAAAACAATACCTTTATATTTTGACTTAGGGCTATGGGTGCCTGAACACAAAACACGATAGTTCACTTGAACGAAAGTTTTATTCTATCCATGTACATGAGCATGAGTATCACGAATAAATTTGAATTTGTAATAAAGTAATAATGAACCAACGGTTAAATCTTGCGAGCGGGAATGATAAGCGAAAACCGACAAAGGTCCCGCCAAACGGTGGTGGTTGTGGTTGTCAGCATGGAAACTAAGGGTCGCCACAGGGGGTTTTCAAAATTTCAAAATTCATTTTTCAACCCTTAGAAGTGACCGACATCAACCAAAATCTCCGGGGCACAACTAGACCCCAAATGGAGCCCTTAATATGGGTATGTTATACCAAATTTAATCAAAATCGGTCCTTGGGAACTAAGGAAAGTGCCGCGTACGGCGGACGGACGGCCAAATTTTTATTCGATTTTCGTATTCTACGTACCTTGAAACGTAAAACAACAAATTTTGAGGGGGTGTTAAACATTTTTTTTCTTGGTCGATTCCAAAGGTTCATTATTGGAAATAATAAACCAAAATGTACTTTTAAAAGCTTTTATTTAGTTTCTCCTGTCCCGTTGTCTGTCATTAATCAAATCTCGCAAGTTGAATTTGATCCACTTCTCGGTATCCGATTGAGCTGAAATATTGCATGCATGTGTAAATCGGATGACAATTAAATATTATTCACTTTCTGAGACCATCTTTCAATACGTAGGGGACCATCTTCCATCTCTTACATAAAACCCCAACCGTACGCAAATGTCGCCGATCTGGAGGAGTCGGAGGAGTCGAAGGAGGGAGTCAAACGATCATAATTCCTCCACACTTCCAATGAGGAATTTCACCGAATTCTGTTTGCATTTTTCCTAAATAGTTAATGGTGTGCAATAGATGAAAATCGGGCTGATTTCGGAAAATAAGTCTCCTGTTATTTTTGGGAGACAATCAAAATTTATTATTTCAAAAATAACCGGGAAAACGGACGTGAAGCAGGAACGCTCGCTGATTGGGCTGTTCGGATCGCCGTCTCCTCCCAGTGTTGCCCATTGGGACAACGGAATCGTGTTTTCTAAGAGGAAAGTTATCAAACAAAAACAGGGGAAACCTAATTTTCCCCATCTTGCTTTTTCTATTTTTGGTTTATTATTTTCAATAATAAGCCTTTGGAATCGAGCAAGAAAAAAAAATTTTTAACCCCCCCTCAAAATTTGATGTTTTACGTTTCAAGGTACGTAGAATACGAAAATCGAATAAAAAAATTTCCGTCCGTCCGCCGTACGCCGTACGCGGCACTTTTCTTAGCAACACTGGACCGATTTGGTTCAAATTTGGTATATGGGCTCCATTTGGGGTCTAGTTGTGCCGCGAAGCTTTTGGTTGATCTCAGTCACTTCTAAGGGGTGAAAATTAAGGGTTGAAATTTTCAAGAGTGCCCTAGCTCGAAAACTCTCGAAATAAAGGTATCGTTTTTTCACCAATTTTAAATAGTATTGAATTTTTAAAAATTTTTGAGACCACCCGGAGCTCTGTAGGACAAACCGTTCGGTCCCTACGAGTACTTGAAGGTTTTCCTTCGATAAAACAGAATCATGAGTGTGAATCGCAAAAGAGGTCTAATCTCCATTCAAATGATATCGGACTAAAATGCGATACTTAGCTGTTCATTTCTTCGATTTGTATACAGTTTTGCCTTCTGCGTAACCAGTAATCAAATTTCCATGTTAAGCTTTCTATTTTTCCAATCGAGTGTGAAGCGTTTAGTTCTTTCTAATAAACTTGATTGTGAAGGTGTGAAGGCAGCATGGAGTGGTAGGTAGTACCTAGCTGGTAGGTAAAAAAAAGTTGGTAGGTAAAAAAAATGTTGGTGGGTAAAAAACGCTGCAAATCATTGCTCAAAGGCTTCTTCACTCTTCAGATCACTGATCAGCTGAGTGAGCTCCGAAGCCATTTTCAATCCTATTGAATGGAAGTGCTCTTCCAGGCGTCTCCAGCATTCGAGGAGGTCTTCTTCACTCTTCAGATCACTGATCAGCTGAGTGAGCTCCAAAGCCATTTTTACTCCTATTGAATGGAAGTGCTCTTCCAGGCGTCTCCAGCATTCGAGAAGATCTTCTTCACTCTTCAGATCACTGATCAGCTGAGTGAGCTCCAAAACCATTTTTACTCCTATTGAATGGAAGTGCTCTTCCAGGCGTCTTCAGCATTCGAGGAGATCTTCTTCACTCTTCAGATCACTGATCAGCTGAGTGAGCTCCAAAACCATTTTTACTCCTATTGAATGGAAGTGCTCTTCCAGGCGTCTCCAGCATTCGAGAAGATCTTCTTCACTCTTCAGATCACTGATCAGCTGAGTGAGCTCCAAAACCATTTTTACTCCTATTGAATGGAAATGCTCTTCCAGGCGTCTTCAGCATTCGAGGAGATCTTCTTCACTCTTCAGATCACTGATCAGCTGAGTGAGCTCCAAAACCATTTTTACTCCTATTGAATGGAAGTGCTCTTCCAGGCGTCTCCAGCATTCGAGGAGATCTTCTTCACTCTTCAGATCACTGATCAGCTGAGTGAGCTCCGAAGCCATTTTCAATCCTATTGAACGCAGGAAGCTGAAATTTGAGTTGGGAGGTCAAGGGAGAATACAGATGGTGGTAGGTGCTATTGATGGAGAACCAGTGATCTATACAGAAGGGTGATCTATACAGAAATAATAAACCTTTGAGCAATGATTTGCAGCGTTTTTCTTCAGTTTTTCGATTTTGAACTTTACTGTTTCGTGAAATTTTGCATCTGGGGACTATGGATTTCTCGATCTCAGCGCTTCAAGCGGCCGTAAATGAACTATTCCAGGATGACGTCATTTTCCCGGTTTTTTTAAACGTTCGTATTTTCTACACTGTTTTGTTTATTCGTAAATTAGGAAGTTCGGGCTGAAAGTTTGTCGTAAGGGGTTTTACGAGGTGCTGAATCCGATTTTGGGCTCAAAAATAGGAAATCCCGACATGGTGAAATTCCTCATTCATGAAGGGCATCCTCCAATTCACGAGGGATCATCTTCAAAAGCCTAAACTTTTTAGTCGTAGATTAAAACGCTGCAAACCATTGCTCAAAGGTTTATTATTTTCTGTATAGATCACCCTTCTCCATAGATCCCTCCCTACCAACCGTAGGTACCAACTACCTACTGGGACATTTTTTGAAAATTCCAACCCTTCATCTCCATTTGGTTGGTGGTTGGGGTTGAAATTTTCAAAAAGACCCTAGTATTTGTTAATAAAGTGAACTAAAAAATTAAGAATAAAATTTAACAATAAAAATTCTTTTTTAAAAACAAGCTTTTATTATCTCGTTTTACGTTTCATACCTTTCTGAACAATTTTGGATCCATGTCTGTCTGTGTGTTTGTCATGAAATCCTTGCCACTGCCATAACATCTACATTTCTCACCCGATATTGATGAAAATTTCGGGGATTGTGCGGGTTGGCGAGTACATGGTCCCCTATGAACATCGTTGCTCCCAAACTCAAAGTATTTTGTGCGCGTGCGCAAACGTGAAATCCTTCACACAACAGCCATAACTTCAACATTTTCCAACAATATTAATTAGAGACTGTGCGGGTTGACGTGTAGATGGTCCCCTATGAGGGTAATGCAAGGTACTATTAGAGATTGATGTTTTGAGATCGGCTACAATGCATCGGATCATCAAAACAATATATATAAACAATATACAATCGGTTTATGGATACGAGGAAGCGATGTGCCACACCCACTTGGCAGACTTTTTTCTATACCTCAAATCCTTTCTACTTGGAGATTCCCTACCTCTTTCCTTTGTTGAGGACAAGAGAAGTTTTGTATCCCACCTCACAAAAGTCGTTTTGCATTACTGTAGCTGCTCTGTCATTGACGTCTATAATACGGCGACTTTCGATGTTTGTTATCCACGAATATTCGCTGGTCTTTCTCAATATTTTATGAATGACGACTGACGAATAGATAGGCCGCTATCTGGGGCCCCTCGTTACGAGTCGACAATGACCCTACAACTACGTACTTTCGTGGGGATTTACGTTGTTGACCTACGAGAAGAAAAAAAAACAGAACTACCGGAGTCAGAGGTCAGAGGGGACCTGGCGGATATTCCGAGTGATTCAGACTGAAGAATAATAGTAAAGGAGTTAATGTAGCTCTGCACCTCCATCGTTGAATTGAAAATAAAACCTACCGCTGAAACGAATGAATAATTGTTTTTGTGAACATCACTATTCTCAACCTATGACGTACCTGTCGCAAATGCGATGAATATTTCCATAGCGATGTCAGTAAACAGCACCGTCTAACGCACAATCCATCTACTCAACAGTTACTAGGACCTTCGATGTAGCACCTACAACACTCCTGGAAGTGCGAGCAGCATCATGGGACCAGTACCTACTACTACCGTAAGAGAAAGAAAGACGAAGGGGAGGAGATGAGGAACGGAGACAGATGACAATAAGAACAGTAAAGAGAAATCAAAAGGAGTTCGAGTCTTTCCTAATCGTGTATAGTTACGTTGTGTTCAATGTGTCAACCTCAAGTTTGGTGAGATCCAAGTGATTATTAAATTATACAAATTAGATAAAGAGATTAATCACATAACAGATGTAAACACATTACATAATTATTAATGTTATGGGTATCTCAAGTAAAATCATTGCCCAAAGGTTTATAATTTTCTGTATAGATCAATGGTTTTCCATCAATAGCACCTACCACCATCTGTATTCTCCCTTGATCCTCCTGCGTTCAATAGGATTGAAAATGGCTTCGGAGCTCACTCAGCTGACCAGTGATCTGAAGGGTGAGGAAGATCTTCTCGAGTGCTGGAGACGCCTGGAAGATCAGCTGAGTGAGCTCCGAAGCCATTTTCAATCGTATTGAATGCAGGAGGCTGAAATTTGAGAGGGGAGGTCAAGAGAGAATACAGATGGTGGTAGGTGCTATTGATGGAGAACCAGTGATCTATACAGAAGGGTGATCTATACAGAAAATAGTAAACCTTTGACCAATGATTTGCAGCGTTTTTTTTACCTACCAACTTTTTTTTACCTACCAACTTTTTTTACCTACCAACTATTGGTACCTACTATTTTTTTTTTTTTTTTTTTTTAATAGAACTCCCCTCAAAGACAAAATGTCTTTTTTGACGGAGGGGGCACGCCATAAAAATAAAATAAATGAATAAATAAAATAATGGGGAGGACGCCCAGGACTCACCCGACGCCGGCCCTAGGGATGAGGGAAGATGAGGAAGGTGGGGGTGGGAGAGAGGGATGAAGGGAAGTGCCTCTATAAAACGACCACCAGTTCAAATATGAGCCGAGCAAGACACGGGTGGTGATACCACGGAGTACGCCTACTGAGATGCCCAACTCACGCAACTCCGTGGCACTTTTCCCGCACCACACCCCGCGCCAAGATAAGGTTGCAGCCATCACCCTGATGTTGTTGGGTGCCACTCCTTTTAGCTCCGACACCGCTTGCCCTAAATCATTTCTATCATACTTCCTTATCTTAGCCCGCCAAGTCTGCTCCATGTCCAAGCTGCCATTGACAACTTGGACATCCAGGATAATGCAAGACTGGTCGGGCTTGACGGCAACGATGTCGGGCTTCTTACCCTGGTCACTTGGCATGTGATACAATCTCTCTCTCTCAACATCCCAGCCGCTAGATGACAGAGCACCTGCTATCTGCTTGGCGACCGTATCATGACGTAAAATGCGGCCCCCATGAGTCCGAGGACATTGCTGCACTACATGATACAGATGTTCATTTCCACTCCGACAGGCGCGGCAAAGGGGTAGAGTTGTCCCACGACTACCCCTCGAACACCGTACCGCAGTTGGCAGAGTTGCCATGCGGACGGCGTGGAAGTGTCAGTAGTCGCGGGCCCCAATGCCCTCCGAAGCCCAATCTACCCATTGGGAAGAGACAGGGCTTTCGGAGCACTGTCGGAGTTCTTTACCATCTACTGACTCATGCAGCGCAGCAGCGAACTCAGCAGCCGCACGGGCGACCTCCCAGCTCGACCCTTGAAGGGCTAGCAGGCGCTGGCGGCGCAGTGAAGGGATACATGCCGAGAGAGACACAACGCCAAGCCCACCGGATTTTACCGGTGCGTGAACACAGGCACTTGGGACACCAGGTGGGAACCTCAGCCAAGAGCGCACAGCAGAGCGAACTAAACTAATGGTACCTACTACCTACCACACCATGCTGCCTTCACACCTTCACAATCCAGTTTATTAGAAAGAACTAATCGCTTCACACTCGATTCGAAAAATAGGATGCTTTATATGGAAATTTGATTACTGGATGCTAAGAAAGCAAAACTGAATGCAACACGAAGAAACGAACAGTGATCGCGTTTTGGTTAGCTAAAAATTCAACGGAGATTAGATCTCTTTTGTGATTCACACTCTTGTTTCTGTTTTATCGAAGGAAAACCTTCAAGTACTCGTAGGGAGCGAACGGTTTGTCCTGCAGAGCTCCGGGTGGTCTCAATAATTTTTGTCTTCAATAAGACAAAATTTTTCTAGAATATAAGTATCGTTATAGAAGAATAAAATAAAGTGTTCATTCGTTTTTCAATGCGTGTGTGATTATTATTTCAATCACAAGCTTACAACACCTATTAAATAGAAAATCCCAAGAGGTGGCGTCAGAACCTCTTTCGAAACCCGCTAATACTACTAGATTGGTACCATCCCACGAAAAAAGCAAGTTTCTGGGCGGTCCGGTGCGGCCGTGGACGGTGGGTTTTGGTGGTGAGATTCGGACCGACTTCTGCGGGAGTCGTAAGTTCGAGTCTCCCCGCCGGCATTTGTGCGTTCGTGCGTACGGGACTCATCGCCCACTCTCCTGGGCGGTAAGGCAGTGGGAAGCCACGAGCGAAATCATCAGAACAAAAAATATTAAATATTTAGAAGTTTAGACATTTTCTAAACTTCTTTTTTCCGTAGGGGGTGAGGAAATCTTTAAGATCCAGTGGTGGTAATTGGATCTCGTAAGGTACCCTAGGGAACCGCTCGCACTGGTTATGTTGGATTCAAACCCACTAAAAACTCACCTCCTTATTCTACGTTGGATCTCAGCCTGGAACTGTTCAGCACAGTACTTCAGGCTGAGTCCTGGGAGTCTTCTTAGTTCTAAGCTCTAGGCCGGTCCATGGTTCCCCTTCGCTGCCTCTCCCGTTCTTGAAGGATTTTTTTGTTCATTTTTTTCCACATAATCTGCCACAGTGGTCCAGTTTTTTTCTCTTTCCAGCATCTTTCCTATGACCGCCTCTGGGGTTGTGTCCTGTGCTGCGAGATGCAACTTCTCCCTTAGGCAGTTCCTCTCCCCTGCTCATCGCATGCATTCAAAGAATGTATGGAATGCGTCATCATCCTTGTTCTCCTGGCGTTGGGACATTTCGGGGACCTCACCTTCCCCATCTTATGTAGGTAGGCGTAGAAAAGTCCGTGCCCTGAAAGGAACTGGGTTAGGAAGAAAATTACCTCTCCATGCTTCCTCTGTAGCCATGAGGGATCAGCCTCGCAGTCCATCTGCCTCTGGTTTCTCCTGTCCACATATCCTGCCATAAAACTAACTTTGGAAGACACCTGATGAAGTCTGCGACGCCTGGAATGGCAGTCGGATGAAAATCCAACCTAAAATAGTTGTTTACTTACTTACTACCTATTCTTGATGCTGATCGAAAAACTTACCTAACAGTAAATAGAAATCATATTTAAACTCGCGGTAGTTCCGCATTTCTAAAGTTTTTGGCAGTCAATCTAGACGTATTGCGACATGAAGCAATTGAATATTCAGTTTCTCTTTCATTCTCCGCTCTCTTGAATGAGTGGTAAAAACCATTTTATTACCAGCAACCTCACGAAAACGAACGAATGTCAGGAGAAATCTACCTTCAACACGCGATGTGGTGGTAAGTGTTCTTATTACAACGAAGTTCACCTTTGAAAAAGCTTGTTCGCAAATAATCAAATATACAGCTGTAGGTACTGACTATAAAAATAATGCACCAAGATTCTAAGTACTAGTGAAAACAGACTGGCCAAAGAGGCGATGCAAGGATTGTCATCGGAGAACACGATTCAAAAATGCTGCACAATAATTGTGACGTGGGTTTGGATGTTCACTACTGGTTTTCTTATCATTGTAAAATGTTTTCATTTTGATTGAAGTATAAACGATCAATCAATATATGCGTTTATGTCAAAATTTATCCATGATTGGAATTAAAAAACCATCACCATCGTTTTTGCGCGTCATTGTGTGGCCGAGTGCCCAATGTCATCTGCAGGTGACGCCTCCGGCTAGAACTAATAGGAAAAACGCTGCAAATTATTACACAACGGTTTATTATTTTTATATAGATCACTCGTCTACAAAATCACCAACCATCCAATATGAAGAGAAGAATGAAAAAAAAAATAAATAAATAAAAAAAATAATAAAAAAAATAAAAAAAAAATAAATCAAAATCACCAACCATTGATCGCATTTCGGTCAGCTCTAATTTGAACGGAGATTAGGCCTCTTTTGCGATTCACACTCGTGTTTTGATTTATATATATATATTTCAATATAAACCCTTAAATTTTCGTAGGGAGCGAACGGTTTGTCCTACAGAGCTCCGCGTGGTCTCAAAAAATTCTAAAAATTCTATAGAATCTTAATTTGGAGGAAAAACAATACCTTTATATCGAAATTTTTTGGGTTAGGGCAATTTCAAAATTGATTTTGGAACCCTTAGGAGTGACCTACATCAACCATAAGCTTCGGGGCACAACTAGACTCCAAATGGAGCCTACATACCAAATTTCATCAAAATCGGTCAATGCTAAGTGGCAAAAGTGCCGCGTACGGCGTACGGCGTACGGCGGACGGCGTACGGCGGACGGCGGACGGCGTACGGCGGACGGCGGACGGCGTACGGCGTACGGCGGACGGCGGACGGACGGCCAAATTTTTATTCGATTTTTGGATTCTACGTACCTTGAAACGTAAACCATCAAATTTTGAGGGGGTGTTAAAAATTTTTTTTTCTTGGTCGATTCCAAAGGTTCATTATCTAATATAATAAAACGCCAACCGTACGTACGTACGTACGTATGCACAGAGGGGTCGTGGGAGGCGGGACGAGTCGGAGGGGCGTGAGGGGGGGGGATCGGAGGCGGGAGGAGCCGGAGGGAGTGGGATGCGGGGAGAGTCGGAAGAAGCGTTTTGCCTACTTTTAGTAGGCTTTTCAGCTAGTTGAAAATAATAAACCAAAAAAGAACAAAACGCTGCAAAATATTACACAATGGTTTATTATTTTTCTATATAGATCACTCGTCTGCAAAGCCACCAACGAACATGAAGAAAAACATCGATCGCATTTCGGTCAGCTAAAATTTGAACGGGGATTAGGCCTCTTTTGCGATTCACACTCGTGTTTCTGATTTATCGTACGTCCAACCCTTAAATTCTCGTTGGGAGTGAACGGTTTGTCCTACAGAGCTCCGTGTGGTCTCAAAAAATTCTATGGAATCTTAAATTGAAGGAAAAACAATACCTTTATATCAAAGTTCATACTATATTTTTGAACCCTTAGAAGTGACCTACATCAACCAAAATCTTCGTGGCACAACTAGACCCTAAATGGAGCCTACATACCGAATTTCATCAAAAACGGTCAATGCCAAGTGGGGAAAGTGCCGCATACGGCGGACGGCAGACGGACGGCCAAATTTTTATTCAATTTTTGGATTCTACGTACCGTGAAACGTAAACCATCAAATTTTGAAGGGGTGTTGAAATTTTTTTTTTTTTTTCTTGGTCGATTCCAAAGGTTCATTATTGAAAATAATAAACCAAAATCGACTATAACGTTTAGCGCATCTATGGGAACTGGCGGGTTAAAAATTACGTTTTATCGTATTTTCGTTGTATTTTGTGTGAAAGAAAGCACAGCAGACTAAATAAATTTTGCCTGGTATAGGCAGCTCCCATTGATGTTTGGGGTGCTCAACCGTTTGGAAGGAGGGAAACAATGAATCTGTGTGATGTAAAAAATGTTTCAAATTTGATTCAGAGTTATCCAGGGTTTTTTGAGTTACACCAAGGATTTTCTATCTTTCTTCGGGTATATTTTGCCAGGTCAATTCAAGAAAACAACTCCTGACGGTTTAGGAGTCTCAACCATGGGAAGGACTCCAAGGAAATGGGGTTCATTGCCTCACCCCTCTTCTGCATCTTCGTCCCGATGTTGATCGGCGAAGAAGAAGAAGAAAGAAGAAGAAACGAGGAAGGGTTGTCCGAGCGGCCGTCTTTCTGTTTGGGGAGCGCCCTCTTCTTGTTGATAAGGTTCTTTGACCCTTGAGGCCTGTTGGAAGGGGAGGGCCAAGGTCGACCTCTAGCCTCGCTCAGGCCCCCCTCCCCGCTTCTGACCTACTCACGTCGCTCTAGCCTCGCTCCTCCATCTCCTGGCGAACACAGAACTTCCCCTCCCCTTGTACCATTCTCTTTGACAGCATCATCCTCAGACTCGAGGGTCCTTCTAAGATGGATCACGTGGAGGAAGAAGATCACCTTCATCTTCCTCGATAATTCTCATAAATTACCTACATTCAGTGAGTCAAACCTCTTGGAAATCAATTAAAAACGTCTGCCAAGTGGGTGTGGCACATAGCTTCCTCGTATCCATAACTCGATTGTATAGATGATCCGATGCATAGTAGTTAATCTCAAAACACCAATCTTTAAGTACCTTTCACTACCCTCATAGGGGACCATCTACACGCTAATCTGGACAATCATAGAAAATTTCATCAAATTCGGATGAAAAATTAAGTTAGTAGATGTTTGTGATTGGATCAAAAAAATACTTAGCCTCTGCTAGGATTCGAACCCGCGACCCCTGGGGGATAATTCTATGTGCTACCCTCTGAGCTATTGAGGCCTAGTAATGTAATGAATAGGACTTGAGATTCTCACAGGGGACCATCCCTCTATGAAAAACTATTCCCTATCATTTTCATAGGGGACCATCTAAATACTACTTTGTAACATCCCTGAAAATTTCATTGAAATCGGATGAAAAATGTAGAAGTTATGGGCGTTACAAGGAATTCACGTTTGCGCATGCGCAGTCGCTTCTATCAGTCCGAGGACGATGATTTTCATAGGGGACCGTCTACACACTAACCCGCACAATCCCTGAAAACTTCATAGAAATAAAACAATAACTTCTTATAGTTATGCCCGTTACAAGGAATTCATGACAGACACACAGACACACAGACAGACAGACACTGAACCAAAATTGTTCAGGAAGGTCTAAAACGCAAAACGCGAGTGAAAATTTTGATTTTGGAGAACTTTTCTTTTTCATCGTTGAAAAGTGAAAACAAAGCTTCCGCTACCTTGGTAGACTCGGAAGCAAAATGACTGCCAAGTGGGTGTAGCACATAGCATCCTCGTATCCTTAAGGGGGTCTCAGTCGGTCGCCGTTCGATCCTCGTTCCGGGTTAGTATTTCCCTAAATTGTAGGGACAAAAACTTAATAAATTGTAGCTAAATTTGAAATTTTCAAGGATTTTAGAAATTTATAAGTGCATGGGAATTGAATAACTGAACGAATCATCAAAATCGAACTATAATGCCAGAGAAAAACGGGAAAAACATAACTGAATAAGGAAATTCACCTAACAAGGAACTTACAAGGAAATTCACGTTTGCGCATGCGCAGTGACTACTATATGTCTGGAGGTGGTGATTTTCATAGGGGACCGTCTACACGTCAACTCGCACAATCCCTGAAAATTTCATCGAAATCGCAATAACTTTGTTCCCGTTAGGATGTTGTCTTTCCTGGTGGTAGGTGCGCAGGGAGTGAAATCGTGCAGCTTCCCGAGTTGGTGGTAATCTCGTATCTAATTTGTTATCCTGACTGTTATTCGACAAATCTTCATATCTTCTCAATAATTTGGGTGTTTAAATTTATACGACATCATGTTACAGATGCAAAATGGATGGGACAGGAAAAAAATCCTCTTGTTTGGGGATGGCTTAATTTTCCCGGGGCCTTGCTCCCAAGAAAACCTCCAACGACCCTGCGCCTCAACAGCTCCTCGATAATTGCCTGCAGCTGCAAGAAATGTTGCTTAAATGCTTGCAGCTGCAGGTAAGCAAAGCTCAAGTATTCGGAGGTGTGCAATCATTGCAGTGGGCAGTCATGCGAAAATGTGCTATAGCACATGTGCTATATAGCTCTATAGAGCTCACGGCAGTTGTTGATCATATTAGGTATATCACCGGACTTTGAGTTGAGGAGACTGTCTATGCTCTTGAACTGTTACATGAACGGAACATACTCGTACTTCGCCATAACATGGTGACAATGACCAACCAGAAAGAAGAAAACAAATGGGTGTGGCACATAGCTTCCTCGTATCCAAAATCCGATTGTATAGATTAGATGATTCGATGCATGGTAGTTGAACTCGAAACATTAATCTCTAAGTACCTTCTACTACCCTCATAGGGGACCATCTACACGCTAATCTGAACAATCCTGAGAAATTTTGTCGAAATCGGATAAAAATTTTAGAAGTTATGGCTGGTACAAGAAGTTCACTTTTGCGCATGCGCAACAACTACTATTAATCCGGGGAAGATGATTTTCGTAGGGGACCATCTACACGCCAATCTGAACAATCCTAGAGAATTTCATCAAATTCGGATGAAAAATGTAAGTGTTATGGCTGTTACAAGAATTTTACATTTACGCGTGCGCAAAGACTAATGTCAATTTTAAGGACTTGATTTTCATTGGGGACCATCAACAACCTAATCCGCATAATCCCTGAAAATTTCAACGAAATCGAATAGAAAATGTGGAAGTTGTGGGTGTGATGATTTTCATAGGGGACCGTCTAATTTCTCGAAATCGGACAAAACTTCGGGTAGTTTTGCCGGTTGCAAGGATTTCATGACAAGCACATAGACACGGAACCAAAATTGTTCTGAAAGGTCTGAAACGTAAAACGCGAGTGGAAATTTGGATTTTGGAGAACTTTTTTTTTCAACCTTGAAAAGTGAAAATAAAGCTTCAGCTACCTTGGTAGACTCGGAAGCAAAATTATAAATCTGCATACTACATAATGAATCATTGTTACCATGAACACTGTAAATAAATATGCATACTAATTAAATTGTTGGATTGATTGTTGCGAAAACAGGTGCCTCAAGATATCCAACCTTCCAAAAATGGGTTAAACCCATTGGAAAAGTTGGTTAAAATTCCTCTTTGTTAAGATAAAATAATTGTGAGGTCACTTATTTCGGCTTAACACAGTTAAAAAATAGTAAAGTTGACCAAATTTGTTATTTATTGTACTTTTCGTGCCCCCCAATATTTGCTCTAAGACTTTTAGGGGGGGGGGGGGGTAGTTGATATAAATGAATGGTGCGAAGATACAACCTTCTGAAAATGGGTTTAACTCAGTTTTTGGAAAAGTTGACAAAAATCTCCACTTTTTGAGAGGGCATAAAAACCGTAAAGTTGGTCCGATTCTAATTTATTTTTTTTATCATGGACGCGCAATTTTGTCCTCTTTAATTAGTTACATAGTGAAATTTTTGGTAGGGTAGACCGTTTCAATGTTATAAGCCAAAAACCAAATAAATCCTAAAATTTCGAGGTTTTTCGAATATTTGAACATGACGCGGGATGCTTTCGAGGTCGAAAACTCTGATTACACATTGTGGAATCATCCCAAATAACATCAGCGAAAAAATCTTCTACCCTCCACCTTGCAATGTGACTTTGGATGAAAATTTGACTGGACTGGGTGGGATAAATTTACGTTGAAATTTTAGCTGTTCAAAATGCTATGTTCTTCTCTCGTATTTTGAGATCGAGTCTCAAAACACTCAATCCGGGTTAATATTTCCCTAAATTGTAGGGGCAAAATTTTTGAATTTTGAAATAGGGAAAAACTACTGAATAAACTGGTTTTCCTATTTTGGTTCATTATTTTCAATAATGAACCTTTGGAATCGACCAAGAAAAAATTTTTTTAACACCCCCTCAAAATTTGATGGTTTACGTTTCAAGGTACGAAAATCCAAAAACGCTGTAAATTATTACACAACGGTTTATTATTTTTATATAGATCACTCGTCTACAAAATCACCAACCATCCAAAATGAAGAGAAAAAGAAAAAAAAATAAATAAAAAAAAACAAAAAAAAAAAAATCAAAAAAATCAAAAAAAAATCATAATCACCAACCATCGATCGCATTTCGGTCAGCTCTAATTTGAACGGAGATTAGGCCTATTTTGCGATTCACACTCGTGTTTTGATTTATATATATATATATTTCAATATAAACCCTTAAATTTTCGTTGGGAGCGAACGGTATGTCCTACAGAGCTCCGCGTGGTCTCAAAAAATTCTAAAAATTCTATAGAATTTTAAATTGAAGGAAAAAACAACACCTTTATATCAAAATTTTTTGAGTTAGGGCGTTTTCAAAATTTCAAAATTGATTTCGGAACCCTTAGGAGTGACCTACATCAACCAAAAGCTTCGGGGCACAACTAGACCCCAAATGGAGCCTACATACCAAATTTCATCAAAATCGGTCAATGCTAAGTGGCAAAAGTGCCGCGTACGGCGGACGGACGACCAAATTTTTATTCGATTTTTGGATTCTACGTACCTTAAAACGTAAACCATCAAATTTTGAGGGGGTGTTAAAAATTTGTTTTTCTTGGTCGATTCCAAAGGTTCATTATTGAAAATAATAAACCAAAATCGAATAAAGATTTGCCGTACGCCGTACGCGGCACTTTTGCCACTTAGCATTGACCGATTTTGATGAAATTTGGTATGTAGGCTCCAATTGGGGTCTAGTTGTGCCCCGAAGATTTTGGTTGATGTAGGTCACTTCTAAGGGTTCAAAAATGAATTTTGAAATTTTGAAAATGCCCTAACCTAAAAAAAGTTTACATAAAGTTATTGTTTTTCCTTCAATTTAAGATTCTATAGAATTTTTAGAATTTTTGAGACCACGCGGAGCTTTGTAGGGCAAACCGTTTGCTCCCAACAAGAATTTAAGGGTTGGGCGTGCGATAAATCAGAAACACGAGTGTGAATCGCAAAAGAGGCCTAATCTCCGTTTAAATTTTAGTTGACCGAAATGCGATCGATGTTTTTCTTCATGTAGGATGGTTGGTAGCTTTGCAGACGAGTGATCAATATAGAAAAATAATAAACCATTGTGTAATAATTTGCAGCGTTTTCTCTGGCAATTATTGTTCGATTTTGATGATTCCAGCGGCAATATTTCAATTTTTCAATTTCCTAGGGCCATGCACTAATGAATTTCTACAATCCTTCAAAAATTCAAATTTAGGTACAACAGTTTATTTTATTTTTTTGCCCCTTCAATTTCACGAAATACTGACCCGGAACGAGAAACGAACACTGAGACCACCTTAAATTTCAAAGTTACCTTGTGCAAATCATTCGGATGAAGTATCTACAGGGTGTCCAAGTAACTACGCTCCCCCCACTTATTTTCTCTAATAGTGTAAGAAAAAAAATCGGATCAACGCTATTCTTCATAATTTTTTGCGTAGAATTCAAAAATGACAAAATTGCGCAGTGCGCAATCGCGCAACCATACGCAATCATGATCAACTTTGTTTTTTCAAATGAGAACCCCCATTTTTTATTGCAGATTCGGATTCTACGTCAAATTTTATGAACATTTTACTTCGGCAACTTTTTTTTTTGGACGCGCGCACCCCGCTCAGCGAGCGCTCAAAGATGCGCAACCCAGAGATTGCGCCAAAGTTGAGATGAAGGTAAACCTCAAGTGCGGCACAATACTTAGCACTGTTTTTCCTCGCTGAATCGCGTGGTGATATCCTTATCTTGATTTGATTTCATTTTACCGTATCTACAGCTGAAAAAGTCACTTTTTGAGGAGGAAATCATCGATTTTTTTACTAAGGGTAATAAATCATCCTAATAAAATGTAAAAAAAATTAAATTTCTAAAATTGTAAAATAACGGGAAACTATCGCAAACGCTATCGATGAAAAATTTTTGCTCAAAGCAGGGGCGTGCATTCCTGAAGGAGGAGCCCAGTTCGAACAATTTATAGCTTAATTGATTCAATCATTGTTCATCCAATCATGTTTTTAGAAGACTGAAAATTATTTTGTAAAATTTTGTGATAATTATGTAGAAGTTTCCCGTTATTTTACAATTTTAAAAATTTAATTTTTTACATTTTATAAGGATGATTCTGTAACCTTTGTAAGAAAATCGATGATTTCCTCCTCAAAAAGTGACTTTTTCGGCTGTAGATACCGTAAAATGAAATCAAATCAAGATTGGGATATCACCACGCGATTCAGCGTAGAAAAACAGTGCTAAGTATTGTGCCGCACTTGAGGTTTACCTTCATCTCAACTTTGGCGCAATCTCTGGGTTGCGCATCTTTGAGCGCTCGCTGAGCGGGGTGCGCGCGTCCAAAAAAAAAGTTGCCGAAGTAAAATGTTCATAAAATTTGACGTAGAATCCGAATCTGCAATAAAAAATGGGGGTTCTCATTTGAAAAACCAAAGTTAATCATGATTGCGCATGGTTGCGCGATTGCGCACTGCGCAATTTTGTCATTTTTGAATTCTACGCAAAAAATTATGAAGAATAGCGTTGATCCGATTTTTTTTCTCACACTATTAGAGAAAATAAGTGGGGGGAGCGTAGTTACTTGGACACCCTGTATATTTCGGGACGGCAAAATTTTCAAAAAAGGTTAATTCCTACAACTCGGTACCTACCCCTAGATTTCTTTGGCAGCGTATGCAAGCTTATTTGACCCTCCATCTATCAACTATACATAACAATATTTCTCCCTCTGGAGTTGTCTGTCACTAAGCTCCGAAAAGATGTGAAGTCCTCTCTTTCATGTGTACGCAAACGATGAGTATTCGAAATTATATCCAATATGTTCGATCACATCATAATATTTTATTATTGCCCATCTCAGTTGCTGAGGCCTCGGCATTTTGAGGTAAGTAAAACTATCACATTTCAAGCCTAATGAACGTTTGTGAGGATGAGGTCAGTTACGAGGGAAGGTGTAACTGGGGGGTCGCCGCTAATCGCAATTGCTTACATTAGCTGAATTAATTAGGTTGGATTCAATTGGTAGGGCGATAATGCAGGGTATCATGACGTCTCTGATTGATGCCACGATCTACGATGGACTCCTCAATATTACCTGAGCCAAAAACATACGCATCGTCTCCAAGGTTGGTAGGCTGTTGCCGTATCATGACTGGCCACTTGGGCACGGAACCCGCATTGTGTATACGAGTGCACTTGACCGCCTTATCTCTTTCTATATGTGGGTTACCAAATTGCAGAAAATCAACTCTGAAAGTCTAGAATTTATGTAGAGAAAAGAGGATTGGTCACTTGAGAGATGCTCCAACATCAACGTTACTGAATTCGTAATTATGATTTGTAATCGCTGACGACGAGACAAATGACAAAACGCTGCTAATTATTACCCAAAGTTTTGTTATTTTTCTATATAGATCACTTGTCTGCAAAGAACACGGCTTTCACCACCAACCAACGCCCTTCATTAATTTACGTAGTCAAGTGCAGAGTAGGTATCTTAATTCATAACTCTTACGTACATAGGTAATCTCTCTCTCTCTCTCTTATGTACATAAATTGTAATAATACAAATTACTTACTCCTAAGGACTTCCTCTTAAACTTACAAAAATAAGTAACGGGACTCGCCTGGAACAAAAGAGAAATACATAAATAACTTAATTCATTATGGATTATCAAGAACGCTAGGAGTCAAATTCTCATCTTTTGTGTTGAGGTTTGTCATTCGGGAGAGTATTTCAACATGATTGTGAATGTCATCATTATGTCAACTTCAACTCGACCTAATCGAACAGATTTAACGTTTTGAAATGGTCGTATGGCAATAAGTGGAAAGGCTATACTGTCCACCCAACTCGGTTGATTTGCTTCATCTAAGAACAAAATACCTACCTAATTTGATGAGCGATTATCAAAGGACATTATAAGCGGATACAGGCAGTGCCATTTAGAAGAAACCCCTTAGAAATTACCATCAGCTTAGGTGCACTATTAAGCCCCAAATGGAGCCCCAACGAAATTTCATCGAAATCGGTACATGGTAACTAATAAGGAAAATGCTGCGTACGAAGGACGGTGGACGGCAACGTTTTTATTCGATTTTAGGATTCTGCGTACCTTGAAACGTAGACCAATTCAAATTTTTTTTGGGGTGGGGTGAAATTTTTTAGTTCAATTCCAAAGTTTATTATTGAAAAGAATATACCAAAACTGCAAAGAAAACACATCACCCGCCTCCAATGATCTAAAGTTCTTGATGTTCATACCAAATTTGTTTTTGGAGAAGAGTTGTCTGTCAAAATTTCAACCCTCTCCCATCCATCGCAAAAGTACGACGTGAAATTATATTTCATATTTATTTATATTTGGAAATAAATTCTTCTCCTCTACAATCGATGGTATTGTACATAAATATTTACATCTAAACATTATCTCATCACTTACAGCACTCAGCAGTCACGTTCATCTGGCTGCTTGGTTTCAGGTTCCGAGATTCCCTGAACAATGGGGTGAGGGACAAGATTGAATCACCTTGTTCCAGCGATGATGGAGGGAGGATTGAGCCTCTTCTGGCCATCAGCCGACGCTTCTCCTCACCATGCGGTTTGAGTTCAGCTCCAAGTTCCACAGGGCCCACTTGCTCGTGGCACGCCGTCGAGTGGCCTTAGCCCAGAATCTAGACAGTTTGAACGTTCCTGCAGTCAGGACTCAGGTGGCCATCCACACCAGGATGATCAGTGGGTAATCAGCCCGAATCAGATCTTTGGCTATCTCGCCAATCCACATTCCCCGTCAGGTAATAGTTGTCCCAACTTTGTTTGATTTCGCTGTATGTTGGCAAGTGCTGCTGCAGCCTCTAATAGTACTGGCAAGCTTCTTAATTTTGGCAGCATTGAACTCCGCGAGTGAACTCTGGCCAGAGCCAGACTTCACTTAGAGCCACTAAGACTTCAATAATGAAAGCTCCTCATGTTGTTACCACGTACGAAACTACGCAAAAAACGATGACTTGAAAAACCAGGATGGAAGGCAATCACGGCAGATGACATACGTCAGAATCGGTCTGTTCTACGGCACAACCAACCTGTTTTGTTTCCATACGAAATCAAACGTAACTTATTGTACGTGTAGACACCTAATTAGTAGTAGTAGAAGTATCATATCAATGGTTAGTATCTCTTACCTGAGTAACTGGTGTTGTTGAATCAACGTCTTCATGTAGAGGAACACAGCGAACTCAAATAACTCACGTTCACTTGAACGAATCGGATAATAATCTCTACCTCGCGGAAACCGATCGCGAATCACAAAAATCAAAACTAGGGAAACAAAGATGGAGCTGAAGATCTTATTATAAATCGGGAGGCACTGTACAGTTTAAAAAGTTATAAGACGGGCACGCCAGACTGACTTGAAGATGGCGGTCAGTCCACTGTGAATCAGTACCAGTATTTAATTTTGAATTCGTTATTTGAATTAATGATGATGGGATCCAAATATTACCTATTTAGAAGGCGGTGTCGATAGGAAAATTCAGTCCACTGTGAATCAGTAACAGTATTTAATTTTGAATTCGTTATTTGAATTAATGATATTGGGATCCAAATATTACCTATTTAGAAGGCGGTGTCGATAGGAAAATTCAGTCCACTGTGAATCAGTACCAGTATTTAATTTTGAATTCGTTATTTGAATTAATGATATTGGGATCCAAATATTACCTATTTAGAAGGCGGTGTCGATAGGAAAATTCAGTCCACTGTGAATCAGTACCAGTATTTAATTTTGAATTCGTTATTTGAATTAATGATATTGGGATCCAAATATTACCTATTTAGAAGGCGGTGTCGATAGGAAAATTCAGTCCACTGTGAATCAGTACCAGTATTTAATTTTGAATTCGTTATTTGAATTAATGATATTGGGATCCAAATATTACCTATTTAGAAGGCGGTGTCGATAGGAAAATTCAGTCCACTGTGAATCAGTACCAGTATTTAATTTTGAATTCGTTATTTGAATTAATGATATTGGGATCCAAATATTACCTATTTAGAAGGCGGTGTCGATAGGAAAATTTGAAACCAATTTTTGAATTATTCCATTATAATAATTACGTCCGTGAGTTTAAGTATTCAGTTGTCAAGAGAAGAATTTATCACTGCGACATGCTACATCAGCGTATTCAACAGCAATAGGTATTACTACTCAATGGAACAGCTGTTCGAGATATCACTCCGAATCGTCCTTGAAGTGCTATTCCCTTCTCATCGCGTTTCCCTACCATCTATCGTCCTCTATGAAACCTTGTGTGTTTCATTATGTATTAATGTAATATTTTTCGAGAATCTTGAGTAGAGTCAGTAATTATTCTTGCCGGAATTTACCAACGTATTTCGCTTGGTCGTAAATCTGAAAATCATGGTCCTATGGACCAGCTGTCTATTTCAATCGATGCATAAATAGAAAATAATACCCAGATTCTACCAAGGTTCCACTACCTACCACTTCACAATCAAGTAAACGCTTCACACTCAATTCGAAGGAAAAAATAGTAGTGGGTGCCTTCATCAGGAAATATTGTTAGGTACTGGATGCTAACACAACGGTCGCAATTTGGTGAGTTAAAATTTGAACGGAGATTATGCTTCTTTTGCGATTGACACTCGTCGGATCTGATGTCAACTACACCCCAAATGGAGCCCGCAAACTAAATTTTTCATCAGGAAAATGCCGCGTACGGCCGACGTACGGCAACTTTTTTATTTGATTTTCGAATTCTACGTACCTTGAAATGTAAACCAACAAATTGTATGGGAGGGGGTGGGGGGGGGGGGGTTAAATTGTTTTTGTTATGTTTTTGCAGTGAGGGAAATGTGCTAAGCCGTAGTAGAGCTCTGCATTCGAACGGCTCGACTATCCCTACCTGCGTTCATGTATTGCGGGCTTGCTTCACAAAACTGTATTAGGCGCCAAAACGTTCCCATTGAGGACATTGGAAGTCCTCATCAAAATTGGATTGAAAATACTTGAACCATTACGTCAATTTCATACCCTCAGATTCATCTCAATTATTCTATAAGGTGACTATAACCAAGTGCGCACATCTCTTTCTTCTCCAGCCAGGCTTGTGCGCTACTTGGGGTTCCAGCTTTACCAGAAGCTAACCTGAAAGAACCACACGGACAGAAGAAAAGAGAAATACATAAAAAGGTAAGAGAATACATGACAGAATTCGACGGGCATAATTACTACTTAGAAAAGAATCCCCATTGAGCCTGTCTACAAAACGACAGCTAACCTGACCCTTGTGGATGTACTCGAGCGGTGTATGGGGTTCTGCAGCTGACAATCATATCAGAAGGATTCAGACGTTCAGCTCTAGCACCGAAGGCGAGAGCTTATTTCGGTTTGGGTCTTTCTAGATGTCTACGGAATATTTCAGCCCGAAATGATAGGCAGTCAGAGAGAAGCAATAGCTGTGACCTGACGGACAAACGAAATCTGATTCGTGTAAACGTTTTCAGTAACCGAGAACTTGATGACGATTCGATCAATAGAACATTTTTTCCCCCCTTCGAACATTCTACTAAAACAACAAAAATATGCATGAATCTGGTCGATCTAAACAAATAAAATTGAAGAAACGATTTCGGTCCATGAGAATTTCGGAATTTAAGATTGTGTTCAATTTTGGTTTATTACTTCCAATAATGAACCTTTGGAATCGAGCAAGAAAAAATTTTAACCCCCCTCAAAATTTGATGTTTTACGTTTCAAGGTTTTAGAAACAAACGAAACCATTCACACGACCAACTATCGTTAAATGTGCAATTATTGCGAAATTTATGAGACTACCAACACCCACGTGTTAGTATCCCTGTCAGGTAGCCCAAGAGGACCCACATCCCCCATCAGCACCTCCACTGGATTAGAACGGGTTCCTTGAGCCATACCAGGTTGATAGGTAGGGCATATTTGGGTCAGAGTGAATTGCACTTGAACCTCCATTGACGGAAGTGAGCCAAATTTTAGCTGACCATATAAGATCATTTTTTGTTTCTTTTGATCTTTTTTTGTTTTCTTAAATTTCACGCCATAACATCATGCTTCCATGACAACCAAGAACCATATCGATACCTTAAAGCACAAAAGCGCAATGTCCATCCATCTTCCAAATTTTTAAATTTTTTTTTTAATTTCAGAAAAACTCAAATTTAACAAAACTATTATTGACCTTCTTGACGATTATAGCTTGAAAATGTTTTGAAGAGTTAAAGAGTTCAGTGTAGTAAGCCATTATTTTAGGAATTTTGCACTGGTGAAAACTTCTTTTGCGTTTTTCTGAAAACTCCGTTTTTGGACATAGCTCTTTTGTGCTTTAAGGTATCGATATTTCGTATTGAAGGCACCTACTATTTTGGGATAACGATGTTCTGCTGGCACATGTTAATTACTTTAAATCGACATTATCTTTATTGTTAACCTTGCACGATAATATGGTTGGTAGGTTTCTTTAAAGGAACCCCGCTCTGGTCGTGGTTTTATTAATGGATCACCCGTTCTTCGATGACGAGTGATCTTTTTAAAAAACCGTCTGCTAAGTGGGTGTGGCTCATTGTTTCCTCGTATCCATAACCAGTATATATTGTATAGATGATCCGATGCTTATAAGTTGATCTAAAAACATCAATCTCTAGTACCTAGCACTACCCTCATAGGGGACTCCACACATCAACCTGCGCAATCTCTGAATACGGTTGGAAAATGTATAAGTTAAGGCTGCTACAAGGTTTTCATGTTTGCGTATGCGCAGCGGCTACTATTAGTCTGAGGGTGGTGATTTTTATAGGGGACCATTTACACGCCAACCCGCACAATCACTGAAAATTTCATAGAAATTGGTTGAGAATTGTAGAAGTTATGGCTGTGGCTAAGATTTCATGACAGACAGCCAGACACGGAACCAAAATTGTTTAAGAAGGTCTAAAACGCAAAACGCGAGTGGAAATTTTGATTTTGGAGAACAATTTTTTTTCAACCTTGAAAAGTAAAATAAAACTTCCGCTACCTTGGTAGACTCGGAAGCAATAATAACAACAACAATTTGCACAATTTGCAGCGTTTTACTAAGGAAAGGCTGAATCCCCATTCGTAAGTAAGATGGCGAGCAACGACATAGGTGCATGCAACTTTAACAATTCTTGAAGTACATTCTACAACACTTCGTAGAAAAGTGCGCTTGGTGTCAAAATTCTTACAACCAAACCAGTTTTATTTGAAAATATAAGAGACGGTTTTCCTCTCATTACGAAACCCGATTCCCTGATATTTATTCAGCATGTAAGAAATATGGATTTATTATTGTTTTACGTGTTTGAGACGGCTAGCTGGGATTCAACCGTGTTAGGAAAAGGAAATCAACTGTGTTAGGATTCAACTCCGTTAGGAAAAATAAGCTTCTGACGTCTTTTCACTCCTGGACATCATTTTGCAAAACCGCTTGCAAGTGTAGGGAGGTACTTAACCCCTTTTACTTTCGGAACATTTGATGCTCATTTGCCTGAGAGAAAGTTAGGTGATTGGTACTTGGAGTCACCCTTGACTGGTCATCTCGCCTCCTCTCGCTACCACCGGATGTCCCCTACTTTATTTCGCTTTGACCAAGCCGAGTCTGCAGTCCTCGACAACCTCCGCCCAGCTCGGAAGGAGAAATCATCAGAGGGCCCGCGATGAACGACTATGGGTAAGAACAGACATAAGTACAACTGCTTATCTCTATGTTGATTCTTTTGACATTTTGGTCTTCATGTGTGGTTTGCAAGGCAGGATCAAGATGCAAAAAATATCAGAATTTCTTGTTCTCCAGAAAATCAAATTTGAAGGTAGCGGAAACCCGGTACATAGGGCCACTTCTGAAGCTGACAGAATGATTAAAAATGTATTTTTCAATACATCAGACTATCTTTGGATTTGAAATCCCATTCGTACAGCATGAGTGAATGATCGAATTTGTAAAATTTCTATTTTATTGACTTCAAAAACCTCAAACATACCCTCCTCGTCACCCCAAGCTGATAGAATACCTACCCACACGTGAATTGACGATTTTAATTTTTTTTTCTTTCTACAGTTACTTACCATTACCATCACAACACCAAATGTAAACACAGGATAAAAGCTTTGAAAATGTCAGTAATCCATTTCCATGTTCTACTCGTCTCTACGAACTCATAGAGTACCCACTCGGCAACTCGGAAATTATTGAGCCCGACGAATATACTGATCCCCAAAATACAACATTTTACTTCATTTTTAGATAATTTTGGGTTTTTGAAATGATATCTATTCAATAAATTAAGCGCTAATACATAATTATACGCACATAAAAGTCGGAAAATCTCGTTTTTTGGCCCTATTTAGCCTTTAATTAGTTTTTTTTTCATTTTCCTAGAATCTCAAAGTAAGCATTAGCATTGATGTTTGTCCCTTTGGTCATGGAATCCACAAATAACACCTCTTTTCTGCCCCAAAACACTCTTTTGCTCAGAGAAGTGGACTTGAAATTTTTTGCTGATAGGGAGTGGATATGGCGCTGTTGCCATTGGGATAAAAACACATACCAAGTTTAATATTGCTGAAGAAAACTATTTTAAATTGATGTGAAAAAAGTCATGAAACATTATTTAATTAAGTAATTTATTATCCTCATTAGCGAACGGTTGGGCTTACAGAGCTCATGAAAAAACAACACCTAGGTATATTAAAAGTTTTCGAGCTAGGTCATTTTGAAAATCCACCCCCCCCCCCCCACGTTTTATCACTTAAAAATTGTTGTTACTAAACACTTCGGGGTACTCTAGACCCCAAATAGAGCCCATAAAGCGAATTTCATCAAAATCGGTCCACGGGAACTGAGCGAAGTGGGTGTATTTTCCGTACAGGGAACAGAAAATACGGAAACGTACAGCGGACAAACGGAAAATATTTCATTCGGTTTTTGGATTCTACCTACCTACCTTGAAACGTAGGTAAACCGAATTTTATTGTCAAAGGGGGGGGGGAGGAATTTTCTTTCTCGCTCGATTCCAAAGGTTCATTATTGAAAATAATAACTGAGAGTTTGTCATTGCTGGTTTCCAATATCCGTAAATCTATGAACAAAACAATGTAGACTGAAATGTACGATTCTCATATGATTGGATATTTTATGGCGGTGTGAACTTTACAGAATACTTGTTACATGCTTAGTATAATTTGATGAATTCCACGAATGTTGAATTTATTTCACCATTTATTTTACCAACCCAACATACAACTGACGATTAAAGTTTTATTACAGGGATGAAACGACCGTCATTTTCACCATTAATGGAAAGGTCTATAAAGGTGAGTAATCATAGAAATACCCAATAATGAACATTATTTATTTATTCGAAGATAATTAATTGGGTTCATTCATCAACCGGAAAAAAAATTTCAGTGGAGAACAAATACCCGATCCACCCGTTTGACGTGGATTTAGTTGTACAGTACATCCTTATTACAATTTAAGGGGGGATTCAGGACTCACGATAGATCAGAAACACGAGTGTGAATCGCAAAAGAGGCCTAATCTCCGTTCAAATTTTAGCTGACCAAAATGCGATCGTTGTTCGTTTCTTCGAGTTGTACCCAGTTTTGCGTCCTTAAAAACCAGTAGTCAAATTTCCTAATAATTAGGGCAACTTCAACTCCTTGTGTCTTCGAACTGAGTTTATTTATTACAAATAAACTTGATTGTGAACTACATAAAAATAAAGCAGACGTGGTGGCGGACTCACGACGGGGGTATCATTGATCAACAATATTGTGAGGATTGGTTATTCGAAGAGTTTTGAGAGTTCATTTTGGTTTATTATTTTCAATAATGAACCTTTGGAATCGACCAAGAAAAAAAATGTAACACCCCCTCAAAATTTGATGGTTTACGTTTCAAGGTAGGTACGTACTCGTAGAATCCAAAAATCAAATAAAAATTTGGCCGTCCGTCCGCCGTACGCCGTACGCGGCACTTTTGCCACTTAGCATTGACCGATTTTGATGAAATTTGGTATGTAGGCTCCATTTGAAGTCTAGTTGTGCCCCGAAGATTTTGGTTCATGTAGGTCACTTCTAAGGGTTCCAAAATCAATTTTGAAATTTTGAAAACGCCCTAACTCAAAAAATGTTGATAAAAGGTATTGTTTTTCCTTCAATTTAAGATTCTATAGAATTCTTAGAAGTTTTTGAGACCACGCGGAGCTCTGTAGGACAAACCGTTCGCTCTCTACGAGAATTTAATGGTTTTACGTACGATAAATCAGAAACACGAGTGTGAATCGCAAAAGAGGCCTAATCTCCGTTCAAATTAAAGCTGACCGAAATGCCATCGATGTTTTTCTTCATATTGGATGGTTGGTGGCTTTGTAGACGAGTGATCTATATAGAAAAATAAAAAAATAATAAACCATTGCGTAATGATTTGCAGCGTTTTTATATGACGATCCTACTGAAAAGCAGAGTCGATATGAACTTCGTTCCCAATCCAATCTTTCGACGGTACTTGTAAGTCCCGAGGAAACAGCGAAAAAGGGGGTATTTAGTCAGCAGATGGACTACGATATGTGTCAAACATGTGGCTCAATTCGGAGGGGAATTCGATCGTTTTCCATCAAGTAACCTTGCGTCAGTCTGGTGGGATCGATACAGAGTCGTGTCAATATGATCTCTTCCTTCCTCGAATATACAAGAGATCCCGTCGGCAATCTGGGAGTTTTACTGAGGAAGTCCATGTGGACACACACGTTTTAATTTCCCACCGCTTCTGGTGTTCCATGAAGTTCCACTGAGACTGCCAAGAGCACCCTTCCAGGACAGCCCCAAATCAACTTTTCGATTACAGCTCTACTCGTAAAGTGGGTGAGGTTTCATTTTTTCCTCTGCTAATTATTTTGTCGGTCGAAGAAAGTAAGTAATAGTTAGTCGAGCCAAACGAAAGACAAAAAAAAAGGGCGAGAAAAAGAGGGAAATAGCGTCCGTCGTTCCACTTGGGTACTCGAACTAGCCCACATTGGCTAGACTGAGGAGGTCAGCCGATGTTCTTCTACCTCTGCTTCTCTCGTATTTTGTGGTTTCAGATGCTTGCGTGAGCTTGAGCGTACGCAAATTCACCACTGAGGGTAGAAAGTATTGAAACATCTCATAATTTTCGTGAAAAAACAAAACATCAAATTAGTTTGCAACGTAGGTGTGGCAGTTTCCTCGTACTCATGCTCAATGGCTTTAATCATCTGACTATAAAAAAAATAATGGATCATCTGCGCCTCAACCCACACAATTTAATTTTAATTTTAATAGGATGTGTGCGGCAAGGAGTTCACGTTTGTGCATAGGCAGAGAATACCGATGATCAGATCAGGATGGATTTCTTAGTAGACCGTGTAATTCCTAAATGCATAACGGGAGCCAACTTGGAAAAAACACATTTTTTATTTTAAAAAACGCCTGATAAAACATTTTTTACTTCAAATTACATATTATTGACATACTTAACCAGTCAAGGAAAAATGTATTTATTCATTTATTTATTTATTTATTTATTTATTTTTTTTTTTTTTTGAAAGATCATAATATTGTTTATTTTGTCTACAAGCGAATTCATCGAACGCTGAGATCACCATGAGTTTGAATTCGTACATCCGCGAAGTGGCGAATCTCAAAGGCACGAAGTACATGTGCAGGGAAGGAGGTTGCGGCGCCTGCATTGTTAGTATGACGGCAAAAGACCCTCACGGAAAGAAGCGAACTTTTGCTATCAATTCCGTAAGTATGTTAATGATTATGTAAAATTTTAATCGATTTATTTGTTTTACCTGAACATACAAGATAAGATAAGATAAGATAAGATTTTCCGAGACTTATCATAATCATCGCCATTAAAATATATACAGAATTATTTTGGTGTTGGGTCTAATGTATCCTCAAAGTTTCAAGTCAATATACTCGTACACACCAGTAGGCAAACATACACGCGAACACAAATACTGATTAGTCCAATCAGATGACTCATGTACATTCGACAACTACTTACCTTGAGTATACGAGTAGTAAATTTACTTTCAGTGTTTGGTGCCAGTTTTGAGTTGCCACGGCACAGCAATCACGACTGTTGAAGGAATCGGTAACCGAACCAGAGGGTACCACCCTGTGCAGTCAAGTTTGGCCATCTTCAACGGGACACAGTGTGGCTACTGTAGTCCAGGGCAGGTTATGAACATGTACAGGTAAGCTGAAGTATCAGATTTCCCAAATTGAATATTAATAAAATTATTCAAATAATAATACAGCCCAAACCATTAATTAATTTTGATAGGCAAGGATAATTTGTATGGAATTAATTTGAAGGAAAATATTGGTAAAATGGAGGAATTGGTGCCAATAACCTCCTATCTCGCTAGGAACTTGGCAACTGATTCCGCCGTAACTTGCCCTCCAACGTCTTTGAACCAGTTTATAACCTTATTTTTCAACTGCAATTGATATCAAAACGATAGACGAAGCATGGGAGATCGATTATACATATATAGTTCTAGAATCAACAGAGGAGGGTTTCGTAAGTACTCCTCTTTTCCTTGGCATTTATTTTCAAACAAAGTATTTGAGGTGGGGAGAAGATGAAACAGAATCTTCTCTCATCCCTCTCAGTATTTGTTATGCAATTCCAATTTTGAAAAACTCGAATGTTTCCTTTGTATTCCACGATTTTAAAGGTTCTGACTGTTGAAACCCATTTTTATTGATATTGGTACTTAAGGTATTAACTCCCATATTAATACACAAATTATGCCTTAAATCTCTGTTCATTTCAACCATCCCTCTCCCTATTATAGAACCTCCATCACTCCTTCTGACCACTGAATAGTCGGTACCTGTACCTTTTTCTGCCCTTATACGTAAAGCTGTCATTCTGAAACATTCTAGACTTATTGGAAACTTGGATAGTTGACTGTTACTTAGGTTCATAAAGCGAAAGAGCTGTGCTTTTGATTGCTGTGGCTTAGAACAGTAACTTCATTTTTTGCCACGTTCGTTCTAATTTTTTTCTTTTTTTTTAATTACAGTTTGTTGAAAAGCAATCCAAACGTAACCAAAAAAGAAGTTGAAAACGCGTTCGGAAGTAATATTTGCAGATGTACCGGATATCGACCGATATTAGATGCCTTCAAGTCACTTGCTTCTGATGCTCCCAATTTTAAGGAAGAAGCCGTAGGGACCACAGACATTGAGGTAGTATATACATAAAATATCTTCTTACTCACCTACAATAACAGAATTTCATCCGAACTTTCAATTAGGAATTCTGAATTAACTTTTTGAGTGGGGGCCCATCAACATCTAGTAACTATAGTTACTATTTAAAGTTAAGTTAAAGTTACTTTGTTTTTTATTTAACGGATGACTAGCATCGCAAAAACACATTCTGTGTTCCTATGATTTCATACAGAGTATGGAAAAAGAAATAAACGGGGGGGTGCAGGGGGGCGGAGCCCCCCGCCGAGGCGCAAAGCGCCGGGTTTTCTGGACAAAACTAAACGGAGAAAATTGTATGCAGGATATGTAGGAGGAACCCGATTCAGCAGAAAACCGCAATTCTATCATACACCCCTTTAGAATTCATTTAATCAACTTTCTTCATATCTTGTGCAAATAATGTATCTGAACTGTCTGTGACAAGTTGAAGTGAAAGAAGTGGCGGCTGATAATAACATTGAGATCATGGGATTGTAATGACGCGGGGCGTAAAGCGAGGAAAATTTCATGGAGTTACTCTCCTTGGTAAAACCACCCCTGTACCATGGTATCCGGAAAATAGTGTGAAGTCTCGCACCAGATGCGTATTTATAAATACGCATCTGGTGCGAGACTTCACACTATTTTCCGGATACCATGGTACAGGGGTGGTTTTACCAAGGAGAGTAACTCCATGAAATTTTCCTCGCTTTACGCCCCGCGTCATTACAATCCCATGATCTCAATGTTATTATCAGCCGCCACTTCTTTCACTTCAACTTGTCACAGACAGTTCAGATACATTATTTGCACAAGATATGAAGAAAGTTGATTAAATGAATTCTAAAGGGGTGTATGATAGAATTGCGGTTTTCTGCTGAATCGGGTTCCTCCTACATATCCTGCATACAATTTTCTCCGTTTAGTTTTGTCCAGAAAACCCGGCGCTTTGCGCCTCGGCGGGGGGCTCCGCCCCCCTGCACCCCCCGGTTTATTTCTTTTTCCATACTCTGTATGAAATCATAGGAACACAGAATGTGTTTTTGCGATGCTAGTCATCCGTTAAATAAAAAACAACAATAATAAATGTGGAGTCTTTGGCAATAATAAAATAAATAATTGTTAGACATTTAATTTGGTCTAAAACCCTATAAATGTTATATAAATAAATATGTAACTACAAGAAAAATACTATATAAATTGAGAGCTTTCCAACGAATGGTGAACAATTTCTGTGCAATGAACACTGCGGGAGTTCTATTTCCTTACCAACGGCTTGGTTGCACGTGAAAATCATTATAAAAGGCGCGTAACGGTTTTTTCTGTCGCTTTTTCGTGACGATTTTTTTCGGTAGGTCATCGCAAAAACACATTCTGTGTTAAAATAATTACATTGACAATTCTCTGTTTTTTTTCTGTTCAACCTCCTTGGAGCTCTCCTCGATATCATTGTAACTGGGTGGCCGAGAATATATTTAAAAGGCTGATTGTACGCGTAATTTGAATTAGTTATGGTATGTTGAATAAAATTAGTTGGAACAGAACATGGCAGAGAATTGAATCATCATGGGGGGGTGGGAGGAAGGAGCGACACACATACTGCTACTAGTCCACATAAGATAGGTACCTACTCCTCAAATTTGAGCTTTTGAAGTAGGTACTGGAATACTAAAAACTGAGAAAACGTCGTTTACGATTGTTGGTCTAACTGCAATGAATTGGATAACCCATAGGCACTTGTCGGATGCTCTCTAGGGACCAACCCAAACATTTCCCGAAAATTACATCAAACTCGTTCGACTTTTTGGCGTGGTTTTGTCCGTCACTGAGAATGTACCACATACAGACACGTACAGTGATCCAGAGTAGTTACTATTGGGTTGAATGCGAGAGGAAATTTTGAATTTGGAAGACACAATTTTACCACTTCTCCTCGACTTTAAGGCACCCAATCGAGCAAAGTGGTTGCCAAAATTGCATTTTCAATATTTGTGTATAACAATTTTTTCCTAAATTTGAAAACAATGAAGGACCTAATTTCTGAAAAAAAACTTGTTTGTAAGTCACCTCAAAAGTAAGTTTCCTTGGAGCTGTTGAGTTACCTTAAATTGTACCTACGAGTATATAGATTGGTTAAGACAAATTGGAAAAAGGAGACGAAATAAGAGTTTATGTGTTAACTTGTCGGTACCTACTTACCTGAATATTGCATGGATTCCGTATGTTAGGATCTGATGGTGAAATGCACCTTCAAAGGGGACAACTGTAAGGGAAGATGTGATAAATGCCCGAAGATACAGAGAGAAAGGACAGATTCTACCGAGGACTTGGAGGAAGTGGACTTTGTGGAAGTCGCCTTAGCTCCGGAAAACGTCAAGCTTTCGTGGAATGGCTACAGTCACTGGTTCAGAGTCAAAACCGTTTCTGAAATATTCCAAGTGTTTGATCTGATTGGACCAACGTCGTACAGACTGGTTGCAGGAAACACGGCACAGGGTAAGAATAATTTATGTACTTCTGTTTGGCTGTCTGTTCTGAACCGATTTGAGCTCAACGGCTCAGCTGAATATCAACAAATTTGGTACATTTATGTTGTATGTGGTATTACTGTGTGCAAGCCAGTGATTGGCGCCTTGTGAATTGCTATGGAAAGGATGGAAAGGATTTATCTGCGAGAGTCAAACGACCGCTCTGTTTGTTTCATTTTCAGATAAGAAATAAACAACCACCAGAGATATGAAATAAGCCACTGTATGATGAATTATTTTCAATTTCAGGTGTCTACCGTGATCCAGTTCCTCAGGTATTCATTGACATTAATCCAGTGAACGAGCTGAGGACTTTTGATGTGTATTCCGAGCATGTGGAGGTGGGCGCGAATCTCACTTTGTCTGATTTTATTCGTCTCCTGCGGAAAACTTCCATCGAACACTACCTTATTTTTGGGTACGCAGAGCAAATGGCTGCTCATATCGAGCTGGTGGCTCACATACCAGTTAGAAATGTGAGTAAAACCATGTAAAACGCATAATTTACTCAACTAAACTACCAAGACTCGACCCCCCGCAGATGGCAGGCGGCCCTATAGGGACTTTTTAGGACGTCCCAGAATAAGACTAGGGCGTCCTTAAGCGATTAATCGGGGGTGAAGGAGGACAAGATTCGAAGGGGAAAAAATTAATCACATAGAAATACCTACGTTTTGGACCATTCTGAAACCAAATCCGCAAAAAATCATAGGTGTAGGTATACAGGGTGTCCCGCAAGTTATCCACCAAACTTCGGGAGTAGTTTCTACAACTAATTTGCAACAAAAAAATATCTCCACACAATTTTCCTTTAACCCCTTAAAATCCGAATTTTTTACTTTTAAGATTTTTTTCGTGTTTTCGACCCTACACCGTTTAAACGGTCACGACTCCCTTGAATTACAACCAAAAATTAAAAATAAGGGTACCTTTGGAAAGAGCATAAAATTTCACAATATATGAGGCGTTGACCAGTCGAGAAAAACAAAACGCTATAGTAGTACCTCAAACTTAAATAGTCAAATTCTGTTTTTTTTTTAATGTTGATGATTTTTTCTAATTAAAATAAGGTATTTGCCAGAGGGGCTCAAAAGCTTAAAAACTGCTCTATTTTATCAGCTTTCCAACGGTCACCCAATTTTTAGTTTTACTGTGGAATTTGAGGGAGAAAATGGTGTTTCAATGCGAAAAAAGTGCATTTTTTCAACGAAATCGACGGTTTGACGGGTGGAATCTGGTGTCTGCTCAGCCGCTGCTCCTCAAAGTCTGCGCCCGATATCGTTGAAAAAAATGCACGTTTTTTCGCAATAAAACACCATTTTCTCCCTCAAATTTCACAGTAAAACTAAAAATTGGGTAACCGTTGGAAAGCTGATAAAATGGAGCAGTTTTTAAGCTTTGGAGCCCCTGTGGCAAATACCTTGTTTTAATGAGGAAAAATCATCAACATTTTCAAAAAAACAAAAATTAACTATTTTTTAAATTTGAGGTAAAAATACTACTCCTGCGTTTTGTTTTTCTCGACTGGTCAACGGCTCATCTATCGAGAAATGTTTTGCTCTTTTCAACGGTATTCTTATTTTTAATTTTTGAATGTAATTTAAGGGAGTTATGACCGTTTAAATGGTGTTAGGTCGAAAATACGAAAAAAAAATTAAAAGTCAAAAAAGTGATTTTAAGGGGGTTAAAAGAAATTTGCTAATAGACATTTTTTGTTGCAAATTAGTTGTAAAAACGCTGCAAATCATTGCTCAAAGGTTTATTATTTTCTGTATAGATCACCTTTCTGTCTCCATCAATAGCACCTACCACCATCTGTATTCTCCCTTGACCTTCCCTCTCAAATTTCAGCTTCCTGCGTTCAATAGGATTGAAAATGACTTCGGAGCTCACTCAGCTGATCAGTGATCTGAAGAGTGAAGAAGAGCTCCTCGAATGCTGAAGACGTCTGGAAGAGCACTTCCATTCAATAGGATTGAAAATGGCTTCGGAGCTCACTCAGCTGATCAGTGATATGAGGAGTGAAGAAAATCTCCTCGAATGCTGGAGACGCCTGGAAGAGCACTTCCATTCAATTGGATTGAAAATGGCTTCGGAGCTCACTCAGCTGATCAGTGATCTGAGGAGTGAAGAAGATCTTCTCGAATGCTGGAGACGCCTGGAAGAGCACTTCCATTCAATAGGATTGAAAATGGCTTCGGAGCTCACTCAGCTGATCAGTGATCTGAGGAGTGAAGAAGATCTCCTCGAATGCTGGAGACGCCTGGAAGAGCACTTCCATTCAATTGGATTGAAAATGGCTTCGGAGCTCACTCAGCTGATCAGTGATCTGAGGAGTGAAGAAGATCTCCTCGAATGCTGGAGACGCCTGGAAGAGCACTTCCATTCAATAGGATTGAAAATGGATTCGGAGCTCACTCAGCTGATCAGTGATCTGAAGAGTGAAGAAGCCTTTGAGCAATGAGCGTTTTTTACCCACCAACATTTTTTTTACCTACCAACTTTTTTTAACCTACCAGCTAGGTACTACCTACCACACCATACTGGCTTCACACCTTCACAATCAAGTTTATTAGAAAGAACTAATCGCTTCACACTCGATTGGAAAAATAGAAAGCTTCATATGGAAATTTGATTACTGGTTACGCAGAAGGCAAAACTGTAAACAAATCGAAGAAATGAACAGCGATCGCATTTTAGTCCGATAAAACTTGAATGGAAATTAGACCTCTTTTGCGATTCACACTCATGATTCTGTTTTATCGAAGGAAAACCTTCGAGTACTCGTAGGGACCGAACGGTTTGTCCTACAGAGCTCCGGGTGGTCTCAAAAATTTTTAAAAATTCAATACTATTTTAAATTGGTGAAAAAACGATACCTTTATTTCGAGAGTTTTCGAGCCAGGGCACTCTTGAAATTTTCAACCCTTAATTTTCACCCCTTAGAAGTGACCTACATCAACCAAAAGCTTCGCGGCACAACTAGACCCCAAATGGAGCCCATATACCAAATTTGAACCAAATCGGTCCAGTGTTGCTAAGAAAAGTGCCGCGTACGGCGTACGGCGTACGGCGGACGGACGGAAATTTTTTTATTCGATTTTTGGATTCTACGTACCTTGAAACGTAAAACATCAAATTTTGAGGGGGGTTAAAATTTTTTTTTTCTTGCTCGATTCCAAAGGCTTATTATTGAAAATAATAAACCAAAACTACTCCCGAAGTTTGGTGGATAACTTATGGGACACCATACGTGGGTGTATGGGTGTAAGTGTGTGTGACGAAATATTATGTACTCTGCCCAGGCCTTATTCTCCAGCCGATTTGCGTGGTTCTTTTTTTCGACACAGAATACTTCAGTTGCAGACTACTTCATCATAGTATCAAAATTTGCCTGAGGAGGGGTCGAGTGGGGGAATATATTCCGAGAATAACCGATTACTCGATAGATAATTCTTTCTAATGGAACCCAAGCTTTGAAATTCAGGGAACTTTATCATTTTACCTCTTGATTTTGATGAGATATTTTTTTGTACCTCTGTGGACCAAATCAGTGGTATCATTAAAGCGCCACGACACCGGAAACCGAGTATTATATGGGTTTTGGCTGTTTCACCTTGAATACAGATGACTGTGATCTTCTTCCAATGTTTAACCCCATTACCGTTGTGTTGCCAGGCTGGCACCGTGAGAGGTGGAAGAGGGTGGGAGACTCGAACTAGCAGTTGGGTCTCATTGATTTTAAAATGCTGCTCAAATTCGGGAATCCATTGTCAGTAGAAGTGTTACGGTGTCTAGCGGTGAGGGGCGGGTTTACACGTTGGATACCTTATTACCGTAGATTTCCGATTTCAAAATATCCAGTTTGGGGCTCTTATAATCCTAAAAACCAAAATCAATGTTGAGTTGAAATTTTTCATAATTTCCCTAAGTTTACAATTCGTTGTATACTTAACGTGCCTACCTCACTTGTTGTTTACAGGTTGGAACAATAGCAGGAAATTTATCAATAAAACACCAGCACAGAGAATTCCCTTCTGACATATTCCTCATTCTGGAAACTGCAGGAGCAACGCTTATCATAGGTAGAGTTCACGACTTTGATTTATGTAATATCTCAACAAATTCAATAATAAGTATGCCTGCATGTCTGTATATGCATCCAAAGCCAAAAATGCCCGTCAAATTGAGTGGGCAGTAAGACCTCTTCTTAACCCTCCAATCATGGTATTATTCTGAAAATAGCTCCATTCGATTCTGCCTGCCAAAAATGTGCGAAAGTAATAAGTGGATAGCTGGGATTATTTCAATACGAATCTGTTTGTTTATGTGTGTGAAATATCTAGAGGGTGGGCAGCATTAACGGAGCCAAACGGTTAGGAAGTATATAAACGGCATAGTGGGTGTTATGTACAAATTATTAGTCAACTGATTGGGAATGGGGTCCTCAGAAACAAAACTCCCCTTTTGCCGAGCTTTCGGTGAATTTATCGCCCTCCTCAGGACCCAAAGGACGTAATACTGTGTGAGCATCACATCAGCGTCAATCAAACCAGTTGGAGATGCCACCATAGTTGGTGGGAAATTCGAAACTATTCGAACTATTGCAGGTAAAATGAAAAAAGTAAGGTAAAATCAAATATATTCAATTAACAATGTTTTCCCAGCTGTTGCTTCTTGGTATAGTTATAGCTGACATGATTTTTAAATTCCTCCCCTTTTTTCATTTTACCTGCAATAGTTCCAATAGTTCCGAATTTATTTTCCCACCAACTATGGTGGCTCCAACTGGTTTGATTGACGCCGATGTGATGCTCACACAGTAATACGTCCTTTGAGCCCTGAGGAAGGCGATAAATTCACCGAAAGCTCGTCAAAAGAGGAATTTTGTTTTTGAGGACCTCATTCCCTATCAGTTGACTGATAATTGTTTGTTGGGTCGATCATCACTTTTTGCTGTACCTATCTAATACCAGTTTTTCTCCTATATGTATTCATTCATTATTTTAGTTCTATGCGTTTCCTCATATACATGTGTGAACATTATTCCAGAGGATCAAACAGGGTTAGCTACTACAGCAACACCTATGGAATACCTTGACATAGATATGAGAGGAAAACTTATTACCAAAGTCATTCTGCATGCGTTGAGCAGCGAACATTACTACTTCAGAACGTACAAAGTGAGTGAATGAGGTTAAGAGCGTAACCCAGGATGCCTACGAGAAAACTACCTCGTATATACCTTACATGGTTTGTAGTTAATTTAGGATATGGTCGGGAAACGGGTTTACGTCCCAATCCACACTGTGAGAAATGGAGGTGCGACGCCTTATGAGAATGTGAGAAGACACGTTCACTATAGTTAGCACCTATTGGGAGAAACTATTTCAATGTAGGCCTTTACTATGTACAATTGTACACCTTATTATCACGTTATATATCGAAACTAAGTCTGTTTTTTATTCCAGATAATGCCCAGGAGTCAAAACGTCCATGCACTCGTCAATGCAGGATTTTTGTTCAAAGCTGATTTATCCAACAATCTCTTAGTATCAGAAAAACCCAAAATAGTTTACGGCGCAATCAACCCAAATTTCGTGAGTTGTACATCACTTGGAACTTTCAGATTTTTCAGCTTCATCCAAAATATACGCATGCATAGGTGATTTGGACGTCCCTCAGTAAGACTGGAGGACCAAATGTCGTGTTGGGTATCAATGATGGTGTCTTTAATAGTACAATTCGATTTTGGGCTCTCGTATTGCTTGAAATATCATAGTACTGTCATAATAATGAATATACTCAACAAAATACGAGTAACATAAAATGTAACTAGAAAGTTTTTTGTGTAAATAACTAGGAATAGTTTCTTCGCCCAAAAATCGCATTTTGAATTACTGAGCGCCATTTCACAGCAATGAGAGTGACCAAAAACATATGGTTTTGTCTTCAGCATACAAGTTGTATTCAGTATACAAGCCTAACAGGTCTGCCATACTGTACGAGTCGATTCTACAACTAATTTGCAACAAAAAATATCTCATATAAATTTTTTAAAAGGCTTTGTTTTCGAGTTATTTCAATTTTAAACCTGTTTTCGTGATTTCGATTACGTCATTAAATTGGACATAACTCCTTCAATTGACTGTGGTAATTACAATTTGAGGATATCGTTGGAAAGAGCGTTAAATTTTCTGTCGAAAAGGTTCCTTATCTGTTTTGAGTCAAGGTTTAAGACATGAAAAAGCCCTCTGAAAAGAAAATTTTACGTAATTTGGGAAACCTCGATTTTTTTCAATCGCTAATTGAACTACGAGAGCCAATATTTTTTCGATATGCAACAACAGTGAAAACTGAACCAAAATCTCAGCTTCCCGAAGGTACAATCAAAAAAGATGTTATAACCAAATTTAGGGGGGAAAGTTGTGTTTGAACGCGGAAAAACGTGCTTTTTTCAACAAATTCAGCGCTGGCCTCCTGTTTCCAGAGGCCTCCGGACGCACTCCCATCGACCGACCGCGTTCAATCACCAATTTCTCCCCTAAATTTGGTTGTAAAATATCTTTTAGTTATACCACAGAAAAGCTGAGATTTTGGCGCCGTTTTCACTGTTGTTGCATCTTGAAAAAATATTGGTTCTTGTAGTTCAATTTGAGATTGAAAAAATTCGAGGTTTCCCAAATTACTTAAAATTTTCTTTTCAGAGGGCTTTTTCGTGTCTTAAACCTTGACTAAAAAAAGGTAAAGGGCCTATTCGATAGGAAATTTGATGCTCTTTCCAATGGTATCATCAAATTGTACTTATCACTGCTAAGGAGTTATGAACAATTTAATGACATAAGGCCAAAATCACAAAAAAAAAGTTTAAAATTAAAATAACAAAAAAAAGCCTTTAAAACAAAATTGCTAGGAGGCATTTTTTGTTGCAAATTAATTGTAGAATCCACTCGTACTGTAAGGCAGACCAGTTTGGCTTACACCCTGTATACCTACCATATCTCTAGAAAGCAGAGCATTAAATATTCTCCTCTGGACCTGATGAACGTGCAAGCGTGATTCTGCAATTGCAAGCACTATTATTTTCGATTAATAATAATTATATTTCATTTTGAAACCACAAAAAAATTACCCAAATCTTAATATTGATTGTTTCAAGGTTCACGCTGCTCACACAGAGTCATTTTGGTTGAACAAGTCTCTACGATCGCCCAAGGCTCTACGAACAGCACTGACGCTGCTACTATCGGAATTGAAACCAGATTTCGAACCTACAGAAGCGTCTCAACAGTACAGGCAGCTCCTAGCTGTCAATTTGTTTTACAGGGTAACTTGGTCCGTAATTCAACAATGTAGTCATTACCAGCATACAGAAATATCATAGTGCACAGTAGGTAGAAAACGTGGGGGAAAATTCGTGTATCTGGCCAGCTTTTGTAAAAATCAAATTTCGGTGCTAAAAACATTTTTCCAGCTGGAATTGTGAATTTCCTCTCAAGCACTAATATGCCACATAAATGCGAAATAAAAAATCGAAAATTGACCCGAGGTACAGCCAGGTACTCATGAATACAGCATCGTGTTGAACCTAATTTCTACAGCTAACACTCTTTAGAGCATTAGTTGAGAGGGGCCCACCGATAGCATACATTACATTCCAAAGTACTGTTTTAATTTTCAAAGATGGAATATTCAATTCATGGTTTTTTCTTCGGCCTCCTCTTTTTCGCATCAGTACATCAAAAAAAATAACATCAAAACGTAAAAAATAATTTTATTAAACAATAGGTAATGAACTTATTACATTATAAGGCTAAATACTACTTATTAATATCAGGCTCATTAGTGTTTAGGTATCAATTTAAAAAAATTGAAAGTATTTATGGACAAAAGAGGAACTTAGGAGGGGGGGAGGGGGGTGAGGATCATAGTTCATAAATAACTAAGTATTAATCTAAATAATACTGCATTATTAAAAAATCGAAGACCCATTTTGATCGCTGCGAAGTCTTCATTCAAGTGGTTTTGATCAATCAAGGCCCGTTCAATTCCCTCTTTACTCCGAGGAATCAGAAAGTGTAATAAAGTATAGTTTCATCATGCCCAATCTCTGGTTGTCAGCTGGTTGATCTCTTCAGACTTCCAGGTAAACTAGGAGGCTTACAGGCATTTTCGACCCAACTCTCATTCATGAACACTTCAAGAAGAGCAGCACGAGAATTAAGGCCTACATTTCGACAGGAAATGGATTGAGTGACGACATATTTTTCTTCTTGAATATTTGAAGAAATAATCAGAATTGCTCTCAGGGAAGAGCAGATTGACCATTTTCCCTCAAAGCAGTATATAAGTATAGAAGGGGAAAGTCGTGTACCTACGTCAAAACGGTTGCACCTTCGGTGTTTCAAGTCAGCAACCTCACCCACTGTAAGTGAGAAATTCAGTTTTCCTTTTTAATAATTTTATCCGTTGGGAGTGTACTCAAACTCCTTCAAGAATATTTTGATGGTCAGAAATGGCTGGTTGTTATCAAGGCTTCAGATCAGTTTTGAGGTTGTACCTCAGGCCACCCGAAAAGGTAGTTTCAAAGATACTTTAGACTTCTATTTCACGTTTTTAGTCATGATTTGATGGATATAAGAAGGTATAGCTGTTTTTACGAGATCAACTCGATAACAACCAGCCATTTCTGATCATAAAATTCTTCATGTAGGAGTTTGAGTAGACACCCAAAATAAAATTATTAAAAAGGAAAACTGAATTTCTTTTTTCTTCTTTCTTCTTCTATACTTATATAGTAGGTACTTTGAGGGAAAAGAGGTCAATCTGCTTTTCTCAAATAGCAATTCTGATTATCTCTTCAAATATTCAAGAAGAAAAATATGTCGTAACTCAATCCATTTCCTGTCGAAATGTAAGCCACTAATTCTTGTGCGGCCACGTTCATGCGTGGGATTTGGGTCGAACATTCCTATAAGCCTCCTAGTTTACCTGAAAGTCCGAAGAGATCAGCTTCTAACTGAGAAACCTAACTGACCCCAAAATTGTAGTATCCCGTCATCGTAATTTATTTGCTCCAACTTGGTTAACCTGTTTCCCTCTCCTGGGAGGCGTCAGAGTATATACTTCGCGCTGCATCACCATCCCAATCAAATCAAAAATGATATTATTCTGTTGCAGTTCGTTTTGAATGTAGATATGGACACGGTGTCAATTCGAAACAAAAGTGGAGGTTTAAACCTAAAACGGCCACTCTCTTCAGGAGTGCAAGTGTGGGACACGAACAAAAAGGAATGGCCGGTCCACAAGCCTCTGATGAAACTTGAAGCATTCATACAATGTTCAGGTAAGACGATAATCATTTATGTCTAAATTATAAAACGATAATGATATTGATATGATATCTGACACTAGAGAGAAATACTGATTTTGAAACTATCTGCTGAAATTTTAAATGATTTGTCAATTTATGATTTTGTTTACGTGATTCAATCGACTGTGTGGTTGTGGTAGGAAAGTTTTCATAGCTATTCTCAGCTTCAAATGTTGGATGATGAATTCATGGGGAATCCGCACTATACCTGAAAACTGCATCGAAATCAGACTTCGTACAGTTATCCCCGTTGCAAGGATTTGTGTACACTCAGACCGAATGACAAGTACTTCACACGTACACCAGCAAAACGAATCCAACATTTTTTCCTATACTTAAGGTGTAAAAAGTAAAAATGTTTCAGGGGAAGCCGAATTCGTGGATGACATGCCAAAACAACTCGGAGAGCTATACGGTGCGCTAGTGTTCACGGACCGAGCTAGTAGCACATTGCAAACAGTAGATACTTCAAAAGCCATGGTACTGTACTATTACATTTACTACCTATAGTATGAGCTTGATTTAACATCATTACATTAGACCTTAAGAAATATTTATTGAGGCTGTATAACATAATATTGTACTAATCACATATTATTCAATAAATTTCATGAAATGTTTACAATTTAACTTCGTGACGTGTGACAATTTGACAATTTTCGATATTTTTATGTGTGACTTCTTGGTCTTGCAATATAAAAACGGATAATTTAGTTTACCCGAACTTTATCCGAACTCAATTTTTGGTGTTCAGGGCACATTTTGCGCGTAGTTACCAACTTTTGGTGCGGTGAAACAATTCGTATGACCTGTCATTTTTGTTGAATTGTTGAAGAAACAATCATGTCCACGACGTTATTTTTATTGTTTTCAACAAGTTTTGTTTTTACTTTTGTAGTTAAGAAGTAAAATAAATGTTTCTCATTCCTTGAGAAAAATTTGACTGAAATATAGAGTTCATTCATATGTTTATATTGAAAAAAATATGCATGAATTCGTTCATTCGATGCACCTAGAATCTAAATATGCACTGAAAAACGCTGCAAATCATTGCAGAACAAAGAAATTTAGGCAGTATACCTGAAGGTATACAGTTGTTGTGATCAGCGACCTCTTCGCATTTCTGTCCATCCACTTCCTTGGCTCAAGTGGTAGGAGCTCCGATTTAGAATCGAGACGATAGGAGATCGATCCCCAGTCGCGGGAAGTTAATTTTTGATGATTCAACAATGTGGCGCAGTCGCACCGGACACGAAACGTCTCCTCAGCACTTATCAGAGAAACATTAATTCATTTAAAAGATTGGGTCATCAAAACAACTCCCTCTCGAGACACGAGTCGAGCCACCGCCTATTCGGACAAACGTTGAGGTCAGCAGATCCCCCGCCCCGTCAATAAGGAAGAATAACAAAAACTCCGAAGCCAGTCAAAAATAGCGCGTTCTCACTGGGTTGGAAAACGCCGGCCAAAGCTGCCCCTCACCTCCCTGACGTAGGTAACGGAGTACCTCAGATTTCCTCAATTTTACCTCAAGATTTCCTCAAATGGGGGGGGAGATGTTGTGATCAGCGACCTCTTCGCATTTCTGTCCATCCACTTCCTTGGCTCAAGTGGTAGGAGCTCCGATTTAGAATCGAGACGATAGGAGATCGATCCCCAGTCGCGGGAAGTTAATTTTTGATGATTCAACACAGTCAAGGACCGCTCGACGGAGGTCAGCTCTTTTGAGTCCGCGTCCTGATAAGCCTTAAAAAAAACTTGAAGAATATCGCGTTTCGGTACAAATCCAGTACATAAAACGAACGTATAACCAATATGTATTGTATTTTCATCACCAACTTATTAGTTCAAATTAAGCAAATAAACATTGTAATTCCATTTCAGGTAATTAAAGGAGTGGTTGCTTATATATCTGCAATCGACATACCAGGAGTCAACACCTTCATTGGACTGAACGAATTCAACAGGGAAGACGAAGAAGTATGCTTCAAATGCTTTACATTTACACTAGACGATGTTCAATAACTAGGAAGGGGGGACCTATCTCGAAAAATCGAGAAATTTTAACATTTTGAACCGTTTCATACTCTCTGGCAAAGCTTAAGTTAATCTTCAGATACCAAAGAAGGAATCCTTCAAGTTTCATACCCAAATTCGTCTAGTCGTCTCTTTTCGTTCCTTGGTGTCCGACGTAGGAGAGAGACGTACAAGGTTCTAATTCGGTCTGAAGTACAAACCAAAGTACCGCTACATTATTTATTATTCATCGCTTCCGAGTCTACCAACTTTTTTCCACTATTCAAAGGTTAAAAAAAATGTTCTCCAAAATCAAAATTTCCACTCGCGTTTTAAGTTTTAGGCCTTCCTGATCAATTTTGGTTTCGCGTCTCTGTTAGAAATTCTTGTAACGAGCAAAACTATACAATGTTTTCCGATTTCGATTGCATTTTCAAGGATTGTGTTGATTGGAGTAATTCATATTCTGGTACACATCCATATCTTCCATATATCATATTCTGGTACATATCCATATCTTCCATATATCATATTCTGGTACATATCCATATCTTCCATCAGAGTTGTAAAGTAATGATTACTTTGAGTAATGATTACTTTTCAAAATTACTTTTCTTATAAGCAATGAAATGAGTGAAGTGATTATGATTATGTACACATAAAACCAAAAACTGGGGGATTAAGAGACACCTTAATCCAAAGTAATGGCCATTCCCATTACCCATTCCTGTAATGGGAATGGAATTTTCAATTACTTTTTCCAATTCCTTGTAATGGTAATGGTTTTTTCAATTCCCCATTACTCGCAGTTGGAAAAGTAATGGGTCCTTCCAATTACCCATTACAGGAAGAGTAATGGGTAATGGGAGAACCAATTCCCCATTACCACCATTCAATCAGTAAGTTGACCATCCTCCAATTCATAAGGGACCACCCTCAAATTCATAGGGGACCATCCTCCAATTCATAGGGGACCATCCCCCCATCCATTTCGTTGGGGACCATCCTCCAATTCATAAGGGACCACCCTCAAATTCATAGGGGACCACCCTCCAATTCATAGGGTACCATCCCCCATCCATTTCGTTGGGGACCATCCTCCAATTCATAGGGGACCACCCTCAAATTCATAGGGGACAACCCTCCAATTCATAGGGGACCATCCCCCCCATCCATTTCGTTGGGGACCATCCTCCAATTCATAGAGGACCACCCTCAAATTCATAAGGGATCACCCTCCAATTCATAGGGGACCATCCCCCATCCATTTCGTTGGGGACCATCCCCCATCCATTTCGTTGGGGACCATCCTCCAATTCATAAGGGACCACCCTCCAATTCATAGGGGACCATCCCCCCATCCATTTCGTTGGAGACCATCCTCCAATTCATAGAGGACCACCCTCAAATTCATAAGGGACCACCCTCCAATTCATAGGGGACCATCCCTCCATCCATTTCGTTGGGGACCATCCTCCAATTCATAGAGGACCACCCTCAAATTCATAAGGGACCACCCTCCAATTCATAGGGTACCATCCCTCCATCCATTTCGTTGGGGACCATCCTCCAATTCATAGGGGACCACCCTCAAATTCATAGGGGATCACCCTCCAATTCATAGGGGACCATCCCCCCATCCATTTCGTTTGGGACCATCCTCCAATTCATAGGGGACCATCCCTCCATCCATTTCGTTGGGGACTATCCTCCAATTCATAGGGGACCACCCTCAAATTCATAGGGGACCACCCTTCAATTCATAGGGGACCATCCCCCCATCCATTTCGTTGAAGACCATCGTCCAATTCATAGGGGACCACCCTCAAATTCATAGGGGACCACCCTCCAATTTATAGAGGACCATCCCACCATCCTAATCGTTGGGGACCATCCTACAATTCATTGCAGGATGGTCCCCAACGAAATGGATGGTGGGATGGTCCCTTATGAATTTGGAGGGTAGTCCCCAAGGAGTTTGGGAACGGTCCCCTATGAATTGCAGGATAGTCCCCAACGATTAGGATGGTGGGATGGTCCCCTATGAATTGGGAGGGAGTTCCCCAAGGAATTTGGGAATGGTCCCCTATGAATTGTAGGATGGTCCCCAAAGAAATGGATGGAGGGATGGCCCCCTATGAATTGGAGGGTGGTCCCCTACGAATTGGAGGGTGGTCCCCTATGAATTGGAGGATGGTCCCCAACGAAATGGATGGTGGGATGGCCCCCTATGAATTGGAGGGTGGTCCCCTATGAATTGGAGGGTGGTCCCCTATGAATTTGAGAGTGGTCCCCTATGAATTGGAGGATGGTCCCCAACGAAATGGATGGGGGGATGGTCCCCTATGAATTAGTGGGTGGTCCCCTATGAATTGGAGGGTGTTCCCCTATGAATTTGAGGGTGGTTCCTATGAATTAGAGGATGGTCCCCAACGAAATGGATGGGGGGACGGTCCCCTATGAATTGGAGGGTGGTCCCCTATGAATTGGAGGATCGTCCCCAACGAAATGGATGGGGGGATGGTCCCCTATGAATTGGAGGGTTGTCCCCTATGAATTTGAGGGTGGTCCCCTATGAATTGGAGGATGGTCCCCAACGAAATGGATGGGGAGATGGTCCCCTATGAATTTGAGGGTGGTCCCTTATGAATTGGAGGATGGTCCCCAACGAAATGGATGGGGGATGGTCCCCAACGAAATGGATGGGGGGATGGGCCCCTATGAATTAGTGGGTGGTCCCCTATGAATTGGAGGGTGGTCCCCTATGAATTTGAGGGTGGTTCCTATGAATTAGAGGATGGTCCCCAACGAAATGGATGGGGGGACGGTCCCCTATGAATTGGAGGGTGGTCCCCTATGAATTTGAGGGTGGTCCCCTATGAATTGGAGGATCGTCCCCAACGAAATGGATGGGGGGATGGTCCCCTATGAATTGGAGGGTTGTCCCCTATGAATTTGAGGGTGGTCCCCTATGAATTGGAGGATGGTCCCCAACGAAATGGATGGGGGGATGGTCCCCTTTGAATTGGAGGGTGGTCCCCTATGAATTTGAGGGTGGTCCCCTATGAATTGGAGGATGGTCCCCAACGAAATGGATGGGGGATGGTCCCCAACGAAATGGATGGGGGATGGTCCCCTTTGAATTGGAGGGTTGTCCCCTATGAATTGGAGGATGGTCCCCAACGAAATGGATGGGGGATGGTCCCCTATGATTTGGAGGGTGGTCCCCTATGAATTTGAGGGTGGTCCCCTATGAATTGGAGGATGGTCCCCAACGAAATGGATGGAGGGATGGTCCCCTATGAATTGGAGGGTGGTCCCTTATGAATTTGAGGGTGGTCCTCTATGAATTGGAGGATGGTCCCCAACGAAATGGATGGAGGGATGGTCCCCTATGAATTGGAGGGTGGTCCCCTATGAATTTGAGGGTGGTCCCCTATGAATTGGAGGATGGTCCCCAACGAAATGGATGGGGGATGGTCCCCAACGAAATGGATGGGGGATGGTCCCCAACGAAATGGATGGGGGATGGTCCCCTTTGAATTGGAGGGTTGTCCCCTATGAATTGGAGGATGGTCCCCAACGAAATGGATGGGGGATGGTCCCCTATGATTTGGAGGGTGGTCCCCTATGAATTTGAGGGTGGTCCCCTATGAATTGGAGGATGGTCCCCAACGAAATGGATGGGGGGATGGTCCCCTATGAATTGGAGGGTTGTCCCCTATGAATTTGAGGGTGGTCCCCTATGAATTGGAGGATGGTCCCCAACGAAATGGATGGGGGGATGGTCCCCTAGGAATTGGAGGGTGGTCTCCTATGAATTTGAGGGTGGTCCCTTATGAATTGGAGGATGGTCAACTTACTGATTGAATGGTGGTAATGGGGAATTGGTTGTCCCATTACCCATTACTCTTCCTGTAATGGGTAATTGGAAGGACCCATTACTTTTCCAACTGCGAGTAATGGGGAATTGAAAAAACCATTACCATTACAAGGAATTGGAAAAAGTAATTGAAAATTCCATTCCCATTACAGGAATGGGTAATGGGAATGGCAATTACTTTGTTCCGAAAGTAATTGGAATGGGTAATGGGAATTGGAATTCCTATTTTAACAACTCTGTCTTCCATATATCATATTCTGGTACATATCCATATCTTCCATATCCATATCTTAGGCACTATCGCAAGTACTAAATTCAGTCTAAAGCGTTGTTGCTGGTGGGCTCACAAAAATTGAAAGTAAATGTCTACTAACTAGTGTCTGTTTCAGCTATAGAAAGAAAGGGTATACTAAGAATCAGCATCATTTTCTAAAAAATAGAAAAAATAGGAGTTTTGGCCCATAACGCTTACCCATTGGCACCATAGTCCGGGGGATAATGTTCATTCTCATAATCAAAGGTAGGCAAGTGACTAATTTCTGTTTTTATATTAGTTATTTTGCAGTGGGCGGGTAATTTATGCGGGGCAGCCAGTGGGAATGATAGTTGCGACGACACAAACAGCAGCAAATATGGCGGCGCGCCTCGTAACCATCAAATATGGAAGCTCGTCGAAGCCTGTGTTGACCGTAGAGGATGCGATTCGAAGCGGCGATAAAATGAGAGTGCGGTTGCAAAACACCTGGGGACCCGTCAAAACTGGAAGTATGAAAATGATTATTACATTACTTTACAAAATTTAGGACTAGGGTCTTCCATCCGACCGGAGCCCCGTTTTTTAATCCACGTCAAAATCCGAAATCCGTTTTTTTTTTTTGCTCGATTTTTCATGATAATAGCTTGTTTTCACTCATTTCGTGCACAAACTTTTCAGGATTTTTCATTCAACCCACTTCCAGGATGAATGCCTTTCAAAGGTGCCTAAAAATTTAACGCTGACTCCGAATATCACCTCACTTCTTCGATCGAAGGAGTGAGTTGATATCCATTCCCTTGTTTTTCTCAAAACACGTGCAATGGGTGTGGGGGAAATCCCAGTTTTTTTGTCAATTTTTCTTCACATTTCATGGGCTAACAATAAAAATTAATATCAAGAATAGAAAAATACACGCTATTTATATCCTATTCATCCAATCGAATTGAACAGCCTACATACTAGATAGATATGCATATCTAGAAAGGTATGTTCTAGATAGATAGACATGATTGATAACAGATAGATCTGAGCATACAAAGCGTGCTTTCCTTCCCAAATCATTATGAACAGGATGAGCTGATGATACATATCTGAACCCGGTTTTGTCGAGAACCTTATAACGTCGTAGTTATAACTGAGTGAATAAATCGCACCTCCGTTATTTTCAAGTCAAAGGATTTTCAGATGCGTGGAAATTTCCTTTATAAGAAGGAGATTCAAAAGAATTTCTCCAAAACTAATTTTCTATAACTCAAGAAATGTGAAGAAAAAATGACAGGAACCTTGAAAACCCTGAGTTCACTTTTGAAATATTTTGAAATAGTTTTCACAAAAAAACTGTTCTGCCCACTCAACTTGTACAACGTTTTCAAAAGTAGAGGTACCTCCCCTTCGTATAAGTTATGTCTCTATATTTTGAAACAGTATTGTTCTAGGGGATCTGGAGAATCTGATTAATTAATGAGAATAATTTAAACGTTGCTGTATTCTACCCCTAGAGAACTATACGTTTCGTTTGAATACCTATTCCTTGTTGGAGATCAACCTAGGACTAGGGATGATGAATGAAAGATACAAATTTAATTAGGAAAGATAAATAGATATATTATCCTATAATCAATAAGGCTTGTATCTATATGTGAGGGGGGAAGAAGTATCAATAGAGTTTATCTATTAGATCTTCGGATTTGAACCACGAGGGTAAGGGAAGTGATCTAGTATGAAAGTATTGTACTTACAGATCGGTGTGATCTGGAATTAGACTGGAGAGCTATCCCTGAGTGGCGATTCGATAGAGCGGAAGAATCGCTCCATGGAATCACGAATCAGGTGACAGAGTAGGTAACTGGTGCTCCGTCACAATTTACACAGAAATATGTGTAAATATGAGAGAAAATAATAAGTAACGGGAGTTTTAGAGAAACTTAAACAAAACAAAACCCCAAGGGCGGGTAAAAAAAAACTCTTATGCGGGTCGCAAAACCCACAAATAATTCATATTTTCCATTATAGGTGACGTTGCCCTGATAGCGAAGGGGACCCATAGAATGGAAGCCCAGTACCACTATACGATGGAACTACAAGGGTCGTTGGTGGTGCCAAAGGATGACGGAGGTTTCAAAATTTACTCGTCCACTCAGTGGATTCGTCATTCGCAATCGGCAGCTGCTCGCGCGTTAGGGTTACCGATGAGCAGGTGAGGCAGTTTCTCATAATAATTATTGTTTCATACTTTATTAAGTACTAAGGAAATAAATTGGTACTCCCTCGGCAATGCCTATCTCTATACGCATACTATAGCGGAGGATGACAGAAGTCGACATAATAAAGATCATTCAGAAATTGAAGTTGTTGTTGGTATGGATCAGCCGGATGCACGATCATTGGAACGGCGCGTGTTATTTGAATGTATATTTTATTTCATAGGGCAGATAGGATACGCAGGAAGAAGGGTCTTATCAATTATTCTAAATTAGGTACAGGAATAAGCAGAAAGTATGTACTAATTACTCGTACCTGTGTACAGCTAGTTGTTTACCTCAGCGGCCCATGAACGAAGAATTTCTGGTGGTTCAGCTTACTGGATGAAAAGGATGATGAATTTGACGTAGAAAAGGTGTGTAGAAGAAATGGAGATTAGTCTGACGAATTGTGTATGATTCAAAATTTACCAAATGGGAGGAAAATACTTGAGAGTAATTAGCGGGTTTTGTCGCTGAAAACTATATGTTTTTTAGAAGAGATGTGGGTGGACGAACAATCGGAGAAGAAGAGAAAAAAAAGGGTCACACGGGTGTTCGCTCTGTTGCAGAGGCGATTTAGGGAAAGGGGATTTCTTTCGGAATAAATTGACTACTCAATGGGCGCTAACAATAATTCAAGTTTATTATTAGGTAAGCAAGAGCCTTTGATAGGCTTGGAAGATTCACAAAACTGGAACATGTCTGTTCCTCCATAACCAGTTTAATTGCTGAGATCAGCACCTCCATTTTGTACAGAGTTTATTAAACCGTTTAAACTACAACTCTTGACCAGTTCAGCAATCAACGGGTTTCAGTTATTTTGGAACTCTTTGGTAATACGATAAGTAAGTTGATCAGAGACAATCAATAATCAATCCCGTCGATCCTCCTCGTCCTAGCTCGTCTCCTTTCAGTAGACGTGAAGCATTGGAACCACTTCATCATACTAACCCGCACGACCGCTCAGTATTGATGGCTATTGCCTACTCTCTAGATTTAATCGCCTCTACAAGTGTCAAAATCTTTTGGCTGAAACGTATTGTAAGATGGATGGATCTTAATAGCAAAATCGATGTTCGTAGATACCTAACAGGGAAAACGACCTCTTTACTTGAATTAGCCAAACTTTTGAGCCGTTTTTGCTGAGTTAATACTTTTCACAAAAGTAAAGCTGTTACCTTAGTACGGATTGCTCCTCCAAAGAACGTTTTTTGAGCTTGAGGGTGTCCAGCGATTCCTCAAAAGAAAAATTCCCTGAGTTTTCCAAGGTCAATTTTCGACTTTATTTTAGGGTTCTAAATGAATTAAAATATAAATAAATGTGATCATAATTTCTCAAAAATCAGGTTTTTCAGGACATTTTGAAATCGAAAGCATTAGGAATATAGTCATTAGGAATATAGCATTAGGGCATATCTCAAAACATCAATCCGTAAGTACCTCAGTCCGGGGATTTTCATCTACAATCCTATCCGATAAGTCCCTAAAAATTTCATCGAAATTGGAGGGAAACTGTAGAAGTGGCTACCAGCAGAGGGCGATTATTTTCATAGAGGACCACCGGCAACCCGATTCGTTCAATCCCCGAATATTTAACCCAAATCGAAGAATAACTTCGAATAGTTTTGCCCGTTACAAACATTTCATGACAGACACACAGTAGGTTTGCTGGAGAAAAACGACCACTTCAAAGGCTTGTCTTCACCTACTGTTGTTTGAAAAAGTCGATAATGAACGTTGAAACCATCAAAACTTGTTGGTTTGCTGATGAGAAATGACCACTTCAAAGGCTCTTTTTCATTTCACCTTCGATTGCTTGAAAAAGTTGAAAATGAACGTTGAAATGATCGAAACTTGTTGGTTTGCTCGAGAGAAACTGCCATTTCAGAGGCTTGTTTTCACCTTCGATTGTTTGAAAAAGTCGAAAATGATCGTTGAAATCATCGAAACTTGTTGGTTTTCTTGAGAGAAACGACCACTTCTAAGGCTTGTTTTTACCTTAAAAGCCCCCCATCCTTCAAATTATTTATTGTGAATGTACTCATTGAGTAGAACTAGTGAAAAAGTTTGACTCAGTATACTAGCAGATCCCAGTCAATTAATAAATTCAATTCAGTGAATTAATACATTCACTACTACTATACTATCCAACAGTTTTTTTCTTCTGATATTCTTTAATCAATTTAATCGTTAATTATTCCATACAGCATCGAGGTAGAGGTCAAAAGATGCGGAGGGGCATTTGGGAGCCGCATCACTAAGTGCGCCATAGTGTCCACAGCATGCGCTGTCGCTGCCTACAAACTTCAACGGCCAGTTAGGATGGTTGTGGACATGGAAACCAACTTCAAAGTGATGAGTCACCGTTACCCCAATTTAGCCAATTACGAGGTAATTCAGCTAATCACGAAGATCCTTCTTTTTACCTGCTTTTTAACTCCATATAGAGTGATTTGATACAACGTTTAATTGCACACCAATACTTTTATTGTGTTTTAATCCAAAAATCACTCAGATTTAATGTCTTCATCTACTTTTTGGCACTCATTAGGCGGTCCAGGAAGATATTTGTTAATTAGGTTAATTGTTTGTTAATTAGGAAATTAGCCATAAATTAAGAAGAAGGAAAGATGTAGCTCTGTATCTGGTAGAGACCTGATTCACTGTAGGAGATTTCACTAATTTCTCTCATCAGCAACGTTGGTAACTCTCAGCACATATTCACACGTCCTCTAAATTCATGTTCTCCTCCATCTTCTTTTCCAGGTGGCAGTAAATAAATTTGGAAAAATCCAGTATCTGAACGTCGATTTTTATGAAAATTACGGCTGCTCGATAAACGACGATTTGACGCCACTCATTCAAGACAGTATCAGAAATTGTTACGATTGGTCTTCTTTCCGAATGCGTTTCTACGTAGTTATAACGGACTTACCGTCAACTACTTGGATGAGAGCACCGGGTAAGCAGCCCAAGGTCAATAAGATAGGAAAATAATTACGTGGGTTCTCTAGTTTTCGGTTGAGCTGCGTCATTTCGAACTATTCACTGCACCGACTACACGATGAATAGTTGATTCTGTTACTTCGACAATCAGCATCTGTAATTTATGTAGTCTGTAGTATTGCATACCTACAATAGAAGATAAAATTACAGTTTGTGGAGGCATAAATACGTTGAAAGATCACATCCCGATTTACTCCAATAAGGACAGAGTTGATTTTTGCACTTCATATTCAGCTAGTCGGTACTTTCCGGAATTTTCCGCTACCAAGAAAAACAAGTGGGGGTGGCACATAGCTTCCTCGTATCCATAACCCGATTATATAGACGATCCGATGCATAGTAGTTAATCTCAAAGCACCAATCTCTAAGTACCTTCCATTACCCTCATAGGGGACCATCTACACGCTAATCTGGACAATCCCAGAAAATTTCATCAAATTCGGATGAAAAATGTAAGTATTATGGCTGTTACAAGGATTTTACGTATGCGCATGAGCAGAGGCTACTGTAAATTTTAAGGCTTTGATTTTCATTGGGGACCATCTAAATACTAATCTATAACATCCCTGAAAATGTCATCGAAATCGGGTAGAAAATGTGGAAGTTATGGCTGTTACAAGGAATTCACATTTGCGCATGCGCAGCGGCTACTATCAGTCCGGGGGTATACTATCCTCATTGGGGACCATCTACAACCTAATCCGCATAATCCCTGAAAGTTTCATCGAAATCGGGTAGAAAATGTCGAAGTTATGGCCGTAAATAAAGTAAATTAGTAGTTAGTAAATTCACGTTTGCGCATGCGCAGTCGCTACTATCAGTCCGAAGGTAATGATTTTCATAGGGAACCATCTAAATACTAATCCATAACATCTCTAAAAATTTCATTGAAATCGGATGAAAAATGTAGAAGTTATGGCTGTTACAAGGAATTCACGTTTGCGCATGCGCAGTCGCTTCTATCAGTCCGAGGATGATGATTTTCATAGGGGCCCGTCTACACACCAACCCACACAATCCCTGAAAATTTCATAGAAATCGGACAATAACTTCGTATAGTTATGCGCGTTACAAGGAATTCATGACAAACGGACAGACAGACACACAGACACGGAACCAAAATTGTTCAGAAAGGTCTAAAACGCAAAACGCGAGTGAAAATTTTGATTTTGGAGAACTTTTTTTTTCGTCCTTGAAAAGTGAAAACAAAGCTTCCGCTACCTTGGTAGACTCGGAAGCAATACAGCGCTTGATAGTCGGATCCATGAGATTTGTAACTAGCGAGCGAAGTTCTGGCCTCTCCAACAAGTTTCTCCTTGAGTACTTGGTATTTGATCTCGACGGGTAGGTTCGGGACATTGTGTACAGCTCGATCAAAAAGAGACTTGAAAACGGCGAACTTGGTAATGTCCCCGTCGAAGGTTGGAACGGTAAACACCAACATCTGCATATATTTCACGGCCTCGAATGTAGAGAGATCGACTGTATGTTATCTTATAGTCTTCGTAATATAGTTATTTGTCGGATAGGTACAATCTTATTCCTAATGAATCTTTAGGTACACTGGAAGGAATATCGTTGATAGAGCAAGTGATGGAGCATATTGCACAAGTTACGGCCCTCAGTCCGATGGACGTTCGAACGATAAACCTGAGTAACGAGGACCGAGCCGCGATCCTTGAAATAACTGGAACTGTAAGACAAACTGCCGATTACGACAAGAGAATTGCATTCGTGAACAGCGTCAACCAGGTAAATATTATCACCCTCAAGATTAAATATGTTCAAAAACGATTAAATGCGTTGTTGAAACGTTCTACAAAACATGCACACGTTTACATTTTGGGGTAACGTGTTTCCACCTCCCCCCTTCACGTTCCATGTTCACTTTACACCTTCATACAACGGTTTCGGGACGGAGAAGATCATCTTAACTACCCCACCAACATAATTAAATTGGTGCCAACGTGATCTACCTACATTGTTTCAACGGTTTTGGCCTGTCGACGTTCTCCTCACAAACTCGCCTCTTTTTTCATCCAATTCCAATTTCAAAAGTCAATACAAAATTTTGCCAATTTTGATCAATTCAGATTTTGAACACTCAGAATAGAGTTTTACGATGCCTCACCAATTGAACCCTAGCCTCACTGAATTTCAATGAATACACCGAATCGATAAATCTTTAGATTTTGGTTTCTTTCAATAATAAACCTTTAGAATCGACCAAAAAAACAAATTTTTACCCCCCCCACCCCACCCCTCAAAATTTGTTGGTTCAAGTTTCAAGGTACGTAGAATCGGAAAATCGAATAAAAAATGTTCCGTCCGCCCGCGGCACTTTTCTGAGCAACACTGGACCGATTTGGTTCATATTTGGTATATGGGCTCCATTTGGGGTCTAGTTCTGCCGTGTGAAGGAAGATCGACTCAACTCGAAAATGGGGTTTTTACGTATCCCCTCTAATTCCCCCCCCCCCCCCACCTTTCCGATGAACGAATCAAAATTTCGAAATTCACCCCGGAAGGGGTTGAAATCGTTAGGGGTGTAATTTGAAAATTGCCTAATTTTAAGCAAAAACGTCTCAACTGCTCCATTGAAACACCCAAACTACCTAGATTTATTTGTGGAGAAAAAAAGACTCAACTAGCTGAAAACGCCGTTGAGTTGTTTTTCCTCCACATTGTTGGCTTCAAGATCGGGTTGAGGCGTCTCGTATGGTTGTCGATATTTGACTCAAATGACACGAATCGATTGAACGTACGTGTATAAAGAGGAATAATAGTACCAGTCGATTGAGTTGAACAACAAAATAATATTATGTTGACATGTTATGTTGACCTCATATTACGAGGTCTGAAAAAAAACGGGGTCACGGGAGTGATCTAGAGTGAATTTGTGGCGAGTTTTCCAGAAAAACTTCGAAGCTGATTTCTGGGATTTCAAAAATTTTGAGCGGAGTCGTTCTTCCTTCACACGGCAGAGTTGTGCCCGGAAGCTTTTGGTTGATGTCAGTCACTTCTAAGGGGTGACATTTTCAGGAGTGCCCTCCCTCGAAATAAAGGTCTTGTTTTTCCACCAATTTAATATAGTATTCAATTTTTATAATTCTCTGTAGGACAAACCGTTCGCTCCCTACGAGAACTTATAGGTTTTCCTTCGATAAAATAGAATCACGAGTGTGAATGACCAAAGAGGTCTAATCTCCGTGCAAATTCTATCTGACTGCGATAGATCTCCGTGCAAATTCTATCTGACTGAAATACACTTGATTGTGTAGATGATTATGTAGTAGGTACCTACGGTTGGTAGGTTAAAAAAAACGTCTGCCAAGTGGGTGTGGTACATAGCTTCCTCGTATCCATAACCCGATTGTATAGATGATCCGATGCATAGTAGTTAATCTCAAAACACCAATCTCCAAGTACCTTCCACTACCCTCATAGGGGACCATCTACACGCTAATCCGGACAATCCTAGAAAATTTCATCAAATTCGGATAAAAAATTGAGTGAGTAGATGTATGTGATTGGATCAAAAATATTCTTAGCCTCGACTGGGATTCGAACCCGCGATCCTTAGAGCACAAACAAGACTCAATCCTCTGCGCTATTGAAGCCTCGTCTCTCTCACAGGAGACCGTTCCTCTATGAATGAATCCCTCTATGAAAAACAATTCTCTATGATTTTCATAGGGGACCATCTAAACACTACTCTGTGACATCCCTGAACATTTCATTGAAATCGAATGGAAAATGTAGAAGTTATGGCAGTTTTTTTTTTTTTTTTTTTTTTTTAACTCCCCTCAAAGACAAATTGTCTTTGGTGACGGAGGGGGCACGCCATAAATAAAAACAAAAAAAATAAATCAAATATAATGGGGAGGACGCCCAGGACTCACCCGACGCCGGCCCTAGGGATGAGGGAAGATGAGGAAGGTGGGGGTGGGAGAGAAGGATGAAGGGAAGTGCCTCTATAAAACGACCACCAGTTCAAATATGAGTTGAGTAGGACACGGGTGGTGATACCACGGAGTACGCCTACTGAGATGCCCAACTCGCGCAACTCCGTGGCACTTTTCCCGCACCACACACCGCGCCATGACAAGGTTGCAGCCATCACCCTGATGTTGTTGGGTGCCACTCCTTTTAGCTCCGACACTGCTTGCCGTAAATCATTTGTGTCATATTTCCTTATCTTGGCCCGCCAAGTCTGCTCCATGTCCAAGCTGCCATTGACAACTTGGACATCCAGGATAATGCAAGACTGGTCGGGCTTGACGGCAACAATGTCGGGCTTCTTACCCTGGTCACTTGGCATGTGATACAATCTCTCTCTCTCAACATCCCAGCCACTAGATGACAAAGCACCTGCTATCTGCTTGGCAACCGCATCATGACGTAGGATGCGGCCCCCATGAGTTCGTGGACACTGCTGCACCACATGATACAGGTGCTCATTTCCACTCCGACAGGCACGGCAAAGGGGTAGCGTAGTCCCGCGACTACCTCTCGAACACCGCACCGCAGTTGGCAAAGATGCCACGCGGATGGCGTGAAAGTGTCGGTAGTCGCGGGCACCAATGCCCTCCGAAGCCCAATCTACCCATTGGGATGAGACAAGGCTTTCGGAGCACTGTCGGAGTTCTTTACCATCCACCGATTCATGCAGCGCAGCAGCGAACTCAGCAGACGAACTGGGTTTTGGAGCAGATGGTGTTGCTCGGTCGCACCATGCTAACTGCTGCCTGACAAAATCAAGATCAGCAGCCGCACGGGCGACCTCCCAGCTCGACCCTTGAAGGGCTAGCAGGCGCCGGCGGCGCAGTGAAGGGATACATGCCGAGAGAGACACAATGCCAAGCCCACCGGATTTGACCGGTGCATGAATATAGGCACTTGGGACACCAGGTGGGAACTTCAGCCAAGAGCGCACAGCAGAGCGAACTTCTCGATCTAATTGTTGCAGCCTCCCCGCCGTAAGCCTGCCAAAGACTAACCCATAGGTTAGCTTTGGCAGTAAGTACGTGCGGAGGAGGCGCAGCTTCTGCTGTGGCTTCAATGGAGCCTTGGTAACGCGAGCTAGCGCTCTACCAAGGTCCACACGGCTGGCAGTAATAGTGGCCACCCCCATGAAGTCGACTCCAAGGTACCGCCAAACCTCCAACACGGATCGAGATGGAATGGGGGATTGTCCTACGACAAAACCCCCATCCACAACTTTCACCTTATGTTGGCGACCCGACGGGACCAAGGAGACCGACCCACACTTATCGGGGTTAACCAAAAGTCCACACCTGGCTAGCTGCTTAGCAAATGCATTGAGGGCAATCTGCAAGCCCTCACGGGTTTCTGCGAGTAGGATAACATCATCGGCAAATGCCAATGCTCCTACTCGCACCCCAGGGGCGAGATCAAACCCTACTTCAGTGGGCAGCTTACCCAAGGCCGTATCCACAACCAGGTTGAAGAGGAGTGGTGATAGGGGATCCCCCTGGCGTACCCCACGCCCGATCCGTACATCCCCTGATACCTCACCTCCTGCCTCGAGGACCGTCACGCCTTCCTGGTACAGACAGGCCACATACTCGATTAACCGAGATGGGGCCCCGACACCACGAAGGCAATCGGTCAGGGCAAGGTGACTGACTGTGTCAAAGGCCTTAGCGACGTCCAGAGCGGCGAGGTGGAGTTGCCGGCGTTTAATACGGGCCAGCGAGATGACAATTTGGAGAACTGTAAGGTTCTCCGCTGTGCCATCCGCTGGCCGAAACGCTCTCTGGACATCACCAATGACACCAGCCACCTGGAGGCGAGATGCCAGTACTTTTTGGAAGTGGCGGAAGACTACCGAGGATACAGAGATCGGTCGATAGCCTCCAGGCCCACTTCCCCCTTTCTTTGGGATAAACACGGTTCGGGTACGGGTTAACGCTTTCGGGGGTCTTCCCGAAAGAAGGAGCAGGTTGAGGATGAGCAGCTTAATCGTCTTAGGTGCTTTATTCCAGCGTCGGGCAGAAACACCATCGGGTCCAGCAGAAGTGGAGTTCCTGACACGGCACTTGTGTGCCTCGTCAGACAGCACCGGCGAGCACATGATGCCGCGCAAGGAATCCCTGGTGGAGACTGGGGGAACCACACGCTCCCCAGGGTTGTGACTGGGAGCACTCAGAAGTGGCTCCCAGAAATCCACAAACTCCTGGAGAGGGGGTTGAACTTGATTTTCCCCAGGCTCCTCCAGTACCTCTGCAGCCACACGCGCCGGATGCTTCCTCCACAAACTCTGAACCCGGTGGTACTCCCGCCGTCTTGCTTGTTTAGCTGCTCTGCGACCTCCACGTAACACCATTCTGGGAGGAGGTCCCCCCTGGTGCCGCGTCACGGTTGCATCCCCAACCCGCGGGAATATTCTCCCTAAATAGGCTGCAACCTCGTCTTCCAGGTTATCCAGCCCTTCAACAGCCCGCCTCACCAGATCCTGCAGGTAGGTGCTTTCATAGCCTTCAATACGACCTACCTGCCCCCCGAGCCTCAAGACTTCGGTCTTCAGATTGGCAAGAAGACCGGAGGTCCCGGGGGAGGGATACTGAATGGCGGGCTGCTGCTCCACATCAGCAACAGGAGATGCGGGAGAAGCCCCACTGCTATTTGCCAGGATAGCTTCCTGGACAAGCTGCTTATAGTGGGGCTTCAGGCGGATGTTCTTGATTGCAATGACTGTGCAATGACTGTGCGTGTGGGAAAACGTTCATTTAGATAAACATTAATATTTCGTACCCCATTACGCACAGCCACTGCCTCATCTGCCGCCATCCTGCGCAATTCCTCGGAAGCATACCTGTGCTGTATTCGTTCAATATCAATAGCAGCATTAGCAGCAACAGGATGCTTCCGTCTGATGTGGAGACCAAGGCCGGACCTGGTAGTGAATGCTCGCTCACAATGGGCACACTGGTGGTTCAAAGAGGCAGAGGAAGAGGAAGAGGGTAGGGATGATGAGGAAGAGGAGGAGGGGGAGGATGGCCGACGCCCCTGCCTGGGGCGCCTCTGAGCGCCTCCCCTAATACCCCGCGAGCCAATGGGCTGGCGGGGGTTATGAGGCACTTGTGTTTCGTCTTCCATAACGGGGGGGCGCTAATTGGGAAGGGTCAGGGAACCCGTTAACAGGGGTCCCCTCCCTAATCGCCAGAGGGTCATTCAGCCACCCCTGGAAGTTCAAGAGGGGTCCAACAAGGAAACCTAATGGGACCACCTCTGTCCATCCCAGGGGGCCCGGGTTGTGCGACGGGGACGCATGACCTTGACTTGGGTAGGGATAAGAAGGGCTCCGAAGAGATAAAAACACCCTCTATTACCCTACCCCAACAACCCAAGCATAGCCTAATTCACGTTTGCGCATGCGCAGTGGCTACTATCAGTCCGAAGGTGGCGATTTTCATAGGGGACCATCTAAATACTAATCTGTAACATCCCTGAAAATTTCATTGAAATCGGATTGAAAATGTAGAAGTTATGGCCGTTACAAGGAATTCACGTTTGCGCATGCGCAGTCGCTTCTATGAGTCCGGGGATAATGATTTTCATAGGGGACCATCTACAACCTAATCTACATAATCCCTGAAAACTTCATCGAAATCGAGTGGAAAATGTGGAAGTTATGGCCGTTACAAGGAATTTCACGTTTGCGCATGCGCAGTAGCTACTATCAATCCGAATGTGGTGAATTTCATAGGGGACCATCCAAATACTAATCTGTAACATCCCTGAAAATTTCATTGAAATCGGATGGAAAATGTAGAAGTTATGGCCGCTACAAGGAATTCACGTTTGCGCATGCGCAGTCGCTTGTATCAGTCCGAGGATGATGATTTTCATAGGGGACCGTCTACACACCAACCCGCACAATCCCTGAAAATTTCATCGAAATCGGACAATAACTTCATATAGTTATGCGCGTTACAAGGAATTGATGACAGACAGACAGACAGACACACAGACACGGAACCAAAATTGTTCAAAAAGGTCTAAAACGCATAACGCGAGTGAAAATTTTGATTTTGGAGAACTTTTTTTTTCGTCCTTGAAAAGTGAAAACAAAGCTTCCGATACCTTGGTAGACTCGGAAGCAAAACGCTGCAAATTATTTCACAAAGGTTCATTATTTTCCGGTATAGATCACTATTCTGCAAAGATCACAGCCTTGCCTTTGTCACTATTTATTTACTTTTTGTTTTTTACCTACCAACCATAGGAGCTTACTACATACTAGGGCATTTTTGGAAATTTCAACCCTTAATTTCCATTTAAATACCAAAATGGGGGTTGGACTGGATCATTAAGTGCAGTTTTTTCGGGATGCAGTGAGATGATAATTAATGAGTTTTATTTATAAAGTTTTATCAGTTGTTGGTTGGAAGTGAACGTTCTACTCCTCATTCAAAAGGGACGTCCCCAGAAATGCATGCAGTACTAAACAGTTTGTTTATATTTGATTTTCAGAACAACCGTTGGAAGAAAAGAGGAATTTCTCTTATTCCAATGAAGTTTTCAGTTCCGTACTTCCCTAATTTCTATGCCATGGTGAGTGTCTACGCGGACGACGGAACAGTGGCAGTCACAACGGGTGGGATTGAAGTTGGCCAAGGAATAAATACCAAAGTGCGTAAGGGCAATGATCAATCTACAATGGTTACTGAATTTCTGCAGATAATTTTATCCTAAGTTGAAGATTAGAGAATCACGTCAAAATGTTGGTGTTTTCAAATTCCAGGTGGCTCAGGTGTGTGCTTATGCGCTTGCAATAGACATAAGATTTGTTAAAGTTCGATCGACACACGACATTACATCGCCCAATAACTTCCCCACTGCCAACAGCATAGCAACAGACTGTGCCACTTACGTAAGTTGCCAAAACCTGCTACTAGAAGAGTCATCCAACTACGAGTAAAACCAATAATTTGCTGAAATTAAGTTACTGATATGCACGTGATTTTCAGGCGACCTTGAGGTGCTGTCAAATGATCCAAGATCGTCTTCAACCGCTCAGAGCCAGAATGAAAGGAGCGAAGTGGGTGGCGTTGACACAAGCGGCTGCTGCAAATGGCATCAACTTGAACGCCTCTCACATGTTCGATAGTTTGACTAAAAGTAGTTTGTACATTGTAGTACCTACCGATTGATTATTTTCAAGCTGGTAATCAACTTTATCAAGAGGTAAAAGGTGATAATCAATTACACACCTCAGTTCTGTAACGTACATCAGGTAGTGTCACTGGATTTCCTGTACAGCAGTGATCGAGATTGAAGTTTCTCTGACATCCACACAGTTCTTTACTTAGTGAAAATGAAATGTTCGCACTTATTATAAAGTCATAAATAAGACAATATATGTCATTTCTTCCTTCGGCTAAGATGGAGTCTAGGTTGAAAGGATTTGTTGCCCTCGTGGTTAGGTCCTCTAGGAAGGGAAGTCTGGTAGATGAAATCGGCGTGCATTCCATTATTAAATGTTGTGGAGTTTCGTCATAAGCTAAGCAAAACTGACACAAAGGAGTCTGCCTTGCCAATCCTGTAGAGATACTTCCTCGTTGCACAGTGACCATTCCTGAGTCTGCCTATTGCGGTGTAAAATTGTCTAGGTTTCAGCCCGTATGAGTTCTTAAACCATGGGGTTCTGCTTGGGGTAGGGAATAGTCCCCTGTATCTCTGCCCCGATGGATAGGAAGAGAAATCTGCTTTCCACGCGCTTAGCTGTTCTTGGGCAACAACCCCAACCCAGCCTTTTGTAGTCAGAGTAGGGGTATTGCTGGCTGGGAGGTGGTTCCGGACTTAATGTCGTGGCTTTCGCGTGAGTGTCAACGATTATATTTCCTGATAATCCAGCATGGCCTTTGATCCAACAAATACCTATTCTTTTCCCGTTTATTCTCAAGGTCATATTATTATTGATTATACCAGCTTCTAATGGAGTAATCTTTGAGGAGACAGATAGATGACCAAGCTTGGTGACTAAGCTCTGGGAGTCTGCTAGGATAATTGTTCCTGGATAGGAGCTTCTCATGTCATTTGCGTACTGTAACGCCCTACTGTAATTCTCTACTCACACATACAAACAAAAAATATATATAAATGAAACGCTAGAGCATATAATTTTGCTAATTTATTCTAGGTATTCACTGAGTGACCCCATACCTCAAAGAGCTCCTATATACGGTGCGACGGCTCTCGAAGTTGAAGTTGATGTACTCACGGGCCAGTATCAGGTGACAATTAATTTTAACAATTAATACCAAAGTGACGAAATATACTCTACAATAATAATTCTAATTGTTATAGAAGGTAAGAAAAGTCTTTTTAATCGCGTAACAAGTCAAAATATCACGTCTCTAAAACCACAAGAGGACATGAAGTGCACCTTTTTGCGGATTTGCAGTGTTCCGAATGAGGTTTAAGGCTGTATATCGCGATGAGCATACAAGATATTCAAGTGATTGGAATTGTTTTTCAATTCTGTTGCAGATTCTGAGAGTGGATATTTTAGAAGACTGTGGAGAGAGCCTAAACCCTCTTTTAGATGTTGGGCAGGTGGAAGGAGCGTTTGTGATGGGGTTGGGATACTACCACAGTGAGGAGCTCAAAAGAGACCCCAAAACCGGAGCCCTTCTCACCTTCAGAACATGGGTTTGTACCAAACGATTGATCAATTCTTACACTCGTATTTTTAAACTTTTTAGTAACTTTTTTTTTTTAGTAAACGACGACTTTTAAAGTCATAAATAAATTAAAATTATTTGTAAATACCTTAGTTCTGATCTAATAAATGCCCAAATATTTTTTTAGACTTACTGGCCTCCTGGAGCGAAGGACATTCCTGTCGACTTCCGTGTCATGTTTCGAAGGAATTCAACAAACCCAAAAGGTGTACTAGGCTCTAAAGGTAACTATGCTTAATTATATCAGAACTATGCATCTCTAAGGGGTGCCTCATGTTAAGGACCAGAAAACTTCGGGAATAGATTCTACAATTAATTTAGGTAAGAAAATGACTCTTTAAAATTTTGTTTAAATACCTCGTTTTTTTCAATTTTAAGATTTTTTTCGTTTTTTCGACCTTATGTCACTAAAATTACTGTAACTACCTTAATAATTAAGGTATTTAAATAATTAAGTAAATTATTTACCGCACAAATTTAAACATAAGGGCACCGTTGGAAAGGGCGTCAAATTTCCTATCTCGATAGTGCCTAAAAAAATATTTCTGGGTGCCTAATGAGTGAAAAAGATTTTGGGGAAGTTGGCGAAATTTCGTATTTTGGTTTATTATTTTTATTTCAATAATGAAACTCTGGAATCGACCAAGAAAAAAATGTTAACCCTACTTCAAAATTTGTCGGTTTACGTTTCAAGGTAAGTAGGTATAGAATCCGAAAATCGAATAAACGTTTTGCCGTCCGTCCGCCGTCCGCGGCACTTTCCTTAGTTCCCATAGACCGATTTTGATGAAGTTTGGTATATGGGCTCCATTTTGGGAAAAAAATCTTGAAATTGAAAAAACTTGGGAAAAAAAGGATTAAAACTAAATTGCTACGAGACACCCTCTACCTTGAATTAGATGAAGAATAGACTCCCAAAGTTGCCCGGTCCTTAATCTGGGACACCCCGTATATTACTTCTACGTGTACCACTCAGAAGTTTTGCTAACTAGTTCTCCTACACCAGTTTGACGCATTGCTAAGCATGGTTACCCACAAATTACGAATCCCGAGTTGATTCATGCTATTGTTTTTATATTTATTGCATTCATACTTGTGAGTTTCATATCACATATTAGGACGTCCCACAGTAAGACTTGGGCGTCCTTATGCGATCGATCTGGGGTGAAGGAGGACAACACTCAACAGTAAATTAAAATAACCACACAGTAATCCGTTTTAGACCATTCTGAATCCAAATCCGCGAAAAAAAACAATAGGTGAATGTGTGTGTATGTGTGTGACAAAATCTTGTGTCGTCTGCCCAGGCCTTAGTTCTCAACCGATTTTCCTGGTTCTTCTTTTGTTCATCGCGGAAAACTATCTAGTTGTGCACTACGTCGCCGGAATTTCGAATTTTGCATTTAAAGGGGTAAAGGGGGAGTTAATGCTCAAAAAACGTGCGTTTTTGGGCAAAATCTTGTGTAGGTACTCTGCCCAGGCCTCAATTTCCAACCGATTTTCGTGTTTTTTTTGTTTTTTTTTGTTCAACGCGGAAAACTATCTAGTTGTGCACTACGTCGCCGGAATTTCGAATTTTGCATTTAAAAGGGTAAAGGGGGGGTTAATGCTCAAAAAACGTGCGTTTTTGTGCAAAATCTTGTGTACTCTGCCCAGGCCTCAATTTCCACCCGATTTTCGTGTTTTTTTTTTGTTTTTTTTTTTTGTTCAACGCGGAAAACTACCTATCTAGTTGTGCACTGCGGCGACGGAATTTCGAATTTTGCATTTAAAGGGGTAAAGGGGGGGGGGGTTAATGCTCAAAAACGTGCGTTTGCGGGCATAATCTTGTAAAATCTGCCCAGGCCTAAATTTCCAACCGATTTGAGTGTTTCTTATTTTGTTCGACTCAGAAATCTTCCAAATTGCACACTACTCCACCAGAGTATCAAAATTAGCATGTGGTGGGGGCGAATGGAGGAATAATATTGAGAAAATATCTGATTTTTCAATTTATAGCTTATTAATTGTACCCAAGCTTTGAAACTCGAGTTCGCATGTTGGGTGTCGTAGATCATGGATTTCAAAATGCTTTTCAAATTCGAGGCTCCCTTGCCGCTAGAAATGTTGTGGTGGATAAGGGTGAGGGGGGTGGGGTGTAGTGGTGCCTAAAATTCCGAATAAATTACATCGAGGGAAAAAGTTTTTTCGCTTACCAACTGGTATTAATTGACCTAATGCTTGACCAATGGGGCGGCCCCTGGAATGCATGCATTACTAAACAATATGTTTATTAAAGTAACTAACGTGTTGACACCGTAATTTAAATAACTTTCAGCTACCGGCGAGCCACCTCTGTGTATGACGATGAGCTTGCAGCACGCTCTGAGACAAGCGTTGAGATCAGCTAGAGTGGAATCAGGTCTACCTGACGAATGGTTCGACTACCGTAAGTCAAAGTAAACGTCTAATGTACCAATCCAACGAGTAATAAGATGATGAAAAATCGTTCGTACCTAATCTATTTAAGACTTCTAAGTCCTTGATGTGAATGGAATGGCACCTACAATATCACATTTTTATTTCAGATCAACCTTGCACTTTTGAGAAGACATTACTGACATCAGGAACCAGTCCGAAACAGTTCAATTTGTAGTATTTAAAGACGAAAGCAAGTTTTCACAAATTGATTGTTTTGAAAGTTGAGATCAATTTTATAATCAATGAATGGGTTTCTCAACCCGTCTCGATTTATTTATCCTTTAAAAAACAATTTTAGTTTTGAGGATAAAATTAATTTTCAAAAATGTCATTGTATTTTTTTAAACACGAGATATTTCCAGTCATTCATTGTACTCTGATTTCTACAATACCTGGAACGTAAACAATACCTTTAGTAACCGTTAGAATATCTGCCCGAGTTTTATAGAAACTATTATAATATTCCATGAGACTGGGTGCAGCAGAACTCAAGTTCTGAACGAATTAGAACGAGAGGAAAATATGAATTTCGGAATTGAGAAAACAGGTGAAATGGGAGACTCAAGGGAGAAGCCCTGCAGATGGTCCCTTCGAAAAGAAGGTCGATTTAAGGATTCCTGGAGATCAACTCTATAGTGGTTCCCCCTCGCTGCAAGCAACGAGGGAAAAACTCCTCCTAAGAGGGATTGTTCATACAATCAGCGTCCTTAAATAGTTGCAAGTACCTGTTTTAACCTACAGGTTGAGGCGCACGTCTAACTCGCACTTCTGACTATGCAGGTCGGCTCCTGAGTTTTTGACAATTCACCAAACTCACATGCCAGGATCCGTGTACCAGGGCTATTCCCACTGGCCATGATACACGGAACCCTTCCCAGGGTTACAGATGAAGTTGTAGCCCTAGGTGCCTAGGTACCACAGAGGAACGGAGACAAGGATAAAGCCAACGTTAAAATGGCGTGCAAGCATTTTTGAGGCTGTCTCAGTTGCGCCACCTACTTTCAGCTAAGGAACTACTATAGAAACTGAAGTGGTGGGGGGAGGCCACGCTGCTTCTTTTCAAATCACCCACTTCCTTTCGAATGACCGGAAATTCTTAATTTTTTATTTCTTCATCATTTTGACTAGCAAGAAGTACTCTGGAAATCCATTCGAGACAAACCATTTTTCCATATTGCCCAAGCAATTGTTGTTGCCCCTACTGCCAGTAGTTCCAATGTTCAATCGACAACTGCCACCCATAGAAACGTTTGAAACCTAGGATATTATTATTGATAATCAGCTCGAATTTAGTCATTAATATCGAGGAAATAACTATATGTTATCAAATTAATTACTTTGATGCGGCTGGTAACGCCCCAAGGAGAAAAATATGTGTTAACAAGATTTCTTGCTGTGATGATGTTGAGAGAACGCTCCACCAATCAGAAAGCTTCTCGGGCTCCCAGCTTTAGCTTTCTGCCCAATGCTAGGTACCCACGAAGGAAAACCAATCATGGGGCGTCATGAGAGCAATATCTGTACCTCTTTGGCCATTCACCAGCACTCCATCCAGCCAAATGACAAAAAGCACGCCAATTTGCTAGTGAGAATGGGAAAACCGTCGCGATTTTGATGGAGTAGTTCTGACATCAGAACAGTCCAAAATCCACCGCCCCGCTCCGTTTGGCAGGCCCACAAAACTTGAAACTTGAACTTGAATGGAAAATTTTAGATGTGGCACCAAACCGATCAACTTGGGATTCATCGAATACTACTGCACCAAGCCTCCTCCAGAAACCCATGAAACGAGACTCGTGCCACCATCAGTCATTTCCGTAAGAGCCATTCATGAGGGCTGATGCATCTCCTCACCCTTGTATCTTTCTTCTGTGCCAGCAGAGATACTATATGAAGTAGGACTTGGTACGACCTCTCGTCCATCCGCAAATAATTACTGTTCCAAAGTCAAGTCAGTCAAGAAATTCATATGAATGAACTTGTTTATCTATGGAAACCATCTCCCATTTACTTTTTGGTTTCCTCTTCCTAGCGTAGAGCATAATATAATAGAAGAATATCTCCACCGATGTCAAAAGATCGGAAAAAGATACACAACTTGAATACTAAGGTGATCAGAACAGCTTTAGAGCCCAGAGAAAGAGGGTGGAGGCGCAGCGCAGCATGACTGGCTTCAGCCATTTGGCTGAAAAAAGACCTCGCCACGCCATTAGGACTACTGGTGAATAGACTTTTAGTTCCACTCTGAATCCGCCAGGGGCAGCTGATCAAAGCCATAAATTGCTAATAATTGGAAACTGTTGTCACAAAAAAACTTTATTTCTATGGATGTGACTAATTCCCCATTTCCTCGGGCACTTCAAGAGTCACTAACCAACCAAATGATTTCTTCTTCTCCATCACCCCTGCACAATCAGCTTGACGAGCTCGAGAGAGTTCAGTTCCTTGAGAACTACTTCCACCGACCTCCCCTATCGCAAGATGCAATGCGACAAATACTTGGTAAAGGTTATACACCCACTCGGTTTACTGGTTGTTCTGGTACTTTACAACATTTCAGGAGACTTTTCTTACTAATAATTAAATTATTTAATTAAATAATTTTTGTTGATCAAATTTTGAGCAACAAATGTTCAATAATAAATTACAAACTAAACGGCCAGAAATTATATTTCTCACACTGTACAGAATCTAGCAAACTGATACCTCTGCAAAAACGGAAACAACCTTGTAGAAAGGGAGGCATCACAACAAAAAGAGGTTCACATCTCACTATCAAGAGTCTCATTTCCACATTCATTATTGTCTTTGGGTTATATAGGTCTTTTTCTTTACCTTTTGTGCACTTTCTAGCCCTATTCGCATCTTCACTTCATTCCACGTTCGAGAAGCAATCGTCTCAGCTTTGGCCGAGCCATCCGCCAACACATTAACGAGGTAGTCCTTGGAATCTAGTAACCTAGTGAATTCACTGCGTATGGGAGATAATTTCTCTATAACAGCATCCGCCACTCGGAGTTTGTACCTGTAAACAGTAAGCACGATTATACGAACGATAAAAAAATAATAGATTTATATCTAGCAAACAACCATTTTTGATTGAATTGCGAATAACTACCACTCCTGCCATTACTTTATCGGATGACTTCCAAAGGAAAGATCAGAACTTGATCTGATGATTTTGCTCAAGGCTACTTATTGCGGCCAGAAAGAGACATCTTCAGGGGGCAAGCCCTTAAAGAGGCCATCTCTACCCTTACAGCCTTCTTGGTACAAGCCCTTGAAGTAGGGTTTGCTCAACCACGACCACCACGAATCCGACCTCAACTGAGGGGCAGGCAGATGATGCTTTGACCGAGGTCAGTGCATCTGTAGCCTGGGGCTCCCCTCGCCCGTGGTACTGGTAATTGAGATAAGTAATAAGCCTTTTATGGCATTAATTCTGTCCCCGGAAGCCCGACCAGGTAACAGGCCCGGAAGCAGAGAATTTGTACCTGCTCCCTAACCGCTCTACTCCTGTCAGAGGCATATGCCAGAGCCCTAACATTAAGGGGGTACAGGAGAGGGAGACTTTTTTTTTTTTTTTTTAGGAGAGGGAGACATTATGCGCTGCGGTACCCATAAGGGCTTAATACTTACCTGGTGTGGGGGTCTACCGTGATCACTAGGGCGGTGAGGCAATGGGAAGCCATGAGTGAAGTCATCATAACGAATTCTGATCTTCCCTTTGGAAGACAGCTGATGACGTCCGCGACGCCAGGACTGGCAGTCTGACGAAAATTCAACCTGATATGGTTGTTTACTTTTTTTAATTGTTGGCTTGTTCTTGCTTGGTACCTACCATTCTCCATCACTTAGATTTGAAGAATTTTGAATTTTGAAATCAACAATTGCTGCCGATTCGTACTACAACTGCTGTTTTGATTAGAAAATAAATTATGAGAATATATTACGTATATGTTTGAGGTCTTCAATTCAGACCTCTTGGGCCATTTTGGCTCCAATACCCCTCTTCCGCCATGGCTAAGTGAGATGACGTAAAATCCAAAACTCATGATACAGATATCTACGCAAAAATGTAAAATAGTAACCTTGGCAGTCACTCATTGAAAGAGATTCATTACCGTGTTTCTTACCAATTTCAAGCAAGTAATCAGAACATGCTAGTGAACCACTTTCAGTGGAAATAAGAAGTGATATTCACAATAGGTATTACTGATCTGGTTCTTGTTAAGCTCACATTAGGTATTACGAACCAACTTAACCTCCTGAACTGCATGAAAACAGAGCGTACTTTCTAAAATTACAACAAACTTTAGAATGAATTATTGATCCATATATTATGTTGTTGATAAATTTCTGACAGGTGATCAAAACATGATTACAAATAACTTTGATTTTTCAACTCAACACTGTCACATGAGGTTTGTCGGTATTGGTACAGCTCCCTGGAGTGGGAAGCACGCATGGATATTTAACAGTGTAAAATATCCATGAAGCATGTAACTGAAACAATAACCGTGCCCTTGCCCGTTCAATTCCTTGGACTAGGAAGCGCCCTTACCGATTCCATGGACTGAGAAGATATTTATCATGGGACCTCTGGACTGGGAAGGGATCTTCTGGACTGGTTTGCATGGTATGGTTAGCAGTACCAGTAACTTAGTATGGTTACATCTTTGTCACCGTAACTGTTAGAACCATTCCAGGGAAATACCTGGACCGACACACCTCTGTCGCTATTAAATAGTGAGAAATTTTCAATCTACGCAGCTTCTGAGCAAGAACCAGCAGGTACCATGAACCAAAAGAGTTAAGTATTAGTGTATAATAAGAACCTAAAAAGATTGCCTTTGTTAAAGAATTCTGTTACTAAGCACCACTACAAGGCTCTACTTATGATTTGTGGGCTGTCCTTATCTACTACTCACTTTCCCGTATCGAGGCCAACTGCTTCATCAACTATTTCATTTCTCGTTCTACCAACGGCTAATGCATGCATGTCAATCAGATTCGAAACGCCAGGACGGTTCTCTGCATCATATTGGACTGATGATGTGAAATCCGTAACAGCTTTCTTGATTTTACTCAATATTTGTTCCGGAGTATCGGTTATTTCGATGCGGCTTTTGGGGTCGGCATGTGACTTAGACATCTTCTTCTCAGGCTCTCTGAGGCTTCTGATTCTCGCTGCTCCCGACTCGACTGTAACAAGAAAGCCCATATTAAGTTTAGCCACATCGACAAATAATAATTGTTTGAACTCTATTATCTTGTTTATGGAAGGATACCAAGTTGTGCAACGACCCAACTCACACCTTTCCTATTGTTAACTCCTCCCTCTCTGTTCCCTCTTCACATCAACCATTTTTCTTACTCGTCAGTCGTATTGGGAGCTTGAATGAGAAACGCCGTCCCTGTTTCGGCTAAATCTCAGCAATTCAAATTTCCCAAACCGAATTGAATTTCAATCTCGCGGTCTACCTTCCTGCCAGAGCCGGCCGGCTGTCATGCTAGTCTCGAGCACACAGGTGAATCCCTAATCAAATTAATATATTCCTCTACTGTGTTACGATTGAAAGAAAGCGAACAGCCAACTTTCTGAAGGGTATGCCTCCTAACATAGACGACTGCCTGTTCCAAAATCTTGGGTAGCCAGACATTGTTTGTCAAACGACTGTTTGTCACTGACTGACGGAATACAGTCTAAACGTTTCAAATTCCCACTTTCAGTAGTGATCGTTTTGTTTGGTTCTTCGTTTCGATCTTTCGGATCTCTTCGGCTAAGCTTGCGCAAACTAGCCTTTTCAGGCTGAGTGCTAGCTTAGGACAAAGTTGAGCAAACAAAACGTTGTTCGACGAAAGTCTTTTGACAAACAGTCTTGACTAAACGTCGTTTGACGAAGTGTCGTTTGTCATTGTCATGTGACAAACAGTCGTTTGACAAACAATGACTTCTAAAACTCTTCGGAAACAAGCTTTTCTAGCTTAACACAAGCATTAGGTAGCCTGGTCAGTCAGGCAAGGGAAGGGCCGAGCTTCCGTACCACAGACATTCGTAATCTGGGTATTGTTGAGTCAAAATGAGATAGAAATCCCCACCATTCTGCCTGCAGGAAAGATTTTTATCCCAAATGTGAGTTCACTTGCCCTTCTGGGTTACCCTTCATTCGCTGTTGAAATTTGAAAGAAGCATTAAGAGAACTGTGTTGACTACTATCACTCCTTACACTTCATAGGGTCTGTTTGGAGAGGCAGTCTGGAACCAAACCGGAACTGAAAAGGGGAGGGGATAGAGGCGAATGGGCTCCTCCGAACTCCTCCAAGCCCCTCCGAACCGTTCAGGACTGCCTCTCCGAACAGACCAATTATCAGTCGGTAGTCAACACCCTCAGTCTCATTTTTCCGGGCGTGAGTGCCAGGTAGAAGAAGAGCGACGTTTTTCAGACTGTAATACACATGGACACCTCACCAAGCTGTCCGCTTTCTTTCTATTTGAACACAGTACTTCATCCATATTTCCTTTACAGCTTGGTATCAGGGATTTTCTCTTTCTTATATTTCAAATCAACATTATTAAAGTAGTTTTTCTCCTTCTATTAATAAACTTAGAATCGGTCTTTCTATTTCAAAATCACAGTCCACTATAAATTGATCATTCTCCGGACCGAACAATAATCAACCTAAATGAGTTGGAATGCGAGTGAAAGGAGAACTAGAAAAAGTCCACTCATCATCCTACATTAACAGATGGTTGCCAGGTGTAATTAGAAAGGTGTGAGTTTAAAAAATCCCCAAAATTCTATACTTCAAAGGGCTTATTAGTAGACTAGACAGTAACAATTCCTAACCATAAAGACATAGATACCTTCTACTATGTATTCAGGAATGGGGAAAGTCACGCCATATTTATTGTTGAACGTGTGAACCAAATGTTGAGCCAAATGTAAATGTTGAACCTGGTCGCCACCTATAGGTACCTGGGTAGATCTGAAAACCGAAACTTTTTATTAAACTTGCACTACTTCAAGAAGCCCATCAATACTTGCACGTATTCAAGTAATGGTTTGGTAAACTCACTTATACAGCAATATGTCAGCAGCTTGGAGCACAGGGTAAGTGAAGAGCCCTAGAGGAATGTCTTTCAGCGTTGCAGATTTTTCTTTGTACTGAGGAAAATGATATAATCTCGTCATCGTCGTCAACGTACCCAATACCCAACCAAGCAATGCATGCTGAGGAACCTTGAACAAAGAGAATACAAGCAGTCAGCACAGGAGTTTATGGCCTATCGTAGACGTTTACTCCCAGTCGTCACCACAAGGATCACAGTCAGAGTACAAGGATTAGGGATTATAATATAATGTATTTATTTATATTTATATTTATATATATTTAAACATATTATGTTTAAAATATCGATATTGTTCTCCAATAGTTCCTCGCATCCCTAACAAGGATGAAGCAAGGGCTAACACCAACAACATTTAACATTATAAAGCTAATTATTACCTTGGATTGTTGGAATAGGATACACTTCTCTGGATCTATTCCGCAAGCTACCAACGATGCAGTCATGTGGAGAATACTGGAATGCAAACTTTTAGGGTCCTGAAAGAATAAGTAAAATGCGTACACTTATTATTTAACACTATCACTGGAGTGATAGGAATATGAACACAGAGTAACATTATATCGATCACATTCTTACCTGAGGAAGAGTGATAGCGTGTAAATCGACAATACTCAGGATCACATCACCATTTGAACTGTGAATCAATTGTTTCCATTTGTCAACTGCTCCGAAGTAATTACCTAAATGAAGGGTACCAGTAGGTTGTATGCCGGAAAATATGATTTGTGGCCACTTGCGAACCTGTGAATAATTCAAATATAATTTCAACCTAAAACAAATTTGATTGACAGGTATTTGACAAGGCGTTACGAAGTGAGTCTCACCTCGTTGCTGCAGCACCGCTTGGCAGTGGACGAAAATAAAGGAGATGTAAGAACATTTTTCAACATTCTAGAAAATACAATTTGACTGTTTTTGAAAGTCGAAAAGCCCTGGACTCAGAAAGGTGACTTGTCTGGTGATGTCAGTACCATTATTTTACACAAGTAGGAATAAGCAGCTTCAACTTCACCATGAACCAAACATTCGTAAGCAATCCAAAACACAAAACTAATTCAGTACTGCCTAATCACATCTGCTGCTGAAGCTGAATACCAGGCAAAACTATCAGCTGCAATTTCTTCTATCTCCACAGTTTCTTCTATCTCCACCGGTGTCTGTCTTATCTTATCATGGAAGATGGACCTAGTATCCAAGGTCCATGTCATGGAAGAAAACTCCTTCCATTTGTCACCTTCCATGGAAGAATAGAACGCAATGGATTTTCTCTCTTCCATGACGACCCCCAATGACATGGAATTTGCCCAACACTTCCATGCTTGAAGCTGTCCGTGGAGGGGAGCTTCGACCTAGAGTGGGCGTGGCCACGCTATTTTCTTATCAACCATAAAGCCATGGAATTTCATGGTAAAGCGTGGTGCACACGTTCCAAACACGATTTCTAACCAGAAGATGAACTTTAACACGTTCCACACGGATTGCCAACCGTCAGGCAAAGATAATTCTCTCGCCAGCGCGGATTGCCTACCGGTAGGCAAACAAAATCCCACCCCCTGGGCGGCTGGCGTTTTGAGCGCTTTCTGTACGTTGTATGAACTACTAATTTTGGGCGAAATTGCAACCCATTTTGTACCCCGAACGCAACCTAGCGGAGAACGGGTATTACTCAACGAAATCACATGGAGAAATCCTGTTGAAAATAATTGCCAACTGGTTCAACTAAGAAGAAACAGATGGCAATAGAGCGGCGAAAAAGTGCCTACCAGTAGGCACCCCACGCTGTCGGGAAGACCACCCTGTTTGGGATCCACGTTGGTGATGAAATCGCTGATTTGGGACCCGCGTGGAGCGCGTTAAAGTATTCGCTTTCCTAAACTTCATTTTTATTTTGCTTTATCTCCAGACTTCACGAGACCTCACTTCAGTGACTTTGCTCAATCAAATGCTATACTTTGTGTGCTGGATTCTGCTCTGCATGATGCAACCTCATCTATGCAGCTGTTCGATCATCAAAAATTAACTTCCCTCGACCGGGGATTGATCTCCTTTCATTCCAATGACACTATATTTTACACTTCTGAGTCGGAGCTTGTTACCACTGAGCTAAGAAAGTGAATGGTCAGAAATGCGAAGAGGTAGCTGATCACAACATCCATCCCCTGTTAGGAAATCTTATGTACCTACTCCATTACCTATTCAGGGAGGTGGGGGGCAGCTTTGACCAGCGTTTTACAACCCAGTGAGAACGCTGTATTTTTTACTGGCTTCAGAGTTTTTGTTATTCCTTCTGAACAGGATGGGGGATCTACTGACTTCAACGTTTGTCCAAATAGGTAGTGGCTCGTCTTGTGACTTGGGGGGTAGTTGTTTTGATTAAGAAACACTACTTAACTATTGTTCTCAGAGAATACTGAGACCATTGGGTTCGCATGACTGCGCCACTTTGTTGAATCATAAAAAATTAACTTCACTCGACCAGGAATCAATCTCCTATCGTTCCGACTAAACCATATCTACACTTCTGAGTCGGAGCTCATTACCACTGAGCCAAGGAAGTGATTGGTCAGAAATGCAAAGAGGTAGCTGATTGCAACTCGCAACATGCAACTAAGTCTACCATCAACTGCTACATAGCAATGGTCAACACTATTTGAAGAATTTCACACACACAATGTCACCAACTTAGCAGTTTTACATTTCATGAAACTCAAGTTTCACAAAATTAACAAGATAGGGGTTTGTTGCTGACTGAAGTGACTCGAATTTGACATCCAACGTCACTAACTATCTATATTTTATTTCACTCTCAACCCTTATTTCCCACTTATTGCTGAGCATAAAACTGAAGTTGAAGTTAAATTGAATCCTTTTGTAGGTATGCCACGAGAGCTGAGAAAAATGGTCATAAATGGGTTTACACTGGCTGAAGCCTGTAGACCACTCAATCAAAATACGAAGGTAATAGATTTTAGGTTGACCAATTTTATCAAAAGAGCTACCCTCCTACTCCTACTCCGATTCATTCTCATGAGATGAGGACTACAGGTATCTGGTACAAAATTCATTCGTTGCAAATTAGAAAACTCGTGTATTCGAAACTGCCCTATAAATAAAAAATAATACTTCAAAGAAGCTTGGCCCCTAACCTTGAAGGCAAGGGTTAGAGATAATAGAGACACATTATCAGGGTCGCTCTTAGCAATATACAATTTTAAAAAATATCACAATTAGAAGGTATCTACTTACAACTAATCATTTCTGAATTGAGTGGGTAGATGCTAAGGAGATTAGTAAGCGCATTATGACCAAAATTTACTATGCTCCATCACTTTCAGATGGTAACTTTGGAGTTGTCCATTGTCACAACCAATTTTCCTCTGAGGTGACCTCCACTCATCCGTTCAAAAGCTGCAGGCATATCCGAGAAGGGGTAGATTTTCTCAACCACAGGTTTGATCTGAAATTTACACGTATGAATCACTCTTCATGAAGCATCAGTAGGCCTTGATGTTGCAATCTAAAGTTTTTTTTTCGAGAAAGAGTATTTTTCGATTTGAGAGATTGTTGAAAGGTAGATACGTAGCTTGTGAGTACTTCATGTATACTGCCGTTCTAAGCCAGAAAGTCGTATCTTGACTTCACCCAACTTTCGGAAAAACGACCTAATAGGTTTCGTGGCGAAATAATTCTTTCGCAGGATTATTTTTCCTCCTTTTACCACGAGTATAGGTTTATCTTAAAAGAAATTAGTAGCCGAATCGATTTCCGGAGCCAAACATTTTTGAGTGTAAATACCCAAAAAACGATGATACGAGATTACGCTCGTAAACCCGAAGTTACGACTATTCTGTTCATTTTAATGCTTGAAACATTAATTCATTTGAATTAACATTTTAATTCAAGAAACATTTCACATTGATTATTTTGTCATCCTACTTGGCTCAAAGTCAATCGTATTTCATATTTCTGTTCAGAGTGTAAGAAAAAACTGCTGAATCAATAAAAATAAACGTTTATTCACTTAGCGTATAAACGTAAAGTCACCACTAAATGTTGAGTTTTCAGAGGCAAAAAGACGTATCATGCCGATTTAATGCAAGAAGTCGTATCGTCGAAATAGGCAGATTCCCGTATTAGTGTCAAGATACGACTTTTCTTCTTCTGAATTGCTCTGATACAACTAGTTTCTTAGCGGAATCAAGTTAACACGCCTTAACGCGAAAGTCGGGAGGCTTGTTTGAGGCATTTCTAATAGAGATACGACTCTAAAACTCCGAAATCGATAGAAATCGACCCCCAAAACCCTCGGGTACCAATAACTCAATTTGGTCAAATTTTCACGTTACGACTTTCTGGCTTAGCACGGCAGTATAACCATGGACCTTACTACTGACATTGTCACACCACATTAATACACGAAAGTAGTTGGTGTAGTGTACAACTACTATGTCTGCACCAGACACATCTCCAGCGCAAGGACGTAAATAAGAAGAGGAAGAAGACTTTGTTTGTTTCTGAATGTAGAGAATTTCACCTTTGCTATGTAACCGTTTCGACCAACTGAATAAAAGTGCTTTTTACATTTTTCTGCGTTATAATATTACATTGACGACGACGACGGGATTTTTTTTCACGTGAGTCCGTTCTTATTTTCATCATGAGCGATAAAGTTTCTGTTGATGCCTATAAACCTCTGCATTTCGACCCTCATTCCGAACTCTCATCATTGGGTCAACGTTGGACACGTTGGGTGAAATGTTTTGAACGTTATTTAGTTGCTGCTGATGTTACAAATGATCTGAGAAAACGGGCACTTCTTATCAATTTCGCAGGGGAACAAGTCGCGGATATATTTGACAATCTTCCCAACACAGGATTGACCTATGGAGATGGGTTGAAAGCGCTAAATGACCTGTTCAACCCCAAGAAAAATGTGTTCTACGAAACATTCAAATTTCGTAAAACCTTTCAGTTGGCTACGGAATCATTCCAGGAGTTTTATACCCGTTTGCGCTCCATCTCAGCCACTTGTGATTTTGGAGATAGATTAGATTTCGAGTTAATTATGCAGATTCTGGTTGGGACTTCTCTCGAATCGCTTCAGAAGAAGATCCTTAGTAAGCCTGACATTACCTTAGACAAAGCGCTAGAATTCGGGCGTTCTGAGGAAGCCGTTACATCCCAAAGCCTGGATATTAAAAAACGTGACCCCATCCAAACCGACATTCCTGTTAACAAAGTTCGTTAAAAAAAAAGTGGGAAGTCATTTATACCATCAAACAGTAAGCCCGACCCAGTCTGTTTTTCTTGTGGGGGGAGGTGGCCGCATGATAAGAAAAAATCTTGCCCTGCCAAAGGTCATAAATGTGAATCTTGTCATAAAATGAACCACTTTGAATCTGTTTGCCGAAGTGCTGGTAGGAAAAAGGTTTCAAGAAACGTCGATTACGTTAAGAACAATAGTTATTCAGAATCAACTTCTGATTCTGAATCAGATGATACAGTAAACAGAGTAAACTCTAAACTAAATCCCAGTCCCACTGTAAAATTGGACATTTTCGGCCACAGAACCAAATTTGTTCTTGACACAGGATGTTCTGTCAACATAATCGATCTCAAAACCTTCGAACTTTTGAGGCATTGTGTTAGTTTAAAACACACAAAGAAACGCCTGTTCCCCTATCAGTCTGAAGCCCAACTTTGCGTTTTGGGGAAATTTTCCACTCAGCTCCAGCATAAACAAAAGTCTATTCATGCGACTTTTTACGTTGTGGATGGGCATGGGGAGTGCCTTCTGGGTTTTCAAGCAGCCCAAGACTTAGGGCTTGTTCAGATCCTCTGCCCAATCTCCACCGAAGCTATTGAGAAGAGATTTCCTGAAGTGTTCAAGGGAACCGGTAAGCTCCGTGATCGTCAAATCAAGATCCATATTGATCCTAATGTTAGCCCGGTGGCGCAACTGCACAATAGGGTCCCATTTCACCTTAGGCCGAGGCTTGAAGAAGAGCTTCAACGACTTGTTACCGCAGATATAATTGAGCCGGCGAGTGGGCCCACCCCCTGGGTTTCCCCAGTGGTATTAGTACCTAAACCGCACAAGCCTGATAAGCTTAGACTTTGCATTGACATGAGGGCGGCCAACAAAGCAGTTTTACGTGAACGGCACCAGCTACCCACTATTGATGACCTCATTTCCACGGTAAATGGTTCTACTGTTTTTTCTAAGCTTGATCTCCGCGACAGATTCCACCAATTGGAACTAAATGAGGATTCACGGGGTATCACGACTTTCTATACACCCACAGGCCTTTGGAGATATAAAAGGTTATTTTTTGGAGTGTCCTCTGCTCCAGAAATTTTCCAGGACACAATCAGACAGCTTATTTCCCCAGTTAAAAATGCCATCAATGTAAGTGACGACATTCTGATCTTTGGGCGAACTAAAACTGAGCACAACAAGGCATTGGAGGAGGTGCTGACAATCCTCTCCCAAGCTGGTCTGACTTTAAATCGGGAAAAATGTCAGTTCTCAGTAGAAAAGCTTTGTTTCTTTGGATTCGAGTTTTCTGATCAAGGTTTGCGAGCGGATCCAAGGAAGCTTTCTGCTATCAACAAGCTGGAACCTCCCAAAACGGTGGCTGAGGTTCGCAGTTTCCTGAGCACAGTTGCTTACTGTGGCAGATTTCTCCCAGGTCTTTCTTCTATTTCTGCTCCATTGCGCAACTTGATCAAACACAAGTCCCCTTGGGTCTGGGGTACAAGTGAGCAATCCTCATTCGATAAACTTAAAGCAAAATTACGTGAGAACTTGAAAAATGAATATTTTGACCCTAATAAAGAAATAGAAATTACAGTTGATGCAGGACCTGAGGGACTCGGGGCAATTTTAGCTCAACCAACATCTTCATCGCCGGGTATCATTGCTTATGCTAGCCGAGCACTGAATGATACAGAGAAAAAATATTCACAGATTGAAAAGGAGTTGCTTGGAGTGGCCTGGGGAGTGGATCATTTCAGATTATATCTGTTTGGTGGTCATTTTCGAATTATTACAGATCACAAACCTCTTCTGGGTGTACTCAATTCAAACAAGGAAACTACCCCCAGGCTAGAGCGTCTGCGCCTTAAGCTTCAAGGTTATAGTTTTAAAATCATTCATCGCCCTGGCTCTACTAATCCTTCAGATTACCTTTCACGGCACCCAAGCGGTCTTTCCCCTAATTCTAGTTCTACAGAGAACTATATAAATTTTATCACAAGGGAAGCTATTCCTGCTGCTCTACCTCGGGAGATGATAGCTGAGCACACTTCCAATGACCCAACACTCACTCAAGTCAAAACTCTTCTCCAGGGGAACTCTAGCCATTCCTCTCATCATGACTCAGTCAAGCCATTTTTAGGGGTCATCAGTGAAATGACAGTTACAGAGGACGGTATCCTGCTAAGAGGAAATCGTATTGTCATACCCCTATCTCTCCAGAAGAAAGTGATTAGCTTGGTCCATCGTGGCCATCCAGGGATAGTTCGCACTAAACAATTGTTGCGAACCCGAACTTGGTTCCCTGGGATGGATTCAAGAGTGGAAGCAAAAGTTAAAAATTGCTTGACCTGCCAAGCTGTCACTAAGTCAAAACAACGTGACCCCATACAGTCAACTATTCTCCCCTCACGGCCTTGGTCAGAACTTTCTGTGGATATTGCAGGACCATTTCCAGATAACAGATATGTTGTTGCACTGATCGACGAGTACTCTAGATTCCCCTTGGCTGACGTCATCAACTCTACATCAGCCACATCTGTTTTGAAGGTCCTTCGCAAGTGGTTTTCAGAGTTTGGAGTGCCTGACATTCTAAAATCAGACAATGGTCCTCCATTCAATGGCAAAGAATATGCTGAGTTCCTGAAACACTGGGGTGTCAAGCCAAGACACATCACTCCCTACTGGCCAGAAGCAAATGGTAACTCTGAGCGCTTCTTCAGGACGATTAAAAAAACCATACAGGCTGCTGTCTTGGAAGGGCTCAACTGGACTGAGGAACTTGATGTGTACCTATTGAATTACAGGGCTACACCCCATGGAACTACTGGTAAGTGTCCTGCAGAATTAATTTTCAAGCATCCTCTTAGCATAGGTTACCTGCCTTTTATGATGACCAAGGGGGTGCAGGATGCGGAGCTACTGTCACATGACACAGCCAAGAAGAACAAACAGGCTGCTTACGCCAATGAAAAACGCAAAACTTCAAAACATAGCTTGCTTCCAGAAGACATGGTGTTAGCTAAGCAACATTCGGGGGATAAATTCTCTCCACCGTATGATCCTATTCCTTACAAAGTGGTTTCTGTAAATGGGAGTCAAGTAACGGCAGAGCGCTCAGAAAAATCTATCACTCGAAACAGTTCGTTTTTCAAGAAATTACATGAAGATCACCCTCCTGATTCTGAGTCTGACAGTGAGCAGGATAGACTAGAGAGAGATACCAACCCTTCCTTGGGTCCCCCACTCTCCATAAAACAACAGCCCTTGTCACCTTCTGTGCAGCCCCAGCCGAACTCACCTACACGTATTGAACCACCGCCTGAGAGCCCAAGAAGACCTTCCAGAACAGTTAGGCTTCCTGGTCACCTTAAAGACTTTGTTGTTCCCCCCAGGGGAGGGATGTAGTGTACAACTACTATGTCTGCACCAGACACATCTCCAGCGCAAGGACGTAAATAAGAAGAGGAAGAAGACTTTGTTTGTTTCTGAATGTAGAGAATTTCACCTTTGCTATGTAACCGTTTCGACCAACTGAATAAAAGTGCTTTTTACATTTTTCTGCGTTATAATATTACAGTTGGGTACCTTATCCTGAAACTAGATAGACTGTTATGTACCAACGGAGACTAGATTGGTAGGAGAAGAACCAACTCACTTTCTTTTCCAGTACGAGGTCATTAATTTCATTGATCCCAGCAGCCACAGGCATGAAGAAGCCCCACCGTACTGTAGCACCTTTGGCTACCGCTCCAGACTTGATGTTGGCCAAAGCAAGGTCCAGAGCATTTTGAGCCATCCCTCCGACCAAACCGAGTTTATCCGTATTAGAGAGCATGGGAGACCTCAAAGTAATGAACTTCGCATTCTTCCACTCTCGAAGGAAGCCCAAATACATATTAGGGCTTGCAGTTCCAGAGGCATCTAAGATGATATCGAACCTGAAAATAACACTTTTTTGTAATCTCCAGTTACCTCCAATTACCTGAATCTTTTCCAAAGAACTACCGTACAAATTTATATGTATAGGTGTGATGAGAATCTCAGTCCTCAACCCAGCTTTCTAGCTCAGGGGTACAGAGTCCAATCAATTATATCGCGATTTCATTTTATATCGATTTCATAGTAGAGAGAACATTTCAACGTCGCTGAAAAGACATAGAGTTTGGTCGATAGTTAGATCTCCAAGGACACATTGACTTGCCTAAAGGAGCCCTAAAAGTACCTAAATCCCATTCAAGGCCACTAATGTGTAATCTGCTCTTCATTAATAAAAGTAATCCTTTGATTTTTAAATTTAAAGGGGAACTAACTTTCCAACTATCTCAAGATCCTTCAAAGCATCTGGTTTTTTGTAATCAATCACAACATCTGCATTCAGAGACTCGAGTAGAGGAACGGCATCAGTAGAACATGTTGTGGTAACCTGAAAAATAATATCACCAATCTGTGAGGGAATGCGATTTGGCTTCAACATTTTGAACTAATGAAGGCATCAGGTATCTTATTACTCTTGATGGAAATTGTAGGTAAGTAGATTCAGAGTAAAGCTAAGCGCACACAAAGCGCATCACAAAAATCCGCTTGGATAAGTGCAATGGGATTTAAACTGAGGTGCGCACAATGGTCGGGGGGGAGCGCATTTCTCAAGACGGTTTATCCCTCGGACAAATGCCTTGCAATGCGATGCCTCTACTGTGCGCTAACCTTAATTATAGTCCCTGAAAAGAATGGTAGGCATGATCTCACGAAGGATTAACTAGAAAGTGTCCATCGAGGAGGCGCCAACTCCTACAAGAGGTGATGGTGGTAAAAGTAGTTTATCATAAGTCCAATAGAGTGCTCAGATTAACATTACCTTGAAAGAGATGGCATCCACTGTTTACGAGTGCCAACATAGGAGAGTCTAGCCCCCAGAAAGTGTTGTCGGTTTTCAGCGCTACCTACTGCCACTTCAACGAACTACCATTTCTGATACCTTATCAGGTGATCACACTCGCAACCGCATTACCGTCGCTCCTCTAACTTGCAGCTATCCTAAGATTACAATGTAGCGATGTACATGGACTTAGTCGACTCGAGAACATTTATTTTTGAGTTTCACAACTGATTTGAATGCACTAGTGGTGAACTTGATGTGTGTCTAAAAAGAAATAACAACTAATCAGCCAAACTTAGAAATTAGAGAGTGGTAAAATCGAGGTAAGCCTACTTTTCAGAAATGCTGCTTGATCATGCTCACATCGAGCTGAAAAGGATGGTAGTTCGCTGAAGTGGCGGTAGGTAGCGCTGAAACCCGACAATACTTTCTAGGGGCTAGACTCTCCTTGCCAACATTTTAAATTTTCTTCAGTTGGTGGGTGAAACAACTCTGGATTTTTTAGGTCCTTTTTGTAATAAAAAAGGGGGTCTTTTGACATTATCTCATATCAGACATTTAATTCCGACTCACAACAAATTACATTTTAAAAGTTATCAACCACACTGTAATATTAATTGCTGTGGTAATCCATTCATCAGAGCACTCTATACGAGAAACGTACAACGTGGATGTACGAGAAACTACTTTAACCTCCAGCGCCTCTAGCAGGAGTTGGCGCCTCCTCGATGGATACTGCCTTGAGAAGGATAAGGTTTGTTCTGCTCACGGGCAGAACTGGGATCAATTTTATTTGATCCCAGTTCCCAGTTTTTTTTTTAAATTTTTTTTTCTTCATTTACTCCAAGAGGCCATTCATAAAACCCGTGGTTGCCCAATTACATTCATTGAGAATTTGCACAGCTCCCCAATTTGAACCAATGTAGTGCAGCTTGCACAGTTCTTGGTCGCACCAAACTTATTCCTGACGATCAAGCAATAAAGTAACAAAGCTACTATTTTCATCATGAATAACTGTGTACTTTTACTATCAGGATAATTAATCCATTGATAAGACATGACGGATCTCTTAATTTAGATCCAGGTACATACTTAAGTGCTAGGTACCTATCTAAAATATATTTTTTTAAACTCACTTCCACACCCCAATTTTTCAATAGCTGGATAGCTACCGTACCAACACCCCCAGATCCACCAATGACCAAAGCACGCAAACCTTTGGGAGAAGTCAGGATGATGTCACCAGTCACCTTCAGAGCTGACCACGCTGTCATTGCAGTATAAAATATACTCGAGGCTTCTTCATCGGTCAAATGCTCCGGCTTTCTAGAAACCTAGAGTGAAATTGCCCACATAGTTAAAAGCATAAGAATAAATAGCTAAATACTGATTTTTCCAAACATTGACCAAAGTTCGTACGCACCAAACAAGAATCGGCAATAACGAACTCAGCATGCGATCCTGGGAGGTGTGGGACAACCACGCCATAGACTGTATCTCGAACTCGTACGTTTCTAACATCGTTCCCTTTGGCGACTACTTCTCCACAAAAATCCCTTCCAAGGGTGAGAGGCAACGATATTTTTTTTGTATCTTGAACGCAACCCTCTAGTGACCTCATGGCATCCAACAAAACTTGCCCATAACCTCCTGGAATTCGGTAGGGTAAGAATTAATAATAGTGTTACATTAAATTTTAAATATCCATTCTGAAATTATAGAAGTTTTAATAGATGTTTTTCTAAGAACAAGATTACAGAGTCCTTTTGGGTGTATGGTGGAATACTCCACTTTTTTCGGCCCGGGACACCAATAATTGATTAATTAGAAAAACAGAACTCAGAACTTAACCGTATGAATCCCAATAAATGTCATTGGTATGGTTAAGGCCATACCTTTTTCAGGAAGAGTAACCAATACAGCTTGTGGAATAAGTTACTCACCGGCCGGCAGTAATAAACAACTGCATCAGAAGGGAAGCAGTAAAACTAAATCATCTACAAGATTGGCACTAGCCACCCTAAATTAGCCTATCCAATACTGATAAAAATTCAAGAATGTTTGGAACTTGCCAAGCATAGCGGCGTCGATGGGGTTCAGGGAGGCTGCTCGAACTTTGACCAGGACGTCTCTGGGTTTAACGATGGTAGGCTTGGAAACGTCGTTGGATAGACACAGTTTGTCCAGATTTCCGTAAGAAGTGACTCTCCAAGCTGACATGGTGTTCTCTGGATGAGGAGATTGGTGTTCATTGAGGGATACGTTTGAAGCTGATGCCTGTCTATAACTTACTCCTGCTAGGCGGCTGCACAGTGGTACGATTGCCTTTTTGCAAAGAGACATTGTGATGGTGAGACGTCAACTAATACACTGATTTGTAGATACAATTTTAATGATTATTTAGAGACAGCGGCAAAATCAAGTCGACCTACCCTAGGAATATTAGGGGCTGAATTGTAATGACTAGAATAAAAATAAACAGAGACTGGCAGATTGCGGAAGGAAATGTAAGCTGAAAGTGTCATTGATAAAGTGATAAGGCAATGAAAATGAAGGAATGATTCGACGGGTTCCATAGTTATGGAGCCCAAATTCATGGAAGGGGAATAGTTGAAACAAACATGGAAGTGTTCTTCGGAAGAATCGTATCCCGGCATGGACTTACTAGGTCCATGTATCCCGGATACTAGGTCCATGCTCAGAAGAGTTCCATGACTTCCATGTTATTTTCTCTCGCACAGCATCATGGATGTTTCCGTTATGGATTATGTTAAACATCCATGTTAGCATGGTACTGTTTCCTTGTTCAAATAAAGCAAGAAAAAAGAAGAAGAAGAAGAATCAGCTATTCCTTGTTTTGTATTCGCATGGACTGTTAGGAGCCCCAAGACCAAATTTTCTCCGCATTTCTTATTTATTTTTTCAATAGGTATTATTCTCTACATATTCTTATTACTCGTTTGTCACTAGATTGAGTTGTGATTTGTGAATACTGAGAGAATGGCAGATGCAGAAGATTTTGATGCTGATGAGTAAGTATCTCAAATATAAATTATCACATGAAAATACCCACTTGGACACACACTTGGAGAATGATAATACTTAATTACTTATACTTACCTACTATATTGGTGATACCCATGTGTAGTACAGACTTACTTTCTCACTCCTCCAAAACTTCCTAAACTTGTGTCTATACGACAGTGTTAGCGTAGAGCACGGTTTACACCATGATTCCTTAGAGCTAGAGTAAGTTTCCGGGGTTGCTCTCGTTGTCGCTTCGGGAGATTGTGAATGCAGAGTCGAAACTGTCTGCGCGATCTCTATTTCTTGCAATTGCACGAGATTCGTTCAGTATCATTCCCATGGGTTTCATCGAGACAGATCAATGTTCGTGTGGTATTTGCGATTGTTCCAATTATTCAGAGGAAACGACATCTTTGGGTAGAACATATTATGTTCAAATTTATTAAAGTCATTTATTAAATTGACACCCACTTTAGTAGACATCGTCTGGTCAGTGCCACTCTTCCACTTCTTCATTTCCTCAGCTCGCTGTAGATCTGCGTCCGCTGGGATTCCAAGCAGCAGTCTCCTCTTTCGTCCATTGGCCATGCACTCTCTCTACTTGTTTCCCACTGCTGAAACTTCCTGAGACAGATCCCTAGATTGGTTGAGCAACACAAGTGGAGAGAGAGGCTCTCGCTCTACCGACATAAGTGTCCCTTACAGTTCTTTAGAGGATTGTATCCAAGCGAGTATCTTGTATACTAGTGGCGTACGCACTTCTACTGGATGATGACATCATAGTAAGGAACGCAATCAAATAAATAAAAGGAATGATTCAATACTAATCTCTCCACAAAGAAACGACCGTCAAATAATTGCGTCTATAAGCTGATTTCATCCTTGAGTGGAAGGTCCACTGCCTTGAATTGTTAGTTAACTTGAATCGTTAGTCGCAACAGGAAGAAATAAATATTTTCTGTTTCAGTGTCGGTGAGGATTTCGATGATGGAGTCGACGACGATGCGGATATGGAAGATATTGACCAACAAGAGGTAAACTTGCTCTTCCTACTTAACATACCTAAACTTAGTTTAGTCCAATCTCAATAATGATATAAAAATATTTACTTAAAGCTGACATGACGTCATTAAATGTAATTCAACTTACGTTTTATACAGGAGGAAGGGGAAAATATCGAACTTCTCAACGCCGGCGATGGAAGAGCTGGCGGTGGAGTAAACAAAGCCAATCGGATTACTACCAAATATATGACTAAGTGAGTGGACCTAAAGATTTGCTATAATAAACCCCACATTGAACTCCTCACTCACTCCAATGAACTTCATCTACCAGGTATGAGAGAGCCAGGGTGTTGGGAACCAGAGCGCTCCAGATTGCTATGTGCGCTCCAGTGATGGTTGAACTTGCTGGAGAAACCGACCCGCTTCAAATCGCCATGAAAGAATTGAAACAGAGAAAGATTCCCATCATTATACGAAGGTATGAACTACTTCTTTTATCTTGCAATATCGTGAAAGAGGGGATCTGATGTAATTTCGTTCTGGACAGTTCGGTGGAAGTTCCAAAATTATTAACCTTGGAGAGCCACCCTTTAAAGCCTCAAGGCCACCCATACGAGCTGCTTGAGGTTATTTCCACGCAATTACGAGATTTACAGGAGAAACTTTTGTTTCTGTATTAATCAGATCAAGTAGTAATTTTGAATTACCCAACTATCAGGTATCATAAAATCCAAAGGCACAGGAGTTTATCTCATTTTTTCATGATGAGCTGACTTGGGAATTCTAGGAATCCCAAGATGCTAAAGCATTGTTGGCCTAATGGAGCAGGTAAAGTTTGTAATACGTAACAACTACCTGTTGATTTCTGGGTTTAATAGAGAGTTACAACAACATTTGGAACCGTCATTCCTTGAGAATCTCCTATGGCGAGCATTGAGTGGATGCTAACTTTTCAACTTGAGTCTCATGTCAATCCTCTGAGGCTCACGTGATTGACGTTGCTTTAGATTTTACAACACTCCATAGGTAACGTTAACTCAATCCGCGGTTTTTTGTTTTTGTTGAACCAAAGAAGGAAAATCTAAGGAAATCAATCAAGTACCCTCGTTTATCACCCAATGAGGAATTTCACCGAATTCTGTTTGCATTTTTCCTGAATAGCTAATGGTATGGGATAGATGAAAATCGTGCTGATTTTGGAAAATAAGTCTTTTATTTTTGGGAGACAATCAAAATTTTTGATTTCAAAACTAACCGGGAAAACGGACGTGAAGCGGGAACGCTCGCTGATTGGGCTGTTTGGATCACCGTCTCCTCACAGTGTTGCCCATTGGGACGACGAAATCGTGTTTTCTAAGAGAAAAGTTATCAAACAAAAACAGGGAAACCTAATTTTCCCCATCTTGCTTTTTCTATTTTTTTCTCCAAAAATAGGAAATTCCGACATGGTGAAATTCCTCATTATAAAGAAGTAAATGCAAAATGAATGTGAGTAATCGTGCATTTCAATCTATCCCCTTGTCTGAGGAGTGGATGACAGACAACCGAATTCAACATTATTGGTGCTTACTATGATCGACCTCGGACAAATCTAGTTTTCCTATTATATTCCAATGTTACCTTTTCGAAGTAAAATAATTACGAAGTCGGTCAAAAAGGTAGAGGAAACTTGCCTTCAACGGGAAAGAAATCGCGATTGATCTCATTGAGATTGAACGTCTGCCATCCACACTTCAGACACCGCGATAGACTGAAATGTATAAGGGATCAATTCACTTCAAGGGAAATTTATAAGGGACCAATTCTTCAATCTTCAATTCACTTTACCGCAACCCCAAAGATAAAGAACTCACAAAAGTTACACCGAAACACTTCAAAATGAAAGAAACAGACTGATCAGCTGATTGACGGCGGCCATTAGCTCAGCCACAAAAACAAGGAGTTGAGTAGTAGGTTATCCCATGGGATTTACGCGACTTTCACGTAATTTATGTGAGAGAGCCGTGTTCCGTGAGCCTTACATCATACGTGAGGCTCACGTTTTTTTACGTATCTTGGCCGTTGTAACTCTTTAATTTTTGTTGAAGTAGTCTGTTCCTTGAAGTGTTGTAAAATCTCAATCACTAGAAATAATACATGCATTGATGCAGTATTTAGCTGTCGCGTGAATCTAGAAACGCCTGATTACATTTCATATTTCAATACTCAGCCCTTTATTATCTGAAACTTTCGAATTTTAGTTTAAATGTATTATATCGTAAATAAATAATTGCCAAAAGACATGTCTGCTTGAGTTTTTTCCGTGCAAGCGGTAATTTTTTGTTTTTTGTTAAAAGTCTGTCGGTGTATTTTCAGATTTTTGAGGTCTTCTGCAGCTTTCTTGCATTTTTAATTTCCGGATGCTTTTCTGGAGTTTTACCCTTATCCGGGATGATACACAGATAATGACGTCATTTCCACAAAACTGTCAACAACCTCTAAAAAAATCTTGTTTTTTGAATTTTGGCCCTTTTGAGTTTTTCAAAATTCTTGGCTATCGAACTCGTCGCACACATTTTTGGTAGGGTTCGATGCTTTTTGAAAATTCGCCCAATTTGACAGGAAATCTAGTTACAGATGGAGTATCTACGCGACAAGCTTGCAATAGTTGACGATTCTCATTATGGCAGGACTACTACACCAAACCTAAGCTCTCTCAACAACTTCATTAATTATTGTCGGTTTATTTCAGATACCTGCCTGACAACAGTTACGAAGATTGGGGCATCGATGAGCTCACGATCACCGACCGATAGACGCCCTGTCATCTCTGCTCATGTAAATCTATTCCTTTTTTAATGAAATAATTGTATTATATAAGTTTAAATGGACCGTCGTGTCGTTACTTACAGACCCAATTTCGATACCCAAAATGATCGGTATTTTTAAGACAATAAATGAGACTTTTCGACCTTGAAATTCTATCTAAATGTAGTTAAAATCACTTCAAATTATTACAAAACGGTTTATTGTTTTTCTGTATGGATTACTCGTCTACAAAAAACACAGCTTTGCCGTTCTCAGCACCTTCCTACCATATTTTCGCGATCTAAGAGTTGAATGCCCTCGTCTCAATAACCAAATTTGGTTGCTAGGGAAGCACAAATTACAGTGCTAATAAAATTATATTCTAAAAAAAAGATCGCATTTTATCAGCAAACTTTGGAAGATTTGGCCTACCTCCGCCATTCATTTGTGATTCACGCTCGTGTTTCTGCTCTAGCATTTGTCCCAACTGTATGACCTCATAGGAAATGAACGGTTGGTCCTACAGAGCTGTGGGTGGTCTCATTCAATTCAATACTATTCTAAATTGATGAAAACCCAATACCTTTAAATCGAAATGTTTTGAGGTTGGCAGTTTTTAACATTTTAACACTTAGAAGTAACTATCAATAACAAAAGGCTAGTATCCCAAATCGCGCCCTTATCCAAAATTTCATCAAAATTGGTCCATAGGAACTAAGATAAGGGCCGCGGACGAACAGACATTGTTTTATTCGATTTTTGGATTCTACGTGCCTTAAAACGTAAACCATCAAATTTTGAGTATTTTTTTCGTGCTCCATTTCAAAAATTCATTATTATAAAATCAAAATGAATTTGAAACTCTCCCCAAAACAGGGTCATCACAGGCTCAAAATGACATTCCATTTCCCAATAGACTAAAGTCGGAGCCCGTAGGGTGGTTAGATAGTGAGTCTCCTGCTGAACTGTAGCGTTATGAGATGGGAAAACATAATGAAGATCAGATAACGCATCTTAAAAATGAGAATCAGTTTATTTATTAACAAATAAGATCTTAGAAAAAATAGAATACAGCAGGGTTTATCCCTTGTTTTAGTATTATTGTGATTTGGTAGGTTAAGAAAGGGGCTGAACTTCATGAAGTAGTTCATCAGGAACACAGATAGCTGGTAACTTGAGTAGTGGTCAGACCCGTAGACTCTCGTCACTTCTAGGGAGACGTCCCGCAAAGCTGAAAAAAATAACGTCAACATTACTCCTTGTATCAATTGGAAAAGTCGTATAATATTAGAGGCTCTTGAATTCCTCTATATTTTATACCCTGGTTTGGTCTGACTTGGGGATGACTTGCAACTGACAGATTCTATCTTCTATAATATATTTGCGACTTCGACCTGTAATATTGCTATATATCTCAAAATATAAACATTACATCTAGGATAGAGCACTAATCTCTACACAGCAACTCATAATTTCCCCTTCCGTTGTATATTTGGACACGCAACCTTTTGTGATTGTGAATGGGGTATTTCGGTGGGTCGGAAATTCAGGTTTTTGACCTCAAATTTGGGTTCAGCACCATTGAAAACCTCTCTACCTCAACTTTTCCCGTTGATACTATAGCATGTGGCAGAAAAATTAAATAAAGAGATCACACGTTTGAAAAAAAGCGGGCCTCCATGAACGCCCGTGTAGTATTTTTGTAGTATCCAAGGCCACGAGGCGGTCGAGACTGCACGGGATTAGTGGAATGTCTCGATCCAAGGTCAGCAAGTTAATACGTCACATCGTTCAAATCTTCAACTTTCATTAGCTTCCCTAATTTCTTCTAAACATTTTCTCGACGAACAGACCCCGATTCCTTTATTCCTGACCTTTGCTCTTTTGAAAAAAAAAAATAAATAAAAAAATTTGACTGAAATACCCCATTGAACGTTTGTTGGGGTTACCGTTGGTGTGTATTTTTTTTTTTTTGTTACAGTTGAATTTTGAATGAAGCTTTACTCATGTAGGTACTGATTACAATTATTTTCTAGGTACCCTATTGGAGAATCCGTTGTAACCAGCAAGTCGAGTACAGGAGGCTACGAGAGTACTCTCTCAACGGCCTGAAGATGATGTCCTTACATCGAAAGCGCTCGCCTCCTTACTCAACTTGCTGGTTACTACGGATTCTCCAATACGGTACGTAGATAATAATTGTTAGAATAACTAGCAGAACCAACCCTATACATTCAATATCATTTACTGATTGTTTATCTGTACCATGAAATTGAAGGTTAAGTGGTTGAAGAATATTATCCCTAGCAACATATCTAAAATGCATTGGAAAACTCGGCGCTTCGCGCCTCGAAAGCTGGAGAGTGTCAAAAGGCCGAGTGGCCATCCTGCGTCCCCCTCCAGCGTAACGTTTTTCGGGTAGTTACCCTGTAGCTAAAACATGTTCCATGTTAAAACGCAAAAGAAGTTTTCACCAGTGCACGATTTTTAAAATAATGGCTCATTGCACAAAACTCTTTAATTTCTTCAAGAAATTTTCAAGCTATAATCTTCGAGAAGGTCAATAATAATCATTTTGTTGAATTTGACTTTTTCTGAAATAAAAAAAATAAAAATCCTAGTAGGTAGGTACCTCTAGCTGGTAGGTAAAAACAAAAAATAAATAGTGACAATGGCAAAACTAGAGTGGGGGGGTTAAAAATTTTTTTCTTGGTCGATTCCAAAGGTTCATTATTGAAAATGATGAACCAAAATGTGGAAGATGGATGGACATGGCGCCTTTGCGCTGTCAGGTGTCGTTATACAGGGTGTCCCGAAAAACTTCGGGAGTCAATTCTACAACTAATTTTAGTAAGAAAGTGTCTCTTAGCAATTTTTCGTTAGACGCTTAATTTCCGAGTTATTTTAATTTTAAGATTTTTTTCGTGTTTTCGACCTTAAGCCATAAAAATGACCATAACTCGCTTAATTTACAAGCAATTCAAAATCTAATTACACCGTTGGATAGGGCGTTAAATTTACCATCTTTCTAGTGGTAATAAATTTTTTTTTGTAAGGTCGTGATGGGTGAAAAATCAACTTGTAAAGTCATTTTTGTAAAATTGTCAAAATTTCCTACCTTTTCTTTTGATTTTTAAGGTTTTACTTCCACATGATTTTTCACGTACCTCTACATCAAAAACTGCGCAAAGATCTCAGCTTTCTAATGGTATATATTTTTTTAATTTTACTCCGCTAATTAGGGGTGAAAAATACGTTTGAATGCTAAAAAACGTGTTTGCGCTAATGGAAATCAAGGTTTTCTGGTTCGTTGGGCCTCGGGCAGGTTCGACGAATTAGGGGTGGAATTCCACATCATTTTCAACGCTATTAGACTGATTCCATCACCGTTGGTATGTGAAAGCTCAGTATTGAATTTTGGTAGGTCCGAAGCTGAGATCTTTGCGCAGTTTTTGATGTAGAGGTACGTGAAAAATCATGTGGAAGTAAAACCTTAACAATCAAAAGAAAAAGTAGGAAATTTTGACGATTTTACAAAAATTACTTTACGAGTTGATTTTTCACCCATCACGACCTTACAAATTTTTTGTATAACCACTAGAAAGACGGTAAATTTAACGCCCTATCCAACGGTGTAATTAGATTTTGAATTGCTAGTAAATTAAGAGAGTTATGGTCATTTTTATGGCTTAAGGTCGAAAACACGAAAAAAATCTTAAAATTAAAATAACTCGGAAATGAAGCGTCTAACGAAAAATTGCTAAGAGAAACTTTCTTACTGAAATTAATTGTAGAATTGACTCCCGAAGTTTTTCGGTCCTTAACATGAGACACCCTGTATACCCTCTTTCCCAAGAACGCATTTCTGAAGGATACTTGGGAGGTAGAGAGAAGGGCGGTCGACCGTTTGGGAAGTTAGGGTTCTTTGTTGTTGGTTGACGTGATCATGTGTTTATTTGAAAAGTCAACAACCCTGAAGTTGAAGGCACGACAGTCCCAATAAAGTCATTACCCGTTTCATGCAATTATTACCTGCTCAATTTGTTCGCTCACGCAGTTGAACATGTCATACGCAACATCACACGAGTAACCCTCAGCTAAAACAGAAAATAAAACCTGGTAAGTACGCTACATGATGAATTGCACAACTCACAAGATGAATTTTACATAAATCAATTATTTTTCTTATCCTTTGCCAGACTTAGGACCAGAGCCATTTGATCCCTTGCAGCCCAGTATAATATGGAAGTTTTCGACCATAAAATAACTACTTTCAACCTCCAATCATTGTTGGGCCGCTATTTATTGATTCATGCTGTAATAATAAAGAACGTCTCTTGGAGACGTGGCTTGAAGTTTTTGATTGAAAAAAAAAAAAAAAAAAAAAAAACAGAAAATCCAAGGGTTCTTTGAAAATGACAGCCTGGGGAAATCACATGCAATGCGATATTGGAACCAAATTCACACTAATTTCTCTGCTAGGATGATTTCGAATTTATACATGAAATACCAGAGATATGTACGTGTAAGTGATTCACGGTAATGTTATCATAACTTGCGAGATACCTCTTCAGAACACGATAGTGAACAACATTTTAGGTGCTTCATAAAGGAAAACAGAACCGATTCTACTAAAAAAATGATCTGCCCACTTGGGAAATGATTATCAATCCCTATTCATATAGGTAGGTCAAATATACCACGCCGCACAGCAGCCACAATGTGCTGGGCAGTTTTGCAACAACATTTACACGATTCTCATCGCTATCCATAGAATACAGAAATACGATAGTAAATGTGCGAATTCTTGATCATGTTCTCATCACGTGCCAAAAATCTATAAGAAATACGACGGTGAATGCCTTCCGCATCTTAAATTGTACTACAACCGAAAAAACTGAAGAGATTCGTGATCATGTTATCATCACGTGTCAGAAACTTACCAAAAACACGACGGTGAATCTCTTATTCGCGTTTTCGGTCCTAGCAGCGGTGGATTACCAGAAATCTTTTAGTGAACCGCCATTTCGTTTTATAAATTTCCAGTAAGGAGTTATTGTCAATGTTATTTCTTAAATGTATGGAACGCCAAATCTTTGAAGTATAGACGTTGTGTGAAAGACCCGTTTTTAATGTATTAACTTTGATCGGCTCCCAAACTGTCAAAAGTATAGATGGACATGTATGATCCAGGTGCTGCACAGAAGGTAATAAGCAAGGCGTTGTAGAAAACCATTGTAGCACCACAGTGGGAAAACTACTGATTTAATGAGGAATTTCACCGAATTCTGTTTGCATTTTTCCTGAATAGTTAATGGTGTGGGATAGATGAAAATCGGACTGATTTCGGAAAATAAGTCTCCTGTTATTTTTGGGAGACAATCAAACTTTTTTATTTCAAAACTAACCGGGAAAACGGACGTGAAGCGGGAATGCTCGCTGATTGGGCTGTTCGGATCGCCGTCTCCTCCCTGTGTTGCCCGTTGGTGTGACGAAATCGTGTTTTCTAGGAGGAAAGTTATCAAACAAAAACAGGGGAAACCTAATTTTCCCCATCTTGCTTTTTCTATTTTGTTCTTCAGTTTTTCGATTTCGAACTTTACTGTTTCGTGAAATTTTGCATCTGGGGACTATAGATTTCTCGATCTCAGCGCTTCAAGCGGCCGTAAATGAACTATTCCAGAATGACGTCATTTTCCCGTTTTTTTTAAACATTCGTTTAAACATTCATTTTCTACATTGTTTTGTTTATTCGTAAATTAGGAAGTTCGGGCTGAAAGTTTGCCTTAGGAGGTTTTTCGAGGTGCTGAATCCGATTTTGGGGTCAAAAATAGGAAATTCCGACATGGTGAAATTCCTCATTGCTTATACAGGAGCTTCAGTGAAAACTTTACGAAAAGCAATTGCGGAAGGAGCACCATTTGGAAGAATATTACATTTACCACCGGTAGTAATAGTAATGACTTTGTCACAGAAACAAACTAATATGCTTAGATTGGTAGAGAGCTTTCCTCTTTTTATCGCTATGCACCACAATCCATAACAGGAAAGACTCCAGCTGAGCTATTAGAGAGTTCCTAGTAGATTCGGTTGGGTTTAGGTTAGGCGGGACATATCCTATCTGTCTGTAATATTCTCAATATGTCGCGCCGGATTGCCTTAGCATCGTATCAGGCCTGCCGCAAATTGAACCCAGCACACGCACAGCCCACGCCGACCCCATCCCCAACCCACGACCATGGGCTGGGTCGGGTACCGCATATTGAACCCAGTCGTGTGCCACACCACAACCACGTTTCGAGATGTTCCCCAACTCGCTGATTGAGCTCCTCCTGGATCTCGATTCAGAGTCAGAGACTGAGGAAGTCATTACTTTGTATTCTTCAATTAAACGAAAAAAAAGTAAAAGAAATACCTATTTAGCTGGGAGACGACTGGTGGTGAATTTAATGTGTTTTCGGAAGTTCCTGACAATGTTTTGAAGGAAAGTTTTCGGCTTACCCGGGAACAGTTTGGCGAAATTCATGAACTAATAAAAAGTGACGTCACGGGAGGTGAATGCAACGCCCAAAAACCAATCAGCAGCGAAGAAACGTTAGCAGTATTTTCTAGAGGGGGTGGTGGGGGTAAATATTGCATTGATAAATAAATTTCTCGCTTCAGGAACGAGTATAAAATTCGGGAAAAACATGTTAAATAGGTACTGAAAATGCCGTAAATTCGAATTCCACCACCCCGTTAGATGTTTTCCAGAGGGGGTGGTGGGGGTAAATATTTTATTGATAAATAAATTTCTCGCTCCAGGAACGAGTTTAAAATTCGGGAAAACGTGTAAAATACTGAAAAATGCAGTAAATTCGAATTCTACCTCCCCGGTAGGTGTTTTCTAGAGGGGGTGATGGGGGTAAATATTTTATTGATAAATAGGATAGGAAACAACGCACCCACGACCCACGAAAACTGTGCGGCACATACAAACGGACCCACGCGTGGAGAGCAACTGGGTGGGATAGCCGTGGCCTGGGTTCAATATGCGGTGCCTAATGCAAAACTGTGTTTCTCATTCCTACCCACGCGTGGGTTGGACGTGGGCTGTGCGTGTGCTGGGTTCAATTTGCGGCGGGCCTCAATGCGGCAGAATCTGGCGTTGGATCAGATACAGCGCGTCGTATCTAAGTCGAACCGAATGTACTAGAAACTCTCTAGTGAAGAGTAGATCCGGTTTGGTCTAGATATGATGGAACGTATTTGATAAGGAGTGAGCGAGTTCTCAATACAGCGCGCTGTATTGTGTATGTTGTGTTTTCCTACATTTGTCCTGCCGCTGTGGCTGCGGCTCGCGTTCAGACGCATTGACTCCTTCAATGTATTTTACATGTGGCCGTATCATTAGTTGCGTCTGTGGCTGGTGGAGCGTGGCTGCGGCTGGACTGCTCGAGTGACCAGTGCCTAGCTGCGGCTGGGAGATGCAAACCTGCATCGCACGTTTCCCTCTCTTCAAAAATGGGAATCTCGGACGACAAATGTGAATTACAAACTTCCAGTGACTAACTACTTTTGTCCTCCTGTAGCTTCATCACTTTTCAAGTGATCCTTCACAAAAACATGGAAAACCCCTTCTGTACGTCGCAATCCAAATACACCAGCTTGTTCCCTCCTCATTCCTGACAAAATCATCCTTTCCTCCTCTTCCTCGATCCACCAAGCATTCTGAATGCTAGAGTCGCACGGCCGTTGGGTCCAGGACCGCGCTTAGGAAACATACCCCACTGCGGCAGCCTCAAGCTCTACGGCACAATTCGATCGCGAGCCGCAGCAGCCAGACGCGTGTAGGAAAACCAACCTTATCAGTCATCAGGATCAAGAGAAGAGTTTTCGTGTATTTTCGTTGAGTTGAGGGGAAGTGAAGGTATAAACAAGATACAGAAATGCTAAAAATCAAGGAAAATCTCCTACGTCGTTCTAGTAGAAGGAAAGGAAACACGCAGCCCAGTTGAGGAAGAGATGAGTCAGGAGCTTAAGAATGAAGAGTGAGAGGAGATAGGATGTAAGGAACAATGGAAACGGCAATCGCGTGGTTACGTACGGTACCAACATTCATGTCGGTTCTCCCATTTCGCTTGGTTAGCTCGAATGAAAGATATAATTCCACAAGTGCATAGTCTTTTTAAACCATTACTACCATCCCTAATGGCATTGTAAGGGCGGAAAAAGCTTCCAAATCCTTCAAACTAGGTAGGTACTTTACCTTTGACGATGGATGGATTCGTATTCCTGCTCTGCAATTCTCGAGAAAGACACTGCTGAACTCCTTGGATTGTGGCCAAGTAGTAATTTCTGTCCTCAACACCTTCAGAGTATATTTTCACGAGTCCAGTTGCAGTTGGGAATCCCGTTTCATCGAGCTATAAAAATTGAAAACCAATCATCAACTCAAAATCCTCCTAGTTTTAAATTAACGTGGAACGCGTTTATTCTTTTATGGGACAGTTCCAGTATTTATGTAGAAGTTCAGAGTCTGGGAGTTTTTCCCAACCAATGTTTTGGATCAATCCAAGCACGAGAAACACAAAATGCCCATTACTGCTGAAGGCTGAGAGTAGTAAGTGCATGGAAAAACGAGCTAACGTCACTACTGAGATACTCATGCAATCGAGCTCATTATTAGTTAGCAAGCGCTTTTGATGGGATGTAAATTTGAACTACTAATTGACGCCTGTGGATTTTCAAAGCATGTTAGTTCCTCATTATAACCAGTTTGCTATTTACTAGTAGTCAGGTAAAGACAAGTAGTTTGGTAAGTTTAATTTGAGCTCTACACCTATCTGTGTGGTTTCTTTGCATGTCAGTTCTCGACGTTCGCAGTCGATTCTACGTAGAATACACACAGGAATCCAATCTAATCGATCAGAACGTAATGAAAAATGCCTAGTTTGAGCAGATCTATTGTAATGGCAGTCTCTGATGATCTGGAGTAAACATCTCAAAGATTAAATAATGGCTCTTCCAAGCTACTCACTGCTTTCATTTTCCTGTATACGCATTGCAGAAGACACTGAAAACAAGATTTCAGGAAGTATTAGAAGCTGTAATAACAATAGTTAACAACACTACATTAAGTAACAAATACCAAATGATTCTGTAATGTTAGGCGATGACACTAGATATACTTATTCCATCTATATTTGTATGTAGATATATATATGTAGATATAGCGAGTTTTTGGTTGTGCGAAGAAAAATCTCATTTTCATTTATTGGTTTACCAATTATTTTAAATAGATTTGATGGTTTACGTTTCAAGGTACATAGGTAGGTACAATGTAGGATCTGAAAACCGAATTTTCAAAATAAGTGTTAATGGATACAACGGTATGGATAGAAGCAGTTTTGTCGGTAAAATGTTTAGCAAGCTTTCGAAGCGGGATACAAAACGGTTCGGAAGGAATTCAACTCGTGAAGTGATAGGCCTTATCCCAAAGATTCAGAACCTTTTTGTATTTTTCACGGATTCTGATTGTTGATGGAGGGTCTTCAGTTCTCTCTGAACAACATAAGATTCAAACTCCAACTTACTCCTGCAATTCTCCTTTCTTCTCCAGTGAAAGTTTCTCTTTTAGATCTGTTGCGCGTCAATGCTGTTTTCAAACTTACAGTTTCTCCTAGAACGCTGAGTGCCTCTGAAAAATAAATAATGGAGTATTACGTTGTTTGTATTCATTAGAGTATAGATAAAGCGAATCGACCACACAGCTCGGTTCACAGCAGAAGTGAATGATACCTTAGAGGAAAACAAATATAGCCAATCGACCTGAGGCTTCATCTAACCCTGAGGTAGAAGGAGGTTGCTCCTGTTTCCAGCTATTCTTTCACACTCTTAGCTGAATGTCGATAATGAGGAATTTCACTGAATTCTATTTGCATTTTTCCTGAATGGTTAATGGTGTGGGATAGATGAAAATCGGGTTGATTTCGGAAAACAAGTATCCTGTTATTTTTGGGAGACAATCAAAATTTATGATTTCGAAAAATAACCGAGAAAACGGACCTCTTCACCGTGAAGCGGAAACGCTCGCTGATATGCTGTTCAGTTTGCTGTCTCCTCCCAGTGTTGCCCGATGAAATCGTGTTATCTAAGAGGAAAGTTATCAAACAAAAATAGAGGAAACCTAATTTTCCCAATCTTGCTTTTTCTATTATTTTCTTCAGTTTTCGATTTCAAACTTTACTGTTTTTGTGAAATGTTGCATCTGGGGACTGTACATTTCACGATCTCAACGCTTTAAGTGGCCGTACATGAACAGGTTGACGTCATCCTCCGGGTTTTTTTAAACGTTCATATTCTCTACACTTTTGTTAATTAGTAACTTATGAAGTTTGCTGTGTTTTCGAGGTGCTGAATCCGATTTTGGGGTAAAAATAGGAAATTCCGACATGGTGAAATTCCTTCAAAATGTTCTTCTTCAAAAAGGCTAGGCAAAAGACAGCAAGGTCCACATTTAACCCTTAATTTCCCACATGTCAAAAAATGTGTTTTTTGGGATTTTAAATTAAATTAAAATGCATTTTGACAAATTTATAGTATATTTGAGCAGGAGGTTCCTCAAAAGACCTATTACAGTCTGTCAGCTCAAGAATGATTTTTCCAAGGGCCACACTAGCGCTATCTGCGTGAGCATCTGTCTATAAACCCACTTCTGTTAGAGTAGAAGAAAGAAGGAGACTTGGAAAAATCCTTGGTTGGGGTCTGTTATTTCTCATAGAGAAAAGAAACAAGGAATAAGGTAGGTAAGGTTTACTCCATAGAGGGATCTGTGGTGCCTTAGGCAGTGGCGCCATCTCTGACAACGAAACCCAACTAATAGCCTGCAAGGTGAGAAAGAAAGGTAGAAGATACCTAGAAGGCAATATTACAGTCTGTCAACTCGAGAGTTATCATTATTATCAGTATTTTTTGAGCTAGGTATTATGTTTTTATTATTAGATTTTCTTGCACAATCAAGATAGCCAACGGTTATCAAATTTGGTTTAAATAAAATATGAAGTAAATATTGCTGGTAGAAATTGGACTTCCGGAAAGATACCACAGGATATTAAGGGTTAAATACCAAAAGAATTTCAAGTTTCGCTTACCTTGTAGCAGGGCGTATTTAATTTCTTCTTGGCACTGATTGATTACTTTTTCCAACTTGCGCGGAGCCGTTGTTGGCGCTTTACACAAAGGCCTGCCCTGAAAATTCAATTTCAGGAAAACCCATTAAATATAAAACCAAGCGCATCAATAACTACAACATAAGTCAGGCCTAAAATCAGAAAATCTCTGACTTTAACGCACAACTAGAAGGAAAAACTTGAGTTTCACGTCTATCCACGAGGGTACTACGCCTACACGATATTTGCAGTAAGTAACTATAGAAAAAGAGGGAATCAACTGAACATGCAGCACTCCACTCTTGAATACAATCTCTTCTTACACGCTGTGATTTTTGAAGTAAGCTTTCTACATGATGAAAACATAGATCATTATATAACAACACAACAGAACAGTATATATTTTCATTTGTTTTTTGTTAGAACTTTTTTTCACCTACTTGAGGAAATTTGTCATGTGGGATTTCAAGGGAAATGGAAAACCTACATGTGGGATTTCTACAGACTAACAAACTTCCAAGCTTTTCAGTAGTTTTTGAGAATAATGTACCTAATTCTACTTTATGTTGATGGTGCTCTAAAACAAAATGGCAACTTAGCTTTTCAATTTTGAGAGGAATCTGTAGGAATCTAAAGATTCTTTCCACCAATCCGGAACTGTTTATTGAAGATGATAGAAATAGCTTGATTTGGGTGAAATCACTGTTTTTGGGTCATTTAACACGCAACTACCATTTACAATGAATACTCTCTAAGGGGAAACTCAAGCAGGGTGAGGTATGTGGATACTTCCATCTGTCATACATAGGTAGAAAATTCCCAAATAGCTGTAATTCAGACGGAAATAAGGTTCTTACCTCGAAAAATCACCTTTTGGCCACTTTAGAGATAAACTTCATGGGATATTTAGGTAAATTTAAACTTCGCCTAATAGATTTTAGAGATGTTATTTTTTGAAGTTTTTAATGTGATGTTATTCACTCTACATGGCTATGATATTTATAAACAAGAATGTTCGTCGTGTTATGAGCTTTAGGAACTTTCTCTAGACACAGATTATTATGATGTACTGGCGTGGTTGTCACCTGCAATACTCTACTCTTTTTATTGATAGTCGGGATTCAGTTTTCAGGCATTTAGTTGATACAGTTTTATTTTACATGGAAACCAAAAAAACCTCTAGGATCAGTCTTCATTATTGTCCCCTTGCTTGGTAATACACTTTTCCCAAAGAATCGTAAATTTGTAATTCCTTTTTCGAAGAATGATTTCGGACGTTTCCGAATGTTCGGAGTTGCGCACGAATTACTGTGGTGCTTGGTCGAAACGCTCTCCACCAAGTGCTTCTTTGAAGGGCCTAAACATGTGGTAAGGAGGATGTCGACAGTAACGATGTAAAACCGCGTAAGTTGAAAAAACTACATTTTTCATGAGACGTAAAAAACGTTTTATTTTCAAGTCATTTAGAAGTTTTTTCCGCCTCCTGAAAACTTTCGTTTTTTCAACTTACGCGGTTTTACATTGTTACTGTCGGTGTTCTACTGCAGTCCAGGGAAATTCAGCCAATTTTTGGGTGGTTAAGGTGGCAGTGTCATGCAAGAGCAGAACATCTCTGATCGGACTTTAGCGCCTTGTTGAGTGATATGTCAAGAAGGCTGCAGTAGTACTCATTTATCGTTCGACGGCCATGGAGAAAATCTAACAGCTAGATTTCTTCTGAGACAAACAAAAGTTTTTTTTTCTTGTTTTATTGCACCAAGTTACAACTTATAAGCAACATTCTTCTGATACATAGTTGGTGTACGTTAATAAAACTAAGATACTTCACTTAGTTCTTATTGTCCTGAAATTTGCACTTCATGATGGTCACACTAAGTGGATTAGATCGTGTGGCTTGGTTCTCTTAAGTCTTCTAAGCAGATCATCTATGTTTAGAAGCTGGATGACATCCTCATTTACATGATCTTGGAGGTGATTCATGGCTTGGCTGCGAATTACCTCATTGACAGATTCTATCTTGAGCTCGTAGTGAAGTGTCATTTCTAAAGTATCTGTATGCATCAACGCAGCATCGCAGTACATTATTCTGGGAGCGCTGAATTATGTCTCGATTGCTCTGGGCTGTGCACCTCCACAGTTGTGCACCGTAAGTCCAGACGGGCTTTAGGACTTGCTTACAAACAAAAGTGTCATCACCTTTCCAACAGACAAGAGTTTTGGCCTTTGATGGCTCAGCCTCCCCTTCCTCCTCCACTCCGTACTGGGGTCTTGACTCGTGTGTGTAGTGGTGCACCCAAGTCTCTATTCGTTTCAAAAAAGTCTCTCCTCTAACTTCAAGATGGGCAAGAAGTGTTCGAGAAATTTGAACTCGGACGTCAAAGAAGCATTAAAAGCTGATTGTTCCCGAAGTGCTCGCCAAATTTTGGCGAGCACTTCGGGAACAATCAGCTGGTTCAGAAGTTCGTGCGCAACTGGATGACACGTCCGAAATCATTCTTCGAAAAAGGAATTAAAAACTTACGATTCGTTGGGAAAAGTGTATTACCGAGCAAGGGGACTAACAAGACTGATCCTAGAGGTTTTTTTTGTTTCCATGTAAAATAAAACTGTAGTAACTAAATGCCTGTTTATATGTGAACCACCCTCGCAAGTAAAAAAGAAAATTTAAATAAGTTAATTAAAGAAGTAAATTCAGCAAATTCCTCAAAACGCTGAACCTTGACCACTTTCTTGAAATATTAAAAGTAGGGGGTGGTTTATTAAAGCCAACTACAAACGTGCCTGTCGGCAACCTAACAACTGGTATAATAAATCAATTGTAATTTACTCAAGAATATAAAAATTGAATAGTGCAATAATATGGAAGTAAGGATTCGTACAGTTTACAGTATTATTATAAGCTATTGATTAGGACACAACCAAGATTACTCAATTCATTATAATATAACATCGAACGCATGGGAAACAGCCTGATTGATCGTGAGAAGACGGCTTTTGCTTAATAATCGAGGCCTTACCTAATTAAGGCTTAAGCAGTGATGATTCCTCACGGAGATCTTTCTACCTACATTTACTTACCGATTCATTGTCATTTGGAACTCAATAAACGGGGAGCCTGACCGTCGGGATGGAACTAGGAAGAAGTAACCACCACTGTATCGGTTCACAATGATGAACTCAAGGTTTCCGCCTAGATGAATTTAAACTTTGGAGATAACCAAATTATTTTGGTCTTCAAGAATACTACAAGTGAAGAAGTCTCAAGTACTTATTTAGGCGCCTTTTATCAAATGGACAGTGAATTCGCAAATCCACGAAGGGTAGGTACTTGAGGGGGAGTTCCCGCACCTTTCGTGGTATCGAATAATTCCATGGTATTTTCCCAGTAGTGGAGGATTTTCAGGAATCGTTTTAACAACCAAGGTTCTAACAAACAAGAGAAAATAAATACATAAACGGAAAGGTTCCAACAACTTATTGATCTCGCACTGGCTTATAATGAACCCACTTGAATCTGCAGGAACTTCCCCCTCCAATTTCTGTTTTTTTTCGGGAAACTTCACAGGAAACAATAAAAACTTCAGGGTTCACACACTATTATGAAAGGAACACTTTAATTTTCGCCAAAATAGAAATATGTATTTAATATTCATGACTGTTTTGGCGAAAATTGAAGCGTTCCCTTCATAATAGTGCGAGCACCCTGAAGTTTTTATTGTCTCCTGTGAAGTTTCCCGAAAAAGACAGACATGGTTTTTCGAATACACCGTCGAAATTCAAGTAAGAACTTATTTCAAGATTTTTCTTATGGAAGAGCTATCCGTATGTGAACTTAACACTAATTGGACCATGGTGTCCACTGAGAACCTCTCAGGAACTCCACAGATGTCCCAAAGTGTCTTCAGAGTAACCAAAATTAAATTGAAAATTTAAATTTAATGGGCAGCAGAATTTTTGTGGGCTATTGGAAGTCTCAAAATGAAAAATTTCCAAAGAAATCAATCAAAAAAATTTCCAAATTTGTGTCATAACAATTTATTTTTATTAACAATTTTTTAAACTTTTATTAGGTAACTTACAAAAAATGGTTAAACAAATTCAGTCTATTAAGTTTTAAATTACAATTTAAATCTAGTTAATCTACTGACCATTGGGACAGCTGTGGAATTTCCAAGAGGTTTTCGGTGTCTTGAATGACACCATGGTCCAATTAGGGTAAAGATATTTGATAATACTTATCTATCTAGGAGCTCCCTGATGGGTTTGGATGAGAATCTATCCACGTGTAATAACGAAGTCGAAAATATCAGGAATGGCGTCCAACTAAACTCCTCCACTTCTCTCGCCGAGCTTTCGGCCGATTTACTACCATCTATCATTTGCTAACAAATCAGTGGCAATACGAGTTTCTCATCAATCATGTCATTCGTACCAAATGATTGAATTGAAGGTGGGTAAATTTTTTCTGATTAGCTTCCGAGTCTTGATGAAGGTAGTAAATCGGCCGAAACCTTGATGTGAGAAAATGAAGATTAACAAGTTTTGTTGCATTCCATTTCCGGTACCATAGATATTCAAGATAACTAAGTGGTACCAAATCATTGTGTGATTACCACACATTTTACCAACATTTTAGCTCCTCGACCACCTTCAGCCTTCAACGCCCTACTAAAGGCGGAACAGACTAGTCCCACCGACTCAGCTAGCGTTGAAAAAAGACGATCCAAGTTTCTGAACCTGTTTCCGATTGTATAGAAATATCTTTGAGAGGACAAAACCTTTCGAAAACAGAGGACACATCTAAAATTCACGTTTTTATCGTAGAGCAGAGTTGATAAATACTTGGTTTCAAGCATGCCTCCTCTCAAGTATTGCTGGTCCATAGCTGCAAATAATGCTATAATTTTATACTACTTTCTGAGTTTCTGAACCAGTTTCCGAAAATGGTTAAAACCTCTCAAGAACATATGACGAGTTACGAGGTTTTAAAGATGGCTATCTAGGTAATAACCTTTTATCATTAGCTTGAATTACCTATTAATATAATTTTCTGTTTCACCGAGTCGCATTAAAAAGCAGAAACCTACTATTAAACAAAGGATTTGCCAACATTTCAATTTTCAAGATAAAAAAATATTATTATCACTATTTTATCGATCCAAACTACAAACCCAGCTCATGACAATAAAAAATCAAGTGCTATTTTTTTCAAGTCTTTCTATCTGGACCTATAGGTACTTAATGTGGGTGCCAAATGTTTTTTTCAGTACGATCATTGAACAAATTGTGACCTAGCTGAATTGTCAAGGATTTTCAGATTTAAAAACAAATGTAACCGTTTGAAGTACCGGTTGAATTGTAATCTAGAATGGACTTGAAAACCTAGATGTGAAGTGCAGGTACGTGTCACCCAATTACCTGTAATAAGGCAGGTCATGTCCTACTCAACAACAAAGTATCTGGAAGGTTCGTGGCTGAGACCTTCCAGCTTCCAAACACAGACAATAGGAGTCCTTGGCATACTAATGGCAAGTTGTTCGACATACCGATCCTTAACAACATCAACTATATTTATCAAGCGAGGAGGTCAGCTCTAAAATGTTTTGCAACAATGTTTTTGAGAACCATTTCCCTGAATTTTGGAGGAAATTTGTAAGAATTTAATTAGTAGGTAGGTAAACTGGTGATAGGTAGCTGAATCGAGTAGCGGGTTAAAACTTGAAAATGATACTATTAAAACAGGAACTTAGATTAGGCATTAGGATATCAAAGAGGGAATAGGAAGGTGTAGGTTTACCTCTTCCACAGCAGCAGTGAGGGCGGCAAGAGCGGCGAGAAGGACAAGGCAAGCTGCAACCTCCATGTTGACTGTCTTGCAAGTGAAACTCAAGTAGGTAGTAAGCCGACGGGTCCCCAAGGTGGTTGGGGTGGTAGGTAAGTTTTGAACGCCTTCTCGCGGCATTTCGTAACGCCCTACTCCTCTGAAGAAACAAGTGATCCTCATTTCCCAATTCATAAAGTACCTTCATCCTTCCTTCGGACTGCCCCTTTGCCCAGAGAGTTCGCACGTTTCTAATCGTTCCCAACAAGCCTCGCCCCAACTTCGCGTTTTATGAAGCCGCGGTCAAGTTCCGGTCTGATGGTCGTGTGTGAACTCGCAAGTTCACGACACCCTCGAAGACAAAACCCCACGATTATCATCAAAACCCACCGATGATTGTAAATACAACAACAAAATCTCCATGGAAGATCATAAAATATTCATTCTGTGAGAACCAGTACCTACCCGCCAACCATGTTTCTTTTTCCAAGTAGTACCACAAACCTAAGTAACTTACTATAAACCGGAGTGACCATTAAATTAAATCCATCCAATGACGTCAACGGCTAGTTCCAATTTTTCCAAAACGAATCAATAACAGTGATTATTTTAGCCACTTCTCTTGCCAGATCTTGCAAAGTCCGATCCCGCCCTCAATCGAAATTTCTGTTATTGCGTGGAAATGTCTTGATGAGTCGAGTGAGTTTTTTTATGTTACCCATTTTATTGAGAATACATCGGTTTAGAGCAGCGGTTCCCAACTGGTGGTCCGCGAGGTATGGCTGAGGGGTCCTTAAAATTAAATATATATTTGCAGCTTCTGAACGTTGACTTCTGCGTCTGGCTTCATATGACAACTACCTAACGCTAGCACACTCTAGTTTGGCTTTATGTATTTCAGAGATGTCAGTTATTGCTATATTGTTAGTTATTTATTGCTAGTGCTCACAGAGTACTGGAGACAAGTTAGTGCTAGTGGAGTTTGCTAGTGCTAGTGCGGTCCCTGACCGAGTTGTTTACATGTGTGATTTTGTGCAACATTTTAGTGATTGAAAAGCTTTGTATTTCACGGAAAGTTAATTACGCGTACGTTATGGACCGTTGGTTAAAATTTGGAACGTTAAAACGGCCTAGGCATACTGACGAAGAACGAGAAAATGGTTTCGATGTTAAAGTTAATAAGTCAGTGACTCTCGAACCGAACTTGCTAGTATCTCTTGAACCCAACTCGTCGGCGTCTCTTGAACCTTGAAAAATCTCTGTATTTTCACGAATAAATCCTAAGTTTTATAGCATCAGTTTGATTTATTTTTTCACATATTTTGGTTCTTTTTAGGTAACTTTAGATAGTGGGGGCCCTCGTCATTGATGAAGGGGTCCTTGGAAAAATTTAGTTGGGAACCGCTGGTTTAGAGAAATAGTTGAAAATGTTCCATGTGCCAATTTATTATAAACAATGAAAGATATTCCAACATTTTTGACATAAAATGTGCCAAACACACAAAAAAAATCGGTTCATGGAAACTAAGGAAAATGCCGCGTACGGACGAATTTTTTTCAACTTCGATTTTCGGATTCTACACAGATAGGTACTTTGAAACGTAAACCAACAAATTTTGAGTTTTATTTTGAGGTTAAAATTTGTTTCTTGCTCGATTCTAAAGGTTCATATAGAAAATAATTAACCAACATTACAAATTGCCAGGCTCGCTCAAGTGATTGGAAACGACATGGGACTTTTAATGTCAAAATACCCCTCTTACTTGATATTTCCTTGAGAATCGAGCAAGAAAAAGAAAATTACCCCCCCCCCCCCCCCAACATGTGATGGTTTACGTTTTAAGGAACGGAGAATCCAAAAATCGAAATAAAAGAAAATTCGCGTACTTCGGCACTATCTTAGTTATACCATGGACCGATTTTAATGAAATTTGGGGTTTAGTTGTGCCGCGAAGCATTTGGTTGATGTCAGTCATTTCTAAGGGGTGAAAAATGTTGGTTGTAATTTTCAAAAGCGCCTTAGCTCGAAAACTCTCGATATAAAGGTATTGTTTTTTCACTTATTTTAAATAGAATTGCATTTTTAGAATCGAATGAAACCACCAAGAATTCTGTAGGACAAATAGTTAAGCTCCCCCCCCCCCCCCCCAAGTACTTCAATAAATCAAAAGGAGTGTGATTGATTTGATCTCCGTTCAAATTTTATTTGGCCAAAATACGATCGTTTCGAGTTGTACCTACTCAGTTTTGCGTCATTGATTAGCAACCAGTGATCAAATTTAGTAATGAAGGCACCCTATTCCTTCGAATTGAGTGTTATTTCTCCAAAATAAACATGATTGTAAAGTGAAAATATGGTTGGTAGGTGATGGCAATAGCAAAGCTGTGTTCTTTTTGCAGGTGAGTGATCTATAAAGGAAAATAATTAACCTTTGTGTAATAATTTGCAGCGTTTTCTAACTAGGTGGATGTGAAATATTATGTACGTCACAGGTCTTCCAGTTTCCCCATTGTATAACATAAAACTATAAAAAAAACCCCATTTTGATCAATTCCAATCAAGTGCCTGCTAATACTTTGAAAAAAAAAAAAAAAGTCGAATAAGAGTGAAATCCCGCCAAATCTTAAATTATTAGTCATTAATTAAGGGATTTTGAATTAGGGCTCGTTCCCTACTCTTGAAAATTTCAGGCACAACTCTTATTATGTAGGTTTGATGTCGTGAGAAGTGATAGAAAAATTCCCTTTAAGTACACACAGAAAATATTTTTATTTGTGATATAAGCAAGTAATAACATCATCTTTTAATCGTAGATATAATGGTGACAAGAGGTATTTCACCTTTCAGCAACTTCAAACAGTCAACATGAAAAATTCCATGAAGTGAAGACTTGACACTCATCTCGGAAGAACGTTCGAAAAGGATTGACATCAAGGAGAATTTGGAAGGTAGGTTCGAAGGAGGCATCATCAGTAAGACCGGAGATGGATTCAAGGACAGTCATTTTCAAGGAAATTGTCTCGAGAGGACCAACAGAGTTTGGAAGTGGAAAATAATGATTATGGAAGAAGCTAGGATTCGAGTGAATCAATTTTCAATCTTTTTCAAGGTGTGATGTGAGTAAAATTTGTGGGGCGAAAATGATGATTAGAACTCCCTAGGACTACCCTCCAAATTTAATAAGAAGCCAAAGCTGTATTTAGATAATTCATCTTTCTATGATTTTTATTCCGTAATAAATACAGAGAATGCAATGATAAATTTCAACAGATTACACTAAAACAAAACTCTTAACAGCAAACTATGAAACCTCAATGCTAAAGAAAATCCTTTCGAGGGGGGAATTTAAAAACTTAACTGCAACTCAGGAAAATATCATACAATAATCGTTTAGAAAACAAAAATATTCTAGTTCTATCACAATACAAGTTTACTAACGCGCAAAAAGTTTTACTTCAAAGTCGCAATAATATTTTGATAGAAAAAAAACTTGAAATGAAAAAACCCAGTAGGTAGCCTCCATATAATGTTAAAATTGAATCTGGGTGTTTAAAATTATTCTTAACTAATCTACCTAGATGATTAAAATTAAAATTATTTGTTTACAACAATCCAGAAAAAGGTTGTGGACGACTTTGTCCTTTACCGGTAAATCTCAATGAAACAGTCAGTCAAAATGTCGCTAAATACCTCGCAACGAAAATTTCAAATTAACCCTTTTTTACACAGATAGAATTCTGGACACAATAAAAACTAATAAAAACAATGATGGTTTGAAAATAATGTTGAGGGATTTAACCCATCTCCTCATCAACCGGCGGTACCTAACCAAAACCGAAATGGCTACAATGGAGAGATTTTAAGTGATATGAGACGGCCGTAGGGCAATTCTTGATTACTCAGCCTTATACATCAATGGAGGCAGTTCCATGCAAATTTAAATTAGTAAGGGGCAAATTTGTTTCTTTCGTTTTTAACCTTCATGTCAGATTGGTTGTTACCCCCCTCCCTCATTCGTGAAAATGGTTTGTTCCTGTGGACGCCGGTGGTTTGGATGGGGGCGTTGGGAGAGCTGGCGAGACCTCCGAGGAGATCTGTCAGGCCGGACAAAGCGGTAAGAGAAGTGAGAGCGTTCAAAGCTCCGGGTTTGGTTAGGAGTTGGGCCAGAGGCAGAGCGCTGGCCACAGGAGAGGGACCGTTGCCATTGCCAGAGCCTGCTGAGCTAGAGGGTGCACTGGCTGCGCCGTTGCCAGCAGCTGCGTTGGCGTTGTTGCCTTCGAGATTAGCTTTTTGCAATTCAACGCTCATGTTGATCAAGTACTGGGCGAGCTGTACAGCATCAGAGCTACCGCTGATGGTGATGGTACGGTCTGTAGACCCACCTTCTCTCTCCTCGCAGTTGCTAATTCTAATCATAGCACCGCTGATTTGTCGAATTTCAGCGATTTTCGTGCCACCTTTACCGATGATGCAACCAATAAGGTCGTTGGGGACGGTCATTTCGTGCGTTTGTTGCCCGCCTGATGGTTGGTTTCTGTTGTTGGGCTGGTTATTGCGAAGCTGGCTTCCAGCCAGGGCAGCCAGTGCTGCTGGGTTCAACCCACCTGTGTTGCTATTGTTGAGTCCTCCCAAACCCAGAGCAGCCAACCCTGCCAGAGGGGATCCCGTGAGTTTTCCCATCTCACTGTGAGCAGGGACAGCGTAATTGCCTTGGATTGTGTACGCTTGGCCACCAGCGAGGATGACGGGGGCTGCAATTTGAGGTTTGGGACGGTATGGGATGGTGGCACCCTTGGGAGGGGACTCCAGCATGACTTGACAAATATGGTAGATACACTGAGTGATAGCATCACTCGTTCCAGTGATTGTAACTGCCCGTTCAGTGGAATTTGGGAGCATGTCACTGGCAACCTGGATGCTGGCACCAGTGACTTCTCGGATTTCTTTAATTTTGGAACCACCCTTTCCAATAAGGGAACCACACTGAGAAGCAGGGACAATCAACCTGAGGGTGATTGGCGACCTCGAGCCGCCACCTCCATTTTGCATTTCTTGAAACTGATGAATGAACTCTTCAAACTTTTTACATATCAATGTAAACGCTTTGTAAATGGCTTGAGTTGGACCAGTGACTGTGACTATCCTTTCTGGGCAAGATCCATCTGATATATTTATTTTCGCGCCTGATTCCTCCCGAAATTTCTTCACGATCTCACCTTTCTTACCAATGATACTGCCGACTTCTTTGCCTTGCATTATAAGTCGAATAGTAAGGGTGACATTTGGATCTTCATTGTTAAACTTATCGGAGTCCATGGTTGCGGGTAACTAGGAGGATGGATATTGGAGCGGATGTGGTGAGGTAGACAGGCGAGTTCGGATCACACTGAAACCAGTAAGACATATTGGAAAAGGAAACTGAAACAAAATTAATAGGATAGTAACAGGAATGGACAGTATAAAGGATATGCAATGTGGAATTGTCCATACCTATTAAACTCTCGTAACTACCCTTATCTTATCCTAGAGTATTCTGATGAGAGTAGAGCAGTGTAGTTTTGTTTCGTATCGACAATGAAATTATGATTATACGAAAAACGTATCAAGTTTGTCTTCATTTCAGTAGATGGTAGGTGTTTCAAAACCTACCAATTTTTCAAACAGCTAGTACCAAACTTACGTTAACATGGCGCTGTGGTATACCTACACAACCTGCCCTTCAAGAAGTAGCCCAAGCCGATCCATATAAGCGAATAAATAATATAGGAACTACGAATAATTAGGTAGACAAAAACTGTGGTAATGGAAAACCAAGAACCATTTTTTGAATTGAAAGATGATTTGATACAGTGCTGGTAATAGGGAGCTACCATCGTCTTGATTGTTGCACAGATTTTGATTTTCAGATTCCTGGTGAAAACCCATTAGAGCAAAACGTGGAAGAAATTCCCTTCCTTTGAACGTTAGATTTGAGTTCAAGACACCCTAAATTATAAAGATAAGTCTTTATTGCAGACATACATAGCAAATAATGGAACAAATTATGGTATGTCTTGACGAAGTAAAAAGAAAAAGAAATCCACCAATTAGGAACTTACAATAAGCAGTCTCACTTCACTTGCTTTCTTTGAATAATGAAGCCACCTGGTGTCCATAATTGAGGGTTTCGACCTGAGTATTGTACTGTTCTTCAAACAAAAGAGGTAGCGCGAACACTGGCAGCAGAAACTTCAGTAAAATTGAAAAGTAAAATGGGGAGCTGTGTCGCTTACACCACAGTTGTAGATGGAGCATGGTGACCAGGCAGCCGGTCATGAAGTATGCAACCATTTCATGGCGTCCCTCAACATATGGAAACTGATTGACGACATCCCTGTCTCCGCAAGCACTAGTATGTTATGAGTTCCCCATGGGGTCAGTTGCGGCCTTGCTCGTTACTGCACACGTATTTTAGCGAAAAATCTCGAACCGGCTACTGCGGGGAAGCCGTGAGTTCGAGGCTTGTCTCGGCGGCGTATTTTTGTGTGAGCTAGACTGAACCCCCCCCCCCTCCCCACGTCAAAGTGGGTGATGAGGCAATGGGAAGCCATGAGCGAAATCATCAAAACAAATTCTGATCTTCCCTTTGGAGGACAGCTGACGACGTCCACAACGCCAGGAATGGCAGTCAGACAAAAATCCAACCTGAAACGGTTGTTTACGAGTTTCGTACTTTACTTACTACTTACCATTTCATGGCGTCCCTCAACACGTGGGTACTGATTGAGGGCATCCCTGTCTCCGCAAACACTAGTATGTTATGAGTGTCCCGAGGGATCAGCAAGTTGAGCTTGAAAAACCTTATCTGTGCCCACAAAGGAGCCACACAACAGCACAGATCATTGCTTCAAAAACTCTTGCTCGGGGTAACCAGGAATTGACCCAGCTCTGGCAAAGATACCCATAACTGCTGCTGAAGCCAAGTTAGCCCGACCTATGGAATGGCAGCATGTCCCTGAGAACACAGCATAACTGGAGATGGGCACACTCAAGTCTGTGTGATGCACCACCTCGCTCCCGAACCAAATATGTATTGCCTATGGTATTGATTTTCGACTCCAAGGCGCATGTTAACCAGAAGATCACTTTCCTTTGAAGCTCAAAACTCCGCCCAGAATCTGCCCAAGCCAGAAATTGGTCAACAGATGCGCGTAAACCCCTCCAGGAAAGAGGGTACAATTCCTGTACATACTTTGAGAAAGAGTACTTACTATCTCTTGGGTAGAAACAAACTTAATGCATTCATTTTCAAGAAATGGTTCTTGGTTCTATCATTAGAGAAATTAATACGATGCATAACAAAGATCTTCAAGTGCTATTTTTATGTTTGAAAATGTAGGCAGGTCGTCTCAGTACCTACTTGGCGAGCTCTTCTTTGCCCTTATTTCCTTGTCCGCATCTCTACCACGAAATGAAATTGGGTGTTCAAGAAAAGTAACATAAATAATTTGATGTGCAAAACTACTTTATACTGCCTCTGCGAGATTCATGGTGCTGATGGTTTTATTAGGATGAAAATATTTATACTACAGTGAGAAATGCATTATGAAATTTTCTTGGGTGGTAACTGGGTCTTTCGCCTACAGGTTGCCACTGGCCAATCTTACCCTACCTTAACCCATTAGAGCCCAGCGGGCTAGTAGTGGAACGGCAAACCTGGTCTCACAATTCTCCCGATTCTTGGTGTAATTTTGATTGTATTGTTTACTTTTTGGTCTTACAAGCTACCTAGATTCCCTACTATGTTAGGAGTGCATTCAGTTTGAATGAATCAGTTGCTCAGTGTGGTTTATTCAGTTGCCAAGATGAGTGACAATCTGGTCGTTGATGGGCTGCGGCATTTATTGCCATAAGTGCTTCAAATTTTTATTTTGACGGTATTTCTTTGCATAGTTTTAGATTATGGTTGTTACCCAACGAGAACAGTTCATAACTGAGTAAATATCCCGTAGTAGCTCCGTGAAAAACTGAGCTATATCATGGTGTTCCCAAATTAGCCCTCTGGGCACTTGGCGACACTTTCGTATACACATAGTCATCATAAGCATGCCGTGAGTTATTCCAACAGATTTGATATTTGATCGATTTTGATTTGAGATGACATTCTTTCGTTCATTATTACCATCTGATGATCTGGTGATATTTTCCTTGGGGATAGACGCATCTACCCAAAAAAGGTGGATATTGCCATAGAAGATGTGGAATATCAACTCCACTCTTACCAGCTCTTTCCATATGTTCTAATTTAACCAGTTGGCATATTTCTAGATTTTTCGATTTCATATTATGAAATATTAAAAACCTGAATTTTGCAATTGTAAGAGAAAATTGTGTTCTCCTTTCATATAATTTTGAGTAGCACAAACAAGTAACAGATAATCTCTAAAAATAGACATTTTGAAGTATTCTGTCATAGGGATAAAGTTTCATAGGCACGAGTTTTCGAAAGAAGAGTTCTAAAGTTTCTCAATTACAGTTCAGATGGAATTGGCCCAGACGTTTTTGATAGGCTATGTTGTCGCCCGGAGACATCCACTGACTTCTGGAAGATGTATTTCTACGAGTACATCTAGGGTCAGCGATGCAATGATGATGTAGACCACCACATTTTTTTTACAGAGGGGAAGGAAATGAAGAGATACGCAGGAAGTAACTGCACTGCTTGATTATGCGCCATGTGTGCAGGATGTTCAAGCAGAGAATGTGCAATGACTGTTTCGATACAATCCACTCAAAATTTTTGAGATAATATGTTAGTTGCCCAGTTTTTTCATTTATTCGACAAAATTTACGGTTTTCAACTTTTTTGACGGTTGTTTGGTTTTATACACTTCAATGAACTGTTAAAAAATGATCGTTCATGACTGCTAGTGCTGAGTGCCCAGAGGGCTAATTTGGGCACTCCCCTTCATACCACCTTTTCGTACACCGAAATTTTTAATATTATTTTTCCAGTGCTTCTAGACGTAATATGAGGTATCTTACCAAGTTTCACCAGAAATTTTAGAAAAAAATAATTACGGTCACTAATGGGTTAAGATATACTTCATGTTGGTGGGGGGGGGGGGGAGATCATCAGTCGTGTCCGGGTCTATGGGTTATACTGGCACTAGTAAAGGGTCAATGATTGGTAACGAGGCTGACATCCCTTTAAAACCAAAATCGCAAGACCAAAGTTACTTTGTTTCGAACTGCCACTTGATAAGAAAGTTAGGCGTGAAAATACCTCCCAAACCTCAAAAACCTGAAGAATGAGAGGGAGAAGGCTTCTAGGATTGGAGAGGAATTCTTAGGTATCATTGAGTTCTTTGTGAACTGTACGATTTCATTCCTATCTTGCATCTATGCGACCCCAAACTACTTATTAAGAATGAAAAATGATGAACTTTTATGTATGGTAAATGTAGATTTGTGGAGTTTAACATTTCTTGAGCCGAACAAGTCCTTCCAGCTCCGTACGACCTTCTAGGTATTTGTTCCCAGAGGGTAGTGAAAATATAACAGAATGCTAATGACTAACTGCAGAAGACCAAATCTTCATTCAACCAGGTATTGGCTGGTCCAATCAACAACACAAACTTTTGTAACTTTGATAATCTTCCTTAGTTTCCAATGATTGTGGGATACCCGCAACTACTAAATGAGGTTCGTGTTAATTTCCATGCTAACAATGGTCAGAAAAATGGTTCCATGGTCCAAAAAATGTTAGTAGGCTGCACAAAATGTTTCGTTGGTGAATTCAAATATCGATAGTTGAAGTGTAAAACCTCGTAAGTTGAGTTAGGATTGAATCGTAAGTCATAAATACCGAAATAAATACGAAATTTGCCCAAAGTAGTGTTGCAAATAGGATTCACGTTCCTCCGGCTTGCTGATCTCCCCATCCATAAGAGATACAGAAAGGGGCAGCCCCTGAAACTAGTTCTTTTTTTTTCGTCCCCAGAAAAGTTTCTATTTTCATACTTACGAGGATTTTACAATCGATATAACAATTCACCACCATAGACTGGATCATCCGGGTTTCTCATCATAATGACAGGAAGTGGGAGGGACGTCAAGCCCCCAAAATCCGGGAAAGTACCTAGGTACTTGATCGAGCAGAAGTAAAGTGGTTACAAGCGATAGACTGGCCGAAAGACGTAACCCGGCCCATATATTCTTTCGATTTAGGGCATTCAACAATCAAACGGATTCCAGAGGAAACCCTAGACCACCATGAGACCTACCTTTACTATGCACGTGAGGCAATGGTAGGCACTTTCATCTTAAATTCTCTTAACTTGAAAAATTCTACTTACAGATCAGGGGAGTTTTTCCTCTTGTCAAGTCTTCCCGTTTGCGTGCAGAACTGGAGTTGAAAGATGAGCAGCGATCAGACGTCTGAAAGAATGAAAAATCAATAAGATACGTACAGAGCCGACCAAACATGAATTGCCGAAAAGTACTATTGAATCGTGGCGAATATGGTACGCTACTCATACCTAGCAAAATATAACTCAAAACTAGATTTACCTGCAGGATTCTGCTGCAAAAACTTCGATGGTATTGCAAATGAAACCTATTGAACTGAATTAAATGTAGCTGATGATTAAATAACTCTTGTAATCTTCATAAACCAAGCCCACACTTGAAGAAATCGGAATCGGAATACTGGCTTCAACCAAACAAAATGGCTACGTACCGAGAACCGAAATCAAAGGGAGAAGTGGTGTGGCCTTCCTTATATGCACAGGAAGTCGGGGTTAGTGTTAGTCATCCGTTTTTTTGTCACTAGTTGGTAGTCGGTCGAGGTTAGTTTGTAGAACATTTGATTCATCCATCGAAAAATATTTCTCTGAATGTCAAATCGGGCGTATCAAACTTAATCTAGATCTAATTTTTATCCCGTTTTCCTGAATTATGTCTCACAAAAACAAGGCTCTAACCTGGAACAGTGACAAAAAGGAGCAGCTGATGCAGATAGACTCCTGAAACAGTGACTTGCTGTGCATGGAACCAGTGTTTAGTTTGCGCAAAATCCGCTAGGAGCAAAAATCGATGAACAGCAAGGATTGTATGGAGGTAGTGCTTCCATGTTTCAAGAACAGATGAAACTCCATGGACAACTGCTGGTCATGGAACTTATCCGAGTCCAAGATGGAAGTATAGCATGGAACACAATAGCATGGAACTTGAAACATGCTTCCATGTTTCAAGAGATGAACAGATGAAACTCCATGGACAATCGCAGGTCATGGAACTTATCCGAGTCCAAGATGGAAGTATAGCATGGAACACAATAGCATGGAACTTGAAACATGCTTCCATGTTTCAAGAGATGAACAGATGAAACTCCATGGACAATCGCAGGTCATAGAACTTATCCGAGTCCAAGATGGAAGTATGGAACACTCAGCCCAGTGTTGCGATCCTTCTTCGAGTTCGCATCTGATAGCATTCGTTTTTCGTTCATTCGTTGTGAAAGTGTCAGTCCACAATTTTGTATTCAATTTCTTATCGATCGTTTTTGTGCGTCATCCGTGGTAATTCCAGATTCATTAGGGTATACATTTATTAATCATTCGAGACCATTTGAATAAATATGGGCAGTACTTTATCCCAAGTTCCGCGAATTTGAGCGTTTCGAACAGTCTCCATCTGAATCATTCACCTGTCAATGATGCTAGTCAACAGCCTTCAATCACAGTTGGGTGTAATATTCGTTTTGTTAGGCACGATAGATCTCATCGAGCCAGTTCGCAACGATGTGAACGAAATGATGTACCTGAACATTCCTGGAGCCTCTGCTTGTTTTAGAAGACTGAACGGAACCCACCAATTCGGATGTTCCTCGCCCTTCAGAGGTGCCTCCGGAGTTATCCAAGTGCTTTACGACTCCACTAGTGTTGAAGAATTCGTCAAAAATGCTGTTGCAGGTCCGTACATAGTTGTCTTGCAACCAATGTTATTTAGTAGAGCAACGGTTGACCAACTTATAGGAAGCAATAAAGTTAGCGGTCTTGTGCTCGCTTACTACTCGAATAGTACAATGCCGGACCACTACTCACCCGATGACGTTTGTCCCAACAGAAATCAAGGTTATTGTGATTCAAATCAACCGTGGAACCCCGACGGCAATAGCTTTTTAATAAAAGACTGGCCGTTCCCAGTATTTCTTGTACAAGATGATGACTACCTGAAGAACATAACCGATTGTTACAAAAACTTCAATACCCCTGTTGATAGCACCCAGCTGTCCAAACCGTTGTGCACTTTGCTGCTGAAATCCCACATGTTTGCAGCTGTGAACTCTGAAGTGTGCACCAGACGAATGGTTCAACAAATGGTGAGTATCGTCAAATTCTGTGACCCGCTGGGAAGTGAGAACATTGTGTATCCTATGATAAGCCATAACGATACCAAAGAGAAGAAATTAATTGCTGTGATTGCCAGAATGGACAGCACCACTCTGTTTGATGGACTTGCTCCTGGAGCAATGTCAGCTGTATCCGGTTCTGCGACGTTGATGGTCCTCGCTGAAATACTCAACGATTTGCGCCCAGTCATCAAAGCCCATGATATGTTCAGAGGGCTAACTTTTATACTTTTGAATGGTGAATCTTTCGATTTCATAGGCTCCCAACGGATTGTATACGATATGGAACAAGGGACTTTCATGACTCAGAACAACAAAATAACTCTAGCAGATATAGGAATGATTATAGAATTATCTCAATTGGGACCTGGCAAAACCTTCTTTGTGCATCGCACAGCAGATACTTACGCTGCAGATTTTGCCAATTCTCTTATTGTACTTTCGAAAAACACGACCGTGGAATTCAAGCTTTCGTCCATGCAGCCCAATCAACTGCCTCCAGTTTCCATCAATACATTTTTAGGTGCCAACTCTAACATCTCTGGAATCGTCGTGACGAACTACGACAAATCTTTCACCAATCGCTATTACAACGGACTATTTGATAATGATACGAATTTACCTGTCAATGTACCAGGATCCCAATTTGAGAATAAATTACCGCCCAAGGGAAGCACTCAGTCGAATTTGGCAAGTGCTGCGACGATCATTGCTCGCAGTATAGCCAATGCTATAACCAAAAATGAGGCAATTCCTTATGACATTAAATTGAGTCGATATGTCGAAAGTGTGAATGAGGTTTTACAGTGTTATTTGGTGTCTAGGAAGTGTAAGCTCTTTGAAAAATTGTACCCCATGATAGCATCTGGTGCTAAAGGACCTGAGGTGTTGTCTCTGTACGTGGGTATTCCAACGAGTGTTAGTCACATCACCAGAGCCACTTGGAAAGTCCTGGCTTACTTAGGGTCTGATTCAGAAACGTCTTCCTCCGAAAACTGCACAGCTCTGTGCTCCAAAGACAGCGAACTTCAGTGTTTCTGGGTTAAAGAAGAGACGGGAGAAGGCAAATGCGTCATGTCCTCCGCTCGACTGTTGACTGCGGTCAGTCCAGCGTTTGAAATTGAAGGATACAATTGGTCCAGTAAACAATACTCAACTTGGACAGAATCCGTCTGGGCAGATACCAGCGTCCGCATGTTCGTTCAGGGGGATCACACGAAGGAACTCGTGGTCATGTTGAGCGGACTCTTCACATTTTTCGTGTCCCTGGCATCCGTCTATTTCATCAACAAAAACTACGAATCCTTGTTCGCTTCTATGCTAATTCGAATGGAGAATTGCTAGTACAACGACGCAAATCTGATATCTCTTAACACGTTCTCAGGGAATTCCGACCGTCTATAGCTCTACGGACTGCGACAAATGTGTGTATTTTCGAACTTCTTGTCTAGACGCGTTTCACCATTTACCTTCGTTTCGATGTCCCTAAAAACTTTGAAAATGGACGACCAATTCGGATGAAATCTTCTGGACACCGTCAAGAGTTACTAGATTTGCGGGTGTTATTAACAGATCCTGTTCCAAAAATGCATTCCTTCATGTTTCAAGTCTGTTCAGTTGATCACTGAATTTGTTTTTTAGCACCTCACCTTTTTCAATTCCTGCTCACGATCATTTGAATTTACATAAAGTCATTCCTCTTGATTTATGTTATCCTCATACGTATATTGTAGGCTAACTAGCGAAAATCGAGAGTTAACAAGTTGGTTTCCATGGAAAATTATAGGATTCGCTACTATGGAAGTGATACTGTGATTTTAGCTATAAAATGTTAATAGGTAGGTACTTATTGCTTTAGTCAGTTGCTGTAAATACATTCATTTCTTTGGAGTGAATTTGTTTGGTTAAATGACATTTTATAATAATGAACTATGTATCTTTATAATACTATTATTTGGGTAATTTTTCCTGATGTTCGTTTAAGAATTATTTTATGAACTGGGTATAAGACATTTTATTATTATTGTCGTTCAATCGTGTTGGCCAAACGCGATTTTCCTACTAATTTTGTTTGGGTATCAGTAAAGCTCCAACCAATTGATGACCCATTAGCGTTGTTCTAACTGTTGTTCGGAACCATCTAGAATGCAATGGAACCAGTTGGATACTGCCGTTCAAGCCTAATTTTGCTGTAGTCGTGGCATCTAACTTAGACGATAGGTACTAATAAAGAAAGTCAGCAGTATCTGCGAACTTGAAAAATGAAGTTTTTAAAAACTGTTTTGTACAATGTTTGATTCTTGTTTGTATCATGTCATAATATGAAATAGATTGAATAATTTAATATTTCTCTGGTTATCATGTCCTACCTTTGACTTCTGCAGAATGGGATATTTCGGTGGGTCGGAAATTCAGGTTTTTGACCTCAAATTTGGATTCAGCACCCTTGAAAACATATTTACTACAACTTCAAGCCCAATGATACTATAACATGTGGTAGAAAAATTAATTAAAGAGATCATGCCCCGGGTGCGTGTGTGAGTAGAATTTTGTAGTATCCAAGAGGGGTTTCTGTGCATGGATACTTTTTCAAAGACAGTTGGCTAGCTACGTCACACCATTCAAATCTTCAACTTTCCTTAGCTTCTCTGATTTTTTAAAAACATTTTCTCGACAAACAGACCCGATTACCATTATTCCTGAGCCTTACTCTTTTGGAAAAAAATTGACTGAAATACCCCATTCATGATTGTTATTTGAGTCAGTCATATTTATTTGGTGGGTAGGAGCTGGCCTGGTTGGTATTATTTGGAATCCTTCGAAGCAATCACTATGAAAATATATCCCTTCAAGCTACTTTAACATCTTGGAAAACGCAGAACACACTAGGATTTCAATACTAGGCTGGAACAAGCTGTAAACTCACTCAAATTCCATTATTTTCTTTAGAAAAAATCTTCAAATTGGGATTCAAATTATCTTAAGCCTAATAAGAGAGAGGTATTATGCATTGGCAAAGTCATTTCATCTTCAATGGGGAATTTGCCTCAATTTTAGATTCTGGAATTCCAAGTCAAATCCTAAGTCACCAGGAATACCCAAGGGAAAAAAATTACCTTGGAAGAAAATGCCTAAACAAGTGAAGCGGTGTAAAAAAAAACACCACGAAGATCGACGGAAACTGATTCCTCACGCAAACTGTGCTCTGGCGAAGCGTGAAAGGAGTTTCGGCAAATAGTTTCAGAGAATGTCAACAGGTAGAGTCATAGACGCCCTCGTGACCACATGCAACGATCAACTCAAATATCAAAACTGACAAACATAGAATAAGAGAAGGTGAAGACTAATAATGCTTGATAAACTAATAGGTAGAATCGTGTTGTAAAAAAGAGTGAGTAAAATTGCTTCTTTCCCATACTTTTGTGTCTTTGTTCTTTCTGCCAGTTTTGCGGCGCTCTCGTGTGTTTGATCACATAGGCTAGTTGTTTCATGTGCACTATCAGAGGTAGAGCTGCTGTCGTAAGGGGAAACTCGTCACATCACAGACTCCTGGTACATTTCAATCTCCCATCTTCCTGAAGGTGCCCGTCCACTAGGTAGACAGTGCGGCGCGACGCCAAAAAAAATTTCTAGAAATATAATGGGAAATGAATGGCAGCCCGTCCACTAGGTCGACAGCGCGGCACGGGTCGAAAATTTTTCGCAATCTGCCGCTCTCCAGACTTCTCTGTCAACCTAGTGGTCGGAGGGTGAAGCGAAAAATTGTCAAACTCGGCCATTTTCGTCAGTGTTCTGCTCTTGTATACGAGGCTTAATCAATGTGTGAAGCTCAAAAAAACTTCCCCCTCGACATTCTAAAATACTTTATAAACTTTTGCTTGTCTCTTAGCAAATCTTGGAACAGGTGATTGTGCTCCCCCAGGTCCATCCTCTTTATTGGATGGACCCAAAATTTTCTCCTTTTCCCACCGATTTGGTCCTGTTCTTCTGCTTCCAAAGCTGCAACTAAAATGAACATTTCTTCGTCGTCTGATGAAAACATGCCCGACATTTTCCTGAGAAGGCACCTTCACTCGACGTGGCAAAATGGCGGGTCGAAAAATTCTATCCGCTCCAGTGGATGGAGCTCAAGAATTTCGCGCCGCGCTGTTGACCTAATGGACGGCCAGCTTTAAATTCTAGAAATTTTTTGGATGCGTTTTCGAGCAGCACATTATCGTTTTCTTCCATATCAGTGAACACTCTTTCGAGAGAAAAAATTTAAAGAACTGATGCAACTTCCCCATTTGGAATTCTGACGACTAATCATAAACCTTTTAACACAATTCTGCATTGAGATGAGTACAATATCTTGTCCCCCCCCTTTCTTCCTCACCTGAGTATCACCAGTATGACACTAGGTTCCAGGAGATTGTCACTTACCATGAAATGTGACCTGTAGCAGAGACATTTATTACTCCGTTCAAGCTTAGTGATGCCATACTTGTACTCTGAAAAATACTAGCAAGTGTTCCATACTCATGCGTCGGGCTATGGGTTAAAAATTTTAAAAAATAATGACATTATCAAGCTAGATTCACATGGGACAGAAAGAAATAAGGCAATCTGACTGGCTGATTTTCCCTAGTGGAGAATGGTGGCCACGATTTTGACGGAATGGCAAAAGTCTGTCGGTGGAAGACATTTTTATACTCTCTTCCGCTTTCTGCGCGGATAACCTCTAGTGGAAGTTACATTAGGGGTGGCCAACTGTCGATAGTAGCTAACAATCGATTGTTTCGATGCATTGAGGAGTTGTGATAATGTATTCCTGGAATTTTTGCGGAATCCTAACTGTGATAATTTTCTAGAAACATTGTTCAGCTGGCATTCGTAAAAATTGATGAGCATGTGGGTAAATTGAAAATTTTCAAGAGCAATATTATTCCTTTGTTGAAAAAAAAAACATCGAAACTATCGATTGTTACAATCGGTAACCCCGAGGTTCATACACTTCCGCTCATTTGTTTGTTTATTTTCTCGCATTGTCCTTTTCTTTAAGTTTGTTTATTTATGAATTTCAACGATGAATGATCACCACTCTTTAGAGATGGGCGAAATGGTTACATTTGCGTATTAGGTTCCACCGTTACTGCTGTGGGTGGGTAATAGGTTCCAATAACCTGTTATTTATTAATAGGTTGTCTCTTGGGGGTCAGCTGTGACCGAGCGAGCTATGGCGTGTGTCTCTGGAGACGGGACTCGAACCGGTTGGCCATGAGTTTGGTGCCCGCTTCTGAGGCATATTTTCGGGCAAGTCTGTCGCAGTTCCCCCTCGTCCCAACCCAGGGTGGTGAGGCCAATGGGAAGCCATGAGCAAAATCATCAGAACCAATTCTGATCTTCCCTTAGGAAGACAGCTGATGATGTCCGCGATGCCAGGAATGGCAGTCGGATGAAAATCCAACCTAAAATGGTTGTTTACTTTACTACTTACTTGATAGGTTGTCTCAGGGACCTTCTCAGAAGCTCATTCCGACATACCATTCCAAGGTATCGTTTTCGTGATTTCTACTTTTTGTTCCCGACCTACGTTCGTTTGTTTATCATGTTACATTGTTATTCCATTCTGAAGTATCATTCCATTGATCTCTAGTTTTCGTTTCCTACCTAAGTTGGGGTTTCTATCAAGTTATTCCCGACATATTTACGTGTTAGTGTATTTTCACTCTTTGATTAAAAAACCCAAGCTATTGTTCTGGCTCCACACATTTTGAAGCCTTCCCTGGAACGTTATTTAGTAACAGGATTATTTTGGTAATAGGTTCCAAGCAGAATTAACGAAACCCCATAATAGGTTATTTTTAACTGTTACGTTAAATAGCGCCCATCTCTACAACTCTTTCAAAACACTGTCAACAGAGATTACAGATCAGAGAAAAGTTATCGTTTCAGAGGCGTCCAGGAGGAAGGTTATCATTCTGTCCTTTCCATCCATGTGAACCTTCCGCCTACCCCCTCCACTGGTTTTCTCGTCTTTCCGCCCCATGTGAATCCAGCTTCAGCCCTACTGTTATAATTTCGAGATCAATCAAACTAATAACAAACACCTTTGTGCTGGTTGCTTCCTTTGCTCTATTGATTATTTACAAGGGCTTACAAAACAAAGGAATTAGATCCATAATGCAGGCATGGCACCGAAGAAGCTTAATAATAGCTAACTTACAAATTCGTAGGGAATCAATAACAATGTTGTGGGTAAACTACCTTAGTATAATTTTCAATTCGAGAAATCGATGTTGATTTTATATTCATACACCTTTGGGAGTTTATGATTGATACACTGTGAACAGTTCAGAGAAGTTTGAGATGTCCAGTCACTTCATTGACAAGGTTGGCAGGTCCTGGGCCAACTGCGATCACAGTCGCACTGCCACTGGCGATTTGAGTTCTTCCAGCGTCGTGGATGATTTTAGAAGGAAGACCTCTGACTTTGGCTGCGCTAGCCAGCTCCTCCAATCCCTCTTCGCCCACGTTATCCAGTTTCACGACGATCTTCGGCTGCCCGGCGTACTCCCAGGCGTTCAAGAACTCAGGGTACTTCTTGGATGCTTGTTTGAAACATCCGACAGCGGCGTGGGAACACTGAGCTGCTATTTTCCCTTTGCCCATACCCAGATCTGTCCTGACGGCTATGACCATTTTCATTTCTCCTTTCAGGAGGGATTTAGAGACTGATTTAGGAATCACCTGAGCAGCTGTGGCAGCAACAGCACCCTTGTTTCTTATCAGGAATCTATACCCAGCCAGACCCGTCACCACACCAACAACAAAACCGGTCAACATACTTACAAATCCTTGTTCCATTTTTAATATTCGCAGGGGGGATTACCAGTCCAACAAAACAAAAGTCTGCTCGGCATGGGCCAACCGGACCAAAACGTAGAAATGAGTCAATTTTACGACGATACAAAAATAGTTACTCAAACAACAAAAATTGCGTTCAACCACTTCACTGCTTTCACAGAACACGATAGTAATTGAGTGCTTAGATAGTACTAGAAATTGTGGTAGAAATATGTAGCGGTAAGATCGGAATCGGAAAGGCACACGGTAGCGTGATAAGAAAGTAAATCACGAAAGAAAAGTAAAGTGACGTAAATTGAAGGAGTCACGTCAACATTCAAGTTTACCCTACATATGGAAGTATTTCTAAATCCATGGTGAAGTCCTTCAAAAATTGAATTCACTTCCTTTCAGGAGCTTATAAATATCAAGGAGCTTATAAATATCAAGTCAAGGAGCTTATAAATATCTATGAAAAGCTTGGAAGACAAATTTGTTTTCCCATGGACGTACAAGAAGACGTAGAACCCTGGTTTCAGCATTTATGAGAAAGCAACGAAGATACAACATGGAGTTGAGATCAGAGCAATCCGTAGAAATCCATGCCGTGGAAAGAGCCTTGGACCATGGAAAAGCATGGACGTTGGTCACCAAAAGAGCTCACTTCCTTAGAAAGAGCAAGTTACTTCCATGACTAAGATTATTGATAACGCTCAACTGATATGATTCGTTTCCGAAAATTGAATGCGAATATTTGAATTCTGTATCTGAACACAATTACCTAGGCATTTTATTTATTGTTGTCCCTTGTCGGAATGTTTGAATTACGTTTTATGGAAGTATATTGCATCTCTGAGGAATAGTCTTCGTCGTGACAGTGGTTATTATGATCATCAGTGGTTGTCATGAGTTGGGTACAGTCGAAATTCACGGACTTCGTCGTTCAACCAAGCAAAAAGCGGAAATTCGAACGTTCACATGAGAGCTCCAGTTCCAATGATGATAAAACTTCAAATAAACCACTTAAGAATTCTAACTGTGCTGAGGATAAGCCTAAATGGAGACCTAGAGTGAAAAGTGATCTTGTAGTCAATAGCAAGAAGGTAGGAGAAGTTGAATCTTGGTTAGTATATTGTAAAACACGTGAACAACCGTCAATATTGCTGCTGACAGGGAATCCAGGATGTGGCAAATTGACTACGTTGAAAGTGCTGTGTTCCGAACTGAAAATCAATTTGATCGAGTGGTTGCCTCAAGTTGCACAGAGAAAGTACGACCCTGAGGGCGGAGAGTACTGTCAATCCCTGTCTTCTATATTCGAGGAATTCATCGTGAGAGCTACGAGATACTCCAACATTCTCAATGCTATGTCAAAGCGGATTGTTGCTGTGAAAGACATTCCGAACTGTTACCTCAGAGATCCTGTCACATTTCACGAGTTTCTCAATAAATACGCTCGCGTTCACCAAGTTCATCTGGCCTTCATACTTACTGATGGGACCAAGGTTCGAAGCCTATTTCCAGATCATGTCAAACAATCTCTCAACGTCCATTCAGTGGTATTCAATCCCATTACCCTGAAAGGAGTGAAGGACACGTTGAAGAGATTGTTCCCCAACAAGTGCCACAGCTACGTTGATGGTATCAGTGCATCGTGCAACGGTGATCTCCGTAAAGCAATCACATCGTTTGAATTTGCTTCCAAGACTGGAAAGTTGCCTTCAAAGAAATCTAAATCGTCAAAATCAGAAAACGACGATAAGCGTGATTTTCTGGACATTTTTCACGGTTTGGGCAGAATTTTGTACAGCAAGCGTGAAAAAGGAAAGTTAGTGCATGATCCTGTAGCAGTTGGGGAGTCTTTCTTCACATCTCCTGACTTGTTTATAGGAATGCTACACGAAAATTACTTGCACACTTTTTCGTCTATTCATGATGTAGCCAAAGCTGGCGACTGTCTTTCTTCAGCTGAAGTGCTGCTGGACGATATGAAGGACAGTTCGAGGACATTGTCTCTCACTATCGCATCGTGCGGCGTCATGACCAACAACTCTGCACCTATCAAAAAATTCCAGCAGATGAACAAGCCCAGAAAAGTTGTGAACGTTGTGTCTGAATTTAGAGCTAGATTCAGTGACTCTAATGTGTTCCTAGATGTTGCAACATATGGAAGACAGATACCTTCATACGCTCAAGAAAATAATGAGTGGCTATCTCGTATCAATGAATTGAAGTGAACCTAGAATTGTATCTCTAACCACTTTCGTGAAACATTATTGGCAAAATGATAATAATAAATTATTAACTGTTGTCTTACCTCTCAGTGAATTATCTACTCAATCTAACTACCACCAGTAAATTGTACGGTACATATCTTCATATTCTGCATAGTGTGACTTTTTGTTTGAGTATAGATGCTCCACCCCCACCTTTATCAGGTACTTAAGAGCACTAACATGATATCTTGCTATCCATCGCCTCCCTCTCGTGTCCTCAACACCCTTCATTCAAATTTCCATTGCCTCCCCATCTCATGCCTCTTCCACTTCAATCCCAAAACTCGTATTTCTCTTGGTCTGTTTGGAGAAGCAGTTGGGAACCAATTCCTTCAAACCGTTCAGGACTGCTTCTCTGAACAAACCTTTGGTTACTTCAAGGCCAACGCACACTAGAGGCATCGCAAGGGGTAGCATTTGTCTGAGGGATAAACCGCCTTGAGAAATGCGGCTCTGCCCCAACTGCAGTGAGCACACCTCAGTTTAAATCCCATTGAAGTTATCCAGGCGGATGTTTGCAATGTGGCCTGACCCAGTGTGTGCTTAGCTTTAACCCTCTGGCGTTCCTTGGTAAAAATGCTGTCTCAGGAGAGCAGCAATGGAACTCAGCGATATTTTAGTTCCAAATATGTCCAACAGAGTTTTCCAGTATGCAAGTTGTACCAATGCCCGCCTAGAAACATATTACAAGGCGAGGATGCACGGCGGCTCTCCCCTTAATTCACTTTAGTCAAACACGACTCCTTGACATGTACGTAATTTTTCTATTACTATTTGGAATTGTTTTATAAAAATTGTAAATGGATTTCATCAACTTGCTCGTTTGCTATTGAAGTATGAAGAGAGCGGGTCATAGTTTCACCATGGAAGAATCACTCCATAGGGGAATCTGTGACGCTTACTGCAGTGGCGCCACCTCTGGAAGCGTAAATGAACTATCAGCTTAGGTGGCCGATCGCAAGAGTGTGTAAATTGGGAGAGAGAGTAAAACGCGAAAGTGACCAAAAGATGCCATTTCTATAGCGTCCTTACCTTCTTGCGAATCATCTCAGCCATTTTTTTTACAATACGATTTTTCGTTAAATTCTTTTTAGTCAGTTTCTTTAATTTTTATTACTATCTTTATCTAGTTTCTATTTTCTACGTAATAATGTAGTAAACTTTCAAGTCACGTCCATCAGGCATGTTCACCCAGGTGCCATAAGGTGGGAATTGCTAAGTGCATCGTAAAATCAATATTGAATATGAGCATAAATTTGTCATTGTGCTCAATGGAACAGGAAAAGAAGTTTGTGTATTTATATATTAAATGTAGAATATTTTGGGCTGTTCGAATTATGAAAAATGCTGTGGCAGATCCAAACTGTGAAAGAAAAATAACTTTAAAGAAGCTATTAAAACTTAATTAACTATTATTATTTGCCACAATGTTTTTCCTCTGTGTTCATACCTTCCCCCTTCTTCCGATTTTGTAATTAATAGAAACGAACAATAATTCTAGCTTCTTAGTCAATATGATCTGATTGTTTGGTGCAAGTTTCGTAGGTACCTACCCACATTGGTCATTTTTTTCATGTAAAAACCGACATTTTCAACTAAGTAGGTGACTACCTGCAGTCAGAAATAGTTCCAGTTTGGTACATTGCATTTCCCAACGAGCGAATTTAAAAAAAAAGCTTAACTATATTTTGGCCAATTAAAGTATTACAATGTATTTTGTAAGAACCGAATATAAATTGACGTGATATATATATAACTCTCTTTTCTTGAACATCATTGTTGTTGGGCCAATTTTTATGGAAGTGAGGATGTCCGAGCGAGTATAGGCGTTATAGCTATCATAGCTATGCTATGCCCAATAGGGCAGTTTGATAATGCGGGGTCTTGGGTTCAAATCCCTGCGCTCCTAGAATTTTTGGGAAGTCGAGCCATTGTCCGCATTTATTTGAATTTTCGGTCATGAGGGCGTCTACAACTCCATCTATCGGCGTCCTCTACTACTAGCTGAGAACTTCTCTCACGCTTCGCCAGATCGCAGCAGTAGAGGGGGATTTTTTCCGGCACACTTTTTAACCTTGAGTGACACTTCCTAATGGTTTCACGCTGTTTCACTTCCATGGTTTCACGCTGTGTTCTGCTTTGAGTGTGACGTCAGACACATTTTCTGGCACACTTTTTAACCTTGAGTGACACTTCCTAATGGTTTCACGCGGTTTCACTTCCATGGTTTCACGCTGTGTTCTGCTTTGAGTGTGACGTCAGTTTACATTTTTTGGCTCACCTATTTCGAGTAAACAATATTGTTTTGCTCCGGTTTTGACAAAGAAGAAGGTGTGCATTTAGTGCCAGCAAACAGAAGCAGGTACGTTCGAAATGTGTGATGTGGCGCTTTGTCTCAAATGTTCGGTAGGTACCCTTCCACAAAATTTTGATAAGACGAACTTCTGTATCCAATCATTTTAGTTGTGAGAATTCCAAGTTTTTCACAATATTCCACATTTTTAAATAATTTTCCCAATTTCTTACGTAATTTTATTTTTTGAAAATTTCATCTTTTTCGTGATTTCAAGTTGGTTTTCATGAGCCACCACGGAAAGAAATTTTTTAGGTTCAATTTGCATAAGTAGAAATTATGTATATTCGTTGCTAGGCACCCAGGTGAGATTCTGTAATATCCATTTATTACCTAGTCAGCAATAATCATTCTAATCCATACAAGTTACCCATGTGAATTTTAAAAATTTCAAAATGTTCGATTATTTTTCAATTTTTATCATCACTAGCTACGCCTATTTTACATTTCTCTCCCTCTAGAGGGAATAACTTGTTGGATGAAAAAGTATAACTAACCAAATTAGGTGGCCAAAACGCATTTTAGAATAAGTTAGTTCTTCTGGTACAACATGTGTACCAAGGAACATGCCCATCGACAATGGCCCTAGGTGGACACTGGTACAAAAGGTGTACCACCCCACTATTTCATGATTACATTCAATTTTGATTAAAAAAAAAAAGGTTGAAACACTGTTACTACAACTCTAATGAATCAATAGGAATGAAGAAAAAAATGTATCTCCGCCGAGGACTTTTGCCCGCCAAAGGGTTAAACTGCATATGTGTCGCGGAATCGCGTTTACGTTTCTTTTTTTTTCGTGCTAGAAACTGAAAAGTGCGTTTTAATATTTTCTAAAAGTTAGAAAATTATATAAGTATATGTAGAGAGAAAATAGAAATAGGGCTCAGCCATAGTTCGTGGATAAAGTTTCCACAGTTGGTAGCAGAGCATATAACATTTCACAATGTTCTGTTCACGGGAGTTTTACCGTCAACAAGTAAGCACACTGATAGATACTGCAAATGAGAAGATTAGTCTCGATTGCTTTACAGTCGCAGAAGCTAATCTGCTACGAGAAGATCGGTAAAGTCTCCTCAGACATCGTGGAGTGCAAGAACACATCAGCTTGAACCTGATAATGGATATGCTGTTCAGGTACAGTACAGAGTAGTGAAGCTTGAACACGCTCTGCTACCAACTGTGGAAACTTTTCCATGAACTCTAGCTGGGCCCTATTTCTATTCTATCACTATCTAGAATTTTCTAACTTTTAGAAAATATCAAAACGCACTTTTTCAGTTTCTCGCAAGAAGAATTCAATTTTATCCAAGTTCGCAACAGGTCTAAAAAATATAGGAGAGTCTAGCCCCCAGAAAGTATTGCCGGGTTTCAGCGCTACCTACCGCCACTTCAGCGAACTACCATCCTTTTCAGCTCGATGTGAGCGTGGTCAAGCGGCATTTCTGAAAAGTAGGCTTACCTCGATTTTACCACTCTCCAATTTCTAAGTTTGGCTGTTTAGTGTTTATTTCATTTTAGACACACATCAAGTTCACCACTAGTGCATTCAAATCAATTGTAAAACTCAAAAATAAATGTTCTCAAGTCAACTAAGTCCATGTACATCGCTACATTGTAATCTGCAAGTTAGAGGAGCGACAGTAATGCAGTCGCGAGCGTGATCACCTGATAAGATATCAAATGGTAGTTCGTTAAGTGGTGGTAGGTAGCGCTGAAACCCAACAACACTTTCTGGGGGCTAGACTCTCCTAAAAAATATCACCTGTTGCCAAATGATTGAAAGTTTTGTAGTTGCAACCAATTCAAATAAAAAAGTGATATGTAAACGCAATTCCGCGACACTATGTATAGAAATTCATGCTTTTACGGTAATTTCCAAGTATTATGGCCTGACTGTCATTCAAGCGTGCAAATAATCATCAAACGACTTGATTTGATACCTCCTTCTAATTGTATCCTCTCTTGTTCCAAAAGTATAAAGAATTCAGTCCTATCGAAATTTTGTAGTCTACCTCTCGCTGCAACACCAACCCCAACAAAGGTGTTCAGCAAAACTAAAGATCGAGGAAAACCTTTGAGCTAGTGTCGCCACAGATCGAGCTGGTAGTACAGCATCTAGGCTTTCTAATTTTATGGATTACTGGAACACTAATGGGGCTCTCCGGTGGCACCCCTGAGACAAATTAATGCTGAAAGTATCTGGGTAGCCAGAGTAAAATTTTTCTGAAGACTTGGCAAATTTCCCACCGATTACGTTTATTATACCCACGACTATGTTCTTGTAGTATTAAATAATGCTGATGCATCTTATTTACAAGTCAGCATCTAATAATGACTTTATTACAGTTTTTATGTCTCATGAGCAGACCCCGTGGAATCAGAGGTCTATTTGGTACGACATCGGTACCATTACGCTTTTCATTTGGCATTTTTTGCAAAGTACGTTTTGCGGGAAATGTCAATAATTTGGCGACTAACGGAGTAGACAAGTATTATTTATTATTTCTAGGTAAACCATGGTTCAGATTTTTTTGAAGGAATCTTAAAGATTATGAACAAAATTGAGTTATCTACAGAATGCATTTCGATGATGACAAGTTACTGGCCAGCGGCAGCCACAAGCGCTTCAGCGACTTCTACGGCGATCAGCGCTTCGGCTTTTTCAATTTCCGAAGACGCCCTGGAAGCATCAGACTGAGCTTTGGTGAGTTGCTCGCGAGCAGCAGCAGCGTCGAGGTCTTCAATAGGATGGGCTTCTTCTGCTAACACTTGAACTGACGAGTCTTCGTTAATTGTGACCTGAAGAACGAAAATATTGTCAATGTTGGAGATATCACATCAACATTCCCATTTAAATAGATGGTTGTAATCAATGGTTAAACCAGTTAGTTGGTTTCGAATTATTGAAACTTACAGTTCCACTTGAGACGAACACTTTCTTGGCGGTGCCATCTTTTTCAAAAACGGTGACAACTCCTGGTTTCAGGACAGCCAGTGTGGGAACATGCTTGGGGAGGATACCAAAAGCCCCGCTGAAAGAGGGCACATCGACTTGTCTCACGTTGGCGTTGGCGTAGAAAACCTTGAAAAAACCCAAAATGTAATTTTCAACTTTCTTTGTTTTTGTTTTCAATTTGCAAACAACTTTATAAACTAGAGCTCAGGGATTAACCTTCGGGCGGGTGCATCATCTGAGCTCTCACCGATGGGCGCAGAAGGGCATTTAGACCGCCTTTGAATAACATAATATTTTTAGCGTACAAGTGCAGTGAACACCATTATTGATAACTAACTTTCACATTAGGGAAACAAAATCACACCATGAATATTACGTAAAAGAAATACACTATATTGAAAATAATTTCAACTAGGTATGTGAGTATAAATAAAAAGTAGGTAATGGGGGGTGAGCCTTGATTTTTTTTTAGATTTTTAATCGAAAGTAGACTATATCCTGAGAATTTACCAGCCGTTCTCCTCTTGGATGAGTAGATAGTTTTCTATGATTCTTCAATGTTTCGAATGTTCATGACGTCACGCGCCCCTCCCCACTGGGCGGAACCCCCCAGCCCACTGCGACGTCATAAACGCTCAAACTTTAAAAATTCATAGGAAAAGATTTACACACGTTAGAAGGTCGCGGTTGGTACCAAAATTCTCAGAATGAGGTCTACCTTAGATTAAAAATAACAATAAACAGTTTTTCCTGCCCAGGCGCACACCCTATTTGAAAATGTGACAAAATTAGACTAAAAAAAGGTACATTCAGTCTTTCTTCCAGTAACATAGCATATAGTTGTATAATGCAATATCACAATATAATATTGGTAACACAATAAAGTTAGTATGTGGAGTCTAATATTCAATTTATTATTGTCGTTTGGTACATGTTTCGGCAAATACAACGTTGCCTTCATCAGCCTAAAAAATTATTTATAATTAAATACATTTCGGATACATTTCTTCGAAGGTTCGGCCTGTGAAGGAATGAAGAGAGAGGGAGAGAATGGGGAAAATCATTCTTCATTGGTAGGTAGTAGGCATTAATTTCATGATGATAAATACAATGAAATGATTATTAGCATCAACTATTTTTTTATAAATATGAAATATGAAATTGTTGTAGGGTTACGGATCAGAAAAATTTAACAAATTAACGGTATGCTCCATAACGAACAATGAAAAGAAAAAAGCAACAGCACAAGGGATGATCCCCAAACCGTTTTATTAAGGTCAGTTGAGCAAAGAGTAATTATCAGTAATAAAAAATTGACAAAGCTGCTATGCAGTAGAATAAAAATCTACATTGAGTATATACTTACATTACATGTATTATATATTTTTTGTTCTTTTAAATTTAAGTACCTAGTTTATAACTTATTTAATTTAATTATAAATAATTTTTTAGGCTGATGAAGGCAACGTTGTATTTGCCGAAACATGTACCGAACGACAATAATAAATTGAATATTAGACTCCACAAACTACATCGAAAACATGGTCACTCCATTCACCCATCAACGAAATAAAGTGAGTACATAGTGTACTTGAGCACCTACCTACCCATGTTTACTTACAATCCAATGTCGACGTCGACAACTTTCACGCTGATTTACGAGCGTTGTTCGCAAATCTGACGTAGCTTCTGCCTGCCATCTAGTGTCTTATGTTGTAACTAGCTGAAAAGCCTACTAAAAGTAGGCAAAAACGATTCCTCCTACACTCTCCGCCACCCACTCCCTCCGACTCCTCCCAATCAGCAACGTGCATACGTACGTACGGTTGGCGTTTTATGTTTAAAGATTAGAGAATAACTGTGCGTTCTGTTGCGCTGTGAATTGCTTTTGTCTATGCAAGATAGTTTTTAGTGAAAAGGAGCCCGCGCGAAGATTATTAAAGAGGTAGTCTCCTTTGGTTTTCTCCGTCCACTGTCCTCTATCTCTCTGCTCAGTATTCCCTTTTCACTTCTTCAGTGCCTCGGTTTTTCAGTCCATGGGAAGCGGCAGGAGAGCACCGTCTTCCAGCCCCAAGTATGGGGATTGATACATGGCTAGCTTCAGTAGGAGACCCCGCCTCATTTGGCAACGCAGCACCTGACTTTCCATTTAGGCCGAATGCTGCTACATGAGCAATAGTCTCCTGATGAATCAATTATTGAGTAAATTGCTAAAAGGACTGTGAAGAATGGGGTAGTTGCACAATATGATTGCTTCCGTGTCTACCAAGGTTGCAGAAACATTGTTTTCATTTTTCAAGGTCGAAAAAAAAAATTCTCCAAAATCAAATTTCCACCCAAGTTTACGATTTAGACCTTCCTTAACAATTTCGGTTCCGTGCCTGTCACGAAATCCTTATAACGGGAAAAACTATAAAAATTTATTGTCCGATTTCGAGGGAAATTTTCAGGGATTGTGCAGGTTGGCGTGTAGATGGTTCCCTATGAAAATAACTGCCCCCGGACTTATAGTAGATGCGCATGCGTCAATTCCTTGTAACAGCCGTAACTTCTACATTTTCGATCCGAATTCGATGACATTTTCAGGGATTGTAAGAATTGGCATGTAGATGGTCCCCTATGAGGATAGTTGGAAATGGGGTATTTCAGTCAATTTTTTTTATTTTTTTTTTTTCAAAAGAGTATGGCTCAGGAATAACGGTAATCGGGTCTGTTCGTTGAGAAAATGTTTTTAAAAAATCAAAGAAGCTAAAGAAAGTTGAAGATTTGAATGGTGTGACGTAGCTAGCCAATCGTGACGTAGCTAGCCAACTGTCTTTGAAAAAGTATCCATGCACAGAGGACCTCGTGGATACTACAAAACACCACTCACACAGGCGCACGGCGTAGTCCTTGCCTAGTGTGTGTGCATTTATAGCGGCCCGCCTTTTTCAAACGTGTGATCTCTTTAATTAATTTTTCTACCACATGTTATAGTATCATTGGGCTAAAAGTTGGAGCATAAATGTTTTCAAGGGTGCTAAATCCAAATTTGAGGTCAAAAACCTGAATTTCCGACCCACCGAAATACCCCATTGAGGTTTTGAGATGAGCAACAATGCATCGAATTATCTATACAATCGGTTTATGAATACGAGGAAACTGTGCAACACCCACTTGGCAGACTTTTTTTCTATGTGATAAATCTCTGTTGAAGTACAATACATAAATTATCTGTGAGTAGAACTCCCAGAAACGCTTCGATTCAAGTGGGAAAACCTTCACGCTGCTAGAACACTGCAGGGCCCAAGCTATGTCAATTATTCTCACAGTTATTTTGCATTCTTATCTCAATGTTTCTGACTTGAATCTGTCTTCGAAGTGATCTCAACGCACTCTATTGTAGAGATGGGTCGCTCATTAAAGATCCGGCTCTTTGAGCCGGGTCTTTCAGAAGAGCGAGTGAACCACGGCTCTTCGGATCTTTTGAGCTCAGTGCTGGTAGTGTTCGGTGAAGATCGGTTCTTCAAAAGAGCGAGTGAACTGCGGATCAGTAAAAATGACAAATGAATCACGGTTCTTCGATCTTTGGATCTCTTGAGATCCAGTAAAATAAATGAACGGCGGCTCTTCGATCTTCGGTCCTTTTGAGAACGGCGGCTCTTCGTTCTTCGGTTGTTTTGAGATCGGCAGTGTTCGCGAAAATTAGGACCTCCTTTTCGTCAGCTGACTGTTGCCAACCCGTACGATAATTCTGAGGGAAAATACGATATAAGTCGATCAAACAATACAATTTTGCGGAATTGTATCGTACCACCACATGCATTATTGTATTTTCGGTCGTAAACTTTACCGTATTTTTCCAGTGTTTTCTGTGACCCACTTTCTGATTCTTTCCGTTGTTTTTTCTCCCTGTTTGATTTTTACATCATGATTTTTTGTGAGGAGCTTTCTGATACAAGTTCAAAAGGCAAGCAAAAGCACATCCTTATCTTACCATTATTATCAATATTGAAGCTTACGTACTTATTGGTTCGTTTATTATCTTTCACCTTGGTTACCTTAATTTTCTTTGTTGAATAACAGGATATAACATCAAATTGTTAGGTATATTATAAAAATGTTAAAACTACTAAGAATTTTTTTTTAATTGTGGTTTGTCATTAGAGGCATAAAAAAATGCAGATTTCATATAAATAAATATTTTACCAAAAAACTGTATTTTCAAGTCTTACTTATTCATTGCTTTAATCGTGTTCATTTATTAATTTTCGTTGATTTCTGAAGGATTTGTTGAGCATCTTTATTGAACAACAGCGCTTTTTGGGTTATTATTTTCAAAAATGAACCATTGGAGTCGAGCAACAGAGAAATTATTCCCTCTCGCCCTCAAAATTTCATGGCTTAGGATTCAAGGTAGTGTAGAATCCAATAATCGAATAAACATTTCCGGGCAGAACTAAAATAAACCGTTGTGTAACAATTTGTCGCGTTTTTCATCGTATTTTCATCTCTACAATAAATACGAGCTCAAAAAGAGCCACTGATCCGTCGAAAAGATCCGGATCTTTTGAGTGAGCGGAGCGCTCAGAGCCGTTCTTCTTGGTGAACCGTTTTGCCCATCTCTACTCTATTGTGAGTTTCCTTTAGCTTGGTGACATCAGCGTTGTCGGCTCTCCCGCCATCACAAGTGAGGACTATACTTCCATAAGGAAATAAATAAGATTTCGAACTGAAAACTGGTATAGGAACGTTTTCAAGAGCGCTAAATTTGAATTCGACGTCCAATTAAAGGTTATCTCAAATAGACTTCAGGTATGGATAGATAGCTCTACTCGGCAAGGTAGGTCCAAATACCTTGTTGGCACCAGCCAGTGTGAAGTCCATTTCGTCGGCGTAGCCCCTTCTGGACACAATATTGCTTGGCTTGTTTGAGAGAAGCCTGAAGGCGGCACGAGACGATCGGGCGAGAGAGGCCATTTCTGAAAAAACAGGAGATAGTAAATAATAGTTTTAAAGTAAATAATAATTCTCAGTCATTTTTTAAAATCAATTTTTGAGTAAGTGAGCAGGTTTGGCCAGACTGTTCAACAATTATTTTATTTAAATTCTTTTGGCAAGAGATATTTTGCCAGTTTAATAAGTTAAATCACATTTCCAATGTGTGTCCGTTCAAGAGACTTAACCTAATTTTAGGTTATGGAGCAAAACCCAATGAAGGAGCACTGAGCTACCCCCTCCACTGATGTTCCCTCCAACTTCCACTGACTACCTGTTACATCATAAAAATTAGCTTCTCTCGACTTCCAGACTTCTCATTCACTCATCACTCTTCATTGATCTCCAGACTTCTGCGTGTTCGCTACCATCTAAGCCAAGGAAGTGAATGGACAGAGGGGCGAAGAAATAGCTGATCACAACATCTCTCCTCCGTCAAGGAAATCTGAGGTACCAACTCAGTTACCTCAGGAAGGTGTGGGCCTAGGCCGGCATTTTTCAACCCAGTGATAACCCTTTACTGGAATGCTGTGAAGTCATTTCGGTCTCACTGACTGCGCCAACTTGTTACGTCATAAAAATTAACTTCCCTCGACTGAGGATCGATCTGCAGACTTCCGACGACTATATTTTCAATCCTGACTCGAGCTCGCTACCACTTGAACCAAGGAAGTGAATGGAAAGAGGCGCGAAGAGATAGCTGCTTACAACAGTCTCCCAGTCCTCACGTACACCTTCTTTCTTCTCTACGGCATTTCGTGGAGCAAAAGGTACCTTAGACCAAAATTTCTTGGATCATGGTGAGCTCATACTTCATGAAATTGAATTCCTGTGTACCTGAAGATCTTCCTTCACTAAATAACGTTTAGTACGGGCATGGTGACTTTAAACCACAATTTTATTTCTACAAACCCAATGATTAGGGAGGTGGCCAAAGCTCAAAAGGCGGTAGTCGCATACTCGATAAAACTGTCAATTATACAAAGATTCTTACTATTGGTACCAAATACAAACGTTAGGGTGGTAGTGGTTTGGCTTCTGAGGTATGAAACTGCCAATTCACAGCTTTTCACTCATGTGGGCAAGTATAGCTTCCAGTGACGGCTCCTGGCACACACGAAAAGAAGGTAGGTCAACTCAAGTTCACCACAAGCTGCTGATTGGATCGGATAGTGGCAAACCTCAAAATGTGGCTACCCGAAGTCGGAAATATGAGTGTAAGCGTTCAGTTTAATCAAAATGTTACAATAATCTACTCACCGGGGTCCTAAATTTAGAAAAATTTGGAAATGCTGCTGGACGAACGACGGACGAAGAAAATCGTTATCGTAAAATTGTGATAACAGGAAAAAAACAGTGTTGCCGCAGATCACAATAAATATCATCCTCTTTCTTGCTCCATAGTATTGGAAGTTGACATGGAGCTAGTATCCCTGACAATAAATGAACTTCCATGAGTAGGTATTCTAGAGCTGATGTCACCGTTTGGTGAAAATTTCATATTCTCTTTATAATCATGAGTTTAAAATATTTATACGTTTCTGTTTCTATCTATGCACCTACTGGAACTTCGAAATTATCAACGTACTTCCATGATTGTGATTGAAGTCATGGAGCTTGTACTTCATGATTGAAGTCTTACATCCATAGGAATTCCTCAAGCACGGAACGGATGGATGGAGGTCTAATATTCGTGGGTTGGACCTTGGAGTAGTGATGTGCGAAACGGTTACTTTTTGGTAATAGGTGACAACGTGACAGTGACAGGCCGGTAATAGGTTCCAGTAATAGGTGACTTTGTAATAGGGTGACAGAGAAGAGCATCCTGGAACTGCGGCGCTGCTCGGTGTAAAGTGACTCCATTACCAGCAGTGATTTCCGTAACGAGAGTTCTTGCCCCAATAGACGCAACTAGCATATCGGTCTCATATTTCTAATAAAAAATTGGTTCTGTTCATTGAGAAAAAATTTATATACCCCTCCATTATATTTGTATATTACGTTTTACCGATTTAAGCAACTAGTATGAGACACTCAGCAATCAGATTAATATGTTTAGAGCTCAGAAATAATTAATTTATCGATCGTGGTCACAGAGTCATCATAGTCCTCCGTTGGTAGGTAAAATGGAATAAATAAGGAAAAAAATGGAATTTATCACAGTCGATCATTATTGGTAGGTAACATACATTTTCACCTCAATATTATCTCTAATTGAAACAAATGAAGGAACATGAGCAAATAGAAAAAATTATTACGAATTATATTTTTTAATTTGTAGGTAATGGTAGTTTTGAAACTACATACAAACTTGACCACATAGGTCGCACTTGGCAGTTTTTCGACCTTTTAATGAGCTTAAAAATCGCCCATAATTGAGAAGATTTCGGTTTTTTATTCATCTCAACTAATCACAAAACAATGAAACTATCGAAAAACATCGAACTAAACGGGCAACACGAGTCAAACTAAAGGCGAGAGTCCTAAACCCGGGCTGCGGAAAGTACGGCGTGAGGGACGAGAGACAACCGATCACCTGATCACGCTACACAAATGGCACAGAGTACCGGAGACAAGTAAGTCTAAATGGTAAGAGTTAAATGGTAAGAGTGACAAGTGACGATGGAGCTCCAACCGTGACAAGGAGCTCCAAGAGTGACAATGTGACAAGTAGCGCCGACCGCCCATGAAGTGACAACCAGCGCCAACCACTACGGAGTGAGGAGTAGCGCCAACGGCACTGTAGTGACAACGCACACAGTGACAATTCAAGAAGCTCCGAAGGGGTCAAAGTGAAATAATTTGAGATAGTGATTCGGAGCATGGAGGAAGGGAGAGTTATTTTACCTGCTGTCACTGCAAGTCCGTTGGTAATAGGGTCTGCTCCGTAATAGGTGACAAACGGAACGGTGACTCTCCGGTAATAGGTGACTTTAACCAGTGACGCGATTTCCTACCCACCTCTACCTTGGAGCTGATGGTCTGTTCTGAGAAGCAGTCCCGATTCGGGACTCCCGAACCAGTTCAGAACCAAACAGAAACTGAAAAGGGGAAGGGACTGAGGCGCCTTCTCAGAACGAATTTAAGGGGAGGCTCAGGTACTTTTTCCGATTTTGTTTATTATTTGTTTTGGTAATAAGTCTACACGTACTCCACTGTTCCATTCAATGGGCCTGAGAAGCCAGAAAGAATTATTTTACGCCAAAAAATGGGCGAAAGAGCTAGTGCTCCCATGTGTCCATGCCTATTGCAATCAAACTTTCAGGGGGTCTTTCTATAAACTAAGAGGTACTTTTTTAGGATTAAAAAAGTCCCTGGAAGGCCAGAATATGAATGTTCTTTCAGACGATATCATTCTGACCTTATGAACATAATAAAAAATTGTGTTTCGCCAAAACAGAGACAAGTTTGAGGATGCGTTTTTGCACGTAAAAACTTGACAATAAACATAATCTTCAAAATTTAAATATTACAACTTTTGTTAGTTTTTAAGATTACTGACAAGTACTGAGCACCCAATTGATAGCGAGTGGCTTTATTTAAGAACCACCCACACCAGGTATGGGTACTGATTGTAGCGTTATTTTTTTGAAACGTGACAATGAATCCAATGTAGGAACATGAGAGATCTTTAGTCTAACCCATTGTGGTTGGATTTTGAGGCAGTGGCGGCTCCTGCCCCGAAACTCAGGGGGGCACAGAGATCAGGAGAGGCTGTCGAGAAGGGAAATAATTTATGTTTTTCTCAGCCATATAGAAAATTCAACGACATAAATGGGATAAATCTTGGTAACTTTTTCATCTTAAAATTGCAAACGATACTAAATACGTACAGTAGACACAAAAAATGTTCTCTAGTGGTAAACTGAAATTCTGAAATACTTAATCATCAAAGTCAAAACCCAAGAAATGCATTCATCTTAATGCAATAGCTGAAATGTAGCAAAATAATTTGTTAGTCACTTCACACCCGCAAAGCCAAACTACCTTATTATAATATTCAACGTTAAACTTACGGCATGAATCTGCAAGATTTTTTAATTTCAAGGTCTGCTGGAGTCCTGGTAGAGACTGCAATGGGCGGCCAGTTTCTCGAATGTCTCACTTTTTCACCACCGACAAATGTGAATAGTTTACTTTAATATGATGCACCGAATTATTCATCGTTCCTTCACTCATAAATAATCACAATACGTTGATAAGCCAGGGACAGGGGCTGGCGAGGCAGTCAACAGAACTGCTGATTGACAACGAACCACAGAGTAATGGAGACAAGTTAACAGAGAAGAAAGCCAACGTTAAAATGGTGTGCAAGCATTTTTGAGGCTGCCTCAGTTGCGCTATCTACTTTCAGCTAGGATTGAGGAATTACTATGCAAGTGGTGGGGAGGGGGAGGCCACACTCTTCATACCACTTCTTTTCAAATCCTTTCGAATGACCAGAAATTGATAACTTTTCGTTTCATCATCATTCAGATTTCCTCATGCAATTGTTGTTGTCCCTATCGCCATTAGTTCAAATATTCAATTGACAACTGCCACCCAAAGAAACGTTTGAAACCCAGTGTAAAATCGCTCGATTGTTTGGTACGTATCGAGAATATAACTGAATTTTATCAAATTGATTACTTAGATGCAGCTGGTAACGCACCAAGGAGAAAAATATGTGATAAACAAGGTGACTTGTTGTGATGAGGTTGGGAACAAGTGATCATGAACGCTATCTGTTGCTTTCCGCTATAACTTCGTCCTGGAGCTCTACCAATCAGAATGCTTCTCGGGCTCCCACATTCAGCTTTCAGCCCAGTGCAACGAACATACTTTATCAGTTTTGTTTGCCTCAAACAGCTCAAACTTGATAAGGAAACCAGGATTGCAGAGCTCTCTGGGGGCGCAATGAATCAATTTTGCTCAACACGAGACAATTTCCTGCTCTCTGGTTGGTCAATCTCACGTGCCCGCCTTCGGAAAATTTTGGTTTTGCATTAGGTAATGAGAAAGTAAATGTAACGCTGTTAACGGATTCTCAGAAACTTGCTGAATTGATTAAGGCAGTTACAGTCGTTTAAGTGATACAAAGTCGAAATCACGTGAAAAATCTTAAACGTGAAAAAAGTCTGATTTTAAGTAACGAAAAAAAAAGTCATACGAGGTTTTTAGTTGCAAATTGCTAGTTGAAGAACCTCAAACTAGTGCTGACCACATTATCTGGTACATCCTGTACAGGCACAACAGAGGATACCCTTCCTCAGGACCACAGGCGGGCTTTTATGTACAGCCTACTGGTGAACTTCTTGACTTAAATTCGAATGCCTTTTGGGAAATAATAAAAACAATTAAAAAATTGTAATGCCGACATAATTATTAAATAATTTTTATTCAGCAAAGAATACACTTATTATTTTAAATGTAGAAGGAAGGAACCAGCTTAAATAAGAGAGCGCCTTGTAGGCGCTGCAACAGGATAATAGAATCACAAGTATGAAAAGAATAAATAAGAAAAGTTGGGCGCATTGTTTCCTCACGGGGGATCATCGAGATAGGAGAAGGAAAAATCTGATTGCCTGCGCTTACCTCGATGGGAATGTTGAACAAGTAGTCAAAGACGATTTATGTCTGCGACCCTTGAAGGGAGATAACATAAAAATTAAGGCAATTCGATTTGAAACGGATGAATTAAAATAATAGTAGGTACTTTGGTTCTCGCTGAATAAATCTGTTTGATACATTTCACAGCCACTTAGAATTTCAAATTAAATTTAGGTAGGTACCTCCGTACAGCTATTTTAAAAATTGGTAGGTAAATAGGAAGCTACGATTTACACAGAACGTACACATAATACTAAATATTGTTCAGTAGGCCACCAAAACGACCAAGTAAAATCTTGGTAGGCCGAAATCATTAGTTAGTTAGTTCATAGCTACATTGTTTTATTATCTACCTATGTACAAGCTTACAAATACGATAACCTGAGGTGCCGAGGGATTGTAGATGTACAAGAGGGGAGTACACTTGTCGTTTAGGTACATTAGCCCGTTAAAACTCGGGTAGCAGAGAAATTTCCTCAGGAGTTGAGTAGATCTGATGTTCTAAGGCAGGTGCATAAATACTCAGGACGTATTCTAGAATATACCTGCCCGTAGAAGCGTTTTTCTCGTTTAAAAGCAGGGGTCTTCTAGCCTTTCAGCGCCTGTCTTTCAAATGCCCAGGCGGCTCCTCCAGTCCTGGATTTAAAGGGCCCGCTCGGACTGAGACAATTTCCATGTCCTGATTTATTTTGCATTTTCGCACTTTTCTATTCCGCCTGTCTTCTAACAAGAATTACAGATTTAAAATTCGTTCAAATTTCACCAAATTTTGAGATAACTTTTTTAAAAATATAATAGTAGGTATTTGATCATGTAAAAATATCCAGAATTGTTTTATATTCAACCATTTTTCTAAACAGTTTCGTTCCAAAAATGAGATGAAAATCAAAATATTTCTAACGCATACTTCGACTGGACAACAGAAAAATAATTTGATATGGAAATTTGACACAAAAAAGATGATAATTCTGAAGGATTACGACACTTTTGTAGGAAAAGGCATGCGGTAACTGAACTATCTGGGAGGAGAAATGTAATCCATTCCTCCCTCCGCCCAGTAATGTCGAATATTCAATGTAAACAAAGTCCAAAGTCTTCCAACTACTGCTCAATATCCTAAAAACCATGAATGAAGGGAGGAAAAATGAATGGAGGGAACAAAACAAAACTGGATATAAGCGGACCCCGGTAGTGACGTTCACCTGGGTAGTTCCACATAATATGCGGACCCCGGCGCTAAAAGGCTAGGAACCACTCAAAAAGTTGCCTGAAAAGTATTTATAGTATCAGCGTTGTCAACTGCTCAAAACGTTTTTACAGTAATCAAATAACTCAATTCGAAGACACACCAAAATTAAAAGAAATTACATGGCAGATCGTCACACGGTCTAAATAAATAAACTTGAGGGCAACTATGTACTATTGGACTTCAACGAGTTTGAGAGAGTTGAAAAATGGAGAAACTATGACTGAATTAAGAAAAGCTCAATTTGAGCCCAATGGGGAATTTGCCTCAATTTTAGATTCTGGAATTTCAAGTCAAATCCTATAATAGGGCCCTAGAATAACGTTTAACACTAGGAATAACCAAGGGGAAAAATTACCATAGGAGAAAATGACTAAACAAGTGAAGCCTCTGTTACAAAACACCGCGAAAATCGAGGAATATTGTTGACGTCATACAAAAAAAAAAAAAAGACGCGAAAACAACTCCGACAACAGACAGAGTTCTAGCACCGCCACACAAAACGATCCAGTGAAATGGCTACTCGAATAATGTGATTCAAATCTTGAAACTAAATAAGAGAAGATGAAGACTAATAATGCTTGATAAACTAGTAGGTAGAATCGTATTGTAAAAAAGTGAGTAATATTGTTTCTTTTGGTCACTTTTGTGTCTGGGTTCTTCCTGCCAGTTCGCGGCGCACTCTTGTGCGCACTACTCGTAAGCTAAAAGTTCGTGTATGTTCCGCTTCTGTGGTAAGCGCCACAGAACCTCCTTTGAAGTCAGATTGGTAGAATATCCGTTACATTTCAAACATCTTACACATTGCCACCACATTTAAAATTTCCATCATCCTTAAATTCTCTAAATTTTTTGGATGCGTTTTCGAGCAGCTCACTATGGTTTTATTCCATAAAAATAAACCCTCGTTCGAAAAAAAAAAAAAAATGTGAGGCAAATTCCCCATTCATGAATGCTTTCCCACAAGTACAAAATGAAATAGAAGCTCAAATATGTAATTTTTGTGAAGGAACCAAAAACAACATTTTTGTGCGAGAGAAAATTGTGAAGCTTCCAAACTTATTCAGGCCGTATTCACAACAAATGAGCCAGCAAACAAATAATTATTGATCGATTAAATATTGCACAGAAGTACATACTTATTTGAGAGTAGAGCCTATCATTAACCAAATAAGAGGCCGATCGAGTAAAACATTGAAAAGCGCCCCTTTTTACACGAGTACTTCCACCTGAGAGATGCCAATATTGTTAAATTGTCCTTAAGTCACCTTATCTACAACACATGCACGTAATTATCACAATACATCTGATGGTTGTTCGCTAATACATTAACGTGCAAATATTGAATTAAATTGTACGTTACTTTAAAAACGACGTTGATGGGGGAATAGAGATTGTTGAGCAGAAAATAGTACAGAGGGGGTTTATGACGAAAAAAATTGTTATCATTAAATTCATAGGTGAATCAAAATTAAGTTAGCATCCTGCTACGGCATCAGCTAACATTTTACACACTATAATGTAACACCAGCTTTACGCTAACGAGTATTATTGTATACAATTATTGCTGAATATATACGATTTCACTACAGTACGATGGAACGGCGACGACTAAAAGAAAATGCCTTTTTATACTGGACACTGGACAAATTTTCGACTGGTTAAAATGAATTTTCAACCTAAAAGTAGGTAAAAGTGGTTCTGGGGTGATTCCTAAGCAGAGGGAGTGGGGTTTTAGTAGGTAGACCCAATGCTGGGGAGTCCAACACTGTTGGGGTGAACTTGCCCTTCGCTCTTGAAGAGTTTCCCCACTCCAGTAACAAAACAAAAAAAAAAAAACTAAAAGTAGGTACATAATTTTATATGGAATACTTTTTGAAATAGCAAACAATGTTCAAACTTTAACCCTGACTTTATAACCTTGATCTTGACATTATTTTTTATTGAATTGTCACAAGGTATTGATAAGCTGTTCAGGATCAGATCTATCAAGTTGGCACCATCGTTCTAGTGGGAAAAGGTAAGTTAACACGTTCCATGTGGATTGCCTACTGGCAGGCAAAAGTAATTCTCTCGCTAGCGCGAATAGCCTACTAGTAGGCAAACAAAATCCCACCCCCTGAGCGGCTGACGTTTCGAGCGCTTTCTATACGTTGTATGAACTACTAATTTTGGGCGAAATTGCAACCTGTTTTGTACCCAGAACGCAACCTAGTGGAGAACGGGTATTATTAAACGAAATCACATGGAAAAATCCTGTTGAAGAAAATTACCAACCTGGTTCCACTAAGAAGAAACAGATGGCAGTAGAGCGGCGAAAAAGTGCCTACCGGTTGGCACTCCGCACTGTTGGGAAGACCACCCTGTTTGGGATCCGCGTTGGTGATGAAATCGCCGTTTTGGGACTTGCGTGGAAAGTGTTAAATTCAGTTAGAGAACATGGAGGAAGATAGGATGAAAGCTTAGTCAATGTGAAAACGCGAGCCAAAACCCCCCTCCCCCCCATTTCGGTGCATCCTCTCAGTGGCAAAGGAATATATTGTCCCCGATAGTACACTGCTCAGTCGCTAGAGTGCAACTTCATCATTGCTGCTCAATCCTGCAGTTTTTAAAAAATTGCAGGTCATCAATATCACTTGTGGGGTACGATTTTGGATGCTCTGTTGAGCCAGTTGATTTGTTGGAGGGTATCATTTAGTTATAGAAATGTATGTATGTGTGTACATACCTACCATAAAATGAAGAACAAAAATATCATCATTTCAACTGCACCATTAACACTGCATTTCTGCCAAGGCATAATGATGGTTTCAGGTTATTGATGTTGACATCTCCTGACACCACTTCATGGTTTGAATAAGTTAAACGCAAATTAGAGACAAACCACTGTAGAAGTACAGAAAGATGAGAAAATTAAACTTCAAGAGACAATCCACTATCAAACAGGAAGATAAGAAAATGTAAGTAAGCGATGAGAAACACAGAATGGAAAAATATGTTGGAGTTAGCAACATCAGGGCTGTGGGGGGGAATATTACCAGCTCTCGACCATCAACAGTACTTCTTAATTCCGTTCTCCACCTACAGAGAACACTACTATCGTGATAAGGAAAAAAGGTGCACTCGTGGGTCCATTGAAGTGAGCTTTCATCATATCTTCTTCCATGTCGAGGGTGTCAACTCTGAAGCAGTCACAGAGTGTGGTGTCAAACAACAATTTCAGTAATTTTTCTGTAGATTTTACGGGAGTCGGTGACTGAAAATCGTTTCAAGTTGCATTCTTTCGATCACAGTGAAAAACACAGAAAGAACTGCAGGACAAGTTGCCAAAAACGGATTCATTCTCAAACGGATTTTCTCCCTGCATTAAAATTCAAAATAAAAATAAGGAAAATTTATGTGAGTACCCTTACAAGTTTGTGAAGCTAAACAGAGTGGTTTTTTTTTTAGTTTTGAAGTAAAAAATATCAGAAAATTGGTTAGATTAATTCTTTGAAAATTCGCTCAGTCACTCATGCAGCACAAATGAGACTTTTTTAAAAGAAGAACGTCATAACTTTGTAAAAGAATCTTATGCTTGCCATTAAGCATACAAAAAAAAGTGCCAGCTGTTTGTTAATTAGGGCAGCCTATTTTATGGTTAATCGACATTCAGATATTAGACCAGTGATCGAGAACAATATTTTTGTTGGAATTCTGGAACATTGATTGAAATGTTGCTCTAGAAATCTACGTGGAAACTACAGTAGAGGGAGTTCTGCGCGACCCTTACATCAAAATGTGTTGCTCGAAATATTAATTTTTGTTTTCCTTTTCGATTATGACCACAAGTACGATCGGTAGGTCAAAACGGGTGAGGTTGCTATGCGTCTTTTTATATTTCTAAACCTACCTGTTCAATAAAGGGTAATGCGTTTCTTAGCTCACAATGTACAAGTCTATACATACATTACCTTCAATACTTAAACTTAGCATAATAATTTATACACTCGTAGTATTATTATCTATCTATTATAAATTGTGCTATTTCTACACACTGATAATTTGTTCTATGATTAAATCAATCGAATAAAAAAATTTCTTCTTTAACCAAACAATCACGGTTTATGGATATGTTTTTGGTGTTCATTCGAGATGTCAAGTCAAGCGATCTCTGAGTAGCCATGACAGTTTTTTTGTGTATTCAGAAATGTAAGTCACTAATAGAAGACCCTGCAGCAATAACGAGCCAACTCCAAAATTTTCGTTTTTGATAAACTTGTTTGTACATGTCTGATCAAGTGATGACGCAAGAAACTTCCAGAACTATCCTGTTCAAGAATGCTTCGCTAGGCGAGCCACCTCCGAATTCCTAGTATAGTAGAATGCTAGTATCCTAGTGTGGGATAAATGGTCCATGTTTGGAGCTACACCCGGGAGTTGGCTCATCAACTCACACCCTGGGATAGCCTTTGGAAAAGAGTTTCAAACTCTGTTGGCTTATACTTCCCCTCCTTAAGTTGAAACAGGATTCCATACCCCATATCAGAGTTAGTAAATCTTTTGCTGCGCTCAGCGATTTAAAAAAAAATTGTTCACAGGAAATTTGCACAATGTTGTGCGTTCCATGATGTGGTGGCCAAATGCTTCTGCCCAAGATCTCTGAAGCAGACGCACCTGCATAGAAAGTGCTCAGCAGAGTCCTCTTCTTGTTTCAACAGACACGCCGGTGATATTCGATCATGTTTAGCACTCCACGAAAGTCATTGTCCCGTTACAGCTTTTAGACGTCAGCCATAAGGCTTGTTTAGGGTCGGATGAGAAGGTAAGCATTCTGCACTGTCTGTATCTATCGGTTTCTTTATACCAGAGTATGTTGGTTGGCTCCCGTCTGGCCACTTAGCAATGCCAACTCTTCTTGTCTCCAAGTCTCTACTGAATCTGCTAAGAACTTCCCCTAGGCCTTCGTCGTCAATCCCCTCCGCAGTTACATCGGACATCAACGAGGAGGTACCCAAAGAGAGACATTAGAGTTGTTGAATCATCAAAAATTAACTTCCCTCGACCAGGGATCGATCTCCTATCTTTCCGATTCTGAATCGGAGCTCCTACCACATGAGCTAAGGAAGTGAATGGACAGAAATGTGAAGAGGTCGCTGATCACAACATCTCCCCCTCGTTAGGAAATCTTAGGTACTCCGTTACCTAATCAGGGAGGTGAGAGGCAGCTTTGGCCGGCGTTTTCCAACCCAGTGAGAACGCGCTATTTTTGACTGGCATCGGAGTTTTTGTTATTGTTCCTTATTGACAGGGCGGGGGATCTGCTGACCTCAACGTTTGTCCGAATAGGCGGTGGCTCGACTCGTGTATTCGGAGGGAGTTGTTTTGATGCCCTAATCTTAATGAATTATTGTTTCTCTGAAAAATGCTGCGGAGACCATCCAGGTCCGGTGCGACTGCGCCACAATGTTGAATCACAAAAATTAACTTCCCTCGACCGGGGATCAATCTCTTATCGTTCCGATTTTGAATCGGACCTCCTACCACATGAGCTAAGGAAGTGAATGGACAGAAATGTGAAGAGGTAGCTGATCACAACAGAGTGATAGGATAAGAATAACTAGTTAAAGGGGAGGATTGTATAATAATAAAGCGAAATATTTATTACTCTTTGCACTACTATCAATTCTTTCTTAATTCTCATCTCAATCCTATCATAGGCACTGACAGCTCCAATTTTCCCCCTAAACCCTATTTTTACCAGGATGTTTGCAAGTTCCCGGGCAAATTGGTATGTCCAGGTATCCATTTTATGGAAACTTAATCATTTCCCAAAAATAGATTGTCCGTGTGTCATTTCGTTCCCCACGCCAGTTTTGAAGTAGTGATTGGATTTTGAGGGACTTTTATCCTTGCTTGGCTCTCAGTATAGATGTTGATATATTCTTGTTGCTGATGCCAAGTTGTTTGGAATACTGTTGCGTATTTGTCAAGGCTATACGGGTATGTATATTAGCTTGGCCGCTAATCAGCGCCTCCTTCGATTGCAGTCTGCACTAATTCCAAACTTCCCATAAGTACCTGATTTTGTGAGTTTAAATAAGTAATGTATTGTAGTTCAAATTAATCTTAAATTATTACCTATGCCTATGATAAAATATGAGTTTTTCAGAATAATGGTTGATTTATCACGAAACTATGCGTCGAGATGTTGGGTAATTTTGTCTGTTGCAACAAGGGGTCAGCTCAAAAATTCAAATTGGCTTCAAGCGTGGAAATAGTAGCTAATCGGCGATTTTTCATTTTAAATCGTTGTTTGGTGACGAATGACGATTGTGGAAAACAAGAGAGCCCTTGCCCCCATTGTTTCCATTTTCCTTAAATTTAAGAAAATGGAGTTAACTCGTTGTTCCTGCAAGTAGGTGGAATACATTTGTCCCAAGTAAACGAAATTAGACACCTAGCCAAAAACATATCCACAATTTGCGTTCACAGATACTTAAATGATTACAAAATATTATTTATCCAGGTACATTACAACGATTAGATTGGCGGGTTTGATCAGAGACTGATAGCTAGAGATAAATAGTTGGTTCTGACATCACGACATGATAAAACCCTGTGTTTTGAAATACCAACATAAAATCATTGAAAAATTTTATGACGCTAATATTTTACAATGTATAAGATGCGTGGGTGTATGATAAAATATTATTACGGGTCCTGCGTTTGTAGTACTTAGAATAATTTCAAAATATAAAGTCGATAGTACTATTAGGGGTATATTGCACATGCGTAACAGCCACACAAGAGCTCCTATGAATAGTTACGGGAATTGACGTACCGGGTGTTTCAGAATGTGGTTTGTTATTACTGTGAAATGGGAGAATAAGTTAGCAGTAAGTACGCTTCTGAAGATATGTACGAGAGATAAGGTTTCGAAAGTAGCTAATAATTTTTTCAGGTACTTTGTAGCGAATCTGTCGACATGTTCAATTTGGACTAAGATTATGTTAAAGACATGGACGATTAGATAGAATTATTGTGATAACATGAAAACTATCTTTCAGGGATAGTTATATCTATATAGTATCCATTCTCACTCAAGTTTTGATGAGAAATCTCAATTAAAAATACGATACATAGATATCGACACAAATCATAGGTGAATACCTACTTAGTAAAATAGATACGTCAACGTTTAAAATCGCAATAAATTTCCACAATGTACTTAGACATATTACATAATCTCAACGTCAACAGTTTAAGGACGAACAATACCAGACGTCACAGACAAATACACAGAAATGTTGCAATTTCTTCAGAAACTCAAAGCTACCACAAGAGAGAAATTGTTACCACTTGCTGTCACACGTCGTTGCTCCAGATGAAGTACCTTCTGAACTATAAATTTACAATGTTGAACGATTTCCATGGCAAAGAAATCATTAGCAGTTCTCAGTGGCGTTCTTTGGACGTTATTGGTTGATAAAATAAGATTTTAGCTGGCCTCGCAGGGATGCTGTTGAGGGAGGCCCAGGAACTTGAGCTAGAACGCGCGTTTGAAGAAGCTAACCAACAAGAGATGGACCGACATGTGTTCCTTCGCTGTTAATCCTTTAGATAGGAATGTGCATGGGATGCACATGAGAGCGCTCTGTTGGGGAAGCTCTGGCAACTCCATCTCCCAATGGCAACTCCACCACTCCTGGCATATCTGCCAGGCCAACCTCTCGGAGTACGCCTTTGCCACCAAACGCCTCAGGAGGATACAGAGGGATGTAGGAAGGTGCCACGTTGGCAATTCCGGTAGGTGCTGAGCAAGACACGAGTTGTGATGCCTCAGAGTACGCCAGCATATGTTCCTAAATCTTGTAACTCCGTGGCACTACCCCAGGATACTGTGAAATCAGCTACGAAGATGTGGTTGGCCACCACTCTTGTAAACTCAGACATTGCCTGCCAGAGATCTTGTTTATCATATTTTTGCTTTTTCTCCCTCCAGGTCAGCTCAAGATTCGTTGCATTGACCACTTGAGCATCAAGAACCACAGCAGACCCAATGGGGTTGACGGCAAAGAAAGCAGGCGCCTACACCCTTCTGTGGCCCTTAGCATAACAGTGAGCGTTTCCAAGATGTGAGCATTTCCGATACAATCCACGAACACGAAGGAGTGGTGTCAATTGATGGAGTGGCGATTCCATTTCCAGATCAATTATACATCAACTCAATTCAGGGGTAATGCAGATTTGGTAATTATCATAAATCTCTCAACCCCCACCTCAGTATCTTACTAATATCAACTAGTTAACATTGTAAATGCCTCTTCATCGTCACAAGTATTAGGATAATGGGTAATGATGTCGGAGGAATACTGAGACACCCTGAGGAGCGCACAGAGCTTGAAGCGAAGAGTTCTAGTAAGAATTTGTGAAATTGATGGCAGGAATAGGATCAGGTTTAAATGTCTTAGAATGGGAGTCGATCTAACTGCTCACGAATATTGACATTTTGGCATATTTAGTCAGCCTGTACCAAGGTAGGGTGTTCATCAGGAACTGCACGACGACCAACATCTAGTAATGAAGACCGATATGTGATAACAATTTCGAACTTCTTTGATTCATCCCATTTCACAGTTTTCTCACATAACAACACTTCTTAAGAATAATATAACCAGGAGCTATTGGAATGGAAAACGTACGAAGCTGACAAGATTTAGCTATTAGTACGTAGCACATAACATAATTTGAGTTCATGCAGACTTGTGAACATTTCTCAGCAACTGTACATTCTATCTTGAACGGGGGAATCAAATTCTACATGTGCACTTCGGTGGCACCCACCCATGGAAGAACTAGAATATTACGTACTTACCAGTTTTTGCCGCTAATATCAAATGCATTTTAAAAGGCGACCACTCGGGGATGAACGCATATCTCAGACTCTCACTACGGTGAAGACCAAGATAAATGGGCAGAAATACCGGGTTGATTCATTATGCCTATCCGTAATAGGCATCGATTTGATACTAAGTTTCGCCTGCGTCATAAAGCGGAACTTCAGCGTATGGAGGGAATTCTACAGCTTCTACAACATCGTCCACCTGAAAAAGAATATGATAATTAAAAAACCATAATTAAACTAATTAAACATAATTAAAAACCATAATTAAAAAAAAATTCTTGTCAATTATGACTTCAACAACCGCTATTTCATGCTACCCACTGAAAAACCTCACCCTTACAGTATAAACCAGATCCCAGAATCCCCCCTTACAGATCCCAGAACCTATTCACAAGCTCCATTATCTTACTTTGAATGATGGGTACAATGCGATGCGGTTCGTCCTTAGATTTCTTCCTTTGGAGTAGCCGTCCCAGTGGTTACCAGCAACTCCAACCATGTCCCCGACTTCCAAGTCCATCTGATCAGGTGAGGTGGCTTTGTGCCTCATCACTGCTACTCTCCTGCGCAATCAAGAACGGAACTCGTTAATGAATAGGTAGTATACTTTATAGGGTGTTCGACGATTTCGAGATGTAGAATGGGCAGAACCAGACGGCACCAATTTTTGTTATCATTGGTACGTAAGTCCGATCAGAAACGGCAAGTTCTTCTTATAAAGACTTATTTGATCCAGGAGGTAGAGCCTATTGGTAAGAAAGAATCATTCTGGTTTTCTGAATCTGCTGACCGAAATGGAATGTAGTAAATATAAGTACTATAGAGCGTGGGGGGAGGGGGGTGGGGTCAACTAAGCAACCAGCCACCACTGACTGAACCTCAACTGCCTTTCCGCAGTGCCATTGATGAGATGTCATTGATCCACCCATACACTTACTACTGAACATATCAGGGCCAAAACACATCGTAGAGTTTCAAAGGGCAAATAATAAAAAGAAAGAGGAGCAATATAGAAGAATGCGATTTGTTTGATTGAAATTTATGTATCACCCCATTTAGTTATCTTGAATGCTAAAAATTAAGTCAGGAAAGTGGGTGCCCTCGGCACAGATGTAGACGATTTCGGAAGTTTTCCAACGCTCTCAGGCACATTTTGATGGGGATCGCATAGATTTCTTCCCAGATTCGAGCCTTGAGGTCGTCCAGAGTGTGAGGCCGATGTTTGAAAACCTTTTTCTTCAGGTAGCCCTACAGGGGAAAATGGCACACACTCAAAATCTGAAGATCTCGCTGACCATCCCAAGTCTACCAGAGAGAGACGATGCGTGAGGGAAACACCTTCCGCTGTGTCACCATTGATATTTGCGCGGTTTCGGTTGTGGCCCCATCTTGTTGAAACCGAATATCCCCCAGGTCCTCTTTTTTAGACAATTGGTCCGATTCAGATTCAAATATGTTTCCTGCATGGAACGATTACGCTGAGTTGACGGTAACAGTTCTCCCGTCTTTTCGAAATGGCTCACCAGACTTTTGGAGAGTGGAGAGGTCTTTTGTGAATTTACCTTTTGTACAACAAACCATAAAAAATCCTATTTTTACTACGAGGGACGTCCCAAAAGTAAGTTCCGAAGTCCTGAAAAAAATCGAAAACTCAACCAATTTGAAAAAAAAAATTATTCTTAAAGGTACGGATCTACTTTATTTTTCGACGTAGTCGCCATTCTGATCGATGCATTTTTGGTACCGTGGTGCCAGTTTACGTAACCCCTTGTCGTACCATTCTGCGTCATTTTGTTTGAAGAATTCCAAAACCGCGGCTTCGAGTTCGGCGTTCGTACGGAACTTTCTACCGCCCAGGTGGACTTTGAGGAGGGGGAAAAGGAAAAAGTCACTCGGTGCAAGGTCTGGAGAGTATGGGGGGTGGGGGAAAACATCCCAATCAAATGTTCCAAGCAAATGGGTGATTCTTGCTGAATGGGGTCGCGCATTGTCGTGGAACAGCAACACTTTTTTCCGCAACATGCCCGGCCTTTTGCGCCTTATGGCATTTTTCAGGTCTCTGAGCACCTGGCAATACCGTTCGGCATTTATGGTCGTGCCTCTCTCCAGGTAATCGACCAAAAGAACACCCCGGGAGTCCCAAAAGACAGTTGCCATCACCTTTCCAGCCGAATGTTCCACCTTCGGTTTTTTGGGGGCACTTTGGTCAGGAGCTTTCCACACCATACTCTGTTTTTTTGTTTCGGGGGTTGAGTGGTGGACCCAGGACTCGTCACCAGTAACAATTCGAGAGTAACGAGACTCACCTTCATCTTCCAACATTTCAAAAAACCTGTGTGCTGCATCCAACCTGTTTTCCTTGTGCTCGTTGGTCAAGAGGCGAGGCACCCACCTTGCACACACTTTCGAGAACTTGAGATCTTCCTTAATGATTCGGTGTACTGAAGAAAGAGTCAATTGATGTTTGTTGTGCACTTTCTCGACAATATCACTTAGAGTAAAGCGCGCATCTTCCTCCAAAAGCTTGTGAACTGCAGAAACTGCGTCCTCTCCACGAGAAGTGGAAGGGCGCCCACTTCGCAGTTCATCGTGCACACTTTCCCGCCCTTCCAGGAAACTTCTCTTCCACTTACGGACCATTTCGATGCTCATGACCCCTTCTCCATACGCTGAAGAGAGTCTGCGGTGAAGTTTGGGCACAGAAACATTCTCAAAAACTAAAAAACGGATCACTGAACGGATTTCACAATTTGACAGGTTTTTCAACGTAGCAGCCATGTTTACACTGGTGCTGATAAGCCGCAACAAGTGATAGCAAGATAAGAAAAATTCAGTGTTGCCACCAGATGTAACACGAAGTATCCCCGTTGGAATTTTTTCCCTACGGCATTTTCCCACGGATTTAAAAATGATCGGAACTTACTTTTGGGACGTCCCTCGTATATTGTAGATATGTAGGTACGCTTCTTCTAGATCTTCTAGTACTTTTCAATATAATATATACCACTAAGTATATGGTATAGGTACCAAACGTATTCGTGGAGATTGGAATATTGGAGATACCAGTTTTAAACAACTCATCTTCACAATGAATTGCGAACAGGCTATACATATAATACACATAATTGTAATAATATCTCGTAAGACTAACTTGTGCAAAGCTTGTCCACCGTAGTAGTAAATGTCATCCAACGACCTAAATCTCGAAGCATAATCAGGATGCAACGACTGCATGATCTCATACGCCACTCGACATACCTGGTACAACAAAGAAACATGAATGTTGTCAGTATAGAACGAAAAAGAAAAAAACCAGGAGTTTATTACTCTGAATACCATCAACATCTGTGAGAGTCGTGGAATATGAGGTGAAAATGGGCAATTGGCGAAAAATGGACGTGTCATTATTCAGCCCCCCAACAGGAGTGATAACAGAAAATCAAATAATTTTGTGGCGAAATGATTTCAATCAATTATAGAACCCACATTCATGTGATCAGTCTAACTAGCACTAGCTACTGCAAAATCTTGCCAACAAAACTCTAATCTGTTGTAATAAACACAATAATTAAATTAAATGAGTAAAGTAACTCACTTGAGAAGAGAATGTGCAAACCAAGAAGTCCGATTGGGCCAAAAAGTAAATATCCATAATGATACCGTTGAGGGAACCATCCGAGTACCTCGTGGATACAGCAGCGCTTTTGGCTATTTCAGGATCTCCCACTACTTCGTATTCTGGGTACCTGTTGAATGATAGAATGATCACAAATTTGCTCCAAGGAGGTCATGGCGAAAGGAGGCACATACAAGAAAATAGCAGGCAGTATAAAAATGCACTTCGATGCTTCTTAGAGCGATGAAAAAGATTAGGTATCATCTTAGGTGGATAAGGTGGTTTTGGTTTAACCTACCTAGTACGGTAGGCAGGGGTGGCTACTGATAGGAGCATAAGCCCATGTGCACCCCCAGCCAATTTTTACAAAAAATTCGAAGTTCGTTCCTTTTTGTTTGAAGAGTAAGTTGGCTAGTGCCAGAAAACACGATCATAGGTACTGTGCTAGTTGAAAACTAGCGAAAACAGAGGCGGGAGCTCCCTCCTCCCTTCAGCAGTAGGCTCCCCAGTACTCAAGGCGTAAGGGTGGAGGGGGGTGACGTAATTCGAGGGAGGCGGGCACGTGAGATTGACCAACCAGAGAGCAGGAAATTGTCTCGTGTTGAGCAAAATTGATTCATTGCGCCCCCAGAGAGCTCTACAATCCTGGTTTCCTTATCAAGTTTGAGCTGTTTGAGGAAAAAAAACTGATAAAGTATGTTCGTTTTCAATCAGCAGTTCAGTTTACTGCCTCGCCAGTCCCTGTCCCTGGTTTTTCAAAGTATTGTGGTTATTTATGAGTAGAGCTCGGCAATATAATATATTATGCGAAATGAAACCTCAAAATATGCAAGTAGATGCCCAATATATGCATTTGTACATATGCGCGAAAAAATCCGAAAATATGCCTTCAAAATATGCGCAAGATAGTTGAACAATTGAATAATAAGTGGGAAACAAAGTCTTTTCAGTACATAGTTACTTGTATTTATTCAATTTTTTCGTATGTACATTTATATACAAAATCATTTTATACAATTTTTACAATAGTTTTACTCAGTTTTTAGACAAAACATTAAATTGTTAAAATATGTTAGCTTGTACTACCAAGTGCTTTTCCAAATTTTCAGTTGTAAAAGATTTTCTCAAATCGTGCAATAATAGTTTCAAACGGGAGAATGACCGCTCCACATCTGCTGAGACAATTGGTAGATATTTGAAAGATGCCACTTCTTGGGGAGTGTATGACCAATTGCTAGTGTTGGGTGAGTCGCCTTCCAACACTTTCGCCAACACAACGACAGTTTTCCAGCCAGGATTTCGTTTGAGTACACACTCTAATTTTTCTTGAACGGTTTCACCTGTTTTTCCGGGCCATGATAACGCCTCCTCATTAGAGGAAATAGCTGACAAAACTGAAAAATATGGCTTTTGTCAAGAAATGCCGATTATATGCACTTATACCAAAAACTGCGAATATATGCAAATATATGCACGATAAATTTAAATTTGGAGCGACAAAATGGCTTGAATATGGCATATTTGGGCTCCTTACAGCTTGGGCATATCGCCAAAAAATATGCAAATATGCAAAATGCCGAGCCCTATTTATGAGTGTAGGTACAATGAATAATTCGGTGCATTATATTAAAGTAAACTATTTACATTTGTCTGTGTTGGAAAAGTGCGACATTCGAAAAACTGGCCGCCCATTGCAGTCTCTACCAGGACTCCAGCAGACCTTGAAATTGAAAAATCGTGCAGATCCGTACCGTAAGTTTAACGTCGAACATTATAATAAGGTAGATTGGCTTCGTGGGAGTGAAGTGACTAACAAATTATTTTGCTACATTTCAGCTATTGCAATAAGATGGATGCATTTCTTGGGTTTTGACCTTTGATGGTTAAGTATTTCAGAATTTCTGTTTACCACGAGAGAGCATTTTTTGTGTCTATTGTACGTATTTAGTACCGTTTGAAATTTTAAGAAGAAAAAGTTACCAAGATTTATCCCATTTTGCACATCGTTGAAATTTCTATTTGGCTGAGAAAAGCACCAATTCTTTCCCTTCTTGATAGCCTGATCTCTGTGCCCCCCTGAGTGTCGGGACAGGAGCCGCCTCTGACGGTAGGTTATCACATATCTGAACGAAAATACCGCGAATCAGTACCCACCTTACGTTTTCTAAACTGCGACCAAAATTCAAAAAATTGGTCATATAGCAGGTCACTGAAGTAACTATCGCACTCGTACCTATGCAACGACTCGTACACGTTATTTTGGGGTCTTAGAAACTTTTAAACATAAGCGTTTTGGATTTCTTAGATTGACCAAAAATGTTTTCAAGTTGTAGGAAATGTTTGATCAAAACTAGACCACAGAGGCAACTAAATTTAGAGATTGTAGATCGGGCAGAAGGAAATATCGACTTTGAAATGAGCTCAGAGTCAAGAGTGGTCTAAGTGTTCACGCGTGATAACTTTGGGGTTTCTCTAAAAATTGTCGCGTTTTGCCAAGAGATCACCCCTTCTTCTGACAGGCAGCGCAACTGGTGAGTAAATTATACATCGAATTGTACGTAGAATTGTAATAGTTTAGTGAAAAATAAACATCACTGGAATTGACCTTAGGAAAAGCAGCGAAAATACTGTTTTTACCCTCTGTTCTGAATTCAACATTATTGAGTAGGTACATCACGACTATAAAGATGTCAGATATAGTGATAAGTCGGGAGTAACGATGGGATTTGCATCAGAGCATGAATATTTCTTAGACCAACCCTCTGTATTTTTCTGTTCCGATAGAGATGTCCGCTTATAATGATATATGATATAACAGTCCCTTAAGGATCATCACAAACGGGATCTTCTGTAATTATTTCAAATATTGGATATGAAGGGTCAGAGGAAAGAACAGGCAATTTCCATGTTTTCTTTCAATTGGCTTTCGAAAGTACTAACCGTCAAGGGAAAAACAGATACGTTCTCCTAGAAGCATTGAAAGGTTCGGTATAAGAGGAAAAAACCTAAGAGTTTCCTTCCACATTGTAATCATCCTAAGACTGCTGTGTGGTTCAAAACATTTTTTTTCGTTTTTGTTACGAATTATCAGTTTCAAAATAGAAATCAGTTATCTCGAGTTCTTCATAGCATTTAAAATAATTTTTTTAGTCAACAATTCTAGAAAAATTGACCATTTTGGACGCAGAAAGTACGTAGGAAGCCTGGTTTTCCACCGAGACTCATACAATAGTTCTTGGATGAGTGACCCCATCACAACCAAGAGGAGAAGGGCAACAAACCGTTAAGAAAAGACGGGAGAGTTTGAAGTTCCCACCTGAGCTTTCAAGAAAATCTCAAGTTGTCAAATCAACGTATGAAGATTCTCAAGTCCAGTAAAAATGTTGTCATCCTCGTTACCAACGTTATCATGAGACGTTACCTACCTCAGATTTAAAAATGCTGATTATCTGCCGTTAGTGCCACTCAAAAACTAGAAATAGTAGGTTCAACTCTTGATATTGCATAATTGATATTATTATTTTTCTGCATTCAAATTTTCAAATTAGGTCAAAATGAATTCATGGGTAACTTTTTTCTGCTATTAGGTGAAAAATATCGATTTTTCCTGAGTTATATCTAGACATGCTGATTTTTCTTATAAGTACTCTTTGTGACATTTCTTATTCTTTCCCCTTACCCTTCATATGTGTATCGAACAATGAAAATTATTGTTTTCTATTAGCTGCTGGCAAAGAAGGTGCCCGAACGAAGGATCAAGATGCTGCCACGGCTGTTCAGAAACTCTACTATACTGATGGGGTGAGAGAACCACTTATCCAATCAACAGTGTATTATCTCCCATCTGTAGATTCGGTGTAAGGGGCAATCATTTTTAAATGTTTATTTTTGGCACTCTAGAAATTGACCCAATCGATGATAAATCAACTGGCCAATTAAAAAGAACCGAGATAGTTAAGACAAAATTACCACTCTCAATTAATAACAAGATTGCTATAATCTGAAAAAGTGAAAAGGCTACGAAGGAAAGAATGAAATGTGAGCACAGAAGATGGCTCTGTAATTCTTAGGTCATAAAAAACCTAAGAATATTAGCAGGAGTACTCAGAAGAGTCATAAATTTCTGCTTCTTCCTCGACCTACCATCCTCTTATGCGATGAACGCAAGCGAAGGCGTCCTTCACACTATTCCTTTGCCATTCCGTTCAAGAGCGAAGAAAATTAAACATACACTGTGAGTTATTATTCGAGTGACCATATTTATGTTCCAGACAGACTACAGGTTTGGGAAAGATTTTTTTTAAAATAAGTTTTACTGGCGTCGTAAAATTGTTAGGTACATTCAGCCTTAAGTAGAAATTATGATACATTTGCGTTGGAATGAAAGAAATTATTATACCTCAGAAAATATTTACAATAGACTAACATTTACCTATATTAGAAAATTACTAAAATACACTTTTATAATTTTTTTCTTCATTTTATTCAATTATTTTTAGAAATAAAAATTTAGACAGTTCTCGTTTCCAAACAACCGGCACTCTTTTTTCATTTTAATTTTTTTTTCAAACTTTTTTTCCAGAGCTGTTTTTTATTTCCAAAGAATTGTTCCCTGTTTCCAAGGATCGATACTCTTTTTTTAAATTTTTTTTTCTAGAGTCGGTCTATGTTTCCAAAAACCGGCACTCTTTTTTTTTTAATTAATTTTTGTTTATTTGTTATTATTAGAGTCGGTCCTTGTTTTTTTTTTAATTTAAAGAACGTGGGCTTTTAAGCTATGATTTCGTTTGGTCATTGGTTCAGATTTGAAATAGTATTGTTCAGGGGGATCTCGTTAATTGAAGTTAATTAACGAGAATAATCGAATTGATGAAGAAATTATACGTTTCGTACGAATACCTGCTCCTTGGTGGAGGTCAACCCAAGGACAAAGGATGATGAATAATAGATGCAAATTGAATAAGAAAAAAATAGATGGATATATTATTCTAAAATTAATGAGGCTTGTATTGTGTACGGGTGGAGGGGGTGTCAGTAGATATTACCTATTGGATCTCCGGATTTGAACCACGAGGATAAGGGAGGTGATCTTGTAAGAAAGTAAATACTCACAGAACTGGTGGAATAAGAATGGAGGAGCAATCCCTGAGCCATGATTCGATGTAACAAAATACATCGAATCACGAATCAGTTGCTCTGTCACATATTTATTACCTGTTGTTTTGCATTTCAGGTCAGTCATTATTTTGTTCATGAGTTTTTTGGTATCAACTGATGACGCAATCCCGTTATTGTTAGACACAATGGCTTTCAATCATGAAGCCAGAAGGAACCCAAAGTTCATCATTCCATCTCTGTTGGCTCACATGTACCAAAAGACGGATGGGGATTCAGTCATGAACACCATATTGAGTCGGCCTTTTGCCAAGAAAGTCAGCAAAGACCCAGATTCAAACAAGAAGGAGAATGCGGGCAATGGTTTGGAGCACAGACCGATAATTGGGAACCAGAAGAGAGAACATTTGAATCAGCCAAAAACCAAAACGCCCTATGTCAAGCTTAGAGAGAGTTTGGTAAGTCAGGGAGATGAGACGAAAGCAGTAAAGGATGTTGAAGTGAGGCAAAATGAAGACAATGACGGACCTATTGAAGTTAAGAAAGGATTCAGTGGATCCAACAGGAACTTGTATGGAGAGTCACCAATGGTGTGGGCTCCACCAATACGGTTCCCAAATTCTTATGTCATGCCGTACAATCAAATGGTGAATTCTCCCAGGTTAAGTTACCACGAAGCGCGACCACCTGATCTGATGGACAACTTCTACTTTCAGGGAAGTGCAGGTCTCAAGCCTCGATCAGGTCACAGTGGGCTGCCCGTTAGACTGAATCCGAGAGATATGACCAGAGACGGGATCTATTCAGAAGATGCGCCGAAGATGTCCAACTCACAACTGCAAGGAGAGGCTGCCGAGGGTCCGAATCAGCAAAGAACCGACTCACTCAACAACATTGTGGCACAAGAGAGGAAGTTCGTGATCACAAACGTCACTAAATACGTTCTGGATTTCTACTGCCCGCACTGCGGAGGCGAAATTTCCGTGAGTCGAGCGAAAAACAGAGGCATACTGAACAAGGGAGATGATATAACGGTGAACAAAGGGCTGTACAGCGACTACCTCAACAAACTGGAAGACACCAAAAACAAGATATTTTTCCCAAACAGGACAAAAAATCAGGACTGAACCGGAAAGTATCAAAGAAATCAGAGGGCTGAGCTGAAAAATGTGTATAGCTGTAATAAAAATGATCTATTTGATAAATGGAATGCTTAATGGTAAATCAATGAACGAGGTAACATTTTCCCGTAGTTTGCAGTAACTTTTCCACTTGTAATCCCATAAACTATCCACATATCCCCTGAATACTACGCAACCCTTCTTTATAACTGCGACATTTGATAGGCTTAGTTCAGTCTCCTCCCAGCTCTTTCACTTGCTTCGTTGTCTTTTCAACAAAGAATCAACAATAGTCGTTGGATGGCAACCTAATTCATTCTGGTAGTCGGCACTTGCTTGACGTTGCTTTCTTGAGGTTATTGCGAATTTCACTACACGAATTATTGTGAATGTCGCTTCAAATTTTTAGTTCCTATACAATTGAATAGAGAGCTTTGTCTGAACAAGAATTACATTCTCAACACGACGAATCCAATGATACTGCTTAATGGATCCAACAATTATTGTTTAACGCTGTGCACCTTCGTTTAGGTGTCGTTCAGTGATAACGACCTTAATTAGCTGCAATTTGTAGGCAAATTTCCTTCAATCATGAATAATTATAGATAAATTCACTCACTTGGACACGACTTCTTTGAAAACTTTGACGTCATCAGATGCGAGGTAAATGCGTTTTTTCTCAACTTTTTGCGTGAGCTCGATTTGCTTGAAATACTCTTCCACGTGCATCATGTACTCGTCTACAGGATGGAAAGCGGCTTCAGTTCCAACTTTATCAGTTCTTCTGATGTGTACTCTGAAATACATTAACGAGTTTATTACATACTGAATACATATTGTACATAATGTATCCGGTAGCAAAATAATCTATACAGGGTGTCACCCTTACGGTCGCACCACCGGGCAGGGTTCGATTCTACTACTAATTTGCAACAAAAAATGTCTCTTAGCAATTTTGTTTTAGAGGCTTCGTTTTCGACTTATTTCACATTTAAGATTTTTTTCGTGTTTTCGACCTTACATCACTAAAATGGCTATAACTCCCTTAATTGATAGAGTAAATCCAAATTTTATTATATCGTTGGAAAGAGCGTTAAATTTCCTATCTCCCTGATGGGGTTTGAGAAAATTTCAAATAAAACAAACGGGTGTAAAATAAACCAAAAGTAAAAAATTGGTAAAGTGTCGAAAATTGTGTAAAGTGTCGAAAATTTTCACTTTTTTCAAAGTTTGTTTCTCGAAACTTCGTGAACGGAAATTTCCATGCTGTAAGCCTAAAAGTTGCAGGTGAATCCCAGCTTTCTAACGGTGTAGTAATTTGTTTAAAAAAGCCACTTATTCAGTTAGAAAATGACGTTTTCATGGCAGAAAACGTTCATTTTCGGCTGGAAATCGGCGTATTTCACGAGAAATGCTTTCCAACTTAAAAAATCATTTGTCATGAAATTTTACGTACTTTTTGACGCTAAATCGAATGGTAACACTTTCCCATCTCCTTGACAAACAAATAGTACTTTTCAAGCCCTTTCTGGGTTCTCGAAAGTCCTCGACTCCCAACTTATTATCTATCGAAAAGATAAAGCTTTCCGCTAATGATAGGGCCGATATTTTCAAGACAGAGGGCAAAAATTAGGTAAGTCAACAAAGTGGAAGGAGTGCGAGTCATTTAAAACCCAGACCTCCCTTAATGACAATTTTGGATAAAACGAACAACGAGATTGAGCCCTTCGCCCAACGGAAAGGGCTCGAAAAGTACTAGTTGTTTGTCGAGGAGATCGGAAAGTGTTACCATTCGATTTAGCGTCAAAAAGTACGTAAAATTTCATGACAAAAGATTTTTCAAGTTGGAAAGCATTTCTCGTGAAAAACGCCGATTTACAGCCGAAAATGAACGTTTTCTGCCATGAAAACGTCATTTTCTAACTGAATAAGTGGTGTTTTTAAACAAATGACTACACCGTTAGAAAGCTGGGATTCACCTGCAACTTTTAGGCTTACAGCATGGAAATTTCTGTTCACGACGTTTCGAGAAACAAACTTTGAAAAAAGTGAAAATTTTCGACACTTTACCAATTTTTTACTTTTGGTTTATTTTACACCCGTTTGTTTTATTTGAAATTTTCTCAAACCCCATCAGGGAGATAGGAAATTTAACGCTCTTTCCAACGATATAATAAAATTTGAATTTACTCAATCAATTAAGGGAGTTGTAGCCATTTTAGTGATGTAAGGTCGAAAACACGAAAAAAATCTTAAATGTGAAATAAGTCGAAAACGAAGCCTCTAAAACATTATTGCTAGGAGACATTTTTTGTTGCAAATTAGTAGTAGAATCGAACCCTGCCCGGTGGTGCGACCGTAAGGGTGACACCCTGTAGAGAAAGGAAATATGTCCGAGGACTCGGACTGGAGGAGCAGCAATTTGGCTCCCAGAAGATTAACGCCTCACACACGCACGCATGCAAAAAAAACCCTTTGCATAAATCAATTTGAACTTTTGGCAACTCATTTTGAACATTTCACAAATTCCTTACGTTTCGACAACTACTAGAGTCCTTGTCCAACTTTTTTATTTCTGGAATGTTCAATAAATGTTTTTTCTCTCCCTCATCTAGGTACAGAGAAATCTATAAATCTTCCCCCTCGTCCGAGATCAGTGAAATAAGAGCACTTGATCGTACAGTGGAATTTATCGTCTCGCACCTAGAGGCAATCCCACATTAATCAATTAAGGCGTTTTAGGTACCACCAAGAACTTTGCTTGAGAGAGATTAAAGGAGTTTAACCTGGATACTCCCATAAAAAATGTGATTTTTAGCATGTATTTTGCGAAAGGAACCATAAATTTATCGCTGAGTGTCGCGGAACCATTTCATATGATAGTTTTTGATAAGCGCCAGTATGAGGGGGAACGAGAAGAACGCAAGGGGAAAAGGAAAACTAGAAAACGTCAAAGTACGAGTCACGAGGGCAAAGATAAGAGCTCGCTGTTACAAGTTTGTTGTTTATCAAGACTGGAATACTTGCGGCGGGTGGGTCTTATCAAACAAGCAAATGGCATTAAAAAAAGAAAAATTGAATAAAAATAGATGAAGGGACGTAATGTGATTTGCCATAATTAGGACGCCAACGCTGAATCCGAATCTTCTTCACGTTAACAATCATTCAGGTGAGTCTCGCTGTTCTCTGTATTTTTCCCTCATGCTATAGAGCGGGGCTTATGAACCTTACAGTGGCTTTTTTAACACCTGGCGCCATGGAAGAATATTAGGAAGAATCACTCCATAGGGGAATCTGTGACGCTTACTGTAGTGGCGCCACCTCTGGAAGCGTAAATGAACTATCAGCTTAGGTGGCCAATCGCAAGAGTGTGTGAATTGGGAGAGAGAGTAGAATGCTAACGCGAAAGTGACCAAAAGATGCCATTCTTTTTCGTCAGTTTCGTTAATTTTTGTTAATATCTTTATCTAGTTTCTATTTTCTACGTAATAATGTAGTAAACTTTCAAGTCACGTCCATCAGGCGTTTTCATCCAGGTGCCATAAGGTGAGAATTGCTAAGTGCATCGTAAAATCAATATTGAATATGAGCATAAATTTGTCATTGTGCTCAATGGAACAGGAAAAGAAGTTTGTGTATTTAGATATTAAATGTAGAATATTTTGGGCCTTTCGAATTATGAACAATGCTGTGGCCGATCCAAACTGTGAAAGAAGCTATTAAAACTTAATTAACTATTATTATTTGCCACATTGTTTTTGCTCTGTGTTCATACCTACCCCCTTCTTCCGATTTTGTAATTAATAGTAACGAACAATAATTTTAGCTTCTTAGTCAGTATGATCTGATTGTTTGGTTCAAGTTTCGTAGGTACCTACCTTTTTTTCATGAAAAAAAAACCGACATTTTCAACAAAGTAGGTGACTACCTGCAGTCAGAAATAGTTCCAGTTTGGTACCTACCTTGCATTTCCCAAAGAGCGAATTAAAAAAAAAACTCGGCGCTTTGCGCCTCGGCGGGGGGCTCCGCCCCCCTGCACCCCCCGGTTTATTTGTTTTTCCATACTCTGTATGAAATCATAGGAACACAGAATGTGTTTTTGCGATACTAGTCATCCGTTAAATAAAAAACAACAATAATAAATGTGGAGTTGACATTAACATGACAACCAATAAACATATCACCAGATGTTTTTTCTGTCGCTTTTTCGTGACGATTTTTTTTCGGTAGGTCATCGCAAAAACACATTCTGTGTTAAAAGCTTAACTATATTTTGGCTAATTAGAGTAATAATATGTTTTTTGTAAGAACCGAATATATATTTATCTACTCGTACATCAAGATTATTGAGAATTTGACGAGATATAACTGTTGATGTAACTCTTTTTTCTTGAACATCATTGTTGTTGGGACTTCTATCACGGAAGTGAGGATGTCCGAGCGTGGCAAAGCGTAGAAGCTTCGCTTAATAGAGCAGATTGGAAATGCCGGGTCTTGGGTTCAAATCCAAGGCCCCCCTAGAAATTTTGGAAGTTCGAGCCTTTGTCCGCATTTATTTAATTTTCGGTCATGAGGGCGTCTACAACTCTATCTATCGGCTTCCTCTACTACTAGCTGAGAACTTCTATAACACTTCGCCAGATCGCAGCAGTAGAGGGGGATTCTTTCAGGCACACTTTTTAACCTTGAGTGACACTTCCTAATACTTCTTCCATGCCTGGCGCTTTTGAAAAGCCGAGGATTCGGGGCCGATGAAGTATGTGGCGCTTATGAACTTTGTGATGAATGGATGGTTTTTGGGGGTGGCGCCTTCTTATGATTTTTGGCCCCCTCTGACGCTTTTGTAAGGCACTGCGCTTAACATTCCTTCTACGATAAGGAGCTAACAATAGAGTCATTTTAGAATGCTATTCTTTCTTAAATTTAACAAATGATACGTCCATAATTTTTCACTATTCTCTGATAACTCTCGGAGTAACCAGCCGAAAGTTCTACCCGGAAAAATGTAAAAACTCACCCCACGATCGGTCGCTCGTATTTGAATTTTACCGCAGCGTCCCTCAACATTAACGTAGTGCCCGGCTGAGGTCGCATCAGGTACTTCAAGAATTGGCCAACCCACCAGACGGCAGGGTCGCCGTGGAGTTTGGCTATCCTGTTGGCCAGATCTTTGGGGACGGCCAGCGGGAGATACGGCGGTCTCGGAGAGAGCGAGTCGATGATCCCCAACAGAACCGCTGGCGTATTTTCATTCCCTGTTACAACAAAAAAAAATGTTTAAGAAGTACCGAGCGGGATGAAGAAAAACGCTTGCATACGAGTCTGCAACACATTGGATTTTCTACGAACTCCAATGACGAAGACAAAGTTCCGCAGCAAAGATTTGGATGTAAGTAAAAATCTTTAAAAAACTAACTGTAAAGCTTTTGTGTGACCAATTTTCTAACGCTTTTTCGTTTATGTGCCAAAGTAAAGACATGAATTGTAAAAAAAAGCAAATTATTCTACAACAGTTTATCATTTTTCTGTATAGCTCTGAATGATCTTATTAGATTCTTTAAAAAGTGGTATCCCAGAGTTGTGGGTGCCATCGTAATGACATTTGGTTCTTCGTTGCTCAGGAAGCTCAACAAGGAGTCCCAATTCGAAAAAGAGGAAAAAAGGCTGCCAAGTGGGAGTGGGACATAGCTCTCTCGTATCCATAATACGATTGTTAGATGATCCGAGTAGATAGATAATCTCAAACCTTCAATCTCCAAGAACCAACTAGTCTCCAAATTTTATGATCAGATTAAACATTTATAGGAAATTCAATTTATAATTGAAACTTCCAAATTAAAATGTTATAGAAAGTGTAGAAGTAGGTACCGTCAACCGGGGTGATATGGATTATTTTTTGCAGTTTTTATTGAAAAATTAGACCCCACTCTTTTTAGAGCGAGCTGGCTTTCCGAATATAGATTCTCTGAGATGTCAAGAAGACGGTACCATGTCATTTTTTGTGATTTGCACCTTTTTTCACTTTTATTTTTTTAATGAAACATTGTACATATCATCCCGTTAGTCGGGGTGATATGGATCAAAGCCAAAAACCGATGTAAAATTCACTCCAATCCAGTAACGAGGTGAAATGAATCACTAAAATTATTTTTAAAAATAGAATATCGAATAAATGAAAGGTTAAAAAAAGAAAAGGGCTTTGAAATTAGGAAATTGACGGTGCATTTAGGCTTCAGTCCATCGAAGCCTGAATGCACCGTCAATTTCCTCATTTCAAAGCCCTTTTCTTTTTTTTAACCTTTCATTTTCTTTTTTGACTGTTCGTCAGTTCAGTAAAATAATCATTGACAGTGTCCCAAGTAATAAGTGCTCGTGTTCTTTTGAGATGCCCAATGACCTGGTAATGTCGAGGCATTTTCTCCCGATTCACTTCACCCCTCAAAAACTCCGAAATTCACAAAATCAATCACTGACAAGGGGGTTTTAAGTTGAAACAAAACACAAAATCGATCTCTTTTCGTGAGAAGTTGTTGATATGATAAAAAATACGCAGATCAAGTTTTCTGGTCATAGGTTGGCTACACAGATGAACGTAAACAAACAACACAAAAGTGCGGCTTTTCTATGGATCTGATAATCTTCATGGATGACCTTCTAACATCCTTGAATCGACTGAATCATGGATGAAGGTGGTGAAGCAAAACGCCTAGTTCAATATTCTGCTACCAGATCACATCCAAACGTCACCAGGTAGCGCTGCAATCGCTAAAAGCATTGCTGCCTCCAAAGTATCCATATCACCCTGGCTGATTCATATCACCCCGGTTGACGGTACTTAATGGTTGTTATTTGTTTTGAATCGCGAGTCGGACCAATTATACAGCATTCTAGAATGAGCACAGTGAACTAACCAAACCCAACTTTCCAATAAGGACGAGTGCGCCAGTTTCTTAATGATTTTACAATCAACGATAATCCAATCCTACGCTAGGTAGTCTCATTCTATTCTAAAAAATCGTATGTATTTTTAATTAATGAAGAATCAATACCTTTATATTGATAGTTTTCGGGCTGAGGGGTTTTGAAAATTTCAACTCCAGTTTTTCTCCCCTTACAAGTGGCTCCCAATAACCGAAATATTCCAGGCACAACTAGAGCCCATGCACCAAATTTCATCAAAATTATGGGAACTAGGGAAAATGCCACGTATAGATGGATTTTTTGTTTATTTTGATTTTTGGATTCTACGCACTACCTTAAAACGTAAACCATCAAACTTTGTCGGGTTAAATTTTCCATCTTGCTCGATTACTAAGGTTCATTATTGAAACATTCATTATCATTTGCTCATCATCAAAGCTTATTCATAAGCACGTATCATTTTTAAATTCGATGGAAATTGTTGGGCTGTCTGTTTCATTTAATTAATTGAGTCGGTAAAATTAAAGCACAGGGGTCTCAGGTCCACCATTAAGAAAAAGTAGTAACACTTACCTACCTAAATACCATGGAATAAATTGAATAGGTAATTAAAATAACGTACTCAATACTTGTAACAGTAAAATTCTCTTATTCGAGGATTTTGGAAAGAGTTCAGAGGAAAATTGAAACATAAATACTCGAACTGACACTTCCTTGGATGAAAATACATGGTATTAATGACATCCACCCCTGAATTACACCCAGCAGCTCTATTTCCAAAGCTGGCCCTCGGAAAAAATATTCACTCATGTGAGGCGCGAAAACTGCATTCACAGATCCGCCGTATAGTACTTTGACTGTACCTACCAAGTACCGTCACGTGAAGGGGTTCAGAGTTTTTAGGACTCGCCATGCTCAAACTTCATTTCACCACACTGATGACCCTGATGATGTTCATGAAATTCAGTCAAGTCCAATAAACTGCTCTACTTAATATACATATGAAAAGGCGACTAATAGACTCAAACGTGCAAATAAGAAAGAAGCATAAGGTTTCACAGAATTTTCGAAAAAGTCATCTCTTTATAAGTTTTAAGGCGCGTGAATTAGGTGGGAAATGAACAGTTAATAATGACAACAAAATGTAAGCCTCCCTTGGAAACTAAATAAAAGCTTCGACTATCATCAGTGTCCCAAACTATCATTGTACTCTAAAGACACTAATGAAATACACTAGCTATGAGATATCTGTGTCAAATTTTTCAATCAAACCAACACTAAAGTAAGTAGAAACTTGTAGTAATTGCCAATTTCAAGTTAACATTCGATTTATTGACAAGCTCAAAACCACTGCACATAATAAAAATCATACCACTTAAATTTGAATCAAGAATGAAAATATTCAGGCGATAAGCTCTAAAATACGGCTAGAATGACATTTTACAGAACTTGAATAAGCGAATTTTGAAATTCCCAAAGTGGAACCTACCTTTCCGAGAAGCCACTGGGCGAGCATATTCATTAATGAAACATCATAAACTTTGCAAGAATGAAATTAGAGGACCTAGAAAACTCCCAGGCCAACTAGCTTATTGTTAGATAAAATATAAATTAATTAGCGTTCGAATGTAAACGTGGAACTTGCTTTTGGAATACGGAATAATGACTAACCGAGGGATAGAGATTATTGAGGTGAAAATTGGGTTTTCCTAGCGACGGGTTTTTTCCTCTTACGCCCGCGGGGTCACGTCGGTTGGATTGTGTGTATTTACCACGCGTGTTGAAGTTTTCCTGTGGGTATGTTGAAATCGTGTTTCTCTTGAGATAGTGGTTAATATTGTAATTAGGCGCTAATCAGCCTTCATTCTTATTGGTTGGATCAGCCCCCACTAGTGCCTGATCCACCATCTTACTAGTTAGTGTTAGTTCTAGTTCTCACGTTCGTCCATGCGTCTCGCCTCTTTGAATTGTTTTTAAAATACTGTGTGGTTTCGGAAATATATATTTCTCCCACTCGCACTTCTGCTGTTTCATTTAAGAAACCAATTTTTATAGAATCAAATGAGACCACCCACCGTTCGTTCCCTCGTAACCAATCAAACAAAACAACCACGGAACCAAAGTGGATTGATAAGCACCATTATTATGTTGTTATTATTTCGTTATTCCCGAGAATATGTCACGGCGTTGCTACTATTTTCGAGTATTTTTCTACACGAGTGAGAAGGTAAATTTGTGGCGGACCACCAGTCCAAGTCAGTTTTGAACGTGATGGCGGCCCACTTGTCCAGGAGACGCGGACCAGTCGTCCCCCCACGGGGCCAAAGTTGTCGAGAAAGTTCTGAAACTGCAAAACGCTGCAAATTATTACACATTGGTACGTTATTTTTCTTTACAAAGGGTGACTGGTTGTAAGATATCCAAATAATAATAGATGGTGTTTGTGCAACTCAAATGTAACAAAAAAAGTTCCTCTTGACCCATGTCCGATTCTCAAGCGTGAGGGGAAAATCTTAGAATCACATTTTTTTTTTCGAATGAGGGTTTATTTTTATGGAATAAAACCATAGTGAGCTGCTCGAAAACGCACCCAAAAAATTTAGAGAATTTAAGGAAGATGGAAATTTTAATTGTGGTGGCAATGTGTAAGAGGCAGCCATGTTTGAAACGTAACGGATATTCTACCAATCTGACTTAAAAGGAGGTTCTGTGGCGCTTACCACAGAAGCGGAACATACACGAATTTTTAGCTTACAAGGATTAAAACAAGAGTGTGTGAACTAGGAAGGAGGGCAGAACGCAGAACTCAAGACACAAAAGTGACCAAAAGAAACAATATTACTCACTTTTTTACAATACGATACGGCAAAAACATGGTTTTCCTTTAAATCTAACCAGATCTCTTTAACTATTCGCCCTACAGCAAATTCAAAAAACCAATGAGAAGCTCATTAAACTTCTATAAGGAAACCGAACTGTCCAAGATTTCCATTCAATTCTTGTAAGCACAAAACGATTATTCTAAACTTTAAAGATGTCTAAATTTCTAAAATTGTAGGAAATTTATTTTGGAGCAAAAAAAATTATTTTTCTACTCTAAACTGTGAGGTTTTTACAAAAAAAAATCAAAATAAGCATTTCAACAGTACAATTAAGAACAGTTTTACAATCGAATTTAGAGAAGAAAATTGTGTTTGAACGCGGAAAAAGATTTTTAAAACGAAATTAGCGTTCTGGCAGAGGGGTGGAGGGGAGGGGACTCCGGTGTCTACCCCACCAGAAAGTTGATTTCTTCCAACAAAAAAAATTCATTTTTTCGGCGTTCAAACACAAATTTTTCCTCTAGATTCGAGAGTAAATTTTCGTTTATTATACCTTCGGAAAGCTTAGAGTGGAAAATTTAATTTGTCTGCTCAGAAAAATGTCCTCAAATTTAGACATTTTCAAAGTTTAGAATAATTGTTTCTGTGCTTACAAGAATTGCGTGGGAATTATGGAAAGTTCTGTTTCCCAAAGGAAATTTAGAGAGCTTATCATTATTTTTTTTTTGAATTTGCTATAGAACCAATAGTTGAGGAGATCTGGTTAGTTTAAGGTGGGAAAACATGTTTTTCCCCAAAAAACCCACAAATTCTCCAATTTTCCCTTCACAACCGAACATTGGTCAAGAGGAACTTTTTGTGTTACGATTGAGGTGCGCAATCACCTCCTAGCATTTGGACATATTATCACCAATCAACCTGTATAAAGAAACATAATAAACCGATGTGTAATAGTTTGCATCGTTTTGTAGTTACGGAGCTTTCTCAACAACTTTGGTCCTTTGGCTGAGGTCAATTTCTTCTCTCAGGCTTGACTACAAGAATCTAGGGTTCGATTTTGATGACATTTTCAGAGTTGAGATGGTCCCCAATGAATTTCATCAAAATGGGAGATGGTATTTTACTTAATTTATTCCGTTAGTCAGTCCTGCATACAAGCAAGTAGTAATGTAATAATTAACCGGTTATATGTGTAACCATCCATTATTGAGTCGTCTCTTCGTTGAGCGATACAAGTCGTTCATTCTCGTGGTTAAAGAGTGATCATCGAGACCTTCATCTGATTCCATGCGTCAAGGAAAACGATTGCCTTCTTTTTCCATTGAAGGAGTGGTCGACGTGACCCCACCGCCGTACTCCACTCGTCGCAACGGAAAAAACCCGTCACTATGCGAGTACTCTGACATGGATTGGTTGAACGTGAAAACCATCAGCAAATGTATTGATAAGATTTCGTAACCCCTTTGAAGAAGCCAGTGATCGCAAAAGCACGTTCCATGTTCACATGGCCATTAAATCCACCACAACATCGAAAGTTCCCACGAAGGCGATAGGAAGGTACTCACCAGGCCAACTCTGGACAGGCCCACTGACGTCGGTGCAGCTTTCGCTGACTGGCCTGAAAACGGTTTCCCAACCGCCTTTGTTGTAACGCCAGCCTTTCGACTGGAGAATCATTGTTCGTTGCGTTCCATAAGCCACCATCATGCAGTAGACTGCGTGGTGGAGTTGACAACCATAGCCGCATCCCTGCAAATAGAAATCCACTTGACTATTGGAAGACTGTATAACTGATGAGAAACCAAGAGAGTTTAATTAATGTTAATGCGCAAAATTTAAAAAAATAGGGGTTTTTCGGACATCCGCAGTTGATGTTACTATGAAAAATACTATCAATGTAGGTTATGAAAAACAAGGACACATACTTATACACAGAGATACATACTTATACCACATATCTAAAAAGACTACATTAAGAAGTTGAACACAGCCTTGCTAAAGTTGTACAATTGTACAGTATGCATCGACACTTTCTCCTCTGTAATTCTCCCCCACACTGTCGCAATGGGGTATTTCGGTTGGTCGGAAATTCAGGTTTTTGACCTTATCCCTAGGGAACGCGCGCTCATTTCCAAACACGGGGGCGCGCGCTGTATCTGGGAGATAAAACATGGGAATTAGGGCTTTAATAACGTACTCATCCACCAAAATAGGATTCCTTGAATAAATCAAATATATTTTTCTAAATAGAATAGTTCCAGTCTTTTGTGAATTACCAATTTTCTGAAACAAAAACATGAATAGTAGAGTCATAAGAACTTTATGGAACTCAGGAACGCGCGGTATCTCTGAGATGAATAACGGATTTCAGTACACGAATGCAGTTTTACTCATAGTTATGCACAAGCAAACGACCACAGGACCACAAACATATGCAAAGAAAAAGCAATGTACCTATACAGAAAATGCAAAGTACAATGCAAAGAAATGAGAGAAAACTCAAATTTGAATTTCTTACCCGGGGCGCGCGCCGTATCCAGGAGATAAAAACGGGTGTCCGGACCCACGTCGTCAGCAGGGAGTAGTGACGAGCAAATTGAATTGTAACAGACGGTTGACAATGTAGCTACCAAAACCCACAGATTTCCCTCCGTTCCCTTTCCAAGTGCAATTTACTGAAAAGTCACAACCTCGTATCTGCGATATACTGCGCGTTCCCAAGGGTTAAATTTGGATTCAGCACCATTGATAACCTCTATACTCCAACTTTTTGCCCATTGATACTATAACATGTGGTAGAACAATTAAATAAAAAGATCACACGTTTGAAAAAAAGGCGGGCCTCCATGAACGCACACGCACTACACCATGGGCGTGTGTGCGTAGTATTTTGTAGTATCCAACGCCACGAGGCATTGGAGAAAGCACAGGATTAGTGGAATGTCTCGATCCAAGGTCAGCAAGTTAATACGTCACAACAAGTTACTACCTATGTCACATCATTCAAATCTTCAACTTTCATTAGCTCCTTAATTTCTTCTAAAAATTTTCCCAACCAACAGACCCGATTACCATTATTCCTGACCCATGCTCTTTTGAAAATTTTTTTTATTTTTAAATTGACTGAAATACCCCATTATAAGTAGGAACTACTTTGGTTGGCAGCAGTGAAATTGGATCGATCTTCACCATTTCCACAGGCTCTTCTTACCAAATTTTAACATGGATACTACTGATTCCCTCAATATGATATAAAAGGCTGTGAAAGGAGTGTTCAAGAATCGAGCATCTTGAATTTAAAATCTGGATTCTGCACTTCAGCTCACTTGAAAACCTCCTATTGGTTACTCATCTTTAGACCAATTTTAATGTAACATTGTGGTTATTACAAGAAATAAAGATAATCCCATGTTGGAAAGACAGAACATCGCCAACCTGAAGAAGCTCACTTGATAAAGTCCTCAATATCTGAGACAGAGTCGTGACCGCGCAACAGTTGCTATTACTCTTGAGAATCACAGCTTTTTTTCCACGGAAATTTTCTCGATTCTCTTGGAATTTTACTTTTAAGAAAATTGATTTTTTAGGCAGAATTTTGTAAATAAGGAGAGCAATATTTTCGGAAAGTAATACATAATCGATTTGATCGAAAATCAAAATAAATGTTTACATTCTTAAGACGGAGCAAGTAGGTACCTATAGTTGTAGACGCCTGGATGACACAAAAAGGCATATTTTCAAAACCAACTAGAGAGATGGTTGCTACTGGCCAGCTGCATTACAGCAATTGCTGGCACCGCCAATTTATATTGGTGTTCCGAGTATTATAGAAACCAACATAACCTTATTGACTCCTCGTTGGTTCGCTAAACAATGAATAGAGAACTTAGAACCAGCTTTTATGATGTTCATATTTTAATCACTTGAAACATACCTTATTGAGCTTGCAGACCAATTTTTTCGCATTGTCGCAATCCGAAGGATTCTGAAGATAAGACAACCGCCGTTGAACTAGATCAGACAGTGCTACTGCTTCTTTCAATCTCCAAGAATGAAACCCATCGACTTCAGAGAGTCTGTTAACATCTCTGATTAAAGATCTGCAACCCAAGAAAAAGTCCATAAGTAACTCATTTGAGTCGTTATTTTCACTAGAAGCTTGGCCCTAAAAAATTAATGTACCCCAAAAGTATGAGATTATTCGGACAAAAGGGTAACTATCTACAACTTAGAAAAATTATTTGAAATTCTCTCTATAATAGGACATCCATAGTTGCATAGTTTTATGTTATTTTCGACATATTATTCCAGACAGTGGAATCACAGCACTATGTTAAGGTGTCTCAATCTGTCAAATACTATCTCCAGTGTCTTCAGAATATCGTCTCTATTAACGCCTGAGATTATCCTCCCAGTATTCTCCACAAAAGAACAAAGTACTAAATTTTCCCTTCCATGTAATTCCTTGAAAGTAGAAAAAATTCATATCTTTTGAGCCACTATAAGTGATGTGTGAATGGTTACAAAGGAAGGTAATCGATTATCTGTACCATGATGGGATTTCTCAGAGCTCCACTCGAGTCAGTCTAGTATTTGCCTTCGTCCAGTGAAGCTATGATTTGTCATTTTACCCTTTACTTTGCTGACGACTAGTTCGATCCTACCATGACTCCGAATTCCCCGAAGTGCACGCAAGGTGACTATGTTGAGGACTTAACTGATAGAATGGAGCTGTTCTTTTACGGTGAGGATATCACTGAAGAGACGAAGGTGGTCCTACTGGCGTTTGAAGGTGGCTTTGACCACTGATGTAATAACACCAATACACTAATGTTCGAGCTGAAATGATAAAACTTAATAATCCAGTCATGAACAAAGATTTGGCCAGATTTGAATTCTCTAGCATTATGAGGGCTCAAGGTCAGACAGTTGTGGACTTAGGGGATGCTCTTCGCAAGGCCACTTCAAAGTACAGTTAGAAGCTGCTTCTCTCTACCAGATTCTCTGTGACAGATTGATTGGAGATGGTAACCGCTCTTCTCAAGTTGGGGGAAGAGAAGACGTTCGACAAATGGGTGGAGGGAGCAACTATGGCCGCATTGGTGAAACTAGGAGCTGAAAAACACACAGCCCTCTCATTTGACTCTTCAGTGTTCCAGTGGCGGTGTCCTTCCCTCGAGGTCGTTACCTGAGAGGTGCTCCAAACCGGAGAGACCATTCCAGCTCTCCTAGTGTTGGACATGACGTCAAACGAACCTGCAACTCTGGCCATTATAACGACACTGGGTATGGGAAAGGGTCCATAAGCCAAAATACAAATTTTAGGAAATCGCTATTTTCTGTGGCAGCGTTTTCACGAGAGCTCGCGCAATCTGACCTAAATATTTCAGGTTACTGTTTTTTCTGGTGGTATCCTACATGGATCCAATACAGTTCAACACTTAGGTACTTTGGTACCCTTATTGAATGAGTAATGGAAGGTGCTGTATTTACTACGTAATACAAGAAGTAAAAAACCCATTGGAAGCCAAATACACACTACTACATAGACATTCAATATAAAGCAATGGACAATAAAAATATGAACCTCTTATGCTCGACTCCTTCGTCGAGGATTTTCGACAGCTGCGATGTGATCTGGGGAGAGACGTTCTGCGCTTTCTTCTGAATGTTTCTTATTTGATTGCTGACGAAGAACCACATTTCCTCAACTCCCATGCGAACCCTGCGTCGAGTCTTTTCATATTCAAGAGAAGGCGGGTCATCTGAAACGCCAAAATTAAGATCGACATGAATAAAAACTGAGTCTCAACTCAAGTTTTTCCATTGAACAACTTTAAACAAAATTAAATGGGGAAGTTGGCTTTCTTACGTCAATATTATTTGAATAAAATGTTTCTGGGGAAACTTCAGTTTTTTGGGAGAAAAATAATTCGGTTTCGAACCGAATTATTATATAATTATAATTATTATGTTTACTATGAAGCTTCAACGATACGAAATGATCGAGTATCAACTCGTTTTTTAATAAGAGGTATAAGCCTAGAGAGCAAACCATAAAGCCCAAACCTATTCATAATGAATTTAACAACATTTCAATCTAATCAATTATTGTTGTTTAGATTGATTTATCAAGAAAAATGCTGTTATCGATATATTCCTCACTTGGGTTCTACAATTACTGAAATACCTAACTGTAGGTAACTTAAAATTGGATCGATCAATATTTCTGAGATTAGAGCATACAAAAGTGATACACATCTAGTAAGTTTTCGAGTAGAAATGATTTGGTATCGATAATTTTCTTTCGTGTTCCACCAACGTTTACACTCTGAATCGATATAAAAACATATTGTGTCACAAAGTGAATCGAATAATTTACTTGATTATGTACTACATGTTCATCAATGCATCAACAAAATGGTACGCCAAAAGAATCTGCTAGTGTTACCTCTGTCATTTCCATCGCTTCCCACGAGACCTTCAGGCTGGATAACTTTCTCCTGGATCGATTTCAGCAAAGCTTCTTTTTCCTCTTGTTTCATTGGTGCGTTACTGGAAATAATAGGATTTGATCATCATTCAAGTGATTTTGTATGTTTTGTCGTTTGAAACATGTAAATTTACAATTTTATATTTTTAAAGTAGGTTTCTCTATTCTTGTACGATAATCTAAAAGATTAACAACTGTGGAAGGACTCAAACTTCTCGTTACGATGTGAAAGTAACACTGTAAACATTTTAGTTTGCTAGGTTGTATTGTTTGTGACCTGTTCAGCGGTAATCATAGCAACCTACCTGGTGTTCAGATGTGGAGAAAAACATTAAGGGAAAACGTTTTTGGGTGAAAACCTATGCAAAAGGAGTGAAGAGGGATGTTGGAGATTAGTTATTTGACTCGAAGTGTTATGACAAACCCCACTTCTCCAGTGACTGGAACAACTCGAGGACTACAGGAAAATAGCTTAGATTCTTATCTTACCAAATATGTTTTTTTTTTTTTTTTAATCAATACATTTTTTCGATTTTTAAAAATGCGTGGAAACTTATTTTTGGAACAACCTCCCTATGTATGTCCCTACAGACTTTCTCAAAAGCAGCATCGGAGCCAAATAGGATGGAGAATTATTATATTTAGAACGAGACATTTCAAACCAGCTATATCAAGCAGACAAACAAACTTCAGGCGTATAAATTTCCTTAAAAGGAAACTTGTATCTACCGAACTAATGAAAATTCCAACTTTACCTTAATTTGTTTTTGATTGATTAACACACTAGAAGTATCTCATTGCAGTAGAATACTTACTAGCATCCTTGTATTCTAGTGCCTTAACCCTAATTGGACCATGGTGTCACTGGAGTCACCGAAAACATCTTAGGAATTCCACAACCGACCCAAATATCACCGGAAACTAGATTTTAATTACAATAAATTTCAAATTTAACGGACAGAGTTGAATTTTTTACCCATTTTCGTGAGCTATTATAAAATTCTAGACATTATAAATGAACATTTTAAACATTTTTTCATTGATTTCATTGGACATTATTGTCATAATTTTATTTCATTTTTAGACTTCCGATATCCCACAATAATATTTCAAAAATTTAGCTCTGTCCATCGATTTTAAAATTGCAATTTAATTTTGGTTACTCCGGTGATACCTTCGGGCAGCGATGGAATACCTAAGATGTTTTTGGTGACACTAGCGACACCATGGTCCAATTAGGGTTAATAGGTTAACAACTAAATTCAGATCTAAACTGATGCGTACGATTCTAGCTAATAAGCTAACAAAAATGTAGTTCCTAAGACATTGCTATCTAGCACCTATAATATAGGTGCTAAGACTTTATATATTATATAAAGTCTTCTGGCAAGTCAGAAGATAACATTATACTTTCAGTCGACTTAGACTAAGGGACCGAGCGGAATCCTCAATTCCTTCGAGACTAATCACCATCCAGAACAGGTTTCACCAAGGCTGGACACTAAAAGCTGATTTTACAAACAAAAAGTAAAATCCCTGATGAATTGAAAGCATTTGCGATACAGGGCTCGCGGAATCGAAACGGGATACAAAAAGAACTTAATCTACTCTTTACTCGTAAAAGATCTGACTTGTTTTACGATTTTTATAATTCTACCAATCGATTTCGGCGAACAATATATGTTCTGCCATAAAACGCTGTCATAAAAAAAATACAATTAGTAAACGTTTTCCTGGAACGAGCTTAACGAATTTCAGTAGTCGTAAATTGCAAGAATATTTTGCTTCCGACTGTGGTTCGATGGAGTTTGTTTTACAACAATTGTTATGTTTACAACAATTTCTAAAAGTCCACTCACTTTTTACAGGTTTTTCTAACAACATGAACGTGGCCTTGATAATCCCATAACTTCGAAAAGTAATCAAATTTTTATTTGAGTACATTTATAGGGATAGAAGATGTCCCTCTATGAGAAGGTACATTAACTTCACCATTATTAGTTGAATAGATGTACCTGTCCATGTCAGATTTAGAATTCTCAAAGCTCCAATGGAAGACCCTGCACCAAAAATGAACCAAAATTGTCATTTATGAGTTAACACTCGTATGTACTCGCCACATCTAGTGGTAATGCGAGCAACTTCCAGAACTATCTGCCAACTGTAGGTCTACCGCAGAACTCTGCATCCGTTTGCGCATTTTCTAGAGAAGATTAAACTACTTATCTCTTATCATCGTACAAATCCGCACACAATATTTTTTTCGGGAATTTCTCCCCTCAAAGTGACGTATTTCCCTCCTACTGCAGCTTGAAATTCAGTTCTGGATCAGAAAAACGTTCTCAGTGCAACCACCACACGAACATAAAATTTCACACCAGTCTAATTTTCCTGTAAAGTTTTCACCATGGAAGGAAGACTCAACCATTAGTTTGAGGGTCCGCCATTTAGGGGGCGCCACACGGGTGCAGACTTTCTGTGGTAGTCCTGTAGGTAGATCTTCCAGTTCCTAAAGCCGATCCTCTGGCGTGTTTGGGGCGGCAAAACTTCAAAGGAATGAGGATCGGAAGAGCAGAGCGCAGTCCGATCGCTCTGTTGGCGGTTTTTCATCCTGCATCAAAGAAATGTTCGGAGTGGGGTGAGCTTTGTATGGGCGGAGCGAGGTTTGGAGCGCTGCGATGTTCGGGACAGAAGAGCAGAGCAAGGTTCGGAGCGGCTGAATGTTGCAAGTGTGGATGCGGCTTAAGAGTGATAACTCAAAAACGACCATTTTGGAGTTGGCTCGTTGTTGCTGAAGGATCTTCAATTTCTCAACAGTATTCAATAACCCAACCTTTGAGGGTAGTTGGGGAACAGAGACGATTCACCTTGAATTCCACAGTGAACCAGTTAGGGACAGCACAAACCTAAACATATTTCGGCTCCCAAAATGGGGTATTTCAGTCAATTTAAAAACATTTTTTTTTTCAAAAGAGTAAGGCTCAGGAATAACGGTAATCAGGTCTGTTCGATGAGAAAATGTTTTTAAAAAATCAGAGAAGCTAAGGAAAGTTGAAGATTTGAATGGTGTGACGTAGCTAGCCAATCGTGACGTAGCTAGCCAACTGTCTTTGAAAAAAGTATCCATGCACAGAAACCCTTGGAGGACGTCTTGGATACTACAAAATGCTACTCACACACGCGCGCGGCGTAGTCCTTGCGTAGTGTGTGTGCATTTATAGCGTCCCGCCTTTTTCAAACGTGTGATCTCTTTAATTAATTTTTCTACCACAAGTTATAGTATCAATGGGCTTAAAGTTGGAGTATATAGGTTTTCAAGGGTGCTGAATCCAAATTTGAGGTCATAACCCTGAATTTCCGACCCACCGAAATACCCCATTGTTCTAGGATTTCATTAATTAAAACCAAATTCTATACGCCTATTTGGTGTTTTGCACAGGGTTTGTGTGATTTGATACCTACTTATGATCCATTTAAGATTAAAAACTCGGCCCTGGACTCCCAGATGGCTACTGCTAAAGCTTAAGAAAACTGAAACATGCTTTAGCCGTGTTTTGGTTTATTATTTTCAATAATAAGCCTTTGGAATCGAGCAAGAAAAAAAAAATTTTAACCCCCCCTCAAAATTTGATGTTTTACGTTTCAAGGTACGTAGAATACGAAAATCGAATAAAAAAATTTCCGTCCGTCCGCCGTACGCGGCACTTTTCTTAGTTACCATGGACCGATTTCGATGAAATTTGGTATATGGGCTCCATTTGGGGTCTAGTTGTGCGCCGAAGCTTTTGGTTGATGTAGGTCACTTCTAAGGGGTGAAAATTAAGGGTTGAAATTTTCAAGAGTGCCCTAGCTCGAAAACTCTCGAAATAAAGGTATCGTTTTTTCACTAATTTTAAATAGTACTGAATTTTTAAAAATTTTTGAGACCACCCGGAGCTCTGTAGGGCAAACCGTTCGGTCCCTACGAGTACTTGAAGCTTTTCCTTCGATAAAACAGAATCATGAGTGTGAATCGCAAAAGAGGTCTAATCTCCGTTGAAATTTTTTCTGATTAAAATGCGATCGCTGTTCATTTCTTCGATTTGTATACAGTTTTGCCTTCTGCGTAACCAACCAGTAATCAAATTTCCATAATCAAAAGTCAATGGAGAATACTGAAGGCGCCTGAGTGGTCACTGATCAGCTGAGTGAGCTCCAAGGCCATTTCCTCTCCTGTTGAACGCAGGAACCTGAAATTTGAGAGGGCGGGTCAATTGAGAATGCTGAAGGCGCCTGAGTGGTCACTGATCAGCTGAGTGAGCTCCAAGGCCATTTCCTCTCCTGTTGAACGCAGGAATCTGAAATTTGAGAGGCAGGGTCAATGAAGATTGCTGAAGGTGCCTGAGTGGTCACTGATCAGCTGAGTGAGCTCCAAGGCCATTTTCTCTCCTGTTGAACGCAGGAACCTGAAATTTGAGAGGCAGGGTCAATGGAGATTGCTGAAGGCGCCTGAGTGGTAACTGATCAGCTGAGTGAGCTCCAAGGCCATTTCCTCTCCTGTTGGACGCAGGAACCTGAAATTTGAGAGGGCGGGTCAATGGAGAATGCTGAAGGCGCATGAGTGGTCACTGATCAGCTGAGTGAGCTCCAAGGCCATTTCCTCTCCTGTTGAACGCAGGAAGCTGAAATTTTAGAGGCAGGGTCAAAGGAGAATGCTGAAGGCGCCTGAGTGGTAACTGATCAGCTGAGTGAGCTCCAAGGCCATTTCCTCTCCTGTTGAACGCAGGAACCTGAAATTTGAGAGGGCGGGTCAATGGAGAATGCTGAAGGCGCATGAGTGGTCACTGATCAGCTGAGTGAGCTCCAAGGCCATTTTCTCTTCTGTTGAACGCAGGAAGCTGAAATTTGAGAGGGCGGGTCAATGGAGAATACAGATGGTGGTAGGTGCTATTGATGGAGATCCAGTGATCTATACAGAAGGGTGATCTATACAGAAAATAATAAACCTTTGAGCAATGATTTGCAGCGTTTTTTGTTTGCTGTTTCCTTTTACTAGGAATTTGTTGTCTGTTATTTTAATTTACCTCTTTATGGACCCGCTTTTCAAATTGCTCGTCATTTTATTCACCTCTTGATGTCCCAAAGGTATCAATATAATCCACTAAATCGATGTTGATTTTTACCGCTTATTGTTTGCAGTTCTTTTAAATCAGAGGTATATCTCAGCTTCGTCCATATTTACAGCAGTTTAGGCAGTACATAGCTTAAACATAAATTGAGGGCTTTTCAACGAGTGGCGAACGATTTTCGTGGGATGAAAACTAACGGTGATACATTTCCCTAGAAACGGGTCGGTTGTGAGTGAAAATCATTACAAAATCCCAACTTTCGTTCCACGGTTTTGTCACGTTTTTGCCCAGTTAGGCGATGGCTAAAGCATGTTCCATGCTAAAAACTTGAATGCACCTGTAAATTGGGTGAAATAATGGGACATTATTTGGAACTAAAATCAGTGATTTATGTGTTGCCAAAGTATTCTCTAACTATTAATTTATAGAGTTAGTTACTATTATTTATATATATTAATTTATATTTTCAATAATGACAGGGAAAATAATGGATTTTTCTTAGAGTCAAAAATTGTAAAACAAAGGAACCTACTACGAACTTTGAATGAAACCAAAATTAATGGTTTCTCCTATCTAGGGGCTGAAATTTGAATGTCACGTGCGAAATTCGTAGTTTAAACTCCCACTATTCCGCCGACATAATTATTATCTACAATACAACGCAGTCAGCTTTCTCTTATCTTCTACGCGATAATTCGCTAATGTGCCACACGCACACCCACTGACAGACGTTGTTTTTCAATCTCAGGACAACCTACGAGTATATTACAGGGCTACCAAAAGCCTGTCAACCCTGAGCCAAGTCCTTCCAACCTTCAAAGCTATTCAGAATGGATCGACACAAGGCTGTTTTGGACCTCACCATTATTGAATTATTGCGGAAGTTTTTATACGACAGAATGATTCAACTAGGAGCAGAGGTCAGACGATAATCTTCTTATTTTAGAGGTTGTGCAGACCCTCACACAATGCAATGGCTCAATCGAAAGTTTCATCTGCGTAGCCTTGAATCAAACAAATCATTAAATTGATAAATGAAACTACCTTAACTGATTGAGTCTCGCAATTACATAGTGATCAGTAAATTCCATGAATTAATAACAATTTATTCGTTTTATTTTGAACTTCATTTATAGGTACCTAATTATAAAGTAACTTGTACTCATTTGCGTGTAAAAATGAACATACGAGCATAAGACTTTCAGGAAATGTATTGAAGACAATCGTGTTTGTTGTGAAAATCTGTGACGTCTGCAGTATTGTGAAGAGAGCTAATACGTAAACGTTACGAGTTTGAATTCGAGGGGTAGAAACGGTAGACAATAGGTCGACGAGGAATGTCTGCAGAATCTAGAAAATGTGAGCTTTCACATCTCCTTCTTCGTCTCATTGACCAAAATGTGAACATGGCACAATCTACTATATTACGAGTAATTGTTTAGTGCTATGGAGGCATTAATGTAAAGGGGGAAAGGACAAGCTCTCTAAAGTATGAGGAAGACATAATTTATCATCGCTGACAGTGTGCATGATCTTAGACATCAACTGTCCGACGACGGAGAAGTGGCTGGGTTGAGTATTAATGTATCAAACACCAAGTTCATGTATTTCAAATGATTGTCTCATGAGGAATGTGTTGTGATCAGCGACCTCTTCGCATTTCTGTCGATTCGCTTCCTTAGCTCAGTGGTAGGAGCTCCGATTCAGAATCGGAACAATAGGAGATCGATCCCCGGTCGAGGGAAGTTAATTTTTGATGATTCAACAGTATGGCGCAGTCAGTAGGACCAGCAACACTTTCTCCAATGTTCACATTTAACCCCTAGGATCTGCCCTGTCAACATCCCTATACGTAGCATCACATCTACCTCATGCACCAAAAGCCTTTACAACGGACAGCATGAGGGATGTGAACGCCAACTTTTACTCCACCAGTCAGGACCAAAAATCCAGCAAATTGGACGCGACTGGGTCTATTCAACAGATAAACCCTTGAGTGTCACTCTACAATGCCCCGGTCTCAGGGAAGTCACTCCCATCCAACCTCAAGTTATCATCATGGGGACGGGGATCCTCAGGAATAAGGCCTTCTGCGATATCCTTGCTCCTGGGCTAATAATGTATGGTAGAGTGATAGGGGAAACCCACCTGAGAAGCAATTTGATGCCCATTCATCATCCACCAATCCTCTCCAACCTACTCAAGGATGGAGGCTTGATGATAACGAAAGCGAGAGGCTAGCCCTACACTCCCACAACTCCTCACTGAGGAATCTAATGAGCAGCCTACCCAACCCCTCTGTTGGGGTAGGGGTTCAGACTGCCATTAGGTACCTTGAAACATAGACTGACCACCAGAGGCAGCACCAGCATTATCATTGGTGGGCACTTCTCAACACAGGATTGTCATCGACGTCAATGGTGTTGGTGCTAATAATAGGATGTACCTGCCTGCTTCGAGGACCAAGGAGGCTCTCCGCGCCTCTTTTAATAATATCAATTTTTTTTTTTTTAACTGAGCTGAGGAAGTGAATGGACAGAAAGCCATAGTGGGTCCGGACAAACGTTGAGGTCAGCAGATCCCCCGCCCCGTCAATAAGGAACAATAATAAATAAAAAAAACTCCGAAGCCAGTCAAAAATACGCGTTCTCAATGGGTTGTAAAAATGCCGGCCCTGACTGGGTAACGGAGTACCCAAGATTCCCACACTCCTATCCTTCTAATCAACACCAGAACAAGCTCAGTATGTTAATAACTTACTGTCGTCTTGGCAATCTTTAAAGTGAAAAATGTCTGATGAGTTTGCCGCTAAGTGACAAAATCTCGCCACAATTCACCATCTCGTCGCAAAGGAGAAAGCTCTGCTTGAGATTTTTTTTATGAGATCATCTGTTTCTGGTGAAGGGACTACGAATCGCACGTGAGTACAAGTGGTGTAGAGTTAGAAAACGGCCACATTAATGTGGATGAAGATGAACAGTGAGAAACCGTCGATTTTGATTGACAAACTTGCGACCCCAATTTTACATCTTTGATTCATTGTAATTGTACTTATTGAAAAACGTTGAATTTCATCCCTGCCCAATGAAGATACAGTGTACGTCTGTACGTCATTACAAACTTAAGAGCGAGTTTATTTTAAAAAAGCGAATACATTTGAAATACATGATAAATCCGGTACATATTTGCGTGGTAGGTATGCATTTACACTGGGCATGGTTGAGGGAAGACCTTTGAAAAATGCCCTCCTCACTACCTTTCATGAACTTGTCAAGACTTCTTCGCGCCGAATATTTTAGTCTGTTGCACTTGCTGATTGATTGATAGGAGTCAGAATGTTTTTTCTTCCATAGATGCAGATGTGGTGGGGGGTTGTGTGGGTGTATCAAGGCAAAAGATGCCTTTCCATTTTGATTAGCAAGTTAGTATTTATTTGATTAGTAAGTAGTATTTGATTAGTAATTTATGAAATGTTTGTAACTGAATTGATAAGAAGTGTTGTGGACATCTACTAAACAGCGCCACCGTCGATACATTAAATGTATTTTATAATATAAATATAAATCTCATATTATGAGAGTGGGAAGGCCACTGCTTTAGCAACCTCTGCCCCCGGCCGTTCTAATTAAAATTGATTCAAACACTATTGTATAAATTTATTCTTTTTGATAGATTGCCTAGAATAGGAGTCTCCTTCAGTTAGAATATAATTAACAAGCGGCTTCCTAAATGGCGGGCGCGTCTTTCAACTATGGTAAAAAGAGAAAAAAGTATTTTTAACTCAAGGTAAGAACAAACTAACCCATTTACCTCGGCACTAGAATCAAGATTCATAAAAATTGAAACTTACGCAGAGTTGTACTCCGAGAGCAACTTGCTGATCTCCTCCCTCTGTCTGTGCAGGGACTGTAAGTCCCTCAGTACTTGACTGATTCTCTGGTTGGTGTTCTGGTCCGGCTCTTGCCTCAAGTACTGAACGGCGATGAAGAGGAACAGCAGCCACAGAACCAGCAAAACGATCATCGCCCGCCCCCAGGGCACTTGCCTCAGTATTTTAGGCATCACTGCCGCAGTGGTCCCGCCTCGAGTCGGCGAGAGAAGCAACCTACATTGCGAATCAAGACAAAACGATAATTTTTTTACGACGTGGAAAAAAATACGATAGAATCGTCAAAACACATCAAAAGATGGGAGCTATAAAACCGATTTATCCTCCGAGTTACAGAGAGAAAGTGAAATGAACTTACTCACCCTCACCTGCGCATCAAGTTAACACAAATCAGTACACGGGTTGACCATGAAAAGCGAGCGATTCACCGACACTGGACACACGCGGTTTTGATGACATAATTATTTATTATCTACGACAGCCCGAAGAGAGTTCTTTGGAAATGAACGAGCGATTGATGCAGGAAGAGCTGCCGAAATTCAGGAAAAAGAGAGGATCCCAGCGACCTTTCTGTTATCACGGGTTGTCAACACAGGAATCTTGTATCAGTTCGATCGAGGAGGGGGCATCGCAGACGGAGCACTCTGTTGGGGTGAATCCCAACCCTTTCCCGCTCTGTTTGAATCGTTCCCAGCTGCCTATATCTGAACCAAACAACACAAGTTTATCACAATTAATTAATAGACTCTGACGTGTTAATATAATTTTCATTCATTAAGCATAATTTAGTTCAAATTTTCCAGCACTGAGACGCATATTGGAAGAGGAAAGTGCCACAAAATGACATAACGTCTGATGTGGTCACTCAGCAAGTATCACTGAAGACACAAGCGCTATCCAATGGGAAATGGAATTAGCTCGATTGAATGTTTCTCGGCCTAGCGGCATTGTTTGTCAGCATTCATATAACTGGGAAGTACATTTTGCGATAATTATATATCACCAGGAAGTTTCTATTGCTCCTGCAAATAGCGTCATAGTGAGAGCGCTCCGTAAAATTTGTAAGGATTTTTTTTTTTAACAAAAGAGAAGGTAAGTTGTAAGTACTTAGGTAACTTACTAATTTTTTTTTTTACATTGCTCATTTCTCATTATTATGTTAAATTAGATTTCACCAATAATTAACTGTGGACAATCATGACCCTTCAAAATTTTTTGACGTTGGCACATGTTTCTGTGGTGCTCAGCCACTTTGGCTTCCTCACTACCGAAGGTAGGGAAGCTTTGTATTCGTGAAAGAAGTGAAAAAAATGTCCTCCAAAATCAAAATTTCCACTTGCTTTTTGCGTTTTAGAGCTTCCCGAACAATTTTGGTTCCGTGTCTGTCTGTCTGTCGGGCTGTCTGTCTGTCGGTCTGTCTGTGGTCAATCCTTGTCCCGGGCAAAACTATACTAACCTGACGTCCGATTTTGATGAAATTTTCAGGGATTGTGCGGGTTAGGTACTAGACGGTCCCCTATCAATTTCAGCACCTTCGGACCAATAGGAGCGAGTGCGCATGCTCAAACGTGAATTTCCTGGAACCTCGGTTTCTCGGTTTCTAATGAACCGATTTTGCTCAAATTTGGAGGTTAGTTAGGGACTAACTTCTAAGAGACACCCTATAAGTTTCAATCAAATTGGTCAAGCAATAGCCGCTGCGCATGCGCGAACTTTAAATTTATTGTTACAACCAAAACTCCGCAACTATTCAACCAATTTCGATGAAATTTTCAGGGATTGTGTGGGTTAGGTCCTAGACGGTGGACCGCTAAATACAAATACAAATCATAATTTTTTCGCCAACTGATTCTATACGTCCATGTTACAATGAGTGAGGAAGCTATACTGCCCACCCAACTTGGCAGACGTTTTTTAATTGGTATCGCACTCGTCGTGAAGTAAGCAACTTAGTAGATTCCTATCTTTAAAAACGTAAAGGCATTTCTAGTTGTAGAAATTCCTGTTAAAATACACACTATTTCACATCGAAAACCCAGTAGGTATTGTGACCTGGTGAGCTCCTTATACGTTCTGATGTGTGCGGTTCGTCTATTGTTCAGGTCAGCGATCAGAAATTGTGTAGGATCCTAAAGATTAGTCCCATAAAAAAATCTATATCTTTCATTTATATTGGATAGAACGATGTTAGTGAATCGCTTTCAGTTTCGGTCACTAATTTGGCAGGTATCTATAGGTATCGGTAGTGGGAGGATCATTGGAACCTTCCGAGAAGAAATAAACCTTCCGCGTGTCCTGATTACCTCGTGGGGAGTCATTGTGACACTGAATTTATCAACCAAAATCGTGATTCACTACAAGTTTCTGGATACCAAAAATTATTTTTACTGAGTTCACTGACAGATGTGAATAGTTGAAGAACAATAACGAAGCCATTAAAGTTGAGCGATTCACTATCGTGATTCCAGCAACTTATCGACAAGTCATTAGTACACAATTGTAAAATACTTTCAATTTACTTACCAAAATTGATAACGGAGAAACTATCGTCTTTCTGACCTTTAACTTATCGGCAAGTGACCAGCAAGTAGGTAAGTACTTGATTGAGAAAACTTCCAATAATATCGTTTTATGTAGTATCTTGTAGATTAATGTTGGCTACCGGAAGTAAGGTCATATTGAGAAAAAAAAACGCCATTACTTCCTTAAGTATGCCAAGGTTCATCATGAATGGGTGAATAATAATTGTACTACCTACAACAGCATTTTCACGTTTTATAAAACCTGCTCCGATTTTAGTCGTTAGGTACCTAACAATTTTGGTCGGTAGGTACATAATAATGCAATCGTCATAAAGTTGGAACGTTAGAAGATAAAATCCACGTAATTATAACTTTTTAGCCGCAATTTTTTTAACAATCCACTCATAACTTGAAATGTTTCAGGGGAAATCAAAACATACCTACTGCTTGTGGCCGTATTCGTTTGTTCCCTTCGCCAAGAGAAATAATGTGACGAGATCATTTCGAATTATAGTAAGTTCAACATTAAAATAAACAGTATAACATTAAATTTTGTAGCAGCTTAATTTATGCTAAACCTTAACACAATTATAGGCTCTTTATTTGACATCTCTTTAAAAAACGCTGCAAATTATTACACAATGGTTTATTATTTTTTATTTTTCTATATAGATCACTCGTCTGCAAAGCCACCAACCATCCAATATGAAAAAAACATCGATCGCATTTCGGTCAGCTTTAATTTGAACGGAGATTAGGCCTCTTTTGCGATTCACACTCGTGTTTCTGATTCATCGTACGTCCAAACTTTAAATTCTCGTAGTGAGCGAACGGTTTGTCCTACAGGGCTCCGCGTGGTCTCTAAAAATTCTAAAAATTCAATTCTATCTTAAATTGAAGGAAAAACAATACCTTTATATCAAAATTTTTTGAGTTAGGGTGTTTTCAAAATTTCAAAATTAATTTTTGAACCCTTAGAAGTGACCTACATCAACCAAAATCTTCGGGGCACAACTAGACCCCAAATGGAGCCTACAAACCAAATTTCATCAAAATCGGTCATTGCTAAGTGGCAAAAGTGCCGCGTACGGCGGACGGACGGCCAAATTTTTATTCGATTTTTGGATTCTACGTACCTTGAAACGTAAACCATCAAATTTTGAGGGGGTGTTAAAATTTTTTTTTCTTGGTCGATTCCAAAGGTTCATTATTGAAAATAATAAACCAAAATGGACATTTCTTGAAGACTTCACAATCCTTTAGGTTTCAGAAATTTTCAGTCAGACCAGATGAAGTCATCCCTCGTCCAAGTCTTGCTCAGGCTTAGTATTTGCTCAGTTTAGTTTGTGTTTTGGTCTTTAGGGGACGATAAAGCTCAAACAGCTAAAGCCCACAATGTTTTATCAACACGGCTGGGGTCTATCTATCGAAAAATGAATGGACGTTTTCACCACTTGAAGGGGAAACAGTTTCTGGAACGGATGAGACCTAGAAATGTTTTATGTATGAACTGACCACCGAGGGGTCTGCCTACAGTATGTTGAGGCGATATGGCGCCTTCCTTCTCAATTAATGCCCCCCACCACCACCGCTCCACACTATTTCTTATTGATCTTGCCTCTTGAGGAAATCAGCATCATCTACCACAAACAACGCCTTTTCGAAGATTTTACTCCGTCGACTCCTATTTTTCGAAATGATTTCAACTTCCTCGCCAAGAAGTCTTAATTACCCAGTTTTATCTTTTTGTTTACGGTCGAAGAGTACACATTTTGCAAAAGGTTGTATATTTTATACCTCTGTACATGTATTTGACTTACAAAACCTAAAATGGTGCAAATTATTACACAAAGGTTGATTTTTTCTGAGTAGATCACTCGCATTTACCATTGTCACTGCCTACCAACCATGTTTTCGCTTCTCAATCAAGTTCATTTTGAAGAAATAAACGCTTCATACTCAATCCGAAGAAATAGGGAGTAGATGTTGCCCTAATTATTAGGAAATGTGATTACTGGTTGCTAAGGACGCAAAACTGAGTACAACTCGTACAACGATTAAAAGGTTCAGCTAAAATTTGAACGGAGGTTAGGCCTATTTTGCATTTCACACTAGTGTTTCTGATTTGTCGTAAGACGAACCCTCAAGTGTTCATAGGGAGCGAACGGTTGGTTCTACAGAGCTCTGGGTGGTCTTATTCGTTTCTTAAAATTCAATACTATTTTAAATTGAAGAAAAAACAACACCTTTATAACGAAAGTTTTTGAGCTGGGGCGTTTTGAAAACTTCGACCCTTATTTTTCAACCTTCAGTTACTGATATCAACCAGAAGCTTCGGCGCACAACTAGACCCCGAATGGAGCCCATATACCAAGTTTCATCAAAACCAGCCCATGGGAACCTTGGAAAGTGCCGCGTACAGCGGACGGATAGCCAAATTTTTGGATTTTACGTTCCTTGAAACGTAAACCAACAAATTTTGAGGGGAGTTAGGCAATTTTTTTTCTTCGTCGATTCCAAAAGTTCATTATTGAAAATAATAAACCAAAAGTTTGTCGGATATATGTATAGCATTTTCACGTCAAATTGGAGGTTTTCCATTTCAAATTGGAGGTTTTACACATCAATTTGGAGGTTTTACACATCAATTTGGAGGTTTTACATTTCAAATTGGAGGTTTTACATTTCAAATTGGGGTTTAACGTGAAATATCTGCCCCCCCCCCCCTACTCACCCAACTTGAATCCAGTGGAGCACTGCTTTTCAAAAATCAAGTTGTCAGCAAGACAAATCCTCAGTGAGCCCCAAACAAACCACGACCTGTGTGACACGATAACCCGAAGCGTTGCAACTGTCACCACATCGGACTGCACAAATTATGTTATGATAATAATGATAGACCTGACAGCCGCTACTGCAGGGAGAGACTTACGTTAAAAAAATTTGTTCGTTATTTTCCGTTCATTATGTTCATTCTTACTTGTTGAATGTTACGTTTCAGTCGCTAATTTGTTGTTATTGCTTTCCCAGAATTAAACCATGTATTTCCGTCAACCTCCAATTTGAAATGTAAAACCTCCAATTTGAAATGTAAAACCTCCAAATTGATGTGTAATACCTCCAATTTGAAATGGAAAACCTCCAATTTGACGTGAAAATGCTATAACGTAATAATAGGAACTCTAAAGGGTATAATGATGGGAAAAATAATATGATCAAAATTCTGGAGGTTTATAACAAAAATTATCATCTTACTGGATACTTCGCTTTAATGAGGAGTGATCAAAACTCGTACATTATTTATAATGATTTACTCATGCAATGTTGCTCCTTATAGGGAATGGAAATGATATTGCAAACATTTAGAAATATTGGGTTTTTAAGGAAGTGGAACTATTATACTGAGTAGGTACTTATTATTTTCTTTTCCAGTAGGCAGGTAAGAAAATCTTTGAGATCCACAGGTGGAGTTCGATCTCGTAAGATATCTGGAGGGTCCGCATCTTCAGATAATGCAGGATTCATCCCCACTAAAAAATATCTCATTTTCTCCCACATTAGAACTCAGCCCGGAACTGTTTAACGCATTACTAGGGCTTTGTCAGTTCTAGGTAAGGGACCTGATGCTCCCTTCTCTCTCACATCTCCTTTCTCAGGATTCGCTCCGTGCATTCTGCTACAAGGCTCCAGTCCTTTTCACTTTCCCGAGTACAAATAGGGTGGTATCGTGGGTATCATTAGGTGGACAAACAACTGAATAATTAGCAATTTTTAAGCACTTGGAAAACTTCTATAAAACGCGCGGTGTTTTATGTTCCGTCAGGTAAGTTGTCATTCCATTAGATTTTTTTCCTTCGAAATAGGAGGAGGGATCGAGTAGATTTTTGGGATATCTATATCAGCAGTGACATTGCTGTTAGCCGCAAAGATTGGAAACAAATGCCTGGGCCCCAAAAATGTAGAATCTCTAGCACCCTGAGCCCTATCTAAAGGAATACGTATAAAATGTAAAACAAAAATATGCAGGTAACTTCTGCCAATTTGGGTGGGGGATATAGATTCCTCGCATAGAATAAAATATAAATAGAACTTGTTTTTTAATTAATTAAATTTTTCAAATCGCTAAAATAATGAAAATAAACTACTCAAAGTACAATAAAAACAACATGGTACAAGAATAAGAAGGAAATTAGAGAAACATTTCTCAAATAAGCATTAAAAACTAGGTTATATTATGAAAATGAGGTTTCAGAAAATGATTATTATTTAGGTTAAAAAATTCCTTTAAAATCTCTTGAAAATTGCTTCAAAAATCTCTTTTAAAATCTCCTTCAAAATCTTTTTCTCCTTTCTTCCTTTCTTTTCTCACTAATAACGTTATTCTAGTTGTGTCAGTTATTAAAATTACGAAGGTACTTTGTCAATGTGTACGGGATTGGTTCAACATTAATATATTTCTTTCACCTAAGCAGCTGCCGGTCAATTTACTGCCTTCATTGGGATCAGAAGTGATGGCTGCAGGTCTGCTTAAATTAAGATCCAATAATTTTGTGGCTTAAAACTTTGGAAAGAAGAATTCCATCAAGAATAAAAATTAATATGGCCCTAAACTAGTAATTATGAGTTGTTAGGTTGTAATATCAGAAATAATGTGCATTGAAATGTGGAAAGTACGTTTCTTTCTGCTTCATCTTCTGTAGGCTCAGTTGCTGTTTTGTGGGAACAATGAATCTCGTCCGACCGGATTCTTGGCACCGGAATTTCCGGCAGGAAGGTGAACGGTCAACCGTAAACAATGACGTACCTCTCCCATAAATGAGCACATCATCATCAGAATGGGAATTCTATGGAGCAGGTACTACATTGCATGGTTCACAACGCTGGAAATCGGGAGAAATAATTGCAGCGGTCACCTCGAGGAATTGTACAATATATACCTACCCAAAGAGCGATAATACGATCGTATTCTGACACGTTTTGAGGAGAACCTTCGCTATCGTTATAGATTGAAGGTACCTACTACTTACCCTTCATTGGTAATTACCAAGGTCATGTACTACTTAGCTGTTTGGGATCTTCGTACTTAGTAAAAACACGACTCTTGAAATGAAAATGTGGATAAAATATTTAAAATAGTCTGCCTAGTGGGTGAGGCAATAGCTACATTGCACCCATAACACGTTTGTATAGTTCATTATCGTCAATTTTGTATATTTTTTACGCGTTACGAGAATTTGCGGACACAGAGACAGGCTGACTCGGAACCAAAATCAATCAATCAGTCACTAATGTTTTTATTGTGAGAACCTAAGAATAGGTATGACAACGTCAGATTATAAGAGACTGAAATAATTATACTACAAATCTAAAAACATTGAACAATTTATACATACAACAAGCAATAACAGTGATAGAAAAAAAACAAGTCATTAAGAAAGAGCATAAAATACTATAAACCTTGTTCTTAGTACTATAAACTTTCGCATCAATTTTTTGGGATTATGCGGATTGAAAATCACCTCGCCGGGCTGATAGGTGCGTATATAGATTGATGTTCTGAGATAAGCTACTATATTTCTAATGCTTTTTCTTTTCGAAATGTTTAAACCTGAATTTTGAGAAATTATGATCTCATTTATTAATATTTTAATTTATTTAAGACCCTGGAAAAAGTCGAAATGTAACCCTGGGAATCCCTGGAAGGCCGCACGTGTTTGGTAAGCTTCTAACTCAAGATGTCCTAGTTTTGAGCCTTTGTTTGTGTTTGTCACACCGATCCCCACGAAAGCGTAGTCGATGGTGAATTCCCTGGATTTTATAGGCTCTCTACTACTAGGTGGTAGTTTCTACTGTGGAGGTCCACGAAGTAAGACTATGCGTTACAACAAAAACAAAATGCTTGCATACGAGTCTGCAACACATTGGGACATTTTCATGTGTGTTTTCTTATTACTACACAACAAGGTAGTGAAGTAAGGTTCATGTACCCAAGCATCAAAATAAGAAAACAGTTGATTGTTCTCTACGCAACACAGTGAGTCTATTTTATTTATTGGCATCGCGCGAGCAAGTTTTCGTGACGATTTTTCATTTTATGTGCCAAAGCAAAGACATGAAAATGTCAAAAATAGATTACTAAAAATAAATTTTCATGTTTATAAGAATAGGTATTTGTACATTTCACAAAGTTTTTGTAGCTTAGCAGTTACACTGGTTTTAGTGGCTTGATCAGAGACGAAATTTGTTCATAGGCTTCGTTTAGAAACTATAGCTCTAATAAAGCCTAACATTAGTGTTTATTTTTAAAAATCGTTATAATTAAACGAATAGTGTTTCTACCAAAAAGTTAATTTTTCGATGAAGTAGATGAGCGGATGGGGGTTTCGGTAAGTTGGAGCACCTTAAATAGGCCTTATTTGTGCTTGGCACCTGATTGGCGATGGAGTACAAGAAATTAGTAGAGATACATATCTAGTAGGGGAGAGCATCTCAAATCTAATCATGGCCATTTGTTGGAACTTACGAATACATTCGTTTTTGGTGGATTAGAGAGAAGAGCCACGTTGTATATCTTACGTATCTGCAGTAGATTGGCGATTGGTACCCGAGTAAAGGAAGTTACGAGCGAGGAAATTCACTGCAAGCAAAACGGTCCCTTGAGGACCATTCGTTGGTCCCCCGGACCCGATGTAAATGAAGGAAAGCCATCCCGTGCTGACCAAGACTCCAGAGGCGGTCAGCCACGAGGAAATTGAATATAAAGTCAAGGAAAAGGGAAGGGACGGGATCCCTTGGAAAGGGCGAAAATACATCGAGCAAAGGAACCTCAAGGGCTAGCAGTGGTCATTTAGGGCCAATTGAGTCCCTAGGGCTTTAGATTAGATGTGGTCTCAAGGGTCGATTCAACATCTGAATGGTCTCGAGGCCGTTTGCGGACGACCCTCGAGCGCAAAAGGCAAATGTTAACACGGGAAAGCGTCCTGCGGCAATTTGACGAAGACCATTCACAGCCAATGTAGGATGTAGGTGTACTTGCAGCTCAACAGAGGACCCCAAGGTACAATAAACAGCACAAATATTGGCATTGCTATAATATAAACATTTTGAAAGTTATAAGAGAGGGATTGAATTGAGGATTGAATTGTTTCGACTTGGAAATTCTGAAACCTTCCTAGGTAAGATGGAATGTATTAATTAATTTATTTATTAAACATTACGGGATTTTATTCTCTTGACCTAGTCGAGTCAAGAGACTTTTTCTCACCATCTTTTGAGGGAACCAACTACGCTATGAATAGCCCACTCACACGGTTTCAACGGACAGCGAACGGTCACCAGTCGACATTGATCCGTTTTTCGACAGTGTGAATAACATTAAGTCAATGCTATCTAAATCTAGAAAAAGTCTCTTGACCTAGTCGAGTACCTTAAGATTAGGATAAGGATTAGGGCTTCGACCTGGCTGCACAATTCCACGAGGATGGGTGTAGTCAGGGGAAGTAGGCTAGGGGCAGATCCAGCACCTAGGGGAACCACCAGACATGATCGTTGAAGACTGTTTGCCGCCTTCAATTGATCCCCCGTATCAAAGTGGTAGCACTCGTGCGAGCACACAGGTCCTAGTGACCATACCAGCAGGCAAACAGGGGACCGTCTCCCACTATCAAGCGCTCGTAATGCTCGAGTTGGAATTTCCCAGATGATAGTAAAGCGGTGGGATCAGGTACAAATTCTCTGATGACCTAGTCGAGTAGGATGGAACCCTTATATTCACAAGGTTGAGCAAGGAGGGTGAGTCGTATGAGCCATTTAACAATTTCACTAGGAAAACAATCTCAGCTTTTTCTCCTCTCCTTCAAAGAAGCAAGTCCAAGAGTCACCCGCACAGCAACATCGCAGAACTCAACTCCATCACTCCGAGCCCTTAAATGCGCGTACTTGAGGAATCTAAGTTGGATCCGCTACATCGCATCACTATGTGTTGCGTAGAAGGGATGCCAAACACAGGAGGCGAACTCCAGACGGCTTCTCACGAGGGACACATTCAACACTTTGAGGCAATGAACATTGGTAAACATGCGTGTATTTCTCATCAGAAAGCCAAGCTGTCTCGACGCTGAGGAGACAAGCTGTGAGTAAAGAGCCGAGAATGAAAGCCTAGCATCCAAGATCACTCAAGGTGATTCTTTGACTCAAGATCACTCAAGATGGAAGGTGTTTCTTTGACAATGGTGTGCCGTTGATATTGTACGGAGCTTCAATGGTCGCAATGGCCTTCGAGAAAAATATTTAGCAGCATTTACTGACATTCAGTTCCATACCATTCTTGCTGCAATATTGAAAAAGAGAGTCAATATTCGACTGAAGGATATCGACATCATCAGGATCCGCCACAGCTCGAAAAATCTTGAGGTCGTCGGCGAACAGGAAAACGTCTGCCAAGTTGGGTGGGCAGTATAGCTTCCTCACTCATTGTAACATGGACGTATAGAATCAGTTGGCGAAAAAATTATGATTCAAAGAGTTATTGAATACCAAAATATTAGCGGTCCACCGTCTAGGACCTAACCCACACAATCCCTGAAAATTTCATCGAAATTGGTTGAATAGTTGCGGAGTTTTGGTTGTAACAATAAATTTAAAGTTCGCGCATGCGCAGCGGCTATTGCTTGACCAATTTGATTGAAACTTATAGGGTGTCTCTTAGAAGTTAGTCCCTAACTAACCTCCAAATTTGAGCAAAATCGGTTAATTAGAAACCGAGGTTCCAGGAAATTCACGTTTGCGCATGCGCACTCGCTCCTATTGGTCCGAAGGTGCTGAAATTGATAGGGGACCGTCTAGGACCTAACCCGCACAATCCCTGAAAATTTCATCAAAATCGGACCACAGGTTAGTATAGTTTTGCCCGTGACAAGGATTGACCACAGACAGACCGACAGACCGACAGACAGACAGACAGACAGACACGGAACCAAAATTGTTCGGGAAGCTCTAAAACGCAAAAAGCAAGTGGAAATTTTGATTTTGGAGGACATTTTTTTTTCACTTTCACGAATACAAAGCTTCCCTACTTTCGGTAGTGAGGAAGCAAAAGCTAACCCCAGAAAATATATTGGACACGTCGTTAATAAAGACCAAAAATAGCAGAGGGCCTAAGTGAGAACCCTGCGGAACTCCTGAAGTTGGTGTGAAGGGACCTGATAGAACCGAAACCCTCTGACAGCGATCGCGAAAATATGAAGACAGCCATCTACCAAACATCCAAACATCTACCAAAACCTTAAAAAAAAAATCTACCAAACATTCAAAAAGTCTGCGAAACAAAATTGAGTTGGTAGATTCAGGTAGGTTGGAAGGCTCAATATTCTTCGAAAATTTACTGATGGTGGAAATCAGGTCGTCTGCAAGCCAAATGACTTGAAATGGGAGTCGGCTGAAGCGGAACATCGCGGACACCAGCGCGGGGAAATTGGTTCGGTGACCGACCGACCGTGCGGCGGCGGTAATGGACGGCGCTAATGGATCACATCTTGGCGGGACGCGGCGCTCAATCGGCGACGGGACGCTGACTCGTATGAGGCGCTCATCACCGGAGGCCGCCGCTAATAAGTTGCAGAGGAACGTTCGCCGGGGTAATTGATCGGAGGACCTGGAGGCTCCATTAGTCCGACGCCTTGATATGATAATCGCGAGTCCCTTCCGTCACCGCCGACACGAGAGGACATCAATGGAGCGCCCTTCGAGGCAATTATCCGACGTCCTTCCCTCCTCAAAGGGCCCGCCCTGCGGAACCGGAGTTGTACGTCAGTTAGGCGGATCTAATTTCTAATGAGTTAGAAGTACATCAAAATATCGGATTGGCATTCGGTTCTGATTTTTGTTTCCTCACTACCGTGAATAGTGAACGGTTGAACCCCGATGGGAGACCGCCCGAGTGCTCTCGAGGGGCTGAAAGAGGATCTGAGAGTTTCCGTAGAAAAAGTACACCAGTGCTCCCAACTCACCTGAGTGCTCTAAATTATGCTGAGCTGCTTCAATCTTAATAATAATAATAAATTGATAATAATGCTCTATATTTGTTCACCTTACATATCTACCATTTTTTGCCTGCTTTTAGCAGGCTTTTCGGCTAGTCTATATATCTAATTATATAAAACGCCAACCGTACGTACGTACGTACGTACGTATGCACGGAGGGGTCGTGGCAGAGGGAGAGTTGAAGGCTGGAGGGATTGGGGGCGGGAGGAGTCGGAGGGGTTGGGGGCGGGAGGAGTCGGAGGCGAGAGGAGTCGGAGGGGTTGGGGGCGGGAGGGGTCGGGGGCGAGAGGAGTCGGAGGGGTTGGGGGCGGGAGGAGTTGGAGGCGAGAGGAGTCGGAGGGGTTGGGGGCGGGAGGAGTCGGAGGGAGTTGGTGGCGGGAGGAGAGTCGGAGGAATAGTCTTTGCCTGCTTTTAGTAGGCTTTTCAGCTAGTATATCTAATATAATAAAACGCCAACCGTACGTACGTACGTATGTACGTACGTATGCACGGAGGGGTCGTGGGAGGCGGGACGAGTCGGAGGGGCGGGAGGGGGGGAATTGGAGGCGGGAGGAGCCGGAGGGAGTGGGATGCGGGGAGAGTCGGAAGAAGCGTTTTGCCTACTTTTAGTAGGCTTTTCAGCTAGTCTAATTATATAAAACGCTAACCGTACGTACGTACGTACGTATGCACGGAGGGGTTGGAGGGGTTGGGAGTCGGGAGAGTCGGCGGAATCGAAGACGGGAGGAGTTGGGGGCGGGAGGAGTCGGAGTAGTTGGGGGCGGAGGAGTGGGTGGCGGAGATAGTCGGAGGAATCGTTTTTGCCTACTTTTCGTAGGCTTTTCAGCTAGTCTAATCACATAAAACCCCAACCGTACGTATGTATGTACGTATGCACGTCGGATGAATCGGAGACGTCAGGATTTACAAGTGACGGGGGTGGGAGGAGTCGGAGGTGAAAGGAGTTAGAGGTGTCGGGGGGGGGGGGGGGGGGTTGGAGGAAAGAGCTATCTCGCGGGATAAAATTCCAACCTGTGTGAAGTGCAACTCAGTGTAATATCCCTCCCACAGATTTTGACTCGGGTTTTCCTATCATATCGATATCACAAAGACGCTATGTCCGAAAACTAGGGGTTTGAGAAAAACGCAAACGATGTTTTCACCAGTGCACAATTCCTAAAATAATGGCTTATCACACTGAATTCTATTATTTCTTCAAGAAATTCTTCAGGAAGGTCAATAAATTTTTTTTAATTTTGAGTTTTTATGAAATTAAAAAAATTAAAAATGTGGAAGATGGATAGAATAGCGATTTTTTGCTTCAAGGTATAGATACATTATCTACGATTTGTTTTTGCCTGCATGTAGCAGACTTTTCAGCTAGTACAGGTATAGTGCGTTAAAAATAGACAATGCAAGACTGTCAACAATATACAAATTCCAGTTTAAAAAATTAATTTACAATGAAAATGTGAAGGACAGTTCGGCCGGCAGCCCTAACCACCGAGCAGAATTTAACGCTCGACGGCCCTAAAGCAGGGACCGCCCCGCGAGCCGCCCCGGGCCGACGGACCACCCAACACAAAACATGACTTCGCTACCCACCACACACACCAGCAAAACGTAAATTTTTAAAAAAATAATATAACAATCACAGAAACGCTGCAAATTATTACACAGAAGTTTATTATTTTTCTATATAGATCACTCGTCTGCAAAGTACACGGCTTTGCCATTGTTACCACCAACCAACATGAAGAAAAACATCGATCGCATTTCGGTCAGCTAACATTTGAACGGAGATTAGACCTCTTCTGCGATTCACACTCGTGTTTCTGATTTATCATAAGTCCAACCCTTAAGTTCTCGTAGGGAGCGAACAGTTTGTCCTACAGGGCTCCGCGTGGTCTCTACAAATTCAATGCTATCTTAAATCGATGGAAAACAATACCTTTATATACACTTTTTTGGCCTTTTGGTTTATTGTTTTCAATAATGAACCTCTGGAATCGATCAAGAAAAATTTTTTTCAACCCCCCTCAAAATTTGTAGGTTTACGTTTCAAGGTACGTAGAATCCAAAAATCGAATAAAAGTTCCGCCGTCCGCTGTTTTTTCTTTATGTTGGTTGGTGGTAACAATGGCAAAGCCGTGTACTTTGCAGACGAGTGATCTATATAGAAAAATAATAAACTTCTGTGTGATTGGTGCTGTCTGCGGTCCCTGGAGGCAAAATTCAGCACTGGGAAAATCGATATATTGGAGAGGACGGCACCGCCTTATGTTAAATCCTTCTCCACGTTTTGAATTTAGCACATGCCACGTTTGATAAAATTTGTTGATACTCGTAAAACCTACCGTTCACTTTGCTATAAATTATTTTTTCGATTAATGCTAAACAATTTTGATACTTGGAAATTTCGATAGATAAACATTTTGATACATTGGATATTTTGATACGTTGGATGTCTGATATGCTGAATAATTTGATACTTAGAAATTTTGATAGATGGACATTTAGATACGTTGGATATTTTGATACTTTGGATGTGTGATATGCTGAATATATTGTTGCTTCGGAAATTCAGATACGTTGGATGTCTGACATGCTAAATATTTTGATGCTTTGAAATTTTGATAAATTGACATTTTGATATTATTTTCCAACTAAATCTATAACTGTATGCGTCGCTTTCTTCACTTTTTCTCTGAAGGGCTCGTTGCCCCTGGTTACTGCCTTATCCATAGCCAAAGTATGTGACAAACTGGTCCGAATTATTGTGAAAAACCCCCTTGCAGTCCCTCCAAGCAATCAACCAAATTCTCGTTTTGGCTCTGATTGAGCGGCTCGTTGAACCGCTCAACATAAATATCGGGAGAATCCCCTCAAATCCCATCCGAGAACTTGCGAACATCGTTTGTCTTTCCTTGATTCGGAATTAAGTTTGCTCCTTGAGTTGAGTTGTTAGTCTGTTTTTAAGGGAAGGAAACAGGATTACAGATCATTACATATTCAAGTTTGATCCGATTAGGGCGATTCCACCCTCCCGAATATCGTCTTTCTCGCTAATTCCTTTGATTCTACGGAGTTTTCATGAATAAATCCGAGAGGAATTTGTAGCCGATGAGAGAAAGAAAAGTCTCTATTCGTTCGTTTTCTGCGTTATCTATAATTCCCTTTTCCTCGTTAGTTTTAACACCGGATGATTCCTGAAGGATGGTCCACTTTTTTCATTCTTGTTATTTTAAGGGTTAAGAATTGACGAGTATTTAAATTTGAATCAGTTAAATCAAGGGAGGAGGGCGCACGGTTTGCTCTAGTGTAGTTATGGTATTCTGCAGTATTTTGTTGCAGGTGAGAGGAGAACAGCCAAAATATTTATCAATAAAGGTGACATATTTCACCAGCCCGAGGGAAAGAGATGAGTTTGCTCCGAAACAATTTGCGTCGGTTATGAAGTTGTATATATCAAAAGTTTGAGACAGCTCTAATAACGGCCGAGCTTACAATAATATGGAAAACCTGGAAGCCCCTCCAGCGCTGTTTAATGGATTCAGCAGATGTCGGCATTAGGTGGGACAGATGAAAGCAAGGCTTTCTGGAAGCTGCGAGGCACCACTTTGAAATTCAATATGTCTGCAACTCCAGAGCAAACCCGCAGGAGGGCGGTAATTCTCATCCTGCTCACATCTAAGACGTAATTCTGTTTACATTATTCATCCAGGAAGGTGTCAAGCTCGCTTTGGAACTAGCCGGTAATGACTTGACCCGTCTCCCGGGGCTCTTCGGTTTCCTCTGTGAATTCGCTAATAGCATCTTGAGATCTGTGTGACTCTGAGGAATTAACATGTTAACAGGTCTTAACTGTCTGTTATTGCTTCCCTTTTGGGGGATGCAAAGCGCAGGATTTCGGGTGTTTGTGAATGCCCGGGTAGCCATCAGGGAGCTGATGAGGTTCTCTGGGAAGACGAAGCGCTGATCAAACGATCATGTCTGAGGTGGGGATTTCATGTTTATTCATAGAAGGCATCAACTTCCTACTAGAAACCCGTGGTCTCGCTGGAATTGGTGGCCACAGTCCCTGGGCCTTTGCCGAAAATAAACCACCAAGATTAGACAATTTATCGTTTCATGTGTACTTGGGAGTGCTGGGCATCAAAACACCATTCCTGCAGGTCAAAAGTGAGTAGGCATTCTAAAAAAGAAATTGAATTTTGATTCTTTGTCTGATATCAATACTTTCTAAGACTTCAATTGAATATCAAATAAGAATATTGTTGAGAAAACTGATCAAGACCAGTCTATGAACTTGAGACCACTGACCAACATGAGGCCACAACGTTGAACACATAAACTAGTGGATGAAAAGATTAATTTCATGATCTGACTCCAATAGAAACTACTAAAATGGGCTCAAGCGATGAGTTAAGAAAATATAAATATAGGTAATTGTATTAAATATATTTTTGCACAATCTATGATCTAATTAAATATGAAGAAGACTTAGGTGGTAAGTGATTCATACTCAGAATTTTCTCCACAAAATTTTCTGACTCAAGATCTCCAGCAGAGCTAGATAATACCCCAAGAACAAAGGTCAAATCCAGCAAGTAAAGCAGTACATTCTGGTCGAGAACTGAACAAAAACTCTCTGAAGCCACCTGGACCATTGAGCCGTTTTCCCTCCAACTTTTATCCTCTGGAAAAGGAAATAAAAAGGAACCGAGTGGAAAAAAAGGACAGAAACTACCCATCTGAGAGAGAGGGTCGTCTCCGGAATGACTTTTTGCAGGTCAGCTCAAGTCCCTTCCTCTTGCATAAAGTCATGAGGTCCCTTGGCTGTCCCTCTGATTGAGCCTCTTTCTCTTTCTCTTTTGTTTTTATTGCTTTCTCTCCAGGATGAAGTCCCCACTCCTCCTCGAATCCGCTGTTTGCTTCGGTCGAGGTGTTTAACTCCCGCAGTCCATCACCGAGATTAAAAATTTTCCTTCCAAGTGGTCTTTTCCTTTTTTCCTCGGTGGTTTATTGCCTGGGCCCCCTCCGGTCGGCCCCTTATTAAGTCAATGGAAGAACTGGGGGTCTCTGAAACCTTTTTAAGGTTATTGACAAGTTCCTTTTTTTCTGTTGAATATAATGACTACCCAGTTGTTTTTTTTATCGTTCCAAGATAATAAAATGGCTATTGTATTAAAATCGCATTTTATTTTATGTTCCCTCATTTTAAAATGGTTATGGGAAGAAACAAAATTTCACCTGATTGAAGTCACCAAATTGATTTTATTCATCATAAATTTGAGGGAAATTTTCTTGAAATCTGAAAATTTAAATTCTAAAATAAATTTAGCATGTTGCAATGTCCAAAATTTTATGAGACCTAATTTAAAAAAATTAATTTTTGTGAGTTTAGAATCAAATTTTGAAGTTTGATAAACGCTATGTTTGTAACTGGTGTTACTTGAGTCACTTCCTTGTCCAGTGTAGATAATATCGATACCTTGAAGAGCAAAGGCGCTATGTCCATCCATCTTCCACTTTTTTTAAATTTCAGAAAAACTCAAATTCAACAAAATTATTATTGGTCTTCTTGATGAATATAACTTGAAAATTTATTGAAGAAATTAAAGAGTTTAGTGTAATAAGCCATTATTTTAGGAATAGTGCACTGGTGATAGTTTCTTTTGCGTTTTTCTCGAAACTTCGTTTTTGGACTTGGCGCCTTTGTGCTTTAAGGTATCGATATTATTGTATACTATTTACACGTTGACATTCATCACTTTCGATGATATTGTCGGGGAATGTGCAAGTAAAGCCCTCGACCCTAAGCGCTGTAGTGCAAACATTAGTTTCTCACGACCAATCAGCCCGTTTCGTTTCAAATCAAATCGCTGAGGGCGGCCAATTTCACGATGAATCATTAGGATACAAAATGAGTTACGTTTTATCGAATTATTTTTAACCAAAAATTATGAAATTGACAGGAATTGTTGTTCTATAAATCGCCGCTACGCACTTCGAAATACCTTCTGCAAAGAAATCTGCCGTTACCCCATTGGTCCATTTGCTGAGAGCTTCCTTTACTTCCTTTACATTCTTAAAGCGTTTTCCGGTCCTTCATTTTAAAGAAAGTGGGAGACGGAAAGGGCCAAGTCGGGACGGCAGGTGACTCAAAAGATCCCAACCAAACTGCGTCTGAAGTGCCGTTGTGTACTGTCATTGTCCATTTTCCTTGTCTTTTGTTTTGAATCGTCCTTTGCATAGTAAGATTAACGCAACCAGATATTACAAGTCCTTGAAAAAGCAGCGAAGGGTAATTCAATACAAAAGACGAGGAACATCGAGATCAGGTTTCAGCCTTCTTCATGACAGTGCTCGCCCTCATGTTGCTCAGTCCATAACGCCACTTTTCATGTAGTTTGGTTGAAATATCTCGTACCATACCCCATAATAATTATACCCCATACAAATTATTTGCCTAAGAAGTGGGAAAAATTGGTGTAATAATCGGCCGTGATTGAGTTGATAGATAGTCACAACATTGACAATAGGGTGTGCGCCTGGGTAGGAAAAACTGTTTATTGTTATTTTTAATCTAAGATAGACCTCATTCTGAGAATTTTGGTACCAACCGCGACCTTCTAGCGTGGGTAAATCTTTTCCTATGAATTTTTGAAGTTTCGACCGTTTATGACGTCGCAGTGGACTGGGGGTCCCGCCCAGGCGAGAGGGGCGCGTGACGTCATAAGCGGTCGAAACTTTGAAAAATAATAGAAACAGATCTACTCACGCTAGAAGGTCACGGTTGGTGCCAAAATTCTCAGGATATAATCTACTTTCGATTAAAAATCTTTGAAAAAATCAAGGCGCACCCCCCCTTACCCACAATACAGCACCAAATAGATAAATACAAAACAGAATCTTTGTTGATTATTGGAGCCTTCTTAAGTAAGGATTTTATTCATCATGTTTCCGTGGAACTCAGCCACTTTCTTCAGCATAAAAGAAGTAGTAATAATTAAGACCCATCAACATGAATGTTTATTATATCATCTTGTACTTGGTTGCTGTTGTTATTTATTATTATTGCTTGCTTTTGTTTCTTATTCTTCTTTCCAGTTTTTACTATTGTACATGGGTTTAACTTTAATTTGTAATTTTTTTCAAACTCATTTTGCAAAACTTCTTTTTTTCAAACTGCATCAAAAATAAATTTCCCAAAAGAAAAATGGTTCACTACACAATCCTCGCATTGAAAATTTGGAGTATTCTGTTTCAGTTGGCCTCAAAACCTTCAAGCGGTCAGTCGACGTAGCAAAACTCGAGACCATGTCATACAGTCTCTCATCTCATCTCTGCAGTCCAAACTTCATAGCCTGATTCGATGACCGAGAACAGCTGCTATTTACAATTCCGATTGGAGCCCGACGTTTATGGTCAAATGTTTGGGATAACTCGGTAGGTACCTACCTCATTACCCAGTTAATGAGGGGATCGATGCAGAGTAAACAACAAGTGAGGAACCAGTTAAAACAACAGATTTCAAAATGACGGGTCCCGCTGTCGATGTAGATTTGTAGACGTAGGACCTAGTTGTAGTCTTGGGGACCCCATCAGATTCACCAATTGGACATGAATGCCATGCAGCGGTTCTGCGTCTTGTACGCGGCATGTCGGTAACGTATTCGGACCTCAAATGCCTACCTAATGGTTTTACTAAACAAGAGCTTGCAATGAATTATCAATAGTACGATTGGTTCATCACATAATGAGGTAGGTAGCTCGAATATGTGCTTATGAGATCATCTCTTGATTGCATACATACAAAGCTGAGCTGCATTACGTGAACCACCAAATATCTGATTGATAATTATTCAGGATTGCTTATAATCGTATACATTCAAAGAGTAGATTCTGTTTTGATTGCTGATAGCTCTTGATTGCTTGCTTGATGTTCCCAGAGATCGAAACAGGGAATATTCCGCCATGGAGGATGAGGTGAAAGAGTTTTATAAAAATTACTTGGATGACAATTAAAATGAACCAGCCAGTTGCCTGTGCGTTGCAATGGGTCATTTTATATATTAGGTACTTGGTACTTAGATTTCAGCAAAATCTAAACAAAACTATTGAGTTTTCCAAATTAGTGACGTCCCGAAAAGAACAGGAGAACGGTTATCGGTTCAGGTATAGAAATCCCGAAAGGAGATCAAGGTTTGAGGAGAGAAAATACAAAAATATAAAAACGGCTAATCTCTAATGATTGATATTGATTTTTCAAATGCTTTATTACACAAAATAATAAAAAACAACAAACATTTTACGGCTTGAGCTATAAAGCTACAAGTGTGCCGGGGTTCGCGGTTTTTCTCCCCGTTACCAAGGTACCTAATACTACAAAACAAATTTTTCCAATATAATAATTACATAAATTACTCAATTTTCAAATTAAAATTTCATGCTTTACATTCACATTTATATTTGATATTAACTTTATTCAAAATTTACATCAACTACTCATTTTTTGTTGAGAACAAACACACCTCACTGTAACAACAAACAATAAAAAAAACTCATCAAAAGGGTGATTATCTAAATTTAAATTTTCAACATTCTAACCAGTTATCACAGAATATACTTCTTAAAAATTTTCTATCGAATGCTAATGAAAAGCCCAATTTAAAACTCAAAAATTAAATTGCGCCGTTAATTCATTCCTGTCCCTCATGGCATTTGTAACAAACCAACCCAGCTTCATCCAATTTTTCCATTCAGATACTCCACTGCCATTTCTACACTGATGAATCTAGATCCAAAATAGTTCTTCCTTAAATTACCAAGTATAGGGCATCTCGCCAAAACATGGATCAACTTTTCATCTTCACCAGAGCATAATATTATGTGCCCCATATTATGGTTTCTGTCGTACTTTTTGCAATTAAGATTTAACATTTCACATCTGGTTTCACATATTATTTTCACTATTACATGACTGAGATTCGGCTGTTCCATGTAGGTGGGGGGACTCAAGTCTTTATACAATAAATGGAAACGTGCATCTGAGGCATCCGCTCTACATTTTTCTACGAAAGTGTCCTTCATTTTCGCCTTCAAACACTCCCATTGCTGGAGTATACCCTTCTTGTACCAAGAAATTTTATTTTCCATAACTTCTAGCGCTACGATTTTTGTATTTCGCTTTCACCACGTATTTCATGAACAAATCAAAAGTGTACATGTACATCTGTTCGAATATCTAATGAACAATGAAAACTTATTTAGGAATCTGGTTTATGTTAAAATTTGAATCCAACTGCCATAATTAGCCCCAAATGATTGCCAACACACAAAAATTTAAATTTTGCTAAAAAATTTGTAATTGGCATCTGAGAATAATTTATATCACTGACGTGCAAAGTAATAGTTTCGAAACAAAGGCATCCAAGAATAAGTGATTAGATTTGGATCCTGCAATTAGCGAATTTTCCAAGAAAATTGAGGTATTGCAATAAAATCACAATTTTTAGAAAGGAAAATATGTAGAAAACAAGGGTTTTTCCTGTTTTTGTGTGTGTGTGTGAAAATTACTGTCCTAATCTTAGTTAAATTATGGTATATTCGGAATCAGCGCATAATTTCTGATAGAAGTATCTCATTCCAGAAAACCGAAATTGTCCGAAAATTGGTCTTTTGCGGACCAGCAACGCGTTAATCGTAACAACTCAATGACACCCGGGTGGGTACTCTATGAGTTCGTAGATTTGAGTAGAGCATGAATAGAATATAGACTACCAAGTATCGTTTACTGAAAATAAATGTTTGAAAATGCTCAATTTTCATGAGTTTAGACGAGTAAAGTTTTTTGAATGAGGTTTTCGAAGTAAAAAAAATGAAACTTAAAATTTGCTCATCTACATTTGCAATCTTTGCTCATTTTATGCTGCACGAATGGAATTTTTTACTTCATGATCGGTAATCGTAATTATATCCTGATGTGAGAACACTGTTAGTATTATAAACCTTTCCTTTGTTTCAAAATAAATAAAAATCACACTTTTGTGAAGGATTCAAGTGAAAATTTCCCCAAGTAAGCTGTAAAATGCTAATTAGAAATCCTTTCGTCTTTATGATGCAAATTGCGTGTCGACTGTACGACATTGCACGTGTTAATTCTCGAGAATCTAAGTGAGATTAATTTCGGTGAGGTCGCCGAGTATACACTGAGATGGTAATATGCTCAGATTGGGGGAGAGACAGAGGGAAGCAGGGGATGGTCGTGGGAGAAAAGGTTGAAACTTAAGCCAGATAATTAGAGACGGTGTGTGGTTTGATGAATATTCAGAGTGGTCCGGAGCTTTCTTTGCACCCTCGCCACACCCTCGTACTCAACGACCTGCTGGTCTTGCAATTAAAGCGGGAACTTCCGGATTCCTTCAGTTTTTTCTTCAATTTCGCGAAAAAAATTTCCTGTTGCTTTTCTTCAACACTTTGTTGTTATTCCTTGTTCGTATTCTAGTTTGCTGGTTTCTCGCTCACGATTGATCTTACGACTTCATGCACAAATTGAGGTGATATTTCGTAGCACTGAGATAGAATCCTATAAAAAAACAGTGTTCAAGTGGTAGACCCTGTTCAATGCACGTTTTCAAACCAAACTGGTTATTGAAAAGTCCAAAGATTCTTTTACTGTAGGCTCATATTCTTTAGGCTGTAGTTACCCAATTGGGTAATTGCGGGAATATAGGAAGATTGTTCAAACTCCCAGCCTAAAGAAATAGTTCATATCAGTCCGCCAGACTCTGAGGTTGAGGTTGAGGGAATTTGTAGCAGGCTATCAGCATTTCTTGTGGAAAAGGTATGTATATTTGCTAAATACCCAAAATTACCCATCAAATACTCTAGCCTATTAAATGAGAGGATTTTGAAGAGCAATAAGCCAATTCTTCTGAAGGAAGAGATTGATTGATTGATTCTTTTTATTTATCGACCAGGGAATGCTTAGGGCCTGGAGGCCCTCTCTTCCAGCATCCCTGGAGCAAAAATAACAAATATCCTCTTACAATCGTGATACTTTCATATATATATATCTACACACACAATTTATATAAAAATTAATGACACTCTTATGAGTTTACTTGTACTTCACACTTTTATATATTTTAACATAAGTAATTCTAGGTTCCTTATGGTTAATAAGTTCACTTTATTTATTGTTTAGTTAATCTCTCATTTGTTATTCTTTCTGCTTAATGCACTGTCGTTTCTTATGATATACTTTAATTTACTTCTATTGTCGATAATTTAGGTATGTACGCATTCGTTTCTAATATTCCTCTTATAACTTTTTCCGAAGTGTGTTCCTGTGCTTTTCTGTGCTCTGCTATAAATCCGAGTTCCCTGCACTGCGAAGGACCTGCCAAAGAGGGTGATTCGGTGGGCTGACACTTGCATGATTTGCTCTCTATTTCTTGTGCATTTCGAATGAACTTGTGACATAAATAGGAACTCGTCATGCAAATACTTAGGCCTTCGAAATTTCAGGAGTTCAAACACCATCACAGCAATTTGAAGTTTTTTCCTTTCTCTCACCTTAAGCCATCCCAGTGCTTTGTAATGGGGTGTGAGATGGTCGTCTAGCTTAAGTCTCAGGACGAATCTGATTGCGGAATTTTGTGATTTTTGCAGCTTGGCGAGAGAGAGAGAAAGAGATTATCTACACTACATCGGATCATCTAAAAAAATCGTATTTTGGATACGAGGAAGCTGTATCGAGGGTGAAGTGGCAACATGACTTGAGATAGGGCTGGACAACACGATCTATCTGAAATGGTGGAAAACAACATGACCAAACTACCTTTTTTGGCATGTTGAGTTTTTGATATCGTTGGATCCACAATCTCCAGCTGTTGATGATGTCCTGCTGTAATGAGAAGTTTCTAGGTTGAACAACGATAGCGCTGAAATCGCCAAGAGAACCAACACAGCCTATCAGATAACATGACCTGTCTGACTTGTTTCATCGTGGTTTGAGTGAGTTGAGGTTGGGTGTTGACGCATTCGTTCTATCATTAGTGAGTAAACAATGAAATCATTCAAATGTTTGCTTACTATGAAGTATGAAACCTGTATAGCAGTGTCTGATAATTTTTTTTCTCGTCAGGAATGCTGAATGCAAGTGTAACACAGTCTTAAAAAGTTCAATGTATACAGGGCCTATATTGTAGGCTATGTTGTCGATTGCTGTAGCGACATTTTCCCCCAGACATGCTATGTTGGCTATAAACAGTTTTTTGCGTCTCCTGAAAAATTGCAAAAAACACTTAGGGCATGTTGTTTTGCACCATCTTAGATAGGTCGTGTTGTCCAGCCCAATTTCAAGTCGTTCATGTTGCAACTTCACCCTCGATTTGCCAGACTCCCTTTATTCCGTTTTCAGCGCATACGAAAAAATCCATTCATGCAGCATGAGTTAATGTGAAATTTTTGAAGAAATCTTCAAAGCTACGGTTAAGAAAATCGAAAAACTAGCTTTATGAAAGAGTAGTCAGCCCTGAGGGTAGTATCGTACGCACAAGTATTTTATTGTTCAATGGTCGTATATATACATATATATTCAATTTGTAGTACATCATACCTACAGTAATCTGTGCATGTAGTAGTGTTACTGTATGCATGTAATCAATATTCATGTTCTACTCGTCTCCACGAACTCGTAGAGTACCCACTCGGCTATTGCATTTTTGGGTACAACGAATACACGCAGGTTTTCATTGCACACACACACATATATAATATCTATAATAATATTATGCACCTATCTATGCAATTTTACAATTTTTGCACATTTTTCAATTTTAGAAATTGTGCCTAATTTAGAAAGTTTATGCTGAATCCGGATGTACCTACCATATTTTACTATGATTAAGATCCACAAAAAACGGGGAAAAACGTTTTTTGGGCTATTGTTTGAAATTTGGTCCCCTTAAGTTTGTCTAAAATGTCTGGCAAACCCATTTTTTTATTAGTTTAATTTTCCTTGAAAATCTGAAAAAACAGACATCCTAGGAATTGTGGGCACAGTTTCTTTTTTTTGAACCATAGTGGGACGTCCTAGATGCCTTATGGTTCCCGAGGAACATTTCAAGAAGGGTCATTTGACCATTGAGCTCTGTTAGTAATCGATAATCCCAGGATCGATACTGTTTTTCGAAAAAGTGGGGGACCATCCCGATCCAAGGGATCTCAAGGCAGGAGGGGGAGGGTGTTCGAGACGGGAATCCTGCTCGGGGCATGAACGCAAGTGTTCGGCGAATTAGGTACGGACCGGCGAATGAGAACCGGACCCCTGCACAAATATCTGGCCCCCCTCTAATCCACCTTGGTAAACAATAACACCGCCGCGACTGTTGACTGACTCTGCCCAAACACTCCCTTCCTCGCCGATCCACGGAGAAATCTGCATATTCCTCATCCTCGGTTTCAGCTGAGCTGTCTGCGCCTTGAATTAGCAAATTAAGGTGGTACTTGGAGCAGCTGCTAGGCTGTTCCGCTTCCCTTCCTCTGTAATGGAGCCTTAAGCATGCCGCATCAAAATATGTCTGTACAGGTTGTAACACTTTAAGAACGTCAATCCGAAGAATTTCTATTCTACAACTAATTTCTGATCGAAAATACTTCCTAGCAATTTTCGTTTAACCCCTTGTTTTTCCAAGTTTTTTCATTTAAAGATTTTTTTCGTTTTTTTGACCTTATGACACTAAAACGTCCGTAACTTCCTTTGAGTACAGTAAACAATTAAAACTAAATTATACCGTTGAAAAGAACGTTAAATTTCCTATCTTTCTGATGGAAAATTAAAGTTTTTTAAATAGGCGAAACGGGTGAAGAATGAACTTGAAGAGGAAAAATTGTCAAATCTTGAAAATCTCAACTTTTTTCAACCGCTCATAAATCCCTGCTTTCCATCGTGTAAATGCTTGCCTGTAAGTCTAATAGTTGCACCAAAAGCTCACCTTTCTAACGGTTTAATAATTTTCATTTTTAAAGTAGGATTTATTACAGAACTTTGTGTTTGAACTGAGATTTTCCACATCAAATTGGAGGTTTTCAACATCAAATCGGGTCTGTTTGGGGCTCACTGAGGATTTGTCTTGCTGACAACTTGATTTTGGTTTATTATTTTCAATAATGAACCTTTGGAATCGACCAAGAAATTTTTTTTTTTAACACCCCATCAAAATTTGATGGTTTACGTTTCAAGGTACGTAGAATCCAAAAATCGAATAAAAATTTGGCCGTCCGTCCGCCGTCCGCCGTACGCGGCACTTTTGCCACTTAGCATTGACCGATTTTGATGAAATTTGGTATGTAGGCTCCATTTGGGGTCTAGTTGTGCCCCGAAGATTTTGGTTGATGTAGGTCACTTCTAAGGGTTCAAATTTGAATTTTGAAATTTTGAAAACGCCCTAACGCAAAAAATTTCGATATAAAGGTATTGTTTTTCCTTCAATTTAAGATTCTATAGAATTTTTAGAATTTTTTGAGACCACGCGGAGCTCTGTAGGACGAACCGTTCGCTCGCTACGAGAATTGAAAGTTTGGACGTACGATAAATCAGAAACACGAGTGTGAATCGCAAAAGAGGCCTAAACTCCGATCAAATTATAGCTGACCGAAATACGATCGATGTTTGTCTTTATGTTGGATGGTTGGTAGCTTTGCAGACGAGTGATCTATAGAAAAATAATAAACCATTGTGTAATAATTTGCAGCGCTTTCAAAAACAGTGCCCCGGTGGATTCAAATTCAATCCGTCATCCTCCAATTAGAAATAGAAAACCTCCAGTTTGATGTGTAAAACCTTCAATTTGACGTGAAAATGCTGAATTTTAACAATAATTTATTAGAAAAGATAAGGAAGCATTGAACTAAACTCGATGATTTCATTCAATTTAATCAATGTAAAACCACAAAAAGGGTGCTTTGCTGAATAATGCATTAACCCTGTTCTTGGCATAAAATCAAATCGCTGGCAAAAATAGTTATTTCTTTTTTCTTCTATTAATTATTGTACTAATCAGGAGTAACTGAAATTAAAAAAAATGTAGGATGTATTATTTACCTGTATTCAACAGCATGGTGACATATATGACATACCTACCTTACATGTCACTTTGCCGAGCCCTGGGTTCCGTGGGCGGTGACCTGTCACTTTTGCAAAGCGGGAGATAGATAAGGGAACTTCATTCTAATTTTTTCTCAGGTCAATAACTTTATTATAATGTTAAAAGCGAACAATCTTGATGTGTGTGGTACACGTGAATGCACATAATTTCCTTGTAGTGGGGGGCATCATTTTCTTGTGGTGAGGTTTTCTTCTAGTGGGGTATCGTCTGTGTCGGGGAAGCCACCAGTCACTGACACTATTCCTCCACCCGAGAAAACAGCACTTCATGGGATATGGAGTTACTTGCATCTTCAACCTCAGAAAACTCACCAGTTCGAGGAATAACGGCTGACATTTTATCAGCTCAGTTCTGAAAATACACCTGGAAATTGCTATACACCTTATCCATGGTAGATTGCATAAATATCGACACAAAATTAAATTTTTATTGACTGAAACTCACAACTGGGACTTGGAAAAGTATCACAGGAGTCACCATAAACTTTAACTGGCCTTGAAAAAGTGACAGGTCACCATCAACTTTACCTAGCTTTGGAAAACTGATATCTGCGTCACCTCACTGTTTCCGCCCATTTTTAAAACAGAACCAAATTGGGAACGTATTTATTAATTTTTTTTTTACCGAATCTCGATAGGTAGTGTAATAAATGTGAAACATATTTTTATTTTATCGAAAAAAGATAAAAATAGACAAAACAGCTGTGTGAACTTACCTCCCTCAGATGGTCGCCCATGCCAGTTCCCAAGCAGAAAACAGAATTGTCCTTTTCTCGGTGTGTGAATTGCCTTCAAAGCAATGTTGGCAATTTAAAGCTGGGATCTCAGGGAAAACTTTTTTTATATCGAGAAAAGGTGGCGTTGCCTTATGTCACTCCTTAAAATTCCTTTACAGGTTCTTATTTCTATTTTAGAATTTTTTTTTGTAAATGATGCATTTTGTTTGGAAATGTTGGTCTGTTTGCAAAATATTGACTTCAATTTGAAAATTATTTAATATTTCTAAAGGAAAAATGTTGAGTTTTGAGAGTCATATCATTGGGGAATGCTTGAGGTGCTTGCGTAGCAATATTGGATGTTGCAGTGTTTTGTATTGCACAGTAATGGTTCATTTAAGAGACAGAGTTTCATGAGGACACCTGAAAAACATTTTTTCCTAAATCCATCCCCTTGATTTCGGTCATTCTGAAGAAGCACTGCCCGATCTCAACCCGTCGAAATGTCTTACACTACGCATAATACAACACCACATTGGGGGAGGGACAATTTATGTATTTCATATCCAGTCGAGTATATGACGCAAGAGGAAACGCATCTACTAGAAAACGTCGGAAAACATAAAAATAAAGATGAAAACCTTTCCCGCTCCCGAGGAGAAAACTGTTTACCCCATCTCCATTCATATGGGGATATTTCTCTTTTTTACTCAAGAAGCGGATTTTGTTTGGTTGTATAAGTACGCGTTATATAAGGCCGTAATAACAGTGAGTGATCCCTTCCCCACCCTCGAGGTTTCAATGCTATTACCGGCGGATCCTTCCTTCCTCCACAACACGGTCTTGTACCTCATCCCTCCTTCCACATAACACGAGGGGGATTGAAAATAAATATCTTTCTTCTCTACTTGAAGGCAAAACCGAATTCCATTAGTGAATACCCCGTTTTTTTTGCTTCCTATATTTCCCTCTGCCATACCTTCTGGAAAACAGGTAACGTAGAGCTGACGTGGGATATGTGTTGAATAATTCAACGGTGAACCCTTTACCGTCAGACACATCTTTAAGAGTTTCTTATGATTTAGTCTTGAAAGACAGTCTAAGAATAGTAGTGAATGTTTTTCATGTTGTTTATCTTTCATCCACTCTAAAAACAACTTTCGTGAAGGAATCATCCCTCACGTGAACAAATATCCTTCACTTATTACATAAGTGAAGGATCTGAGAGTAAAAGGTTCTTATTTAGCGACCATCGAGCTAGATAGCTACTTTCTACTGTTATTATACCATGTAAGTGAATATTGAAAAGGTACCTACAAAAAAGTGGGCTGTCGAGCATTGGATCTAAGGGTTCTAGAAGGTGTTCCAGAAGTTGACACCTCAAAACTGCCCACCATAAGTCAATCTGAATTAGAGTTTTTTAAAACTACTAATCAATAACAACTTTAAAACGATAGGATATATAGAAGGAAATAATGCGAATTAAATGAAGAAAAAAAGATTTATGTTTTACTGAAACTCTGGGTGGTCTTTGTTGAGCCTACGTGCTGCAGGTAAATTTCACCTTCTAGTTACAAATCTCTGTGGGTATATACAACGAAACTTGGATACTTATTATGCTGCTAGGTTGTGTATATTCGACTGAATGAAGAATAAGAAAAATTCAGTCAGAATCTCGACTGATAATCATAAAACCCCAGTTATATTCCATTGTAATTCATATTTAAAAGCACTCAGTACCTATTTCGTGGTATTATCCTCTGTTCGTCCAATGAACGGCTGGAGTAGTTTCTTAAGGTTGTCACTTTGTGAAGAAAATCATGAAACTATTGTTGAGAATTTTATGAATGTATTTCGCTTGAGAAAATATTTTGACTTGTGCCATCAGAGTCTAGTGTGTTTCAACTTTATACAATGGCATGAAAAAGGTTAAAATGTGGACAGTGTTGAACCAAAAAAGGATTAAACCGATCAGAACTATAGCTTTTCCGCGTCAAATTAAAGGTTTTCCGAAACAAAATAAAGGTTTTCCATTTCAAAATAAAGATTTTCAATTTCAAAATAAAGATCTTCCATTTCAAAATGAAGATACGTTCACTGTAGCGGACTGATTGGTCACTGATTGGAATCAGAAACGCCATAACTTTAATAAAACAAGACAAGGACAGCCTGCTTGTCCATTCTCTATCGAGTTTAATATCCTATTCCTTATGCATGATCAGGGAGATTTCTGCCGCAGCAGCTGAGAATGATCTATAACATTATTAGTTTTGTTTTGTTCATTTATGATCGAGTTCCGTTTTTTTGTTCAATGTTGTCAAAAAACCAAAAAAGTTAACAATGTACATCCATGTACATTGTTCACATTTTTCAATAAATTGATTTTTTTAGTCCTTTTTTTGTTCAATGTTAAAAAAAAATTCAATTGAAAAATGTTAACAATGTATATACATTTCTAACATTTTGTTGTGTTTTTGACAACATTGAACAAAAATAAATTTAAAAAAAAAAAAAAACAAAAAAAAAAACAAACGGAACGCCATCAAAATTGTACAAAACAAAACTAATGCTGTTATAAATCATTCTCCGCTGCTGCTGTAGAAATCTCCCTGATCATGCATAAGAAGTAGGATATCAAACTCGATAGAAAATGGACAGGCTGACTGTCCTTGTCTTCTTTCATAAAGTGTTTTAGTCTGATATAGTGAACGTATCTTGAAAATCTTCACTTTGAAATGGAAAATCTTTATTTTGAAATAAAAAACCTTTATTTTGTTTCGGAAAACCTTTAATTTTGTCGCGGAAAAGCTATATAATAAATTTTCTAATAAAAAAATGTTCAAAAAAGTTGAGTAGGTCGTTTTATAAATTTGGAAATATCAAAACGATTGGTGACTCTTTTCTATGAAGAGGTCCCACTGATCTACCCTCAGATCACAAGATCGCGAGAAATCTGTTTCCAGCAAAATCGTTTGGTATGTTTGCGCGTGTACACATATTAAATTCATAGGAAACCATTTCTAGATAAAATATAACTTGACCCAAGTATTGTCTAAAAAGTTCATCAATTTCAGTGACAAATAAAAAGCGAAAAACCGTTGGAAAAATGGGTTCATCCAAAGAAGGAACAGTCATCAATACATCATTTCGGATTCAGCACCCCGAGAAACCCTAGATTGGATAATATTGCACGCTTACTCAACTTTGAGAGGTAATTTTTGTCGTTTCGCTGTTATTTATTTTTATTAACTTATTGTTTTATGTCGTGGTGGTCGACATTTATATAAGACATTTTATAATTGTGACATGAGGGCATTACAGCGGCAGACATATTTAATATAACAGCAAGATATAAGAAGAGCAACTAAATCACATTACAACAATGTAATATAATAAATTATTAATATAATAATTGTAATATTATTACAATTATTATATTAATAATTTATTATAATTTTAATAATAGTTTTAAATAAAATTTTAGTTAAATTATTATTTTATTTTTATAACATTTATTAAACTCATTATTATATAGGTTATACTTATTACTTATTAACTTATTTATGATATCATGGTAACAAACTGAAAAAGGACAAAAAACAATAAATCGGAATTATGGCAATAGCTTTTTGGTTTTGAAGGTCCTACCTTTCCAAACAACTCACTGCGTGTAGACAAACCCGCTGGGAAAAGCTCATCTCTGAGATCCACGAGAATCGAAAAACAATTTGCGGGGTAGTAAGTAACCCTCATATTTACGGTTCCACCGGAGTGTACAGAATGTCTGTTTTGCTTGTATCTCATTTGGTACCTTCCCCCCTTTCTGTGGTATTTTTCAATCACCGCTCAACCGTGAACATTATTACGGTTGGCGGTTCTCGAAAGTACTCGCTGGCTTTAGGTGGTTATGCCTCATTTGGCCGGTAACATCAATGTTTTGTAATAGCCGCGGGCCATCTGCTTCGCCGACGGTCGATCCGAGGGAGAAGATGATGAAGAAAAACACTTTTCTGATTAATTTGTGGCGGGTAAAAAATTCCCGAGTTTGTACAACTAGGGGCTTTGAGCTTTCCGTCTACGCAATGTTGCATTTTATTATGTTAGAAAACCCACTACCATCATAGACCGTTACAAATAGGTTGCCCTGTAGGTACTGAATTGCTAATGAAAAATTTTGTATTTTGTTATTTTTCTATTAGAAAGATCTCAGTTACTGCTTTACGAGAAGGTGGAGCATTAGGGGCATTCGAGATGAGTGGTAATTTAGTGCACTAACTCCATACTAATTTAGTGGAAACCCACCCAACTTTTCTTTGTGGGGTTTTACTTCGACTACCTTTATCTGCCAAGACACCTCACTCAAGTACCTCAGTGGGTTGATCCCAGCTAGACTCAAACTTCCTTTGTAGGCTTGACACCCAACGTATCTCGCTGGGGGAGATTCCTCGTTTTCGGGTGACTCGTGGTAAATTGACGGCTGTTCACAACAATAGGGCACGAAAACATACGACTTAAAGGTAATAAGCTTGAGTATTATCGTTAACTGAAATCTGGGTTCCTCTAGATTGATTCATGGAGTTTTCGATTGCCCAATTAGGGAGGTGATTTTTGCATTTTGGTCCTCTAGTCCTAGGTATCGTGGAAATATGAATGTGTTTTGACATCTCCTCTTACGCACACCCAAACTAGATCTCTCAAAATTCAGAGTTTATTCCAAATTTAACTTTAACATCAAACAAATTGATAATTGAAATGTACTTATTGTTAATTTTGAATGTCAAATAATAATAATAATTAATAATAATAATTTGAATATGAACTTTAGGATTACCTAATAATAAACTCAACTGTAATGTATGAACGATGGAGATCTAACTTTGATTAATCAATACATCATCATTTGATGAGAGAAAACTGTAAGTTGATTCAACCTAACTCGTAGATGATTAATGTGGGTTATAACTTTTATGACTAAAGACTAAATATGACTCTAGAGTAACAATAATATACAGGGTGTAACACGAGTGGTTCAAGCCCTTTCTCCCTCGTGTTTTACAACTAATTTCCGACAAAAAGTGCCTCCTGACAATTTTTTGTATCCCCACTCAAAATGCCTTTTTTTCACTTAAAATTTTTTTCTCGTGTTTTTGATCTTTGCTCAATAAATCTACCATAACTCCCTCAATTCAAGAGTTAGCTCAAATCTGAAAATTCCTCTGGAAAGTGCGTTAAATATTCAATTTTTTTGATGCCCAATAACATTTTTCTAAGTAGAGTTGAGATGTACAAACGACGTATGAAAAGCAAAACTCGTGAAAATCTTGAAATTGCTTGTTTTTTCAGTCGCCTGGTAACCATAACAATTCTTGACACAGAATTTTGAAACTTCCCTAAAAAGTGCGCAAAAATGTCAGCTTTTCAATGGTATAATCAAAAAATATTTTACAACCAAATTCAAGGGAGAAATTTGTGTTTGAACGAGGAAAAACGTGAATTTTTTCAACGAAATCAGCTAACTCTTGAATTGAGGGAGTTATGGTAGATTTATTGTGCAAAGATCAAGAACGCGAAAAAAAGGCATTTTGAGTGGGGGTACCAAAAAAGTCAGGAGGTTTTTTTTGTCCTAAAATAATTGTAGAACACGTAGGAGAAAGGTCTCGAACCACTCAAGTTACACCCTGTACATTTCAATTGGAGTTGTACTGCGACGTCGATCAAAATTGTCATCTATCAGGATTCAGATATGACTTCATAAGCCCTTTAATTGTGAGGTGGCATCTCAACATAGAATGTGAACAATGACAAAATATTGTTTTATTTCGTAGAAAATTGTACAGAATCTGATTGCATAGAACGTAAAGGTAATGTCAAGATAAAGTGTAACTGTATAAAATCATGTAAAAAGAGTAAAATACGTAGTTTGAATTAAAACTTTCAAGGTACACATTTAAGATTGCTTTCGTCTAAGTACTTTTATTTTGATAGGTACTAATTTCTTTTTCACTTTTATTTTGGCAAACTCTACATGTTAGAGTGACCAAGTCATTTTCATAGCCCCTTGTAGTCAAAAGAAGTATCTATTAATAAAGCATGTTTTTCATTAACTCATTCAAACCCTTCAACTTATTACCAAAACATGTTTTTTGAATATGGGGTCTCTCCTTTTCTTTCAGCTCTCTTCCTTTCATCTATACTCCACCGGTTGGTTCAGAGACTTGTAACTATTTTTAGACGGAATGGATGCGTGTTTCGCTGTGGGGAACAACAGTCGTTCGGTTGTCGGCGACCCTCCAAGGTCCGCGTCAACAGCTTCAACTCATCAAATAATCGTCACACAGTTCAGGTGGGTGTGAAGCTGCGGGTCAGTTCTTCGCGAATCTTCCGACCAAGAATCATCATCGTATTCTGCAAGGTTAGTAGGAACTTCTATTTGATATTATCTTGCTGGTTTAGAATAGGTATCTACCTAGTGTTGTTACCAACGTCCGTTCCCCCAAACGTTGGTTATCCTATGGACAAGGCTGGTATCTACCTAAAACATCTGATAAAAAGCCTGAGTTGCGTTAGACACGAGTTCAAGATAGCAGTAGATCCCGTTCCAGGAATATTGACACCAACCTTACTTCTCTTCAATGAGTAGTTTTTATTTTATGATTTTTCAAAGTTACTGGGATATGTGACTAATCTCTGGTCGAGGGGTTCCTGCCAAGGGAACCCCTCGGGTGCAACGATAACACTAGTTCCAGGATATTTTAAACAAAATTTTAGAATAAAAACTACCTATCTTACGAAAATTGTTGTCGAAACTCTTAGAATGGAATATACTTTCATTTAAAAATATCAAATACAATTTTCTAAAATCCCATTTCTCAGACTATCACGTTTTGTGGTTCCGAAATCCCAAAAAAACATATCGCGCAGGTTTAATGAGGGTTAGAAACAAAATTCTCTCAAATTGTGATATTTATGGCTCCAGGCACTACTCTATTGTCAATAATAGTCTTGACAGTAGATTATTAATACAAGACAAGTTGATCAGTGTATTTTAGTATGATCAACACTAGGTTTTTTGCACTTTTCCTTTCAAAAAACCAAGTCAGTCTCGATCAAAAAAAAAAAAAAAAAAAAAAAAAAAATGATAATAATAATAATAATAATAATAATAAAATAAAAATGAATTAAATTATTAGGTAATTTTTTCAAAAACTGGAATGAGTATCAATAATTTATTTAGGTTCACACGTCTTTTACAGCTCATGACCTCACAGTAGTTACGAGTATTGTTCAGAGAGCTGTTTGTACATTTCTGAACACTTCTTTATTGTGTTAGGTCTTACTTGTGCATTCCAGACGGTATCTCTGCCTTTGGAAACCATAATAAATAATTCGAGACAGTTCAAAATTCCAAGGACCAAGGGAAGGTGGGGGGAGGGGGGTCCTCTTGGCTGTCAGGGATAATATTAACACGTGGGTCTGATAAATCTCACAATAATTGCTCATTTATCGATAGTTGATTCCAGGTAGTTTCATGCGTTTCTAAACTGAACCCTACCTTAACCCTGAACCCTACCTTAACTGAACCCTACCTTTACCTGAACCCTACCGAAACTGAACCATACCTTATGTACTCGTTTTACTATAACAACATAAGTACAAAAACACATAAGTGTCCTAGGTATTTAACTATAAGCGCATTTAACTTGTCTTATCTTGAATTAAATGTCTAAATTTGTTGATTCAAAAAATTGACCTTCTTCGATTGAATTGAAAATTTTTGGTTTTCAGTCAGTTCTTAAGAAAAAATGAATGTGAAAATTTGAATAATAAATTAGGTATATCGTATATGATTAATTTATAGTTTACGTAATATGAAATAAGACATGCCTTTGCAGTCTTGGAAGCTGTAAAACTCCTAAACATTGAGCCAATCTGAATCTAAACGTAGAGAGTACGAGTAAAAAAACAGACGATACATGATTGCATTAATAGATATCGTTCATTGTAATGAAGGCTGAATAATTTCATGTCTGGAAACACTGGCTCAAGTTCGTTATTCTGTCCACAATGTAGTTCTTTCCCATTACGCCTCCTTCAAAAGGAGTTTGTTAGGGGAACTAAGCTACAGTTTAAACTCTAAGTTAATTAACAGTGCTTATTAACAAAACCACATATTTATTGAAGCTTAAGGCCGGATTTTGGTTATTCCTGACAGTTTCCTTTGTTAGACCCTCAACTGGCGATGAGTTGACTCGTGCTGCCAATTATCCAACCTCACAGCCCGTCTTCCTCTTTCAGCGCTATTACAGTTAATTTGGTTGAAGAGCCGCTTCCAGAGTCGTCACTGGGTTCGTCTTGTTATGACAGCACTCGGCCGTTATTATACAGGAAATGCCCGTTCAGCAAAAACAATTGAATAGTTCCTCCAGCGTTTCTTTGTTTTCCCCACTTGATTTTCGACCGTGCAGAATTCATCATTCATAATTTTCATGGTCCATACTTTTACGCCGTTGAAAGAATGTTGTTCAAATCAACATATGAAAATCAAAAATTTTCGCAGGAAAACAAAAATGTTTATGGGCACTGTACTTGACATTTCATTTCTCGAAGAACAAATTTTTTTTAATCAACCGTTCAAATACAGGAAATTCCCTATCTGTGGTAATGTGGGAGCAACCAATTTGAAGTTAAAATAACTGCCTACTCACCTAACATGAAACATGCCTGTAACATGCATGTAACCTGAAATAACGCGCTATTACAGGTAAATAATAGAAATTCCGGGGACAGCGGTGTGGCTACGGTCGTTGGGGCGTCGTTGTTTGGCGGTGGACTTTGAACCGACGCACAAAAACGCTGCAAATTATTACACAATGGTTTATTATTTTTCTTTCACAGATCACTCGTCTACAAAATCACCAACCATCCAATATGAAGGGGGAAAAAAAAAAATCAAAATCACCAACCATCGATCACATTTCGGTCAGCTCTAATTTGAACGGAGATTAGGCCTCTTTTGCGATTCACACTCGTGTTTTGATTTATATATATATATATATTTCAATATAAACCCTTAAATTTTCGTAGGGAGCGAACGGTTTGTCCTACAGAGCTCCGCGCGGTCTCAAAAAATTCTAAAAATTCTATAGAATCTTAAATTGAAGGAAAAACAATACCTTTATATCAAAATTTTTTGAGTTAGGGCGTTTTCAAAATTTCAAAATTGATTTTGGAACCCTTAGAAGTGACCTACATCAACCAAAAGCTTCGGGGCACAACTAGACCCCAAATGGAGCCTACATACCAAATTTCATCAAAATCGGTCAATGCTAAGTGGCAAAAGTGCCGCGTACGGCGGACGGACGGCCGAATTTTTATTCGATTTTTCGATTCTACGTGCCTTGAAACGTAAACCATCAAATTTTGAGGGGGTGTTAAAATTTTTTTTTTCTTGGTCGATTCCAAAGGTTCATTATTAAAAATAATAAACCAAAATGGATCTATTTCAAGGAGGGGGGTGTTAATTTATCGAAACATGAGCACAATTACCTATAGGCTCTATATATTTGACATCTCTTTAAGAAAACGGACATTTCATGAAGACGAGTAGAATTATAATCTTCACAATCCTTTAGGTTTCAGAAATTTTCAGTTAGACCAGGAATGGCAGTCGGACGAAATCCAACCTGAAATGGTTGTTTACTTTACTTACTTACTGAGAGAGAAAAAACACTTTATTGAACATTGTAGAAGGAATGAAGGTAGACAAGGACTCCAGTAGTTGTCGAAACGTAATGGATTTGTCGAAAGTTCAAATTTAGTGACTAAAAGTTCAATTTGGTATGTCAAAAGTTTGCCAAAAATTCAAATTGATTTATGCCAAAGGGGTTTTGTTTTGCGAGCTTGCGAGCGTGAATGAGTGAGGGTTAATCTTGTGGGAGCCAAATTGCTGCTCCGTCCAATCTTACTTACTTACTTACTAATAGAAATTTCAAACCCTATGAAACTTTGCATTGAATACATAGTTATTACATCATTTAATAAACAAATTAAAATAAAGCCATAGGTGGTTTTGTCAAAATATTGTATGTACTTGACAGCATAATTAAAATAATACATTGAAGGAGTCATAATTGCTTCACACTTGAACGGCACGACGACCTGCATATCAAACTACGAAAAAACTCTTGCTCATGCAAGAGTACCTACAAAAAACTGACTGGCTCTTGCTGCATTTGCTGGACTTGGAAAATTTTTATTTCGTGTAATTTTTATAGAACTAACTTTGGGTCTCTCAAGTAGGTGGTGAATCTCGGTGATATGAATCAACGTGTCAGGGACAGAAAAAGTGTGTTAGAAATAGTGTTGATCGCGGATCCATCGTTTGGTTGTTGAAACCACTAGTAAACGAAAAAGTACCTAGAACATATCATTGGAAAGCGCTGTGTGTCTCTCAGCTCGGATATCTTTGTGGTAAGGCGAGGATTGACTTCTAGTCAGTATGTCATTGGAATGGGAGGTTTGTTTCCGAGGAAACCAATGAAAACTGGTCACATTAAATTTGCAGTGAAAGACTGGCTGCAACGGTTTCTAGATGAAACTTTTTGTAATGAGCTACGAGGAAGGGAGAAAAGTCGTCATGTTGCTCGCTCATCTTGTTATAAGCTGGGGGCTTTAAAGGCGGTTGCACTCGTTTTAGAGAGCAGTGCGCGCTTTATCGACACCTGATGGATTTAGAGGTGAATATAAGATAGTGGGGTGGCTGGTGAGTCGTTCTGGTATCGTTCCCACCTTCTCCCGTCCTTATCCAGTCAAGTTTTCGTACGGCGAAATTATGAATAATCCAAAGTCGAGAAGCAGAAATGGAAAAACAAGCCACAAGGGAGCCGGGTGGAGGGTAATGACATACAGCATTCGAAGGGGTGACTTGTGATCTGATGAATTAGCATTTTACCGCTCGGGAACGGGGAGCGAAAATCAAAGGGGTTTTCGCTCAACAAACGCTTCAGCGGTTATATTAGACTGAGCAACGAGAATTGAGTGTGACGTGCTGGCGAAGGCAACAAGTGCTTTTGGCAGAAGAGAGAAGTTTTCTGTATAACCTCACGTAACAGCTGTCGACACCCTCTAGTTCCCCTTAGATTATTACATGTCAATCATTCTCCCCGCAATCACGATGTTATTTTTCTCAAATGAAATGAGAAAGCAGCAAATGCCATCACAAAGCGAGGCATTCGTGGCGGCTTCTTCCCTCTTATTTGTTTCTGGAAGATCTTGTAACTCAATCAACGATATTTAGTGGTGCCTAATCCAGATTTGAACCATAATCTGAACTACCTATCATTAAAGAAATGAAGGAAGGACATCCGGCATAATTCCATCCATTCTACAATGTGCTCTTCAAGAAATTCAACTATGCAAATTTTGCGAATATGTGGGCGAGTTCTAAAGTACAATTTACGCAAAAATGTACTTTTCTCCCAAATATGCACATTTCGTTCACCATGAACGTTTTTATTGGTGAAAAATAGCATACAATGAATCCAAAAAGTGTACAAATAGATTGATTGATTGAGATCTCCTAGATTAGCCTCTAGGCAGTTCCCCATGAATGCCATCATCATTCGATTAATAATCCTCTTATGTACATAAACAAGCAGACCGATCGTGCTCGAATTTCGGTGGCAGTTGTGGACTGATTTTAATGATCGCCTATAGATTTTATAGCGTTGCAATCTGTAGAGCCCCTCCCCCTCCCCAAATCAACATACATAATAGGGAGCTTGATGCTGATTATGTAGACGCTTGCTAATTGAAAACTATCAACATGACTTTGAAAATCATATTTACTTTCTGGGATTTCTGACAATAAATTTGAACATATTGTTTTGTGTGAGAATGCTTTTCCTACCAACCCAGTTCGGCAGACGATTTGTGCACGAAATGAGCGTTGAAACTACTGCCCTTTTAAATCTGTCAGTCTAATTTAACAGGTTTTCATCGTTGAGTAATACAAGATGACAGGCACATGGTCATCTCTTAATTCCCTCCATTTTCAATTTAACAGGCAATAAAAGCTAACGATTGAGTACTTCACGACAATGATCAACCAACGTGACGCAAACATCAAAAGGTTTTATCCAATCATGTTTCTGTTATTTTATTTTATTTATATTTTTTTTTTCTCCAACTGGGTGGTTTGATCATCAGAGGTACCTACTGGTTGAAACGAACTCATTTGAATGCTATTGAATGTTTTGAATTTTTGTGGAGTCCTACTTGGATGAGTCAGGTTCAAATTGACGATTAACGAAGAACGCTGCTGCATCAAGTTCATTCAATCAAACCTGACAGTTTTTATCTGAAATACAGCATATATATACTCCTGCTCAAAATTATAGCACCACCATCTATTTTTTCGTTTGTCCCCTTATTTTTCCCTTATCAAGTTTTTATCCATTTGTACGCATTGTTTGCAACACACAGAAGGTAAAAGGTAACAAAAAAGGCACAAATTCTAGAAAAAAGATGTTTTTGATAAATTTAAGAAAAATGTACTTCTTGTGGTAAAATTATGAAAATTGAAAATGTGAAAAAAAAGGTTTGAATTATGCCAGTTTTGCTTTTCAACATTACCTCCTCAAGCTTGGATGAGGGCTTAGAGCCTTCGACCGATGCCTCTAATCAAGTTATGGATATCCTCCTGGGGGATATTGTCCCACTCCTCTTTCGCTACTGTTTCCAGCTGCTGAATATTGTCTGATGGTTGATCTTTGGCTCGAATTCTTCTTTTCACCATGTCCCAAACATGCTCTATCGGATTCATGTCTGGGCTCATTGGTGGCCAGTCCTGGATGCAGAATTTATAAGGGAAGAAGGAAAGAGACAAACGAAAAAATAGATGGTGGTGCTATAATTTTGAGCAGGAGTGTATTTACGTCAATTGATTGGGACTAGGGTCAACTTGAAATTCAACACCTTCTTCGCCGAGATTTCGGTAAATTTATTACCTTCTTCAGGGCTCGAAGGATGTTTTATTCAAAGAGACCACCAAACGTCAACATTAATAAGATCATCAATCATTGTTGTCTGAGTTATTATTCTCAATAAGCTGCGAATCGATGATTATTGTATAATTTATTGTTCTATAGAAAAGCCGGTGTTTTCCTTCATTTTTTTATTTTACCATAGACAAACATTCTTGATCTCTCATAGGTACATATCGGTAGCTATGAAGCGAGGTTCTCTAGAATACAGCGATTTATTACGAGCGACAGGAGTTTTTTAGAACAAAATTCTGTTTATTCATGGAAAAAGTAAATAGTATGTACATATTATTAGAAGACATGAAATTTGATCAATATGCTATGCAAGTGAAGAAAATAACTACATCACACGATGGAGTTGGTGACATTTGTGCAGTTCAAACTACAATTAATGGTAGAAGAGCATTACTCGTGTCCATTTATATCACACCTGGGACTACAATACGTCAATTAAGGCAGTTCTTTGTGTTAAACTCATGGCATACAGTCATAAATTCAAGGGTATTTTTGAAGAACTAGATGGACTAGAGTTGAACACAATTCCTATTGTCCTCTGTGAAGACGTAAATTTTGCAATTTTTGATTTGCAAAATGCAAAATTTTTAATTTTGATGCGTGAAACATTCAATCTAGAGTTAAATAGTGATCCATACTTATCCGTGATCTATTGTTTTCCCTCTAAAGGAGAAATTGATAGCCTCTTTAATTTTTTTTAAAAAAGAAGTCAAGTTATCAATATTACTAATGATATTCAATTTCTATCTGTTTTATGTTGACGTTTGGTGGTTTTACTAAATAAAACATACTTTGAGCCCTGAAGAAGGTAATAAATTTATCAAGAGCTCGGTGAAGAAGGTGTTGAATTTCAAGTTGACCCCTGTCCCAATCAATTGACGTCAATCTGTTTGTTGGATCAATCTACATAATTTGCTGTATATCATATATTCTTGATAAGTTTTCGTCATGTTTTTCGCAAATTTTACTTGATTTGAAGCCACCAGGGTTTCGGAAAATTACAGAAATATCGTTGGGTATGAAATTCAAATAATAGATTGATGTATGAGTTTATTAGCTGCAATGAGTTACTTCAAAAGTGTACTACAATAGCTATGTAGTAGGTACCTATATAATATTTCCTGATTTATATTTACTCAAGAGAAACTTTGGGATTTCGGCAATAAGTTGTTAGGTATATTTTTACTATCAGTGGTACATAAGAGCTTCTACTGCAGTGTTCTGCCATATTTCCAAGTTATCGACGATCACCTCCCACTGGCGACCATTTCGGTTCGGACCAAAATAAATGTACCTGACTATATATTTTTTGCCCTCCGATGGAGGTATCGGGGGCGAGAGAGGCGTGGCTTCGTTGCCGCCTCCAAGACAGAGACTCCGCCCCCGCACCACCCCCGACCCCTCGGGCGAGGCACCAGTGGCCAACGAGCTTCCGACCGGTGATGTTCTCACCTGGAGAGGCCGAATAGGTTGAAAATTCTTCACTAGACGTGAAGGAAAATAAAAAAGTTTCCATAAAATCACCTATTTACAAATTTACTTACTCTCAATTTCCTCAATTGAAACATTTGGAGCCGGATTGGGATTATGACAGTTATTGAAAGGAGACTTTCAAATACATGATAACAAACATTCATCCAAACCAATCAATGTGAGAAAATTATACCCTTATAAGTCTATTACCTCTGCACACAATACTTACTCGAGACAGTGAAGTATCCAGAAATTCTTTCGAAGGGGCCCACGCAAAAATCTCTTTCCTCATATTGAATAGAAGAACTCACGTCGAATGATTCTGTTTATGTAATTTTGTCATATTATTAGGCATGATTCACAGCTATTTGAACTGTGAGTAGTCCAATTTTTGATTCACTTTGGTTTAAATCTAACCGGATCAGTCGCACACTTGGACATCGCCGGATTATCTTTATCCAGAACATGAAGTTCGAAGGTTGACAAAAAAAGTGTCAGTGAGTGTGGCAAATAGCTCTCGCGTGTCCATAACACGATAGTCCAGATGATCAAATGTTTAGTAGATTATCTCAAAACTTTTAACTCCAAGTCCTTACTAACACTCTCAAAATTTGATGATCACATGACGATGACATGTGATTTTAGGGAACCTTCCAGAGTATCAACCATGAAACGCCAGAAAACCCTGTTGAAATCGAATGAAAACTGTAAACTGTAACTATGAAATGATCCGAACGCAATGAAATTGTTGAAGGATCATCCAGTGCCCCAAACTATTTCTGAAAATCTCATCAAATTCAGATGAAAAATGTTGAGGTTATGGTTGTTACAAGGATTTTTACTTTTTCACAAGCGCTATCAATTCGAGGGCTAATGATTTCATTGGGAACCACGGAAGGTCAGTAACGTAAAACTTGAGTGAAAATTTGATTTTGTAAAAACATTTAATGTAAAAACATTTAAAGCAATTCATGATCATGTTCAGGTCACTTCTCGATAAGGGGTCAGAAACATGTTAAAGAATTGTTTTTTTTTTCTAAATCACAAGTAATCGATCAGAAGTGCAATAGTGGATCGCATTCAATTGAAAGGTAAATGATTGATCGTGTTTATTTAGAATTATCAGAATTAGGAGGAGAAACAGTAACATATTTAATGATAACTAAAAGCTCTTTTTCCCACCTCTGGATCCACCATTGTTTCGAATAGATCTCGACACTTTTCTCCCAAATTCGAGCTAGCTTTGGTTTCAGAATGAGAAACTAAGAACTGGCCTCGTCTGGTGGATGATTCGTTTTTACTGTGTTTACCTTGATCAGAAGAGTGGTGTTGTATGTCAAACATAAATATCGGTGTTTCTGTAACCCATCATCGATTTGAGGTCACGTTTGAATTTTCGGAGTTGATCACTGAATGTTTCAGCTCGCCAAATGGTTTGGTTGTTTGCGTGGTGCGATGATCCCCGCACGTTAGCAACCCTCCTGTTAGGAGTCCCTTTTTAAATCGTTCAATTCCAGCTAGCTATCTATAGAACCTAACCCTTTCCCTCACTTTTTACAAGAACCTAAATGTAGCAAACTCAAAATAAACTAGGTGTTTTCGTGCAGAAGTGTTTTGATGTCATGAGCCACCACTCCTCCGCGTCATGTAGAACTTAATGTAAATCATATAAGTAATGTAAACCTATAAATATAAATCAAAATTATTTTTATCATCGTATCAACCTTATTGTAGTACTTCCAAGGTGTTTAGTACCACTCCTTGATATTTCGTCATAACAAAAGCACAGTTCACTGCAATCAACTGAGGACCGAGAATGGAGCAGAAAATTACTTCAGTACAAATAATCAGAAGTTAGTCAGGACAAAGGATTACGTAGATTCTACTAGAACGGCATTAGCGTTGTGATAGAAGTAATAAATTAACACTCAAGGTATGATGATTTTGTGGGAAACACTATAGCGAAGAGATTGATGATTTCTTTAATGAAAAATCGTAATAACGTAGAAATGACGATTAATTGCATACTATATCGTTGACAGCCATACACACTCATCGCCATAGGCACGTTTTAAACGATACACGAATGCATCGGCTGATAGAATCCAGTTGTTGCACCCAACTCGATAATTTACACGCTTCCTAGTAAGTATGACAAAATGTAAGTAAACCGACGTACTAGATTCAAAAAATGTATTCAAGTACACTTTAAGCCCGAAACCCTTTTTTTAGATCGGCCATTATCGTTCTTGAGCTTTGATAAATAATAATAATAATTCACTGAAATTTATGATTTTCGTTACTTGCACTTCTTTTAAATTAGATCGGAATAGTATTACGAAAGCGCAGTATTTTGACGCTTTGTGCCGGATATCGAAATGATCTTTAAAACGCTGCAAATTATTACATAAAGGTTCATTATTTTTCTGCATCTAATACTGCTTTGCCATCGTCACTATTTTTTTTTACCAGGTAGGTAGGTTAGTTTTACTAGGTTTTTTACTACCTACCTACTACATAATTCACACCTTCAAAATCAAGTTAATTTGGAAGACATAGACGCTTCACACTCGATTCGAAAAATAGCAAGTTGTGATTCCTTCATTATGGAAATTTGATTACTGGTTGCTAAGGAAGCATGCAACTGAATACAACTCAGTGTTGCCAACATGCGGCCACCAAAACACCTCTGAGCCAACCTAGAAAAACCCACAAATCCCTCCCCCCCCCCGCAAAAAAAAAGAAAAACCCTGAAAGTCAAGGATGAAATAAAAATATCATTGAATGCAATACAATTATTTTTATTAGCAACATGTGGTTTTAAGCCTTATAAGCTTTAAAAAAAATGATAATAGTAACAAGCACGGACGGACGAATAAACTTCAAGAAATTATCAGTGTGAGCTTGTGAAAGATCAAAGTTCAAAGAAGAGCAGAGACAAACGAGAAGCGGGCAAGCTTGACCGACAACGACTGAGAAGACGAAACCAAGGTGGTGCTAGTGACTCCAAAATGATAGTCCCATTGAGCCCACAATATACTGGTGAAGTTTTACATTCCATTGGATATATTACGTGCTGCTATTTTAATATCTGATTCATTTTCATTCCCCCCAAATCCCCCAGACTCGTCGGTAAAACCCCCAAAGGATTTCTCCGCCAAAATCCCCCTGTCAAGAAAAAAACGCTGCAAATTATTACACAATGGTTTATTATTTTTATATAGATCACTCGTCTGCAAAGCCACCAACCATCAAACATGAAGAAAAACATTGATCGCATTTCGGTCGGCTAACACTTGAAAGGCGATTAGGCCACTTTTGCGATTCACACTCGTGTTTCTGATTTATCGTACGTCCAAACTTTAAATTCTCGTAGTGAGCGAACGGTTTGACCTACAGAGCTCCGCGTGGTCCCAAAAAATTCTAAAAATTCTACAAAATCTTAAATTGAAGGAAAAACAATACCTTTATATCAAAATTTTTGAGTTAGGGCGTTTTCAAAATTTCAAAATTCATTTTGGAACCCTTGGAAGTGACCTACATCAACCAAAATCTTCGGGGCACAACTAGACCCCAAATGGAGCCTACATACCAAATTTCATCAAAATTGGTCAATGCTAAGGGGCAAAAGTGCCGCGTACGGCGAACGGCGGACGGCGGACGGACGGCCAAATTTTTATTCGATTTTTGGATTCTACATACCTTGGAACGTAAACCATCAAATTTTGAGGGGGTGTTAAAATTTTTTTTTTCTTGGTCGATTCCAAAGGTTCATTATTGAAAATAATAAACCAAAACCCAAATTTGGGGGGGGGGAGAATTTTTTTTTTTCACAAATTTTGCAACACTGAAGCAACTCAAAAAACGAACAGCAATCGCTTTTTGGTTAGCTAAAATTTCAAGATTAGACCTCATGAGATTCACACTGATTTGTCATAAGTCTGATCCTTAAGTACTCGTACTCCGGGTGGTCTCTAAAATTTTTAAAAATTCAATACTATCTTAAATTGATGAAAAAACAATACCTTTGTTTCGAGAGTTATCGTGCTAGGGCACTCTTGAAAATTTCAACCCTTAATTTTCACCCCTTAGAAGTGACTGACATCAACCAAAAGCTTCGCGGCACAACTAGACCATAATGGAGCCCATATACCAAATTTCATGGAAATCGGTCCAGGGTTGCTAAGAAACGTCACATTCGATTCTCGAATTCTACTTACCTATAAATGTAAAACATGAAATTTAAGGGGGTTACATTTTTTTCTCGCTCGATTCCAATAGTTCATTATTGAAAATAATAAACCAAAATTAGGGCTACTCTGGTGTATTCCGATGTTGATCAAACACTGTGTATTCCTCCTATACTTTTGAAAAATAGTGTTTTATAGTATAGCGGAAGATGATGATGAATTAAAGATACGAAACCGGTACTAACCAATGTGTGGACCAGTGTGACCTACCAGACTTTCTTCATTGAACCTAAATCATGAAATCCCAGGACTATCACGTTATAGTCCGATGGTTACACATTTGTCCACACTCCATTCTTCCCTTCTCTCAGAAAAAAAACAAGCCTACCTCTTATCGACTCCGACCTTCCCGTAGAAAATAACGTTTCCTTTGGAAGTCCTCCAAAAAGGCGAAAAAACAACTTCTGGATCTACATTGACAATTCGTTTCGTTAAAAAAAGACCCGACGAAGAGAAATAAAAAGAACTGAAAGGAACAGAAAAGAAAACAACCAGAAAGAGAACCAACAGAAAAAGAACGCGAAAAACTTTTTTTGTACTTCTTAGCTTCGTGGAAAAGGGCTCCGTTAGAAGGGCGAGACCGAATTTGAATTTGAGTCCCTCTCGCACGTTGAAGAATTAGCATAGGGCCCTCCAAGACGCGATAGCGGGAAAGAAGTTTGCTCCGGTAAGAGTATTTTCTTTAAGGGCCCCCCTTTTTTTCTTTTTACTTTGCTTTTCCTCCGAGTTTAAGCCGATATGCATTCATTAGGCAAAGACGGTTCTTTTATCCAAAAAAGGGACCGAAGGGCCAGTAATCTCTCTTTGACAACACTACTTTCTGCTTTCTCTTCCTTTCGGGGCGAATCTCCTAACTTGTAAATGAGCTCGCATAACTCCTTTAAATAGGCGACTGTTGAATAATTAAAATCCCGGTTTTTAGTAGAAAAAAAGGGGAGGAACATTGAAGGATCTAAATTCGATACAAACTTCGTTTCTAAGTTTTTTTTGAAAAGTACAGATGAGATTTTGAACTTGGTTTGTAATGAGGAAAGCGACATTAGATTTTGCTTTAGGTAGGTAGGTATCTACTTACCTAATTATTAGACGAAGATGAAATATACTTTTTTGAAGCAGTTTTCGGTTATGATAACTATAATACTGGTCTAATTTTTTTTCTCATAAAACAATTTATTGCACCAAGTTAGCAACATTCGTTCATTTGTTTTATTAGCAACATTCGTTGGATATAAATGCATGATTAAATTACATACTTCACTAAGTCTCTCTTCATTTTAAAGTTAGTGTCATCCGACGCACCTGAACCGTCTCGTTTACTTCCACAGGTCATGGTTTAGTCCTCTTGGGGCGTCTGAATAGGTCGTCAACGTCGAGCAACTGTACTGCTTCTTTACTGACGTGCGATTGTAGCCTCTTGTGATGGGCTATGGCTTGCTCCTTGATGATTTCGTTTATGGTTTGAATACGAAGTTCTTTTGAAACCGCACTCCATAAGTCCAGACAGGCTTAAGGACTTGGTTGTTCCAGGTTAATCGACATTTTGGAGTGTCGACCCATCAATCAGTACATTTTCCTGAATTTGAGCCCAAGTTTTGCCTTCTTTTTCTTAACGAGAGATTTCCATCTCAATTTAGCATCTTGGGTGATTCCAAGATACTTGGCTCCGTGGGCGTATGGAACAGTCTTGCAGTTTAAATGAACTGGAATATATTCAAGCGGTTGGTAAAGTCGACATGAACAGATTTCGTTTCATTCAACCTGATCCTCCATGTGGATGTCCAGTCTTGGAGTTGCTTGAGATATCTTCTGAGTTTAGGTTTAATATATTTACGCGAACTTAGTCAATTTTTGTAGGTCCAAGACGTGTTGAATTTCTCAAAATATAGTTTTTTGGGAGAATGAAAGTCATCAACCTCTCAGTTATATTTTTCGCCATCACCAAACTTCAAGCCACAAAAATAATATACAACTTGAGTGCAAGTGAATGGTGAGCCTTGAAAGGTTGCTGCTCAAATTCAAAACAAAACCTCAAAAACGCTGCAAATCATTACAAAGTTTTATGATTTTTGGGTATAGATCACTCGTCTTTAAAGAACAGCTTTGCCATTGTCACTACCTTCCAACCATATTTTTGCTTCACAATCGAGTTTAATTCGAAGAAATAAAGAGTTGTGGGCGGTCTCATTAATAAATTTGATTACTGGTTGCTAAGGAAGAAAAACTGTGTATAAAATTTTACTCAGTTTTAAAATCAGTATACAATTTTGTACTGATTTTACTCAATGATACAAACAATGATCGCATTTTGGTCAGCTAAAATTTGTTCGGAGATAAGGCCTCTTTTGAGATTCACACTCATGTTTCTTTTAGTCCAACACTCAAGTTCTCATAGAGACACAAAGCTCTGGTTAGTATCATTCGATTTTCAAAATTCAATACTATTTCAAATTGATGAAAAAACAATACCTTTATATCAAAATGTTTTGAGCTAGGGCGTTTTGAAAATTTCAACCCTTAGAAGTGACCTACATCAACCAAAAGCTTCGATGCACAACTAAACCCCAAAACTTTACCTAATTTCATCAAAATCGATCCATGGTCACTATAAGGAAAGTGCCGCGTGGGAGATTAAAATTTATTAAAAATTATTAAAAACTATAACAAATTTTGTGGGGGGTGTTAAAATTTTTGTTCTTGGTTGATTCCAAAGGTGTATTATTGGAAATAATAAATCAAAATCAGCCGATTAGAGTTAGAGAAATTTTTCAAAACGCGAAATGTGATTGATCCTGGTTCATTATTTTCAATAGAGAACCTTTGGAATCGATCGAGAATAAATAGATCATGGATATATCCATTGTTGCAGGTGTAATTTGAAAATTAAAATGATGAAATAAAATACACACAAGATATTTTATGAATAATTTATTAGTATATAATATTAGGAGGTTGATATTTTTAAAAACTTTTGTGATCAACAACGTAGCATCTCCTCTAATAATATGTACCTACCTATTTACTTTTTCTTTGAATAAACAGAATTTTTTTTTCTAAAGAAAAATCTCTCCGATCGCTCGTTATGTATCGCAGTATTCTAGAGAAACTTGCTTCATAGCTACCGATATGTAGCTTTATTTACAGGTATCGCGTTGCATTTTTTGGGGCAATAAAAGTGTCGCGAAAAATTCCTTGACCCCCAATCAAAAATTGTAGCCCCCTCAAAATTTGTTGGTTTACTTCACGTACGTTATACATATATGTATATTTGTTTAGTTGTTCCCCGAAGCTTTTGGTTGTCAGCCACTTCTAAGGAGTAGAAAATGAGCAAAAATATTTTCATTACGTCCTCGCTCGAAATCTTGCGATTGAAAACGTTACTTTGAGAATAATTGTATCATACAATATTCTGGACCGTTTAGCAACGCAAATCCCGTGGAGCCACCCATCCCGCTAATATCTGCGTATGATCTCTCCTTGGATATCACCTAAAATCCTAACGAGCGATTGACGACTGATATGAAACGACGTTGATCACTAACAAGCTTTGACAGAGGAAAAACGAAAGCTGGGAATCGTGAGGGGCGTCCTTGAAACATTCCGATGGTTCCCATCGAGGACCCCATTAGATATGAACTTTCATTGAGTCCGGTTCAGTCTACTTTTCAGTGGTCATCGGTCCCCCAGCTGGTCCCCCATTCACTGGGTCCTATGGAATTGATCTGTTGATGTAATGTATTGTCTCATATCTCATCGCTTCCCCTCTCGACGTCGCCCAATTATCCAGACCGACTCATACCAGTCTTAAGTCGCCTCGGAGTATTCGACCACTAATCAGTCCGAAGCCGTTATCCGCATTCAGGTCCTACTTTTCTCACTAACCGTTCTCAGTATCGTTCATTACTTGTAATATTGCCACTCAAGAGTTTCGACTTCGCTCTACGACTGAAGGATTTAGCCTTCTCAACTATTCAGCGTACTAAGGTAGGAAATCTTATGTTTTTCGAACCCTCTTCTCCTTCAGCTCCTTTCAGATATTTTCTATTAAAGTTCGATGAAATAATTTATCATTACTACAATTTATACTATACTATATACTATTACATATACAATAGAATATTTATATATAATATAAAAATATAAATGCTATAATATATACAATTTAATACTATAATCTATCATAACTACAATTTTGGTTAAAATCTAAAAATCTAAATCATCTATCCTTTTCTACAATCAAATCTCAACCAAATTTGTGTGGTTCATGTTTTGCCCAACCCCGCACCTCTATTCAGCAAGTACTTGCTATTATGAAGTGTTTAGATCGAAAACTAATCAATTAAAGAGCAAGTAGGTATGCACATATAATATGTTGAAAAATAACAGTTTGATCAGAATTCAACGGATACCTGAGGTTCTTGTTTTGTTTAATTCAATAATGACTATATGACCCTCTTCTTTCTCAACCATTTTTGGGATAATCAGCGAGGAAGAAGAAAGAAGGATGAATTGAACACTGGGTTGGTGACGGTATGAGACCACGAAGAGGGTATTATTGCTCAGAATCTTGAACACGTAGCAGTTAGTTGGTGTTCTTGTCTTGCGCTAAGCGCTGTTGTAGAGGAATTCACAGCATACTAAGGAAAGACTAACCTGTTTTTGGAACTTTCAACCGCTTTGGGATCGTAGAATGGTGATGAAACTCTGAATGTGACGGTAATTAATGCTGAAAAAATCACATTCGTGCAGCATGAGTGGATGAGCGAATATGAATAAGGTATGTTTTGACAGTTTCACTAGTTCGTATTCATTTTCTACTCGTCTCTACAAACGTGTAGAGTTTTACGAATTCATTTTGCTTTAATGATATATTTTGAAATTTGTCTAATTCCTGGCTTTATTTTCGTTATTTAGGTATTGTGAACATTTTGGCACAAACCAGAAATTTTGAAAAATAGTAGAACGGATTTTAGTGAGGAAAAAAAATCAAAAATGTCTGTGCTGAAAATTTCGAGTGCGTTGCAATAATAGCTCCATTTTCTTCGAGAATTCGCTAAACGTTTTATCATTAATGAGGAACCTCATTACAGGAGGAAATAGTCAATTATCGGGACTGGGGACACCCAGGAAAACGCCGTTATCGCCTAGCATTCGGAAAATATGTTTCCATCATCAGGGCAGTCATACATGAGGAGAGGGCGCCAACCAACCAATACTCTCTACTAGGATCTCACTCAATTTGTAAAAAGTCGAAAACTTTCAAAAATACTCGTGGTTCTGATTCATCGGTTTCATCAACGGTTTGTCCTACAGAGCTCTGGGTGGTCTCAATCGATTCTAAAAAACACAAACGGTGGATACAGCTTTCGTACAAGTACGCAACCACGAGAGACATTTTATGTCTTATGTTTAATAAATTGAGAGCTTTCCAATGAGTGGTGAACAATTTTTGTGGGGTGGAAAATGAGGAAGTTAGTTTTCCCTAGGAACGATTGGTTGTACGTGAAAATCATCAGAAATTTCCGCGTAACTCTCCCCTCGTAACGCTCCCCTCATAACGCTCCCCGCGTGACGATCCCCGCGTGACAATTTTTCATGTATGTGCCATAGTAAAGACATAAAATGTCAATAAATACAGCATAAGACTCTCAACAAAATAAAAACTGAGTAAAGTTTTGTTTCCAAAATTTGATTTGGCATAAGTGGTTGTTATGTATTTTTTGAATGTTTACCACGATAAATTGTTGCCTGTTATTTATTTTTTACGCCCAGAAAATGTTGAATCTATTGTTATTGGTTTTTTGAGAGCCTGATGCCGTATTTATTTTGAAAGTTTTCGACTTTTTGCAAATTGAGTGAGAACCTGGTAGAGAGTATGGGTTGCTTGGCGCTCTCTCCTCATGTATGACTACCATTGAGCCCTGATGAAGGAAACATATTTCCCGAAAGTCGGCGTTTTTCTGGATGACTCCAGTCCCGATAATTGACAATTTCTTCATACCGTGGAGCGATAGACTCAACATCTTATTAACAGGAGGTTTCCATTATTTTTCCGACCGTCACTTTTCACCGTCACCGTTGACATCATACCTTCTCGACCGCTCGTCCCGTCACGACTCAAGAAAGCGTTACCATATTCAATTTGAAAAAAATTTTATGTGAACATTTGTCACGAAATAAACATTTTTTAGTGGGAAAAATGGCGTAAAATTAATCATTATTGAATGATCTGACTGTGGAACCGTAGGTCTACCGTCCGTATTATTTGCTTCCGTGTCTACCAAGTTTTCACTTTTCAAGGTTGAAAAAAAAACTTCTCCAAAATCGAAATTACCACTCACGTTTTACGTTTCAGACCTTTCTGAACAATTTTGGTTCCGTGTCTGTCTGTCATGAAATCTTTGCCACCGCCATAACTTCTACATTTCTCATCCGATTTCGATGGAATTTTCAGGAATTGTGCGGGTTGGCGTGTAAATGGTCCCCTACGAAAATCGTGGCCCCCAAATTGTATTTTATGCTTAACTGAAAACGTGAAATCCTTGTAACAACCACAACTTCTACATTTTCCAACAATATTCAGAGGTTGATTATCTATAAAATCGGGTTATGGATACAAGTTGCTATGTGCCACACCCACTTGGCAGACTTTTTCTTTTGTAAATTTGGGTGATACTTGTTTTTCTCATCTCGAAATAGATCAGGTGTGTAATATACCTACAAAAGTAGGTCACATTCGGATTTTTGAACCCTTTCTCGATTTGAAGCAAAAGTGCAATTTTTGTCACAATCTGAAACACCTACACAACAGTCAGTCTCCAATCTTTTTTGAGGTTACTGTTTTGCTCATGTTATAATTTAACCATCGATAAATGATGAAATCATGATAAATCATAACTCATGATAAATTAATCATCGAATAATTCGTTCCATCGTAATAAGCTGAATACCTGAAAAAATAATTATTAAGCTGCTTCTGGAGATTCTTGTGTAAACAAAAGAGCAGAAATACTAAGTCCTTAATCGATTATTGTATTTCAGGTTTCGCAAATACTGTTTTTCAATATCGCTGCAAATAGACCGACGGACAAACACGGTACCTAGGTTCTTCAGAAAGCGCCGAAACGCTAAATGCGAAAAGAAATTTTGTTTCTAGAAAGACAAAATTTTGTTTTTTCGCTTCACAAACACAAAGCTTCTTTTCCAACAGTAACGAGAAAGTAAAAATGATATTTTATTTGTAATATTTGTACTCAATAAGCACGGAGTTTTCTTAGGAGAAAAAATGAAAACCTCCGTAGGATTTTCAGGGAGGTTCTGCTATTCGCGAGGAGATCCTTCCCAATAAAGGTCCCACCTACCGGCACCTGATGGTTTCAATAACCCAGACGAAGACCGCTGTCAAATATAGATGGACTCATTTCCTTCTAAATTGAGTCTTGGCTTTGATCGGGCGTTTGTGGCCTGTGGAGAGGGGCAGATGCTCTGAGCCCTCATTGCATTTATATAGACAGTTTCCCCCTCCCTTCATCGCCGCTTTTCTCTCCTTCAAGACCTCTTCACTACATCTTCTTTTTCTTTCCTTCTGGTCCGAAGAAAAAAGAAAAACTTTTTTTTTTTTTTGCGAGCACCCACTTTATTTACTTTATGTTAACACTTCGTCAAATATCCACCTCGTCGAAGGTCTTTTGGAAGGGCTTCTCGATTGCGGGAGGAAGGATCCCTCGCCACCGACGTAATCGCCCGGGCTGGCCGAGCTCCGCGTCCCAGGGGAGAATACCAACAAGTATTGGATTTCCTTCACGGATGGTAAAATACGAAAAGTGTTGCTTTTTACTTGATAGAACAGAAAATGTTTCTCTATCCTTACAGATCTCCGTCGTGGATACGAGAATTGACTTCTGAACATCAGTCGATATCAAACTCGACTTTTCTCACTTTTTTGACGTTTGACAGGAAAAATTGACAATTTTTAGTCACTGAAAATGCGTCAAAATGATCATCAATTGGTATAAATTCAAAAAATGTCTGAATGGCGAGAGAACTCTAAAACCACAAATGTTCTTCATAAATCTCATTTAAAAGAACAAAACTATGCACCATAGAGGCTTCAATGGCTTCTTACCCAACAACTTGAATTGAGAATTTTACAATCGTGATGTCATTCATAAGAACTAGCAAATTTCAAGCGCTTTACGCGTACGCACTTGGTATGATTAATCTAAAAGCGATAAAACTCGCCGATGGGGGGGGGGGGCGGCGCAGGAGCCAGCGAGGCCTCCGAAACCCCTCAAATCGCCTTAGCCGGAGCGCCGATTCCGTTGAAAAAATTCACGTTTTTACGCGTTCAAACACAAATTTCTGTAATAAATCCTACTTGAAAATAAAAAATGACTAAACCGTTAGAAAGGTGAGCTTTTGGTGCAACTTTTAGGCCTACAGGCAACCATTTACAAGCTGGAAACCGGGGACTTATGAGCGGTTGAAAAAAGTGGAAATTTTCATGATTTGACAACTTTTCCTCTTCAAGTTCATTTTTTACCTGTTTTGCCTATTTGAAAAACTTTGGTTCTCCATTAGTGAGATAGAAAATTTAACGCTCTTTTCATCGGTATAATTAGTTTTAATTTTTTGCTCTATCCAAAGGGAGTTCCGGACGTTTTAGTGACATAAGGGCAAAAAAAAAAAAAACGAAAAAAATCTTAAAATTGGAAAAATTTGGAAAAACAAGGGGTTATACGAAAATTTCTTTGAGGCATTTTTGATCGCAAATTACTTGTAGAATTGAAACTCTTCGGGTTGACGTTCCTATAGTGTTACACCCTGTATATGAACAAATCTTAGGTGGCTGTGAGTTTTCTATTCTCCATCTGTAAACTGACTTGGCTGGAGGTAACTTATCTCTTCCCAGTCCATTTATCTTCGGTTATTGAACAGCAGTTCCTCGCCTCTCAGTTTTTCCTGGTAGACACTCATTCTGTCATAAGCTTTTCCATAACAATGTGCGGTATGTGAAGTCATTGCTGGACCCCTACAGACATTAATCACAGAAAATCCCTTTTCTACCACCGCTCTCTTTTTACTCTGGACCACCCACGATTCTTTTACTGATTTATATTCCGTTAGTAAGTTTTTGACGATTTCTCCACCCAAAGCCGAGGGATCAGGTCGGCTCTACTCGGGAGTCGATAACGGGCAATTAATTCGCCGAGTCACCCCCTCAGGCGGTAGGGGATGTTTTTTTTATCCTATTTTTTACGTCTTTACGACCACCAGTTTTTTGTGCGATAATCTATCAGAACTTGGCGTGTCCACTGCACGCTTCAGCCGCAATAGTGCGTGGCACATGAAACTCCCTCGGCATGTTTTTATTGTTCACCTATTCGATAAAGTCTTCAACCTCATCGTTGCAGTTCTCCACACGATGTTGTTTGTAAGAAACTAGCAAAGTTTTCTCTGTAGCGATGAAAACTAGAACAATTAACATCTAAAACTACAAGTGTTTTGGGACATGTCGCAAGAAAATAAGTTACTAAAACTGAAAGTATCATCTTTTAATTTTATCATTTAATAATGATTAAAAGGAGGTTTCCATTAGTCAAATTAATCATTATCACTATATACAAAATTTAACTACTATTTAACAATGAATAGTAGGAAGTTTCCTTAACGTTACAAGCCTCACTTCATGGCACAAGAAATTGCATCACGTTACTATTATGGTGTTTGCGAGGCTAGACGTGAAGAGGCTAGAGAAACAGTTTCGTTATGCCTGCAGATGTGAGAAAAATGCAGAAAAACTCAAAACCTCTTTTGGTAGAAAAAATAACGTAAAATTAATGATCTGATTAAATGATCTGACTGTAGAACCGTAGGTCAACGTCCGTATTTTTAAAGAATGGATTGAGATCTTATGTATAGGAATCCAATCTATAGAGGTACCTAATGTATGTTCTACTTTGCTTCCGAGCAGTGAAAAAAATACACCTAAAAGAGTTGTTGTGAAGAAGAAGAAGTGAAACTAAATAAAACAGTTAGAGATGCAGGACATATCAAAAATATATGCAACCAAGGATTTATTGATTCATAATAAACTTGCACTTCTATAATTCATAATGTATACCGTCAGATGTGCATCATTCGTTGTGCGTTGAAGATCTAATGATCCTAGAGAAGAAAGATGCTATGCTCGGGATGAAAAACAAGTCTAAAATTGCGTCAACAACTTCTGATCCTTGTAGCAGAGACAACAGGTATTTCCAGGAACAAAATGGCTTACGGGCGACTATGGCTGTCTGATCACCGCAGCAACTGGGCTCCCACCATCGGAAACTTCTTGCTTGGAATGGTCTCCTAAAGCAGATAATTAGGTAGATATTGATTATTTGTGGACCGATAATGTTACAATCAATAACACATCATCTCGTATTATAAGTAGTTTTTAGCATCTTCCGTGGGGGTGATTAGGAGGATGTTTTGTTCTGCTGGTGAATTACTAGAGCTCTGAACTTTCATTTCTTAATTTTCTTCATTTCTTGCTAATCTATACGAGGGGGGACCCAAAAGTAACTGGAATCGAGCTGGATGAGAAGGACAGGTGTGAGTGGCTAGTTGGCAGGTAGGGTGTTTGAAAGGGACACATTTCACGAGTTAGTGTGCGAAGTCGGGATGCTGTGAGTTGAACGGTTCGTCCTTGAGATTTTTTCTAGTGAATAAACTTTTTCCGTTTTGGCTAGAACGTGTGATGGCAGACAGCGTGGAGCAACGCGCGGCCGTGAAATTTTGTTTTCTGTTGGGAAAAACGCCGGCTGAATCTCTCGTAATGCTTAAAACTGCTTATGGAGGTGCTGCATTAAAAGAAGACACGTGTCTACGAGTGGTTTCAACGTTTTAAAAATGGGCAAAAGACGATTGAAGACCAACCTCGTTCTGGCCTCCTTTCAACGTCAAGAACTGAGGACAACGTTGAGAAAATCAACACCATGATTCGCGAAAACCGTCGTCGAACGATTGATCAATTGGTTGAGATGTTCAATCCACAGAATTTTATCGCAGAATTTGTGCATGAGAAGGGTTTTAGCCAAATTTGTCCCACGCCTTCTCACAGAAAAGCAAAGGGAACGTCGACTTCAGGCCTGTTTTGAGCTGCAAGAGGACCCTGAATTTTTTTCCGAGGTCATTACAGCTGACATCTCGCCCTCTGCGACTTTGTTTTGTTCCAACGACTTAAAAAGGACTTGAAAGGAAAACGATGTTCGACTGTCAAAGTCTTTGACTCAAAGAGGTGAAACAAAAATCGCTGGATGGCCTCAAGCTCCTTCCATTTAATTAATTCCAAAAATGTTTTGAACAATGGAAGACGCGATAGGAAAAGAGTGATGCAGTCAGTAGTAATGACGAAAGTTATGACGAAATTCCCGTTACCTTTGGGTCCCCCCTCGTACAATACGAAAATATACCTCCCTAAGAAAACTCAACAAAGAGGAGTGGTATCCAAGTTATACTTATCAAACTCTCCTTTCTCTTCACCTATCTTCATCCTCTGTCCTGATATTTTTATAGAGTTTAACTACCTTACGTTACTTAGGTATGATTATACCTTAAATATTCACTATAATAAATACCTCGTGTTCATCTGACCAAACCCACACGATGGGATTACTTCATCCGTGCAAGGGTCCATCATTGTCTCTTTATCCAAATTTTACCTGCACTTGGAATATATCAAGGACCAAATGTTCGAATGAAATCTAAAATAATGATTTTTGTGTCATTGAGTTTAGTGTTTCTTGTTTTCAAAGAGTTTTTGTTTCTAAGGTGATATTTTTTTATTCAAGGATGACTTACTTCGATGATGTTCACGATAAAACCTATTTGAAGTATCACCACTGTAGTGGTTATAGTAAATTCCATCATGTACGACCAATGAATTACCTATTTAGGAGGGATAAAAGCTGTTTTACCAGAAAAAAACAAGGCAACACGATTACAAAAAAACACGAATCCTCTCTCTTCTTTTCGGAAATTCCTTTTCAAACATGCATATACATTCATATTTTGGAGTTATCTGAATGCTTAGGTATTTGTATAGGAGATAAAACCATTTTCAAAGTATATCACATTCAAAGATTTTTCGCACATTTCGTTGTCTTTGTGATTCCAAAGATGTAGTTGGATTATTTTCGCTCATAACTGCTTAATGTATTTGGAGGCTACTTCATATGAAATATTTAGGGGATTACTGCCCACAAGTCGCTCGTTTTTGAGAAAAACCCCATTTTTGCATAATATTTATAAATACTTCATTATATTTTGGTGTGTAGACGACAAGTAGATTTTATGAATATTTCAAGTGGTGAATGCATAACATGGCAGGCATATTCACATGAGTGTGACCCAGATCCTGGGTCGAAACGTCGTGAAGAAATGAACAAGAATTAAGAAAAGGCAAGACTGTAATATTTATATCATCCACCTGGTCATCCACCTCCTGAAATATGTATATTCCTACTCATATGTATTATATTTTTACTTCGTAAATCCACTGCTCCTTGCTTATACGCATTGCATAGGTAATACTGCTCCGTTAATATTCAGCTGTTTGGGAGAACAATAAACTACTCAATACAATGTTGATATTGCTTACATGATTTGATTATGTTTGTTTTAATAGAAAACAAATAAATTAAGGGAATCGGAATCTGTTTGTTCAACAGCTGGTTATATACGAGGGAACAAAGATAACTAACACTTTCTTACAGTGAAAAAAAAATCACTTAGTAACCGGTTGCCCGAGAGTTGCACTGATCTGTAAAATGTATGTGCCTATATTTAGGTTATTTGGTGCTTAAATAATAATAATGTGTTAAAATTGCTTCTGACTGTTCTAAATTTTGGTCGCGTCGGCAAGAGCAGGAGCCCATCAGTCACTCAGATGATAGGTAGAACTTATTCGATTACTTTTTAAAGCTCTTGAGAGTACCAAATCTAATCAGTCCAGAATGAATAGAGAGAAGTTCGCTTTAAAGGCTAAAACATCTGAACTGACTTCTCCACGATCACATCAATTCAAGTGCCAAGTTCTAACATAAAAAATGGCAGCACTCTATTAACCGGAAAGGAGCGCATTATTGCTCACTTAGCTGATCTCTCTTTCATCCGATCACATTCAGAAGTTTCCAAGAGGCTGTTTACCATATTCCACTGCTCTGGGAAGGACAAGGTTTCATCACTCACTTGGGAATAACTCTCGATCATGTTGACGATTGTCCCTCCAAAATGCTACCAATCATTTTTACTGAAAATGGTTCCGCATGTTCATGTTATTCTGATTAAAGAACGTACTGCCCACTCAACTTGGCAGACTTGTTTTTATTTCAAATAACATCCCAACATCACAATATAAATTTACCCATTTATATTCAATCTTTTGGAACCTCACCCATTGGAACTGGAAAAGTAATTAAAAGAGACCAGTGCTCAAAACAAGAGACCTCTTGAATTTCGCATAAATTTCTCCCATCTGTCTCTCAGTGTGGCGCAATGATGAAAAAAATAACAAGGTGGGTTGGTTGGTTTCCTATTTTACGTTCTTTTTGCTGGGGTGGTTTTGTAAAGTATGATTGGGTTCCGCGTTCCCTTAGAAAAAGTCCATAGATCTTCTCCAGGAGGAGTTTGGTACTCTCAGATCAACCCCAGACTCTTTCTCTCCGGGGCCGGGGGTGAGGGATGGCAGAGTTGATCTACGTCTCCGCAGTATATCTCCCTCTCTCTCAGAGGTGGCATAAATAAGCAGTAAATTAACGAGGTACAAGGCTGGTCGTAATAAAAGAAATGCGAGGCCAGAGGATGGGAGGGGGTTCTGAAGAGATTTGTGGTTTCGGGCCCCGAAAACTCGTATTCCATTCAGATTGGGAGCAACAGCGGCGCTTCCTTTTTCTGGAGGAAGAGGGTATATTTCTTTTTGTTTACCTAATGCCTGATTCCAACTCATCTGCTATACAAAATGCGTGAGAGGGAAGCTGCAATCCATCACTGGGCACCCACCGTTCTCCAAGTATTGGATTCTGTAGTTCTGTGTAAAGTCACCCATCCATATTCAAGTAGCTTGTGCCTACAGGGTGGAGGAAATAAATTTCCAAATTTGGAATTAACACTAAATTGTATACTTTTCTTACTGTACTAATAATTGTCGATTGTGTATCTGTCTGTTTGTATATCCACACATGTACCTAATAGCCGGTAGGGACTTTCTAGGAATTTGTGTTTTGAGATCCCTCCACTGTAAATGAGGTTATCTTTTGTGAATTGCTTCAAGAAAAAATATCACGAAGTTTTTTTTTCTCACACCTAGACCTCATTAAAAAAAGTCTGTCAAGTGGGTGTGGCACATAGCTTCCTCGTATCCGTAACCCGTTTGTATCGATGATCCGATGCATAGTAGTTAATCTTAAAACATCAATCACTAAGTATCTTCAACTACCCTCATAGGGGGCCATCCACACGTCAACCAGCACAATCTCTGAATATTGTTGGAAAATGTAGAAGTCATGGCTGTTACAAGGATTTGACGTTTGCGCATGCGCACAAAACACTTTCAGTTTGGGGGCCATGGCTTTCGTAGGGGACCATCTACTCGCCAACCCGTATAATCCCCGAAAATGTCATCGAAATCGAGTGAGACATGTAGAAGGTATGGCAAGGTATGGCAAGCTATGGCAAGGATTTCATGACAGACAGATAGACAAACACGGAGCCAAAATTGTTCAGGAAGGTCTAAAACGTAAAACGCGAGTGGAAATTTTGATTTTGGAAAATTTTTTTTCAACCTTGAAAAGTGAAAACAAAGCTTCCGCTATCTTTGGTAGTGGGTATAGCAGAAAACACTGTCTGTGGATAGCACATAATTTCCAAGGTTTTCAAAACTGAGTCGACCTAGTATGTCAAAATAGTACATTTGTACAGCATCTCTGGTTTCAGCTTCACAGAACGGATTGTTGTCAGTTGTTAGTTTGCTTCTCTTCTTCAGGTAGTACCGAAAGTCTTCATATTGTGAATGAAGCCAACATAAAAATTCATTGTTCTATAATTTATTTAGGTAGATACGTGTTTGTCTAGTTAATCCTAATCGGACCATGGAGTCACTAGTGTCACGGAAAACATCTTAGTAATTCCTCCGTTGTCCCAAGGTGTCACCAGATTAACTAGATTTGAATTGCAATTTGAAAACGCTGCAAATCATTGCTCAAAGGTTTATTATTTTCTGTATAGATCACCCTTCTGTATAGATCACTGGTTCTCCATCAATAGCACCTACCACCATCTGTATTCTCCCTTGACCTTCCCTCTCAAATTTCATCTTCCTGCGTTCAATAGGATTGAAAATGGCTTCTGAGCTCACTCAGCTGATCAGTGATCTGAAGAGTGAAGAAGATATCCTCGAATGCTGGAGACGCCTGGAAGAGCACTTCCATTCAATAGGAGTAAAAATGGCTTTGGAGCTCACTCAGCTGATCAGTGATCTGAAGAGTGAAGAAGATCTCCTCGAATGCTGGAGACGCCTGGAAGAGCACTTCCATTCAATAGGAGTAAAAATAGCTTTGGAGCTCACTCAGCTGATCAGTGATCTGAAGAGTGAAGAAGATGTTCTCGAATGCTGGAGACGCCTGGAAGAGCACTTCCATTCAACAGGAATAGAAATGGCTTTGGAGCTCACTCAGCTGATCAGTGATCTGAGGAGTGAAGAAGATCTCCTCGAATGCTGGAGACGCCTGGAAGAGCACTCTCATTCAATAGGATTGAAAATGGCTTCGGAGCTCACTCAGCTGATCAGTGATCTGAGGAGTGAAGAAGCCTTTGAGCAATAATTTGCAGCGTTTTTTACCCACCAACAATTTTTTTACCTACCAACTTTTTTTTACCTACTAGCTAGGTACTACCTACCACACCATACTGGCTTCACACCTTCACAATCAAGTTTATTAGAAAGAACTAAACGCTTCACACTCGATTGGAAAAATAGAAAGCTTCGTATGGAAATTTGATTACTGGTTACGCAGAAGGCAAAACTGTATACAAATCGAAGAAATGAACAGCGATCGCATTTTAGTCCGATAAAATTTGAATGGAGATTAGACCTCTTTTGCGATTCACACTCATGATTCTGTTTTATCGAAGGAAAACCTTCAAGTACTCGTAGGGACCGAACGGTTTGTCCTACAGCGCTCCGGGTGGTCTCAAAAATTTTTAAAAATTCAATACTATTTAAAATTGGTGAAAAAACGATACCTTTATTTCGAGAGTTTTCGAGCTAGGGCACTCTTGAAAATTTCAACCCTTAATTTTCACCCCTTAGAAGTGACCTACATCAACCAAAAGCTTCGCGGCACAACTAAACCCCAAATGGAGCCCATATACCAAATTTGAACCAAATCGGTCCAGTGTTGCTAAGAAAAGTGCCGCGTACGGCGTACGGCGTACGGCGTACGGCGTACGGCGTACGGCGTACGGCGGACGGACGGAAATTTTTTTATTCGATTTTCGTATTCTACGTACCTTGAAACGTAAAACATCAAATTTTGAGGGGGGGTTAAAATTTTTTTTTTCTTGCTCGATTCCAAAGGCTTATTATTGAAAATAATAAACCAAAATTAATGGCCAGGGCTAAATTTTCTGAACCACTTTTTGCAAGTTATTAAGTAAAAGTCAAATAATGAAATGACAAACATTTTGAAGATTTGTTCATCGATTTCTTTGAAAATTTTTGTCTTAACTATTTCGAGACTTCCAATAGCCCACAAAACATTCTGCTGTCCATTATATTTAAAATTGCAATTTAATTGTGGTCACTCCGGTGACACTTCGGGAAAGTTGTGGAGTTCCTGAGAAGTTTTCGGATAGTAGGGATACCTTGGTCCAATTAGGGTTAATAACTTGTTTCATGGTATCAAATAGTACGCTCCTCAAAAACAACGTGTGTTGGGTTTATAAACTATCCAATATTCGATTGGGTCATGAGTAGACCCGCTTTTGATGATTGGTGGTTTAGATTATTCATCCGAACCAGAATATAATATATTCCCTATTTTCTATCACCCCCTCCAAGCCTACAGTTCTTCTTCCTGCTATCTCTCATCTCTAATATCTATATCTCACATCTCGCAGCTATAAAATTGCCATCTTGTCTAAGGACTTATAAAGTTCCTTCTCTTGTTCATGTTCCTAAATACAAGTGATATGAAAATCGGATTCGCTTACGGTTCGGACACTCAGTACTTCCACTCAGAGTAGGGATTTCGAAGATGGATCGACAGCTGAGGATCCCAGTGAGGGCTTCCAGCATCAACTATGCGTGCGCGCAAACAGTTACCCTTTTACCCTCACTTCTTGCCGACCATATATATAGCTTTTTTCGCTGTTCTTCACTTTCGGGGCTCTCAGTCAGATATTTCAGAAGAAATATTTTTCTGGAGTCAACGGCTCAACCATCAAACAATGTTCGACAAGATTAGTGCACCAAGCTATAATTTCAGTTGCCTATTCATGCAAACCACATTCTACTGCATTCCCAACTGAACAACGTGTTTCGACAAAATTGTAAGTTACACCTCAACTACCTTTTATCCCCCAGACAGCTTCGGGTGTTTTGACTGATCGAGGTTTTGCGGTAGTAACAGTACTCACGACGCCGCAGCAAGGGGCGTTTAATATCCAAATGTTTCCTCTCGAGCGGTATGGCGTGGGGGAGCGACTCCTCGAAAGGCAGAAAGAAGACGGCACCCCCGCAACCCTTCATTTCCAAGGTCTATCAATAACGGGTCATTTCCAAGTATAATACTGGCCTCCCCCTTGGCATATCTTTCCTCGCCCCTTGTATGATGCATTGCCTCTAATTACGGGCAATGGATAGCCTCTTCCCTCACGCCAACCGCCCTTATCTGAACATCCCTTCTTGAGCGAATACTTCGCATGACGGCTCCTTGCACGAAATGATTGGTTAACTTGGCCGTGAGTGAGAGGAAATTTCTTCTCAGATCTCCGATTGATACCTGATGAAACATTTTAAATGTTTTTCTTTTCACTGATTAGTTGAACCTTTGTATGTTACCCATAGTGCAAAGAGGTGTACTTAGTACGGTGTCACTGTACCTACCATCATCCCAATGCGGATTGCAAATGCCGAAATAACAACTAAACCAGCAGCCAGATATCTAGGAGTCATGTTGGACACCAAAATCACTTAAGGTCAACATATAAGAAGAACTGCAGATAGAGCAGCACGAAAACAGCAGCTCTTTGTCACCTTATGAAGAACATAAAAAAATAAATAAAACAAAAAATTATAAAAATTATAAATGGCCCTAGACCGTGCAAGAGAGGCCTAATGATGACGGTCGTGCAGTGCTCTTGTATGGAGCGGAGGTATGGGCAGACGCATTGAGTGTGGCATATCTCCGACAGAGATTAATAACTGTGCAGCGTAGAGGAGCCTTACGAATTGCCCGTGCTTACCGATCAGTATCAGAACTCGCTATCTTTCTCCTGATGACGATACCCATTCAGCTGATGGCTTCAGAGCAGAAAAGAATCTTTGAGAGAAGGGGTGGAGGAAACAGGGTCTACATAGCCAAGGAAGAAAGGGAAGCGCACAATGGCAAACTGATAAAATATATGGACGGGAGAACATAGAGGAAGGTGGACTGCACAGTGCAGTCTGCACTGCACGGCTGGTGCCGAACATCCAGACGTGGATGGAAAGGAAACATGGAGAAGTGAACTTCTTCCTTACGCAGTTATTTACAGGACATGGACTTTTTTCTATGCCTATATGCATAAAATTGGAAAGGTATCTGCCCCAACAAGTAGGTGTTTTTTAGTGGGTTTGAATCCCATATAACCTGACGATGCGGACCCTCCAAGTGTCTTACGAGATCCAACTCAACCTATGGATCTTAAAGATTTTCTCACCTGCCTGCCGAAGAAAAAAAAAGTACGGTGTTGCTGTGAGCATTTAATGGGCTTAAACTATGTTGATGGAAATGCATGTTGGTTAGTGGCTAAAGTTTGAAGAAGAATTTAACGATTTCGGTTTTGCGATGGATTTAGTTCAAGAGGAACTGCACTGCTTTGAAAATTCTTTGTACTGCTCACCGGTTGAAATTCTTGAAGGCGTTTGGACTCCGAGATATTTGGGCAACAGAAAACCTCAACTGGAAGTAGATGGCCCGAGTTGGTACGAATGATACCTGGAAAGGTGACTAATCAGAATGGGAAATTCACTTGCAGAACACCTTGATTGGTGAGGAGTGCTTTTAATAGAACGAAAAGTCTGTCGGTCTCCCTAGACTTTATGATCTAGGATTCCATTTCTTCAAGTATTTTCATGTCTTGTACGGAGTTGAGTTTCGACTTTTGAGGCAGCAGCCTTTCTTGGATTCGTATTTTATCTACCTTTACTACCTTTACTTAGGATACTTCATGGTCTACCTGGAGTGAGATGACTTTCTGTGCCTCGTTATTCAGTAAATGAACTTCATTAAACAGTAGACATTTATATCTCCATCAGTCTACGTTTGCTTTGTACTGTGAATTGGTCACACCTAAATCAAAAAGCCACTAAATCATGAGAACAAACTGTTGACTCATTGCTGAACTCCAAGCGTTGGGCCAGCGGGACGAGCTCGTCTCTAATAAACATCCACTTATTACATCGAACGTTAGATAGGGCACGTAGGCCCTGATTACAAGAGCTTACTGATTTCTTCCTCGAGGCGAGCTGATTTTACTAAAATTTGACCGTGATAATGACCTTTCTAATTTTCGAAAATGGAGGAAATTTCTGGACGTTGAACTCGATAATAGTATTTTGGTGCCTAAACATAAAACTCGGTGCGTATAGTGTTTTGGAAGGTTATCCCCGCTATCCAGGCATTATTCCAGTCATTGTAGGAGCTTTGTTGGGAAAGCTAAACTTACCTAGGAAGTTCCAAAAATAATCGAAATTTTGACGTTGATGTGTCAATCTCAGACTTTTGCCTGATTTTTGGCTATTTGTTGAAGCACCAACTTTTTGAGTTTCTGCTTCATACACATTGGAGTTATTCCACCGCACGATTCTCGTCAACTTGAAACTAGGAGGTTTCTTTTGCTTGCATGCAAATTATGCAGCTATATTAAGCCAGACAAAATTAAAACAGAAGACAAAGAGCGTAAGAAAGTGCTTTGTAACCTGGAGATTTCGTTTGATCTCCCCGCGTCATCCTCATTACTGGCTGAACTTGAAGAGACATTCTTGAAGCATATCTCGGCAGGGGTCCGACCTTGGAGTGTTTAAACTGAGGCCAGCAGTAAACAAGATTATGCTTCCTCAGTAATTATTGTTGTACGGACCGGATGCACATTGTCATTTCGAGACCACTCGAGAAGTCGTCATTACCATCTCAATACCTCGATCCCTTCTTTTACCGCTTGTTATTTTTATCCCTCCTTGAATATGCATGTCCTCACACCTCCCTCTTCAGCATCTAATATTTGCTAACATATTCTAGGTGTTTCCAACCCGTCGACTAAACCATCCCTTGAAGTGCGCCTCATAACCTGGGGAGGATGTTAGTGCGTCGAGAAAGTGAGGAAAGAATATAGAGAAAAAACTGGCGTCTAATGGACTGGAAAATTCTCGACGACGATTCTCTTCGCAGGAGGGGTGCGAAGTAAAAGTCTTTAATGGAATTCGCCGACGCATAACGTATTCAGTACACGGCAAGATCGCTTACGCCTTTTTGAGAAAAAAAGGTTAAGAGCTGCGTAAATAGGGAAATGACTTCCATTTTCCTTCCCATAGTGAGGGTGAGGGGAAAACTTTCTCAACCGTGTGTTAACACTCTTTAGTACTTACCCTGGATCTGTAATGTATTCTTGATATATAAATAAATGTTGACTGCTTGCAAAATCAAAATTAGGTGAAGCTACCCCTCCGACCCAAATCAACGATGCACCTACCTATTTCTGGAAGTCAAATTCAGTACTGGGCTGACTATTGTTTTAACTTATTGCAAATGGTTTGATCTCTTAGGGTAGGTGTCTCCACAATCTTTACGGATGTCTTATAATTTCCCCTTATCTCCATTCTAACCCATTGAAATAGCTGCGAGAAGTAGATGCTTCTGGTCTGTTCAGAAGTCTCTCAATTTCCGCCGGCTCTCTCGAAAAGCAAATCTGACTGTCTACAAAACCATCGTTAGACCAGTGGTGACTTACGCAAGTGAGTCATGGGTCCTCACCAAAGCCAATGAGCGTGTGTAAAGATTTATGACCCAGTATGCGAATCAGAAGAATGGCGAATCCGACATACCTAATGCTGAATTAAGAGCTCTGTACGATCAGCCCGATATTGTGGCATTCATCAAACGGGTCGACTCAGATGGCTCGGTCATGTAGAGCGGATGCCAGCAGGGAGACACCCCGAAACGCTCTTGAATGGCGCGCCTGGAGGACGAAAGCTAAAGGGTAGACCTCGACTACGTTGGATGGACGATGTAGAGGAGGACCTCAAAGCCATTGTTGTGAGAAGATGGCGACTGATCGCAAGAAATGGTCATCAATTGTTGAGAAGGCCCTGGTTCTTCAAGGACCATAGAGCTGTATAATAGGTAATAATACCCATTGGAATAGTTTTCTGGTGACATTTCTCACTTTTTACCATTATAGATTGAAATATAGTTGCAGGTTTGTTTTGAACCATCAGCGCTTCCATCGGAACAAAAATAATAGTAGTGTTCCTCCCGGTAATGCTGAGAGGCGAAACCTTAGTGATTAAACTATGAGCACATTGAATCAATCAATGTAACTGGAAAAAGCATCACTGCTTTGTTTTGACATTTCTTAACCAGAATTCAGTCAAACATAGATAGTATGCTAGTTGAGAGAAGCTGCTGGTTAGATAAGGCTTCATCGAACCTTGCCCTACAAGAATCCATTTGCAGCCAAAACATAGGTTCGACTAGGGTCCCAAATCTTGGTTTGACAATGCTTTAATTCCAGACATTGGTTTGACTGGCTTCAACCCGATCTTGATTTGACGAGGCTTAAATCCCACACCATGGTTTGACTAAACTCCAGACCTGGACATTGGTTTGATTTTCTTCAATCCCAGATCTTGGCAAGTCTTCCTCCTTCATGGCACAGCGGTTTCCAACCACTCTGTCTTCTGTTTCCTCCTCTTGAAAAGGTTCCAATTCCACATCTTGATTTGACTAGGGCCATTTCCCACTCCCACACAAAATTTCCTCCTTCATTATCAACTTAATATTCTCAACACTTATATATTTTGAGATTCCTACACTTCATTTGATTAGAAGCCTTCAATTTCTGTCTCAATATTTTCCAACAAGATTCCAAACAGCTATGTAGTGGTTGTTGGCTATTGCAACCTTTTTTTGGTTCGATGAGGTTCCAGATTCATAGCGATTCATGGTTAGCGTATGGACACCAGTATATCTTTTCTAATAAGGGTGAGATTTTTTTTATAGGGTTCCCATTAATGTAGATAGATGCGAAATGTTTCAGCATAACCGTTGCAGAACACGCAATCGGTCGTAATATTCCAGCTTTCTTCGTATTCATTACGTCCAAACGGTCGTGATCGCCGTGATAACGAAAAATATTGCGACTAGGGTGCCAAAGGATGATATCATTAGACGCTTCCTCTGCCACGTCCCACGTCTTTTTCTCCCCCAGACAGACAAGCAATATCGGTTCTTTAGCAGTAATAAGAGCACGTGGCCCTCAGGAAATCCTCAGTTCGGACCCCGTCAGTCACACTTCCCCTTCGACGGGTATCCCTTCTGTCTCTCTGTTTATTTTTTAACGCTGCAGGGGTGGTTTTACGTCGAGATATATAGCGCTCGTACACGCATCATATCGCGCTCTCTTCACTATTGAAACGTCGAAGAAAGGATCTAGTGAATCACAACGTCATTTCGACTTTTTCTTAAGCCCTTTTCTGACTTTCATGGTTTTTTCATACAATGCAATGGGGGAAATACTTGGGTATTGAAGGAAATCACCATCTTGTTTTTGAAATGTGAGCTTTTCAGTGACTGCCGCGTGCGGCAGTTTCCCCAGTTCCCATGCTGACGGAAGTAAGGCAAATTTCAGCTGATCGAATGCGATCTTTTTCCGTTTGTTCAAATAGAATTTTATGACAACCAGTTGTGCTTCTTTCGAGAACCAAATGATTTGAAGGTTGGTAGGAACTATCTGTAAAAATATACTTGACTGTTTACCCTGCACGATTATATGGTTGGTAAGTACCTATACTATTAATGGAAAAACCGTGTTCTTCGCAAATGGGTGATTTTTATGGAAAGTAATAAATAGTTGTGCAATAATTTGCAGCGTTACTTAGGTAACTATTATTCGTCCATATCTTAGGAGCAAATGGTTGGTTCTACTGAGCTCTGGGTGGTCTAAACATTCAATTGGGGTTCAAATTGGTGAAAAACACAATGCACGATTTATCGACAACTGGTTTAAATTTAACGATCAGCTACTTATGGGATGTCCCCTGGAACGCATGTATTATACTAATCAAAATGTTTATATTTGGCTCGTTTATCTCAAGTATTCTTTCTCGTTGGTATTACATTAATTGTGAATACACGCCAACCCGCACAAGTCCTGAAAATTTCATCGAAATCGGACGAGCATTGTAGAAGTTATGACTGTTTTATGGATGTCACGTTTGCGCATGCGCAGCAGCTACTATCAGTCTGAGCAGTTACTATCAGTCTGAGGGTGATGATTTTCATAGGAGACCATCTACACGCCAACCCGCACAATCCCTGAAAATGTCATCGAAATTGGACGAGAATTGTAGAAGTTATTGGTGTGGCAAGGATTTTATGACAGACAGACACGGAACCAAAATTGTTCACGAAGGTCTGATACGTAAAACGCGAGTGGAAATTTGGAGAACTTTTTTTGAACTTTGAAAAGTAAAAACAAAGCTTCTGCTACCTTGGTAGACTCGGAAGCAAAATCTACAAGAAATTCCAAAGCATTCTTGAGTCAACTCCTGCCTTACTGATTCGAGAGCACCTACCTAGTTATGAGGACGTGAACAATTGGTAGTAAATAAAGTGCAATACAAAGTATCCAGGGAGGGATCTGGAATTTTCCCGTCAAGTTATCATTGTTTGCGCTCGGATGTGGCTATTGGTCGGGCTTTGAAATTTGCATGTTTCGGAGAACCGGAAAGGGGGTCGTCGGGTTTGGATCCGAGGATGCCTACGACTGCTAACACATCACTCTTCACCTCGCTGACTCCGCCAGAAATCCGTCGGGAAGCTTTCCTGTCGAAGGGAAACGAAGCACCCGTATTTACACGTTCACGGTTCCGTGGCCGTGTTAGCAACCGCCGCGCCATCTGTTGGTTAAATATTAGGCGAGCCAGGGCAAACAAGACGAGGATGCCGCGGCCGACATCATGTTAATGCAAGCGCACACTATTGGGTCTCGCACGTCTCTTCTGTCAACAGCTCTCCTAATTAACTCTTGCAGACTTCCTCTCGAGGGGCTGACAACACCTCGCAATTATGCTTACAACAACCTCAAACCACCCCTTCGCAAATCGAATTATAATCAAACCCATTGCGCAAGAGGATTCACAACCGCAGCAAATACGTGGAGCTCTGTCTGGGATCTACGCTCTTTCTTTTTAGTCCGCCTTTTGAAGAGAAATTGGAAGCTGAGGAATCTCGAATTAAGTTGACTAAACTCATCATAATGAACCATTATACTAAACGTAGTATTATAGCCAAGATTGCCACAGAACCTAGCTCTGGAAGGGTACAGTTTAACCCGGATTTCTTAGCGCAAGCAGCCAACATTGTAAAGTTGACCAGAGATTGAGAGAGCCTCATTCTTCGGACTGCCCGTATTTTGCCAGTTCATCATTGTGAACTTCGAAGGATAAAACTTCAGTTAATCCGCAACAAATTGCACATCGATAAACCACGTTCGAGTTCCTTCTGCCAGAATCATGCGAGGGTGGAAAGCTCGAGCTCCTATTGAAATCATAGTTTCCGTCTGGAGAGCCCGGATTTCCCTACACTCATGTCCGAAAGTACTTGGTGGAAGAAAGCGGGGTATCCAGTGGAACCTTCGGGACAGACTGGAGGATCTGGATTACGCTGATGATGTGTGCATGCTGGCACACCGTCTAAGTGATATGTATTTCAAGCTTGACAAACTTAACCAGTACTCAGAGGTTACAGGGCTCAAGATAAATGTTAAGAAAACGAGGGAAATCAGGGTAAATGTTTCACTGAGAGATGAGCTGCAGGTTGCTGGGGAAAGTATAGAGCAGGTGGACTCGTTCCAGTACCTGGGTAGCATGGTCGATGCCAGCGGGGGTGCCGAAAAAGATATTAAGAGCAGGATTCGGAAGGCAAATGGTTCGTTTGTCCAGCTATACCCGGTATGGAGAAATAGAAATATTTCTCTGCGGACGAAGCTTCGACTGTTCAACACAAACGTCAAGTCGGTACTCCTCTATGCTTGCGAGACCTGGAAAGTTACCAGCAATCTATCGAGGAAGCTACAGGTGTTTGTCAATCGCTGCTTGAGGCGGATCCTCGGTGTGTGGTGGCCCGACACCATTTCTAATGATGAGTTGCTGAGAAGGACTCAACAGCTTCCCATTGCTGTTGAGGTGAAGAGGAGGAAGTGGCAGTGGATTGGTCACACTTTGAGGAAGGGCCAGGGAGCGGTGAAGCGAGAAGCGCTGGAATGGAACCCACAAGGATATCGAAGACGCGGGAGACCAAGGATGACCTGGAGGCGATCTGTTGAGGCAGAGGCAGCTAAAGTGGGGAAGTCTTGGAGCCAGATCAAGGCTTTGGCCAGAGATAGAGAGGAATGGCGGAATTTCGTCTCGGCCCTACGCTCCTCCTAAGGAGTTAAAGGAAATAAGTCAAAAGTAAGTCAAGACTATTAAGGCAGCAACTCTGTCAACGCTAACAACATTGAGAGAGCCTCATTCTTCGGACTGCCCGTATTTTGCCAGTTCATCATTGTGAACTTCGGAGGATAAAACTTCAGTTAATCCGCAACAAATTGCACATCGATAAACCACGTTCAAGTTCCTTCTGCCAGAATCATGCGAGGGTGGAAAGCTCGAGCTCCTATTGAAATCATAGTTTCCGTCTGGAGAGCCCGGATTTCCCTATACTCATGTACGCATTCCTGGAAGCTTCTTTGAAAATCTTCGTACTCCTTAAGTACCTAATTCTAAGGAATTTTAGCCAAGTATTAACATGGCTTAAATAACTGCATCTCATTGCTGGTCCACTAAAAAGTGCATTTCATATTGCATTTTCTGATGTAATGCGTGAATCGACCGACTTCATATTGCGAACTGCTACGTCTGAATTGATCGTCTCTACGAATAAACTGGCACAAAACTGAAACAAATATTTAGTATATTGATAAGTAGTAACTGTAGTATTTTTATATATTGATAAAAGAGTAGAAAATTGTCTGCCAAGTGGGTGTGGCACAAAGCTTCCTCGTATCCATAACCCGATTGTATAGATGATACGATGCATAGTAGTTAATCTCAAAACATCAATCTCTGAGTACCTTCCACTACTCTCATAGGGATCATTTACACACTAATCTGGACAATCCTGAGAAATTCCATCGAAATCAGATGAAAAATGTGGAAGTTATGGCTGTTACAAGGAATTCACGTTTGCGCATGCGCAGTGGCTACTATCAGTCCGGGGGTAATGATTTTCATAGGTACCCATCTATACGCGTACCTCCACAATCCCTGAAGATTTCATCAAAATCGGATGAGAAATGTAGAAGTCATGGTTATGGCAAGGATTTCATGACAAGACAGACAGACACACAGGCCCGGAACCAAAATTGTTCGGAAAGGTCTGAAACGTAAAACGAGTGGAAATTTCGATTTCGGAGAACTTTTTTTTTCAACCTGGAAAAGTGAAAACAAAGCTTCCGCTACCTTGGTAGACTCGGAAGCAAAACAGCCAATTTGAGTGATTAATGTTGTTTCACTAGTAGCTCCTGGCGTGATAACATTGAACTATGTATCACATTATTTGCATAATTATCACAAGATGTAAACATTGCAAAAATGCATCTTCCTCTGGTAAGTAAACAGTGTCTGGAAAGGTTTCCAGAAAGAGAATGATCGAAAGAACCATTGCGGTCCTCAGGACAGTATACCAACTTTTTTCCCTTGGAGGGTGTCGGATTTATCTGGGGAAGTTTTTGCCATTGGAGGGCGCCACTTCTGGAGGAGAACGGAGCTATCATATGCTAAGTGGGTCTCGTAAGTCAACTTGTCAGAAGCAGATGCCTCTTCGTCCAGTGCAAAAACCCGGACAGCGGATAATCATCATTAAACACTATACATCGGTTTATGACATTTGCAGAGGAAGAGGCAGGTACCGTCTCCTGTTCTTTAGTTGCAGACTCCACTGTAACTGTCTCCTCATTCCATGTTTATGGTCCTATTGTTTTCCGCTAGTCTAGGTAATATTTTCAAGAGCTTCTGCAAGAAAAAATACCGCTTTGTTTGGTGGGCAAAATAGCTTCCTCACAAAGAATAGCATTTTGTGGTTAAGTCTCTTTTGCGAAAATGATTGAATTATTCAGATCACAAATATATCTCTGATATGAAATAAATGAACATTACAAGACGGTTTCATATAATATATGAAATATATTAATAATATGTTTAATATAATCTTAATAATATAATAATAATATATTACTATAATATATAATAATAATGTAATAATATATATATAATATATAATATAATATATATATAATATTATAATATATATAATATAATAAAAATATATAATATATATTATAATATAATATATAATTTATATAATATATTATATATATAATATATATATATATTTAATAATCATAATAATAATCTTAATAATAATAATAATAATAATAATCTTAATATTATTAAGAATCATTGTCACGACTGATAATTCTATTCCGTTTATATATAAATATTCCAGAATACTTTAATGGTCGGATTGTACGGAAATTCATCAGCAAATGTTTTTCTGGAAACAACTGCTAATTACCCGCTGAACAACCCTTCAAATTTATGACAAATCGACTCACTAAATCGCGAGATATCCGTGTATTAAAAATAAAGAAGATTGCTCTTACATGCAAAGTACTTTTGGTGCAAAACTGGTGAGATTCGTAGATTATTTAGTGAGTATTTTGAGTAACAACTGAAAATATGATCAAAATTGGTTCGGCATAGGAAATGGCCATTTTTCTGTTTTTTTTTCTGCCGTAGTTCTCTCAGATCCGAATGAAATTTGTAGTAGATTGGAGTTCCCTTAGTACTAATATCCTCGTAAATTAGTGTTTCTGAATAGCACATTTGTGCGTGTGCACTCGTTACAACTGGCGTGAAAATTCCATGTTCAATTTCCCATTCAATTTGTACGGGACGATGTAAGGTTTTGCCCTGATAATACCATCAACGTAGTGCCTGATTTTACGAACAATAGACCTCAGTCCACACGGAAGCCCTGAAGTAGAAGAGGAAGCTTTAATTGTGTTATCGCAAATAATAACAATCTATCAATAGCAAATAACATCAATATCCCTGCTCGGATACGTTCGTATCGAGGTGTGGCTGCGCGGCGCAAAGGGCTATCCTACCTTCAAGACCGAGCGGTCGTGCTGGTTTTGCATACCTGAGGTGCGCTTTCGCCGGCCGTGAGGTGCTCAGTAAAGGTGCGTTTAGACGAGCAACATTTTACGGCAATTATTGCTCAAACGAGGATTGCGGCTTCAAGAAAAATTTGCACGGCAATTTTTCCCCAGCGTCGGCAATTTTTTCCCTACTGGAAGAGAAATCAAGTCTCCGGCAATAATTACCTGGTGTTGCTCCATATTGTCGTGAAGCCGGCAACTTTTTTCCGGCAATTTTTCAAGTCTATCGTCAGTGGGCTTGAATTGCTCGTTTTCGACAATTTTTTTGTGGAGAGACAGGAAGGAAGGTGACATTCAAAGGATTCACAAGGAAATACAGTAATTGATTGATATATACTTTTGTAAATGTGGATTCAAACATGCAAGTATACATTTTTCTGAAAATTATTCACAATTTTCTTCTTTCCAGGATATTATAGAATATAACTAATATGAACGTCAAATATTCTGGGAATAGATTATTCAATCTATGGCCCTTCATGGTCCTTCAAGAAAGTGTCTGCTTTCTTGATCTTTGGACCGATTAATGATACGAGCATTTCAAAATCCGATTTGGAAATCCTGGCGAAATTTATAAACAATAAATTGTCCAGCAGGAGTTCAGAAACGACCGCCGAACTCCATTCTCGCTGCTCGAAGTACTCTCGCTGCCATAACTTTCTTCTCCTTTTCCTCCCAGATGCAGCCAGGACCACCACAGCAGCAGCAACATTCACTTCTTCTTCCCACATCGTATTTCGTTCTCCAAGGGACACGTGTTTGAAGGATAACAGATAAAAAAGTTGAGCAACTCCTGCACCACAAAAATTAAACAACTCCGAACAATAATTGCTCGGAGTTGCTCAACTTTTAAAGAAAGGGAAAGAGGGGAAAATTGCGGAATTGCCGGGTTTTGGCAATTGTAGTTGCTCGTCTAAACGCACCTTAAGTTTCGTCGATTCCTTTTGCTTGGTTGTTCCTTTCTTGGTGTGAAGCTCCCCAAAAAGTGCCTACTACTACTACTACTACTCTCAGATGAAGGTGCAAGGTATTTTCGTTTCGAATTTTCCAATCTAAAGATGCAACGTAGGTCTTGAAACATTTTTTGCTAGCTCAGCAAGGAGCATCTAAACAAAAAAAGGCACCGACTACACAACTGGGAAGAAATGCTTGTGCGTTGAATGCACAACAGCATAATTTACAATGCTGTCTAGAGTTAAAGTGGCCAAAAAGGAGGGGCAATAAAATTAAATTATGGAATGACCGTTTCCGTGATCTCCACTGTATTTGTGTAATTGTGATGCCTTTCGTTGACGTAAACAATGTAAATTTAATTTATTTTATCAGTTTTTCGTTTTATACAACTCTCTGAATCAACCTATAGGACTTAAACCAAAGGCGAAACCTGTTAATATGAATGAGTAAAGAGTAAAGCACTCAGTATCAGTATATTGTTCAGGTTATCAGAATTCTAATTACGATGTATTTTCTTATTACAAATCAAAATTGTTATAGGTAGTTAGTAGTTCATTCGATTGAAATCAGCGAAAAAGATTTTTAAATTTGCTAAATTACTCATATTTTAACGAACTATAAAATTTTCTCCCATTTTAACACAGAATGTGTTTTTGCGATGACCTACCGAAAAAAAATCGTCACGAAAAAGCGACAGAAAAAACCGTTACGCGCCTTTTATAATGATTTTCACGTGCAACCAAGCCGTTGGTAAGGAAATAGAACTCCCGCAGTGTTCATTGCACAGAAATTGTTCACCATTCGTTGGAAAGCTCTCAATTTATATAGTATTTTTCTTGTAGTTACATATTTATTTATATAACATTTATAGGGTTTTAGACCAAATTAAATGTCTAACAATTATTTATTTTATTATTGCCAAAGACTCCACATTTATTATTGTTGTTTTTTATTTAACGGACGACTAGCATCGCAAAAACACATTCTGTGTTCCTATGATTTCATACAGAGTATGGAAAAATAAATAAACCGGGGGTGCAGGGGGGCGGAGCCCCCCGCCGAGGCGCAAGGCGCCGAGTTTTGGTATGTAAGTTTTATTTTATCATTGTATCATTTTTCTAGAAGGTATTCACTTTATTTTCTTGGTGTTTCATCATATCATTTCACTAAGTATGGTACTGAGGTCAATTTTTACGATAATTTGGGTGAAAACTGTGTTTTTATTGATTTTGCTGGTATTACTTTGATAGGTACCCTTAACAAATTATTTCTTCATTTTCGCCTTGGAAGAGTGTTGCTAGGTGTACAATTATGATCGTTTCATACGATAATTCATGGGTGTGTACGAAATCTCTTTTGTAGATGTTCGATACCTAATTTAAAATATCCTGACATACAAGAGTTTTGCTCCTGTTTTTGGATTAAAATTCTTCATTACTCCTTCACATCTCATAAATTATAAATAAATAATAAATAAAACGGTGAAACATATGCAACATCAATCCGCTCGATTGACCACTAGTCGATTCTAGTCAGATTTGTGGAATGTGGTTTTACCCTACAAAATTTTGTTTTTGTTTTTTAATAAGTACTTGGAGATTGAGGATTTGAGATCGTCTACTAGGTATGTTTCGGATCATCTATTCAATCGGGTTATGGATGCGATGAAGCTATGTGCCACATCCACTTGGCAGACTTTTTTTATCACCATAACTTTATTTGGCTTCAGGATTAATAAATTATGGAACCAAGTTTGGATCAAAATTCATTATTATATTAGTAGGTATTAAAGATTTTCACCAAAATGGTAAAACATGTACCGTAGATGTACCCAACTTCGGCCGCTTTTGGAGGTTTTTTGAGTTTATTCAAAGTCATATATATGAGTAAAAATCTGAAAAAAATAATTTAGATGGCAGCAAATCTGCTCTATAGGATGTCACTATAAATTTTTTTTTATACATCACAACCTTGGCCTTTTTTAAAAACTTGAAGTGTGGCCGAAGTTAGGTATCGTTGTGCTCCAACTTCGGCCACCTATGAAAAATGCATTAAAAACGAAGAAGTAGTAAGTATATCGTAACTTCGGCCGCCGAATAATCATGTAAAAAAACTTTTTTGAATTTAAAAATCATAAAAACCATACAAAGACTTTTTTGGAACACCTATAATACAATAACACCTTAGGAATATCATGAAAAACATCCAAACAAAGGCGAAATGCAGTAAAAAATATCTATAAAGCTTTTCAAACGTGAACTGATTATTTGAATTTTAAAACTTCAAATCATGGTAATTTTTAGGTAGACATTTCAAAAATATCATCATTATCAGTGTCAAAAATGTCAAAAATACGTCAATCAATGTCAAAAATACGAGATCTTCACACTAGTCATAAAACAGCCAAAATTATTTGAACAACATTTAAAACATTTACCTGACTTCTCTTGAAAAATTTAAAACATTAAAAAATTTAAAACATTTATCTGACTTCTCTTGAAAAATTTGTGTAATATTCTCAAAAGACTATAAACTCATGACTAATCATTATAATAATGTCATTAGAGATTTTTAAAACATTAAAAATTAAAAACATTTATCTGACTTCTCTTGAAAAATTTGTTTAATATTCTCAAAAGACTATAAATTCATGACTAATCATTATAATAATATCATTAGAGTGAAAATTGAAATGCATTGGGGTGACCCACCTTGAGAGGATTCTTCTTATTTATCTTATCCTGCAAAGACGATCTGTGTACTGCATATTTTTAAGATGCCTTCCGAATTGACAATTTCCTAGCCCTAACCTCCTTCAGTGCGTTTTCCATATATATCGGATTATTATTATATCGGATTATAGTTTTGGTACTCTCGTCCATCTTCGAGACGGCCGAAGTTAGGTACACTGACTCAGTTATCGGAAAAAACTCCCCAGAACTCCCTCAAAACACGAAGTAAAAAAATGACTTATCACTCACCTTCAAGAACAATAAACTACGAACATGAAACGGCAAGAGCAAGTTCTAAGATCACATCACATCAAAAACTACAATAGTTATAAAGCACACAAGCTGAAAAATGTCTAAACTGCTTGTTTACATTTCGATTTTTTTCATGGGAAAGTGATAAGAGTAACAGGCACGGGAGATATCAACATTAGGCCCCAAAGGCACCTGTTGAAATTGAGAAAAAACTGAAAGTTTTTGATGACCCCTGAAGAGCACAGCTTCATCAGTACCGCCAATATTTGAAATGACCGAAGTTAGGGGACATGGCCGAAGTTGGGTACATCTACGGTACAACATCAATCATGTAGATTGATCTTCCGACAATTTTAGTCTCTGGAGTCTGGATCTTGGTTTATCACTTAATTTTTCTTTGTTAGGTACTCTAGAGCGTTATCATTATTCATTTATTGAATATTTCATATTTAAATTGATTGAAAATGGATTAATACCTATTATCCTGAGAGTTTCATCAAATTCCTCATGAAAAAACTGAATTTGACACCGTCTTCATGTTCGTGAAATAATCATTTGAAGCAAAGATTTAAAGAATTAAAATCGGAATAGTGTCTAAGTAAATTAATTAATACATCGTAGAAAAAAAGGCAATTTTTGGATGTTGTCAAGTTAATTTTAGCCCCTGGGATCTATTTTCGGTGGGATATTAAGAATAATTTTCTTCATACGTATTTTTGTAGTTGGACTTGAGTGTTAGAATCTTGAAATTATAGCACACCTCACCTGGTTTTTCGAGGCTAGATACGATGAAGGCGAGTTCAAAAAGCTGTTATTCAACAAGGAAAAAGTAATGAAGATTGCGTAACTTCGTATTGGGCGGGGAGAGTTGAGCGGGAGAGAGGCTCTTCCGTCGTGACGTCACTCCGGGGTGGCCTCCTTCCCCGCTCCCTCCCAACCTCACTTGAGGTTCCCCTCGTCATAACCTTCCGCCTACCCAAAATCCAATACGTTTCCTCAACACTATTCTTCTTTTCGCTGATTGTTTCTCACTAAATACTCAATTGGGGGTAAGTAGATGATACTTTATTCTATAATTTATTGATCCTGACAGGATTGTGCATCAATTTGAAAGTATTTTCGATCGGTCGTTGCGTCCCAGTGCTATTTTGTGTCTCCCTTTGTTGTTCTCATCTTGTTACTCAGGTGCTCCCATTCCATCGATTATGCGTTCCTCATAGATATTTGTTCTCATTTCAAACCGTATAATTCAGTCATTTTAAAGTAGAACCAGCGAGGGAATTCAGCATCTCACCACATTTGAGCCTCCAGAAGTATCAGCAGGTTTACTAACCTGGAATTCGGATCGCATCCATTTCCCTACGATGCTCTCCAAGGTCTTGATATTGGGTAAAAACCTCTCATCTTCCACTCTTCTTTGTTTTCCTTTCAAGTGTGTCATTCGTGGCTCATATGATTCAAAAATGCAATCTCCATGAATAGATGAAACTTTTTTACGCATAAGAAACTATCGTCTTGAGTGACATCTTCTACCCAGCTAGGTCAAGCTGAGTTGGAATGGAATGAGGTCAAGTTCTCCCTTTCTCTATTCTGCGTAGGTAGAACCTATTCCTTCGTAGCTCTCGTAATGTCCGGAACTCTTCGGTATTTCATAAGGATTGTTATGGAATTCATGAGGCAATAGAGATGATATTGCCTATAAAATATATTTATCAAGGTTGTAAGTTTATTTTGTGTTCGGATTCGACTGATCCGTTCTGCTTATAAAATATGCCTACGTGTCTGACACAATACTTTGACATTCTTAGATCGATTAGACTAGAAAGTTCTGAGGATAATATTTTTTGCAGGATTAACCTATTATGATACCGAGTGTAGTCTGTTTTTCGGATCCACCATGTTTACTTATGTGATGAACACAGTTCTTTTTGGCTCATTCATTAACTATTGAGGTTCATTAAATTTTGTTGAAGGATTATGAAGTTCCTCCAATGAAAAGTATGGGTGAAATTCTGAGCTGGCCACTAGAGGCTATGTAGGTTTTTCTCTTGATTTATTCAAATTCCCACGAGAGGTCTTCTTGATAGAATATTGCTGCAGTGGCAATTCTGAGGTTTCAATAATACACCTTTCGAACCCCCTGCTCCTGAGGTAGGTATCCAAAAAACAACATTGGAAAATCGAATTTTCCTGCTATTCGTAGATACTTGCTGCCACAACTCAATATCTTGAGTTTTTTTCTATTAAGATTCATAAAGAAATTCGGCAGAATAGTTGAAATAAGTACTTTTTGAAACAAAACGGATAAGAGACCGCCATTGTGCTGGATATAGTACCTACCTGGAAATAGATTATTTTTAGATTAGATAGATAGATTATTTAGAAAATAGATAATTTTTTGCTCCAAAACGATCTCATTTTTGTGAAACAACTTTCAAATCTGGGAAAGTCTTAGCTCAATTTCGATGAAAATGGTCTTTAGGTAGTACCTTTTGGAATCAAACTCCTCAATTAGCCATTAGTCGAAACGTATGACCAACAGCTTTACTGCCGTGTGAAGGAAGAACGACTCAATTCAAAATTTTCGAAATCCCAGAAATCAGCTTCAAAGTTTTTCTGGAAAACTAACCATAAATTCACTCCAGTGACCCCATTTTTTTCATACCTCATATGTTGTTCAACTCAATCGACTGGTACAATTATTCCTCTTTACAGTGTAAAGAGTAAAAAAATAATATAAAGTTTACACACGTACCTTCAATCGATTCGTGTCATTTGAGTCAAATATCGACAACCATACGAGACGCCTCAACCCGATCTTGAAGCCAACAATGTGGAGGAAAAACAACTCAACGGCGTTTTCAGCGAGTTGAGTCTTTTTTTCTCCACAAATAAATAGCAAATCTAGCTAGTTTGGGTGTTTTAATCGAGGAGTTGAGACGTTTTTGCTTAAAATTAGGCAATTTTCAAATTACTCCCCTAACGATTTCAACCCCTTCCGGGGTGAATTTCGAAATTTTGACTCGTTCATCGGAAAGGTGGGGGGGGGGGGGGATTAGAGGGGATACGTAAAAACCCCATTTTCGAGTTGAGTCGTTCTTCCTTCACACGACAGTTTAGCTGTCAGGAGCAGCTATAGCTGTGGCTGAAAACAGCTAACAGGTAACGCTAAAAAAATTTATTTCTCCTAACTAGTAGCAGCTAAGCTAACCATTTCTGTTTTAGCTGGCAACAGCATTAGTTTTAGCTAGCAAATAAACCAATTTGACATTTTCTCTCCTCTAGCCACTTAAAAACCAAATCTTGCCAAAAAAAAAAAAAAAAAATTGGATAAATTTTGATTGAAATAAAAATCTTTTGATCTTGGTATTGTTTGGTAAGGTATTATTTTTCTCGGTGACCACAACGAAGAATTTCACCGAATTCTGTTTGCATTTTTCCTGAATAGTTAATGGTGAGGGATAAATGAAAATCTATTTAGGAAAATTTATTTTATCTAGGACTATTCGAGTGAGATTTCACGAACCATTGCTGGTTGACGTCATCCTCCCTGTTTGTTTTAAACGTTCATATTTCCTACACTGTTTTGTTTATTCACAAATGGGGTATTTCGGTGGGTCGGAAATTCAGGTTTTTGACCTCAAATTTGGATTCAGCACCATTGAAAACCTATATACTCCAACTTTCTGCCCATTGATACTATAGCATGTGAAAATTAAATGAAGATATTACACGTTGGGAAAAAAGGCGGGCCTCCATGAACGCACACACACTACACCATGGGCGTGTGTGAGTAGTATTTTTTAGTATCCACGGACACGAGGCGTTCGAGACCACACGGGATTAGTTGAACGTCTCGATCCAAGGTCAGCAAGTTAATACGTCACAAGTTACTACGTCACATCTTTAAAAAATACCCCATTAGGAAGTACTGGCTGAAAGTTTGCCATAGGAGGTTTTTTGAGGTGCTGAATCCGATTTTGGGGTAAAAATAGGAAATTCCTCATTCTCGGTAACCTTGAGAGCAGTTTATTAAAAATCATAACTTATTGTTTTAAAAGACCAAACAACTTTATTTAAATTGCTTGACTTTTGTACTATTTGATCCTTAAAAAATTTCTTTTGCGTGTTTAGAACTGTTTTAAACAGATCACCAAACAACTCAAAATCTTGAAAAAATAACCGAGCTGCTAACAGAACAAAAATTGTAAAAAAAATCAATAATAGTAGTTTTATGTATCACTGCTTTTTTTTTTAAATAAAGAAATGGGCACCAATTTGTTCAGAGTAAAAGCTACTAACAAAATAATTTGAAAAGTCGAGTTGCAAAGTGATTGTTCTTTATTATTTTGTAGTAGTGGAATGTTTTTGAAGCAGGTTTCTTTTCAAATTTAAAGTTTTTCATTTTCGTATTTTTAGTGAGTTTTAAAATAGTTTAGTTTAGTGGTAATCATTTGTTCAGATTTCCCTGAGACTACTGGTATTTGCGTGGAGAAGTAAAAGGTGCTCATGACAGCTAAAGCTGTTAGCTATACGTTTCGACTAATATATCAACTCCGTTTTTTTATTGAAATGGTTTTCCACAATTTCATCGCGAGTGATTCTATTCGTAACAGATGAAATTCCCAGCTAAATGAGTTATTAGTCGAAACGTGTAGCTAACAGCTTTAGCTGTCATGAGCACCTTTTACTTCTCCACGCAAATACCAGTAGTAAGAGGAGAATCTGAAGAAATGATTACCACTAAACTAAACTATTTAAAAACTCACTAAAAATTCAAAAATAAATAAGTTTTCATTAAAAAAAACCTGCTTCAAAAAAATTTTACTATTACAAAATAATAAAGAACTATTACTTTGCAACTCGAATTTTCAAATTATTTTGTTAGTAGACTTTTCTTCGAAAAAATGGGTGCACATTAAACGTGCACCTTGTGTTGTACTTTTTTGTTTTTTAAAAAAATTGTTTAAAAAACAAAAAAGGAGGTAGGTACAACTTCTAACAAAAAATTTCAAGTAAAAAAAAAAGATTTTTTCGGCGATACATGATATTGTTGATACTATCATTGAAAAATTACCGTTTTTCGTTCCACAAGCAGCTTGGTTATTTTCTCTAGATTTTTAGTTGTTTGGTGATCTGTTTAAAACAGTTCTAAACACGCACAAGTAATTTTTTAAGGATCAATTAATACAAAATTCAAGAAATTTAAATAAAGTTGTTTAGTATTTTAAAACAATCATGATTTTTAACAAAACTGCTCTCAAGGTTATTGAGAAATTTCGGTGGGTCGGAAATCCAGGATTTTGACCTCAAATTTGGATTCAGCACCCTTGAAAACCTATATACTCCAACTTTAAGCCCAATGATACTATAACATGTGGTAGAAAAATAATTTAAAGGGATCACACGTTTGAAAAAAAGGCGGGCCGCCATAAATGCACACACACTGCGCCGCGCGCGTGTGTGAGTAGTATTTTGTAGTAACCAATAGGTCCTCCAAGGGTTTCTGTGCATGGATACTTTTTTCAAAGACAGTTGGCTAGCTACGACACGATTGGCTAGCTACGTCACACCATTCAAATCTTCAACTTTCCTTAGCTTCTCTGATTTTTTAAAAACATTTTCTCGACGAACAGACCCGATTACAATAAAAAAATTGACTGAAATACCCCATTGTGATCACCGCGAAAAGAAATACCTTACAAAACAATAGCAAGATCAAAAGCTTTTCATTTCAATTAAAATTTACCCAATTTTTTTTTTGCAAGTTTTGGTGGGTAGAGAAGAGAAAATGTCTCATTGGTTTAGGCTGGCTGATGCTGTTGCCAGCTAAAACTGAAATGGTTAGGTTAGCTGCTACTAGCTTGGAGAAATAAAATTTTCAGCGTTACCTGTTAGTTGTCAGCCACAGCTATGGCTGCTCCTCTCAGCTAGAGCTGTTAGCTATACGTTTCGACTAATAGCTAATTTAGCTGGGAATAAAATCACTCGCGATGAGATTGTGGAAAACCATTTTCTAAAAAAAACGGAGTCGAGAACGTTGTATATTTCCACGAAAATAATGAGTTACAAGTTAAATCGATTTTGACGGTTAGGTCATCACGTTACTCATTATTTTCGTGGAAATAGATAACGTTCTTCTCAACTCCGTTTTGGTTTATTATTTTCAATAATGAACCTTTGGAATCGACCAAGAAACATTTTTTTTAACACCCCCCCAAAATTTGATGGTTTACGTTTCAAGGTACGTAGAATCCAAAAATCGAATAAAAATTTGGCCTGCCGTCCGCGGCACTTTTGCCACTTAGCATTGACCGATTTTGATGAAATTTGGTATATGGGCTCCATTTGGGGTCTAGTTGTGCTCCGAAGATTTTGGCTGATGTAGGCCACTTCTAAGGGTTCAAAAATTAATTTTGAAATCGCCCTAACTCAAAAAATGTTGAAATAAAGGTATGATTTTTCCTTCAATTTAATTTTTTATAGAATTTTTAGAATTGTTTGAGACCACTCGGAGCTCTGTAGGACAAACCGTCCGCTCCCCACGAGAATTTAAGGGTTGGACGTACGATAAATCAGAAACACGAGTGTGAATCGTAAAGAGGCCTAATCTCCGTTCAAATTTTAGCTGACCGGAATGCGATCGATGTTTTTCTTCATGTTGGATGGTTGGTGGCTTTGCAGACGAGTGATCAATATAGAAAAATAATAAAACCATTGTGTAATAATTTGCATTGTTTTTTATTTTATCTGTTCCTAAACAGCTGAATGTTTAGTTGTTAGCTTCATCGTAGCTAATTTTTGCCCAATACTGCTGGTAGCTCCCAACGGGAGGACGCTTGAGTTCCTGGCAAACACATCATGTATTTCTACTGTTGCGAGTGTGTGACTATCTCGATTCTAAATTCTCTTTGTGTTTTATGTTCCAGGTTTCTCTCAAGCTCGGGAAGACCTGGTGTCTTTCGTTCAGACCGGAGTTTGATGCATCTTCCTGTCCACCGCGACTGAAGTCTCACGTCACCAACTAAACCTAGTTTTTTTTCTCCTTTGACTCGTTTGAACCAACTACCAGAAAATGGCTCGTGGTAACCAGAGAGAGCTCGCCCGAGAGAAGGCCCAGAAGAAGCAGGCTGATTTATTGAGAAGAAAAGGCCAGCAAGAAAAAGATTCAAACAAGGGAATGACGCTGGAACAAAGGAAACACAGGGACGCCGAATTAATGCGGGAAAAGCAGAAGAAAGCCCTGGAAGCCAAGAGTGAAGGAGTTGCCGCTTCATGAAACTGACCACTCATCTCAAGAACATCCCCTTACCCCAATTAATTTTATATACTTAAATTTATGGTATGACACTTCTGGTGTGGTAACTATGAAATTGTGAGTTCATTATTTTTTGATGAATAAAAATATGTAAAATTTAAGATTGTACAGACAGTACCATTTTTGTTTTGGGCCCATGTATGTATTTATTTTTCTTTTATTTGATCCCGTTATTTGTGCCAATTTGGATTCAGTTTGATTCCTCATTTCCGAAAGAAGATGAGCCTAGATTGTCCATTGCAGTCCCCTCCCAGGTTAAGTTTTAAAATTGCGACATGTTGGTGACAGTTTCTTTCTAAATTTTCTGCACAAATCAATAAAGTAATTTAAAATTGATTAATATTGATGGGTTCTTTATTGCATCCCTTCCCCAAAATTTATTTCTATCGATCGTTTTCGGTAATAAGAGGGGAGTATACATTTGGAAATCACTTTTTTCATCACGCATTAGTGATGAGAAAAGATAAAGAAGCATTGAATTGATGAAGGAATATTAATGTGTTGATGTAGGAACGCTCCAAGGATTGTCTTGTAGTTTATTTGAGTGAAATATTTGAAAGAATTGTGATGAAATCCATTCGTTGAGCTGATGTTTTGGTTGCGCTTCTTTATTGATGCATATAACCAGTTACATTTTGGTACATTAACCGTAACTGGACCATGGTGTCACTAGTGTCACCGAAAACATCTTAGGAATTTCAAATCTATCCCAAGTTCTCACCAGATTTAAATTGATATTTAAAAAATTAATGGACATAGCTGAATTATTAAAAGTCAAAAAATAATGTTACTTATGACAAAAAATTTTTCATCGATTTCCTCGGACATTGTTGTCATTGACCTTATTTTCATACTTCCAATAGTCCACAAAAAACTCTGCTGTCCATTAAATTTAAAATTGCAATTTAATTTTGGTTACGCTGGTGACCCTTTGGGACAGCTGTGGAGTTCCTGGGGTGTTTTAGGTGACACTAGTGATACCATGGTCCAATTAGGGTTAATGTTGGAAAATTTAAAAATGACCATTACAAGCGTATACCAGCAATTTTCATCAAATTCAAAACACTTCGAAGGTCTTAGGATTAGAGGGCTTCGGGTAAATCGGGGATTTCTTGTATTATGTTGAAGGATCGGCGTTCTTCGGCATATAAAGGACAGTTTATTATCTTGTGCTCCATGTCTTCTGCTTCGTCTTCACAATAATCTCTGAATATTTCCGAGATCGAAAGGCTTGTTTTGTTGCTTATTTGAATGAAGTATTGGAAGAATTACGATTGCACACAAGAGTTCCTGATAATATCATATTATCATATTATGTTGCTGTAATACCATGGTCCAAATAGGGTTAACAAGGTAATGAGGGTCACGTGACAACCTACTTCATTCAAGATATAAGTATTCAAAATAAATTGTGATTCTCTATGTGAATGGTGAGAAGAAACGAGAGCAATGACTTTTGGATTTTAGTTTTTCTTCTTCTATCAGGTAGGAGTATAGAATTTAAACTAAAAAATCTCTGAAGACCTGTTCAGGAGGGTTAGATTTGAAGAAAAAAAAATCCCATTCGTGCATGAGTAAACGAACGAATTTTAAAGTTTCCATTTTTCATTTCAAAAACCGCAAAAAATACTCTCTTATATCCTTTCGGGCGCACCACAGGGCAGGTTTCGATTCTACTATTAATTTGCAACAAAAAATGTCTTAGCATTTTTTTTGAGGCTTCGTTTTCGAGTTATATCACTTTTAAGATTTTTTCCCCATTTTTTCGTTCTTACCTCAGTAAAACGGCTATAACTCTCATAATTTTCATGAAAAATTAAATCTGATTACACCGTTGAAAAGAGCATAAAATTTTGTATCTCCTTGATGGAAAAAAACATTTTTTTAAATCGGAAAAACGGGTGAAAATTGGACCTGAAACGAAAAATTGGTTAAAACTTGAATATCTCATCTTTTTTCAAACGCACATAGGATCTGTAATCCGGTATCTTAATTTTTACCTGTAGGCCTAAAAGATGCGCAAAAATCTCAGCTTTCCAACGGTATGGTAATTTATATTTTGAAAGTGGGGCTTATCACAGAAATGTGTGTTTGAACAAGGAAAAACATTTATTTATTTCCTTTCCAGCTAAGACGATCTCAGGGATTGGGTGGCTGAGTTTGGCAAAATCCAACACGTGAGTATGATTGAGATTTGTAATGACAAAAAATATGTTTTTCTATGGCTAAAAATATGGCTATATTTTTATTCACTCATAAGAGTATGATTAAGATCATGATCAATGTATGAATAAGATTAAATTCTTGATCACAGGAAATGTGTGATTAATAACACGAGATAATGACTAATCACAGAAATTGATTAATCACAGGAAATGTATGATTAATCACGAAAATCCGTCAGTAATCATGGAAAAATCACCAGCTTTTAATCATAGATTAATCACACATCCTGTGATCAAGATTTTATTCTTATTCATACATTTATTATGATTTTAATCATACTCCAGTATATTTTGAATATTTTTCCATATTTTCAAAATAATATTGGTGCAATAAAGAATATCGAAAAAAACTCCAGTATACTACCCCCAGTATACTATCCCCAGAGTACCCTTACAGTAGTCCATATTAGTGCTCTACACGTCTCCACGTTCTTGGGTTTGTGAATTCGTCTTTTCATTTGTTATTATGAACATTTTGGCATAAACTTGAAATATTTTCTGAATTAATTGTACGGACTGACACACACACATACAAATTGAAAAACTTCTAGAATGGTTTTAGAAAAGCAATAGCTTCAGTTTCTTCGAAAATTCGCTCAATAACTGCTAGATGAAGAGTCAAGTAATAGCTCCAAGTGAGTGAAAAAATTGAATAATTTTCGTAGGATGAAAATTTGGTTGATAAAAGTGAATAATTAAAGAGTTGTAGAATAATTAGGACTAAAAACTTGTGTGAATAATATAGAGGAGACCAAATAGTCCAGCCAGATTTTTTTTAAACTCAATATGTAGGTAACTAATCAAATTATTTATAAAAAACCCTCAGTTTTGTTTATAATAAAAATACCGACCAAGAGTAATCAAATCTCTCTACGTTCAAATATTGGGTGGTTGGCAGCATTGAAAGTCTAGTCTAACCCACTGTTTTGCGTGAATAGCGAATCAACATGTTCAAGAGCTTTATTGGTTCAGCATGATATTGAAAACGTGCTCTTAACTAAGTGGGCAGATATTATTACTAAAATTTGAAAAACCGTTTAACCTAGGAAAAATGAGTGAAAGCTGCCCACAGAAGGATGTTGATTGTCACTTGAGAGTATTTCTCAAGATTTACAAACATTATTCGATCCGTTAGGTACTTAACTGTATGACTGAGTGGATCTCAGACGGAAAGGCATGGAAAAGATGGGAAGGATATACTTACTACTTCTGGAGAATTCAAGAACATAGCAAAAGTTGTGTTCGAAAGGACACAGATACAGTGGGAAATCTTTCAGCTCAAATCTTTGTGTTCGAGGACTACACCTATTACGCAGAAATAGCACATATGTACACGTTTTATCCCAATAAGCAGCCCAAAGAAAAACCTACTTGACCTTCAAGTAGTAGATAGATTTGATAGTAAAAAGGTAGGAATAAAAATGAGGAGGTACTTACCTCTAAAATGAGCTCAATCACCTCCAAGTTGAAGTTCTCCGGAGGACAACTTACCACTCATAAGTCATCACTCAAGTAGGTTCTACCTACATACCTGCTTCAGCAGAGGTTAACCCGATTCACTCAAAAGCTGCCACAGGTTAGAAATTAGTTTCCACTAATAAACGGGGCAAACAGGCCACCGACAAGCCATTACAGGCGGTTATTGGATCGATCTGACATGAGAGCCAGTTGCTAATCAGGGCAAAGCAATGAACCTGTCGATCTGTATTTCCATATTAATAACTCGTTATCCCGTCTAGGATCAACTACCGCCCCCACTCTCCAATTTTCTGCCAATTTGACGCCAGTCATAGACGAGTAATGAGACTTCAGGATTGCCTGATCCCAGCAAATCTGCCAAACACACGAAGCTGTTAAAATAGGTACCAACCAATCTAGCAAGATTCAACCAACCAAATGTAATTAAAAGTATTATGTATTACAACGAGGGGCGTGCGGAGTCTACTTCAAAGGATTTTTCATTACATGGCAAAGAAGTGGGAGAAGCAGGAGGAGACCTTGCACTACTGCTGCTAAAAATATTCAATCTATCCTACTTCCCAAAGGAGAAGAAGAGTGACGTATTTTTTTCTCCAAAGGTGGGCAGCACCAGAGATGGGTCGCTCAATAAAGAACCGACTCTTTCAGAAAAGCGAGTGATCCACGGATCATTAAAAATTAACTGCGACTCTTAGGATCTTTTGAGCTCAGTGTTGGAAGTATTTGGTGAAGATAAATTTTTCAAAAGAGCGAGTCAACCACGGATCAGTAAAAATGATAAATGAATCGCGGTTCTTCTGTTTGGTTTTTACATCATGATCTTTTGAGGAGCTCACTGATACAAATTCAAAAGGAAAGCAAAAGCACATCCTCATCTTACCATTACTATTAATATTGAAGCTTACACATTGGTTCGTTTATTCTCTTTCACCTTGGTTACATTAATTTTGTTTGTTGAATAACATAATATAACATCAAATGTTATATTATGAAAATATTACATTTTTTTTAAATTGTGATTTAGTCATTAGGCATAAAAAAAATGCAGACTTCATATAAATATTTTACCAAAAAACTGTATTTTTACGTCTTAGGCTCATTCATTGCTTTAATCGTGTTCATTTATTGTTTTATTGAACAAAGCGCTTTTTGGGTTATTATTTTCAATACTGAACCATCGGAATTGGGCAACAGAAAAATTATTCCCTCCCGCCCTCAAAATTTGATGGTTTACGATTTAAGGTTATGTAGAATCCAATAATCGAATAAAAATTTCTGGGCAGATCTAAAATAAACCGTTGTGTAATAATTTGCAGCGTTTTTCGTCGCATGTTCACCTCTGCAATAAATACGAGCGGCCCTTTTGAATGAGCGGAGCGGAGCGCTCAAAACTGTTCTTCTTGGTGAGCCGTTTTGCCCATCTCTACTAGGCAGTATCCATAGAGGAAGTGGCAACTCCCACTAGGCTCGCTGATGGCAAAAGTAGTTTCTCGAACATCCAATAGAGTTCTCTGATTTATATTACCTTGGAGAGATCAATTCAACTTTTTTCCAGCGTCATTGATCATTTTCAACATTAATTATGTTGTTGAGTTGGATGATACATGTCTTCTGTTTATGAGATAATGTCAAAAAGACATCTTTTTCATTACAAAAAGGACCCAAAAAACCCAGAGTCGTTTCACCCACCAACAGAAAAAATGTAAAAAGTTGGCACTGGTAAAAAGTGGATGTGATCTCTCCAAGGTAATTTTAATCAGAGCACTCTATTGGACGTACTATTTTTACCACCAGCGCCTAGCAGGAGTTGCCACTTCCTCTACAGATACCGCCTAGTCCCATCTCTAGGCAGCACAGTGGTTTCACAACTGATAAGACAATCAGAGTTGGACAGATGGTTAGTTCGACGGTGCGTAAAGTCCGTAATGCACAAAAAGAGAAGTAGGGGTGTTCTGTAATGCAGAAAAGAGCTTTCACATGGCAGAATGATTACGCGCAGTGCGTTCTGCGCAGAATGGGATATTTCGGTGGGTCGGAAATTCAGGTTTTTGACCTCAAATTTGGATTCAGCACAGTTGAAAACCTATATACTTCAACTTTTAGCCCAATGATACTATAACATGTGGTAGAGAAATTAATTAAAGAGATCACAAGTTTGAAAAAGGCGGGCCGCTATAAATGCACACACACTAGGAAAGGACTACGCCGCGTGCCTGTGTGAGTAGTGTTTTGTAGTATCCAAGGGGTCCTCCAAGGGTTTCTGTGCATGGATACTTTTTTCAAAGACAGTTGGCTAGCTACGTCACGATTGGCTAGCTACGTCACACCATTCAAATCTTCAACTTTCCTTAGCTTCTCTGATTTTTTAAAAACATTTTCTCGACGAACAGACCCGATTACCGTTATTCCTGAGCCATACTCTTCTGAAAAAAAAATATTAAAAAAATTGACTGAAATACCCCATTGTTTCCTAACCAAAAACAATGATTCTGGTTGTTTTGTCATTAAACGAGCCAATAAACTTTCAGTGAACAAATGATGAGAGTTGTTGTAACAAAGTTTGTCAAAGTTCATCCATAATGCAAAAATTATCCAATTTTCCAAAACGATACACTCTGCTCCAAAAGTCAACATCCGTAAAGATCAGTCCCGCCCAATTGGCTCCGGCCAATAGCGTCCAATTACACAATATAGATTACGGACATTACGCACCCATGTGAACCAACCCGCACTCTGCCGTCAGGTAATGCTTTTTAGACTATCACTTCAGTAGCCCCTCGATCACCATAAGTAAACGTTGGTATGACAGAATTTCTCATCTTTGGTGCCCACAATATACCTTACTTTGTTAAGTGGCGTTTTTATACAATTGCATTTTCGAAAAATATTTTTAATTTCCTACTACTAGGACTTTTTTTCCCATTGAAATGATCCCATAAGTTGAAAAACGATCGATTTAAGCGGAATTAGAGCTGTTAGTTTTCAATGGAGGTTCAAAACATCTATAATCCGATCAATTCAACCCTAAAGATATCTATTAATTGGCAGAATAATAGATAATTCCGATTAATCGCTACCCATTATTACTATTATCCTTGTATTCCTGTCCCCCCCTCCCCATCTGCAACACAAACGTCTAAACAACACCAGCAGCATTAGTTCATGTATTCTCCGCTAGGGATAGTAAAGCGTTTTTCCCTTGAATCATACGAGATAAGCTCAATTATCTATTTTGGGATAATGCGATGCAGCTGATTCAAGGAAAAAATGCTTTAATATCCCTAGAAAGATGAATTAATGCTGCCAGTGTGATTTAGACTTTGTATTCAGAACTGATGAAGCGCACCAGGACTCACGCTGAAGTAATGTGTTAAACGGTACCAGGCTGAGCTCCGACGTGAGGGAAAAGGGTGACTTTTTAGGTTTTGAATCATCCTTGATCCTTGCATTTCTGGCTGCACACATCACAACTGTCTGTCATCTACTCGACCATAAAACTTCTTAGAGACAAACTTTGAAGATTAGTAGGTTTAATCAACAAGAATTTTTGAAATTCAAACAACATCAACGATTCATTATGAAAAAATCTTGGTGGAATATCGATGGATTCCATTCTTATAAAAACAAATTTGGATCCCCTCACGCAAAACTGTCCACACGGGAGTACCAAATTGAAGAAATGAAGAGACAAATAAAAACTCAAATTTACGCTTACTTTCAATTATTTTATTCAGCAAAATTGCAATCCAAAATAGTCTAAAAATTGTTTATTAATGTAAACTTTTTGTACAATTCATGTTTTTAAAAAAAATTAAAGTAACTATTAAAATAAGACTAAGGTATTGCACATCGAACAGATCGGATGAACATTGAGAACCAATTGCTGTTATGACAAAATTAGAAGAACACAATACTTCGCAATTATAGTGAGTAAATGACTTCGTGGGTAGATACTGAATGAGGATGTAGGAAATCACATCCATCAAAACAAAATGGCGGGCAACATGATTTTTCAATTTTCAATAATAAAAAGAATTACTCTTAATGCATTTCGTGAAAGGTTATAATTTGAAATAAAAATTGACACTTTTTTGAATGAATAAGAGAGTAAGTAGTTTCTATTAATGAGACATCGAAAGATTCAAAAATCAAATCCAGTCGATTGTTACCGAGGAAAATATTGTGTTTTCAATCAATTTTTGAAAGAAACGACAAATTACAAGACAATTAGGTACCAAAAAACCCTACCAGCTAAACAAACCAAAATTGACGGCATATAAAAAACTCTGACTATAAAAATATTTCGATGGATTTGCATAGAGTTGGATTCTAGTTGACACTGGGGAGAGCCTACAAGTTGGTAGTCATGGAAATCACAAGCGTCTCAACAAACAGAATGGATTGTATCCTAATACTTCCCATGTACATAATAAAACTTATGTACAAGTAGGTACGTACCTGACCGAAAGCACTAATAAAATAGAGTAAAATAAAAAATGTATTTTTATAACATTTGAAACGCGAAAAAATTCAAAGAAATGATTGAATCTATTTACAGAATTGTGAGACGAACATTGTTTCATTCAAATAAATATTTTTAAACTATAAAAATGAACGTCAACAATAGTAGGTATCACTCGAGTTTGGCATCTAAGTTTTAATGAGTTCTAATAGAAGCTTCAAGACGGATCGCTCAGTTCCGAATAGCGAATGGCCATCATTTTTTTGACACAGTCTTTGTAAGTTTCCCCCGGACCCGGAGTGACCCCGACTGACTTCGTGCCAAGACCTGCTGTGGCATTCCGCCTTTCTGCCTGAATGATGCTAGTCCTGCCCTGGTTAGACTTCCCCAGGCCCATCCCCTCCGACCACCCCATTTTTTGCAAGAGTTTGTTCCCCAGATTGTCGGACCCTATGCCAGACTTGGTGGGCTCCTCGTAGCTGACAACGGCTTCCCGAGCCTTGATGTAGGATTCTTTGAGCTTGCTGGGTAGAGGTTTGTCCGGCTCGCCGTACTTGAGTCTTCGCTCTTTGGCTCGGTCTCGGTACTGCTTGCTTCGATGTTGAGCATCGTCCGGATCGAGCCCTTTGGAGCGGTACCAAGCTGCCAGATTCTCCTTATGAAGATCCGACATCTGCTGATGCTTTACCAGCATATCTCTACTACCGAACTGACGTTTGCAAAGAAGACAAACATTCTTAACCCAATCCGTATGCATTTTATCCTCTTGTGCAGACTCATCATCTTCTTCACTATCACTTCCTTGTCCATACGCAGCAACTAAGCTTTCAGGGATTTTAGGTTTATCCATACCATTATTCACAGATATCAATGGATGATCCTTTCTTTCCAAAACTGCATAACCAATATCAGCCGCTCCCGCAGCTTTCATGTTACTCATACCCGCTGCCTGTGCCACAACGTTTTGTTTAGCAATCTCTTTCTTTTGATTCAAAGTCTTGGCCCAGCGCTCCATATCCTTAGCTATCCGCTTCGCCACCTTTACTTTATCCTTCTCGCCTTCTTTCTCTTTTCCTTTCTTTTGTTCGTCTTCTTTCAAAACCTCCTCTGCAGTCATTTGAGTAGATTGAGGCTCCCTCGGTTTTCCATCAGATGGAGAGTTGAGGTAGGTTTCCTTGGCTGCGTCCCAGTACAAGAATTTCTGTAGTTTATTGTTGTAGTAATACTGTGAAGTTGCATCGTAATAGAGGGTAGTGTATGAATCGTAATAATATCCCGAAGAACTATCGTACTGAAAACCCGAAGGATCTGGAGGCAAGTAGGTGCAACTCCCACTACCATCAGGAGCTTCAGTAAGTGGCGTGCGGGGACCAGATTGCGACTTTTTGTGAGCTGACAGACCGGCCTGAGCACTAGCAAGCCCAGTAGCACTATTCACTGGAAGTGATATTGTCTGACCATCAGCGATCTGTTTTTTGTAATAATCCTCATAGTACGTTAAATAAGCAGCTTTTTCCTGTGGATTGGTTGCATATAACGAAGCACTGTACTCAGCCAGTCGAGGGACATCACTTGATTTGAATGTTGCTGGTGTAGTTGACGAGGACACCTCTGAAGCGCTGGACGTCGTTTGATGACTCCACTGAGCTGCAGCCACTGCAGCAGTAGCAATCTGACCACTTATAGTGGCGGATGAATGAAGAGTGAGAGGATCCAACTTGGCGTAAGATATTTTGGGTGTCTTCTCATCCACAACTGGAACTGACGCCTGCAAAGAGTTGTGCAAATACATTGCGTCCACAACATTGTTCATTTCCAAATAGCAAACACCTCTAGATGCACCAGTGGCAGCATCTCTCCCGATCCGTACACTTTTTATGGGCAACGATGAGATGGTTTTTATTGAATGTAGTACGTTTTCCTCGGTGGTTAGAGCATCCAATCCTCGAAGCAGTACAGTGTTTGTGGGGTGTGTACTAATTTCCAAGGTATCCTCCTGAACCTCACCATCTTTTCTTGACAGATTGCACATGTAGCACGTTTCTCTTCTTCTAAAATTGGTAGCCTGGCATCTACAAATCCAATCCGACTGCCATTTCCCTTTCATATATGGTTGGTCCTTAGGCATGCTATACTGCAGCAAGGCTCTAAAATGATCTTTCAACATCAGCTCGCCTTGCTTCAATTCAATCCAGCTCGTCGCATCTTCGACAGTATTGAACTCGACAAATGCAAAACCCCTGGAAGTGCCTGTATCTTTTCTCCTGACAAGACGAATATCACGGCATGTCAAACCGCAAGCAGTAATGTCATCTTGGATGTCAACTTCTGTGATGTGCTGAGCCATGCCTCTTATTATTATAGTTCGCTGAGGTGTTTGACGTTCATAAGCGAAACGATCTTCAGGACGCAGAGATCCATCGGCAGTATAACCTGGCATAAAAGCCTTGTCAGAATCAAAATCCTGTTCAGATTTGTAGCTGCTACTATTTTCCTCTTCGCCACTGTCCCAAGCTCGTTTCTCTTCACTATTTTCCCTGGAGTATTTCCTTGATTGGTATTCGCGATATCTTCTATCCCCATAAGACCGGTTATCCCCATCGTCATGAGGTGACCTCCTCCTGAACTCCCTTTCCCGACTCCTGTCCCGCCCCTTTCTATCCCAATCTCTCTCCCTCGACCTGGACCGACTCCTATCTCTAGGCCTATGATACCTACCAGGTTTGCTATCAAGAAAATCATCAACACTACGTCTCCATGGGTCTCCTCTTTCCCTTTCCGGACGGTTGATCCACTCTCTGCTGCGGGCCACCAAATCATCCTCGGGGGCCCTGTGGTTTCCAAAGTAGGAGCTGCCATGGACACTCCTTGTAAAGAATGACTGATCGCCGTAATTTCTTCTGTCCATCCCGCTATATGATCTTAATAACCAATATTCAAAAACTCATTAGTACAAGGAATAAGACATGTAGACAGTATCTGAGAACCCAAAACATCGAACTTCCGTCTTGTGCAAGATGGCTTTATGATTGGATAAGAGTTCTTTTCAATTAATCAAAATCAAAATCGTTCCAGAACTATTTAAAGCGAACATGCACGATTTTTCTACCGATAGACTGCCGAACCAGAATGTGGTTTAGAGATCAGAACAATTTTTTGCGTTTACTGGAATTTCAATTTTTTTTAACTCTTTGAAAATATCGAAAGGATTGTAATATATTTTTTCAAGCATGTTCGAGACTTCATTGTTGTTTTGTTCATTCTTTTAAAATGAGGAATCCTGGTGGGCATGAAAAAATAACTTTCTTATTTATTTTCTCTTAGGTTGAAACAGGAGTGTCACAAAACCAACGCATGTAAGGAGTAAAACAACTTTTAAAAAAAATCAAGTGAGCCAGTTCACGTACGTCATTGACAAGGTAAAATCACTGAGTGTACCAAGATTGAAGCTCTGAACCAAGAATAAAAAATAAAAAAACAAGAGGCAGGATTGCATTAAATTTCAGGCAAATCGTTTCAATTCTTACTCCTTCAGAAATGAAAGAAATTGGAAAGTTAATTTCAGCAGTGACAGTCCGCCGTGGTCTTTTGTTGATCAATATTTTAGGTTGAAGGTGAGGAGAAAATTTGCCAATCCTCTTGTTCTTCAAATCCGAGAGCTTTCGTTTTTATTCAAATACATCTTCAGGGTTATTTTTGCACAGAGGTGGGTTTTTTCAATCACTTGCTTATTCTTATGATATTCTATCGCATGCAGGTACTTAGTTTCACTATGGTTCCTCTTCATTCTCAGTTATACCAATCACAGACAGTTTATTTATTATGGTATGTTCCTCTTAGTTTCAAGGCTCGTTGGTCTACCTTCAACCCCAACATCAATTATAGCAGCTCTGATAATTCCGTTTTTAATGGCACAATCACAAATAAACACGTGACTCGTGTTGAAAACACATAACACAACAAAAACATTTTTCTACACGAGCCACATGCTTATTTGTGATTGTGGCATTACACGTAATTATTAGATTATTGGTCCTGGGGGTTGAAGGTAGACCCACGAACCTTGAAACTAAGAGGAACAGGGTATCAACCTACCATATATTAAACTACATGAGGTCTTTGATTTGTATAACTGAGAAAGAAGAGGAACCATAGTGAAATTAAGTACCTACACACAATAGAATTGAACGGAGATACACTGCACTACAAAAGCAAAAGTAGAGGAAATATACAGGGTGTCCAAGTAACTACGCTCCCCCCACTTATTTTCTCTAATAGTGTAAGAAAAAAAATCGGATTAACGCTATTCTTCATAATTTTTTGCGTAGAATTCAAAATTGACAAAATTGCGCAGTGCGCAATCGCGCAACTATGCGCAATCATGATCAACTTTGGTTTTTCAAATGGGAACCCCCATTTTTTATTGCAGATTTGGATTCTACGTCAAATTTTATGAACATTTTACTTCGACAACTTTTTTATTTGGACGCGCGCAGCCCGCTCAGCGAGCGCTCAAAGATGCGCAACCCAGGGATTGCGCCAAAGTTGAGATGAAGGTAAACCTCAAGTACAGCACAATACTTAGCACTGTTTTTCTACGCTGAATCGCGTGGTGATATCCCTTTCTTGATTTGATTTCATTTTACCGTATCTACAGCCGAAAAAGACACTTTTTGAGGAGGAAATCATCGATTTTCTTACAAAGGGTAATGATCATCCTAATAAAATGTAAAAAAATTAAATTTTTAAAATTGTAAAATAACGGGAAACTTCTACAAAATTATCACAAAATGTTGCAAAATAATTTTCAGTCTTCTAAAAACATGATTGGATGAACAACGATTGAAACAATTAAGCGATAAACTCTTAATAATAACTCTTAATAAATTAAGAACTCTTAAATAAACTCTTAATAAATAATAACTCTTGATGTAAACTGTATTGTCTACCTGCACAAAGTAGTAATAATTCGAGAAGAAAACAGAACTCGGAAAAGATTCCACGGAAAATCGATGATTTCCTCCTCAAAAAGTGACTTTTTCGGCTGTAGATACGGTAAAATGAAATCAAATCAAGAAAGGGATATCACCAAGCGATTCAGCGTAGAAAAACAGTGCTAAGTATTGTGCCGCACTTGAGGTTTACCTTCATCTCAACTTTGGCGCAATCTCTGGGTTGCGCATCTTTGAGCGCTCGCTGAGCGGGCTGCGCGCGTCCAAATAAAAAAGTTGTCGAAGTAAAATGTTCATAAAATTTGACGTAGAATCCAAATCTGCAATAAAAAATGGGGGTTCCCATTTGAAAAACCAAAGTTGATCATGATTGCGCATAGTTGCGCGATTGCGCACTGCGCAATTTTGTCATTTTTGAATTCTACGCAAAAAATTATGAAGAATAGCGTTAATCTAATTTTTTTTCTTACACTATTAGAGAAAATAAGTGGGGGGAGCGTAGTTACTTGGACACCCTGTATAATCGAATAGTGCCTGCATACTATATAGAAGAGGATGGAGACACACTTCCGTACAAAATCAAACCTTCATAGGAATCCACCTCTGTGCAAAAATAACCCTGAAGATGTTTTTGAACAAAAATGAAAGCATTCGGATTTGAAGAACAAGGGGATTGACGCATTTTCTCCTCCTCAACTCAAAATATAAATGTAACTTTAGTTACATGTATCACTTGAATATCCCAAAATTGGAAAAGAGAGATAGTATAATAGAAAGGACACTCGCAGACAATAAACCACAAGAAAATAATAGAAACTAGCTATTTTGCATGGACCATCAAGATGTACAGTATCCAGCGAGGAAGAGAACTTAGTTGACGTCTTGCAAAGTATTGGCTCACTTGAAGAAGGCAGGAATAAATAAAATCCGAAAATTCTATAAATTCTCATAGAAAGGACAAATGTTATTTTTCCAATTGGTTGGTTCCAATGCAAGTTGTCTGGATTAAACAAATACAAAAGATATGTTGAGCCAACGAGGATTCCTCATCAAGTAAACAATTTGTTTTCATAATTTGGATAACAAGGTTTCAGTTTTGAACATGGAGAAGTAATAATGACCCATCTTAATTTTAACGGGGAATCTTGAACAAACATGTATTGAAATAGTTTGGAATGGAGAGTACCTATGCACTTTAATTCGTATGGATTTTATAAGTTAGATTGATACTACTCCAATTCGCAACTAAGAACCAATCCAAAACTGGACAGAGCATGTTTAACCTGTTATCACAGTTTATCTTCACTTAAAATAAAAAGTAACGCGCATTCTAGCATATTGCAATTTGGCCGAGAAATTCCGTTTAATAAATTTATGTCGCAAGGTGGCGTAACTAAACACACATGCAGCAATTTCACGTAGGAAATGATAAAGTGGGGAATGACACGTTAGGAAAGTAATTATTGTAGTCCTAAATTATTACTTTATTATCTCACCCTCAATTAATATCCCAACGAATGGTATTTTTTAGAGTTAAATAATCACGTTATTAAACACATACTTTCAAGTTTTTATGGATTTAATGGATTATTAATAGCTTTCTAGACAGAACCCTTCTTTTCCTCTCAAGATTATCAGGTATTGGATGGCACCAATTGACCAGGACAACTTTTTTCTTCACTATAGATCCATCAAATAATGTATTGTTAGAGATTTCTCAGAACACATATGAACTCCTCAGTAAGTGCAGGCGTTAATTGATATTACAACCTTAATGATTTGAGGGAATGGGACAACCTTTCTACACGCACTTGATGGAAGGCGGTACCATGGCTGCTACTACATGTAGCATCCATGGTGTGTAGTATCCATGGCGCCTCCTCCTTCCAAGGTGCAAGAGAGGAAATCCCCCCTCCTCACAAGCAAATAGGGCACATGGTTTGACACTAAACCCTTCGTTAGTGGCAACTGATCTGAAAGGCACAGACATAGCTCAACATAGCCCCCCTCCACTCAGAAACCGTAGGGACCTCCCCTCTAAGATAACTTTCTGACTAGGTGAGATATTGAGCCACCTAAAAGTTTGTTTTCTGTGCAAAAAGGGTCATCTGTCTCAGCCAAATCAGCTTAATGTACAGGGAGTGCAAACTTGAAACCCCCTTTGATCCCCTTGAACTTGAATACACAACTTTGATCAAGTTTTCAGCATCAAGGAAAAACCTTGCATTAGAACCTAAACTAAGTAAAATTTTTCAAAAAAAAAATTAATTTTTTACATTTATTGTGTAATTACTTTGGTGGCGGTAATAAAAAACAGTGTTAGGCAATTTGACTATTTCTGATAATGAAAAAAGAATTTTCATCCATTTTTTCCTTGAAGCCATCTTATAGATCCCAAATAAGGTCAATGCGATACACGGGCCTCCCCGGGTTGGAAGGGGCCAGAAATAAGGCAATTTTAAATTCAGCATCTGTCAGGCTCAGGGCGACCAAACTATTAGTGCCAAACATTGCGACTGATGCAGGGTTAAGCAACTTGAGTATGCAACAGGTTGCACACGCAACCTGCAACTGGAAATTGTGCAATCCATTTGGAACATGAGTCCGAATATGAGCTCAACTGATTCTCAACATCAATTGACAATGCAGTTCGAATGCGTGCACATTTTTGATTTTGTACTTGCAATATGCTTTTAACTCACCTTCCTAGCACCCTACCCTCCTTATACTGAAGTCATTTCTCGACAGAAAACTTCTCTACAGTCTTGAGGGTCAGGTATAAACTACCGAAAAATAGCGGGCAGAAGATCATTCTGTCATCCCATCCCACTAGAGCCCCTAAGTCGTGAATCCCCTCCAATGGAACGAAAGCAGAGAAAGCAAAGCGATATGGCTATTTTGGGGTAACATCAGTTCACCCATAAGGGGAATGATTGTCATGGGGTGATATTACCTCATCCGCTGTGTAGCGATTCTGAAGATTTGGTTGGTCTGAAATTCGACATGGGATGGAGAGAAGAAAGTATTGGTACAACCTATACATTGACAGGAACTTCAGAGGCAGATTGTTTGTTGCAGCTGAAGAGCTAAAAGGAACTGATACCAAGTTTGAAGCATTCTACAGAATGTCCAATGAATTGGTACAAGTGCGTCGAATTGGTACAACTGGTTGTTCCTGTCATAGAGAAAAAACCCAAGCATGGGGGAACGTGTCATAAAAATTTGTGTCTGGTGCAACCATACAACTGAGATGAAATCGCATTTCCAGCTGATAGTCTGCCCTTGAGTGGCTTCCCCCACTACAACTCAGGCAAGATTGCGTCTGCAACTCGTTGCAGTCTCATAACTCAACTCTCATAACAGTCGAGCTGTGTACAAGGGGCCTAATATTTCATTTAGGTATTGATTGTAAATCAACGCCTGCACTTATTAAGAAGATCAATTGCGTTCAGAGCTTCACTCAGCGAGAGGATCTTTCAATTTAATCTACAGTGTATCAGATAATGTGGTCAGTACTTCGAGGATTAATTTGCAACAAAAAAATGTCCTTAACATAAATTTTACTCAACTTATAATTCAATTTCTTTTTCAAATTTAAGATTTTATTCGTGATTTGTAGCAATAAAGCGACAGTAGCCACTCTCATTAATCCAATGAGTTTTAATCTGACGAAACCTTCGAAGAAGTGCAAATTTCCTTTTTCCCTGAAGTCAAACCAAACTTTTTTGATGGGATTTATTTGGTGAAAAAACTGCCTTAACATAAAATTTCGACAAGAATGAGAAATTCCAATTTTTTAAACCTGTTAAGTGTCATATTTCTGTTTTTTCTCTACTGAAAAAACCGGCCCAAGATCTCAGGTTTTCTACGATATAATTCAAAAAACTTTACAATCGAATTTGGAGGAGAAATTCGTGTTCTTTTCCTCTCGTCAACCCCGGAGTCTCATGCCAGAACGCTGACTCCTTTTTTAAAAAATCACGCTTTGCGGCGTTCCAACACAAATTTCTTCCCTAAATTCGATTATAAGTTTAAAAAAATATTAAACCGTTGGTAAGCTGAGATCTTGGGCTAGTTCTTACAGAAGAAGTAAAACAAACATTTTTCCGGTTCAAAAAATGAGAATTTCTTATACTTCTCGAAATATTATGTACAGGCATTTTTTTCACCAAAACCCATAATAATTTTTTGGTTTGGCACAAGGAAGAAAAGCTCTTTTCGAAGGTATCCACAGATTTAAACTCAAATTAATTATGGCGGTTACAGTCGTTTTAGTGATACAAGGGCAAAATCACGAGAAAAAATCGCAAATTTTGAAAAAGGCGTATTTTTTGGTCGAATAAAAAATATATATTATAGGACATTTCTGTTACAAATTAGTTGTAAATCACCCCTCAAGTACTGGCCTCTTTATCTGATACACCCTGTAAAAATAATTAGAATTGAGGACTCCCAAAAAAAGTAATGTACACAGAATGATCCAGTACACAGTTTAGTCAAACTCAGAACTCCCGATTCATTTTTTAATTGAAAATTGAGTCGACTCAACACACTATAAGAGTTGATTCAAAAGTGATAATTTCGGTTTGAAAAGATCTAAAACCAGTTTGCATGTATGGCTTTATTCAGCAAATACCATAGAAACATCTCACTTCATATTCCCTCAATGAACAACTAAATGAATAGGTCGCGAAAAATATCCCCAACTAATGTTCTTACCGTGGATATAAAAGGAAGACAATTGCCAAGATCACAGAAGTTCACGGCTGGTGGGAATGGAATTCCGATTAAAGATGACTTCTGAAACAAATTGTGTACCAAAACACACCATTTTACAAACACATTCAGGTACTGGGTGAGTAGAACGGTTTCGGAATACACTTCGGCGATTATTGTACCTCCCTCGCGCGCTAATACGCTTTCCAAAGCCCAAAATGTAAGCAGTTTGTTAATACGAAAATGGCGAAGTTCAATAATTCGGCGATCAAGAGATGAAATCAATACAGCGCCTTCAATTCATGCATTTAAGCGTTGAACGAATAAATTAAGGCCCCTAGAAGGTTGGCTGTCAAAAGTACGATAGGAACATTGAGATTGGAGCCCATGGAGGATCCAACATTTTTGCAAGTGACGCTCAACATATTTTAATCATGATGGTAGATTCTGCATTATAGATCAGCATACTAGACTGTCCTTGAGAAATCTCAAAAGGAAGCAAAAACCCCAAAGTAGAACAACAAGTAGGTACCAACGGTTCTGAGTTATGATCAGTTTTTCTGTAGGTACAAACAAGGCAACATAAAATATTGTCATTGAGACAATTAAGGTCCACCAGATGACGAAACATAAAACATTTCCGAATCCCAAAATAAAGCTGTCATCATTCAAGCAATTATCATCGTTCGAGAACGATTAAGTATGTCAACTTGGAAATCACAACAAGTGTTGAGCCTTCATGAAACAGTCCAACATGCTGGAACACAAAAAATACCTGGAGAATCCATGAAATTCTCAATAAATTGTACTCGTACGAAAAGTGTATTGGATGCGAACAAAAATTTAATTTCTCTAACATGTGAAGAGTTGGTGAAGTCACAACTAATATTGATGTATATAAATTCGTATATTGCAGTATACTGCGAAATATTGATCAATTGTAAGCTACCATAAGGGGGAGGTATCGCCAAGGAAGGAAAAAGTCTTATTCATTCGGCAAAGAACTAAAATGGCGTTAATAAGAAATTATGATTACTCGATCGGCATTGTGAACGTTCAAATATTTGTACGAACTATTCAGAAAGTAATTATCGAACATTTTTAAAAAATCGAGAAATTCTTGGTTTTTTTAAAACAAAATTCACAGGCTACTTATCAAATATAGTAAACTAGTTTCCACGTAGCCCCCGTAGTGTTGAGACATTTCTGTATCCTGGGCACAAACTTTTTTATGCCAGTGCCATGGACCTGCGCCGCCACATTTTTTAACACATTCAATGCGGAACGTGTCCTTCGCTGCTCCCAGCAAAGTTACTTGTGGTTCTTAGGAAAGGTTCGAAAAGCCATGAGTGGAATTTTTTCTTGAATTAGGAACCTATCTGCCAGTGACAAGAAACATCCAGAGAAACATAGCAAATGCTGTTTGCTTTACTAATAATATGCAAAATGAATGAATGGGAAAATTATTTTTTTAAATAGATTATCCAATTCATCAATTTTTTGCAAATAATAAAAAGCCGATTTTGGAAAATGTACAGCAAGGAAGTTAAGACGAAATAGAAGATTGGAATACGTGTTTTACCTAGGATACCAGCCCGCAACACACCAGAGAGATGTGTAGCAGTCGGTTACTATGAACTGTGGTTGATGGCGGACAACGCACTAACTAGGGTTGGGCCTGGCAACGCAAGAAAAAACAGTTTAAAAAAAAAAAATTTGCGAGGACTGCTTCATAGGAGGAGATCAGCAGGTGGGGGTAAAGTATTTCCATACCCCCATTACCATAGCATCAGCCTAGGCAAACAATCGAGGAACTGTTTCATGACCTTGAAAGCAGAGGAACTAGGAAGGTACGCCATGGATACTAAATTAACCCCCCTGCATGGCAAGGCTTGATATATCCATCCACCCACATTTCCCCACTAGAGGTTACAGTTATTGCCTGAAGAAGAACCAATAATAATGATATCACTCCTGTGAGTGACATTTTCAAGCCATTCTGGTTCCACATTGAATAGCTTCCAACTACGTTTTTATAGCTTCCTGGACCTCTTGATCGTCTGAAATTCGCTTTCCACCCACAAATTCCTTCAATCTAGTGAACAGGTGGAAGTCAGGCGGTCCTGGCAGGAGGTTGATAATGTCCCATCCAAAAGAAATCAAAAGTTCTAGGATGAGTCGTGATTGGCACTGTCATGGAGGAGGCTGACCCTCTTGGTTAGCTCCCTACTACGGTCCTGAATCGCTCTTCCGAGATTTTCAAGTGGATTGTAGTATGATCACTAAATTGAAGGAGTTTTTATTGTTAAAATCGATTTGCGGACAATCAAGAAGTCCAGGAAGAAGCAGTTCATAAGTGGTTAAAAGAGTGCAGTGGAGGTCAATAACAAAAGCCTACACATATCTAGTGCCCAGGCTACAAAAATGTCCGAACTCAATGGAGACTACATAGAAGAGTAGTTTAGTGTAATTATTGTGAAGTATTGTGTGAATTTCATTGAAATACCAGCATTTTTTGATTGTTTAAAAATATTATAATCTTACTTTCTGGTTGACCATCGCATCAGTCAGGATGCAACCAAAAGAGCCACGGGGGATCTTCAGAGCCACATCCCGATTGTTCTGAACCTTCCAACCTACATTTTTTAACCAGAAAAAAATCGTTGTAACTCGAGTGTTTACCAATACTGAGAGATTTAATTATTATGAACATTAGGGGCAATATGAGATTTTATTATCAATTTCATAAATCAAAATGGTGGTATTTATTTAAACTCCGTTAATTAAAAAAATGCTAATACGATTAAGAAAGTAAAAATGGGCTCCTTTAGATTCTACTTAGAAGGCTCAACACTATAAGAAAATTAAAAAAGGTAGGTAATGAAACATTCAATGTTATGTACCTCAGAGCTTGATTATCAGATCTTGAATAATGCTGACAAAGCTCATCAATATTGTTCCATCTGAAATTCACAATTAAAAATCAAACGACAGGAAAATGGCATTGTTCAGCAAAGAAACGTGACGACCAAAAATCATATGAAAATGTGGGGTGGGGGGGGGATCAAGTTCTTGACAGGTAGCAACAAGATGTGCCATAGATTGAACAGGAAGGAGGAAAGTGTGATCCACTCTTGAAGATGAAAATATCCTAAGGGTCTAAAATAGTCTTAAACACGAAAAAATAATACAATTTTAGAATGCTAAAGTGGAGACAGTACGTAACTGTGGAACCACGGCCAGTTTTCTTTAAACCTTGAACATTAAAATCATGAAATCACATCATGAAAACTACCGCAAAAATCGAGAAGCACCTACGTATCACATAAATAGTAAATAAATGCCTATACAATGAGGTTCCCTCTTAGTGTTTATGATTGAGAATTCGACGGACAAGTTGACTGACGTGTCTATTTACTATAAAATCACGTAAAATAGAAATTTGCAACAAAAAAACTTAATGATAGTATTTAGAATTTTTTATAATAATTATTATTTAGAAAATACCTACGTAATATAGAAATTCCCTAAATGTAGGCACCTAGGAACATGACAAATTTAATGGTTAAAACGGACTGCTTCCAAATTAGCAATCATTTTCAACCACAGAGAATTTTTACATATTTTCAACAACTGCACTGACTCCTACGATAAATGTTCTCTTCCCTAATTGTTTAGACGTTTCGACTGGTGGTGTCCTCAACTCGAAAGACTTGGAGGCAACACTGCTTTCGTAACACAGAAAACCCAGAAAAACTGGGTACTCATCGTGGGAGAGGAGGTGGTCCCAAAAATCTCACGAAATTCATCTTTCTTCGAAAAATATAAAACAGACGTACGCGAATACGAGGCTCATTGGTCAGCAGAGAACTCCGAATTCATTAAGTCGGTCGCCGTTTAATCCTCGTTCCAGGTAAGTATTTCACGAAATTGAAGGCGCGAAAACATAAAAAGTTGTAGCTAAATTTTAAAGGATTTTTAGAAATTCATTAGTGCACGGCCCTAGGGAATTGAAAAACTGAAAGATTGCCGCTGGAATCATCAAAATTGAACAATAATGGGATAATTTGGTGGGTTGGAAATTCAGGTTTTTGACCTCAAATTTGGATTCAGCAACCTAGAAAACCTATATACATCAACTTTAAGCCCAATGATACTATAACATGTGGTAGAAAAATTAATTAAAGAGATCACACGTTTGAAAAAAAGGTGGGCCGCCATAAATGCACACACTACGCCGCGCGCGTGTGCGAGTAGTATTTTGTAGTATCCAAGAGGTTCTCCAAGGGTTTCATCTCTTCTCTGTGCATGGATAATTTTTTCAAAGCCAGTTTTGGCACACCATTCAAATCTTCAACTTTCCTTAGCTTCTCTGATTTTTTAAAAACATTTTCTCGACGAACAGACCCGACTACCGTTATTCCTGAACCATACTCTTGAAGAAGAAAAAAAAAAAAAATTGACTGAAATATCCCATTGCCAGAGAGATATGGGAAATACCGTTTATTCAGAAGTTTTCCCCATTTTTTTCGGGCAATTATTGTTCGATTTTGATGATTCCGGCGGCAATATTTCAGCTTATCAATTCCCTAGACTAATAAATTTCTAAACTCCTTGAAAATTTCAAATTTAGATACCTGTTTTCTAGTTTTTGCGCCTTCAATTTCGTGAAATACTGACCCGGAACGGGAAATGAACGGCGACCGACTGAGACCTCTTCGTGATTCAAGCTCAATCAGCGACAATTTGTTCAAAATATAGTAAATGGGGTATACCAGTAAAACTGAATTTTGCATTTTGGATTCGGAGCGATTGTTCATTCTCAAACTAACTCGAGTGGTAGTTTTTTGCCTTCCTCACAGCTCCATTCATTTATCAAACTCCCAATTTCTAACCGTTCCCCTAATTTTTTAATCCGTATTCGACGAACAGGCCCTATTATCGTTGTCCCCAAGTACGTTTCTGTCAATATTATAAGATCGGTATAAAGAGTAAGCCTTTTTGAAGAAGAAGAAAAAAACCAGCCTGGCAACTGGACACTAGTAGTAGAATAGCACCAGACACTAACAAATAGTCTGTAACATTAATTTAGCCTAGCAGGCACAACAAAAATAACATTTATTGTTTTAATTGGCAGGTAAATGTTGTTGAACCACTTTGGCAGTTGCCTACCGTAAATTATCCTGCTATTTGTGTTAAAGATGTTTACTAGAGTTGTCTCCAACAATCCCAACAACTAGAGGTGCAACAATCCCAATCAATGTTCGACACCATAGCATAATGGTGTTCAATTGATAAGATCCTGGTACCTTGGTGTGATGGTTACAATAATGAATATTATGTGTCCTTTGAGGCCTGATGAAGGCATTGCATTGAAAGCTTGGCCAAGAAGGCTGTTATTCAGTAGAATATCATCCCAATGCCGCTTGACTAGCGTAATACCTACTTACGATTTTATAAATTAACAGGACTGTCTATCTAGAAGGTACCGACTGGCTTTAGGTGCTTCTCAAGTCGAAATAACGGGATTGGGGGATTCATACCTAAATTGAATTAAGGAATGACAAAATCCCATTCACACGACGTGTAATATGCGGGTCGCAAATAGATATTTATGCATAAGTGGGTACACTAATCGGGGTTTCCAAATACCTGGTCATCCAAGGATTGACCAGCTTGCTTCCATCTGCTTCAAGATTAACTAGGTATGTAGTCATAAGGCACTCCTAGGTACGACTAGTGTCACTCCCTAAAATCTCTTTCCACGACATAGGTGTAACAGAGGATAACATCCTGATATGTTTGACCTAAGTACTAATAGGTAGATTAATATTTGAAACGCAAAGAAATCAACAGCAACATGGTCAAATTAATATCTCCCAACAAGCAGCACCCACGTCGCTATAAATACATTTTCCATGTCAGGAAAAGTGGTTTTCGAACGTAACAATCAATAGGTAATATTCATAGTGAAATAAAAAGTAATTTATAAGAAAAAAATCGCTCGTAAAAGTTAGCTCTTTTAGAATTTCAATAGCGAACAGCGTCAAAAAACGTCAATGGAGCGTGAAAACCCCGAATATTCTGTTACCTCAATCTTCTTACGGCAGCACCGAAGGGAAGGAAGCTCAACTCGTGAATCACTGATTTTATCTAGTAAAATATGAAAGCAAAATAGGCCAATTTATGGAGAGAATAAATTGAAAATTCTACAAAATCAATAACAATCATTGAAGAATGCGGAGAGAAGCCACCATGTTGCCAGGCCGTGTGTTTTCGCTGCCACCGCGATAACGATCAATACGTTTTCAGTTAGTTTTTAGGTTGAGAAAGCAAATGGTTTTAGTGTAGTATATTTTTAAATATTTTAAGAGTTTAAGAGGATCATATTTTTTGGTCTGTTTGTGATTTTTGGGACAAAAACGACGGCGAGGCAAGTGTATGGATACTGCAAGATCAAGTATCGAAGAGGGGGCAGCAGGTTGGAGCCTCCCGCTCGATTTCGATTCCATCATCCATCATTCAGGTCGTCGGACTTGGAGCAATTTCAATTTGTTACTTTCTCGCGCTTTTTTTCTCCTTCAACAGTCACGATTTTTGCCAAACACTTGGAGGTTTTCAATCACTGGTTCAATGAAGAATGAACACTGATTGGAGAATGGAACGAAGGTTACTCACATCTTGTAAGTCGGGAGTATGGTTGAGCCCGCAACACATCAGCGCCTTGCGCTATTCACAACAACCTGAAGAAGGCGTTGGAAACGTCGCAAAGCGGAGCACTAAAAATTGGAAGGTATTTTTACAAGGTGAGTACTTGCGTACATTATGAACCTATAAAACAGTATAAAGTCTACCAAATATGGAGGAAGGATATCCTTATGGGAATGCACCCTCATGCCCGAAAAATGAGAATATAAAAAATATAGTTTAACGCTTATCAAGTGGCTAACTGTATTCTCTTTTTGATGAGATTTCAGTTCTTTCCCCCTGAAGCAAGCAATAATTTTTCACTTTTTTTAGCTACTATGTTCCAGTTGTAGACCGCCTATCAGAGTTAGGTCTTTTGAGATTTTGCTAATAGTTTAGGTTTTCTTCCTACAGTTTCGTCATGTAACTACATAGAAATTATCTAGAGTAAATAAGTCTGGTAGCCCGCCAAGGACAGATTACTTATCAACCGATATTCACCGGATTTGATATCTACATGTATACAGTAAGCTGTACGGGGGAGAGTTGGTACCTGATAAAAATATTGTTCAGTAATGCATGCATTCCAGGGGACGTCCCATTGGATAAGCATTAGATCAGTTTAACCAGTTGTTAAGTGATAAAACTGTTTCACTCGATGTAATTTATCTATTACTTTAGGCAAGAAATACTGACCCCCCACCATTATCCACCTTAACATTTTAACATTTTAACATGGGAGCCTCGAATCTGAAGAGCATTTTAAAATCCATGATCTACGATACCCAACATGCGAATTCGAGTTGACCCCCCACCACCTCCCCAACGCCAACAATGGTGCCAGTCTGGCACCAAAGCGGAAATACGTCGTAACATTGAACTTTCATCTGTTAGTTTTGGTAGGCAGTCCGTCGAAGTTCACATCCGTATTCAAGGTGAAACACAAAAAAAAAAAAAAAAAAAAAACACGAAATAAGCGGTTTATGGCATCATGGGCACCATGTCCTGGCACCATCTTGGCACCACTATTAGTTCCATGGTGGTACAGAGAATAATTCATGAAAATCCGGAGGTATAATGAGAATTTTTCCCCAATTTCAAAGCTTGGGTACAATTAGTAAGCAGTAAAGGAACCTTAATATTGAAAAATCGGATATTTTGTGAATATTATCCCCCCACTCACCCCCTCCCCTTGCGAATTTTGGTACTCTGGTAAAATCATGTACAACTCGAAAGTTATTTGAGTCAAACAAAAAAAGAAACACGCAAATCGGTTGGAAATTGAGGCCAGGGCAGATTTTACAAGATTGCCCCCGCAAACGCACGTTTTTAAAGCATTAACCCCCCCTTTCCCCCTCTTAAAAAGCAAAATCCAAAATTCCGGCGCCGTAGTGCACAACTAGATAGTATTCCGCGTCAAACGAATAAAGAACCACGAAAATCGTTTGAGAACTAAGGCCTGGGCAGAGTACACAATATTATGCCCAAAAACGCACGTTTTTCGAGCATTAACCCCCCTTTCCTCCCCTTAAAAGGCAAAATTCGAAATTCCGGCGACGTAGTGCACAACTAGATAGTTTTCCGCAATGAACAAAAAAGAACCAGGAAAATCGGTTGAGAACTAAGGCCTGTGCAGAGTACACAAGATTTTGTTACACACACACACACCTACACACAATCATACACACACAGACTACACACACACAGACATACACCTATGGTTTTTTTCGCGGATTTGGATTCAGAATGGTCTAAAACGGATTACTGTGTGGTTATTTTTTTTTCTGTTGAGTGTTGTCCAAATTCACCCCAGATCGATCGCATAAGGACGCCCAAGTCTTACTGTGGTACGTCCTAAAAAAACGTGTAAGAATGTCTGCCTGCTTTAAAACATGGTAAGCGAACCATGAACAGCTTTCGATGAAAATTGGTGCAGTGTGCTCATTATATCCTGTAATAAGAGAGACCCGACGTCATGATCAATTCAAAAAGGAATAAGCGTTGCCTTGGAAGGTATACCGAATCCTTTCCGGAACCAATATTTTGTCAAACGTACCTGATACTCACTAAATTTGTTACTTTCACCTGTACAAGTACCTTTAGTACGTATAGTACGTATATAGTACGTATAGTATAGTACCTATAGTATCCTATAGTACCTATAGTATGTATAGTACGTATGTACCTATAGTAAGTAAGGAGGAATGTTACAGACTTGTAGCAGTTCATTTATGTGTTTTTGCACCTGTTGAATTTTTGGTCGAACTCAGTCAAACAGTTCGTTGTGATTCAAGTTGTCAGTTCTAGTTTTCATGTTCTGAGTCTAACAGTCCGTGAAGTAGGTATAATTTTAAATTCAAAATCGTTGTAAGTCACTATTATAAACTTATCCAAGAACATTATGTGCATCGGTGCTGAACCGATTTGATTGACTGTTTTCTCTCAGCCTCAGAGTCAAATGGTATCGTACTTTTCACCTACCCTGGTGAACCGATATTCACCAAATTTGGTATCTTTATTCAGTATGGAATTTCGAAGGGAGTATAAATGCAGTCAGGCACTAGCTACCTGTTACATTCCCACGGATTCTTTTGGATCGCGAGGCACTACAATCCCATGAGGCTACAAGTCACTCATGTAAGGCTGATGAAGGCCACGATCTATGGTAGAACATGTACCACTTGAAATTGGTAGAAACCAATACTTTTGAAAAACTCCGCAAGTCATCCGATTTGTGAGTTAGGTTCCCTCTATTTATTGATAATAATAGTTTAAGCATCATTCTTATTGATTAATGAATTTGGATTAATGAATATTCTGAAATATTTTACCACACAAAAAACTTTCCTTTGTTCCTCCCTTGGTGCTCCAGAAGAGGAGAAAAATCCCGAAAAATAGAAACTTGACTGGGATGAGCAGGAAATATTGCCAAAACTTGATTGATTGACAGTGAGACTTCCTTTCACGTGCAATCGGATCGGAAATATACAGGGTTTTTCACGAAAAGGTCACACCCCCCTTCATTTCCACAAAATACAGCGTAAAAAATTCCGATCAACGCAATTCTTCATGATTTTTTGTGAGGATCTCAGGAAAAATACTTTTGCGCAAAAAAGTTGCGCGCAATCGTGCGCAATTGACACTAACTTCATTTTTTCAAATATAACCCCCCTTTTAGCGAATTTTCAAAGAAAATGAAGCTATTGCAATGGCCTCAAAATTTTTAGAATCGACTTTTTCGAAAAATTTTCACACTGAAATCCGTTTTGGAACATTCTGAAACGATCCCTGAAGTTTTTCCAAAAATCATATGTATATATATATATATATATATATGTGTCATTCCGGACGATAACTTGAGTAATTGTTTAAAAATTTTTTTTTAGTTTTTGCCAAAATGTTTGTAACAACAAACCATAGGTCAAGTTCGTTAACCAGCAATTTTGGACAATCCAAAGTGGTCCAAAATTCAAAAAAACTCCAAAAAAATGGGTTTTTCCCGTTTTTTGAGGTTTTTACATTGAAAATCATGGTAATTTATGGTATATTCGGATTCAGCACAAAATTTCTGATATGAATGCTTTTTTCAAAAATGAAAATTGTCCAAAATTAAGAAAAGTTTGTAGCTATATATATATATAATGAATACGTGCGTATATTTGTTGTAACCAGAAATGCAGTAGCCGTGTGGGTACTCTATGAGTTCGTAGAGACGACTAGAACATGAATATGGACTCCTAAGATCTTCAAAGCATACCCAGCAATAATTTGCAGCGTGTTATTAGCGAATTTTCAAAGAAAATGAAGCTATTGCAATGGCCTCAAAATTTTTAGAATCGACTTTTTCGAAAAATTTTCACACTGAAATCCGTTTTGGAACATTCTGAAACGATCCCTGAAGTTTTTCCAAAAATCATATGTATATATATATATATATATGTGTCATTCCGGACGATAACTTGAGTAATTGTTTAAAAATTTTTTTTTAGTTTTTGCCAAAATGTTTGTAACAACAAACCATAGGTCAAGTTCGTTAACCAGCAATTTTGGACAATCCAAAGTGGTCCAAAATTCAAAAAACTCCAAAAAAATGGGGTTTTCCCGTTTTTTGAGGTTTTTACATTGAAAATCATGGTAATTTATGGTATATTCGGATTCAGTACAAAATTTCTGATATGAATGCTTTTTTCAAAAATGAAAATTGTCCAAAATTAAGAAAAGTTTGTAGCTATATATATATATAATGAATACGTGCGTATATTTGTTGTAACCAGAAATGCAGTAGCCGTGTGGGTACTCTATGAGTTCGTAGAGACGACTAGAACATGAATATGGACTCCTAAGATCTTCAAAGCATACCCAGCAATAATTTGCAGCGTGTTATTAGCGAATTTTCTAAGAAAATGAAGCTATTGCAATGGCCTCAAAATTTTTAGAATCGACTTTTTCGAAAAATTTTCACACTGAAATCCGTTTTGGAACATTCTGAAACGATCCCTGAAGTTTTTCCAAAAATCATATGTATATATATATATATATATATATATATATATATGTGTCATTCCGGACGATAACTTGAGTAATTGTTTAAAAATTTTTTTTTAGTTTTTGCCAAAATGTTTGTAACAACAAACCATAGGTCAAGTTCGTTAACCAGCAATTTTGGACAATCCAAAGTGGTCCAAAATTCAAAAAAACTCCAAAAAAATGGGTTTTTCCCGTTTTTTGAGGTTTTTACATTGAAAATCATGGTAATTTATGGTATATTCGGATTCAGCACAAAATTTCTGATATGAATGCTTTTTTCAAAAATGAAAATTGTCCAAAATTAAGAAAAGTTTGTAGCTATATATATATATAATGAATACGTGCGTATATTTGTTGTAACCAGAAATGCAGTAGCCGTGTGGGTACTCTATGAGTTCGTAGAGACGACTAGAACATGAATATGGACTCCTAAGATCTTCAAAGCATACCCAGCAATAATTTGCAGCGTGTTATTAGCGAATTTTCAAAGAAAATGAAGCTATTGCAATGGCCTCAAAATTTTTAGAATCGACTTTTTCGAAAAATTTTCACACTGAAATCCGTTTTGGAACATTCTGAAACGATCCCTGAAGTTTTTCCAAAAATCATATGTATATATATATATATATATATATGTGTCATTCCGGACGATAACTTGAGTAATTGTTTAAAAATTTTTTTTTAGTTTTTGCCAAAATGTTTGTAACAACAAACCATAGGTCAAGTTCGTTAACCAGCAATTTTGGACAATCCAAAGTGGTCCAAAATTCAAAAAAACTCCAAAAAAATGGGGTTTTCCCGTTTTTTGAGGTTTTTACATTGAAAATCATGGTAATTTATGGTATATTCGGATTCAGCACAAAATTTCTGATATGAATGCTTTTTTCAAAAATGAAAATTGTCCAAAATTAAGAAAAGTTTGTAGCTATATATATATATAATGAATACGTGCGTATATTTGTTGTAACCAGAAATGCAGTAGCCGTGTGGGTACTCTATGAGTTCGTAGAGACGACTAGAACATGAATATGGACTCCTAAGATCTTCAAAGCATACCCAGCAATAATTTGCAGCGTGTTATTAGCGAATTTTCAAAGAAAATGAAGCTATTGCAATGGCCTCAAAATTTTTAGAATCGACTTTTTCGAAAAATTTTCACACTGAAATCCGTTTTGGAACATTCTGAAACGATCCCTGAAGTTTTTCCAAAAATCATATGTATATATATATATATATGTGTCATTCCGGACGATAACTTGAGTAATTGTTTAAAAATTTTTTTTTAGTTTTTGCCAAAATGTTTGTAACAACAAACCATAGGTCAAGTTCGTTAACCAGCAATTTTGGACAATCCAAAGTGGTCCAAAATTCAAAAAAACTCCAAAAAAATGGGTTTTTTCCCGTTTTTTGAGGTTTTTACATTGAAAATCATGGTAATTTATGGTATATTCGGATTCAGCACAAAATTTCTGATATGAATGCTTTTTTCAAAAATGAAAATTGTCCAAAATTAAGAAAAGTTTGTAGCTATATATATATATAATGAATACGTGCGTATATTTGTTGTAACCAGAAATGCAGTAGCCGTGTGGGTACTCTATGAGTTCGTAGAGACGACTAGAACATGAATATGGACTCCTAAGATCTTCAAAGCATACCCAGCAATAATTTGCAGCGTGTTATTAGCGAATTTTCAAAGAAAATGAAGCTATTGCAATGGCCTCAAAATTTTTAGAATCGACTTTTTCGAAAAATTTTCACACTGAAATCCGTTTTGGAACATTCTGAAACGATCCCTGAAGTTTTTCCAAAAATCATATGTATATATATATATATATGTGTCATTCCGGACGATAACTTGAGTAATTGTTTAAAAATTTTTTTTTAGTTTTTGCCAAAATGTTTGTAACAACAAACCATAGGTCAAGTTCGTTAACCAGCAATTTTGGACAATCCAAAGTGGTCCAAAATTCAAAAAAACTCCAAAAAAATGGGGTTTTCCCGTTTTTTGAGGTTTTTACATTGAAAATCATGGTAATTTATGGTATATTCGGATTCAGCACAAAATTTCTGATATGAATGCTTTTTTCAAAAATGAAAATTGTCCAAAATTAAGAAAAGTTTGTAGCTATATATATATATAATGAATACGTGCGTATATTTGTTGTAACCAGAAATGCAGTAGCCGTGTGGGTACTCTATGAGTTCGTAGAGACGACTAGAACATGAATATGGACTCCTAAGATCTTCAAAGCATACCCAGCAATAATTTGCAGCGTGTTATTAGCAAATTTTCAAAGAAAATGAAGCTATTGCAATGGCCTCAAAATTTTTAGAATCGACTTTTTCGAAAAATTTTCACACTGAAATCCGTTTTGGAACATTCTGAAACGATCCCTGAAGTTTTTCCAAAAATCATATGTATATATATATATATATATATATATATGTGTCATTCCGGACGATAACTTGAGTAATTGTTTAAAAATTTTTTTTTAGTTTTTGCCAAAATGTTTGTAACAACAAACCATAGGTCAAGTTCGTTAACCAGCAATTTTGGACAATCCAAAGTGGTCCAAAATTCAAAAAAACTCCAAAAAAATGGGGTTTTCCCGTTTTTTGAGGTTTTTACATTGAAAATCATGGTAATTTATGGTATATTCGGATTCAGCACAAAATTTCTGATATGAATGCTTTTTTCAAAAATGAAAATTGTCCAAAATTAAGAAAAGTTTGTAGCTATATATATATATAATGAATACGTGCGTATATTTGTTGTAACCAGAAATGCAGTAGCCGTGTGGGTACTCTATGAGTTCGTAGAGACGACTAGAACATGAATATGGACTCCTAAGATCTTCAAAGCATACCCAGCAATAATTTGCAGCGTGTTATTAGCGAATTTTCAAAGAAAATGAAGCTATTGCAATGGCCTCAAAATTTTTAGAATCGACTTTTTCGAAAAATTTTCACACTGAAATCCGTTTTGGAACATTCTGAAACGATCCCTGAAGTTTTTCCAAAAATCATATGTATATATATATAGCTAGTAGTGTAGTTATCGACCGTTGATTTACAGGTATGCATCAGCTGTGCGAAGTGCGTCGCTGTATGTGGTTTTATCGAGGTTCGGTCAGGAAATTGATAAAATTGATTCCAAGCTTTCGACGGTTTATTCCATCATCCTCAGGGAAAATCTACAGACAAATTTAAGTACTATTTACAAATAATGTTTAAAAAAGGAGAGTTGAATATGGAAATTAAATAAAAAGTGTATGGAAAACATATCAACTATAATAAACTACTATGGCTATTGATTGAAAGTAATAATAAAATTATTAGTAACTTACATTTTGAGCTGGAAAATGGACAGACGTTGACTAGGAGGTCTTCACTAGCACAGGTCTGATTTTCAACTGAGGTGTCAAAACCAAGGATTTCTGTGGGTATGACAAGTGACTGGTGGGAAGGTGGGAAAATTTTCAGTGAAGTCGGTCGGTACCTATGTTGTTTTTGTGGGGATTACCTCTCTTTGTTAATGGACAATGAGTGTAAGCTAACGGGTATGTAGTAGGTAAGGGAGGACGTCTTAAGGGTTGGAATTCGGTGGTCATTTTTCTATTTCTTCATATGAATAAGATTTCCGTAGCATTTGCTGAGGTCTTTGACGTCGGTTCGTTTATTGACAGCTTTTTGATTATTCCGTTCTATGGTTATCATTTCTTTTATTTCACTTTTGAGCCAATTTTGTTCTGTGTCTATTATTTTGGTATCTTCAAATTTGAAAGAGTGTCCAAGGCGGGCATGTGTAGTTAGTGCTGTGGGATCTTGTTTGTTCGGATTTTTCATCATTACGTCAATACTATGTTTGTGGGAATAAATTCGGGTTTTTAGATGGGAAATTGTATGGCCAAAATATGATTTTTTACATTCACAGGGAATTTCATAAATAAGGTGGGATTTCATATCCTTCGGAATGGGATCTTTTATTCGGGAAAATATGTTGTTGATTTGTTTATGTTTTTTATATGCAAATTTTTTGTTAATGTTATCTTTGGTGAGGATTTTGCTCAAATTTTCGGATAAATTGTTGACATAAGGGAGAGAAAAGTACGTGGGTTTTGTTGTAGGTTTGGTGTTTGTTGAGTCTGGTGTCCGGTTGGTTTTCTTTTGTTTCAAAAGTCTACAGATTAACTTGTGAGGGTATCCATTGAGAAGAAGGAGGTCTACGATTTTGTTTTCGCATTCCTTGTGGAATTGGGGGGAACTAAGTTTTTTGGCTCTATCAATCAAGTTGAGGACGAAATTTGTTTTCTGGTGGTATGGTGAATAGCTGTAGTAATTAATAAATCTACCCTTATGTTGAGGTTTTTGGTACCATTTTGTAGAGATGGTTCCATTTGAGTTTCTGATTACTAGGAGGTCTAAAAATGGGATCGAGTTTTGTGAGTTTTCTTTTTCGTAGGTGAATTGTAATCTGGGGTGAAATTGATTGAATTTTGACAAAATTAAGTGGATAGAGTTTTGTGGTATGGCAAGGAGGTGGTCGTCTACATATTTAAACAAAAAAGGTATCTGGAATGGAAGTTTCGGAATTACTTTATCTAGTAGAAATTCTAAGCAAAGATCTGCTAGAACTGGAGCACAAGGGGATCCCATGGGACATCCAAATTTTTGGATGTACATTTTGTTATTGAATTGGAAACATCCTTCAGTTGTACATAAGTCTAAAAGTTTCATAAAATTGATTTTTGGGATCGTAGTATGAATTTTAATTTTTTCCCATTTTTCAGAAATGATTTGTTTTATTAGGGTGAGAGGTAGGTTGGTGAAAAGAGAAGATGCGTCTAAACTAATGATTTCGTGTCCATCTGGAATTCTTATCTGGGATATTTTTTGTTTGAAATCAAATGAATCTTTGATGTTGTATTTGGAGGTTTTGGTAATGTTCTTAAGGATTTCAGCTAGGTACTTGGAGGTTTCGTACGTTGGGTCTGTGACGAATGAAACAATGGGACGAACTGGATTACCTTCTTTATGCGTTTTTACAACAGCATATAATTTGGCGATGGTGCTCGTTTTGGTGGAAAGTTTGTTATACGTGTACTGATTTATGTATTTTTTTGTGAGAAGTGCGGCAAGAATACTGTTCATATTGGTTTCCTTGCGTTTTGTCGGATTCTTCTGTATGATTTTGTACGTTTCGGTATCATTCAGAAGGTTGTTAATTTTGTCTATGTATTCAGTTCGATTTATGGCAACAGTTTGATTGGATTTATCGGTTTTTGTAATGACGATGTGAGGTTGAGATTTTAGAAATGACTTAGTTTTATTGTAGGATTTTGTGATTTTTGAGACCTTTTGTTTTTTTGCATATTTGTGGAAATGGTTTGTAATTAGGTTTACGCATTTTCCTCTTATTTCTTCTCGGTTATGTTCTTCTATATTTTCTGTTACGAAAAATTCTACATCGCTTATTATTTGATCCACAGGGAACTCATATGGTTCCATGGGGACTGAAAATTTGGGGCCTAAAGATAGGAACTGTTGGATTTCTTTTGGTAAAGTCACGTCTGTTAGGTTTATGAACCAATCTGTGTTTCCTATTGGTTTTTCGTAGTTTTGTCGATCGAGAATTTTGTTGAATTTTTGGATTTGAGTTTTCTTTTTTTGAGAGTGGGATTCCTTGAAATGGTTGAGAGTTTCTGTTTTGAATTTGGTGATGACATCCTCAGGTACAAATTTTCCTAGTTTTTCCAAGTTTAAAGTGATGTCCTTATTGGTATCTGTTATCTTATCAATACAATTCTTAATTTCAATATTCAGAATGGATTTCTTACATCTATTGGTAGCGTTTTGGATGTCTTGTTCATATTTTTTCCCAAGTTTACATGCGGAAGTTATTTGTTTGAAATAGTTGTCGAGATGTGGCGGAAACGTCTCTTCTGATCTGCATCGGAGGAGGAAAATTCGGTGATTCAGGGCTGTGGCTAGTTTTTCGTTGAGTCGAATGAGAGTTTTCATAATCCCGGTTGTTGGAGAGCCGTATTTTTGTCTTATCTCTTCGAAAAATGCCATGGTGTCTGTAGATTTGTTGATTTTAGACTATCTCAGTAGGAATAGCTAGTAGTGTAGTTATCGACCGTTGATTTACAGGTATGCATCAGCTGTGCGAAGTGCGTCGCTGTATGTGGTTTTATCGAGGTTCGGTCAGGAAATTGATAAAATTGATTCCAAGCTTTCGACGGTTTATTCCATCATCCTCAGGGAAAATCTACAGACAAATTTAAGTACTATTTACAAATAATGTTTAAAAAAGGAGAGTTGAATATGGAAATTAAATAAAAAGTGTATGGAAAACATATCAACTATAATAAACTACTATGGCTATTGATTGAAAGTAATAATAAAATTATTAGTAACTTACATTTTGAGCTGGAAAATGGACAGACGTTGACTAGGAGGTCTTCACTAGCACAGGTCTGATTTTCAACTGAGGTGTCAAAACCAAGGATTTCTGTGGGTATGACAAGTGACTGGTGGGAAGGTGGGAAAATTTTCAGTGAAGTCGGTCGGTACCTATGTTGTTTTTGTGGGGATTACCTCTCTTTGTTAATGGACAATGAGTGTAAGCTAACGGGTATGTAGTAGGTAAGGGAGGACGTCTTAAGGGTTGGAATTCGGTGGTCATTTTTCTATTTCTTCATATGAATAAGATTTCCGTAGCATTTGCTGAGGTCTTTGACGTCGGTTCGTTTATTGACAGCTTTTTGATTATTCCGTTCTATGGTTATCATTTCTTTTATTTCACTTTTGAGCCAATTTTGTTCTGTGTCTATTATTTTGGTATCTTCAAATTTGAAAGAGTGTCCAAGGCGGGCATGTGTAGTTAGTGCTGTGGGATCTTGTTTGTTCGGATTTTTCATCATTACGTCAATACTATGTTTGTGGGAATAAATTCGGGTTTTTAGATGGGAAATTGTATGGCCAAAATATGATTTTTTACATTCACAGGGAATTTCATAAATAAGGTGGGATTTCATATCCTTCGGAATGGGATCTTTTATTCGGGAAAATATGTTGTTGATTTGTTTATGTTTTTTATATGCAAATTTTTTGTTAATGTTATCTTTGGTGAGGATTTTGCTCAAATTTTCGGATAAATTGTTGACATAAGGGAGAGAAAAGTACGTGGGTTTTGTTGTAGGTTTGGTGTTTGTTGAGTCTGGTGTCCGGTTGGTTTTCTTTTGTTTCAAAAGTCTACAGATTAACTTGTGAGGGTATCCATTGAGAAGAAGGAGGTCTACGATTTTGTTTTCGCATTCCTTGTGGAATTGGGGGGAACTAAGTTTTTTGGCTCTATCAATCAAGTTGAGGACGAAATTTGTTTTCTGGTGGTATGGTGAATAGCTGTAGTAATTAATAAATCTACCCTTATGTTGAGGTTTTTGGTACCATTTTGTAGAGATGGTTCCATTTGAGTTTCTGATTACTAGGAGGTCTAAAAATGGGATCGAGTTTTGTGAGTTTTCTTTTTCGTAGGTGAATTGTAATCTGGGGTGAAATTGATTGAATTTTGACAAAATTAAGTGGATAGAGTTTTGTGGTATGGCAAGGAGGTGGTCGTCTACATATTTAAACAAAAAAGGTATCTGGAATGGAAGTTTCGGAATTACTTTATCTAGTAGAAATTCTAAGCAAAGATCTGCTAGAACTGGAGCACAAGGGGATCCCATGGGACATCCAAATTTTTGGATGTACATTTTGTTATTGAATTGGAAACATCCTTCAGTTGTACATAAGTCTAAAAGTTTCATAAAATTGATTTTTGGGATCGTAGTATGAATTTTAATTTTTTCCCATTTTTCAGAAATGATTTGTTTTATTAGGGTGAGAGGTAGGTTGGTGAAAAGAGAAGATGCGTCTAAACTAATGATTTCGTGTCCATCTGGAATTCTTATCTGGGATATTTTTTGTTTGAAATCAAATGAATCTTTGATGTTGTATTTGGAGGTTTTGGTAATGTTCTTAAGGATTTCAGCTAGGTACTTGGAGGTTTCGTACGTTGGGTCTGTGACGAATGAAACAATGGGACGAACTGGATTACCTTCTTTATGCGTTTTTACAACAGCATATAATTTGGCGATGGTGCTCGTTTTGGTGGAAAGTTTGTTATACGTGTACTGATTTATGTATTTTTTTGTGAGAAGTGCGGCAAGAATACTGTTCATATTGGTTTCCTTGCGTTTTGTCGGATTCTTCTGTATGATTTTGTACGTTTCGGTATCATTCAGAAGGTTGTTAATTTTGTCTATGTATTCAGTTCGATTTATGGCAACAGTTTGATTGGATTTATCGGTTTTTGTAATGACGATGTGAGGTTGAGATTTTAGAAATGACTTAGTTTTATTGTAGGATTTTGTGATTTTTGAGACCTTTTGTTTTTTTGCATATTTGTGGAAATGGTTTGTAATTAGGTTTACGCATTTTCCTCTTATTTCTTCTCGGTTATGTTCTTCTATATTTTCTGTTACGAAAAATTCTACATCGCTTATTATTTGATCCACAGGGAACTCATATGGTTCCATGGGGACTGAAAATTTGGGGCCTAAAGATAGGAACTGTTGGATTTCTTTTGGGAAAGTCACGTCTGTTAGGTTTATGAACCAATCTGTGTTTCCTATTGGTTTTTCGTAGTTTTGTCGATCGAGAATTTTGTTGAATTTTTGGATTTGAGTTTTCTTTTTTTGAGAGTGGGATTCCTTGAAATGGTTGAGAGTTTCTGTTTTGAATTTGGTGATGACATCCTCAGGTACAAATTTTCCTAGTTTTTCCAAGTTTAAAGTGATGTCCTTATTGGTATCTGTTATCTTATCAATACAATTCTTAATTTCAATATTCAGAATGGATTTCTTACATCTATTGGTAGCGTTTTGGATGTCTTGTTCATATTTTTTCCCAAGTTTACATGCGGAAGTTATTTGTTTGAAATAGTTGTCGAGATGTGGCGGAAACGTCTCTTCTGATCTGCATCGGAGGAGGAAAATTCGGTGATTCAGGGCTGTGGCTAGTTTTTCGTTGAGTCGAATGAGAGTTTTCATAATCCCGGTTGTTGGAGAGCCGTATTTTTGTCTTATCTCTTCGAAAAATGCCATGGTGTCTGTAGATTTGTTGATTTTAGACTATCTCAGTAGGAATAGCTAGTAGTGTAGTTATCGACCGTTGATTTACAGGTATGCATCAGCTGTGCGAAGTGCGTCGCTGTATGTGGTTTTATCGAGGTTCGGTCAGGAAATTGATAAAATTGATTCCAAGCTTTCGACGGTTTATTCCATCATCCTCAGGGAAAATCTACAGACAAATTTAAGTACTATTTACAAATAATGTTTAAAAAAGGAGAGTTGAATATGGAAATTAAATAAAAAGTGTATGGAAAACATATCAACTATAATAAACTACTATGGCTATTGATTGAAAGTAATAATAAAATTATTAGTAACTTACATTTTGAGCTGGAAAATGGACAGACGTTGACTAGGAGGTCTTCACTAGCACAGGTCTGATTTTCAACTGAGGTGTCAAAACCAAGGATTTCTGTGGGTATGACAAGTGACTGGTGGGAAGGTGGGAAAATTTTCAGTGAAGTCGGTCGGTACCTATGTTGTTTTTGTGGGGATTACCTCTCTTTGTTAATGGACAATGAGTGTAAGCTAACGGGTATGTAGTAGGTAAGGGAGGACGTCTTAAGGGTTGGAATTCGGTGGTCATTTTTCTATTTCTTCATATGAATAAGATTTCCGTAGCATTTGCTGAGGTCTTTGACGTCGGTTCGTTTATTGACAGCTTTTTGATTATTCCGTTCTATGGTTATCATTTCTTTTATTTCACTTTTGAGCCAATTTTGTTCTGTGTCTATTATTTTGGTATCTTCAAATTTGAAAGAGTGTCCAAGGCGGGCATGTGTAGTTAGTGCTGTGGGATCTTGTTTGTTCGGATTTTTCATCATTACGTCAATACTATGTTTGTGGGAATAAATTCGGGTTTTTAGATGGGAAATTGTATGGCCAAAATATGATTTTTTACATTCACAGGGAATTTCATAAATAAGGTGGGATTTCATATCCTTCGGAATGGGATCTTTTATTCGGGAAAATATGTTGTTGATTTGTTTATGTTTTTTATATGCAAATTTTTTGTTAATGTTATCTTTGGTGAGGATTTTGCTCAAATTTTCGGATAAATTGTTGACATAAGGGAGAGAAAAGTACGTGGGTTTTGTTGTAGGTTTGGTGTTTGTTGAGTCTGGTGTCCGGTTGGTTTTCTTTTGTTTCAAAAGTCTACAGATTAACTTGTGAGGGTATCCATTGAGAAGAAGGAGGTCTACGATTTTGTTTTCGCATTCCTTGTGGAATTGGGGGGAACTAAGTTTTTTGGCTCTATCAATCAAGTTGAGGACGAAATTTGTTTTCTGGTGGTATGGTGAATAGCTGTAGTAATTAATAAATCTACCCTTATGTTGAGGTTTTTGGTACCATTTTGTAGAGATGGTTCCATTTGAGTTTCTGATTACTAGGAGGTCTAAAAATGGGATCGAGTTTTGTGAGTTTTCTTTTTCGTAGGTGAATTGTAATCTGGGGTGAAATTGATTGAATTTTGACAAAATTAAGTGGATAGAGTTTTGTGGTATGGCAAGGAGGTGGTCGTCTACATATTTAAACAAAAAAGGTATCTGGAATGGAAGTTTCGGAATTACTTTATCTAGTAGAAATTCTAAGCAAAGATCTGCTAGAACTGGAGCACAAGGGGATCCCATGGGACATCCAAATTTTTGGATGTACATTTTGTTATTGAATTGGAAACATCCTTCAGTTGTACATAAGTCTAAAAGTTTCATAAAATTGATTTTTGGGATCGTAGTATGAATTTTAATTTTTTCCCATTTTTCAGAAATGATTTGTTTTATTAGGGTGAGAGGTAGGTTGGTGAAAAGAGAAGATGCGTCTAAACTAATGATTTCGTGTCCATCTGGAATTCTTATCTGGGATATTTTTTGTTTGAAATCAAATGAATCTTTGATGTTGTATTTGGAGGTTTTGGTAATGTTCTTAAGGATTTCAGCTAGGTACTTGGAGGTTTCGTACGTTGGGTCTGTGACGAATGAAACAATGGGACGAACTGGATTACCTTCTTTATGCGTTTTTACAACAGCATATAATTTGGCGATGGTGCTCGTTTTGGTGGAAAGTTTGTTATACGTGTACTGATTTATGTATTTTTTTGTGAGAAGTGCGGCAAGAATACTGTTCATATTGGTTTCCTTGCGTTTTGTCGGATTCTTCTGTATGATTTTGTACGTTTCGGTATCATTCAGAAGGTTGTTAATTTTGTCTATGTATTCAGTTCGATTTATGGCAACAGTTTGATTGGATTTATCGGTTTTTGTAATGACGATGTGAGGTTGAGATTTTAGAAATGACTTAGTTTTATTGTAGTATTTTGTGATTTTTGAGACCTTTTGTTTTTTTGCATATTTGTGGAAATGGTTTGTAATTAGGTTTACGCATTTTCCTCTTATTTCTTCTCGGTTATGTTCTTCTATATTTTCTGTTACGAAAAATTCTACATCGCTTATTATTTGATCCACAGGGAACTCATATGGTTCCATGGGGACTGAAAATTTGGGGCCTAAAGATAGGAACTGTTGGATTTCTTTTGGGAAAGTCACGTCTGTTAGGTTTATGAACCAATCTGTGTTTCCTATTGGTTTTTCGTAGTTTTGTCGATCGAGAATTTTGTTGAATTTTTGGATTTGAGTTTTCTTTTTTTGAGAGTGGGATTCCTTGAAATGGTTGAGAGTTTCTGTTTTGAATTTGGTGATGACATCCTCAGGTACAAATTTTCCTAGTTTTTCCAAGTTTAAAGTGATGTCCTTATTGGTATCTGTTATCTTATCAATACAATTCTTAATTTCAATATTCAGAATGGATTTCTTACATCTATTGGTAGCGTTTTGGATGTCTTGTTCATATTTTTTCCCAAGTTTACATGCGGAAGTTATTTGTTTGAAATAGTTGTCGAGATGTGGCGGAAACGTCTCTTCTGATCTGCATCGGAGGAGGAAAATTCGGTGATTCAGGGCTGTGGCTAGTTTTTCGTTGAGTCGAATGAGAGTTTTCATAATCCCGGTTGTTGGAGAGCCGTATTTTTGTCTTATCTCTTCGAAAAATGCCATGGTGTCTGTAGATTTGTTGATTTTAGACTATCTCAGTAGGAATAGCTAGTAGTGTAGTTATCGACCGTTGATTTACAGGTATGCATCAGCTGTGCGAAGTGCGTCGCTGTATGTGGTTTTATCGAGGTTCGGTCAGGAAATTGATAAAATTGATTCCAAGCTTTCGACGGTTTATTCCATCATCCTCAAGTTAATCTGTAGACTTTTGAAACAAAAGAAAACCAACCGGACACCAGACTCAACAAACACCAAACCTACAACAAAACCCACGTACTTTTCTCTCCCTTTATGTCAACAATTTATCCGAAAATTTGAGCAAAATCCTCACCAAAGATAACATTAACAAAAAATTTGCATATAAAAAACATAAACAAATCAACAACATATTTTCCCGAATAAAAGATCCCATTCCGAAGGATATGAAATCCCACCTTATTTATGAAATTCCCCTGTGAATGTAAAAAATCATATTTTGGCCATACAATTTCCCATCTAAAACCCGAATTTATTCCCACAAACATAGTATTGACGTAATGATGAAAAATCCGAACAAACAAGATCCCACAGCACTAACTACACATGCCCGCCTTGGACACTCTTTCAAATTTGAAGATACCAAAATAATAGACACAGAACAAAATTGGCTCAAAAGTGAAATAAAAGAAATGATAACCATAGAACGGAATAATCAAAAAGCTGTCAATAAACGAACCGACGTCAAAGACCTCAGCAAATGCTACGGAAATCTTATTCATATGAAGAAATAGAAAAATGACCACCGAATTCCAACCCTTAAGACGTCCTCCCTTACCTACTACATACCCGTTAGCTTACACTCATTGTCCATTAACAAAGAGAGGTAATCCCCACAAAAACAACATAGGTACCGACCGACTTCACTGAAAATTTTCCCACCTTCCCACCAGTCACTTGTCATACCCACAGAAATCCTTGGTTTTGACACCTCAGTTGAAAATCAGACCTGTGCTAGTGAAGACCTCCTAGTCAACGTCTGTCCATTTTCCAGCTCAAAATGTAAGTTACTAATAATTTTATTATTACTTTCAATCAATAGCCATAGTAGTTTATTATAGTTGATATGTTTTCCATACACTTTTTATTTAATTTCCATATTCAACTCTCCTTTTTTAAACATTATTTGTAAATAGTACTTAAATTTGTCTGTAGATTTTCCCTGAGGATGATGGAATAAACCGTCGAAAGCTTGGAATCAATTTTATCAATTTCCTGACCGAACCTCGATAAAACCACATACAGCGACGCACTTCGCACAGCTGATGCATACCTGTAAATCAACGGTCGATAACTACACTACTAGCTATTCCTACTGAGATAGTCTAAAATCAACAAATCTACAGACACCATGGCATTTTTCGAAGAGATAAGACAAAAATACGGCTCTCCAACAACCGGGATTATGAAAACTCTCATTCGACTCAACGAAAAACTAGCCACAGCCCTGAATCACCGAATTTTCCTCCTCCGATGCAGATCAGAAGAGACGTTTCCGCCACATCTCGACAACTATTTCAAACAAATAACTTCCGCATGTAAACTTGGGAAAAAATATGAACAAGACATCCAAAACGCTACCAATAGATGTAAGAAATCCATTCTGAATATTGAAATTAAGAATTGTATTGATAAGATAACAGATACCAATAAGGACATCACTTTAAACTTGGAAAAACTAGGAAAATTTGTACCTGAGGATGTCATCACCAAATTCAAAACAGAAACTCTCAACCATTTCAAGGAATCCCACTCTCAAAAAAAGAAAACTCAAATCCAAAAATTCAACAAAATTCTCGATCGACAAAACTACGAAAAACCAATAGGAAACACAGATTGGTTCATAAACCTAACAGACGTGACTTTCCCAAAAGAAATCCAACAGTTCCTATCTTTAGGCCCCAAATTTTCAGTCCCCATGGAACCATATGAGTTCCCTGTGGATCAAATAATAAGCGATGTAGAATTTTTCGTAACAGAAAATATAGAAGAACATAACCGAGAAGAAATAAGAGGAAAATGCGTAAACCTAATTACAAACCATTTCCACAAATATGCAAAAAAACAAAAGGTCTCAAAAATCACAAAATCCTACAATAAAACTAAGTCATTTCTAAAATCTCAACCTCACATCGTCATTACAAAAACCGATAAATCCAATCAAACTGTTGCCATAAATCGAACTGAATACATAGACAAAATTAACAACCTTCTGAATGATACCGAAACGTACAAAATCATACAGAAGAATCCGACAAAACGCAAGGAAACCAATATGAACAGTATTCTTGCCGCACTTCTCACAAAAAAATACATAAATCAGTACACGTATAACAAACTTTCCACCAAAACGAGCACCATCGCCAAATTATATGCTGTTGTAAAAACGCATAAAGAAGGTAATCCAGTTCGTCCCATTGTTTCATTCGTCACAGACCCAACGTACGAAACCTCCAAGTACCTAGCTGAAATCCTTAAGAACATTACCAAAACCTCCAAATACAACATCAAAGATTCATTTGATTTCAAACAAAAAATATCCCAGATAAGAATTCCAGATGGACACGAAATCATTAGTTTAGACGCATCTTCTCTTTTCACCAACCTACCTCTCACCCTAATAAAACAAATCATTTCTGAAAAATGGGAAAAAATTAAAATTCATACTACGATCCCAAAAATCAATTTTATGAAACTTTTAGACTTATGTACAACTGAAGGATGTTTCCAATTCAATAACAAAATGTACATCCAAAAATTTGGATGTCCCATGGGATCCCCTTGTGCTCCAGTTCTAGCAGATCTTTGCTTAGAATTTCTACTAGATAAAGTAATTCCGAAACTTCCATTCCAGATACCTTTTTTGTTTAAATATGTAGACGACCACCTCCTTGCCATACCACAAAACTCTATCCACTTAATTTTGTCAAAATTCAATCAATTTCACCCCAGATTACAATTCACCTACGAAAAAGAAAACTCACAAAACTCGATCCCATTTTTAGACCTCCTAGTAATCAGAAACTCAAATGGAACCATCTCTACAAAATGGTACCAAAAACCTCAACATAAGGGTAGATTTATTAATTACTACAGCTATTCACCATACCACCAGAAAACAAATTTCGTCCTCAACTTGATTGATAGAGCCAAAAAACTTAGTTCCCCCCAATTCCACAAGGAATGCGAAAACAAAATCGTAGACCTCCTTCTTCTCAATGGATACCCTCACAAGTTAATCTGTAGACTTTTGAAACAAAAGAAAACCAACCGGACACCAGACTCAACAAACACCAAACCTACAACAAAACCCACGTACTTTTCTCTCCCTTATGTCAACAATTTATCCGAAAATTTGAGCAAAATCCTCACCAAAGATAACATTAACAAAAAATTTGCATATAAAAAACATAAACAAATCAACAACATATTTTCCCGAATAAAAGATCCCATTCCGAAGGATATGAAATCCCACCTTATTTATGAAATTCCCTGTGAATGTAAAAAATCATATTTTGGCCATACAATTTCCCATCTAAAAACCCGAATTTATTCCCACAAACATAGTATTGACGTAATGATGAAAAATCCGAACAAACAAGATCCCACAGCACTAACTACACATGCCCGCCTTGGACACTCTTTCAAATTTGAAGATACCAAAATAATAGACACAGAACAAAATTGGCTCAAAAGTGAAATAAAAGAAATGATAACCATAGAACGGAATAATCAAAAAGCTGTCAATAAACGAACCGACGTCAAAGACCTCAGCAAATGCTACGGAAATCTTATTCATATGAAGAAATAGAAAAATGACCACCGAATTCCAACCCTTAAGACGTCCTCCCTTACCTACTACATACCCGTTAGCTTACACTCATTGTCCATTAACAAAGAGAGGTAATCCCCACAAAAACAACATAGGTACCGACCGACTTCACTGAAAATTTTCCCACCTTCCCACCAGTCACTTGTCATACCCACAGAAATCCTTGGTTTTGACACCTCAGTTGAAAATCAGACCTGTGCTAGTGAAGACCTCCTAGTCAACGTCTGTCCATTTTCCAGCTCAAAATGTAAGTTACTAATAATTTTATTATTACTTTCAATCAATAGCCATAGTAGTTTATTATAGTTGATATGTTTTCCATACACTTTTTATTTAATTTCCATATTCAACTCTCCTTTTTTAAACATTATTTGTAAATAGTACTTAAATTTGTCTGTAGATTTTCCCTGAGGATGATGGAATAAACCGTCGAAAGCTTGGAATCAATTTTATCAATTTCCTGACCGAACCTCGATAAAACCACATACAGCGACGCACTTCGCACAGCTGATGCATACCTGTAAATCAACGGTCGATAACTACACTACTAGCTATTCCTACTGAGATAGTCTAAAATCAACAAATCTACAGACACCATGGCATTTTTCGAAGAGATAAGACAAAAATACGGCTCTCCAACAACCGGGATTATGAAAACTCTCATTCGACTCAACGAAAAACTAGCCACAGCCCTGAATCACCGAATTTTCCTCCTCCGATGCAGATCAGAAGAGACGTTTCCGCCACATCTCGACAACTATTTCAAACAAATAACTTCCGCATGTAAACTTGGGAAAAAATATGAACAAGACATCCAAAACGCTACCAATAGATGTAAGAAATCCATTCTGAATATTGAAATTAAGAATTGTATTGATAAGATAACAGATACCAATAAGGACATCACTTTAAACTTGGAAAAACTAGGAAAATTTGTACCTGAGGATGTCATCACCAAATTCAAAACAGAAACTCTCAACCATTTCAAGGAATCCCACTCTCAAAAAAAGAAAACTCAAATCCAAAAATTCAACAAAATTCTCGATCGACAAAACTACGAAAAACCAATAGGAAACACAGATTGGTTCATAAACCTAACAGACGTGACTTTCCCAAAAGAAATCCAACAGTTCCTATCTTTAGGCCCCAAATTTTCAGTCCCCATGGAACCATATGAGTTCCCTGTGGATCAAATAATAAGCGATGTAGAATTTTTCGTAACAGAAAATATAGAAGAACATAACCGAGAAGAAATAAGAGGAAAATGCGTAAACCTAATTACAAACCATTTCCACAAATATGCAAAAAAACAAAAGGTCTCAAAAATCACAAAATCCTACAATAAAACTAAGTCATTTCTAAAATCTCAACCTCACATCGTCATTACAAAAACCGATAAATCCAATCAAACTGTTGCCATAAATCGAACTGAATACATAGACAAAATTAACAACCTTCTGAATGATACCGAAACGTACAAAATCATACAGAAGAATCCGACAAAACGCAAGGAAACCAATATGAACAGTATTCTTGCCGCACTTCTCACAAAAAAATACATAAATCAGTACACGTATAACAAACTTTCCACCAAAACGAGCACCATCGCCAAATTATATGCTGTTGTAAAAACGCATAAAGAAGGTAATCCAGTTCGTCCCATTGTTTCATTCGTCACAGACCCAACGTACGAAACCTCCAAGTACCTAGCTGAAATCCTTAAGAACATTACCAAAACCTCCAAATACAACATCAAAGATTCATTTGATTTCAAACAAAAAATATCCCAGATAAGAATTCCAGATGGACACGAAATCATTAGTTTAGACGCATCTTCTCTTTTCACCAACCTACCTCTCACCCTAATAAAACAAATCATTTCTGAAAAATGGGAAAAAATTAAAATTCATACTACGATCCCAAAAATCAATTTTATGAAACTTTTAGACTTATGTACAACTGAAGGATGTTTCCAATTCAATAACAAAATGTACATCCAAAAATTTGGATGTCCCATGGGATCCCCTTGTGCTCCAGTTCTAGCAGATCTTTGCTTAGAATTTCTACTAGATAAAGTAATTCCGAAACTTCCATTCCAGATACCTTTTTTGTTTAAATATGTAGACGACCACCTCCTTGCCATACCACAAAACTCTATCCACTTAATTTTGTCAAAATTCAATCAATTTCACCCCAGATTACAATTCACCTACGAAAAAGAAAACTCACAAAACTCGATCCCATTTTTAGACCTCCTAGTAATCAGAAACTCAAATGGAACCATCTCTACAAAATGGTACCAAAAACCTCAACATAAGGGTAGATTTATTAATTACTACAGCTATTCACCATACCACCAGAAAACAAATTTCGTCCTCAACTTGATTGATAGAGCCAAAAAACTTAGTTCCCCCCAATTCCACAAGGAATGCGAAAACAAAATCGTAGACCTCCTTCTTCTCAATGGATACCCTCACAAGTTAATCTGTAGACTTTTGAAACAAAAGAAAACCAACCGGACACCAGACTCAACAAACACCAAACCTACAACAAAACCCACGTACTTTTCTCTCCCTTATGTCAACAATTTATCCGAAAATTTGAGCAAAATCCTCACCAAAGATAACATTAACAAAAAATTTGCATATAAAAAACATAAACAAATCAACAACATATTTTCCCGAATAAAAGATCCCATTCCGAAGGATATGAAATCCCACCTTATTTATGAAATTCCCTGTGAATGTAAAAAATCATATTTTGGCCATACAATTTCCCATCTAAAAACCCGAATTTATTCCCACAAACATAGTATTGACGTAATGATGAAAAATCCGAACAAACAAGATCCCACAGCACTAACTACACATGCCCGCCTTGGACACTCTTTCAAATTTGAAGATACCAAAATAATAGACACAGAACAAAATTGGCTCAAAAGTGAAATAAAAGAAATGATAACCATAGAACGGAATAATCAAAAAGCTGTCAATAAACGAACCGACGTCAAAGACCTCAGCAAATGCTACGGAAATCTTATTCATATGAAGAAATAGAAAAATGACCACCGAATTCCAACCCTTAAGACGTCCTCCCTTACCTACTACATACCCGTTAGCTTACACTCATTGTCCATTAACAAAGAGAGGTAATCCCCACAAAAACAACATAGGTACCGACCGACTTCACTGAAAATTTTCCCACCTTCCCACCAGTCACTTGTCATACCCACAGAAATCCTTGGTTTTGACACCTCAGTTGAAAATCAGACCTGTGCTAGTGAAGACCTCCTAGTCAACGTCTGTCCATTTTCCAGCTCAAAATGTAAGTTACTAATAATTTTATTATTACTTTCAATCAATAGCCATAGTAGTTTATTATAGTTGATATGTTTTCCATACACTTTTTATTTAATTTCCATATTCAACTCTCCTTTTTTAAACATTATTTGTAAATAGTACTTAAATTTGTCTGTAGATTTTCCCTGAGGATGATGGAATAAACCGTCGAAAGCTTGGAATCAATTTTATCAATTTCCTGACCGAACCTCGATAAAACCACATACAGCGACGCACTTCGCACAGCTGATGCATACCTGTAAATCAACGGTCGATAACTACACTACTAGCTATTCCTACTGAGATAGTCTAAAATCAACAAATCTACAGACACCATGGCATTTTTCGAAGAGATAAGACAAAAATACGGCTCTCCAACAACCGGGATTATGAAAACTCTCATTCGACTCAACGAAAAACTAGCCACAGCCCTGAATCACCGAATTTTCCTCCTCCGATGCAGATCAGAAGAGACGTTTCCGCCACATCTCGACAACTATTTCAAACAAATAACTTCCGCATGTAAACTTGGGAAAAAATATGAACAAGACATCCAAAACGCTACCAATAGATGTAAGAAATCCATTCTGAATATTGAAATTAAGAATTGTATTGATAAGATAACAGATACCAATAAGGACATCACTTTAAACTTGGAAAAACTAGGAAAATTTGTACCTGAGGATGTCATCACCAAATTCAAAACAGAAACTCTCAACCATTTCAAGGAATCCCACTCTCAAAAAAAGAAAACTCAAATCCAAAAATTCAACAAAATTCTCGATCGACAAAACTACGAAAAACCAATAGGAAACACAGATTGGTTCATAAACCTAACAGACGTGACTTTCCCAAAAGAAATCCAACAGTTCCTATCTTTAGGCCCCAAATTTTCAGTCCCCATGGAACCATATGAGTTCCCTGTGGATCAAATAATAAGCGATGTAGAATTTTTCGTAACAGAAAATATAGAAGAACATAACCGAGAAGAAATAAGAGGAAAATGCGTAAACCTAATTACAAACCATTTCCACAAATATGCAAAAAAACAAAAGGTCTCAAAAATCACAAAATCCTACAATAAAACTAAGTCATTTCTAAAATCTCAACCTCACATCGTCATTACAAAAACCGATAAATCCAATCAAACTGTTGCCATAAATCGAACTGAATACATAGACAAAATTAACAACCTTCTGAATGATACCGAAACGTACAAAATCATACAGAAGAATCCGACAAAACGCAAGGAAACCAATATGAACAGTATTCTTGCCGCACTTCTCACAAAAAAATACATAAATCAGTACACGTATAACAAACTTTCCACCAAAACGAGCACCATCGCCAAATTATATGCTGTTGTAAAAACGCATAAAGAAGGTAATCCAGTTCGTCCCATTGTTTCATTCGTCACAGACCCAACGTACGAAACCTCCAAGTACCTAGCTGAAATCCTTAAGAACATTACCAAAACCTCCAAATACAACATCAAAGATTCATTTGATTTCAAACAAAAAATATCCCAGATAAGAATTCCAGATGGACACGAAATCATTAGTTTAGACGCATCTTCTCTTTTCACCAACCTACCTCTCACCCTAATAAAACAAATCATTTCTGAAAAATGGGAAAAAATTAAAATTCATACTACGATCCCAAAAATCAATTTTATGAAACTTTTAGACTTATGTACAACTGAAGGATGTTTCCAATTCAATAACAAAATGTACATCCAAAAATTTGGATGTCCCATGGGATCCCCTTGTGCTCCAGTTCTAGCAGATCTTTGCTTAGAATTTCTACTAGATAAAGTAATTCCGAAACTTCCATTCCAGATACCTTTTTTGTTTAAATATGTAGACGACCACCTCCTTGCCATACCACAAAACTCTATCCACTTAATTTTGTCAAAATTCAATCAATTTCACCCCAGATTACAATTCACCTACGAAAAAGAAAACTCACAAAACTCGATCCCATTTTTAGACCTCCTAGTAATCAGAAACTCAAATGGAACCATCTCTACAAAATGGTACCAAAAACCTCAACATAAGGGTAGATTTATTAATTACTACAGCTATTCACCATACCACCAGAAAACAAATTTCGTCCTCAACTTGATTGATAGAGCCAAAAAACTTAGTTCCCCCCAATTCCACAAGGAATGCGAAAACAAAATCGTAGACCTCCTTCTTCTCAATGGATACCCTCACAAGTTAATCTGTAGACTTTTGAAACAAAAGAAAACCAACCGGACACCAGACTCAACAAACACCAAACCTACAACAAAACCCACGTACTTTTCTCTCCCTTATGTCAACAATTTATCCGAAAATTTGAGCAAAATCCTCACCAAAGATAACATTAACAAAAAATTTGCATATAAAAAACATAAACAAATCAACAACATATTTTCCCGAATAAAAGATCCCATTCCGAAGGATATGAAATCCCACCTTATTTATGAAATTCCCTGTGAATGTAAAAAATCATATTTTGGCCATACAATTTCCCATCTAAAAACCCGAATTTATTCCCACAAACATAGTATTGACGTAATGATGAAAAATCCGAACAAACAAGATCCCACAGCACTAACTACACATGCCCGCCTTGGACACTCTTTCAAATTTGAAGATACCAAAATAATAGACACAGAACAAAATTGGCTCAAAAGTGAAATAAAAGAAATGATAACCATAGAACGGAATAATCAAAAAGCTGTCAATAAACGAACCGACGTCAAAGACCTCAGCAAATGCTACGGAAATCTTATTCATATGAAGAAATAGAAAAATGACCACCGAATTCCAACCCTTAAGACGTCCTCCCTTACCTACTACATACCCGTTAGCTTACACTCATTGTCCATTAACAAAGAGAGGTAATCCCCACAAAAACAACATAGGTACCGACCGACTTCACTGAAAATTTTCCCACCTTCCCACCAGTCACTTGTCATACCCACAGAAATCCTTGGTTTTGACACCTCAGTTGAAAATCAGACCTGTGCTAGTGAAGACCTCCTAGTCAACGTCTGTCCATTTTCCAGCTCAAAATGTAAGTTACTAATAATTTTATTATTACTTTCAATCAATAGCCATAGTAGTTTATTATAGTTGATATGTTTTCCATACACTTTTTATTTAATTTCCATATTCAACTCTCCTTTTTTAAACATTATTTGTAAATAGTACTTAAATTTGTCTGTAGATTTTCCCTGAGGATGATGGAATAAACCGTCGAAAGCTTGGAATCAATTTTATCAATTTCCTGACCGAACCTCGATAAAACCACATACAGCGACGCACTTCGCACAGCTGATGCATACCTGTAAATCAACGGTCGATAACTACACTACTAGCTATTCCTACTGAGATAGTCTAAAATCAACAAATCTACAGACACCATGGCATTTTTCGAAGAGATAAGACAAAAATACGGCTCTCCAACAACCGGGATTATGAAAACTCTCATTCGACTCAACGAAAAACTAGCCACAGCCCTGAATCACCGAATTTTCCTCCTCCGATGCAGATCAGAAGAGACGTTTCCGCCACATCTCGACAACTATTTCAAACAAATAACTTCCGCATGTAAACTTGGGAAAAAATATGAACAAGACATCCAAAACGCTACCAATAGATGTAAGAAATCCATTCTGAATATTGAAATTAAGAATTGTATTGATAAGATAACAGATACCAATAAGGACATCACTTTAAACTTGGAAAAACTAGGAAAATTTGTACCTGAGGATGTCATCACCAAATTCAAAACAGAAACTCTCAACCATTTCAAGGAATCCCACTCTCAAAAAAAGAAAACTCAAATCCAAAAATTCAACAAAATTCTCGATCGACAAAACTACGAAAAACCAATAGGAAACACAGATTGGTTCATAAACCTAACAGACGTGACTTTCCCAAAAGAAATCCAACAGTTCCTATCTTTAGGCCCCAAATTTTCAGTCCCCATGGAACCATATGAGTTCCCTGTGGATCAAATAATAAGCGATGTAGAATTTTTCGTAACAGAAAATATAGAAGAACATAACCGAGAAGAAATAAGAGGAAAATGCGTAAACCTAATTACAAACCATTTCCACAAATATGCAAAAAAACAAAAGGTCTCAAAAATCACAAAATCCTACAATAAAACTAAGTCATTTCTAAAATCTCAACCTCACATCGTCATTACAAAAACCGATAAATCCAATCAAACTGTTGCCATAAATCGAACTGAATACATAGACAAAATTAACAACCTTCTGAATGATACCGAAACGTACAAAATCATACAGAAGAATCCGACAAAACGCAAGGAAACCAATATGAACAGTATTCTTGCCGCACTTCTCACAAAAAAATACATAAATCAGTACACGTATAACAAACTTTCCACCAAAACGAGCACCATCGCCAAATTATATGCTGTTGTAAAAACGCATAAAGAAGGTAATCCAGTTCGTCCCATTGTTTCATTCGTCACAGACCCAACGTACGAAACCTCCAAGTACCTAGCTGAAATCCTTAAGAACATTACCAAAACCTCCAAATACAACATCAAAGATTCATTTGATTTCAAACAAAAAATATCCCAGATAAGAATTCCAGATGGACACGAAATCATTAGTTTAGACGCATCTTCTCTTTTCACCAACCTACCTCTCACCCTAATAAAACAAATCATTTCTGAAAAATGGGAAAAAATTAAAATTCATACTACGATCCCAAAAATCAATTTTATGAAACTTTTAGACTTATGTACAACTGAAGGATGTTTCCAATTCAATAACAAAATGTACATCCAAAAATTTGGATGTCCCATGGGATCCCCTTGTGCTCCAGTTCTAGCAGATCTTTGCTTAGAATTTCTACTAGATAAAGTAATTCCGAAACTTCCATTCCAGATACCTTTTTTGTTTAAATATGTAGACGACCACCTCCTTGCCATACCACAAAACTCTATCCACTTAATTTTGTCAAAATTCAATCAATTTCACCCCAGATTACAATTCACCTACGAAAAAGAAAACTCACAAAACTCGATCCCATTTTTAGACCTCCTAGTAATCAGAAACTCAAATGGAACCATCTCTACAAAATGGTACCAAAAACCTCAACATAAGGGTAGATTTATTAATTACTACAGCTATTCACCATACCACCAGAAAACAAATTTCGTCCTCAACTTGATTGATAGAGCCAAAAAACTTAGTTCCCCCCAATTCCACAAGGAATGCGAAAACAAAATCGTAGACCTCCTTCTTCTCAATGGATACCCTCACAAGTTAATCTGTAGACTTTTGAAACAAAAGAAAACCAACCGGACACCAGACTCAACAAACACCAAACCTACAACAAAACCCACGTACTTTTCTCTCCCTTATGTCAACAATTTATCCGAAAATTTGAGCAAAATCCTCACCAAAGATAACATTAACAAAAAATTTGCATATAAAAAACATAAACAAATCAACAACATATTTTCCCGAATAAAAGATCCCATTCCGAAGGATATGAAATCCCACCTTATTTATGAAATTCCCTGTGAATGTAAAAAATCATATTTTGGCCATACAATTTCCCATCTAAAAACCCGAATTTATTCCCACAAACATAGTATTGACGTAATGATGAAAAATCCGAACAAACAAGATCCCACAGCACTAACTACACATGCCCGCCTTGGACACTCTTTCAAATTTGAAGATACCAAAATAATAGACACAGAACAAAATTGGCTCAAAAGTGAAATAAAAGAAATGATAACCATAGAACGGAATAATCAAAAAGCTGTCAATAAACGAACCGACGTCAAAGACCTCAGCAAATGCTACGGAAATCTTATTCATATGAAGAAATAGAAAAATGACCACCGAATTCCAACCCTTAAGACGTCCTCCCTTACCTACTACATACCCGTTAGCTTACACTCATTGTCCATTAACAAAGAGAGGTAATCCCCACAAAAACAACATAGGTACCGACCGACTTCACTGAAAATTTTCCCACCTTCCCACCAGTCACTTGTCATACCCACAGAAATCCTTGGTTTTGACACCTCAGTTGAAAATCAGACCTGTGCTAGTGAAGACCTCCTAGTCAACGTCTGTCCATTTTCCAGCTCAAAATGTAAGTTACTAATAATTTTATTATTACTTTCAATCAATAGCCATAGTAGTTTATTATAGTTGATATGTTTTCCATACACTTTTTATTTAATTTCCATATTCAACTCTCCTTTTTTAAACATTATTTGTAAATAGTACTTAAATTTGTCTGTAGATTTTCCCTGAGGATGATGGAATAAACCGTCGAAAGCTTGGAATCAATTTTATCAATTTCCTGACCGAACCTCGATAAAACCACATACAGCGACGCACTTCGCACAGCTGATGCATACCTGTAAATCAACGGTCGATAACTACACTACTAGCTATTCCTACTGAGATAGTCTAAAATCAACAAATCTACAGACACCATGGCATTTTTCGAAGAGATAAGACAAAAATACGGCTCTCCAACAACCGGGATTATGAAAACTCTCATTCGACTCAACGAAAAACTAGCCACAGCCCTGAATCACCGAATTTTCCTCCTCCGATGCAGATCAGAAGAGACGTTTCCGCCACATCTCGACAACTATTTCAAACAAATAACTTCCGCATGTAAACTTGGGAAAAAATATGAACAAGACATCCAAAACGCTACCAATAGATGTAAGAAATCCATTCTGAATATTGAAATTAAGAATTGTATTGATAAGATAACAGATACCAATAAGGACATCACTTTAAACTTGGAAAAACTAGGAAAATTTGTACCTGAGGATGTCATCACCAAATTCAAAACAGAAACTCTCAACCATTTCAAGGAATCCCACTCTCAAAAAAAGAAAACTCAAATCCAAAAATTCAACAAAATTCTCGATCGACAAAACTACGAAAAACCAATAGGAAACACAGATTGGTTCATAAACCTAACAGACGTGACTTTCCCAAAAGAAATCCAACAGTTCCTATCTTTAGGCCCCAAATTTTCAGTCCCCATGGAACCATATGAGTTCCCTGTGGATCAAATAATAAGCGATGTAGAATTTTTCGTAACAGAAAATATAGAAGAACATAACCGAGAAGAAATAAGAGGAAAATGCGTAAACCTAATTACAAACCATTTCCACAAATATGCAAAAAAACAAAAGGTCTCAAAAATCACAAAATCCTACAATAAAACTAAGTCATTTCTAAAATCTCAACCTCACATCGTCATTACAAAAACCGATAAATCCAATCAAACTGTTGCCATAAATCGAACTGAATACATAGACAAAATTAACAACCTTCTGAATGATACCGAAACGTACAAAATCATACAGAAGAATCCGACAAAACGCAAGGAAACCAATATGAACAGTATTCTTGCCGCACTTCTCACAAAAAAATACATAAATCAGTACACGTATAACAAACTTTCCACCAAAACGAGCACCATCGCCAAATTATATGCTGTTGTAAAAACGCATAAAGAAGGTAATCCAGTTCGTCCCATTGTTTCATTCGTCACAGACCCAACGTACGAAACCTCCAAGTACCTAGCTGAAATCCTTAAGAACATTACCAAAACCTCCAAATACAACATCAAAGATTCATTTGATTTCAAACAAAAAATATCCCAGATAAGAATTCCAGATGGACACGAAATCATTAGTTTAGACGCATCTTCTCTTTTCACCAACCTACCTCTCACCCTAATAAAACAAATCATTTCTGAAAAATGGGAAAAAATTAAAATTCATACTACGATCCCAAAAATCAATTTTATGAAACTTTTAGACTTATGTACAACTGAAGGATGTTTCCAATTCAATAACAAAATGTACATCCAAAAATTTGGATGTCCCATGGGATCCCCTTGTGCTCCAGTTCTAGCAGATCTTTGCTTAGAATTTCTACTAGATAAAGTAATTCCGAAACTTCCATTCCAGATACCTTTTTTGTTTAAATATGTAGACGACCACCTCCTTGCCATACCACAAAACTCTATCCACTTAATTTTGTCAAAATTCAATCAATTTCACCCCAGATTACAATTCACCTACGAAAAAGAAAACTCACAAAACTCGATCCCATTTTTAGACCTCCTAGTAATCAGAAACTCAAATGGAACCATCTCTACAAAATGGTACCAAAAACCTCAACATAAGGGTAGATTTATTAATTACTACAGCTATTCACCATACCACCAGAAAACAAATTTCGTCCTCAACTTGATTGATAGAGCCAAAAAACTTAGTTCCCCCCAATTCCACAAGGAATGCGAAAACAAAATCGTAGACCTCCTTCTTCTCAATGGATACCCTCACAAGTTAATCTGTAGACTTTTGAAACAAAAGAAAACCAACCGGACACCAGACTCAACAAACACCAAACCTACAACAAAACCCACGTACTTTTCTCTCCCTTATGTCAACAATTTATCCGAAAATTTGAGCAAAATCCTCACCAAAGATAACATTAACAAAAAATTTGCATATAAAAAACATAAACAAATCAACAACATATTTTCCCGAATAAAAGATCCCATTCCGAAGGATATGAAATCCCACCTTATTTATGAAATTCCCTGTGAATGTAAAAAATCATATTTTGGCCATACAATTTCCCATCTAAAAACCCGAATTTATTCCCACAAACATAGTATTGACGTAATGATGAAAAATCCGAACAAACAAGATCCCACAGCACTAACTACACATGCCCGCCTTGGACACTCTTTCAAATTTGAAGATACCAAAATAATAGACACAGAACAAAATTGGCTCAAAAGTGAAATAAAAGAAATGATAACCATAGAACGGAATAATCAAAAAGCTGTCAATAAACGAACCGACGTCAAAGACCTCAGCAAATGCTACGGAAATCTTATTCATATGAAGAAATAGAAAAATGACCACCGAATTCCAACCCTTAAGACGTCCTCCCTTACCTACTACATACCCGTTAGCTTACACTCATTGTCCATTAACAAAGAGAGGTAATCCCCACAAAAACAACATAGGTACCGACCGACTTCACTGAAAATTTTCCCACCTTCCCACCAGTCACTTGTCATACCCACAGAAATCCTTGGTTTTGACACCTCAGTTGAAAATCAGACCTGTGCTAGTGAAGACCTCCTAGTCAACGTCTGTCCATTTTCCAGCTCAAAATGTAAGTTACTAATAATTTTATTATTACTTTCAATCAATAGCCATAGTAGTTTATTATAGTTGATATGTTTTCCATACACTTTTTATTTAATTTCCATATTCAACTCTCCTTTTTTAAACATTATTTGTAAATAGTACTTAAATTTGTCTGTAGATTTTCCCTGAGGATGATGGAATAAACCGTCGAAAGCTTGGAATCAATTTTATCAATTTCCTGACCGAACCTCGATAAAACCACATACAGCGACGCACTTCGCACAGCTGATGCATACCTGTAAATCAACGGTCGATAACTACACTACTAGCTATTCCTACTGAGATAGTCTAAAATCAACAAATCTACAGACACCATGGCATTTTTCGAAGAGATAAGACAAAAATACGGCTCTCCAACAACCGGGATTATGAAAACTCTCATTCGACTCAACGAAAAACTAGCCACAGCCCTGAATCACCGAATTTTCCTCCTCCGATGCAGATCAGAAGAGACGTTTCCGCCACATCTCGACAACTATTTCAAACAAATAACTTCCGCATGTAAACTTGGGAAAAAATATGAACAAGACATCCAAAACGCTACCAATAGATGTAAGAAATCCATTCTGAATATTGAAATTAAGAATTGTATTGATAAGATAACAGATACCAATAAGGACATCACTTTAAACTTGGAAAAACTAGGAAAATTTGTACCTGAGGATGTCATCACCAAATTCAAAACAGAAACTCTCAACCATTTCAAGGAATCCCACTCTCAAAAAAAGAAAACTCAAATCCAAAAATTCAACAAAATTCTCGATCGACAAAACTACGAAAAACCAATAGGAAACACAGATTGGTTCATAAACCTAACAGACGTGACTTTCCCAAAAGAAATCCAACAGTTCCTATCTTTAGGCCCCAAATTTTCAGTCCCCATGGAACCATATGAGTTCCCTGTGGATCAAATAATAAGCGATGTAGAATTTTTCGTAACAGAAAATATAGAAGAACATAACCGAGAAGAAATAAGAGGAAAATGCGTAAACCTAATTACAAACCATTTCCACAAATATGCAAAAAAACAAAAGGTCTCAAAAATCACAAAATCCTACAATAAAACTAAGTCATTTCTAAAATCTCAACCTCACATCGTCATTACAAAAACCGATAAATCCAATCAAACTGTTGCCATAAATCGAACTGAATACATAGACAAAATTAACAACCTTCTGAATGATACCGAAACGTACAAAATCATACAGAAGAATCCGACAAAACGCAAGGAAACCAATATGAACAGTATTCTTGCCGCACTTCTCACAAAAAAATACATAAATCAGTACACGTATAACAAACTTTCCACCAAAACGAGCACCATCGCCAAATTATATGCTGTTGTAAAAACGCATAAAGAAGGTAATCCAGTTCGTCCCATTGTTTCATTCGTCACAGACCCAACGTACGAAACCTCCAAGTACCTAGCTGAAATCCTTAAGAACATTACCAAAACCTCCAAATACAGTCCTCGTTCAAATATTTAGTCGACAACTGCCACCGATAGAAACGTTCAAAACCGAGTGTATTATTGAAAATCGTACGATTTTTTCGTACATATCGCGAATATATTTAAATGTTATTAAATTAATTACTTAGATGCAGCAGGTAACGCACCAAGGAGAAAAATATGTGATAAACAAGGTGACTTGTTGTCATGAGGTTGGGAACAAGTGATCATGAACGCGATCTGTCGCACTCATCCTTAACTACGTCCAGGAGCTTCCCCAATCAGAATGCTACTCGGGCTCCCAGATTCAGCTTTCAGCCCAGTGATTTCACGTCTTCCAGGACGTCGATTATTGGTGTAAAAGCATGTAAAAAAAAATAATTACATATATAAACCAAGAATCGAAAAAAAAACTTTCTACAACAAATTGCAACACCATTGGTCCTTTTCTTAACCACACCTTAAACTGAATGATTTCTTTGAAAATTCGCTCATTAATTCATGCTGCATGAATGGACTTTTTTATTACAGATTCGGATTCTACGTCAAATTTCATGAAAAATTCATACCGAGCCGATTTGTTTTATTGCGCGCAACCTGGCTTTTTGAACGCTCTTAGTTGCGCAACTCCACAATTGCGCAAAAATTAGGTTTTGGAGAACCCTTAGTGTGGCACATGTTTTTTCATCATATTTTAACGCTGAATCACAGGGTGTCATCCGTTTTGAGGAAGACCAAGATTTCAAGAGGAAAAATTAACATTTCTTTCACGAAAACATCAGTTTTGTGGTCAAAATCATGTTCATTTTTATTTTCTCACCTCCTTTTGGAGGTGTTAAAAATAGAAACTGGCAGCACGATCATGCTTGAACTGAATAAAATTGCCTACAAACTCATAACGATTTAAAAATAGCAATTTTTTTACTAATAACAACCGAATTTTTGGCCGCCATTTAGAAAAATTCCAGTCAAATTGAAAAACGGATGACACCCTGTGATTAAGCGTAAAAAAATGATGATAAAACATGTGCCACACTTAGGGTTCTCCAAAACCTAATTTTTGTGCAATTGTAGTGTTGCGCAACTTGAAGCGTTCAAAAAGCCAGGATGCGCGCAAAAAAAAACCGGTTTGGGTATGAATTTTTCATGAATTTTGACGTAGAATCTGAATCTGTAATAAAAAAGGGAGGGTTCCATTTGAAAAATAGTGTCAATTGCGCACGATTGCACGCAACTTTTTTGCGCAAAAGTATTTTTCCTGAGATCCTCACAAAAAATCATGAAGAATTGCGTTGATCGGAATTTTTTACGCTGTATTTTGCGAAAATGAAGGGGGGTGTAACCTTTTCGTGAAACACCCTGTATACCTTTAAATGGGGTGTGCACATGATATTTTTAAAGATTTTAAATCGTAAGTAGACCTCATCCTGAGAATTTTGACACCAGCCGCTCTCTTTAAAGATTAGTAGATCTTTTTCTATGATTTTTCAAAGTTTCAAATGTTTACGACGTCAAAGTTGACTGGGGAGGGGGGTGGTGCGTAACGTCATAAACATTCGAAACTGAAAAATCATAGAACAAGGTCTTCTCACGCTAGAAGGTCACGGTTGGTGTCAAAATTCTTAGGATGAGGTCTAGTTTAGATTAAAAATAACAATGAACAGTTTTTCCGACCCATGCGCACACCCAATTGCATGAATGTGAGGCAGCCAGATCACTTGGTAGGTGATTAGACGATCCAACGAGTCCTACTTATCAGTTTACACCTCTTCTTTGATCAAACGTCTCATCGCCACAAGAAATTCAGAAGAGAACCATTGCTTCCCGGTCAAGATAACTATTTTATTAAAATATTAGATAAATTGGAGGGAATTAATAACCTGTAATCGAAAGATTGTAAATTGGAAAGTTGTAGTCTGTATGAGCAAACCATTTCATCCAAAATCCAAATTTGGAAGAACTAGCATACATTTCCTATCCCCCTGGAACATTAATAAATGAATGGAGTGCTCGCTCCAATTATTATTTATACCATAAATTATAATTGCTGCTGAGTTCTTAGTCATCCTTACCTACAGAAACTACCATTAGTCGTCTTATTTTTCGGGCATAATATACCCGATCTCTCAAATGAGCAAAAAAGAAAGCTAGGCCGAAAAATATCATAAATCTCGGGCTTTTCGGACAATAGCCCTCCCGGCACGAGGGAGTCTTTCCCAAAAGGGGTACGGTCCATTTGGCAAGTCATAAGGCATTAATCCTTCACAATCTCCCGCGTTTTGGTGAACAACGTCCTCCCCTCTCGCCTTTCCTTCTGGGACTGTCGAGGGGCGTATCTGAAGGGGGTGAAGGAGTTGAATGATTTTTCGAGGAGTAAACACCATCCTTCATCAGGGCCGATACCGCCCGTAATGAGGCGGCATGATGACTTTATGTATGAGATTCTCCCAGAAAGATCCCTTTTTCAACGACGACGTGGGAAACTGTCCGAATCCCCTCCGTATCGGTTTCTGTCAATGACTATCGTTTCTGTCAATAAATCTCATTATCTCGTCTTCCAACAGTTTTGGTTCATTTGGAGTTGAAACAGATTGCGGGGTGATAATCAGAAATGAGAAAATTTTACAATAATCTTCACAATGCAATGTTTTACAAAGTTGGGTTGGTTGGTTCGCATAACATACCCACAAATATATAATTATTTTAAAATTCTGGTTATTTTAGGTATTAAAGTTTGTTATTGATTCAACGTTATAACACAATTTTACGTTGTTGGTTTTTTCAACTTGTGGGGTCAAGATGAAATGAGAATGTGTCTTAGAAATGGTGCATGAAATAATTCATCTCGAAAAGTACGATGAACTACGAATTCAAGATAGACAAGGGAATGAAATAAGATGTGAAACGGTTTTAACATGCTGATTAGGCAGGTGACGAAGGCGATAGAAGATCGACTACCGGTCTTCCGATTGAGGTGAATATAGAAATTCGGTTGCACTCTCAACGATGAAATCTGATTTTGCTTCCGAGTCTACCATGGTAGCGGTAGGTCTACCATGGTAGCTTTGTTTTCACTTTTCAAGGTTGAAAAAAAAAGTTCTCCAACATCGAAATTTCCACTCGCGTTTTACGTTTCAGATCTTCCTGAACAATTTTGGTTCCGTGTCCGTCTGTCAGTGTATCTGTGTGTCTGTCATGAAATGTCATGAAATTTTCAGAGATTATGCGGATTAGGTTGTAGACAGTCCCCTATGAAAATCATCACCCCCGGACTGATAGTAGCCGCTGTACATCCGCGAACGTGAATTCCTGTAACAGCCATAACTTCTACATTTTCTATCCGATGTCGACGAAATTTCTCATTTTTCAGATTATCGTTTAGATGGCCCCCTATGAGGGTAGTTTACTATTATGCGATGGATCTATACAATCGGATTGTGGATACGAGGAAGCTACGTGCCACACCCACTTGTCAGACGGTTTTTTGTTGTTTGTTTTAGTATGATGCAGCGATGAATCAAGTCAAATCAAGTCCTACATAAAAATTGAGAGTATACCCCGAATCCCTGATATTCTGCGATAACCAATTGGCACTCAACTTTGCAAAAGGGAACAGCGGTCACAAAAGTGAGGAGACAATTTTTCCTAAGATCCCTGGAATTTAATAACAAACCAGAAAACGGATAAAATCCGTTCAGATACGTGAAAATTGAGTGCCGTACGTGGTAGTTTAACGTACTTATCCCACAAAACCAAGTTTTTCGGAATTTGCACTTAATCTACGCACATTTTCACGACATCTAGTGGTAAATTTTATTGTAAACTTTCATGTAGAATCCGAATCTGCAATAACAAAGGAGGAAAATCATTAGACAATACCAACTTTCTGCGAATTTCGCATATTCTGGGCCTGCACGTGCACAATTTTGTAATTTTCGAAATCTACGCAAAAATAGTGACAACTAGATTTGGACGATTTTTTAAATGTGGACTGTAGAGAGTACCTAGTGATTGTCGAAATGAAGGGGTGAGGCATCTTCGTTGGGCCACCTTGCGTATACACCGTGATTTGCTCAGGTACCCAGAGTTACTTTCATTTCATCTCTTATTCGACAATCACAGGTTTTTGTTAAAACTTGAACGACAACCAACTTTTCTAAAACGGCAATCAAAACAAAAAACCCGTATGTCATACTCTCACGGATTCATACCAACATATTCCCTCTTTTCCTCTTCACTCATTTCCTCGTTCTTACGTCTTGTCAAAGGTTTGGTGAGTAGTTTCGCTGGTTTTAGTTTGTGATATAGTCAAGTTCACCCGAAAGTTTCTCTTTAACTCACTCACTAAGTGGTACCCAACGCCATGAGGTGATATTGTTACCTCTTGCAAAACTTAGGGCAGCTTGATTGTCATACATTACTTTTAGGAATCACGTTCACTGTTGCTTTGATGTCATCTAGAATTTATTTTTTTCAAATTCGTATGATTCCCATGCAACAGGTAGTCAATAGAAAGTACTAAAATAAAAAGTTGGAAGGGCTACACTATAATAGTTACACTATTATAGTCAGTCACACTAATGATCCACTCGTCAACGTTCCGTCCTCTTTACATCCAGCCCATAATCTGAATCGGAAAAACCAAGAACGGTTTCATCTACAGTATCAACCGTGAATTCATGGTCAATCGTATCTTTAGGTACCACAACACGCGTTTTCCCGCTTCCCAACGAATTTCCCTGACGGATTTGATGCGAATTGGTGTATCTTTGAATCTGCAAAACCTAAACCCGGATTTGTTGCCTGAGCTAGGTAGGCTAGGTGCCTACAAGTACCAGTTTGCGACATGGAATTAATTCAATGTTTTGAATTTCTTCAAATAATGTTTTCGGGCAGTTCAACTTGCTCAGCTGCTGATTGCGTTCCATAGGAGTTCCGACTAGTTTACATTTCCACTCATTAAAATCAGCCAATATATCTAATATAATTCTTCAGATTCAACGTTCGAGATCCTTTCTTATGGAATTCAATTCTTCAATATCCTTAATTTAAAATTGTCTAGAAAGCTTGGCTTTTAAAGCTTCAATTTTTTCTCCTAAACGAAGATATGGAATTCATTCAGGATTCATGCCAACAAATACTTACTTAGTCGAAACTTTCTGAGTCCAGCTCTATAACTTTATCCTTGTCATCAACGTGCTTGGTGTATTCCATCTGCAAGAAATACGAGAACTTGTTTAGTAGGATTAGCTGCACATTAGAAATGAATAGTTTACTCTAAAGTTCACCTTTACATTTGCTAGTACGAACTGACAAATCTTTGTGACCTGCCGAATTTATATGCGTGGGAGAACTTTGGATACATAAAATTTACTGGAGATACTTATTACGTCATCAAAATAGTTTCTTTTCGTACCGGTTAGTTAACTTTATTTGATTTTTTCGTACTACATTTTGTTTAGTCTGTGTTGGATAATGGAATTCTGACTTACACTGTTTCTTGTACTCCTCACGCAGCTTTGAAGGTTTATTGCCTTCTACCGATGATTTTTTCAGTACTTGCTCTCCGAGTTAGCTTGTGCTGAGAGTACCAACATTTTTAAACTGATCCTTGAGTTCGTCCACAGAACAAGCGTGATTTATTTTATAGCCTTAAGTTCATTCAAATCCTCTTCGTTTTCTGTAAAAATGCACAAAGCGTTTGATGAGATTGTGAAGATCTCTTCAATGAGGAAAGCAACTCATTTGCAACCTGGCCTATCAACTCCATTCTTGCAGCAATTTCCATCCTGTTAAGGGCTCAACTGCTCCCATCTCCGGAATAATTGTTTATCGAGAGGGATACTAAGACTTTGAGCCGTCGTAGTAGTTATCAAGGAATACCCTGCAAAAGGGTGCAGACGTTTGGTGTTTAGAGAGTAGGAAATGGCAGGGATGTCGATGGGATGCGGTGTGGAGGAAGAAAAGAGGGACAACCAATACCCCCGAGAGCCAATCCCAGGAAACCGAACAGACAAGACTTTGGCCTTCCTCGTCTTAAAGACCCAGAGCAGACATTTGCATCTAGTTAGCATACTAGTTGATCCCTATTGCTCCCTTTCCACCCCATCTTTGCCTCGGTTTTCGGTTCGAGGGAAAAGGGAAAACGTCCTCCTCCCTCAACTTTATTTGCGGCTCCTTGATTCCTAAAAGCTCCCAAATGAAACGAACGTCTTTATTAGAGCCGGAGGAGGTAATCTGCATACGTCCCTTCCTGTTTTCTTTGGTTTGCCTTCAACCTCCCTCCAGACCAAGGAAGGAAATTAAAGAATATTCCTCTCTTTTTCCCTCAAACCGCCAGATCCCACCTTGCTTTATTAAACCTGGGACTTCATTTCTTGTTTAACTTTAATCTCGGAAGAAAGATAAATTTGGTGGACTTAATATCGCGGCCTTCTGCCTCGAGAGGTTCTGCAAATGCGGTTTCCAAACAAGAAGAACATTTTCAGGCATCTCGGTGGAAAAGTGCTGAGGAAGTTTTGTAAGAATAAATAAAACCGGAACCTTCGGAAGGAGATTTAATGTATGCAATCGCAAACGTATTAATAATTCAAAAGTACTTACTTTAATTAAAATAGAAGAACAACAATATGAACGAAGACGATAATGGATTAGTGAAAGATATTTTAATAAATGCCTAATAGACCTTTCTGAGAACCTAACTAACTTGGCAGAAAGCTTGTGAGGGCTTTATATTCGTGCAGATCGAGACTTTTCTGAGCTTCTTGGACAATTCTGTTACCAAGTGGATTAGAAATTCGTCTGCTCGAAATCAATCTCAAATTTCATGGCTATCATTTATGATATCTAACTAGTTTTTAACCTTGAAAATAAATGCGAATATTGAGGATACGCCTCCAATGGTTATGAAGTGAAGGTATATATTCAACATTTCGACTTGTAGTTATTCAACGATTTTGCTACCGAATCACTCCAGATCAAAATCAGATTCAAAGAGACTCAAATTCTGAGTCCATCACTCTGACTTCCCTCTCGAATTAGCTTCAATGCTACCACCGTTTCTGCGAAGCTATCGAACCCTCGTCGCCGGTCAAAATCGCCGTACAAACAAGTAATTCGAGTCTGTGCGGAAGGTCATTAGTCGGTCGCTAGACCTTTCAGCTCCCACTGCCATTAACAGTCATGTTTTAACCATCGCCTAATTAATAGGCTTCCCCCGTTCTGCGATGAAATATTCAACGGCTGCAGCTACAGCCTCCCTTTCCACAACCTTTTTCACTTAAATCTCTCTATTCATCTCCTCTCTTGGTCGTATAAGCTACGTCACAAGTGAATGGAGCCACCACGACCGCGACATACTGATGAGCGCACTTTAGAAATACTCCGGCTTCCATTCTTCAAACTTTTTTTTTCGTTCTCACTCGCGTTTTTATACGTTTTTCTCCGAGAAGAAATCTCGTATTCTTTCTTCCGGCTCGATAAGCCTCGGGGGGTTAGTACCTCGAGAAAAACGAGCAGCGCTTTACTGTGTTGGAAACTATGTTAATCCGTGTAGTGTGCTCAATAAAAATCTTCTTCACTCTGGTTGTTCCGAACGAAAAAACTTTATAAGACTATACTTGAGTCTACAAAACAGCAATAAAAGTAATTACAAGATCCATGATAAAACTTTACGGAGTAGTACGTACCTTGTAACGCTCAACATGGAGAGGACACTATTGACTCGTAATTTACACAACATCAAGCAAGAAAACAGTAGCAGACCAATTATTTTGAATCACAAAAAATTGCTAAGGTAATTCGAATAATATTCAAATATCGAAGATAATGAAACTGCTGAAATTTCATCTCTTCTTGAAATACTGTATTTATTTTTTTGATTCTACATAATAGTCGATAATACTGTTTTGTTTCCGATTAAAATCGACTCCTGACATTCAGTAAACTCGGTTTTGGCATATAATTTTGTTTGGTTAAAAAGAAAGATAATAAATTGAATGTTGAAGTGAATCAAGAAGTTCATTCGTGCTCTAGAATTCATCTAATTAATTATATTTCGAAGCGACAGGATATTTTATTGAACTCGTTAATATTTTGATATGGAGTTAATGGGAAGCAGAGCAAGCAGTATCACAATTATTATTACTCAGTGTTTGTCTGGGTGCAGTGGTTTTTCTCGGGCAAAGTAGAGAACTGGAAGAAATTGAGGAGCTGGGAAGACGAGCGAGACAGTTGCAAAACTATACTCACAGCCAGCGACACGAAGAGAGATCTCTGAATCTGATTCTCTAGTAAAATTGTCTAGTAAAAGAACAAGAGGAAAATGAAAAATAATTTTAGATCTACTCAAGGGAAGAAAATAATAGAGCATGAAAACACAAAAAATGTATTGGTCAGTTTCGATTAGATCACGAGACAAATTGAAGGTGATTCTGTGCGATGAAAAGCAAAACTGATAAGGAAGGAGGAGCTTGACATCTTTCCAACTGGCAGGGACTTGGTATAGCGGGAGTTGTTTTCTTTGAAAAAGATGGTTGATTGGGATCACGGAATAGAGTCTAGGGATGACGTGAAGATAAAGACACCATAAACATGGACCGAATTTGAAGAATGCATGTATTTCTATGAAACTATTCTCAATATGATTGCATGACTACCGGATAACAATACCTATAACTCATGATGCAACAAATAGGGTAGTAGAGATGGAGAAAATGGGAATGAGGAAGAAAAGACAGAAAAAATAGTACCTACCTCAAGAGAAGAGTGAAAGATAGACGAAGTTATGGTAAGGAAAAGTTGACAGTAAGCGAAGGCAGACTGAAAGCAAAAAGGAGCTTATTGAAGATGAATCTGACAGACGATGTATTGGATAAACCAGGAGATCTTCCAAAGTCGATGGGGCTGCTAAGTGATATACAAAGAGATGAAAATGTGATCTTTGTTGGCCCCTGAGAATGTTTCGAATTCCAATCCAGGAATTCATTTAAAAAATTTTAAAAGCCAATTTTGATTGTAAATAACAATCGATTTACATTATACTTGTCTTTTAGAAGATGGCCTTTTAATTTACAATCGTGCGACAGATTAAAATCTGAAGGAAGACAAGTTGCAAGGAATCCAAGAGCGTTTTTCACGAAGTAGAACACCACCGTTCAGGAAGGTGGGAAGCCATGACATTCCTCGCCTCGAAAACGACTTCGTGCCAGTCAAGGGCCCGTAATGAGGTTGCTAAGTGCAGCAGGCGAATCCCGGGTGACATACACGAGACCTAAGAAATAGCAGCATAGGGTGCAAATGGGCCATTAGAGACACTGACCGGGGAAGGAAAAACTCGACGTCCTATCGCTCATCTAATGACCTCCACCTTCGGCGAATCGAGGTCTTTCGGAGATCAGTATCGTTCGTCAATGGGAAGCTGTAACGTCCAAAACCTCGTTCAAACGACTTCTGGGGTGACTGTTGGTGGGTGCAACCAAAATTGCCAATGGATCGTGAAGAACTGCAGTTTTACTACTCTTTGGATCTTCACCGACAGCAGATGTGACTGTTTCCTGATTATAGCCTAGGGTATAAATATACTTCAAGAAGAAGACATCTTCATCAGGTGTTTCTGTCTTCCATAATTTGGCGATGAACTAATGCCAGGAGAACGGCAAATCAAGGAAATTTCTCAAAAGCCAACCTACCTGATACCCGAAAATATCATCATAATTGCAATTTTTCGCATGATCTCCCTCTACCAAGAACAATGGTATTCGTAAGGGATTGTCCAGGGCCTAACCCACACATTTCTTGAAAAGTTCATCAAAAGTGTACCTACTAAATTTTTCTATTATTTTGCCTGAAAGAAGAACTGGGGGAGGCCTGAGACAGACTGGCTGATAGACAGACATGGAACTTATTATACTATTTAAAAATCTTGGAGCACCACATTGCTTATGTCCTTATGGCCCTAGGTCATTCCCAAATTCACAAAATATATTCATTCATAAAATTTCACAATTTTCGGAGGAGAGGCTGAAATCCCTCTCAGGGGGCCTAATCCTGCTTTACTACAATTTTTCTTCGCCCCTTCTTCAGTTCATGAGACAACTAGCACTTACTTACAATGAACGTCCATGAAAGTTTGAAACACGAAAAATATCGAGTTTATTATCGAGCTCGGCACTCAAACTCATCGTCCGCCGTCCGACGCAGGGTTCGAAATCTGCGACAGCATCTTTCATGCAACAAATGTTTGTCACTGCTTGCTTATTTCGCCCCTTCTATACATCGCCTTTGCTCGTTTATCACTACTTCACATTTCTATTTCGAAATGTGCTTGCACATTTTGTCTAGCCAGTGTTCGGAATCGTGTTGTAGAGTTTAGCAACCTTTTGTCGTCGATTAGTAGGTAGTGTCGTAGTAGGCACCTACTTATAGGTGCAAACCCTTGGTTGAAACTCTTCGAATGGACTGTGTTGCGGAATCTATGAACGCTTTGGTACCCACTTAAATACTGAGAAGGATGCCAATTTCTCAGGATTCAACCTGAAGGACCTAGTATAGGATAATTGGGGATCAGAGAGTAATTGGATGAATGGTAAGGCGGTACCGGCTAGAGATATCCGGATTATTTCAATAAAGATTTCCCAATTAAGGGAAGTGACGAAGGAAGAACAGAGCTGGCGAAGGAGGAGGGGAAAAAAGACTTTTTACCCGGAAAATAGGGTGAGACTTAATTAAAATACCATTATTAAAATGTGACTGAGTGGGGGGAAATGGCAGCGGGGTAAAAGATAGAACGGTAAGGCGAGGGTTGAGATTAAGGAGGCGCTGGGAAGTTAGACGGGACTCGCTCCAGATGGCGCCTTTGGGCCTTCGAGTACAAAATATTAAAAACCTCAGCACCGAAATAAAAAAAAGTATTTAGCATTTTGATAAGGTGGAAGAGGAGAAACAAGTTTTAAAGGCAAAAACGCTAAACTTTCGTTAAGTCCGTTTAATGGGCGAGGATTTTCCTTCCCTTCCGAGGATTATTATTTTCAATATTATAATGAGCGGGTTTCCGAAGGGCGGAAGAGGGTAATGCCAGCAATTGCTATTTAATGCGGTAGAAACTCTTTGGAGTTTTCGGAGCAAAAATGGAACAGAAGAGACGCCTAAGGTAACAGGTGCCTCCTTAAATGGAGGGCCTTGAAAGTTTTTTAATACGTTTATGTAAAATGATGTAGAAAAGCGTTGAAAGTCCATTCAGATTTATCTTGTGAAGTAAAGGGAAAGTTCATCGATTGGTCCTTTCTCGCCACGGTGCTACTCTTGGCAGTTCTCACGACAGGAAAAAGCAGCAAACTTTTACACAATGGTTTATTATTTTACCGTATATATCACCCGTCTGCATGAACGCGTATTTTCCATTATTACTAACTACAAAAAAAAAAAAAAATAATAATAATAATAAATAAATAAATGAATAAATAAACCAAAAGAAGTTTTGTGGTTACTCCGCTATTTTAAATGCTCTTTACTCAATAATGAAATCAAAAGTTAGAATCATAATTAGGAACATCACAGGAAACTGCTTAGCAACATTCACTTAAGAGCTGAGTAATTTTGGTTTGTTGTTTACAATAATGCACCTCTGGAATCGAGCAAGAAAAAAAGTTTAACCACCACTCAAAATTTGATGGTTTATGTTTTAAGGACCCTTCATCGAGTAAACAATCGTCCGTTCGTCAAGATAATCGTTTTTACCAACTCAGCGTATACTTACTGTGAATGATTGTTCCGCAATGTAGGTGATATACGCGCGCATGTATGAATAGGAGTACAAAGGCCTGTTACACCAAACTTCCCAAACTAGGATTGAAATTCATTATTGTTCTGTCTAATCGTTTCTTCCACAAATCAATAAAATCGAGATTCACCAATGAAATCAAGGGCTACTTAATTTTCTTCCAACGTTTAGTTATGATTCCGACGTATGATTCCGAGATTATCAACATCTACCACAAAATATTCTTCAAAATCACTATTTACTCTCGATGTAACGTCATTTTAACACTTAAAACATGACACAGTTTTAATAAAACGATGGTACAATTTGATAGGAAACCTGTCAAGTTGGACTGCACTTGATGAGTACTTACAAAGTCTTCATTTCTGTCAATTCATTTTCTTCGGTCAAACAATGCAAAATCGCCTGTGTTACTTATTGTTGTGTTGAAAATACAAAATATGAGACAATTGGTTGAGGATGTGGGTAGGTAAGAAACCCTCGAAAGAGGCACCTGGTAGGCCTGAAAGGTAGATAAACATTTCGAAGATAAACCAACCGGGATTGACAAGGTAATTTAGATCGTTGATTTATCAATATTTTAATAATTTATTTGTCTTTATCCACGTTGTTTTCGAAGTACGACACACTTCCACACGACGTACTTCCACACTGTGTGGGTGAGAATGAAACTGAAGGTCCGCCTTATTCATAATCAGTTACTTGCACCACAATTTAAGTATAAATACTATAACTCCAGTAATAATTATTCTCTGTTGAACAATGTAGCCCTTCAAAAAATCCCACTGATTGAAATATTTGCTTAGGCTCGGCGGTCTGAGGGGTGGGTGGACGACTCTGCGGTTGATTTACATAATTAATTAAAACTTTTCTTTGCATCTGAATTCCCCTCTGAATGAGGAAAAATCCGAAGTATATTCTCAATAAAAAGACGAAGAACAACTTTGGAAAAAATGTTACTTTTTCATTCGGCACGCCATTCTGAAGGAAGAAAAGGGAGAAAAAAAACCTTTGCAGCCACAGGAAGTAAATTAAAAAGATTTAATCAGATTAACTAGGATTATTAGGTTCATCCTCCAACAGAGGGTTCGGAATTGAAACTTAGAGAATAATCAGACTTTTTCTTTCAACTTGAGGAATTGTGAAAGGATTTTAATTGGCTGTCTAATGGTATTAGTGAATTAATTTCGATTGTTGGGAAAAGGTGAGGTCGAGGGAACAAAGACGACAAATAAAGAAGAATGAAACGAAACGACCAATCTCGGTTTTACTTATTGATTGTAAAAAATTTATAGTAGAAATATGACAAAACCTGAGTGATGAATCTCTGAATTTTATGTCTTTCAAGCTATTACAAGTTTTCTGAAATAGCTCTCTCTATTTGTGATTGAATATCTAAGAAAAACTTCACAATCTCATTTAACATTGCTTTTAGATATCTTTCGTGGGATTTATTTCGAATCGGTTGTTATCAGAGATCTCAAACTCGACGCAACTGAGAAAATCGAACAGTAGTCTTCTTGTAGGCCCATGTTCCGCAATAAATCAACCGATCCGTGTACCGCAGTGTCTCGTACGACTGCGCCATGTACGGCTTTGCCGACGTCAGTATAATCTAAACGGCTAATTAAAATTCTCGCACGTCCTTCGATTGACTGATTTATTGCAAACGGTAGCTCTGACGACGGTCATTAGTTAAAAATAATCTCCTTTGCGAAGTTGAAAACGAAGAAGTTGATAGGTGTGTATCTTCCAGGGGCCCTGAACAACGCATGTACACGGAGTTGAACATGTTTTTTACTTCAGCTAATTAAGATTTCATTACCTGTAGGTACTTACATCCTCTTCAATCTTCTTCAGGTTTTTGTATATGTTTATGGGATCTGTAGCTGGAGAAACCATATATATTATGGAGTTGTCCGAGTCCCATGAGTATAGGGTTTTCAGTCTAGAAGTTTCTTCTCTGAATTTTGGATCTGCAAATAAAATTTTAAGATTATCGTCGGTTGTCGAAAAAACGCGAGGTTCTAGAGATCTCAGCGAAGACTCGAAATCTACGTAGAATTATGAAAGCAAGATTCCTCAATTATAACTTGGTTCTATCCAATAATACAAGTCTACCTTGGTACCGTACTCAGTATGTAGTTGATGGACCATCCTAAGAGCCCCAATCTCTACTCTAAATGATAAGTTGAAGGATGGTTTTCTTGGTGGAAGTCGAAAGATCAAGTGATAAATGTTCATTAAGGAAAGCTAATAAAAGCGAAGGCCTCAAACCTAATTACTACTAAGCCGTGAGATAGAGGCGCTAATGACCTCAGCGCTACCCCTTTTTCCAAACAACCCTCTCGCCATCCATTCCGAGATTCTGCCGACATTTATCACCGTCTTGTTAATGCTGGGGTGGGTTTTCTTCCACCCGAACCTTTTCTTGAGCGAGAGCTCCTTGAGACCTTCATTACTTGATGATTTATACTACCATAATTCTCCATATTAGATTCAGTAATAGACGACTAGAAGAGATTGACAAGGTAGTCAGGCTGTATTCTAAGCTAAGGTGTGTATTGTGCACCAATTTTTTGAGAAAACTGGAGGTATTTCAAGGTGATGTTTTCATAGAGACCTAACGTTGTTTAATTAGGTATTGGAGGCTTTCCTCTGTTACTGATTCCGGTTTGGGAAAGTAGGTATTCCGGTCAGTAGTTTCTGTCAGTAGTAATTGGATCGGAAGTACCTATTTGTTTAGTAAATAGGTATATTTCCAAGCATAACTCCATTTCCTGTCTGGCCGAACGCAGTGCATGTATCTAGATGGTGAGATGGTGGTGAGCACAAATACAGATACTTGCGCCTTTGCTATACCGTATTTTCTCGAATGGTTAGGGCCCTTCCGTATGAGTGTATATGTGACGATGATTCTACTTTTCTATAGTGAAAAATGATCTGTTGAGGTGACCCTGAAAGGATTGCTCAAAGCTAACCTTGGAAACAAAACTACATCAAATATCAACTAACAGACTTACTGAAGGAGGGGCTGCATCAGATTACGGTCAAGCTACTGCCCATAATAAACATCATTCACTTTGCTGCCGCTCTTAGCTCAGCACTTTGGGAAGCTGAGCTCAGTAGCAAATATGGACATTGGGCATCAAGCCAAAAAGATTTTCCGTCTTCAAGAGCAGGCTGTACGGATTATCAGACGAAGCCACTCATACGCGAACTCTATTCATTGAGTGTGAAATCGATGCCATCTGCCTATATTCCCTTGAGTTTGTTCTGAGTCGTACTACGATCCAAAGGTTGACGGAGCTATGTCCACTTCTGCAACATGACGATCGCAGGAGCTGTGGTTCCAAGAGCACAGTTGAATTCAAAGACATTGGAAGCATGTTCGAATGCAGATGATTAACAACCTTCTATAGACGTATTTGGGTCTTCAATGCTAAATTGTTGAACAGACATTATTTCGAAACTCATCAACGAGTGCTTTTATCGAATCAAATATTTTGTGACCATTTCTTTTCATGTACTTTGTGTATAGACTGTGACTCTACCATATTATTTATTAATCAAACCTTTTACTCATGAAAACATAAGAAGTATTCCACACAAATAAATACAATGCAACCTCTTCTTCCTTCAACTCTTTACTATATACCATTATTAATGGAAATAACTACAACTCTTGGAATGCAATGAATAACTGCACTCGATCTCATCCAAAATGTACCCTCGAATAAGATCTCAAAAATGGAGGAGGGTAGGTAACCACCATTGCGTAGGAAGAAAAAAGTTTGTGATTTGTTGTTATACGCGGAAACTGTCGACAAAAGAAGGCGAACTGTTTGACTTTTGAAAAGTGATACGAAGATCGTATATCAAGGAGGCATATATTAAGGAGACAGAGGGGTCGAGCGTATGTCAGAGGAGTTTAATAGCTGAACACGCGTAACTTTAGAATGATGTTTATGTAGCGCATAAAGCAGCCTCTTCATAAAGAAGAAGTAGAGAAAACGATTACACCTACCCCCTTCGAAGCTTTGAAAGAAGTTTTTCCAACCGTAAAGAGACGCAGTTTTCAAAGTGTCGTCTAAAAAGCAAAAATACTGTCGCGGCAGAAGTGTTCTCCATATGACTGGTGTTCCCCTGGGTTACCTAACCTTTTACGATTTCATGGGTCGTATATTATTCGTCATGAAACATTCCATAAGATGACATTGTCTGAAGAGCTATTTGCTCAAAACTGCAACCTCTGTTGTGGCTTTATGTTTGTTAATACAGATATGGAATAGAAGTGATCATTTGTTTAATATTGAAAGGCTGGTTGATTTAATATTAGCAGAATGGGTAGGTACAATAAGTGCCCATTCGAGTATTGAACATATATTTTCGAGGTTTTTTACTATCGAATTTGGTCGTCGTGGTGATCAGAAAATTTATTTTGAACAGTCAGAATGGATGAACATTTGAGCTGATCAGTATTAGAGGTAATTTAACAAATGTATGGTGCTCCAATATGATAGTCCTGTCCTAACCATAACCGGTAAAAATCGCTGCAAATTATTACACAAAGGTTTCTTATTTTTCTATAACTCCCCTGAAAGACGCAGGGGGCACGCCATTAATAAAAATAAATGAATAAATCAAATACTCACCAGACGCCCTTGGGATGAGGGAAGATGAGGAAGGTGGGGGTGGGAGACAGGGATGAAAGGAAGTGCCTCTATGAAAGGACCACCAGTTCAAATATGAGCCGAGCAGGACACGGGTGGTGATACCACGGAGTACGCCTTCCGAGAAAACCATAGGAGCCATCTACCTACTTCACGATCAAGTTTATTTGGAAGAAATAAACGCTTCGCACTCAGTTCGAAGAAATAAAGAGTTGTGGGTACCTTCATTAGGAAATTTGATTACTGGTTGCTAAGGACGCAAAACAGGAGGACAACTTGAAGAAACAAACAACGATTGGTCAGCCTATGTTTGATCTCTTTTGCGATTCACACTTATCTGTTTCTGATTTATCCTAAGTCCAACCCTTAACTTCTCATAGGAACCAAAAGGTTGGTTCTATAGAGCTCTGGGTGGTCTCACTTCATTCTAAAAATTCGATGCTATTTAAAAATGGCGAAAAAACAATACTTTTATATCAGGAGTTTTCGAGTTAGTGCGTTTTAAAAACATCAAGCCTTAACTTTCAACTCTTAATAGTGACTGACATCAACCAAAAGCTTCGGGGCACAACTAGACCCCAAGTGTAGCCCATGTATCTAATTTCATAAAAATTGGTCCACGGGAACTAAGGAAAGTGCCGCGTACTTAATTTTATCACCAACACTCAAAAATAATTGAGTGGTTGATAATATATATAGTTAATATAGTTATCGTATTATCGATGGTAATAAAATACTATTATAAAGGTAAATATTGAGATTTTATTACACCTTCCCCGAAACTAAACCCTGGCTTTGGGTCTGCAATAGGTAAGTGCATAATATACAACCTCACTTTGCTTTAACTAAAAGATCATTGTTAGAAATATTGTGTATAACTAAGAAGTTCCGGATTCGCTTTATTCTAGTTGCATCAAGCCGCAAGACTCCCAAGAATATATCGATTCTTTCAAGACTTTCCCTCGAAAAGAAACAACCGATCCAGCCACTCCCAGATTCAACTGGTATGTTCTTCTTTTTCTTCCTCCTTTTTCCATTTCCTTCTTTCGCTTTAATTTATACGGCAAAGGAAGAGGAAGAAGAAGTAGGAAAGGGGACGAGGGGAACTCATGAAAATTCTATAGGTCTCTCCATTGACAGAGACCGGAGCCATGCTCAAGACTGGGAGCCGTGGAAAGTTTTTTTGCCGGGCTATATCCAGTATGTACTAAAGTCCTTTTTCGCAATTAAGTCACTTCCAAGCATGTCTGTTGTAGATAAGTAGGCGTCTTCGAGGGTGTTTTTACGAACGAAAACAACGCTTTAAAACTAATTAATTGTACACAGGTAGTATTCGATATTGAGCAGTTAGACCAAACGTAGCTCAATACAACAACCATTAGCGACGTTTCTATTCAGCTCTTTGCAGAGATTGAACTAAGATACTTGAACAGAACCTCAAACAAAATAGCTCATTCTCAAAAAACCCAACAGTCAAGTTGGATGGATATAGGTTTAGTTTCGTTGCATAAATTACATGAATGTACCGCCGAGTTACATAGTTGGTATAAAAAGGTGCGATTGTATACTACAGTTTTCTGAAGTGTTGTAAATCAATCAATAAGTGATTTCCGATTTTTTTGACAATTTTCGGTTATTCTGTGTGTTGAGAAGCTCTACTTATCGGATCTTTGATGAAATTATTGAGTAAATCATTATTGGGATAGTTCCAAACTATCAGGAATTGAACTAGACAGACCGATTGCTAGACAGACTCGAAACCAAAATTGTTTACGAAGCTCTAGACGCATGATTTTGTAGGATTCAATTTTATTTACTTGCTGCACAAAGCTTCCCTACTTGAGGTAATAACGGAATACAAAATATGATTATTAAATGATAATAATGACTAACATAGTACCATGATTGTATGGTAACCACTTGACATACTTTTTCTTGAAATTCTCAAATATGGGTTCTGGAACACATCAGGAAAAATAAATCGAAATATAAACCTATTTTGAATTATAAGTATAAACAATTATATCTAATGACCATAATAATGTGAGCTGATATCTCTAAGCGAATCGATTAATACCATACATTAAGGGGTCTGGAACTGCTAGATTCCAGATAATACAGAAAGACGTCCGGCGGGTGAATCATTGCAGTGAGAAAGCCATTAGAAAAGATTAAGTAGCCTGCACCGTATCAGATAGCTAGAAACCCAAAGGGGTTGACAAAGGTGATGAAATGCAAACAGCCACTGTTTTGACTTATTAGTTTTCACGAAGACACGTGGCGCCCGACACGTGAACTCCCTATCGAGGTTCTGCCCCTCGCCTTCTTCAATGCCGTGCCCTCCGCTTCGAATGTAAACAAACCGATATTTCATTATAAATATACGAGTATATCCTTCTCTGCAATCGGCCCCTGCAGTTACCGTGAGAGCCGATCGTTCACGCGGCTGACTGGGCCGACCCCTTTCGTACTGAAAGGGAACAAAGGAAATCGGGTACTTGGCTGTGATGTGTATAGGAGACGTCAATCGGAAATATCGGCATTACCGGGAGGAGGCAGATGTAACAGTCATGAATTTGCTTTCCAACTGAATTTCTCTGTCAATGGAAATTTGAAATTTTCCAAACATAGTTTACTCATTACTAGGTACCTTCTGCGAGACAGAGACACTCGAGCGCATACATTTGAGGGCATTCAAGGCGCTGCTGGGTCTTGGTTGGTCAACGCCGGACTCTTTGGTACGTACAGAACATGGCCTCTCACCCATCAATCTTCTGGTGGCTAAAAATATGATTGGCTGGTGGTCGAGGCTAAGCAGTATGGACAGTAGGAGACTCCCCAGGACCTGTTTCGAGAGACTTGTGGAACTTGTTCCTCACTGCTCCGACTACCGATACAACTGGGTGCTCCAGCTAGAGTCCCTTTTCGAGATGGCCATCTGTGGATCTTGCCTGGAACTGCCGACTGGAAGCCAGAAGGAGCTGAGAACCACGTTTTTACAGAACATCGAGAGGACCTCTTGGGAGAAGGATGTACAATCTGCCGGAGTATCCAGGTTCAACAGCTTCCCACGAAATTCTAACGCCCTTAATGGAGAGTGTGCTGAACACCTCAACTTGGACCTCCCTTTGTACATCAAGCGGACATTGGCGCAGATCCGCACGATTGGCAACAGAGTTGGCCGTATTACAATCGACCACCTGACCAGCGCTTTTTCTGATGCACAACCCTGTCAGGTGTTCAACCCTGGAATCCCGGACACGGTTTGCCACTTGATAGAGGAATGTGCCGTGTTCCGGGCTGAACGTAGAAGGGTCCTGGGTCAGGCGGTTTTGGCGTGTGGTCCTTGGCGGAACCCTCCAAATTACTTGGTTTTTAGAGAAGCATCCACCGTTTGCGCTTGTGTGCCTTAAGTGATGGTGCAGTTTCCTAATTACGAGTCTTGACTTATGATTTTGAGAAGTTGATTTACTTTATTATTTCATTTTGTACACTTGCCAACCTTTGTAATGGTCTTCAGGCTTTATATAAATAATCCATTCATTTCATTTCTTTTCACCACTAGGCATCTGCCTAATTGTTATTTCATTTATTCAAAATTTTTGTATCCGATCATAGATACAATCAGATCATCTCTAAAACTATGAGATGATTAGGGTCTAGCCTGATGAGAGCTGTTAGGGATTAGCCTATCGTAGGAATTTGATTTGGTCCAAAAAACTCCTCCATACTTTTCTTCTCGAGCAACAGTTTTCCCAGCCTCAAACTCCAAGACTTCTGCAATTGGTACGCTTCAACGTCATTAATCCATCACACCCTCCAACCAAATTTACCAGAGAGAGCCCCTGGGAATGCTGTTCAGAATTCATCTCTGCCCTACCTTAGTCAGGGCTTAGTCAGCACTAGTACAAGGCATCGTACAAGACAATATTAAATATTGTCTTGTACGATGCCTTGTACAAATTTTGTAAACACCTTTCGGTTTCTGAAGTGCTTGACAAAGCCAAAATAACATTTCTTTAATGCTCCTTTACACAGATCCCTATTTCTTGGATCTTTTCACCGATCCACGTTGCTGTCGAGATGTGGTAGATCTCCACTCAAAATAGTCGGAATATTATAAAAGTCGCCAGTTGAAGATTCAAATCTATCTCATCTAATTTAATTCAACTCAGTTTGAACTCACCAGTTCTACCCTACCAAAGTAAGCAGGGAATGGGAAGGTGCCTGATGAAAGAGAGGTTCGGATTATGATTTGACAGGACTCTAGAAGGATATCGGTGAAGGATCGTCGGCCCAACAAAGGGATTACCCCGACTGAACTGATCCCTCGGACTGAGAAAATTCAACCCCCTCGTCGCGTGTCTCGGCTGGGACCCACAGCGGACCCTCGTCACCCCCGGAACATCTGAAACGCTTCGCAATACATCAACCACCACGGACGAGTTCTTTCACTGGCTTGATGGCTGTTTAATGTTAGGAGAGCGTTGAGAGTTGGGGGAGGCTTTTCCGCCGACTATCAATGCCACATTAATCATAGGCCTTCCGAATGGTTCGACTTATAGAAAAGTTCGAATCATGCCACGTCACTCGACAAATACTCGGCCAAGCGTAGATTAATGACTCCTGAGTCTACTTGGCTAATCGAAGGAGAGATTCACGAGTTGAGCATCAGCACAAATGAACCTCATCTCAAATACTCTATAAATTAAACACACGAATAATGTTACACAAGCATCCCACTCTTTAATTTGCTTCCTGTCAAGTTGCAGGTGTAAGTTATTCCTTTTTCCATACTATGAAAAGCCTGGACATTCTTGCAACTTATCCTGGCTCACGTTGTAGGGTCTTCCCGTCTTCAATATATCACCCTCCCAGTCTTACTCTTAACCAACATTCTCAATTTATCTAGATGCGTTATTTTTACGGTACCGGTGGATGTTGTTGATGTCGAATTTGTACAGTAATCTTCTGTGTGAAAGGGAATGTCATTTGGAGCCCTTGCAAAAGCTCTTGGTTTTGGGATGTTCATAATTTGAATTATCAACCGTATTCGGTTTCTAAACTCCGCTTATCCATGTAATTTGATTCAGTTTACGCAGCTGCCCAACTCATTTTCCTTGATCATCCTGTTAGACATTTTTTAATGATTCTAAAATTCTACTTAATGATATTTTAGAAAGTTTACTTCATGACTCAAGTTTGCAGTACATTGCACTGTGAAACGTTTCATGTTGTAAGAGTTGAGTATTAACTGAGTGAATAGATTAGATGGTTTACCCAACTACCTTCTCAGTAGATATTACATAGAGTATTGAATGACGGAGTCACGGAGCTGGGGATTTTTAATGAAGTTAATTTAATAGTTTCTTGCATAAATTTAGTTTCTTGAAATTTATAAAACAAAAAATCAGTGCAATTTTAAAATTTGTTTTTCTTGGTAGATTCAAAAGGTTCATTATTGAAAATAATAAACCAAAATGAGCAAATCCGACCGTTCTTTGATAGAAATTTGTTGGTTGGTATACAATTTGACCAGAGACCAACTAAAGATGCAACTGATGGAGACTCCAGTACGTTGACGCTCATTCCTTGCTTTCCGTCAATAATACCACCCAGATTGAATAGGTCAGTAAGAATAAGAAAACCCAATTAACTTCGGTTAGTGACACCCTGTATACAGGGTGCAAACGTTAAGGGCGCACCATCGGCTAGGGAACGATTCTACAACTAATTTCCAACAAAAATGTCTGTTAGCAATTTGTTTTAAAGGCTTCGTTTTCAGGTTATTCCACTTTTAAGATATTTTTCGTGTTTTCGACCTTGTTCACTAAAACTGTCACAGCTCCGTTAATTGATGGAGTAAATTCAAATGTGATTATACCATTGGGAAGAGCATTAAATTTCCTGTCACAATAGTTCAAGTTAAATTTTTTGTAAAGATATTTGAATTTGAAAAAATAAGCCCAAAGACAAAAATTTGTAAACTATTGAAAATTCTCAGTTTTCAATCGTTTGCTAGCTCCACTGAATGTAAGGTTTTTTTCTTGCAATAGTCCTTAAAGTTAGTCAAAGGGCTCACCTTTCCAACGGAGTATTCAGATTTTTTTAAAATGCTTTTATTATTCGAAAAAATTGTGTTTCCGAGAGCTGAAGCGTGAAATTTTTATCGAATTCGTGGGTTCAGCATGACGTTGTGACTGGTTCATTACTTGCGTGTGAATGAAGTTTGGGGAGGTTTTCCAAGTGATTTTTCCTGCTGAATCGAATAGTGGCACTTTCAAGGCTGTGTGAGTATCAAGAACAAAGATCTAGGTAGAGTGACAACGACGTGGAAGTAGAAAGAATGTAGATACCCTAGTTCTCCTAATTCGAGTTCCTGTGGTGAAGTTTCAGTAGTTCTTATGGTTCGGATTGTAGGATAATAATTATCTGCGCTCAAGTATTCTAATGATTTTATAAAATATTTTCAATATGTCCCCCATTTTGGGTGTTGCACAAATGGGACCAGCGGCGAACCGCATCCACAGCCCGTCCTAGTGCATCTTCGTCCACTCTGATGCACCGGTGGATCCTCTCCAACAGCTCATCCCTCTTATCGGCTCTTGCTTGGTATACCCTAGCTTTCAGCCCCCCACAAGTAGAAGTCCAGGAGCGTGAGATTTGGGCTTCTAGCAGGCCAACCGTCATAGAATACTTGAGCGCAGATAATTATTATCCTACAATCCGAACCATAAGAACTACTGAAACTTCACCACAGGAACCCGAATTAGGACTAGGGTATCTACATTCTATCAACTTCCCCGTCGTTATCACCCTACCTAGATCTTTTGTTTTAGATACTCACACAGCCTTGTAAGTGCCAGTATTCGATTCAGCGAGAAAAATCATTTGGAAAACCACCCCAAACTTCATTCACCCGCAAGTAATGAAACAGTCACAACGTCATGCTGAACCCACGAATTCGATAAAAATTTCACGCTTCTGCTCTCGGAAACACAATTTTTTCGAATAATAAAAGCATTTAAAAAAATCTTTATACACCGTTGGAAAGGTGAGCCCTTCGACCAACTTTTAGGACTACAGCAGGAAAAAAAAAACCGCACATTCAGTGGGGCTAGCAAACGATTAAAAAAAAATGAAAATTTTCAAAATTTACAAATTTTTGTTTGGGCAGACCAAAAATTCAAAAAAACTTATTCCCACTGAAAGAAGAAATTGGGAAAATCATTGGAAGAAAATCTGAAACGTTTATCCAAAATAGGAAGCGATCATAAGGGAGATTTTGCGTTGTGTAAGCAGTTGTTACTGAAACGTGGAGGAGGTGAAGGGGCTTGCTAGGCAGCACCGTGCACAGTCAATCCATAACGGGAGTATTATGAAACCATAATCCATTGGCAGCTAATACTAGCTACGGCTACATTGTTGTTTTCCTGGCAGTACACAAAAGACACACCCTGGGCGCCCCTGCAGGCTCCCGCTATCCAAACAAACTCCCCGTCCAGGGAGGGCGATCCATTCAGTTGTATTCTTTCTTTTGTCCCGCAATACACCCTCTTTGGATCAGGGTCTCACCCTCGCCCTGTTTCTTTTTGGGGAAATCGTACGTTCAGCTCGACGTCGCTTTCATACCAATTTTTAAATGACACTAGATAAACCAACTTTTTTGGAACTACTTTTGATATAATTATTAAATCTAATCAAAGGATTTAATCAATAATAAGACTCTTGATTTTTACTATCATGTTGAATGTTTTCTGCTTTTACAAACATCAACAAAATAAAAACGCTGCAAATTATTACACAAATGTTTATTATTTCTATACAGATCTCTCGTCTGCAAAGAACACGGATTTGCGATTGTTACCACCAACCAACATGAAGAAAAACATCGATCACATTTCGGTCAGCTAAAATATGAACGGAGATTAGGTCTTTTGGTTTATTATTTTCAATACGGAACCTTTGGAATCGACCAAGAACAATTTTTTTTTAACCCCCTCAAAATTTGTTGGTTTACGTTTCAAGGTTGGATGAATCCAAAAATCGAATAAAAATGCTGCAAATTATTACACAATGGTTTATTATTTTTATTTGATTTTAGGATTCTACGTACCTTGAAACGTAAACCAACAAATTTTGAGGGGGTGTTAAAAATTTTTTTCTTCACTTTCCCCACTTAGCAATGACCGATTTTGATGAAATTTGGTATGGGGGGGGGGGGGGGTAAAAAATATATTTTTCTTGGTCGATTCTAAAGGTTCATTATTGAAAATAATAAACCACAATCATTCTCTTTTGAACGAAGACACATCGTCTTGCATCGTCGTTGCATCGTCGTGCATCGTCTTGGGAATGCTTTCATTCGATTCCGAATAAGAACATACATTAGAAAAATATTTTTTTCTGACGTTTGAAGTTATTATTTTAGTAGGTACTAAATCTTGAATTTTGAAAAAAAAAGTTATTCAAAGTCGGAAAATGCGCGAAAAAGTAGAAAGGCGGTTTTACAGGCGATGCGTGTGTGTTATTTCGTTCTTTTCTTCGTTTCAGAGGTTATAGGATACGATAATGATGATTGAATTGAGGTCGTTCACTCCTTGTTGGTTGTTCATTCCTTCAGGTGTATTGATGATGGTGATCCAGATCGTATCTACACTTTAGCTTCCTACGTGAACTAATTTGTTGCATCTCATCCCTCCTTACGCAGCAAGAAAATTAAGAAGAAAGCTGTTAACGATCTTCAAAATGATTCGTTCATTCAGAAGCCCCTCGTTTTCAAGTAACGTAGGCTTCCAAGCGATAAAAAGTTTAATACCGTGCTGAACATTAAGAGTTGAACGGGGTCGTCCTTGATTGTTACGGTTGCACGGGCGAATAGAGGTAGCTCTTTAACGATGATTTACGCCTCTCCAACACCCCTTTAGTAAGGGGTGGAAACCCCAAAGCAAAATGGACTTTTTACGTGCACCCAGAACTTTGGTGCTCGCATAACTAAAATTAACAAGGGAATCAACATCCAAGGATTGATTTGGTTATGGTCTTCACACGTTTTGCTAACTTTTAAGGTCAGTTTAAATATCGTTCAGTCCTTAATTCTATTGCGAATCAACGAATCAAAAACATTGACGGGCACAACTTTCCTGTCGTCCTAAATATTTAGAGAGAATGATGTAAAACCTGGAAACAAGATGGGTGGCTGTGGAGAGATATGACTTCAAATCAATTCAGAAAAATAATTCAACCTTTTCTTGAATTGAGCGGTCCCCACAGATTACCATTGGTAGGAGTTGGAATAGGATGAAGAGAATAATGGAAGTCAAAGACAACTACGCATGAGAGGTTTAGAATGAGGAACCACATGAATCATGCCGGAAGAAAATTAGTGGAGAGAGGGTTTTCCCTGAAACACGTAAGTAAGGTTTACATTCCCTACCACTGCAGGGTTAAGACGGATAACATGCAAGCTTGGTGTTTTGTAAAAACAAAGATTGCAGGAAGGGTGAGACGTGAGGCATCATGAGCCAGGAGGATAGGAGTGCATTTTCCTCGATTTTTAATGCATCCAGCAAATAGGGTGTGCGCCTTGGTAGGAAAAACTGTTTATTGTTATTTTTAAACAAAGGTAGACCTCATTCTGAGAATTTTGACACCATCCGCGACCTTCTAGCGTGTGTAAATCTTTGCCTATGAATTTTTAAAGTTTCGACCGTTTATGACGTCACAGTGGGCTGGGGGGTCCCGCCCCGGCGAGAGGGGCGCGTGACGCCATAAACGGTCGAAACTTTGAAAAATCATAGAAACAGATCTACTCACGCTAGAAGGTCGCGGTTAGTGCCAAAATTCTCAGGATGTAGTCTACTTTCGATTAAAAATCTAAAAAAAATCAAGGCGCACACCCCATTGGGTGGTACTACGGATAATCAATGATTTCCTTCTCAAAAAGTGAATTTTTCAGCTGTAAATGGGGTAAAATGAAATTAATCAAATCAAAAAAGAGATATCACTACGATTCAACGTAGAAAAACAGTGCTAAGTAATGGAAATCATCGATTTCCCGTGGAATCTTTTCCGAGTATCGTTTCCTTCTCGAATCATTTCTCCTCTGACACAATTTTATAAATTTTACAGTTTTTTTTTTACACTACAATGGGATTGATACATTACCCTTCATAAGAGAATCGCTAATTTCTTCCTCAAAAAGTGACTTTCACACTAATAGGAATAGGATGTGGGATATTACCAGGCGATTCAGAGTGAAAAACAGTGCTAAGTGATGTGCCACACTTGAGGTCTACCTTCATCTCAATTTTGGCACAATCCCTGGGTTGCGCATCTTTGAGCGTTTGCTGAACGGGTTTGCGAGCGTTAAAAAAAAAAGTTGTCGAAGTAAAATGTTTATAAAATTTGACGTAGAATTCGAATCTGCAATAAAAACGGGGTTCCTATTTGAAAAAATAAAGTTGATGTTGGTTGCGTAGCGCAATTTTGTCATTTTTGGGTTCTATGCAAATAATTATGAAAATATATCACTCGTCATCAAAGCCACCAACCATCCAAAATGAAGAAACTCGGCGCTTTGCGCCTCGGCGGGGGGTTCCGCCCCCCTGCACCCCCCGGTTTATTTCTTTTTCCATACTCTGTATGAAATCATAGGAACACAGAATGTGTTTTTGCGATGCTAGTCATCCGTTAAATAAAAAACAACAATAATAAATGTGGAGTCTTTGGCAATAATAAAATAAATAATTGTTAGACATTTAATTTGGTCTAAAACCCTATAAATGTTATATAAATAAATGTGTAACTACAAGAAAAATACTACATAAATTGAGAGCTTTCCAACGAATGGTGAACAATTTCTGTGCAATGAACACTGCGGGAGTTCTATTTCCTTACCAACGGCTTGGTTGCACGTGAAAATCATACAGTGACCACTCAGGCGCCTTCAGCATTCTCCATTGACCCGCCCTCTAAAATTTCAGCTTCCTGAGTTTGACAGGAGAGAAAATGGCCTTGGGGCTCACTCAGCTGATCAGTGACCACTCAGGCGCCTTCAGCATTCTCCATTGACCCGCCCTCTCAAATTTCAGGTTCCTGCGTTCAACAGGAGAGAAAATGGCCTTGGAGCTCACTCAGCTGATCAGTGACCACTCAGGCGCCTTCAGCATTCTCCATTGACCCGCCCTCTCAAATTTCAGGTTCCTGCGTTCAACAGGAGAGGAAATGGCCTTGGAGCACACTCAGCTGATCAGTGACCACTCAGGCGCCTTCACCATTCTCCATTGACCCGCCCTCTCAAATTTCAGGTTCCTGCGTTCAACAGGAGAGGAAATGGCCTTGGAGCACACTCAGTTGATCAGTGACCACTCAGGCGCCTTCAGTATTCTCCATTGACCCGCCCTCTAAAATTTCAGCTTCCTGCGTTCAACAGGAGAGAAAATGGCCTCGGAGCTCACTCAGCTGATCAGTGACCACTCAGGCGCCTTCAGCATTCTCCATTGACCCGCCCTCTCAAATTTCAGGTTCCTGCGTTCAACAGGAGAGAAAATGGCCTTGGAGCTCACTCAGCTGATCAGTGACCACTCAGGCGCCTTCAGCATTCTCCATTGACCCGCCCTCTCAAATTTCAGGTTCCTGCGTTCAACAGGAGAGGAAATGGCCTTGGAGCACACTCAGCTGATCAGTGACCACTCAGGCGCCTTCACCATTCTCCATTGACCCGCCCTCTCAAATTTCAGGTTCCTGCGTTCAACAGGAGAGGAAATGGCCTTGGAGCTCACTCAGCTGATCAGTGACCACTCAGGCGCCTTCAGCATTCTCCATTGACCCGCCCTCTAAAATTTCAGCTTCCTGCGTTCAACAGGAGAGAAAATGGCCTTGGAGCTCACTCAGCTGATCAGTGACCACTCAGGCGCCTTCAGCATTCTCCATTGACCCGCCCTCTCAAATTTCACTGCGGGAGTTCTATTTCCTTACCAACGGCTTGGTTGCACGTGAAAATCATTATAAAAGGCGCGTAACGGTTTTTTCTGTCGCTTTTTCGTGACGATTTTTTTTCGGTAGGTCATCGCAAAAACACATTCTGTGTTAAAAACATCGATCGCATTTTGGTCAGCTAAAATTTGAACGGAGATTAGGCCTCTTTTGCGATTCTCAGTCGTGTTTCTGATTTTTCGTACGTTCAACCCTTAAATTCTCGTAGGGAGCGAACGGTTTGTCCTACAGGGCTCCGCGTGGTCTCAAAAAATTCAAAAAATTCTATACTATTTCAAATTGATGGAAAAACAATACCTTCATATCAAAATTTTTTGAGTTAGGGCGTTTTCAAAATTTCGTACCTTATTTTTGAACCCTTAGAAGTGACCTACATCAACCAAAATCTTCGGGGCACAACTAGACCCCTACATACCAAATTTCATCAAAATCGGTCAATGCTAAGTGAGAAAAGTGCCGCGTACGGTGTACGGCGGAAGGGGGACGGCCACGTTTTTATTAGATTTTTGGATTCTACATATCTTGAAGCGTAAACCAACAAATTTTGAGGGGATGTTAAAAAAAAATTCTAGGTCGATTCCAAAGGTTCATTATTGAAAATAATAAACCAAAAGGAGTGGGGAGATTCAGGCGAGGGAGCTTCAGCAATGTTCTATTCCTGATTCCGGGTCCTCGTGTGAACTTTTGGTCCCTAGTTCTTATGGTTCAGATAGTTGAATAATATCAGCACTCAAGTTTTGTACAATAAAGTCTATTAAACTTCAACAGGATCCCAAGATGTGTTGGTCGATCCATGAACGGCTTCTGAGATGAACCGTTTCAGCAATCCTTACTAGGTAGTAGGTCTGCATCTCCTTACAATCTTTTCTTACAATAGCAGTTGCTGCAGTGGTGACTCCAGCTCATCCCTGCCCTCCACCTTTGATTGGTAGCTCAAAGAAAAGGTCTACCACCCTGTATGGCTGAAGGTTGAGAAGCGTCGTAAACCCACATGATACAGTCAACTGAATTTGGTTCCTCCAAAATCAACTAGCATTTTGAGTTTCAGAGCTTTCTGAACAAGTTTGGTTCCATGTTAGCGTGTCTGACTGTCGGTCGGACAGTCTGCGATGACCCAATTTTACTGAAATTTTCAATGTTTGTGTCGATTAGCTCCTAGATGCGGCCCCCATACATTTCTTTGGACCAGTAGCAGTGTCTATGCCCTCGCTAGCTTACTTCATCTCATGATCTGCTTGCCTAATTTTTCTCAAATTTGAAGGTAGTTTGGAGCAAGCCAAATAATCAACATGATCGTGGAAATTATGATTCATTTTTCGAAACTTCCCCTTTGACTATGTTTTTCTGAACGCACTTAGTGGGAAAAGCTGACGTGCAGCAAAGTTCCGCATAATTATTGCTACTAATACAATAACATAAATTCATGTTAAATTCATCACCATTATGCATATAGGGTTGATTCCGATCAATATTATTGAACAACAGCAACACCGGTTTTCATGTTTACACCCGTGGAGTCTCAAAACTGGCCGTATTGATAGAGCCTGGTCTATTGTGTGAGACTCCCGTCATATGCGGAGACTGTCATCCCAAACAATATCAATACGCATTTACATTATATAAACAAGCCGTGTTGTTTGTTTCTCCCCCGACATACATATGTATCTCCACCTCCTTTCCCTTTCCCACTACGGAGGGTCTTCGTCGAGTTGAGTAAACAAATTGAAAAATTAAATTTCATTTTTTCCGAGGCGGGCAACGGCTCTGACTGTTACTCTACATCGGAATTGCATATGTGGATACTGAGTCGGCCGTATCTTTTTTGTGTAAACACTAGGGAGGGGAAATATTTTTTGTTCGCATCGTTGCTTTGACGTAGCATTTTGCTCATTGCGAAGTATAGAACTCTCACTATATCACTATTGATGTTATTTCGTTGATACATTTACAAATGTAGTTACTCCACATCTACTCGACGCGTTTAGAGAGCGGCGGTATTTCCCAGGGATATTGAACATACTAACAAAAGATTGGAAGAAACTGGGTAGTCGGTTCATTTCAAAATTGAGTGAAACCAATTTTAATTTGTTTAACCCCTTCGAGGGTGGAGTGCTCTTGTGTCCTTATTCGTGTGGGACGGCGCACTCGGCGCGGCACTCTGTTCTTGTTAGTTTCATTCAGTTTCTTGTATTATCCGATTTTCCAACAAATCCAGCTAGGTACATCATTAAATAAAATTCAGACATTTTCAAGAGTACAACGCTTTATTGAAAGTATTGTCGCTTTTTTTAACCCTTAACGCGCCAGGTAAGAATGTCACACTCACTAAGGATTTTTGATCTGCTGTGGTGGCGGCCCTGCGCCACAGTCGGGATTAAGGACCCAACGTAAATTGGGGGGGGGGGGGATTAGTACCACGTCAACTACCGCTAGAGCCACCCCCCTGCATGGTCCCTGCGCACCCTAAGTATCATTTTTCTGAAACCTAATGAGTATGCCACACTCACCTGGCACCTGAGCGGTGTATGAAAAGTGAGTATGGCATACTCACGTGGCACCCAAGAGTCATGTAAAATTATAGGGGAACCTTAGAGAAGACCTCAAGAAGAAGAAATATTGTTCACTGTGTCCCTACCAAAAGCGTCCATACATCAATTACCAGTGTGAACAATGCAATAATCCTACTTGTCTTCAGTGTTCTCAAAAAACATGTATAAATTGTTTACAGGGAACAAAATAACTCCCTATAAACTATACGTTATAAAGACTGGTAGGTACTAGGTACAGAAACTTTCGAAACTGATAAAAAAACTTTTTTTTCGAGAATTTTTTTGTTTTCTAGTCTTGCAGTTAGAAATAACACTAGTCTTCTCTTTGAGTTTACAAAAATTAGCCAAGGCTGTGAATTCTTAATTTTTTTTTCGCCAAGATATTTTTTATTCCTATTCCAGCAATGGTGAATGAAAACGGAGTTGTGTAGAACGTTGTCTATTTCCACGAAAAAAATGAGTTACAAGTTATTTACAAGTAGAGTATGCTATAGGCTGCTCAATGCTGGCATATGCTGGTTTTGCGTTTATATTTGTGCCCGTATACAATTTATTGAATGTTAGTCAAACGATTAAAAAACGAGGCGTGAAAAGTGGTTTAAACGCTTGAAATTACGGAAATCGTGATGGGTGAGTATACCATACTCACCTGGCGCGAGGGAGGATTTGGAAGCACCTGGCGCGTTAAGGGTTAAAGATCTGTTTATTTTAAAACTGTATTCAGTACATCTAGTAATTTCTCTTTAATATGTATTTAACGCAGTTCTGAGGTTCATAGATCACTACCTACTCCCACATCACACCGTCATTTGTTTGAATGTACCAAGGGACATTAACTAGTACGTCCTGAGTATTTTGTTCTGCACCGTTTGCATGGTTTTCACGTTGCTCTTTATGGTGCATCCCCATTATTGAAAATGACCAGAAAAAGGAAGATATTAATGAAATAATAACTCAAAGGCAAATAGTTGGTAAGCAATAGAATGAATTTTAACAACACTTTGACATTTCTCTTTTTTGAAACTTACCAGTGGTCAATTTTCATCGGAATTAGAAATACTTTCTTTAATAATACAATTTTGGCACAGTGGCTCACTTTCTGACAGGAGAGCCACTGGTGCGCTCGATGTGCCAAGAAGGAAAAAAGTAACAAAAGTGCACTGGAGCAAGGCCCACGTTGAACTAGAATATTTCGATGACCGAAGTGTGAAAACAACAAATCATTAGGAGGGTAGAAGGCATGTGAGACTCGTAGAACCAAAACTTATCTTCTTGTAGTGTTGTGAGACGCACGAAGGGTTAAACTTTTAAAATAAATTGGCCCTTCGGGCCCCCGGAAGGTTACTGCTTAGAGCCTTCGGCTAAAATTCAAGAAAGATGGAACATGCTTTAGCCGTGTTTTGTTTGTTTGCTGTTTCCTTGTACTAGGAATTTGTTGTCTGTTGTTCTAATTTAGCTCTTTATGGGCCTGCTTTTCAAAACGCTCTTCATTTCATTCGAAGCTTCCCGAATGTTCTTGGTATATTAAAAGTTTGTAAATGAGCTTCCTTACTCGCTCTTCCGTGGAAGAAGTCAATGACTTACTACTTGTAAAGCAGTCTCAATCACAACAAAGGTATTCTTATTATTAAGACATCGAAAACATCTAAAGCGTCGAAGAACACATCACGACTAAAAGCCCGCGTTCATAACAAAATCTCGCCTCGGTTTCAAGATCCTTTGATTACATTCGTGAAAACCAAACCAACTAATCCACCAATCGATGTTGGTTTTTAAGGCGAATATTGTTTACAGTTCTTTTAAATCAGAGGTGTATCTCAGCTTCGTCCATATTTACTGCTGTTCTGGCAGTATCTAATTTACGCATAAATTGGGGGCTTTTCAACGAGTGGCGAACGATTATTGTGGGATGAAAACTAACACATTTCGTTGACATCCTAATACATTTCCCTAGAAACGTTGTAAGTGAAAATCATTATAAAATTCCACTTACTTTCGTTCCAAGGGTTTGTCACGTTTTTGCCTAGTTAGGTGATGGCTAAAGCATGTTCCTTGCTTAGGAAAACAACAATATCCACATCCATTTTACATTAATTTCATTTCTCTGAACAAATTTGGTCTCATGTTTGTCCGTGGGTTTGGATGTTTTCTCCACGAATCTCAACCCACACAGTAGGCCCTCACTTAACTTCCATAATGCTTCTTCTATTTCGGTGACATTTTCGATAGATTATACCAATTTGTCATTGGTTGAAATAGTCTGATTCCGCTCAAATTTCGTTGGTTGTTGGAATCTAGCCACCTGGATGCTCTATAACTTCTGTAAAATACGATTGTAAAAATGTGAAGAAATTTTCAGCAGTATTGTGAAAATGTTGCGTGATCGTGATCGTCAAATATCAGATGAGTTAAAGTAAATTATGGACTGGATCGTGAATTTATAGTTCAAGTCAATGTGCGGGTAGGTTTTGAGGAAGCAATGTGCCACATCGACTAAAGAGCTTGTCATATCTTTTCTACAGATACGTTCACAGGTTCTTCTTTCGTTAGGAGGAATCCGGTCACCTCTCTCATAGATACCAACTCTTCCCCCTGATGTCTAGATACCCCCCCCCCCCTGATTTCTTCTGGGATCTCAGCAATCCTGCTTCACAAACATCCTGATCTAAATGCAGCAGTATGAAGTGTGTACCTGTTGGTCTGGGCCAGTTGGCTTCCAATCAGGATCCACCCCCGTTTGGATCGAGCGTTTTAAACGGGGTGACTGATAGCCTCAGAATCTGACAGCCCAGAGGGTGCGCCTTTGCCCCCACAGATCCTCCTCCCATCTCCCCTGTGCCGATGACTCCCCCAGAGGCAGCTGCCCTCTGCTGAATGGATCCCTTCACCTCTTCTGAACTCCATTGTAAACAAACATGTCCAACTGTTAACTCCCTTGCCCACTAAATTGTTATTGTCGCCCCCACGTCTTTTCTGTGCTGGCGTGTTGCCGTTCCAAAGGCAGATGGAGCAAATAATGACCGCCAAGCGTTAAATAAGGTCAAAAGGGAACGTGACATACCTTTTTTCCCAGCCGTCTGCCTCTAACCCTATCGCCTTTGATCGATCGCAGTTTTGTCTCATTTCTAACGATAAATCTAACACAGTTGTATTTCCTGCAAAATTCTACGAATCGGTCGATGCAAAAATCTTTGCTAATAGAAACAAACAATTTTGTATAATTTCCAATGATGAAATTTCTGCATCTACGAGTACATGTCATCTATTCAGGAGAGGAACGGAGGAATCCTGTTTTCATTGGTGATCCACATCTTACTGGAACATCTCAAATACAGACCCAGGGAAAAACGAATCCTGTGCCATTTCAGAACTTTCTACGCTATTTCAACTCCACCACATCACTAACCGTTCCTGGATATGTGAGTTGGTGACTCCGAAGTCATATCGTAGGTGTAACATTATGCTGCACACTCTTAACTCTTGGCACCTAACAATACTGAATCAATTGTAATCAGACTAAGTCGGCCTTAGACTGTCTACTTAATATCTGTCTTCAGGCAAGATCGGAATGGGAGAAAGCAAAAGCATCTACTATCAACTAACAGTCTATTGAAGGGATAAAGAATACAAGAGAAGCTTCATAGGAATGTTGGACCTGGTCATGCGGTTTCACCATTCGCCCACTGTGTTAGATGCTTTTTTGACCTCACAGAGATCTTCCTAGGTCAAGTGATAATTAGGTATGTCGATTGGAAGTTAGAGGATTCATCATTTATGAGGATGTCTGATAACTCTGAATTTAATATTAGCCCTCATTATCACTTATTTTTCTCAAGCAAACTTTGCAGCAAAGTATCTACTCTATTGAGAGCAAACTCATTCAAATTAACTCTCAAAGGTGGAGTTCATACCTTCATGCATTCAGTTGTTGTCATCCTTTGTAAATATGACATAATGTCATATTTACAAGGACCTGGCGACGAATGAAATTCAATCATGATCTTTTCAAGCCAATCTAAGTATCATTATTAATGCTGTTTAGTCGTTATTAGTTCCAAAATTGTTTAATCAGTGTTTTTTCTGAATACAATGAGGCTTTTGTAGGTAGGTATTTTCTGTGTTTGTCAAAGATGACTCAGCATCCTATGAGTTGTGTAATATCTGAGTTAAGCGTGCTAACAAAGCTTGGAGCCAAACATTGAAAGAATACGAAAAAAGGCGTCTTACATTGTTCTTAATATTTTGAGAATCTTAGTTATCTTAGCCATCATAAAAATATCTTTCATGAATATTCGAGCGGACATGACTAATCACTCAAATCTATTTTTTCAATTTTGTTCGCCCTTTCTCTTGTTGGTGCACCCATATGTCATCATTCTGATTATTAGGGACTTTGCTCACGAATATGATGAACTTGATTTGTGATTCATCAACGAGTGCGAAGACGGCGTTTCAACGCTTCCCTTCACCACATCTCTAACGCTCCTCCATCTTCTCGACGTAGAAGGAGGGAGAAAAATGGAAATTTATTCAAATTCGAGCGTACAAGAATGACAAAGGTGAGTGCCATTAAGGTCGTGCGGGTGGATCAGAGCGGCGAGAAAATAAAAATCCCTGAAACGAAGATTGTCTCCACTTTCTCTTTGGAGGATTAATGAAAAAAGTTTAAAGAACCCCACTAGGAACCTGAAAATCGTCTGAAGTCCGGGCATAGCATCAAAATTCGCTGCCTACGGCGCGGGAATGAATACTAATTCATCACTTCGAGAAAGGGGGAAATATTCCTGATGATCAAAGGGGAAAAAACTTCCTTTGAGGTGAGGTGCTTTTTTCTCCTTTTTATTATTAAACATATCTGCTGCATAAAATTGCCACATTACGTTTTTCAGTGATGGAAGGCAGGTTGATTACCTCTGCAGTCTCCTTCGTTGAATTATCATAACTTTTTGAGAGCATCTTTCGAATTCAGGATCAAAATGGCGAAAACTGAATCTTAGTAAAATAACGTTTTATTACCTTTTCCACTGGTATTTTCCATATCCATTGGCATCTTATTGTTTTAAATTTTGTCCAACTATAGTTTCGCTCAGCTATTTATCTAATTACATCCGGAAAGTACCTATAATCTGATGATATTGAGATAGTTATTTCATTGCAGACACTGTGGCTAAATAAGTCCTCAACAAAGTACCAAAGTGGATGAAAAGAACTGACCAAAAATTAAATACCTCGTTCACTTCTTCACCTCGTTCACATTCTGTGAAGGAAGAATGTTTCGAGAACTCAAGCACTCCTTCAATACGCTTCTTTTTATTCTTCGAGGTATCAACCTACAAAAAAATTAGGTAGGAGATAATTAGATTGTTCCAAATGAATAATGTATTCCCGTCGACGAGAACGAGTGATTGTTCCATTAGAAGCACGTTTCGCATATGTTGCATACCTCAGGGTAAAAACTGTAGTGACCGGTGAGAACTGGACAAAAAACACCAACATCCTCCGTGCCTGAATATCGACGTCGTTTAAGTAGAGATAATAATTATTCAGTTCTTGTTTATTTCTAGGTGCGTACCAAATACACCAACATTATATCATTATTACCATTTATGTAATGGAGCGATTCAATTTTCAATGGTTTTCCTGTCACGACCCATGCAGAGGTAAATAAAAAAATCCTAACCATAGGGCACAGTCTTTTGCCCTGTGACAAAGAGTTTGGTGTTGAATAGATACAAAAGAAGCGTCCATTCTACACTGTTTTGAAGATGTTGTCCGATTGATCGGACCATCCAAATTCCCTTCCTTTCTTTCCCTCCTTTACAGGTGACGGAGGGTAAGTTCATTGAGGTCTCTCCGATTGTCCACTGATTTAAAGAGAACCCGAATTTGAAAATCACTGAAGGCAGGTGGATTCAATTTGAGAAGGAAAGCCCAACCGTTGTTGAAGTTCGAATTGGTCATAACGTCATCGAGACCTGGAAACTGTGAGAATGTTTGAAGATGAAGAAAGAAGACCAACCAACCTGGTATCGCTTAACGGCAGAGTCGGTTTCACAGCTCTCAAACCTCAAGAGTACCTACACAAAAAAAAAACCAAATCTCGTGAAGATAACTGAGTATTTACCAGATGAAAAAAGGGAATTTTTTATTAATTTGCTCGTACTAAGATACCGTTGTTGTTCTTTTACGCTTCTTCCTAAGCATATTTTTCTTGATTCTACCTCATTTTAATGACTATTGCTTCCGAGTCTACCAAGGTAGCGGAAGCTTTGTTTTCAATTTCAAGGTTTAAAAAAGTTCTCTAAAATCAAAATTTCCACTCGCGTTTTACGTTTCAGACCTTTCTGAACAACTTTGTCTGTCTGTCTGAACCGTGTCTGTCTGAACCGTGTCTGTCTGTCTATCATGAAATCCTTGGAAATTTCTCATCCGATTTTGATAAATCAGATAGTAGATGGTCTCCTATGAAAATCATCACCCCGGACTAATAATAGCCACTGCGCATGCGCAAACGTGAATTCCTTGTAACAGCCATAACTTTTTACATTTTCTATTCGATTTCGATGAAGTTTTCAGAGATTATGCGGATTAGGTTGTAGATAGTCCCCAATGAAAATCAAGGCCTTAAAATAGACAGGAGCTGTGCGCATGCGCAAACGTAAAATCCTTGTAACAGCCATAACACTTACATTTTTCATCCGAATTTGATGAAATTTTCTAGGATTGTTCAGATTGGCGTATATATGTATAGTCCCCTATGAAAATCATCTACCTCAGACTAATAATAGTTGCTGCGCATGCGCAAATGTGAATTACTTGTAGCAGCCATTTTTCATCCGATTTCGACGAAATTTCTCAAGATTGTTCAGATTAGCGTGTTCCCTATGAGGGTAGTGGAAGGTACTTAGAGATTGATACAGTCGGGTTACGGATACGAGGAAGCTATGTGCCTCACCCATTTGGCAGACTTTTTTTAATTTTTTTTTTAATTTTGGGAAATTCCTCAAGTTTGCCTCCTGTTTTTCTCAATTTTGTTTGGACTCGAGTGATCAAAACTATCAACATTTACTACTTTTCAGGGAGCCCTACGTCATTTCAGTTTAATTGGGTATCTGTAATTGAAATAACTCTATTTTTTGCCTTTTTCATAGTGATTTTTTTCTTTTTTACCCGTTTACTCAAAAAATGGAAAAAATTGAGATTGTACCTTTTGTACAATCCTTGTATGGGGATTTTTTGTTCTATTTTCCAATATGATACCTTCATAGTAAAAGTTCATTAGGTAGCTATCTAAGTTTTAGCTCGCATCCAAATTTTTTTCTTACCATTTCACCGACTCAGGTTTTACTTTTGACCTTTCACCAATTTCCGGTGTGTACTAGGAAAATCATCATTTATTTTTCTAATCAAAATGTCTCCTTCTAACTGACAGTGTAAAAAAGTTACCAGGCAAACATACCCATTTGCAACGTTTCGCCATAGAAACGTTCCAACTGCGCAAATGGAACGTTTTTACGCTGAAACGAAGTCAATTCTTCCTGTATCCGAACACGAATAATGTTTTTCTGGCTGAAATTCAAAGAAAAAAAACTGAAAATCATCATTGTTTCAACTGTGAGAGAAGATAAATACAAAAACTCGTTCGAGAGGAGGTGGAGCGTTTTTTTTTTTTTTTTTGGTTTCCTGAAAAGTTCAACTTTTGTCAGTCGGAACGTTTCTAGAGGGAATCCTTCAATAATTAATGTAGCTATTAGTGTACTAAGTAGGCACTTCATTTCAAACCTAATCTGCTATGGGTGTCCTCGAACGTAGACAACATCATTTGGAGATAATAAGCATTTCGATGACAATCTAAAATTTAAATCTTGATGGCTTATGGTAGTACTTGTGATACTCAAACATTTCGGATGTTTGCGATATAGATTGATTACGAAGGAAGTAATGATTATAACCTGTATTAAAACATCTTCAGGAACTTTAATTTCAATACTCCATTTGAGAGAAAGTTGTTCTCTCATCACATACTTATATTTATGTGATTGAAAATAATTCGATAAGAATATCATCTAGGTACATGTAATTTTACATTTGAAGGAGGGTTTGAAGGACAAAGAACTTCAAAAGAATGATTTTTACTCATCTTCTATCATACCGCTTTACTATAATATATTATGGGATTGTTAGATCGTGAGTCCATCTCCTCATGACCATCTTCGTCATTCTTCCGTTCCAAATTCCTTCTTTTGGCTTCACATTTGACGAAACGCTAAGTCCTGGACTTATCTGGACTTAGCTAGTAGAGAGAGCTTTGCAGTTTTCAATATTTTTTCCTCTGAAGAGGGGACTTTCTGACGTAGATCTGTAAAAAAAATCATCAATTCATGGGAAACCTCAAATCTGCGGTCTTTATACCACGACTGAATCTCTAAATTGCAGCCATTACCTAATAAACTCATCTGATTTTGTCGGTAGATATGTTTAGGTAGATACTCCAAGGTCAAAAATGGCCAATTCCAACATAAAAAACTTCCCAATTCCTCAAATTATTTGTTTAATCGCGGAACAAATTGTTCAAAGTTTCTCCCAACGATTTGATTGATTCAAACAGATCCAATCTTCCATCTTTATCTTCCCCCCGACAACACAAACCAGGGGAGAAAAACCGTCTAATATTGTTGAAACAGCGACGCCGCCCGACTTTGCATATACAAACAGAATTTCCGGGATGCTGAGTCGTACAGGGATGATATTATAAGAGAAAAAGAACAGCAATAGAGAAAAAAGAGGGTCTTTCACGGTGGTTCATTTAGGTAGAAAGGGGAACGTATCTTGTTAGAACCCGTAACGTTTGTTTTCAAAAGACAATACATTCAACTGAACAAACCGCAAAACAAATTGGGTCTTGTGGCATCTTTTTTTTTGTCCGTTCTGGTGAAAGATTTGTGGAAGGCTGGGCGGTCTTTATGGAAATCGCGTTGGACGTCTAGAAGGGCCGAAATTGGAGAGGGCAGAGAAAATGAAAACGACGATGCATCAAGAACTCTGCCAGAAACGCAGTAATCTGGGAAATTGGTTCACCCTTTTTCCAGTGGACTTCCCGGAGACTCAGAAATAGTCCAATTAGCTTGAGTGCATTACACATGTGGAAGGGACCTTATTGTTAATTTATTGCTTTGGACGGAAAGCGTTTGAAACGGATTTGAAATTCTAATAGGTCCTTTTTCTAACCCCTCTTCGGCCCAGTTTGATTGTTCTTCTATAAAAACGCTATTATCAACTTAATGGGATACTTGTGAGTCACTTCGGAGTTCCTTGCTTCCATGTTACATAACCCTTTGTCGTGATTTGTAATCCGGTTTAATCCGCAAAGTTGAGAAAGTTTTAACGAGCGATTAAGGAATTGAGAGTGGGATTAGGCGGAGGCACTAACTTACAAGTTAATCTGCTGTCGAATCTTAATCAACTGTGTAGGTGACGACTTACTTCTGTACAGAACAATTCACGTGTGTGTAAATTTGGTGTGAATTTAAGCTAACTTGGGGAAAAAGTAGCCCAGTCAATGTATACATCGAACTTACGAAAGTATCTACAATTTTATGTTATTAGGACTTCTACTTAAGGGGAAATTTATTCCCGAATTTGCAACCAAGAAAACCTTGTACTTTTTTCGATTCTTCAATTAAAACTTTCAAAAAATGATAACTAATTTCAATAATTTAAGTATAATAATTAATAATTGAACAGTTTGAGTCAAATTTGAGCTCTTTAGACGAATAAATACGGAAATACTGCAATACAGAAATTAAGTAAAATTTTCTTGTTAAGGTCGTGTTTCGAGCCTTTTCATACAAAAACTTGTACCTACTCATTTTAGAATAACATAGAGAGAAAAATTTGAAGTAAATTTAATCGGCTGCAACTTGAAACCTTAATCTTACCTTTAGCCATAATAGATTTCTCTAAAATGAATTTAAAAAATCATGTTATGGGGAAAAAGAAATTTGTCAACAAAACTTTGAACATTGATGTATTTTAGGAAAAATTTAGAACAATTTCATAGTTTGTGATTTGGAAAGATATGCACCAACACTCTCTTGATCGACCTGCATGATAAATTTAGTAGGTGGTTCAATTTATTACGGAAATTACCAAAATGTAGAAATAAATAGGTATACAGGGTGGCTCGCGAGTTGCCCCCCCCCCCCTCGCTAAAATCGTCTAGATAGTGGTAAAAAAAATTTTCATTGTAATTGTTCCAGAAAGAAAGAATTCGTGGTAAACAATTTGAGTATTTCAAGATAAAATGGTTCACAGTGCGTTTCATAGCTTCCCGAACAATTTTTGGTTTCGTAGCAAAACCTGTCCGTCCGTTCAAGGCAAAACCAGTTTTTTGGGCAAAATGTAATAATAATTTTGGAGTTGCTGAACCCAACAATTTCGATTGTGATCATCAAGTTTTTACACTCCTTCTATTTCTGCTTTCCGGAATTCAATTTTTTAGATCATAATTCCATATTTTTAATTGTTTTAAGCACTTTTTTCAAGCACAAAACAGGATAATCACAATTTGAGTTCAAATTTGGATTCATTAGGTACTGCCCAAAAATGGCGACGAGAAGAAAGACAAAAGATGATCCCTTATCAATGACGAGGACGATAAAATCGAATGACCTTAATACCGCAGTATTGCGCAAATTCTCATCAGAGCACTTTTGGAGATATAGAAACACTTTCATTGTTGGCTAAAGGGGACTCTACTCTAAAGTCTACTCTTCCCAGGGCCACGTTTTTGGGTCCAATTTTTCGCTTTCGGCCTCTAATTTTCACACAAATTGTTTCGTGATAATTCTAACATATAGTTGGATAGTTTCCAAACACGGTATGTTTTCGAATTAAAAACATTCTTCAATTATTAAATAAAACTTTAAAAAATTAAAATTTTTTTTTTTGGTGATATGTTAGATGATGGCTTGTGAGATTTTCTTGTCCTGATAACATTCATATGGTTAGATTTGAAAATAACGATTTTTCAAGCTTAGATAAACCGGATGAAAGTATGGGGCGACACTAGTGCCATCTCTCATCTCAGAATCATACTAGACCCCCGTGCCCTTTAGCCTTAAACAATCAAAAATAGGAGTTCGAGAGCTACACAAAATCATTTTTGCAAAAACTTATCAACTCAACATTGTAAAAAGAATTTTCTAGATTGATGAGATCAATAAATTCAAAAATGAATCATGACTGGTATCATCTGTATTGATTCTTCATGACGAAACGGGCTCAATTTTACCTGATCCACCAAAATTGATTCGTTGAATATAGTTTATCCGGAGTGGGGGAGTATGTACTGAGGGCAATCTGTCGGATTGTCGGGGACGGTCGCTACTGTGGCATATGTGAAGGGCAGAGCATTTAACTTAATGTCCCGACGTTAAAGGCGGTGATTTGTAGATCGGCCATCTGCGCGGATCCTATTGACTTCAGAAATTCTGGATTAGGGAACCCACAAAGTGAGTCAGAACAAATTGCCTTGATGACCGCAAACGGCTTAAGACCATTCAGCGAGATGGGGTGTTATTAGCTCCTTGAATGGATGAACTTTGATTAATGAAAATCTCCGACGATACCTATTCTTCTTCATTGTTAATATCATCGCAGTTTCAGCTTCATAGGAGTCATCGGTCGAGCAGTAATTTATCTACATCGGGGGCTTTTGATAACGATAAGAAATCCTACAAAGTTTGTCAAGTTGGGTGGGCTGTATAGCTTCATCCTAAAGCTGCGAAAATGATTAAATTCATCAGAGCACTATTAGTTCCCTGTACTATGAGTGGGTATTTCACTTTTATGTTAATGGTACTTCAAATTTTAGGAACATCAACCCGATTGAGAAATCATTTCAATTTTGCCAATTTTGGTTTACTATTTTCAATAATAAGCCTTCGGAATCGAGCAAGAAAAAAAATTTAACCCCCCTCAAAATTTGATGTTTAACATTTCAAGGTACGTAGAATCCGAAAATCGAATAAAAAATGTTCCGTCCTTCCGCAGTACGCGGCACTTTTCTTAGCAACCAAGGACCGATTTGGTTCAAATTTGGTATATGGGCTCCATTTGGGGTCAGTTGTGCCGCGAAGCATTTGGTTGATGTCAGTCACTTCTAAGGGGTGAAAATCAAGGGCTAAAATTGTCACGAGTGCCCTAGCTCTAAAACTCTCGAAATAAAGGTATCTTTTTAACCAATCTTAAATAGTAATGCATTTTTAACATTTTTTGAGACCACCCGGAGCTCTGTAAGACAAACCGTTCGATCCCTACGAGTACTTAAGGGTTTTCCGTGGATAAAACAGAATCATCTCTGTTGAATTTTTAGCTAACCAAAACTCGATCGCTGTTCGTTTCTTCGAGTTGTATTCAGTTTTGCTTCCTTAGCAAACAGTAATCAAATCTCCATATGAAGCTTTCTATTTTTCGAATCGAGTGTGAAGCGTTTAGTTCTTTCTAATAAACTTGATTGTGAAGGTGTGAAGGCAGTATGGTGTGGTAGGTAGTACCTACCAATGGTTGGTAGGTAAAAAATACGTTGCAAATCATTGCCCAAAGGTTTACTATTTTCTGTATAGAGCACCCTTCTGTATAGATCACTGGTTTTCTATCAATAGCACCTACCAACATCCGTATTCTCCCTTGACCCTCCCTCTCAAATCTTCCTGCGTTTGCGTTCAATAGGATTGAAAATGGAGCTCGAATGCTGAAGACGCTTGGGAAATCACTGATCAGCTGAGTGAGCTCCGAAGCCGTTTTCAATCCTATTGAACGCAGGAAGCTGAAATTTGAGAGGGAAGGTCAAGGGAGAATACAGATGGTGGTAGGTGCTATTGATGGAAAACCATTGATCTATACAGAAGGGTGATCTATACAGAAAATAATAAACCTTTGGGCAATGATTTGCAGTGTTTCTTAAAAAAAATGGACCATGAAATTCATCAGCAATATTATTTTGGAAGCAACTTTTAACTGCCCAGCCAAGTCGACCATCTTAGGCCTAATAAACATAAAGCCTAAAAATATATAAAAATCTGACCCTTTTACTCCATCAGTACTGAAGATTAGGAAGCTGTCTATTCGTGCAGCAGGTCAAAACGACCGTATAACCTACTCACAAAAAATGTATATAATTATTTGTTGTATAATACGAGTACGCACGTTTGGGCCACAATAATACCGGGTATGTGGGCGAGAAATGTAAAAGTCGGAAATGATCGAATACAGATGTGCGAGATTGAAAATTCCGTAGTGAAGCTGGTAGTGAAACAGTTTGGTGAAAAAAGTGAACATGTGGAAGTGAAGGGCAAATCTCCTAGGCCGCCCAACTGGGACAGATGCGCCCATCAATAAGGAGACTGACAGCGTTCTCTCCGCCCTCCGTTTGTTGACCACAATTGATCGTATCCAGAGGTGACAACATTTGTCCACACCGCCGCTAATGTAATTAATTTGTACCGTTCTGGTGCCTTCGACGAGCTCCATCCTGCCGGAACAGTCCAATAGGCTTAAAAGCTCCTACCATTCCGCTAAACGGTCCCATTTGTTACTTCGGCCCTTCCCCTCGACCACAACTTGGAGGGCACTTTGTACGACCTTTGTCCTTTTCACGCTCAACTTGATTCCTATAAAAGTGACAAGGAAGAATCCGGGAGGAAATTGAACGAGGTTGGTCGATTTATAGTTCATCTCGAGACCACAGCAGAACTCTGCAATGAATTTCCACCCAATTGAATGGATTAGGAATGAGTATGTCGACGTCATACACGAATACATAACTATATACCTTGGAGTGGTTTAACGTTCTACATGGGCGTTCAGTGGTCGGAAAACGTGTTGGTAGCCCCAAATCGCTACTCCATTAGTTTCTTAACGATATTCACACAGAAAATATGGATTAAATCCGTGAGCTACTCAGAGTGCGAACACCAGAGGATTCCTATTCACCAGACTCACCAATATCTACTTAGACTTTGAACTTCATATTGCTGTGTCTACTAAAACAACTTAATCAGTTTTTTAATCTTCTACAATTGAGCTACTTCACTTTGTAATTCTTTGTATATAATGGTAAAGATATTGTTTAGTAATGCGGGCATTCCAGGGGACGTCCCATTAGATAAGAGTAAGCTGTTAAATTTCAATCAAACAATAAAACATACATTCTTATTGACCTTCCTAAAGGACCTATTTCAGACCTGGCAGTTGGAGATTGAGCGGGTATCGTCCTTCAAGTACCTGGCCGAGGATCTTGACCGGATTCCTTGGATTGCCAGGATGACGAATGAAGAGGTGTTGCGGCTTGCTGGGGTCGAGCGCCAACTTCTGACTGCCGTCAAGCGCCGAAAGATTCGTATCTTGGCCACGTGCTTCGAGGAGAGAAGAATCAGCTTCAGCTGCTCCTAATGAAGGGGGAAATCGTGGGGAGGCGTGGGATCGGACCGCGAAAGATGTCCTGGCTCCGGAACATCCGGGAGTGGACCGGCATCCAGCGAGCTTGGGACCTTTTCCGCAAAGCGGAATACAGAGATGCTCTTTCTTTAGTGGTTAGAAATAACTGGTTTGGGTAACTGAGCAGGGCACTTGAAGAAGAAGAAAGCACAAACAGTTCCACTGATATGATTTACATCGACCTGTCAAGATTTTTGGCAGTTCCGATTTAGCTAGGTATCGAAATTAATGTATTTTGCCCCAGACGGTCTCGCTGGAACTAGGAGTTTCCCCGTCAGATCGCCAGGATGTTTTATAAACTCAGTACTTTCAATTTTCTCATTAAAATACTCAGATTTTTTCCTGACAAAACCACCCAATGAACACTGTATTATGCCCCAAGTCCTGAACTCTGGAACTCCTGGCAGCTGGACTCAGCATCTGATCTTGAAGCAAACCGGTGGAGGTACGATCTATCTCGTTCATGACAACAACTGGGTCGATCTCCAGGTTATTCGGTTATTGACATGTATTAATTTTACCTAATTTACGCTAATGTTGTTATTGATTCACTACCGCAGAGAGGGAGGCAGGATTCAAGTAGCTGGTCCAAACAATTTGGGTCGTCATCTGTTGGAGATTACTCCAACACATTATTTAGAATGAGTCAGATGTGGATATGTCATGTTGTTATGGGTGTTGTCGATGTTAAACAAGATTATTGTTCGTTAAAATACAGTCCAAGTTAGACGATCCGAAAATTGAGTTAGTTAATTCTTCTAACTACTTGGCGAATAGCTGCCAAGAAGTAGCAAGTTGATTTACATCATAAAGAACAAGTGGAAATAGATAAGCTTATAAAAGAAGAGAATTTCGACAAAAATTTGGAATGAAAAAGATAGAGCGCGAAAAGAAATATTTGCCCAAGAACATTCCATAGCCTCATCATCTCGAAGTAATTCGGAGAGACTTGGAGGAGGGGATAATTCGAATATGTTCACCGGAAATTTAGAAGGAAAAACGAAAGAGTGGGCAGAGGAAAATTGTCAAAGAGAAGCTAAAAGCCACTGTGCATAAATGGAAAATATCATAGCCCGATTTTGAAGGAAGTCTCGGATAGATTAGATTGACATGGACATAATAATAATAATCGAAGTAGTTGTCGAAATTATGGATTGACAATGTAGAGCATCAATAAGATTAAAAATATGTGTTATGAATTTCACGGTCATGTTCATTGTTTTAAAAATTGACAGACATCAACACGATTGAGAAGTTGATCGCGATTATTTTGATAAATAACATTCAACATTTTTTTCATGGCCAGGCTCAAACCACCCTTCAAATTTGAGGGGGGGGGAGGATATTTGAGGTTAGGAATTGGAGGGTGAGAAATTGATGGCGAAAATCGCGGACGCCAATATTGGCGCGATAGCGACGAAATTTATAGGGAAATTTATAAATATATTTATCCATGAATATGTACAGGGCCGTTATGTCGTGTTGATAAATGTCTGAGACAGCGTCGACAGACCGACAATTTGGCACTGGACCTCAGCTGTTCAAAAACCTCTGAATACAAAGCTCCAATACAAAGATACCCAAACTCCAATGAAACCAAAATGGTGGAATTAATGTAATATTCACTGTACTGTGGAAGGAGCTAGAGAACTTATGGGTTTTAAAGTATATTAGTGTCCTCGGAATTTTAAAAACAAAATTTAATACCATACTCCAAAATCGGATATTCAATCGTTCGTAAAATTAAAGCCGTTAAATATTGACAATAATGTCCCCAAACCTGCTCCAATTGCCGGAGTTAGCGTAGTCTCATAGTTCGGTAAGAAAATTCACGTCTGGCATTCGTTAAATTCGTCCCTTACATCCAATTACTCTACTTGACCTCCAGAGTATAGAAAACATGACCTGACACGTTTGACAGTACGAATAAAACCGAGTTATTAGTGACAACTTTCGAACTATCCAGCTCCCCAGTGCGACAGCCGTCTTTCGCCAAATCGGACCGACCTAGGCGTCGGAGCGTCGGAATTGAAGAGGCCCGACAAGTCGGTTGCATATTCATCAGGGTGTCACCTGCAACCCCACTGAGGACCTTCTCCCTTTCCACCTTCAAAAACGAAAATCCAATTTCATAAACCAGTGATCGCACGAGTGTCTCCTCCCTAATTTCTGGGTCCCCGCAGCGCATTTCCCTTTCCCGGATTACAATATGAATGGGGCCGTTGGGACCGACCGTATCGCGGACCCGTTTTCACCCGACCGTAAAAAGTACTTCGCCCTCTCGACTCACCGACACAAAAGGTTGGCTAAATAGAACGCGCTAAACGACTCGTTGAGTTAGGGCCAGGAAAATTTGCTGCTCTTGAGTGAATCGAGTTTTCAGGGGTGGAATAACCGGGAACTCACTTTTTAACGTTAAGCGCTGGTTGCTGTCGGATCTGGATTGTTGTAACTTTGAAGTTACTTCCCCTTAAATCATTCATCCAGCCAGTCGATGCTAAGTATCCAAATCCTGATATAATGGTTCATCAAAATTTAAAAACGTCTGCCAAGTGGGTGTGGCACATAGCTTCCTCGTATCCATAACCCGATTACATAGATGATCCGATGCATAGTAGTTAATCTCAAAGCACCAATCTCTAAGTACCTTCCACTACCCTCATAGGGGACCATCTACACGCTAATCTGGACCATCCTAGAAAATTTCATCAAATCCGGATGAAAAATTAAGTGAGTAGATGTATGTGATTGGATCAAAAAAATACTTGGCCTCGGCTGGGATTCGATCCCGCGACCGCTGGGGGATAATTCTATGCTTTACCCTCAGAGCTATTGAGGCCTAGTGGTGCAATGAATAGGATTTGAGATTCTCACAGGGGACCATATCTCTATGAATGAATCCCTCTATGAAAAACCATTCTCTATGATTATCATAGGGGACCATCTAAATACTAATCTGTAACATCCCTGGAAATTTCATTGAAATGGGATGGAAAATGTAGAAATTATGGCTGTTACAAGGAATTCACGTTTGCGCATGCGCAGTTGCTTCTATCTGTCCGGGATTGATGGTTTTCATAGGGGACCATCTACAACCTAATCCACATAATCCCTGAGAAATTCACGTTTGCGCATGCGCAGTGGCTACTATCAGTCCGAAGGTGGTGATTTTCATAGGGGACCATCTAAATACTAATCTGTAACATCCCTGAAAATTTCATTGAAATCGGATTGAAAATGTGGAAGTTATGGCTGTCACAAGGAATTCACTTTTGCTCATGCGCAGTCGCTTCTATCAGTCCGGGGATGATGATTATCATAGGGGACCATCTACAACCTAATCCACATAATCCCTGAGAATTTCATCGAAATCGGGTGGAAAATGAGGAAATTATGGCCGTTACAAGGAAATTCACGTTTGCGCATGCGCAGTGGCTACTATCAATTTTCATAGGGGACCATCTAAATACTAATATGTAACATCCCTGAAAATTTCATAGAAATCGGACAATAACTTCGTATAGTTATGCGCGTTACAAGGAATTCATGACAGACGGGCAGACAGGCAGACAGACAGACACACAGACACGGAGCCAAAATTGTTCAGAAAGGTCTAAAACGCAAAACGCGAGTGAAAATTTTGATTTTGGAGAACTTTTTTTTTCGTCCTTGAAAAGTAAAACAAAGCTTCCGCTACCTTGGTAGACTCGGAAGCAAAATATTCTGTAGATAGTCTCTGAAGACATGAATAGGAAATTTTAAGATGGATATCAAGAGCAATCGAAAGGAGATTCAAGCAAGAGTGGGAAGGTTTTTGGAAACAAAGTATAAAAAAATCGTTAAACACGATTTTCCAAAAGTTGGGTTTTTGGATAAAAATCTACCATTATCATTCCGAACGTGCGATACACGTATATGCGATACGGTTAAGCCGTATCATGACCTAAAAAGATTTTAGCGGTTTAGAGTTAGGACCTTCTCCCTAAACGTATATGAAAAATTTAAACGTCTTTTGATTGGGGAAGTGTGAAGGAAAACATAGGACAGAGGCCTTTGCAGCAAGTCACGCACAGGATAAGCAGCCTCAAAAAGGAGGTAATACTACCTCCACTGAAGGCATATAAGGACCTATCTGAGGAGACTGTATCTTCATAACAGAGTGAGGGGCTTTTCGAACCTCACCGACTCTGTTGAGTCAATAGAGAGGCTCGTCACAGAGGAAAGAAGGCAGAGAAGGGTGTCGGAGTCATCCACGTGCTCTAAGGTAGGAACCAGCGAAGGGAATGCTGGTAAACTTACAAAAGGCAGTGTTGGAGAACACAAACCGATTGGGTTCACGAATGACAGATATCGATAGGTCAAACCAAAGTGTAATTGGATCAATAGATAAATTAGAGCGAGAAGGTTTGAAGGCCTTATCAAAGTGGAAGTGGTAAAAAGAAGGGTGGGAGCTGGATCGAGGCCAGCAAAATCAGACTCCACCCAATGGCAGCAATTTGAAGCCTGAAGACAAACGAAGTCTATACAGCAGGAGGCCTAGATTCGACAAGGAGAAGGAATCAAAGGTAAATTTGACCACTCCAGCCTCAGAAAGTGAGATGGAACTTTGGGAAACAGTGACAAGAAAAAGGAAAGTAAAGTGGACTAGAAAGGCTCGCACAGAAAAGAGAGAAAGAATTAACAAAAACGTCTATTGATCCATCCGAACTCGCTGTAGCTAGTACTTTTCCTCGGTAGATGGTTTTATATGGCGATCTGAAGCAGAAACCTCAGTGAAAGTTCCCACACCTTTCGTAATAAGAAAAATAAAACAGCAACAAAAATGTTTAAAATATCAAATATTTCAATGGTATTTTCCCAGCTGATCCCATCAGGGATCGTAACCAGGGTTCCAACAAACAAGAAAGAAAGAACGGAAAGGTTCTAACAATTTATTGGTGTCGCGCTGGCTTATCATTTCAAATAGAATAGATTTGAACTTGCCCTCACCTACCCCGGTAGTTTCAACGTCCCCGAATTATGTAATATATAATGAACTGGGTCTGGTAAAGGTGTATGAGGATACCCTAAGGCTTCATTTGGGCTATATGGGTAAGGTCCTGGGCCAGTCGGAGGATAGGCTGAACACTTTTCTGGCTAAACAGCTCATCCAAAGAAACGATGGGTGGTACCCAGCCTGGAGGGAACTAGCTCAAACCTACGCCGGTGAAAGGAATGCCGAGTTTAGGGAAGTACCTGTACTCTTTTAATATCTCTGTGTTTATCTTCTTAAAGTCCTGACTTTAGGAGGATAAACACAGAGATATTAAAAGGGTGGAGGGCTGTTTTTGTTGGGAGAGTGAGAGAGCAATGTAGGGAGTCTGAGCACCACTGTTTGTACGCTAGCCTGGATCACGAAAGTACTGGATACACGAGTTCAGTGAATGGATGGATGACTGGGAATGTTCTGAGAGCAAGGGGTGAATTGTTCAATTTGAACACGATACCCGATAGGCCGGACAGGCAATATAACTGCGCATTATGCAATTTGAAGGTGCCTGAGGATACGAGGCATTATCTGGCAAAATGTCCAGTGTTGGCGGAGTTTAGGGTCAGGTATCTGAGGAAAGCATATTTGTCGGATGAGGAACTCGTGGAGGTCCTGAATGGCAAGGATTGGCAGGGGCTACACCTCTATATTGTAAGCTCACAAAGGTATAGGTTGGAACTGCTGAGGGAGTTTAATTATTTCTGAGACGCAAGTGATTATTGTGCCCCGTTGTGATTTCTTCTAAGCCTTGATATCCTGAATTTCCTGAATTTTAGACTGAAGTATTTTCTGTCAACACACTTAATGCGTTTGAAATGTAACGATTGTATTATATATACGCATTTACATGTATAGTTGTTATTTATATGTATTTATATGTATAGTTAATCTGCACTTTGGCCAACAAGACAGACGGCATTTTGCCATGTCGAAATTATGTTTATATATCCAATTTTGTTATTATGCATGTTTTGTAATAAACATTTCTTCTTCTTCTTCTTCTTTTTCTAGTTTCAACGTCAGATCGTCATTACTGAGTTAGAGGAATCCTTCCATGACGTAGAATTTGACGTTCTCAAATGGTGAACAATTAATTTATAACTAAGAAGTAAATTCATAACTTACTGTAAAGGACATTGCTAAGTACCTAACTGTTTCTTTAAAAGCAGGTACCTATAAAATAAGCTGGAGCAAAGCATGTAGTTTACATAAAACACCTATTGTGTCTCGTTGTCACAATATATCAGGATCGGTGGTCTACAGCCTTGAAACCACCTTGAAAAGAACACTACTGGGCGGAGGGTGCAGGTGGATATTGAAATTAAGAGGTCGATAAGGTGGTTCCGACGGAGGGAGATATTTGACAGAGTGTTAAACTATTCCGAGGGGAGAGCAACGGACCGTGTAATAGTCTGTCACCAACAAACTCCCACCCTGGAAATCCTCATTAGTGACACATGGCGAGAAAACTGAGTGTGGAACCTCCCAAGATATCTCCCGGATAAATATATATCCCGTTCATAAACACTTCGGGGAACCTTCGCCCGCCTTCCAATACACGTCAAATATCATTCACCGAGTAATTTATTCGACCGGCACTTGATCTGCTCGATACGGCGATGCTTCTGGTTCTGACGGGACCACTCGATCCTGAATTTCGGGGTTGGAGTCACCGAGTCGTGAAGGGGCTTCAGCAATGAAGGATGACGACTTTTTTCTGTGCTTCTGGTACTTAATTAACTTGGGGTGTCGAAATAGTGTATTATTTTTTTTTAATTAATGAACCATATTGTAGATGAATGCAATGATTGCCCAACCGAAATCAATGCTAGAATTCTATCTGCCAACGGCTGCTACTTTGGACTGTTGCCACTCCTCAAGTCTCGAGCCCTCTCCAGAAAAACTAAAATAACGCTGTACAAAGTACAGCTTCGCCCTGTACTAACCTATGGGTCAGAAACATGGGTGATGACAAAGCAGTCAGAGAGTGTGCTCAGGATTTTTGAGAGGAAGATCCTTCGGAGAATCCTGGGCCCACTGTTTGACCATGGACAATGGAGACGCCGAAAAAATGAAGAACTGTACCAGCTGTACGAAGATTACGATGTAGTAAAGTTCGTGAAGCTTGGACGGTTGAGATGGGCTGGACATGTTCTCCGAATGGATGACGTCGACCCATGCAAACAGCTGCTGCTCTCCAGACCAAATGGTACAAGAAGGAGAGGAAGACCGAGGCAGGATGGAGTGACAACTTAGAGGAGGACATAGCACGACTTGGGTGCTATGAATGGATGACAACGGCACAGGATCGGACAAGCTGGAGAGGTGTCTTAGTGGAGGCCAAGGCTCACCCTGGGCTGTAGTGCCAATTAGTTAGTTAGCCAAAGAACCATACAAATTATTATGACGATTCTCACATCTGCATACAAGGTGAAACACAAATAAAATCACGGAATACGTGGTTTCTGGTATCCTGGCAGCATAGTGGCACCACTGATTAGTTTCACGGTGGATCAAGGAAAATTCATGAAAATCCAAAGGTATAATGAGAATTTTTCCTCAATTTCAAAGCTTGGGTACAATTAGTAAGCTATAAAGGAACCGAAATATTGAAAAATCTGATATTTTGTGAATATTATGCCCCCACTCTCCCACTCTCCATGCTAATTTTGATACTCTAGTGAAATTTTTTGATCAGGCAGTACGTAAAAATTTTTGATTAGGCAGTACGAAGAACACACGAATTCCTATTTTAATCTTGACCTACAAAAAATACCTACACCTACAGTTAACTATGTTTACCTACATGTTATTTATTTATATTTATACATTTTTTAAATCTACAGTCACCTACCTATATCGTACAGCCTACATGTTATTTTTGTAATTTTGCTAAATTTTGACGCATAACTTATGTCTGTGTTTATTTGACAACGAATTTATTATTATTATTGTTATCATTATTAAAAATGTAATGTGCAACTCAGAACATTTCTGAGTCCAACATAAAAAGAAACACGCAAATCGGTTGGAAATTGAGGCCTGGGCATAGTATGCAAGATTTTGTCTTACACACATACATACATGCATACATGAACACTCACAGAGACATTCATCTATGGTTTTTTTTTTCACGCATTTGGATTCAGAATGGTCTAAACTAGTGTGTGGTTTTTTCCGTTGAGTGTGGTCCAACTATACCCTAGATTAACCTATTTCCGGCCACTGATGCGTTTTTGCATTCATATTTATGATTTTTTCAAATGTTGAAAATACTAGCAAATCTTTGCAGGAGGATTTTTTCTCGATCATGCTGTTTCTAAACTTTTCAGAAAAATGTTTGATGTTCGGGAGCTCAATGCAATTTTGGAAATTTTTTGAAAAGGAGGCCTCTTGGGGGAAGGCATGAGTATGGTGGCTCAAATTTTAATCTGGACGACTGAGCTTTCTGGGCCATGAGTTGAAACATATTCCGGTCCATAAATAGACTTTTACATTCTACCAAAACAATGAACTGGATAAACCATATCGATATGTAAAACTGAGGCCTATCAAATCTCATTAAAAAGTAAAATTCATAAAACATCGAGTAAGTAAAAGTAAAGTAAACAACCATTTCAGGTTGGATTTTCGTCCAACTGCCATTCCTGGATAATATCGAGTATTTTTGCTCTCAATTGGGGAGCAAATGACGCTTTATTTCAGCTGGCATTCTGTGAAACAGTTCATCCTCCTCTCCTCATCATTCAGTTATTTCTACCCTTGGCTTGAAATGGGTTAATCGAGTAAGGACGCCCAAGTCTCACCGAGGGACTTCCTAAAAGCGGAGTCAAGTAGAACGCTGTTTAGTTCCACAAAAATTATGATCACGAATTAAGTGAAATAAGCTCAATTTCTTTATCTGTCCATCTCATTGGTAAATAAAAACGTTGCAAATTATGACACAAAGATTTCGTATTTTGCTGTATAGATCACTCGCTTGCAGAACACAGATTTATCCCAACCATATTTTTGCTTCACAATCAAGATTATTTTGAAGAATTAAACGCTTCACACTAAATTCGAAAAATAGGAGTTGTGGGTGCCTTCATTGTAAAATTTGATTACTGGTTGCTGAGGTCGCAAAACTGAGTACAACTCAAAATGTGAACGATTAGGCCTCTATTGCGATTCACAATCGTGTTTCTGATTTATCGTAACTCCAACCCTCAAGTTCTCATGGGGAGCGGACGGTTGGTCTAACAGAGCTCTGAGTGGTCTCATTCGATTCTAAAAATTCAATATTATTTTATAAATATGAAAAAACGATACCCTCGTATCAAACACTTTTCAGCTAGAGCGTGTTGAACATTTCAGCCAATATTTTCCAACCCTTAGACTAACCTCAACCAAAAGTATCGGGGCACAACTAGACCCCAAATGGCGCCTACATACCAAATTTCGGTCCTTGGTCACTGTAATAAAAGTGCGGACGGATTATTTAAAATTCGATTTTCGGATTGTACACACTTTGAAACGTAAACCAACCAATTTCGAGAAGGGTTAATTTTTCTTGCTCGATTCCAATGGTTCATTATTGAATATAAAAATCAAAAGGTCTAGAAGGTCTTGGCTTCCCTAAGACAGCCATAATTTCAACATTTATCAACCCGATTCGATGAACTTTTCAGAGATTGTGCGGGTTGGCGTGAAGCTGGACCTCTATGAGGGTAATTAAAGGTACCTACTTAGATATTGGTGTTTTCATATTATCTAATTTGCTATTATCATCCATACTATCGGGCTACGTGCCACACCCCCTTGGCAGACGTTTATTCTTTAGAAGTGAAATTTCAAGAGTGTTTCACTCCTCACTCGGTAGTTTTGACATTTTATGTCTTTACTATGGCACATAAATGAAAAATCGTCACGCGGGGAGCGTCACGCGGGGAGCGTTACGCGGAAATTTCTGATGATTTTCGCTTACATAAAATGTCTCTCGTGGTTGCGTACTTGTAAGAAAGCTTTATCCACCGTTTGTGTTTAATAAACATAAAACATTTGGCGTTGACCGTGTCTCTGGAAGTTAAGGTACCTGTAGACATGAGTACGAGACGAAATTTTGAAGAGGTTCCTAGACCTTTGACAGATTTTATTGTGATGAGATGTGATAATTTCAGCTGTTTGATTGCACGCAACAGACCGCTCAAAATTGCGCAACCCCATGACTGAACCAAAATTGGTTTTGGTGTATGACACGTCATTTTTCGACGCTGAATGTCGTGGAGGTATCAATTTTGGTTTAATAATTTCAATAATGAACCTTTAGAATCGATCAAAAAAATGATTTTTAACCTCCCTCAAAATTTTATGGTTTACGTTTCAAGGTACGTAGAATCCAAAAATCGAATATAAATTTGGCCGTCCGTCCGCCGTACGCGGCACTTTCCTTGATACCATGGACCGATTTTGATGAAATTTAGTATGTAGGCTCCATTTGGGGTCTAGTTGTGCCCCGAAGATTTTGGTTGATGTAGGTCACTTCCAAGGGTTGAAAAATAAGGTCTTTAATTTTGAAAACGCCCTAACTCAAAACATTTTGATGTAAAGGTATTGTTTTTTCTTCAATTTAAGATTCTATAGAATTTTTAGAATTTTTTGAGACAACGCGGTGCCCTGTCGGACAAACCGTTCGTACCTTACAAGAACTTGAGGGTTGGACTTACGATAAATCAGAAACACGAGTGTGAATCGTGAAAGAGGCCTAATCTCCGTTCAAATTGTATCTTGTACCTACCGATCACGGTAGTTGGTACGTGGTGGGTAGGGTATCTACGGTTGGAAGGTGGTGAAAATGGCAAAGCCGAGTTCTTTGCAGACGAGTGATCTATATAGAAAAATAATGAACCATTAACCAGTGTTTTTATTATCATTCACTTCTAAGGGTTGAAAAGTAGAGGTTGTAATTTTCAAAAGTGCCCTAGCTCGAAAACTTTCGATGTAAATGTATTGTTTTTTCACCTATTTAAAATAGAATGGAATTTTTATATCAAATGAGACCACCCAGAGCTCTGTAGGACCAACCCTTCGCTCCTCATGAGAACTTAGGTGTTGGACTTAATATAAATCAGAGACACGAATGTGAATCGCAAAAGAGGCCTAATTTCCGTTCAAATTTTAGCTGATGAGTTCGTGGAGACTGGAAGAGAGATTTTCTGAGGTTGTATGAAAATATTTAACCATGAAGTTGACAGTATAATTTCGGCGATTCTTGCCTCAAGTCTTACTTCTCTGTCGTAAACTAGTTAATAATTCGATTTTCTCAACCATAGCTTTGAAGATTTCTTTGAGAATTCGCTCATTAACTCAATGCTGCATGATTGGACTTTCTCGTTGTTTCCTTCGAAGATAACTTAGTTTGGGAAAATGAATTTCTTGAGAAACCTTCGCAAAAGTTGAAGGAAAAACATCGTATTTTGAAAGAAAAAAATTTCCACGGAAGAAATAAAAATTGATGGGTCGATGAAAAAAATGTAGTTGTGTAATAAATGGTGATAGGGTGGAAGGGGGGGGGGGGGTTGTGGGGCCTTTTGGAGCCCCCAGTGGGAGTGGCGAGGGCGCCGGAGCCGGCCTGCCGATTGGCCCTCGCTCGGCCTCTCCGAGTCCGCCTCCGCTCCGCAGTTTCCACGTCTTCCTTTTCGCATCTTCCTTCGGACGTCTTCCTATCGCCTCCCACGAAGGAGGGGGGAAGAGTTTTCTCCGTTTCCTCCTTTCTCCTCTCCTTCGCGGAGGAGGTTTTCCCCGCCTTCCACGCCCTTTTCCGGAAAAACGGACGAGAGAACCCCCCCCCCTCGATCTACGCAGGAGGGGTTTTCCAAGGGTTTTCTCCCGGGGAACGGGCTTTTCCTTTCCCCCACTGCCCGGGTTTTCCGGGGGCCGATCCCCGCTGTATAGATCGGTACCCCCCTTCCCCTCCCACCACCGCGGACCCCGTTATTGGCCGTGTTCCGCCTTATGGCACCACCTATGGCGCCACTCGAAGGACGGGTTATTGCGAATTCACCTGAAGCTGTCGCCCAAATGGCGTCGTATCTTCGAAATTGTTTCCTCAAATCGCAACAGTGTTGGAAGTTACATTCAAAAAGTCTTTTATTGCAGTATGAGTTTATGAGCGAATTTTCAAAGAAATCTTCAAAGCTGCGGTTAAGAAAATCAACACATTAGCTATATTGCAGAGTAGTCATGTAGGTGTGGCACATAGCACGAATCGTTGAAACTATTCAACCATCCTCTTGGTTAAAACGCTACACATTATCACACAAAGGTTTATTTTTTCTAAATAGATCACTATTCTGCAAAGAACGGGGCTTTTTCATTTTCACCACCTACAAACTACAGACCTACTTCACAATCAAGCTTATCTGGAAGAACTGAATGCTTCACACTCGATTCGAAAACATATTGTTTAGTAATGCATGCATTCAAGGGGACGTCCCATTGGATAAGCATTAAGTCAATTTAAACCAGTTGGTAAGCGAAAAAACTTTTTAACACGATGTCATTTATCAAGTATTTTAGGCAAGAAATAGTGATCCCCCCCTCACCCTTATCCACCACAACATTTCTAGCGGCATGGGAGCCTCGAATCTGAAGAGCATTTTGAAATCCATGATCTACGAAACCCAACATGCGAATTCGAGTTCACCCCCCCCCCCCCACCACCACCAACAATGGTGCCAGAAAGTTGAAATATCATCTATCAGTTTTGGGGGGCAGTCCGTCGAGGTTCACATCCGTATTCAAGGTGAAACACAAAAAAACCGACGAAATAAGCGGATTATGGTGTCCTGGCACCATGGTGGCACCACTATTATTTCCATGGTGGTACAGAGAATAATTCATGAAAATCCGGAGGTTTGATGAGAATTTTTTATCAATTTCAAAGCTCGGGTACAATTAGTAAGCAGTAAAGGAACCGAAATATTGAAAAATTGGATATTTTCTCAATATTATCCCCCCCCCCACTCGCTCCTTCCCATGCGAGTTTTGATACTCTAGTGAAATAGTGTGCAATTTTGAAGATTTCTGAGTTGAACAAAAAATAAACACGCAAATCGGTTGGAAATTGAGGCCTGGGCAGAGTTTACAAGATTATGCCCAAAAACGCATGTTTTTCGAGCATTAACCCCCCCCTCTCCCCATCTTAAAAGGCCAAATTCGAAATTCCGGCGACGTAGTGCACAACTAGATAGTTTTCCGCGTCGAACAAAAAAAAACCAGGAAAATCGGTTGACAACTAAGGACTGGGCAGACGACACAAGATTTTGTCACACACACACGTACATTCATCTATGGTTTTTTTTGCGGATTTGGATTCAGAATGGTCTAACAATTAGTGTGTGGTTATTCTTTTCTCTTGAGTGTTGTCCAACTTCACCCTAGATCGATCGCATAAGGACGCCCAAGTCTTACTGTGAGACGTCCTTAAAACAGGGAGTTGTGGGCCCCTTCATCAAGTACTGGTTGAGGTCGCGAAACTGAGTACAAATCGAAAAAACGAACTACGATTGCATTTTTGTAAACTAAAATTTGAACGGAGATTAGGCCTCTTTTGCGATTCACGCTCGTGTTTCTGATTTATCGAAGGGAACCCTCAAGTATTCATAAGGGAGCGAACGGTTAGTCCTACAAAGCTCTGGGTAGTCTCATTCGATTAAAAAAATTCAATACTCTTTCAAATCGATTCTTAAAACATTTATTTGGAGAGTTTTTCAGCTAGGGCACTTTTGAAGAGTTCAACCCCTATTTTGGTTTATTATTTTCAATAATGAACCTTTGGAATCGACCCAGAAATAAAATGTGTTAATTCCCCGTCAAAATTTGTTAGTTTACGTTTCAAGGTTCGTAGAATCCAAAACGCTGCAAATCATTGCCCAAAGGTTTATTATTTTTTGTATAGATCACCCTTCTGTATAGATCCCTCCCTACCAACCATAGGTACCTACTACCTAAAAACGGAGTTGAGTAGAATGTTGTCTATTTCCACGAAAATAATGAGTTACAAGTTAAATCGATTTCGACGGTTAGGTCATCATCAGTAACAAACAATAACTGAAGGTACATCACAAAGAGCATAGCTTATATAGGTACAAGTGAAAGGGAGCTTGAATCCCATTGGTCGAGAAAGTGAAAGTCATACCCAATCAGATAAGTGAAAGGAGAATCCTATTGGCTCAGAGAAGTGAAGGGACCTGGGAGGATCATCAAATGCCAATCAAGGCAGACAAAGTGAAAGGGAGCTCAAACATTGGTGAGGGTTACATTGTGAAGGGGAGACCAAGCTATTGCAAGAAGTAACCTATCAATGGTGAAACATGTTGAGGGACCACCTCATTCAGACATTTACCAGACCTATCACTCTTAAGAATCTCGAACTTTTCAAGCACATCCAACATACCTCCCTTCGGGCAAAAATGAGGAAATTCCATGTACCGTCCGTTTGTTAGATCAAAACTAAAGTTATGATTGGATTCTCTCAGGTGATTCGCAAAAGCAGAATCACCTTTGCTATCCCTGAAATCCTTCTCATGCTCTTTTATTCTTTCCTTAAATTTCCTACCAGTTTGACCACAATACTCAAGCCCACAAGAACATTTCAGCTTATAAACCCCACTTTTATCTTGAACGCTAATTTTATCTTTAACAGAACCCAACGAAGCTTTAAGATTATTTTTATTTTTAAACCCTACTTTGAAACCTCTAGATGATAACATTTTGCCAATTTTGTCAGAAATCTTTCCATAATAAGGTATACTTATCCACTTTTTCTCTTCTAATACAACTTCTCTAGCCAAATTAGAAACCCCGTCTCTACACTTTTTCCTAAGAACCTTGTTCCATATGGAATCAATTCAAGTCCGACCCTTAAGTACTCGTAGGGAGCGAACGGTTTGTCCTACAGAGCTCCGGGTGGTCTCAAAAAAATTTTTAAATTCAATACTATTTAAAATTAGTGAAAAAAAGATACCTTTATCTTGAGATTTTTCGAACTAGGGCACTCTTGAAAATTTCAACCCTCAATTTTCACCCCTTAGAAGTGACCCACATCAACCAAAAGCTTCGCGGCACAACTAGACCCCAAATGGAGCCCATATACCAAATTTGAACCAAATTGGTCCAGTGTTGCTAAGAAAAGTGCCGCGTACGGCATACGGCGGACGGACGGAAAATTTTGGATTATTATTTTCAGATTCAACGTACCTTGAAACATTAACCAACAAATTTTGAGGGGAGATTAAAATTTGTTTTCTTGCTCGATTCCAAAGGTTTATTATTGAAAATAATAAACCAATAAGCGGGAAACCTTCTTATAACCTTCAAATACTTCTTCTTTTCATGCAATCATGTACGGAACAAGGAGCGATGATAAAACATCGATAAAAGCGTCGTTTTACTCTTTCGGTACACGCTCCTCAAAAATTACTCGTGATAATGAAACGATTTTATGGCGAATAAGGCCTCAGATAAAGCTGAAATCGCTTTTGAAATACCCAATTTTATTCAATAGCGGCATATGGGAAGTTTTTTTGATTTCCCACAAGTTAGGTTGCAGGGGCTTACGCATTTTTAAGAAATTCAAGATTCAAATTTAAATCTAGTTTGTACTTACCGTTTCTTATTTGGAGACTTTATGGGGCTCTGAGTCGGTCGCCGTTCGTTCCTCGTTCCGGGTCAGTATTTCACGAAATTGAAGTCACAAAAACTTAAAAAGTTGTTCCTAAATTTGAAATGTTGAAGGATTTTAGAAATGTATTAGTGCACGGCCCTAGGAAATTGAAAATCTGAAATATTGCTGCCGGAATTATCAAAATCGAACAATAATTGCCAGAGAAAAATGGGAAAAACTACTGAGTAAACGGGTTTTTCCATGTTTTCCCATATTTCTCTGGCAGTGTTCGTTCGATTTTGATGATTCCTGCGAAAATCTTTCAGTTTTTCAATTCCCAAGGCCCGTACACTAATGAATTTCTAAAATCCTTGAAAATTTCAAGTTTTGGTACTTTTCACGTTTTTGCGCCTTCAATTCCGCGAAATACTGACCCGGAACGAGGAACAAACGACGGCCGACTGAGACCCCCTTAACTGCATCACTCTTCCATCCAATTTAAGCAGGTCCTGAGTTGTCGTGGATTTATAAACTTACTTTTTTAAAAAAAATCAGTGGAATTTGTCTGTTTTCTTTTCATTTTTTCAGCAAAACTGTTGCATTCCTTGAATACGTAGTCAAATACTGTACAATTATTCTTCTAAAATACACCTGAGTATGATTTCAATTTCTGTTCCAAATTGTTCACCTTTTTTCTCATAAATTTCCTGTTCTATTACCTAGGTGTAAATCAATTATAAACGTAAATAATTAGAATTGAAGAAGAAAAGGTTTATTGAAAAAATAAATACAGAACACTTTTTATAAATTTAAGAGCTTGTAGAGCAATGTGAAACGTCTGCTTGAGGTTCGTCGTATATTGATTGAACACAATGATGAGCACTGAAGTGCGGAATAAAAGCTAAGAGAAAAACCAAATGGAGCCTACATACCAAATTTCATCAAAATCGGTCAATGCTAAGTGGCAAAAGTGCCGCGTACGGCGGACGGCGGACGGACGGCCAAATTTTTATTCGATTTTTGGATTCTACGTACCTTGAAACGTAAACCATCAAATTCTGAGATGGTGTTAAAAAATTTTTTTCTTGGTTGATTCCAAAGGTTCATTATTGAAAATAATAAACCAAAAATATCAATCAAATTATAATACATAAATAAAGAAGTAAACTTGAGTCTGTTCTAATCAAGATTAAACTCCGAAATTATAAACTTTCTATATTTGCAAGCTAATGAACAGTACTTGGCTATTCCATCCCACTCCCCACTACTATTCAGTATAAACATATTCTCTTCTCGTGATTCCTCTTTGCGTAAACAATTCTACTGATATCACCAAGTATCAGACAGACTCCCAAAAAAGTAGTACGAATCCTCCCTCTCTCCCAAATTAGACATCGAACATAATGACCACCTCTCGTTGCTCAAAGGAGCATCATTTAAACTAAGAATTTCCTGGTATATTACTTAGGTGTAAAGCAATTACAAACGTAAACAATTAGAATCGTCGAGGAGGCCAAACTCAAGATTTGGTATAATTCTTCCATAATTTCGCAAACTATTGTATACTCAGTTCTACTTACTAGTAATGGAGCAGGAGCTGTAACTCCACAGCCCAAGAAGTTCTCTTTTCCGGAATGTATTCCATTCTCCATTTTGTAATCCAATTCCAACCTGTTTGTTGGTGAGATGATAGCAGAGTGGGGAGTACTTATGTGAGTATTTCCTCCAAGTGCTCTGGTATAAGAATGGTTGTCTTGCTTCGGGAACATAAGTAAGAGACAAACAGGTACGCAGGCAAGAGAGAGAAAATTACAATACACAAGTACTCCATAAGTGCCACCAAGTACAACAACTCAAAACTGTAGGGTACAAATACAACTACTTGTCCTTGAAACTCTCTTCTTATGTGATATTACAAGTAGTTGTAATACAACTCCTAGTATACAAGCATACTTTGAATGACGTTTAAAATTTTTACGAATGATCTGGTTGACCAATGTTCCAAATTGTTAAAAGCTGATCGACAGAATTGGTAAGTAAACTGACCTAACGAGTTGGAAACTGATACAAACGGTTGGTAAGGAATCCTTTTTGATAATTTTCTTTACCAATCCTTTAAACCACTTCCCTTTCAGCACTTGGAATCAGTTTCCAAGAATTAGAACCGGTTTCCTATTCATTGGATCAGTTCCCTTTGTTGCGAATTAACTGGTTCATATCACCCCTGGGACCACCATTTATTAACTAGATAAATGAGTAGGTACTCGATGTACTTCGAGTACCTACAAGTCCTTGGGTAGTCAAGGAAATGAGAAGGTTTACTTAGTTGGACAAGTATCGTAATTAAAAGGGTCTCAGTCGGTATCGCGTTCTGGGTTAGTTTTTCCCGAAATTACAGGCGCTCAAACTTTAAAAGTTGTACCTAAATTTGAAATTTTCAAGGATTTTCGAAATTTATTAGTGCAGCAAACCTTTTATTCAATTAGGTTTTTTCCATGTTTCTCTGGCATTGTTTTATTCGATTTTAATGATTCCAGAGGCATTTTTTTAGTTTTTCAATACCCTATACTGCTGCACTAATGCATTTCAAAAATCCTTGAAAATTTCAAATTTAGGTACAACTTTTGGAGTTTGAGCACCGGTAATTTCGGAAAATACTAACCCAGAACGCACGACCGACTGAGACCCCCTTAAGTACAAAAGTTCTTGTACTTAATACTTATCACCTTTATTTCGACTTTCACTTGCCTATTTTTTGTGTGTATTATTCACTCGTATTTCTACTTTTAAGGAAATTTATTTAAAAACTCTGGATGATACCTAAACCTCGCCAAATTTGAAATAATGTACTTCGGAAATGAACTCGTTGAATCTATTTTTGAGAACAGAGAAATAGGAGTATTAACATGTTGGAACTTGTATTGGTAAGGTAAGTAAAAATTGGGAAAACGTTTCATAGTAATTCTTTTAATAGGTAAATAAAAATTACAAGTAACACAACAATATTGGTTTTTACACATAGTAGGACAATTATTGAAAAATATACGTTATTGCTGTTCAAAATTGAGTAATAAACTATAACCTATATCATATTATCATATAGGGAAAGTTAAATAATAAAACGAGATCCATATGATCCTGAACTTACACTTATTATTGTCAGAATTGTAATGAACTAGTAGGAGTAAAGGTAATTGCCAAGTGGGTGAGGCACATAGCTGCTGCTGTGTACATTAGATAGTGAGGTAGATGAGGTTTTGCTAAGTTTTCTCCAAGTTTGAACAAAACCGGACAATTAGGAGTTGAGAGCAAATATTTAAGAATGTGATAATTAAAATATGTAATATAATATGTAGATAATGAATAAATAATCTGATTAGAACCAAATTTGTTGGGGTTCACAGCCCAACGCACATCACCGACAATGACAATTCATCAGAATCAACGTGTTATTCACGTTAATGCATGCATAATCGGATCTTAGTACAAAACGGTGGTGATGTGAGAGTGGCACATAGCTTGAACATGAATGTACATGAAATGGTTGTATGCATAGTGACAATTGTCTGGCCGGACAGATGCTCGATGCATGGTGGGAAATCCAAAATTCAATTCCCACGTTCATTCACTAACTTCCAAATTTGATGATCAATGAAGATTCATATATAAATTTGTTTGAATACTATTCAACGAGAACTATTCACACATTCTGAGAGAAAATGTACGAAATCATGGTTCAGTTAATGAAAAACACTGCAAATTATTACTCAAGTGGAGTGTTGAGGGACCCTCGGTCGAGAGGCTACAAGACAGGTCACCTGTAATTTCGATTCATTTCATGATCAAGTCTCATTTACCCATGGTTCATCATTCAGAAGAAGAATCTTTTTGAAAAAACCTATGGTTGGTAGGTAAAAAAAAATAAATAAATAAATAGTGACTATGGCAAAGCTGTGATCTTTGCAGAAGAATGGCTATACAGGAAAATAGTAAACCTTTGTGAGATAATTTGTAGCGTTTTTATTTTATTTTTTTTACCTAAGTACCTACCAACTTTTTTTACCTACCAACCATTGGTAGGTATTAGAAAAAAAGTTGGTACTTAGGTAAAAAAAAAAATAAAAAAAAAAACGCTGCAAATTATCTCACAAAGGTTTATTATTTTCCTGTATTCTTCCGTCCTTAGCAAGAAGGGCGCATTTCCAAAAATCAGGATTTTCAGGACAAGCACTTTTCGGTTTTTAAGTTTTGCGTCCAGTTAATTATAATTTTACCCCATTTTCGGGACATCATACGGTAGGTCCAATCATTCTCCAACTTACTACGGCCTTTTTTTCATGGGAATTCACGTCATAACCAATTTAGAGGAGAAACGCCCTTTCCGCTTAGTAAATGAGGGTGATATTCGATATATACGCCTTTTTTGTTAAGCATTCCAAGCACTTCAAGCGGTTTCCTGGCAGATTTTAGCCGGGGTTTTCAACATGATTCGTTAGTTGTTTCTACACTACTTCTTTTTTTTACGCAGATTATTAAATGTAATCATATGGAAAAGTTCGGTGACAAGCCTCCAGCCCAGTTTGTTTGGTGACTTATCATTAATAAGCGAGCACCCTACGAGATCCGGGTTTTCCGCTAAGCATTTTGGTTGCCAAGAACATATTTCGAATTTTTGCTAAGCAAAAAAGCCATATCTCAGGAGATGCGGCTTTCTTGCTTAGTAAAGAAAGGTATTCGGCATGAAATCCGTCTTTTAGGCTTAGGAAAAACGACATACGCCAAATCGCCTAAGGAATTCAAGAAATATCAGAGATACGCCCTTTTTCACTAGCGTTGTTATGTACCTTTTCATACCCATAGGTACATGAATGAGGTATCATAAGGTGCAGAAGACTCCAAAGATTCTAGATATGAAAAAACCTGAAAATCGCCAAAATCCGAGATACGCCCTCAGTTGTATTCAGTTGCGCCGAGTTGTATTCAGTTTCGCTTTCTTAGCAACCAGTAATCAAATTTCTATATGAAGCTCCCTATTTTTCAAATCGAGTGTGAAGCGTTTAGGTCTTTTTACTAAACGCTTCACACTCGATTTGAAAAATAGGGAGCTTCATATAGAAATTTGATTACTGGTTGCTAAGGAAGCAAAACTGAATACAACTCGAAGAAACGAACAACGATCGCGTTTTTGTTAGCTAAAAATTCAACGGAGATTAGACCTCTTTGGTGATTCACACTCATGATTCTGTTTTATCGAAGAAAAACCCTTAAGTACCTGCTCGAGGGAGCGAACGGTTTGTCGTTCAGAGCTCCGGGTGGTTTCAAAAATTGGTGATAAAACAACACCTTTATTTCAGGAGTTTTTCGAGCTAGGGCACTCTTGAAAATTGCAACCCTTATTATCCACCCCTTAGAAGTGACTGACATCAACCAAGAGTTTTGGGGCACAACTAGACCCCAAATGGAGCCCATATTTAGTTTACTTATAAGTAAACTAAATTTCATCAAAATCGGTCCCTGGTAACTAAGAAAAGTGCAGCGTACGGCGGACGGACGGAAAATTTTTTATTCGATTTTCGGATTCTACGTACCTTGAAACGTAAAACATCAAATTTTCAGTGGTGGGTTAAACATTTTTTTTGCTCGATTCCAATTTTTCATTATTGAAAATCATAAACCAAAAACCGCATTTGGACAGATCCGGGGATCGAGATGGCCAATTAATGTCCCCAAATCGGGAAATCACTCGACCTGGGAGGTGACGGCGGATGACATTCATTGAGTTGTTTGCAGTGTAGGCTGTTGTCTCACCAAACACGCCGGATCGGTATCCTTTCCCGTCGTAACTTGGCAAGAATAAGTTATTGATAATGTCAACATAGCGCTCTGAGTTAACGGTGACAGCAGCCGCCGTCACTTCCCAGGTCGAGTGATTTCCCGATTTGGGGACATTTGTTGGCCACCTCGATCCCCGGATCTGTCCAAATGCGATTTTTTCTTGTAGTGACACCTTAAGGCGTGGGTGTACACTCACAAGCCTCGAAACCTCCAAGAATTGAAAGACCAATGCACGAGAGTAGAAGCCAACTTCGTAAAACGACTTCAGCGCTGCATTGATGAACAGGGTAACCACATGTCTGACGTCATTAAATGACTAAGTGTGAAATTTTCACACTTAGGATTCTGAAATGCTTTGACCTAAGAATTCTGAAAATGCCAATATATTTTTTTAAATGATTCTAAACACGTTCATGAATTTTTGAAAAACGTCCGTCCTTTTTGTCTCACCCTGTACTTGGCGGATTGTTAGGATTTGGTCGGTCCTTTATGTATTTCATGCACCAAAATCAACCATTGACAGGTTAGATGAATCGGTTCCTGTGATCATCGAAGTCAGCCGGGGAGATCATCTGGATTGGTGACCATTCAAGCATCGCCCTAGAAAATTTCCACGTTGGGCCGTTGTGGAACCCCACTCCACTTTTGCCGGTGAGGCAATAAGTAGCCACGAGCGAAATTATCAGAACCAATGGGGAATTTGCCTCAATTTTAGATTCTGGAATTTCAAGTCAAATCCTATAATAGGGCCCTATAATAACGTTTAACACTAGGAATAACCAAGGGGAAAAAATTACCGTAGGAGAAAATGCCTAAACAAGTGAAGCCTCTGTTACAAAACACCGCGAAAATCGAGGAATATTGTTGACGTCATACGAAAAAAAAAAAAAAGACGCAAAAACTACTCCGACAACAGACAGAGTTCTAGCACCGCCACACAAAACGATCCAGTGAAATGGCTACTCGAATAATGTGATTCAAATCTTGAAACTAAATAAGAGAAGATGAAGACTAATAATGCTTGATAAACTAGTAAGTAGAATCGTATGGTAAAAAAGTGAGTAATATTGTTTCTTTTGGTCACTACTTGTAAGCTAAAAGTTCGTGTATGTTCCGCTTCTGTGGTAAGCGCCACAGAACCTCCTTTGAAGTCAGATTCGTAAAATATCCGTTACGTTTCAAACATGGCTGCCTCTTACACATTGCCACCACATTAAAATTTCCATCTTCCTTAAAATCTTCAAATTTTTTGGATGCGTTTTCGAGCAGCTCACTATGGTTTTATTCCATAAAAATAAACCCTCATTCGAAAAAAAAAAAAAAAAAAAATGTGAGGCAAATTCCCCATTGCGGTCTTCCATTTGGAAGTTTTTTTAAATTTTATTTTATTTTATTTATTTTTTTTATTATATTTTTGTTTTATTTGGTTTACTCTTACCAGTAACCGAAATCACTCCCACGCTCTGATCTCGGATATTTATCGACCTGTCCGAGAAGAGCCCTCGTTTTCACCGTAATTTCATTTTCTCGCGGACTCTGCAAGACGATCGCTCCCTCGAGGGCTTCTGAAATCCTCTTGGGGGAAGTCCAGGAGGGGACGACCCAGCAGAACACGAGGAAACTGCTGCCCTGATCCGCAACATCTGTCCGCCAACTCTCCCGCAGGGAATAAATCAACGATCTGCTGCCCTCCGCATTTCCTTGTGTTCTCTTACCATCCTTGTGAACCCTCACCATCCGCCGAAAACCTCGAAACTTCATTTGAATTTCATGAAATTATAATTGCTGACGTTTCGCTAACTTGAAATAGGAGAGGATGATCTCCCGTTTTGGAAGAAACAAAATACTTGGAAATTGAAATAACCGAGTGTATAAAACTTTTTGAAAATTCTTGACTTGAAAGGGACGTTTGAACTTTATTGACCATGTCTTATATGGAACTTCCTTGGAAGGGACGTGAAAGGAGCGTTTTTGAACTTTCTTGTCTGTGACTTAAAACGAGCATTTTTGAATTTTGTTGACCTGACTCACATCGAACACTTTTGAAAGTTTACCACGACTTAAGGGAAACATTTTTCCATTTTTTGGGAGTAACTAAAAAGGAGCGTTGTTGGACTTCATTGACCACGATTTATATGGAACGTAATCAAACTTTCTTGACTGTGACCTAAAAGGAGCATTTTGAATTTTGTTGATTGTGACTCACATGGAACATTTTTGAACATTTACCGTGACCAAAAAGTGAACATTTTTGCACTTTTTTGGGAGTGACTTAAAAAGAACGTTCTTGGATTTTAATGACCATGACTTATCTACATGAAACTTTTTTGAATTTTTCGGGAGAGACATAATATGTCCTTACAGGGAGCGAACTTTGTAAGATCGATTAAAGGTTGAGACACGCTGGAGTGTGCCAGTTTCAGGGGTATCACCTTGTTGATGGTCGCCAACAAGGTGCTCTCCAATATTCTACATAATTGACTCCGACCTCTAGTTGAGTCCAAAATAGGGGGTTACCGGTGTGGATTCAGACCTGGCAGATCTACAGTAGACCAAATTTATACCCTCCAACAGATTATGGAAAAGACCAGAGAATTTAATATTGAAACCCATCACCTATTTGTTGAATTCCGGATGGCGTATGACAGTATTCACCGTCATAAGTTGTATGAGGCCATAAGTGATCTTGGTGTGCCTGAAAAGCTTGAACGCATGGTACAGCTGACCATGAAGGAAGTATCTTGCCAGGTCAAAGTTCAGAACAAGCTCTCAGAGACATTCCAGACGACAAGGGGACTTAGACAGGGAGATGCTCTTGCATGCGTGCTGTTTAATGTTGCCCTGGACAAAGCAATAAGAGAAGAACCCAAGATTAATACCCGAGGCAAAATCTACTACAAGTCTGTCCAAACTCTGGCTTATGCAGATGTCTTGGATATAACTGGAAGAAGTTTGACTGCTTTCAGGGAAGCCTTCCTCGCCCTTGAGGGTGAGGCGAGAAAGATGGGACTCCAAGTCAATGAGTCCAAAACCAAGTACATGGCAGTCGGAAGAGATAAAAGAGCTGTAATGTATGTATGGGTGACTACAAATTCGAATTCGTGGAGGCCTTCTCCTATCTCGGGTCTGCAGTAACGTGGAATAATGATAAATGCCGAGAAATCAGAACCCGAATAATGAATGCCAACAAATGCTATTTCGGCCTAATCAAGCATTTCAGGAACCGTAATTTGTCACGATCCACAAAGATTGTCCCGTACAAGGCACTTGTGAGACCAGTTCTGACGTATGTCGCAGAATCCTGGACCCTATCTGAAGGTAATAAAAGTGCATTGGCAGTATTCGAGAGGAAAGTGCTACGCAGAATATTTGGTCCTCTTAGTGAGCATGGTACCTGGCGTGCACGGTTCAACCGAGAACTTGATGGCCTGTTTCGGGACCAGAGTATAGGGCTGCCGTGGGCAGGTCACCTAATACGGATGCCAGAGGCACACTTGTCCAGGAAGGCCCTCATGGGTGAACCGTGAGGGAGACGCCATCGAGGAAGACCACAGCTGCGATGGGTTGATGGGGTGGACGAGGACTGCAGGAGTTTTGGAGTTCAGAACTGGCGCACTGTTGCGCGTAATAGAAAGGAATGGAGAAGTTTCTTGAGGCAGGTCAAGATCCGCACTGGATTGTAGCGCCACAGGGTAGGTAGGTATTCGATTCATAAATTTAATTCAATTTTAACTTGGAGAAATTACATCACCTTTATACCAAACGTTTCTAAGTAAAATACAATCGTATTGGAAAAGTATAGATATCAAAGTATTCTCAATAAATAATGCAATCAATCCTCATCACACAACCCATTTTTATTGGCATATCCTTGTTATTTCAAATGAGGAAGCTGGCAACCTAATCGTAGTGAGATTTCTTTCATTGAAATGAAATTCTGCCATAGATAAATTTGATAAAATTAAATTCTCATAAATTGTTTGTTCGCAGTTCCACCTAGATAGCGCTTAACATTAATTTACAACTTATCACGGTAGGAGAGAAACAAGCCTAGGAAGGTTACTTTCCAGGCTGAAAAACAGGTGCATCCT